>CM002533.2:18477239-21281007 GCA_000338895.3 Oryza meridionalis
TCTTCCTCCTATGGAACGTAGGAGTGGTACAGTACGTAGTAATGGTAGATAGACACTGCCTTTCACCGGTTTGGGCCTTTGGGATCCATGGTTGCCGGTTTCAGTGGTGAAAGCCAGTGGCTTTTCAGTTGGAGAAAAATTGGTTGGTTGGTTGCACTTAGAGTATGGTTGCCCCACCCACCATAGTCCGACCTGACAGGTCAGCAAAAGCGGGCGGTGAGGTGGCGCATGCGTGGAAATGGTGTGCCCACGTGTATAAAGCGTGGGCCGAGGTGTGGTCGAATAATAACAACTGAGATCTATCAATTGATGGAGTAAAATAAATATAGAGGTCAACAGTTTAGATCGATTGTCCGTTTGATCTAGTTGGTCAATATATTTAAGTTTCTAAGTAATGCAAGGATTTTTACTTTTCTTGTGGAGAAGGCATTTTTCTAAATTTATTTACATTTAGACACCAATACATTATGTATTGGAATACTATTATGCCTCTATCTAGTCTCCATCTCCCCGATCAATTAACGGATCAACCGATATTGCAACAAAACATACATGGCTTGCATTTTAGGATTCATGGTGCATAATCTCCATGCATGGATGTAGTAGTAATTTGGAGTGTAAACTTTGAACATACTCATCTATTCAAAAATATTTGACATTTAGCATAAATTTCAGTTGAACTAACAATAACTTTTAAAATGCCTATTTTTTTTAAAAAAAAATATATGTAGATTCACCATAGAAATGTAAGCAGTAATATTATTATAACCTCATTAGATGTTGTAAACATACTGTAAATATAAAAAACTGATAGTTAAAGTTTTAAAAAGCTGACTAATTAAATCTTATTCCAAACGGATTGTGCATGATGCTCTGCAGTTGACTATACCGTGTCTTTCTCCCTGACATGTGGGCCCACGTATCAGTGAGAAAAGCACGGTGCAGATCGATGGTCCCGATCCATTCTAAACATGAGATTTGTTTCTTGGGAACAAATTAAAATAAATTATTAATTGTTGGGGGATGGATGCATGCATATGGCAGGACGCACGCGAACAAGGTGGCGCTGGTGATGACGTCGGAGTCGATCGCCCCAAACTGGTACGCGGGGAACAAGCGCAGCTTCATGCTCGGCAACTGCCTCTTCCGCTCCGGCGGCTGCGCCTACTTCCTCACCAACGACCCCCGCCACCGCCGCCACGCCAAGCTCCGCCTCCGCCACCTCGTCCGCACCCACACCGGCGCCTCCGACGACGCCTACTCCTGCGCCCTCCAGATGGAGGACGACGCCGGCCGCCCCGGCTTCCACCTCGGCAAGGACCTCCCCCGCGCCGCCGTCCACGCCTTCGTCAAGAACCTCCGCCTCCTCGCCCCCCGCGTCCTCCCCCTCCCCGAGCTCCTCCGCCTCGCCTTCGCCACCTTCCTCTCCTCCGGCCGCCGCAGCGGCGGCAAGAAGACCTCGTCGCAGCAGCCGCTCACCATCCGCATGAAGGCCGGCGTCGACCACTTCTGCGTGCACACCGGCGGTGCCGCGGTGATCGACGGCGTCGGCAAGGGGCTCACCCTGACGGAGCACGACCTCGAGCCGTCGCGGATGACGCTGCACAGGTTCGGGAACACGTCGGCGAGCAGCGTCTGGTACGTGCTCGGCTACATGGAGGCCAAGCGCCGCCTCCGCCCCGGCGACCGCGTCCTCATGCTCACCTTCGGCGCCGGCTTCAAGTGCAACAGCTGCGTCTGGACCGTCGAGAAGCCCGTCTCCGACGCCGGCGTCTGGAAGGACTGCATCGACCACTACCCTCCCAAGGAGCTCGCCAACCCCTTCATGGAGAAGTACGGCTTCGTCAAGGACATGATGAACTTGTGATCGATCGATCAAATTCCCCAATTAATTCTTCGATCGATCTCTCAAGAACAGCTACGACCTCTCATCGATCGATCGAGAACCAATATAATCAATCGATATTGCATGTGCTTGCTTGAATGCATGCATGGATTAATTAAGCGATCGGTTAGTTAATTAATTTTATCGCCATTTGCTGCAGCTCTGTTGATGATTAGGATGAACATTATATTTACAGGGAGGGGGAAGAAGAAGTAAGAACAATCAATGAGTTGAACAAAAAAAAAAAACTAAGGATTCAATTCATAAGTACATATAGCAGCTTGTGATTCCATAATTTTCTTTTCTGCATGGTGGTAGTATATGGATTTTATTTATTTATCTTTTTTTTTTTGTTGTTTGTAACTCTCTGTATGTTGCTAGCTACGAGTGTCGTCCTAGCTGGTGGCAGGTGCTGTGTCTTTCATTAATTGTTCATGGTGATGGACTATTTCTATTCAAGGATCAAGTTAAATTATTTATATATTTTTTGAAAGGGGGATTATTTATCAGTTGATGGTCATGTGCAAGGCTCATGCTGCAAATAATAACGATCATATACCCTGTAAAGATACAAATAGTACTACGTGTACTAGCTATATATATGTTTTATTCATATCTTTTGATAACCAATTCAGACTTAATTAAGTTTTATCCTTTATTCATTCTAAGTATTTTTCCTAAAACACAATATACATATAGAGGCTCATATATAAACATTAGCACACTCTTAATCAGAGTTAGAGCATCCCCAGCAGCTCGTCCAAATTTAATCTTCCATATAGCTATATAGATGGTCATAAAAAAAAAAGGTTCATCCTTTATATTTCTCTCCACTCCAACAGATCATCCATATTACATCATCTATATCACATCCTCCAATATTTTAAGAGTATCTTTTAACTACCATCAATTAATATTAATTTTTCTTTTTTCACCATTATCCTTCTCTTTCACTCCCTTCTCTTTCACTCCAGAAGTCCAAAGAGCTCGAGAGAATGGGAGGACGTGAGCGAAGGATGGAGGAGCGGAGGGGCGGCACGAGCAGCTCGCCGCTGGTGGGAGCGGAGGAGTGGCGCGGGCGAAGGGGCGGCGCGAGCGGCTCGCCGCCGGCCGGAGCAGAGGGGTGGCGCGGGCGAAGGGGCTGCGCGAGCAGCTCACTGACGGCCAAGCAAAGTGGCGGCGGGAGTGGAAGGGCGGCGCGGCCGAAGGTGGTCGACGGCGGGAGCGGCCGACGAAGGTTTGCCTCATCCTCTCTCCTTGATCTACCTTTCATTACTTCACCCTCTGCTTCGATCTCGATCCGGATGAGGGTGGGAGAACGGATGGGAGCGGTGGTTGCGGGATGGCATGAGAGAGAACTCCGGGAATAGCACATGCGCCATCTATGGAGGCCCAGATGGCGTATCCGTTGGAGCCGGATTTTTTCCCCCCATACGCTATTTTCTGGATGAAAGATGGGATGCCGGAACTGCTGGGGATGCTCTTAGCTCGCAAGTTTTATTTTTTTTATTCTAGTATTAATTAAGTGATGCATCATTGGTTGATAGAGTTGCAACTCAATATGAATCATTGTGGGCAGCACCCATACGACCTAACCATGTCACGATTCGATCGGTTCTTTCGCTTTTATTATAAAAAAAGGTAAGAGATCAACTACACTTCATTTCATTAAGAAAGAAAACAAACCGCCCATATTTCATTTAAAAAAAAAACAAACCGCCCATATAACCAAGGCCTCACGAGCCATTCATTAAAAAAAAAGGCTCACAACCACTTCGTAAAGAACTTATCCACAATAAGCATTACACAAGACGTCACATAATTATTTTTTAATACGGCTGTCTCCGCTATAGACCCGCTCTCAATCCTCGGGGCTTTGATAATGGGAAACAGCTAGCGCCGCCGGACCGGCTGGCCTGCATTTTATGATAGATGTTCCATGATCCGAGCACATCTATCTGTAGTTACTGTGTAAACGAAATTATTAGGTCATATAACTCATTGCCAACTAGCCAAATCCCTACTCATCTTAAATACACAATTACTAATTAGGACCATCTAAAAATATCTTGAGCTAGCCGCAATGCCAACTCACACACAGAATATATATAGTCCATCTGATATTTAAAAGGGCTAAATCAAGATGTTCCTAACGAGACTACATCCGCATCCTATCTTACTATAAAGTTATCCCCACTAACTCTTTAAGCTTAACCTGCAAAGATGCCACATCATCATCCACTAATCCACTAATTAACAAGATGCCACATCATCATCCACTAACAATTATCACATTTAAACATCATACAAACATGTTATATCTTTATAGTTTTTATAATTTAAGAGCTTTTCAAATACATACATGTTAAATTATCACCCAACATAATTCACATAATGTTTTAATATATATCTTTATTATGTTTTATGATATCCTATATACTTATATAGTTAACCTCACTTAGTTAGTGCTTAAATGATTAATCTATGGTCCAAATTATCTTTCTCATTTTTTCCTCTAATTAAGTCATATCACGTCAATTGTTTTTAGCCTTTAGATGATTAATCTATGGTTCAAACTATCTCCCTACTTTTTTCTTCCATAAAGTCATACCACCTTACTTTTTACGTTTGAATCACCATTCTACATACTATTTAAATTTAAATTAGCATAAACTACATTAATTTACTTAATCTGATGTTATCTAGCTATATTACACGTTATTTTTTTATTATTATCATACTAAATTTTCGCAGCAATACGCGGGGTTTCACCTAGTTATTAACTAATAATACAGCAAATTAATACAAGTACAGTGCGACGTCCCATTCGCAAACAAACAGCAGTGCTCTGATCAATTAACGAAAGGGATCCCAAATTGATGTGCTTACTGCTTGATACGTGCTACTGTGATGCCACGTGGAGAGGGATCAGCCAGATGGATGGTGATGGTGACAGGTTAGAAGCTCAGTCCCACATTCATTTCAAGCCTAATCCTCATTCATTTCGTATCATATATATTCACAATTGCTGATTGATGACAAGTTAATTAACTACTATGTATGTTGCCAGCATCGATCGTAGACGTACTGCAGATCGACGCGGTCCCCGAATGGATGCAAATTAATGCCTGCGCCATTTTCTTTCTGCTATGGTCATCGCTACTTCGTGTTTTAGGTGTAGCTGAGAGAAGTGGAAATTAGACAATTGATGAGAGTGTTATAATTAATTAAGTACTAGTTATTCTTTAAAAGATAATTAAATGAATATTTAAAATAACTTTTCTAGAGATTTTTTTTAAAATATCATTTAATAGTTTAGGAAGCGTGCGAATGGAGACTGGGAAGTTTTTCCTATTTTTGTGCTATTGGCGAAAGCAGCCCTATAGTTTTGTCTGAAAAGTTAAATAACCATAGCTGGTAAGTCTATACAAAATCGTGACAAACATATTAAATTAGTTTAATTAAAATCAACGATAACAAATACCTATTTCTTGATAGTGTATTTACTTGAGTACAGTAGATATTAACTATATATTTATAAATTTGCTCCAAGTTAAATTTTTTTGACGTAGTTCAAGACTAGAACAACTTGCATTTTGGAATGAAGTATCTGATTTCTTACTTTCGTCTCTCTAATTAAGCATGTGCCAAGGAGCACATTTTTTTTTACATATTAATTTGATGTACTCTCCCTGTCATAAAATAACTTTATTTTTCACATACCCTATATATATACTAATACAAATAAAACAAATAAAATGCTCTTTATTTTATAAAATCCTAATATAATTTTCTTATGTTTAGTTTTTTGGTTTTTTTGGACGGATGGAGAAAGTTGCTGGTGCGCACTCGTCCTTCTCATGTGCGGGTTCAGTCGGCCCTGGCCCTGGAGGGAGGAACGGGGCAAAACATGCAGCGAAACTGCTTATCCATATATATATATTATGACATCATGGTCTAAGTATAATTAGTATAATATGACATCAATGATAGACACGTTATGACACCAATGAAATGATTTTCTGATCCGCCAATGGCAACGAGACAGCACGGCGACGAGCCAACGACTGACTAGGTAGCGACGAATCAACGACGAACGAGGCAGTGCGGAGACGATGCGGTGCGGCCGCGAGGCAGCATGCCGACATGGCGCGCGGCCGGCGACAAGACAGCACGATGAAGAGGGAGACTGACGCCGTCGTCGTGCTGTGGTGAGGAGGCCACACAACGACGCGGACGAGCGAGGGGATTTCGCTGGATACGGACCATGGAGCATGTATGGATGTATAAGATGGATTGATGATGATAAGGTATAGGTTTCCTTGTATGTGTACATCCCTTCATCGGTTTGGGCCCTAATGGAGTAACGGGCCTTATTTCCAACGGGCCATATTAACATGACTTTCGGGGGCCCATAGGGTCACCCACGGGTCAGCTTTCATCCCCGCCCCGGCCCCGGTTATATTCGGGGCCCCGACCCGATTGACCCGCGGGGTAAAAATTGTCCCCGGCCCCAGTCCGCCCCCACCAAACACGCCAGCACGTCTGCAGTTTTGTTGTGTCACATGCGGGTTATTATCAGGCCTCATAGGCCGTGTTTAATTGTTTTGGCGAAAAAAAAATTGACGTATACGGACACACATTCGAAGTATTAAACGTAGACTAATAATAAAACAAAATACAGATTCCACCTGTAAACTGCGAGATAAATCTATTAAGCCTAATTAATCTGTCATTAGCAAATGTTTATTGTAACACCACATTGTCAAATCTTAGGCTCAAAAGATTTGTCTCGCAATTTACATGCAAAATGTACAATTGATTTTTTTTATTCATATTTAATGCTCTATGTATGTGTCCAAACATTTAATATGTGACGAAAAAGTTAAAATTTTGAAGCAACTGAACACAGCCATAGCCGCGCCGCGTCTTGTCCACGGCGGCCGTACATATAGGAGACGGACAAGGGGAATAATGGATGCGCCGGCAGGTGGGGAGTGACCGGCGCAAGGACAGCAATGGCCAATGGTTTTGATGGATCACTCCATTGTCCGTCACTTCATGCCCATTGTTTCCTTTGCGACGGACGGCGAAAAGACCAAGCTAGTACGCTAGCTTATTAAAGTCTCAAGATGGAAATTAGAAGGTAGTAAAAAAAAACAGAGACCTCCAATTAATGATCATTCTTAGCAAAGCTCGATCCAGTAGAACTGCACGTGCAATTAAAATTTTACAAGTATTTTTATATGTTAATTATTCTTTCAGTGATATAGTGTTAACATACCTATCAACAACGATAAGCGTGTGATGAGACTTTGCCGGTCTTAAGATCGATATATCGGCAAAGTCTCTCGAGTATGATCATAAGGGTGAAGTGTATATATACATTTATGTGTTTATAGTAGTGAGTGTATCTTTGTGTTTATAATTATTTACGTTTATATTGTGTTACCAAATAATAAAAGAAGAAGCGTTTGACGTCTTTGTTTCCGTCTCTTAATTTGAAGAGGAATATATTCGTCGGTATGTGGTTGTGGTGTACTGATATATTAGTGCATATGAATGAAAAAAAAGGAGGGTTTGGCTTACTTATCTGTACTGTTTAATTAGCTCATGCATTGAGATACATGATACTATGATCAAAATATATCAAGATTGACGGAGCTAGCTTGTAGGCATATATAGATGCACGTTATCTATAGTACTGTTCACTGACATGTAAGTCTCACTTGCACTCTCTCTCCCTCTCTCGACTGCATGTACCAAGATGCATGCATTCCCCTTCATGAATTAATCATATCAAAATTTGGTCCTGCCAATGATTGTTACTGTTCAGTAGTAGCTTTTGCTTTGAGCTGAAATTGGAACTTATGTACGTCGAATTGAATGTGAAGAGGCGGCCGGCGTCGCGTGTGTATGCTCACTGCTCAACACCGTCTCTTTTAATTTCGTTCTGCTGTACTAGAGTTATGAGAGACTGTGCGCCGCACTCATACGAATTCCCGTAATGGGCAGCTATGATAGGCGTGGCCGTATTTGCTTAAGAGGTTGATCAGTAATCAGGCTTGAAGACAAAATTGTCATTAAAGATTTTTGGTCAGCATTCGAATATTTTGGAGTAATCACGAGACAGAGCATCACCGAGTTCGATCTTCACGTACTCCAGGGTTCTATATTAATAATTTTGACCATCAATAATTTTAAAAATATTTAGTTTAAAGAAACTAGAACAACATATATATATTTATCTTTCAAAGCACTATAATAAAATTAAACATACATTTATTTATTGTTTATATCTATTATATTATATACTAAAAATCCATTAAACTTTCTACAAACGCTCTCAAGCTACCACGTGGCTCCCTCAAAACGCTCTTAAGTCGCCACGTGGCACAACAAAAGAGTTGAGAACCCCCTAGGGCCCGCACGTGCAGTGCATGGGTTATTTCCATAACGTGAACTAACGAAGATTACTTTCATATATAATTGTGTATGGGAGGCAAGAGATTCGAAATTAATGTCAAAGCAAAATCTAATCACATATGGCAAGATTAGGCACGTGCAGCGCATGGATTTGTCATGAATAAATGAAGATTAGTTCCATAATTGTGTACACAAGGCAATATTTCAAATCTATCTCAAAGCAAGCTTGCCTAGTTTCATGAGGCAAGACTACATATATATACACCGGCTTACATACATATATGAAACACCTCACCAGTAACACCTTTCAATCCGTCTGCAACACACAATTTTGGTGGCTCCATCCTCCCGTCCTCTGCAATAAGAGGTCTGCGGCAATTTGGACGAGTCATCCTTGCAATAAGAGGTCTGCGGCACCAACCCAATAGCTGACGCCCAATCCATTAATTAAGGGAAATACTTTCTCGTTCCATCCCAAAATATAATAATCTAGTATTGAATATGATGTTTTATAGTACAACGCATCTGGATAGACTCCCTGTCATGATACATTGTAATAGAAAACATCTCATTCAATCGTAGGTTATTATATTTGAGACGGAGGAAGTAGATAGGATATAGCCACTGGAAAGGAATCCTAGGTTATTATATTTGAGACGGAGGGAGTAGATAGGACATAGCCACTGGAAAGGAAGGGAGATAGAGAGAGCAGGGCGGGCAGGTCGACAGATAACTATTTTTTCCTATACCTATTTTTTTTCAACCATAAATTCATAAATTCTTTCACCGAGAGACCAAGTCATAATGTAAAAAATCATAATAACAACAAAAAAATAATATTTTAAATAAGATGCCCGCGCAACTACGCGGCTACCTTCCTAGTTAATCATAATAAAAAATAAGGTCAAAGATATACCTTGTAGACTATATCATTATCCAAGGCGTTAATTAAAATGATTCTGGAGGGAGTACCTAAATTGCAACAAGGAAACTTTGAAAAAGACGTGCCATCAACAATCCCACAGCCCCATACACTTGATTCATAGCCCCACATCCGGACATCCAGGCCACCCACTCCTCCGTCTCCTTCCTCTCGTCGCTGCCCCATGCCGTCTTCCTCCGGTTTGTGATAGCTCATGCCGTGTTTTTTTTCAATGAGTTAGAAACTTATCTTCCGCGCACGTAAAATAGAGCGACTCACTAACAAATAATAGATTAAGTATTATCTGGAGTATTTTTTTAAAAAAAAAAGTTAATGTGATTTTTAAAGCAACTTTCCTATTTAAATTTTCTTAAAAAAACGCAATGCTTTATGGTTTTTAATAAGTTAATGTGATACGTGTGAAACAGTGAAGTTGAGAGCATGTGTTTCGTTAATACGAGGAATCAATCGAATAAACCCTTAGAAAGAACATTTTCTTACTTTGCCTGCTCTCTCTGCTTACTTCTTGCAGCCGCCGCTCTGATCACTCTCTTCCCCTGCTGCTGCTTCTACCCGTGGCTCAATTATGTTGTTTTTATGTTACCAACTTGTCATTATTATGAATTATTATTATAAATTCGAATTATTATTATAAATTCTACATGCGCGTTATTCATGGCCTTTATCGTCCACTATTTTGATAATGTTTAAAATTGCGAATTTGGTTCCTTTTTTTTTTCCAAACCGTGTGGTTTTCGCCAGAAACCAAGCATTTGCACGGTTTCGTCATATTTCAAATTGAACTGGTTCTCTTCAACAACGAAAACCACAATTCAGACATCCAGATCTTTCCTCACTGAACCGAAAATGGCACTGCCGTAGAAAAACTCCCTCGCTTAACGATTATATTACGCAATGTACCATCTGAATATATACTGTGTTTCTCGGAATTGATACCCCGCAAAGGGAAGCTCAGACATCAGTTAAAGAGTCTGTAAACAAAACTTTTTGACGCAGAGCAAAGATGATGATGCTGACGATATGATTTTGTAGTTTACTGTACAATTATACAACAAGAGCTCTTTTCGAGCTGTGAGTGTGAGCTACTGAGCTTAGTGGTTCCGTAGATTTATATGCCCTCTGATTTCAAGGAAAACCCCATGAACCCCACTGAAACTTGTAAGGGGCCAAGGAAAAGCCGAAAAGGAAAGTATATATATGTATGTTACTACTCAGTAGTTGCATTTTGCTTCTCTTTTTTTTTTTTCTGTGGTCAGCATTCACAACGAAATGCAGAGCTAGGGAAACATCTATTGTCGGGTGCTATCTTTCTAACATTAATCTCGTTCATTGCCCGGATCATTTGTGGGGATAGGTGTATCCTGTCCATCAGGTTTACCTTGGGGGCATCAAGAATTGCCTTGGGCGGAGAACGTGCCCATTGCATTGCCCAAATCGCAAGAGGCCGCATGTAGATGAGCGACCTATAGTGCCCGTCTATGGTCCAGCCTTCCGGTGTTTGGAACCAATACCTGCAACATAAGAAGAAACCCCATGTTATCTATAACAAAGCAAACGGTGGTTGGAACATCTAATTAGTATTTTTAATGAAATTGTCAGTGAGAAGTAGAACGATATTCATCAGGGAGTGGTTTAAGAGAGGTGTGCCAGAGCTAAATCGATGCAAGGACAGCAATGGCCAATGGTTTTGATGGATCACTCCATTGTCCGTCACTTCATGCCCATTGTTTCCTTTGCGACGGACGGCGAAAAGACCAAGCTAGTACGCTAGCTTATTAAAGTCTCAAGATGGAAATTAGAAGGTAGTAAAAAAAAACAGAGACCTCCAATTAATGATCATTCTTAGCAAAGCTCGATCCAGTAGAACTGCACGTGCAATTAAAATTTTACAAGTATTTTTATATGTTAATTATTCTTTCAGTGATATAGTGTTAACATACCTATCAACAACGATAAGCGTGTGATGAGACTTTGCCGGTCTTAAGATCGATATATCGGCAAAGTCTCTCGAGTATGATCATAAGGGTGAAGTGTATATATACATTTATGTGTTTATAGTAGTGAGTGTATCTTTGTGTTTATAATTATTTACGTTTATATTGTGTTACCAAATAATAAAAGAAGAAGCGTTTGACGTCTTTGTTTCCGTCTCTTAATTTGAAGAGGAATATATTCGTCGGTATGTGGTTGTGGTGTACTGATATATTAGTGCATATGAATGAAAAAAAAGGAGGGTTTGGCTTACTTATCTGTACTGTTTAATTAGCTCATGCATTGAGATACATGATACTATGATCAAAATATATCAAGATTGACGGAGCTAGCTTGTAGGCATATATAGATGCACGTTATCTATAGTACTGTTCACTGACATGTAAGTCTCACTTGCACTCTCTCTCCCTCTCTCGACTGCATGTACCAAGATGCATGCATTCCCCTTCATGAATTAATCATATCAAAATTTGGTCCTGCCAATGATTGTTACTGTTCAGTAGTAGCTTTTGCTTTGAGCTGAAATTGGAACTTATGTACGTCGAATTGAATGTGAAGAGGCGGCCGGCGTCGCGTGTGTATGCTCACTGCTCAACACCGTCTCTTTTAATTTCGTTCTGCTGTACTAGAGTTATGAGAGACTGTGCGCCGCACTCATACGAATTCCCGTAATGGGCAGCTATGATAGGCGTGGCCGTATTTGCTTAAGAGGTTGATCAGTAATCAGGCTTGAAGACAAAATTGTCATTAAAGATTTTTGGTCAGCATTCGAATATTTTGGAGTAATCACGAGACAGAGCATCACCGAGTTCGATCTTCACGTACTCCAGGGTTCTATATTAATAATTTTGACCATCAATAATTTTAAAAATATTTAGTTTAAAGAAACTAGAACAACATATATATATTTATCTTTCAAAGCACTATAATAAAATTAAACATACATTTATTTATTGTTTATATCTATTATATTATATACTAAAAATCCATTAAACTTTCTACAAACGCTCTCAAGCTACCACGTGGCTCCCTCAAAACGCTCTTAAGTCGCCACGTGGCACAACAAAAGAGTTGAGAACCCCCTAGGGCCCGCACGTGCAGTGCATGGGTTATTTCCATAACGTGAACTAACGAAGATTACTTTCATATATAATTGTGTATGGGAGGCAAGAGATTCGAAATTAATGTCAAAGCAAAATCTAATCACATATGGCAAGATTAGGCACGTGCAGCGCATGGATTTGTCATGAATAAATGAAGATTAGTTCCATAATTGTGTACACAAGGCAATATTTCAAATCTATCTCAAAGCAAGCTTGCCTAGTTTCATGAGGCAAGACTACATATATATACACCGGCTTACATACATATATGAAACACCTCACCAGTAACACCTTTCAATCCGTCTGCAACACACAATTTTGGTGGCTCCATCCTCCCGTCCTCTGCAATAAGAGGTCTGCGGCAATTTGGACGAGTCATCCTTGCAATAAGAGGTCTGCGGCACCAACCCAATAGCTGACGCCCAATCCATTAATTAAGGGAAATACTTTCTCGTTCCATCCCAAAATATAATAATCTAGTATTGAATATGATGTTTTATAGTACAACGCATCTGGATAGACTCCCTGTCATGATACATTGTAATAGAAAACATCTCATTCAATCGTAGGTTATTATATTTGAGACGGAGGAAGTAGATAGGATATAGCCACTGGAAAGGAATCCTAGGTTATTATATTTGAGACGGAGGGAGTAGATAGGACATAGCCACTGGAAAGGAAGGGAGATAGAGAGAGCAGGGCGGGCAGGTCGACAGATAACTATTTTTTCCTATACCTATTTTTTTTCAACCATAAATTCATAAATTCTTTCACCGAGAGACCAAGTCATAATGTAAAAAATCATAATAACAACAAAAAAATAATATTTTAAATAAGATGCCCGCGCAACTACGCGGCTACCTTCCTAGTTAATCATAATAAAAAATAAGGTCAAAGATATACCTTGTAGACTATATCATTATCCAAGGCGTTAATTAAAATGATTCTGGAGGGAGTACCTAAATTGCAACAAGGAAACTTTGAAAAAGACGTGCCATCAACAATCCCACAGCCCCATACACTTGATTCATAGCCCCACATCCGGACATCCAGGCCACCCACTCCTCCGTCTCCTTCCTCTCGTCGCTGCCCCATGCCGTCTTCCTCCGGTTTGTGATAGCTCATGCCGTGTTTTTTTTCAATGAGTTAGAAACTTATCTTCCGCGCACGTAAAATAGAGCGACTCACTAACAAATAATAGATTAAGTATTATCTGGAGTATTTTTTTAAAAAAAAAAGTTAATGTGATTTTTAAAGCAACTTTCCTATTTAAATTTTCTTAAAAAAACGCAATGCTTTATGGTTTTTAATAAGTTAATGTGATACGTGTGAAACAGTGAAGTTGAGAGCATGTGTTTCGTTAATACGAGGAATCAATCGAATAAACCCTTAGAAAGAACATTTTCTTACTTTGCCTGCTCTCTCTGCTTACTTCTTGCAGCCGCCGCTCTGATCACTCTCTTCCCCTGCTGCTGCTTCTACCCGTGGCTCAATTATGTTGTTTTTATGTTACCAACTTGTCATTATTATGAATTATTATTATAAATTCGAATTATTATTATAAATTCTACATGCGCGTTATTCATGGCCTTTATCGTCCACTATTTTGATAATGTTTAAAATTGCGAATTTGGTTCCTTTTTTTTTTCCAAACCGTGTGGTTTTCGCCAGAAACCAAGCATTTGCACGGTTTCGTCATATTTCAAATTGAACTGGTTCTCTTCAACAACGAAAACCACAATTCAGACATCCAGATCTTTCCTCACTGAACCGAAAATGGCACTGCCGTAGAAAAACTCCCTCGCTTAACGATTATATTACGCAATGTACCATCTGAATATATACTGTGTTTCTCGGAATTGATACCCCGCAAAGGGAAGCTCAGACATCAGTTAAAGAGTCTGTAAACAAAACTTTTTGACGCAGAGCAAAGATGATGATGCTGACGATATGATTTTGTAGTTTACTGTACAATTATACAACAAGAGCTCTTTTCGAGCTGTGAGTGTGAGCTACTGAGCTTAGTGGTTCCGTAGATTTATATGCCCTCTGATTTCAAGGAAAACCCCATGAACCCCACTGAAACTTGTAAGGGGCCAAGGAAAAGCCGAAAAGGAAAGTATATATATGTATGTTACTACTCAGTAGTTGCATTTTGCTTCTCTTTTTTTTTTTTCTGTGGTCAGCATTCACAACGAAATGCAGAGCTAGGGAAACATCTATTGTCGGGTGCTATCTTTCTAACATTAATCTCGTTCATTGCCCGGATCATTTGTGGGGATAGGTGTATCCTGTCCATCAGGTTTACCTTGGGGGCATCAAGAATTGCCTTGGGCGGAGAACGTGCCCATTGCATTGCCCAAATCGCAAGAGGCCGCATGTAGATGAGCGACCTATAGTGCCCGTCTATGGTCCAGCCTTCCGGTGTTTGGAACCAATACCTGCAACATAAGAAGAAACCCCATGTTATCTATAACAAAGCAAACGGTGGTTGGAACATCTAATTAGTATTTTTAATGAAATTGTCAGTGAGAAGTAGAACGATATTCATCAGGGAGTGGTTTAAGAGAGGTGTGCCAGAGCTAAATCGATGCGAAGCAAGTTGCATTGTTGATTTGTTGTGAATTGCGAAATACTACGTATGAGATTATTCGAAGAACAAGGTAGTGCTTACCCATATCCTTCTTCTGACCAACCAGCAATAAAAATTCCTTCAGCAGTGGTGAATCCTTGATGCTCCATTCCATGGAGCAGCATGTTTGCAGCAACACCGTATGTAACACCGGTCCAGATTTCCCGAGATTGCATGCATGTCTCATCCACCTTCCCATTAGGAGTCATACCATTTACAGCTCCCAATCGTCCTCCTTTAACCTTCATTACATTGAATTCAAATATTTTCTGCAGAGCACTTCTTATTTTATTCTCATCGAAAAGCGGGGGCAAGCCTGAAGAAGCAGCATACCACTGCCCTGCCAGCTGATCTGCCTGAATAGACCGGCTATTACTGCTTGTGCCACTGTCATAATTGAAGTAAGACCCATTCCATAACTTAGCCTCATATACTGCTTTGGCTTGTATGAATTTGAGCTTGTATTTTTCAGCAAATGGCCGATCACCAAGCCGATGAGCCATTGTAGCTGCAGCCTGAAGTGCAGCAAGCCAGAGACCGCCACAGTAAGCACTAATTCCGTGTACAGTCCAAGCATCATAGGTTTGATCAGGAAACCCATCATTCTCAATGAGACCATCACCGTCACGGTCAAATTGATTCATATAGTCCATCGCTGCACAGACTGCGGGCCAAACATCTCTACCAAATGACATATCACCTGTAGCAGCGAAGTCTCTGTATACCTGGAGCACAAACTTTGGATTTAGATCTTTCCATTTGCTTGTATCATGTATGTTGTACGCATTCATTTCATGCCATGGATCATGTGTTCCTAGGTCATGCGGAACGGCACCTTTGACCTTGCGAATTCCAGAAGTACCATCAGCCAAAAATTTCATTCTCCGTCTGTCTTCATAGAGAACAGCATTGGCAAAATCACGTTGGATACTCAACTCTATTTTGGGAAACAGATCAAGCAGAGCAAAAGAAGCATAGAAATGCACATCATAGGTGCACCACATGATGTATTCCACTCCTTCCAGGTACAAAAATTTGCCAACATTTTCAGGGCCATTCTTGGAAAGCAAGTATGGAATTGGCTCTTGTGACCCAAGTCCATTGGTTGCCTTAGCCATTTGTGGTCCATGTACTGCTGCATACTTTGACACACTTCGCTCTTCGCCATTAGCCAGGTCACCTCCATTAGTGACTTGCTCTGCTGTCAGTTTGACATGGTTATCTTTAACTGATTCCTGTTTAGTGTCTCTAGTGCCCCTTTTTGAAGATTTCTGTTGATTAGAACCAGGACTTGGTTTTTCATCGATAATTGGTGGTTGGCCATCTACAAAGGTGATGCTAAACTCAGGTAACGCAAAGTAGTTTCAAGAGTAAAAGGTGCAATTTTAAAAATTATCCTAACGACATCCAGATTGTAATTTATGATGTACTCCCTCCGTTTCATATTATAAGACTTTCTAGCATTGCCCACATTCAAATAGAAGTTAATGGATCCAGACACATATATATGTATAGATTCATTAACATATATATGAATATGGACAATGCTAGAAAGTCTTATAATATGAAACGGAGGAAGTACAACTGAACAAGCACAAAACCACACCATTACAAAGTTGAATGAAGCATACCTGTCCAAACAGTACCCCCAGCTACCAGAAAGTAAAGCTCGTTAAAAAGTGTGAACTTGTACCTACAAGCACCATGAAACCCCAAATATTCTAGTTAAGATTTTGTTTTTCTTTGGGAGATTTAGATGTTTACTGCCATAGTTCTTTACTGGAGAAGTAGAACACATCAGTTCAGAAAGAAATATAGAACTAAGGTTATACCATTCTGGAAGTTTTTCATTCTTGAGTATGGGGTTTTGCCACTTCTCAATCTCCTCTTCCCAAATCCTATATTCTGCAAAAAACATAGAAGGAACATCCAACAGCACAAGGTCAGAAACCAAGGACCAACATTGCACATCTGTCCCTATCCCAGCATCATTATTAACTTTGTTGAGAACGTGTGAATTACGACAGCAACAAGTAATTACTGCATTGTGTGTGAATGTGTACAAGATTAAGATGTCTAAGTGACTAGAGAAGATTTATGAAGAGCTGGACAAAAAGACATACTTGTCAAGGCATCGTGTACCAAATTAACAGCTGATCTTTCAGAAGTTCCATAAAATTCAGTGTACCTCCTGCAATATAAGATAGAATATCAATCGATTAGAAGGAATTGTAATGCACACTAACTTTAAGTTTGACATGTGGAATTCACTGCTAAGTACTCTTAACAGATAGCAGCGAATATATTTTTGTGATATAAAAAAGAAGCTACCATGGGGAAAATGCTAATTATGTATAAGCAATGTGATAGATAACTAAATAAAACAAGCCACCACAATTGGTCAACTGTTGTTCCAGTGAGATATTTAGCCATGTTGTAAGATATACTGGTATTTCTCTACTAACTCAAAACAATAGGTGTTCATGATGCATTTCCAGCTCTTCACTTCAAGAGATCTTTTCTGAACAGATCTATGAGAACTTGTGCTATTATATGACTTTTTTGGCCCAAGGATTAACAGAACGTATGGTACATTTATTTGGGATCCATTACATGTCATAGCACATGGGGCTATGCCGGTCTAAGATGAATTTGCAGATAGGTCATATAGGTGATTGGGAATTCAGAAACAAAGAACAACTCATTGTAGATATAAACAAAATCAGCAAAGGTACCCAAACCAAGAGTGTGCTGACCTGTTGTATGTGCATCCCTTCTGAAACTTTATTTTAGGAGAGGACCAAGCCAAACCAAATACAACAGTACATCTACCATGTGGCTCTACCCAGGTTGATGCTGAGACAGCTGCACAAAGTGTCTCCCCTGAAGATGAAGGCATACTGGTACCAGCTTCGAAATTTTCACGGTCAAAGTGGCCGTTCTGAAGATAAAGTAAAAGGTGAATGAGAGGATTATTTAGTTTTGTCAGGAACATAGAATTGCTGCACTGCACCACTCTCGAAAGAAAGGCTGCCATCAATCACCTGTTTCATTCTATCCCACATTTGCTTGGCTGAATCATGGCCTTCTCCAGAGAGGCCAAATACAGGCAAGACTGTCACATTCACATTCTGAGTTTCACAGGCAGCAATAGCAAAAGTAACCGGAGGATTATCCTTTGCTGTTCTGCAATAAATACTAGTCTGTTAGCTCGTGCAGGCAACATTATGCAAGAATATGTGGAACAAGGGAGAAGGTTTGGTTTGACACTTGCTTGTGATGCAGAAGAACTCCTGAGACTCCATCCTCCGCACTGACCATGTTATGAAATCAAGCCATGAGCACCACTGATCTAAAAGGATGAACAGGTATAAAAAATATCTACAAATTACTTACATGAAGGGCTCATTAAAGTGGCCTCCAGAGTGATGAGAAAAACCTCCAATAGAATTCTGCGTTTAATGAGAGAAAATCATTAATAAGGCACTTGAAGCAGCAACAATAATTTTTCAAGTAAATATCAAGTAAGGATGAGAGTTATACTAATGAAAATGTCCAACATTTTTCATGGGTAAAAGAAAAAGGGTTTTGCCATCATGGTAGTATTGTTGCACTAGTATATAAACTATATAAACTTATGTGAGCCACAAAGTCTAAAGCACAGTAATGCATAAGTGAACATAAATGGTGATATACTGATAGATGCAGAAAATATATTGTTCGAGAAGATTTAGATGTCCTTACCGCCCATGTCATTAAGAGGCTCACTTTCGCACGGTCTTTCCCAGTGTTCACTAGCTATAATAAACACAGAAAACAAAAGGAAGGATGGTCATGTAATTTCATCAGGTTGAGAAGATTAAGAGCATCTCTTCATGTAAATACATATGAAAACTTAATGGGAACAACATTCAATTCAGTAGAATATTCATTAATCAGTAACTCCTCAAGTAAACAGCATGCCCCATGATCTAAGAACAATCACTGTAATTAAAAATTTTTCTATATAACTGTATTCTGAGATGTTTTGACATATATGTTCGCACCAACAATATTATTTTAACAGTGACCATGTCAAAATTCTCCTGTCAACATAAAAAGGCAGGGCTCTCTCTACCTTATGATCCATGTCAGAACTGTTACATGTGGAATATCTTGGCTGAAGTTGCCAGAACATATTTCTTAATATAAATGTTAGTATGGTTATTGAACCAGTATCAGATTTAAGCAAGAATTAGAGCAAGCCACGGTTAATCCACTAGTTCCACAAACCTAATCCCAACTGTTATCAACACCCATCCACATGTATATTCCATGATATTATCTAAAGGAATATACTTATTAGGAAATATGAAATAAAAAAACATGAGGGAAATATACCAGCTGAACCTGCCAGCCTAGCATAAAACTAACTTTATGAGTCACTTACAGTGTACACAAAGACAGAAGTTGGGAGGCTGCTATCTTTGTAATCATGAGGAATGAATGGTGATATCTGACGACATGAGATTTTAAGGTCTGGATCCGGTTCACCTGAGTACATGGAAAAATTCATAAAATTCTTCAGTTCAAAACATGTCTACTGCTACTAAAAAAAGATATCCATCAAGTTCATAACTCCATATAATAGTATTGAAAATTAATTATGTAATCAACATATAAGCTGGCTTGGCGTAAAGCATCCATCTCTTGGTAGAAAAGAGAAGTGTTTGTGCCATCACAAGATGCAAGCAATGTTCCACAGCTCCATAATGGCATACCATCATAAACAGTCCATGCCCTAGGAAATAAAGCATGATAGGTAGAATGTTGACCGCTCAAGTTCCAGTCCCATGACGAAATTCCAGAGTCATTACATTTCCTGAAATCAGGTAAGGCGTCAAACAAGTGCACTCTATATCAAATTTGTTGAGTCATAACTGAAGCGTGATTGCAACGTATATATAGGTACAATAACCTAGAAGAAATCTGTTCACATTATGCATAGTGATGTTTGACTCTTGAATCACAAATGTACAAGAAAGGATTTGGTATACATCTCACACTCTCTCTGGTATACTACCTCCATGCACAAATGTATGACGTTGGTTAGTTCAATTTTGAGCTAACCAACATCAAACAAAAAAAAATGGAGGGAGTAATATGCAAGTCGATATTTGAAATAAATTTCTACACACAGCGCTGTTGGCTTTTGAATCACAAATTAAAATTAAAATTGAAGCGCAACTCACTTATATAAAGTATGCAAAGTGGATCTGCATTTCAGAAGGCCACATACAATATGGGAGACAAGGCACATCAGAAGAACAAATACAAGGTAACAATGTATGCACTATACAATTGGTTGTGAATACCATTCAATCAACAATAAAGAACTTCTGCAAGTTTAACTTCAGAAAAGCAATGCAAAATTACAAATCTACTTGTTTAAGCTTACCCTTGTGCAAGACACAGGATTGCAGAATGACGAGCTCAGAAGTTCAGACTTAGTAAATTTGGATAAACTAAAGAAAGACTGTTATTTGCAATATAAATGAAGAAACTTACTTTAAACCTTCATGGTGTCCGGGAGACAATACCGATGAGTATTTTTTGTTCCCCCCATCGCGAGATACAAATATCTAGAAAAGCAGGGTACTTTGTGTCAGTTCAAGACTCAAACATTAGTTGTGAGGAAAAAAATAAGCAAGCATAGTGACTCAGGAGTACTAAGTCAAAAGATTCAAGATTTTATAAACAGTTGCTGTCATAAATCTTGTATGGAGCCCCTGATGGGCTTGACTGGGTGGCCCACATCCATAGAAGTTTACATACATCGACAGGGAAAATAAGTGTGTGTAATAACTGGCGAATTGACAAGAACTTGCTAACTGATTACAACACTGATCGAAAAGTGTCACAAGCAGCAGATGGAACTCGTCCATCCACAAACATTAAACGGCAGGGACAGTCAGTGCCTTTTTATCTCAACAATAGTCCCCAAAAACACTCCTCTCAACAGTTGATTTCACACTTGAGCACAGCGGCAACAACAAAGATAGCACTTAAAAGATTCTTTTTGGCGCATATTTAGTGAACAGCCATAGTATGAGTATGTGTATGTGAGACACCAGTAATGGGTAGATGTCATAAGACTTTCCCCAAAAATAATACTAGTGACTAGTGAGGGGCTAGGAGCATTTTCAGCACTCGGAAGAAAATTCTTAAGATAAGCTAGCTAATGGTCCAAAAAAATCAATTATGCATCAGCATAAACTAAGTTGATTAACCAGCAACAGCAGAAAGAAGAAGAAAGCATTACCGAAAACTGGTTCTCCATGACCGGGGAAGTCTCACATAAACCAGGAATGATATGCCAATTCTTGAACTCTCCCCTGAAACCTCTTGAAATGCTACCGCTCCTGCAAAACCAGTGTATTGGTATCAAAATTACAGCATCCATAGTGCAAATAGACAAGCATAAACATGAGATTATTGGAGGTTAAAACATCAATTCAGGCGGACACACCCCATCCCACCAAGCGGTACGCCCTGCGAAGCAGACGGCTTACATTTCTCTTTGGTGAACGGATCAATTGGAGCTTTCTGCAAGCATAGCAGACCCCATTTTATCACCACACACAATTTATAATCATAGGTGTTCGGTATAATTTTAGATAAAATGAAATTCCATTAAGTAATGAAATATAAATAGCATAAGAATAGCCGATGGTACCCTTCCATGAGAAGCCTCCTCGCGGACATACGACCATAGCCTCAGCCCAAGGCTCATCTGGAATTTTTCGCGTTCCAAAAACAAATGCTTAGCAGATTGAACGCGTTACAGAAATCAAACTGCTTGAACATCACGCAGAGAGAACCAAAGCGTTGTAACATACCATCCTCATTGCTTCCATGAAGGTGACGCTGAATTCCTTGAGTAAGTTGGCGTGGCTGTTGAGCCGCCGCCGCCATGCCTGCTCCGGAGGCGACCCGCCGTCGAAGTCCAACTGCGAAATCCAAAGCATCCCCAGCAAGATCAAACACGCGCCCGCAGGAAGCACAAGCCCAAAACGAACAAAAAATTGGAACTCACCAACTGCAGGGCGGTTCGGCCGACGTACTCCTCGGCCGGCCACGAGTTCCTCCGGCAGTGGAAGAGGTTGCCGCTCACCATCCCGTCTCACCCCCAATGCCACCACGCCCCCGATCCAACTCCCGCCGATCGGAGGCACGATCCACGAACAAATCACCTCCCGCGCCGCACGCAATCAAGCGCGCGGATCCGATCCCCCAGCGCCGCCCCTCCTCCTCATCGCGCCCTCCTCCGATCCGATGCCGCCCTCTGCTCCCCTCCTCCCCCCCTCTCGATCGATTCAACCAAACCAGATCAAAACCAAACCAAACCAAACCGAAACCGGGCAGCCTCTCGCGGAGAGAGAGGACTCTCCGCCCACCCGCGCCGCCGCGGGAGGCAGGCAGTTGCTCCACGCGGAGACGAGAAGACCGCGAGGAGGTCAGCGGAGGAGGAGGCTGGACTCCGAAGCGAGGCGAGGCGAGGCGAAGCCGCGGGAGCGGAGGAAGGAAGAGGGTGGAGAAAAGGAAGGTGGTTGCGGTTGCGGCGGTGGCGGTCGGCAAGGGCGGCTGTGTGTAGGCAAGCACGGACGCGCGTGGGGGAAGAAGAAATCAAACGGGCGTGTGCGATTTATAGCGTGGCCGTACCAATTTCCGGGGAGTCCGTCCGTTGCCCATGTTTCGTCGTCAGGTGGTAAAATTGTTGGCGGTACCCCGGTAGTTATCCTGCACGGTTCTTTATTACTCACTCTTATCCCAAAACACCTATAGTTTTGAGTTTTTGTCCATAACTAATTCATCTTGTTTAAAAGGTTATATGAAATTATTATTTATTTTATCTGTGACTTGTTTTATTATTAAAAGTATTTTAAGTATGACTTATCCTTTTTTATATTTACACTATTTTTTAAATAAGACGAATGGTCAAACGTTACCAAAAAAAATCAAAACTACACCTAATTTAGGATGAGGTATTATTATTATTATTATTATTATTATTATTATTATTATTATTATTATTATTATTATTATTATTATTATTATTATTACCTCCATGAATCTGTGCTGAAGGGTGAAGGCTACGGATGAAGAGTATCGGAATATTTGCATCTTTTCTTTGCGAGGGAATGGGAGTGGGAGGGGGGAATAATTTTGTGTGGATAGTATTTTGTGTC
This sequence comes from Oryza meridionalis, assembly GCA_000338895.3. NCBI lineage: Eukaryota > Viridiplantae > Streptophyta > Magnoliopsida > Poales > Poaceae > Oryza > Oryza meridionalis. Next base: position 18,500,449 of record CM002533.2, read on the forward strand.
AATAAATCCGTGGTGACGAGAGTTATGTGTGGCTATACATCATAAAGTATGAGGGAATATGTTCATATTTGATTGATATTTTAAGTTTGCGTATGCTCGCTTGAAGTTAGCCTTAGACACACGAGCATAATGATGGTGAAAAGGGTTTCAAAAGGATGCCTTTTCCTTCTATTTGCTCTACGCTTCGAAAAATTAATTAATACATTTCCTAGAAGAAAAGGTAGCTCATTATTTACACCTCTTATTTAAAATTATGTTTATTTCTTAAAATATTTAATTTATTCATATAATAGGTAGAAATCTGCACCAATAATCTAAAATAAACATGATAACAAACATAATGTTAAGTCACCAACGACACATATTCTTAACGTTAATACATGTTCAACATAGTTTATTTTCCAATACTAATTTTTAAGTCATAAGGATAGATATATAAAAGTTTTGGTGTCCGACGGCTGTTTTGGTATATAACTAGCTTATAGTCAACCGATAGCCCCTTCTATCTTTCGTGCACACGTGATTCCATTTTATTTACGATCAATAACTAAATTAAGCGTAACTGTGCTTGGCTATATGCCTATATCCAAAATCATTATGCAATCACATTGTTGCATATAATACTGTACTCATTTTCCAGATTTGGAGAAGTTCCCTTCATACAACAAAAACTAGAGTTATTGGAAAAACAACTGCTAGGGTCGTTTGAGCATTTTCTCATCTATACCACTTGCTATACACTGCCTATTTTCAACTTCACAAGTCACTGTTCTAGCATCAGTGTGAAAAAAAAGGGTTTTTGTGCATGCTTGTGCAATCTCAAGTTAAAAGTCAATTGCTAGCATCTACATATAACTAAACCAACCCACAAATAGTCAACTGATCATCCAAATTATTATTTCTAGTATAGGCTGTCCCTAATTTTATTTCTCTTATATATAGAGTTCCTTCAGAATATGTTCCTGTTGCGAAGACACATCTACTCCTATCAGAAGAGAACCAGTGCGTGCTTTTTGGCTTGCCTTTTTTCTTTTCTTTTCTTTTTTTTTTGAGAGAACTCACTTTCGGTTAGTTTCATGATCTTGACAGCGAACTTATTTATCAACCGACATTTTATCTTTTTCTTACTCACATGAATTTATCCTGTGCTTGGTAGAACGACGCGTCTGGGTTAGAAGGATTATCCTGAAACAATGACTGTAAGCTGCTTTGTTTTCGAGCAAAGTAGCCTTGATGGATACGCATCCCTGACGTACGATAATTAAAGGATGATATGTACTCCCTCCATCCCATAATATAAGGAATTTTGAGTTTTTCTTATACTATTTAACCACTTGTCTTATTCAAAAACTTTATGCAAATATAAAAAATAAAAAGTTGTGTTTAAAATACTTTGGATAGTAAAATAAGTAACAAAAAAATAAATAATAATTTTAAAATTTTTTAAATAAGACGAATGGTTAAATTGTGCAAACAAAAACTCAAAATTCCTTATATTATGGGACGGAGAGAGTAATTTCTTAAAGACTGAATGATATGTGCTCAATGAGACACTGACATGTGAAATTGAGCCCATAATTCATTTATCTACATGGAGATAAAATTATATATATTACATATTCCTCTATTCCAAAATACAAGTATTGGTAATATTCAAAATTTGTATAGCACAATATAAGTATTTCTCTAATACTAATTTAAATGCAAAGAAATCCAAACATTTTCAAGCAATCAGAAAGGTTAGGAATGAAACATAAGGCAATTCAAAATTTGACAAACTGTTACTGAGGCTATGTTTAGTTCACACCAAAATTGTAAGTTTGGTTAAAATTGAAACGATGTGACGGAAAAGTTGGAAGTTTATGTGTGTAGAAAAGTTTTAATGTGATGAAAAAGTTGAAAGTTTAAAGAATTATTTTGGAACTAAACACGGCCCTGAAAAGGAATTCCCCTCCCCCCACCCCCACCCCCTTCAACTTTAATATTCAAACAACCTAAAAATTAGTACTGATGTACTATATTTTAGATAAGAAAAATATATATTCCATTTTAGACTTGAAATTTATACCAGGGATTTATCCAGAAGTTCCAATGGTCGGAAGTTCTCCCGTTCAGTTGGGTCGACCGAGACCAGCAAAAAAAAATTAAAAAAAAGATAAAGGAAAAAAGAAAAAGAAAAAGTACTACTAGTGGTACGAAAAGTACACCACGAAAAGGTTGGGTGAACCGGGGCGCCGTCCGGTGTCCAGCCATGCAGCCGTCCACACCCTTCCATTCCGTGCACGTCGCCGCGCGTGGCCACGCCTCCTCACGGGCGGGTGCCGACGCGCCGCCGCCGCCCGCCGCGCATGCGCGCCACGGCGGCGGCGTCGTCGTCGCCAGCTCGCCTTGCCGGCAAGCAAGCAAACGGGCCGGATGCCCGGATTCCCTGTGGGGGTTCAGTCCAGGAGTACACATGTTGTTGCTTCAGATCGTGGTCCGGTGATGCCGCGTTTGCGATGGGTGGCCATCAATCCCTCCCTTTCTGGATTAGATACGGATCCTTGTAAAAAAAATCGATGAGAAATGAGTTATGATGAGAAGGAGAGGGAAGAGCGACTACTACGAGAAAAATTGGCAATACGGCGCTTCATCGGTGGATTTCGACGAAATGCCACTGAATACATTACAAAGGATAAAATGCTATTTAATAGGTTATTTTTAGACTATTTTACCACTCTGAGAGATTTTAAGACCAAAATATCCCTGAGTGTGGATAGAGAGGAGGAAGAGGGGGGAGCGGAAGGTTGAGCCGAACGATGCTCATGCTCGCCGGCGGCGGGCAACGAGCGCACGGGGTTGGGCTGCGACGAGCGGACGGGGGAGGAAGGAGGCGGCGAAGAGGGAGGAAGATGACGACTGCGATGGGGGAGGAAGACGACGGCGCTTATCGGGAAGGACAACGGTGGCAATGGGGAGGAGGGCAAAGCCGACGGGAGGGAGGAGGAGGCGGCGACGACGACGCGGAGGGCTCTCCAGCACTGCCCGCGCATGCGCTCGCCTCCGACGCCACCCCCGCACGCTTACCGGCGGCGTCTTCCTTTCCTCGTCACCGCTCGCGGGAGCTATTTGTGCGCGTGCACGCCCTCGTTCTTCCCTCGTCGCCGGCCACCGCCGTCCGACTACCCTCTCTGGCTCTCTCTCCCTTCCTCTCTCTCTCCATAGCAGGGGGCATATTCATCTTAAACCTCCTTAAAGTGGTAAAATATCCAAAGATAATCTATTGAGTGGTATTTTATCCTTTGCATCTTGTTGGGTGGTATTTCGTCCCCACTGAATGGAGTGGCAGATTATCCTTTTTCTCTGACTACTATATACTAATGCTCATTATTCAGTCGTATAAAGGGATTTCGATATACTCCCTCCATTTCAAAATGTTTGACGCCGTTGACTTTTTTAAAAACGTTTGACCGTTCGTTTTATTCAAAAAATTTAAGTAATTATTAATTCTTTTCTTATCATTTGATTTATTGTTAAATATACTTTTATGTATACATATAGTTTTACACATTTCACAAAAGTTTTTTTAATGAGACGAACAATCAAATATGTTTAAAAAAGTAAACGGCGTCAAACATTTAGCAAGGAGGGAATACTATATGGCGAAACAAAACTTGTTCTTTGGGTTAAAGGATCGTCTGGATTTTTTCACATTTTGGTTCTTTTGAAAAACTTATTTCGCAAATAGACCCCTGAAAAAATTTATCCCAGAAATAGTCCTTTTTGGGGCGCCAGAGTGGCTGGCGCCGTCATCCAATGGGACGGCGCCAGCCTCTCTGGCGCCGTCCTCCTACCACCGTAGCGCACGCGAACCGACGTGGCAGGAGGAGGGTGCCAGCCATGCTGGCGCCGCCCCAGGGAGGAGGGCGCCAGCATGGCTGGCGCTGCCGCCTCCATTCCTGTTTCTCTGTATGGAGTTGCAACGGTGTCATTTTTATTTTATTTTTTTGATGTTTTTTCACACTCAGGATCACGATACAACCAACCACAAAAAAAATTTAAACTCGAACTACCACTTAGCTAAGTCTAAAAATAGCTAGCATAACTTCTTTAGTAAAACCCTTTGATCAGCATGTTAAACATAATGCACTCTACCACTATATAAAATTACTTAATCTAATTCAAAATATAACCACATGAAATGACATATAAGTTAAACAGTACATAGAGATACAATTTTTTTATTTTTATTTCATTTTTTTGATATTTTTTCACACTTAGGAGAACATAGGAACCAACCGTATAATAAACTCAAACGGACAAAATATGTGACTTGTAAAATTTTCCAAAACTCTACCGAAACGGATAAAATATGTCATCTATTAAAATAGGCGTAACTTTCTCATACGGACTCGGAATCAGGCAAATAATATATGCACGGAAATCTACAGAAAAAGTTACATCCGTTTCTCCCCGCTTCGCTGGGTTCGGCAATATTAAAACCTCCAAATTCCGCTTGCAAAATTGTGTTTTCGAGGAGAGAAGTTTTTCGGTAGAGCTTTGGAAAATTCCACATGCCACATATTTCGTTCGTTTGAGTTTATTTTTTACATGGTTGGTTCCTGTGAGTTCCTAAGTGTGAAAAAAATATAAAAAAATAAAATAAAAATAAAAAAGTTGCACATCTATCTCCTCTGCACTAGTTCGGAGAGAGAGGAGAGGAGAGAAAAAATTCTACAGGTCACATATTACGTCCATTTGAGTTCAATTTTTCTATAGTTGGTTCTTGTGTGTCTCTAAGCGTGAAAAAAATATCAAACAAATAAAACAAAAATAAAAAATTTCGGGGGGGGGGGGGGGGGGGGGGCGCCAGCCACTCTGGCGCACTCCCCCTAGCCACCTCAGCATCGCGCCGCCACGTCGGCAGGGGGACGGCGCCAGAGTCTGGCGCCGTCCTGTTGGATGACGGCGCCAGCCACTCTGGCGCCCCAAAAAGGATCATTTCTGGGATAAGTTTTTTTAGAGGTCTATTTGTGAAATAAGTTTTTTAAAAGAACCAAAATATGAAAAATCCAGAAAGGATAGTAGGGCTGATTTACGGCGTCGGCGTTGTTGACGCAAGGAACCCTGGTGGTGGTGGTTGGAATAGCTGACCAGCGGTAACTAGTACTCTACCAAGTCGATCGCAAGTCCATCGGTAATAAGAAGCCTGGTTTTCTAGAATGAAATCAGCAGAAAAGTACTGCTACTATTATACGTACCGTCGACTTATTCAAACGACGGCGACACCTGGGACCTCTCGGATCTCCCCCTCTTCCAAACGTCATTCTCGAACTTTTCCTCCTCAAAACGACCGCGCGCTTTGCACTTTCCGATCATTTTTTTACCATTTTATTTCAGGACGGTCTATACGTCATTCAGTAGAAAACACCATTATAGCCGTGTTTAGTTTGTGTGCCAATTTTTTTTAAAAGTATGTGGATATATATTTGAAGTCCTAAATATAAACTAATAACAAAACAAATACAGATTTCGTCCTGTAAACTGTGAGACGAATTTATTAAGCCTAATTAATCCGTCGTTAGCAAATATTTACTGTAGCATCACATTGTCAAATCATGGTGTAATTAGGCTCAAAAGATTCGTCTCGCAATTTACATGTAAACTGTATAATTGGTATTTTTTGTCCATATTTGTGACGGAATTTTTAGAAGTTCGAAAGGTACTAAACACTGTCTATGCTGAGTTCTTTAGGCTGTGTTTGGATTCAGGGGTGAAAAGTTTTTCGTGTCACATCGGATATACGGATACACATTTGAAGTATTAAACATAGAATAATAACAAAGCAAATTACAAATCCCGCCTGTAAACTGCGAGACGAATTTATTAAACCTAATTAATCTATCATCAGCAAATATTTACCGTAGCACCACATTGTCAAATCATGGAGCAATTATGCCTAAAAGATTCGTCTCGCAATTTACACGCAATCTGTGTAATTAATTATTTTTTCTTTATATTTAATACTCTATACATGTGTCCAAACATTCGATGTAACACGGTGAAAAATTTTGCCGGGATCTAAACAGGCCCTTACATCACTTTCCCAACCCATGTTTCTCGTTTTCTGCACGCACGTTTTTCAAACTATTAAACGATGTGTTTTTAAAAAAATATACAAAATTTGCTTTAAAAATCATATTAATCTATTTAAAAAAATAACAAATACTTAATTAAGCATGCGTTAATGCATACATCGTTTTGAGTGCCAAAGATCCTCCCGAACACAACCTTAAAAATCTTGCAAATTTTGGAAGAATCTTCCCATCGGGCGTATGATGCCAACAAAATTGGCCAGCCAAATGTTCCAGATGACCTACGAGTGATCAAGTTATATATGGTAAAATAAAAAAACCAGCTCTCGAAACATTTAAAAATTTTGTGAAATATGATGAAGATACACGTTAAAACATGTCGCTATCACATATAAAACAACAAGTATTAATGGATTGAAACTTTGTTTTTCTTTAATCAAAATATAATCATGTGATATCTTGTTATAAAAAATTAATTATGACGAATACAACGGTGTGATCGGATCATAGATTGGATATGTAGTTTAGGAGAAAAATTGTTTTGAACCTCGCTAAAATGCGTGCATGGATGAGGTTGAGAGAGAATAGTAACAAGTAGTTTCGGGAATTTTGTGAAACGCGTCGAAGACACTCATTGAAATATATCTCTATCACATATGAAACACTGAGTTTTAACTGTTTGAAACATATGTTTTTCTTTTTCACATAATATAATCATATGATATCTTGTTGTAAAGATTTAATTACAACGAATACAACGGTGTGATCAGATCATAGATTGGATATGTAGTTTAGGAGAAAAATTGTTTTGAACCTCACTAAAATGCGTGCATGGATGAGGTTGAGAGAGAATAGTAACAAGTAGTTTCGGGAATATCGTGAAACGCGTTGAAGACACTCATTGAAATATATCCCTATCACATATGAAACACTGAGTTTTAACTGTTTGAAACATATGTTTTTCTTTTTCACATAATATAATCATATGATATCTTGTTATAAAGATTTAATTACAACGAATACAACAATGTGATCAGATAAGTATTTTAGGAGAAAAAATATTTAAAAAGAGGAAGAAGGAAAGAGAAGGAACAACTAGCTACTTACTTTACATCCATGCGACAAGGTGTCAGGTCCATCGGTAGCCCAATTTATAGCATTCTCGGCAAATTTTAGATCACCCGATTATTTTAAGATTCGTATAGGCAACCAAAATCCTAAAAACCTCCTCCTCATTCTCCCGACTCCCCTCATGCAACCGCCGCTCACTAGCGCGAATGTATTCCGCATGGCCTCCGCCAGCACACCGCCGCCCGGCCTCATCGGCTAGCTGGAAGGCATCAACAGTACCGACAAAACCCCCTAGCCGATCTCCTCTCCTCCTCCTCAAGCCATCGGCAGCGAGATGCCCCGCCCCGCCGGATCCATCACCACCGGCAACCACAAACTCGCTATGCCCTTACCAGGCCACTGCACTCCTCCATCTCCACAGTGCAGCCACGAGCGTCTCGTCGCCCACCGCCGGGCCTCCACCTCCCACGACCATCCATCTAAATATGGCGATTTGTCCTTTCTTCCCATCCCCCTCCCGCTCTTACCTTAACTCGGGACTCTAATTCGTCGGTACTTCGCCAGAGTTTTGGTTGTTACTGGCATCGAAGAAAAAGAGGAGAAGAAGCACACGAAACACGAATCGCGATTCACATCTAAGGCTGTGTTCGGCAGCCCCTCTTCCCAACCCATCTCCCTCGTTTTCCGCACGCACACTTTTCAAACTGCTAAACGGTGTATTTTTTACAAAAAGTTTCTATACGAAAGTTGCTTAAAAAAATCAAATTAATCCTTTTTTTGAAAAAATAGCAAATACTTAATTAATCACCCGCTAATCGCTACTCTGTTTTCCGTGCGGGCACTTAGTGTTGGGAACCAGGGTTCCGAACACCTAAGTAGATTCTAGATTTAGGGATGATTTTTTTGACATAAAGTTAGGAATTCCGTTTTCATTATTACTACTCCCTCCATTCTAAAATATAAGGCACAACCACTCTTGACCCAAAGACCATATCTTTGTTTGAATCAATCTAACTAATACAATACTTCCTCCATACTCAGAAAGGAAGTTGTTTAGGATAATGTTTAAGTCAAACCTTGGGAATATAAATCATGAATAACTCTCAAGTTGTTGAGTTTGGAAATATAAAAATTATATGAATAGATTTGTTTTGAAAAATACTTTCATAAAAATATACATATATCATTTTTTAATAAATATTTTTATAGAAAAAAGAAGTTAAAGTTGTGTTTTGGAGACCGTATCGCTGTCCTAAACGACTTCATTTACGAGTATGGAGGGAGTATATGCACCCAATAGATAAACATCTTGTGAGTGTGTATGATTTAAAAAAAATATAATTTAAGAGAGAAGAGATGCTAATTAATTACCATGCATATATACACGTCTTATATTATAAAACATCTTTAAAAATTGGTTGTGACCTGAAATGAAGAAGTATCACACAACTACACAAGCACCAACAAATCTATCCCCTCCGAAGGGTAAAAAAACGCCGTGAGTTTCCCTCGCACCACGTGGCCACCCGGCCGCTCGCCCAGCGCCCACCAGGTGTCACACCGCGATCTCTCCAGAGGGAGGGGCAAAAAAAACTACCCGCACACCGAGACGCTCGTGAGTCGTGTCGCGCCGTGCCGTGACGTCTCTTGGTCGGCGCGCCGACCCCGCGCCGCCGGAAAAACGACGTCGTCACGTACGCTCGCGCGGGGTGTACTCCTCTCTCACAAAAGCGAGCGCTTCTTTTTTTTTTTCTCTCTCTTTTGGGGGGCATAGTGGCATCTGCGTCGTCTCGTATCCACACAGCGGATGGGTGGTGGTGTGGTCTGTGATGGTGTCCAGGTCCATCGCGTGCACCGTCGACAACGATGACGACGAGTGCTTTTCTTCTTTATTTTTCTCGCACAGTAGCATATACTGCTATAATTGTGGCTTTTTTTTTTTTGGTTTATCTCCTGGCTGAGCTCCTCCCGGTTTTTGCGCCCCTCGTCAGCGCCAGAGGACACGGGCCACTACATTTCAGCGTCTTAGGCCTTTCTTTCTTTTTTCTCTCTTTTTAATTTGTTCTATATTACACTGTGCATGAGTGAAGAACATACGTAAAATTGCAAAATTGCAATCCACTCAGAAATGGCACGGAGGAACGGACAGACGAAGCGACGTTGATGTGCGGCTGTTTCTCTCTGTCCGGGGACTACAAGTGATAATTGGGGGGAGGTTATAATGCATTGCTCGACTGACATTGACAAGTCCCGAAAAAGAAACGGTTACATGTTCGTTATTGCGCACGTCCAAGATTCGGGAACAGATCGATCGATTTGTAGCCACAAATACCTCACGACTCCACTCCCTTCCTTCCTTTTAACGCAATCGATCGGATAAACAGGGAAGAGCAAGCTAGAAGCCTAATGATGGATTTTTTTTCTCTCCCTCCCATTTCGAGCGGTGGGCAACAGAATACACATACTGTAACATCTTTTTCGTCGAATTCGTCGAATACTACATATGTAGTGTATAGAGCATCAACGTGGGTACAAAAAGGAATTAAAGGAAGCGGTGCGGCATTGGAAGCAAGCAAGGATCGGAAGCATCCCGTGATCATGCCATCTTCCTAACCTATATATTCGCTATTATGTATTTTTATTCCTAATGAGTGGATCGCTGATTAATCTATAATCGTGGCTCAATTAGCCTCCATGAGATATGACAGAGTCACGGTGTATCATTTAAGGATTTTTCACATTTTGGTCCTTGTAAAAAACTTATTTCATAAATAGACCCTTGAAAAAACTTATCTCAGAAATGGTCCTTTTTGGGGCGCCAGAGTGGCTGGCGCCGTCATCCAACGGGACGGCGCCAGCCTCTCCTCCTGCCACCGTGGCGCACGCGAACTGACGTGGCAGGAGGAGGGCGCCAGCATGGCTGGCGCCGCCCTAGGGAGGAGGGCGGGCTGGCGCCGCCCCCCCACCCGCCTCCATTTCTGTTTCTCTGTATGGAGTTGCAACGGTGTCATTTTTATTTTATTTTTTCAGATGTTTTTTCACACTCAGGATCACGATACAACTAACCACAAAAAAAATTTAAAATCGAACTACCACTTAGCTAAGTCTGAAAATAGCTAGCATACCACTTAGTCTACTTTGCACCTTCACTAAAATTAGACCATAAATCCTTTAGTAAAACCCTTTGATCAGCATGTTAAACATAATGCACTCTACCACTATATGAAATTACTTAATCTAATTCAAAATATAACCACATTAAATAACATATATAAGTTAAACAGTACATAGAGATGCAAATTTTTTATTTTTATTTCATTTTTTTATATTTTTTCACACTTAGGAGAACATAGAAACCAACCGTATAAAAAATAAACTCAAACGGACAAAATATGTGACTTGTAGAATTTTCCAAAACTCTACCGAAACGAACAAAATATGTCATCTATTAAAATAGGCGTAACTTTCTCATACGGACTCGGAATCAGGCAAATAATATATGCACGGATATCTACAGAAAAAGTTACATCCGATTCTCCCCGCTTTGCCGGGTTCGGCGATATTAAAACCTCCAAATTCCGCTTGCAAGATTGTGTTTTCGAGGAGAGAAGTTTTTAAGTAGAGCTTTGGAAAATTCCACATGCCACATATTTCGTCCGTTTGAGTTTATTTTTTAATGGTTGGTTCCTGTGAGTTCCTAAGTGTGAAAAAAATATCAAAAAAATAAAATAAAAATAAAAAAGTTGCACATCTCTCTCCTCTGCACTAGTTCAGAGAGAGAGGAGAGGAGAGGAAAAATTTTACAGGTCACATATTACGTTCATTTGAGTTTAATTTTTCTATGGTTGGTTCTTGTGTGTCCCTAAGCATGAAAAAAATATCAAACAAATAAAACAAAAATAAAAAATTTCGGCGGGGGGGGGGGGGGGGGGGGAGGGGGGGCAGCCACTCTGGCGCACTCCCCCTAGCCACCTCAGCATCGCCCCGCCACGTCGGCAGGGGGACTGGCTCCGTCCTGTTGTACGACGGCGCCAGCCATTCTGGCGCCCCAAAAAGGACTATTTTTAGGATAAGTTTTTCTAGAAGTCTATTTGCGAAATAAGTTTTTTAAAAAGACCAAAATGTGAAAAATCCAGTGGAAGCTAGTGTGGAACCTTCCCTTCCCTGCTGCCTGCCTGTACATCGGCGCTTACAGTACACCCTACAAGCGGAAACACAAACAAAGGGCGTGCTTAGTTCCCTCCAAACTTTCAAAAATTCCATCACATTAAATATTTAAACATATACATGGAGCATTAAATATGGACGAAAAAAACTAATTGTACAATTTGCAAATAAATTGCGAGACGAATCTTTTAAGCCTAATTATGCTATGATTTAACAATGTATTACTAAGTAAACATTTGCTAATGATGGATTAATTAGATTTAATAGATTCGTCTAGCAGTTTATTATTAGTATATGTTTAATACTTTGAATGTGTGTCCGTATAATTTAAGGGAAAATTTGGCAAAAAAAAACTAAACACGGCCAAAGCAAAAGAGTTGCAGGCAGCGACGAGTGCGGCTCAGCACCCGCGATCGCGCGTTCCGTCCTGCAGTCGCGCGTGTGCATGCCCGGTGGGTCATGTGCGTACGCCGAGACGGGCGTGCGTGCGCGTGCGCAGCCGTCGTCCCGCTGTTCCAACCGCGTGGTGTGCGGCGGCGGCGCGTACGTATGGGAAGAGATAAAATTGGGATTATACTATCATAAAAGAGTGGTTTCGCTGAAATACTATCCCTTCAAATTGATTTACTAAAATACTATTCTAAACTAGTGGTATTCACCAAAATGCTATTTTCACTCTTTTGGGTAAATAGAAATATTTTTCCTCAATTTTAAACTTTTCTTGGACCAAAATACCCCTGATACGGGCCCACCTATCATACTCTCTCCACTCTCTCTCCTCCTCCTCCTCTCTCTTGAGGGAGCGCCGGCCACTGCCCTCCTCCGGCCACCGGCGCTCCACCTCCACTTCCACCAGCCACCGGCCGCTGCTCTCCCGCTCCCCACTCGCCGCCCTCCGCCCTCCGCCCGCCCCGCTCGACCGCCTCCTTCGCTCCGCCGCGGCGTGCCGCCGCCACCGTAGCCGTGCACGCGGCTGCGGCATCCAACTCCCCGGCGGCCGCGTCCCCGAAGAAGAGGGTGGCAAGGGTGGGGCGGGCGTGGTGGCGCGGGACTAACCTCGTCACCGACGACGACGAATGCATCGTCGATTACTCCTTGGTGGCGGCGATGCGGTGGTGATACGGCGCGAAAAGGCGGGGATTTGGACCCCGCAACCGTGCGCACGGCTACGGTGGCGGCGGCGCGCCACGGCGGAGCGGGCGGAGGGCGGCGAGTGGGGAGGGGGAGAGGGCCGCGCCAGCGGCTGTTGCAGATGACTGGGGCGGCGGCGGCGTGAGTAGAAAGGGGGAGGAGGGGGGAGGAGCATGTGGGGGAGCGTCGGGGGCCGGCGCCGGAGCCGAAGCCGGAGCCGAGGGCGACGGCGCGAGTAGACTGAGGCGGCGACGTGAGCAGAAAGGGAAGGGGGAAGGGGAGGAGCAGGTGAGGGAAGGGTATTTTGGTCAGAAGAAAAACTAAAATAGAGCAAAATCATTTCTATTAACCAAAAAGACTAAAAATAGTATTTTGGTGAACACCCCTCAATTTAAGATAGCATTTTAATAAATCACTTTGAAGGGATAGCATTCCAGCAAAAGCATCCGTTTGCGATAGCAAAATCACAATTTTCTCATAGGAAGAGGTGGAAAGCAAAGCAGCGGACGGGCCCAGCAAAACCAGGTGTACGCGGGCCGGGCGCGGGGTGAGGCCGTCCGCGCGATGTAGGCCGTTTCGTTGCCTCTCCCGCCGCCGCGGCTTATCTCTCACTCTCAGGCTTAACCGTTCGGCCTTTTTATTTACAAGAAGACAGTCCATTTTATGTTCCTGAACTATAAATCGAATTCCATTTGTCCATTATTAAATTTCACAAAACTACTTAATCAAATTGCCGTTAAACTACATATTTAATATATTGCATATCAGTACTATAAATTTACCGTGGAATTTCTCATATGAATACATATTTAAGATGGAGTGTAAAAAAAATAAAAGTTAAATAGCAAATTTATCACAAAGCTACATATTTACCGTCAATTTAATCATAATACCGTAACTTACATAGCTCCAAAATAGTAGTGGTAGGGATTTAAACTCTACAAACCGTAGTTTTGTGATAACTTTAATATTAAATATATAGTTTTGTGATAAATTTACCGTTAATATGTAATTTTGTGTTGTACAACATTTTAAATTTGAAGTTTTACAATAGTTTGATCAACATATTTATAGTTTTGTGAAATTTACTCTTTGTCCATTTAACTTCTATTACCAGTGCAAATCAAGTCTCTAGGCTATTTCATCTTACGACTTGCTGACTGGGTTTTCAACTTAAGTGCCATATATGTGACGCTTACCAGCCAATAGATGGAAAACACATCAATAAGACCCTCTCATGTTAGGGTCTGTTTGATAGAACTTTAACTCCTAAATTTAGCTTCAGGAGTTAGATTTGGGGTGGAGTTATGGAGCAGCCTAAACCCATCTTTACATCTTTAGTTCATTTTGTGAGAACGTTCCACTTAGCTCCACTCTTATTTTAGGTGAAGTTGTTTGGATGCGCTCAAGCTCCACGAGAGATGGAGCTGTGTCAAACTGGCATTTAGCGGAGCGACGCATTTTCTTATAATTTGTTAAGTGTTTACTATTTTTCTAAAAAGAATAGAATATAATTTTTTAAAGCAACTTTTGTATAATTTTTTTTTTAAAAAAACACATCGCTTAGCAGTTTGAAAAGCGTATGCGCAGAAAATGAGGGAGGTGAGTTAGGAAAGTTGGGAGGGGGGAGGGGGGGCTCAGCCTTGGTGCGTCTCTCTCAACCTTTCCTCCCTAGACAACGAAGTAGGTGGCGACGCAGCAAGAAGCAACGACGAGCGACAAAGGAACAACATTTTGGCTGTGGCACGACAAGAAACAAAGAAGGAAGTTGCAGTTCTCCAATCACCATCGCTGCCACCTCCTCCTTCCGACAACAGTGTCTGACGCCATATGCCGCTATGCCAAATTCGGGTATTAGGGACAATGGTGGTGGCCGAAGCGAGAGCAGTGAGGGTCTGAAGCCATCCTGCTCCATGTAGCAACTCTGGCTGGGACGTTTGATAATTGGGGAAAAATCGGATGCTGATGTCAGCGTTCGATTTATATATAAAAACTATTTTAAACTGATTTTTCTCTTAAATTACGTATCTAAATCATGATTCGATTGCACCATTAAATACGTTGCAATTAAATCTTCAAAACAAGACCACACATGGATATATTCCGACGAAATTTTTTTAGCTTATTATTGAATTATTTTTAAATGTTGCGCGATGTTCCACCAGGTATATCGGAATTGTTTCGCTAAATAGATCGAAAATGTTTCACTTGTTTAAATCAGGTGTTGTTTCACCTTATATAAAAACAATGTTTTAGCAAATAGTGAAAGAATATTTTAGTTCACTGCAACATTTGATTCATACATAGTGAAACATTATAAGTACATTAGGTGAAATATTTTTTGGTGGAACAAAAAATGAAACGAATTCCCTTAATAGGGAGTTTCCAAAATATGTGGTTTTTTTTCAATGGAATATTTTATTTCACTGTCAAATTAGATCTATATATAGTGAAACATTGTGAATACACTAGATGAAACATTTTTGGTGGAACAAAAAATAAATCAAATTCTTTTAATAGGGGGTTTCCAAAATATGTAGGTGATTTTTTGCAACGGCGTGTTCCATAATATCAAAATCCACTGTAACATTTGATCCGTACATAGTGGAAGATCGCAAGTACACTAGCTGAAACATCGTAAAACTACTTGTTGAAACATCGAAAGAAATCATATGCAACATTAAAAAAATATCAATAGAAAAGCTAAAATATTTTTTTTGTTAAAATATAATCATATGTGATCTTGTTGTAAAGATTTAATTGCAACGAATATAACGGTGTGAATGAATCGTAGATTGAATAATTAGTTTAAGAGAAAAATTATTTTAAAATAAAAGTGGCAGGCGGCGCGGGCGTCCGATTTTTCCAATGCCATCGGACGCCCGGCGCGCAGCGTTTCCCCAAGAAATTCCAACGGTGATGATCGCCCCCAGCTCCGACTTGGTGGTGTACGTGGAGGAGAAGCATTGGGAGAAGGATGATGACAACGGCAATTGGAGAGTCAACGTGCCACGTAGGGTGAAATTGGCGTCTAAATCATCGAGAAACTTGATTCGTAATACTTTTGATAGTTGGGAAATATTTTATACTCGATTTTACGGTTAAAGGATACTTTCTCGGTCCCAAAATAAATATAATTTTATACAAGGCCGTTGGTCTTACTCGAAAAACTGACGCGCGGTCGGAGGTAGTATGAATAAAACTTGATATCCTTCCTGTGAGCAACCGGGAACCGGTCTACCGGTTTAGGCTGCGTTATATACTGCGAGGAATGTAAAGTGGACTTTTTCCCTTGCGGTGAACATTCACACGAGGAGTGGTTGCTCGTGGCGGCCCAGGGCGTCACATAAACGTGTGGCCTTTTCATGTTGGAAAAAGTCCACTTTGACTCCCTTAAAGTAGGCCGAATCTAATTCGTAACCCTTAACCAGAAAACCGGATAGGATGACTCCTCGAACTATTAAAACCAATACAATTAGACTCCCTCAGCGGTTTTGGAGGGTGGTTTTGCTGATGTGGCGCTGACGTGCGACGTTGACCTGGTTTTAATCTCACGTGGCGCTTATGTGGCATTGGAATTAAAAAATATATGTGGAGCCCACGTGTCATCATCTCTCTCCAATCCTTCTTCCTTCTCTTTGTCTCTCCCTTATCTCTCTTTTCTTTTCCCCTTCGGCCGTGGCGGTGGTGGGCAGGACGTTGACGGGTACTGGAGCGGCGGCGGCGGCGAGCGGGTGAGGGCCAGAGCGGCAGCGGAGGGTGTGTCGGCCGATTCCCCATCCCTTCCTTGGCTCGCCGAAATCCCTAATCTCCATGCCGCATTTCGCCTCTCCCCGCGCGCAACCTCCGCATCGCACGCCGCCGGCCTATGCACGTTCGGCGAAGGCGGATACAGCCGGAGCACCTCGTTTAGCATGCACCCCATCTTGGTGAACTTTCCCATCGCCGCTGCGTCAACCAGTCACCTCCTCCACCTCCTCCCGCACCGCCGCCTGCCACTCCGGGTGCGTTGCCAGCATCAGTAGCGTCCACGACAGCGCCAACGCTGTCGTCAGCTTCCTCTTTGCGGTGGCGCTCGCCTCGTTCCCGGCCAGCAGCAGCGACAACAGGTCCGTCGTCGTCGTCTTCCTGCTGTCGCCGCGACTCGATGATGTCGAGCAGGAGCGTGTCGATCTTGCGGCCCAGCTTCCACGCCTTGTAGGTGGCGCGGATATGGAGGAGGCTGGCGAGCGAGACGCCGACGAGACGCGCACGTGGAGCGGAACAGCATTGCCTGCAGCTTTGTGGAAGACCGTGGCGGCGGCGGCGGCGATGCTGAAGCTGGCCTTGGCGATGATCTCGGCGGCGTTCCAGACAACGCCCTTCTCGATGTCGATGCAGCTGTGTCCCAACGCCACCATGTCGCTCCACTCACCGAGCATCTTCGACGTCATCTCCTCCATCACGCCGATCGTGTCCTGCATCATCAACAACAGGTACATATGTAGCTATCAATTAGCATCATGTAGAATAGTGCACGTGTTCTTGTGCATGGAGAGAATGAATTAATTGGTTGATTACGTTGAGGTTGGTGGCAGAGAAGGCAGGGGCGACGATGCAGCGGTGGCGAGCCCACTCGTCGCCCTCGGCCATGACGCGGCCTCTCCCGAACATGGGCATGCGGTCGTGGAGGAAGACGGCGGGCTTGCCCCAGAGCTTGCTGAAGGCGCCGACAGTGTCGGCCTCGTAGGCGGCGCCCGCGCAGCCGACTTGGCTGTGCGTCGTGGCGGCGGTTCGGCGACGAGCTCGAGCTGGGCTCGGGTGTGGTGACGATGACGGCTTGGGCGGATGAAGACGGCAGCGACGGCGGCTTCGGTGGTGGACGACGCCGGGGCACCGACGGGGGCGAGGTGGAGACGCCCACGACGGGGAGTCGGGGCTCCGTGACGCCGGCGTGAGGAGAGAAAGAGAGAGAAGGGAGAGAGGGATGAGGATGGAGGGAAGAGAGAGGATGATACGTGGGCCCCACATGCCAATGGGTCTTATAATTTTTTTTAATGACAGATGGGTCCTACACATATTTTTAAAATTCGAGTGCCACCTAACCGCCACGTCAGCGCCACGTGGAAGGAATACCAAGTCAATACCGCCACATATGTGCCACATCATCGAAACAGCCCTCCAAAACCGCCGAGGGAGTCAAATTGCACTGGTTTTAATAGTTCGGGGAGTCGTCCTATCCAGTTTTATGGTTTAGTGTCATGGATTAGATTCGGCCGATATTCAAGAGAGTCAAAGTAGACTTTTTCCCTTCATGTTTCGCTCAAGTTAGATGATGTGAACGTTGTTATTATGTATAAACACGATTAATCAGTATATTTTTCATTATTTATGTTGGTCAAGTATGATGTTTGTGATGACCGTGGCACGGAGAAGCCGTACACAATGAGACTCTACAGATGCTTTCGATCGGATGTCAACCCTTGTACTTTGCAATGCTAACAACTAGTGCTAGCTATAGCCTATAGCTCCAGTAGATCATCTTTTTTTAGCGTCTTGGTCTTAATTTCCTGACAACTACCGGAATCATGTAATCGTGATGCATAATATAGCACGTAATTGGGACTACGCGTCTTGTTAGCTACTTAATTAATTTCGATGGAATCAATTGGTTGACAGACCTTCATTTTGCAATGCAAAATATATTTTTCTCGCAATAAGCGGTTATAAAATTACCTCTACCAAACAGCACATTGGTCGTTGACAATAGCTACTCCCATCTCTATTTAATGTAACGTGCTAATTAAATTAAAAATATTTAACCACGAGATACACCTGTATCTATGCGTATAATACAGTCATATACCAATCCATACCCGTACCTTCCCAGTAAAGAAATATTGCAATACGTATATCTCTCTCTGTGTTGCAGTTAATTTTCTTTTCTTTAAAATATACTTGTTAATTTGAAGATCATTTCCTGATGTAACCTGCTCGAAATCTTCAACCACAAAATACACCTATTCCAGCTCAGACGCATACCTTCCCATTAAAGATATATTACATACTTATTCTCTCTGCGTTTCAGAGAACAATTCCAAATATAATTGTTTCTTTGAAGATCATTTCCTATCTAATCTAACCTAGTAGTGAAAAAAAAATTCCAGCCATAAAATACCTGTATTATACGCATCCTCAGTTCTATACATCTCAGCCACAAACCTTCCCATCAATTAAAAAACATTTTTTTTATAAAAACGAAGTAGGAGGTCTGTCTCTTTTATTTTATACTCCCTCCATATTTTAATGTATGACGCCGTTGACTTTTTGACAAGCGTTTGATCTTTCGTCTTATTCAAAAAAATTTATGTAATTATAATTTATTTTATTGCGACTTGATTTATCATTAAATGTTCTTTAAGCATGACATAAGTATTTTTATATTTACATAAAAATTTTGAATAAGACAAGTGGTCAAATGTTGGTTATAAAGGCAACGATGTCATTCATTAAAATACGGAGGGAGTACCTTTTTAGACCAAGCCTTTTATTTTATACCTAGAAGAGAACAATAAAGAACAAACTATATATTCTAATATATACCATCACAATACATATTTATCTCTGTATTTCAAGGAATATACTTCCAAATACACACATGTTACTATCGAGTTAATTAATTTCATAATGCGTTGCTACCTTATCCTACGATCAATTGATTACACGATTAATTTAGGCCTATAAACGCAGCATTTGTCGCATCGGGTCATGAGTCATGACGCGAGGCCAGCGACGTAATTACATTCTAAACTTATGTGGTATTTTCACCAATATATTTTCCGTCTGACCTTCGCGCGGTTTGATCCCCTCACGGTCGTCGTCGTCTTCTTCCCAACGACCGATCGATCGATCGTCGCGGCGAGAAGGGGAGATCGCGATCGGAGCCGATTTGATCGGCGGCGGCGGCGGCCATGGCCGTGGTGCTCGGCGCGTTCGTGCCGGACACCGCGGCGCAGTGGCGCAGCGTGGTGAAGGGGGAGGTGGCGCGGCAGCTGGGCGTGGAGGCGGAGGCGAGGAAGCTGGGGGCGAGGCTGGAGAAGGTGGGGGCCGCGGTGCGCGACGCCGAGGCGCGGGTGGCGCGCGGGAGCGACGCCGCGGCGCGGTGGCTCGCCAGGGTGCGCGCCGCGGCGTACGAGGCCGACGTCGCCGTCGACCGGTGCAGGGCCACGGCGCGCCGCCTGACGAGGGGCCGGGAGCAGCAGCTGCAGCAGCATAACCAGGTGAGATCACTAGCCTCCCTTGAATTATGAGAAAAGCAAGAACACCTTTGGTGGCAATGGCGTCGCGGAGCAGCTAATTTTGCTTCGTGTTGTTCTCCGGCGTGAAGGCACTCCCATGGCTGCTGTCCACCTGCTGCGACGTGGCCGAGCCGCGCCGCGACATCGCCGCCGACCTCAAGAACGTGAGCCAGAAGCTGAAGTCCATCATCAAGGAGCAGCGGCAGCTGCAGCTCCAGGCATCCGTCGCCGATCACACTGACCATCCACGGAAGATTCTGAGGCACCGGAAATCCGAACCCACCGACATCGACATCGTCGGCACGGCACTGGAGGACGACGCGCGCCGCCTCGTGCGCCGGCTGACGCAGCCAGACAGCGGCGGCGTCGTGGCCATCTACGGCCCCGACGGCATTGGCAAGACCACACTGGCGAAGGTGGTGTTCGACAGCGAGAGGGTGAAGCGAAGATTCGAGACGAGGTCATGGGTTCACGTCTCCAGGGGTTGCGTTGAGGACGGCAAGCGAGAGGCCGCGCTGCTCTCGCAGGTCGTCGAGGCCGCCGTCGACGGCGGCGGCGCCATGACGGGCGCCGAGACCGTCGCCGAGCTGGAGAAAATGCTGGCCGCCCTGGTGGCGAACAGGAGGTTCTTGCTCGTGCTCGACGAGGTGAGGAACGGCGGCGAGTGGGAGGAGTTGGTGAGGCGGCTACTCGAGCGCGGCGGCCGCGGCAGCAAGGTGCTGGTCACCGCGGTCACCGCCGGCGTCGCCCGGGACATGGGCGCCGGCCACGTCCACCGCGTGAACAGGCTCGGCGAGGACGACGGCTGGGCGCTGCTCCGCGTGGCGGCGTGCGTCGCCGACGACGACGGCGCGGCACTGAAGGGCGTCGGACGGAGGATCGTCGGCAAGTGCGGCGGCGTCCCTCTGGCGATCAGGGCGGTCGCCGGCGTTCTGAGGACGCGGGAGGCGATCGCCGAGGAGTGGGCGGTGGTGGACGCGAGCCCGGCGTGGAAGGTGAAGGGGCTCCCCGACGACGCCATGAAGCCGCTGTACCTCTGCTACGACGACATGCCGTGCCACCTGAAGCAGTGCTTCCTCTACTGCTCGCTGTTCCTCTCGGACTTCGCCGTCGACAGGAGATCGCTGGTGCAGCAGTGGATCGCCGAGGGCTTCGTGCAGATCAGGGGAGACGCCGGCGTCGAGGAGGTGGCCGAGGAGTACTACGACGAGCTCATCGGAAGGAACCTCCTCCAGCCGGCGGAGGCCGACCGCCACGGCTGCGTCGAGCGGTGCACGATGCACGACATGCTGCGGTCCATGGCGCAGGTGCTCTCCCATGGCGAGAACCTCACCGGCGACGCGCAGGCGCAGCGGCTGCCCAACGACGGCGACGCCCCCTTCGCGCCACGGCACGTCTCGTTTCCGAGGAACCACCTTGCTGCAATACCAGAGGAGGTTCTGAAGCTTGAGGGTGTAAGAACGCTGCTGCTCCAGAGAAATCCACTGACAATTGGGAGCAACATCTTTACAAGGCTGCTATACCTGAAAGTCTTGGACCTTACTGAAACTGCAATGGAGGTCATTCCAGAGACTTTGGGGAATCTGTTATACCTGAGGTTCTTGAACCTGTCCCGAACAAGGATCAAGGCGCTTCCAGACACAATTTGCAATCTGTGGAGCCTCAAGTTCTTGCTGCTAAGAGAGTGCAAGGCATTGCATGTGTTACCAAAAGGGATAGAGCACCTGAAGGGGCTCAGAGATCTTGATCTTACATGTACTGTGATCAAAGACGCGGCATTCAGAGTAGGCCATCTCAGAAACCTCACATCATTCCGATGCTTCACCGTGACGGGCAAAGAGGCGCGTACCGTACAGGATACCGCACAGGATAGGAGTGGGTGGCCTCTGGATGAGCTCAAGAACTTGTGTCAGCTAAGGACACTCCATGTTAAGAGGCTTGAGAAGGCCACTAGTCAGTCAAAGGCAGCTGAAGTAGCTCTTCATGCCAAGACAGGACTCAGAGAGCTTGAACTATCGTGCAGCGGCACCGTCAAGACATTACAGATACCGACAGTGGTCCGAAACATAGAGGATATCTTCCAAGAGCTGAAACCGCCACGAGGCCTCGAGTCGCTGAAGATCGCAAACTACTTTGGGACAAAGTTTCCGACATGGCTGTCATCGACCTGCCTGCCAAATCTCCTCCGACTAAATATAACCGGATGCAACTTCTGCCAATCCTTTCCTCTACTAGGTCGTCTACCGGAGTTGAGATCTTTGTGCATTGCCGATTCTTCGGCGCTGAAGGATATCGATGCTCAGCTCATGGACACAGACCACTCCCATCAGGTACCATTTCCAAAGCTGGAAGACCTGCACCTGCAAGGTTTGCATAATCTGGAGACGTGGACGAGCATTGAGGCAGGGGCATTGCCATCTCTGCAGGCTCTGCAGCTTGAAAGCTGCCCCAAGCTGCGATGCTTACCAGATGGCCTCAGGCATGTGACATCCATGGCTGAGCTGCGCATTGTGGACATGGAGAGCCTTGAGGTTGTTGAGAACATTGCTGCACTGAGGGAACTGAGTGTTTGGAACACCCCCAATCTGAAGAAAATATGCAACTTGCCTTCCCTCGAAGATCTTGACTTATGCCATTGTCCGTCGCTGGAGACTGTGGACAACATCAACAGGCTGCAAGAGGTGCACATCTTCGATCATGAGTTGCAGGAGATACCGAGATGGATCCAGGCACATGCATCGAAGCTCTGCTCACTGGAATTCATGAGCACGACTGAGCTGTTGAAGAGGTGCTTGGTTGATGGCCCTGACTGGCCCGTGATCAAGGACATTGCACAAGTTCATGGATACTCGAATGACTCTAGTTACATATACTATTCCAAGAGTCTCAAGATCTTTGAGGGCAGCGCGAGTATTCGAGA
This sequence comes from Oryza meridionalis, assembly GCA_000338895.3. Taxonomy (NCBI): domain Eukaryota; kingdom Viridiplantae; phylum Streptophyta; class Magnoliopsida; order Poales; family Poaceae; genus Oryza; species Oryza meridionalis. Next base: position 18,523,089 of record CM002533.2, read on the forward strand.
AAGCCGTGATGCAGAAGGGAGTGTGGCAGATTCTGATAAAGTTGATGATGCATCAATAGAGAGCAGAAACGTTGATCGAGAAGAGGGTATGGTTTCATCTTCAGGTACCGATACTGTAGAAATTGATGGCTTCTTCACCTCAAAATTAGTGGAGACAGGAACTGCCAGGAGTGAAGACAATGTACCGGATAGGAACATGGAGAGGTTCATGACAAGATCCACTGGCCGCCGATTGCATAAGCTGGAAGAAGTCCCCGAAGAAGATGAGGATGAGGGAGAGGAAGGTGCAGATCCAGTAGTTCTTATTCCTGATGATACAACTAAATCTGACACCGTACTGGAGAAACTTCATCCTGTTGTTACTCATGATCATAATGATAAAGCGGGATCCAAGATGAAAAGGGATCCTCCTGCAAAACCTGCTCCGGGTACTTCTGTTATTCAATCTGCTGCCACGATGGGTCATAAGTTGGTCAGAGAAGGGTCTCAAGCAATCAGCATTACTGAAACTGATCAAGATCTGAGCCTCAATTCATTTCAAAGCAAAGAACATGCATCTAGTAAGCACAAAGTTGACACATCTGGTTCTGTCATAGCCAAAGTAAAGGAAGGAAGGCATAAATCTGCAAATATCAATGACCGTAAGCACATTGGGAGAGTTCATGACACTGCAAATAAGATGTCAACTACTTCTGTGGAGAAAAGCATTCCCGAAACAGTCAAACCTATGAAAGTAACAAAGAGTAATAATTCTAAAGCAACAGACTATCATGTTACTGAGAATAAGTCACCTGATAGTTTGGCTTGTTCCAGGCAAACAATAAGCCAGATAGAAAATGATGTTTCTGATGCTGATAAGGCTGCAAATCCTCCATCCAACACAATCACTGAGAATCATCCAGACAAAGCAAATGAGGTCGATGCTTCTGCTACTGCAATAAAAACTGAAGTATCAAAGAAATATGGTGGTGTCAATATTTGTAATACCTTCAACCATGCAGATTCACAAACAGTACATGCTACTGACACTGCTCAAGATTTTCCTTCCAGTTTACTCCATGATGACCCACATTTACCGGATGTTGTCAACAGTACTACTTCTATCAGTGACAATTGCATTCAGACAGAGAGCAGCAACACAAGTTTGTCAGCCAACTTAAATAATGAAGAACCTAAAGCAAAAGGTGTTACCAAAACTACTTACGGATCAGGGCATTGCAAACTGACTGCCACTTCAGCCTGCAAACAACAGACTACCAATCCAAGTGATGACAAAGACGCATCCATCAAGAAGATGGCGAGCAACATCTCTGAGAAAGTTGTCAACACATGGTCGGGGGCTGAACCATTGAAACGCCCCGTGAAGATTAGTCGCTCTTCATCACTGCCAATCGACTCTAAGTCTCATGTCATTGATATCACTGCAGCAACCAAGAAACTAGAAGCTACCCTGACAAACAGATTCTCAAGAAATGCAGCAGCTGGCCTTGCCGATGACAAAACCCCAGTATACGACGACTCCCATCAGGCACCAAAGGTGTATACCGCCATCTGGGCCGACACCGACACGGACACCCTGAAAGCCCGGTTCCTCAGCACGATGCAGCACTACCGCAGGATGGCTTCGCACCGTCGCCGACGCCATAGAAAGCATGGCTCCAGGACCAAGTGGAGCATCTGGCCAGTTCTGGTGGCCGTCCTCCTGATCGTCTCCGTGGCGCAGCTGCTGTTCACCTTCTGGATGTACCGCAAGCTCATGAATCAAAACTCAAAAGTAGACGAACAATGAATTTTACACTGCGAATTTCATACTTTGGATGAAGTAGACTGCGCGTGCCTTGTGCGTTCATGTGCTGTGTTGTGTAGCTACTAGCTACTAGCTACTGACTAGTGAGAGCAATAGCCCAAAACTTTGGCGGGAGATTTTGAATTTTGAAGCAGTTTGGCGCCAACCATTTTCAAGTGGCGCTTGCTCCCCGCTAAAGCCTATAGCTCTGAGATTTGGGAAGCGAAAATTTGGGGGAAATGAAAGGGGACAGAATGAGGAAGAAGCAGACCAAGAATTACCCGAGCAGAATCCGATCGATCGGGGGCCAGACCACCCTCCAATCTTTCCTCTTCAAATCCAGGTAGGGAGAGAAGCCACCTCGAATTCAGATTATCCCCAATTTTTTTCCCCATCCTTTTCGCTTCTTACATTTGCCCTTGAATCCTTCAGCGTTGTCGATGAGGAAGTTAAGCCGATCTCGCCGCCGCCGAGGAAGGAGGAGGAGGAGGAGCCCATCTCGCCGCCGCAACCACCGAAGCGGGAGATCATCCGAGTCACCACCAAGGCGATCGTCAAGGTAACCAATCGACCAAACCAATCCGATGCTTCCCCTTTCCTTCGCGGTGTCACTCAATTGGGGGAAATGCTTCGGGATCTGGCAGGAGAAGGCGAGCGCGTTCTCGTCGGTGGGCTCCTCCTCCTCGGGGAAGAGCGGCGGCGGCGGCGGCGCCCTCAACGCGGCGGCGCTGTTTAGGCGGTTCAACAGCTCAGCCCCGGCGCCGAGAGCGGAGGCCGCGGGGGACGGCGATGGCGGCGTCCGGCTGGAGGTCGAGGAGATCGCGGCGGGGGATTTCCGCCGCGAGACCAGGAAGCGGAAGAGCCCCCTCGGTGCGCGCCTCGCCTCTCGAATCCCACCTCCCCCTTTCACCAGCGCTCATCCGCGACGCGATGTCGATCTCCCTCGCAGGTGGCGGCGGCGGCGACGACTACCACAACGGCGGAAGCGGCAAGCGCGTGGTGGTGCTCGGCGACGACCCGAAGCCGAGGCCCGCGGCGAGGACGACGGCGACGATGAGAAGGCAGCGGCGGGGGCGGCGGCATGCGGGGCCCGTGGGCCGCGGCGAGGAGGGCGGCGACCAAGCTGCGTACAACCACTGTAATCTCTCTCTCTCCTCCCTCTCCCTCTCTCTCTCTATCTCGATTTTCCGACGGAAATTTGAATGGCGGGGTGGCTTGGTTTCAGACGCGAGCGGCGGCGGGTGGTGGCACGGCGAGATGGAGGGCGTCGACGGCGAGGAGGTAGGGTGGACCGACGACATGTGGGAGGGGATGGGGTCCATCACGCTCGGAGGCTTGGAGTGGCACTAGTAGCAGCCGCCGCCGCCGCCGCCGGTCGCCGCGGCGGCGCAGCTCGCCGGTTTTGGGTTTCGGGTTTGGAAAGGCGACATGCGTTGTTAGCCACGACGAGGTTGATTATGTGGGTCAGATTGACAGATTATGTTATGTCTAATGAGATTGTCAGGTGTTGGTTATCAGTAACAAGAAAAGGTTTTAAAATGCTGCTGCGCCTGCGCTCTCCCCCGTAGAAAAAAAATACTCAACCTAAAAATCTCCATAGAACAATGAATCTACACGACTATTGATAATCACGAATAAGTAACTCTTTAGTACTCTTTAATACTTCTTTAGTTTTTACTTATAATATTTAATCACTTGTCTTATTAAAAAAATTATACAAATATAAAAAATAAAAAATTAGGCTTAAAATACTTTAGATAATAAAGTAAGTCACAAAGAAAATAAATAATAATTCTAAAATTTTTTAATAGAACGAATGGTCAAATAGTGTAAAAAAAAACTTAAAATTTCTTATATTATAGGACGTAGTGAGTACATGGTGGAGCATCCCTATGTCACACTGAACACTGTTTAGTGCGGAGAGCTAAATTCGCAAGAGCATGAGCTACATAGTTGCTTTCTCTTCTAATCTTCTCAAGGTGAAAGTCCAGCAAGATAGACATTGTCGTTTCTCAAGATAGGTTAAAATTTTTTTTTTTGAGACGGAGGGAGTATTTTGAAGTACTCAAGTCATAGTAGATTTTATAGGTTTTGGGCCTCGTCTTTAGTTAGATTGATCTATTTTGCTTAAGTGGCTTGATGAAGGATCTTCTACCTACATTTAGGATCAATACATAACAAAACAATGAATGTTTTTTTTAATTTCTTATTACTATAGGCTGCTGTTTTCTTGCTTAAGAGCTATTTACTAATTCTACGACGCTTACGAGTATAAAATAAAATTTTGCTTATAATTTTTTTAATCGCTAATTAGACGTTACATATTATAATCGTAAACCAAAGGATGAAGCTGTTCCTATAAAATCTACCAATTATTTTTTCTATAACAAAATCTACTAGCTAGACCCCCTTCATTTACCTATTTTCGGCAGTCAGCCCTACATGATGCAAAATGCCACCAGGATTCATTATTGATCGTAGTTCATACTTCATAAACTTAAATTCGCGTGATATGGTATCTGCACTTCACTTCACTAACCCAAGAACCAGCAATTTGATTTGAACTGCTCTCTCGGAGATGATGAAGCCAGGGAAACAGACCTCATGGCTTGCGGCTTTATCATCTGGCTTTGGCGTACCAGATGGTGAGTAAGTGATCAAGTGACTCCGGATTATCTCCAAAGACTCGTAAGGTGAACTGTCTTGCTTCACTCTGAGACAAACCCATTAGGCGCCATGTTTCTTTTCAGCTATTGTCTATATTAAATTATTGCGATCACGCTTTTTAAAATTGCTAAATGTTGTGATTTTTGAAAAATAAAATTTTATATAGAAGTTTCTTTAAGGAAAATAAATAATTTTATTTTTAATTTTGTCGTAGTTAATATTTAACTAATTGCTCAATTAAGTGCCTTTTGCGATAAGTCAATTGCTCCTTCCTCCAACCTCTGAAACGAACAGTGCTAAGCACTATTTGTGATTTGTGAACATCCAAAGGACATTGTGGTGACTCGAACCACCATTCAGTTGATCTGTAAAGCACTAATAAAGCGTAGAAAAACCACTCTTTGGCAAAGAAACAACGTGCAAAGTTCAATCACGCATAATTAGAAGGCCCAAATGCTAATCAACCGCCAAGTGTAGCAAAATTCCTCATTTGCGTCTTCTCGAATTAATTTTAATTAGTCGATGTCAGTGACAGATGACACAAAAGCAAAAGTCAAGCAGCTCAGAGCTTGTTTAGATGGGACTAAAACTTTTAAGTCCCTATCACATCGGATATTTAGACACTAATTATAAATATTAAACGTAGACTATTAATAAAACCCATCTATAATCTTGGACTAATTCGTGAGACGAATCCATTGAGCCTAATTAATTCATGATTAGCCTATTTAATCCATATTCTCTAATTATGGATTAAATAGACTTAAAAAATTTTTCTCACGAATTAGCTTTCATTTATATAATTAGTTTTGTAAGTAGTCTATATTTAATACTCTAAATTAGTGTCTAAATACAAAGACTAAAGTTAAGTCCCTGGATCCAAACACCACCTCATCTACTCCCTCTGTCCCTATGTCCCGGTTTGGAGAACTAGCCAAGAGTTATTTTAATAGCTCTCCAATAAAATAGTCTAAGTTGTTTGGATCCACGGGTTATTTTGAGAGCTATTTGGTATTTAATGTATCTTCTCATGGAGAGATAGAGAGAAAAAACACTTTTTCGGTGGGCCCTACCTAAAATAGCTCCAATTAGCACCTCTGGGGTATGATAACTTTTTTGAGTGGGTTATTTCCAAATAGCCCTTAAATAGCTTACCTTAGGCTATTTAAGGGAGGGCTAAAAAATATCCCTTGGATCAAAACAGGACCTATATATATAAAGAATTTTGGTTGAATGTGATATATTCTAATACATCAAATATGGACAATCATTGGTCCCTTTGGATGGGATAGTGCGCCAACAGTGAGAAATAAATTTGTTGTTTGGGCCTTGAATGGAAAACAGAAAGCTGGAAGGAATCTTTTCAAATTGAATTATTTCGCATAATCACATGGAAGGCTCCGTTGCTCCAAACAGAACTAAAACTGCAATGTACCTTCGAACATCTAATATTCACTCAATTTAAAACTTACTCCATCCGTCCTTAAAAAAAATAAATTTTGAACTATGAGTGTGTTGATTTTTTCAATAACATTTGACCATTAATCTCATTTAAAATTTTAGTGCAGATATAAAAAAATATGACATTTACTTAACATACATTTAATAATAAAAACAAGTTGTAACAAAACAAACAATACCATTTACATAGTTTTAAAATAGGACAAATAACCAATCATCATGTCGAAAAGTCAATAACGTCCTACAAATTCCAATTTAAGCTTAAAAACGCAGTGTGCTCATAGACAAAAAAAAAAGTTCTTTATTTCCGTGAAAGAGAGAAAAACTTTACAACATTTCAATACAAATTCGTAAAAACAACAACATTGCAGCATTTCTACTGTCAGATCAGATCCTCTAAAACGCGGTTAACCTGGACATGTTGCCAAAAAAAAAAAAAACAACTGCTATTAGTAACACGCACAAACTCCTCCTGCTCCTCCTAATGTTGCCAAATTCACACGATCGCCGCAATTTCGCAGAGGAGAAGATGAACTCATCATCATCATCTTTCTCGCCATGAACTCGATCTCATCCTTCACCTCCTGCATCTCGTTCAGCTCCCAGAAGATGAGCTCGCCGGCGAGCTTTCGCCGGAGCTCGTGCACGTCGTCCATGGTGAACCCCCGCTCCAGCTTCTCCCCGTCCCAGAGCTCCATGCACTTGATCGCGAAGAGCCCGCACGACGACTCGTCGGTCTGCGCCGGGAGGCCGGCGACCATCCGCAGCTTCCATCCGCCGGCGTCCGCCTCCGCCCGGCCGGCCGCCGCCACGCACCGCGCGACGCCGCCCCGTATCTTGGACATGGCGGCGTCGTAGAATCTGGGGCCGAAGCGGCGGCCGTAGTTGGAGGAGTCGAGGATCCGGTACTCGCCGGCGGCGACGTCGAGCGCCGCCACGAAGAAGTGGGACTGGTGGTTCACCGGGAAGAGCACCGTGTCGTGGGCGAGGTACCTGGCGCCCGTGGCCGACATGTCCGCGTCGTGCGCCGCCGCCGTTCTTGGCGGGAGGGAGCTCACGTACTCCAGCCAGTCCTGCTCCTCGACGGAGCCGAGGAGCACGCGGCGGCCTTTGCGGCGGCGGCGGCCGGCTTGGCGGCGGCGGAGGAGGTCGAGGGCGGCGTCGAGGAGCACCCCGGTGATCTGCCTCTCCGGGCCGTCGCGGGACAGGGGCACGGCGAGGCAGCGCAGCGCGTCGGCGCGGACGCGGACGCGCGGCCGCTCCGACGAGACCAGCAGCTTGTCCTTGCGCCCGCCGTGCGCCTCGACGTACGCCATCGTCGCCTCCTCCCGCGCGGCGTCGACGGCCGTGCTCGCCGTCTCCGAGCGGCGGCGCGCGTTCTTGGTCTCCGCAATCCCGATGTTCGACGCCATGGCTGACGCACGCACGACGCGCGCTCACGTGTTCGTGGTTCGTACTCGCCGGAGTTCGATCGGCGGCGGAAGCGCGAGTTCTGAGCTCGGATGGAGTCTTGAGAGGCGAATTCGCGGCGTGCAAGGAAGAATCACGTTGCTTCGACGCGACGGCGACGAGATAAATGGAGGTCGGGGAGGCAAAGGCGGTGGAATGGTGATTGGTGGGATGGTCGGTGGCGCGGCTGCACCGACCGACCGAGCAAAAGTCGGTTTCCGGGATTGACTTGTCTGGGACAAGCGGACTGTACTTGCAACGGCGACCGGTGGGCCTAGGTGTACGAGTATAGGAATAAGTTCCCTTGACTTGTAATCCGATTTCCGTTCTTTTAACTGAAAAAACCAGATACAACACGTCCCTTAACTATCAAAATAAGTGTAGATAAGGTTCCTCGGCGGTTTGGATGACGGTTTTGGCTGACGTGGCGCCTACATGGCAAATTTGACTTGGTCTTCATCTGACATGGCATTGACATGACGCTTACGTAGCAATTTGATCCGGAAAAATTAAAAAACTCGTGGGACCCGCATATCGGTTTCACATATAAATTAATTTAAAAATAGTAGGGCCCACATGGGCCCCACCTGTCATCCTCAGCCCTCATCTTCTTCCTCCTCTCCACTTCGCTCGCCGCTCTCCTCTACTTCCACCACGCGCTCCCTTCCACGCCACCAACCATCCATCGCTTCCAAAACCCAACTGAATTCAACCACACCGCGCCAACATCGCGCGCGCGCACGAGAGCGAGCATAACACGAACGGAAACCAGCCTATAGATGGCCGGCCCACGGCACGGCATTTTGGCCCGGCCCAGGCACGGCACGGCCCGATGGGGGCGGGCCCGTGCCGGCCTGGCCCGGCCGCCAGGCCGTGCCTGGGCCCCTCCAACGGCACGTTGGGCCGGCCCGGCACGACCGGGCCGGCACGGCACGGCACAATGGGCCGGCCGGCTAGGCCGGACAAAAAAATAATAGGGAGCAAAAATAGACATTATATTCCACAGTCCAAAGAATAGGGACGTAAAATAGACTTATTTTAGCTATATATATATCAGCCCAATGAGGAGGGAGGGAAAATAGACTTATTTTAGCTATATATATGCCTCAGCCCAAAGAGGAGGGAGGAAAAATATACTTATTTTTCAAAAGGCACGATGGGCCACCCATGCCTTTGAGCCGGCCCGGCACGGCCCGACTGCTGGTGGGCCGTGCTTGGGCCGGTGGTGCAGCCTATGGGCCGGCACGGCACGGCCCGGTGTGTTGGTCGGGCTGTGTCGGCCCGACATATTTTGGCCCGAGCACGACCATGCCTAGGCTGTGCCGGGCCGGGCCGCCCGAATGGCCAACTATAAACCAGCTATGAAGCGGTAGAGGTGACATTAGCTTGGGTGGAGCGTGCGAGGAGCACTAGGCGGTGGTGAGGGAGCTGACGCTCAGGCACGAACTGACGACGCGGCTGCGGGCGCTTCACGGGCAGGGGTAGGGGCAGGTCGAGGCCACTGGCCACCGCCATATTCATCCTCGGGGAGGTCTCCTGCGTCTTCACTATCTGCCTCTCCATCATGGCCAGCGCCTCCCCGTCTGCCTGGCCGCCGCGGCTGAATGTCCATCCAAAGTTAGCGAATATTTGTATAACCATTGACTCAAGATTACGACATGCAGCTTTCACTGACTTGATTTCTTCATCACACTTTAGTAGTTGAGCCTGAGACCGGAGCCAGTATGTTACCCTGAAAAAAACCTGCATATAGGACATAGATGGTGATTTATCAGAAACCATATCATTTCTACACAACCATATGGCCCAATATATAGCGGATGCTCCAACTAGAATAAGTTTGGTAGATTTTTTATCAACTCACACGAGCCAATTCTCAAAAATATAAGATAACACTATGAGAAGTATATAAACCAGTAGTAAAGTGTAGAGCTCTCCAAATAAATTTTGCACAATGACTCTCCAAATGTTGAATAGTCTCATTTCTCATGAAAAACAACATTATCTTCAACAATATGAAATAGAGAAAGTAATAAACAGTTAAATTGCCCGGAAGCTCGTGAGCTAAACGCTGAGATTTATTTCCATTATCTTAAGAAAAAGCACAGTATTCATTAAGAAGTTAATAATCGTGTTACGATTCACAAGCTAGAGGAGGATTCGTGGACGCATCACGGTTTTTCCCTGAGCGCGCGGCGCGCGAGCGACTCGGCGATGCCCTTGGCGACGCAGTACGCCACGGACTCGATGGTGATCATCGGGTTGACGCCGACGGCCGTCGGGAGCAAGCTGCCGTCGCAGACGTACAGCCCCTCCGCCTCCCAGCTCTCGCCGCCGCCGTCGACGCCGCCGTGCTTCCCGCTCCTCCCCATCCGGCAGCTCCCCATCTGGTGCGCCGAGGCAAGAAGCGCCCACTTGTCCGACCCCGGGTGCATCGGCCCCTTCTCCACGCTCACCTCGTCGAGGAACGCCTCCACGTCCTCGTCGCGCGCGCGCTTGCACCGGAGGCGCAGCCCGTCGCTGCGGTTCGTGCCCACCTCGGCGGCGCCGGCGGCCACCAGGATGCGCAGCGCGCGCCGCAGGCCGGCGCGGAGCTCGCCGGCGTCGCCGCGGCTCGGGGTGAAGCGGACGCGGCCCTCGCCGCCGACGGTGCCCGCGGCGCGGTCGCGGACGAGCACCACCGCGTGCGCCGTGCGCGCGTACCGCCGCATCCGCTCCTTCATGTCGCGGCCGGACTCCCACGGCATCAGGGCGGCGAACGCGCCCGGGCCGAGCGCCGGCGTCTCGATGATGGTGCGCTCCGTGACGCGGTGCATGCTGGTGATGATGCCGCCCTCGTAGGACTTGCCCGGGAGCTCCGCCGTGCTGTCCGGGAAGTAGCCCCACGCCATGGACGCCGGGTGGAGGTGAAGGTTCCGGCCGATGTGGCGGTTCTTGAGCCCGCTGTTGCGCAGCAGCGGCGGCGTCATGAGCGCGCCGCACGCCGAGACGGACACCTTCGCCTCGATCCGGAGCTTCTTGGTGACGCCGTTGCCCATGCACTTCGCCACAACGCCGACGCACTTCTTGCGCCTGCCGCCGCCGCCGCCGCCGGTTCGTCTCGAGGATGAACCGTTCGGCCTTGCACCCGGTCAGGATGACGGCGCCGCGGTCGACGGCGTCGAGGAGCCACGTCGTGTCGGTGCCGCGCTTCTCGCCGGTGGGGCACCCAAGGTTGCAGCTGCCGCAGAAGTGCCCCTCCGACGAGTTGCGCGGCACGGCCTCGACGCGCAGCCCGAGCGCCTCGCAGCCGCGGCGCACCGCCTTGTTCTGGAACCCCTCCTCCCGGCACCGGTCGGTGACGCCGAGCCGAGCGCACACGGCGTCCATGGCCTGCACGTAGCCTTGCCCCCCGAACAACGGGAGCCCATGGTCGTTCGACCACTCCTGCAACACGTTCGCCGGCGTGCGGATGCAGGCCGACCAGTTCACCGCCGACCCGCCGCCGACCGTCGCGCCGGCGAACATGGTGGTCGTCACGTTCGCCGTGCTGAACACGCCGCCATTCTCGTAGATGCGCTCCATGGTCGGGCCCTCCAGCGAGCTGTAGTCCCTGGTGGCGAAGTAGTCCCCCTTCTCGACGACGACGACCTTGTACCCGGCCGACGCGAGCACGGCGGCTGCCACGCCGCCGCCGCAGCCGGACCCGACGACGACGGCGTCGCACAGCACCGTGTGGTGGTGCGCGCTCGGCGACGACGCGCCCGTCTTCAGCGCGAGGCCCTTCTCGGCGAGCGACATGAGCAGGGCGTTGTCGTCCAGCTGCTTGGTCTCCACGACGCCATTGTCCAGAGGCCGGCACGGCGGCGGCGCCGGCGTTGCTTCTGTAGGTTCTTCGATCCGTGGCTCTTGCTCGGCCGCCGGGACGCTGTACCCGATTGCCTTCCAACTTGGGTTCTCCAAGTTCTCGTCCACCTACATATGTTGGGAAAAGAGGGTTAAATCGTTGAAAATTCAAATTTCTGTGAAAATGTGTATGCTTGCATTTCTTTTATGATTTTTATAATGGTCAGATTTTTCATGAACCAAAGGAAAAAAAAGTACAATTCTTAATAAGGTAGTAAGTTAACTTGTGGTAATTTCATTATGTAAAAATTACAGTATTTTACCATTCTTAACAAGGTTCCAAGTGTTAATATATCCTATGTAAGTTTACACTGTGAAGTACTATATCCGTCCCATAATAATTGCATTTCTAGAAAATTAGAGACGGATTAATAGTAAACACAATTTATCACAATAAGACATATTCTTAATAATGCAATTATTATGGGATGGAGGTACTTCACAGTATACACTTACTATAGGATATATTGACACTTGGAACCTACCAAACCAGGAGTAGATTTTTTATGGGCTATCTAAAAAAACTCCACAAGTTTATTATGTAAAAACTTTCAAATGTAAATGTATTGTAATATAATTATACCGTAAGTATATTTTAATTACATTATAACTAGCATGGTGGCCCGCGCAGATTGTGTGGCTAGCATCATTATATTTTCTCTCGTATAATAGCATATATGTTTTCTCATTATATTATTCAAATATATTAAAATGACAACATAATTTTAAATTTTGCAATAACTTTACAAAACTAGTAATGTGTAATATTCATATTGTATTTTATATACGTGTTAGTTATTAATTATTTTTAATATCAAATTTTAGTTATTTGTAAATTATATATATTCCTATATAAACTCTATACTCGTCTTTTAATATTTCTTTTTTTAGTTCCGATTTTTCTGTAAATTGTATTTCTATATAGACTCTATGCTCTTCTTCCAATATTATTTATTTTTATTTCTAAATTTTATTATTTCTAATCGTATTATTAATTTTTAATTTCGAATTTCAGTTACTTCTAAATTGTATTTCTATATTAACTTTAAACTCTTCTTCCCATTTTTTCTTAATTTCGAATTTTAGTTATTTGTAAATTGTATTTTTATACGGACTCTAAACTCTACTTTTAATTTTATTATGTTTATTCTAAATTTTAGTTAGTTTTAAATTCCTATATGGACTCTATACTCTACTTCTAATATTCCTTATTTTTTAATTCCGATTTTCTATTTTTTTTCTTAATTGTATTTCTATATGGACTCTATACTCTACTTCTTATATTCCTTATTTTTAATTCCGAATTTCAGTTATTTCCTAATTGTATTTCTATATGGACTCTAGTCTCCTCTTCTAATATTCCTTATTTTTTAATTCCGAATTTCAGTTATTTCCTAATTGTATTTCTATATGGACTCTAGTCTCCTCTTCTAATATTCCTTATTTTTTAATTCCGAATTTCAATTATTTCTAAATTATATTTCTATATGGACTCTAGTCTCCTCTTCTAATATTTTTTATTTTTTAATTCCAAATTTCGGCTATTTCTAAATTGTATTTCTATATGGACCCTGCTTTTTCTTTTTCTCCGATTAATGTGAGAATTTCTAAGCTATGAGAGCGAACGTGGAGGCTTCTTTTTCTATTCCTTTAATAATATAATAGATTTTTATATAATTTGTGTATAAGTATTAAAAAAATGATATGTAGCTTGAAACATAGAGATTACTATTTAAGTTAAAGAGTGATTACATATAGTTGCACTACATGCTTATATTTGAAATTTTTTTACCCAAACTTTTTTTAGCAATATCCTTTTTTTTACTATGCAAAATTCAAATCCAAACAAATTTGGAAAGTACTAGCTGTAAGGCGGAGGAGTTGTGGCCTCGTTGGTGTATGACTCGACTCCACCCGTCAGGGTTATCGATGAATATACGTGAGTGAGCTTTCAATAAAAAATTACTAGTTAAGCTAGGGATATATCACTGGTCCCCATTTGTTTGAGTGTATGTTACACTTTTTTTTTTTCGACCATGCAAAATTCAATAACAATTTTTTGTGACCTGCATGTGTATAATTCGACTCCACCCATAGGATTGTCTGGACTCCGGCATATACCAACAAGCTAGCGAGTGGGCTTTTACTAGGAATTTATCGATAGTAAAGATGTGCCGTTGATCTTCATCTTTTTTAACGCACATGTAGGTACTCTTTTTCAATAGGTTTTTAGCTAGGTTAGGTAGTTACTGCTGATTTCTATCTCTTCGAGCGTGTGTGGGGGTGTATTCGTTCATGTTTTATATGTCTTACGTGTAATAAAATAAGTACCATTTTCTTTCAAGCAAGTCAGAATTAACATTACCGCGGTGTAGAAGACGAAGTGGCAGAGGACCTTGATGAGGGCGAAGATGATCTTGAGCGGGACCAGCCACCGCGTGGCGTTCCACCGCTTCAGCACCTCCTCCCGCCGCTCCACCGGCATGTCGGCGAACCGGCGCACGTAGGGGAACTCGCCGGAGACGCACCGCCGGCCGCACAGCGCCAGCGTGCCGACCCTCGTGGCCAGGATCCACAGGATGATCCTCACCAGCACCCCTGCCTCCCAGACGCACCGTGTCATGGTCAGCTCGGCAACCTTTTCTTGCAAGAGATTAGAGACAAAGAGAAAAAAAAAGTTAAGTTAAACACAACTTGTTGTATATCAAAGTTATCTGAAATAGTTAGAAGAATCAGAGATTTTTCAGTAGTTATTAAAAGACAGTTGTTCGAGAGTTGACTTGAATAGTTGGGACTGAAATGTGAAAAAAAAAAATTCGGGCCTATTGTCCGAAGTTTCTTTTTTCGAAAGAAGGGGGCAAAGTTGGTTACTTGGTTAGTGTAGCTATCATAATTAGCACGAGAAAACTACGTCTACGAAGATTAGGTCATGATAAAAATGCACTGCATCTAATGTTTCAGTTAACTGACTGATCAAATGCCAACTAATCAACTCGAAGAATTGGAGTAGGGTGAAGACAGATGGAATTTCTGTTAGATTGCTACAGCTTTTCAGGGCTTTGGTCGAGCTGTGTTAGTTTCCTGTTAGTCTGTAATGGGCAGGCTGGATGTTTCTTTTGTGGTTATCGGCTAGGGACCTGGTCTTCCTATCGATAGCTCTCTCTCTTTTTTTTTTCTTTTTTTCAAGACTTGCTGTAGTTTCTGTTCATTTCTAGTAATGAAAATGGGGGTGCTTGGCGCCCTAGTTCTAAAAAAAAACTAATCAACTCGACACTGGCAAAAAGTATTTTTTAACAAAATAATAAATGGACATATATTGAATCTTTCAAAAGTTTTAAAATGAACACATGGAGAAACAAAAATTGAGTCATCAGGTTGATGAGTTGATTATCGTCTCTGACAGCGCTGATCAGTCGACGAAATCATCTCAATCAAATCAATACCATATGCGTCGATCGTCAACTGATCGACGCGCTCACCTCGTCGGGGACGGTGGACTCGGCGGCGGTGGCGAGGTAGAACCGCTCGACGTCCATGTCGCCGCCGCCGCGGGCGCCGTCCTCCTCCGCCGGCAGCGCCGGGATGAGCGCGCCGCACATGGCCCTGAGCGCCCCCATCTGCGCCGCCCCGAGCCCGTGCGTGTACCTCTCCCGCCTCGGCGCCGGACCCCGCAGCGCCGGGTGCCCTCTCGCCGCCGCCGCCGGCGCCTTCTTCGCCTCCTCCATGGCCTCCTGATCCCTCGGCGGCGACGCCATTAACCAATTTCCTGCAGCTCGCGCAAGCTCAGCTGCTAGCTATAGCACACGTACGTGTGTAGATATAGAGTACGTACCGGAGCTCGCGGGGCAGCACGCACTTGCCTCGCAGCGACGTGAGGCGCGCTACGTCGACGTCGATCTCTCTCTCTCTCCGATTTTGTGTAGCTTACATGTTTGTACACACGTACGTTATAGTACAGTATATCAGAGAAATTTTGTGTAGCTGACATGTTTGTACATACTCTCTCCATACTTATAAAGGAAGTCATTTAGGACAGCGACACGGTTTCCAAAATACAACTTTGACTTCTTGTTTCTATACAAATATTTATTGAGAAGTGATATATATATACTTTTATGAAAGTATTTTTCAAGACAAATCTATTCATATAATTTTTACATTTTCAAACTCAACAACTTGACAGTTATTCATGATTTATATTTTCAAGGTTTAACTTAAACATTGTCCTAAACGACTTCCTTTATAAGTATGGAGGGTGTATGTTAAATGTTACTCTATCCATTTCACGAAGGGAGTAGAGTACAGTATATCAGAGAAGCCTCTTACGTGACCTGGAAGTAAATCCTCTGATTTACTGCTCTCTAATGCGAGTCGCTGACACGTGGGGGCGTCACGAGCCGTGAAACCCCACACGTCAATCGTCAGATAACAGTAAATCGGAGGATTTACGACTTCCATAACGGGTCACGTAAGTAAGACTTATCTGATATACTGTTTTTTAACATGTAAATAAACATGTCACTTACTCAAAGTTACTCAAAATTAGAGAGAGATCGACGTCGACGTCGAGGTCGCGCGCCTCACGTCGATGTCGCCGTTTCAAAAACGAGGGCGCTCGCCAACCACCTGCGGATCGTCTGCTCTGCTGGCGTGGTGGATTCATACCGCAAATGGAGTGGTCGATCGAGATGAGATCGTGTACGTGTGGCGTACGTGCTTGGGCCATTGTGGCACGCATGCTGCGTGTGCATATGCTTTTGGTTTGCCGTGCTAGTGCTATACATGTTGGTTAATTGTGCATAGTGTGGTGGTGGACTACGTACTAATGCTAGCTATAGAGTGGTCGTGGTTGAAATTAATGAAGGAGCTGTTGATTTCGGAGAGGGAAAGGTTTATTACTGTATCCATATCCAGAAAAACAGTTTATCATCACTACACACTTGGAAAAAATAGGAAAATTTAGTCATGTAAATAAGTGTTTTTGTCCCTCAAGAATATGTGTTCACTTGTTTTTTACGTTACCTAAATAATTATAAAAAATAGGAAAAAATATACTACATATTAATATATGATATATCACTACACAAACATGTAAGTTTAAGCATGACTTTTATAATTTTATAAGTTGTATACTAGTCTTAATTTATTTTTTTATATCTTATAAAAGTTGAATTTTCCTTACATGTTGCGGGATGATATATTTATATTAATATATCTTATTCTATTTTTATTTTTATTGACTACTCCCTCCGTCCCGACAAAAACGAATCTAGCACTAGATGTGATATATTTTAGTATAACGAATGTGTACAGAGGTATGTCCATATTCATAGTAATAGCAGATGTCCGCCGCCGCCGGAGGGGAGCCGCCCACGTCGCCGCCGCCACCGCTGCCCTCCCCCAGCCTCCCTCCGGCCGGATCTGGGAGGGGAGGCCGGGGAGCCGCCGCCGCCGCACCGAGTCGCCGCCACCACCGCGTTCACGCGCCGCCGCCGCTGCCCTCTCCCCCGGCCTCCCTCCGGCCGGATCTGGAAGGGGAGGCCGGGGAACCACGTCGCCGCAGCCGCCGCCGCCCTCCCCCGGCCTCCCTCCGGCCGGATCTGGGAGAGAGGGGAGGGAGCCGAGCCGGCCCCGAGCGTCGCCGCCACCAACCCGGTTGTCGCCGCCGCCGTTTGCCACCGCCAATCCACGCCTCACCGTTGCCGCCACCGACCCGCGCCTTTGCCGCCGCCGCCACAGGTCCTCCCCCTACCCGTCGGCCAGATCTGGGAGGGAGGGGAGGGAGTCGAACCGGCCCGAGCGTCGCCGCCGCCGACCAGCGCGACCCGCGCCTTGCCGTTGCCGCCGCCGACCTCGCTGATGCCGCCGCCGACCCCACGCCTCGTCGTTGCCGCCACCGACCTGGCGCCTCGCCGTTGCCGCCGCCGACCTCGCTGGTGCCGCCGCCGACCCTGCGCCTCGCCGTTGCCGCCGCCGACCTCGCTGGTGCCGCCGCCGACCTCGCTGGTGCTGCCGCCGACCCCGCTCCTCGCCGTCGCGCGCGGATCCCGCCATCCCCGCGCTCATCGCCGTGAAGGATCCGAGGGAGAGAGAGGTGAGGGAGAGAAAGGTGAGGGAGAGGATAAGTGAGGGAGATAATGGGACTTAGAAAAAATCTGCTCTAGTATGGTTCCTCATTTTCGCAGTCGGACCATATAAGGTGCGCCGCTTAAGGGGTCCGCATTTTCGCAGGCGGACAGCGAACATCACCCCAATTTATAATTTTATAGACGGTCAATTGGCTCCAAAAGTTATGTCCGACTGTGAAAATAAAACCCCAATGTTGAAGAAAATGCTTTTTCTAGTAGTGAGTAACATATAAATTTCCATGATAAATGAAATACCACCTAGTGGTTGAAATGAAGTTGATTTCGGAGAGGGGTTTATCACTGTATCCATATCCAAAGAGAAAAACAGTTTATCATTGCACTTAATGCGAAAGAGGGACAGTTTCTCTATTTGCCAAATTAATGCGAAACTTTGGTATTTTAGACGGTCAACTCGGACGATGGTGATCTAGCGGGAACCGCGCACACAACAGTTATATATGGATGCTTCTTGCGCCATTAGTTCGACATGGATGGCTCACCTAAGTGAGCCTGAGGTAAAAAATATCCAGGTCCTTTGCATTACTGTAGATGGACATAGATATAGTACTCCTAGCTAGTACGTACGTAATCTAGTCTGCTATAGTGTTCTACCACCGAAAATAGTGTGCCCGAAGACCATAGCAAACAGTTCTTCTTAATTGGTACTGTGTCCATGAGGATTTTTACTGTGGGCGGCGAAGTACTGATTGAAGTAAATGGATTTAATTTGTTCGGGCTATGAACGAGTAGTGGAAGCTATGGGCTAATGCCCATTACTGTTGCCATCCGTTTGGTTGGAGACAGCCCTAACGGTTGTGATCGACCATACACTGCTGGAGAACCCCCATCTCTCCCGATTCGCAACCCTCTCTACTCCCGGGTAGCGAACCGGGAGAAAGAATCCAGGACTAAAGATACCAGTCTTTAGTCCCTGTTCAAATACCCGAGAGTAAAGACTCATCTTTAGTCCCACTAAAGATGGCAGAGCCACGTCCCAGTTGATCCTCTTTTCTTTTTTTTTATCTTCATTGTTTCTTTGAAACTTGCCAGGGTTAATCATAGTATTTCCTCCCAAATCAAGTAGTTGCATAATCCAAATCAAACCCCAAATCCCCAAATCAAAGTAACACCCCAAATCCCAAATCATTCACATCACAAAGCCTAAGTTATTTATACAAACAAATCAAATACACCACAGATTATACATCTCAGATCCATGCAATGAATCACAAATTCTAAAAAAAAGAAACTACACATCACAAAATATCAAAAAAGGAAAAAAAAAAGATGCCGCCGGCTACCTAGCATGCACGCTGGCCGCCGCTACCTGCCCGCCACGGCAGCCGCCTGCGCCGCTGGCCGCCTGCCCGCGCGCGGCCGCGCTGCCCGCTGGCCGCTTGGCCGCTGGCCGCCTGTCCACTTGCTCGCGTGCGGCCGCGCCGCCCGCCGGCCACCGCCCCCGCGCGGCCCGCGCCGGCCGCTGGCAGCCTGCCCGCCGCTAGATGGGAGGGGAGGAGAGGATGAGAGGAGTAGAAGGATGGGAGAGGAGGAGAGGGGAGTGGAGGAAGAGATAAGATCGGATTTGAGGGAAGGAGAAGAGGAGATGATCCGATCATATCTAAATATTTCATCTAGGACTTAACCGATTTGAGATGGAAGAAAATATTTACTCCCGGTTGGTAACTCCAACCGGGACTAAAGATAAATTTTTACTCCCGGTTGGTAGTAGCAACCGGGACTAAAGATCTAAATGATCTTTAGTTCCGGTTGGTAATATCAACCGGGACTAAAAACCCTCGACCCGTTGACAGGCTTCTGACAGGGGATGAACCGGGACTAAAGATGATCTTTAGTCCCGGTTGGTATTTAGATCTTTAGTCCTGGTTGATAGTACCAACCGGGAGTAATGTTGTAATCTTTAGTCCTGGCTGGTAATATCAATCGGGACTAAAAATCTACAACCCCCTGACAGGCTTCTGACAGGGGATGAACCGTGACTAAAGATTACCAACCGGGACTAAAGATCTAAATTTTTTTTAACCGGGACTAAAGATTGTCTTTAGTCCCGGTTCTTTTTGGAACCGGGACTATTGTGGAAATCGTCCGACCCTCCAAAGATTATTTCTCCAGTAGTGATATATCCACACCATATCAAAGGTATCCACACAACATCACCGGAAAGGTGTCTCAAGCTCGACCGGTTATTGAGGATCAGGATCCTCTGCAGTTACTGTACCGTACCTTTATCACTGATATGTAGGCCCGATGTGGCGTCGGGTCCACATGTCAGTGATAAAGGTACGGTGAAGTCGACTGCATAGGATCTCAATCCGTCATTGGGAGGTATGCTTTCATATATATATTTTTTATCACACGACAGACACACATATATATGCACACATATCACTGAATATGTAACACATGCTCAAAGATATGCAAACCAGCGGCACATTCATGACCTTACTAAATTCTTGTTGGAAACCTATTTGCGTGTATGTAATATTCATAGACCCCAATGTTTGCATGTGATGAGTGGAGTCATGCATCTACAACTTCATCATATACCACTCGTGTTTCCCTCAGTATCTTTTCATCTTGTTTTCAAGGTTCCTCTTTATTTTCATCTTTCATATATTATTTTCTGTTTTTAGTTTATTTATCTAGTTTTATATCTTTTTCCTTTTCTCCAACTATATTTTACACCTTTTCAGTTCATTTTGAATTTCTGAAATTTCATGGTGGGATCAAACAGGAGGGAGTGTGATCAACCCCACTATAAATATTACTACTTCTGTTAATTCTCTCTCTTTTTTATCATCTAAGCATGCATAAGTAATTGATAATAAATGAGGTTCCTTTCCAAAAAAGTTGATAAATAAGGGAAAAAGTAGCATTTGTTATAAAAAAGAGACAGATAACCAACATATTAGTGTCTATATGTGATTTAGAATGAAACAGACTTATGGCTTTAAGTTGACAAAAAAATTATCAGAAAGAAATGGAATTTGATAGAGGCTTCAGACATATGGGGCTAAACTAGCCTTAATATATCGGTAGAGGTCGAAACTGGTCACTGTTAATAGATATAGGGTTATCCTTTGTCCATCGTTCCCATGCAACTTTTTTGATACTGATCGATCATTTTGCTAATCATCAATATAATCTTTTATGCTTATAGAGATGGTTACCTGAACTTTGACTGATAATATATATTTCATTGGAAAAAGATAGGAAGCTGCATGAAAATGATATGTAAGATTTGCTCATAATAGTATTGATCAAAGGGAGGTTCTGGACTTCAGGTGATCTATCAACAACAGCTAGTTTGTTGCTCAACTATCGAACAAAATACTTCTTTCTCCATAGTGTGTAACTATTGTCTTAGGAGTATTCATATTAAAACATTGTTAATTGAGGACAGGACAAAATATTTACAAAATTACCCTAACTGAATGCTTTTGAAAGAGACACTGCTCCTCACTCCGTTTCATATTATAAGTTGTTTGATTTTTTTCTAATAAAACATTATTAAGTTTGACCAACTTTATAGACAAAATTAGCAACACTTAAAATATCAATTTAGTTTTATTAAATCTAATATTAAATATATTTTGATAATATATTTGTTTTGTTTTAAAAATAATACTATATTTTTCTATAAATTTAGTCAAATTTAAATAAGTTTGACTAGTAAAAAAAAGTCAAACAACTTATAATATAAATTTAGTCAAATTTAAATAAGTTTGACTAGTAAAAAGGTTAAACAACTTATAATATAAAATGGAGGAACTTATAATATAAAATGGAGGGAGTACATGGCTGGTGATCAAAATCAATCTTACAGGCGGCTGGCCAGCTACCTGTAACCAAAGGTTAGAGAAAATCATGGATTTTGACAAGCGGACAACCAACCTAGCAAAGATTGACTTTTGCTGGCGGATCTCATAAGTCACTGCCAACAAAGAGATATTAGAGATATTTGGGGCCAAAAAAGAAATAAAAACATTTTCCACAACAACACGATTTGATTCAAATCCATATTTTTCACATGGACATGCAAACATCAACATCGTCATAATCATCGCCACACACAGAGCCACCGTGGTCGTCATCTTGTCGAGCTTCATCGGCGAAGGCGTACGCGGTACTTCTTTCTTGACTACGGATCCGGGCCATGCCGAGCAGTAGCCCTCGCCTTCACGCTCGTCGCCGAGCCATCTGTCATCAAGGCCCGCCGGGCGCACGATCTGGCCGTCCCGAGGTCCGTCGTCGCCAGATCTGGTGGTTTTGAGGCTGGCCCACCACTGCCATCGTCGTCCCAAGGCTATTGCCATCTCTGTCTGCCAAGCCGTACGCCGTTGAGGCCCGTCGACGCCAGATCTGGTGGCCCCGAGACCCACCGCTGCACCGTTGTTGTCCCGAGGCCGCCCCGCCGTCGTCGTCCCGTCGGCTGCTCATGGAGCTGCTGGGGAGAGAGTGGAGCAGGGGAATGAGTGGAGACCGGCCGCCTTTGCCGCCCCGTGGCCGTCTCGCCATCGCAGTTGCTAGGAGAGAGAATGGAGAGGCACAACTAGTGGAGAGGAGTGAGGGCTAGGGATGAGAACGGGTGAGAGAGAGAGAGGGATGAGAATGAGTATAGGAGAGTGTCTCCTACACTTGTATATTTTACTTGTTGATATTCCGCGCTTTGCTATGGGATATACGGATAAATACATGCTATAAATTGTAGAAAGTATATATGTATATATTTAATAATGTTTAAAATTTATTTTATATATTGATATTACAGTAGTTGTACTATGTAATGTTTTACCAACCGGAGTAATATTTTTTTTCTTTTTTTTTCCTGCTTGCATGATTTCGAGCAACACAAATCATTCATAAAATTATCCACAAATCATTCGAACACCACAAATCATTCACAAAATCCCCAAATACATCAAGTTGCATTTTCTCTATATCCTTAAATACATCACAAATCATTCACAAAATCACGAAAACATCTCCAAAATATATGACAAAATTATCCATAAATTCATCCACACATCACACATCACACGTATCAGAAAAGAATCCACATCGCACAGATCGGCCGCACACATCGCACAGATCAGGAAAAAAAATCCACATCGCACATATTTTACAGATCGGGCGTCGGCCGTCCGTCGCCTTGCCGGCCTCCCGCCCGGCCGCCTCGGGCTCCGCTGCCACTTGGGGAGCGCCGCCGTCCGAGGAGCACCTCCGCCCGCCGCCTCGGCGGCCGGCGCCCGCCCGCTGCCGCCTTCCTGGCGCTTCCCTCCTCGTGCGACGGCCCCACCGGCCGCCGCCGCGTGCCGCCGCCGGACACGGCCTCCGCGCGCCGGCCCCACGGTCCTCCGCTAGCTCACTCGATCTGCAGCAAAGAAAAGGAGATGAGGAGAGGATAAGCTTCATCTGAAGGAGAGGATAAGGCAAAGAAAAGGATAAGGGAGAGTAAGAATAGGAGATGAGGAGTTTGGGAGGATAAGTCATAGGGATTATATACGGTACATCGAATTTTAGTCCTGGTTTGTGTTATCAACCGGGACTAAAGATCACCGGGATCTTTAGTCCCGGTTAATAACACAAACCGGGACTAAAGATCCGAACTTTAGTCCTGATTGGAGTTACTAACTGGGACTAAAGATCCCGGAGGGCTTGACAACCCCTGACAGCATGTAAACCAGGACTAAAGATCACATAGTCCATTCTGCTTATAAACTAAAAAATATCTTTAGTTCTGGTTTTTATTGCAACCGGGACTATTGTGATTTTTGATCGACCGGGCAAAGATGATCTCTCCAGTAGTGTTTATTTTGCACTAAATTTTTGCCCCCAAAGAAGTTACGAAAGCACAACTAAGAGAGTGTTATATTTATGGCATTACATTATTTCAATCGAGAAACAATTACAATTTTACACTATAATTAAATTAGAGTAAATTACATTAGCGGTCCTTAAACTTAAACTTGTAACGAGGTTTCACTTAGGTCCACAAACTTGTAAAACGCGTATCGAGATCCTTAAACTTGGTTTAATATATCATCCCGGTCCAAAGTCTCGTTTGACCATGGTGTTGCCTACAATGGCATGCCACGTGGACGATGACATGGATTTTTTAAAAAAATTTCTCCCTTCTTATCTTTTTTTCTCCACTTTGCTTCCCTCCTCTCCCTTCTGCCGCTAACACACCTGTCAGCGGCACAAGCGACAAGAGGGAGGCAAAGTGGAGAAAAAAAGAATAAGAAGGGAGAAAAAAAAATCCATGTCATCGTCCACGTGGCATGCCACGTAGTCAAAACCACGGTCAAACGAGACTTTGGATCGGAATGATACATTAAACCAAGTTTAGAGATCTCGATACGCGTTTTGTAAGTTCGTGGATCTAAATGAAACCTCGTTACAAGTTTAAGGACCGTTGGTACAATTTACTCATTAAATTATATGCATTTACACTGCTTGCAATTTTTATTTTTCTACACACTAGGCAGGAGTACCATTGCATGTAAGGGATATTTTTCTTACGATAAACATGGCTATCTAGCGGCATAGTAACGCCAATGGCATGTGAGGGTGTAAAAAGTTGGGGCAGTGGCATGTACGGGAATAGCAAACGTTGAGTGGCATATAGTAAAACCGGTAAACTTTAAGTGAGGGAATTTTCTCTTAGGCAAGTGTGACAAATGTGGTAGTCTTATAAGCCGAGTAGTTTTCAGTCGACGTCGGCTCAAATAGGAGATGAAAAACCACATCCATCATAGCTAGATACTCTGTACGGGAACCTAAAATTCACGATATATTACCGGTGTATAAATGTGATTGAAACCCCTCGCTGCCTCGCACACTTGTCAATTAATAATAAATCCTGCTGGTCTATAGACACGAATCGAGCATATTGAAGGTACAATAGATCATCTTCACGGTGGAGGGCCACATCAACTGAAGCAAAAGATGTAATTTTGTCATAGAATTGGGACGAAGATAGCAAGCGATCGATTCTGCTTATCCACGGATGGGTTGCTTTTTTTTTAAAAAAAAAATCACTTATGGACCATCTTTATTTGACCGAAGTGACATAATGGATCAAGGGTGAACACATGCTTTCACTTGTGACAAACTTAAGCATAACCTAGGACAACAAATTTCTAGTCAGCTTGTAGACAAAATAGGTCCAGATTCAAGCTGAAAAAATTTACACTTGGAGATGTTCTTGTCGACTTCTATCCACCCAAAAGCTTATTAGAACTAGTGGTTGTAAGGCTCTGTTTAGATCCCACCCTAAAATTTTTCACCATGTCACATTGAACGTTTGAACATCTGCATGAAGTATTAAATATAAGCTAAAAAAATAACTAATTACACAGATTGTGACTAATTTGCGAGATAAATCTTTTAAGCCTAATTGCTTCATGATTTGACAATGTGGTGCTACAGTAAATATTTGTTAATGATAGATTAATTAGGCTTAACAAATTTGTCTCGCGGTTTACTGATAGATTCTGTAATTAGGTTATTTATTAGGGCCCGAACACCCCATGCGACACCCTATATAATACCCGATGTGATGCGCCAAAACTTTACACCCCTGATCTAAACACCCCCTAAATTATAAGAGTTAATGACAGTAAGATAAAGAATCTAAAACTATTAGATGTCCCAAATGCTTTTATCTTGAGCCTAAGGCCTTCTTTAGTTAGGGAAAAATTTTGGGTTTGTTTGTCACATCAGATATACGGACACATATTGGAAGTATTAAACGGAGTCTAATAACAGAACAAATTACAAATTCCGCCAGGAAACTGCGAGACGAATTTATTAAGCCTAATTAATCCATCATTAGCAAATATTTACTGTAGCACCATATTGTCAGATCATTGCGTAATTAAGTTTAAAAGATTCGTCTCGTAATTTACATGCAAACTGTGTAATTGTTTTTTTTTCATATTTAATACTTCATGCATGTGCCGAAACATTTAATGTGATGGGTGAAAAGTTTTTGTTTTGGAAACTGAACAAGGCCTAAATTAGATCACTTAGGCTAACTATAAACTTATTACTGCTGATAATGAAAACTAGGATTGGAACTTCACATCATCAGTCCCAAATAAAATTATAAGACATCGGCATAAAATCTCCTAAAGAAAACTGTTATTAGTATAAAGTAAATAGACCAGCCACAAGGAACTACTCCCTCCGTTTATAATTATAAGTCGTTTTTAATTTTTTTAAGTCAATTTTTTTAAGTTTGACCTATTTTATAAAAAAAATATAGTATCAAAATATATTAAATTTTAGTTTTAATGAAACTAATTTCGTGTTGTAGATGTTGCTAATTTTTTTATATAAACTTGGTCAAACTTATAGTTTGACTAACGAAAAAGTCAAAACATGATATGAAACGGAGGGAGTGATAAGGTGACTAACAAATTACTCGTATACGATACATAACAAACCTAATCATAGCTATTTTCTTACATTTCGATAGACCTCCTGGTCTCCTAAGGAAGAGTGAGCTTTCCTTTACACTGAAAATATCACCAATCAAAAGATATGTTGTACAGATACAAAAAATTGGGAAATACAAGAAGGGGAAACTCTAATGTTAGCAGCAGCTTAGCACTTGCTAATAATTTTACAGTCCTGTCAAGTAATAAGTAATGCCTCTTAATAGGAACTTAAAACTGGCATCTTTGCTACCGACTAAATTCAGCTGTAGTTGCAATTTGTAATCAAGTGATAGGTCACACTCAGGCTGTGTAATGGAGTAGTTCATAGATCTAGGCAATACTTAAACAAATACTCCCTCCATATTTTAATGTATGACGCCGTTGACTTTTTAACCAACGTTTGACCATTCGTTTTATTCAAAATTTTTGTGCAAAATGAAAATATTTATATCATGCTTAAAAAACATTTGATGATGAATTAAGTCACAATAAAATGAATAATAATTACATAAATTTTTTGAATAAGACGAATGGTCAAACGTTAGATAAAAAATCAACGGTATCATACATTAAAATATGGAGGTGGTATATGTCAGGAAATCTGCTTGCCTAATATCGTTCTGGGACACATTTTAAATGCTTTTTAACCTTGCTACAGTCAACTAATGGTCCACAGAGTTGACACATTCTGAAATTATTTTGAGTTCTGTAAATAAATAAATCGTCGATCTCATATATTCAAACTAAAAGAAGCTGATAAAAACAGATGTGACTTGAAGTCTTGAACAACAGAGCTCATTTCAGCTCAAGTCAAATCTTGAGCAAACTTATATACAGTCAGTCCCATTGGGGATCCCTACCCACTGGATGAACACATCAAGGACATGATATGAATAATATATCCGTTAGCTAATTGCTTGATCAACACAACTTCATAAATACTCCTACAGTGGAACTACTTTTGACACACCAAAAAAATGAGATAACTCGTAAATTGCTACAGTCAAGTCACATAGATAATCCCTGGACACCAATCGTTAAACTTACATATATTTTAGACAAGTCTGTCAAATAAGTATTACTTGCTAAATGAGCAGAACAAGGTCCGCCAAATACCAGCATGAGTTTACTGGAGACGCCTTCCAATACACTTGGGTACATAAGACCTATCTACATCAAGCGAACCATGATGCCAGTATGGCTCGGGCACAGGCCACCTGTCATCCAATATAACTTTTCCTATGTAAATTGATCGTTGAATACAACAATCTAAGATGCCAGAAACAAGTGGCAATGAAGAATCCAAAAATAAATAAATAAATACCTGTTTTTCTTCGTTCCCTCACCGACATCTATGGACATAGGATTGTTACAACCACTGCGAATAAAAAATTTTTCAGTCTAAATTCATAGAATAAACATTATGCCTACCAGCTATCATCAAGATATAACAAGGAAAAAAAATCATACCTTTCTGATGGTAAATCATTCACTCTACTTAAAACTTCGACAATCTTATGTCTTGGTAGGAAAGGAGTTGCTTCACTTCCATCATCGAAGTTCATGCCAATAAAACTCCCATCAAAATTAATAAGAGGGCCTCCAATCCCAGCCTAATACAAAAGAAAAGACCCAATGTTACTGGAAAAGTTGAAATTCCTGAGAAGTCATGTGCTGTGATTATAGAGATAACTTAGATTCTCATGCAACTAATATGGTCTACCACGTAATAAAAAAGTAAGAGAAATTCACCACACCTTCTTGATTTTACATGTGGACAACTTAAGATCTTTGCAATCAAGTTTGCAACCCTTTTTACCACGCTTCACATTACCAATTGTGGCCATCAATGGTCCAAGTCTAGGGTCACGCCCTATAGCTACTACTTTTTCAGATGGCTCTTGCACTGTTTTACTAAAAATATCTTCTGGGCGAACAGCATTGAAATTTTTCTTGGGACCGACAATAGCCATGTTATAGTTTAAATTATAGAATTCCAATATCCCACAGCAACGTTGATTCGGTGGGAGAAACACCTCAATCTGCAAACATAAAGAGAGTTCAGCTAGCAATCATATAATAAAGACCAAGATAAATGAATAGGAGAACCAACCGTCAGGTTACTATCAATCTTGTCGTCATTACAACGACTGACCAAACTGGCTGAAGTCAAGATGACATTTCGCGTAGCTTTGTGTAGACCCCCATTTTTATAACAGGAATCAATCGTGTAAACAGTATCATTTCCTTGGATCAAGTAGTCTGGTACACACGAATTCATAGCTGAAGTAACCAGTGCACATACACGAGTGTCTAATACGAATTATTACATCAATAGTCCGCAGGCATAGTCTTAAGTCATCGGACCGAGCGGTCCAGTATACATCCAAAAACAGAAATATGTAAGATAGCGGCACGCCATTGCCACAGGCAACGACCGTAACTAAGACCTATTGAGCGCCTTCGTCTTCATCATCCTCCTGGTAATAGGCATAGGGATCCTCCGAAGCTTCATCTCCGGCCTCTGATTAAGTTTATATTTGCAAGGGTGAGTACTAACCGTACTCAACAAGCCACCACAGCAACAATGCATATGATAAGGGTATTCAAGAAATGGCTATGGTTCTTTTGCACAAAGCAAGTTTTTACAATTCTTTTCACAAGCCTAAGACCTAGCATAGACTGATCAAATTTTAGTACCAGTGTTCATATTAAACAATGACGGTTCTGTCCACCATCCATTGTGATCCCAAGGATAGCTTCCCGCCATCGAGTCGCCATGGTTTTCTGAGGACGTCCACCTTCCCTCCTCTCAGGAAGTGGCTCCATCAGCATAGAAATCATCATGCAACATCCCATCCCACAAGTTAAGAATTTAGAGTCTAGCCAAGTGTAATACACGTCCCGATGCTCAATAACCGCGAGCACGGCTATTCGAATAAATTGGGTTTACTCACACTGCAGTGGATGTACACTTTACCCGCACTCCGCGACTGCCCAACATATGAGCCTCGTCCCAACACATGAGACATGTCACGGCAAAGCTTTTCGATAACCTCGCATTGGCAGTACCCGCTCCATGAACTTTACATCCTCATGCACTCTAGGCGTACACAGTTTCTAGCAGTGAGAGGAGTTCTGGCGCACCCGGGAAGGAAAGACTCACACAGGCATTAGGTTATAATTATGTTTAAATTCTCACATGGCAGTCCTACCGATGGCGACACCATTGTAGACACCCGCCTCGCGGTTCTACCAATGGCTGCCCCACCGTAGAGTCCCTGCCTCACACATCAAGAAACCACTATGCATGGATACTGCCTCTGCTCAGCTATCTATTCTACTAGGTCTATACCCATACAAGAAGTGCGGTTGTACGGGGGTCGTTTCATGTTTAACTTCATGGCTCGGTCCTTAATTGACCAGTGACGGTACTTGCCTTTTCCCGGATACCACCCAAATCCTCCGTCCGCCCCAGTCGAAAACAGTTGTTTAATTTCATTTCTTTTTTCATAAATCATGTCATCAACATCATGGCAATGTGGCGCTCATGTCCCCACATGCCGCATCTCAATTACCTTCCCGAAGGCAATTGCCCAAGCATAGAGCATTTTGATAATTATGAGTATGCATGATTCTAGAATAGCGTTGCTAAGCAATTGTCATAGTTGACTAGGGACTCATACGTAAACATGGTTATGAAGGAATATGGGGTAAACAATAATCAAGGCATGGCATAATCACAAGTAGGATGTTTATCATTGCATGCAATCTTATTTGTAAACAAAACAATTTCGCAATTGGGATCAACATGTTCAAAGAGTAGTGATGACTTGCCTTGCTCAAAATCCTACGGGTCTTGACCTTCGCTTGGATCAGCAGCTTCCTCGGGCTCTATAGTTACGTGCGAAAATGGATTTGAATTCGGTTAGAATTCAATAAACATCCAAGTAAATCCAAATGAGAAATCGAGTGCGAAAGTCGATTCTTTTATATTAACTTTACTATTCGCGAACTACGGCAAACCCATTTTCGGTGTAAATTATTTATGAGTATAATTATTTTGTTGTCCTAAGTTTTTAATTTAGTATTCCCGAGTATTATATCCATGTAATAGGTTAGAAATTTCTACCACGAGCTAAATATCGGACAAAATCCTAGAGGTATTATACGATTTAATTCAGTTTATGATTAACCGATTAAGTATTCTATACGTCTAAAATTACTAGGGATTAAATCCGAACTTCTACCGTGAATCAATTACTTGTAGAGATTATCCAAAGTAATCTTTAATAATCTATAATATTTCGTTTATTAGTTGTTGATTACATTTAAATTACTACCACGAATTGATTATTTATAGTGACTACCAAAAATAACCCATAATTTATATTAAATTTTTGCAATCCTACGACGGAAAATTAATCTATAATTTAAATTCTAATTTTTAAATCTTCTAAACTCTCCTAATTTCCCTCTATTTATACTATTACTATCATTTATATTTATTTATTTATTATTATTATTATATTTATTATATATATTATTTTTTTCTTTTATTTATTCCCCCCTTTTTCTCTCTTCTCTCTTTCTCTTTTTTTTCTCTCCCTTTTTCTTTTTCTCTCTTTTCCTCTCTCTTTCTTTCCATTTTTTTTCTCTTCTCTCCCTTTTTCTTTTTCTCTCTTTTCCTCTCTCTTTCTTTCTTTTTCTCTCTCTCTCGGCCGACTCCCTCTTTTCCTCTCCCTCTCTCCCTCTCGGCTCTCTCTCTCCCTCACCCGAGCGGCGGCGGCGGCGGACGCGATGGGAAGGGAGGGCGGCTCACCGGCGGCGGCGTGGCGACGACGGTGGCGGCGGCGACGACGACAGTGACGGCGGCGCAAGGGCGGCGCGGTGCGGCGGCACCGAGGGCGGCGGCGCGGCAGCTCACAGCGGCGGCGCAGCGGCGTAAGGGCGGTGGCACGGCGGCTCACAGCGGCGATGGCTCGGGGGGAGGGAAGAGGGGAGGAGGATGGAAGTGGGGTGGGGAAGAACGGGGAGAAGGGGAGGGAATTTATAGGGGGGGGAGGGGGAAGAAGAGAGAGAGGGCGGCGGCCATGGTGATGGTGACGCGCGGCGCGCGGCAGGCGGCGGTGTGACGGGCTTGCGGCGCGGCAGGTGGTGACGGGGCACGTGGGGCCCGAGGCGGCGACGGGACGCGTGCGCGGCGACTGGACGGGCGGCGACGCGACGGGCGATGGCGCGGGGCGCGTGGCGCGGGGACGACGGCCGAGCGGCGACGGGACGGCGGCGCGGCGGGCGAGCGGCGCAAGGTGGTGATGGCGACGGCGCGCGGCGGCTCGGGGCGCGAGGCGCGGGACGGCGACGCGACGGCGACGGGACGGCTGTGCGGCGACACGACGGCGACGGAACGGCGGCGTGCGAGGGGAGGCGGAGCGGCGCGTGGCGCGCGGGGCGCGAGGCGGTGCGGGCCGCGAGGGCGCGGGGGCGACGGCCGAGCGGCGATGGGACGGTGGCGCGGCGGCGAGCGGCGCGGCGGGAGAGGGGACGGCGCGCGGCGCGGCGCGGGGTAGGGTTAGGGCTAGGGGAACCGCGTCGAGCACCTTAGGTGCAATGAACAGTGCCGACTTCCAATTTTTCTTTTTTTTATTATATTATTTTTATTTATTTATTATATAAATTTGATTCTAAAATTCCTAATATTTGCATATATAATTCTTACCCAATATTTGTGTTATTCCCACTAATAAATTCATCCTAAATTGATATTGCTCACATTCTTATATAATTTATTTAAATCTTTATTTAGTGTTAATTCCATTCCATCGCATTTAAATTTAATTGATACGAGCATGTTTGCGATAATATCGATGTAAATTGATTGATTTAGTTCTTTATTCGAAATTTCTAAACTCCGAAATCGAAATTCAATGGAACGGCGAATAAAATCGGCATGATGCAATTTATTTTAAAAAGTTTTTGAAAATCCGAATTTTTAGAGTTTTGATTTGTCGGTCGAATTTTCAAGGTGTTACACTTTGCTTCCATGCCACTTTATAATCAAGCCTGTGCATGCAAAAAACCTCACGAAACCTACACATTACAACTTTAATCATTAGTTAGTGAAGTTAAAATTGCATAGAAAAGTAATGAACATATTGCTGTCAAAATCACCATTGAATGATGCAAGGGAGACAACACGATGAGATATATCTGTCACAACTTCTTTCGGAAGTTGATACCAGACACGATTCCTACAAGACTTGGCTGGATCACCATAAGGGTACCCTTTCCATGCAAGTAATTCACCAAAGCGTTCTTCAAAATGATTAAGAAATTCCCCATTCACTGGTTAAAGAAACAAGATCAGAAATTAACTACAAAGAAGTGCACAAGGGAGATGAAAGCAATATCAAAAGCAACGACTTACGTTCAAGCACAAGAGGTGGTGGCATGGGATACTCATAGGATTTTAACCGGTAAATAGTTTTCATAAATCCTGATGCAATTAGGATATCATTATTAGTACTCAAATGATATGTGACATTGGCATAATAAAGAACATAGGTAACATTTAGAATGATGATTTGCAGTATTGTTCACACCTGAAGGTATTGTGCTTGATACACCTTTAGGCAACGAATATCCTCGGAAGTGGAGATGTTTAGGACTGAGAGAACACAATACACTTGTTATGACAAATAAATAAAAACACTGGAACTAGCCCAACCGCAAAAATAGTCATACCAACACAGGAACCAAACTGTATGAAAGGAACCAAGGTATGAAAAATGTACTTAAAAAATCAGGATATTAAATATTCACTGAGCATATTCAAGTGTAACAAATGTAAGTTGCACTATCCATATGGCCAGAACGAATTGTTTTGAATTTAAACACTTCCTCATTTAGGAAATACATTAAGCATGGGCACTAATTTAGTAAAGGACATGTGGCACCGATGTTGGTTACCATAAGGTAGAGGTATCAAGAATCCAAATTGTTTCAATCCAAAGATTATAGTGTGAAAACTCTGAAGGCTCCAATGCTGCTAGAATCAAAAGATTACCATGTGAAAACTCCCAAGGTCCCAATGCTGTTAGTATAAAAATGGCTTACCTTAAACAAAGGGAATAGGAGACGAATTTGGAACAGCTATCATAAGCTAAGTGGGAAAGAAAAAACTCAAATAAAGGATGTGTAAAAGACATACTTCAATATCCCAAAATGCTCCAAGCGCTTCCGAAGCAATTTCGTTGGTAGGAAAGCATATGTCAAAGTTCCATCATCATCATGGCAAATGCTAAAGTTCATCCCAAGAAATCTCTTATCCTTTCCAAGAAGCAGCCCTCCAAATACAGCCTAACAAAAGCAAATTGGTAGGATAAAGGAAAAAATGTATTTTTTTTTACTTCGTTGCAAACAATGATACCTTAAGACCACAAATATTAATGCAATTATTTAATTCAAGTTTTCCATCATGCCAAAAGTAGCAAACAGATTATAACAGCATACCTCAGAGATATCTTGACTATCAGGAACCCAGGTGTTATTGCAGCGAACAAAACCATCCATGGCCATTAAATTGCCTGACTCGAATGCACGCCCAACAGCTAGTGCTTGAATACCATCAGGACATGCCTTAAAACTTATAGGACGGACCTCTATGAGCCCTAAGCACGTGACAATAGCAATATCATGGTCATATAGTCCTAAGAACCCATCAGTAATTCTATTATTAGGAAGGCGCACTGCAACCTATAGTGATAAAAGCAGTACATCAGTATACAATGGCCACAATCAGTTTGGATAAATAAAGCAAAATGGAGGGCGTAATTAAGGCCAAATAAACAAGCAAAATGGAGGACAATGATTTGTAGCACCAACCCTCAATTTATCATCTCTATTTCTCTTCTCGTCGAATACTCTAACCAAAGCAGCTGATGTCACAAATCTCGTTAGGTGTTCTCTAGTTGTCCCATCTGGTAGAGGTATGCCCGAGCATGCAAATAACATCTTATCTCCTAGACAAGATCATGGTTTAAATAATTAAGAAGTGACAACTAAATACAAATTACGAAAATCCATAAGCATCAGTGTACTCACCATCAAACAAAGCATGGGAGACAACAATGGTAGACAAATCTACATCAACATTAGCACTGATTCGATAAGTTTGTTGACCGGGATTGACAACATGGCCAAATGATTTCTCTTCAAAAGCAATGCTTGAAACTTCTCGATCACGAAGATCTTTGCCGAATCGTTCCTCCTCTATAGCACGCAGATTGTTGTAATAATTAGCCACTGCCTTCCGGATCTCTTGATCTGATTAACAAACATGATGTATACACAACTATGAGTGTTTTATTAGAGCAACATGTACCAGAAAAACAAGAACCAGCAAATTCAAAATCAATGACACACATTTTCTCATATTTTTTAAGCCGCGGCTTGGCTTGTCTTTCTTGCCATCACCCCTACTTGAAAGCAATGAGGAATCAAGTTTGTTCCTTCTGTTTATGGCTCTTTGCTCCCTACTCACACCTCTTGTGCAATCAATCTGCCCCTCGTTTCTCAGGGTCTTTGCAGTCCTGAAGAAGAAAGGAAATGCAGATGGTTAGTCAAGGTTTGATCATAATGCATGTGTGTCACGCCCGGAAATTCACAAGTAATTTCCAAACTAATTTGTGCATTAAAAATCCTCGTCCAGGAATCACCCGAGGTATACAAACTGACATTTTATAATATATAGATTCATCATAATAACTAAAGTGATTAAATACTTACATAAGAGGCACTTAGTCCTCACCACGAAGAAAACTGCAGCGGAAAAGAAAATCTAGCAAAGCTTCAACTCCACTCCCACAAACAACTCACTGGGATCTAAGCCAAAAGTCTTCTCCTTTTGGATCATTTTTCTCCAACTGAGGTTTGATGATTATTGCACGGTGAGTATATGAATACACCGCAGGCCACACAACAAGTATGCAAGTGCACAGGGATAACATAGGATGGCATAATATAGGGTTCATTTACGAAAGCAACATTTGACAAAGAGTTGAGAATGTGTAAAACAGTAGAGTAATTAATTAAATAGTATTAATCCGACACTATACAACATACCCGTTGCATAGGCCTAACCATATCTGAACAACCATGCCCGGTTGACAAACCCAATCTCCAAAACCTAGGACTAACCATTCCATACCAGGAGCAAAACCAAAGTATCATCATTTATCACATTATTATTAATGAGTAGTGTGGAACTAATCATGAAAAACATTGTTAGGCTCACCCCATAACCGCGGGCACGGCTACTTGAATAGTTTTACTCTGTCCAAATGTGTACAAATTTACCCACAAGACATAGAACCATAACATGTTGCCATGCCCTCAGTACCACCACGGTACGTCGAAACAAGATTGTGACGAGAGACCTCGCATAACACAATTCAAAACAGTGCACCTTCCTGGATCATAGACTCCCCTTTAGACCAAGGTATAGACTCCCCAGCGATCCCTGTGGGCTTACCACAGCAACTTCTCAGTCTGGCACTCCATAATGAACCATGCTATACAATGTATCTAGCCATTGCCCACGCCGGCTTGTGGTTAGTACAGTTAATGCTTCATAATAGTAGCTCGTGAACCGGCCCTTAATTGTCATATGCACGACCATCAAAACCATGTGCTCACAACCCACCATTATTAAGTTTTAATTGGCATTTAACTAATTAACCAATCACGATTGACCATCGTGAGCTACCACTAAATATCCATCATTAAGTAATAGTGAAGCATTAATTATCCCCATAGTGTGCTAATGTTTCAAAGCACGGGTAAGCAATTACATCTAAATATCTAACTGAACCAGTATATAAGGCCCAGCTAGTCAAATTACCCATAGGATAATAAAGTTACCTTCGGCCATAATATGGGGAAAAGGCTCAGACCACCTAATGACATTCAAAAATAAAAACATATTTAAATGAAATAAAGAATTGAGTAAATAGGTTCTTTTGAGCATCTATGTGATTTGCCTTGCAAACAAGCGTCTTCAATTCTCATCTTCAGGAGCTTCTCCAACGAACGAACGATCATCCGAAACAACAGAAAACTAAACCTAGAACGTAAAATGAGAAAAAAAAACACTAATAAAACCAAATAAACAATACAAATAAAGTTTATAAATGGGTAGAGCTTGAATTTATATGAATTATGTGGTTTGAACGATCTCATTTCGAGTTCGTATGAATTACTTGTGAATTAATGAAATTTTAATTAATTAAAACCTATAAAGAAAACATCATATTTGATTATTTTAGAACTGAAAAGGAGAAACATGACGTCAGCCCTATGATAGGAGAGAGAAAGGGCTTGTGATAGGTGGGATCCATTCGTCATAGAGACAAGCGGTAGATCGGTTTTACCATGAATCACGCCCATATAGGTGGTCAACGGGTCCACGGGATGGATGGCTCAGATTGGTTTGACTTGAGATCCGACGGATGAGATCAATCCGATATAGGATTTAGGATAGCAGCCACGTGACATACAACAAGGAGCCATGGGGATGGAAACGACCACGTGGCACTGACGCGAATGCCACGCGGGATAACCAGCCGGCTGGCTTAGGACGACGGCGGCGACGGCGAACGGCGGCGGAAAGCGAGAGCACGGGGAGGAAGAGGGGACCGAGGCTAACCTTACCACTACTTACACGAAGACGAACGGCGAGGGGAGACACCGGCGGCGAGCTCCGAAGGGCAGCGAGGTCGGGTCGGCGGTGGCGGCGGTTTTCCGTCGACGGGCGGCAGCAACGGAGGGGTAGTCGAGCTTCTCCTCGGCGCTGCGATGCCGAGGAGAGCGACGGCGAAGCTTGGCGATGGTGGAAACAACGGTGGGTGGCGGCTGGAGGTCGATGGGAGGCAGCGGCGCTCGGGTTCGCGTCGGCGGTCTTCGGCACAAGGGAACCGGCGGCTTGCGGAGCCGAAGGAGGCGGCGTCGACCAGAGAGGCGGCGCGACGCGGCCGGAGTTGGCGGCGGTGGCGGAGAGAGAGGAATCTCGGGGGGAGAGGCGGCTAGGGCAAGGGGAGCTCGGGCTAGGGTTGGAAACCGGAGGAGGGAGGAGATCAGCTCGAACACGACGGGGATTAGCCGCGGAAGAGTTAGGGTTCACCGGTGAAATAGGAGATCAAAACCGCTCCGATTCGGGGAGATAAACCACGGGATTTCTTCGATTACTTGAGGATAAGGGCAACAAATCGCCTCAACCAATTTCGTAAACGAGACGGCCAAATTTGGATGGGGAGGCGGGCGGCACAGGCTCGGTTCGCCCGACTGAAGCTGGAAGAAGACACTGTAGCGAGGGAAGCTGAAACTGAACCGCCGGTTCGAGAGGAAGAGAAGGGATACAAAACGGACTTCTTTGGTTCCAGCCCAAAAAGAGAGAGACGCAGAATGGACTTCTTCGGAAAAGGGACCTGCGGCTTGGGCAGGGGAAGAGAGGAGTCGGGCCGGATTCGGCCCAAGACTAGGAAGAGATTTTGATTTCTTTTTAATTTAAATGAATTGTTCAAATGATGTTTCATTTATTAAAATACTTCCAATGCTAAAATAAATCAAAAAAACCTGAAAATAATTAGTCACCCAAAGTATTTAAGAAAATATTTATCGAGCTCAATTTGATGTTCAAATTTTTCATAGATTTCATTCAAATGCTTACTTTATTTATTAAATAATTTCTAAAAATTCTTTTTTCACATCAATTTATAATTTAGCCATTTTTAGGGTGTGACAATGCGCCAACACCAATTGGAAAACTAAAACAACAGAGTTACCTTACTTTTGGTTTCACTGATAATACTAACAATCATAACGCCATGAATTGAAGCAGCTTGTGCTCAAAATCAGTACCAAATTGACTTGATTATTAATATTTGCATATAGATCTGATACAATG
Source organism: Oryza meridionalis (assembly GCA_000338895.3). NCBI lineage: Eukaryota > Viridiplantae > Streptophyta > Magnoliopsida > Poales > Poaceae > Oryza > Oryza meridionalis. The sequence continues at coordinate 18,560,892 of CM002533.2, forward strand.
AAAAGGTTCAGTTTACCCAAATTTACTTTCCGTTGTATGGCGACTTTGCAAGTGGTTACTGAAAATATAGGCAGAAAGTTCCTATAGCAAGTTAGCAACAAGTGAACCAACATGCACATGGATTTTATTTGGCAAAATTTGCCACAGGAAATGCAAAAAACGTGTAATTGGCTGAGAGACACCGCGAAAACATGACATGGTTGATGGATACTTAAAAAAACGTGTAATTGGCTGTAGGACACCGGTCATATTTTTTTATTATTTCTAAGTCAAAAGAGGTGAGATATTTTTCTAAATGCCTGAATTGCCCCTTCTCTTTCCTTCTTTAAACACCGGTGGGTCCCATGTGTCATGGATAGTGTATGTTTAATCTAATCTTTAATAGGTTTTTAACCACCAGGCCCCACGCCGTCATGGACTAATTTGTTCCTAATTAGTAGGGTGATTACTATTTACTAATCATAAGTGGGGTCCACATCTCTCTCCTATCCTTCTTCTTCCTCACGCACGAGGCGGAGCGGAGGAACAGCGCGCGGCCGGCGCGACGACCTGAGCTGGGACGGCGCGCTCGGCACGCGGCGGAAAAAGCGGCAGTGCTCCTCCGGGGTCTCACTGCCGGCGACGGCGAGGACCAACGCCATGGCGACGAGCAGCGCCGGGATCTCCTCGTTCAGTGAGGACCAACAGCGACGGCGACGACCAACGGCCAGCCTCACCTCCATCCTCACGGTGCAGCAGCTGTCCACGGGCATCCAGGGTCTGGACGGCCTCATCGCCAGCTCCGACCCCATCGGCTTCCAGGTCGGCTCCTTCGCCAAGAGCTACCTCATGCAGGAGCTGGGCGTGCCCGAGTCCCGCCTCCGGGAGCTCGCCATCACCGACTACTCCTCCAGCCTGCAGAGCAGCGTCGTGGCGGCCATCGTCGACGAGCTGCCATACGTGGAGCTCTTCCTCTCCACCAACTGCCAGTTCAGGACAGTGGGGCAGGAGTTCACAAAGAGCGGATGGGGATTCGTGAGTTCTTTTCCTTGTTGGCTTCTTCGAATTCTTCTTCTTCTTTTTATCCTACACTACAACCAAGTACTACATATGCAGGCTTTCCAACGCGACTCCCCTCTGGCCGTGGACCTTTCGACGGCTGCCGAGGAGGAGGAGGGCGACGTGGCCGCCGAGGAGGAGGCCGGAGAGCGAGGTAGGCGCGGAGGCAATCCGATCCGATGAATTGGCAGCGGCGGCGCTCCATGGCAGGATCAATCTCGCCATTTGAAAAATATTATCACCTCTTTTATCTGGAAAATATAAAATATTGTCTCCGGTGTCCTACAGCCAATTACACAATTTTTAGAGTGTCAATCAGCTGTGTCACTCTTTACGGTGTCTATCAGCCAATTACACGTTTTTTACGTGTCATGTAGCAAATTTTGTCATTTTATTTGTAGCAACCAAAAAAAACTAAAATATACTACATGTAACCCAAGATAGATAGATATGGCAGAATAGATTGAGGAAAGTGCAGGTGTTTTCTGTCGACAGAAGAAGGTTAATTAGCAGCAATTTTACTAGTAAATAACAACTTACATGGAGCAACTTCTTCAGATCAATACGATGGCGTCCGTCGTCCGTCAACCGCCGCTGGTTTGTGCCGGCCGGTGTCGCCGCCGCGTCCGCGAGATGCCGATCGAGATGGGTTTTTTTTAGGGTTCGTGTTTATACGGCGCAGCACATGCAGATGCGGGCCTTAATTTGTTTTGTGGAATCATCATCTTATGTGGCCGGCCCACTACTTTCCTCTTTTTTTTTTCTCTCTCTCTTTTTCGCGTGAGCGAGATCGAGTAAACCCCCGTGCGCGCGCCATCTGCCTCGGCGGCAAGTCCATCTTCAAAATTAGATTTGTTTCCATCTAAAATCACAGATTTGTATTTTGTTACTATTCCGCAGGAAATACTTCCATATTATTCTCGGTGACCTTTGCTCCTCTCGATCAATCTGCAGATTATTCGTTCTCATGGCCATCTCAATGGCGACGCTGTGCTGATGATGCTGTCCGTCTTCGTCTTTGTCTCTCACCATTGACATATACAACCACAAGGCAGAGGTAATCGTCTTTGTTCCATTAGTACAACTAACATACATGAGGCCGGCCGGGTCGAGGTGTATGCTTTATATATTCTCAGAAGAGGCGCCTCATAAACACAAGCGGCATCTCGCAGACCGGGCTGGCGACGGGTATTCTCCGACGGGCGGGGGCATCGCGGTCGGCGGCGATTCCGGCCGGCGCAAACCACCGGCGGCGACGAATCTGACGGGCGGAGGTGGTCTAGGACGAGTCTCATGCACGGCTAGAGATTCCTTCCAACCCTATACACATCTCCGATTCGATCGCCTGCTTCATCTCATCGGGGACAAGTTAATTGCGCCATGTAAGTGTCGATCTATTCACTATATATCTGCGTGTGTGTTTCTACTCTGCATGGGCTATGTTCTCTTGGATTATATATATATATATTTTGGTTGTTTATCCATGTGCATGTTGGTCCATTGAATAGTGCTTGGGCCGTTTCCCCTATTTTATTCCCACTTCACTTCTATCGAACTATGTATAGCATACTGTAGTTTTCATGCGGCCATAGTTTGGTTCAATTGGATTCTGCTGTGTTTGAATCTTTTCTGTTGTGCCGCACCCTTTGTGGCTGGCAATTAATCTTACCATATTTTCACCACTTGCTGATTTGCCACACAACGCAAAGGTTTGGGTAAACTGAAGTTATTATACTAGTAAAACTGCCCGTGCGTTACAACGGGCGAAGACAACATCAAAAGAACGGGACAAAATCACTCTTTTTGTTTACAAATATTTAACATTTACGATATGATTTGATTAAACTTTAGAAATTTTGATCACCAATAATTTTTTAATTGTTTAGTTTGAAAGTAGAAGAAAATATGTACATAGCTGAAGAATCCCAAAGAAAATCCAGTTCTGAAATGAAGGGGACAACATTTCATACCTTCAGATACTATTCCCATTAGAATTTAGAACTGTCGGTAGTGTCACGTTTGCGTGTGTTGGAGAGCTGCCTTGCTTGGGGGTTGGCGCAGCAGGCCCATCTGATGGGAACGATGGACAGAAAGCCCAGGTGGCCAGGGAAGAGCAAGGAGGCAGATGCACGAGTCCGATTGTATATTCGTATGCACGTCACCGTCCGCTCGCCGCTCGCATGATTGCACGAGTCCGACTCGATAACAAGGGGACGTACTGCCCGACAAAAACATCTGCATTTTTTTTTATTGTAGAGATAGAGATCTACACCCAAATAATCAAGTAAAAATTTGGTTCTGATTTTGAGCACATGTTGCTTCATAGTGTTATGATTACTAGCATTATCAGTGAACCCGAAAATAAATGGTTACAAGGTAGTAAGGTACTCTATTGTTTTAGTTTTCCAATTGGTGTTGCTACAATACGATCAAACCTTGACCAACCATTTGCATTTACTTTCTTCTTCAGGACTGCAAAGACCCTGAGAAACAGGGGGCAGATTGACTGCACCAGGGGTGTGAGTAGGGAGCAAAGAGCCATAAATAGAAGGAAAAAACTTGAGTCAAGTTCTGGTTATGTCAAGTCCCGCAAGAGGCTCCCAATAGTTTACCTTGAATGTGAGTAATTGATTTGAATTTTCAGGTTCTTCTTTTTCTGTTATATATTGCTCTAATAAAATACTCATAGTCGTGATATATCATGTTCGTTAATCAGATCAAAAGAGACTGAAGGCATTGGATGCTTTTGAAAATAGTCAATCTGCTATTGAGGAGGAACGATTTGGTGAAGGTCTTTGTGATCGAGAAGTTTCGACCATTGCTTTTGAAGAGGAATCATTTGGCCATGTTGTCGATCCTAGCCGACAAACTTATCGAACCAGTGCTAGTGATGATCTTGATTTGTCTGACATTGTCGTCTCCCTTGCTTTGTTTGATGGTGAATGCACTACAATGCTTATGAATTTTCCTTATTTGTGTTTAGTTGTCACTTAATTATTTAAATCATGATCTTGTCCAGGAGATAAGATGTTATTTGCATGCTCGGGCATACCTCTACCATCCAGGAGATCTAGAGAAGGAACTAACAAGTTTTGTGACATCAGCTGATTTGGCTAGAGCATTTAATGAGCACAGAAATAGGGATGATAATTTGACGGTTGGTGCTGCAAATCATTGTGCCCTTCATTTTTCTTGTTTATTTGGGCATACTACGTCCACCATTTCACTTTATTTATCTAGACTAATTGTGGCCATTGTACGCTGATGTGCTACTTTTATCACTATAGGCTGCAGTTCGCCTTCCTGATAATACAACTACTGAGGGTTCTTAGGACTATATGATCATGATATTGCTATTGTCACATGCTTGGGTCTCGAAGAGATCAGCCTATAGATTTTAAGGGAACACCTACCTGTCCTGATGGTAGTCATCTTCTAGCTGTTGGACGTGCCTTCAAGTCGGGCAATTTAATGGCCATGAGTGGGTCTGTTCATAGTGGCAACACCTGGGTTCCTAATAGTCAAGATATCTCTAAGGTGTGCTATGATTCGTTTGCTACTTTTTGGCATGATGGAAAACTTGAATTAGATAATTGCATGATGATATCGGTGGTCTTATAAGCCTTAAGGCACCACTGTTTGCAGCAAAGTAAAAAATATATATATGCAATTTTCCTTTATAAATAAATCCTACCACTTTGCTTTTGTTAGGCTGTACTTGGAGGGCCACTTCTTGGAAAGGATAACATATTTCTTGGGATGAACTTTAGCATTTCTGATAATGATGATTGGATTGTGAAATATGCTTTCCTACCAATGGAATTACTTCATGAGCGCTTGAAGCATTTTGGGATACTCGAGTATGCCTTCTACACATCCTGTATTTGAGCTTTTTTCTTCCCCAATTAGCTTATTCTAAGTTGTTCCAAACCCATCTCCTATTCCCCTTCCTCATTTAAGGTAAGCCATTTTTTATACTAACAGCATTGGGACCTTGGGAGTTTTCACACAGTAATCTTTTGATACTAGCTGCATAAGAGTAATCTTTGGATTGAAAACAATTTGGAGTCTTATGGTTGCCAGCATCGATGCCACATCTGCTTTACTAAATTTGTGCTCATGCTTAATGTATTTTCTAGATGAGGAAGTGTTTAAAGTCAAAACAATTCGTTGTGGCAATATGGATAGTGCAACTTATATTTGTGACATTTGAATCTGCTCAGTCCTCTCATGTGTTGTGTTGAATATTTAATATTCTGATTTTCTAGTCCTTTTTTCATACCTTGGTTCCTTTCATACAATTCGGTTCATTTGTTGGTATGTCTGTTTTTGCTGTTGGGCTAGTTCCTGTACTTTTGTTTATTTTTCATAATAACTCTACTTTGTTTGCAGTCCTAAACATCTCCACTTCAGGGGATATTCGCTGCCTAAAGGTGTAAAAAGCATAGTACCTTCAGGTGTGAACAATAATGCTACCTATGTTCATTACTATGTCAATGTTATCGTACATATGATCTGAGTACTAATAATGATCTCCTAATTGCACCAGGGTTTTTGAAAACTATTTACCGGTTAAAATCCTTTGGCTATCCCATGCCGCCACCACTTGTGCTTGAATGTAAGTCGTTGCTTTTAATATTACTTTCAACTCACTTTATAATTAATTCTTTTATCTTGTTTCTTTAACCAGTCAATGGGGAATTGCTTAAGCAATTTGAAGATTGCTTCGGTGAATCACTTGGTTGGAGAGGGTACCCTTACGTTGATCCGGCCATTGGTTGTAGGGAGCGTGTCTGGAAGCATCTTCGGAAAGAAGTTGTGACAGACATATCTCGTCGTGTTGTCTCACTTGCATCATTCAATGGTGATTTTTATAGTGAGCATTACTTCCGTGCAATTTTTATCTTCACTAACTAATGATTAAAGTTGTAATGTATAGGTCTTGTGAGATCATTTGCATGCACGGGTTTGATTATAAATTGGCATGGAAACAAAGCTACACCCCCTGTCATCCTGACTTCAGCCAGTTTGATCAGTCATAATGAAGACAAGATTGATAGTAACCTGACGGTTGGATCTCCTAATCATTTATCTTGATCTTTACATTATATGATGCCTTGCTGAACTCACTTTATCTTTGCAGATTGAGGTTTTTCTCCCACCGAATCAGCGTGGTAGTGGGATATTGGAATTCTATAGTCTAAACTATAATATTGCTATTGTCAGTCTCAAGCGAAATTTGAATGCTGTTCGCCCAGAAAACATTTTCAGTGGAACAGTGGAAATGCCATCTGAAAAAGTAGTAGCTATAGGGCGAGACGTTACTCTTGGACCATTGATGGCCACAATTGGTAAAGTGATTCAGCATGGTAAAAACGATTGCAAACTTGATTGCAAAGATCTTAAGGTTTCCACATGTAAAATCACAAAGGTACCGTGGTGAATTTCTCTTTGCTGTTTTATTACATGGTAACCCATATAGATAGTTTGCATTGGAATTTGAGTTATCTCTGTAATCACATGACACATCCGCTGAAATCTCAGGAATCACAACTTATACAGTAACATGGGTCTTTTATCTTGTACTAGGCTGGGATTGGAGGCCCTCTTATTAAGTTTGATGGGAGTTTTGTTGGTATGAACTTTTATGATGGAAGTAGAGTAACTCCTTTCCTACCAAGGGATAAGATTATTAAAGTTTTAAGCACCGTGAATGATTTACCATCGGAAAGGTATTTTTCAGTTATATCTCGATGATAGCTGGTAGGCATAATGCTTATTTATGAACTTACGCTGTGTAAAAATATTGGATAGCAGTGGGCGTAACCATCCTATGCCCATAGATGTTGATGATGGCACAAAGAAAAACAGGTATTTATTTATTCTTTTTTTCTTCGTTGCCACTTGTTTCTGGTAGCTTAGATTATTATATTCAACAATCAACTTACATTGGAAATATTATATTGGATGACAGGTGGCCTGTGCCAGAGCCATACTGGTATCATGGCTCCCTTGATGTCGATATGCATTATATACCCGAGCTTATTGGAAGGGTTCTCCAATAGACTCAATTTGGCGTACCTTGTTCTTCTCATTTACTCCCTCCATCCCATAAAAAACTAACCTAGTATCAGATGTAACACATACTAGTATAATAAATTTAGATATATATCTGTTTAGATTTGTGATATTAGAATATGTCATATTCGGTTCTAGATTCGTTTTTTACGGGACAGAGGGAGTAGCAATCAATATCCAAGGGACCTTTAGTGCTATTGTTAATCTGTTTATCTAGCGAGTATATGACTGACTTGCCTAAAATACTACTATATCTTAAGACTGGTTTCCAGGGATTGTCTATATGACTTGTCTGTTGCAATTTACAAGTTGGCTCAACTTTTGATGTATCAGTACACTGTTGGAGTATTTATGAACTTGTGTAATAGTGGCCTGGTTTAGATCTTAACTTTTTTTTCAAACTTCTAACTTTTTCATTACATTGAAACTTTTATACACACATAAACATCCAACTTTTTCATCACATTGTTTCAATTTCAATCATGAAAATTTGTTACTGTTGATGAAAATGAACAGCTGAGCCATAAAAGTTTGCCTCCCTAATAAATTGATTTTTGCTACTGAACAATATCTGAATACATAGAAGTAATAGACTGATCAACAGAAATGATTTAAAGTATGAGACCATGAGCATTGAAACACATCGCGCAAATTAAACAAGTCGCATCAGCTGATGAGCAGGATACATGAGCTGATGCCTTGACTTTCACCAAGACATGAGCCGATGAACATTTAATCTTCGTCTTTATCTTGAGGAGATTCAAAGGGGTGTTTGAATCTCCTGAAAATGAAGATTAAGTGTTTTACGCAAAACGAGATGGTAGTAACGTTTAATTAATTGAGTTTTAATTATTATAAACTTAAAAAATAAATTAATCTGATATTTTAGAGCAACTCTGATATAGAAAAGTTTTCGCACAAAACGCATCGTTTAACAGTTTGAAAAGCGTGCGACGAGAATCTAAAATTTCATCCAACAATTGTTGGACATTCGAACGCAGAGTCTGGACATTTTCTCTATTCAGGCCCTGTTAGTTCCCAAAACAAAAATTTTCACGCTGTCACATCGAATATTTGGACACATGTATGGAGTATTAAATGTAGGCAAAAAAACAATTACACAAATTGCGTGTAAATAAATTATGAGATGAATCTTTTAAGCCTAATTGCGCCATGATTTGACAATGTGGTGCTACAATAAACATTTGCTAATAACGGGTTAATTAGGCTTAATAAATTCGTCTCGCAGTTTCCTGGCGTAATCTTTTTGTTATTGGACTATATTTAATACTTCAAATGTGTGTCCGTATATCCAATGTGACAACTAAACAAAAAATTTTCCCTAACTAAATAAGGCCTCAAGGGTTACATTAGCAATATATTCCCTGTTTAGTTTCCACATAAAAACTTTACACCCTGTCACATCGAATGTTTAAACATCTGCACGAAGTATTACATATAGGCTAAAAAAACTGACGGATTTTGTAATTAGTTTTTTTATTAGTGCCCGAACACCTCATGCGACACCCTACATAATATCCGATCTGACACACCAAAACTTTACATCCTTGGATATGCACTAGAACGGATACCATCATCTCAATCAGGCGGTAAGCCCCATCTCAATCGGGCATAGCGTCCATCATAGGCTAGAAGTCACAGATGTGAAGAGTTATCTCAATCGGGCAAACGGCCGTCACGGATGAATATATCTCAATCGGGCCCTAATTAAAGCCCGTCACAGATAGCTTTGACCCAGACGACCAGTCAAACTATAGCCTGTCACAGATGACCTATCTCAATCGGGCCACAACTAGCGCCTGTCACAGATGACCCTCATCTCAATCAGGCCTAGGTTAATGCCCATCACAGATGAGTATAATCTAAAAAAAAATTATATTTTGGCTAGCAATGCCATGCCAGTTAATGCCCGTCTTTTTTGTCCTCACTCGTGTGCACCCGGTCACAGATGACCCTCATCTCAATCGGGCCTAAGTTAATGCCCGTCACAGATGATAATAATCCAAAAAAAATTATATTTTGGCTAGCAATGCCATGCCAGTTAATGCCCGTCTTTTTTGTCCTCACTCGTGTGCACCCGGTCACAGATGACCCTCATCTCAATCGGGCCTAAGTTAATGCCCGTCACAGATGATAATAATCCAAAAAAAATTATATTTTGGCTAGCAATGCCCGTCCGAGTCGATCACCCATCCCGAAATTGCTCTAGGCTAAGCACGCTTAATATCAAAGTTCTTTGGAGATCAGCTTCCAGAGAAGTAGTTGTAACTTGTTGGTATGAGTATTCTATTAATCGTATTAAGCTCTAGGCTAGGATGTCACACCCCAACATCCCCATTCATATACATTCATTCACATACACAACCATCAATATATTTAACACAACCACATTCACATAACATCCATTTTGATCATATATTTTATATCCATTCACATATTTCACTAGCAAAACCGAGTTAATTGGAAAAACGAAGAGGAAGCAAATCAGACTTCTAGGAAAAATGAATTTTGAATTGAATTTTATAATACTAAATAAACTCATATTAAAAAGTTGTCAAAACAAAGTTGTAGTACTCATTGAGATCTGTCAAAAATAAAGCTCGTCACAGATGAGAACTTTAAATTTAATTTTATGCTGATTTTTGTATGTCAAATGCAAAAATCATAAACAACAAAATTGTATAACTCATCGAGATCTACAACTATTGTATCGGTCCTTTGTACAAATAAATTCATTTGAACAATTCAAATTTTGAATTTTTAAAATTTGATAAATTCGAACAAAAATTGGGGTTATTAAATGATTTCAAATGGAAAAGTCACCAAAACCAAATTGTAGAACTCATCAAGGTGCAAATTTTTTATTTTCGTCATTTTTCCATCTGACTCTATTTAAACAATTTGAAATTTGAAATTCAAAGTTTGAAAAATTCAAATAGAATTTTAGATCAGTGAACGACTTCAACTGAAAAAGTCATCAAAAACACAGTTGTATAACTCATCAACATCTATAACTTTTATTTTGGTCATTTTTCTGTATAACATTTTTTGAACCGTTTGAATTTGAATTTGAAAATATGACAACTTTAAACAATATTTTCAAATATTAAATGATATCAACTGAAAAAGTCATCAACAACAAAGTTGAATAACTCGTCAAGATCTAAAACTTTTATTTTGGTCATTTCTTTATATGACAAAGTGATAGTAACATTGTTCACAAAATTGACACATCTCTTATCTGGTTTATAAACTATAACACATATATGCAAAATTTGTGAATAATGTTATTAACATTTTATTGGATGTAGAAATAACAAAAATAAAAGTTTTAGATCTTGATGAGTTATTCAACTTTGTTGTTGATGACTTTTTCAATTGAAATCATTCAAATTCAAACTGTTCAAAAAAATGTTATATAGAAAAATGACCAAACTAAAAGTTGTAGATCTTGATAAGTTATACAACTTTGTTGTTGACATTTTTTCCATTTGAAATCATTTACTACCCGTAACATTATTTTGACTCATAAAATGAATTATTATGCTGCACTTAATTATTTTGCTATATTTCAACTTACAAATATAAACATTTCATATGAAAAATGGAAAAATACTCATCAGTGACGGACTTTAGTTAATGCCCGATAGAGATTAAGTCATCTCAATCGGGCATTAGTATATAGCCCGTCACTGATGAGTCATCTGTGACAGGCCTAGTTGTTATCTCAAAGGGGCCTCAAGTTGGTGCACGTCATGGATGATGGTCATCTGCGACGGGCCCAACTTGAGGCCCGTTTGAGATATGGAATGTTATCTCAATCGGGTCTAAAGTTGGTGCCCGTCACAGATGATGGTCTTCTGTGACGGGTCATAACTTTAGGCCCGTTTAAGATATGGAATGTTATCTCAATCGGGTCTAAACTACAGCCCGTCACTGATAGGTGTCATTCGTGATGGGTTTAAGTTTTATGTCCATCTAACATGTTTGTGCGACCATATCTAAATCGAACACTTTTCGGCCCGATTGAGATGACTTCCTTGTGACGGCCCGCTATTTCTAGGCATGTTAGAGACCGTCACAGATAAAATGATCTGTACTAGTGATGATTGATTTGTGTGGACTCATTTCATATCTGTAATCCTTCATTATCTCCTCCCTCAATGTACTTCTATATATAATCTTCTCCCATATACTCCTATATATACTGGCCTCTCAAAGGTTCAATATAATCGCTCCAAGTTACGTAGTATTCCTCTCTCGTCTACTATTCAACAAGAGGAGCACTTGGCGGGGGCAAGGGCGCCGGCCAGAAGCAGCTCCTTGCCTGGGCGGTACGCAGCGACGTACGCTTCGGCCGTCGGACTCGTCACCGGGAGGACGGAGGTTGCGGGAGAAGGTTTGGAGGCAGATCGGAGCGGATCCGGATTCGGACGCCGGAAGTGAGTTTCTTTGGCTTAATTCTCTTATTTATGGTTCCAGTTCGATCTAACTTGATTCTCAAGATTTTTTGGTTTTAGTTCGATCTACTTCTTTCTATTCTCCTTGCGATTGTGTCCTGGTTTCCTCCCTGCACCTGCTTTAATTCATGATCAGGTCGGTGTATTATATCCTTCATGTGTTCTACTATTTTATAACACATTTTTTAATCTAGTTTTCTGATTTTATATCCCTTATTATTATTCAGGTTCGTAGTTCAATTGTTCGTTTACGTTTTATTTGGGAAAAGGAGGAAAAACAAGATGGCTCTACGGTTATTATCAAGACACAGCATATGGTTATTCCTGGGATCATAATCTCAATCAGTGGTAGAGAAGAGGCTGTTATAATAGCAAACGCCACTTTCTTTAATAACAAGAAAAGTCAACTTAACTTTTGGGTGAGCTTTCCAAATTCTACCGGATATGAACAAGAACGTTCTGTTCCCTTTAGTGAAGTGGTTCTTGAGGATGAGTTCTTCTGCACATTTACTCTTAAGCCAATTGAAGGTGGTTTTATAAAACCGATCCAATTTGAAATTCAGCCTGTTAAAAGGATGGATGAAGTTCATTCATTTGTTTTTCCTAGAGAAGAATTTATTACACCAACAAGCTATCCAAATGGTTTTATTACGTAAGTTCTCACGCAAATATCCCAAACTTTTAGTATTTTGGCTTAAATAACATTAATAATAATATATCTTTTCATCTCCAATAAACAGATGTGTGACCCCAAAAGTTATATTTCATAATTGCAAGATGCATGAGTATGGGTACTTGGGATCACCGGTGTTCAATTTCCGTGGTGATCTTGTTGCGATTACATACCTTGATAAAGGGCAACTGCAAGCATGGACCGTGAAGTCACTTCTATCTGGTATCCTCCGTAAAAAGACTAGGTAACATGTTTCATATTCGTTTGTCCTCCATAACAGAGTCACTCTACACATAGATTTAGGTTAATTATATTTCGTTTGTTTAAGCAACATTGGCATTAATTTTTCTTACTGTTATTTCAATTTTGTATTTGTAGAACTCTTGTCTCCAACGGAGAGCAATGCTGAAGACAAACTTAGACAGTTAGACGCTCCAACTGAAGAATAAACCCATTTAGGAGCATTTTGTAGTACTTTCTGTCTGATTGCAGTGCAGAGATTCCATTTTCATTGATGTTGCTGCTCAGCGAACCAAACAAACTAACTACCACAGTGTTTACACGATCATTCATCGCTGCTTCGTGCAATCGTGTGGCATCAACGCAAAGAATGATGTTATGTTATCTTAATTGTTAGACTATGAACTAGACTAGATGGAAAGAATATCCTTTTGTGCATCAAGTCCAGAACATCATGAAACTTGATGCTTTTGTATTCTTAAGTTGATGATCTGAATTTGATGGCTTGTAGAGACTCTTGAACTGGATGCTTTGGTAATCTTAATTGTTGATCTGATATTGATTGGATGCTGCTGCTGAAAACTACTGATTATGTTTATGGGTACACCTTACCATTTTTTTCCTATTATGTGTGTACAACTGTACACTATGCCAAATTGGTACAAAACTAGAAAATCAGCGCGCCATCAGCGCGCTTGTTGGTTAGCCCATTAGAAAGAATGATTATACTCCATCCAAAACAACGTTTGATGGAGATTTTAAAAAGCAGGCCAAGAAGATGTATATGCAGCCGAAGAGCACATACATAGCAAAGAGGCATGCTCAACGCTGCAACCTGTATATATAGCAGAACTGACAAATGTAACTTTGTGGGAGCACAACCAAATCTCATGTATCATATCCTTCAGCCAGTAGTTGCTGCAGATGTAATAGTTATTCATCTCTTATTCTTGTTCCATCCAGTCTGTTGTAGCTGTTCCCTCGTGAACCTCCACAATTTTGTAGTTCATTCATGTGTAATACAAAACTCATTCTGTAGTTGTCGTCTTTCCTGCATCAATATGGGCCATGATACCAATATTGCCATAATCTGTTAATTCAGTAAAAGCTAATTTAGTGACTGTTAGCTGATTGAACAGATTATTACTCTATTAGCAATAACAAGGCTAACTGTAGAAACTCATTTAGTTTAATTTTGCCCAGCTGTTCAAAAGCAAAGCTTAAAATCACACTCAACAACCGAGATCATGCACTGCACAAGATTTTCAAGAGATGATCTTTTGAAAGACTGGTAAGATGAAAGTGCTCAAACGTAAATAATTTATTTAAACCTGCTACTTTATGGGAAATAGAAAAACTCAAAAACTTTGCAATAATGTAGGAAAGAAATGCAGTACAACGTCAAGGATAAGCAAAACAGGGCAGATGAATTTATATTCTCCAAGATTTGTAAATCAGAAGACTGATACCTTACAACAAATATGACCAATTGTAGAATGTCTGGATGAGAAGTATGATCAAAAGTCCTTACTTGTTAATGACCAAATTTGGTAAATCATAAATCGGATTTGAAGTTAAAAGTCAAAGCAGATTTGGAAGGAGTTCGTTTCTCGGAAACAGAGTGCGCATCGGCTACCGTCTGCATCGGCTGACACTGGATCGGACAAGGAGAAGCCGGTGTAGCCGATTTCAGTGAGATGTTTCTAGAATCATTGTTGGGATCGGTTGAGGTGCTGGACAAAGTATTGCCACGTATGGATTGAGTCCAAAGAAGGCAATTGTATCTATTAATTAGGATATTCTAGTAGTTTTCTTAGAGAGATTTTCGGTAAGAGTCTGCCTAAAGGACTCGTTCGTATTTTGAGTTGCAATAGAGATAGAGTCGTGTTCGGCAAGGACATATCATATATTTTGGGTATAAATATAACCCGATACCTTGTAAACAGATAACATCAGTTCAATAATACTTTCGGCGCATCGCTACTTTTTTCTACTTTCATTCTTTTCGACGAGTTCTTGCTTTCGAATTGGGATGCATCGGTTTCGATCTCCAATGAAAAGGTAAAGCTTGTTATGGCGGATTGTGTTCTCGGGATTAGTGCTTACATCTTTATGATACTCTAATCCTGTTTATGTGAATCGTCGAGTTATCATATATGCTATATAATCTAGATCGATATTACTATCTAACTTCATTAGCCAGCCCCTATCATTGAAAACAGTCGATAGGGTTAGATATTGACATTGAAGTAGATTATATAGTATATTTACCATCTTGAAAAGGCTATCATCAACATGTTTAAATCTTATGTTTCTCTTCATGCTTAATGCTGGACTATAATACCTAGCTTATCTTACGAGTGCTAATAGAGATAGCATCGGAGTTTCAGCCGATCTTACCTGGTTTAGTAATCTTGTTCTTTATATATTTACTTGATATACTAAATATGCCCTTTATATTAAGATCTCACTTGGTTAAAATATATTAAGTTATGCTATCAGTCTGTTAGGTTATCCTGATATTAGATTGATTCATGTTTGGTATATATTCCATCTATGTGCTGTTATTTAGTTGCCGTGCAAACGGTAGGGTATACCTTCAAATGATGTATTTTAACTTTTATATAGCAAAATACTGTAACACTCTGAAATTTCGGCAAATAAACGGAGACCGAAAATTGAGTACTTTTAAAAACTTTAGGATAAATTGCATCATGCCGATGTTATTCTTCTCATTTACAAATATCTTGTGCCAAATAAAATAGTTGTAAGAAACCGATATGTTGGGAAAACAAAAGAATACCAAAACCCCAAAATTTAGGAAATAATAAAATCTATTTATATAACCCATCATAGTCCAAATATTGGTCACTACTGATTTTGGACAAAAATTCACATTTTTGGAATACCTAACATGATAGACAAATACTTTGGTGAGTACACAAAATTAAATGATTCATCTTTCTCAACTTTGAAAACACCTGTTTATTGCGCTCTTGGTGCCCGACTCGGGCCTGTCGAACACCCAGTGCCGCGGAGCCCTACACCCGCGCCGCGCGAACGTCCCGTCGCGCCCGGTGGGTAAATGGTTTCCCCTCCTAGCCGTCTAACCGTAGGCCTGCATACCTAAGCCATGCCATTAACACCGGCCGATTTGCGAATCCGTAATGTGAGAGAGGGGTAGTAGAGCTCTAGCAGCGTCACCTCTCGTTCACCCCATCCGAGCGCCATTAGGGCACGCACTCGCCCTCTCTTGATCTCCACCCTACACCCTCTCTACACGAAAAACACGTGCGCCCGCCGTAGTTCAGCCGGTTGGATCGGCCATAGGGAGATTCTCCATTGCTGAAAAATTGAGGCCTTTAGGGACCCTAGCACGCGTACGACGAACTGAACACGCCTAGGATTGCCTCTGTCGCGCCATGACCGAGCTCGCCGAGAACTCGGTGCCGCTCCGCTCCGCCGTACCTTGTCGTCGCCGGAGGTGAACCTCCGCCGCGTCGCCCCACCGCGACTGAGCCGTCCCGGCTCGGGCTGGTCGCGCCAACCGCGTGGTGCCGCGCCTACTCCCTTCGGCTGCGAGCGCGAGGAGGAAGAAGAGAGAATAGAGAGAGAGAGAGGTGGGACCCACCCATATATTAGATGATTAGATCACAGTAATCACCTTACTAATTGCGGTTACGTTAGACAATGACACGTGGGTCCGGGTGATTAAAAATCTAACTCACTCAATTATATGTGTGGTGCCAATGACATACGGGACCCATCGGTGATTAAATGGCCAGATTTGACCCACGGTCAACCATATGACAGTGGCACCACGAATTCTCTGTAGGAAAATAAAACCGAGAAAAATGATAGAGGGGGATCCACCTGTCAGCCGCTGTTAATATTGGGCCGGTCGGCCGCAATGAACTCGGTCAAACCCGCACAGTCGCTTTTCACAATTTCCCGCATTATTTCAAATTTGAATCTTTAAACTAGCATAACTCAATCATTTTAACTCCGATTTAAATGAAACTTGGAACTAAATTCATATAAAATCCAGATTTGTATTTCGGAACTACTTTTGCAATTTATTTTGTACTGTATTAATTTTGGCAATTTTATTTGGATTCTAATTGAATTCAAATTAAATCTTTCGCATGTAAATTTAGATTCTAAGGGAGTTGCTGAGTTGTTGACTGAGGATCAGGAACATAAAGGCTGTGAGCAAGGCAAGTTATCACCTTTCTTTCAGCATGTTGAATCTATTGTGAACTTGTGTTATTTCAAATAAAATTACATGCTATAAGAATCTCCTACTTGTTATATGCCATACCTTGATTATTTAATACTTGTAATTCCTTTGTACTTTATATGACAAATGCTTAGCGAATGCTAATTTAGATTCATGCATCCTCATATTTATCAAATGCTAAATCCTTGGGCGATTACCTTAGGGAAGGTAATTGGCATGCGACATGTAGAGACATGAGCGCCACATTGCCATGATATATATTAAGGAGATGATTTGCGAAAGAAAAATAAACTAAACAAATATTTTCAACTAAGTCAGCTGGATGGCTTGGGTGGTTTCCGGTTAAGGCTAGTGCCGTTCCTATTAAGGACCAAGCCACGATCCCAGTATAACCGTACTTCTCGCATGGGGCATACACATAGCGGAGTAAATAGTCAAGCGGAGGTGGTACCCAAGATGCGGTGGATTCACTTAGGTGTATGAATAGGCGGCGAGCCTACAGGTGGATAACCATCGGTGGGTAACCGAAATAAAGTTGACTTAATTATAATTTAACAAACGTGTGAGTTTCTCTCCTGGAAACACCAGAACTCCTCTCATTGCAAGAAATTGTATACGCCTAGAGTGCATGAGGGCTCAAGTTCGTGAAACATATACTGTCAAAGTGAGGTTATTAAAAGACTTTACCAATGTGTCTCATTCATTGGTGTAGAATGACTTCCCAAACGTTGTGTAGTCTCTGGACTAATATCTTGTTAAAAAAAAGGGTACGAATTTACCATGTCTGCATCATTTTTTTTTTAAAAAAAATCGAAATCTCTCATCTGTGTGGTCTCGGGTGCATGTGGCAGCCTTTCTTTACATTTTTGTGTAGCCCAGTGCTTAGGTGCTAAACTTTTTTTCTTTTAGCAGTAGCTACCCAACTTATCCAGAGTGCATCATGATTTTTCCTGGGATATTTGCATTCCTAGAATTTGAACTGAAAATTTCGGGAGTACAGTACCGCTACCTGTTTCAAGACTGCACTGTTCAATTTGTATAGGCAAAATCTTTTTAAAAAAGAAATTTTGGGGAAAAGAATCATGGACAAAAAAAAAAGATTCATCCTACGTATTGTAACATACTCCATAGTAGTAGTAGTAGTAATAAGCACCTAGATACTAAGGTTTATTTTGTTCACAATATCGGTTTATTTTGTTCTTTTTATGCTTCACCTAAGATTGCTGACTAGTTCTTATTGTTGATACTTTTGTAGATGTTCATCAATTGGCAGCTATTGGGGTATTCTAGAGGTTTTGAAGAAGGAACCTTGTCTCACACATTATGGCTTATGTTACAACACCTTGGTCATACCCACCAACCGGAGTACCATTTCTTTTCGGCTGAACGAAGCTCTTCACTTAGAATTTACAAGTCAGAATTATATATCCAAGGGAGATGGTCCCATGAAACAACTCTTTGTTTCCATGGTTATGGATGGGATGCACCCTCAGCTATACTTGAAGTTGCATATCAAGCTATCGTGTATTTTCGGCACCATAGGCCGGGAATATCTGGGATTTTTCATTTCTTCCCAGCACGAACAGATAATGCCACCTTTAGTTACTATCCAGGTTTAGAGGGACGATCAGGGGACCTTAACACACCACACCTTCATCTTGCAGGGTTAGTCCAATCATTAGATAGATACCTCGCTTTGGCATTAAGTGAACTTGATAGACTTCAAACTAGAGTTGCTACACTTGATAGGCGAGTAGAACCATTGGGTCATCGAGGGTATTTTGATAATGCCTTTATCTATGGGAGCACCATTATGCAACCACTCACTGAAACACTACCACCTCCTATGGGTATATATCAACACTTTAATCATAGAGCACGCATGAGAGTGAGATATCATCATAACAATTACACTATGGCTGACCCTGCACTTGTTGGTAATCTGGAGTTACTTGGACCGTCATATATTTATGTGAGGAATGGTCTATACTACCGTCTAACCATGGTGACCCGTACTAATGTGGTACCAAATCCTCCAGCTGGATTTTCCGAAGACACTTAGATCTTGTAATAGGGATCCTCGAACAAATGCAACCCTCCTATAATGCTATGTAATATTATTTAAATCTAAACCTTCTAGTAGTCAATTTTTGTAACACCATGTCTTATACATGGTTCTATGTGACTACCATCCATCCTTATGTATGCAAACCTATCATAAATCAATATGAAGTTATGTGATCTTTTGTGATTCCCTTTTCACCAACAAAAACTATGTCTATCAAATTACAAAGTAAAAGTTCAAGTTCATGAAAAATTTTAAGAAACATAATTTGAATCAGGTTCCTCCTCCTCCTAGTAGATCAAACTTTCATGAAAACACTAGAAAATGAGCGTGCTCGTTGGCACGCTAGCTAGTTTATAGCATGTGTGTATTTTTCTTTTAGAAATAATAGGTTCAAAATGATTATTTAAAGTTTCAAATTTTATGTTTGTAAAAGTAAGCTAGAATAGTAAAATTATCCTAATTTGTGGTCTTATCATGCTGAACAGATATTTAACGTTAAGAAATGATTAAAGATGATATATATTAGTGAAAAAAGTGTTTTTATTAATATTCAACGCGATTGTTATAAACTTGCAAGTCATATAGTTCGTACAAGGAAAAGGCTATGCATACTAACATTTTCTTACTAAATTCTTACTAACACTGATGTGTCATGCTATGAGTGCATCTAGATTTTTTATAACTATCATCTACTTAAATCAAACGGTTGAGATGATTGTTAGTAAAAGTTTAGTAAGAAAAATTTAGTACGTGTAGCATTGCCCTTTGTATAATTAGTCCGAAATACATATCTAAAATAAATGTGTCTTCGGTTACCTATTTCTTTATACTGGTTTTATTTATAGCAAGGGACATCGACATGGTAAAAATAGTTATCTTGATTTCATATATCCAGTTATTCTAATGCAGCTCAGCTGGTTAGGTTCCGTGCCTATACGGGTTTAGGTCATAGACTTAGTACGAGTTCTTGCATTTTACGACTATTTGTTGTTTCAATGATAGGCAACCTACCAATCTTTATCAATTCAAATATATGCCTGACGGCCCAGTCTTCAAAGGTGCTCGTGTGTATATTTATAGGAGTGAGTAGTATCCGCGCGTGTATATAAGCGTCTATAACTATATTGAATTTCACAAACAAAAAATATAGCAAAATTATTGTCGTTACTTACCCATGTTCCAAAATAAATGGATTCCTAGCATGTAGAAAAAGTATAATGTGAGGACTAAAAAAGAAAAACAAAATGCTCCGAATTAATAGGAAAGTAGTGCTGAACTTGTCGGTTAACAGAGAATACATATCTGTTCATCTAATTTTACTTTTTATTCTTTCCATTCTATAGAAATTTAGGTATTAATTTTCCTCGTTTGAAGTAAACATTCTACTAGATTGTATTTATCCAGAGACTTTCGATTGTCCTAACGCAATCCTTGCTGCTGCTTTTTTTCCCATTTAATTTCACTATTTTTTCTAATTTTTTAGAAACACATGATGCTAACATGAAGTGACTTTACCTCATTCCGAGTAATTGAAGTTGATTGCATAATCCTATTATTTTCCTTTTTTTCTCCTTTTTTTTATTACTTTTATTTTGTTCTATACTGGGGCTCTGTACACTTCAGTCCTTCACGCTGTTTTTCTTCCCTTTTCTTTTAAACGACCGTGCTTAGCGCTGCGTGAAGAGGCCATGCACCAGTACTACGGACTGCGGTACATATTGCGGAAAGGCCGTGGGGCGCCAGGGCCAGGCCCAGGCCCAGGCCCAAGGTCGTACAGCCTAGCTAGATGCAAAGCCCACCCCGCACACGCACGAAGGCAAACGTTTACGTTTTTTTTTTCCCGATCTCATACTTTAGGCATCACACGTGGCAATTTTTCAGTGAGCCCTAACCAAATTTGTAGGGTGCCACGTGGCCCAATGAAAAACAAGAGTCTGGACCCAGAAATCGGTATTAGAGATAAGCACTAATAACTAATTGACACACCAGCAAAGTCTCTAGCAAACGAGTCGTACTAGTTTAACGGAAAAACCAACCTTAAACGTTAAATCCTTAAACGGCTGCGTTCGATCGTTGCCGTTAAAGCCTTAAACGTTAGTTTTTCTGGCATGTGGAATGAAACAGATGGTTAACGCATGATTAGTCTAATACGTATTAATTATTACATACTTAAAAGAATAAATTTATTTGATTTTTTAAAGAACTTTCGTGTGATTAGTTTTTTTAAAAGAATACACTGTTTAGCCGTTAAAAAGTGAGTTGACGAAAACAAGTAAGTTACTATAATTTTGAGTTAGAGGATAGAACGGGCCTAGTGCAAATTTGTCACTCGTCCCAGCCAGTAATCAACACATTATAACCACGTTATTTTGGAAAAGAAAAAAGGATTCCAGTAAATCATCTGCACAGTAGAAAAGCACATCAACTGAGGTCTGAGGAAAGAAAGATACAACTTTTGTTACAGAATTGGCGACAAATACGAAGATATAGCAACAAATCGATCGATGGGCTAGTGCGACAGGGCGTCAGCGATGTCGTTCGAGAGGCAGTAGGCGATGGACTGAATGGTGATCATCGGGTTCACGCCCACCGCCGTCGGGAGCAAGCTGCCGTCGCAGACGTAGAGGCCCTCGGCCTCCCAGCTCTCGCCGGCGGCGTCGACGGCGCCGTCGCGGGGGCTCGCGCCCATCCGGCAGCTGCCCATCTGGTGGGCCGAGCAGAAGATGGCCCACTTGTCGGAGCCCGGGTACATGGGGCCCTTCTCGATGGTCACCTCGTCGAGGAACGCCTCCACGTCCGCGTCGCGCACGCCCTTGCACCGGAGGCGGAGCCCGTCGCTGCGGTGGGTGCCAACCTCGGCGGCGCCGGCGGCCACAAGGATGCGGAGCGCGCGGCGGAGGCCGGCGCGGAGCTCCTCGGCGTCGTCGCGGCTCGGGGAGAAGCGGACGCGGCCCTCGCCGTCGACGGCGCCGGCGCCGCGGTCGCGCACCAGCGCGAACGCGTGCGCCGTGCGCGCGTACCGGCGCATCCGCTCCTTCATGTCGCGGCCGGACTCCCACGGCACCACGGCGGAGAACGCGCCCGGGCCGAGCGCCGGCGTCTCGATGATGGTGCGGTCGGTGACGCGGTGCATGCTGGTGATGATGCCGCCCTCGTAGCACTTGCCCGGGAGCTCCGCCGTGCTGTCCGGGAAGTAGCCCCACGCCATGGACACCGGGTGGAGGTGAAGGTTCCGGCCGATGTGGCGGTTCTTGAGCCCGCTGTTGCGCAGCAGCGGCGGCGTCATGAGCGCGCCGCACGCCGAGATGGACACCTTCGCCTCGATCCGGAGCTTCTTGGTGATGCCGTTGCTCATGCACGTCGCCATCAGGCCGACGCACCTCTTGCTCCGGCCGCCCCTCTCGCCGGCGTTCCTCTCGAGGATGAAGTGTTCGGCCTTGCACCCGGTCAGGATGACCGCGCCGCGCTCGACGGCGTCGACGAGCCACGTTGTGTCGGTGCCCTTCTTGTCGCCCGTGGGGCACCCGAGGTTGCAGCTGCCGCAGAAGTGCCCCTCCGACGAGTTGCGCGGCACGGCGTCGGCGCGCATCCCGAGCGCGTCGCAGCCGCGGCGGAGCACCCTGTTCTGGAACCCCTCCTCGTCGCACCCGCCGGTCACCCTGATCCGGTCGCACACCGCGTCCATGGCCTGCGCGTACGCCGTGCTCGCGAACACCGGCAGCCCGTGCTCGCGCGACCACTCCTCCCTGATCTCCGCCGGCGTGCGGATGCACGCCGACCAGTTCACAGCCGAGCCACCGCCGACCGTGGCGCCGGTGAACAGTATGGTCGTGACGTTGGACGTGCCGAACACGCCGCCCTTCTCGTAGAGGCGCTCCATGGACGGGCCCTCGAGGGAGGTGTAATCCTCCGCGGCGAAGTAGTCCCCCTTCTCGACGACGACCACCTTGTACCCCTTCGACGCGAGCACGGCGGCGGCCACGCCGCCGCCGCAGCCGGACCCGACGACCACGGCGTCGCACTGCACCGTGTGGTGCGCGGTCGTGCCCGTCTTCACGGCGAGGCCCTTCTCCACGAGCGACCTGAGCAAGGCGTTGTCGTCCATCCGCCTCGTCTCCACCACGCCATCCTCGAGCGGCCGCGGCGACGGCGACGCCGGTCTGCGTTGCTCCACCGCCGCGGCGTATCCGATCGCCTTCCAGCTTGGGTTTCTCGATTTCTCGTCCAGCTGCATGCATGCTCCAAACCGGGTTAAACTCAAATTAAACGAATTATGAAAAATGAGAAATTTTATGATCATTGAGACAGAACCTCTAGATATCTAAATTTTACATTAAAGTTTTTGGTACCTCAAGATACTACCTGAAAGTATTAAATTTTACAGTAGAAAATACGGTACGTTTTCAAAGAATGGTACTAAAATCTACAAAATTCATAACCCAAAGTAGAATTTGTCCAGATTCCTTTTTACTTTTTTGATTGGGAATTTGTCCAAATTCGAATCAATGATTGGAGTGCTGGACCGGACAAGACGATCGTGGTCCAAAGGCCTGACTAGAACCAAACAGTAGCCGGGCCGGGCTGGAATCTGGGTTGAATTCCTCACAGTGCACACTGTGAGTAGAATCTCTCTGCTCACAACCAGCGAGAGCGGGGGGTCCCGGCACAGCTAGCCGGCGGCGGCGCGACGCGGGCGTCGCATCGGCGCAGCAGCCAGCCTGAACAGCGACGTGACAGGCAGAGGTCGCCGCGCACAGTGGCCGGGATGTCGCGACCTTGCAACCGCCACCATTGCCGCCGGCCAGCGAACTTACTAGTCCGCGTGTACTTACCCCGGCATGTGGCTGCTTTCTGCTTGCCGCCGCATGCGTCCAATTTCGTAGCTAGTGGTACAGGATACTTTATGCATAATAAGGGTATAAGTTGCTAAACCGAGAAATTCTAAAATAAATCCGATCCCGTTTATTTTAACAAATAAGTAGATTCGCAGGTTAACCACTTACACTCCTACTCGCAACCTCCAATTGTTAGTATGGCGGTGAGGCCACCAACCCTAAGGTTCACGTTTTAATAAAAATGTCAAATTTAGTGGTTTCGACATGGGATGAAAGAAGATTTTGATTGAAACGTTAAATAATTTTGAAGAAATTCAAATTTCAAACAGTATATATTTGAGTGAAATTCGGTTGAAATATGAAAAAAAAAGATTATCGTATTGCTAGGGCTTAGGAGCCGACAATCCATCAGAGGTGAAGCCTATTATCCTCTCCCTTTACCTCCTCGACACTACAACCAACATTTTTTTTTTTTTGCGAAATTGCAACCAACATTTATTTCTCATGTATTGGACGGATCATGCCACTTATTTCTCATGTTTCCGATGGATCATGCCACTAGATTCACCTGCTCGCTCTTAATACAGCTTTTCTAACACGAGGGCTTAGATTGTTATCCGTCTTTTTCTATCAACTACCATTATCGTTCTTCCATGGCCAAGGCAACATCACCATCTCTTCGCAGCCTATGCATCCTTTTAAGTCCATATTTTCGTGCATCACCACTCCATCCTATCGATCCTCTACAGTGAAAGTCACGTGACTTTGTCACTGACATGTGGGCCTAATAATCCCTGAGCCCACATGTCAGTGACAAAGGCACCGTGCATTTGACTGCAGAAGATCTCAATTCTCCAATTGCATATGTTGTAGTACCATTTATGAGTTCTCTCTACAACCTCTCGGTTGCACATCGTTGTCTTTTCAACTCAATAATAATGGCCCAAAAAATTCCAAAATAGTACAACTATAGACTCACGCCAATAACTTCATGTTGTCAAATATAAGCAATCCTATGATTTAAAAAATTTTGTATACAATATAAACATTTTTATGATACTGGTTCAAATGCACATAAATTCAAGCATTTTCAGCCAATCAGGTGATTAGAAGGGAAATCTAAACAATTCAAAATTCACAATTTAACCAATAAGGTAACTTAATAGGATTTTTTTCATTATTTTTAATCTTTACTAAATAAACTAGAAATGTTCATATTTAGAAACAGAGAGAGTAACTGGTCTCTTCGCATATCCTAATGCTATTGGTTTGCCCAGATGCAGAAAATTAATGCCATTAATCAAAGCAAAAATATGTGACGGGACCATAGCCATCTACACAAGATTCCCAATAAAACAGCAGCGCTAGCGACATGATTTCGGCTGGAGAACGTCCTTTTTAGATGAGAACGAACCATGACTGACTGTGAGCTTCCAAAAGGGACCTCTAGCAGCAGAAGAAGACACAGTTTAGAAAGTATTATTGCGAAAATGCATGTCTTTATGCTAACAATGTGAAAGAGACCTATACGTTATCAAGCTAAGATTTGCAAAGCTTCAAGCAGCAATGGCAACTCATCCAGTTTAAGCATCAAACCAGGAAAATATCATTAGGAAAAACTATACACTAGTTGTTAAAAAAAACTATACACTGTTAGCAAAAAGTTAAAAAAAAAAGAATTTGCAGTTAGGCCTCCAATTCTACGCATATTTTTTTAAAAAAATTGATAGTTTTTTTTCGGGGGAAAGTATGTTGCTCCTAAAATATATTGTTGATTTTACAATCTAAATACAAAAATTTGATTTATATTGGGATGAATAGAGTATCCAATATCAAACATACACTCCCTCCATCTATTTACAAGCTCTCTCTGTTTCAAAATAAACAAACCTAAGGCCCCATTTAAATCGTACGAATGAAAAAACAGAGAAATAGGAAAAACACAGGATTTTGACATGAATACAATTGTAAAACAGAGTATTGCAAAACACAGGAATGGCCGTTTGGTTAGACCTCTTGCTAACTTTCCTCCAAAATGTGCATAGGATTACCCATTTCATAGGAATTTTAAAGAATTTGATATGACTCAATCCTTTGTTTTAAAGGCCTTCATAGGATTTTTTTCCATAGGATTGAAATCCTCCAAAATTCCTATATTTTTTCTACAAATCAAAGGGGCACTAACACATCACATTTCATATCAATTTTATCTATTTATTGTACTATCAAAGTTTTAAGATGAATGGAGTAGCTATAAATTTATTCTAAGATCATGCAATAACTACGGAAGAATAGGAGAAATCTGGCAAAGACCAGACATTCATTATTCATGGTCAGAATGTCAGATTGTTTTTTTCTCTTCACGTGACATGTTGGGGTTGACTGCCAATATTAAATTAACAACAACAACAACCAAAAAAAAAATCAAACCAGATAATTCAGCGTGCGCTGTGACGACAGTGCGTGCTTACCTTGGTGTAGAAGACGAAGTGGCAGATGATCTTGATGACGGTGAAGGTGATCTTGAGCGGGAACAGCCACCGCGTCGAGCTCCACCGCCTCAGCGCCGCCTCCCGCCGCTCCGGCGGCAGGTCGGCGAACCTGCGCACGGACGGGAACCACCCGCCGGCGCCGGAGGAGGCGACGCACGCGGCGGCGCCGCACAGCGCGAGGGTGCCGGCCCTGGTGGTGAGCAGCCAGAGCACGACGGTGACCAGCGCCACCGCCTCCCACGCGCACCGGTTCACCATCAGCTCCGCCACCTCGTCGGGGACGGCGGAGTCGGCGGCGGACGCGAGGTAGAACCGCTCGAGGTCCTTGTCGCCGCCGCCGCCGCCGCCGCGGCCCTCGTCGTCCGCCTCCGCCAGCGCCGCCGCCGCCTCGGGCAGCGACGGGATGAACGCGCCGCAGATGGCGCGGAGCGCCTCCATCTGCGCCGCCCCAAGCCCGTGCGTGTACCGCTCCCGCCTCTCCCCGCCCCTCAGCAACGGGTGCCCCCTCGCCGCCTCCTCCGCCGCCGCCGCCATTTCTGCCGAGCTCGAGCTCTCTCTCTCTCTCTCTCTCTCTCTCTCTCCGGTGGCTTCGTGTGAGCGAGAGGGAGCTGTGTGTGCACATGTGTTTTGGGGCGCACGTGAGTATATATAGAAGGTCGTGTCAATATATTGTGGTTATTTTTATTGAGAGAAAAGAATAATTATACTAGTATTTAGTTGTATTTAAGACTCAGCAACCCAACTCTGTTTCTGTCTGTGTGTGTGATGACGAATTTTGGGTCTCGTGAGAGGACAGACTACAGAGAGATGGTGCGATGCTGTTGCGGAACAGAAGAGTGCAGCATTGAAAAGACTACAACGTTGGGAGAAAAAGTACTCCTTATTGCGTTTGACCATTCGTATTATTTACAAAATTTATAAAAAAATAAAAAAAGTCACACAATAAAGTATTATTTATATTTTATCATCTAATAATAATAAAAATACCAATTATAGAAAATAAATAAAACGAACGGTTTTAAACGTTAGAGATAAATAGTGCAACGAAACGTAAGGAGTAAGTTCCTTTTCCTCCACCATTCATCAAATATATACTATCTTCTTATCTTTTCTAGGTCCACGGATAGATAAATTTCATTCATTCAATACTCTTACCAAACTCTTATTAAAAATTATTATATTTTAAAATGGATTGATTACCTTTTAATGAGATACGCCTTATTCTCTCTATGTTTTTCCACACCCAAGATAATGGATGGAATATTAACAAACTTACAATCATTGCAAAGGACATGAGCTGACAAATATTTAAATTACAGGGATTTAGGGAGTTGTTATTTGAGCACTGCAACACGTACTAAATTTTTAGGTAGTACTAAATTTGTACTAATAATTATTTTAACCGTTTGATTTATATAGATAAAAGTTATAAAAAAAATCTATATGCACTCATAGCATGGCACATCAGTGCAATACTAGGATTTTTTTTTATTTTGTCCAAAAAATTTATGGCCGAATTAGGGGCCTACTGGAGTTAACATAGGTCATGTCCATTGCCAATCAACTCGGACTCTCGTAATAATGGAGAACAACATTTTGATTAACTATATTCTTTTGTATTCTTTTTCATTTAAGAAAAGCATGTGTGTTCGCCCTGATTGCGCCCGTACATCCAATTCCACTGTTTGGTGGTTCACAAAGCGGCGTCGTAGCGTCTAATGAAGTCTTTTGGAGCAGACAAAATGACTGAACGAGAATCTAACGCAAAATTGTTTATGGGGACATACATGAGTTCTGGCAGAAAAAATGTGTAATTAATATGATAAGTACAAGACCAGCAGCTTCTCTGTATGTAACTGTTCCGATTGCACCCGTAACCAATATCCAACTGCCCAGTTAAACTAACTTTTTTATAATTTGTGGTTGATGATCACTATCTGAGGTCAACCATAAACAGTACATCTAGTAGGTTTCAGTCCACTTCAGTTCCAGCATAAGCATATATCCCTCAATATGATATTATAAGGTTTTTTTATTTTTTTTCTTAGTTAAACTCGTTTAGATTTGACCAAGTTTATAAAAAAATATAGTAATATTTTTAATACGAATTAAACATATTATTAAAATATATTCAATGTTAAATTTAATAAAAATAATTTAGTATTGTAGATATTGCTAATTTTTTGATAAATTTAACCAAATCTAAAAAATTTTGATTAAAAAAGTTAAACAATTTATAATTAATATGACGGAGGGAGTACTGTACTGGCTAGTTACTCTACCCTTGTTACTCGACGTTTCTGGCAGTAGAGGCTGGAAATGTAAAATATTTATATTATCCATAACAGTAGTTATTGTACCCTGCTGCTGTACCGATGTGTTGTCATATTTGGATTTGCCACCCTAATTAGTTAGTATTAATTAAGATTTTTAAGCACTTAATTGCCACTTAGATGTGCCATTGCCAATGTGAGAAAACCTTGAGGTGTGTGTAACCTCTCCGATTTGCACCCATAACCGCTAACCAGCTACATAGCAGTTAGTCATTCATGCTTTGAAGATTGTGGGTGACGAACTTAATCTGAGTTCAACCAACAATGTATTATTGTCGTCTCATCTACCCGACATGCCCGGAATTTGGTATATATCCCTCGATTTGGAATAATCTATCGGGCTCATTTTTTCACTTATACTTATGATCGGCCAAAAACTGAATTTTCAACTTTAAATTTAGAGATGATTTTAGGTTTTTTTTTATCAAAATATATTTTGCAGCCTTTACTTTTAGAACACTAAGGACACATATATATAAAAAGTTTTATTCACAAATTATTTTCCGTTTGCAAATATACCGAAACAATGGGCCGTATATCTATCTATTTATTCTATTATATTATTAAAACAACCTTAAAATTTTTATAGGTTTGATGATGTATATACTGATGCTAAGTGTAACCTATTTCAAGGGGACATGGTATAAATTGCAAGTGTGTGCTAAACCTGGTATAAAGTGAAATTAGGTAAGTTTTACCTTGTGTAAAGTGCAATTTACTCACTCTAAAACTCTGACAGTATGCTACCATCTCTTGATTTATTTGAGATAAACAGCTAATCGCCTAACTTTGTTGCAGCGAATTGAACCATCAGTAGATTTTCATGAAGGGAGAAGCACCATGGTTTGCAAATAAGTAAACTTTTTTTTAACATAGAAAATGCCATTTGTGTGTGTTTATGTTTTTAGAATATCAACGGTTAAAAAAGTGGTAGTCACTAGTCAGTATGCGTTGCTATTGAAACTAGATAGATGTGTTTTTTGTGTAGATGTAGCGGACAACCATCATGATCGTGTAGATATACATCATCGAAAGAAGGATCGATGGACTATTGCGATCACTGTTCAAACAACAGCCAATCCCCAAAATAAATACTTGCATGTCCCCACATGCCTTTTTACATAATGATCCTTTTTAGAAAAAAAAACTAATTGCAAATATACCCTAAGAAAAATTTATTTTAGAAATAAACATAACCCTCGGTGCCAAAACCATTGAAACCAACACCCAAAGTTCTTGTGCCTGCATACATACCTTCCCCCGATTAACCCTACATTTGCTTATGGGATGTTGTCTTCGTCTGTCCATAAGAATTTTCTTCTAGTTTTTGTCAAAACTTTGGGGATCCTCAGGGCAGTTAGACGATGGATGGGCAAAAGCCATAAGGTACAGAGTTTAAAATTTCGGAACAAAATTTCGGTCATATCAGATCCCCCCCTCCCCCGGCACATATGATATTATTTCGGCTAAAGTTTTTATTTTTTAAAATTTTTGGTAATATTTTGTGTAAATTTGATTAAAATTTCAGTATATCGCCAACCTCCAATAGAAAAGTCCAGACTGAATCATTAAACCCTGGTAAGGACCGAAATATTAAACCCTGTTAAGGAATGATTTTACAAGCGTTGCTCCTCGTTCAGCTGAGTTGATGAACTTCCTTGTTAATGAGGCAGCCGAGCAAATGCTTTATCCACCAGTGGTTGGAAATGCAACTTTCGAAGTTCCGATGGTGACCATGGCAACTACAAGTATTTCATTGGAAAGGTTGGATTGATACAGGGAATGCAGACATTTTAGCTTCTTATTGCGGCCATCTGAACCTTTACCATATTTATCTTGAGCCCCATGGCGTCTCTGAAAGACTCTAAACAGATCTCTAAATCCTTAGAATTATTTTCCCATATGAATCATCTGTAGTGCTGAAATATGCTCGTGATTTATTACTATTACAGCTGATTAACAAGCAGGGACATTGCAAATTTGCAATTTATGCATGAATAAAAGACGAAAAGATTACTAGCGCTGCTCCTTGCCGTGTGCCATCGAGTCGGCGATGCCCTTGGCGACGCAGTAGGCGATGGACTGAATGGTGATCATCGGGTTCACGCCCACCGCCGTCGGGAGCAAGCTGCCGTCGCAGACGTACAGCCCCTCGGCTTCCCAGCTCTCGCCGGCGGCGTCGACAGCGCCGTCGCGGGGGCTCGCGCCCATCCGGCAGCTGCCCATCTGGTGCGCCGAGCAGAGCACCGACCACTTGTCCGTCGTCGAGTGCATGGGCCCCTTCTCCACGGTCACCTCGTCGAGGAACGCCTCCACGTCCGCGTCGCGCACGCCCTTGCACCGGAGGCGGAGCCCGTCGCTGCGGTGGGTGCCCACCTCGGCGGCGCCGGCGGCCACCAGGATGCGCAGCGCGCGGCGGAGGCCGGCGCGGAGCTCCTCGGTGTCGCCGCGGCTCGGGGCGTAGCGGACGCGGCCCTCGCCGTCGACGGACCCGGCGCCGCGGTCGCGCACCAGCGCGAACGCGTGCGCCGTGCGCGCGTACCGGCGCATCCGCTCCTTCATGTCGCGGCCGGACTCCCAGGGCACCAGGGCGGCGAAGGCGCCCGGGCCGAGCGCTGGCGTCTCGATGATGGTGCGGTCGGTGACGCGGTGCATGCTGGTGATGATGCCGCCCTCGTAGCACTTCCCCGGGATGTGTGGCTCCGGCGCGTTGTCCGGGAAGTAGCCCCACGCCATGGACACCGGGTGGAGGTGCAGGTTCCGGCCGATGTGGCGGTTCTTGAGCCCGCTCTTGTGCAGCAATGGCGGCGTCATGAGCGCGCCGCACGCCGAGATGGACACCTTCGCCTCGACGCGGAGCTTCTTGGTGATGCCGTTGCTCATGCACGCCGCCACCAGGCCGACGCACCTCTTGCTCCGGCCGCCGCCGCCGTTGCTCTCGACGATGAAGTGTTCGGCCTTGCACCCGGTCAGGATGACCGCGCCGCGCTCGACGGCGTCGACGAGCCACGTCGTGTCGGTGCCCTTCTTGTCGCCGGTGGGGCAGCCGAAGTTGCAGCTGCCGCAGAAGTGCCCCTCCGACGAGTTGCGCGGCACGGCGTCGGCGCGCAGCCCGAGCGCGTCGCACCCGCGGCGCACCACCTTGTTCTGGAACCCTTCCTCCCGGCACGCGTCGGTCACGCCGAGGCGCGCGCACACCGCGTCCATGGCCCGCGCGTACCCGGGGCTCGCGAACACCGCCAGCCCGTGCTCGCGCGACCACTCCTGCGTCACGCCCGCCGGCGTGCGGATGCTCGCCGACCAGTTCACCGCCGACCCGCCGCCGACCGTCGCGCCGGTGAATATCATCGTCGTGACGTTCGACGTGCAGAAGACGCCGCCGCTCTCGAAGAGGCGCTCCATGGACGGGCCCTCGATCGAGCTGTAATCCTCCTTGGTGAAGTAGTCCCCCTTCTCGACGACGACCACCTTGTACCCGGCGGACGCGAGCACCGCGGCGGCGACGCCGCCGCCGCAGCCGGAGCCGACGATGACGGCGTCGCACCGCACCGTGTGGTGCTCGTCCGACGCGCCGGGCCTCACGGCGAGGCCCTTCGCCGCGAGCGACCGGAGGAGGGTGGTGTCCGTCAGCGCCCTCGTCTCCACGACGCCGATGTCCAGCGGCCGCCGCGTTGCCGGCG
This sequence comes from Oryza meridionalis, assembly GCA_000338895.3. NCBI lineage: Eukaryota > Viridiplantae > Streptophyta > Magnoliopsida > Poales > Poaceae > Oryza > Oryza meridionalis. The sequence continues at coordinate 18,593,050 of CM002533.2, forward strand.
ATGGCGACGGCGACGGCGTCGGCGTCGGCGTCGGCATCGACTCTGTTCGATCACGTCGGGGCTCTTCCACTCTGTATCCTATTGCTTTCCAGTATGGATTCTCTGAGTTCTCGTTCACCTGCATGATGGACAAATGAAATTTGAAAGTTACAGAAATGATTCTTTGATTTGCAAATACATTTGTTCTTTGATCATTCATTCAGATATTAATCGGTCTTTTTTTTGTTATTAATTTAGAGTTTGCACAGTTGTTTCGATAAGGAAGAAGTATTTTCCCTGTTTCACATTATAAGACATTACTTAACTACAACAGATGGAGATACCAAAATGACTTATAATATGAAATGGAGGGAGTACTAACTAGTGTGTAAATTTGTTTAATCACACAAATTACTATGCTTGCACTTCCAACCATGTTCGGCATTGCTACGGACTATAATCAGGAGCTGATTTTAAATTTCAGAATTTTATATTTGATCAATTTCAGAGTTTTTGCCACTATCATTACTTAACTCTCTTTTTATGATTGTTAAGGATAAAAACTAAAAATATTCACAAAATATAATTTTCAAAAGAATCATCTTCAAAACTTAAAACTGCTCTGTATTATTATCTGCATCTCAAACAATAAGATAAGGGCTCCGTTGGAAGTTGGAACAAAGGAAAACTAAAGAAATTTCGGGTGATTCAAATCCATTGAACTTTTTTTCCTAGTTGGTCCTTTGGAATATACAAATTTGCTTCCCCAAAATCCTTTGAAATTCCTATGGAATTGCTCATAGGAACTTTAGAAGAAAACTAACATCAGGTCCCTCGTCCTTGTTACATAAAGTTCCATTGATTTTCCTATGGTGCTAGCAAACAATACTTTTTGTAAAATCCTATGAATTTATTTTCGGTAGGATTCATAGGACTCGTTGTAGCATGACGTCATATTCCTCTGATTTTCCTTTCCATATATTTTCAGAATCATGTGTTGCAAGATGAGCCCTTAACAAACCCAACCCTAGTTACCATCACGTTAGAAGATCACATCACTAGTACTAGTAGTACCCTGTTTGAGTTGATTGAATTGGGGGGCAGAGTTGCTCTCACAAAAAGCAGGAGATGTTTCAGGTTTTCCTAATGAACCGAGTCACCACCACGACAAGATCGACTTTGATTTCGCACATTTTTGAAGCAAAAGTAGCTCAAAACCTGAACGCGGATGATTGACAGAAAGACAGCCATGTCCTACCCGTGAATTTGCGATTGTCTGAAAGTCTAACCACCCAAATGTTCAGTCGATTCAAATCCCCAACCACTGTCCTATACGATACACAAGATGACAAGAAACGCCTCCTTAATCAGTTTTTGGCGACAACAGAGGCTTAATTAGTTTGTAGACAACCCAGTGATCGTCCCCTGTGACTCTGTGAGGCTGTGAGAGGATAGAGTACAGCTGGAAATTGGAAAACCTCTTCCATAAACAGATAAGCGTGGAACTAGTGAGAGTTTTAGTGGTAGCAAATCAAACTAATTTCGCACCCTAGCCCTGCAGTAGCAACAAACAGCAGACGGTTTCTAATTAAGATATAGATTTTACTTTCATTAGAACATTTTTTTTAAAATTGCTAAATAATGTGTTTCATACGAAAAGTTTCTATATAGAAGTTGCTTTAAAATATTAAATAAATATATATATTTCAAGATTGTAAAAATTAAAATTAATTAATCATGTGTTAATGGTTTTCTCGTTTTATATATGCTAACTTAATAAGGTTTGAACCGGATCTCGATCTCTCTTAAATTTGTGTGAGAGTTGTGTCATGTGTTAGAATTCTTGGCGCATGATGATGTTTTTTTTTCACTCCTGCAGATGAAGATCCATTCTCAGTGACTGAGCTGTCCTATTAATTTCAGCCATCTAACCCTCTGAATGTGCAGTAAGTACGGCATTTTTTGCACCATATATACACACGACCAAGTAGCAGTAGTACGCACTAGGACCAAACAGCCATTCAGTGCTGTTTTTACAGCCTCACCAGTCATGTTGCCAGTGCCCACTGGAATGTAATCCATCCAGGTTGGGACCGTGGCCGAAAAAATTATGTATCTTAATTGGAGGGGACGTTACTCGATTGTATCTTAATTGGATTCAAACGGAGCCTTAGGCTGATAAGAGTTCCTGAATTTGAACTAAGCAGAATATGCATATGCTGAAAACAGACGAATTATAAATAAAAAAAATTCTCTAAACTGTTGAGTTGTGATCCAAATTCATTTGCACTTAATAAAGGCCAGCTTCTGCCGTAGTGGAGCGGAGGCCCGTCGCCGGGAGGCTTGGGCCGGATCGTCATCCCTTTTAGGGTTCCACTATATATATATCTCTTGTAAGCCGCCGTGCGGTGTTGTAACCTCGCCCCAGATATAGTGAAGATATTTTTGCTGGCTGGCGCCCGTGTTTTTTTTCTCTCCTACTTTGGGAGGGTTTTCCACGTTAAATCTCGTGTCTTCTGTGATTGATCTATTATTTCTTTATCGTTTGTTCGCTTATCGTTTCCAAACATAAACCGGTTCCTAGGAAGCTCCAAGAACAAGAAGTCTACGGTGCAGCTGCTGCAAGTGACTGATTGGTGTTTGTACCGTTGTTTGTTCCTATCTCCATCCCATATTACCCATATTACTTGTCGCTTTAAGTTTTTATTTGTAAAATATGATCATTCGTATTATTAAAAAAAAATAAATTATTATTTATTTTACTTGTGACTTGCTTTATTATCAAAAATACTTTAAGTATTATTTATCTTTTTGCATATTTACACAAATTTCTCAAATAAAACGAAAAAGTCAAAGCGATTACTATTGTGGGACGGAGGTAGTACCATGGTGCTCCTGCGTGCTTCGGTGTAGGACTGTCGTATATATGGAAATTCGATTTCTGCTAAATTTGACGATAATTCAGCGATTTCTTACAGAATTTTAAATTGGTCAGATTTTTATATGGTTGAAATTTGAAAAGCACGGGGTGTGATGTGATGCCGTGCTGCGGCATGGTGATTCTGATTCGTGAGTCGGTCGAGAGGAGGAAGAGGAGACGTAGGTACCATGGAGTAGAAGACGTAGTGGCAGAGGATCTTGGCGATGGCGAAGGCGATGCGGAGCGGGAAGAAGAGCCACCGCGCGCCGCTCCACCGCCGCAGCGCCGCCTCCCGCCTCGCCGCCGGCATGTCGGCGAAGCGGCGCACGGACACGAACGGGAACCCGCCGCCACCGTCGACGGCGACGACGCTGTCCCGGCCGCACAGCAGCAGCGTGCCCACCCGCGTGCTCAGCGCCCACAGCACCACCCACGTCAGCGCCACCGCCTCCCATATGCACCGCGTCACCAGCAGCTCCGCCACCTGCACGCCACGCCACGCCACGCCACGCCACGCCGCGCCGCGCCACGCTCGCCGCGGCCGCCGCCAGATTAGAGATTGTAAACAAGAAAGAACTCGCGCATAGGGTGTTCGACCGATCGACCGACCGACCGACCTCGTCGGGGATGGAGGAGTCGGCGGCGGAGGCGAGGTAGAACCGCTCGAGGTCCTTGTCGCCGGGGCGGCGCCCGCCGTCGCCGCCGTCCGCGTCCACGGGCAGCGACGGGATGAGCGCGCCGCACATGGCGCGCAGCGCCTCCATCTGCACCGGGTGCATCCCGTGCGCGTACTTCCTCCCCCGCCTCGCCCCTCCCCTCAGCAGCGGGTGCGGCGCCATTGCCGACGACGAAGCTAAGAGTCTCTCGCGCAGAGACGACAGCGATGTCGACGACGGCGCGTGCGTGCGTGCGTGTCCGTGCGCCGCGCGCGAGGGTATATATAGAGAGGAGGAGCTGAGCTCGCGGCGCGCGCGATCTGGCCGGCGTGCGTGCGTTGGCGCGATCGGGTGGTGACGAGAGGAGGGAGAGTAGATGGGAGTGTGCGTGGCATTAATCCGCGTCTCTGCTGCTGCTGTGTCCGTCCCTATTCAATACGGCTCACCAAACAATATATATCCACGGAGAGATGACATATGAGACGATACGAGATTCACGAGAGCTAGCGTTCCGTAGCAGCCATGAAGATTAGCTCGTACGTATCTACTTCCTCTGTTTTAGTTTATAAGATTTTCTATTATTGCTTACATTTATAAAGATATTAATAAATCTAAACATTCATATGTGTCTAAATTCATTAACATCTATATAAATTTATATAGACAATGCTAGAAAGTTTTATAACCTAAAACGAATATTTCCTCCGTAAAAAAAAATTAACATGATCCCTTTTAAAACAATGAATCTGGATCATAGTCCTTTCTCTTTTAGGTTGAGTTTTCTCTATGATGGAAGGAGTACTTCATATATCTTGTAAAATACAGATCTAATACTGCAAATTTGTTCTTTTGTATTAGGCTCGTCTTTTATGAGACGGGAGAATTACGGTGCTAGAAATGCTTCTGGCACAGAAACGTCAGTCCATTAATTTCACACAAAAATATTTCTCCCTTTTCATGGGGACTGCATGTTTCACCTATTTTTCATCGGGCCGATGAAATACTCGCGTATCTAATCGTAGCTGGTTCTAGAAATAGTTTAGATCGACATATGCCCCCGAATTCTCCAGAATCAGAAAATGGAGTTATCCAACTTTTCCATATTCTTCAGAATCTTCGGCTTCACAAATAGACATTTAAGGGTAATAAAGTAATATGAAGTTCTAATCTACAACATTAACGGTAGCTAAATTTTCACCTAATGCCTTGAGTTTTCTTTCTATTTTGCTACATAGAAGTCATTATCTTTTCTGAATAAGTGGCAGGTGAGCCTCAACGGAACAAGTGTGCTGACTCACTTGTTATTGTGATAGCTAGGCACCATATAAAGTGTTGCCCTTAACGAGAGCTCAACTTCATCACAAGACAGTGACTCCTTGTTTTATGCATATCCTTTTTAGTAAGGACTGCCTACTTATCATTTCAGAAAAAAAAAAAGCACCTCTAAAATCATGCAAAATTTTGACAATCCCACCTCCTCCTGTCTTCTCGTTCACGCCACCACAATTGCCGAGCGCCTCATCGATCCTCTGCATGCCTCCCCCACCGCCGCTGCAACAACGCTGCCACCTACAAGGCCTATTAGATCCTAAAGCCTATGGTCAGAAATTTATAAATTTTGGTCCTATTTTTTGTTATGTCGTCTAAAATTTAGATTTTTTACTTTTTTTTAGAACATAGATTTTTACTTAGTTGCACCATTAGACAGCTACAATTAACATACAGAATTATATTTTCCTAAAGCTCTTGGCTATGCATGTGATGTATATATGACTATGAGTCAAATATTTCTCTTTCTATCTGGCGCATGTGCCTTCCCAGAATCCCAACACACACTTTTTTTCATATGAAAGTTTTCATTAAAAACATTTTCAATATTTTTTCTGAAAAATGTTTTTCTGATGAAAGTCTTTCGGAGGGAAATTTTTTAGATGAATATTTTTCAGATGAAAGCATAAATAGAAAATGTGCGCTGCAAATACTGTGCCAAATAGCAATATCGTCAAACAAGACCATATTTTTTTTGCCGAAACCTTAGCCTTTGTGAAGGAGGTCAGTTTCATATAGGAATTGAGGTGGTTGTACCAACCTAGCTAGCAAAGACAAGTCCTCTCTCTAATAAAACTCCTTTTTTTCCTCTTATTTTTTTTCCACAGGAGTCGCATCTATAGCTATCCAAAGTAAATAGGAGTACCGGCCTGTAGCCATCCTGATGTGGCGAAAAAGAAGTAAAACGTTCGTACTCAATCCAATTTATTAGTTTGTCCCCAGTTAATACGACATCTTAGGATTGATTCGACACAGCAGATCGATACTTCGATTAATCTTACTCCCTCTATCCCATACAAAATGAATCTAGATGAGACATATTATATTACTATAAATCTGAAATCTAGATACATATATATTCAGATTTATAGTATTAGGATGTGTCACATTAATATTAGGTTGATTTTTTATAAATAGGATGTATCACATTGATATTATGTTGATTTTTTATAAAATGGAGGGAGTACTCACGAGTGTTGTATGTTGGTTGAATGCACGCACTGACGCACAGAAATAGGGCACTAAGATCGGAACAACCTTTTGTTGGGAGCATTGCAACACATAAATCAGGCAGGGGTATATTGCCTGTATAAAAGTTAAAAGAGTAAATTTTAGAAAACTGTAATTTAGTAACAAAACTATCAGTTTGCTATTGTAGCAGCATATATAACGTAAAAGTTACAGTTTTGTGATAATTTTCTACGCTATTGTTGCACTAAACTGAAACATATCGCTAATATTGTAGTAAACTGATAGTTTTGTCACTAAAGTTGTAGTTTTCTGAAATTTACTCAAATTAAAAAGAAGTATATATCATGTTGCTATAGAGTGAAGCTTTACTTATTACTAGCTGCACCAGTTATTTTTTCTATATATATATATAAATATATCCGTAAGTTAAAACTGGTTAGATCCATACAACTGAGGGTACGTTAGAAGGATTATTGAGAATAAAACATGGGACCATCTACAAATCATTCGCCATAAAACGAACCCAGACGCAGTCGGATTTTTCTCTACTGCTAATCCATACCTAACGACTCACTGGACCTCCAACTACGTACACCCTTTTACGATTAATTAGGGACTAGTACGTATTTTATTTTTCAAACCATATGATTAATAACACATAAAAATTACAATGTAATTATTCTATAACTAGTAATGTAAGTGGTATGTAATTATAGTGTAAGTGGTATGTAACTGTAGTGTAAGTCATATCTAATTATATTATAAATGTAGTGTAAGTGGTATGTAAGTGATATGTAAGTATGGTGGAAGTACTGTGACTACCTTGTGAATGAATTTTAACTTAATTTTGGCATTGAAATCATTAATCCTACTACACTCACTCGGTTAGTCGCTCTAAGACCTAGAAGACCAGAGTACGACTCCCTCACCACTGCGCTCGAACTTTTTTCCATTGCACTGACACGAATCTCGATGAATATCGTACGGGCAACAATTCGAATGTTTTTTCTTAGAAAATCTGGCGACGCATTTATAGCAAATCCGTAAAACATTGGATCCAGTAATTACTCATGCAAAGCGTATGGAATACATTGCAACACTAGGATGGGATGTGAGGAGATCTGCAGTAGTAGAGGTATAAGGGTGAACAAGGGTAAGACATGCATGCCACCATCTAAAATAGATGGCATGTTGAAATTTCAATATGTAGATGAAAGGAAAAGAGAGAAAACAATGTTGTTGTGTTAGTTAGTTAATTAATTAACACGGTTCTAATAGACTGCGTACTACCATCTATATTATAATTTTACATTATCTATATATTGTACTTATTTAAATCTATTTGAAATAAGGTACATGGGTAATGGGTTGTCTATATGTTATATATGGATGTGATGTACAAATAGTTTATAATAGTTTATAGATACAAGTCATCTATGTTCCTGTTCTAACTAGTGAAAAATGAACAATATCATTTTCCATTGATAACAAGTCAAAATATAGATTTAGTTAGTATTTAAAACTTACTTTCAAAATAAAAAAGAACTTGACCTTTGAAGGCAAAATTAAGTTCATTTTTTTAGAATTACTATTATTTTGTCAAAAGAAATTCAGGTGGATAACTTGTGATTTGTAGACCGTGCGATGTGCTTTAAGATCCATGCCAGTAGAAAGTAAAAATGTTTTCCTCACAAGCGGAACGGAGGATCGAACCCGCGCTAGAGAGTTTTATCTCATATGTGCGTAAGTTACATACTAGTACATTCTAGTTACTCTCTCGCTACACCCACGTTATAATAATAATCACATCATAATTATATTATAGTTATATTTGAAAGTTTTTTACCAAAAATATAGAGTTATATAGGTACTCCTTTTAATGTTCTATAAAAGGAAAAGTAATTTTACGATGATTTATAATAATTAATACGATATTGTTATTCTTTATATGAAGCTAGCTAGCTCGCTGCGGTTAGTTGGATGCAGATGAGTCGCTGCACTATTAATTTCGTCTACCGTAGCTTGATGGAGAGCCTTGAGAAGGTCTTAAGTTGCTTGGTTACGGGCCTTACGGCCAAAGAACCAGGAGCTGTCACCGATCGAGTCTAGCTGCCTACTCCATCGACTTTAAAATAAATCAATCTAATTAAGATTAGATAAGGATGTGTTTAGTTCACGAAAATAAAATTTTGAGGTGTCACATCGGATGTTTAACCGGATATCGGAAGGGTTTTTGAACACGAATGAAAAAACTAATTTCATGACTCGCCTGGAAACCGCGAGATGAATCTTTTGACGCTAATTAAGCCGTCATTAGTATATGTTGGTTACTGTAGCACTTATGGCTAATTATGGACTAATTAGGCTCAAAAGATTCGTCTCACGATTTTCATGCAAACTGTATAATTAGTTTTTATTTTTATCTATATTTAATACTTTATACATGTGTCTAAAGATTCGATGTGATGTTTTTGTTAATAGTGAAATTTGGTAAGCCCGGAGTAATCATCAGCTTCGAAGTCCTGAGATTAGCCGATGAGAGTTATCAAGTCGTCAGTTGTCGGATTCTTGCTATATTCCGTTAAGAAAATTGATCTACTAAAGGAAGCTCATCTAGAAGAGACCGAGTTCAAAGAAAATGCGGCATGGCAAGTTATCTATTAATTAGAAATAGTTTGTTAGTTTCCTTTTATCTTTAGGAAAGTGTGCTTAGTGTCCTATAAGGACTTTATCTTTTCCTTTTATCTTTAGTTTCTTTCTTGTCCGACAAGGACTAGTATCTCCCTATAGGTATAAATATGTACACCCGGGGTCTGTCGACGGGGGATACTCGTAGACCGGATATAGAGGGTATTGGGGTATGCTGGTACGAGGATCTACGTAATACGACATCAAGCAAGCAGAAGACAAGGATTATACTGGTTCAGGCCCCTTGGTAGGTAATAGCTATAATCCAGTAGATATGGGATTATATAGTGGAAACCACAGATTACAAATGGAATAACAGAACTCGGCGATACCGATGAGATCGTAGTCAAGTTGGTTCGACTAGATCACCCGGCGACTTGGCTCCTGTAGGCTCCAGCTTCGTAGGCTGTGGTGGATGTGTTAGTGGTAAGATTCGATGCCTTAGGTCCTGCCCGGGGGGTCCCTTTTATACCGCGGGTCAGTCGATCTCCAAGTAGGACTCGGAGATATCGGACCCCACACGATATGGTAATGACCCAGTTCTGTCCGAGTAGGACTCCTTCCATCTGTAGACTCCGCTTTTATCACGTGATAGATTTCCTTAACGTACACAGAAAATATCTGTATACGCGCGGGTATACCGTATCAGTATACAACGTATATCCAAGGATAGAGGGTATACCTTATCCGTAACCCTGACAGGGTCATTGTAATCTATCAATCTATCGATCAATACAACTACTCTCGGCGCATCGCCACCCTCTTTACCGAGGTTTTTACTTATCATTCGACGGAACTTGGCACCTGACGTGGGGCTGCATCGGTTCAGTTCGATCTCCGGCGAAGGGGTAAGTCCTACGTTCCGCCGGCCCTGGTGAATCTATCGGCTACGTTGGTGTTGTTCAAGATTGCATCGCTTCGATTTCTTGGATCGCTCTGGTTTGGTTGATATATTTGCCTACCTGATATATCAATTTTATCTCTAGTTGCATTGTGTTTAGAGACGCATCGGTTTAGTTGGGACTGTCTCGGTTAGGTCCGATCTTCTGCCTTAGTTGATATATCTCTACAATCACAATGCTGTTATAAATAGATTTGTTATATCCATCACATTAGACAGATCTATCGGCTCATCAAGTATTAGATTATCATATACATAGATTTTTGTTGATAATATAAATCTTGTTAAGCCGATAAGTTCGTGCTAATGTTTTATCGGGGTGCTAGCTGATAAGTTATATGGACGTTGCATCGGCTTATAAGGATTGCATATACATATAAGTTGGACTTAGCCGATTGCAACAAAGTTTTCACTGTTTATCTAATCTTGTGGATTTTATGATATCGGACCTCCAGCTGATGTATGTTTTAACCTTCGGATCAATGTTTATTTTATCATTTCATTGCTAGCCGATTGGTTTATACTGGATTATATTATTGTTATACTATATTATCATCAGTCGATTGCCTTTATATCATTATTTAAGTCAAGTGTTAGACTCTACATTGGATATAAAGCCGATAGCTCAGAACCCTATTATTGCTATCGGCTGGCATCGGCTATTGGCTGGTATAGGCATCGGATGGAACTACTCCATCGGCTTGTCTGCCGATCGGCTATTTGATGTAATATTTACATATTTTGTCAGTTGCAGGATCAAACTGACTGGCACGTCCGCATCTCATCAACCTTTGGACCTGCACTGGAGCTAAGCAGATCTCCCAGACCAATGTGTGTTTTTCGCATCAACAGTTTTTTAGAAAAAAAAATTAAAACTAAACCAGGCCTAAGTTATTTTCTAATACAACGAATTTAAGCCATCGTTTCTCCTGGTCCTTGTTACATCATCATCATGTGGTGATATGATGTATAAGGTTCACGTTTTCAACGAAAACCGGTCGATTGAAAGCCTTGAAAATTTCAAGTTTTTCGCTTGGATATTTCGAACGCATGCAAACTCCGAGTAAAACTTCGCAATGTTTTCAAGAACAAAAACTTGAAAAAGGTATATCTGGCCAAAACTTGATCATCAAAATCATATACCGCGCGAATAGGAGTCAAGCTAGCGCTCAATCGAAAAGGTAAACCTATGATATCCCGCGCCCGCGCCGGCCGTCGGTGTCGATCAGCTACCGTGCCGTGTGCTCTCTCCTCTTGGCCGATCGATCGAAGCCGATGCTGCCTAGCTAGCTACAAGCCTAGCTACAATGCGATCGACACGCTGCACGCAGGAACACGGCACGCGCGCGTGCGGCCGGAGGGATCGCCGCGAATCCGCGGAGATTTTGGGGGCTAATCATTAAGCTGCACGCACGCACGCACGCATATTGCGCGCTCGGCTCATGTGCACGCGCGTACGTGCGTGCGCCGTGTGCGTGCTTGCGTTGCATTGCGTCGATCGATCGGTTCAGGAAACGACGGTTACCTGTACCTTTCTCCCGGAGCTAGCTAACTAATGGAGTGATGCATATGGTTGATTCAACGTGTACCTAAGCTTTTCTTTCACTACTCCTGTTCTTTTCTCCAACAAGAATTAAATGAAGATTAAGATTATTGTGGTATACTTTTCAAACTGCTAAACGGTGTGTTTCGTGTAAAAACTTCCTGTAAGTTGCTCTAAAATATTATATTAATCATTTTTCAAATTTGTAATAATTAAAACTCAATCAATCATACGTTAATACCATCTTATTATGTGTAAAACACTTAATATTTATCTTCAGGAGAAAAGAACACCACCTAGGTTTTTTTTTTTAGTTTTTTACTCTCTGGGATGATGCTTTTGGTTTCCCGGCAAAAAGGCAAGATAGTGTTTTTCTTTTTCTTTCCGTGACTTCTTCTTTCGATCAAAGCACTAATTCTTAAAGATTTTTATAGAAAAATAGAGTAATTTACATATATTTTTGTTAAAAAATATGCATTCTAAAAAAGCTGTGTGTGTAGTCCAAGAGAGATTTTATAATGCCTACTGAAGACCAAGGCTTAGAGGGTGGGTCTTTCTTTCACTATAATTCTTAGCACCAATATACAACGAGTAGCCTCCCTCTTATATAATTATATTTTATACTACATCCGTCCTAATATAAATATAACATAGTACATATTTGACATATTCTATGACTATAAATCTAGACAAGTAGTTGTCCATATTAATAGTACTATAATATGTTACATATACACTATAGCCTTGTTTGGATCCTCCGGGCTATTAAATAGCCATCTAGAATCTTACTATTTAGGAGTATTAAACGAACAAGGTATATTAATCCATGATTAGCGGATGATTACAGTAACATCACTGTAGCAAGATTGGGATAGAGGAAGAAGTATATGAAAGGTTAGGTGATAACCCATTAAGTGTATTTGAGTTTGAGAGGAGAGGAAAAGAGAAATACGCAAAATGAGGTAAGCCATTAGCGCATGATTAATTGAGTATAAACTATTTTAATCTTTAAAAATAGATTAATATGATTTTTTAAAATAACTTTCGTATAGACATTTTTTTGTAAAAATACACCATTTAGTAGTACGGGAAGAGTGCACGTGGAAAACGAAATAAACCTTCTCGCAATCTTCTGCTGCCGAACGCAGCCGCGCTAGACTTATGGGTAAGCCCAAAGATTTCTCTAACACTCCATGATACTTATCACGAAAGAGCAGTGGAAACATTATCACGAAAGAGCATACACATAGTATGTCGCATTGATTGTCTCGTTAATAATCTTAATAACGAACTGTATGAAAAACTTGTTAAGGAAAAAAAATAGTACAATCCATCTAATTCTCACTTGCTTTTGCAGAATAGGTTTGGGTACTGGATCTTTCGGACCTTCACACAGCGTTTTGCAGATGCAAAACAGTGGTAGTAGAAAGGACAAATTCCATTTTCCATGCCCATGATCTTGATTATGCATCAAGGACTTCTGCCGTACTCTCGACGTGTGTTCGCCAGAAGCGGTTCCCAACCGGTACAGTAAATACGGAAAACGGAACGATTCATTAACGCGTGATTAATTAAGTATTAGCTAATTTTTTTAAAAAATAAATTAATTTGATTTTTAAAGCAACTTTCATATAGAAACTTTTTGTAAAAAATGTACCGTTTAGCAGTTTAAAAAGCGTGCGTGTGGAAAACGAGGGAGAGGAGTTTGCAAAAGGGGAATCCGAACTCACCTTACAGTATGTGTCCGGACAACTATGGCGGCATACTTATATACTCACAAAATATACTCCCTCCGTAAAAAAAAAAAGACAAACCCAGGTTTTTATGTCCAATATTTGACTGTTCGTCTTATATAAAATTTTTTATAATTAGTATTTTCATTATTGTTAGATGATAAAATATGATTAATACTTTTTTAAATTTTTTTATATTTTTTTAAATAAGATGGATAGTCAAACGTTGGACACGGAAAACAGAGTTTGTCTACGGAGGGAGTATATGTGTACGCAGTACACTGTACACCGTAAATGTACGGACTGGCATGCGTGTACGTACCGATATAGTACGAAAGAAGTACGTTCGCATCGAGTGGTCAGAGTCGTGTGTGGCTGGCTGGCTTGGCCATTCGCTACGTTACCGTAGGACGCCGGCCGGGCTATCAACAGTACTGTACACATGAGGCGGACCGTCCGTTTTGTTTTTCTTTTTTCTTGTTAGATATCCAAATCACATTATTCTTCTTCCGTCCAATTTTGATGGGATATAACACATTCTAATATGAATCTAGACAGTCTTTATATGACGGAGGGAGCTAGTATAGCAGAGAGAAGTGAGATGGGATAGCACAAATTGCTTTCTCTATTTCTTTATATATGATATTTTTGACTTTTTCAGATATGTTTGAACATTCGTCTTATTTAAAATATATATATAATTATTATTTATTTTATTGTGACTTAATTTATCGTTAAATATTCTTTAAGCATGACTTAAAATGTTTTATATTTGCAAAAAAAATTTGAATAAGAAAAAAGATTAAACATTTGTAAAAAAATTAATGACGTCATATATTAAAAAACGGAGGTACTGTAACCGAATAGTCCGTTCTTTGTTATTTTGCAATGCACTTTGGCCTTTACTTCTAGACAATCAAAATTTTTATAAGACCATTTTTTTTGTCAGAATGAATGGCCACCCACTACTACAAGAAAGATTTTTGCGTGCGGTCAAAACCTGTTTGCGCGTGCAGGTAGGCGGCCCGCACGCACCTAAGGGTCTACAAAAATTGCGATTTTTGCGTGTGGGTAGCGCACCCGCGCGTGAAAATCTGATTTTCGCTTGCGGGTTGGTTATATCCTAACCCTAGCCGTCGTCGCCGCTGCCGCCCTCCTCGTGGTCGCCGTTGCTGCTCGCTCGCATATCCGCCGCCCCCATGCCTCCCCACCGCCGCCGACACCACCCTCCCCTCCGGCCGCACCGCCCACCATCGTCGTCGTCGCCGCCCTACCCGAGGTCCGCCATCGTCGTCCCCACGGTCGCCGGCCGAAGACGTCCCTCCCCTCTGCCGGATCTGCAAGGGGAGGAAAGGAAGGGGAGGGAAAGGGAGCCGAAGGGAGAGGGAGGGGAGGAGCCGCGCGCGGAGAGGGCGGCCGGCCGCCGGATCCGTGCGTGGGTTGGCTGCCGCCCGCCGAATCCCGTGTCTCCACCACCAGAGGGGGCCGCCGTGCCCTCGAGTGGAGAGGCCGGGAGATAGAGAGAGAGGAGAGTGGAGTGGGAGGAGAGAGTGAGGTGGGAGAGAGAGGAAGGGGGAGGGGAGTAAAAAAGTAGAGGAGTATTTTCGCGTGAGGGTGAGTTAAGAGGTCCGCATGCGAAAATACATTTATTTTCGCGTGTGGACGTTTTAAGTGATCCCTTTGGAAAACTTGATTTTTGCATGCGGGTTTTTTAAGAAGCCGTATGCGAAAATGAGGATCGATTTTTGCAGACGCGGAGACTTATGACCCGTCTACAATGTATTAGGGTGCTTGTCCAATTCTAGTACTAGTGACCCCTGCTGTCCGTTTTGTTTTCTTGCTAGGAGCAATTAACGAAGAATCACGTATAACAGAGAGAAACGAGAGTTTGAGAAGCCCAAATTAACCCAAACAGCTATTTTTAGATGACAAAAAATTTCAAGAGACCACAAGGCCGAACCGAATTTCTCGCTCTTGCCGCGAATGTCCACCCCTACCGTGTCAGTTTTGTTTTCTTGCTAGGAGTGACGAAGAATCACATACAGTATGTATGGCAGTGAGGTGAGATTTTGTGAAGCACAAACTAACCTGTGGTAGCTTGGAAGAGTTTATACCAATTTTGAATTTTTTAGATTTTAGATTTCTTTTTTTACTTTTGCTTTTAGCAATCATGAAACAATGAAAGCGATGACAACCCAACATCTAAAATTAATCCTAATTCCTAAGCTAAATTCTAAAATCCTAAAGCTCCTTTTGATGTAGATTATTGAACAGATTATCTATTTTGATTATAGAGATAAATTCAATATTTTGAGAAGTCTTAAAATCAACGGTCTAAGTAATACAATAAAATAATGTTTTTTGAAAACTATATTTTTTCAAAGCGTGGAAAACATATACAATCCGGGAAATAAGGTTAAAAAGAACTTGGCCTTAAGATTATTTTCCCCATTTAATTTCCGTGGTCCTTCACTACCATGTAGGGACAAGCATGTAGGGCACAGTGGCCGTCAACAATGTGTAGTTATTCAACGACGTGATGAACTCGTTTAATTGCCGCAAAGCTATCTGTAGATATGTATTCCAAACAGACAACTCCTACCGAAGTGACTGTTGAGCAATGCCTCTGCCGTTCAATTAGTTGAGCATATGCTGCTGCTGGCTCACAGTGAAAAAAACGATTCCAAAACCGTGTCCCAAATTAAACATAGGAGAGAATGATTCCATATGCACATGTAAAATGAGCTGTAATATCTTACTTTTAGACTTTAATTGTCGAGAGAATTTTTACCGGGATTGTCTACTTGGCTCTAGAATAAATTAAATATTTTAAAAATGAAATTAATAAATAGATTAAATAAATTATCTAAGCAATACACCGTTCGAAGCGTAGAGTAAATAATTAATTAGTTTCAAGAAAATACGGTGAACAATGAAAAGGAATGACGATGCTTACAGCAGCATATATATGATTTTTTTATAAAATTTTATCTATTTATTTGGACGCGGTACAATTGAAAAAGGAGGGCAGGGGCAGCACATAGTATGCCAAGAGCGGAACCACGGCGAAGTGAGCAGTACAATGGTGCTCCCATATTGAAGAGAGGAATCAATTGCATGCATTCTCGAATTGAAAGCTCCTTTCATTGATATTGGCTAGCTGCTCGCTGCACCTGCTCAGGGTTTCTCAAACCATCGGGATCAGAGTTACCGCGCCCCGACACTAAGCACGGTTACCGCACGATAACCGCGGTAACCGTGAAAAACCGTACGAAACCGTATAAAATTTATCAAAAATTTAAATTATTTTTTAAATTTAAGGAGATTACCGCGGTTTTTCTATTACCGTACCTCGCGGTAAGACCGGTAATCATGGTAACCGCACGGTTACCGATGGTAAGTCGAACCGTGCACCTGCCCCTGCACGGCTCACCCAGGCTGCTACTGATTCACGGTCCGGTTGATATAGTTATTGATTGGATTATGGTGTATTATTTACTTTATTATACTCCCTCTATTTCACAATGTAAGTCATTTTAGCATTTTTCACATTCTAAACATCAATATGAATGTGGAAAATGTTAGAATGACTTACATTATTGTGAAACGGAGGAAGTAGTAGGCATAAATTAAATAATTTGATAAATAAACTTAATGAATAGTTTAAAGCAAGTCATGATGTTGTTTTCAGCTACTTTACTAGGCCCTAAACTCCCAAATTACTATCGTGGATTGTTTGTTCCATATCTTAGGGGAAAAAATCTCAAAAGGCTTTCTTCAACTGCGTTACTTATAGATCCCTCCAAACTACTTATTAAGTTTATTCGCTAAAATATTTAGTTATATTTAGAATCGAGTACGTAGATAATCCAGAATAATAATTTGGTCCATGATCTATTTCAAACTAGGCTTAAGTGGTCTAAACAATTTGGCACATGAGGTAATCTTTTCAGTTTTTAAAATCACACGGGTTTTCATGGTTAATTACCACACGGTAAACTCGCGGTTAGTTGTAACAGTGATAGAGCCGGATAGTGGTAATAGTTTCGAAAACGGTAAGAAAAACCCTGTAAGGCAGTAGAAAAAAAATTTTGAAAAAAAAAAGAGGAAAAAACGCATTTTTACCACGGCCTTTTATACTTCGAATCCGGCACATGCGCGCTCTGCCGGCTGCCTAGCCGCTGCTCTGCAGCCGGCCGATCTGCCGAGTTTAATGCCGATCGATCCACGGCGAGTCAGCGATCGACGACGACGACTGTCATCACCAACTGTGTACTGGATGCATGACGGACGTACGGCCTCCGGCGTCCGGCGGCGAGGCGGTGCAGTGGTGGCCGGTTTCGGACAGGACGGTTCAGAGATTCAGAAACTGTGTGCGCTGCCGCCGCTGATATCTGTGGGGTGCGAATGCATCGCGTGCGCAAATGCATACTGCATGTATGCAGGGGTAAGAGAGAGAGAGAGATCATGAGACGCTGTGGCCACGGACGCGAGGTGGATTCAGCGCAGTGGACCATGTAGGGGATCGGAGGAATCGATTGGGCGAGATGAACTTTGGGCAGTTTTCAGTTCCTTCCAACTTCCAAAAAATTCCGTCACGTCAAATATTTAGACACATATATGAAGCATTAAATGTGAATAAAAATAAAAACAATTACACAGTTTACATGTAAATTGCGAGACGAATTTTTTGAGCCTAATTACGTCATGATTTGATAATATGATGCTACAGTAAATATTTGCTAATAACAGACTAATTAGGTTTAATAAATTCATCTTGCAGTTTACAGGCGGAAGCTATAATTTATTTTGTTATTAATCTACATTTAATACTTTAAATGTTTGTCCTATACTTAAAAAAGAAATTTAAATTTGGCCCACGAACTAGACACGGTCTTGATGAGTTACCAAACTAATCGATTGTACTACTGGAAGTACTGGCTCTACTGTTTAATTTTGGAGTTCCTTTTATTTTCAAAGTCCTCGGGGCACTTTAAGAGTTAATTATACTCCTTTCGTTCGAAAATAAATACGCATATGATATATTCTAATACTACGAATATATGTTGTGTATTTATTTTGAGACGGGGGGAGTACAATGATCTTCTAGTACGTTGTTGTGGGGTATATAGTTTAACTAGAGGATGCCACACGCGTTGCTGCGCGACTTGGTTAACATCAATTTGTTAGATAGGAGATACAATCTCAAAAAGAAACAGAAGAGAAAAATAGCTTTTTTGGAGAAATTTTTTTTAGCAGCTCTATCCAAAATTTGTAGATAATTTAGGTAGCACATGTTAACTGAAGGGGCGTTCAGCCATAAAGCTCTTTTATACGGATTGATGAGCTGGATACATGTAGATGTGTGTGGAGATGGGCCAATGTGTTCATGTGGGCTACATTTGGCACTGAGGAGGCGAAGAGACTCACCTGGTGACTGAATGGGTTGGGCTCTATACTGTATTCCATCCAACGTCTGAGAAGATATCTAATGCATTTATCCAAGAGTTCACAATTTGATGATGATGTGAAAGCATTAGGTTTGAGCTTTTGGCCTTAATTTTATAGAAAGAAGGGATATGGGTGAAAGATTTGGCTGGAAAAATACATTGAGATTGTGCATATAAAGTTGCATGATGTAGTTTTTTTTCTTTGTCTTCCATTAACTTTGAAAAAATTATTCTTTAAGATTAAAGATTTTATAGTATGAAAAACACATAACATCCAACTATAGGGGCTAGCAAATATGTTCCATGCCATTAATTCAATATCCTTACCACGCTTAGTTCGAGATAGTACTACTTGATAGTGCAGTAATAAGGGGTGCATGATTTTAATCTTAAAAACATGTGTTTAATTCTCCACACACGTTGTTTTTACATATGGTAAAAAGAGAAAATTCAAGAAATACCATCAACAAACGTCCGATTTTAAGAAATGTCATTGACAAATGTGAGTTCCATCGTCGTTTGGGGTTCAGTTAGCAATCTCCGTTAAATATTATAGGATGAGCATTGCATTTAACGACGAGGGATGGACGGAACTCTAATGGTGACGACATTTCTGAGACAAAGTAACTTGTACAATGACATTTCTTGCAATTGGATGCTTGTCAATGCTATTTGTTAAATTTTCTCTTGTAAAAACCATAGTTGAATACCGAGTTAACTAGTCTAGTTTTTAATAAATTGTTGATGCATTTTTCTTAGAGTCACCATCCATTCTTTCTGTTGGAGGCAAGCCATGAGTACCATACCGAAACCTAGTAGGCTCGGGCGAAGCGCCAGCCGAAGACCAAGGCCTTCGATATGGGCGAATCCATCAGGCGAAGCATGGGGGATTCGCCGGCGGCCTAGGCACCTTCGCCACCAAGCCAAAGGAGCTAAGGAGCCTAAGTGGGCCGTTCGCCACCTAAGGGCCCGTAATAGAGCCCAACAAGGGGCCCAGGGCATAATAAATTCTAGTTATCCTTCTAAATGCCCCTATTATAAGGATACGAATTTTCTATTGCGTGCGTCTACGCCAGCGAACGAGTCGCGCGTGGTTTGGGCCTAGCCCACCACACGATAACGCAGCTTCGCAGTGCAACAAGGTGGGGACACGTACACGTTCGTATGGACAGCAAATAGGATCAAATTAATTAGCGTAATCATGATTTGACTAATCACGACCTGAATTATGATGATCATTCTATTTTTCTTTCGACATGAAGGTTATTTTCTCTTTTTTTTTCTGTTTGCATTTTTTTTTTGATTTTGGCGCGCGTGTTTGTCCTCTTTTTTTTGCCTTTTCTTTCCGATTTTTTTAATCTTTTACACACCTCTTTACAAATGTAGAATTGAACGTTTTTAATTTTGACATGAAAGATTTCAAATCTTGACTTGAAAGTTTTCAAATTTTGTGTTAAAAGTTTTCAAAGAAAGTTATAAATTTGAGTTGAAAGTTTTTAAATCTGGGTTGAAAGTTTTTAAACCTGGATTGAAAGTTTTAAATTTGAGATAAAAAGTTGAAAGTTTTCAAAATTTGACTTCAAAAAAATTTAAATTTTGAGTTGAAAGTTTTCAAATCTGGGTTGAAACTTTAAAGTTTACAAAATTTAATTTCAAGTAGATTTCTTTTCATTCTGTAACTTAAAAAATCTTCAAAAAAAAGACAAATCTACAAATCTTACCTTAATTATCGTCATTATCTAAATCTAATCGAATTAGTTATGTGCCTCCGGGAAAAAATCCCAAAAAGAAAAAAAGAAACCGCAAAAAAAAATCCATGAACACTCCGGCGTCACGCGTGATTAACTCTAATCACCGTAATTAATGTTAATCACCATAATTAGTGATGGGAGCGCGACGGGGTTCGCTCTGCAGCCTAACACGTGGCAGTACGCGCCAGTTACTTTAGCGGCGCGTATGCGGGAACTAGCAGTGCCCTATAATGGTATAATGTAAATTCTCCTGTAACCATTAACTCTAGGGTGTATGAGCTTGTACTAAGGCTATAAATAGCCTCCTAAGGGCATGTAATGGGGGGATAAAAAAATTCCACCAATTAATACACATTGCTTTACATTCTATTGTGTGAACCACATTCTTCGACATACGCGGTTGTCAATCGACAACACTTCCTTAAGAAACCCCTCTCTCTCTCCTTGGGAAAAAAAGGCTAAAAATACCAACAACCTAACCCTGCTTAAAAGATTGGCAAAAAAAATCCATGTCATTGGAAATATGAAAAGATCCACAAGCACCTGCAGAGTAGAGGAGGTGGTGGAGAAAGCTAGAGAAGAGAGAATAGAGCGGAGGGTGGAGGAAGAAGATATAACTGACATGTGGGACCCACATAAGGGTTGAAGGCAAGGGTATTTTGGGCCATACAAAAATACGGTAAAAAAAGGATTCAAAACATGTTTGAGGCATACAAAATGGCATGGATCCAACTTCATATGTATTGTAGTGGCATGGTTCTATAGGCGAACAGCAGTGATATTTTTATGATATGACACATTTCCAATAACATGGATCAGATTTAACCAAAAAGAAATTTGATCATATAGATTCCGTTGGATGCACGGGCATGTAAAGAGTTTTAGAGAAAATACCAATGTAGTCTTATTTTTCCCTGTTGCACACTTAGATTTGAACTATATTTATATTCATTAACCATTCCAATTAATTGACCTCCTGTCCCTTCTGCACCGGGTGCACCACGAGGCTAATATTTTGTTCTGGGCTTCTGTACTGTAGGCCAAGTCATGACCTATTAGGCTTTAAGAATATGTTTATTTTAGGTCCCTTAACCTGACAGCGAGTTTGATTTTCGCCCTTGAAAAGAAAAATAGATACAACGGGACCTTCAACTGTCAAAAACTATATTACACCGATTTTGACAGTTGAGGGATCTGTTGTATCTGGTTTTTCAGTTCAAGGATGAAAACCGAACTGACTGTCAAGTTAAGGGCCTAAAACGAACTTATTCCTAGGTTTTATACTTGTAAAGCCCAGGTGTGTATTCATTGGAGGAACAACTGGTACATATATGGCCCAAACAGCTCCTCTTTTTTGTCATTTAGGCAAAGTGATGGACAACTATCCATTTCCTTCAGCAAGATTGATCATCTGTTACGTTGTGTAGCTAGGCTGGCAGGTGTGGATATTTTTTTAATCTTTTTTTAAACAAAGGCAGAAGTTATGTATCATTTCATTGATAAAAAAAAGTTACACATCGACCCAAGAAAAAAATTCACGTGGAAAACACCATCCTAGCGCCTTGAGATCATTCCTAAGCACCTGAAAAAGTTTTTTTTTATTTCACTCCTACTGTGATAGATTATATTGCCTTTTTGCAAGTCAAAACTACCAAAACATCCTATACTATCCACTCAATTTTGGCACCAATATCAAATCACAAAAAATCAACAATCGATTTTGATATAAATAAGTCAATAAAATATAAAAGGTAAGGTGATATATATAAAGCTATTTTGGTTCTCGCCACAAATCTATTTTGTCTAACTCTTAGCCATCTAGCCCACATGTCATACACTCTATTTTGCCAAACATTGCCTAAGCTTAGTTTGTTATTTTGTTTGCCACAAAAGTGTGGCAAGACTAAGCTTAACTACCTTAGTAAAAAAAAATATGTGGTAATATTAGTCTCCAACCAAACAGACTCTAAAGCACAAATCATAAAATTTTCCTCATTGAAATCTGGATAGGGTACAAGATTGTGATTGGTTTCCTGTAAAAGGGATTGTTCAAATTGTTGCCAAAATAAACTTTAGGTGGCAATACCAAAATTTTGATAACAAGATTTCTTATCTATTTAAAAAAGTTTGACAAGAAACTAAATGTATGCACGTCAATCTAAACATCCCCCAATTTCTCTGGTAAAAAAAAAAAAAGGAAAGAAAGGCTAAAAGTAATAATAAAATTTACCGATCTGCCCTTGCTTGCGGCTTTTACCCTTCCGCGAACCGCGGCGGTGAGAGAGGAGGACGAGGTGGAGTGAGAACTGAGAAGGCGGGGGAGAAGAGCAGCGCCGCCGCCGCCGACGACGAGCTCTCCGGCGACGCCAAGTCGAATCGGAGCCCGACGCGGCGGATGAAGCGCCGGGCCGCCATGGACTCCCACAACGAGCAGCAGCCGCCGCCGCCGCCGCCGCCGAAGAGCTTAAAGGTTCGCGATCCTCCAAACCCCCTCCCTCCCTCCCTCCGGCTTCGCATCGCTCGCTGGCCTTCGTTAGGTTGTACGCGCGCGCGCGCGCGCGTGGTTGGTTTGGTTGGTTCTTCGTCGGAATGCGAGTGGAGGAGTGGGTTAGCGAGGTCGGCTCCGATGGGCGCGCGGGAGGGGCGAGGGTTTCGTGCCCGTCCGTAGTTTCTTGCTAGGGCTCCGATGACGCGAGGAGTGGAATGCGCGGGTGTGTACGGTGAATTTTGGATGGTTTCTGTGCTGAAGTATTGATGATCTGTACTACTATCTCACATTTGGGTAAATTTTGGGGGGGTTTCTTTAGTGCCCGGTAGTAATCCAAATCCGCTAGGGTATTTGGAAATGGAGGTTATTGGAAAGCGTTTGAACAAATATTCGTGTAGTATGAACAAATCATCTTTGGTCCATTGCCTTGGACCATGGGGATCAGGGCAAATGTGATTCAGTTGTTCAGGAACTTCAGATGCTACAGTGGGTGGCGGGCTGGATGTTTCGCGGCGCGGAATAGTTATTTGTGAGTTTTAGGACTCCTATATTCAATATCTAATGTTGAAGGTTTGGTTCTTGGTATCCTTAAGTTAATAGCCAATGTGGTCCTTGTCCCTTTGCACACTTGTCCACTTTGGTCACTTTATAATACTATACTAGTACTTCCTAGGTGCCATCAGCTGATTAGCATTACTGTAACATTGTAATACTACCTGGGGCACACCTGGGATCATAATTACGTTGATTGCTGGGATTTCAAGAAGTAAAGTAGCGAATCGAAGTCCCTTTCTTGGTAAATCTGTATATACTAATTTGATTGCTGGTATGATGTTCTCTTCCATTGTTAACTATGTGCAATTCCAACGAGAGAATAGCTGGGTTATATTTCTAGCAGCTTAAGAGTTAGTATATCCAATATTTGTCCAGATCTATGTGAAGATGATGAAGACATTCACCCTCAATGTGAATTGTACTGATACAGTCGATCAGATCAAATCCAAACTCAGTGCTATTGAGGGGATTGACAAGAGCAAGCAAGAGATGTTCTTTGCTGGGATGCACTTGAAGAATGAGGATAAGCTTGCTGATTATAACATCATGACCAACTCTTCTGTTGACCTCTATGTCACTGATGCTATTCAAATATCTGTAAGGATTCCCTCTGTTGGAAAGACCACCAAGCTCAATATGAGGAAATCGAATAGTATTGCTGACGTCAAGGCGGAGATTGAACAGGAGGAAGGAATTCTTATGAATGAACAAATCCTGATGTATGCAGGTCAACAGCTTGAGGACAACCACTTGTTAAGTCAGTGCGATTTGAGGAATGATCAGACATTTCATGTTTTGGTTTGCCCAAATGACAAGCTTCATGTCTTTATCAATGTTAGAGGAGAGAAAACTATAGGTCTTGAAGCTAAACGCTGGTACACCGTTGCTGATGTCAAGTTGATGATTGAGAATTTGGAGGGCTTGCCTGCATGCAGCCAGATACTCACACGGATGCAATCTGGTGTGGGTGTGCCGCTCACAGATGGTCAGATGCTACAGGATCAGCATGTCAAAAACAACGATACTCTCTTGCTGCAGCAGAATGTTCAGTTCTTCGTCAAGTCATGGGAGGGTAAGACCTTAACTATGGTTTTGAAGACGTCCGACACGGGTAAGCAAATCAAGGATAGAATTGCAGAGAAGTTGCGGATCAAAGAAAGTCTGTACTATCTCTGTCACAAGGGACGTGTTCTGTTAACTGAGGATACCCTTCTGGATCATGAGGTCGAGAGTAACTCCACAGTTTACATCCGCCTTCGGAATTCAGCGGTGGTGAAACCAAATGCAAAGAAGCGCTAGGGAGCTACTACTATGAACTATCAACTTCCTTAAGGCAAGAGACAAAACATAGTTGCTTAGCCGTTAGATCCTCGAATGGTTAGTTTTTGGTGTTACTAATCCTAGTTCTCTAGCAGTGAACTGGAGGTTTCAGGTTCCTGACTTGTGTTGCCTATCTATTACTAATACTTTTGTAGTGAAAGCTTTTGCTTAGTTTCCAACTGAAGGGGAAACACAGAAAGAACTGTGCTGCTTGGCTAAGTTTATTTCCATCTTGATCTACTGTTTTGTGAAACAGGTCCTAAGCTGGAGTGATGAACTATGATGCTAGGTTAACATGTGTCAAACTTGTGATTATTTCACATGGCATAGGGACAGTACAGTCCATGACTGAAAATGTGTATTGTCAGCCTCCATAGCTATTTACCAAACCTGTCCACTGCAAATTAAGTTAATCTTGATGACCAATGATGAACATCAAAAGGGCCATATCCCTTAATTATTCAGGTGATCCAATGGCTTAACGTGTCTTCACCAGCACACCGAACCTCAATTTTGTATTTGTCCTTTTTGTTGAAAGTGCACAATTCCTGATGTGATTTGGTCAAAAATTGCATACTTAATTGGTAAGCCAAACATGTGTGGCCATCGTGCAGAAACTCGGTGCTGGTCTAAAGGGAGGATCCAAGTACGCTCCATGATGGAGAGAGGCAAGGGTAGGACCGTTGAAGAATATAGATATGGAGTTTTGGCTTGATGTCCTTGAGCTTCTTGATTTTTTCATGTTTCATCCTGAACTTGTTCTTTTCATGCCCTTGTACTTCTAATATTTGTTAGGATATTTTATAGCCTGCCTCTTTGAACCCATAAATCTTGTCTTTGTTGGTTTTCTAAGCTTGTTTTGCATGATATTGTTATGGTACTCGGGTTAAATTTAGGTTTCCCCCTAAAATTTTCATGAACTTCATTATTTCTCAAGGAAAGTTGCAAGAAAGCATAACAATTTGTTGTGAAGTATTAATGATTCAAAAGCCAAGACTAGAAAACAGAGTACAATTTAAAAACTAAAATTAACTTACAAATTAAGGTTTAAAATTCAAGTTATGGTTATGACAGATAAGGCACCAATCGATAAGATTATGAGAGATGTAAATCAAAGTGGTACCTAAAATTGAAGGGGAAAAAAAGTAAGAGCATAGCCATCATTAGACAACAAACTACCAGCGAAATTTCAACCAATTGACAGACCGCATTTGGTACAGCGTCAATTTCATCCCGCTCATTCCGTTTCATATTATAAATCATTTGACTTTTTTCATAGTCAAAATTTTTTCAAGTTTGATCAAGTTTATAGAAAAAATACAGTAT
This sequence comes from Oryza meridionalis, assembly GCA_000338895.3. Lineage (NCBI taxonomy): Eukaryota > Viridiplantae > Streptophyta > Magnoliopsida > Poales > Poaceae > Oryza > Oryza meridionalis. Next base: position 18,618,880 of record CM002533.2, read on the forward strand.
TATTTTCAACCAAACAAACATATTATAAAAAATATATGTAAATTTAGATCTAATGAAACTAATTTGCTAATTTAGATGTTGTTTTTAGATAGATGCTATTTTAGATGTTGCTAAATTTTTCTATAAATTTAATCAAACTTAACAAATTTCAAGTAAAAAAAAATCAAACGACTTATAATATGAAAGTTATAATATGAAATGGATAGAGTACCTTCTATTCTTCTATAACAAGCTAAGAACAAAACCAAAATATCCCAAGGTGAAAAGAGCAAATGTCGCCTTCGATAAACCAAACAAACAAAAAATCGACACTAAAACTGCCCAAGCCCAAACCACAGGGGCAAAACCGTAAATTTATCACATCCTGATTTGCGCTGTGCGCCCATCCTCCCTCGTCTCTTACTTCCACGCTTCCATCCCACGTCTTCTCCACCTTTCTTCCATCCATCCATCCATTTGATTCAAGAACCCCAATCCAAACCCCCCCCCCCCCCCCCAACTCGCCCCAAAATCCCCAACTCCCGAAGCAATCGCCGAGAATTATCTCTCATCTTGCCGCCGGATCGAGCCGATTCCCTGCACCACCGGGAGAGGTGAGGCGATCCGGATCTATCCGATCTCCTCGTTCGTCGCCATTGTTGCAGTGAAGTGGGAGCAGGTAAGGAGGAGCAGGGATCATCCATGGCGGGGGTGGAGGAGGAGGAGGCGTTCGAGCACACGCTGCTGGTGGTGCGGGAGGTGTCGGTGTACAAGATCCCGCCGCGGACGACGAGCGGCGGGTACAAGTGCGGCGAGTGGCTGCAGTCCGACAGGATCTGGTCGGGGCGGCTCCGCGTGGTGTCGTGTGGCGACCGATGCGAGATCCGCCTCGAGGACCCGGCCTCCGGCGACCTCTTCGCCGCCTGCTTCGTCCTCCCGGGCCAGCGCGAGGCCGCCGTCGAGACCGTGCTCGACTCCTCCCGATACTTCGTGCTCCGGATCGAGGATGGCAGGGGGAAGCACGCCTTCGTCGGGCTGGGATTCGGCGAGCGGAACGAGGCGTTCGACTTCAACGTCGCGCTGTCGGATCACGAGAAGTACGTCAAGAGGGAGCACGAGAAGGAGGCGGCGGACGGCGGCGAGGAGAACGACGACGGGCAGATTGACATCCACCCGGCGGTCAATCGCCGGCTCAAGGTGAAAACAATGAGCTAGTTTTTTCAATTTTTTTAGAATATAATCTGATTGATCATGCAGCGAGTTCCAGTGCTCATTTTGTGATTGTGGTTAAGAGTTCAGAAAATGAGTTAGAAATGGTGTCCTGTTTAGGTTGGTTAAATACATGCATTTAGTAAGTGCTAATGTGTATTTAGTTTGACCCAAAAGAAGAGAAATGCATCATGAGTGTTGTGTTTAGCATGCCGTTTGGCAAATAGGATTTGTCATTTGTTATCGAGTTAGTAAGTAGAGGACTCCAATCAAAGGTTACACAGCAAGATTTCTAAGAAGTGAAAGATTCAGAATATATTGGATTATGTAGCCCAATGTACTCTTAGTATTTAGTGGATCAGATCAGATATCTAGGCGAGGATAAACCGATAAACATCCAATCAAATCACCAAAAAATTTAGGAAGTTAATTTTTTGACTGGGCACATCGGTTACTTATACTATGTTCTGAATGCCACGATCACAGTAGTAACTTTTACTATGTTACGAATCCCATGGTCACACTAAGAAAATAAGTGAACACTCATCTGGTGGTGATTAGTAATTTGCATCTGGGATGCCTCTGTGAACAAAAGGTGACTTCATGTGATTTCACTGAACTTTTAGTTAGTCCATATTGTTGCATTTGGTGTAGTGCTCAAGATTCAACATGCAAGTGATTGACTGATTGTTGTTGTCCATTTTGTAGTTTTTGCTATGCACTAAGAAATTTTGGATGAGTACAATGTGATGTGCACCATATCTTGATATCAAGGCCCAGTACTGTTTGAGAGTTTACGTAGAAATATGATATGACTAGATGTTTATAATGGTGCTAAATTTCCCCCCTTTCCCAATGTTCTGTTAAAATTGTGTGAGAACTTCTTATAGTTCATCTCTTCAAGAGACTAAATTGTAAACAAGGGAGTATTTTTTACTTACTTGGAGAAATTGGAATAGTTACTGCTGTTAAAATTGACCTTTTAATGGTGTTCTTGGTGTTTTAGGAAGGTGAAACCATCAGGATAAATGTAAAAAATAAGCCATCAACTGGAAGTGGTATGCTTTCATCAGCTGGTTTATCTGGAGGGGCCAGTGCAAAACCCAAGGCAAGCATGCTCCTTGCGCCACCACCGGGTTCAGCTGGGAAGCTTCGATCTCCTCTTCCACCTCCACCAAATGACCCTGCTGCCGCAAGGATGAATTCTGGCTCTAATGCTGGAATCAGGGCTCCAAAAGAACCCGCCAAGAGAAATAGCGACGCCTTTTCAGATCTTTCTGCTATGAAGGTAACAATCATATTTTGTGCATTTTATACTAAGACAGCCTTCTCATTTTTGCATTATGATGGGGATTAGAAGAAAAACCTTTCCTGCTTTCCTTTTTTCGCCCAAAATATAGCTGCGCAATGCTTAATTTTTTAACCTAATTTCATTCTTGGTGATAAAGGAACCAGTTTTCAGATTCAAGTTCCAAGTAAATATAGTTGTAAATGCATTTTCTGCATTCTCTTGTCGGGTAGTAGTTGTTATAGATCCTTTATTGTCACTTGTCAATAAGACTGATAACTAGAAAAAACCTAGGAGATCTGACATTTTTATTTTACTAGATTGTTCACGTGATTTGCCCAATTTTTGTAGTCTTAAACTTTGGGGACTTTGTAATCATACTTGGTTCCTTCAATACTTGGTTTCTTCAAGTTCATGTTCTAATATTTAAATCATTTGTCGTGCGCAGCAAAACCTACCGTCATCGACAGAGTCGGCGCAAACAAAAAGCACAGGTGCTGGTTGGGCAGCATTTTGACGATGAGTTTGCCATCTGCTGTTGATAACCTTTTCTCAGGAAAAGGAAAAGAAAATTGTGTAACTGAAAAAAAGAAATCCCTTGGAGGAAGCCTGTATCCGCTCGAATCACATGGTGATAACGACTTGCTAGCATCCACTTGGTACTCGAAAAAATAAAAGATTTACAGGATGATGTTATTCATCGTGCGATGCCACATGGATTCCTGGAGCTTTGAAAGTCTGAAAAATATGAGTATAGCTTTCCTTGTTTGTCATATTTGTGTTGTCAGATTTTTCGCATATGAAACAAGAATCATACTGACCTCATTGTGTTGTACCCTGAAAGATTTGAGAACACTGTTATGAATGCGGCAGCTTATGTCACTGATGCCAAATTTTCTGTAAAACACGAGCACTGCATTCTTGTCTTTGTGCATTAATCAAAAGGTTTTGAGTTGTACTCCTATCTACTCCCTCACAAGTGTCCAGAATTGCTCTGACGAAAACATAGGCCTCGTCGTTTGATTTATATTTGTGTTTATAAGCTAAAATTTAGATTTTAGAACTTAATTTTGAATTTGAATTTATGGTTCTTTTTATTATAGTTTATTTATAATATTTGCTTGTGAAGGACAAATGATATTTGCTAATAAGCGATTTGGAAAAAGTATATAAATAAGCGAAACAATGAGTCCTGAAATGTGTTACCATCACGGTAAAGTTGCAAGTCAATCGGCCCACCTACTCACTTAGATGGTGTTTTTGTTTGAATCTCCTGAAGATGAAGATTAAGTTTTTCACGTAAAATAAGATGGTAATAACGTGTGATTAATTGAGTTTTAATTATTACAAACTTGAAAATGGATTAATCTGATATTTTAGAGCAACTTTCATATAGAAAGTTTTCACACAAAACGTACCGTCTAGCAGTTTGAAAAGCATACCACGAGCATCTAGAATTTCTTCCAAACAAACGCAGCCTAAGGGTGTGTACCTATTTATTTGGCCCATAAGTGAATGCAGGGGCAGCTGAGCGAGGAAAATAATAAGAAACTGGGCGTTCTTTTGGAATAACTCTACTCAATCTGGCTTATCCAACGGCTAGAGATCTTGGCATTTTGCAGGAAGATCCAGTTTTGGATCGCTAGATCGAAGCTGAAAAAGTTAAAAAAAAAGTCGTTGTTTTAGGCCTTGTTTAGTTCGGGAAAAAAATTGAGTAAATCACAAAACTATATTTTCATGATTCAAGTTACAGAAAACCATACACATTTTGATATTTGGCACTTAAGTATATACATTTTAGTAGTTTAGTTTCACAAAACCACACTATCGATGAATGGATTCACCCGTGATATGACGTGGTCGTTCCATTTAGAATAAATGAGGACGTGGCATCCTATTAATTTCGTGCGATAGCTGGTAATAGAATGCCATGTCTTCGTCTTAGGTGAAACAGTCACGTCATCTCGCGGGTGAATCTATTCATTAATAGTGTGGTTTTGTGAAACTACACTACTAAAATATATGTACTTAAGTGCCAAGTGTCAAAGTGTGTGTGGTTTTCTACAATTTGGACTACAAAACGTGTAGTTTACTCAAAAAATTTAGTGTCACATCGGATATTTGACGAAATATCGGAAGGGGTTTTCGGACACAAATAAAAAAACTATTAAGCCTAATTAATCCGTCATTAGCATATGTGGGTCACTGTAGCACTTATGACTAATCATGTACTAATTAGACTCAAAAAATTCGTCTCACGATTTTCCCCTAACTATGCAATTAGTTTTTATTTTTATCTATATTTAATGCTCCTGGTTTATTTCCAAAAATTTTTTCCCAAAAAGTCATATCAAATATTTGGACACATGCGTGGAGCATTAAATATAGATAAAAACAAAAAAAACTAATTGCACAATTTGCATGGAAATCGCGAGACGAATCTTTTAAGCCTAATTAATCCATGATTAGCCATATGTGCTAATGACGGCTTAATTAGGCTAAAAAAATTTGTCTCACGGTTTCCAGGCAAGTTATGAAATTAGTTTTTCATTAATATCCGAAAACCCCTTCCAACACCCGGTTAAATATCCGATGTGACACCCAGAAAATTTTTTTTCTGAACAAAACACACCATTAATCTCCGACCTCCCCGATCGGTATTATCTTATTTTACTGGGGATCGGAGTTAGAAATCTTGCATTTTAGCCCTTACACTTACCTCCATTGCAGCCATTCTAAGTTTGTGCATTTTAGCCCCCTCTAAATGTGGGGTAATTTACAATGTAGCCCCTACCGGGCTACCGGTGCTCTCCTCTCTCTCCGCCGCGCCGGCGAACTCGCGGCGGCTCTCTCCTTCCCCTCCGGCTCGACGGCGGGGGGCTCGCCGTCGTATCTCACTTCCAAACCATCTCCGCCTCCGGCATGCATCGACTCCATGGCCGCATGGGCTCAAGGCCGGCAGGCGTCATCCGCACCAGAGAGGATGGCGGCTCCTCCTCCTCCTCCTCTGCACCTGCCGGGGGCGATGGCGGCTTCTCCGGCGACGCCATCCGCGGCCGCGAGGGGGTCAGGTATACTCCGTTTCTCTGAAACTTGCTCGCAATCTCGCATTGCTGCAGTTTTGCTGGGCAGAAGGCAATGCTGTTCCTGTCCAATTTCTATCTGCAGTTTTATTTTGGTGTTTTTGCTGAATTTTGATAAACCTAGGCATATCGAACATTTCTGAACATTTTTAATTTTTAATTCTAAAAATACTAGCCAAATGTCCGTGCGTAGCAACGGGTTATTGAAAATAGCAAAATTAGCCATTAGGTCTCTGTTGAACAAATATATTTTTATTTGGTTGAAACACAAGCTTCCATCTTAAAAAAAACAAACAAAAATGACATGCTTCGACTCCCCCATATCCTAATATCATGGTCCACATGTCAATTATGGTGGTGGTCAACACTATTATCTTTTAATAGTAGTATAGAAACATTTTCAAAAAATAAAGTTTAGAAGGATTTGTTTTTAAAATTAAAAATTAAAAAGGTTCAGAAAAACAATAAAAAAAACTTTTTTTGGTTCATGAGCTGCAATTCTGCACCGAGTTCCTGACCAATCTGTAGTGCAGAGGCCTAGTGCATGTTTCTGCGACACCATCCTGCAGTTAAATTGATGAGTATAAAAATACTCCATATATAGCTCATTGTAACAGGTTGAGCATAAAAAAAATGCAATGGCCTCAGCAGTGTCTGCACATGTGCTGCACCATGATTGATATAGAGGCAACAAACTTGGGTGTATGTTGGTTAACAATCAAGGTTCAGTACTCCGAGAAGCCTGGTTGCGTGCCTAACAGCAGAGGCCGGAAATGTAATGCATTTCTATTATCGAAAAGATGGCTCCGAGAAGCATTTCATTAGCTGAAAGATAGACCTGTCCAGATTGATTTACAAGGGGAGTGACCGCTGCAAATGCATGCGTGGAGATGGTGTTCTCCTCTTCTCAAGTAGCCACTCATTTTAGGGTACATTTTTAGCCTATGTCTATTTGTAGCATCCTCCTCTTCTCTTCCACCACCTTTTCTTGTCTACCTAAAAACACTTCAACCAAAATTCTCTTGACTGTTTCAGGAGAGAAGAAAAATTTGGATATAGTTTGTAAATAGAACTGTAGACATCATTGTATAAGGGTTATACATTTTTTGAAGCAATTGAGTTTTCTCCTCTCCTTGGTGGCAATGGATTCAGCGAGGAGTTGGTTCACCAAGCTCCAAACCAGAGAGAAATCCATTGGTAAGAAGAAAGAATTGCCTCCCAATGGCAAGGAAGGGACCGATGAGGCGCCATCGAGCGCTACCAAGCAGAGGGTTGCTGCGGCGAAGCAGTACATTGAGAAGCATTACAAGGAACAGATGAAAAATTTGCAGGACAGGAAAGAAAGGTATGGAGGATCAGCAGCATTTTCCAGCTTCCTGTTTTTATCTGTTAAAATCATGTTCCAAGCATTTGATCTGATTGTAGTGTTGCACTTTTGTTTCATACAACCTCAAGATTGCCTATGAGAAAAGCCAAATTGACCACAACTAATAATATGATCAGTTTCCTCCTGCAAGAATAAGGGATGATGTATTCTTAGGACAGTTTATTCATCTAAATTATGTAGCTTTTTCTAACTAATGCTTACGATCTTTCTCATGCTATTGTTGATCCTGTTTTAACCAAGTAAATTTGGTTTTTACAGAAGGTGTAGTCTAGAAAAGAAACTAGCAGATGCTAACGTCTCCGAGGAGGAGCAGCACAACATAGTTAAGCAATTTGAGAAGAAAGAGACAGAGTATATGCGTATGCAGAGGCACAAAATGAGTGTTGATGATTTTGATCTTTTGACAATGATAGGGAAAGGAGCATTTGGTGAGGTAAACTAAACTATTCATGCAAACATGGAAAAATCTCTTTTGTGATCCTCTTTTCTAGTTGCTGCAATATTTTTTCCTCTAGGTTAGAGTCTGCAGAGAGAAGAACACAGGAAATGTTTATGCGATGAAGAAACTTAGGAAGTCAGAAATGCTTCGTCGTGGTCAGGTATGCCTAAATCCTTTCAAGAATTTTTAGTGCATATTTACATCAATTGTTTGTTATCTGAGTTCTATGTTTGATTTCACAAAGGTTGAGCATGTCAAAGCTGAAAGAAATCTTCTTGCTGAAGTGGATCACCATTGCATTGTTAAGCTATACTGTTCATTCCAAGACAGTGAATACCTGTACCTCATAATGGAATACCTCCCTGGAGGCGACATGATGACATTGCTAATGAGGAAAGATACATTGACTGAGGATGAGGCCAGGTTCTATGTTGGTGAAACAGTTCTTGCAATAGAAGCGATCCACAGGCACAACTACATCCACAGGTGTGTATATTTGTCGCTTCATATCAGCTTCTTCTTACCGCTGTTGAGATGTTCTGATGAACTTAGCACATGATTTTCAGAGATATCAAGCCTGATAATCTTTTATTAGATAGACATGGTCACTTAAGACTGTCAGATTTTGGATTATGCAAACCACTAGATTATTCCAACTTCCCAGACCTGAATGAGAAGGATGTTACGTCTGCAAAACCACAGTCAACAAATGGTGATGGGAGACAGCAATCTATGCCCAAACGCACGCAGCAAGAACAGCTGGAGCACTGGCAAAAGAACAGAAGAACTTTGGTTAGTAGCTAGCAAATGTGCCAACAATCATTAGAATCTTCTGCAGAATTCACCTGCTGTTCCTTGTGTCATTATCTATTTCTCAATGCATTCAGAATTTTCGTTTCCATGTTTTGACTGGCAGTTAATGATTTCAGGCGTACTCCACTGTCGGTACACCGGACTACATTGCTCCAGAAGTTCTTCTAAAAAAAGGTTATGGAATGGAGTGTGATTGGTAAGCATCGTTTGCATAAATATCTCGTGCCATGGACCTCTTGAGTTTGCAGTAAAGAAATTGAATAATTTCTACTATCTAGGTGGTCACTTGGAGCAATCATGTATGAAATGCTAGTGGGCTATCCCCCATTCTATTCTGATGAGCCTATGACAACTTGCAGAAAGGTGATATATATTTTTCAGACTTGCAGCTATGAATATATAATTTCTTGACCCTCATTTCCACTAATTCCACATTTCAGTAGTCTGTAAACACCTTTTCCATTATTTAAGAAAAAATAAATCGTGTTTGTTCCTGACATTTTTTTTAATTTATTGTGCCCATATGGGCACACAGATAGTGAATTGGCGAACACATTTGAAATTTCCTGAAGAAGCAAGGCTAACGACAGATGCAAAAGATCTTATAAGCAAACTCTTATGCAATGTTGACCAACGTCTTGGCACAAAAGGGGCCGAGGAAATAAAGGTTGTTGTGTGTTCTTTAACTATAGTGTTCTACATTCCTTAAAGCAATTTTTTGCTTCCTTGTCCAAGGAAATATTAGATATGCTAATGAATTTCGCTAATAGTATTTTGCATGTATATGTTTGGTTTTAGGAGCACTCCTGGTTTAGTGGAGTAGAATGGGACAAATTATATGAAATAGAAGCAGCATATCAACCTCAAGTCACTGATGAGTTAGATACTCAGAATTTTGAGAAGTTTGAAGAGGTTAGGGGTCGTTTCTTTTGGCCTAAAGGAATTCAGTTTCAATAAGTTGGTATAAATGTTATTCCTATGGTGTGTTTTGCAGTCTTCAGACAATATTCAATGTTCAGCAAAGGCGGGACCTTGGAGAAAGGTAGCTCTGTTTTTAGATAGTACATGTTCTCAAGATTTTTTTCCCAAAAGAAAAAAAAAATGCTCTCTTGCTTAAAGTACCAAAAAGTGAAGATAATCTGGAAGCAAATTCATTTTCTAACCAGTTTTGCAAAACCATACACAATTGATCAATTATTAGTCATTAGCTTTGGAAAATCCAGTATATGCAAAGAATTTCCACCTTTTAGAAGAAACATGATGACTTACCCATTGTGTCTTTTGCAGATGCTGTCTTCAAAGGATTTGAATTTTGTGGGCTACACGTACAAGAACTTCGAACTTGTGAATGATCCTGAAGTACTTGGAATGGGTACTCTACTCCCCATCTTCTCAATAAGTAACCATGTTTCTTTCTTGAGAATATCATAGTACCAGTGCAAACCTAATGACATAGAGCATGTCTCTTCCAGAACTGCATTATGTTTCTTCCATCCTATTTGGAGCTATAATCTATACAAGGCCAACTATTTGAGGCACATGATTGAGTTGCAATATATGTTCTAGTCTTTAATACTCTTTTACTTTCTACACAGCTGAGTTGAAGAAGAAGGAGAAGGCTAAGAGACCAAGCGCCAAATCCCTCTTTGGTATTCCCTCAAGAGCCTTGGCAGTGTTGTGTTCTTCTTCAATTAGAAGGCACATTTGATTTGATATCTTCTCCTCTTTTTATTCTTTCTGTTGATGCCATAGATTCTTCACCCGACGCAGAGGAGCAACCAGCACCAGCACCAGCACCAGCTGAAAACGACGAAGGAAGTACCAGGAGTACAGAGCCTGACATGCCAAGAAGCCTCAGTACACCGTCGACATAGAGGCTTTGCTCTGAGCCCAAACACATATGTTACCAACACGTAGCAACTGGCATTCACTTCGTCAACATAGAGGCTTTGATCTGAATCCCTGCAATTTTTTGACGCATCACTCCATGTATGTAGAGAAAATGAAGGCGAAGCTTAGATCCAAAGAGTAATGATGCTCTAATGGATCGATGTCAATAACTGAATTCAAATGTATGTATAGCGATATAAGAGACTAGCAACAGTGTATAATATTGCTAAGAGTGATTTATGGTCCATGATGAGGAGGCGACAGGTGGTATTGCCCATTTTTTAGTGTTCGTGCCTCAACACTAGATAGGTATCAAAAGTTACAAAAGTATACACTAAAATTAAATTGTATCCATGGTACACTAACTTAGTATGTGAGTATAATTTAATGGAAGAACTTGAGAAGTGAATATTACGGTGCAACAACTTGATAGTTGGGTGCGATTTATTACATGAACTAAACAAGTGAACATACAGGTGTAAAGTGAATGCGATTTTAGGATAATAACTTAAAAGGTGGCCAAACAACTTAATTATTTTGAACATCTTTTGCTATACATATTCAGTTTTTAAGTACTAATTTTGTCGATATACTAACAAAGATTTGTATAAGCATACTTCAATTTATTCATTCTAGTAACTAAAAGTCACTTAAATTTTAATATCTAAAAAAATATGTATTTTGGTTGAGGCTTCAGATGGTGAAGAAAAAAATCCAAGACGGTAGTGCAAACTGGACGAACAACAAAATTCTTATAGATTAAATTTAATATGATAAGGTAATATTAGCAGGATTGCTATGTGATGGCATATCGATATCATAGAAAAATTCACCTATCAGTCGTTAACCAAAATAGTGCATACTCATATCTTCTCAAGTTCTTGTACCGGAATGCACCCACTTGTCAAGTTGTTGCACTCGAATGTTTTTAATTCTTAAGTTCTTGTACTAGAATGCACACATCTATCAAGTTGTTGTATCATGAGTGCAATTTACTCATTTCTTTAAAAAAGAAGAGAGTTTCAAGCATCTGAATTTTTTTAAAATGTAATCGTATTTGTCATCCCTTAAATGATAATCCAATTATTCTCATTATTCCTCTATTTCTTATTTAAACAAAGTCCCTTCTTTAGATAAAAGGTTGAAAAAAAACAAAATTACAGAACATAAACTTATAAAATTTACAGATTACATGCAAAAATTCAAAATTAGATTAAAAAAATAAAGTAAAATCATACATAGCAAGAAAACAGCAATTAAATTGAACTGAAATTACACATTGCGTCGCACTATAATTTTATTAGGATTAGCAAATTTTCGGGCACTTGAAATCCAGCAAATCCCATAAAAAATATCTCATGTTGCAATCTTTCCTACCTTGAAGAGAGGCATCACATGAACTGGCGTGTGTATACTAATGACACTTTTAATAATTCATCTATATGGATTTAGACCCAGTGATGCTAAGTATTCCAAATTGCAAATTGTACTCTGGTGCTTTTCTTGGCCCCAAGATGTGCTAGCACTTGCAGAGTTATTCCAAAACCAAACAATGTATTGGAACAAAGGATAATTCGTTGGCCGATCCTACCTGCCAAGATAATCATTAATCAACAAGTCGTTCAAAAAAAAACCATTAATCAACACATTCTATGCATAAAAACCCTTCTGCTTTTTTTTTTCTCATCCAACAAACAAGCCGAGGTCCAAGTTTAGAACGTATTAATCTATCTGAATGATTGGATATGTAAATTATGTAGGCAAAGGGGAATTGCTCGTATGGATGAATTAAGTACTATTACAAAGCTATAAAGCTAACAAATACTCCTTCCGTCCCAAAATATAACAACTTTTATCACTTACAATTGCCTCAAAATATAATTTCTCCACCAACATTCTCTTCCCAACCAATCACAATCATCCATCATTCACTTTTCCCATCTACCTCCACTTCTCAACCAATTACAATCTTTACATATTTAATTTTACCTACTTTCTTAATAAATATGTCCAACACTCTAAAATTTCTTATATTGTGAGACAGAGGTAGTAGGTTATTAGAGAAAGTTATTGCATGATCAACGCTGATACAAAATGTTTTCAAAGAAACCATGCTTTTTGGATTGCCATACCTCCAAACACACCTTTAAGAGCAAGGATAATAGTGAGCTATAAGCCAACCATAAACTTATTATGTGAAAAAGAAAGATAAAGAAAAAAATTAAGTGTTAACTCTTATGCAAAAGATAGCTCTACATATGCCCAAGATATATGCATTAAGTTTATAATGAGAGAAAGAGAGGGGAAAAAATAGAACTAACTACTAACCTACTCCCTCCGTCCCGCTCGCTAAGGCGCACAAACTTGGCATAGTCTTCAAAACTAATATTTTACTTTAAATTTCTCATATACTATAATGTTTGTAGCAACAAAATCACAATCATATAAAAATAAATGTAAATAATAATCCAATGACATTATCTTTATCGAAAAAAAATTAATTTATAATAACTATTTACTGGTCAAACATTTAAATAGTTAAATTTTAAAATACGTGCGCGTCTTAATGAATAGGACAGAAGGATAGCCAGTACTCACTCCGTTTTTTTTTTTTGACGGAAAGTACTCCATCCGTTTCAAAATAATAAGAATCTAAGATATCGGAGGAGACATTTCCTGTCCAGATTCGTTTCCTGTCCAGATTCGTAGTAAGGAATGCTCCATCTTATCATATATTCTTATATTTTGGAATTGGAACGGATGGATTCTTATATTTTGGAACGGATAAATCATATCTTACTATAAAGTTATCCCCCACTAACTCCTTAAGCTTAACATGCAAAGATGCCACATCATCATCCACTAACAAGATGCCACATCATCATCCACTAACAATCATCACATTTAAACATCATGCAAACATGCTATATCTTTATAGTTTTATAATTTAAAAGCTTTTTAAATACAAACATGTTAAATATCATCCAAAATAATTCACATAATGTTTCAATGTATATCTTTATTATGTTTTATAATATCCTATATATTTATATAGTTCATCCTCATTTAGTTAGTGCTTAAATGATTAATCTATGGTCTAAATTAAGTCATATCATATCAATTGTTTTTAGCCAATAGATGATTAATCTACGGTTCAAACCATCTCCCTACATTTCTTCTTCCATAAAATCATACCATCTTACTTTTTACGTTTGAATCACCATTCTACATACTATTTAAATTTAAATTATCATAAACCATATTAATTTACTTAATCTGATGTTATCTAGCTATCTTACACGCTATTTTTTTTATTAATATCATACTAAATTTCCGCAGCAATGCGCGGGGTTTCAGCTAGTTCTTTAATATTTTGGAACCGAGGGAGCACTAGTTTAGCTCGATCTTATTAACCGGTTTCCCCGGGGACCTAAGACTAAAAAAAACCTCCACCACGCCCACCAACCACCATGCCTCCCCTCCCTTCCCCTTGGAACCAACGCATGCGAACGCCCCCGCGCGCGCGCGCCCCTCCCTCCCCACCATTCCTTCTCGCCGCTCCCTCCGCAACCCACCCTTCCTCCTCCCTTCCCCGGTTGCAGGCGCGGCGTCGATGCGATCCTGCCGCGGCATCGCATCCGCTGCGTAGCTCGGCGGCCGCGGGTTGGCGCAACTTCTTCCTCTTTCTCTTTTGCTTTCCTGGCTTAGCTCCGATCCTGCGCTGATTCATCCTCCGGTAGGTTCTGCTTCTTGTAGAGGCAGATGATGATTTGGATTTTTTTTTGTTTTTGTTTTTTTTTTTCATGTTGATTTTTGCAGATTTCGGTGGGGTTTTTTTGCCTGGTGTTTCTGCTCGACCATGCTGGCAGGTCCTTCATCTAAGAGGGTGATGCTGCTTCTTTGGGGAGGCATTTCAGCAATTGGCAGCTAACTCTTTAGACCAAAAGAAGAAGAATTCTGTGGTTATATGCAACATAGAAGCGCATTCTTGCTTTGATATTCGCCGTTTTACCGGGTCGGCAGTGACCATGGAGCAAGTGGTCGGAGGGAAGTTTAAGCTCGGGAGGAAGATTGGGAGTGGGTCATTTGGGGAGCTATATCTCGGTATGTTTCATGCATGTAGCTAGCTCATGAGGAAAACTGTTTCAAAATTTGTGATTTTTATGCTTTTCTCTCTGCCTTTTTGTTGATGTAGGTGTTAATATACATAATGGGGAGGAAGTGGGAATAAAGCTGGTATGTCCTTATAAAATTTGTTGTAATTTATTTACGGGTTGCATTTTGGTTATGGCATTTCCCTTGCCTAGATATCCCTTCTTCTCTTTTCTTTTTTTTGAAGTTATGTATAGGTTAGAGTTGAAATGTTTGCTAAAAATATTGGTTTCTTTTTTTTCCCCCTCTATCTGATTTGTGCCAGGAATCTGTGAGATCAAAACATCCACAGCTGCATTACGAATCCAAAGTTTATATGCAAATGCAAGGCGGAAGTAAGACGATTGTTTTTATTATGTGTTCTGTTTACAAATGATCTTATACCAGTTAGTCCCTAAGTTTGCTGAATTCCTTGTCAACAACTACAGATGGTATCCCACATATGAAGTGGTACGGTGTCGCGGGGGAGCACAACGTTATGGTGATTGATCTCCTTGGCCCAAGTTTGGAGGACTTGTTCAACAGCTGCAACAGGAAATTTTCTCTCAAAACCGTCCTTATGCTTGCTGATCAAATAGTAAGTTCACCACCTCTTAACTATGAATGAATACAAGATGCTGCAGTGCTGGGTGCTCCTAGAGTTAGTTAGGAAGAAAATCCACCTATGGAGTTTCATCACAACTTCCTTTTTTCTCTCCAAATCCTGTTTGGAACTTGTTTGCATATTCTTACCCGTATCCCATGCAACAAAAATGTTCGAGATAATGATCATGCAAAATACACAAACTACACCAAAGGCTAACATGAGGAGATTGTGATCCTGAACATGATTAGGATGATGATCTAATACTCCTCAGAAAAATGCAAACTTAAGTCAGGCCTTTAAGAACAAGGGAGGATATTTAAATATGTGCAGCGAGAAAATTATTGATAAGCTTATCAGGCATCCATTTGTCAGGTTTAGATGCTCTTCAAATATCTGACTTTTATGTTTGCCAGGTTTGCCTTGTTGACCCTTTTCTTTTTAGATAAACCGAGTGGAATACATGCATTCCAAGGGATTCATTCACCGTGATATCAAGCCAGACAATTTCCTTATTGGCTTAGGCCGGAAAGCGAACCAGGTTTGCATTATAAAGAAGTTTTTCCAGTTACCATATCCATTTACTCTTATTTTCCACATAAACCGAAATACTGAATATTAACAGTGTATTTTCATACCAGGTTTTCCTTATTATTACGAATAAATACCCAAAGCTTCTTATTCACAAATTAGTGTTACATTAAAAATGTACTCTTTTTATTTTGTAGGTGTACATAATTGATTATGGGCTTGCTAAGAAATACAAGGATCTCCAGACCCATAAACACATTCCCTACAGGTGAATCATCATATTATTGTAGTCTAGAAACTAGAACTGATGTTGGTTTTTTGTTGTGCTAAGTGGATGTGCTGTCAAATTTACATTGCATTTCCAGAATTAAGTAGTGCAAATTTCTGTGTATTGTCTTACATTAAATTGTATCTGAATATTTTTTATATATATAAATAGTTCCTAGTGGTATATTATACCATGGGATGAGCAGTTGAGCACTGAGAGGGTCTGCATGAATATTAATATATTATGCAGGATTATATTTATATGGACTTGGATTGTAGTATATGTAATCTCACAAATATATAAACAACATTTTCTTTATATTTGCACATTCAAACTTCAGACACTATCCGCAATGGTTATTTTGTATGGTTGCATTCATTTTTCTTCTAGAATAACTGTGGTACCAGAGCTTACAAGTTTTCTAGTGGTATATTGTGCAGCACTGCAGCCTAAGTTCAAATCTGAATTTATGTCCAGGATATGTCTTCTTGTGTCAATGGATTTAAGTTGGGCCCTGATGTTTGATTTTTTTTTTGTTACTTTATACAGGGAGAACAAGAATCTGACAGGAACGGCACGTTATGCTAGTGTGAATACTCATCTTGGAATAGGTGAGCACAATAAGCAAGGCCAACATAGTTATGTTTATTCACAAATTATGTTAAAATCAAAAATATTTAGATTCTTATAATCCTTATTGTAAAATGAATGCACCAAATCTATTTTTAAAGTAAGCAAAAACACATTGTCTACATATACATGTATGATGTATTAATGTCTTGCAGAGCAAAGCAGGAGAGATGATCTGGAGTCTGTTGGCTATCTTCTCCTATATTTTTTAAGAGGAAGGTTAGGCTTGATATGATTCTTTGTACTTTACTATCTTGCCTATAATCTTTGAATAGTGCAACTGCTTATGCTTTTTTATTGTTCTCAGTCTTCCATGGCAGGGTCTTAAAGCTGGTACAAAGAAACAAAAATATGACAGAATCAGTGAAAAGAAAATGCTCACCCCAGCAGAGGTACTGATGCTTGCCATCACGAAGTTCATCATCCTATTATTGGCAACTCCTAGATGCATATGCACTAAAATTGTTTTCACCAGGTTCTGTGCAAATCTTATCCATCAGAGTTCACCTCATATTTCCACTACTGTCGTTCCCTGCGATTCGAAGATAGACCAGATTACTCTTATTTGAAGAAACTCTTTCGGGATGTATTTACTCGTGAAGGTGCGCAAGTTCTTTCTTCTTTAAGCTCTGTTTTTTTTTTAACTGTTTTTACCAACTGGACATCTTTTATGACTTGATGGAGGTCTAACTATAAATTATAAGTAACTGTAGGGTACCAACTTGATTACATATTTGACTGGACTACAAGCAAAAATCCTCAGATGGGTTCTACCAATAAGCTTATTCAAGTAGGTGACATTTAACTTTCACTGTTATGCTTTTTAAGTAAAAGCTGGGCGTAAATCACCTCTGATCTAAAAAAACATTTAACTTTCACCCTTTTGTGTTGTTCTGTCTAATTTTCGTTGAATTACAACTATCTTTTCTGATATCCAGCAACAAAGTGGAAGAATGATTGGAATTGGACCCTCTGTCGAGCGAGCAGACAAAACTTCAGGTCTGTTTTCTTCTACTGAATTGCATCCGTTCGCTACCATATGAAATTACTGATTCATTTCCGTACTGACTAACTTCTATTGCTAGTGGGACAAGAGATCCGGGATAGATTTACCGGTGCTGTTGAGGCCTTTGCCAGAAGAAACCCGGGTTCCGGTCGCCTCGGAGACAATTCCAGGCACAAAAGCCTCGCGGATTCCTTTGGTTCATCTACAGAAGCTGTATGTATTAGCATTTCATCATGATAGACACTGCACATGATTTCAATCTACTATGGACATTCTCACTCTCACATTTCATGGTATCAGCCAAGAAATTGCTTTCACCGGACAAATCTCGTCAAATTTTATTCTGATTGCATTCCATCCAAGATTCCAAACCAGTGTTGTTTTGGCCTTAACCAAATTCAGTCATCCAGACATGAAACTGTAAATGCAAATGCTGAATTAGATTTCTGGAATGGGAACTTACCACTTTGTTTCGTGTGAATCAGGTTGTTGATTCGGAGAGAACACGAACCATATCCAGGAACAGGAGCTCGGCGAAGATGCCCACCGCCGCCGCCGCCGCCGCCACCCCGTCTAGCCGGGGGACATACTCGAAAGGCGACGGCGGCGAGCAGAACCGGGCCGGCCGGTGGGTGTCGAGCGGCAGCGGCAGCAACCGCCCGTCCCCCGCCGCCGCCCAGCGGCACCACCACCACCACCACTCGGCCGCCGCGGACGACAGGTCGCCGCCGGCAGGGAAGGGGGGTACCGCTATCCGGTGCTTCGAGCGCCTCTCGATCGGCGGCGAGAGGAGGAAGTGAAGTGATCCTCCGCCGCCCACCGCCGCCGCCTCGCAGGATTGTTCGATGTTACTCGCATGAAAACGCCGCGCGTCTCACTCACCGCTAAACCAACCTTTCGTCTTCCCTGAGATTTTTCCATTTCCATGTGTGTGCTATGAACACCGTGTGCAAGTGCATCGCCGCCGGCGGCCGGCGGGGAGGGGATGGGCGGCGCCGCCGCCACCGCCGCCGCCGCTACGGGGTTTGCGGCGGCGCTCGTGAGCCGTTGGATCGGCGGTGTGCGGCCCGGATCAAGTGTTTGTCACTTTTACGGGTGAGTCCTCGTAGTATATCGTATTATCGTTTGAGCCCGTCGGGAGATGGATTTTTGGGTGAGTACTGTATATAGTCGAACTCAACCATGCCAAATACTAAAAATGAAAGATTTTGGGAATGTCAAAAAAATTAGCACAAATTCGGTTAATTGGTTTGGAACACAAATTCATCTCTTCTACGCGTATTTGAACTTTTGCAATCTTTGAAAAAAAAAATAGCAACAAGTTAAATTTCAACTTTGCCAAAACTTTTGGCATGGCCAAATATTGCCAATGTAAAAAAAAAAAAAGAAGAATTGCCAAGGCTACAAATAGTAACACCGTGCTATCGATTGAGCCTGTTAGGAGCTACTCCCTCCGTCCCAAAATAACTCAATTTCTGAGTTTTCGTGTCCAACATTTGACCGTCCGTCTTATTTGAAAAAATTTAAAAAGATAAGCCACGCATAAAGTATTATTCATGTTTTATCATCTAACAACAATGAAAATACTAATATATAAGACGGATAGTCAAACATTGGACACGGAAGCCTAGGAATTGAGTCTTTTTGGGACGGAGGGAGTATATCACAATTGACAATTCACTAAGGTTGGATGGTTTGAGATTAGAGTGACTATGGGATGAAACTACATTTTGATTAATATGAATTGGTTGGCGGAAACCTCGTAGTATGCAGTATTACTATTTGAACATGTCTCAGGAAACTGTTCTTTGCAATTAGGGATAAAGAACAGTGAAAGAAACTCCCGATTGAGCAAGCATTGTTCTATAAAAGTGATACCGTTTACAATCGTTTTCTTTTCAAGCAATATATAAATTTTGGTTTTTCTATTTTTTTCAAGAACACTCCCATCGAGCGACTGATGGGAGATAAAATATCGGACGTTTGCTCCACCATTTCTTATACATTCCCTCATCTCTTTCTCTCTCTCTCCCTTCTCTCTCTGCACCTTTTTCTCTTCTCTGTGAGTAGGCAATGAGCTGGCATTCACAAGGAGTTCATCACTCATGGGTTGGCAAAAAGAGCAAAGCCATGGTGGTGGCGGTGGCAAGGATGTGGCCAAGCTCTGTGAGGCGACGGCCATGCAAACGTGGCCGAGCTCTGCGCAGTGTCAACGACAACGGCCACGCGGATGTGGCCGAGCTTAGCACGGTGTCGGTGACAATGTTGCAAAGCAACCACATAAGTAGGTGGTAGCGATTGTAGCATATTTTTTTGGCCACGATGTCATCTCTGCAGCTACACGCATGGCGCCATCCCGATGTCGATGTGGCGGTAACCATTGGGGAGGAGTAAGAGTTAGATCTGGATTTTTTTTCTCTCGAATATTTGATATTTCAGCTCATGTATCTTGATGTTTCATTAGTTAGATTGAAATGATGTCGTGGGATTTTGGACGGTGTTTCTTTTTCCCGATGTATTCAGATATGTTCGATGTTTCAATATATTTTCATACACTGAAACATTTTTTTATTATATACTAAAAATATGTAACGGTGAAACAATGCGTAATTTTTAGAAAAAACAATCAACCTTAATCGCTTCGTAATTTTTTCTAGCACCATTTTATAGTCAACACTAAATACTAAGTTGGTTAATATAAAAACTCGTGGCCAAACAAGAATCGTTTCTGAAAACAGTTTTCCTCCCTATTTGCAAATTGCAATCGCACCATTTGCCTTCTTTTTATCATGGGTCTAAACCCAAACATTGCTTACGCCATGCGAGCACGCACGCGCTGACGCGTTTATTGTTGTTTTTGCACGAGGACAGGTCAAACTCACAGGTAGTAAAGCGAAAAAGGTGCTGTTTCTCACGCACGCTCCTATTCTTTCAGTTTAGACAGTTGGGCCCTCATAGCTTTCCATGTCTCACAGATTGGTCCCTGAGTAGTGAGTAGGATGAATGTACCAAAATGGTGCTGAATTTGCGAATCATGTCTGCATCAACGCATTGTTCCAATGTACAGAAGCTTGAACTGAATCAAAAACACGAGCTGATATATCAGACGTTCACCAAAATACAAAATTACAACCACACAAGCACGTATGTCCTACTCTCTAGCCGACAAATGAAGGTCTCCATGCAGAAGAATTGAGCTAACACTAACAGTGCCACGAGTTTATAGAGAAGCCTTTTTTTTTTTTTTTACTCACTGAACTTTCGGGCTTGTCAGGTTGATACCCATCCATCTTCACATAGTTGAAGTATCAACCATGAACCATCCGATATTTACAGGTGCAAATGTAACCATGAACCATCCGATATTTACAGGTGCAAATGTACTATTTTGGTTCGTATCACGAATTTGAAATGTAGGTACAGAGCAGGTCTTTGTGTAAAATGTTGGGTTACAGAGAAGTTCCCTCTTCTATGGATTTTTCAGAGCAGCCAGCCTCTTCTCGAGTTCGTCCAATTCTGAACTGTACACGAGGAAACCATAGAGTCAACACAGTGGAAAATCATGAATGAATAGGCGAATAGATATGTAGGTGTCTGGGAAGCAATGATTCTAACACTCGGTTCAGATAGATCTGAAAGCTACTACATACATAATGGTTGGTGATGACTTTGTTGTATCAGCTTATACCGAAACACATTAGAATACCATATACAATCAAGAGACAAGTTCTAAAATTCAAAAACTAGCACACACGCTGATTTGGTGATAACTAGAGTTTTTTTTGCCGGAATGACCGAAGGAGGTCATTCAATGTAATTAAGATTAACTAGAGTTTTTTCGGTCTGTCGCAATACGTAACTATTGATTTTTATATCTATTAATTCTTTTGACCCATGGCAAATAAAAAATCAGCAGGGATCTAACTAGTCATAGCAGCATAGAGTGGGAAAATACAGTAACTCTAAGTCCTTATGAAGGGGAAAAGGAAAGACAAAGTTAAGCAAACAAACAAGATGGTCAAAATCTTGGATCCAGCGTACCTTTCATCAGCTTGAACCTTCTTTCCAGCAATCCTTCCTTTAGGAGCTGAGGATAACTGTGAAGAGGAAAAGGATAAGAAAAAACTAAAACTACCTAAAAAAGAAAACAAAACAGACTAAAGAGCTAAGATAGTAACTTCAACTACCTGTGAGGCAATATCAACACCAATCTCATCCAGGACCTAAAAAACATAGACAAGAAATGATGAAAAATCAAATTCAAGGTATAGGGCTTATGGAAGGGGAAAAAGACGGAAGGGTAGCATTTCAAAAAGATTCTAGCAATTTGGTCTGGAGATAGGAATTGGAAATGACCTGATTTGCAAGGTCTTCAGTTTCTTCCTCAGCTTGATCATCGTCTAAGATATTGTCAATGGAGTCAGACATCATCTCATTCTGCTCAAAGAATAAAGAAAGTCAATGCATAACTTTCTACATACAGGTGCTATCACCGTTTAATTTTGTCTTACAACAAACAACCAAAGCTGTTAAGAACATAGAAAGTTAAGAGTACCGTCATATCCATTTGTGCTGACTGTTTTTGGAATTCTTGCATCACCTTCATCTGTTTGGCTGGATCCATTTGCTGCGAATAAAAACAAAATAAGATGAAAAAGTCATACTCATTAGAAGACATGTATTAAAGTCCTATCAGGCAACCCAGGTTAAATTCAGAAGTATCGAGCAGCACAGGTCAAAATTCAATCGCATTGAAAAGAAGTTAATAACATATGGAGAACACAAGAGAGAGATTAATATTAAGTTGGTTCTTGTATAAACTCCATACTTGAATATTCAAGTTTGTGCTATAATGATGTCCAATGCATATAAGCTTGGTGTGTTATTACCTTGTTCAGAGCTCCCATTGCTTTGCTTGCACTTTGCATGCCAGCAGCCACTGAAGTGTTGGCATGCATTGCCTATTGACAAAATTCAACATCAAGATAAAAAATGTTAACCCCATTATGTTGGAACGAAAGAAGCAAAAAGGGGAAACAAACATTTCACCTGTGTATGTGTTGCAATGCCCCTAATCTGAGCTCTGCTACCTTGTAAATTAGAAATTTGCTGTCTTAGCCTGATCAGCTGGCGGGCCAGAATTCTGGTCGCTGCCTATAAAAGAGATGGAAATCACAAGAAGTTATGAGCCACCGTATGATCTGAGACCAAAATTATTGTGCTGAAACTGAAACATAAGAACAAAAACCTCATTGCCAGTTTTTGCAGTCCTTTTGATTTCAGCAACTAGCTTCTTTTCCTGTTGATTGAAAAAAAATGTAAACTAGTGATGCTACTGATTCAATTTTCATCCTAAAAATTCCATGTTCAGATTGACAATGATAAGGCATATTATTGACAGTGAATTGGTTAAGCATACATCTCAGCTTAAAAACTTGGTTTCGTTTCAATGCAAAACAAATTCTCAGATGAATCTGAACACAAAAACTATTTACAAACTAGCAAATATTCTAGGCATTTTTTCTCATTAGTTAGACAACTTAAGTGGTGTGGCTAAAGATGCATACCTCTAGCTGCAACGTTCCAATATCTCTCTCAATACCTACAGATGAAATGCCAAGAAATTAGATTCTTCAGAAACGAGAATATGTAGGAGGAACTGTCCATATTTAATTTCAAGGAGAGCAAGTAGATCAAGGCTTCAAGCCTCATCAAACACCAAATCCTCGTGGTTGATAACTAGCCCTAGATTAGATTTCCCTATAACAACTAACAAATTCACGTTTTATGTTTCAGTTTAAGTTTGGTAACAGTAACATCAACTCCTCAAAATCTCAAAACATTTTCCAGCAAACATCCCAAATCAACATCACAGCTTATTTAAAGTAACATGCTATCCCCACAGAAAAGCTGCATTTAACCCTCATAGTGACGATCAGAAACAAATGGATGCAGCGACCCAGCTTTTGATTCAACACGCACTAGAAGTCTAGAAGCAAAACTGCAGCTAGCCTAGCATATGCGGATCGATATGCTCCAAAACACCAATTGAACTAGGGTAAAGGAAAAACACGATTACTTCTCTGGCACGACAACGAGTGTGCTGGAAAAAAAGGAATCGATCAAATCAATCACCTCTTGTAGCATTCGTCAGCTCACGCTTGCTGCTCCGGATCGCCTCTGCACAGTCAAAAAAACCCGCCCAAAATTAGAGCTCGGAACACAGCGACCGCACCGATCGGAACAGAAACAACCCCCCTAGGGATTCCCCCCGAAGCGAGGCGGATCAATCCGAATTCGATCGAATTGTTTGGCCGTCGGGGATCGAGCTGGAGGGGGTGGGGAGGAACGAGACGATCGTCGCACCTCGCGGCGTGGGCTTCTTCGCGAAGGGGTTCATCTCCGCCGCCGCGTGCGCGCCGGCGGCGGCGGTGTGCGTGCTCGCTCGTCGGCGGGGAGGGAGCGGAGGAGAGGGCGCGCGCGCGTTGGGGGAACACGCGTGGGGGGAGGCCGCGTAGGAGGAGGAGGAGTTTATTGGATTTTCTCCCCAACTATTTTTCCTGGTAGTTGCGCGGAAGGGCTAAAGCTAACCGCTGCGGGGGGCAAAAGCCTTTCGTTCTTTTGCTAACCGCGCGAGGGATCAGGGATGCACTACTAAAAGCGAGGTTGAATGGTCAACTGGGTCTTAAGTCTTAACTAAAGTCGGTCAATTATAATATTTTTAGGATTTATGCTATGCGCATATGACGTTAATATCTTTTCTTTTCTTTTCTTTGTGTCATATCGGATGGTGATGAGGGACTTAATCTGCACAATGAAATACTCCCTTATTCCCTAAATATTTGACGCCGTTAACTTTTTTAAACATGTTTGATCATTTGTCTTATTCAAAAACTTTTGCGAAATATGTAGAGTACTTTGAATGATAAAACAACTCACAAAAAAAATATAAGTATATAATTTTTTTAATAAAACAAATGATCAAACGTGTAATAAAAATCTAACAATGTCAACTATTAAAAAATGAAGGTGGTATAAAAAGAGGGCATGGTTACTCCTATGTAATCAAATGAAGCTTGTAAGAAGGGAACTGTACTACTATGGCTTGTCCCTTTTCCATAGGGTACAAATTAAAATAGGGTAGGAATATAGAATGAGATAGAAGAGGAACATGTAAATTGTAGAATAAATCTAAAGAAATTACAAATACTTTGATAAAACGATTGTAAAACTATATATTTAAGGATATGTATCATAAACTACAGATTTAGTGCTATATTTATTAGGTATCATATCATGAAAATACAAATTTAGTGATGAAGCTATCAAATAATTACAGATTTTAGAGTTTATAACAAAGTTGTAGTTTTATAAAAAAAGTTAATGTTAAACCTGTAGTTTTATGATACGATGACTTAAATATGTTCCATGGAAAATTTAGTGTTTAATATGTAGTTTTGTAATATATATTTTTAAATATGTAGTTTTACTATAGTTTAGTCAAAGTATACGTAGTTTTTTGATATTTACTCTGAATTTTACGCTCAATATGCAAGTATATGGTACTAGGTAATGACACTCGAGACCTATTTGGATATGTGAGTATAGCTACAATATCGTTGATAATAGTAGAGAAACTAAATTAAAATGGCCATCAATTGGTCTGATTGACGCACACCGATTTCCTTTTGTTTATCAAAAAGCCATGCAGGTAGTATTTGAAACAGATTATTTACCAGCTCATTGCGATAGAATTATTGGGAAACGAAGCGCTGCTGGAGATGGTGTGATCTGCCTCTAAAACGCAATCAATTTTTTTTACTCGGTTCGAACCACCAAGATTCACTAAATCAGGCACCCAAAAACATCTCATATTTCTTCTTAGAACCACAAACCACAAAGATTGCAAGTTCAAACTAAACAAACCCTATGAAACATGAGAAATTCTCATCTCAGAAATAAGAAACACTGATGAAACTGTTCTGTTCAACCGAATCTGCAGTTTTCAAAGAAGAGAGACTAGCAGAGAACTAGACGAGAGAACCAAAGAAGAGCATCACGTCAGAAATGGAGCGATGAGATCACGCGATCCGTCGGCCAAGTGCGATCAACGGCGAGGATGTGGCTGTCAATGGCGGTGGTCGAAGCAGAACTCCTCCCGGGCGCCGCACGAGCAGGTCACGCTCACCACCACCTCGCCGCCGGCGCAGGCCACGGCCGCCGCCGCCGCCGCCGCCGTGGTGGCGCCCTCTCCGCCGCCCATCCTGGAGGACGCTCGCGCCTCCCGCTCCTGGAGATGGGCAAGAAAACGGCGACGTGTGGAGCAATCAAGATTCAAGAACAGGGGGGATCGAAAGAGGAGATCGGTGCAGACGATTGGACGTGTGTTCGAACCTGGTTGGTCGCCTTCGCCGGCGAGGTGAGGAACGTGCAGCACGCGGTGGCCGCCGACGAGGACAGGGTGGCGCCACGGGAGGGCTCGCCGGTGGCCGGGCTTAGTACCGTCTTGGTGACCTTCTGCTGCGGCGGCGGCAGGGTGATCTGCAGCTGCTCGTCGCGCGGCGGCTGCAGGCTCGTACGGCCCTCGGCTGCGGCGTGGGCGAGGCGGCGTGACCAGAGGGTGCTGCTCCGGGACTTCTGCGCCGGCGACGACGAGATGGTGTACGGCGGCGCGACGAGACCGCCATCGCCGCTAATCTGAGATGGCTCCTTAGCCGCCGCGGACGCAGGGGAACCTGCCGACCCGGACACCGGATTCGGAGGAGCCGAGAACGGGACACCGCTGCGGGTGGTGTCGCCGGCGGTGCGGTCTGGCTCCGGCGAACGGAAGAACGCGAATCCGCCCCCATCGTTGGCGCTCCTGGTCGCCGGCCTCGGGGAAGCCAAGAACGCGGAGGCGCCAATGCCGTTGGAGCCCGTGGGGGTGAGCGACGACGACGGATCAGGTGGCAAGAACCCGGATCCCGCGCCGCCGCTGCTGGCGGTGCTGGATCCCATGGGCGTCAACGGCTGCTGCTGCTTCGGCGACGCGGCCAGCAAGAACGCGAACGCGGCGCCGCTCCCGCTGGACACCGATGGCGGCGTCAACAACACCCTCTCCGCCATAGCGGAGAACGACGAGCCCCCACCGCCTCCGCCTCCGCTCCCGCCGGTCCTCGTCGACCGATTACCCCCCGACGAGAGAGCCCCCGGGGAGGCGCTCCCCGGCGCGGGCGCGGGCGGCGTGGAGGCGAAGGGCGGGAGCTCCAGCAGCATCCTCTTGCGCGGGGAGAAGGGCGGGAAGAGGCAGCGGCGCTTGCGGCCGACGGCGCAGGGGTCGGAGAAGGCGACCGGCGACTGGTCGGCGCCGTCGACGCGGAGCTCGGCGAGGTGGTGCGCCTGCGGCGTGCGGAAGAGGGAGAAGGAGGCGGCCACCTCCATGGCTAGCTGGGTGCTCTCTTGGCTCGCGCGCGGCGCGGCTGCCTCCTCCTCAGGTTGTTCTTGTTGGGTTGGGTTGGTTACGATCTTGGTTGAGGTGAGGTGACTTGGTCTCGCTTTATGTAGCTTCGAGAGGTGACGGTTCTGGATCACTCACAGCCGTCGGATCAGTAAAGATCGGCTCAGATTCGATGATGGAACAGTATATAAGCTATCGTTTCTTTTTGAACAATGTTATAGCCTTATAGGGTGTAACATTTCTTGCTTGGTTTTCCTTTCAACTAGACTCTTGCAAGTAAGAAGTTATGAACATCTTGTTGAAGGCATGTTTCTTAAATGATTGGAAATGGAAAACATGTTAATCTGGGAATGCAGCTAGAAATATAAAGTTTTAACGTGAACAAAAACATTGCAGAGGTGTCATATAAGGCCCTGTTTGGATGACAAGGACTCTATCGAATGTTGGGACACTAATTAGTAGTATTAAACGTATACTAATGACAAAATACATTCCATAACCCTGGACTAATTCCCAAGACGAATCTATTGAGCCTAATCAATCATTAGCCTATGTGATGCTATAGTAAACACGTGCTAATTATGTACTCTCTCCGTACTAATAAAGAAAGTCGTTTAGGAAAATGTTTAAGTCAAACATTAGGAATATAAATCATGAATAACTCTCAAGTTATTGAGTTTGAAAATGTAAAAATTACATGAATGGATTTATCTTGAAAAATATTTTCATAAAAGTATACATATACCACTTTTCAATAAATATTTTTATAGAAACAAGAAGTAAAAGTTGTGTTTTGAAGACCGTGTCGCTATCCAAAACGACTTCGTTTACGAGTACGGAGGGAGTATTAATTAGGCTTAAAAAATTGTCTCGCGAATTAGCTCTCATTTATGCAATTAGTTTTGTAAGTAGTATATGTTTAATACTCCAAATTAGTGTCCATACATCCGATGTGATAGGGACTAAAGTTTAGTCTCTGGATCTAAAGACCACCTAACTCAACCATTTTACTTTGTTGTTAACTTCGTGTGTATATATATGTTGTAATTTGTTTTATTAGTATTTTAATTCTATGATTACCCGTAATTGTATTGATTTCCTTGCTTGTTTGTCAAAACACGCGAAATGCTTACTTTCGCTCCATGCAACTTTCCATTTGAAGCTAACGGATTTTGTTATAGTCGTAATTTTTTTCTTCATAAAATCATTATCTACTTTAAATTCTCTCCCAGGAATTATTGCGGGAGGGCCGACCTCGGCATAAGACTGAGTTACATCATGCAACTCAACGAACTAGATGAATATAATACACTGCCCATGCAATGCAACTTTCACAATAAGTTCTCACAACCATTCAACCACACGTTATGATAGATTGATAATATCATCTAAAGAAAATTCACAACAAATATTGATCTTGTTCTTCTCATAGGGTTTGTACCATCATCCACAAACTATAGAGAGAGATTGTGAGTTGTCATTGTATATTATTCCTACTGTTCTTTTACGAGGAATTGTAGGGGGCAATAGATCCACTTTAATTTTGCGTATTCAAGTGGATCAATCTATAGACAGTGTATTCTTTTGTGAATTAGTATTGAATGGTGTGTTTGGCATGTAGCATGGTGTTCATTCAAATCGTCAGGGATTTCATAGTGTATCTGGATCCTACATCAAGAAAACCAGACGTTATGTACCATGAACGAATGATCAAGGTCTTGTCAAGCAACAAACTACACAATGGAATGCAATACCTTTTCATTTGATTACCTTAATTTATTAATCCAAATAATTTTATGACATTAGCTTTTTTAACACTAAGCCTCTTTCATATGTTATATTTGGTTAGTTATAGAGTTTAATTTGTAAACGTGCAATATCACGTATTATACAGTTATAGTGGTCCACTAACTAGATCAAACACAACCATTCCTTTTTTTACTCTTCATGCCATCCATATTTATCTCAAGACTCCAATGGCATAATTTTGAAAAATGAACGGAGGGAGAAAAATACAGATAATACATGTGACCATCTCGTAAAACAGCTTCCAAATTAGTCCAGCAAATCCGTTGGCGCCATCCATCGCCGAACCCACCCGTATAATTCATACCTATTTCATTTAAACCCTCAAACCTCAGCGTAATAGCAACGAAATATAAATAAAATAATACTATTTATAACTTAATATGTAGATTCTTGGATAGCGAGATATATACTTAGTTTTTCTTTTGAATCGAAAGAAACTTAGGATTTGAAACTTAAATCAAGAGAGATCCAAGGGGTTACCTGCATTTTGAGAGCCCTCCCTCTCATGGCTTGCATTTGCAAAGCCTAAACCAAACCGAAAGTGCCATCCAAAAGACGATTTTATTTTTGCCCTCCGCTTGCTATATCGACGCCCACCATCTCCACCACCATCTTCCGCCTCCTCTCCTCTCTTCGCTTCGCTTCGCTTCTCCTCTCCCATCTCTCGCTTCGCTCCGCTTGCCTAGGGTTTCGCCTCCCGCCGGCAGCCGCGCCCCCGCCGCCCTCGCCTCAGATCCCGCCGCCGGCGACCCCCCCACGATCCTCCCCCGCCGCCCGCCGATCCCGTCGAGCTCCGGTTCGGTGTTTGCTCCCCTACTCCGCCGCCGCGACGCCTCGGGCTTGCAGAGTCTGGGCGGGCGCCGCGGGGGGCGCAGATCTAGGGTTTGGGGGCTCTGGCTGGTGCATGAGAAGGGCACCGGAGTACGGACGGCATGGAGGTGGAGGCGGCGAGGAGGGACGCGGCCACGCTGGACCCGGAGCTGCTGCAGCTGCCGGAGCTCTCGCCTGGCGCGCTCCGGGAGAACCCCGCCCTTGCTGAGGCGCTCTACTCGCAGTGGCTCGCGCTCCCCGAGACATCCAAGCTGGTAGCGCCTGATGCCCCCTCGCTCCTCCCCCCTCTCGTTGCTGGTTTGTTGCTTTGGATTTCGTTCGTAGATTGGCGTGGCTCGTGCGTGGATTTTTGCGTGGCCTGTGTGATCTCGTGCTGGAACTCGTGAGAGGTGTCGTTTGGAGTGCTTCGCTTGGTGCCTCTTCTCTTCTTCTTTTTCGTCTGTAGTGGTTTAGACTGTCGTGGTCGTATTATGCTTGCGAGCATGAGTTGGGGATGCAGTATACCGGGGGTTTTGGTAGATCAAACGGCTTGGTTCGGTGAATTTTATCTAATTATATAAGTTGCTTGCCCTGTAGGCTGTAGCTCGTTTAGATGGTCCGGATTATCCTTGTTTCCATATAACCTTGCATGTTTGTGATCTCCTGTTCGGAACCTGCCAAGATGCAGTTAGGTGGCATGAATACTGAAAGTTTTACTTAGCTTGTTTCTTAATTGCTGTAGCGTGAGGTCTTGACCAGTACGGAATATGTAGTTTAGTGACTTTGCAAGTCGAAAACTCGAAATGGCAGTTGCTAGCTAAATTATTTGGTCTATCCTATTGATTTAAGCCGAAAGAATCTTGGCACAAATCAAGATGATGTGTTAGTCCAGGAGTCATACTATCTAGTTTTGGGTTGTTTGAACTTCGAACCAGCTCACTGTGGCCTTATGAGCTATCTTTGCTGTTGATAAATACGTGATAATCAAGGAGATGGTATGTTTCTGCGATAAGTGAGTGTTGTGTGGGTCTGCAGTTTATCAGAATGTTGAATTCTAAGAGGCGTGTGTACAGAGTTTCTTCATTGAGTTTGATTTTGCAGTTGTATGATCTGCTAAAAATACTAGCTTACACTATCTGTTTTTTCTTTCTTGGCTTACTTTGGATGGTACCTGTAATTGTAAGTTAGTATATTGTTTTCACCAATCAGTTTGCTTTTGCAGTAGTATGCTGTGTTAAAAAAAACTAGCTTAAACGACCAGTTTATTCTTTCTATAAGTTGTATATTGTTCCAAAAAAAAAAAACTAGCTTACACTACCAGTTTCTTCTTTCTTGGTTTACTTTTAATGGTACCTATAAGCTGTAACTGTTATATCTTTGTTCGTTGCAATCTGCATGTGCCTTGGTTGATGACCGATATGAATGCCCTGGATTTTTGAGTGAGAGGAGCGGTCATATCTATTGATTGGCTATCTTTTAGTGTCCCGTTGGTTGCTAAATTTATCTGCACTTGTATAGATATTTTTCCTTGATGATTTTTCAAGGGAACATATGCAACAACAGACTGTGCAGGTCAAACCGTGTGATAATGACAATATATATATTTTACCTAACAGCATTTCCAGAAGCAAATGTTGTTGGCACATTGATTACCAGCAACTTACTCTGTTTTGAATTCTTAAATTCTATTTGCCTGCAAGATAAGTCCATGATAGAAAATGTGGATGTTCATTTGCAGATAGAACAGTGTTAGTAACATTGTTAAGAAGATGCATGGTAATGTGGCACCTTAGGAAAAATAACTCGTGTTGACAGTATCATGCATGATTGCAATCTGACTAGGATTATCATTTATCAATGGCTCAATGTGTAGCCAGTTTATACCACTGTGGTAATACTGGTCTTTCCTAACTATGCTAATGTTTCTTGTTTTGCTTCACTTTGTTATGTGGAATGGCTTCTTTCAAGTACTTTTTTTATGTTATCTTTATATATTAGTCTCTTCCTTTTTACACTGCTGTGCTTGGTATGTTTTCAATGTTCATGCTGTACTATTCATAGTGTTACTGGGACAAGCGAGCTGGTTTTTTTTTTAACTGTATCTGACTAGGTACGGTACATATCAGACACGGCTATGGGAGTCCAAGTTGCAGCTGATCCGTGCTACCATATATATATTTCTACTGCTTTACCAACTATTTTGTGTTATTTGACAAAAATATATATAATAATTAAATTTAAAATTATATACATTAGACGAATGCTTGAATCCTTTTTCTTAAAGCTTGCCAAATGGTCAGTAGAATTTAAGTCGGATTTTGGCACCTATGTCACTGGTAACACAGAGTCATACACATTCTTATGCAACGGACATCCATTTTTGAAGTACAATGTTTGGATTTCTTTGTGATTATTCATTATTAGCATTGTGCATAGCATAAAAATGGGTGGACATACTGAATTATTGATGAAGCTATGCATGAGGATGTCACAGGGACATGGAATTCTGAAATGTTGGATTGAGGTTATACAAAACATAGTTTCATATGTTCATAGCAATATATTTCCATATTTTGGAAAGTAAAATTGTATCTGATTCTTCTGGTGAAGAATCATGATAATTTGTTTATTTAGAACACATGATTAATTTGTACAATGTGATTATGTGCAATGCATCATCCTTACAAAATTTATTGTTCATGCCTGGCTGCCAGGTGAACTCTTTGATTGAAGATGCAAAAGCTGGTGCTACATTGAATGTTACTGGGAGCTCTGCTAGCACAAATGCTGCTTCAAGTGGTTCTTTGCCGTCAATGTTTCCGGCTGGTAGTGCTCCTCCCCTTTCTCCTAGAAGCACTTCTGGCTCCCCCCGTGTTATGAGGCGAGGATCTGGAGCTGGACCATCATCCTTGGGATCTCCACTAAAAGTAGTTAGTGAACCAGTGAGGGAGGTTATACCCCAGGTACTTATCTATTTTTGCAGTTAGTATTATTGTTGCGTTATTTCTGTTTGTCATCATTCAACCATATATTTATTTCTAATACTTCTTTGCATGCTATATGTTTTCAGTTTTACTTCAAACATGGGCGCCCTGCTCCAAAAGATTTGAAGGAGCAATGCTTATCTAGAATAGATCACCTCTTTTTTGCAGGGGAGGGACTCCAGATTCAAGGTGATTGCTTTGAGGATTTCATTTCTTGATTTTACGCATTAAAAATACATTTCTAAGTTTGAATATTATATTTGTCCATATCAGAATTTAGATCAGTCACAAAAGATATATGCAAACTTCCGTCGTTCTTCTCCAGTGTTCTTTTCAAGAAGATCGATGCTGCAGGCTCTGGAACTGTCACAAGGTATATTGTTCATTTCAATATCTGTGTCGATGCAATATAATGGCATCATTGGCATGTGCTAGAAGTTTATGGATCCTAGCTGTTAATCTGTTTTCATGTTTGGAAGACACGATCAATATTTTGTAGATGGACTGTTATGTTATAGCATAATTGTTCATTCCACAGGCTGTTCAAATTCTATACACTGCTTCATGGTGAAGCAATATCTGTGTTGATTTTGTTCTATTTACGTGGTTCTTTGTACTTGGAACCCAATCTGTTATACCTAGAAGTAAGGTATTCTTGGTTGGATCCTTCATTGCACAATTGGCTTTCTAAATCTGTTAGCTCGTGCTACTTTTCACTTGTCCTGGCTTTTGCCAGGAAATACAACATTCCAGACTATTTTAAGATATTATAAATACCAGTTTTGATAACCATCGTTATGTGCTATTCTATGGACATGATATTTGATCCTTCATTAGTAACTCTTAATTTTTATGCCATTAGAGTGTGCTTTGGCACCATGTGTTTCTTATGTACCTCATGATATTTGCTTTGTAATTGTTTTTGTAACTGGACTAGATTATCATATACCCTTAGCTTTAACGGTTGAATTTATTGATAACTACACATGAAGTGTTTCATATGTATTATTAAACAAATTTTGAACAATTTCATTTGTTTTTCTGGCTCATGCAGTCTAGCGGTGTTATTTCTGATGTAAAATATCCCAGTTCACAAGTTTGTCTCAGCCCCACTGCGCTGTTGAAGTCCTGAAACTTGAATTTAAGTGTACTTCCCATACATGTAGATGATTCCCCTTTGATGCATGTAGATGATTCCCCTTTGATCTTCATACTAAAATCTAATGTTTTCAGATTTAACATGGGTAAAGTATGAATTTATTTATATATTCAGGGATGCGTTTGTTGATTACTGGATCAATGATAACAAGATTACAATGGACACAGCTAGCCAAATCTTTGAAATATTAAGAAAGCCGGATTACAATTATCTCACTCAGGTATGTAATTCTTGTGCTGGTTCTTTGTACCCTCACACCAGCATATACGACTACAATTGGCAAAGATGTTCTTATATGTTGCTCATTTTCTTTGATGGGATCATTAGTTCTCTGTAATTTCATTGATTTTGTGTAATTCCCACAGGAGGACTTTAAGCCTGTCTTAAAAGAACTTCTGGCAACTCACCCTGGATTAGAGTTCTTGCAAGGCACCCCTGAGTTTCAGGAGAGATATGGTACTTTCTGCCATCCAGTAGCAATGTTGTTGTGTATCTCTCGTTCATTTTGGTGACAATCAAAATACTGATTTTCTTCTCATATAGTGATGTATGACACTGAATTTTTTTAGTAGTGTATGGTGAATGTTGATATGTAAAAATATAAGCATGTGTGTGTTCTAACTAGAGATTGCCATAGTAAAAAACAACTAGCTATTGATTATTTTATGAGGATTCTACGATTGGACCTGGTCAATGACTATCGGTAGTGATTTGCTGGATGCCTGCATCTCATTCATCTGCTAATCGTTTATTATGTAATTTTCAGCTGAGACTGTAATATACAGAATCTTTTATTCCATAAATAGAGCTGGAAATGGCCATCTTACCCTCAGAGAGCTAAAACGTGGGAATTTAATTGCTGCGATGCAGCAGCTGGATGAGGAAGAGGATATCAATAAAGTGTTGAGGTAATTAACATATTTAATTGTTAATGTATCCACGGTATCCATTCTTGCATGCATTTGCAATATATCTTAGCAGAATGATGGCACTGATTATAATAGTATTAATAATTGTGATTTAATTCCTTACATGTATTTTTGTTGTTACCTGTAATAATCTATTACTGGGTCCTGGGGATCCTCAGGAATTACTTGGATTCAAATTATATTATTTATGTGCGAATCAAACAAGATTTTTTACATTTTTTTCCAAATGTGTTAATTTTCTGATGCCTAATGCAGATACTTCTCATATGAGCACTTTTATGTGATATACTGCAAATTTTGGGAGTTGGACACAGATCATGATTTTTTGATTGATAAAGAGAACCTTATCAGATATGGAAATCATTCATTAACCTACCGAATCGTTGATAGAATCTTCTCACAGGTTAGTATGTTCTATTCTGCATACAGACCTGAGATGCTGCCTTAGTTGGTCTAAATGTTGTTTCCTATATGTTATTTAGGTCCCAAGAAAATTCACAAGCATGACAGAAGGAAAGATGGGTTATGAAGATTTTGTTTACTTTATTTTGTCTGAGGAAGACAAATCATCCGAGCCTAGCCTTGAATACTGGTAAGTATGTTCTATTAGCGTAGATAATTCTCCTTGGTAGGCACTCGTAGTTTTTATCTTCTATATGCATTGTATATTCTGTGTCACTTAACTTGATTAAGCTATCACTTTCACTGTTTAATTTAGAGTGTAAATGTGTGGTGGAACCAGCTATTGTCCTGTTTTATGTCCAGGCATTGAAGACTACAGTGAACTCAAAGATTTTTATTTTTACAGCACGCTTTGTTTTGCAGAATTTTAAGTAACTTATGCATCTACTTTTAACTGGTATGGGGCTAGCAGGGAGCTTGCCTATTGAGTTTTGCCTTACAGTGGCTTTAATATTGTAGTATATTTTACAACTAATTATGTTACTGTATTCATTGAACATATGAACCAATTTTACAGGTTTAAGTGCATTGACCTTGATGGAAATGGCATTTTAACCACCACTGAAATGCAATTTTTCTATGAGGAGCAATTGCACCGGATGGAGTGCATGGCACAAGAACCTGTGCTTTTTGAGGACATATTATGCCAGATGATTGATATGATTGGACCAGAGGTAGCATCTTGGACAGAATTATTGATGCATTTTAGGCCTGTTTGGAGCAGTGGAATGTCAGCATGTTGAGGAATTGCACCATTTAATGCAAAATTCCTGTGTTCCAAACAAGTCCTTAAACTGAATTTGATAAATCTTTTCTTTTCCACAGAACGAGTGCTACTTTACACTACGGGACTTAAAGCGGTGTAAACTCTCAGGGAATATATTCAACATCCTATTCAATCTCAACAAATTTATGGCATTTGAAACTCGTGATCCATTCCTCATTCGCCAGGTGATCACAACTTGCCATAAAGCAGTGAATTCACTGTTAATCATCTAAATAACAAGTTGGATCATCTTTTTATTTCAGGAACGTGAAAATCCAACTTTGACCGAGTGGGATCGGTTCGCACATAGAGAGTATATTAGATTGTCCATGGAAGAAGATGGTGAAGATGCTTCAAATGGAAGTGGTGATGTGTGGGATGAATCGCTTGAAGCTCCATTTTGAAATATGTGAGTGTTCCTCTTCTGTTGTTTGTAAATGGAATCATTTATCTATATAATAACTTAATACCAAAATTTGTCAGACTTTAGATTTTTTATTCTGATCTTTAAAGAAAAGAAAGTTTGAACCTTACTGTATGTGATTAATATGCCAAATCGGAGATTTGATTTTTTTTTAAAAATAAACGTAGCAATATTTTTGTTGGCCTTTTGAAACCGTTGTTTCATGTTTGCATCTTATCTTTTAACAGCTCTTGCTGGCTGAATCTTGTGGGACATGGATGGAATTGGTTTGGAGGTCAAAGAAGTGTAAAGTTGTTCGCTAGCCTGTGGAGACCATTGCAGGCTCGAGGAAGTTTCAGTAACACCAAAGACTTCTTACAGGATTTACTGTGCAGGTCTGATTCGATAGTATCGGTTGTCCAGTTGTGCAAAACATTTTTGCTTGGCAGGAGAAACGAGGAAGTTGATGTGGGCGTCCTGCCTTGTCAAGGCAACAACCTCAACAGTCTCAAGTGATGCTATAGTGGGGGACCTTTCATGGTCAACATGTTTCTGTGTTCTTATTGGTGCTTTAGGGGGGATGTCGGTTTATTCAATTGCTGTGCTCAAATTTTGGAGCTGAACTGTTATTGTTTGGCTGCCATTTTCTTTGTTATTTTGTGGAAGTGCGAGCAAGCAATTCCATCATTAACTTTGATCATGGTATGTAGCTTTCTGGTTCTGCTTTCTGTTCAGTATGGTGTTTTGTAGCTGTTGCCGTCACTCGGTACATTTTGGGAGGTAAGGTAAAAAGACCTCAGGATATGGATATCTGTTGTCATTACCCATTTGTAACATTAACAAGAAACGGTGGATGGGTGCATAAGAAATTTAAATGAGGATGTAGGTTCCATCATCAACCCAGTTTCTGCCTTGAGTTGAGACTTAACGGGATGCTTTAGTTTTCCCACACTGGCGTTTTAAGTTTGTGCCATTATTTGCAACGCCTTCTTGCTGAAATTTGATTTCCCTCATGTCCAATGCATCTAAATCAGTAGGGACTGATCATCCCCCTTATCCGGTATGCTGAAACCTTTAGCATATTGCCTAATTCACCCGTGCCATTTTTGTTTGTCATGCTTGGTAGATATGCCGATTTGTGGGACTGTAATTCAACTTTGCATATGTTAAGGTACTCTGATTGTTTGTTCAATCTGGGGGTACACATTCTTCAGCGCTGTGATGTTGCCACTACTGTACATAGACTGGATCACAGGGCACCAGTGAACGGTTGCCCTACCACATAGAGATACTCGGTAATGTGCAAGTAGGAAGTATATGATAAAGTTATTTGCGTAGAAATTATGTAATACTACCTCAATTGTGATAAAGACGTCATGGAGGTACTCATGTGTGGTACTCCAGAATTGCCTAAAGTAATAAAACTACACTATACAGGCTTCCTCTGTGATGCCGGTGGTCTTCATGAGAAGGTTTTGAAACATACTCCCTTTGTCTCAGAATATAACGGATGCGATGTGATCTAGATTTCCATCCTAGGTTGTTATATTATGAGACAGAGGGAGTAGCTTATAGCGGCATTCGCCGGAACAAGGATTCCTTAACCCAAATTAACATGAACATGTAAAACATTCCAACATGGTAACTTGACATTTCAGAAAGCTAAAGTAGTTACAGACCCTCGACATCCTGTTTGCATGATGTAGGGCGGCCTTGGTAATCCAATTCTGCGCCTAAGCTTACTGTGATAGCCCTGAATTTCAGTCGTCTTATCCATTATATCTTGGACTTGTTCATCTTCTGATTGGATAACGGAGAGCATCTTACTATTTCCTTTGAAATTTCTATGGAATGAATAATTTTATAGTGATTTTAGAGGAAAGTTAGTAAGAGCTCTAATATTTTAGAAAGTTTGTTTTTAGTTTCTCATCATATTCTTGTGTTTTTTTTCATGGTCTATTCAAACTATCGTTCCTTTTTTTTTAATCCTTTGTTTTGCAATTTTATTTCAATTAAAATTCCGTGTTTTTATATTTTTACTGATTTTTCAATGTTTTAAGGAGCACTAAGATTATCGATAGGTTCAAGAAAATCAATAACATCATTAGGTTTCTGATCTATAGTACGAAAAAGAACTAAAAGAGGTTGTGGTAAACGGCTCCAAATATGGATTCCAAGAAACATGCTTCATAGGTTAAGAAAAAGGTTAATTGGACTCATGCCATAAATATGTCATTACTGTTCGCGTAATTGGAATCATACCATTGCTACTTGTTTGTAATCTGGTGCCACTAACATACCCCATTCATTTCAGGTTATAAGACTTTCTAGCATTGTCCATATTCATATAGATATTAATAAATCTAGGCGCACATATATGTCTAGATTCATTAACATATATATGAATGTGGGTAATGCTAGAAAGTCTTATAATATGAAACGGAGGTAGTACGCATTTTGTATGTATTGGACAAAATTGCTCTCATCTTCTGTCCACTCTCTCTCTTATCTCATCTTTCCCTTTCTCTATCCCGTCAAACGCCGGTGACACATCCTTGCTGCTCTTCGACTGGGTTGACCCGTCCGCCTCCACGCGCCACCGCAGGAGCTCGAGACGGCGGAGAGCACCGAGCAGGTCCACCCACACTTCTTCACCCACGGCCGCTCTCCCCTCGGTCCTCACTGCTTCGGCATTGTCATCGTCGTCGTCGCCGCCCAGGACTCCTCACGACGAGGAGAGGCCACCGGATATGGGCCAAAGAGGAAAGGTGACCGGATCTAGGCTGAAGAGGAAAGGCAACCAGATATGGGACTCGTTGTTGCCGTCTCCATCATGCGCCACCGCCCCAGCCTCCTTCCCCGACTCCGCCTTCTCGGACAAAGAATGCCGAGGAGGGAGGAGGCGACGACGGTGGCGGTCATGTCCATCATCAGCCACGCTTGCGGTCGCCGCCATCTCGCCATCGCCGCTCTCTCAGGTTGTGGAAGAGAGAAAAAGGAAAAAGGGGGAGAAGAAGGGAGAAAAAGGATAATTTGGTCCTTTTTTAAAAAAAAAATGCATCCAAGAGGTAAATAGTGGCATATCTTAAATATGTGTAAAATTATAATGGCGCGGTTCCAAATACTTTAATAGTAGTAGTGTATTTCAAAATCAGCATATTTTGTGACATGGATCCAATTAACCCAAAATAGAATTTGAGAGTAAGAAAATGCATACCTACCTAAATGCAACCAGGCAAAAGTATTAATTTAAAAAAAGAGATGGGAAACTGCAAACATAATTTCTTTAATGGTAGAATGGCCGAATGGCATGGACAATAATTTCATCACATCCATATAAGTTTTCACAGGTTAGTAATACAAATTGCCAAAAAATTCATGAATAGAATGGCATAATAGGTCTCTTAGTACCTCTTAGCCTTCTTCCATAGATCCTGTACGCACAAATAAATAAAGAATAACTGTGCACTAATGCAGGGACTAAATTAAGCTGAATCAAGTTGTATAGATGAAATAGGTTAATTTAAACCATCAAGATTAAAATTTGTAGCATCATGGTTGCATGATCTTCCAAATTAAACCTGTAGCCTTCGATCGAAACCAAACCTGTATAAATGGTCTTCCCGGTGAAAGAAATTTCAGGCTGTGCTACTTATTTCAAACTGAAAATTTCCAACCTTGAAAAATGCACTAATTTAAATGAGATACAACTGATTTAAGTAGTTCATAGCTCTGAAACACCATACCTTGATTTTTCCTAATAATTATGTAATAGACTAATAGTTAACAGATTGAGCCACAAAACTCTATTGCAATAAATTGCTAGATTCCCCAAATTTAATCACTAAGTGCATTAGTTACTGAAGACGGCAAAGGATCCGCCTTTCTTAGAGAGGAAATAATGGATCTAGAAAGAAAAGGCTAGCAGCCTGAGCCAGCAGTATCATCATGCAGTAGAAAAAACATGAAGAGCAAACTGACTGCTACACTATGAAAGCACTACCACATCTGCAAATTCAGATGAAGAGTTTAGATTATCAAAAATTGCGAAGACTACTCTTTATCTGGAAAAAAAACACAACATATTTATGGTATGCTGCAGTTCCTAACAGACCATCAATCAGTATTCAGTACTATCTCAATTTTGCCTAAATCTTAATGTCGTCTTTTATGGAATTTTTACTGCACGTACATATTTAAATCAAGTGAGATTCAATGTCAATAACCATGATTCCAAGCATCATTTTTACAGCTTCGTACATCGACAGAGCGCACCAATTCATGAGCACCGCGTTCAAAGGAATTAAGTGGCAAATCATAGGCATGTAGTGGATTGAAGGAAAAAAATGAGTCTAGATGGTGCATGATACATATTCATATATTTATCAATTGACAAATATACCAAGCTATAGAATTGGCTACCTATATGCATAGAAACTAACAACTACATAGGGCATACCCATGCCACTGTTTTTTTTATAGTGTCACGTATAAATTCAGAACTATAGCTACAATATTTATCAATCCTGGCAGTTACCAAAATCCAAAAGTAATGATAATATATCATATTCATAGAAATCCTTAATTTGATG
The DNA here is from genome assembly GCA_000338895.3 of Oryza meridionalis. Lineage (NCBI taxonomy): Eukaryota > Viridiplantae > Streptophyta > Magnoliopsida > Poales > Poaceae > Oryza > Oryza meridionalis. The sequence goes on from CM002533.2 coordinate 18,659,488, forward strand.
TCCTAGTATAGTAAAAACAAAGAAAAGTACTCACGTGGTTCTTGCAAACAGAGGCATATTAGTGCTGCGACACTATTTATAGCTTAACAAAGACATACCCACAATGGAGATGAAGAAAAAAGAAACTCAAAAGAACAGAATAGAGGAGGAAAAGAAAAGGGATGTGAAAAGGTTGGATTTTACCGTGAATTGAGGAGGTGGCGCCCGATGTTGTTGTCCAAGCGGAGATGTGGCATGCCCTGATGCAATGCATGTACTAAAAACAAATTAATTAGTTCTCACTTACAGTTGACAGTAACTAATCAGTTAGCTGCGGACAATATTTTTCAACTCTGTCTTGACCTTAGTGCACAAACCATATGCTTACCAGAATAAAAAGCTTACATTTTTGCACAGGAAAAAGGAAGATCATTTCTCTCAAAATCTTTTTTGTTCATTAAGTTCTTAATTAGCATCATTTCAGTGAGGTTCTTCCAATAATTCTAGATCAATGTTCAGTTGAAAATAACCTATTAGACCTCACCTGGCAGCAAGCAACTTGACTATGTCCTCCACATCCTTCACCATGCTTGATTCCACACACCATATCATCACTTTCCTCCTCTTCCAAGGAAAGCTGTGCAAATGCCAGTAGTGCAGAAATATATTAACCCAATTGCTACCTAACAAGATGGTAAGAGTAACCTAGCATAATTTATGCAGTAAATATTGTGTTGTTGTGTCATGTTTATTGTAGGTTTTTATCTGAGTTTGATAAATCCTTTCCATCCTCAGTAAATTTATTGATTATTCCACTTATAGGAAGCAAAAGGTTCATATATTTGACAATTCCTCTAAAATGTACGAAAAACAATTGGTAGACAATTCTTATAGATACATCAACTTTAATCTGAAGACGATATAGCCTGATAGTATTTAACAATTTTTGAACCACTGAATAATTAAGAACAAACAGAATAAGTCACAACATTCTTAACTAATGCATTGGTATAGTAGCACTGCTGATTGCCTTATTCTTCTGTGTTAGCCTAGATGGGTTTTTCCACCTGTTTTCACCGATGAGAGACACTCAATTTTCGGACAACCATATTCCCGAGACACCATTTCCTTTCACAACAGTTTGTTGAACCTCTGAAATTTTTGTTACGGACGGAATGACTGCTCCATTTATGTCATCCTACAAGAGAATTAGATTAGAATATCATGTCAGGACTACAGGTATAAAAGTGAGTCAAGCCACCTACAGTACCATTTTACTCCATAAGTCATCACCTATTCACTTGGTAACACATAGAGGCAAACTAATATGCAACAGTTATGAACTAATGCATTGTGTGTTTAAGGAAACACAATTATCTTTTCTGAACAAGAAAATTGCTATCTGCAATTCTGCACCAGTTGCTCCCATTAATGGTACTGTAGGTGGCTTGACTCACTTTTGTTTTCACCTCCTGCCTAGCTTGTCCTGTAATTAGCTTGTCAAGTAGATCTGATGTCATAATTCCATTCTCCGAAATTCCTAGTGTTGCCTGCGACAGAAAGTATGTGCTTACACAAGTTTATACTGACTTAATATTTGCTATCTGAAACTATGCGTTTAAGTGAATGAATAATGAGGCAGTGACCTACCATGTCTTCACAGCTCGTTCCATGCCAGACGAGAAGCTGGAGAACTACATGTCTTCTTCACCCGAATAATAACCCAACTTTTCCAACGCTTCCTGCATTAGGGAACAAAAGGCTCAAATTTGTTTATTCTGCTGATTAATCTTATCAGATCAATCATTTGACAACCAGCTTCCTGGTATGTTTAGCTCATTGCAAAGGATTAATTACACGTTTAGAACAAAAAAAATCTGGTGGCAACAGAACATAGCCAATTTGCCACCATGTATGATCAGATTTACTCTATGACAGTGCCAGTTAGCAGCCTGTAAAACGAGAGGTGCACAACAACGATGACCTGCATCGCACGCACTTCCTCCCCTTCGGCACCCACCCTCAGCGTCCTCCTCCTGCCGCCATCGCCGCCGCTCTTCGCCTTGGCCGCCTTCTGCTCGACCAGCACCACCTCCTCCTCTTCCACCACCAGCGCCGGCCTGGGCGCCGACGGCGGTGGCACCGAGGTAACAGTGGGCACAGGCGCAGGTGAGGCCACCGCGGGGTCGACGGACGGGAGAGGGAGTGGGCCCATCTCGAGCGCGGCGAGGAGGCGGCGGCGGTCGAGGGCAGCGTGGAACGTGGGGCGGGGTGCAGGGTGCGGGGATTTTTTCGTTGCGGACGAGGTGGTGGCGGTCGAGGGCGCGGGGCTTTTTTCATTGCAGAGTAGCGTGTACCTTTTTTTTCTTTGTCGCTCCAAACGTGTCGATCTACATTTATACGTTGGATCGTATGACTGCTTCGGCTTCGCCATCACCAATTCGGATTTTTTAAGTAGTAGATATAACAATTTTTTTTTAAAAAAATACTTCTTCTGTTTCATATTATAAGTAATTTGATTTTTACCTTAATCAAACTTCTTTAAGTTTGGTCAAATTTTATAAAAAAAATAGTAGTATTGTCAATACAAAACAAATATATTATCAAAATATATTCATTATTAAATTTAATAAAACTAATTTAATATGTTGTTAATTTTTTTTATAAATTTTGTCAAATATAAAAAAAATGATTAAGAAAATGGTAAAACGAGAAACGGAGGGAGTACTGTTCGATGGTTTCTTCCATTCTTGCTACAGAAAAATAAGTTCTTGCCGGCCCAACTCAACACCCGCTGCTCGATCCCGATCAGCCACGCTTCCTCTTCCGCCGCCACCGCCGCTTGGCCGCCGCCGCCGCTTGACCGCCGCCGACGAGGGGGATTCGATAGACCATGACGACACCCGGATCCTGCCCCTCGTCCACATCCGGCGGCCACCCTCCCGTCTGCCTCGTCCCCGCCGCCGCCGCAGGCACGTAGCTAAGCTGCTATACAAAGCCCGCCTCTCTGTCACCCACTCACTGATCTCCTCCTCCTTTTTTTTTTTTTTTGGCGCAGGGGAATCCCAAGGGATGGTGCGGCCGCGCATGGTGCTGTTCGGCGACTCCATCACGGAGCAGTCCTTCCGCCCCGGCGGCTGGGGCGCCGCCCTCGCCGACACCTACTCCCGCAAGGTGGAGTAGTACATGATATGTTTCCTCTCTCTGTTTTTTTTTTATTTTATCCTCTTTGTATGGACTATGGAACGATAATATGCGCAGAGAACTGGGAATGTTTCGGTCCCATTGTTTGATTTCTAAGGAATTGGGCCACTGACCAGTTTGAGATAGCTGAAAAATTGATCGATTGATGGATAATCTTATTTGTGATTGGTACTTCCTCCGTTTCATATTATAAGACTTTCTAGCATTGCCCACATTCACATATATGTTAATAAATCTAGACATATAAGTGTGCCTAGATTCATATTCATTAACATCCATATGAATGTGGACAATGCTAGAAAGTCTTATAACCTGAAACGGAGGTAGTATTTGAGGGTAGAAAGGAATGAATTAAGAACTACAAAGTCGGAAAGTTGCTTTAGAAAAGTATTCCGAGACAAATGCATATAGAATTTTTTTTTTGCATGAAACATAATGTTTAGGACCTTGGAAGCGTGCGAACGGAAATCTGAAATCCAGAATCAGAAAAGTTGCTTTAGGAAAGTATTCCAATAAATTATCCAGATTTTCGGATGCTTGGGAACATTCCTGCTTTGTTTAATCCTTCCAATCTCACATTTCTTGCTCAGTTCTATGACATTGTAGAAATGACTGACTTCTTTCTCCTCCTTGTATCATATGACATTGTAGAAATGACTAGCTTCTTTCTCCTCCTTGTATCAGGCTGATGTAGTTGTTAGAGGCTACGGAGGGTACAACACAAGATGGGCTCTATTCTTGCTACATCAAATCTTTCCCCTGGTAAGGCAGTTAGTCATCTAGCTTCCGTTCTACCAATGGTATGTCCGAATACTCAGAGATTATTGCACCCATGCCCTGCTCCGCTCAGGTTGAACTAGCACCTCCTCTTGCGACAACTGTATTCTTTGGTGCAAATGATGCAGCCCTTTTGGGACGAATAGGCGAGCGACAGCATGTTCCCGTTGCAGAGTATAAAGAAAATCTCAAAAAGATTGTTAATCATTTGAAGGCATGTTCTTTTCATTGGTGCTCCTGCTCTTGAATACTTCAGTTTCCTCTGGTGTTTGTTTGCCATACCCATCTGCTGGCAATGTTTTTCAATGTACAGAATGTAAATGTTAAATTCTGATGATCTGGAACTTACAATACTGAAAGAAATGGGTATACAAGTAAAAGGTTTGCTAGCTTGATGATAGCCATGATGCCTTGTTCATGAGAAGTGAGATCACAAGTTTTATGTTGTCGAACAAATACATGTGTCTGGGTTAGATTAGATAGCTTACTTCTGTTTGCAAAATAATGAGGATGAATTGGATTCTCAAGGTTCTTCTCCTCATGATGAGCTCTGAGAAAACAATTATGCTTTATCCCTGATGTGTCTTTTCCATAGATTCATTGGCACTTCTATATTACTGTAGTGCTATAGCAGTTTTGCCTTTCATTTGAAAGACCTGTTATTTATTCATGAGTAATAACATTTATTTGTCAAGGACAAAGAAGGAAGAAAAGAGGATAAAGTGCTTAGAAGTTCTAAGATGACTTACATTTAGGTCACAATTGAGAAGCCTCAAGCGACTTATCTTTTGAATCGGAGGTAGTAGTACATATTTTGTAAATGGCTAGCAAAGCTGAAGACATGGAACTTTTTGAATTTGGGTAGTAGTTTAAAAATGTAGCAAGAGGCTTACAAGCCAGAATTAACATTTATTCCTAAAATTATGCTAGAAACATCAAGTGTAAGACTTGCAACTTGTGATGTCCATTTGTTAAATAAGAATGTTTGGTAACAGTTTTCCATGTAGAAACAGGGCGAACTTTATATTTTGAAGCTTGAATTCAGGCAGTAAATAATTTCACGTTAGCTAGAATCCTTTTCTGCTGATCAGATACTGCCTTTGCATATGAATCTCAGGATTGCCTACTTATGGTCATACATGGTTTGATCCCCAATTGTGAACGCTAGACGGGAAAAAATATAATTAGCAATTACACATAGCTCACTATTCATGTAAAAAAGTTCCACCTAAAAGTTTACCGTTTTAACTTACTGACTTTTTGATAGTAGCCGCTAACACTATAGCTCTGTGAGTTTGGTTTCCAAGTCATTATATAGTATATGTTAGGCCACTGTGAAGAACATTATCTAAATTAGGTCTGAATTCTGAGAGTAAGTACTCTAAACTTTTATGCTAACCTCATTGCAGGATTGTTCCAAGTCCATGTTAATTGTACTAATCACACCGCCTCCTATTGATGAAGATGGAAGGGAAAGATTTGCACGGTTGACTTCATGCTCTTGGGGACCTGTTTTTTCAAATGAATGATCTTTTTTCCTTGACCCAAAAAAGAGATGCTTGTGTCTAAGATCCAGAAATATATCCCTGTTTTTACTCTATTGCTAATAATGTGACCTCAAGATCCATATTTTGCTTGACATTGTCCTGTACCTTCTTATTCAGAACTTTTTAACAGTTCCTTAGCTGACAGTTACGTTTCAATCTGTTGGGAGTATGGTCTGGAGTTACAACAACAACGAAACTTTTAATTATAACTTATGCGTCCATAAGTTCATTCTAGCTCTATATATTTTATATATGCGTTACGTTGGCTCTATATTGATTGTTGCTATTTCCACCCAAGATCACTCTATGGAGAAGAAGCTAGGAAGCTCCCTGAAAGGACAAACGAAATGGCTGGTGTGTATGCAAGTCAGTGCATAGAGCTTGCCAGAGAAATGAATATACACTGCATTGATATTTGGTCAAAGATGCAAGAGACCACAGGATGGCAGAAACTTTACTTAAGGTATTGTTTCATGTTCAGTTTTTTTCCCCTTTTTGTCATGCGTAGCATCAATTGAGGTGAGTTGCCTATATTTGCACAGTAGGATTTGCTTTTACTAGCATATTTGACCATAGGTTGCTCACTTCTCGAATAAACATGACATACTTTCTGGCCTTAAATATATACAGAAAATAATTAACCTCAAATTCAATAAAAATGCATGCCTTATTTGCATTAGAAGTAATGTAAGAGTTACTCCATCTTTGAGTTGTGCTTTTGCGTTGGTTTTGCCCCCACTCTTTTTAGTTATTCCTGTTGTTGTGGTTGCTTCTTTTTGAGGTACTCTTGTTTGAGTGTGGTGTTTTGTTTGCTTCTTTTGAGATATTTTTGTGTCTGAGTGTGATGCAATGAAGTTCATGGGAATTTCAGAACTCTTGCTCAGAAGAATCACCAGCTCCTAGCAGCAAAGTCCATCTCATTGGAAAATAGTCTTTTCATTCTCATTGCAAAGGAACATTTTCGTTTATGTGCTTCTAGTTCTTGGTTTTTGGTTTGTCTCTTATGCATGACTAAGATGCTATAAGGTGGATGGCGTCATGTTGAGCCTAGTTTCCTGGTTGATCCACTAGCTCACAAAAATAGTTTTTTTTTTTTGCTATATATAGTAGTTAAGAACAAGTATAAGATCCTAGCCCATGATATGGATGAATGATTCTTGAGCCGGTCTTACTTGGGTCAAGCCATTATCTATTTGATGGTTATGATATTCTTCACTGGCTCAGCTGTTGGCTTGTTTTCTGCTACAGTATTAGAGACATACTTATGTTTTCTAAAATAATCACAATGCTCTTTCTTGGCCTTCCTAAAGTAGAACCCTACCAAATGGCCCGCGTACCACTGTGCTCCAGCTACATCAGTTAATCACTGTGGTGTTTTTTTTACCAAGGATAACTTGAGACCCCTTTTTGTTGGCACATCTAGCTTAATTTAAAGAGTCATTTGTGATGTCTCTGTTACTCTGTATAAGCCATTATAACATGACTTCATAGCATAGTATATTAATGTGCATTTTCAATAGGATTTAGTATAATCTGGTTTCCTTAGACTGTAAATCTGAGGCTGTGGGCTTCCCCTTTCATTTATTGTCAGATTTGATCATCCAGTCATTGTTATGCACATAGTTTAATAGTCTGATGGCTTAAGTGTCTTCATATATTTCGAGTTTGGATAAGCATAGAAACTAACCCTGCAAGCTATTCTTTTATTGTATTTGGGAATATGCAGTAAGGCAATTTTATTTTATTTTTACAATGAAAATACTTCTAAGAAACAATTTGGAAGCCCTATTTGTAAAAACAGAAGCTTCTATAAACCAAGCCATTATTTTACTAGTTATGTTTTAGGAAGTGGATGACCTGCTAATTATTGGAACTATTTGTTCTTCTCCTAGCGATGGACTGCACCTGACGCCAGAAGGAAATGCTGTTGTCCACAAGGAAGTTGTCCAAACGTTGAGAAGTGTGGGTCTGAAAGCAGAAGAAATGCCATATGATTTCCCTCACCATTCCAGAATTGATGGTAGTTGCCCAGAAAAAGCTTTCCAGTGAAGTGTGATGCCTTGAATAGCTTGTGGTGCGGTTCATCTGGAGATCTCTTTTCCTCTTTGAATTAGGAGAAAGATCAAATTAAAGACAACTGCTTCTGTCATGAGCTTTTGGAGTGAGGAATTTAGCACCCATTTTTACTCTGGAAGAAATAAAGTTCTCTTCTTGAAACTGAGAAATTGATAGTGGTAGGAGATAGTAGTCCGTGGCCTGTAACCGTTCAGATTTCTACATGGGCACACGACCATACTGGGAATCAGAAATTAGACCCCGTGGATTATCTGGATTCTGGATGATTTCCAAGTTGTTTTGCCTGCTCCTGTGTGAAAATCCAGGTGTTTAGTGCTAATATGTTAGGCTTAAAGTATTTTTGATGATAAAAGCAAGTCATAATGTTTATTTTACACGAACAGTTAAATGCTATTTTTAAAAGTAAACATGACCATATATTTAAAAACGGATGTACTCCCTCTCCGTAGTACTAGATGTGTCATATATCCGGTACTAGATTCGTTTTTTATGGGATGGATGGAGTATTCATTAATAAGAAACCTATTCAGCCTTTTACCAACGTTGCAGCTTACACGGGCCGGAAAATAAATTGATAGTGTGTCCTACCTCGTTTGAGTTCATTGTTGTGACTTGTGAATGTACGTGCCTATGCGGCATTTTCTTTTTTTTTTAAGATAGTGGAAATTTTACTGAACACAGCTGCTAATTACATTTGAAGTGATGCAAACGTACTAAGACACTCCGGGCTTAGATTTTCTATACAATTATTATTGTTCTATTCCAGGATTAATATTGGAAAAAAAATTAGTCTTGGAAGATATATAAGATTAAGAAGATACATAAAATAAGATGAACTATAAAATAATTTTTGTATATATATATTTTAAAAAGATATCGTTTAGTAGTTCAGAAAATATACGTGCCGAGAAAAAGGATTTTCCCTCTCAATCCACCGGTTACGAACAAGGGATTTTTTTTTCTTTTTTAACCTAGCTCTATTGAATTGGAGCTTTTAAATCCAGCAGATTGGTGCCATAGTTGACGGCATTTCTGTAATGAATTAACTGATATTATAGGATGAGATAACATTTCGTACCACGGCCTATTAGCTCAGCTGGTTAGAGCGTCGTGCTAATAACGCGAAGGTCGCAGGTTCGAGACCTGCATGGGCCATTTTTTTTAAAAAAAAAGAAATATCTTCAAGTGTCATTTTTTTTCTCTTTTGCCTTTCAACCGTGCCATATAAACATTTAATCATCATCATTCAATTCAAACACACATATGCAACCAACAGCTTCACTTATATATATATATATAAATAAATAGAGAGATTACGAATTCAAGAATCAAGCTGCACCTAAACACATTAGGGGAACTCTACCGCTAATCCAGAAGATGCTAATCTATCCTGCTTAACGACGATGTCGTAATGTGGTTACAAGGGCCATCATGCCATGCGAAGTGACATCCACAATGCCTCTTCCATTGAGATTTAATTTGTTTGTCGCAGTAGCGTAAGTAGTACTTCCTCCGTTCCGTTTCAGGTTACAAGACTTTCTAGCATTGCCCATATTCATATATATGTTAATGAATCTAGATATGTGTGCCTAGATTCATTAACATTTATATAAATGTGGGCAATGCTAAAAAGTTTTATAACCTGAAACGAAACGGAGGTAGTAGATTATAAGATAGGGTCACATTTCATCAGCAACAATGGGGTACAGTCTTGGTTAACCGGCTCACCCACTCTCGTCAGGATGCCTGCACAGCAAGAGACACATGGTTAGGCATCACGTGAACTTTGCACAAAGCATGCACCTCTTTTTCGAAGGAAGACAGTGAGAAGAAGGAAAAAAAACATACACATTATCAGCAGTTTACATAGTAGAAATTTTTTAACTTGAAGTTCCACCAGCTTTTTTAATGTTTCGAGAATGCATCTCATATGCACTCTAGCTAAACTTTGAGATGATAATACTTTTATGACTATGGGGTGACGTTCGCAGATAACTCAAATCACAATTACAAACGGAGCCATATATGGAAACAATAACATCCTTGGATGTATACAGGTACAGTGATAATTGCAATTTGCATGGTGATGAGTAGCAACTTGGATGTACCTCCTTTTCCAAGGAAGACAGTGAGAAGAAGAAGAAAAAAGACTATACACGTTATCAACAATTTACATAGTAGTAGAATTTTTTAACTTGGAAGTTTTATCAGCCCTTTTAATGTTTCGAGAATGTATCTCATCTACTATAGCTAAGCTTTAAGACTATGGGGTGACGTTCAGAGGTAACTGAAACACAATCACATCCTTGGATGTATACAGGTTTAGTGATAATTGCAATTTGCAGACTTAATAACAGTTGCAGTTCTAGTAACATGCTGAACTCAAGATAGTTCAAAAGCATGTATCCTATATTTGAAGTAAACACTGCTTTGTCCCTGTGACTGTGAAAACACATACGGGTATAGTTCCCAATGCCCCAACAGTGAAAACAAAAGGAAGACGTGCACACTGAGTATATAAAATTGATGAAAATTTTGATTAAAGAAAGATATGAAATTTAGACAATGTTTTAACAGGCGAACTGAACACATAAAAAGCAGTAACAATCTTATTTTAGAACTGCAAAACAGTCAATAGAATAGAAAAAGGTAGGGTCATATTGTACCTCTTCCAGGACACTATCCACAACTTCCAGAATTTATCTGCTGATTAGCTGAGAAGCTGCATGTTTCATGCTACTAAATAACAATCTTACACTCCAGCTACTAGCTGCTTAAAATAACTTCAGCATCTTCTTTAAGGATCTCACACTCAACTAAATTCTGGTGGAGCATCTGTGCCTCTTTAGTCCAGCCTGATTTGGCAACTTTTGTGACTATGGATGAACACAATGAATTCCCGGGGATACTATTTCTTGATAACATTACTTTAGTTATTTCAGCAGCAGCTTCCACTTTACCATCTCTACATAATGCCTGGATCACCATGACAAAGGTAGTTGTTTTAACTTCAAAGCCTAGAGTGAGCATCTGATTTAAAAGGTCCAGGGCCTCATCAGCCATGTCTTTCTTACAAAAACCCATGACAAGTGAACCATATGTGATGTCATCGGGGCTGATCCCGTCACTAAGCATCTCATCAAACAGAACCATAGCTTTCTTAACTTCAGCCTTCTTTGCTAAAGCATCTATGAGGGTATTGTATGTGATGAGAACCAACTTGTATCCGTTTTCTCTGATGCAGCGAGCAATCCCAAGAGCTTCCTCAACCATACCCTTTTTGGAGATGGCATTCAGGAGTGTGTTGCAGGTCACAATATCAGGAGAACAATTGTTGATAACCATCCTCTCCAACATATCAATTGCCTGATCCAGATGCCCATACTTACAAAAGTAATTGATAAAAATATTGTAGGTTGTAACATCAGGATCACGATTCGCCTGGTTCATGTCTTCAAGCAAATCGCATACTTCATCCCACCTTCTCATGTTGCAGAGGGCATGGAGTAAGATGCAATAGGTAGTACCATTTGGTTCAAGCCCTTCAGCAGCAAGACGAGTTAAGATGATCTTTGCATCATTCAGCCTGCCAACCTTGCATGATGCACTGATGAGAGCATTGTAGGTGATGACATCTGGTTGACATCCTTCCAAAGAAAGTTCATCCAAGACTTCCAAGGCCTTCTGAGGGCCACAATTCTTGCAAACAAGATCAACAAGCAAGGTGCTTGTCATCTCATATGGTGGCCAACCTAACCTCAACTGCTCTTTCCAAAAGGAGATCGCCCTGTCATACATATGCTGATTGAACATGCACCTAATCAAAGTGTTAAAAGTGATGCCGCTCGGAGAGCAACCACTGAATCTCATGTCTTCCAGAACCTGCAGTGCTGAGCTCAGCTGCCCACCACGGCAAAGCTGCGCGATCAACATGTTGCAGCTGATGGTGTCCGGAACCCCACCCGAAAGCACCATAACCTCAAGAACACGCCTAGCTTTGTTTGCCTTGCCGGTTTTAACGAGCCCGCGGATTATCCTAACGCAGCACTTAGTATCCGGAATCTGGCCATGGAGCACCATCTCATCAATCACACAGCAGGCCTGGATGAGCTTCCCGCTGTTACAGTACCTGCGAAGGTTGTCAGCATAGCACTTTCCTCCATGTTTTGAGAAACTTGCCACATCCATTCCCTCGGGGTTCTGGTCCAATGGCTTCCTCGGCTTAGCATGGATGGGTGATGCATCCTTCTCAGAATCCGCGGCCGCCCTCCCGAAATCATCCTGTGGCCGTCGGTCCCGGTCTGGCTGCACAACTACAAGACTACCACCACCACCCTCACCCTTGAAGAAATCATCCCTAGGCCGTCGTCGGTCAGGCCGCATCACCACCAAATTACCCCCATTCTTCTGCTCGGTTCTGGTAGGATAATCCAGATACACGGCGTGCGTTGTAACCCGCGAAGACCGCATCGTAATCAAGGCGTTTACGGTGATCGGCGCAGAGCCATTCGACCACAGACCACACCGGTGGCAGCGGCTGACGTCACCCGAACGCGCCATGTTCATCGAACCACCACCACCACCATTGACAGCACAATCTAACCACCCACTGCAGAAATTCCACGCAGATAAAAAATCGCCTCACCTTCCTCCAAATCGCAAAGCCCTAAATTCCCGAATTCCCAACAACCCCGGTTCCTGACAGGATTCCACCACCACCACCCCTGCACAGATCAGAGGGTACAGCATCAGCAAGAAGACGAAGCTAGCCGCTAGCAGAGATGGAGAGAGAGGGTGTACCTGCGGAATGGAGGAGGACGCGGCCCTCTCCGCCACCGCTTCTCCCCCTAGCGGCGGCGAGGCGCGGCGAAGCGGAGGCTAGAGAGAGTGTGAGAGAGAGGGGGAGAGGAGTGGAAGGGAGAGCGGCCACCCGCTCGCCAATAATATCGCCGGCGCCGCCGCTGGGCCGCCACCCCTCGCCGGAGATGGGCCTTTCTGGGCCGAGCTTAAGTGGGCCGTCGTGAGTAGGCGGGCCGCATTTTAGGTGGGCCTCGTGGGGGGCGTGCGGCAGACGGGGAGTTCTCTCTTTCCCGGCTTTTGAGTTGAGACGCACTCCAGCCTTTTCTTTTCTTTTGTTTTTTTGTTGGGTTTTCTTCTGGCTCGACTTTTGTCCCTGGTAACATGGAAAGGTTGGGGCTTTGCTTTTCGCTTTTTTCATCTTTTTACTGCCGTGTGTGTGCAAGTGCAACGACGGTTTTGAGAGAGTTTTTCTTCTTCTTTTTTTTTGGTGAGGAATTTTGGAGTATGGACTAATGGACATGCAATTCAATGCACGATGTTTCTTTTTTCACTTTTTGAGGGAGTGAACAGGAGGCGAGCCAGATTTCGGTGGAAAGTTCAAAATGACAGTTTGTTTTTCTTTTTACTGTGAAAGGAGAGCAAAGCACAGTAACAATGGCACTACAAGCCAAACGACTAGGGTTTGTTTTAGCGGGTTGTTATTTGAGAGGCAAACCTTTTTCTTCATTGAGTTTGGTATAATTCTTTAGTCCCTAGGGTAGGGACTTATTTTTTGGAGATAGCAACTAAAGTTTAGTCCTTCTCTTCCAAACACCCCCTAAGTATGGTACTCCCTCCATCCCAAAATGTTTGACACCGTTGACTTTTTTAAAAATGTTTGACCGTTCGTCTTATTCAAAAAATTAAGTAATTATTAATTCTTTTTCTATCATTTGATTTATTGTTAAATATACTTTTATATATACATATAGTTTTACATATTTCAGAAAAGTTTTTGAATAAGCTGAACGGTCAAACATATTTAAAAAATTCAACAGCGTCAAACATTTAGAAAAGGAGGGAGTATTTGTTTTCTCTCTCTTCTTGATGTAGCCGCGACGGTGTTATCAATTGAAGTCGGCGACATTATTATGGTAAATGGTGATATCGCCCGATTCACCCCTCCCTATTTTTCTCTCTTTTTTGCCATGAGGCCACATATCAACCTCTAGCTTCCCACGTAACCAGGCATACAATACAACTAAGGCTGCGTTCGTTCTGGTGACATTGAGGGAGAAAACACATAGTTTTCTGCGCGCATGCTTCCAAACTCCAAACTACTAAACAATGTGTTTTTTGCAAAAAATTTCTATAGGAAAGTTGCTTTAAAAAATCATATTAATCCATTATTAAATTTAAAAATAGTTAGTACTCAATTAATTATGAGCTAATGACTCACCTCGTTTTACGTATCTTCCCAATCTTCTCAATCCCTTTCTTCTCAAACTCAGCAAATTTTGCAAGTACGAGAGTGTTGTAGCCATTTTAAAAAAGAATAACAACGTTACAAAACAACAATTATGAAATAATGAAATATCTTAAAATATACTATAAAATTGTTGTATAAAGAGAAAGAACACATGTCTTGTTATTTGTTAAATGTTTCTCAAAATTTTACATGCGGATATCTTATACGGTAAATATCCAACAATTTAGTATTTTCTTCGAGCATTAACATCTGCCATTATAGTAGTACTGACTTTAGTATCGAAGAGAGTATTTCACGATCAATAACTCCAATGCATATGAGATTCATGTAACTTATTTCCACCTTAAAAAACAGATATTTCAATCCAAACAATTATAATATAGCTATAATGTAAATACACGATATAAATATGGCCTAGAGTTATGTATACAACAAACTCTACTATTACGCACCAATCATTAATATATACCGTTGGGAGCAATAATTTTAAAATCCAAATAAGTATTCGAGGAGTCCTAAAATAAATTAACCTAGATGGAATATGTTTGGAATATAACATAGTATAAAAAATTTAGATATACCCATTTTAATCATTGGTTTAGTTTGGTACGGATTGAGTATATAAGTTAACAACTCCAATTAGTATACAAAATAAAACTCACTTTATCTAAAATTCAATCGTTTAATCATTGTGGCTAAAAAAAAGGAAAAAAAAAGAAAATAAATCAGAAGGCAGAGAGCCAGCGAGGCAGCAACGTCGGCTCTCCGTCGCCTCACCATTTTCACCTCCGCCCCCAAAAAAACGGACGGAAACCCACCCATCGCCGCCGCCGCCGCCACCTCGCTCCCATCGCCGCTTCCTCCTCTGCTTCGTCGCCGCCGCGGCATCTCGCCGGCGGCGATCGGCGTGACCCCGAGCGCCCGCAACACTCCAGGCGCGATCGGAAGTGGAAGCGCCCCCCGCCGCCGCCGCCGCCATGCAGGGGTTCCCCGGCGGCGCCCCCGATCCGCAGCAGCTGCAGGCCACCATGCTGGCCATCGAGCAGGCCTGCTCCCTCATCCAGGTCGAATCCTCCCCCCTCACCACGCTCTCCTCCCCCGCCCCGCTCTCGGCGTCGTCTCGCTCAATTCCCTTTCGCGGCGGCTAGTGCTTGTGCTTGTGCTTCTCGGGGGAGGGGGAGGGGGGGGGGGTGGCGGCGCGGCGGAGTAGATTTGGTTGGTGCGTGCGTGGGCTTCTGCTCGTCCTGGTCTCGCTGTTACGGCGTTTTGGTGGCGCCATTCTATCCCCCCCACCTTAATCATCGCCCGTGGGCATGGTTTACTGTTCGTCTCGTGCGGCTACTGATCGGTGCGCATCTGTGTGGATTTGGTGGACGGGGATTCTGGTTGAGGTTTTAGCGTGGGATTCGGTGTTTATCGGGCTTTGGAACTTTGGATTGGTTGCTTAGGGTGATTTGGGTCAGTGAACTGGATGCTTAGCAGTGAGATTATGGTACTCCATTGAGCTTTACAGGGGCAAATCTCAACGTGCTGTTCATATTAAACTGGTTCAGGTTGTCATTTAGATTCTTCTCAGTCAGTCATTGATGTGTTGGGTTGAGAACTTTAGAATTTGCGTACATTGATTCAGCTGGTTTCACTTGCAATGATCTGTTATCTAATTCATATCTGATCAGTTCAATTGATTGACAAGTTAGATTATTTTTTTTGTATTCTAATAGAAATGCACTCTCTCGACTCTACTGACCCGAACTGTTGGTTCGGTTAGTATTTACTGTTCTATAGAATTGTGTGCACCTTGGCCATGCTTACTATTGCCGCTGGTCTCAGATCTACTTATTTTCCTTTTGCTTCAAGAGGTATTGTTTCCGTAGGCGCAAGAATGTGTTGTTTATTCCATGTTACTGACTAAATTATCTGAATCATGTCAAAATTGGTGTAAAGGGGATGTTCTTGGTCCATTCCATATTTAGCTTAATGTTGCACATGGACATACTTTAGTTATTGATTCTTGATCCATTGACTGTAAAAACCACTTAGCAGCTAAGCATTGGATATTTGGATGATTTTGCAGATGCACATGAGTCCAGCTGATGCGGAAAAAGTTATAAGTTCACTGCATTCATCTCCAATGCCTTATCAGGCATGCAGATTTATTCTTGGTATGCTGTTACATAGCTGAAATGGATTCTCAATGGGGCCTTAACATATTCTCAATTTTGATGTAGAGTGCTGATTATCGAGTAGGATTTAGGATGGCTGATTACGTAACCTTTTTTATGGTGTAGTAATCTACCTTTTCTTTTTTCCCTCATCTCGATGTATATATGTTCCTTTCAGACTGCAAATATTTGTTAACTCACACACACACCTTTTTTTTTTTGGGGGTGGGGGGGGGTGGGTAAGTTCCGAAACACTTTTTTGTTTGTTCAATCAAGAACTTGACCTTCTGCATTATTTTCATTACTCCAAGTGCAAACTCCACAACCACATCCCCTTTTGTTTCTGAAGTTGTCAGCACCTACATTGAGAAAATACCTGCTTTTTTTTTTATAAACCGGTACAGTTCAGCGTTATGGATAATTTCTGATGGTTGTACCCTGTGATACCTTAGTAATGTATTTTTGATTCCAAAACTATAAGCCCAAACAAGTCACCAGCCATGTAAGTTGTCTCACCATGTTGGTTATGAAAGATATTTAGATGGTTCCTAGTGTCCTATCAATGTGGAAACCGGCTGGAATATAACTTTATTTACATGCAAACGCACATCCTCAGATGGATGTTGTCAGTAATCTATAATTCATTTCTCTATGTGAACTAACTGATCCATTCATTTCTCATCCAAATCCTAAACCCTTGCCTAGTTAGATTCATAGAGGCATAAAGATGCGCACACACTGTTCTGCTATGTCAGGTTTAATTTGAGAAGAGGTGATTTTTTAACATTTTGTTGTCTCCAGAGACGTCCCACATGCCAAATGCGAGATTCCAAGCTGCTGGAGCAATTGGTGATGCAGCAATAAGGGAGTGGGGAATCCTTTCAGATGACAACAAAAAAAGCCTAATAGTGTGAGTTTTTTGCGGGAATTTCATACTTGTTTAATATGAATCGTAGCAATTCAACGCCCTTGGTATAATTCTCCTAACATTGTAGATATTGCTTGAACTATGTTATGGAGCATGCAAGTTCCCCGGAAGGCTATGTGCAAGCAAAAGTTTCTGCCGTGGCAGCTAGACTACTCAAAAGAGGCTGGTTAGTTTATAATTTCTGTTTTTTTTGCCCATGTATCTTTTGCCTGTCACTCT
This sequence comes from Oryza meridionalis, assembly GCA_000338895.3. NCBI lineage: Eukaryota > Viridiplantae > Streptophyta > Magnoliopsida > Poales > Poaceae > Oryza > Oryza meridionalis. The sequence continues at coordinate 18,676,648 of CM002533.2, forward strand.
ATTTCTCCTCATATCTTATATTTACATAACATGCATATTTTTTTATTGCTGTTTCTTCAAGTTAATTTTGGTCATAGAGGTATAAGAACCACCCGTGCGTGGTTGAATATTCATCTGCATTTTTTCATTCATCGGATTATAGGGGTAAGGTGTTATTTTGTGCATGTTTTGGTATGCACACTGATGTACACAATCTTTCCTATAAATGTCTTGATGCATTAGGTAGCTGATGAGTTATGTACTTAACTTACCCAGCACTAGCTCATACAGCACAGATATTGGGTATGGACTCATTCCTTTTGGGTGGCTGATTGCACAGAATCATCAAGTGTAATTATTGCACTGATGAAGTGGAGGAATCTTTCTCCAATCCAACATCCCCTAGTTTACAGTGGCATATATTCAAAATTATGAATAACTATTTCTTAACGATACAACAGTTTGCTTTTAAATGAATTATCTGCTTCTTAGTGTGCTTCAAGGCAATCAGTTGGTCTAATATTTTGGCTTCTGAAGGTTTGGTATTCAGAAATAAGCTTTGATATGGAATACATATTTACAGGGTTGAGTTTTCAGACCAAGAAAAAGCCGCCATCTTCTTTGAGGTACAGGCTGCTCTGAAAGTTAGACGACTCCAGACTGATAAGTGATGCTTTCCTTCAGTTATTTAGTCCTTAAAATCTCTATCGGCCTATTCGGCGGAGATCCAACTCCTGGATTCTTGCGAAATATGGAGTTTGTAGACTAAAATAAAATGGTTCAAAATGTGAACAAGATGGCTCACCCAAACAATCTCAGTTTACCCCCCAACTCCAGCTCCAAGAATTTTTGGATTAGATATACCCGGAGCTCTGCTAAACATGCCCTTTTAACAGAGCTATAGCTTTCACCCTCTTATATCAGCAATGCTGGACTGTATTTTGTCCTATATGAAACAGTAATATATCCAAGCTCTTATAATAGTAGCTTTTTATAACTTTTAGTGGGTCATCTAGATGGATGTATCTGATTGTTTTTTCCCTTTTGTTATTTTGTGTAACATTTTCACCTTATGAGAAAGCATGATGCCTTGAATATACCGCCACTAATCTTATGCTAGATATAATATTTATTTGGTATTTCTACCTCATGTTTTATTTTGTCTTCCTTATCTGAGTTTAATTACAGTGCCAATCAATTTGTTTTTTGTGAAATACCTTGGTAAGTGTGCTGTTTGATATCCTTTTCAGATTGAGCAATCTGTACGAGGCATCCATGGACCTAATCGACAATTTGCTACCATCAATTTCTTAGAAGCCTTGGTATGCTAATGTTCATGCAGTCTAACATCACCATTTCACTTCTCCAACCGATTGTGATAAACTTCATATCTGAGCTAGGTTTCGGAGTTTTCCCCTGGGACTGCTTCTGCTATGTGCCTGCCTAAGGAATTCCATGAGCAATGCCAATGGTCACTTGAAGTGAAGTTTCTGAAGGTGGTTCACTGGTTTCCCAAATAATTGGAAGTACCCATAAGCATCGCTCTTTCACATGATCATTGTAGTTTTGCTCTTCGATTGTCATCCTGACATGCCATTTCCTGTTGCAAGGACTTCTATTGCTGGGCACAAGCTGCTGTGTTCAATACTGCAGACAGGATATTGAATGTAAATGCAAGTGTAGCCGAGGAGAAAGCATGCTCAGCAGCATTTCGCCTTATGTTCCAGATATTAAGCTGGAGTTTCAAGCACAATGTGGAGCATGCAAATTCAGAAGCTAAGATAAATTCTGGTTTGAGGAGTGATGCCATAAATCTGAAGAAATTTGAGCGTTCGCTGGTGAAGGTACAGTTATTTGAGCTATTAACATCTTTTACTGTGTTCATATGATAAATGGTTTACATTTTCTATTGTAGCCAGGGTCTGTGTGGAGTGATGTTCTAATATCAAGTGGGCACGTTCACTGGGTTTTGAACTTTTATACTGCTGCCCGCCAGAAGTTCTCATATGATACGCTATGGGTTGATTCTCCTATTGCTACCTCCTGCAGACAGCTCATAGTGCAGCTATGCTCGTTGACAGGCTCTGTGTTTCCTAATGGTATATTCTCATTTTGAGTAGGCATTGTTTGCTTAGCCATAGTTTACATATCTAGTGGTCATGAAAAGCCGCGTAATACTATATCAACCAGCAAATATATTGCCAGTTGCACATTTGATCTTACCTAGCTGATTCCCCTCTAATGTCAGATAACGCAGATGGACAGATTCAATACCTTGTGCGCATATTATCTGCTGTTGTACATTGGATTGAACCTCCTGATGTCATTGCTGCATCAATTCGAAGTGGAGCAAGTGAAAGGTCCTTCAGGAACCGTGATTACAATCTTTCTTGAATCTGAGAAGCATTGCGAAATACTAATGAATGCTATGATTTACTCATTTTGCAGTGAGTTTGTAGATGGATGCCATGCCCTGCTTTCAATGGCGTCTTTGACTACTTGTTCGCTTTTTGACAACCTCCTGAAGTCAACGAGGTTAGCTGACTGCCTTTTGTAATTTCTACTAGTAAAAACACAACGACAAAAAATAATGACTACTCACTACTGTGAGTACCTCCTGAATTCCGTGATCATTTATTCTTGCAATACCAGCTTGGACTTGGCATGCTGTTTCCTTGTTGCTGTAACATGAGTGTGCTTGCAGGAACTATGGCACAATCAACCTACTTTCTGCTTTGACATCCGAAGCTGTCAAGTCTTTTCTGGATAACCAGAATGAAGAAGAAACCTGGGGCTCGGAGGCTCTTGATATATTGTTAGAAACATGGAATGTTATTCTGGGGGTACTGTATCTCAGCTGTGTGTCAAGTTTAATCTACACATGTGTTTTCCTTTCTACATAGCTCTTTTTACCCAGTTCTTATTTATTACTCCAGTTTAAGATATATGTTGGACGCATTTGTTGGATTTTTTTATCTGAAATTTAGATAGTAATTATCCCATAGTAGTTATTTTCACATTTCCCCACTCCAGTGCTTGTTAGTTGGGATTATTGTGCAAATGAAGTACCACTGCTCATTGTGCTCTCTTTTTCTTGGATTAGACGAGAATTTCGACTCTGCACGGGAATATCATTTTACCCTAAATCTCCCTTGCACTAAATTTTAACTACCTTTTTTTTAATGAAGTAGTGTCTTGACCTGAGCATCTGAGCTCTGATTTTCTGTCATGAGATGACTTAATAGTGTCAGAACCAGTTGATTAAATGTTATATCCTTAACCATCACTTTCGCATTGTTGTATGCATCCTTTATCTCAACAATTGCATTTCCATCCTTTAAAAGAACATATGTAGTGCCATGTGCTTTACAATTTATTTCACTTTCTAAAGCATGTTTTGGTTACATATATCATTATCATCAACAGTGTGGGAACATAATTCCCTTTCAAAAGGAAATTGAAGTATCATGATTATTGATGGCAATTTCCTGAGCAGTGTTGAGTGATGAAGCGCTTTATTTTAGTTTTGCTTGCTCATAAAATGGTAGATAGAAAAACCAATTAATTATCAGTTGATTTGGATTGCATTGTGCAAACATTAATTACTGTAAAAAAAATTCATCTAAGGTCCTTTTACACAGGATGTTGATTCCGAGAAAAGTCCTATGTCAGTTGATGGAGCAATTGCAGCTTCAAGTTTGTTTAAGATCATCGTGGAGTCACATTTGAAGGGTACCATCTGTTGTATTTCCATTTAGACTGACCCATGAAGATAGTTGTATTTGTTAACATCCGCACATAAAGTACATACTGACTAAGCTTTTCTTGAAATAGCTGCTGCTGATTCTGCATTCGAGGATACTGATGATGCCGAATACTTTCATGTTTCTGTTTCAAGTATGTTTAAATTCCTTGGATACATTTAGAACAAGTCTGGTACTCTGGTTGGATGAGGGGATTTGGATCCTAATGAGCAATCCCCTTCATCCAAAAGACCCTCACTATTCTCTTTGGGTTCCTTCATTGGACTAAAAGAATACTTTCTTGTTCCAGAGCGTGATGAGCAGCTGGCCTTGTATGCTCAGATTGCACGTTCAGCTGCTGACACAACTATACCCTTTCTTGCACAATTGTTTTCAGAGCGATTTGCTCGGCTGAGTCAGGTGTTGCTTTCATCTTCATCTTGTGATTTACTTCAGTTTTGAACTTATTTACAGTTTCCTGCTACACTATCTTTTCTACCATGCTACAAGTTATATTATTGTAGGATCTTTTTAATGTTTGTATGTAATCTTTAATATCTCTTCTTTGCAGAGAAACGGTGAAAATGATCCTACTCAGACTTTAGAAGAGCTGTACTGGCTGTTGCTGATAACCAGTCATGTCCTAACAGATTCAGGCGAAGGAGAAACACTGCTTGTAAATATTCCAAGCATATCTCTTTTACTAGTTCTCCTAAAATCTTACCATGACTTTTGAAAATTTTTTATTTACAAGTAATAAAAATATAGCACAATACTTTAGCATATATTGCACTTTACATCAGCTTTTCCATATTTTATTATCATCAAGTTCAATGTCAGAAGTTTAAAAAAATATAATAACACGCTACTTTAGCATATTTATGATTCAGTCACAAAAGAGTGTTGTTTTGAACATTTTACATGATCCCAAAAAATGCATCACTTGTTTATGCTGTATTATGTTCATAGAGCATGCAAAAATTATAATATTATCATGAAAATACCTTCTGAGACAAACTTGTGCATTATGTCATGTCCAGTCTAAATATTCATAAGGATATCAACACAAACTTTTCAAGAACCTGCGTACATTCCAAAACAACACTATTGTGGCTGAAGAGAGTACTAACATGTAAAATGCTGCACTGGAACCACGGAGGCACTGTGTTGTGAATTATTTGTGGTGAACTCACAGCTTAAGTCATATGAGAATTTTCACTGTCAATTAAATGTTGAACAGATACCAGAAGCATTGCAGGCTGGATTCCCCTATGTAGTTGAAGTAGCACATCATCCTGTAGTTGCACTCTCATGGTAAGTTTCTTGTCTAGTTGTCAAATTGATTGGGAGAGTGACCGTTCTATAGAGCAAGCACTATTGCTGATTTTGTGTCTACTTAATAGTGTGATCTTTCTACACTGTGCAGTTAGCAATTTTGACACCTGAAAATGCTTATTGTTGTGAATAGTTACTGTAGCATATCTCTGAAAGCTTTTATTCATTCTGGATGGTGAATGTAATACTGATTTTTTCAGCCGATTACTGACTTCTAGAGTAAACATATAGTGAAGCACACTGCAAACCGTAGCTGGAATACTATATGGCAATACAAGTTGATCAGTTGATTCTCTTTGTTATGCAGGTCCATAATAAATTTTTCTCGACAGTGTCTAGATCCAGGAATCAGGGCAAGGTACTTCAGTCCACGACTCATGGAGGTACAGTTTTTGCTGTTATGATTTATCTGTCAACTTTGTTGTCTTTACTTTGGAAATTTCTTTCTTTTCTTGTTTGATTGTCGAGCAGAATCCTACCAGTATTCTGACATGCAGGGATCTTTGGATTGGGTAGTTCCCCTCCGCTAAGGTCTCAAGGCCTTGAGTATTTATTTTTTTCATATTGACTTCATTGCCACTTTAGGGGATATTTTCTTGATTATTATGGCATGGACACTGAATTGTTCCCTTTTCTTTTTTTTCATTGTATTATTTGGAGTCTTCTTTTATACTTTTTCTGGGCTTCCATAATTTCTTTGTATCTCCTGGCAGGCTGTGATTTGGTTCTTGGCCAGATGGGTCGCAACCTATTTAGTACCTCTTGATGTGAGTAGGGGGCAAGTAAACAGAGCAGAAATTGACAGTGTGGATAAACACGTGCTCCAACATTCTAGAAAAATGCTAAACAGTTTTGCTTGGGAGAATAACCAAGGAGAGCGTGTTCTTGATTTTGTTGTTCTTATTTCAATGGTAGCACTTACTACATATCAGGGAGAAAATGAGCTGCAGGTAACTTTTCCTTGCACTGGTCATTCTGTAATTCTGCAAAAAATATGTTGTGCACACGGTGTATGTGTTTTGCAGTGACTAGTGTTTAGCAATGGCCATTCTGTGCAAAAATAAGCTACTTTCTCTAGTAAAAATTTTAGAGTTCTTTTATTTTCATGACCACTGAGATGCACCTTAAAATATCTGAGATTTGACCACACTCTTCCCGCAGTAACAATATTTTTTTATTTGAAGGGAGTTTATTGATGTACGCATTCCAGAAGTATCTCTCTGCCTGTCCATTCAGGAGTCTATGTCTTATCTTTTGCTTTGATTTCTGTTGCCAGACGCTTACATGCCAGAAGCTACTTGCTACAGTTGTTCGACGGAAGCACACATGTACTTATGTTGTTCAGTTGGTAAGTTTCACTAATGAACCTATCCATTTTACTTTATGCATACTAAAATAATTAATAGCATTTCTAACATGTATGGTATATAATTACTTTTTTCAATTTAAAACTCATTTGTGCTGTTCATATAATAGATTCTTATCCTGGTCTGCAGTGTAGCATATTATTCCTGTTCATAGTACTAGAAGTTAAGATACTAATGAAATAGTTACTGGTCATGATCTGGTACCTTGAATTTCATCCAATGTAACTTTCTTCTTGCTCTTCTTTATTCACTTGGTCATTGTGTACTTGCCTGACATTGTTTGATGTTTCCGAATTCTTAAAAAATAACACTAAAGTAGCACACTGAACCAAATTGCTCCCTTACAGAGCCAAATATAGTGTTTTGTTTGCTCAGTCCATCACAGATCCAGCCAGAACAAACAAAAGTTCCCGCCCAAAAAAAAAATCTGTAATGGAGCTTGATACTGTTGACAAATTTAACAAGTGCTAGGGAAATATTCATGCTATGAAACAAATTGTGATTGTCCTGTCATCATCAATATCTCTTGTTCTGTTCTACTTTTATTTCATTGTGTTCTATAATCTTTCTGTTACTGTATGTAACCTTTTTAGGACTCGTGGCGTGATCTTACAAGAGCTTTTGCAAGTGGACGTTCTTTATTTTCATTAACTGGACGCTTACAGGTAAGTGATTTGAAATGTATATGTCATGCTGGACTACCTTAATTTTTCATATCATGAAGAACTTGTGCTTTTGCTGTCCCTTTTCACAGAGATCTCTAGCAGAAACACTTGCCTGTGCAGCTTCCTGCATCAAAGATCCTGAAGCATCTGTGCAGTAAGCCTAGTCAACTGTTGGCTGTTGTTCTAAGAAAAACTACACAGTGTTTAACTGGCCTTTATTGGTTTCAATAAAGGTATTTGAGGGACCTCATGGGACCGGTTGCTGGATGCCTAGTAGAGAATGCTAACAGGAGTGATCTCAAATCTGTGGCACAGCAAGCAGATGTTGTTTATATGGTAAGTCCTCATGTCCTTGCTTTTTGCTCTCTGAGACAAGTATAACTGGAAAAAGCTATAGGTCTGTTGTCTATTGGAACGACTAAGAGGAGCTGCTAGAGCTACCCAGCCTCGCACTCAAAAGGTTCTATTTGAGATGGGTCACACTGTGATGAACTCGCTCTTGACTCTTCTGGAGGTGTACAAAAATCAGGCAAGTGACCCATTTTTTTGTCAACTATTCTATGATGCGTGTACAGGTGAACTTTGAAAGATCATGCAATAATGTTCATTTTCTTCAGTCTGCAGTCATATACATGATACTCAAGTTCGTCGTTGATTTTGTTGATGGTCAAGCTGTGTTTTTGGATGCTAAGGAAACATCAGTTTTGGTGAGCTTTTGCCTGAAACTACTCCAAATATACTCCTCTCATAATATTGGAAAGGTATGGACAGGAATTCTTATTATCACACTATTTTTTTTCAGTACACTTTTCCTCCACAACTATGGCACTGAATAACTTCTCTCAGACATTCTGAGTGCAAATTTATGTTCACACGCCTGTGTGCATTTGCTTGTCTCATCTGCATGGTGCATGAGTACAATATGTTGTTGGCTTTATGTGAATAGGAGCTTTTGGTTGTGATTTGTGAAAGCAGTAGTTAGAGCACCATTATTACAGGGAATCATATAAGATCGAAATTTGAGGATCTACCCATCCTGTGACACTGACATGTCGGCCCATCTAAGGTCACTGGCATGTGGGCCAGGACCCAGGAGGGCTCAATTTCAATCTAAAGGGAGGGTATATGGTCAAATTTCATACAATATAATGTTGCAAGTTCAAAGTTCTAGTAGTATGGCAGAGGAGTTTGTATCTACATTATCATCACAGTATGTACTTTATGAATTCAGAACATTTTGTAGCTAAAAGTAATCATGCAGAAGACCAACTGAGCATGCTGGTAAAACAAGTTTTGGTGGTCCTGTTCAACGTTAATTGTAATTTTCCTTTCTTTTTGTTGATGCTTTCCGAACCTCAGTTACAACCTCTTTCTATGCCAAAACACTTCCATCTGGTGCTTCTGTTTCTTTACAGAGATGGCTATCTACTTATGATTGCTCTGTTCATTAAGATCATCTAATTTGACACAAGCAGTTTCTGGGAACAAACTACTTTGATAGTTGTGCTGTGGGTATAAATAGTGACCATAATGAAGGTTTAGATATTCAACAAATGCGGGAACAAACTACCTTGATAGTTGTGCTGTGGGTATAAATAGTGACCATAATGAAGGTTTAGATATTCAACAAATGCGGGAACTTTGGTTGATGTGATATAGGCAAAGTATATATCGCTTCTGTTTTTCACTTTGCAGTTTATGTTTCAGAGTAATTTACCCAACTATACAATTATGATTTGCAATTATTGCATACAATATTCTACTTCACCTGACCCTTTTGTACCTATTTTGCTAGGTAATGCTCTCGCTTTCTTCAAGTTTGCGCAGTGAGTCACAAGCTGAAAAATATAAGGATCTACGTGCTTTGCTTCGTCTTCTGACTAATATATGCTCAAAGGATTTGGTAAGAATCTTACGTTTACACCTTGTGATGTGTTCTGTCGAAAGGTTCCCACTTAACTAAGAGGCACCTGTGACGAATGCAGGTTGGTTTCCTATCTGATAGTAGCATTGAAGGTTCACAAGATATTGCTGAGGTATTCTGCTGATGTACTCCCCCCCCCCCCCCCCCCCCCCCCCAACCCACCCACACAAGGATTTCCAGTTTCTGCGATCCTGGCTGTTGCTATTTCTTGAGTAGGCATCAGACAGCAAGCTCCAGAAACATAAATCTGCCATCGTAGCCAACTCTTCTGTGATGATCTGACATAAACATAAAACATCAAGGACAACAAACCAATTAAGACAAATTGGGTCCTTAAGTTCTTACATTTTCACATATCAAAATAATTAAGATGACCAATATAGTTCTAAGTTCTTACATTAGCACATACAGAAACACAAAAGTTGATTTAGATTTAATTAGCGTAGAGTTTTGGAGTTATGCATATAGATTTTTTTCCCGATTCTTTAATTCCATGAAGTGCTATGCATGCTCATCTGTCTGACAGCCTGCTTGCGCATTGACATGCAAAATAAACAAAAAAAAATCTACAAGAGCTTTCCCCATCAAAGGAGAAATGACATTTTGTCATCCATTTCTTTAACTAGTACATTCTCAAGAACTAACCATGGTTACTAATTGGTTTGAAACTTGATAACTGAACTGTTACTTTCACAGGTCATCTATGTTGGAGTTGATATTGTGACTCCCTTGATATCTTTGGACCTTCTGAAGTACCCTAAACTCAGTCGTGATGTAAGTTGTTTTCAGCCTTTTTTTTTTGGTAATAGAATACAATGGCAATCAATGCTAACAGGTGTTTGGTCTCTTTACAGTATTTTGCTCTTATCTCTCATTTGTTGGAAGTGTACCCGGAGAAGGTTGCTAACTTAAATAAGGTTGCCTTTGCAAGGATTACTGGAAGTCTTGAGTTTGGCCTGCGTAATCAGGCAAGATCATTTTCTGTAGACCATTTATTGCTCTTTTTTGCGTTGTCATTTGATTGCATCATATTAGTTTTAGGCTAGTCAAGTTTCAGCCCTACTTTGGTTAAAGTTTCAGCAGTATGGCTTGTAGTAATTGTGGCGTAGTTTCTGTAGATTGAATTGGGGCTATTAAAGAGTCGAGTCTGAAGCTTTAGTTGACAAATGACTGTTGGATTATACTCCGTACTACTTTGCTATGAGTTGCTTTGCTTGAGTTTCTGTGTGTTTGCTATGAATGATCGATTCTATGCTCAATAACACAAGGTGGCTTGACAAAGTACTTTTGCCTCATAAATTAAATGTAATTGGGTGTTCGAGAAAAAAAATGTAGTTGGTATTTTGCTACCCTGATGTTTTTCCATTTCAATATTGAGCTTCTCTTGTATTTTATAAATCTGATGTGTTATATATACTCAACATTGCAGCTGTTGTCTATTTCGTATATATTGTACTCCAGTACATATTATGTTCGACTGATATTGCTTTTTTTTTTTTGTCTATCTTGCAGGATAGCGACATTGTCGACAGGTGCCTTACAGCAATAAATGCTCTCGCTTCTTACCATTTCAAAGAGAGACTTGGAGGTAGGGGAGGACTTAGCTCACAGCTTATGGAATCAGAAGGATCAAATGGCAAACTTCAGGAAAGCATATCAAGTCACTTTTTGAGGCTGCTTCTGCAATTGCTTCTATTCGAAGATTTCAGGTGAGCTCTGACACTCAGTAGATCAATTGTGCTAAATAATTTCTTTGATTGCTCCAGTTCTATGTAAAGTATACATCTGAGACATCACGACACTCTTTGCAGAATGGAACTAGCAGGTTCTGCTGCAGATGCTTTGCTTCCTTTGATTTTATGTGAACAACCGTTATATCAGGTTCTCTCCCTGTCTCTTTCTATTTGTCTGTATCTGAAAATAGGAATACATGATGCATAGTATGGAGTTATTTTAATGTCATCAACAATAACATATGGTTTTTGCAAGCTGCAGTACATTTGAGTGTTTTCAGATGAGAAGGTCCCCCCAGGAAAAGGATAGATTGATCAATAATAAAATCAGATTATAAATGAATAATTGAATACCCATAACATTTTTTCACTTTGTAATAGAATCATATGGTTATAGGATCAACTGATGAAGTGTAAAACCAAGGCCTAATCGTGTGATTTTGCTATGCTTTCTCATCCTGCCATTCTTCTGTGCAGAGGCTGCTCCAGGAGTTAGTTGAGAAACAACAGAATCCAACAGTGAAATCAAGGCTGGGAATGGCATTCCATAACCTCACAAGCTCCAACAATCTCTCCAACTCGCTCGACCGCCCAAACAGGCAGAGATTCAGGAAAAACCTCCGCACTTTCTTGGGCGACGTCTCGGGCTTCATGCAGATAAAATAGACGTGACAGCATGGAACCAGTGTTCACTGATCGGTCACTGAAACTATAGAAGATCTTCCCCTCCGTTGTGCCAGGAGCGCATGTGTGAATGATGCGATGCGAGTCGTGAGCAAGAATGTTTGACATCACAAGGAACACTCTCTCCAGTCGATGACAAAAGTGTTGCTTCTCCAGGAAGGACAGGGACATCTTTGAGTGTGTCACAGGAATATCTCCACATCTGTCACGCTGGTGACAACCAGATGCCATGCCCACACACAGACGTCATGTAAATGGTTTTCGTTTCGGTTAAACATCCCAGGGCACCATACACATCAAGGTAGTAGTTAGGGATTTTGTTGCGACATGTCACCCACATTTTTGCTCAGCCTATGATCAGTGTAGGAAGGAAAGGTAGGAGTCGCTTTAGCCCACCTGCTGGTGTCAACTGTACCCATCATACTGTACTTAAACCATTATCCTCTCTCTGCATTGGTGAGAGAGATAACACAGGCTGTGTTTAGTTCAGCTCAAAGTTTGAATTTTGGTTGAAATTAGAGATGATGTGACTGAAAAATTGTGTGTGTATGACAGGTTGATGTGATGGAAAATGACTGAAGTTTGGATCCAAACTTTGGATCTAAACACAGCCAAAGCTTCAGGTTTCTTGCTGTAATGATGTGAGTGACCATCTAGGATTCCGAAGTAGCCTTTGGCTAAACACGGCGCAGCTGAAATGATGAGCCCTATCACTGCTGAAAGATCTGCATCCTTGTCCTTGTGAACCAAATTTGGTTTGTCTTTATGAATGCGCCTTAACTCCTTGGATCTAATCGTGCCAAAGAAAACTGGGCGGGCCCACGTGTCCCTGTCTCTGGGCGGCATTGGCATATGGGGGACTTTTACGTCTCCGTGGGAATCTATGGACTTCACCGTCGACCATCACACACTGCTGCGTGTCGGTGGCTGCAAGCATGACATATACTACAATTTATCAGATCCAATTTTAGGATTATTCTAAAATTAGAATTTTAAAACTTAATTTTAAGTTGATTTTGATTGTAGCTTATTTTCCAGTAAGTCGTTAAAAACACTTATAAAAGCATTATTCATAAATTATTTTGCCAATAATAAAGCAGTACGATTTATAATCATCTGTAACTGTAATGCTCAATTAGTACTTTCAATAGCATCTAAAACCAAATGCACAAATTTCAAAAGGATTTCATGTAGTACTTTCAATAGCATCTAAAACCAAATGTACAAAAAGAAAAAAAAGGGGAGAGAAGAATTTGATTAGATGGAATACTATCATGGAAAAAAAAACAGAGAAACGAAGGGAAGGGAAGGGCCGATCACGTGAAAGAGCAGATTTGGGTACACAGATGCAACAGCCAACAGGAACGCGGTGTTGCACAGTGCAAACCATTAACCAGCGGCATTATTCATTCATTTATTTATTTATTAATCGATCGATTAATAATTAATTTATGTCCCCCCGAATGCGCCGACGCCGACAGAGATCTCCGGCAAATACCCCTCCAACAAAGCTCCCTAATCTAGGATTCCACATTCCGTGACAGCGGCGCCGTGCCCGCGTCGGCTTTAAGCGCTTAACTTAATCAAGAAAAAACCGAGTTAACTTAATTACCACGCGGATCTTAATTACACGGCGCGTATATCTCCCTTGCGCCTCTCCCTCTCTCTCTTTCTTCTTCGCTGGCTCGCGCAAATCGAGGCCTTCCGCTCGAGCTCGCGTCGCGCGGCCTCGACCTCGCCCTCGCCTCACTCCCCCTCCCCCTCCCCCACGCGCCGCCCGCCGCTCCCCGCCGCCACTGGATCCGCCACCCACGGTGCGTCCCTCTGTGTGTGTGTGTGTGTGTGTGTGTGTGTGTGTTCAACTCGCGGAAGCTGGGAGCATTCTGCGGCCCCTCTCTCTCTCCCCGCCGCAGGCCGGGAACGCGCTCGCCCGCGGCGGCGGAGAAGGCGCGGGGTCGATCTGGGGGGCGGTGGGGGTCGGAGGGCGCGTTCGGTTGGATTTCACTCGGGTTTGTGGGTTGTTTGGTTCGTTTTTTGTTTGTTTGTTTGTTAGGATTTGGTTTGGTTTGGTTTCGTGCAAGTTCATCGGCTTTTTGGAGATTTTTAATCTGCTATATACTGGCCTCGCGCCGGACGCACTCACTCTGCACTCGCACTCGCGGGCAAGGTGCCAGTCGCTGTCGCGCATTTGAATTGCGTCAAATGAAATCCAACCTGTTTGTTTTTTCTTCATCTCCTCGCTTATGTTTGGCCGCCTAATCCAATTTGGTAAGCTTATTAGTATACTATACTAGTAGGAGTATGTGCTACTGAACCAAATTCCAAGTCCGCTTCGTTGAATGGAGGAGCAGCAGATCGGAATCTGCCAGTAAAATAGCCCGGAAAAGAAGAGTCCGCTTTATTTTAAAGTTAGTCTTTCCTCTTTGTGATCTGTCCCCCACTTCACTCCTGCCGCCATTTCTTTACTTCCTCTGGGCACAGAAACTTCGCATACTTGGACTGGAAGTTTTGATCCGGGAGTGGTCCGGTTCATTTCCATCTTACACAAGTCTTTTGAGGGGCGTTTATATTTCGCCTGGAAATTTTCCATTCTCGGGGGAGACTGCAATCTTGGTTTCCTGTCTCACTTGCTTGTCTAATTCTGGTCTGGTTTTCTACTTCTTGGATTGTGTTAAGCCTTTCTGCTATGCTTTGTTGTGACATCCGATTTTCTTGAATTCTGCAGATCCTTTCAGCCGAGGAAGCAAGAATTTCGGCTGGTCCTATATGAATCCTCGGTCCCGTGTATACTAGAGGGCAGTAGGAGTTTGGATCCAAGATGAGGGGCAGAAGCGATGGGGGGCAGAGCAAGAGGCCCATCTTGCTGCTCTGCGTGATGGTCGTGTGCCTCTGCCTCCTCTTCTTGTATTTCTCTGGCTCCAATGGGCAGGCCGGGAGTGCCGCATTAGAGTACGGGACCAAGTTCTCGCGCTCACTCGGGTGGGGAAGTGATGGGGACGGTGACGACGGCTCGGAGGAGTCCATATTTGGCACCGGTGATGCAGATGATGTTAAGCTCAAGAGCTTTCCTGTAAGTTATCAATGAGTGGGTAGTGTTTGTCTGTTGATTTTCTGTATTTCTTATGTTAATCCTGGAGTTCTTATTTTGTTGGTGTGAAGGTGTGTGATGACCGGCATTCTGAGCTGATCCCCTGCTTGGATAGGAACTTGATATATCAGATGAGGATGAAACTGGATTTAAACCTGATGGAACACTACGAGAGGCATTGCCCTCCTCCTGAAAGGCGCTTGAACTGCCTGATTCCCCCACCACATGGCTATAAGGTCCCAAGATGATCCTTTCTATTTTTTCAAAATTTTGTCTTATTTAGATCCTACTTTGATTGACTTATGTTCACAGACCGATCATTTATACCTATACTTTTGAGATGAGCTGTTTAAGTTTGTGCTTTGCTTTACGCGATCTGTTCCGTCCAATCTATGCCTTTCAAAAAAAAATGTTTTCAAGTGCTAATGTCCTATCCTTATTACACCTCATTGGACTCATAAAAATTGACTTTGCAGGTTCCCATAAAATGGCCAAAAAGTCGTGATATTGTGTGGAAAGCAAATATTCCACACACTCACCTTGCACATGAGAAGTCAGACCAGAATTGGATGATTGATGCAGGTGAGAAAATCAAATTTCCAGGTGGTGGAACACATTTCCATCATGGAGCTGACAAATATATAGCAAACATAGCAAATGTAAGTTTGTTTTTTAGAATCTTTCACCAATAATTTCTTATCACAAACATGATACATATTTAAATGCTGGGCATTGTCAAACTTCATTATTGTGATTCATCTTTTCTACTATCTGGCAGATGCTAAAGTTCAAAGATAACAATATTAACAATGAGGGAATGCTTCGTACAGTTCTTGATGTTGGTTGTGGAGTTGCTAGTTTTGGAGGATATCTTCTTTCATCTAATGTGATAGCTATGTCTTTGGCACCCAATGATGTACATCAGAACCAGATTCAGTTTGCTCTTGAAAGAGGGATCCCTGCATATCTTGGTGTTTTGGGAACAAAAAGACTTCCATACCCAAGTAGATCATTCGAATTAGCCCATTGTTCTCGTTGTAGGATTGACTGGCTTCAAAGAGATGGGATTCTTCTGCTTGAACTGGACAGATTACTCAGACCTGGAGGTTATTTTGCTTATTCATCTCCTGAGGCATATGCACAGGACGAGGAAGATCGCAGAATCTGGAAAAAAATGAGTTCCCTTGTAGAGAGGATGTGCTGGAAAATTGCAGAGAAGAGAAACCAGACAGTCATCTGGGTCAAGCCTCTAAACAATGACTGCTACAGGAGCCGAGCACCTGGTACAAATCCACCTCTATGCAAAAGGGGTGATGATCCAGACTCAGTATGGGGAGTGCAAATGGAAGCTTGCATTACGCCATATCCAGAACGTAAGTTATTATGCCGGGCCATCACAATTTGACCTTTTATTGCTTACATACTGGCTGGATATCCAATAGAGTCAACTTGCATCCAATTATTTCTTCATTTCCTCATACTTGGGTAATACGGCTTGTGAATTGTTCTTTGGTTTGTATTCCACTGCATTCTTGACTGAGCATGTAGTGGTACAGGTTTACTCTTACCATTAGAATCTGTGTGTGAAGCAGATTGTATTCCTGGTATTGGATACTGTCAAGGTTCTTATGCACTTGGATAGGACTCAATATAATGTGGTTCCCAGTAATTCTATGTGATATAAATTCACATCCTGTTGCCCTGATGATTTGGTTAACATCATGGGAGTAGAGAATGGTTATAGCCATTTAATATTTAAATAATGTTTCCTTCTGTTTCTTTTTTATTGTTGAATTGTAAAAATATTGTTTTCCTCATCTATCTTTTTGGTTAATTTAGGATAAAAATATAAGCACAGCCAAGTAGTTTGCATTAATACTTAGCCTCATGAGATTTTGCTTACATTGGATTCTAGGTTGTAAAATTGTTTTGCTTCTGTTCTTTCTTTATCATGGTTAATAACAGGGCTAACAGCAAGCCACAAAATATTTTAGGTCAAAGCAAAATAACCAAGATTTTTTTTTTGGTTCTCAGAAATGCACAAAGATGGGGGAACTGGACTGGCTCCTTGGCCTGCTCGATTAACAACTCCACCTCCCCGTCTTGCTGATTTGTATGTCACTGCTGACACATTTGTAAAAGATACAGTAAGTTGATCATACTATCTTTATACATATGCTACTATTTATTGTGTGGATAATTTCAGAGTTAACCGTGCTTGAATGTTATGTGTTTAGTAACTGAGTGCATATCGCTGATCAAAAACTTGCTGTGCAGGAAATGTGGCAACAAAGAGTAGATAACTACTGGAGATTGTTAAAATCAAAGATAAAACCAGACACTATTAGAAACATCATGGACATGAAAGCAAACTTTGGGTCATTTGCAGCTGCTCTCAAGGAAAAGGATGTATGGGTCATGAATGTTGTTCCACATGATGGACCAAGCACTCTCAAGATAATCTATGACAGAGGGCTTATAGGTTCTACTCATGACTGGTATGTGTCATTTTATATAAAGAAAATTGTGCTTGGCATATCAGTAGTTGAGCATTATGCTAGTTTGTTAGGTTAAAGCAACTCAGTATCTCTCTGCCACTTTTCATGCTTATACTGTCATTGTCGTTGTAGCTACGAAAGCAGTATGCCAGTATGCTATACAGTCTTGTCAGATTCAGTTTTTCCATGTTGCAATCAGCTTCTGACCCTCTTACCATTCTGCTATAAAGAGAATTTGACAAAACTATTGGTATTATGAGAACTTTTTTAAGTTCCACGATTGGAAAGTTTACTAGATCTATTCTGCCTCCTGCCCTGTTAATCCATCTCAGAAGTGATAAGTTTCTTTATTAAAAATAATTCAGTTTGGTTGTTAGCTGTTGTATTTTTTAGTTTTGATCAGTACTGCTAAATATTTTACTACTGTTAATGGTCATCCAACAATGGTGGTTAATGCTAGTCTTTTTCCTTTAGAATCTAGAAAAGGTTAGACTGATCCTTTAATGTTGCGGTTGCATTTGTTGTGTTGGTGTACATTCTTAAGTTTACTCATTCGACCCTAATCCTCTAGCCTGGAGTCCTTATGGTTTCAAGAAATGTAGTATAATGGAGAATATTTTGTTGAATTACACTTGTGATCCATCTTTCTGGACAGTGAAACTTTTGTGCGACTCTTTGTAAATGTTACTACCGATTGTTTGTGTTTGGATAGTTGTCAACTTGTCATGATTATACTAAGGATATGTCCTCTGTTTGTAATTTTACTCAAATCTAATTTGTATATGCAGGTGTGAAGCATTCTCAACCTATCCTCGAACATATGATCTTCTCCATGCATGGACAGTCTTCTCTGACCTTGACAAGAGAGGTTGCAGCGCAGAAGATCTCCTGCTTGAAATGGACCGCATCGTTAGGCCTAGTGGATTTATCATCGTGAGAGACAAGGGCACTGTCATCGAATTCATCAAGAAATACCTCAACGCACTTCACTGGGAAGCAGTAACAACTGTAGATGCCGAGTCAAGTCCAGAATCTGAGGAGAATGAAATGATCTTCATAATCCGGAAGAAATTGTGGCAACCAGGAGGCTCACAGGACCCCAACCCCAAGTAGTCTCTTCTTTTGAGTCCCTTTCGCACTGCGAGCATTTGCAGCTCAGAAGCCAAGAAGCGAGGCTGGGCTGCTCCCTCAGATACGATTCAACGTCGAAACCGCTCCTGAAATAGATTCCAGTTCGTGATTCCTAGTCTACCCACGTGAAGATAGATAATTTATCAGCATATGGCAAATGTCTAGCAGGCTAAGCTAAGGCCTATTTTTTGCTTCTACAGATACTGCAATTGTTAATTGATGTTTGTTCTCTAGTCTTGTTAGGAAATAAAGATAATTCTTTTTGTCGTGAGCTTCATCTAGGTATTTCATGTCCATCTGAAGTTTTCTGTAGTGAGTGATCAGATTTGGTTACTGTAAGAAACTTAAATTGTAAACAGATTTTGGTTATGAGCATAGCCAGGGGCCTCAAGGCTGCAACGTTCCACTGCACCTGGAATTGTTGGATTGTGGAAGATATCACTAGCAGTCTAGCACTGTCCTGCCATGCCATTTACATTACAGATTTGTGTGGGCATGTACAGATTTGTGTCCGAAGGGAATTGGTTTCAACATTACATTTTTTTTTCCTCATCTGCTCTGCTTCTGGCAGAGCTATTAGCAAAGCAATGGGTTACAGTTATACAGTACCAGGTAGAAAGCAAAACATAGGAGCTGATGATAAGAATTTCATTTGTTCATTGTTACTTTGGTAAACACCCCCCCCCCCCCCCCCCCCCCCCTCGCGATGATGACGATGAAGTATACTTTAAAATGTTGAAGTACAACTGTATATCGGACACAGATGCATACATGACAACCACGAGGTTAGGGTACCTGTAATCATACCCGGGTTACCAGCTGCCTGGAAATCATTAGGTGAAGAGCATGACTGATCTCACCATATCCACGTATAATCCATGCGCACGTTTTATAAGATATGTGCATAATTCATATCACTTTTCTTGAAATAGCGTCAGCACAAGCTGCCACAAGATCCAGACCAACCGTATCTTCCGATTAATTCTGACCAGAGGTGCACCTTCTCCATTTGATCTTTGCAAGTACTCAGAGCTCCCAGTTTCCCATGAAGCACATCGATCATGGTATATATAAGAGATCATGGAGTGCTTCAAGAAGGTTATGGGAAAGAACTTAACTTGGTTGCTGTACAGTCTCTTGTAACCATCATAAGATATTTGGGTAGATAAATGCAGTTTTGACCATACAAGAAGAGTACTTTTGTGACAAACTGACTTCAATTTACCACATATCTCCACAGCTGCATGCTCCATTCTGAAAATGGTGATAGGTGCAACCATCTGAAACAAATATTTCCCGGTTCATATCCCTCGAGATGAACTTGATTGATGAATGGCATTCCATGCACATCCTAAAATTCTTTGAGATACGGATCGGATCATGAACACGCACGGAAATTAGCCCGTAACATAATGCAATCCTCTCGGTGTGTTGGCATGACAACGGATCAGCTTCGGCATTAGAATAGGGCTCAATATCCTGAGGAGGATACCCTGACTGTTCCATCCTATCAGATAAGTCATTCCATGTACTCAAAATCTTTTCGAATGCAGGATGCGAGGAATCTCCAGCCTCAAATGTGTGTACATCTGTACCAAGATACAAGCGGCTAAATTGTCTCTCTACATTTAACCCCTGTTCTGTCATGGCAGCCCTCAAAGCCTCAGTGGACTCCCACAAGCCACTGTCAGCATAGATATTGGACAGCGACATGTAATTTGAAGTATTGTTTGGCTCAAGCTCAAAAAGCGCTTTCGCAGCCTTCTCACCGATCTCCAGATTTGAGTGCAGCTTACAAGCTTTGAGAAGGATAGACCATAGGCATCCATCTGGTTCAAGTTGCATCTTCTGGATAAGTTCTAGTGACTCCTCCAGTAAGCCAGCCGTTCCCATGATGTCAACCATGCAGGTATAGTGTTTTAAGGTTGGTTGTATGCCGTATACATCTTCCATACTGTAGAAATATCTGCAAGCTTCCTCCATGGAACCTTCTTGCTTACAAGCTGAAAGAAGTATAATGAAAGTCACAGGATCTGGTTGAATTCCAGATTGTTCAATATACTTGAACAATTTTTTAACCTCTCCAGGTATCCTATGTAGCAAGTAGGCACTCATTATTGCATTCCATGTTGCTATGTCCTTTTCATCAGTGCATTCGAAAACCAATCTAGCATCCTCAATCTTACCACATTTCCCGTACATATCAATCAACGCACTTGCAAGAGCAGTTGGATAACCATCTGGCCAGTTCTTCCTAATGTAACCATGCAATTCTCTCCCATGCTGCAATGCCATAGTCATACCAGAAGACAAAAGAGCTATCTGTAATGTAACTAAGTTGGGAAGTAAATCGGATTTGATCATTTCATGGAACAGTTTCAAAGCAATTTCTGGCTTCCTATTTAGCCTGTAGGATGCTAGTATACTGTTCCATGTGACAATATTCTTGTTACTGATTCCTCGGAAGACTTTATCAGCGGTGTCCACATCACCAGTCTTACCATAAAGGTCAACAAGTTTGCTAGAAACAAATATGTTCGAAATCAAACCACTCCGTAGAGCATAACAGTGTACTTCCTTCCCAAGACGATCTAACCTGAGATCTGTCAAAAGTGATAGGACACTAGTAATGGTTGTACCATTTGGTTGAATTGAATTGCCAGGTAATGCCCAGCCTTTTGCTTCTCCACCACTCGAGACCTGCATGTATCGGAAAGCTTCCAATGCATCTGCATGATGGCCATGGTGATGCAAACCGGATATTAACGCATTCATCGATACCACATTAGGTTTCAAGCCAATTTCAACCATGTTTGACAGCAGGGTATATGCTTGTTCTTTCTGACCTGCTCTAGCATATGCAGCAATGAAGCTATTATATGTGATAGTATCAGGCTGCAATCCATTCTCCTTCATCAAGCTAAAAGCCTCCCACGCCTCATTCATCCTCTCCTCATTGATATATGACCGAATCAATTCATTCCACACAGTGGCATTCTTCTCCTCAATGGCTGCAAACACGCTTCTCGCATAACCAAATTCTCCACACTCGGAGTACATTCCAATCAACGAAGATCCAATGTAAACATTTAGCTTGATTCCACATCGTATAACATAAGAATGAAGCTGCTTTCCAATGCCCAGTGCCATCAAGCCAGTGCAAGCAGGGAGTATACTAGCCACCGTCACTGCATCAGGACTCTCGCTCTCGCACATCTCGCAAAAAATGCTCAAAGCCTCGTCATACCTCGCATTCTGCACACAGCCTGAGATGATGCAGTTCCAAGAATTGACCCCTGGCTTGACGCCTCTAAGCCTCATTTCGTCAAACAGGTGCAGCGCAGCTCGAAGGTCACCATTCCTTGCGAACCCGGACACCAGCGTGTTCCACGAAATCACATCCGGCCGAACGCCGCTCTCTTGCATCGTCTCGAACAGCTCGAAGGCCTCTCCCAGCTCCCCGGCGTCGGCGTACGCGCCGACGAGAGCGGTCCACGCCACCACGTCGCGCTCGGGGAGGCACGCGAACGCCGCGCGCGCGGCGGCGACGTCCCCGAGCGCGGCGTACATGGCGACGAGCGCGTTCCCGACGACGGCGTCGCCCGCGAACGCGGGCCCGCCCTTGGCGGCGAGCGCGTGCGCCGCGGCGGCGAGGCGCCCCTCCCGCGCCCCCGCGCACGCGCGGAGCACCTGCGGGAGGAGGAACCTGTCGGGCGCGGCCCCCGCGGCGCGCATCGCCGCGAACGCCTCGCACGCCGCGCCCCACCGCCGCGCGCGCACGCACGCGCCGATCTCCCGCGCGTAGGCCGCCGCGTTCGCGCCGGCCGCCGTGGCGCCATGCCTCGGGCCCGCCTTCCCGTCGAGCAGGTGGTGGCGCGCGCGGGGCTGGAGCGAGCACCGCGGCGACAAGGCGCGCGGCGGCGACGGCGGCAGTAGCAGCAGCAGCATGGTCGCCATTTTTCTATGGCTGCTTAGCTCATTTACAATTTTTTTTCATTTATTTATTTTCTCTCTCTTTTTTTTAGATAATTTTCCTTACCAAATCTGTTCGTGTGAACAGTTGAACCCTGCAAAATAGGCCTCGTGGGCCGAAAAGTAATTTCACGGGCCTAGTAAAATGGGCCTGCAAGTCAAACGTTAGGCCTTTACGGCCCAACTAAGTGGGCCATCAAGTAAGTGGAGTCCTATATCGGCCCAACTAAAGTTTGGCCGGCACGTGAGTGACGGAGCTTTA
The DNA here is from genome assembly GCA_000338895.3 of Oryza meridionalis. Lineage (NCBI taxonomy): Eukaryota > Viridiplantae > Streptophyta > Magnoliopsida > Poales > Poaceae > Oryza > Oryza meridionalis. Next base: position 18,699,029 of record CM002533.2, read on the forward strand.
ACTGGGCCGAAACTCTGGGCTGGTTAGTCGGTCCAAATAAGATTCCGGTCCAATAGTAACTGGGCCGGAGTTTGGGTCCATTTTAAATGGGCCAGATGGTTGGTCGAGTTAGAACAGCCCGTAGCCCACGCCTCTCTTCTCCGCCGTCGCCGAGAGCTCAGCTCAGCTCGGACACCGCTCGCCGCCGGCCGCCGGATAGGAGGAATGCATATACTCCTAATCAAGGAGAGAATTAAGAAAATTGCAAAGAAAAACAAAATTAAAGGAGAGAACTATAAGATGAGGCTACAATGGAGTACTCCCTTTGTCAATTTTTTTTTCTAATTCTAAAGATAAATCTGAATATATTGGCAGCCTCATCATTTCGTTTATTCGTATACTTGTCCTTATTGTTTAATGTAGATAAATGTGTCATTAGCGATTTAGAAGTAAATATTATAAAATAAACTACTCCATCCGTCTCAAAATATAATAATTTTAGCTCTCAGGATTTGTCCCAAAATATAACAACTTCTCTACCAACATTCTCTTTCTAACCAATCACAATCCTCCACTTTTCACTTTTCCCACATACCTCCACTACTCATCCAATCACAACCCTCCACTACTCATAACTACCTACTTTCTTAATAACCGTGTCTAACTCTAAAACTTCTTAGAGCAAGTTTAATAGTATAGCCCACTACTAGCTACAAATCATCTATAGCCAATGTATAGCCAATTCATACAATAGTTGCTTACTATACTATTAATACCTGGTCCCACATGTCATACATACATTACGTTTTGAAATCGTGCTGCAGCTGGCTACAGATTTATAGCCTGCTGCCCTTCTCTCTTTATTTATCACTTTAAAATATATTTATAGCTGACATATAGCTTGCTATTGTACCTGCGATGGAGGGAGTATGATTTAGTAAATCATAAAATCAACTTTAAAATTACATTTAAAAATAATTTATAAGCTTAAGCATAAGCAAAATAATGAGAACTTGAACGTTTTAAGCTACGAATCAAGATAATAATTTATGTTAAGCTTTATAGCTAAAAGTTGGTTTTTCTATAACAGAAGAGGATAGGCCGTAAGGGCGAACACAGCACACACGTGGTAGTACAGTGTAAGCCTAATTAAGGAAGCACAGTAGTATTTGTACATATTGTGGTGCGTATTATTTAGAACTAATTGTTTGTACGTACTGGATCCCTGTCGAGTACTCGAGTAGTACACAGCTTGTATGATGAGTGCATGCACTAGATAGATTTTTCCGTGTGGTCGAATCGAATTTTCGTGTGCGAAGCTTCGGCCCGTCTGGAACAAATTATTATTAAAAATCAACTATTTTTATGTGCGGGTGGCACACCCGCACGCGAAAATCGGATTTTCGTGTGCGGGTGCTTATGTCACCCAAAAATAAAAAAAATCGAAAAAAACAAAATTGAAAAATACGAAACCCTAGCCGTCGCCGTCACCGCCGCCGCCGCCCTCCTGTTGCCGTCGCCGTCGTTGTCGTTGCCGTCGTCGTGGCCGGATCCGCCGCCCGTGACGTCGCCCGCTCCCGTCGTCGTTGCCAGATCTGTGCGGCGGTGGACCGGCGGAGGTCCGCCGCCGCTGGATCTGTGTGGGGGGTGGCCGCCACCACCGTCGCGCGCCACCTCATCGTCGTCGCTGTCGCAGTGGCCTGATCCACCGCCCGCTCCCGTCGCTGTTTCCAGATCCATGCGGCGGAGGTCCGCCACCGCTGGATCCGCGCGGGGGGTGGCCGCCGCCGCCGTCGTGCGCCACCTCGTCATCGCCGACGCCGTCGCACGCCACCTCATCGTCGCCAACGCCGTCGTGCGCCATCTCATCATCGTCGCCTCTATTGCCATAAAAGGAGGAAAGCCGGGGAGGGCGGTGGCCGCCAGATCGGGACGGGGGAGGGCGGCGGCGACCAGATCGGCCCGGCGCCTCCTCATCGGCCCGCCGTCCCCGCTCGCGGTGAGAGAGAGGAAGACAAAGAAAAAGAGGGGGAGAGGAAGAGAGAAATGAGAGAGAGAGGGGGATGTGAGAGAGAGAAGAGGAGAGGACATGTTGAAATAAGGATAAGGATGAAAATTTTGAAGTAGTGGGAGGGAAAAAATTTAGAGAGGAGGGAGAGTATTTTTGCGTGCAGTCCACTTAATAGGCCCGCACGCGAAAATCAATTTTTCCGTGCGGTATGCTTAAGATTATCCCGTGCAGTCGGATTAATATGCCCGCACAGGAAAATGGCGACAACCCGGCACCGGTCCCCCTATTTTCCCGTGCGGTTCCACTTACGGACCACATGGAAACAAAGGGGGAGGGGGGCGCCCATGAAAATCTATCCTGTAGTAGTGATGCGATCTAACGTGTAAATTAATTAAGGGACTTTCATATTATAGCCAAATAAACCTTATCAAATTTTTGCAATTCGGCAATATTGTCAAGTTTTGGCTGAATTTCTTATATATCTACTTCCTCCATTTCACAAATTATGTCTAGATTCATTAACATCAATATGAATGTGGGAAATGCTAGAATAACTTACACTATGAAACGGAGGGAGTACCAAACATTAGTAAAAAAACTAAATGGATGTATATCTTTGACAATTTTACCAAAAATTGGCATGATTTGAAATGACATCAATCTAAACAACTCTTAATCTTCGTACGTACTTCCCCTGCACCAAAAATAAATTTATCTTTTATCCATCGCACACAAACTAATAAAAACATCAAAAAATATATAATACGTATACTTTATTAAATCCCAATACAATTTTATTTCGTCTTTATCAACTCACAATACACTTATACTACTCTACTTTCTCAAACTCAAATTCAATAATTATATAAAAATAAATTTATTATAGAGTATTACTCGAGGCCTCCGTGTCATCTCGATCGATCATCGTATTTGATGATCGATCAGATCCTGTGTACTGAATATATCTCAATGGACAGTGTGATCACTATTGCATTACTGGAAATTAAACCTGACCAGATTAATTGCCGCTTGATTATTTGCTTTCTGTTAGTAGTATATGTAGCACGGGGCAACAATACAAGCTCTGTGCTACCTTCGGACGTACACCCTCCGTTTTAAAAAAAGATAAACCTTAAGTTTCCATATCCAACGCTTGCCTGTCCGTCTTATATAAAATTTGTTTATAATTAGTATTTTTATTGTTGTTAGATGATAAAACATGATTAATACTTTATACGTGAAAAGTATTTTTTAATTTTTTTATAAATTTTTTAAATAAGACGGACGGTCAAACGTTGGACACGAAAATTTAGGGTTTGTCTTTTTTTAACGGTGGGAGTACCTCGATTCATTTTTCACTCAGCTCATACTACACTTGATTATTTGCTTTCTGTTAGTAGTATACGTAGCATGTTTGGAGTGACGCGTCTCTATCTCTAAAAAAACAAAAAGATAATACTTTTCATTTTACCAAATCCTAATAAAATTGTTCTTTACTGTATTTTTTTAGTGTATCTGTTTCTTACTTTCACGAATTCTAATAAAAAATTATTTAAAATAGAAATAAGATAGAATAATTTTTAGTACGAATATTGGAGTACTCGGCTAGCTGCATATGCAGACGGCTGTCTCTGGCGTGGGACGATACATACACCTGAGTTGTCGCTGGTAGAATCATTCTCCATCCGATAGATCTAGGGTTTGTTGGGTTGTTTATATTCAGGTTATAAAGTTTTGGCGAGTCACATCGGGTATTATATATATTGTTGTATAAGGGATTCGGACACTAATAAAAAAACTAATTACAGACGACGAATTTATTAAGCGTAATTTAATCCGTCATTAGCAAATGTTTATTTTAGCACCACATTGTCAAATCATATAGCAATTAGGCTTAAAAGATTCTTCTCACAAATTAGTCATAATCTGTACAATTAGTTTTTTTAAGCCTATATTTAATACTTCATGCATGTGTTCAAACGTTCGATGTGATAAGGTGTAAAATTTCTGTGCGGGAACTAAACAGGGTCCTATTGTATGCATTGTACTTCCTAATGTCTCAAAATGTTGCGAACTACTCCCTCCGTCTTATTTTAAGTGCAGATTTCGGTTTATGTATTCAATTATTGACCGTCCATTTTATTTGAAAAATTTTATGAAAAAAGGTTAATAAAAAAGTTCCACATAAGGTACTATTCATGTTTTATCATCTAATAACAATAAAAATACTAATCATAAAAAAAATTTAAATAAGACAGACGGTTAAACATTGTGTACCGAAACCCACAACTGCACTTAAATTAGGACATAGGGAGCTAATCTACAAATGTGATGAGATGTTTTCTAGAACGATGAATCTGGACAAAGGTTTATTCATTGTAATAGAAAACATTCTACCTCATTCTAGATTAGCTTTTTACGGGACGGAGAGAGTAGGCATGTCTAAATTTGTCGTCCTAAAATAAATTATATCTCATCTTAAATAATAATATTTTAAATCGGAGGTACTACTACCAGTAAGTACTCCCACCATAAAAAAAATCAATCTTGATATGGATGGGACATTACCTAGAACAATAAACTTGGATATAGGTATTGTCTCATCCGTATCCAGTTGGTTTTTTCTTTTTCGACGGAGGAAGTATACTTCGGTTGCTCTGCCACTGCCTTTGCCTGCCAAGATTTATCAGAGCTAGCAGCTAGCTGTACATGTGTGTATTCGTCAGTGTACGTCTCTCTCTCTCTCTCTCCATATATATATATATATATATATATATATATATATATATATATATATATATATATATATTTATCAACCATTTATAATTCTACGTATACTTAATTACATATTCCCTCTTTTTTTTTACCTCTTTTGAGTAGCCGAATGACTAAGTATATACAATTAGAGGGCACAAACAAATTTACTCCTCCGTTATAGTAATAACTTTAGTCTTTAAAATTTATTCGAAACAATTTATCTACCTATATTCCTTACAAAAAGAACACAACAACTACAAACTTTTGGTTCCATATATATGATGATCGAACTGGTCGATCGACATCGTACGTCATGCATGCATATACTCTTGTACTACAACTTTTCATCACGCCGGTCTCTGCATGCCCGTGAGTGAGCATACCAATTGTACGTACATCGATCTCCAAGCCAGTTGGCCACTGGCCAAACAGATCCAAATTAACATAGAATCTGCATGAATATATGCAAACACACGACAACTTGAATATATATAAACATGTACTTGTGATTTGCTGTTAATTAATTTACTAATCACGCGGATCGATCCAGTTCATTCTTCGTCTGAACGAGAAAGCTGTCTCTCTACTCAAGACAAAATGCGAAGTCTAAATGAGATTATACAATTGATATGAACCTATACGTTGCCAATTAACATGTACTACTTCCTCCAAAAATATAAGAAACATACTCCCTCTGTTTTAGAATAAGTTTATTTTTCACATTCCACACATATCAATGTAAAACTAAAAGACTATAATACTCCCATTTTGTGAAATCCCAATGCAATTATTTCTCACTTTATCTACTCCCAATATAATTATTTCTCACTTTTACAAACTTGGATACAATGATTACTCAAAATTAAATAAACTTATTATATAAGACGGAAAGAATAGTACCGGATGAGATATACATTCGTAGCTAGTGCTATAAATCTAGATAGACGTACATGTCTCATTTTATATATAGATTTCTTCTAGTCGACAAGCTGAATTAGCTACTAGTACTGCAAGTTGAACCAGCAGCCAGCATGAAACAGCTAGCAGCTGGCTAGGTAGAGATCGTTATCGGATGATCGACATACATAGATCCTGCTCCCTGATGTCGGTTGTCTTTTCCTGCAATATGCGTGCCCAGATGCAATGGAGATTTGTACCAATTGTACTTATGACTGTTCTCCCAGATGGTGATGAATATTGTACAGGTTAATGCACCTAGCTGCTAGCAGGTATAGACATGCTCTTTAATTTGTCTTGGCCAGCTTGGATACCTTCCTGAAAATCTAGTTAGCTAGCAATAAGCTCCTTGTATGTATCTACTTAATTTCAACTGTTCAAGGCAGCGTCCTTGTATGTATCTACTCTCACCTGTTACGTCACTGTGGCGCCTACTAAAAGTACCACGTACAGTACAGTACTATATACTGATGAGAGATGAGCTAGTCTCACCAGCTTGCTGTACTATATATTATTATTAATTGCTTACACCTCGTTTTCAATATTGGTATGGTATTTTAAATGTGACTTTAATTTGACCACCAATTATATGACTAAGGTTGTGTTTAAATCGTGTGCTAAAAAAATTTTTTAAGTATACGGACACACATTTGAATTATTAAACATAGACTAATAGCAAAACAAATTACAGATTCCGCCTGTAAACTGTGAGACGAATATATTAAGCCTAATTAATCCATCATTAGCAAATGTTTACTATAGCACCACATTGTCAAATCACGGCGTAATTAGGCTCAAAATATTCGTCTCACGATTTACATGCAAACTGTGCAATTGGTTTTTTTTCGTCCATATTTAATGCTCCATACATGTATCCAAACATTTGATGTGACGGAAAAGTTAGAAGTTTGAAGAAAAAAATTGAATCTAAACACGGCCTAATATTTTCTATGAGAGTCCCTTTGACTTAGAAGAAATATATAGAAATTTTGGAGGATTTCAATCTTGTAGGAAAATTTTTTTGTTGGTCTTTTGAAACAAATGATTGAATCCTATGTTATCATTTGAAATTCCTATGTAATAGACAATCCTATAGAGATTTTGAAGGAAATTTAGTAAGAACTCCAACCTCTTGGAAATCTCCCATTGAGTCTATCTCTCTCATCTGAGTCCTATATTTTTCCCGCAGTCCAATCAAACAGTCATTTCTGTGTTTTTCCTATATCTTGTAATAGTCTGTTTTGCACTTACATTCTTACTAGAATCCCGCATTTTCCCTATTCCTCTATTTTTTTTATTCCTACAATACAAAGAGGCCTTGAAACTGAATTAAATTATCAGCGCTGCTCAATTTGGAACAGGGGATTTTAAAAACACGAGAATAGGAAAACCATATGATTGAAATGTCATGTATGTAGATGAATCCCACAGGAATTCAAAACAAGGAATTTAAAAGATGATATGTTTGGATGTCTCACAGGAAAATATCAAAGGAATTTGAAGTAGCTTTCTAGAGAGAGATGAGAGATGAAGCGAGAAGATGCGTTGGGCTTCTCAAAGGAAAAATAAAATGAGGTTTAAGCTCATGTGTAAATTTTCTGTACAATGGAATTGGTCTATGGGAAAGCAATCCAAAGGAATATATCAACTTCCGAATTCTATGTTCCAAACAACCAACACTACTACAGAAACCTTAATAGGGGACGGCTCATGTGCGCCAGTTCATTTAAATCGGCACCTATTGACCGTTTTCCACCTCCACGGGATGAAAAAAAACCCAACACCTTTAAGCACCTATATATAGGTGCCGGTTCAAGATAAAAAAATTGGTACATATACCTATTTTTTCTAAATAACCGGTACCTACAATATATTACTTCCTCTGTTTCACAATATAAGACTTTCTAGTATTGCCCACATTCATTTAAATATTAATGAATCTAAACATATGTATGTGTTTAGATTCATTAGCATCTATATGTATGTGGGCAATACTAGAAAGTCTTAATTGTGAAACGGAGGGAGTATATGTGTTAGTTTATAAAAGACTGACACCCATAATTATAGTTGTCGGTCTATTTAAAAAACCGACACCTATAATAATAATAAAAAATTAGCAGAGCCGACCGAGCAAATGACATTCTTATCTACTAGCGCCCCCTCGTCTCTCCCATCCATGCCCCCCTCCTCCTTCGCCCCTCTCCCTTCTTCCTCCCCTCTCCATCTGCTCTTCTCCTCCTCCACCCCAATCACCGTGGGCAAGACCGATGCCGCCTCCATATTCGGCTTCTCATCCACCTCTCATCAGTCATTCATCCGTCTCCGCTGCTTGGAATCACCGAAATCCATGAGTTCGGTAGGCGCCAGATCTGGGGTGGACGTGCGATGACCATGTGAGAGGCGTGCGCTCCGCACTCGGGGATGGCCAGATCAACCGCCGCGAGGAGATCCACCGCCGTGAGCTCAGGGGTGGGTTGATCCGCTGCTGCACGCTCAGGGGCAGCCCAGATCCGCCACCGTGACCACGGGGGCAACCTGCTTGACGATGGCAACAACGGCGACAATGGCGTTCACTGTGTGTTCTGTTATGTGTGATTTTGTTGATTTTGATCATCTCTCTGTGTGTGTACTCTGCGGATAGTGTTGGATGTTGATTTTGTTTTTCAATGTTGATTATGTGATTGTGTTTTTGGGTGATGGGGATGATGGTGATCTTAGCTGCTCTATTCGAGCCGATGTATCAAGTTGTTGTTTTTTTTTTTTTGGCATTCTTGTAACCTTAAAGATGTTGGTTCCTAAACCAACAACTTTAATTATTCCTCAAAGGTGCCACCTACGGGGTATCTGTTGGGATTTCCAACCAGAACCAATCGCCTTTTCTATAGTAGTGCAAGTTAGGAAAATTTCCATGAGAATCCTTCAATCCAAAGGAGCCCTAGCTTAAAAGTTTATCTAAATAAATCTACGTAACATGCATATATGTGTAAAAGAAAACAATATAAGATCCTTCAGAAGAGGCAATGCTAGGGTAATTTCTTGTGTAAATTTTAGTACTCCCTGGTGCCTTCTCCGTGGTAAAATATTAATTAGGAGGTGGCATCTCACGACACATGCCGAAAAACCATAAAATTACTCAAAAGATCGAAAATATCCAATCTCATTGGATGCGTTAGCTGCTTCCTAGCTACGAAAATTCCATGGGAATCCATCGTACAAAATGGGACCTTGTTGGATGTGTAAAGATCGAAAGCTAGGTTTTTTTTGTAACCTTCTGTCAATCAATTAATGGAATTAATTCGATCGGTCATCCGTTTGCTCCAAAACTTACGCGTACAGAAACAAACAAGCGAGCATTCAAGCTCGATCTAGAAGATTTTGCAGTCTAGCTTGCAGATCAATGCAATGCCAATGCAGTAATCCACGACATGATGAATATACCTGAATTATTGCTGTCTATATTTATTTGTCCTAGCTAGGAAAAAAAATCCAGATTTTAATCCGAATTAGAGGCACGGGAAGATTGGTAGGCTACGTAACTGCCATTCTCCTAGTATATTGCAGCAGGTTTTGTCGGCCAAAAAGAATAACATCTATCTTACCTACCAATCTATCTATCTATCTATCTATCTACGGAAGTATTAATCCACGATCGATCGTCTGGGGATAGCGATCAATCCCCCTCCCCCCTGGCCCCCTCCCTCCCTCCTTCCACCTGTTTCCTTTTTTGGCACCACATTACTTTCCTATTTTAGTAAATTTATGCACCTCAAATTTACGCATCTAAAGTTTATACACCTCAAGTTTACACATTTAAAGTTTAGAGACCAAAAGTTTATAAGTCAAAAGTTTATATATCCGATTCAAATTTGAATTTGAATTTAAATATTTTTATATATAGTATTTCTATACATCTAAAGTTTTATAGACCCAAAGTTTATAAATCAAAAGTTTACATACCCGATTCAAATTTGAATTTGAATTATATCGGGATTTAAATTTGAACTTGAATTCAAATATTTTCTATATATAGTATTTTTATGCATCTAAAGTTTATACACCTAAAGTTTATAGACCCAAAGTTTATAAGTCAAAAGTTTACATACCCGATTCAAATTTGAATTTGAATTATATCTGTTCAAATTTGAATTTGAATTCAAATATTTTCTATATATAGTATTTCTATACATTTAAAGTTTATACACCTAAAGTTTATAGACCCAAAGTTTATAAGTCAAAAGTTTACATACCCGATTCAAATTTGAATTTAAATTCAAATATTAGTTTATAGGTCAAAAGTTTACATACCCGTTTCAAATTTGAATTTAATTTTGAATTTAAATATTACTTTATAGACCCAAAGTTTATAAGTATAAAGTTTACATACCCATTTCAAATTTGAATTTTAATTCAAATTTGTATGGTGTAGTAGTAAGAGAAGAAGGGGAGGTAAAGTAGTAAGAGGGAGGGGCGGGTGATCGCTTGGGAGGGGAGGGAGCGATCACCCGCCCATTAGGATTACCCTGTCTATTTATACCTATCTATCTATCTATCTATACCTATACTAATTGGACACTTTCTACGAGTTCCCACGTTAACCAGAAAAATCTGACCATTAATTAAGTAATTGATATTATAGTCATCGTAGATTGTAAATCCAATCCACGTGTAACTTTGTGGGCCACCTTTAAATAAATCTATTTTACACCACTTCGTGAAGGAGGAGATGAGAGAAATATTACGCGATAGAAAAGATGATTTCGGCAGTCATATGGCGATGGGACACGATTAGATCTTTTTCACTACGCAGGAATAGATCGATGAAAATCAGCCACGCCTGCAACACGTTGGGCATCAATCGGGAGATATAGAGAAGGAAGAAGCGGCCAGCGTGGCAAGATGCATGATCGATTCATCGGTCACCGGCCATGCAGTCACCAGCAGATGCAAAGGCTCGATTGACATCCTAATTAATGCCATCAGTCAGATCCAAACAAGTCCTCAATGACTAAAATAACAATTGAATAGGTTAAAATAAATGTTAGGTACGGTACAACTCATCTATTACAATTTATAAATTCATAATGTAATTATTATAAGTTTAAATACCCATAATTAATGAATTTAAAAACAGTAAAGTTGGACTCAATTACGAGTAAAACTCTATACTTATCAATTCTAATTCTGAATGCCATAATTCTTAAAACATGGTATAATTGACATAACATATTTTCAAATATTAATGAAATTAGAGCTATTAATCTAACCAATTATTTAGTTCTTAAAAACTTATAAATTACCATAAACTAACCACGAACTCTTTAATTTTTTTTCTTTTTCTAGAATTTAATTTTATAATTTCATAATTAAGAAATAAACTAAGTAATTTTTAGAGATTAATAATAGCAAGTAACAATCGATGTGAGGTGTCTTTTGAACCAAATAATTATAATTTATAAGATATCCGTTGAAATTAATATTTATGACATGTTATAATAAATAGACGTGCAACGCACGGGTTGACGGCTAGTTTTACTTAATTTTATATGAAAGCAAGAATATATAAAAGCCCAAAATAATATATAATAGTACTTAATTTCTACTAAGTAGCTTTTTAGATAATGTGCTACTTGGTAGCTAGCTTAACAATGAGTTATTTAGGGATATAGACAAAAGTAGCGATGTCTAAAACGTAATAATCCTACATATATATGTAGCTGGTGAGGACAAAACTAAAGCAAAAAAAATACCATACATATAGCTGGGCATTGGGAGCTGGAGTAGGATTCTACTCCCCCCTCCGTTTCAGAATGTAATTACAAAGTCAAACATATTTACTTATAACTTTATACTCCCTCCGGTTTTATTTTAATTGACGTTTTGGACAATGACACGGACCACAAAATATATATCTTTGACCTTATTTTTCTATTATAATATATACAATAAATAAATGCATGTTTATTTTTATTATAGTGTTTTGAAAGACAAATCTATATATGTTGTTCTAGTTTCTTTAAACTAAATATTTTTAAAGTTATTAATGGTCAAAGTTATAAAAGTTTGACCTCAACCTTGTCCAAAACGTCAATTATTATGGAACCGGAGGGAGTAAGTAAGATTGTTTGGTTTTTTACAAAGTCAAACACTTTTAAGTTTAATCAAATTTATAGATAAATATAATAACATCTCTACAACACCAAATTAATATAAATCCATTATTGAATATATTTTTACAATATATTGATCTGTTTGGTATTGAAAATGTTGTTATATTTTTTTTATAAACTTGGTTGACTGTTTTGAAAAGCGCTAATTTAATTAAGTCGACGATGAACACTTCAGATATCTTACTTCCTTATAGAATTAATTAATTAATTAATTAATTGGCTAAGCACGTGAACTTTGTGACGCCGCCCTGTCTAATTCTCATCAGCTCGATCACCACTTGCGTTATGCGACAATAATATGCAAGCTGCAACTGGGTTTTCAGACAAATTCCGTGATCGATCGTCGATCTATCGATATGTCCCGTGAGTGGTGACAGGGAGATGCAAATGTGTTAGTGCTCGCTACATGTTTTGGATCACTAGCTAGCTAGCTTACTTGCAGCTGCCTCATGCTGTCATGCGTGTCTGGTTGTCTGATATTGTGAATAATTACAAAATAAATATTAATTGTCTAGGGGAAGCTATATGTTAATCTCAGGCTTGCATTAATTAATTAATTAAACCGGCCGCTTATCACCATCAGGCAGACACTGTTTTTTTCTTTTCTAATGGAAGATGATTATATTAACCATCAGCCTCTGCATCAGCAGACAGTTACTTGTCTGGTTCAATTGGCAAAGAAAAATATGCCTTTCTGTTCTTCTTTTCATTTCAAATGACACTGTCAATCAATTTCGGTTTACTGCCAAAGAGAGAGATTTCGGTCACATTTCTAGGACAGGATGAGACGACCGATGAGACCTTTTAGCAGGTCAAATTGAAAGCTGGGGATATATAATGCATTCTGTAACAAGATCTCTCTGTTTTAGTATTAAAGTAAATTAAATTATGTTGATATAGCTTTTCAGCTAGATCTGACAATAACTTTTCCAGCTTCTTTATAATTGTGTTCTTACGTACTCTGCTTGTTACTGTGATTTAACATTGATAATACATGAGGAACATACCTGCTCTTTTTTTTTCGATAATGAAATTGAATTCAGCCTACATCAATGAACACATTCTTGTTCTTTTATGAATGAACGATGAACAGCGTATATGTACCATGAATACAAGCTTTGTGTTGGTTTGTGGTGGATCATGAAACCTGCCAAACGATGTTACATTATATACTCTGTGAAAGGAAGAAATGAAAAATGTGAACGCGTTATTAAAAAAGACAAATTAGTTAATTCTGCAAATCTGAAAATATTTATTGGCAAAAAGCCATGTTAAACTGCATGTTAAGCTCTACGAGTTTGCTACATTTCAGTCACCCCAAAAACACAAGAAATTTTATTCGAATTCAATTCACTCTCATCTTGAATTTGGCATTGAGATTCAAGCTAGCGACTCTGGCAATGTAGATTTGTTCTCTTTATTTATCCTGTGACAACCCAGTGACGGTGGGTGACTACTCCCTCCGTGACTTTGGTCAAAGTCAAACTACTTTAAGTTTGACTAACTCTATAGAAAAAAAGTAGTAATATTTACAACACCAGCATAGTTCCATTAAATCTATAATTAAATAAATTATCATAATATATTAGTCTTGGGTTAAAAATAGTACTACTTTTTTCTACAAAATTAATCAAACTTAGAGTAGTTTGACTTTAACTAAAATCAAAACGTCTTATAACCTGAAACAGATTGAGTAGTATATTAGAAGAGAGAATTCATTATATTCCACTGAATTTGTCGCATGTCTACGAGTTGCCACTGATTTTGTCACGTTCTACAATATGCTATTGCTTTTGCTTAACTTTTACAATTTACTATCGCCGTCGGGTTAGCCTCTATTAGTGTTGTACAATTTGTCCAAATTACCAAAATACCTCTAGGACAAAAACTTTTAAAAATTGAACAAAAATTCTGAAATTCTATTATATTATAAACATAAAATTGTAAACATCCAAAAATTGGCCAAAAACTTAAAATATGATATTTTTATCCACATTCTTAAAATATGCTCTGGTCAACCATAAGCATTGTGAAGATAAATAAACAAAGGGGTTTTTTTTTTCACGGCCTAAGTCCAAAAAAAAATTAAACTGGTTAACCCTTTGATGATAGTCTCTCCATCCTAAAATATAAAGTGTTTTGGATGGTTGTGGTGCATTCTAAATCTCTAGGACCATAAAACTGGACTATCCAGATTTATGAATGGGTTCAATGGATGGGATATATTCTAACCTACGAATCTAGACAGAGGATAGATGGAGTACTTCTAGAGAAAACATTAAAAAATAAAGTTTAGAAAAATCAAATATTTTGTGATGCTCTCTCACGACAATCATGCAACTTCCAGAGTTCTAGTTCCTGCGACAGGGGAAGGACAGGAATTTTATTTTATAAAAAAACACATAAACGGACTGAAAAGAAGCAAAAAAAATAATAAAACAATCATATACCGGCATAAAAGACAAAAAAAAAAAAGAGGAGATGCTAGATTCCATATGCATGAGAATTTACAATTTTTTAGTTACCTAAATTTGTACACTATACTAAGCTTAAAACTGTATTAATACTATGTAGTGTGTAAGTTTAATTCACTGTAGCAGCTATATTGTCACTGTATATAGCTTTATGTTATTTTTATCCGAGTTTTACTACTTTTATATGTAATTTGTATTTTTTTTATAAATTGAAATTTTATTCTATGTTTAGGTTAGTGTAATTCATTGTTTAACCTTTTATATGTAGAGTATTTAAGAACTGACCTTGGTTTTTGAATAATCAATAGTGGGAGTGACATGAACCATTGAATTACCATTCAAAGGGTGAGAAAGTGACTAAAATTTCAATCACAGGAAATCTAGATAATCATGGATGGATCCAGGTTTGGGTCAGGCCCAGACCAGCCCACTGTATATTAAGCCTAAGAGATAATTATCAGCCCCGGGCTTTGATACTCAGCCTCAGGGCCATGGCACACAACCTGAGTCCGCCCTTTTTTAGATAATCCTAATATATTAAAAGAAAAACGACTTATATTTAAAAATCAAAACATGCATAACTTTTAATCAAAAGGAAAAGAACTACAGTTCAAATTCAAAAAGAAAAAAAAAGGTACTACGTAGTACTACTACAAGTTATACCAAAATAAAATCTCAACAAATGGTATTTTGAATGTGTAATTTCTGTGGTGCTCTAAAATGTTACCAAAGTTCTGGTAAGCTGTAATTGTAGAATCCAAAAAATGAATTAGAAGCTAAACTTAACTTCTCCAAATTCTCAAAAACTGACTATTAGCCAGTAGTTTCTCAGAAAGCATGCCCTTAATTTGATGATGTCTTAACTTCTTGGTTGGATTTTGCGTTAAAGTTGGGTCTTATCATCATATCTTCTAAAGCCGGCCATTCGGCTGAAGTTTGATTGGTCCACGTGGCACGTTAAACTTCAAGATAAATGTAGTACGGAGTAGTATTTTACTAAGGGTGGAAAAAAAACACACACACACAAAAATACTCATCGATGGAGAGAGAGAGAGAGCGTTGTAGAGTGTCAAGTTCCTGCTAGCTCGCCTACTCTTCTCTCGCATAGGACTTGGGGTGTTTGGAACCGAGAACTAAAGTTTAGTTCCTATCACATTGGATGTTTAGACGCTAATTTAGAGTATTAAATATAGACTAGTTACAAAACCCATTCTATAACCTTAGACTAATTCGCGAGACGAATCTATTGAGTCTAATTAATCCATGATTAGCCTATGGGCGGGCCAATGTGCACACCTATTTTCTAGTGAAAGTCTCAACTCTTTCCTCCACACCCCCACCCCTCTCTCTCTCTCTCCATATTAATCACAGTGCCATATTATTTGTCGGTGAATTTAATGGGATATATAGAGTATCCAATTAATTAGGATGGGGACGGAGAATACTCTTAGAAATGGAGAACATATGTCAATAACGGTTATGATATACTTTACTGTACTTGTCACAGTCTCTTGGGCTGATTTCTACATCAATGAACGTAACGGGGGGATTTAAATCCCAATTTTCAATGCATTAATGTCAACGTAGTACTTTCGCTGATAATAAAATTACTTGAGTACTCCAATTAGAAGGTTCGCTTCCAAACTCGGAGAAATTATTATGTGTTCATTGGTCACGCTTGGAAAGGTACATGTAGGGCTGTAGCCGATATATATAAGAATTTAATCAGTCCGCTTCTTTAGTTAGTTAGGCTGCTTTCTTATATAATTTCCTATAACCTGGAATTCAGTTTGTGTCACGCAAGCGTAAATACACATGGTTGTGTCGAAAAATAAATATCAAGCAGTATCAATCAAGTTTGCTTAGCACACTCTAACTAGGTGTCAAGCTTAATTAGTATATATTATGTGGCAAGTATTCTGTCCATAGCACCAAACTCATTCCTCGATCGACATCTAAGCTAGTTTTTCTGTCTTATTCAGCATCGTACTTGTACGTCATTTATGCACTTGCGTGACACAAACGAGTTTCAGAGCAGAAAATAAGCGGATAAGAACATGTGTGCGTCTTTCATGTAATCGAATGGAAAAATATATAAGCGGTTAGCCGGGGGTTATTCATTGGCAGCTCAGTTTTCCGTCATTTATGATAATTTGCACGCTATGGAGTAGAGCCAAAAAGTGTGCAAGCGCTTAATTAATCTATTTCGTAGACATCATATATATATATATATATATATATATATATATATATATATATATATATATATATATATATATATATATATATATATATAGATATATATATATATATATATATATAGATATATATATATATATATATCTATATATATATATATATATATATATATATATATATATATATATATATATATATATATATATATATATATATATATATATAAAACAAGTTTTTATGTAAATTTTAAACCGTTGAATAGTCCCATATTAACTAGCTTTTGGTCAGAGAAAAACCGAGCCCTAATTTATCCCAGGCTTGGCTTTGCCCCTGCGCTACATGATTTTATCATCTTTCACCAATATTATGAGTATATAATTTTTTTGGGTGATAAAATTGGAATTAAGACCCTTAGCAGTTGGATAAATCCACGCATGTCATAAGCCGGCCATTACACAAAAAATATATTCTAAATACACATGAAAATTACTGTTTGGATTTATACCTTTGTTCTAAATAAAGACTTACTTGACATAAACAAGATTCATGTTGATCTGAGTAAGAAATCAATTAAACCGAAAAAAGAGCATGCGTATCCCTTGTATGTAATCGAATAAATAAATAATGAAATTGAATGAACAAGCAGACGATGATTAGCTGCATGCTAATTAGGCAGTTCTTTACACTACCATACGACTAATAATTAATAATTAAGGTAGCAAATAAGGGCATGTACAACGGTGTTTATTAGTGGTCTCTCTATTACCATGCAATTAAATTTGATGACATGGAAGAAAGAGAAAGGAGTATGGTTGATATGCATGACAATAACTCAAAGTCGACTCTTAGCATTTATTAGAGCAAATTTTGTTGCATGGTGGTGAAAGAAAGGAAAGAAAAGTAAGAAAAAGTAGTTTGATACATTAATGATTAGAGACCATATTATCTCCAACTGTTGTAAGATGCTAGTCTCTAGATAACGTAGAGCTCATATCTGACTTTTCCTTTGTACATGCCCTAAACACGAGGAGACTACTACATGAACAAACTTAATTTATTTCCCAATCAATAATCAATCAGCCTAGCGACCCAGCCTATCTATCCATTCTTCTCCATCAGCTAGCCTCGCCAATCATGTACAGTACATACGATTGATATACTGGTACTAGTAATTTACATCCGTTACATTTGCGTCTTCTGAAACCCCAATCAGGGCGCATGCAAGTACACAAGGATGCAGATATACTCCTACTTATTAGCTTGGAGTATACATCAATCAATCTTATATATATATACTCCCTTCGTACTCGTAAAGGAAGTCGTTTAAAATAATATTTAAGTCAAACCTTGGAAATATAAATCATAAATAGCTCTAAAGTTATTGAGTTTGAAAATGTAAAAATTATATGAATAGATTTATCTTGAAAAATACTTTTATTTTTTTATGTAAGAAATACTTTCATAAAAATATACATATATCACTTTTCAATAAATATTTTTATAGAAATAAGAAATTAGGGTTGTGTTTTGAAGACCGTGTCACTGTCGAAAACGACTACCTTTACGAGTACAGATGGAGTATATAATTATAGTTCGTTGATTAATTATTGTCGATTGGTCACGGCAGTAAGGCAGATAGCAGCTTAGCTTAGCTGCATTATCTTGAGACAGCAGTACCGCGCAAAATGCCAGGAGACACCTTTCAGAAAGGGCACCACTGCCTGCAGCAAGTCAGCAATGCACAGCTATAGCGGCAGCCATGACCGCGAGCGAGCGAGAGAGCTCGCCGTCCGTCGTCTCGCGTCGCCATGGGCCTCAATAATTTTGTGGGCACACGGCCGGAGAGGCGACGGCGATGGCGACGGTGAGGTCTGATTTTGGCACGGCGTTTCGTCGGTGGGGGGAGAGTGTGGTGGAGTGTGCTGTTGTGTGTGGTACAGCAGGCGAGATGCCAACGGATGATCAGCTTATTATAGCCTCCAGCTAGCGACCCATGGGTTGTGTATGTACTTCCTCCATCTTATAATATATGTATCATAAAATTTCTCATCCGATTTTAGGGTGCTATATTATGGGACGGAAGGAGTAAGTGCCAAACAGCTAGCTAGATGTCTAGTGCGATCAAATACTCCTTCGTTCTAAAATAAGATTATTTTTCATCTATTTTATGCAGTGGCGAATTCAGGGTGTAAATTGAGGGGTGCTAGTAGTGTAAAAAATATAATATGATTAGAACAAATAAAGATATATCAACTAAAGTATTTTCCAATGAAAACCATGATCAAAAGAACTTTCTCTATTTTGATTTGTGGCTATATTAAAATATTCCCAATACTTTCTCTATCTGTGAATATATTATTATGTATACTCGGAGTATGTTTTGTTTTATCAGTTTGGGCAGTAGAAGTACTGAGGCAGCCTGCATCCTTGCCATCCGGAAATTTCTTCACTAATGACTAATTAGACTTGTTAATGAGTAATTAGAAGCAGGGATTAGAGGTGGGGCTGGCGCACCCACCACCCCCAACAGTGGATCCGCCACTGATTTTATGCATATCAATAAAAAATCAAAGAGATTAAAATACTCCCACTTTATCAAATTTCAACGCAATTATTCTCTACTTTATCTACTTCTAATGTATTTATCCTCTACTTACAAACTCTGGTGCAATGATTCTTGAAAAATGAACTTATTTTAGGACAAACGGAAAGAGCGAAAAAACTTAGACAGAGGGAGTACATAATAGGGAGTACATAATAGTGGCTTATTCCATTATATACGACATATTTTTATAGGCTTACTCATCTATGTAATTCTTTTGATATAGGTCCAGCACCTAGGTACTAGGCACTAGTTCTTATTGAATACCGTATGGTAACAAGTATGACACATTATAGGAAGCAGGTCTGAAACCTATGGTTACTAGATTGCTAGTTCTGACACCTATAGGTATCAAGTTTAGTATCCAGTATCAGATCTCATTTGATACTGGTGTTTGAATCTCTTGAAGATGAAGATGAAGTATTTCACGCAAAACGAGGTGATAATAACGTGTGATTAATTGAGTTTTAATTATTACAAACTTAAAAATGGATTAATCTGATATTTTAGAACAACTTTCATATAGAAAGTTTTTGCACGAAACACACCGTTTAGCAGTTTGAAAAGCGTGCCACGAGTATCCAAATTTTAATCCGCTCCTTTAAGAAGAAACGAACGGGACTTATATGATTACTTGGACGATATATTATGGGTACCAGATCTAATACGTATGAGTATAACACTATATTACCTGTACATACAAAACAGAAACAAAATTGATCACCAATATGCACGCGGGGAGTAGGCATCATCAAAAAGTTACACAAAGTACCATGTTTGATTCCATCCACCTATCGAAAGCTAAAGACATAGACTCTGTTTAGATGGGACTAAAACTTTTAACTCCCTATCACATTAGATGTTTAGACACCAATTATAAATATTAAACGTAGACTATTAATAAAACCCATCTATAATCTTGGACTAATTCGCGAGACGAATCTATTGAGCCTAATTAATCCATAATTAGCCTATGTGATCCATAATTAGCCAATGTGATGCTACAGTAAACATTCTCTAATTATGGATTAATTAGGCTTAAAAAATTTGTCTCGCAAATTAGCTTTTATTTATGTAATTAATTTTGTAAGTAGTCTATATTTAATACTCTAAATTAGTGTCTAAATACAGAGACTAAAGTTAAGTCCCTGAATCCAAACACCACCATAAAAGCTAAAACATGGAGCAATCTTTAAGGCAGGGCCTAGCTGCAGCCCTATGGTGCAGTCCAGCAAGGCTTCTAGCAAACCTTGCTAGCATGGTCGTGGCTACCTCGTCGAAGAAGCGCTGACGCACAAAGGAAAGTGTCGACAAGTGATACTCGTAGACCGGATGATTAGGGTATGTATTGGGGTACGTTGGAATGAGGATCTACGTATATGACATCAAGCAGACAAAAGATAAAGATTATACTGATTCGGGCCCCTCATCAGGTAATAGCCCTACTACAGTTTATATGAGATTGATGACAGAAAACCACATATTACAATGGAAGTAAGCAGAATCGACAATACCAACAAGATCGTAGTCGATATATTCGACGAGATCCCTCGGCAACTTGGCTCGACGTACTCCAGCTTCATAAACTATGGTGGGTGTGTTGGTGATGAAATTCGATGCCTTTCACCCCTCCCTGGGGTTCCCTTTTATACCGTGGACCATCTTGATCTCCAAGTAAGACTTGGAGACATCGGATCTTGAACGATATAACAGAAACTCTATCCCCTCCGAGCAGGATTTTGGAAATCACTTGAATCATAGAGATATTTTTCCATAATTTGTGACAGATTCCCATGGCGTACATGGGAACAATCCGTGTATGTGAAGGTATGCCATATCCGTATATTCCATAAGTCGAAGGATAGAAGGTATGTCTTATTCGTAACCATGACAGAAAGGGTGTTGACCTTGGTATGATGTGAGGACAAGATGTGAACACGCGACACAAGAATGCATGGCTGTATCGTTCCATGTCGCTGACCGGATGATATTCCCTAGCTAGCATTCTCGTAATTTTATTTGCTTGAAGGGTTCAAAACGATAGTGTAGGACTGCCACCTGCTCTGGCTCAAATACCTTCGGCCCATCCTCTAGGCCTTATACTCCATCGTTCACTACGAGTTGTAAATGTTGTAGCTTATTGAAGAACACATCAAGGTACTATCAGATCCCTCGATAAAGGTGACAAAATTATATTCAGAAATGTGGATGCCGCAAGGCAAACTAGGGTTCTAAATTAGTATACTACTAGGAGATAAAGTAGTAGTCATGTTTTCTTATCTCATTCACAAGCCAACAAGGCAAATATATAGTCTTACATTGATTGATATCTGGTAGGGAAATAAAGCAAAAGCAACTTCGGGTTCAGCGAGGCAACAACATTCAGGGAAAACGACAATGCTAGACAGCTACAGTGGTCCCCGCGATCGTTCTCGGTCGTTGGATCAACCAAACCTCCGTCCTTAGTTGTGTGATGCACGTAAGTGAAATCGGCGAAATGTTTTCCTTATTGTCGGCTTCTATTCAAAAGGAAAACTCTGAAGAACTCTGAACTACATCAATTAACAAGCGAACTGAATCTTCAAACAACTTTTGATTTTCATTTCCATTTCTATCCTGCTAACTTGACGGTAGTGCTTCATCTAATTGCATCTTCTATATTGGAACCAAAATACAATCTTGTGGCCATGTGATGATCTATACCAATCCACAGAATCCACGTATGTCTGCCTTTTAGACCATGCATCCATGTTGTATAGCGCCTATGAGGCTATTACTATAAAGACTCATCTTCCGGTTACCACTTTGAACTATGACCATTGTTTGTTTCTATTTGTTTGTCAAGAACTAATGGCAGTGTGTTGTGTTGTTATAAAGTAGAACTCAAGGATTTATACCAGATTATGACCTCTTATCCAAGTAGAATTCGAGGATCCCAAATAGGATATGGACTAACAAGGCCTTATCATTATCGAGACAGACTACACAGTCCTTCATTAGGTGGACAGGATTCATTCCTTGCTATATTTTTACCCATATTTTGGAATTAATACATTTTTGTATAAGAATAAGTATGAGGTATTCCTAGTGATAGAAAGTGCAGATATACATGTACGTCATATCTAACTGTAATACTGATAGAATTTATTGGTCATAAGTAAAATTATACCAAATCATTGGAATTTACATTACTTTGAATTTTTGGCACATAATATGTACTACATAATTTTCCCCTTTCGAGATAGATATTAGCTTTGTGATGGGTTGCAAATGGTGGCAAGAGATATGCCCACTAGCTACCTTATATCATCCAATCGCACTGGCTGGTATTGATTGGCGCGAGAGATAAGTTTATTAGGGGACATGAATGTAAGTTGTTTACTTTATTAAGGGATGGTTTGAAGTTTGTGCAGATTTATTTTTCCGTTTGCAAAGTATGGGTATTATATATGTAGTTAATAGTTTTTCTATACCATGTTCTTCAGCGAGTTAATGTTTGTGGTAAATTGAAGGCTTCTATAGATGATGCCATCATTTTAAAGGCTTCTACTGTGCTACCCATTTTGATTAAGCATTTTACTACTTGTACTTGGTCTACACTATTATATAATTAATGTTCTCTAAAAAATAGTCCATAATAATACATGCAAAGGATGGGAGCTGAGAACTATGTTTTTTTTAGATATATTGAAGTGTAATGAGAATGAATCTAAAAACAATATTTTTATAGTTACATTAGGAATTAGACAACCTCCCCAAAGTAGTACGTGAAAAATATAAGATATAGTACAAGGTTTTTCTTTAAAGCTTATCTATAAATTCACATTATACCATACAATGTTTTGCTATAGGATGAATAATTATGTGCAACATTTGTGGATGATTTGCCTATTCAATTTCACGATCAAATTCAATATAGTTAATTTTGAACCACAACAATAATAATAATATTGGTATATTTAGATATGTGGTTGTGCTTCTTTACCGTGCTTTTTGTTTAGGAAAATAATGTGCCATTTTATTCAACAATTTCCGTTGCTCATGTTACCAATATATGAAACTGTAAAAAATGTGACATAATTATTGTTTGTGATATGTTGAATTTTTCGTTACAATAAATTTATACTTAATTATTACTTAACATCATTTCACCCTATGTGATGTGAAATCAATTAATCCCTACTTTATTTTTCGTTGCAACTCACAGACACCCCTACTATTAAAGACGAAAGGGACCTATGGGCATTGGAAAGAAATGCACAACCAAGAATAGCATGAGGAAGGTAGCGTGTGGGCAAGGAAGATGTAGCTTGACATTGGGGAGGCCTCATTGCCTTCTACTTCCCCCTCCCATCTCTCCTTGCTCTCCATGGAGATCAGGCATGTAGGGGGCCAGGGCTAGAGCCTCACGCTGGATCCGCCCTTGCGTGTGTGGAAGAATAGTTGCTAGTCTCACTGCAATTCTTTAATTTGTGTAAGGAAGAATGTGTGTTTGTGCATATTTTCTATGTTCAATATGGAGACTCTAGTATAGTACTATATTCAAAGTAGGGTGTCATGATGAGTAAAATGGGGGTGTGACTACCAGCAACCACCAATGTTCCAATCTCTCAATATAGGTAAGTGTTTTTTTCCCTCAATTCTTGCATGTCATATTTAACTAGCTATGAATAAAACAAAAAAAATGACATTATAGATTAATATGTGATACATCACTTTACAAATATACAAATTCAAACTGGACTTCTACAAGTTTTAACAAAAATAATAAATATAATTGTGAATGTATGTATACTCGTTAGTGTTTTATCAAGGTCATGTTTATGAAGTGAAATATCACATATTAATTTATCTTGTGATTTTTTAAAAAAAATATGACTATTTACATGATATATAAAAAAGATGTGAAATCCTTTGAGGAACAAAAATCCAATCCATCTCCCTGTATATAAGCCAAATTAAATGCACCATTGTAGCCTAGCTAGGTGTGGTAATGAGATAAAACATAAATCAATGCATGCCTAATACTGCACTAGATTAAAATAATTACACCATAAGCCTTGCTATAGTTCCATCAACTCGATCACACTCACACACACAGTAGTGCATGCAAATTGCTTGAAGATGACAACACAGTACTTCTGCTATACTTGTCGTGTGATCATTGGACAGGATAAGACCATCGTCGATGCATGTAATTTTCAGCTACGCTTCAAATGTCCACCAGTAATTAAGTGCTATGTACCGTACAAATGACCAACAAGTAGCCGACTACACTGTTCTTCATCAAGCTAGCGTATGGCTCCATCTACTATGGTCTAATCTTGCTAGGGCTCTAGCAAAGCTAGCTAGCTAGCTTCCTTAAGATGGCTAGCTCCAATGAGGTGTTTTCAAACATGCGCATGCTTTGCTCTCCATCCAATCCAGTCGATCGATCGATCGATCCAATCATGGAGCTAGACCCATCAATCATTGTGCCCATTTCCCTTTCTTTGATGTGTCCGTTTTGATTCGATATTGGCCATATCACCTCTCATAGCTATACCTTCGCGGCTGGCCAGTTCACCCAAAAGCTTCCTCAACTCTGCCGTACCGGAGATCGACGCCCGATCATATGATTTCGCACTCCCTGTGTCTCTGATGTAGATGACGATGAACAGTGTTCCATATCGGTGTCTCGTGTTGGTACATCTAAGCATTGTAGCGGGAGCTAGGGTGCTGACAGGGACGGCTCCGAGGTCCACGTCATGAGGGGTAGCATTTCTTGTCAAGAAAGAACACGTATGTGCAAGATGGCAAATTTTTTTCTCTCCTATTGCGTGCTTGTTTGGGAGCAAGGAGAGAGAGAGAGAGAGAGAGAGAGAGAGAGAGAGAGAGAGAGAGAGAGAGATGCATAGCTAAATAATGAGTGGCCGTTTCTTCCTTTGCAGCTAAGCTCTTGTACAAGTCCACACTCAATGTGTGTTGGGTGATCGAATTAAGTGGGTGAAAATATATAGTTTATATGTCAGTAGTGATCAACAGAGCAGTGAATGACATTGATTTCTAGCTTAGCTACAGCTTATCTCTACTAGAGCTAGTCTACTATATCATTAATTGTGTTGTTATCGAAGTTTAAGTCAACCTAGCTAGCTAGATCGAGTAATATGGACTTCTTCCTTTATTAATATAAGAGAAATTTAGGTTTTTAGGCTGCACGCACAACAAAATGTTGCAGTATATTACAATTTTGATCAACTATACATGTATCTCTAAAAATATTTAGCCCAGGCATAGAAGGATATGTTTAACTAAACTATAGTTGATCTATAAAATTAGTAGTGAAATTTTAGTTTTGAAATATCGTCCCTATATATGTGCATCTCGAAGTAGCATCGAGAGCGAGTATATATAGATTGTTTCTTGGATATATTTTCGTACCAATTTATAATGGAAATGTACAAGACCATGCATATATGTTCCATCAACTTAACTTAACTAGTACTATTAGTACTATTGTGTACTACTATTGCCTTGTGAGACAAATAATATTCGTGCACATTGGAGATTTAGGATTCTAGCTAATTAATCGTTTCCAATACACACATTTGAGATTGACGTAATTCGCAATTTCGTACACGTACTAATGTATACATGCACATAGACAGAGAGATAGGAGTAGCTTTCTGCATGGCGCTGTATACTGGCCTACTGCCTTAAATGCGCTCAATGACCCTGCAACAAACATCAACCTCAGGGACTCGGTCATTGTCCCATCCCCACGATTTAAGCATGTTATGTTCGGCCAGTCTTTAATTAATTTATCCATTCATATGCCTCCTTGGTTGCAATGTACTCTCCCCTCCCAAAAAAAAAAGTATCTAAAATTAGATATGACACATTCTAATACAACGAATTTAGACAGAGATATATGTTCAAATTCATAGCTTTTAGTATTAGTATGCGTGGTATCTAGTACTAGATTGTTTTTTTATGAAACGGAGGGAATACTCCATCCCTACATATTCTCTTTATATATATATATATATATATATATGTCATTTAACACATGGGCACAACCTTAAATATGCATGTTTAATTTAATCATTGTTTATATAATTTAATACTTAAACCAAAATTTTATTACTGGTCCTCTCTCCATCTCAAAATACAACTACTTATGCATGCCATTTGTATAGTGCGTGAGAAATGGCTAGCTGTGATTGGTTAAGATGAGAAAGTATGTAAAAAAGTTGAATCGGGTAAGAAGTGTGATTAGTTTAGATGAGGAAATGAATGAAGTAGTTATATTTTGAAATAAATTTGAATCCTAAAATTAGCTGTATATATTAGTATATTTTAAGACAGAGAGAATACTTATTAAAAAAATAAAGGGTACTCGAAAGAGTAACTTAATTAGGACCATATCAGAGTTAAGCCTCAGAAGTAAGCTCTTGATATTAGTAGACTCTTGATCTTATAAGTAAGCCTAAGATTATCAAGAGTCAAGAAAGTTTGAGAGTGTGTGTGGTTATTATCTTTGTGTGTGTGTATCTATGAGGGTGGGAATTAAAGGTAGCTCGGCTGGTTAGTTCACTTTTAGAATTATATATATTAACTTTATCTCCAATTTTTGGGACATTGTGACAAGAGTACTTAGAACAATTTCTGGTCGTAGTGTACACTGCACATAATCTCAAGCGATAATGGAACGAGGGCTTTTCTGTTGCTTGGGCTAAGCCGTAGCAAGCACGAATAGCCCCAAACACCAAGGCAACCCAACATTATGGTATGAATATTAATTGAGTAATTTGTTTAAATTATTGCCTAGTGCTGGCTAATCTAACCAGCCGGGGGCGCTGTGTGGCCCAAATTATCGTCAGATTTTGTAATCGGAAATTTGATTGGAAATTTGCAGAATTTTTACATGAAGAATATAATTCAATACCTATATATAACTATTAGCTGGTACTCCCTCCATCCTAAAATATAAGAGATTTTAGTAGATGTACGACATATAATTTCTAGTACTATGAATCTAATCAAGGAGCCTGTTCATATTCGTAGAACTATGATGTATCACATTCACCATAGATGATCTATACATCGATTCTAGTACTACGAATCTGGTCAAGGAGCCTGTCCAAATTTATAGGATTATAATGTATCATATTCACTTAAAATCCCTTAGTATTTTATTCTAGAATAGTGGGAGTACTTTTTCTAGGAGTGCATTCCATACATGGTCGTCTAAGGCTGCGTTCGTTCGTGTGAGATAGGGTGAGAAAACACCTCGTTTTTCGCGCGCACGCTTCCCAAACTACTAAATGGTGCATATTTTGCAAAAAAAATTCTATAGGAAAGTTGCTTTAAAAAATCATATTAATCCATTTTTAAAATTTAAAATAGTTAATACTCAATTAATCATATACTAATAGCTCACCTCGTTTTACGTATCTTACTAACCTCCTCATCCTCAAACTCACCCTAAATACATTGGCTGCGTACGTTTGGCAGCGATTGCTGCGCTGCCGCTGTACCTCAAGTTGGCAACAACAGTATCATCATTAGAAACGCTATTTAGGCCCCCTTTGATTCAAAGAAAATTCATAGAAATTTTAGAGAATTTTATTCCTATAGAAATTTTTCCTATATAGTTCTTTGAATCAAAGGAATGGATCTTATGGAATCTATGAAATTCCTATGGAATGTCTAATGCCATGCAAGTTTTGAAGAAAATCTAGCATGAGGTAGAACCTCATGGAAACTTTCCTTTCAGTCTTTATTTCTCCTCTAATTCCTGTGTTTTTCCTGTGGTCCAATCAAACGGTCATTCTTATATTTTTCTTGCGTTTTGCAATCCTCTATTTTACACTTATATTCCTATTAAATTCCTACATTTTCTCAATCCTTTAATTCAAATGGGCCTTTAAGCTGTTGCAGCCAGGCCGTAGCAATTGGCTTCCAAACTAGGCCATTTTTTATTATGGATTTCTCTGGATACATGAGTTGAAAACTTGAGATCCCATAATATATCGACTGATATTTTTTTCCAAGGGCTACTAGGCTGTATTCGGAACCCCTCCTTCCCAGCACGCAAAGCTCGTATTATTATATAATTAATTAAGTATTAACTATTTTTTAAAAAAAAATAGATTAATATGATTTTTTAAAACAACTTTCATATAGAAAGTTTTTACATAAATCATATCATTTAACAGTTTGAAAAACGTGCGCGTAGAAAATGAGAGAGGGAAGAACACAGCCTTAATCTATATACTTGTAAGCCCTTGAAATCGCCTCTATATTCCTCTCTCTCTCTCTCTCTTTCTTTAAAAATAACAACTTCTCTGTGTAGCTGAAGAAAACTCTGGCCCCTACCAACTATTTATAATTGCTGTTTGTTATTGTTTTTAATTAAATTAACCATGTAGGACAAGTTTCATGATTAATTAGCTCTCCCTTCTGAGTGTGTCCCCATCACGGTAGCTTCCAGATCGTTATCTGTATATTCTTCTTGGCTTCTTGATATGTTGAAATTTCTATGCTATCTGTTAGGGTTTTTCTCGTGCTGTGGAACAGCTCAATAATTTTTATATATATATATATATATACATATATATATATATACATATATATATATATGTATATATACATATATATATATGTATATATATATATGTATATATGTATATATATACATATATATGTATATACATATATATGTGTATACATATATACATATATATGTATATATATGTGTATATATATGTATACATATATGTATATATATATGTATATATATGTATATATATATGTATATATATGTATATATATATATGTATATATATGTATATATATATGTATATATATATGTATATATATATATATATATTGTCTAGCTAGCACCATTACAGGAGTGGTATCTCTTGATTCTTAGGACAAGAAGTAGGAGTTTATATTGCATACTCCCCCCTTTTTTAATAGATGACACTATTGATTTTTTTCTCACATGTTTGACCATTCGTTTTATTCAAAAATTTTATGCAAATGTATAAAATATAAATCACACTTAAAGTATTATGAGTGATAAAACAACTCATAACAAAATAAATTATAATTACGTAAATTTTTTGAATAATACGAATGGTCAAATATGTGAGAAAAAGTCAACGGCGTTATTTATTAAAAAACAGAGATAGTATATATGATCGATATCCCGTCGTGAATGTTCTGTTTGCCACCATTAGAACGAATTAAACTTTAACTTGCGAGGAGGAAATTATAGGGTGAAAGGTAACAGTTCGGTGAAATGCTAATACTAAACCACTCCACGATCGAACTATATATATGTTTATAAATAATTTTTGAAGAATCATGAAAAATTATCATTCATGTGTACGGGTGAGTGTTGACGACGTAGAATTGCCCTACCACACCTTGAGCACGTTATGTGCAACCTGCGGTGGCACCCGGAGACGTGCCACCATAGAGATTGGTAGATGCCACCAAATGAACACCTAGGAGGGGCCTCGTCTAGGCGAACGCGCGCCAGTTTGTCCTATGCTCAGCAGGTCACCTAGAATGTCCTCTAATGCCATAGAGACGAGAGACGAAGAGCAATTGGAGATTTGAGGAGAATAGACTTTGAGATAGGTAGCAAGATGGAGGTAGATGTAGAATATAGAGGGTTTGGCTAAATAAGTTAATTTTGGTGATTGATTGTTTTTTTTTCAGTCGGCCTTAGCCCCATTATATTTATAGGAAGGGTGAACTTATTTCCCAGGTTTTTTTCACGTCTAATTAGGTATAGAAACCAATTAAGACTTTAAAATCTTAAGCTTTAACGAGGAAACCCAAGAACCGACAAATCAGACTTGGAGTCGAACACCACCGGTCTGACCGGCCACATGACACCAGTTTGACCGGCCCAATGGTTTCGATCAGACTGGCCTTGCGTGACAAATCTAAGTTCTTTCCAAATTTATCTATGGTTACCTATTTCTTACTTTAGAAGCTAAATTTGGGTATTGACAGTGAGGTCACTACAAGAAACCCCCTACTGACTCTGTTACACCGGTATTAATTGTACATACAAGCACCAAAATGAATTCAATGATCTGCTCCAAGCATTAATTAGTAGGGTTATTAGGGTCGTGTTCGTTATTGTGGATTGGAAACTAATTAATCCTCCATGCATGTAAACTGGAGCACGATAAATTAACACATGATTAATTAACTATTAGCTAAAAAAAATTAAAAATGAATTAATATGAAAGTAACTTTTCTATGAATTTTTTTTGTAAAAAAATATAGTTTACTAATTTAGAAAACGTGTACGTGAAAAACGATAGATTGGAAGTCGAGAAATGGTAAATTAAAACTCACCCTAACAGAGTCACCACTACACACGCACCTTCTCCAGAGTCTCATGGCAAACACATGCACAAATAGACGCAGTGCATGGAATAAGAGGAGGGAGCATCTAGCGCATTCACGTGTCTAGTTTCTGGATAAGGAAAAGGGAGTATACATATACAGTACAACTCGAAAATACAGAGTATATATATATATAGAAGTACATGCTTATATTTAAGTAATGGACTCCAAAAATTCCTGGAGAAGTAAAATATTTGTTCAAAAGCTACGTACGCACGAAACCGTATGTATATATAATTCCTGCCAAATTAATAACGCATGAGAGTAGTTTCCATGTATGTTCCAAAGTGCCCCTTAATTTAATGGTAATCCATGGATGCACTTGACAGGAACACACACACGATTATGATATTAACCACACATAAATCCAACAGCAGCATGCATTTGCAAGAGCTACTAATTAATCAATTACATTAACAGCTAGCTGAGTATAGCATTAGCTAATCTCTTGCAATGTCGCCATCCGGAGTAATTAAGGAGAAGAAATCGTAATTAATTAACGCGCTATACAAAAATCGATCGATCAGCTAGGCAGCTAGCTGCTCAATTGATCGATCGATCGATCGACACAGGACCTTTGCCTGATGGGCATGGATTTGGACAGACGTAGAGCGCTATCTGATCGACGAGATTCCCCTTCCCTTTTCTAATTAATCCCGTCCTAATCATCCTCTTTATTGCTAATCGCAATAAGAGCTTTTCTCAAATCGCAATCGCGACGTGTTGTTAACTGTACTGGAGCACTGCATATATGCATGTCTCGTGATTATCGAGCACGTACTATTGGCTGCTTATGTTTGTGTGTGTAGTGTGTAAACGTATATATGTGCAATATATATAAATATGTGTGTGTTTCTAGCTAAGATGATCTTAGTTTGTGAGACGTTTTTAATTAGTTTCTTCTTTTTTCGTGTTTTGTTTTGCATAGCCGTGTCGCTTAGAAGCTTAAAAATCGTACCAAAGCTGACAAGAGTCCAACAACCTGAGATCATGTGGAAGTTTGCTATTGCAGTGTTTTGTGTGTTGCTTAATGGGAACTAGCTAGTCAGCTGTTATGGCAATATCATTATCACGTGGAGTAACATTTTGTTGTTTGTTGTTTGAAAGAAGCTATAATTAACCATCCAAAAAATAGAAAAACTAGGGCATATATATATATATAGACAACATAGAACAAAGTTATTGAGTCAGCTAGGTTAGGTTAAGTATAGTTTTGCAGCAAAACTTCTTTATATTGAGCAAAGCTATCTAGGTATGTAAAAGCATGACTGTCAATTGGCAATGCAGACAGTAATACTGGGGGGCTGAGGATTAAGGGGGCATGTGCAATATTAGCTCAATTGTCTTCGTATGTTTTCGCATTAATTAAAAACAGCTAACATGTGCTTAGGGGCGGAACCAGAATTTGTCCATGGACTATTGTAATTTCCATAATTTAGCCTCTCTTTTTTAACATAAGTTTTGAATTGTAATTTTTCAATGGGTATTTAAGCTGGGTATGTATGGCTCCTGCCATAACTGTCCTACTCCTGTCTCCGCTCATGATCATGTATTGATGAATTAGGACATGCTCCAAGATAAAAATATGATATTAAATCTCTTTTTTTTTACTTATGTAGCTAGCTTTTTAAAATTTCAATTTCACGTAGATTTTGACCAAGTTCATCAAACTATATAAGTATGTTTAGTGTGTATAAAAATATGTATTTTATAGTGCTTTCACATAATATATAGTACTGTACTATATATAAGAAATTGTTGTCTCTAGCTCACGGTTCGTATAAATAGTTGCAGTGATGTGAATGTATTGGTTCATAGTTCGTGAACTTAGAGATCAACCTTCATATCACTAATGGTTGATTGCTTCCCCAGTGAGATCTCAAACAGCCGGATTTTTTTAAAAAAAATAGGATATTGGTGAGAAAGTTTTTATATTTTAGAATGAACACGAAAAAGTGTTACTATATTATTTATATTATTCTGGAACGAAGGGACTACATCTATACATCTAGTGCCACTATGGGACCAAACACAAATTAAGGTGACCAGCCAGCATGCAAGGAAGAAGGTATCAAGGGTGAAGCTACCTAGCATATATGGTCAGGCATATTTACACACTTGGCAGAAGACGACGGAGATGTGGGGTTTTAGTCTTCTTTCCATATACTAATTGGTAAACTGCTCATCACTTAGGGCCTGATTAGTTTCCAAACAAATTTTTTCACGATGTCACATCAAATATTTGAACACATATATAGAGTATTAAATGTAGATAAAAAACCAATTACACAGTTCACCAGGAAATTGCGAGACGAATCTTTTAATCCTAGTTGCGTCATGATTTGATAATATATTGCTACAGTAAATATTTGTTGATAACGAATTAATTAGACTTAATAAATTCATCCCGTAGTTTCCTAGCGAAATCTGTAATTTGTTTTCTTATTAGACTACGTTTAATACTTTAGTGTCCGTATATTCGATGTGACGTGCAGAGGTAAAATTTTTTTCCAACTAAACAGGCCATTAGCTTCTCTCAAAATTTGCCCGGCCCGTGACAAAGTCCTCACGTGCCATGTAACATTGTCACACACGTAACGAACCTAAAATTTGAGAAAGTATACACACATACGTATGTACATATATATATATCGGATTTGGTTTTAATCATCATTTGGTGTGACAAGCTTCCACGTCTCCTGAAGTCTCGTCACTTTCTCGTCTCTTCTCCCTTCATTTATAGCTAGCGTCCGTCCTCGAAATCGAATATATATATTGCTATAGACAAAATCTATTAGTTCCCCGCATACATTTAGCAGGTTTGGATCGATAATAGTATGTTTTGATCGCTACGTAATTATATTAGTAATACCCCGTGGGTTAATGCTGAAATATAGTAATGGTAGAAATATAATTAGGTGTGTGGAGCTTGTGCCGTTAGATGACGTAACTTACTTTAATTAATTTGCACAAACTTCGATCAGTTTGCCAAAAGATTAGAAATAATTGAAATTAAATGATGTGGTTTATGAAAAATTTAATTGGACCTTAATTTGGTTGGTTATCATAGACCATATAATATAGAAAATTTAAATTATCTGCCTAGATTCGTGAGAAGAAAAATGGAAAGGAAATAGCCAGTTTGTGTCATAAATTAACCATCTAAGAATTAAAACCAATTAACCATCTAAAAACTAAAAACTAAAAACAATTAACGTAGTATGTCTTGGTTTTGGTGCATCAAAATAGAAACTAAAGCATATTTTTTTAGGGAAAAAGCATATTTATTATGATCTCTGTTGGTTGCAGAAATAATTAATTATTTAGACAATTTATTTTTCCTAGAAAAACCCCAGATATTAGGGAAAGAGCTAATATCAAATAAATAGAAGTGGTGAGGCTTCGAATCCAGACTAGCAAGCCCACCACCTCGTGGAGTTAGCCGGAAAACCGCGTTTTCTCTATTTTTCGTAGCAGATAAACGCAATGTATATAATTAGATCGATCGATCGATCCCTTGTGAAGAGTGGGCCTGTGCGTGCAGCTAAGCTCAAGCTAAGCTAAGCCACCAGCAGCAGCAGCAGCCTCTGACAAATCCCACAAGCGTGATAGCTCAGCTGATCATCGATCGATATAGCTAGCTCAGCTCAGCTCATCAGGCGAGCATCTTTTGGGCCAGATGGCGACGCCGTCGTCGTCCTCGACAGAGACCATTTCAATCTAATTCTATCCCCTCACCCCCAAATCATCCCAAAATCTTAATTATCTAACTAATTAACAAACCCCCGTGCTAACCCCCTCTCCCCTCTATATAAACCCCTCCATTGCTTCGCCTCCCAAGAAGAAGAAGAGATCATATTTAGCTATATATCTCTAGCTAGCTAGCTGCGTCGTCTTCTCCAAGAGATCATCAAGCTAGGAGAGTAAAAGATTAGTGAATTTGATTAGTTGATTTTGGGGTTGTGAGATCGAAGAGATCGATGGCTGGGCTGAGGGAGATGGAGTCGACGCTGCCGCCGGGGTTCAGATTCTGCCCCAGCGACGAGGAGCTCGTCTGCTTCTACCTCCGCAACAAGGTCGCCAACCACCGCGTCGCCTCCGGCACCCTCGTCGACGTCGACCTCCACGCCCGCGAGCCATGGGAGCTTCCCGGTAATCTTACCCTACAAACCTACTTTGTCCAGACACATAGTCAAAAGTACTGTATTTTTTTTTTACAATGAATTGAGATCGGGTGCGAAATTTCACTGTACACAAGAGAGATACAGTGTTGGTGCCTTGATAATTGTTTGATAATTAGTTAATCATTTGGGATTCCTTGGAGCACAAGCATATAGCTATAGATGTAGATAGATAGATACAGAATGTGCACGAGATGATCATCAGCTAGCTATTATAGCTTGCAAGCAATCATAAAATTAGCGGCAATAATTTCGTGATGGTTCCTTGGCTAGCTAGCTCACAAGTCACAAGACTCCAAGTCTCGCAAGCTAGAGACCAATAAGGACCTGTTTATATGTCCACTTCTAGCTAGCTAGGGCCACTTAGAGAATTATAAAAACGTCACTGTTTGCCAGTAACAGTGACCTATGTAACACTTCACGTGCAAGCGTATCCAATCCCTCTCCCATGATCTCACATACCTAGCTCTACAGTGTAGGTACAGATACATCTGAACAGTTAATTAGTATCTCTAATGTATATTATTATTAACTTTGATGCTTTAATGAAGGGTGTAACATAGTACTAAATGGTTATTAGCTGATGATTGGATGCATATGAGAGCTTAATTAGTTTTTGTTTTGTTATTTTTTCCAGAGGTGGCTAAGCTCACTGCGGAGGAATGGTACTTCTTCAGCTTCAGAGACCGGAAATACGCGACGGGGTCACGGACGAACCGTGCGACCAAGACAGGTTACTGGAAGGCCACGGGGAAGGACCGGATTGTCCATGAGGGTACAACACGAGCGGTGGTCGGGATGAGGAAGACGCTGGTTTTTTACCTCGGTCGTGCCCCTAATGGGCAAAAGACGACATGGGTCATGCATGAGTTCCGCCTTGAAACACCTAACTCCCAACCAAAGGTGTGTGTCTTGGCTCTATATTACCTTTCTCGTAGAAATATTTTTCAATAGCTAAGCACTACTACTTAATTTGGTGTGCTCAGATTCACATACTAATTAATCATGGTCTATATATTCTTTTGTGTCAAGCAGGAGGATTGGGTGCTATGTAGGGTGTTTGACAAGAAGAAGCCATCGACAATAGAAGCCGAGGGTGGCGGAAGCAGTGGCAGCGACCTTTTCATTCCCGGTGCCACCGATGGCTCTATTGACCCCTCCTCGCCGACGACGATGGCACCTCTCCTTAGCTCATCGCCCGATCCAACAGTGGTGGACAGGTTCGACCACCGGTCAGCGGCGGTGCCACCATTAATGGTACTCATGCAAGGTGGTGGGGACCAAATGATTAGTGGTAGCGGTGTCCACTGCAGCAACAACGACAACTCCGGTGGTAGCAACGCACTGCTTAACCTGACGATGCTGCAATACAGCTTCCTAGAACATCGGCCAACTGGTGACGACATGGCGGTGGGGGCCCACTTTGGAACATGCCAGGGTGGCAACAACGATGCCACGATGGCACTTGGGATGGGGTTTGAGGAGCATGGCATGGGGGAGATTATAGAGATGGAACCAGCATGGCGCCAAGGTGGTAGCAACTGCGTGTACAGGGACGAGCTCTACTTCTAGCAGAAGTAGTACAATGGATTAATATTAATGATTTGCATGTGTTAGAGTTCAGTTAAATTCAGAAAATATGTAGAGCTTAGAAGAGGTTTGCTAGTTTGTGATTAGAGTGTGATTATTAATTAATTAAGGTGGAGTTGAATTATAAGGGGTCGATTAGTTCGAGTGGTCGTGATATGCAAATATTTGTGTAATTACTCAGTTTGTAGGTGAGCCATATATCAAACAACTTTAGGGAAAGGGGATGATCAAGAATTCAGAACCAGGATGAATTTAATATTCGTGTACTTTAAAAAATGTAATGATGGGAATAATATTTAAATCCGATTGAGCCAAGCTCTTCAGGAAGAGAGAATATATTTTCTGCCACTGAGTTCACTTTGTTCAATGACTTGCGAATTTTCTCCTTATATACTAGACCATGAGTTTGTGAGTCATTTTTCACTCTGTTCCGTTGGACCAGATGGTTTTTTAGGAAATACCCAAACTGCCTTTATTAAAGAAAAAAAAAGGAGTAACATTCAAAGCCCCCTTGCACAAAATAGATATGTTTGGGTAGATTTTTACATTTTTTTAATATGGTATTACCAATTACTATATGATATACGTGATATATTTCTGCAGTTTAACGTAAATTATCTTTCATATGCTACACAAAATATGTTTGTGCCATTTTATTTTGTGTAAATGATTCCTCTTTCATTTCACCAAAAAAAAGTATTTTCTTTCAATAAAATTGGGAATATTTATAAATGATATGGTATACATATTTTTATCTAGTTTTTGTTTATACTTATAAATCTTCTTTCATATGCTACCCAAAATATTTTTGCTATATTATCTTTAATGTAAGTTACTTCTCTTTCATATGCTGCACAAGAAAGTTAAAGGATGTCTTGTCTCTGATACATAGATTTCCATCTGTTTAATTTGCAATAAGGCCACGCAAAGAATTTTATAAATTTTATAAATCTACAGTGGGGCAAATTAGCTGTCAACCATTTCTTTTCAAGTTAATAAGAGGAATTTTAAAATGTAAGTAGTCCAATCATATAGAATAGAATAATTATCAAACTCAGTATATATAGATGTTACAGAAAAGTGCAAATTGGATGACAGATTGTTGAACTTGTGTAGTTGCATGGAACAGATATTCTCCAGGGAAAAAAAAAGTTGTGTTTGTGTAATTTCATCAGATTTCGGGAGCGCATGCATTAGGGCCGGCCTTCAAAAAACATATTGGACTAGGCCTAACGAAGAAAATACTTTTGGACTAAAGAAAGATTGGAATTAGCCAAGAAAAAGGTATAAGGCCTAATATGTGGCAAAATAAAATGGACTTAAGGCCGGCCTTGAAAATAAAAGATGGGCTAGGTTGGGCCCATAGAGGTAAGAGGCCCAATATGTTGGGCCAGAAACAAAAATAGACGAAAAATATGTTGGGCCAGAAAACAAAAGGTGGGCTACGCTGAGCCAATAGGGTAACAGGCCCAATATGTTGGGCCAGAAAACTAAAAATAGACACAAAATAACGCTAGAAGGAGGGCTTGAACCTCCGACCTTGTGGTTAACAGCCACACGCTCTAACCAACTGAGCTATTCCAGCTTTATGATGTGTTCTTTTATTGAAAATTTAAATATTGTTCCTGTTCCTCCACCAAACCGCCACGAAACTTACACATCTTACAAAGTCCTTGATATTTTCTAATATTATATAATATTTAAATATGTATTTGAAACAAGTAAATAGTATATATATTTAAATAAGTGTGTACATTTTATACCATAAGCAAAGCATCAAACATGGACATTTTGCTAGTAGAAAATGAGTGCAGCTTTCTAGCCTTCTAGGCCTCCTTCCGATTGTAGGAAAAACAAGGAATTTTGTTCTTATGGATTGGATCATTGTAGTTTTACATTTGCGTTTGGCTATGTTTAAGTTAAGAACATTGTAATGAATGATTGTAGCTTTTTGATAAAGTAAAGACCAGATTATCTGTTTAGAAAAATGGATTAGATTGCTGTAGCTTTATTTGGATTAAAAATTTGGTCACATGTAGTACAAATGATTTTTCTTTCGTCCTCTGGAGATTCCATAGGAAACATGCGGGAAACAAACCCATTCAGTCTGAACTTATGTTCCTTTCCTGGATGAAGGAGGCAATCAAGCATATAACGACAACACTATGGAAATAAGTCGCACTCATTGACTAATAAAAGTTGTTTGATTAAAAAATATAAGCAAAGCTTTGTAGCAGTGGACCTATAAACCTCATCCAAACAGCTGTTTACATAGAATTTCTTTGTTTTTAATCCTCTGTTTTAAATGCCTACCATATTGGAGTATTGTACTTCTGTCTATCCCTACATTTTGTAATCCTGTATCTCAAAGTAGCCCTTAGATATGGAAAAAAAATAGAGGAAAGCAAAATTTCCAAGACGCTGAATTTTCCTTTCTTTCAATTCGAAAGAAATTTGCAGGACATTGGATCATCTAAGAATCTTACGACAATCCTCCATTCTAAGGCCTCATTTGGATTGTAGGATATATTTCAAATCATTTCATCATTTGGGGAAAAGATCGGCATTCTTCCTTCGTTTTGTATGTAGGAAAAACAAAGGATATTTTCTTCGTCTTCAATTATACAAGAATTTGAACACAATTTGAACATCCATCTTGACATCTTTTTTCTTTCCTCCGCTAGCTAAGTCCAAGCAAATCGTGTCATATAACACCAAATGACTTTAAGTTGAGCACATATTGACCACTAATAGAATTAGTTAGCCAATTTTTGTGTTCCAAACTTCCTATATTTTGAAATTATTTGTTTTACATGTGCATTCCTTTCATATTCCTCTGATTTTCTAAATTAGTTTTTCTTATTATGCATTCCACAGGAGCCCTAAATGGAGATTTAATCTGTCCATTTTAGCTTTTGAAAATAACTAGCCTTTTCAAATGGGCGGGAATGGTCTTTTTATTTTGATTGGAACAACATTTTTCACTCCTTAGATGATGGCTTAGGGCACACTGAGGGGACAAAACACAATTTGGTGATGAGGAAGGAGTTGAGGTCCTCGAGGTGAAAAGCTCTAAAGAAAGAAAGAAGTTACCTGGCAGTCATTGCATTTATGTAGCATATCTTGATAATTGTGCATTGATTTGTGATTTCGATCCGTTCTTGTAAGGGGTTGGATGATGGCCAAGGACGATATTAAGGCTTTTGTTTGGTTTGCAAGCGTACCAAAATATTAATAATGCCAAAATATAGGTAAGTTTTTACCAATACCAATATTTTTGATAAAATCTGTGTGGTGTTTGTAAGTTTTGGCAGCAAGCCAAATATTACTAAAATTACTATTAAAAATGCCAATATTTGTATGGCAAGTTTTAGCTTCAAACCAAATCAGCCCATAGTCATCATCTCATATGTGACCTTGACCCGCAAAGAATCAAAGATAAACTTACAGTGCACAATCATGCCTTATTCCACATTCATCTCATATGTTCAATGTTACATGCATGCTCCCCTTCACCTTCACGCATGAAGCCCACATTTCTTTTTCAAATAAAAGTAACGTGCAATCTCCAATATTACCTAATCTGAATTGATGGGTTACACAGGTCCTACATTTGCACATCGTGCTCCATGTGGCTGGCCGCAAAGGATAGTATGGAGTCCGCCGATGATGGAGGTTGTTTGCTACTTTTCTTTTGCTCGTCGTTTCTATGACA
Organism: Oryza meridionalis; assembly: GCA_000338895.3. NCBI lineage: Eukaryota > Viridiplantae > Streptophyta > Magnoliopsida > Poales > Poaceae > Oryza > Oryza meridionalis. The sequence continues at coordinate 18,739,079 of CM002533.2, forward strand.
TGAACGAGAATGTTTTTGCATATTTTTCATGCTTGCTATATGATGGATGGCTGCTACTGCGCAACGTCGAGCTCGTCTCTATACCATGCCGCTACATCATTCCATGATTCCATCGTCGATTACAGCTCATCACCCAGTTGCCCACTTCAGTACACACGGACCAATCTCTTCATTCTTATGGCAAGATCCAGCAAAGCCACCATGATCCTAGCTTCACGATGGATTTTTGGTTGAATCATTTTTTTCTTTTCTAGTTTGATTCACTTGTGAGTAATTTTATCACTCGTGTGTGATTGAGCTTGTATTTTTTTCATTCGTACGACCATTTTGTGATAAAGATTAACAATACTTTTAGTATCAGTTTTTACTCTTATATTGTGTATTGAGCACATTAGTAAACATATTACTACACGGTGGCTACAATATCATGGGCTATATCGAGAGGAAGGTGGTAATTGTTTTACTCACAGAACACAAAGTCTAAACAATATTCATAACACTATTAAAAGAATTAATAGCGTTGTAAGCTGGTAGTAATTCTTTTACGACCATCTAGGAATTATGCCATACGATGTGGGGGCATTCATGCAAGTAAATTTGTTACTTTTGAAAAGGGCATTCATGCGAGTAAATTTGTTACTTTTGAATGAGTAGATGTGGAAGGCTGGGAGTAAATGGAAAACTCAACAAAGTAAATTCGTTACTTTTGAAACGCGCGGAGACACTAAAATACAAAAACTCGGAAAGAAAAACTACACGGTAAATATTTTACTAAAACATGAAAACAGAAAAATAGAGAGAATGAAAAAAAAAGAAAAAATCTGGATGGTTAATATTTTATTGGGCCCTTTGATGAAGCATGAATGGAATGGAAAAGAGAAAAAAAGAAACACGGAAGGTGTGGTGGTAAAAAACGAAAAGAAAAACGGACGGAGGAAATATGAGATGCAGAGGAACGGTGGTGTGATAAAAAAGGAGAAAAAGGAGAAAAAGGCGAAGAAGGGAGTACTGTGCGGCGCTCGAACTAATATTCTACTAATATTCTACGTATTAGCGCTACTGCTTATTTCATGCTATAAATCTTGCTATATTTTTATTAAGCATAGTCAAACTATTAATAAATTTGACTTAAAAATCAAAACAATTTATAATATAAATAAACGGTAGTATATGCTATGAATCTATGAAAAAAATGTTAACGACTTAATCTGTCTTTAAAAAGGAATATGTTTGTTATGTTGTGTGCCATAGAGCAGATGATAAATCAATCAATGTGCTAGATGATTGGTTGCCACCGAATCATTGCTAGACCAAGTCATGATTGTAAAGAGTATCCTTTTTATCCACTTGATCTCTAATTTTTTTTTTCTCTTTAGAAAAAAAAAAGCAATTACAAACCTTACGGCATTTTAACTCCAACAGCCCACCCCACGGTAGCTCTAACCGCTTTTAGGTGGTGTTTTAGATAGATCAAAATAAAAATAAAGTTAGCGTATGCAACCATTAGCGGCGCCTAATTAATTACTTTTTGGTAATGTAAGTCATTCTCTAGATTTACTAACTTTAATGTGAATGTGAAAAATACTAGAATGACTTACACTATAAAACGGAGGGAGTATATAATATTTAGTTATCACATATTTTAAAAATAGATTTAATTTACTCCCTCCATCCCTAAATATTTGACGCCGCTGATTTTTTTAAAGATGTTTGACCGTTCGTCTTATTTAAAAACCTTTTATGATATATGTAAAGCTATATGTATACATCAAAATATATTTAATAATGCATCAAATGATAGGAAAAGAATTAATAATTACTTAAATTTTTTAAATAGGACGAACAGTTAAACATGTTTGAAAAAGTCAACGGCGTTGAATATTTAGAAATAGAGGGAGCATATTTTAAAGAAACTTCTATATTTAAAAAGTTTTACAAGAAACACATCATTTAAAAAAGTACTACTACGTTAATTAAGAAAACCGGGGCCTTAATCTCCTAGGCTCCTAGCATTTGATCATCCGGGCCCACGTGCACAGAGACACCCCAGCTCACGCCCAGCGAAGCTCCACTGCCCCCAATCTCCCGCAAAAGCCAAAAATAAAACCAGATTTTAATTCGGAGTACTGATAAATAATGAACCCCCACCCCCCCCCCCCCCAAAAAAAAAACATAAAAATAAAACTTAAACAAACTCCTCTCCATTTCCGTCTCGTCCCTTCTCGTCTCGACTCATCCATCCATCCATCCATCGAAGTCCCTCCGCCTCCTTCCGCCGCGTTTCAAATTTCTCTCTCCCCTCCGCTCTAAAACCCTACCCACTCCCACCCCCACCCGCCGGCAGATCCAGCGAACTCGCCGGAGATCGCATCGGCGGCGGCAAGGGTAGGGTTCTGGTGGTGTAGTTTCGAGTGGGGGTGGGGAGGTGCTCCCGGCGCCGCGGGGAGACATGGAGGCGCAGGCCACAGCGGCGGTGAAGGAGGCGCTGGCGGCGCTGTATCACCACCCCGACGACGCCACGCGCACCGCCGCGGACCGGTGGCTGCAGCAGTTCCAGCACACGCTCGACGCGTGGCAGGTCTGGGCCCCTTCCCCCTTCCCCCCTTCCTCGAGCCGAATCGTCTCGATCTCGCCCCTGTTTGGGGTTCGTTAGTTGTGTTGGTCCTGATGAGATTTTGGCTGCGGTCGTGCTGATTCCGCAGTGGGGTTGTTGTGGAGGGGGCGTTCTCTGGCCCTTGTTGTGTGTGTGTGTTGGGGGGTGTGGGAGGGGGGCATTGCGATCTGATTTTTGTTGGAGCGGACTTCTGTTCCGCTGGTTAGGTGGCTGATTGCACATTATATTTGGTTCCTACGTTTGAGGCTACGGTTAATGCATAATCAGTCTGGTGAACTTAGGGTTAGAGCTTAATCAGCAGCTTTAGTATGTTGAATCATGAAGTACCTTTCAAACTAGGTTTTATTTTGGATACCGAGCATAGATCGTGGCATATTTGCTGGGAAATTGAGTTCAGTATCGTGGACTTTTATGCAAGTTGGATGAGTTAAAGCTTGCTAGTGTTTGATGCAAACTTAGGTCCGTTCTCAGTTCTCACCATTGGGTTGTGCTATGATGTGTGGCTTACCAATGTGGCTACACAAGCTTATGGACTGGCTGCCGAAGTGAAACATGGAGGATGATGAAATCAGCATATAGATTTTCGGCGCATGGATGTGTATATTTGTGACTTGAAGAGAATTCCTTAGAATTTTTATGCTCCCGCTCACCTTTTTAATTTTGTGTTATTAAATTTTATCATATTCCTTATTTAACTGTTTTACTGTAGGTGTAGTGCGTAACTGTGTACTCCTAGTAAATTTAGAGGCCCCCCTTTAAAACTCTCTTCTCTTCAGTGTTTGGCAGATCCCTGTTTCCCCCTGTTACAGTGACATCTTGTTTGTGTTTGTGGATGCTGTTCTTTTAGTAAATTTATGGATGCTAGTTAACTTGATGACATCCAAATATATTTTTCTATTTTTAATTTGCAGGTAGCTGACAGCTTACTTCATGATGAAAGTAGTAATATGGAGACTCAAATCTTCTGCTCTCAAACCCTCAGAAGCAAGGTAAATAAATTGATATGTATCACTGCTTCTCTTCTAATTATTTTAAAAACTCTGAAATTGGTCTAATTCTTCCTGTTGTCTTTTAAATTATCCCAATACCAGGTACAAAGGGACTTTGAAGAATTACCTTCAGAAGCTTTCCGTCCGTTACAAGATTCTCTATATGTAAGCACCAGTTTTTGTAGTTCTTGTTTTTCTTTTCTTATTAGCATATTATAATCAGTTCAACTAAATGTTGTATCAAGTAGAATCAGTCTTCTATTTGGCTGCCATTTCTGTTTGATAATAGGCGTTATTTCACTTGCTCAAAATAAAATAAAACCATTTTTTCAAAGTTATGTCGTGTCATGTTCAGTGATGGATTTGTTTACCTTTACTAGTAAGATTTGGATAATCTTGTGAAGATCTTGTTTTGTTTCATTTAACTGTGATGTATCTGCAGGCGTTGCTGAAAAAATTTAGTAAAGGACCACAAAAAGTTAGAACACAGGTAATCTATACTACCTCCATTCCTTTGTACTTGTCATTTAGGATATTGATACAATCACCAGCACACAACTTTGACTTATACCTTTTGTAATTATATACTCACAGCATACTAAAGTTATAATCATATGAAAGTATGTCATGATAAATCCACCTAATGCCGTTTTTCACATTACAAATCTTAATACGGTCGTGTACATTAGTAGCAAAAAAAAAATTCAAAGTTTGATTGCACACATTCTAAGACCACATTTATTTGAGTATGTAGCTTGTAATTAAGCAATCAATTTTGTATTTCACAGTTATAATGGCAAACTACCTTTTGTGCCATCTTCAGATTTGCATTGCAATGGCTGCTCTTGCGGTGCATGTACCTGTAGAGGACTGGGGAGGTGGTGGGATTGTGAATTGGCTAAGTGATGAAATGAACTCTCAACAAGACTTTATCCCAAGCTTCCTTGAGCTGCTAACTGTTTTGCCACAGGTACATACATGTCTAGCCTCATATGGACTCCTATCATATTCTACCCTATTGTTTCCATGTCGCTGAGTTCATCCTATCTTTATAATCCTATATAGGAGTGAACAGTTTTACTTCAAGTCTGTCCTGTAGTTTGGTTAACTCATATAGAAGTACCATGAATCATTGTTTTTAAGGCGGTATGGCGAGGTATGGCGACCTGACACCGCCTTACAGCTATAGCGTTATGAGAGAGAGAGAGAGAGAGAGAGAGAGAGAGAGAGAGAGAGAGAGAGAGGGAGGGAGGGAGGGAGGGAGCCTAGGGTTTCCAGGGTGCCCTCTCTCTCTTTTCCCTCTATTTCTCTCCCATTGTTAGGGCCTCACCGGCTGTTTTTCGTGCCCACGCGCCTGGACTTCGTGCCAAGCACGCCTGGGATTGGCGCGCTCGCGTCCCGCCCCCAATTTTTCACGCGGTCTCCCTGTAGCGCGCGCCTCAGGACACTCCGACGCCTCACCGCGCCCTAGCGACGCCCTAGCCCTATGGCGGACGCCATACACTCGCGGCTGTGGCGGCAGGACGCCCTGGAGGCCGCTGAGCGCCACAACGCCTTCGCGACGCCCAGTGGCGGACCCAGGATTTGAACGCAGGGTAGGCCTAGCCAAAAAAAATTCGAATGCAATACAATATGATTCGATATATAATGTGGTAAACGATACGGTATATAATTCTAAATGGTTCAATAGAAGTAGAAAATAACAAATAAGTTTGAATCTTACCTAAATCAAAATGTAATTTTTTTTGCAAGAAGTTCACAAGCATTTTTTTTTGCTTCATGCTTTTGAAAAAGCAACGCAATGCTCGACTTCTCCATGCCTCAATCTCCTGGACTCCTAACAACCATGAACCATCAAACAATGCAAAATTGTTATATAAAGGGGTAGTACACTAGTGCTGCCTGTTGGTCTACTACTAGAACTCTAGTCTCTAGATTCTAGAAGGGGGAGAGGGACTGTGGAATTGCTCACCGGAGTCCGGAGAGGCGAAGAGCCGGAGATGGAGTGGCGCCGGCCGCCGGCCGGCCTGGGCAGCTGTTGCGCTAGCCGCTGGCTGCGTTGGCCGTCGTGCTCGGGCGGGGCGGGGCGGGAGCTGGGAGCGGGACGCCGGGACGCCGGGACGGCGGGAGTAGGACTGTGGCCTGCGGGAGGCCACCGGGCGACAGCCGGACGGCGTGGTGGGACGGAGAGAGGATGCGGCCATGCGGGCGCCGGCGCGGCGCCGCCGCCACGGCTGGGCGCGTGCGCCTGGCGGGACCGCGGGAGCCGGCCAGCAGGGAGGAGCGGCGGCCGGCGGGAGGAGCGGCGGGGGCGGGAGCGCCGGCGGCCGGCCTGCCGGTTTGCGTCGCGGGAGCGCCGTCGCCGTGACGCCGTTGAGTGGGAGGGGAGAGAGCGCACACCGCATGGGGGGAGACGGCCAGACTGGAAAGGAGTTAGGGTTTTCTTTGTTTGATGGGCCAGGCTTTTTTCATGGGCCAAAAAAATGAATACCTGGGGGTCTCTGGGCCAAATTTTAGGGTAGTCCTGGGCCTACCTGGACTACCCCTTGGGCCCGCCCCTGGTGACGCTATATCGACGCCTTAAAAACAATGCCATGAATCCTTCTGACACTGAAGGATTTGCGTTAAAGAAAGCTGAAATATGATCTCAATGCCTTGTAAAATGCGTGCTATTATATTTTGTGCACAGGAAGCACCAAAGTAGTACCATTTTTGTGGTTATTGTCTTGATTAAAAGAAAATGAGTTGAAGTAAAACAATTCATTTTTTTATTGTCCTTTTGCCATTTCCAAAAAAAAGAGAGATATTTTAGTAATAGTAGATTGCACATGCTGATTGATGTTATTTATGAATAATAAGTTAGACTTTTGATGAATCACATTAATGACTTTTGACATATTTTCTAAATACTATGAACCTGTAGCCAGATATCTATTTTAAATCACATAAGTACTATTATGCTTGTAATTTTGCCATGTGCATATATGATCATGCTTGAATTTAGAGTTATGTACACCAGCTACCATGGTTCAAGTAGGCGCTAGACATTAGAGGGTCAGTGAGGCCGGTGCCTAACGGTAGGAGCGCCTAGTTGCTGCCGCCAAGGCGCACCTAGGTCACAGGACCAACTTGGCTAGGGACTTTGAAGCAGTTAGCGAGCGTATATGACATAAAAGAAAGACTGTTCACCATTTATATTGCAAAACTAGATCCCCCAATGCAGAGCAGCTGCGTAATGCACCATCAAATGCCAAATTGCTGCGGCTACCTGGTGCCTAGAGCCAACTTTTAGGACACTGCTAGCTACTCAGATTTCTATAGCATATTGTTCATTTTTCTTCAATGATGTCTTTTCAGGAATGTTCTAGTCATAAAATAGCAGCTCGTCCTGAAAGGCGCCGACAGTTTGAGAATGACCTTCGTTCATCAGCCGAAGTTGCACTTAGTCTATTGACTGCTTGCTTGGGTATTGATCAACTGAAAGAACAGGTTAATTTCCTTCTCTTCAAGATTGTTTTTCATTGGCACCTTAGGAGCTTAAGTGGCAAAGAAAATATTTTAAGCTTGCATGTTAGGATCTCTTCAGAGATAACAGGCAGTTTATTCACTGCAAAGTCATTCATAACTCATCTCCTGTGAAGCATCTATTACCACATTTCATTGGTTATATTATGACAGATTGACATCCTAGGCTAATAGAAAGGTTTGACTGGAGGGCTAGTTTATAATGTGCTATTCTCATTATCTTGGTATATGAGAATGGTGCTATTTTATGTTTCATGTCAATTTCATATTCCACTTTAATATACTTAGATGGTGAGAAACATTCAGCCTTTCCAGACAGCAATATCACATTCAGCCATGCTTTAATATGCTTGATCTCAACCCAAAAATGCATAAAATCTGCAATCTGTAAACATAAATCAATTTATGTGAGGTTTATCTGTAGCTAACCTGATTGTTCCTTTTCAGGTTCTGGAGGGTTTTGCTTCTTGGCTTCGTTTTTGTCATGGGTATGCTTATTGGACTTTAATTTAATAGCACTCTATTCCTTTATAATGTAGCTTTTGTAGTACATTGAACATTTTCTGTTCTTAGTAAACATTAAACAACTGCTTCATGACAGTATTGGCCTCAGGAATTTACCGAGTTATTCTTTCTGCCAGAATCTCCGCATCTAATCTTGCTTCGCTTCCTTTGGTCTATACGGCAGTTTCTTCGTTGAACTCTGACCAATTTTTGGAGGCAGCTGTAAATGGTACTGATTGTATATGATCAAAATTTCATTGTATTTTACTTACCCATCATCCGTTAGTTTATCACTTCCTCTTCATGTTCTTTTCAATTGATCAGTTTTTAGTACATTATTGTTATGATAGTTATGTTGATCTCAGTAACATTTTTAGATTTTGTTTCTGTTCACTTGCTGCAGAATTGAGTCTATGCAGGCCAATTTGCAGTGATGTTGTGTAATTCTTGACAATTCTGATGTCAAATTCGTAGATAGTTTAAGTTCAGAAATAAGGAATATTGTATACTCACATTTGGATGTTAACCAGCAATTAACTCTGGTATAACTCATAAAAAGGGAGCTTTCACAGCACAGTACAAAAAGCGTACCAGATTTCAGGTTTTGACATGTTAGTGTTCATGTTTCATGCTTCAATAGGTTCTATAAAAACAAAGTGCAGGTTCCAGGTGTTGACCATAGACAATGCGAGAGGCTTTATTAGGCTTCAACAAGAGTTTTCAAAATTTCAATGTAGTTCTGAACAAGGTCTAATAAAAAGATCAAATCCTGGTGCAGACTTCTAGAGGGTAGTGTAATTGGGTTGGTGTTAGTGCATGCTTAGGCACTATGGCGATGGGGCCAATGGTGGTGACATAAGTGTCAACCCAGCTATAGGTGGCAGTAATGTTGTTTGGAGGGAGGTGGTGACAGTTGGGGTTTGATGTGCACTGTGTCTTTGATGCAGCACCAATCCATACGGGGGGCTGCCATACTGGCCTGAGGGTCCATGTTCTCCTTTTGTCATCGCATGCTGTTGCAGAGCACAACCTTGCGCGGACTGCTTCAGCACTGCCCTCTTCTTGTCCTTTATGATCTGCAATGCCACCTCTGCGCACTCATTAAGGATAGGTTTGTGGATCTACCCCACCCTCGTCTAGCACTGCTCATCATGGAGGTTGCGGAGAACAACTGAGTGTGTATGTAATAGATAGAGCTTGAGCTGTGGCTTCTGTGCTAATTTCAATGATCAACAAGCTTGGTCAAAAGATGGATCTTTTCCAGCTTTAAGTCAGATTCTGAAGCTGAAGCTATCTTCTTTTGGAAAAGCGATCTGCCGAAAATCCAGCCTTTTCAGTTTCTCCATTAGGCCTTCCATGCCCTGTGCGTCCTCCTCGCTCCCTCTCGCTGGATATCTCACGGCGCATTGAAGAATTCAGGATTTAAAGTGGCAAGTGTGTCTTCACTGCTTTTGCTTCCTGTCGTCAAGTTTGTGGCTTCTGCATTGGCTGTCATCAATCCAGAGCTCATACTCTGTTGCTACTGACTTACGTCGTTGCTGCCAAGATCTGGGTTGGCATGCTACTGTGCTGCTGTTTATCTTCAATAAAGCATCCTATCGGCAACGGTAGGCATAGTTAATTTGGTGTTTTCTAAATGATTTGATTCATATTCTATTAGAGATCAGATGAAAGCTGAGCATGGTTAGGTAATGTAACCTTGTCGTTGCTTTCTAGTGGTAGAAATATGCTTTCTAGTGGTAGAAATCTTTGAACTGTTATCCTTATGGTGTCAAACTTCTTCCAAGCAATTTTTTAAGCTCATCACTTATATTGAAATGAAATTTTGGGCTTATAAGCTAAGAATCTGAAAAAGGATGGCTTATTGAATCAATTAAGCTAGTTTAAAGGACCTCTGGTATTCTATACTCACTGTAATTGGTCACAGGTAGTTACGTTCAAGATAACTGTTTTTACACCCATGTTTTTGTTGGAAGCTCACTAATTCATTTTATTTAAACTGACAGTTACTTCTGAATTGATACATTTTACGGTATCTCGAGAATCTAATGGCATCACCGAACAGCTTCCACTGATTCAAGTTCTCATTCCTTATGTTATGGGTCTTAAGGAGCAACTCAAAGATTCATCGAAGGTTTGAAATTTCCTATCAATTTTACATGAACATCTGATTTCTCTATTTGCGAAACTTCTCTTGTTCATATATTTCAATGGTTTGGGTGATACAATACATTAGCAAAGCAGTAAAATTTGAATAACTCTATTTTGATTTACAGGATTCAATAGTGATTATTTTTGTTGCCTTCATGTTACCTAAATGATTCTTTTATCCTATAATGGTTTTGTTGATTTTTTATTCCAAGAAACCCACAACAAACCATCTTTTAAAATGAACCTTCGAATTTGTGCAAAGCAGAAACTTTGCGATAATTATGGTGACATTTGTCACCTGTTTGTGCTCATTATCCTCTGGCCATATAATTTGATTTAGATAACAATTAAAAGTTGTGAACTAATGAGGGTGCTGAGCCTTTCAAATAACCCTTTGAGTTTAAGGAGAATCTAAATTTTGAAACACACGCTACACTAGTTGATTGTTGCCACATATATTTGATTTCACTTGTGATTGAACTTCATCTTTCTTTTGTTCTCTCTTTGAAATGTCACTTAGTATTATGGGACACAAATTCAAAAGTTTTCTGAAATGCACATTGAACAATGTATAATATTATGTTTGGAATTTCCCTAGTTGGCTAGTTGGACCTATCAAATTTGCTCATAGTAGACTTTATGTTGATTTTTTTGAGAAAGTTTTATTTCCTATGTTTCACTTTCACAATTTTTGTTGCCTTTTGTATCATTATATTGTTCCTTTTAACTTTTTGTGCCATGAGAATGTGATAAATATGTTTTTCATTACTGTCTATAGTAATTCATTTCTACATTACTAGGATGAAGAAGATGTAAAAGCTATTGCCCGTTTGTTGGCAGACATGGGTGATTCTTATGTTGAGTTGATTGCAGCAGGTAAAGCTTCATGGATGATGCTTACTGATGTATATCCTGAGATTCATGTTTGAACAAAGTTTATTGTGATCATTAAGTATGAGAGTATTGTGTTTATTTTTTTATCTTTCTACAGGTTCTGATGATGCCATGCAGATAGTGAATGCATTACTGGAAGTTACTTCTCATTCAGAATTCGACATTTCCTCCATGACATTTAATTTCTGGCATCATCTTATGCGTAACCTGACTGATAGGTACCACTTTACTAAATGGTAACTTGTTTTTCACAAGAAACAACCCATTCAATGCTTACACATCTTAGGGGTTCGTACGCATCATATGGATCTGAGGCCTCAATCAACACTGAGAGGAATAGAAGATTGCAGCTATTTCGTCAACCTTTTGAAATTCTTGTTTCTCTGGTATGTTTTTGAGAGGGTGAGGTTTATTAGTATAACTGTCCTCTGTGTATGATGTGTCGTGTAAAAATAAACTTGTCATGCTAACTGAATCAGGTAAGTTTCCGAGTTGAATATCCTGAGCTCTACCACACCTTTTCGGAGGAAGACCAAAGGGATTTCAGACATTCCAGATATGGTATGGTACAGTGTTTCTTTTAACCCAGTTGTTCTTGCAATGTTGGCCTTTTCATACAACTTGTCAAGTAATTGCATCCATTTTTCTTCAGCGGTTAGTGATGTATTACTTGACGCAACTGATGTTCTTGGAGGTGATCCGACGCTGAAAATACTTTTCACGAAGCTGATTCAGGTGAACTTAGCTTTTGACCTGTTCTTGCGTTAAATTTATCTACAGTTCCAAAATAACCTTCTCACAAAATGTGGAATTTTAGTTACTGGTTGTTTAGGCATGTTTAACTGTTCTGAAATCCTGGCATGAGAATCTCTTTTTGAGAAATGTGCTTAGTGATTCAATGTTGTTTGTCAGAGTTTGCATGTGTTGGTTTGTGGATATTCTGGAGGAAACCTGGGATCTAAGTTAATTGATGAATATATTATTCAAATTCTTTGTGCAAATTTTTCCTCTACTTCTACATCTTCCTTCTATTTAATAATTACCTATTTTTTTTTTCAAAAAAGTTCTTTTGTTTGAACACACTAATTGCAGAAAATCTCATTTCAGACTCCTGAAGCTCTGAACAATGCTAATGACATGGATGTGTACTTCATCCTATTAGCCTAAATTTTCAGTTATGCATGATGAATATCTTGTGGGACTTCAGTTACTTATGCAAATCTTATTGAACTAGTTGCTTTAAATTGTTACCATCACAAGTTTTGTCCATCCATTTGCTGGCTTCTTATCTTATGCATAATTACACGCCTTATTTCCTTTCTAGCAATCCATGTGCTAGTGCTATTCCTACTTCTATTTATTTTAGTTCCTTTCCCATTTGGTTTGTGTGGTCTGACTAGGATCTCATCTTAACCACCATCTTGCTTGGGAGTTGGGACTAAAGGTTGATGCTATTGTTGTGTCAATGGCGTGGTGATTCTTTTAACATGGCTACCAAACAGTCTCTATATTCATTGCATTACTGTTGATTATATGATATGGCACTTGGTAGCTGTCGCCATGGTTGCTGCCTAACCATACGAACAAGGAAAGGGGGGAAGCCAGGAGAACGTTGGTTTGAGGGAGGGAGAGATCAGCTTGTCTGTTGTGAGTCTTTCATTGGTTAACGAGTCCATTGGGATCTTTTATGGCCTTCTAATATATGGTCATGTGGTAATTAAGCTACACTAGTTTGTAGCCAATAATTCAATAACTGAAATAATCCAACAAATTTGCCATGCATTATGGTGTCGCGTCACTGCATACTCAGCTAACAGGTGTTGTTGTAGTGTGGTGTCTCAGCTTGCTTTTTTGCTATGGTTTTTAACCTCTGCTATATCTGATACTTGACTATTACTTTCCTGGCTTCCTAATCCTGTAAAAGATTTATATTTAGTCTTCTATAATAAAAGATTGGACTTTTATATCTCAGGCATGTGGAAATGGACAGAACCAAAAATGGCAGCCTGTCGAGGCTGCGCTGTTCTGTATACAAGCCATTGCTAAGTCAGTCTCAGTTGAAGAGAATGAAATTCTACCACAGGTATGTATATCATTTTGGGTGTATTTTAATGTTTTTACTTATGCATCTTATGCTATTTAACTGATGGTTAAGATCGCTGTGTGGTTACTTTCCACTGTGCTTAGTGCGTAAATTTACCACCATAGCTTTATACTGGATGCTGGTCATAAAATGTGTTGCTGTTATTTGAAGGTCATGTCACTGCTTCCCAGCTTTCCTCATCAAGAACAGTTGCTGCAAACAGGTATGTTTCAGTTTAATTGAAAGTTCATAACTCATAAGTCCTTGTTCGCAGCTCACTGCTTTGAATTTTAGACTGGGATTCAGGTTTCACTGTAAGACAGTAGCTGGTTGACACTGGTTGAGATTTAGAGTTCTGACAAGTTAGGGCTGTTTGTTCCTAGATACCAGGATTTATGTTAATTTTATTTTGGCATTGTTGTACTTGCCCTAAACCAAATATTATATTTCATATGTGTCTTCATATGTTTTCCCTTTGTTGTGGATGGTGGTTGTTCTGTTGAAGTTTGCAGTCTGAAATGCCAATTGGTTCTTCCCTAGCCTTGTTATGAGTTATGACGATGATTGGAGCTCAAATGTACTTGAAACTGCAGTTTGTTCACTCATTGGAGCATTTTCAAAATGGATTGAAGCCGCACCATCTGAACTGTTGATACTACCACCTCTGGTTGATATTCTCAACAAGGGTATGAGTACATCAGAGGAAACAGCTGCAGCTGCTTCTGTGGCATTCAAGTATATATGTGAAGGTATGACTTGAGTATCCCCATACCTTAACAGAATCTCTGTTATTTGTGTTCATATATTTTTTTCAAAATTTTGATATTCTTGAGCTATTTCCTGTAACTGAAATGGTTTGTGTGGCCTTGTTAGTCCTTGTAGTTTAACATTTGTAGTTGTGATGTACTGTAGTGTCCATGAGATATTCGTCTATTTCCTTGCTGGTTGAATCTTAACATAAAATTGCCTTGTTACAACTAACTCTGTACCTAAATTGTCTCCTTGTCTATGACAGACTGTAGGAGAAAGTTCTCTGGTTCGTTGGATGGCCTTTTCCAGATTTACCAAATTGCATTAAGTGGAGTTGGTGGTTACAAAGTTTCTTCAGAGGACTCATTGCATTTGGTTGAAGCCTTAAGGTTCGTTTGTTCCCACCAGTGCTTTAGTCATTTGTTGCTACCTTTGATTTGGTTTTGTTCAAAATCTCACCTTACATGTTCTTGCACTCATCAGTGTGGTTATCACGACTCTCCCACCAGACCATGCTCAAAGAGCATTGGAGTTAATCTGCCAACCAGTAATTAATCCCTTGCAGGTTAGTATTGATCTTTTACAGTCATTTGATGATTTTGATTTTTATCAATGCTAATATAGTATATACCGATATAATAGGAAATAATCCAGCAAGGAGATACAGTGCTTCAGCAAGTTCCTGTTCGGCAATTAACCTTGCATATAGACCGATTATCATGCATTTTTAGGTGGTTATCTCCCACTTATATATTTTTCCACAGAAATTTGTTCTTTATTTACTAAATTCTCTGATTTTTTGCAGCAATGTGAAACTTCCACAAGTAGTTGCTGATGCTGTCAATAGATATTGGCCGACATTGAAAAATATTTTTGATCAGTGAGTATTTCAACAAAACAGATATGGGGAGAAGTTACTTTTGGTATTATATTCAGGAAATGTTTCATCCGTTTCTATCGTATTGCTACTTCTGCAGACGGGCATGGGATACACGGACCATGGAGTCACTATGTCGTTCTTGCAAATTTGCTGTGAGTTTACCATTTTATTTTATTTAGGTCTGAAAGTTTTGTTTAATACAATGTACACTCTGATGGAATACAAATACTGTCACAAGTGCATAAGGGTGGTTTGGCTAAATTCTAGGATTAGTTCGACAGCAGTGTGCGCACACTTTCCAAATGTAGCAAATGCTAAATTTCATGTTAAGTATTTTTCCTCAACTCTGTACTTCACTATAATAGAGAGTGCCCATGTTAGTTGCCTAAATGCCTTATAAATTATTATGTCTGTTGGTGTCAGTTGAGCATCATGCAATTATGAATGATTAAACTTCCATAATAAATCAATAATGCGTTTTTGCTCTGGTGATGAAGGTAAGGACATGTGGGAGGTTCATGGGATTCACCATTGGTGCAATGCTTGAAGAAATCCAAACTCTGTATCAGCAACACAATCAGGCTTGCTTCCTTTACTTGTCGAGCGAAGTTATTAAGGTTATATATGTTGAAAGATCTTATCAATGCATTTTTTGTTGTATCTTTGATTTTCTGACAATATTTTTTAATAGATATTTGGGTCCGATCAAGCATGTGCAAACTATCTTGCAAATCTGATTCAGGCACTTTTTGGCCATACAATACAGCTCCTTCGGACTATTCAGGTTCTGTTCTCTTTTTTTTTTTAATCTGGGAAATTCAGATATTCAAATTATGATCAACAACATGACAAGTAATTACTGAATTGCGTTATCTATGTTTGCAGGATTTTACAGCTAGACCGGATATAGCTGATGATTGCTTCCTGCTAGCATCAAGATGTATTCGTTACTGTCCAGATTTATTTGTACCTACAGAGATGTTTCCAAGATTGGTTGACTGTGCAATGGCTGGTATAACTATACAGCACAGGTAGTGCCTCGAATAGTCTACCTGACTCGTCAGAGAGAAATGCACTATACATGAGCTTTATATTCTGTGCTCAATTCTTTAATGCGGTTTTGTGATGGCTAATTTATTGTCTTTCTTTTTCTTGTGTTATGTAACAGGGAGGCATGCAAGTCTATATTATCTTTTCTATCTGACGTTTTTGATCTTGCAAAATCACCTGAGGGGGAAAAGTACCGAGAATTAATAAATACAGTTATACTTCAGCGGGGTGCAGTACTTACTAGAATAATGGTTGCTTCCTTAACAGGAGCTCTGCCATCTAGTCGCTTGGAAGAGGTACACAATATGATTGTGTGTTATATGGTGTTTCCTTTTTCTTATTGTGCTGCTTACTGAAATTTCATGCTTGGAAAATGAACTAACAAACCCAATATTAGAGTTCTGTGTCACCAATTAAAATAATAATTGATAAGAAGAATGGAGCATTCACTTTTAAAAAGCCTTGGAAAACATGTTCTTTTATCCCTTTTTTTTGGGGAAAAATAATCCAAATTCTCACTCTTCTAAAGTGATGAAATGCGGATGAAAACTGACAGATAAATTAAATATTATATATTAAAAACCTAACAAATAGCTTAGAATGAGTGCTCTAAGCAATACAGTAAAACAAAGTTTTTTTTTTTTTTTTAGAAACCATATTTTAATAAGCATGGAGCAAATAATTTGTGGCAATAATCTGGTGGATAAGCGGAAAAGAGCGCTACCTAATTTGGTCTTCAGAATCATCAAGTTCCTTTTTGAGGATTTCATATTTCTGTTGCGTTAAGGTTCAATTTTCTGTTGGATTACTCTCTGCTCATCTTCATTGACATGAAAACGTTATTTAATGTCTACTGTTCTGCTTGACAATCAGACTAAATTTAGGTAAATTGTTTTTCCAACTATTATCCCATAATATTTCATCTCAAATGCTCTGAAATACTACAAAACATCCATGTCATGATAATCTACTGCCATCCCAAATAAAAGTTAAATCATTGGAGAATTCCCACTTACCACTGTTTTCACCGATTACTTTTAATAAACTGATGCTATTTTTTAATAACATTGAACTACAATGTGGGATGTTTGAGGGCAAATCTGCTGTTGTAGCCTCGTTTCAAGCTGTGTTGACAAGATTGTAGGAAGCAATTTTGTGTGTAATTTGAAATTTAGGTGCACAAGATGCATGTTGCATCCATAAAACAGGAATAATGAAAAAAAAAAACTAGGTGGCATCTCTTATCAAACAGCTGATGTCACCTCACTATATATGCTCAAATTGTGGTCAACACTTCTTAACTAGATGTTGAAATATATTCTGTTGGTTTACATTTGTATTTGTATGGATGTGTTCTTGAATTCAATCACTGTTCAATGAGCTCTGCCTAGCCTATTATTCCATCCCCTACAGCTCTGTGCGATCAGTTCAGTCCTTTTTATGAATAGAGTGACTGGAAGTGCTATTTGTTCAAATGCTTCCAACTGCATTTTCCAAAGCTTTTCAAGACCTTGTTTGTTTCCCACGCACCTACTATGGCCTGAAGCAACAGGTGTTGGCTAAATTGGCACAAACTGTTCGTACTCATAGCCTGCCTTTTTTTTAGTTCCAATTGTCTTATCCAGGTTCTTGCTTTTGATTGTACGAACAGTATTTGACAGTTTTGGTAATTCACTGATTTGTAAGAATTTTGATTGTGCTTGTTAAATAGAGATCTTCCCAAGAAAGGCCTTAAGAAACTGTCTTCCCTTCAAAATGCTACAGGGAAATGCTAGAAATCTAGATCCTTACTCCACCTTATGTTTGATGCGAGGATGAATTTTCATCTTCTACTTGGAATTTTGCAGGTCTCGTATGTTCTGGTGTCCCTTAGCAGATCATTTGGTGGGAACATGTTGAGTTGGGCAAGGGAATGTATTACCCTTGTACCACCACAAGCCCTGACAGATTCAGAACGTTCAAGATTCTTGAATATTATATCTGATGCATCATCAGGATCTAGTCTTGGTTCCATAACAGATAGATTTGCAGAGATCTCAGAAGTTTGTAGAAGAAACAAAACTGTGCAAGACATAGTTCAAGGTGCTTTGCGGCCACATGATTTATCCTTCACGGTTGCTCCCCAACCATTGTGAGAACAGGACGTTTATACAAGACCAACTGAAAGTCCATGGCGGTTCATCTTTAGTCAGTGTTGGTTGATGCCTTCACAGCGTCTTTGGATCTTTTTTTCCTACTTCATACAGGTTTGAGTTGCGGCACCATACTGTTCAGATTTGTTCAGAGGATAGATAGGTTAGTGGTGGTCACTGTAATTCTTTTGTATTTCGTCGTCACTGTACATGTTCCATGCATTGTGTATCTGGGAGGAAAGTTGTGTTGTATTATGTCAAAAACGAGGTGGGTATACATCACTGGGGGAGATCACACGGATGGTGATCTGCCTTTGGGCCTGATTTTTCAACGGCCGGCCAGCTTCTATCAATTTA
The DNA here is from genome assembly GCA_000338895.3 of Oryza meridionalis. Classification (NCBI taxonomy): domain Eukaryota; kingdom Viridiplantae; phylum Streptophyta; class Magnoliopsida; order Poales; family Poaceae; genus Oryza; species Oryza meridionalis. Next base: position 18,757,008 of record CM002533.2, read on the forward strand.
GATGGCCTTCAATTTTTTATTTGTTATGAACACCTCTTCACATTTAAAAGGATCCCTTCTATGTTTAAGTAGAGTGGTTGGACTTCATGCCAGAGTTATCTCAATCTAAAGTTTTAGAAGGGTAGAACGACTTATCATGCAGAAACGTTCTGGTTGGTTGATGAACATCAACCGACTACTTATCTCAGCCTAAATTGTGGGACCATGACAGCGTTTTCAGCTGTGGACTGCTTCAATTAGCCCCTGTAAAACTGCAAAGACTGGTTCAGGGAATAACATTTCGGTGATCCTTTTTTTTTACCTCTGTTTCATATGGCTTGGAAAAATCCGAACCCAATTCTAAGGTGGGGTATTCCATGATTCTCATGGGTGGATAGACTTCTTCATAGAGAATTCACGTTGAAGAAAGTCGAAACCTAGCTAGAAGAGCCGTGAATTCTAAGGTGGGAATTCTTTACCGTCTCATGGACAAAATACAAATAACGTTGAAGAAAGTACCTAGCTAGAAGAGCCCGACAAAATGCAAATAACATTGAAGAAAGTCGAAACCTAGCTAGAAGAGCCCGACAGTATGAGACATTGTATTTGGGTCGATGAGCCAATACAAATAACGTTGAAGAAAGTTGAAACCTAGCTAGAAGAGCCCGACAGTACGAGACAAATTGTATTTGGGTCGATGAGCCCCTAGTTTTATTTTAGACTTGTTGATGAACGATGTAACTATCAATAAAGTTTAGCCGGTTTGTTTTAAAAAAAAAAGTCAAAACCAAACCCAAAAATTGAACGAAGCATGTGGAAGAAGTCATTTTACTCGGGGAACTTACCCGTTTTGCGCAAGTCATTTAATTTGTTAAAAAATAAAAGAAAATTGAAAACATAGATATGCTGTTGTATTTCACTACACAAATTTGGATGATCAAACTCGGTCAAAACATCTAGAAAAATAAATCAACTTAGGCGGTACAATAGTCAAGACCATGCACATGTGGATTCCTTTTTCTCTTCATTTGACATTTAGTTTGTACATCGAATTTATACATGCATATATGAAATATTGAAGTATGACATCACAATCCATGCTAACAAATTATTTCGATAATTTTCATAATTATTCTGTTGGATACATATAGCAAGGGCATACACTACATTCTACCCATATGTTGCGAACGGATGCAGATCCTCTGCAGTAGTGTTGATGCAGTAGTAGGGGTTGACATGTGGGTGTGGGCCCACACGTCAGTGTCTACTACTGCATCATCACTACGGCTTATGACAACATCCCCAACGCCTTGCCGTATTCAACGGCGTCGTCGAACATGTCGTCCAGGTTCTTGCACTCGTACTCGAACCCTTCCCCGACCAACTTCTCCGATGAGATCAACATCCTCGGCTCCTCGGCAACATCGCCAAACCTGCACACCATCATACATATGACACATACTCCCTCCATCCTCTAAAAAAACCAACCTAGTACCCGATATGGCACATTCTGGTACTACAAATCTGATGCGATATATAAATGATTTTAATTGGATGAAATGTATCGGTACTATGAGTTTAGACTTTGGACAGTGAGTCTATCCAATATGTGTTCCATTCAACCAGCGGTGGCTCTAGAGGTTTAGTGATCCTTAGACCACCCTCCAATTTAACATATAAAGGATGAGTCTCCTCTGACGTAAAGTCAAAGGGACATTTGCCACTGACATGTGGGACCCAGAAAGGTTGGGCTCACACGTCAGTGACCCACGTCCCTCTGACTTTACGTCGGAGGAGCGCGATCCACATATAAGTATCCCATTTTTCAAAGCCGATGAAAATTTTGTAAAACAGATGTAATTTTGACATTATACAATTTCGAAGTATGGAGTAGGACCACCTAACAAAAACTCCTGGTGCTGTCACTGCATTCAACCAAAAATTTCTTATATATTGGGATGGAGAAAGTAAAGGCACGTACCCGTCGGTTTTCACATTGTACTGCGGGAACTTCCCGGCGAGGAAGCCGGCGAGCCGCGCCACGGTGGTGTTGGCGCCGCAGCAGAGGTATCTCCCTCCCGCCGCCGCCTCGCCCTTCTCGGCGAGGAACACCTGCGCGCGGCAGACGTCGCGGAGGTGGACCAGCGGCGTCGTGCCGCAGGCGAGATCCTGGGTGGCCTTTGTTGAGTTGTGATCCAAATTCATTTGCACTTAATAAAGGCCAGCTTCTGCCGCAGTGGAGCGGAGGCCCGTCGCCGAGAGGCTTGGGCCGGAGCGTATGCTATGAGTTTGGTTAGTAGATACATGGCTAATCCTGGTAAAGAACACTGGAAAGTTGTTCAGTGGATTTTTAGGTACCTCAGAGGCACAGCTGATGCTTGCTTGAAGTTTGGCAGGACTAATAAGGGGCTTGTTGGATATGTGGATTCAGATTTTGCTGCAGATTTGGATAAGAGAAGGTCACTCACAGGTTATGTGTTTACCATTGGTAGTTGTGCTGTGAGTTGGAAGGCAACGTTGCAGCCTGTTGTTGCCCAGTCTACCACTGAAGCAGAATACATGGCTATTGCTGAAGCATGTAAGGAATCAGTTTGGTTGAAAGGATTGTTTGCTGAGCTTTGTGGAGTTGATTCTTGCATTAACTTGTTTTGTGACAGTCAAAGTGCTATATGTCTCACTAAAGATCAGATGTTTCATGAGAGGACAAAGCATATTGATATCAAGTACCATTATGTTCGTGATGTAGTCGCGCAAGGTAAGCTAAAGGTATGCAAGATAAGTACTCATGATAATCCTGCTGATATGATGAAAAAGCCTGTTCCTGTTGCTAAGTTTGAGTTTTGCTCAAGCTTAGTTGGTATAGTGGTTTAGCCCAAGAGGCTATTTGGCGCCGAAAGTGTTTTTTGTCTTTGTTGTGTTCAGGGTGAAGGATTGTTTCATGTTACAAGAAGGAATTTGTCTCAAGGTGGAGTTTGTTGAGTTGTGATCCAAATTAATTTGCACTTAATAAAGGCTAGATTCTGCCGTAGTGGAGCGGAGACCCGTCGCCGGGAGGCTTGGGCCGGAGGTTCCACTATATATATACCTCTTGTAAGCCGCCATGCGGCATTGTAACCTCAGCCCAGATATAGTGAAGATATTTTGCTGGCTGGCACCCGTGGTTTTTCTCTCCTACTTTGAGAGGATTTTCCACGTTAAATCTCGTGTCTTCTGTGATTGATCTATTGTTTTTTTATCGTTTGTTCGCTTATCGTTTCCTAACAGCCTTCAGCATCTCCGCCGTCGCCTCATGGCCTGATCAATGAACCGAACCTTTCACATGTCACAGGTGAGAATTGCAAAAACCATGGACGACACGGCGGCCGGACGGCGATCGAGAGAGCGCTCACCGGCGAGCAAGCTGAGGACGAGGGAGCTGGAGTTAAACCCCCTGGTCGCCGGCGCGGCGCCGACGACGATGACGGGGAGCACGGTGACGAGGCTGATGCCGTTCTCCCGCGCCACCCTGCTTGCCTCCTTCTCCGACCGCACCTTCCCTGCCCCGTACGCCTTAGCCTGAATCCAGACAACGCATATATGCACGCAATCACCTCACCATGCAGCACTTCACCAAACAGAGAGAGAGAGATTACGGTAATGAGATTTAGAGATTACTGTTATGCAGATTTTTCATCAATTTTGGATGGAGAAGGAATGCATTTATCTTGCATGCCGAAATTTAGAGATTATGGGTATGCGGATTTTAATCAATTTTGGATGGAGATTTTCTAATATGATTGTTGTCTGAATAAGTTGTATCCCTTCTTTTTGGTGATATAGTGGCTATTTACTTATTTATCTTCCATTTGATCTTATGATAGGTACTTTTTTTTTGGGCTTTAAGCCAATAATTATGTAATAATTGGATGTAACATCTGTTGAGGTGAAGGTCGGATTTTATCTGTTATCAAAAAAAGAGAGAAAGAGAGACTGATATTTCACATAGATCACCAGTTCAATTCCACATTCTAATGTGGTACATGATTTTTCTGCAAATTAATAAAATTATTTTTGGTTGAAACTACAAATTTAAAAACTAACTACGGTTATGTATATCCTTAGGGGTTTTCAATTTAAAGAATGCATGATTCTCAGAACATTGGATCAGGAAAAATGTAGGATCGAAGTGCCTTAGCATCTCAAGTCCTATGGATTGAAAAAAACAGGAAAACCACAGGGAATAATCATTTGGAGTTTTGGACATAGCACAAGAAACCACAATAATTAGAAGAGGGGAAATAAATACTAGTGTTTTTTTAAGAGGTTAGCCCAACCCATGTTAGTGTTCCTTCAAAATATTTATGTTTTGACCCAATCCAAAGAAATTTCAACGGATTTGTAAATAGCTATCCCTTTTATTCAAATGAATATATAGGGAACCCATAGGATTGAATTTCTCCGAGAATCCTTTGTTCTAAATGATCGAGCCCTTAGTTGGTACAGATCAAGTCATAAATCATACTTCTATTGATAAAAAACAAACAGAGGAGCGGCATAAATTTTCCGATACATGTTCCAAACCAGCCGCCGGGGCTCCGGGGACATGTGCGTGTGTTAATTATGTGGATAAATTATATAGAGTAAATTTTACAAAACTACAGGTATTTTGCACAATTTATCATAAAACTACAGTTTTAAGAGCTTGTTTCACAAAACTATAGATTTAGTGTCTCCGTTTATCATAAAACTATAGGTACTTTGTACAATCTATTGCAAAACTACAGATTTAAGAACTTGTTTCACAAAACTATAAATTTAGTTTATTCGTTTAGTCTTCATTTATCACAAAACTATAAATTTAGTGTCTCCATTATCACAAAACTATATGTTTTAACAATGCTAAAACATGTAGGTGATAATAAAGACACTAAACATGTAGTTTTGTGATAAATGAAAATATTATATATGTAGTTTTGTGAAACAAGTTCGTGTATAGTTTTGTGATATATTATGCAACATACATGTACTTTTGTGATAAAAGAAGACACAATCTGTAGTTTTATGAAACAAGTTTTTAAATTTGTAGTTATTATGTTTTATGAAATTTACTCAACTATAGCCGTATTTAGATTCAAACTTTTTTCTTCAAACTTCCAACTTTTCCATCATATCAAATGTTTGGATACATGTATAGAGCATTAAATGTTGATGAAAAAAATCAATTGCACAGTTTGCATGAAAATCGCGAGACATGATGGATGTTTGAGCCTAATTACGCCATGATTTGACAATGTGGTGCTACAGTAAACATTTACTAATGATGATGGATTAATTAGACTTAATAAATTCGTCTCGCAGTTTACAGGCGAAATCTGTAATTTATTTTTTTATTAGTCTACTTTTAATATTTAAATATGTGTCCATATACTTTAAAAAATTTGGCACACGAAGTAAACACACCCTATGCATGTACATACCAAATTTGCAGATGGGTGGTTGGGCAGGGTAGCGAGGTAGTCGAGGTCGGACCATGACGACTCGTCCACCACCACATGCCCATCGTCGCCGCCTTGCATCGTCGTCCTGCCTTCGTGGAGCACGGCGGCGACCGACGATGTCAGGACCACGCGCTTCACCGTCGCCCTCGCTCTCACGCAGGACCTCATCACGTTCAGAGTTCCTCGGACGTTGGTTTCAGTAATGTCCTCCTGATGGAAAAAAAATAAAAAAATTAATTAAGAAAATGCAGCATGCAGGAAATATATGTATATATATGCAGAGTTGGTGTTGACACCTCTTTATGATAAAACAATGATGTAGCTTCTGATCTTGGCGACGATATAAAAACCTACCGTGGGTTTCACACTCGGAACGATCATGGACGGCTTACCATGAGAACTAATGAATATATATGTTATTAAACTACTCCTAGGTAAAGGGTAAAGGAAAAGAACAGTTCATGATCGATTGATAGTTTATTAGCATGAAACAAAATCTCTTCATTTCTATTAGGTTTAGAGGTATATTACGACTATAATAAAAACCGAGAAGCATAATATGGAATCAAAATTAACTTAGACTTAGAATTGCCGGCTAGATCGGCCAAATTTCTTCGGTCAAATAACAGTAGGGCGTGCCATCAGTCAGATCTGTTCCTAAGGGCTAGTCAGACGGCTAGGTGCTCAGTCAGACCGGCCTCTGCGGGAAGGCTTTGATAGCTTTCTTAACTTAGCCTAAATTTAGCTTTGTACTAAATTTGATATCAACAGTTAGCAACAAAATAGTGGTGTTACTGGAAGCTAAGACTAATAGCTATGTTAATTTTGTGTAATGAATCGATCAATATTCAATTACCTCAAGATTTTCTGAGTCGACGACCACCGGTGCAGCGACGAGGAAGACGAAGACGCAGCCGGTGATGGCCTCATCGAAGCTTCCTTCTTCGTTCAAGTCAGCGCGGAAGATCTTCAAGGGGCCAAGTGCCTGCAGGTCCTTTAAATGGGAGGTCTTCTTCTCGTCATCTGAAATGTAAAACCAGAACGGTTGGTAGACGTATCAGAGCCACCAATCAGCCACACGCTTCGGCTTAAGAAGTACTAGAGCGGTGAAGAGTACTCTTGATCAGTATTGCAATTTTGTTTTTCACATTTCTATCCGGTCGAGGGACCTTCAAGCTTAACCTAGAGTTCTGTTCAAGGTGTATGGTTTTATCTATGAGGGATTAAATTTTGGTGTTTATATTTAACGCACATGTTGTTCCACTGGTAAATGAATATTGAATTGTTCATCCAAATTGTACACAAACATGCAACTAATATCCTCCGCCTTTGTTCATTCAGTGTTTGCTGGGACGACATGTTCGTGGGTGTATATACATTCATCTTTAACTACATGTCATGTAAAACTTATGGTCTAATTATCATACAACAATAGATTATAAATTACTATCTATCACGAAAAGCAGAAAACGATGAAACAAGATTAAGACGTAAGACACGAAACTAGTAAACAAAAATATATACCCTCTCCGTTTTCAGACATAAGCATTCGTAGGATTCAAATTTTTATACATTATAAACATTCCTGAGTCACTAATTTCAATAGATAGATGTCGTCCAAGCATTCTAAGCCATCAGGTATTTTTAAGGAAAAATAGAAGCGATTCGAAATTCAAAATTTAACTAATGAGATGACCGAAAGGAAAAACATTTTATCAAACCCTCAATCTTTCCTAAATAACCTATAAATACTTATATTTTAGGAATGGATGGGAGCAGAGAGAGAGAGAGATCGATCGGACCGGGGTTTCTGACGGTGGTGTTGACGGCATATCCCTTCTCCAGCAGAAACTTGATGAGTCCTGAGGCAATGTAGCCGCTCCCACCGGTGACACACACCGTCTTCCTCCTCTCATCAGCCGCCGGCGTCGACATCGCTTGCTACTCGAACTCTTGCTAGACTAATTCAAAGTTCAAACAAGAGGTGTGTGGTAATGGCACAATGCAACGGACATGCAATAGTACTCTGTATATATAGACGACCAAATAAGAGCTATCCATATATTGGTGCTCTTCGTATATTTGGCTCTTGAATTCTGCTTCCTAATGGCCCTGTCCCTTTTTCTGAATAGCTAAATGGCTGCGTGGGTGATTTGATTTTGTGATAACTATTCTATTCGAGGGTTCAAACGGATAATTAACTATTATAAAATTTATAATTGATTTAAAACAGTTTTATAAGAAATTCACATATAAAAGTATTTTTACTTAATCACACGTACTCCCTTCGTCCTAGAAAAAACCAACCTAAAAACGGACTGACCTGATTTATTGTCCTAAATATAGTTCCATCCAATTTTAGTTTGATTTTTTTTTCAACGGAGGGAGTACTGTTTTAAGAGTCTGGAGAATGTGCCATTTAATAGAACGATCCTATACTTAAAAGTATGAAAGCCAATTTAGAAGATAACCTCTCTCGTGTTCAGTTTTAATTTGGAGGTGTTTTGCCACCACGCACGGCAGCAGTACAGCAGACGTGGCTGCGACTTACAATGATGATAATTAACATGGTGAAAGGTTTGTAACTCAGCTGCGATGATAACATGATCACATCGAGTCATTGGCACATGGTACATTAGATTATATATATAAGTCGTCATCATGTGTGGCCACATTTTAATTAATTAGCTGCGACAGTGACAACAATCTTCGAAACAGTCTTGGGATGTCACCAGGATTGGTTTTCATTTTTTTAAGGCCATTCCCAACCCAATAACTAGAATAGTGTCTATAGTATTAAATAAGTTATCACCTATAATATAAAATGATGTGCCAAGTAAATAAATGAGAAAAAGGAGCATGAGACATGGTTTCTCCGTAACATCCAAGACATCATGTGAGATAAGTAGCATTAAATTTAAGTATGAAATAGTAGTGTTTGCATTGAAAGAGTAATGTGTAGTACTAGTTTTTCTTAATGATATAGAGTTTATGGTAATTATGTCTAGTATGTTGGGTTGGGTTAAACCATGATTGTCTTCCTTTTAATGAATGCAACCGCTGAGATCATTGAAATTGTTTTGTGGATATTGGCATCACACGGATCATCACAGTTCTAGTTTCCATTTTATTTAGCTTACAGAGTACGTGGTATATATATGTTGGCATATTATGTATTACTATCGTGAGAAAACAAACTAAACCAAGGATCCCTTGTGATTCCCTATATCATTTGACACTCAAACTAAAGCGAACGTGGGTCATTATTAATTAATCTGTATTAAATTCAGCGTATAGTCGGGTTTCTATAGTCCAAGATTGGAATTTTAGACATGGATTATTAAACGAGCTATATATTTTGGGAGGACGTTGATATATATTGTAGAAGTACCAGACGCTATATTATAGGGTGGCCATCTGGAAACGTGATATAAATTTTATTACAGGTGATTACCAACTGGACAGATAGCGATTTCATCTTTTTTTTTTCTCTCGAGGAAAAAAAATGGATCTTTATTGATTAGCAAGTTAACGAAGATAAAAAAAATGATTGCTAATACCATGTTTCAAATTAAATTCTTATATGTATTAAATGTACTTACTCCGTCCAAAATGAATCAACTAGGATGTGACGCCCAGATTGGTTGTCCAAGGATCATGGTAAAAAAAAACGGACCATACCGGCGGTTGAATCAGTAAAAACCGAAACCGGCAACCTTGGCAACTCGGTTCAACAAAAAGACCGCCCCTGCAATCGAACAGGTAAAAGATTTTTTAATAATCGAACCAGTTTTTAATTTGTCCTAGCAGTATGGCATTATGAATTTATTATGTTACCGCACTGCATTTATTTCTTTTGACGTTGTGGCCATATAATAATAGATATACTAGTTTATTTATGCATATTTTCACCAATTTGTGATGATTCTATATTTAAAATAATGCAAATATAATATAATATTAATAAATAAAAACCGGCGGTTCGACCGTTGAACCGACGGCCAGCGGGTCGACCTCCGGTCCCTTTTTTTACTATGCCTAGGATATGTCATATTCTATCGTAGATTGATTTTTTTTGACCGAGAGAGTAGACTACAAGAAAAGGAAGAAAGCTGAAATCTGAAATGAAGAAACTGGCTGGGATCTTAACCCAACAAAACTGTTTCATGAACGTTAGGACTTTCTATACACGTATCTATGCTACTTAAAATGTTTAAAATGTTGGTAGTGATGCTGTCACTACTAAAATATTTTTTCCTGCTGGTCATTTTAAGTTTTCTCCAATGGTTGACGCTGCAGCCAGCGACCATAGCCAATGAAAATGCACTATTTTCGCTGGCGGATAGTGGTCGACGCTGCAGCCAGTGACCAATGACTAGTGAAAATGCACTACACTGTAACATGAGCGATTAACCTGCAACGAGCTCCTCTATTATCCTTGCTTTTAGGTAGTCTCTGCAATCCACCTTAGACCATTCTCAACCCAAAACACTAGATATAGTTTCTATAAACTCCACATTATCAAGAAACTAGTACAGATACTACTCTTCCAATGTAAACACTACTATTCCATATTTAAATTTAATGCTACTTATCTCACATGATATCTTGGATGTCGTGTAGAAAACATGTCTCATACAAGATATGTTTTCCTTCTCTTTCCTCATTTATTCATTTGCCACATCATTTTTCATCCTAGGTAGCATCTTATCTAAGGGATATTTAACTCCTTACCACTTTTAAGAGGGCCACTTTTAAGATGTCATAGGCCCTCATGTGTCTATGACATGTGGGTACAGTAACAAATAATTTAGCACCACTCGTAAAAGTGGTAAATAGTTAATCATTTTCTTATCTAATGCTATGGATATCATCTAGTTATTGGATTGGGAATGGCCTTATAAGCTGCTTCCGTTAATTCTCTGAGGTAGGACTAAATTAATAAGGCCTAGCTTGCTGATGCTGATCGCCGTTTGGGCCAAGGCCAAGAGCCTGCCGCTGCACTAGTACACTACTGCTTGCTTGCATGGTCGGCCGGCAAGCCCAAGGAACAAGGCAACCACAGCCCACTCGCTCTATACCAGTAGCTTTCTTTCTTTTCTTTTTTTTTCCTAATTATTGTGGGGGCGCGTCACAATTTCTTACTTACTCTGCAAAAAAAAAAAATCAAATCCTAAGGATAAATATGAACATGAGAATGAGAACGATATATTATGGATGAATCTGGATATGAGATTTTTTGGACGGAGGGAGAGCTATGCTTTCTGCTTCACCACCTGAAACTGAGAGTGGTTATGGAGCTAGTGGACGCGCGGCGGTGTGATTAATTGGCACCGGCGATTTGAAAGACGGACGGAGAAATCAGAGAACGAGACGAGGATTAATTCGATCGATACTTCACTGAACTAGTGTATGCAGACATTTTCTTAGTGTGTACGACATTTCTAGGACCCTGATGATATGAGATAACGATTGGACCATCAAAATGACAAATTAAGCAAAATAAAATACTTATTGAAACATTCAAACAATGTCATATGTAACATTTGGAAAGATTAATCATTAACTGCAATACAAAATACTTTAATGTCTCCTTAAAAGTGTCGCGGTGGGAAATTATATGGGAGGTACTCGAAGGTGGGTGCAGCTTCTAACGCGTCTCATTCGCTCAGACGCCTAATACCAAAAAATATTGATATTTTTAGCTTGAGTTTAGCACTCACACAAATTTCAAATTTTTATATTGTTTTTTTTTTCAGGGTGTTACGATTCGATAATGCACTCACTTGACACTTACGTACACCAGTAAACATACACACATAAATATTGGGAGCACTAAAGTTGTTTTTTCTTTCATATCTTAATTTATGCTAAATAACATAGAACTATATTTCTTTGGGATGGAGAGAGTATTCACTACTCTTCTCTTTGTTTAAAAAACACCACTATATTTGATAGCTTCAACCTTTTTATCGCGCTTATTTGGTCACCATTGCTACGTGGCACCAATGTGACAACCCAATCAACATTAAAAGTTTAAAAACATATAGGACCCATCTATCATCTCTCTCATTCCTCCGCATCTCTCTCTCTATCCACCCGCACACCCTGCTCTCTGCCCCTCCTCCCCCCAATACTCTCTTGCACGCTCGGTGGGGGCAATATGAAAGCAAAGCTCGATCGCCGAACGTAGTGGGTGAGACGGTGGTGATTAAGCTTAGTAAATTAAAGCATGAGGAAAAGACAATGCTAAGGGAGGACACAAGCTCGAGGAGAAGACGATGCTCGGTGGAGGTAGCTAGAGACGACAGAGCTCGAGGAGGTGGTGGCACTAACTGTTGACAGAGGCAAAGATGACGATGAGTCCACAACCAAATCTAGGGCCGCAGCTCTTGCAATACTGCTTAGCTTCCTTTTCCCCTCTTCCATCCTCCTTTCTCTCACCGAATCCCTTCTTCTCGATCGACACCTCCACTGTAAATCTAATGCGCAGCCGACAGCGAGCCCAAGCTCATGCCTTCGACGACGAGATTCCCCCTCTTACATGGCCACCTAGCTAAGAGTAAGGCATTGCTACATTCGAGTAGGTAGATCTTGAACAAGTTGAGACAGAGGTGTGCTAGGGGTGGGGAGGCCAGGCGACGCGATGATGAATGCAACTCTCTGGAAACTAGGGATTGGGCTCCTTCGCCACCGTCATTTGTTGCTAGCTCGCTATATGTTATTGCCATGTCCTCCTCCATATGTGTATGCTTCAATGGATATATTGTGGCATAGGCGGCTGAGAGCAGTCCAAGTTTGTTGTCATTAGGACCTCCCTTAGCTCACAAAGGAGGCAGAAGAGAAAAGGCAAGAGATTGAGAAGAGAGGTGGAGGAAAAAGATAATTAACAAGTTGTCACTGGTATATATATGGGTTCCAAAATTAACTAGTTTTAAAATATTTTTTTATTGGACTGCTATATATAGACACCTATTTAACCACCCTAAATTAGTCTAACAATATTGAAAATTGGTGTCAAAAATACCCAATTGGCCTGGAGATCAAATCGATTTTATCCCATTTACTAACTACCAGTAGTGACGACCGAAACCAAAATATTCATTAGATTGTTCGTAGCTAAGGGTGGAAACGAGCCAAGCCGAGCCCTCGTGAAAGCTTGGTCAAGGACAGGCTTGGCTTGGCTTGGCTCGGCTTGATAAAGAAAATGAGCAAAAAAAGGCAGCTCGGCTTGGCTTGATTCAAAGCTCGAGCCAGCTTGTGAGCCTACTTGGCTTGGCTTGGCTTGATAAAGAAAACGAGCAAAAAAAGGCATCTCGGCTTGGCTTGATTCAAAGCTCGAGCCAGCTTGTGAGCCTACTAGCAGCGTCGAGTCAGGGACGCTGGTGGCGCAGGGGTGTCGAGCTCGAGCGGCACTGGGGAGGGAGGCCGGAGGCGGCGCCGCGGCGGCACAGGGGGTGTCGACCGTTGAGCGTTGTTGGGGAGGGAGGCCGGAGCCGGCACAGCCGCACAGGGGAGGGAGGCGGCGGGCCGGCAGCGCAGGAAAGGGAGGCGGCGGGCCGGCGGCACAGAGGGTGTCGAGCGGCGTTGCCGCCGGTGGAGTCGTGGAGGGAGGCGGCGCTGCCGCAGGCGTCGAGCGGCGCTAGGGACTGGGGGCAACACAGAGGCAGGCGGCAGGCGGCGGCCGGCATCTCCTCTCGCTAGTCGCCGCCTAGTCGTGGCGCGTGGGAAGAGGATGGATCGGATCCGGGGAGTCTCTGTGCGAGCGCATAATAGGTTAGGGTTTCTCTGTTTCTCATGGGCCAGACGTTGTTAATGGGCCAGGTCAGTTTTTCCACAGGCTCGACAAGCCTACCGAGCGGCTTGTGAGCCGGCTCGGGCTCGGCTCGATTTGCAAACGAGCTACCATGGCAGCTCGGGCTCGGCTCGTTTAGTCTTCAAGCCGAGCCAAGCTCCCGAGCCCAAGTTTTTTGTCCACCCCTATTCGTAGCTGGACCATATCATCAACAAACCTAATTAATCAATTAACTATGCATGCATGTTCCTTCTTGCCCGTATATAATTCAATGAGAAATGTACGGAAAACCTTCGTCATGAAATAACGTTCACACTGTTCTTTGTCTATACCGACGCTAATTAACTATATATACTGTATATATGTACACACTGAACGTGTGCACGTAGATTTTGAGTAAATACGCAGTGCACGCACGTACATATTATAAGCTGGGGTCGGTTATAGTTGACTTCCCTAGATGTATAAGTATATCTGCCAATTCAATATTATATTGTTAGTTTGATTCTTGCCAATTCATGGTTAAGTAATTATTACTAGTTTGTCTTGCCAATTCATGGTTAGTTTGTTCTTTAGGTAGCTCAATTTTTTGTATTGTTAATTACTTTGTTAGTCACCGATAACGACAGTCTGAATTGAATAAGCATAATGATCATGAGCGATTACAAATTAAGTGCTCAATTCACTCATGTTATATACTCCATCTGAGGCAGAATGTGCATATATGCAGAATACTGCTCGGTCCGGTATGGAGTAGGGTTTTTTTTTTTGTGAGCAACATTTTTTTCTAGGAAGTAAATATCTATATATAGCTACCCGACGAGCAATGAGTGATTGACAACAAAACATGCATGTTTGGAGAGAAAAATTAAATTTTCATCCCTCCGCCCAGGGAAATAAAATAAAAAATATGCGGGCGTGCCAGTATACTAAGTACACAAAAAATAAAGTGGACGAAGGAAAAATACATTTTATTATAATTCTTGAAGAATTACAAAAATACAAAATCCTTGGTCAAATACGCTCCACGGCTCATAAGCAAGGTGGATCTGACTTGGCGATTATGATCTCATGGTTCCTGGGGTCTCGGAAGACACCCGGTTAATTACTCTCACGGGTTAAGCCCGTGAGATACCTCCGATTAAGCTACGCTGGTCGTCGTCATCCATCTCCGCTTCATGTCCTCCCACGCATGATGGTGATGATGGTGTAGATGTGTGTGAGTGGGCGCCGGCGGTGTTCGCGGCCTCGTCGGTCCACACGCCGGTGTTGGTGACGTCGTCTTGATGTGGACTCCGCCCGCCCTGCCATTTAGCCTCATCGGTCTTGGACGGCGTGTTGGTTTATATTGTTGTTGAAGATATGCATGGAATTGTGTAGCTCGGATGACCCGACGACGTAGGAATTGCATCGGAATTAGATTATAAAAGTAAAATGATCAACGCGAATGATAGCCGAATTGGTCATGGCTGGGAAGTTTAATACACAGCAGCCCCAAATGAGTATGAATCCGCAAACTCATTTTTTTTTGCTTGTCACCGTGTACAGTAGCATGCATGCATGTCTTGTTTTGTTGGCTTGTCACCGTATACAACAGCATGCACAAGACAGTCAGCATCCACGATATAGGACGGCTCCGCGGCGTAGCGCCTTGGCGGGTGCCTCGACTCCCTTTGGCGTGCTCCGGTGAGGCAAAATGACAAAAAAACCTTCTCCGGCGAGCAGCGGATGATGACGAGCATCGCTTGGCAGCGTTGCGTCGTCTACGGACTCAGGCGGCTCGACGACGTCCCCGGCAACTCCGACGAGATGGCTTGCGATGTAGCTGGAGCTGGTGACGCTTTGCGGGCACCAAGTAGTGGCGCTCCGGCCGGCGTTCTCCTCGAGCAACCAGCCGATGAGTTCGAAGAAGATGGTAACGTCGACGAGAGCGAGCGGACGTCAGTGATGTCGCGAAGAGGAGGCTGCGACCGGCAAGGCGACAACGTCCAGCGTCTCGGCGACATCACAAGGCGTCGTGGGATAGAGGTTGCGGCCGGCGAGGCAAGGACGTCGTGGCAGTAGGTAGATGTGTCACCGGCGACCGACGTCTCCGATGAGAGGGAGTGACGCGATCTCCGGCCGGCGGTGCGTCCGACAGGCGGAGAGGATGCTATATCCAGCGGGCCGGGCAACACCAGAAACTTGCCTCGTCGCCGTGTTGTGCATGCATGACGATCTGAACAGAAAGAGTAGGAAAACAAAAGAAGGCTAATAAGCTGTACCCATGGCAATGGCTGGGTACGTTCTCCGGCGACCGTCTCCTCCTCCGCGCGCCTCCTCGCCGGACACCGAGGCACTGCGGCCAACGTTACCGACCGCCGAGCGCACGTGTTCTCGCAGGACGCCGAGATCCTCCGGCCAAAATGGTGTGTGTGTCTCTCTCTGTCACTTTCGTATGCGTGTGTGTTCCTCCGTGTCTGTCTTCTCGTTGTGTGAAATGGCATGGCCTTTTATAGTGAAGAAAGGCGGTTCCAGCCAGTACGTGCATGGCTTGATCAGTGCATGCGTGATCAGCCAATTGCCTAATTCAGCGATTAGCATTTCTTTTCATATGTTCTGTGATTCTTCCAATTAACAGAGATCCTTATTCAGCATGATTCCATCCGAGTTACACCGGCCAATCTCCTTTTCAATTTTGCATGATACAGAGGGATCATTTTCCTCGTATTCGTATATACGTGCGATCTGTACATGGTGAGGAATTCTCCCGTCAGAGCAATTTCTGGTTTCTAAGCATACGTGAGTGTCCATGGTTTCCATGGAGGCATCGATAAGAAATCAACTGCTAGCAAACGATGTGATTATTGCCCTCTAATGATGATGCTACAGTGGCATGCTTCCAAAATCAATCCACCGTCGTTTCTTCTTTCCATCAGTGATATCGCTTAGAGCCGTGCTGCCATTTATTCAACCATCTATTCCATGCATATATTTATATACTCTATCCCGACTGGAATATATCGTTAAATATATATACACATGAGTATATATGCGCCTGTACATTAATTGGACAGCACGGCACGTGTCACATAACATTCATATACATATACGCTCATATGTACGCCAGATTGTACCATTAGTGATAATTAATCACTAATTTTACTATTGTACTATTATTCCCGGAATTAATATTTTGACGCCCCCATTTCTTATAAAATTAAAAAAAGGTGTACAAAATATCATCGAACAATGCATATATATTTTTCTCAAATATTGTATTTGCAGAACAAAGGGGGTTTTTCCTGCACTAAGCATGACTATAGAACTTGCTTAATTATTACCCGAATTTATCGAATAAAGTGTCAAATCAAGCATATGTATGAATTCAAATATATAATATGTACTCAAATCAAGCATCGTAGTATAGTACATCTCAGTTTCGCAGAAAAAAAAAAGAGAATGTGGGAGAGGTACTTTTTTAAAAAATAAAAAACCGGGTAAATATGCTTGATATAAAATAAGATAAGATGTAGTACTATTTTTAGATGAGTTATTAGATGTGTATGGATATAGTGAGAGAGGTACTGTATGATCGACACTGACAGTATCAACATTTAGCTGGCAAAAGCTCCACAAAGGAAAATGACAGCGAAAAGAAACAAGCGTACAATTTCCAAAGTCACACAAACCATACTATATCCCACGAAACTGCCATATAATTAAAACGGAAAAACGACAGAAATGTAGCATCAACAAAATCTAAATAAAGAGTTCGTTGATCTACTAACTAAAGCAACCAGGATGGTATCCAAAGTTGTTAATTGAGAGCTTTATCACCCTAAAGAATTAAACTAATTAATCTCTGTATAATTCAACTAGTGCCCTAATCAAATGTATCAATTCCTGAAGAAATTTTATATATGTTGTAATATTTTGGGTAAAGTACAATTAGACGTTTATGATACGAGTACAATATACATACTACACTTTCCTACACACATAAACTTCCAATTTTTCCGTCACATCATTCTAATTTCTATCAAATTTTCAATTTTGGTGTGAACTAAACACACCCAGTTGTTCTAGATGCAGATGAAATTTAAAGATGGCTGAAATGACTTTGTTGCCCTCCGTTCATACTCCCTCCATACTCATATTAGAAGTCGTTTAGGACAATGTTTAAGTCAAACCTTGGAAATATAACTCATGAATAACTCTTAAGTTGTTGAGTTTGAAAATGTAACAATTATATGAATATATTTATCTTGAAAACTACTTTCATAAAAGTATACATATATTAATTTTCAATAAATATTTTTATAGAAACAAAATGTTAAAGTTGTGTTTTAGAGATCGTGTCGCTGTCCAAAACGACTTCCTTTACGAGTACGGAGGGAGTACTACTAGATAAGATGAGTCATTTATTTGTAAGAGATGCCGTGTTTTCTATAAGAGTAAATAAGAAATAAATAATGAAGAAAAGTAATATATACCAAAAACGACTTAAATTTTTCAAATGAGCGAAAAAATACTAAAAATGATTTCCATTTGGGATCGAGAAGAATATTTCTCTTTTTCTTTTCGGGCAAGTGACAGAACGACGACCGATTTTCAAAAGGAATATTTCTTTTAACTCAGAACTCCTGGTATATTTTCGTATGCTGATATTTTCAAATCAGGATCTAACTTCTGGTGTTTTGTACCTTTACTTCAGTGTTTCTTAATTAAGGCCTTTTATAGAAGAGCTCGGTGTTATTCACAGTAACTAGTATTTTTTTTCCTTGTTGTGTAGATATGGATTTCTATGTTAAATGTTTGTCCGTCGGTCTTATTTAATTATTTATGATTAATATTTTTATTGTTGTTAGATGATATAATATTAATAGTACTTTATACATGACTTACTTTTTTAAAAAATACGATGGATGGTTAAATGTTGGACATATAAACCCACAACTATACTTAAAATAAAATGGAGGGAGTATGATACAATATTTAACACAAGATTATCAACGTCAAAATACAGTAAGTTCGAGGGGACAACTCAACCATAATAATACTTTCTAGATCCCCAGTCCCCACACAATTAGCAAAAACAATCGGCGTGAAAATGAAACAAGATCAATGCCATGAATGCAGCCATTCATTCCATACTCTCTCCCTCCGGTCACAAAAACATAACCAAAACATATTGTTGATTCTTTTCGGACATGTTTTAAGCAAAAACTTAGAACTCTAAAAAAAATTAACAAAACAAGTATTACTTCCGACCTCTGCAGTCGATCTGCACCAACTAAAAAATACACAAAGCCATATATATATTTGAGGAAAAAAACTTTCTTTGTAAAAGAAATACTATTCATTAATAGTATTGAATAGTATTTGTAGAAGGAATCATTTTAAGACCATGTCAATATCATAAAAAAGGTGTTTTAACAAAAAAAAGGGTTTTATATCTTTTTTCAATACCCCTCCGTCCCATTTTTAAGCGCAACCATGAGTTCCATGTCCAACTTTTATTGTCCGTCTTATTTAATTTTTTTAAAAAAAATGGAAAAAAGAGTCACGTATAGAGTATTATTCATGTTTTCAACTAAAAACAAAAAAAATACTAATAATAAAAGAATTTTAAAAAACGAACCATCAAAATTGAACACGGAATTAAAACTCATGTTTACGCTCAAAATAGGACGGATGGAGTAGAAATTAGTGATCAACATTGTTTTTAAAAACCATGTCAATATTGTAAAAGAGGAAGTTTTTATACAAGAGGTAGGCATCACAGAGGTATTAATGCAGCTGCATATCAAAGAAAATACCGGATTTTTTTTCCGACTTGAATGAAGAGCAGCACGGCCATTGTTCAAAGGTCAGAACTCAGCAGAGGCCTTTCCCTGTAGACATTTGTAACCTAGCTCATAATAAGCGTAGTTATGGACAACATTTGATCATCCGTCTTATTTGATTTTTTTATTTGATATTTTTTTATTTTTTCATTGTTATTAGATGATAAAATATGAATAGTACTTTATACGTGACTTAATTTTTATTTTTTTTATAAATTTTTTAAATAAGACGAATGATCAAAAGTTTGTTTACTTGTGGCTGCATTTAAAATGAGACGAAGAGTACTGTATAGCAATCTACTGTACAAGTACTACAGTAGGGGTACATGAGAAGCTGCAGCAAATCTGACAATTGACAAAGGAGTGTGACAGTGCATTCTCCAGTAGTCCAGTTTCCTGTTGGCTAGTTGAGTACCTGGTGATGACTGATGAGAGATCACAAAGAGAAGAGAGAGCAGCCTATTACCCCATGAACAAATGGCTGTCCATGCAAGAACATCCAATGCAAGGCACTGGCAGTGTAGTGTGTGTGTGATCTTTGTAAGCTTTTACAGCCATGGCTTGATTTGATGTGTAAAGAGCAGCATGGAAATGGACATGTATAGTGGTCAAATGCAACCTTTTTCTCTTTCTTCCTCAGGGGCAAACCTGCTAGCCTAGAGCTCTGGTCATGTAGAAGCATGCAGAACTCCTACCAGTCACACGCAGAGACCTGCCATTGCCGCACCAGCATTTTCCTCAATCAGAGAGGAGAGGCACATTGTTGCCACTGCAATGCATTACTAAAGCAAAGCTAGGAGTATAATAAAAGGCTATAAGAAGACGAAATATATGAGTGAGCTAAGAGATAGGCTATAAAGATCTATACGGCTGGCTGAGAGGCACATAAACCAAAAAAGTCTGTGAATGAGACATGTCGACCATATATTAAGAGTTAAAAGCTAGTGGTAACCACTGTATGAGTTGGCTGACATGAGTTGGCTGAGAGAGATTTTATATTGTAAACGGCTGGCTATATTAGGGCATGTTTATATTAGGGCATGTTTAGATCCATTTGGAATGAAAAATGGTAAATGGCAAAAGTTTTGGTATTGCAAAAATACTAGTCGGTGTTTAGATGCATTCTAAACTTTTGTCATTATAGCACTTTCTGGTGGAGAGAGAGGGGTTCTAAAACACTTTTTGGCATAATTTACTACTATAAATTAGCAAATGGCAAATGGTAAATTGCCATCCTTTACTACTAGTGTTTAGATCCAAAATGGCAAAAAATGCTCTAAAATATTAAAACTTTTACCATTTTGAAGGATCTAAACAGTGCCTTAGGGCAATCCCAACCCTCCACCTAGGATGGTGTCTATGGCATTAACTACATTACCATGTAAGACTTTTAGCTTATGTGGCACTATATTAATTAAGAGAGAGAGTGAAGAGAGGAATAAATTGGGTCTCATACAAGACACAGCTTCAACACGAGAAGCTATGCACTAGACACTATCAAGTTTTGCATTGGGAGAGAATAGCGTCTTCATAATAGATGAAGAATAAATATAATTGGTAGAGAAGAGAGATGATGTACTTTAAGAAACCATGGGTTGTAGAATGTAGTTTTTATTGTGATGTCTTATTGACATGACACCATAGACACTGATTATGAACTGCTTATGGATATTATGGTTCACTGCTTATGAACATTATGGTTTGAGACTGCCTTTATTAGCCTTAGGTAGAGCCCGCATCTGCCTGACAAAACTTCTACTTGTAGTCTTCTCCTCTGTAGCATTAAAGGCATGCAAGAGCATGCATATGAAAGAGGAGCAAGAGAGGGTATCCCAAGCATAACACTGGGACAGAAACACTGAGAAACACATAACTGCGTGTCTAAGAAAAACTCCCACATCAGTAGCTAAGCTTGGTTGTAAGATCAAACAAAAATCCAACAACAGCAGCACTAGCTGCCTTCAAATATGATATGATCCCATTTGGACATTCTGAGTACCCTGAGTACCAGTGTAGTTTGGTGCGACTGTGAGATCTTAGCTAAGGGTGAAGTTTAATTCGTAGTACTAGTTACTCTGAGAAAGATTGAATTTTTCAGTGGTTTCTGTGGAGAAAAAAAATTGAATTTTTCAGGAGGCAATCTGTGTGATTGCAGATGATGAGAGGAGAGGCAGAGGTGGCCAGGCAAGCCTAGCTACTTATGGTATGAGCAGTACAGGTACCATAAAAAGCAAAGCAAAAGCGCCCCTGAAAGGGCGGAAGCAGGCACACAGCCACAGCTAGCTAGCATCACTCTCTTAACGCTGCTGCTCCTAGCTTAGCTCGAGCTGTACTACTACTACTACTAGTAGCAGCAACAATTGCTATAGGTAGCCGTCCGTGACTCTCCCCAAGAAGAAACAGTACGTCGATTCCCCAAGAAGGACGAGACAGCCACAGTGCTGACATGACTCGACTCTCTCTCTCTCTCTCGATCGATCGATCGAAATCGAAATCGATCGATCGATCACACTGTGTACTGTACTGCCTGACTGACTCTCTCTGCTTGCAAGAACATGAAGAGGAGGAAGAAGACGACGAGGACGACGACCAAGCAGGCCCGGGAGAACAGATCGCACTGTTGGAGACACTGTTCGCAGGGTACCTACTTGTTCGATCTTGTTGCAGCAGCAGAGAGAGACAGAAGATGGGATTTTGAAGACTGTAATGGCTAGATCAGCAGAGCAAAGAACAGCAATTAATTTTGATCAGGAGTAGTACTCCCTACTCAAGAACGACCAGCTAAAATCAAAACGATCGAGTTCTTGATTTGAGAAGCTAGCTAGCTATCATATCATCATCACAAACAGCAGTAGTTGATTACACATGGAGGAAGGAGGAAGAGATTAGGAGAGGGGAGAAAAATTACCAGCAAATAGTAGTAGACGAGACGACGTGCGAGAGCGACCCAGTTGGGAAGAAACGATCAGGAAATAATCAACCTAATTAATTAGATGCAGTAGCAGCAGCAGCAGTAGCAAGCATGGAGATTAATCCGTAGTTTTGCTAGTAGCAAGAGCAGCCTAGCTAGGTAGCTAGCTAGGGATCGTAGTGGAGTGGAGCAGCTAGTGCATGCGTAGTAGTGATGGCTAGCAGCTCGTTTTCCGGCGATCTTGGAGCGAGCTCGGCTCGGCTCAGGCGGCGGCGCCGGGAGGAGGCGGTGGCATGTGGTGGTGGTGGTGGAGGGCGCCGTTGGCGGCGTCGTCGTGCGCGGCGGCGGCGGCGGCGGAGGAGGGGTGGGGTGGCTTCTTGCGCTTCTTCTTCTCGTAGCTGACGCCGCGGGCGCGCGCCTGGTGCTCGCGGACCTCGCGGAGGTAGAGGCGGACGGCGCGGGCGCCGAAGGGGTTGTTCTCGGGGCGGCCGCCGTTCTCCTCGTAGGCGGCGCGGAGGCGGCCGACGAGGGCGTCGAGGCTGCCCCACGCCTGGCGGAGCGGGCACGGGCACGGCGCCGGCGGCGCCGGGTGGCCGAAGAAGGGGCACGCCGGCGCGTGCACCTTGGTCTTGCCGAACTGGTCCAGGTAGCGGAGGAACTCGAGCACGTGCGCGCCGCTGCACCGCGCCAGCGACAGCGGCGGCCGGTGGTTGCGGAGGTACTGCCCGAACGTGTTCCAGTCCCGCCGCTTCTGCGACTCGTACCTGCTCGGCGACGCCCCCGCCGCCGACGCCGACGTCGCCCCCGTCGCCATTCCCCCTCCCCCGCCGCCGCCGCCGCCGCTGTTGTCCGAGTGCGGGCTGTCCGGCGCCGCCGCGTGCGCCACGAACTCCATCGTCGATCTGCATAACACCACAAACACCACCACCACCACCACCACCACCACACCACAACTGAGGAAGACGAAGAGATATAGTAGATCTATCTATCTGGGAATCAGTGCGCGCGCGCGCGTTCTTGGGAAGCCGTGGCGACGCCGACGCGCGCCCGCGCGCGCAGTGGGTCCAAGAGAGAGAGTGGACGCGCGCGACGTGGGCGCGTGCGCGGCGTGCACCGCACCGCAGCCACTATAAATAGTTCTCTAGCTCCCAGATGCATCTGCACCACCAAATCGATCGAAACCGAAACCGAAAACGAAACTCACCTTAGCTAGCTCTCCGGCGAATTCACCGCCCCCAGCTCAGGTCTACTATCTTTCTTCGTCTTCTCCAGCGACGACGACGACGACGACCATATGCGCGCCGTGTCGCGGCGGCGGCGGCGGCGGCGGCGGCGAGCTGCAAAAGCGGAGGAAGCTAGTAGCTGGGGGAGAAGGAGAAGAGGTATTAATTGGAGCAAGCAAGCGAGCGAGCGAGTGGAGGTGGAGAGGTGAAAGGTGATGTGACTTGAGCAAAAGCTGGGCGAGGAGGCGAGAGCGAGGAGAAGGGTAAATATCTCGGTACGACGAGGGTTTTAAAAAAAAATTTACACGGCGGTGGTCGGCGGCGCCGGGGATCGATTGAGATTTCATGCGAGTTTTGCTCCGTTTTTGATGGATTTCATGCGAGTTTGCTCCCTTTTTTTATGGGATTCGATCGGTTCGGCGACGGAGCCGGAGGTGGTGGGGTTGGGGCGTTTTGGGGGTACGAGTGTTTTTCAAACTCGCTGAATTTCGTCGAATACGGATCCAGTGCATGCAGGTTAATTAAGGTGATGTTCAGATTGATATCATTTCAAAACATACTATTATTTTAAGTAAAATGCCAAATATATATATATATATATATATATATATAGTTTTTAACCAAACTTTCATAAATTCATAAGGAATCTTACCAAAACTTCGCAATATTAATGTCAACTTATCAAAATTTAGATAGTGCTAATATTTGATAAGGTTTATTATTTCGGATATAATCTAAACACTACTTAGTCACAGTGATATGGATAAGATTATGGCGTACTGTAGCAGAATACTGTAGAAGAAAATCAGTCATTAGATCACAAAAACGCATGGCTGTGGTTGTGCAGAAATTGTTGTATATTGTGAACATAATAGCAGCGACGAAGTTCGTTCTCAATAGCATCTGGCCGACTGGATCTCAATTCGGTTTTGGGGTGGTTGTTTGGTATCTTACTGTAGCATGATGTTTCGTATATGGTGTTTGGAAAATGATACACGTACACAATTTTGTTATCCATTGATATCTTTGAAAACTGATGTGCCACACCGTGCATTGAATTTTGATTTTGTTTTCATAACTGTCCACTAGTTATGTCCAACAGTTGATATCTTTGTTACTAGTACTAAGCTAAGCTAAGAGCAGATATAATAGCAGGCTATAAACCAGCTATAACCATATTTTAAATAGATAAAATAAAAGAGAGAAGAGTAGCGGGCTATAAATCTGTAGCCAGCTGCAGCACGGACTCCAAGACGTAATATGTGTATGACATGTGAGATCAGGTATTAATAGTATAGTAAGCAACTATTATATGAATTAGCTATTACATTGGCTATATATGATTTGGAGCTAGCTAGTAGCGGGTTATACTATTAAAATTGCTCTAAGGGTTTAGTAAAGATTTTTCTAATACTATAAAAACGGAGTCGCTCTCTCTTTCCACCCCTCTCTCACCACGCGGCTTGGGTAATCACCAGATCTAATGTTTGTCGATTATTCTTCTAGCCCATATATGATACACCCTAGTTATATGGGCATGTTATGTTACAACATACGTGCATGCTTCTACTGTTAAGTAATCACACGGTTACCAGCTATTTCTTTGCCAATATTGTAGGTAGCAATTTTGTGGCATCCATGATATATAGGGTGTGTTTAGTTCACGCTAAAATTAGAAGTTTGGTTGAAATTGGAACGATGTGACGGAAAAGTTGAAAGTTTATGTATGTAGGAAATTTTTGATGTGATGGAAAAGTTGAAAGTTTAAAGAAAAACTTTGGATCTAAACTTGGCCATAATAACACAAGTGTTCGTTCAATAGTTTTGAAACAACCGGTTTACAAAATCGATCGGCTATCAAATTTAAACCTTAGGCAAGAATATTTTGCTTTCATCGGAATGAGTTGTGCTCCCTAGCTTGTTGGGAGAGAGCCTACTACTACCTGTTGGTGATAATAAGCACTGTAGTTGATGTGCTCCCTCTTGCTTGGGTCACGTTAGATTTCCATATGTTTCCGGTTTCTTTTTAGGCTAGAAATTGATTTTGGGAAAAAAAATCCTGAAAGCTACTTGTTATATTTGTAGGTTTTAGATACATGAAAGAAAATGTTTTTATCTAGAAAATGGAAATACTACTGTGGGGGCTCTTTTGTAAATGTAGAAATTTCGCAAGAAATTGGCCATTTTCAACTTCTGTGCTATAAAAGAACTATTGGTAGTAGTCATGAGTGTAACCTATAATTATTCCCTTCATATGTTTTTAACTGAAAAGTCATCATATAGATCAAATTTTATGTATTTCAAACAGGTTTGTTCACAGGTCAAACTTTTCACTGGCACCATGAACTAAGCGGAGGTAGAAGTACACAATTATTGTGAAAACTACTGTCAATTATTAACATGTCGCTGTCCTACTATATATGCCAAGTAACAACTGTTTGTTCCTACCTTAAATATTTCTACATATAGTATACTCCTTCTAAATTAATACTCCAACATAAACATACCCAAAAGTAGTGCCTAATTGTGGCACAGATATATGTGCATATGCATACGATCGATGCTCTTGTACGTATTGTCCATCTGATGATTGGTCACCTAGATTTCTCTCCCATGAACATGTACACACTGTGCCTGTGTGCGTGCCGGTAGTTTTGGGGTGACACTGGTTGGGTGTGTTCAGTTTTTTATGTAAAGTTTTTAAAATATATGGACACACATTTGAAGTATTAAACACAGACTAATAATAAAACAAATTATAGATTTCGCATGTAAACTGCGAGACGAATTTATTAAGCATACTTAATCCGTTATTAGCAAATATTTATTGTAGCATCACATTATTAAATCATGGCGTAATTAGACTCAAAAGATTAGTCTCACGATTTATATGCAAACTGTGTAATTGATTTTCTTTTTATATTTAATACATCATTAATGTGTTTAAACATTTGATGTGACGGAAAAGTTGGTAGTTGGAAGAAAAAAATTTGCCAGTTGATTTTGGACGACAAACACACAAACGCCTTTCATCTATCGATCGTCAGGGGGCGCAGCAAAACCCCACAGCCACAGTGTTTCTTCGCTTGTGCACTCCGGCAGTTGGGTTCAGTGTGAGCGACACTGTTGCTGCTTTGACTGCAGGACGACGAGAGAGTGCTAGGGCCGGGGAGCACGGGTGAATGAAATGAAATGAAGAGGAGGAGCGAGCTTGGATTGGGTCAATGGCGCTCGGGGCAAGTTGCGCTTACAGGAGATTTGCTGTGCTGCAACAGGGCACCTCTGCGGGGATTGTTCTCCATCGGTAGCTGGCTACGTACACTGCCCAATTAATAATAGCCAGCTGCTAGTACCTCAGATAATACACATTCCGTTACACATTTAAAACTGCATTAGGGGGTTTCTGTATCCAATATTTTATTGTTTATCTTATTTAAATATTTTTTTATTAGTATTTTTATTATTTATAGATAATAAAACATAAATAATGCTCGACTTAAATCAGTCAAACATTTAACACAAAAACCAACAAATACACATAAAATGGAATGGATGGAGTATGAGGCTAGCTCCATTTGGAAACACGGGAAAACCACAGAAAGTTTGAAGGATTTAGGCTGTGTTTAGTTCAGCGCAAAGTTTATATTTTGGTTGAAATTGGAGATGATGTGACTGAAAAGTTATGTGTGTATGACATTGATGTGATGGAAAAGGACTGAAGTTTGAATCCAAACTTTAGATCTAAACACAGCCTTAAATACAACTACTACTACTCTCCTATAAGACAATTTTCACTGAGACCCCACTGGTGGAGAAATCGTTTGTAGTGCCGGTTTGTAACCACCCTTTAGTCCCGATTGTCCAACCGGGACTACGAATCCGGGACTAAAGATAGCGATCTTTAGTCCCGGGTGAAATAACCGGGACTAAAGATCGATCTTTAGTCCCGTTTGTTAACACGAACCGGGACTAAAGATCGGTCAGCCACGTGGCCGGCTGATCCATCTTTAGTCCCGGTTGGTGTTACCAACCGGGACTAAAGATCCATGTACCTTTTTTTTTTCATTTGCATTGCCCTGTTTGCTGCATGGTTGATTATATATATATATATATATATATATATATATATATATATATATATATATATATATATATATATATATATATATATATATATATATATATATATATATATATATATATATATGCATTGCAATATATATATTATGGTTGTATATAGAATACATATATATATATATGCGTATGTATATATGTATAAATACATATATTACACACATATTTATAATTTAAAGCACTTAACATTTTATGTACATATATGTTACCAAAATATATATTAACACTAAAGTAAATGTACGTACATATGTAAATATGTATATACATGCATGTATAGTACAATTCATTTGCTCGCTAGCTGTAGCTACGACTTCGACGCCTGCGTTACGTCAGAAGAGGAAGGACCGACGTTACGAATTGTCGATCCGTCATAGTAGAATTCACCATGGGGATTAAGGACTTCTTCGTTGATGAACCCCATCAGTTGTTCTTGAACAGCCGTGATAAAATCCTTGTGTGGGAGTTTTTCCCTCATGTGAATACGCTATCATTCGGAAAATAATGACATATCAATATATGAAATTAATAAACAACTTAACAAATCGATACGCAATGAAATTTTGAACGGTTTATGTATACGTACATCGAGCTCTCATTTGGTGTATATTTGGTTTGATAGGCAGTGGGCATACTCGCATACGTAGTAGCCGCACAAGTTAGTTCCCTTGTCCTGCTTTGCGCACTACATGAGAAACGATGAGAGATTTAATATACTCTTTATATTAACTGTAACTAGAGATTCAATTCAATATAATTTTGGATCATGCATGTACTCACTGGAAAATGAAACCTCCGTCCAAGTTTTTCTTTCCAAGTCCCGCGGACCAATTGACGGAACCGATCCCAAGCCCTACATGTGTAGTTGCAAGCTATGATTAATTAAATATTACCCGAGATCAACATAATATCAACAGAGTCCCGCGACTGTGGAATAGATGGCATTATATTACCTGTCTATCATTTGGAAGACCTTGTCAAAAACCTTCTCCTCTTTATTCATTGAGTCGTACACAGTGACTCTGCCTGCCTCCAAGTCAAAAAAGAACAGGACCCAGTGGAATCTGGAATATGCGTGAGATGAGATAAATATCAGAATGTACATGTTATATGTATGGGAATGAAATTTGTTCGAACGACAATAAAAACTCACTCTGTGTTGTACGGCAATAGTATGAACGCCTTGAAATGCTGCTGCGTTAGGAGATGGACGAGATTGTCCTCTGTGTCTTTCTCGTAGTTGTCGAGCATTTCGGTGTTGATTTTGCGAGGGTCGATGAACCCAGTATTGTAAACCCCCCGTCGTCGGGCCCTTTGAATCTCCATTCTACAACAATGAAAGGAAATTATTATTGCTTACATATATGCCACGAGCTAATTATTGAACGAAACAAATCGAACTCAAAGATACTTACAAAATCCATGCGCTCAGAAGAGAGACGTCGAGGGCGTCCCGATGGTACAGATCGAAGACATCCTTGAAATTGATCCATAGAACATCTTCTCCTTGCAAGAAGTCGGGGTTTCTGATCCTCGCTCCGAACATCTCTCTACCATTGGCGCTCATTTGCATGTACCGTTCATGGAATTTGTACATTTGTGTCGGTAGGGACTGCAGCTGCTCGGGCCTGACAAGCGGTTTACCGAGTTCAAACTTGTATGCCACTTCCGCCTTCGGGATTGGTGCGCCTCCAACCAACTGAGCCATGGTTAGACCGGTGTCTGAAATGAAATCCGTTATGCCAAAGTCTTCGCCGGTCACCAACGGCTCGACCACTTGGTGTGGTTGTTCTCCAAGCTGAGGACCTGGTTTGGACTTCTTGTAATAGGCTTTCCTGAGTGTTCGGTCATAGTCCGATAGCTTCAAGGCCTCCTTGTTTGCGGTGGACATTCCCTTGAAGAAATTCTTCACGCTCGGGTCAATAGGTATCTTCTTTTCAGGACTCCGAGGCTTGAGTTGCCTCTTCACTTCTCCTGCCACGTAAGCATTAAGCTCCTCTTGACTGCAATCGTACGGCGGCTCCTTGTTTTTGGTGGTGTCAACTTTGGCCTTCTTCGTTGCCCTTGTGCTGGCAGGAGGTGGAGCTTGGCGAGACCTTGTCTTGGAAGGTGCAGGCGGACACGGTGGAGGAGGAGGCGGAGGAGCCGGAGGAGATGGTGCAGGAGGAGGTGGCGGAGGAGCCGGAGGAGATGGTGCAGGAGGAGGCGGAGGAGCCGGAGGAGATGGTGCAGGAGGAGGTGGCGGAGGAGCCGGAGGAGATGGTGCAGGAGGAGGCGGAGGAGCCGGAGGAGATGGTGCACGAGACGCCGCTTGTCGCCCAGGGAGGATGATGTACCGCTTGCGCCATAGTATAATGGCGTGGCTTGTGTCTCGTAGATGCGTCTCACCGTCTCCTCCTGGGTAGTCCAACTCGAGGTCCTCGTACACGGCTTCCACCAGCTCAACTTCGACCCTCGAGTATCCTGCTGGAATCAGCCTGCAGTGGTAAGTCCCTGATATGTCTGTTGGGATGGCCATTCCCGACGCCACCTTCACGTGATGAGAGGTTATCTATTAGTAATCAACCTAAGCAGCAACTTGCGGAACGTACGAGTCAAAAATCATGTATTACATCGAGCATACCTTGATTGATAAGTTCTTGAAGGGAATATGCAGCTCACATGGTGTCCGATGCGTAATCTCATCAACGGGGCAGGTGGTTTCGTCCCGGGTTTGCATAGCGTCCATGCTATGTGATACTACCTGCCCCGTTGAGGCGCAGCTGCTACGATTGCCTGATGGGCTAACCACTGGAGGAGGTATGTACGGCTGGGGATCGTGTGACCGATGTGCTGCCATGCGTTCATCCACCTTCCGGGCCACCTCCTCTTGCATGCTGAGCTCGTAGCTCGATATCCTGTACTCGAGATCTGCAATCTTCGCCTCGGTATCTCTCTTGCTCCTCATCCGACTCCTGTACGTGTGGATGTCCTCCTTGAATCCAATCTTCCAAGGAATCACCCCTTTCCCTCGTGTTCGTCCTGGATGCTTTGGAGTCTGCAGGGCGAGTGACAGCTCGTCCTTCTCTCTGTCGGGTCGGAACGTGCCCTGAGAAGAGGCTTCCACTGCGTCCGTTAGTCGACTCGCAGCCTCGCGTATCTGATCGCTGAAGACCAAGGAGCCATCACCTGGGTTGAGCGTTCCACCATGAGCATAGAACCAGAACTTCGATCGATCAGGCCATTTAGCGGTGGCCGGTTCGATACCCCTCTCAAGCAAGCTTGCCTCCATCTCCTCCCACTTCGGCATCGCGACGCTATAGCCGCCTGACCCCAAGTGGTGATGGTACTTCTTCTTGGCGGCATTTTCTTTGTTTCTTTCCATCATCGCCTGCCCTTGTTGACCTGTCTTGTAAGCAACGAACTCCTCCCAGTGATCCCTTAGCTTCGGGAATACGTCGAAGTTCGGTGTCTGCCCCTTCAGGATGTATTTCCGGTACAGGTCTCCCTTGAAGGTCTGGAACTGTTCTGCCATTTTCTTAAGAGTCCAGTGTTTCACTATGTTCTCTGTACCCGCAGGGAGTGTGAACGTCTCGAGCATTGTGGTCCACAGCATCTCTTTCTCTGATTCCGGGACAAATCTGTCATTATCCCCGCGTGCCCTTGTTCTGCGCCAGTACACCATGCTGACAGGCACGTTATCCCTCACAACCCAACCACTGTGGCGTACAAAATTCTTGGCTGCTTCCGCCTGGGCAGTAGGTCGGCCGTCTGCGTCCACCTCAGTTATGATGTGCCGACCCTCTATCTTCTTCGCGGCACCTCGTTGTCCGCGTGCCCTCTTCTGTCCAGCGGAGGGATGACTTCCACTAGCCTCCTCCTCATCGTTCCCCTCCTCGTTCCCCTCCGCAACCCTCTCCACGTTCCCCTCCACGTTCAAGTACTGGTTTGGATCCTCGTTCCCCTCTTCTTCGTTCCAGTACTGGCTACTTCCCTCTGCAATTGTATCATACAATATCTGTTCCTCGTCGCGATCAGCCATCTGTGCATTACAATAATATATGTTAGGTCTATAGGATGTATTTGCTAACCGTAATATTAAAACTCTAATAATCTTATATTAAATCTCGAATAATCTCATATTAAATCGCTACTAATCTTATATTAAAATTGTAATAATCATATATATATGCTAAGTATAACAATCTCCTCACTAACTCGTATATTAAACCTCTAATAATTTTATATCAAATCTCTAACTATCTCTAACACTCAAATATGCTAAGTCTAAGTGTCGTGTATTTGTACGGTAGATAATCATATATGCTAAGTCTAATTAAGTTTCGTATATTACATCTGTAGTAATCTTATATTAAATCTCTAACAATCAAATATGTTTCGAATATTACATCTCTAATAATCTTATATTAAATCTCTAACACTCACATATGCTAAGTCTAATTAAGTTTCATATATTAAACCTCTAATAATTTTATATTAAAACTCTAACTATCTCTAACCCTCAAATATGCTAAGTCTAATAATCTAATAATCTAATAATCTCTAACACTCACATATGCTAACTCTAATAATCTAATAATCTTATATTAGAATTCTAACAATCTTATATTATATCTCTAACAATCACATCTTTACATCACTTGCCTGTGCGAATTCCTTCGAGGGCTAGCTACCACTTCGGCTTGACGGACGACGACGACGACGTCTTCTCTGCAACATCCAAAAAAAATGTATTAGTCTAATCGCAAAGGAACATATAATGTATTGTTTAACTTTGTAGTTAAACAATCTTTTCATTGAAGATCTTTTAGATGTCCAAATGTTTGTTACAAAAATACAACACTATAGAATTTTGTGAAATTAATTTGATTTTGTAATTCAATTCTCTGGTACATAAAACATTTGTGAAGGCGATCCAAACCTTATTTATATAGGCATTGTTTGAACCACATTCAATCTACGTGAAAAAATTTATAATTCACTCTACTAGGTTGAAGTATATTACTTGCTGGTTCTATAGAAAATTTGGTTCACTTCATTTAGACAATAGATGAATTTTCTACAAATGTTACAATTTAAGGTATGCTCCATGTTGCTTATTCCTTACTTAAATATTTAGGGGTTTTCATTATACTGTAAGTATGTCTTTTTATTTTATAACATTGAAGTGCACAACTCTATGGTTCTACTGAAGTTGGGTTTACTCAAAAAGGATCTAAGATGAATTTTATATAAACTTCTAAAGTTCAGCTTATGTAAAACTAGTCATTTTAAAGGTAATAGTTTTAGAGGCATTTGATGTATAGTAGGTATACTATTTCATTTTGCTTTATAGGAGAACATAAGTTGGTGGATCTGTAGAAACTGAGTTTGCTCCAAAATGAGTTGAAATGAATTTTGTATGCATTTTATAAGTTTGTGCATGCTTTATGTGTGATTTAACTTGGATAAATTTTAGAAGCTAAATTTGTACTGTGAGTGCACGTTTTTATTACATAACATCAAAGTTCCCAACTTGGTGAGTTCACAGAAATTTGAATCATCTTAAAATGAGCTATATTTAATTTTATATGGATTTTACAAGTTTTAGTTTGTGTTCTTTTATAATTTCGAGTTCGTTCGCGTTCGTTCGCTCGTTCGTTCGTTCGCTCGTTCGTAGGCGTTAGGGGCGCGGCATCGTGACCGTACGTGGCGGCAACGTGCGTGGCGGCGGCGGCATCGTGGCGGCGGCGGCGTGGGGCGCGGCGCGGCGGCGGCATCGTGGGGGCGCGGCGGTGGCGTGGGGGCGGCGGCGGCATCGTGGGGGCGGCGGCGGCGTGGGGGCGCGGCGCGGCGGCGGCAACGTGCCGGCGCGGCGGCACGATGGCGGCGTGGGGGCGCCGTGGGGGCGGCGGCGGCGGCGTGGGGGCGGCGGCATCGTGGCGGCGGCGGCGTCGTGGGGGCGCGGCGGCGGCGTGGGGGCGTCGTGGGTCGGAGTTCATCGGCGTCATCGGCGTGAGAGAGAGAGGGCGTCATCGGCGTAAGAGAGAGAGAGGGCGTCATCGGCGTCGTCGACGTCGTCGGCGTTTCTTGGCGTCGTCGGCGAAACAGAGAGAGAGACGAGGGTACATCGAGAGAGAGAGAGAGGCCGGGGGCTCTCACCCAAGAGACGGTGCGGCGGCGTCTGCGGCGGAGGCGGCGAGGACCGCCAGGCGACGGTGAGAGACGACGGCGGCGTCGGCGCGGGTTGCCCTAGGCAGTGGCGGCGAAGGACCGATGCTCGATCTCGATGAAAACGTCTAAGTGTTGGTGGAGAAGACGAGGGCGCACCGGGAATATATATACCCCCGGATCTTTACTCCCGGTTCGTGAGAAGAACCGGGAGTAAAGATATCTTTACTCCCGGTTCTTCTCACGAACCGGGAGTAAAGATATTTTCCCGCTATTTCCAAATTTTTTTTTATACCCGGTTAGGGTTAAGAACCGGGACTAAAGTTAATAGCACTGAATATTGAATTTCGTTGCATATATGTTTCTAAAATATAAATAATGCATTATAAATTCTAATTAACATGTGTAAATCCAACATGCATGAATTAAAGCTTTTAAAAATTCTAATAATCGTATATAATTAGCATATGCATGATATTAAATTGTTAAAAATTGTAACTAGCATATGTAAATCCCACATGCATGATTTAAACCTTTTAAAAATGCTAATAATCGTATATAATTAATGTGATGCATGTTTTAAATTCTAATTAAATGCTAATAACCTTTTAAAAATGCTAATAATCGTATATAATTAATGTGATGCATGTTTTAAATTCTAATATATGTTTTAAATGCTAATAACCTTTTAAATTCTAATTAACATGTGTAAATCCCACATGCATGTTTTAAACCTTTTAAAAATGCTAATAATCGTATATAATTAGCATATGCATGATATTAAATTGTTAAAAATTGTAACTAGCATCTGTGAATCCGACATGCATGATTCAAAACTTTTAAAAATTATAATAGTCGTATATAATTAGCATATGCATGATATTAAATTGTTAAAAATTGTAATTAATCATATATAACTAGCATATTCAATACATCCAAAATAGTTTACAACAATTACGGCAACACTTCGGCGGTGACGGTTGTCCGCACGTACTTTCTCCTCACTATTGTTCCTTCCTTGTGATCGCTACGTGAGTAAGGGGTGTCTTCGTTTGATAGGAGGATGCTAGGGTCAACCGTCACCGTGAAAGGGGGTTGCCCATCTAACTGATCGTAATCCTCGTCAGTCTTGTCCTCTACTCCGACGATTTTTCTTTTGCCTGGGAGAACAACATGGCGCTTCGGCTCGTCAGGCCCTTTGCCCTTCTTTCCTTTGCTAGACATGTCCTTCACGTAAAAAACTTGCGTTACATCATTGGCAAGGACGAAAGGTTCGTCCGAGTATCCAACCTTGTTAAGGTCAACCGTTGTCATCCCACTGTCATCAGTCGTTACGCCTCCACCAGTCAACCTAACCCATTGGCACCGGAACAGAGGGACCTTGAGAGGTCCATAGTCAAGTTCCCATATCTCCTCGATGGCACCGTAATATGTGCCAGTTGTACCATCGTGTCCCATGGCATCGATACGAACAGCACTGTTCTGGTTCGTGCTCTTCATGTCTTGGGCTCTTGTGTAGAATGTGTACCCATTGATCTCATATCCCTGGAATGTCGCGATCGAGCCAGATGGACCCCTCGCCAGGAAGGCCAGTTGCTGGTTAATCGTCTCGTTACCCATGAGATGTTGTCGCAGCCATGCGGGGAAAGAATCAATGTGATGCCGTGTAATCCATGCATCGGACTTAACGATGTTTCTGGCGCGAACTAGAGCCAAGTGCTCCTCGATGTAAGGAGCCACCAATGAAGATTGTTGTAAAACCGTGAAATGGGCTCTACGGAATAAATTGTTGTCTACCGTCATTATAGCTTTCCTCCCGAGAGTCCCCTTTCCCCGTAGTCTCCCTTCATGGCGTGATTCAGGTACCCCGATTGGGCGAAGGTCTTCAATAAATTCAACGCAGAATTCAATGACCTCCTCTGTTCCATACCCCTTGGCGATGCTTGCCTCTGGACGAGCACGGTTACGAACATACTTCTTCAGAACGCCCATGTACCTCTCGAAAGGAAACATGTTGTGTAGGAACACAGGCCCGAGAATACCGATCTCTTTGACAAGGTGACAAAGCAGATGCGTCATTATATTGAAAAATGAAGGTGGAAATATCAACTCAAAGCTGACAAGACATTGCACCACATCATTCTGAAGGGCTTCTAACCTATCCGGATCGATGACCTTCTGCGAAATTGCGTTCATGAAAGAACATAGCTTTGTTATTGTTGCCCGGACATTGTCTGGGAGGATACCCCTTATTATAACTGGTAGCAGCTGTGTCATCAACACGTGACAGTCATGAGACTTTAGATTTGTGAACTTCTTCTCCTTCGTGCTTATTATTCGCTTTATATTCGTGGAGTATCCAGACGGTACCTTGATGCTCTCCAAGCATTGAAACATACTTTCCTTCTCTGCCTTGCTAAGAGTGTAGCTGGCTGGACTCAAGTAATGGCTGCCTTTCTCCTTTGGTTCCGGGTGAAGGTCGCCGCGTTGTTCCATATGCTTCAGATCATTACGCGCTTCCAGTGTATCTTTTGGCTTTCCATATACACCTAGGAAGCCAAGAAGGTTTACGCAAAGGTTCTTAGCGAGGTGCATCACGTCGATTGCGTGGCGGACGTCCAAGAATTCCCAATAGGGTAACTCCCAAAATATGGAGTTTTTTTCCACATCGCCGCATGACCATCTTCGCTCTCTATAGGTTGGCTGCCAGGCCCCTTTCCAAACACTACTTTAAGATCTTTAACCATAGCAAACACTGCGTTCCCGCTGCGATGTTTAGGCTTCGTACGGTGGTCCGCCGTATGTTCAAAGTGCTTGCCTTTCTTCCGTACCGGGTGGTTTGCTGCAAGGAATCGACGATGACCCATGTACACAACCTTCCTACAGTGCTTAAGATACGTACTTTCTGTTTCATCCATACAGTGAGTGCAAGCCTTGTACCCCTTGTTGGACTGCCCGGATAGGTTGCTAAGTGCAGGCCAATCGTTGATGGTTATGAACAGCAACGCTCGTAGGTTAAACTCCTCCTGTTTGTCCTCGTCCCACACGGGGACACCTTCCTTCTTCCACAACAGTTTAAGATCTTCGACCAGTGGTCTTAGGAACACATCGATGTCGTTACCAGGTTGCTTGGGGCCTTGAATAATAATCGGCATCATTATGTACTTCCTCTTCATGCATGGCCAAGGGGGGAGGTTGTAGATACACATCGTAACGGGCCAAGTGCTATGGCCGCTGCTCATCTCTCCAAAAGGATTCATGCCATCCGTACTTAAACCAAACCGTATGTTTCGTGCGTCCTTTCCAAAGTCTTTAAATTTTCTATCGATGTTTCGCCACTGCGAACCATCTGCGGGGTGTCTCAGCATCCCGTCCTGTTGACGTTCTTCAGCGTGCCAACGCATCATTCTAGCATTCGCCTTGTTCCTGAACAAACGCCTTAGCCGTGGTATTATAGGGAAATACCACATCACCTTAGCAGGAATTCTCCTCTTCGTTAGCTGCCCGTCAACCTCACCTGGATCATCTCGTCTAATCTTGTATCGTAGTGCTTTACAAACAGGGCATGCTTCTAGGTTCTCGTACTCCTCACCGTGATATAGGATACAATCATTCGGACATGCGTGAATCTTCTGAACTTCCAGTCCTAGAGGGCAGACTATCTTCTTAGCCTCGTACGTTGTCTCGGGCAATTTGTTTCCCTCCGGAAGAATGTTCTTGACGAGTTTCAATAAATCGCCAAATGCCTTGTCACTAACACCATTTCTTGCCTTCCATTGCAGGAACTCCAGAGTGGTATCCAACTTTTTGTGCCCCTGCTCGCAACCTGGGTACAACGACGTTCTGCGGTCCTCTAACATCTTGTCTAATTTATGGGCCCCCTTTTCACTTTCGCAGTCCTCCTTGGCATCCTGCAACATCTGACCAAGATCATCTACAACGTCGTTATAATCAGCATCTATGTCCTCCTCGCCCGTTTGATTTCCTTCAAATACAGCGTATTGAGCAAAGTCTGGAATATTGTC
This sequence comes from Oryza meridionalis, assembly GCA_000338895.3. Taxonomy (NCBI): domain Eukaryota; kingdom Viridiplantae; phylum Streptophyta; class Magnoliopsida; order Poales; family Poaceae; genus Oryza; species Oryza meridionalis. The sequence goes on from CM002533.2 coordinate 18,794,527, forward strand.
GTCTTCCACTTCATTTTCTTCCATTTCAACCCCTTGCTCTCCGTGGCATGTCCAACAATTATAGCTTGGCATGAACCCCGACTCAAACAAGTGGAAATGAATAGTCCTGGATGCAGAATACTCCTTCTGATTCTTACACTTATTGCATGGACAACAAATAAAACCCTCCTGCTTGTTAGCTTCGGCCACTCTCAAAAAATAATGCACGCCGTCAATAAACTCTTTGGACCGCCGGTCAGCGTACATCCATTGCCGATCCATCTACATGAAATGAAAAAAAAATCGTACACAAATAATCATTCGTACAATAATGACAGTCATACAATAATGGTAAAATAATCACAAACTCTTTCAACAGTCATACAATATCGACATATCATTATTCATACAAAAATTATAAAATATTCCACCAACTAATTCTTATTTATTATTTTTTAAGTTTTAAATTCTTTTAATTTTCAATTTAGTTTGTTTTCTTTTATTTAAGATTAACTTTCACTATATTTTCCTACTCAACTATTTTATGAAACCTTATTTAGCAAATAAACAAAATTTCTATATATTCTTTCTTTTCCAACACAAATTTTCTCTCTCATCAACTTACAACAAAATTTTGGAGACAAAAAAGTGTGCGAAACATAGTTCCAAATGTAATATGACCAAAAAAAACATTGGAGGATGAAGTTGCTAACCTTTTAGGCACCTCCGATTTGTATATAATCACCAAAGTAAATTCACTATAAATTTTGGCATGACCTCCCCTCTTTTTTGAAGAAATTTTGAAGCTTGCTCGGGCTGGAGGAGGAAGAAGGCATATATAAAGGGGTGGGACTTTAGTCCCGGTTGGTGTTGCCAACCGGTACTAAAGATCACCGGGATCTTTAGTCCCGGTTGGCAACACCAACCGGGACTAAAGTTACTATCTTTAGTCCCGGTTGGTAACACCAACCGGGACTAAAGATCCCGGGGGGGCCTGACAAGTCCTGACAGCAGTTGAACCGGGACTAAAGATGATCTTTAGTCCCGGTTGGTGTTACCAACCGGGACTAAAGATCAAATATGCCCGTTACCCTTTTTAACCGGGACTAAAGATCATCTTTAGTCCCGGTTTTTGTTGCAACCGGGACTATCGTGGAATTTGGCCGACCGACGAAAGATGGTTTCTCCACCAGTGCCCTTTGGATAAAGGATTACAGTAGGTACCTATAATTTCTTTGAAATTTCTATGGATAGATATTTCATTGCAATTTTAGATGATTTGTAGCATAAACTCCAAACCTCCTTCAAAATTTTCCTTTCTTCCTAGCTACCTCTCAAATTCTTCAAATGATGTGTTTTGCCCGTGTTCAATTCAAATGGTTCTTATTTTGTTTTCCTATGTTCTTTGTTGCTTAAAGATTCAAGGTGTGAAGACAGTCTCTAAGGTCTCCTTGGGGAGCAATAATTTTGTAAAGGAATTTAACGAATTGAAATCCTGTGAGAAAATTTCCTTTGAGCCCTGTGGATTTTATGAATGAATTTCGAAATTTGGATTGAACGCACACATGCATACCCCATCTGTATGAGCATCTCGGAAAGACCTGTCCAGTAAGTCTTGAGATTGACGAAGTCATCACGGATGTCTCGCTGTCGACGGGTATGTCGTCTACCACTAAAAGAATAATTAACCATAAATACGGGCACCCGTGTTAAGTCTAAAACTTGAATCTATGTGGACTTATTTCACTATAAAGAACCTAACCAATTAAGTTACACTCACTTCGCTTAAGGACATATAATTACACATACTGCCCTCGTCCCATCAAATATTTTAAGAACTTCTATTTTTATAAAGTAGTAGGTCATACTTCTATCTTTAAGGACTTATATGGTAACCAACGAAACATCTCCTTAAATTATTTTAGAAAGCAAGTTTTAGTAAAATTGGTTTGTCTTGAAACTTATAAGCTCAAACCAACAAGTTATAGTATCCGTAACAATGCCTTCGGTAGTTTTTTTAAGTACGGTGATAGCACCTTTAAAAAATCTTAGTGCTAGCTTTATTATTCTTTTCCAATTTTGGATTTTTGGTTTTCGTTTGCACGCTCCATAAGATAAGTTCCTAAATAGTGTGTTTCCTAAAATACTTATTTTAAAGCAAATTTTTAATTTTGTAGTAATTTATTTAATTGTTTGTGTCCTTAAACATATACTACTCCGTCTAAAAAAAATCCAATGATTGGATTTTTTTTTCTTACCAAGGGGGTAGCTATCAAAAATCAGATAATCCATCTGTCCATTAATTTCAGCTATCTCAGAGGGTTATTATATATACTTCTTCTATCCATAAATTAAATATAAGCATTTAAAGTGTTTTAAAATTATCTATAAATATACAACCTGCTATACGTACGACTCACGTCCTACTGTCACACATCTGCCAATCACTGAGCTTGTTATCGTGCGGGCCAGACAAGCAACACCTACTCCCTCCGTCCCATAAAAATACAACCTAGTACTACGAATTTAGATATACATATGTCCAAATTCATCATACTAGAATATGTCACATCCGATTCTAGATTCGTTTTTTATGGTACGGAAGGAGTATGCATTTAGTACTAGGTTATAAGTTGTACATAAAGATTGGACGCATAGCAACTTTCATAAATATAAAGATTCATTGAATACCATTTGTACTATATAGGAGAGGAGTATATCATTTCTCATTCTTTTTTTTTCATTTTAACCCGATCACTCTTCCACCCCAACCATTCTCACTAAAGTTTTTCACCTCATCCTTAATCTCTTTAAAATAAACCGGAAACTAGAAATACTCATATATATATATATCGGGTGGAGGGAGGAAAAATAGTATTATCTTTTTTATATAAATATATACTAGTTTTTTAATGTCCTGTCAGTTAGACAATCGGTCTCGCCCTATATGATTCAGCTAGTGAAGTCTTTTATAATTTGTTTTCTCTTAGGAATACTTCGTCTTTGTTAATTAGCGCAGTTAGTGAATTACACATCACTCATTTTGCAAAAGTAAGAAAAAGAATTACTCGCAATTTTCTCCATCTTAGGGTGTGTTTAGTTCACGCCAAAATTAAAAGTTTGGTTGAAATTGGAATGATGTGACGGAAAAGTTGGAATTTTGTGCGTACGAAAGTTTTGATGTGATTGAAAAGTTGAAAGTTTGAAGAAATACTTTGGAAACTAAACTCGATCGGCCTAATTAGTCAGTCATTAATATTTTGACAGAATTATTGGTCGATGATATGACGCAAGTTGGTACTATACTCCGGGCGGCTGCTAGGGTTTTCCGGTTACTCCCAACTCCAAGCCGCCATGGCGGCCCCCGCCATGAGAGATCGACAGTGACAGCTAGCTAGCTGGAGCTAGCACGTACGCCGGCACGGTGGCCCCCGCCGGCGACAGATGCATCCGCCGTTCCAGGACGCCGTACGCGTCTCGATCGATCTCACTCCGGCGGGCCGGTGACGAAGACGAAGGGCCGGTTCAAGTTGAACCAAACTGATTACTACTATTACACTGAAAACGGACGCACACGTGATATGGATCCGGCCACGAAGAAATTAATCGCGTTACCAACGGACAAATTTTCCTACATTGATTATTATTAAGTAGTACATACAGGGTTGTTTATTTAGTTGCGCTGTTAGTTTAATTTGCTGCTTAATTATTAATTAATCGTCACACGTGGCTGTTCCTCTTGTGACGACTGATCTACTACTATACTAGCAAGCTAGCTAGCGAGGCCATTTCCATAAACTTTACATCACTAAGAAACTATCACTAGATATTACTCTTTCAATACAAACATCACTTTCCTATACTTAAATTTAATAATACTACTTATTTCACATGATATCTTCGATATTATGTAGAAACTATGTCTCATATAAGATCTAGTTTTCTTCTCTTTTCTCATTTATTTATTTGTCACATCATCTTTCATCATAGGTGGCAGCTTATTTAATGCTATGGTCACCATCCTAGTTATTGGGTTGGGAACTAGGGTGTGTTCAATTCACGTTAAAATTGAAGGTTTGATTGAAATTGGAGCAATGTGACGGAAAAGTTAGAAGTTTGTGGGTATAGGCCGAGTTTAGTTCCAAATAATGCTTGACGAGCACTGCGATACTAATCCAGTGTGGTTTCCAGAAATTTTTTCTTTAAACTTCCAACTTTTCCATCACATCAAAACTTTTCTACATATATAAACTTTCAACTTTTCCATCACATCGTTCCAATTTTAATCAAACTTTCAATTTTAGCATGAACTAAATACATCATTTAATATTTTGATGTGATAAAAAAGTTGAAAGTTATAAAAAAAAAAAGTTGAAAACTAAACTAGGCCTGACCTGATATGACTTGATTTGCAGGCGCTCCTGACCTGATGCAACGTACCTGCTCCAATTAAATGCAAACAGTGTTCGTACTTCGTACTACTACGATCCCATCAGCTGGTAGGAGTACCGGCCCGTTGTTTGCAATACTCCCCTCCGAACAAAATAACTTATACTATTTTTTTTCTTAAAATATAGCAACTTAAAATTAAATAGGACACATCCTAATCAAATAAATATGGCTAAGAGACTGTCCAGATTCGTTAAACTATCTGCCGTCATTTTTTCGCTTATACTTATTAGCTAAAATTTAAACTTTCAACCTTAAATTTAGAGTTGATGTGTGGGGAGTTTTCATCGAAATTTATTTTTCAGCCTTTACTTTTAGGTCGCTAAGAATACATATATAAAATTTTTATTCACAAATTAATTTTTTGTTTGCAAATATATCGTTTCGCTTATTTGCTGAATAAGCGAAACGATAGAGCCATATGATATGTCTCATCCAATACTAGATTGTTATATTTGGAGACGAAGGTAGTAACTTTTTTTACGGAGAGAGTATGTTATTGTGTATTTCCCTCGTTTCATAAAAACAAACCTACATAATGTAACACATCCTTTACATCATAGTGCTATGAATTTAGATAACAGTTTATTCACATTTATAGTATTATGATGTGCGACATCTTATACCGTTTATTTTTTTAAGAATCCATTATATGCCATCCATTAGCACTGTACAATTTTTTTTCCAAATGACCAAAAATACCCCTAGGACAAAAATTCCAAAATTTGGATAAAATTATCAAAATATTATCTTATAAACATAAGATTGTAAACACCCAAAATTTAGCCAAAAACTTAAAATATGATATTTCAGAATTTGTATCCAAATTATGAAAGTTTTTGTTCTACGGGTATTTTGGTCATTTTGACAAATTTGTACAGTACTAACGGATACTAACCAGACGGCGATGGTAAATCGTAGAAGTTAAGCAAAAGTCGATGGTATATTGTAGAACGTGATAAAGTTAGTGGCAAATCATAGACGTGTAACAAAGTGAATGGCATATAATGGATTCTCTCTCTTTTTTTAGGACGAAGGGAGTGTGCTAAATTAAATACAACATGTCTCAAAATATATCTATATAGCCTTTGATTTATGCACGGAGTAGATAAAGTGAAGTGGTGGATGGTTAAAATTTGTTGAGATGAGAAGTTTTTTTTATCGACCAGACGGTGTGATAATTCATTGTATAGAGTAGGAAAAAATTACAGAGCAGATAAGAAAGAAAGAAGAAAGAAAGAAATGATGAAGATAGTTGCTACTTCTATGTACTACAAATCTGGACATACATCTGTCTAGATTTATAGTACGTACTAGGCCGTGTCACATTCGGCACTAGATTCATATTTTATGGAACGGGGGAGTACCTCGGAGCCGGAAATTAAATATTGAAGTTGGAAAAATATTGATTTTAAAATGGTTTTACTAATATTTGTGTACTAATTTGCAACTTACGTTTGGAAAAATATGCGATAAATTTGTCTCTCGATCGACTCTCAAGGTTATTGCTAAAAAAAAAATTTGTACTAGTAAAGCTATACACCAATATTCCAGTACTTCGGAAGCTAAACTTTATATTGCTGACTTGTGGAAAATAGTAGTAGTATGATACATCAGAATCTAGCTGCATCCGACTGCATGTAGCAGTAATATACATTTTCTTCATGTAATAATATAATTTTTCTCATGGATTATCTTGAAATGGGACAAAGGAATGTTTCCTACTGTTCCTTTCTAAGTTGGCGCGTTCCATTTGGCTTCACGCTGCATATACGCTCTTTCTCGAGGACAACCAGTTGAATAGTAGTAATACTACTGTCATGAAATTGTACTCTTGATTAAACTAATCAAGTATATTAACCATGTTAACCACTGCTAGTTAAATAAATCAAGAGACGTCAGACGAATAACAGCAACAAGCAGTACAGACGCAAGCAATCTCTCTCCCCATTTCAAGTTCCAACGCCAGCTAGCTAGCTGTAGAAATTCTATGCATATGGCTGTATTCTCTCCGGTGGTAAAAAGAAGGGGAACGAGATATCGCCGTCCAAATTAAATTGCATTGGTTTTGGCCATATGTGCAAATTATAGTTGGAAATAAAAAAAAACTACGAGTAAAATTCTTACAGTACTATAAACGGACTTAGGTTACGTTGGAGAGTGTTGGTGAGGAGGAGAAAGGAGCTGATTGGAGAATACGTAATATGAGGTTAGCCACTAGTATATAATTAATTGATTATTTAATTATCTTAAAGTTAAAAATGATTAATATGATTTTTAAAATAAATTTTTATAGAAATATTTTTGAAAAAAATATATGGTTTAGCAGTTCCGGAAGTGAAGTGCATGAAAAACGAAGGATGTATTTCTCCCAATTGTGCTTCAAATGAACACGCTCTTAGTGTAGCTCGGCCGGTTACTAGTTTTCGCTTATGGAGAAACCTGTCAATCCGAATTTAAGTTATAGACTTAGTACATGTGCTTGTATTTTCGACTAATTTTTTTTTCTAAACAACGAACATGTTGATAACAAGGTAGTAATTTTGATGACTCGTCGACAACGGGTGTGTTTAGATCTAAACTTTGGATCCAAACTTCCAACTTTTTCCATCACATCAACCTGCCATACACACACAACTTTTCAGTCACATCGTACCAATTTCAATCCAAACTTCTAACTTTAGAAGTAACTAAACACAGCCAACAATATGTAATCAATATGTAATTTATAGATAAAGTTTTATCTATAAATTACTCTTATTGTTAATAAATCGTACGGCTTATATATAATCAATCTTAGGCGAATCGATAACACAACCCTTCATCAATTTCCATAAAAACCTCTAAAATTATTTATATTTAGAGACAAGTGAGTACTCTTTCTGTTTCTAAAAAAAACAACTTTTAGCCAGGAACCCAAAAATTAGTTTTTCAGGGGACAAGGGGAGTACTCCCTCCGTAAAAAGAAATGTCAACCTCGCACTATGATGTGACATATTTTATTACAACAAATCTGGATATAGAGTATGTTCAGATTCACTATATTAAGATATGTTATATCCTAGTGCGAGGTTGGTTTTTTTAGAGTAGATTTTAAGATGGCACGAGTGCCGCGTCTTTTCTATCTTGTTCGTTCAATAGTATGACAACTCTACTAAAACACTGTTCTTTCTAAGTTCATGGAGGTATGGAATATTCGCGCTACACTTATAAAAAAATGATTTACTAAAAACTTTCTATAAATTAATAATGTAAAATTATTTAGATAACGTACTTTTCACCTACTATTTGCTAATATTATAATATATAAATTTTAATCAATCCAGCACACAGGCTCAAAATCAGTAACCAATAACCATTAACACGAATCACCTCATCGCACGTTTAACATCAGATCGCATTGAAAAATTACCATTTGCAGGAATACATAATTTCACACCAGAATTGCACATCAACCAGCCACGAAAGGGAAGTGTGCCGACTCTTTGGGCTCCTTGGCTCCACACACCCACGTGAGATGGATGGGGACTTTTGCACAGATTTTTCCTCGCCGGAGAGGTAGCTATCTCCTCCTGTTTCTTCCAAATTCATCTTCCACGACATTGCCAAACAAAGTTCAATGAACATGCATGGACGATGTCACCGTGCAGATACAGTGCTCTCCTTTTCGTGGATGTATACAAAAGCAGATCACCGTTATGATATATCTGCGTCTTCGTGTCGCGACACTTCCCAAGACATAATATCTGAGCCTTATAAATTTTCGGAGGAAATAGTTTTTGTCCTCATGCATAGGGAACATTTCATAGGCCCATCACATCGGATCAAATAATTAGGGGGTGCATATAAACATATGTATGGACAACATATTCATTTTAATTAAAAAGAAGGGTATTTTGCAGGTCATGGAGTGAAATATATCTACCTTATTATCACGGTAATATTCAGGATTTGCCACCTATGGTGGATTTTTATTTTGTTTAACCTTTTGATTTTTAATTTAAAAAATACATCATCCTAAAACTTATTTCTAAATCTGAACATTTTGTCCACGCCACCCCACCAGATGTGGCAAAACAACATTGCCCTGTCACGCACAATGGACACGCTAGTTTTGTTTTGCCACATTAACTTAGCTGGTGTAACGAAGAATAACGCTATCACGCTAAAGAGGTAGGTATGGAAACATTGTTTCACAATGCTAGCAAGAATGGCATAGTTAAAAGGTTTAGATTTAAAAATAAGTTTTGAGAATATAGTTTTAAAATGAAAAAAGATAAAAAAAAAACTCTTACGGTGGCGTTTCATGATTCTTGGTTCTATGTATCATACCTATGACATATGGGTACTACTCCCACAAATCATAAACACATCAATTATAGGGTTCGAAGCTCTATGCGCAGCTGCCATGCCGCCGTGGTTGGCGTGGCCAAAAGCTTCAGTTTTCGAAAATATTTTTTGGAAAGGTCTATTAATAAAATTAAAAAATAAAAAGTCTAAAAAAAATTTAGGATGTGCTCATAGGATAGGATAGAGTATGCATGTGTGCTTGCACTTTGTTTTTTTTTTAAAAAAACTATTGTACGTATTTTTCATAGAAATTAGTCTAAGCTTCCATTATCTTTTAAAAGGAAATTAAAGTCCAATTTTAATGGGAACCAGAATAGGAGTACGAGCGTACAACCTCCACTAGACAGGGGAGGACCGAAGTACTTAAGCCATGTGCATATAGGGGTTGAGAAAGGACCAAAGGCTAGGCGCTTAGGTTGATGGAGAGGCTTCAGAGTGCCACCCGCGTGCCATTTTGTCGGTGAAGCGTACTATTTGCGTTGCCAGAAAATGGTGACCACGGTGCCATGCAAAATCGTCATTCTAGTATATAGATGTCTCACTCTCACGCATTCATCAGACATGTGCGTGGATGCATGTTAAGCTTCTCAATTTGTCGTGTGGAAGACTGAACAGAAATTAAACTCAGCAGATTTTATGGCAATTCTGCTTGGAGGGCTTTTCTTTTTTTTTTGGCTGCATAAGACAAGACAAGGAAGATACACGACCGATATAGTGAAAAGTAATTTTAGGATAAGACTTTTTTACACTTGTACTCGTGGCGGTTAAAAAAGTCAAGGCTGAGTTTCAAATTCGACAAAGGAAACCATAATTAATTCTAAAGTTCAAAATTAGCAATGGCTTTTAAGCTCAAACAAACGGGGCAACTCTATTACGATCCTTGATTGGGAGTACTTGGTAGATATACGCAAAAATGAAGGAAGAAGGAAAAAAACATGGATGTTTGCGGGAGCAGAGTAGTACAGTTTCTATTTTACAGCTCGAGCTCATCCTAAAAACCTCTGTATAGTTGTAGCTGCAGTTTTTCTAAAATATTTTTTACTACTATATTCAAAAAAATTGACATATTTTGTGTTAGTTCGTTAAAAAATGCATGTGCTTGTACGATACTGTGAAATAGGATAAATTAATTCATGCAAAACTGTATTTATGCAGGTGGTATAGTTTGCTTACATACCTAGCTTCTCTTTGTTTAACCTGGAGTATTTGTTGGAAGTAGGAACTGCAACCGGATCTGGGGCAACAAATAGTATAGCAGACCTTTGCTCTCATAGATTCTGACAAAGACATTTACAAGCATTTCCTTCCAATTTACGATGCCGCAGCAGGAATCTACAACTTCTATTCCGGAACAAAACAATTTACTTTGATTTCATTTTGTTTCTTTCGAGACGGTTGGCCACGTGTTCATCCTGTTTATTTCTGCAAAATAAGGGCTCAACAGGTACTCCATAAAATATGAAAATAGCACCAGCCAAGACCCATATCATCAGGACAATGACAACACAACAGCATTTCTTAAATTAATTAACATCGCAATTAGTTCTTTGTTCCATGTGCTTGTGCTCTCGTGTGTCCCAGCACTACGCCCATGTTCTGATCGTTCGAAGAGGACAAGGATACCACTACAACGGTAGCTTCAAAACGCATGAGACAAGATGAAAAAGCGTTTGATTAAGCATGTTAACGTACGTGCGTGTGTGTGCAGTGTGAGCATGGAATTTGCTCGGTTTTAGTGTAAGCTCCTCGGTTATTGCAGCTTAAGAGCAAAGGACTAATCAAGGGTGTTGTTAAATGCTGAGATGAGTACCTGTGAATCGTGTGAGATGCTAAAGCCAACAAACAAAACGGGACGGACATGCACCGGTCAAGAATCTTGAATTTGGGGTTTCAAAAATTGGCATCGAACAGAACAATTGGAGATGGTGTGTGGTGCATGTACGAAGCAGCAGCATTGAAAAACACCACTGGGGAGAAGATGTGTTTGCTGGGTGATATTCTCAGTTGAAGTAGTGGCCGTTCTACAGCCTGACATGAAAGCTGTAAATGTTAGTAGGTCCCAAGCATTATTAGATGACACTAAAAGTACGAACTAAAATTTGGGAGGCAAGCAGCACAGCTTAAAAGCCAAAAGTACACACTTTTCTTATCTAAAAAGTACTAAATGCATGGAAAATTTCCAGTTATTTGACAGATGCTGTAAAACAGTGCTCAAATTTCTAAAACTTTGAATGCTCTGTTGGAAAAACATATATATATCTATAAATGCATTATGCAAATGATAGGATATTAGTGATTGACTTCCATACTTCCATATTGTTACTTTGCTCGTACAGGAAAAAAAAAATCAAACGTGTGTACCAGCACTAAATCAATTGTCAATGTGTCTAAAAGTCAACACAAGAAAAAAAGGAGGTATAGTGGAAGCATACAGAGTAAAACAAGTATATGTGTGCTAACTAGTAGTATCTGCTACATCACTACGTATAATGTATGAGATCAGATTGGTAGGTAGACTGTTTAACCTCCCCAAATATCCTGTTCATTTCCAGGACTGGATTAGATTTCGATTTCTCATGCCAATTCCAGATTTATTTGGCCATTAAAAAATGACAACATCCCTTGGATGTGGAGAGAGAGAGAGGCATTGTACCTTAGTTTTGATTAACTAAAGCAAAAGAGGTTCCATGATCAAGTAGGCAGATTCCATAAGGGCGTTGTAATTCATAACTCACCAACACAAAGTAATTGTTCAGTTGCAGCTTGCCAGTAAATAGACAAGGAACTTGCAAGCAGATTGCAAACTCAAGGGAACTTCTAGGAAAATTGCAGATAACTTTTTGCTGGAACAACTCACTAGAACTAGATTTTCAGCATCGTCAGGTTTCATGTGATACATTGCTTTGTTAGTTGTATGTCTCTTGCATGTTAAATTTCAGTTTCAAAACATTGGATAGAACATCTAATCAGCAGCTGCAAAATTTTCCAGATCTAAGAACGATGTAAAACATGCAAGAACAGTGCACTTATATAGTTGATGGGCTCTCATATTCCATAGCAGAATAGGCTCAAGTTATTGACCATGGCCCTCATGAAGACAGGTTTATCAAGATTGCAATGCCAAGAGGTGATCCAACACAAGTTGCTATCGATAGTACGACGCCAATATGCAAAGCAGAACAGATGAAGCTGTAGTCACAATCAATTCCTGGAATAAGATAGCCACCAATTAGTTTTACTTCACCTGAAAACAACAGCAACAATATTCACTAGCATTCCTCCATTACATGTTCTCCACCAGAAAAACAGATTGCACTTATTGCTTACTCCAGTATTCTTATTAGAGTTTTTAACTTTTAGCCTCCAGCGAAAAAAGATTATTTTCAGGAGGCTTATCTGTCTTTGTAAAAAAACTAACAACTTTTAATTTTTTAAGTGTGAACTTAGCAAATGGGAGAAGATTTAAGTGTGGAACTTATCAGCTTAAATGTGATCTTGGTAACAAGAATGAATATAAAAATGTGGCACTCTGATCCAATAAAATAATCCCAAACAACATCAGATATGCTCAAGCATAACAAACCTGGAAGTTATAAACAACAGATGGAATATACTGCCCAAGAAACTGAGGAAAATTGGCTAGCCCAGTGTAGCCCTGAAAAGGATAAAACATTAGGGTGAGGATAAGAATACTGAGAAACAGTAGAGAAAACTGGCAGATAAACCAATAGTTTAGCATCTAGATAGCACTGTATCTGAACAACCCACTAACCAGGGATACAGCAAGTATTGATCCAAGTACCAAACCCAAACTACGGAGTACTTGTTTTGCCATGTGTATGCCACGACCTTCAACCTCACCATACTCCTGCCACAAACATTTTATTTCAATATTATATTTAACAATTAAGACTACAAATAATAAATGTAGTGCACCAGCACAGATACAAGGATAAATGGTTTAATATTCCAAACTTTGGACAATATCTCCTTGTTCCGAACGATGCATCATTTAATATATATTTTTAACCTAACAGCAGGAGGGCTGCCGCTTTGTATTAATTAGCATGCAAGAAACAAAGAGAAAATCCTTTTAAAGACTTTAGAAAACAAACGCATACTGACTACCCGGTAAACAAAAGCTCTAAGCAGGATGCAGCCACCCAAGAGCAGGCATGTACACCCCTCTTCTCTAATTTTGTGAGCAGGGGCTGACAGAGTCAATCGACATTTTTTTTAAAAAAAAAAAAGTTGATACAGGCATCATTTGGTTAAACTTGTTGTATACACATCCATCTTTAGAGTAAAATGTGTATCTTCATGACTAAAAGAAATTGTAGCAAACTCAAAAGAAGGGTGCCCTCATGCAATGCTTTCCCCAATCAAGGGGTGCCACATTATCTATCCGGAACATTAGCTAGACTTCTTCTGTGATTCTGTCAAGCTGAACTGCAAAGCTAAAAACTAGTGACCAAGTAATCTAAGATCCTTCATACAAGACAGGCATGCACTTATGTAACTTTGTAACTAAAAAAGGAGCCACATATATCAAATATTGCATTCCCAACTCATGAAAAGCAAGAATTCCATCCCATCTAATAGCTCCATTTCCCTAGTGTACCTTTTGCTCTTATCATATCTGAACTACAATCAGGGGCAAAGCCAGGATTTCTGCATTGGGGGGGCAGCTACGAGACGAAAAGAACCCTCTAGCGACAAGACGGATGGTAATGTGGACACTTGGTTATCGTCATGTCACGAGGATCAATTACGAGTGTAGAGAACGAAAACTCACATGTTACGATTCACATCGATCGGTGGTTTGCCAGTTCGATATCTACGGAGTGGTAGACTTGGTCTCGTTTAGTCAGCCCTTGTTGCGTGGCATACATGGTGGGAGGCTTGGACACTCAGTTAGAGGACGCAGCCGGGACAAATTAAGAGACCAAGCGACGGGGGATCTCGTGTACATCAACCCATAAAGAAGTCGAGGAAGAGAATTGAACAGTACTCATGTGTTTTCTTGTTTTTATTCGATCTTATCCTTAACTATGAGCTCCTAGTACTAGACTGATGGACTTGTATATGAATATATCCCTTGCTAATCTATAGGACTTGGCAATATTCCAACATAAATTTTCAGAAGAAAATATTCCTACACTTATATACTCATCCGTATAAATCAATCAACGAAAGAAAATTTGAGAAGCTTTACTTTAGTAGTACTGATTTGATTAAAGCAAACTGAACCAATTTGATTATTTGATGTACCATTCCTGTAAGTGCAGGGATTCCATAGAAAATGAAAAGGGAACAGCAAATAAAATTATTTAGTAAACCGCCTCACATTGTATATAGGAGTGCTAGCTGACTCGGTAGCCTTCAGTTTGTCAAGTATTCGATAGAAATAGGCAAAACACAAAAACTGCATGGGCTTCCAGTCTGCATGGCCCATGGTAGATATATACATGATCTGCAAAAAAGGAGAAAAAAATGTCCATTAATAAAGTACCTTTTCTCAATACACAAAATGACTTGCCCAAGATAGGAAGTTTGGCAAGCTGATGATTAAAAAAATCCTATGTGAAATAATGCTGAAATTCAAATTATTTTCTATTGTGTAATTTCAAGTTTAACGCCAATGCATATAACAATGTTGAGTACAGAGGAACAATCCACTGGGATTCATAAAACATTGTGTTTGATGAAAAACAGTAATTATTAACATTTCAATGTGGAACTTGGGATGATACAGAAAATAATTTTCTTACAAATGTTGCTGATATTGCCATATTAATGCGCAGGTCCTTCCCAGTGGATCTTGAGTATCTGCAAGATGATCATGATGATGAACATGAAATGGCAATAGCATAGCACTAAAACTAACAAAGAAGTGGATAGGTGTTAATGTGTGATGATATTTCCAGTGACCCAGAGTTTTAATACTTGGAACTAACATGTGAATAATCAACAGTAATGCTAGAGAAAAGTTAAAAACAATAAGGGCATGGGAATTGGATCATCAAGTAGGTTTTGCTAGAGAACTGCATCAAGTAACAAGGATGCCCAATTCATGGATGCAGGATTGCAGTTAAGAATTAAGTCTGTTAAGTCTCCTAAGATTCATAGTGTATAGATGCATTGGAAAACAAAATGTACACAGTATATATTGAAGAAGCACATGAAGAGATTGGTTACAAAATGTGAACTGTAAGGTACCTAGGCCCCCAAGGAACCACTGGTTGATTATCAGCATATTTGATGTCCTTTGACACCTAATGTTCAGAAAGAGAACTGAATAATCAGTGAAAGAAAACATCAGAATAGAGAATTATCATGAGACTCATTTCATTGTCAGCCATATGTTGGAAGAATCCTCTTAAACATGGCAACCAACAGAGGTCTCATGAAGTTCACTCCAGTAAGGAGACTAGAAGAGTCGATGCAAGATAAGTCATCTCAGATCTCCGTAAAATTCACCATGCTAAAGTAACCATCAAGCTTAATAGCAGGCAATGTGTTGCTTGGTCAGATATCTCTACATCTCAAACTATGTCGCTCAACAGTAAATATCAGTATGTGTTTATTTTAGCATGAAGGAATTTAATCAAGGAGTACCAAATGAATGGTAACAGTCTGTTACCATAAACAGAACAAATCAGTTTTGCAATTACAAATCAATTTTGTGAATATGAATCCTCATATCTAACTCTAATTGGATACATATGCCAAATTGCCAACTGCATGGGGTTGAACAGTGCTACCGTAAACGGTGGAGCACATACAAAAAAAGGGCAGTAACGCGCAAGTGCAAACTTTGTTGCTGTAGACCATGCATCATCAATGTGACAAGGAAAACATAGTAGAAAGTAACCTGGATTGATCCATATGCCACCCCATTCTTCCGGTTCTGAAGCTGCTCCATCATGACCATATCGTATGCCCTCTCTAACTGAAATTCGACAAAACTCCATCACTCATCAATACATTAACAACACAACAGTAACCAAATTCTGAACCCCCATGGCCCAAAACCACCTTTAACAGGTACACGGCATCTTTGTTGCTCTCGGCATCCTTTCGCCTCCGCTTATAAGCCATCTTCACCTGGTCGAACCCATCAAGTGGACTGATCCCCAAAATCTAACAAACAGGGACCAATCATCACAACAAGACCAGGAGCCACATCCAATCACTGAATCCCCTGATCACCAACGAAGGCTGATCCTAAACATGAACATAGTCACTCCCAATAACCCAATTCTTCTACCTCGTATGGATTCTCACTGTCCCCGGCGCCGAACTGCGCGCTCCCCGCCGCCGCCGATGCAGCCGCAACAACACCACCTCCACCGCGCTTCACCGGCACCGCAGAAACCCTGTTTTTTTTCCTCATCGTGATTTACCGTGAATTAACAACCGCTTGGAAAAAAAAAAAAAAGCAAACCCCCACCGACAACTAATAAAGTGTGCGAAACCGACGAACTCTACCAACATTGGGCTACGATTTCACGAGGCACGGAACCAATTATCCCAAAAACGCAGGCGTAATTTACCTAGCGGGGCGCGGGACGACGATGGGGGCAACCTGATGAGGCAGGAAGACGTGGCGCGGGGTGGACGAGGTGGGGAGACTCCGGCGGAGGAAGAGGCAGGGCGAGGCAGCGGTGGCCGCCGTCGACATTGGGGAGGAGGTGAGGAGGCGCCGGTGGTGGGGGGGGGGGGGGGGTAACGGCTAGCGGCGGAGGCGACGAGGCGGTGGCGGTGGCGGTGGCGGTGGTGGCGAGGCCATGGGAGGGGATGGGAGGTGGCGTGCGCTATCTGCGGGCGCTCGGAAGAAGGAAGAGAGTGTGGACTATGGAGGAGTTTGGTGGGCCGAGCGGGATGGATGGGCCTGATTGAGCCTTAGCATTAACTGGACTTTTAGGCCGTTTGTGTTCGGTTTTGATGGGCTTTCAGATTGTGCTTTGCTGGGATGGAAGTGAATAGTTAAAATGTACGGATTTGCTAGGAAAATTTCGCAAGTTTTTTTCACTTAAAACTTTCAGATTTGTAACCGTTGGATCGCTTCGAGATTTGTGCATAAAAGGAAAAATTGCTAGAGAGAAATTTTCACACATGTGATGCGTAAGATTCACGTGCTAGCTAACGAAACCATAGCTGAATGCAAGTTTTATATAAGTTATATCGTAGTTACAATACAATTACAGTGCAGTTGCAATGTACTAATTATATTTCAATTATATTATAGTTATATCTGAAAGTTTTTGACTAAAAAACTTGCGGCGGTTTTTAAAATACTCTCTAAATGTATCTTAAAAAGTTAACGTTGTCATATATTAAAAAATGGAGAGAATATAATCTTTTGTTTTTTTTTACCTATGAGAATGATAAATGAAGTAGTACCAATTCTATTATATGAGTTGAATTTCCGTGGAGCCTTAAAAGGATTGTGATTCTTGAGGGAGAGAGAGAGAGAGAAGATTGTGTATTGTTTGCCCTATTCAAGTTGTATGGATACAAAGGAAATGCTTGCCTTTATCAATCATTTGTAATTCCTTCACAATGAGTTTGTTGCAGACGGAACAGGAATATTGAATTGATGTACATTTGCAACAAGTGAACCTCCTAATTTCTTAATCTTAATATCTACTTCCTCCGCTTCATATTATAAGACTTTTTAGCATTTCCCACATTCATATATATGTTAATGAATCTAGACATATATGTGTGTAAAGATTCATTAGCATCTATACAAATGTGGGTTATGCTAGAAAGTCTTATAATATGAAACAGATGGAGTAGTATTTCTTTCTCTCAGCATCAAAAAAGGTTTTCCCATGGTGGATTGGTGGTCATCCCCTCTACTATTCATCAATCATATTTCTCTCCATTCATTTTCCTATAATACAATAATTATGATATTTTTGGATATTGAATGTCTCAAAATTTGAACCCCCTAGCTACAATCTTGTCTTGGAGACACTTGGCCAGTGGTTATTACTTCGTCCGATCATAAATATTTGACATTTAGAATAGAATCTGACTATGCTTTGAAATGTTGACCATCAATTTTATATCAGCATAAGTTTGTAAAATGAAATAAGCATGGTATTACGATAGTACTTTTCAAGAAAAATCCATGCATATCAGTTGTCCTTTTTTAAAAAAGAGCATTTAAAAAATATCCATGGACAAGGTTTTAAATGTTAGCTAAATCTTATAATAAACATTAAATATTTATAGAGTGTATTTCACCACTATAGTCAACTCCTGACCTCCTTCACATACTTGGTTAGTATTAATAAAAGTCAAGTTGAAAGAAATTGACATGATAATGATTTGTTGTGTAGCCATATAGGACATCTTTCAAGTAGTGGTTCCCTTATCATCGATGTACCCCTCCTTCTTGGCAATCGGTCAATTACCGAGCAAAACAGATAAAAGCTAAAATGCTAGACAAGTTTAATTAAATACTTTTTTAAATTCGTAACATATATTTATCGTTACTTAGCCCTGGTGGTAAGCTAAGGTAACGACGGACAAACCTTGGTTTCAACGAAGCCACCCATTGTAGTGTAAAAATATTCATGTAGCCTGATTTAGGGGTTGTTTGGTTGGTGGCCACAGTTTGCCACACCTAAACCTTAGGCACAGTTGAATCAAGCTACAATTTATTAGCACATTGGCCCATACGTTATATTCTTATTTTCTAGCAAACGTTTGCCATAATTGTGGCTAACAAATTATTGGCCACAATTTGTGTGGCTTTCTACCGTTATGGTAAAATTAGTCTTCGTCCAAACAATTCTTTAGTCGTATGACTTCGTATACTCTAATATTCCACTCATTATGCAGACATCACTAATATAAAGATCAAGTGGAAGATAGATATTTTTAATGACATGTTATTTTCAGTGAACACTTGAGGTCCTTACGATCCACAAACACACATTTTCGTAGATAAGATCTGAAATACTCCATACGGCGGTTGTCATAATGTCATGGTCGTCGTCACCCAAAGAAGAAAAAAAGAGTGGCATCTTCTCCACGCCAATGTTCCCAACGGAGCATCTTTTCTTCCCCCATACGGCATCCACGTCACACTTTCTCGTGCAAACTTTAATAATTAATCCAAAAACAAAAAACAAAAAATTCGTCCACATCTTCTCCCGAAACGCCAGGTGGGCCCCACCTGCGTCACTGACAGCCTGTCCCCACGCCCAGTCGTGTCACTGACAGCCTGTCCCCACCACGCAGTCGTGTCCCCACCTGTCAGGATGTTAGCGTCTCCGTTGCGGGGTTCCCACTTCCCAGATCCCATCGCCGATCTGTGGGCCAGCGCCCACAGTGTCACGCCCGCGCACACCTGGCTCCAACCCACCCACACCACACGCTCCTTCACCGACAGCGTGGACCCACCTAGGTGGGGCCCACTGTCAGTGGGAGGTGGGTAGGGAAGCCCCACGTGGGAGCAACGGGGGTTCTCCGGGCTCCCCGTCGCCGCGGGGTTAAATAACGGCCACCCGTTTCCGCCTCTCTCGCAACTCACCCAAAAGAGCAGCGTCGCCTCCTCCTCCCCTATCCCCTACGCTTCCAGAACCTTCTCGAAGCTCCCGCTCCCCCCCTCCCGCTCCAATGGCGAAGGAACCGATGCGCGTGCTCGTCACCGGCGCCGCAGGTACGGACGGCGTCGAGCTCGCTCGCTCGCTCCCTCCCTTCCCCCTCGGCCCTCGTTCTCTTGGTTTGCCGACGCGATCTCGTGCGAGGGTATGGCTCGGATCTGGCTGCAGATCCGCGCCGATCCAGTGGAGGGTTTCGAGTGTGGTGGTTGTAGATAGCTAGATCTCGTTGTGTGGCGGTTGATCTGGTTCGGTGGGGGGGGGGGTGCGGATTATTTAGTGGGGGAAGGGAAGGTCACTGGCGTGATTTGATTTCGGTACTAAGTTTTGTGGTTCTTGGATTGGATGAGCTCATCTGATGGTGGGTTGTATTAGATCTGGTTATTATGGTCGCTTGATCTGGTTTTCGGGGGACTGATTTTGCTTAGTTTGTGATAGTTGACTCGAGTTTGTGTTTAAGTCTGTGCATGAGGTTTTAGTGGGGGTTTAGTGGAGATCCATGTGTATTCCTTTTGATCTGTAGTGGTTTCAGTGATTTGAAATAAATCATGGTGTCGATTTGATGAGTGGGAGTGTGGGATTCCATAGTTAGAGGTGGTAGGTTAGTCTTATAGGTTAAAAGGGTTTAGGAGGGTTTACCTATTAATCTGTTATAATCAAATGATCCGATTGGAGCTAGTCACAGTTGTGAGCTTGGTTCTCAAAGACATACACTGATCGGAGTATCAGATTTGAGATGTTTGTCATGAAACTTGCATTTAATTTAGTTTAGCTCTGGAGGGTGTGTCCCATCCACTTGCCCCACAAAACTTCCATGCTCGACTTGTTTCGGATTGGGTTGTATTTCGTCAAGTTCTGGCATGTCTTATCCTAGCTCAGGATTCAACTGCAAAATTTATCTAGCATCCATATAGTGATAGTGAACTTTGATCCAAAATTCCGTCGTAGATTCTCCATCTGGTATTTGGCTGATATCTTGGCATTTAAACATTTAAATCTAAATAATTAAATTGCATTGCACATGCTTAATAAGTGGGACTAGCACCAAATTGTGGGGTGCTAAAAATTGATCTACACAAGTTGGGGTTCTTAAACATATAAATGGTTTTTGTTTATCCATCTCATTCTAGTCTCCTGTCTAGTGTGTTCCACAGTTAGAATTGCTATAAATAACATTTTTTTTTCTTTTGACAGCTAAAGACTATCACTATGTTTTGTTAACTTAAACTAGTTTTCCTTCATTGTTATGCAAATCTTCATTTTTCTGATGTATGCTTATGCCAGATGGCAACCTAGTTGGCAATTAATTGAATTAGTTAGTTCAATCTGATGTGGTGTGCACTTCACAAAGACTTTTGTAATGTGGTCTGAGGTCCTCTTGTACGTGGAAAGGGGTGTTTTTTCTCCACTTAGGAGCTTGGGCATTGGAAATGTAACTGATTGTTGGTTAGTACACTCTGAATCCCACTCTTAGCCAGGTTGGATCAGGTGAGGCCCTGAAGAGGGGGACACTAGCTTTCTTTTGGGTGCTTTCACGAATGATGATAATAGGTGATATGGTAATCAGCATGAAAACAAATGTATTTTTTTATGCTCATCTGGAAATGTAGCAGTATTTGAAAGCTGACGGTTTGCACTTCATATGGAATGCAATACCATTGTTGCTTGTATGTCTTAAGAAATTTGCACCCAGGGGAATTTGAAGATTACAGGCTTTCTTTTGTGTGCGTTAAATCTTTACCAAGTTGAATGAGCTAATTCATTCTTTTATTCCGCAGGACAAATTGGATATGCTCTTGTCCCCATGATTGCTAGGGGTGTGATGTTGGGTGCTGACCAGCCTGTTATTCTACACATGCTTGACATTCCACCAGCTACTGAATCTCTTAATGGCCTTAAGATGGAGCTGGTTGATGCTGCATTTCCTCTTTTGAAGGGTAAGCTGGTTCATTGAACTCAATTTTTTTTTTAACTGCCAGCATCCTTGCTGATGTTTAAACTTTTCTGGTTTGGTGTTGTAGGTATTGTCGCAACAACTGATGTTGTGGAGGCCTGCACTGGTGTGAATGTCGCGGTTATGGTTGGTGGGTTCCCCAGGAAGGAGGGAATGGAAAGGAAGGATGTTATGTCAAAAAATGTCTCCATCTACAAATCCCAAGCCTCTGCTCTTGAGGCTCATGCAGCCCCTAACTGCAAGGTATGGAAATATTTCAAATGTAGTTTGCACTTTACTACAATGATTGTCAAGTTGCCAGCATTGCTCTCACCTTGAGTAGCAATCATATGTAATGCTATAGTGCATAATAATTCAGTCTTATCATCATTTATAGGTTATGAGATTGATCACTCCATTATTTTCCTATTTGATCATGCATTACCATGTACCTTGACAGAATTTGAACTTGAAAAAGCACTCATCAAATTCAATTATTTTGAAGTTGCCTGCAAATCCATGTGAAGTTCATTCTTTCTCAAGTTTCTAATTAGAGATTTACAACGTTCGGCTGTACCTTTATTTCAGGTTCTGGTTGTTGCCAATCCAGCAAACACCAACGCTCTCATCTTAAAAGAATTCGCTCCATCCATCCCTGAGAAGAACATTACTTGCCTCACCCGTCTTGACCACAACAGGGCACTTGGCCAGATATCTGAGAAGCTTAATGTCCAAGTTACTGATGTGAAGAATGCGATCATCTGGGGCAACCACTCATCCACTCAGTACCCTGATGTTAACCACGCCACTGTGAAGACTCCCAGTGGAGAGAAGCCTGTCCGGGAACTCGTTGCTGATGATGAGTGGTAAATCAGAAATGCTGCATATTAAAAAAAATAGTTTTTGTTTTTGTTCATATTTTCCTTGCATATGGATTTAATGGTGGTCTCTAAAACAGGTTAAATACGGAATTCATCTCTACTGTCCAGCAGCGTGGTGCCGCCATCATCAAGGCGAGGAAGCAATCCAGTGCCCTCTCTGCTGCCAGCTCTGCATGCGATCACATTCGTGACTGGGTTCTTGGCACTCCTGAGGTCTGTTTGGCCTTTGACATTCCATGTCTTTTCCTCCTAATTTACTTTAGATATTTCCCTCAATTCGGTCCTAATTATTCATCAACACGTTCAACTTTTCACCACAGGGAACATTTGTCTCCATGGGTGTGTACTCTGATGGTTCGTATGGTGTGCCTGCTGGTCTGATCTACTCGTTCCCGGTAACATGCAGTGGTGGCGAATGGACGATTGTTCAGGGTATGCTTTGCTTACGTTCTTTTCTACGTGTTCATGGAATGTTACTCTGCCGATATATAGAACATTGTGCTGTTTATGTCGTGACATTTTACAAATGCCTGATGATCCACCGTTTCTTGCAGGTCTCCCGATCGACGAGTTCTCAAGGAAGAAGATGGACGCGACCGCCCAGGAGCTGTCGGAGGAGAAGACGCTCGCTTACTCATGCCTCAACTAAACTTAAGCAATACCCAGAGGGACAGATAGTGAGCGATTGCCGCTCCCGTGTTTTTGAATAAAAGAGACTTTTAAGTTCCATCACATAGAAACTCTTTATCTCAGACCGCTGCACATCGCGAGATGCGCAGCGCAGATGCCGTTGCTGGTTTTACTCCAGTGTGTATTGAGGCTTTGTACTAGCTCCCTTTTTTTTGCCTGGTGATTCGCAGGACATTTGCTGAAAAACATTGAACCCATTTGACATCTGATGGACCAGTAGCAAGTACATTTTGCGAAAGCATAATCTGCATCGGGCTTGGGCCTTTTGGTTGGCCCATGGATACGTGAGGCGCGCTGTTACTGATTTTTTTTCATTTTTAAATTTTTATTTTTTAATATTTACAGAAATATTGTACCAGTGAAAATATTTACAGCAGCCTCGGGGCGGCGGCAGGGTGGCGTGAGGGACGGATAAGTTGAAAAAAAACTAGAAAAATGCATTTCTGGCAGGGCGAAAATGGGCGTACGGCAAGGGTCTAAGTGTAAAATGTGCACATCTTGTCCTCCACTTGGGCAGCAGTGACTATTTCTGTAAATATTTTGGATGATATAATATTTCTGTAAATATTAAGAAAAATTTGTCTGAACCTGATTGTGTGCTGTGCACCTCTATGCGAATTGACGTGGCCGAATTGTATGACCTGCAGCAACCTATTACAGTCTACGTACAGACTACGACTAGTCGACTACTATTACTAGTACTCGATTTTGAGGGGCTGCCTTGCGACGAGCCTGCATGGAGCCAAGGAGCCGTCGGCTGGATGTGGCTGATACGGTGCACGGGGATTGAGATTGTTGCTATGACTGCAACTTTAGCAGTCGCAAGGTAGCTGATGGATCAAAAACCAGTAGCTCAGATCATTAGAAAATACTGTTCACGAATAGTGTGCAATAGGGTGGGATAGAAAATCCAAAGCTTTTGGCTGTATCGATCCAATGGTTATAATGTGCTCTGCTAAAG
Organism: Oryza meridionalis; assembly: GCA_000338895.3. NCBI lineage: Eukaryota > Viridiplantae > Streptophyta > Magnoliopsida > Poales > Poaceae > Oryza > Oryza meridionalis. The sequence goes on from CM002533.2 coordinate 18,818,392, forward strand.
TTGCAGTGAATCGCACGGTGATGTTTTTCTAAGACGACAATTTATCCGTGAATTCTCCTATTCCATTCGTTCTAACATACAAGCACCTGCGAGTTTTTTTGAAATGACTACAAATCGGATCCAATGGTTATAATATGCTCTGCTAAAGTTGTAGTGGATAGAAAAAAATTAGATTTCACCGTTACTAAAAAAATTAGGAGAGAGAAGAGAGGAAATGAGGAGATAGCTAGAGGAGAAAAATTTAGAAACGAGTGTTGTGCGAGTGTCCAATTTTTCAGCCAAAGATCGAACGCTCGACCCTAAGTGTTTTTGGAATTCTTCTATTTTGTTTGTCCTAAAATACAAGCATTTCAAGTTTTACTTCGTCCCACTTCAATTTTTAAGGGGTTAAAAATGAAAGGAGAAAATTATAATGCTTCTTATTGAATGAGGATGATTGCATATATATATATATTGGTTTGGATGAAATTGGGTAGAAACTCTTCTCCAACATGAGTTGGATAAATATTAAGATTTTCGTGGCACGCTTTTCAAACTGTTAAACGGTGCGTTTTGTGTGAAAACTTTCTATATAAAAGTTGCTCTAAAATATCATATTAATCTATTTTTCAAGTTTGTAATAATTAAAACTCAATCAATCATATGTTAATATCACCTCATTTTACGTAAAAAACATAATCCTCGTCTTCAGGAGAAAAGAACACCATTAATAGGAGTGGTTGGTAGGAGAACAGTACTTCATTAATTATATTTCAAGACAAAATTTGACCACTAAAGTATCTATATTGTGGAATAAAGGGAGTTAGAAGGTATAGATCAATTTCTACCCAAATTATATATCTATTGTTTATTGTTTATAAAAGTCAAAGGATGTAATATACTTTTATTATCATAGAAAGATAGAAAACAAGTCACCGCCGAGATTTATTACAAACTAGTACCATATTAGCAAAAAGAGAAAAATACCATTAGATTCGGTTGGATCGGTGAATCCAATATGATCGTGTTGTTCGATCATTGTAGTTGTGTAGAAAATAGTATTGTATTATAATAAAAAAAGCAAGGGTTTTACACCAAATTTGATTTTCTTCCCAAAGTTTCTTGCAATATTAATGTACTTATGAAAACAAAAGCCAAAGAATTATATACCAAATCTCAATTCTACCTCAAATTATAGCTTCACTCAAAATTACACGGAAAAGTATTATAGCTTTGACTTAAAAAAGGGGCAAGAAACTTTGACTTAACTGGGGGTAAGAATAACTAGAAAATTTGGACATGAAATCTCTTTATAACGATGAACTGTTCGTTGGTTCCTACCTTAATTTTGTTCTTAGCAGCCATCTGTCCCACCCTACGTTGCCTCAGACTCCATGCAAAGAATCGCCGCTGCAATTTCGCGTCTTCTCTTCTTGCTTCCTGCTGCCCCCTTCAGTTTTGACATTGAGGCGTATCTTCGACCTATAACTTTCAGATAATCATACTCTGTGGCTTCAGAGTTCTATTATTAGATTTGTAATTAATTGTACTTTATTAATATCGCACGTTTAAACATATCCACTTTGATGCTATCTTTTTAAAAAATATCTGTACAAAGTATATCCGTTGTTGATAGACAGTTATTCGTAAACGGGAGTAGTACTACATAGTGAAAAGAACCGTTTAAACATACTTTATTTCTAACTACTCTACTCCCTCCATGTACTTTTGATAGGCATATTTCTAAATCTGAAAAATTTACTTTTGATAATTATATCTCAATCCAACCACCTATTCTCTTAATAACTTTATCGGATTTAATGCGTTACACTCCATTCTTCCATATAAGATTGGCTACATGGGCGTCGAGAAATGTAAATATTAATGAATCGCTTGTTTAGTAGCATGTTTAAATAAATAATAAGTAGAATTACTTATTCTTGATCAGTGTGTTAAGATGAAATATGGTTATCAAAAGTAGATGGAGAGAGTATAAACTTAAAAGAAGTGATTGTTCGGACTTATAGTTAAAAATAAAGTCGAATGTAATACTATTTATTACCAATTCGACCATGCCAATGAGCAGTCCGATCCGATCCGGCTTTTGCCGCCTCCAGCACTACAGTGCACAGTAGCCGCCACACTAATTTGGCAGAGAGCTGCTGAATTGCTGCTGATTGTTCAGAGCTGAAAAAAAAAAAAAAAAAAAAAAAAAAAACCCGGCAATGTTCCTGCAACTCCCAAGCGTCTGCATGCATTGCATGGCATTGATGAATGATGAATGGACAGATGCTGAGTCTGCCTTGCTCAACAGCTGGAGGAGTGTACCTTGGAGGCTTGGACAATTCTTCCAGTTTTCTTTCTTTCAAGCCTTCAACCACAACTGGCCATTATTTGCTAAAACTGGCAAAAATCAAGCTTGCTACCTGCTTGTCTTTTAGGCCCTGCATCCAGACTTTTATGATAGTCTGATAGAAATGGGGAAAGATTATACTCCCCATCTCAAAATATAAATATTTCTAGAGTTGGATGTAGATATTAAAATAAATAGGTGGAAATGAAAAAGAGGTTACTAATGAAAAAAAAGGAAATGAAAAAAAAGGATGAAAAGATAAAGTAGGTGAAAAAAATTAAATGGAGAATGGATTTGGTTGAGATGAGTGGTTATGCAGAGAAATAGATTTATTTTGTGATAAATCTTGAGTCGCAGTGGGAGTAACAAAGTTGTCTACCTCATCATGGATTTGATTGTGTACAGCTACAAGATCAGGAAATTGTTAGATTAGATCCTTGACTTGATCAGGGAGTCTAAGTGGAGAAATAAAAAATGTTTAGCATCTCAGTACAGGAAAAAAGAACCATTTTGACAGTAAACCTAGTCTTTGGGGGGAGCCGTGTTAACGTCATACGCTCCTGCAAATTGGTCACTAGAGCTAGTTATTTATCCTTTTATCGAGTAGTTTACTACTGGTTACTTGCGTAATCTTTTCTTTGACCGAACCAAATCTATCAGCGAGACATTTGTTCTTGCAGCTGACCATTAGCTTTGGTCGGTCAGGAATGCTTGGAAATCTCTGAAACGTTGATCAACAGCATCGATCGTGACTAGCTTCACATTAGTTTTTCTAATCTCTTCGATGGCACATCGACGTTGTGTTTTCACGTATTCTTTTTTCAGCTGTCAGTTTATGCATGCTAGCTGTACGTACGTGTGTAATGTGTTCGTCCAAAGAAATTAACCAAGGGTCGTGAGAGAGAGAGAGAGAGAGAGCGTCAGCTGATCTAAGGTTAATTAGTGTATAGTTGCTTTAACCCAAAAGATGTATGAAAGATGTGAATTAGCTGCTGCTAGTGATCTAAGGACAGATTTACTTGCAGCTAGGATTAATTATCTAGAGAGCAACTTAACAGGACTAATTCTTCTCTGACTTAGCAATAATTATGAGCATAAAAGCAACAAGAACATTTATTTTATCTGATGTCACCTTCACATTTTATTCACCTTATTGTGAACCCGTACATTGTGATCTAGTGATGCCTTTTTATTGAAACTGTCAACCAAGAATCCGGTCTAATTAGTTAATCATAGTTGATTTGTGAAAAATGCTTTGTTAGTCATTGACATTTTGTAATAAGCTAAGCCAGCTGATCATCATTTGATAGAATCTTATGTTGCAAGTCTAGCATTTGAAATATTCAGTTACTTTTGATGGAATATATATATATATACACCTCTTCTTTGTAGCAAGTACACCGTACGTAGACACCTACATAAGTAATACCTCACTGTACATTCCGATGGTGATTGAGCTTTGAGATTAATTAGTTTCTGAAAATTAGCAGCAAGTACATGTTCAATTAGCCAGTTCAGTAGGTGTGGACGTAGTCTGAATCTTGGGTTTAACTTGAGTGTTTGTTTCATTTTACAATAATTTGATACCAAAAGTCCGATCCTCAGTACTCGGCACCCTTTATTAATATGTTGTTTCTTATATTTAATTTTTTTGAGGTAACCATGCCATACAAAATTCAGAAAAAATATACTGAAACCTCTAATGAAATCACATATAAATAACATGATTTTACTGCACAAAATTTATAGTTACGAAGGATTAAAGCAAATTATCCCATGCTAAGTCATAAATATTTCCTCCACGCTTGTGTTTGTACTTTGTACTGCGTTTCATAAAAAAAAAAATCTCCGTCTCTCTGTAAACATCTTGGAGTACTGTACATGACAGGATATCAAACCCTTAATTAATTACCACAACCTTTTTCTTGCGATGTGCTGTGAAAATGTTTGCCATGTGTTACTTACAGCAAGAAGTAACCGTTTCTAAAATCTTTTGAGATTTCTTCTTAATGCCACGTGACCATTGAGGTGGATTGTGATAGTTTCGTTTAACTGTTTTTTCGGATGATTTGGTTCAGCATTGAGTTGTGTCAAGGGCCTTTTTTTATTGGATTTGCAAAATGGTAGTATTATTTTCCTCCAAGAACATCAATCTTCGAACCTCGGAAAGACATGGAAATATGCAACATTTTTTTTCTACCCTAGTTTATTCTGTAAAAGAAAAAAAAAACAACTGTAAAAAATTGTATAATACCTTAAAACATAAGCCTAATACAACAGCTAGCCATGAACTGAGACAGTGAGACATAATCAGCCATTACAGTCAATTTGGAGCAGTATTTAACTAAGCAAGGTTACTAATAACATTAACCATCTCATTTCGAGGGTAATTAATTAAGTACAAAGCACAGAAGCACTGCATCTAATTCTGAAGCCGGCTGATAACGAACCAAAGAAATTTTTGCTACTACCACAGTATCCCTTTTTCTAACAAAGGTGAAAATATCACCTGAATTTCCCATCGTTTTCTCACTGGAAACTGGGAAAACAAAAGATGAAAAAAAAAGAAGGTAAAAAAAAACAACAGAGAAGAGATACTATCAAATCTTCCCGGTAGTTAATTAATTTAATCAAGCTTAATTCTGCCATGATTAAATTAAATAAATTACAAGACGGCCAAATCCCTCATGTCGCCGGACTCGAGGAGCATCTTGAGCCAGAACTCCATGTCGTCGCTCCTCGCCGCCGCCGTCGACGACGTGCCGGCGATGGCCAGCTCCTCGTCCATGTCGCCGAGGCCGGCCATCATCCCGGTCACCTCCGTCGACGACCAGAAGCTCTCGTCCATGTCGGCCGCCGCCATGGGCGCCGCCGCCGCCGCCGGCAGCTCGCCGCCCGAGCTGAAGCTCTCCTCCTTGGCAGCGACATGCTGCGTTTGCTGCTGCTGCTGGTCGCGGTCGCCGTCGGCCGACGACGGCGACGACTCGGTCACCGTGGAGCACGTCACGCCGCTGCTGGTGTCCACGCTGACGGACGGCGTCGCCTCGCGCTTGACGGCGGCGCTCTTTGCCGCCTTGGGCTGCTTGCGCGTCTGCTGCCGGCGGCCGCCGCCGCCGGCGGCGGCGAGCTTCCGTTCGTCGTCCAGCCTCTTCTTGAGGTGAGTGTGCCACACGTTCTTGATCTCGTTGTCAGTGCGACCTGGCATCTGGGCGGCAATGGCTGACCACCTGTTGGCAACAAATGACAAAAAACGCCATGAGCACCAAGAACAAGAAGAGCTAGCTAAGCATTGATCGATGCAATGCAATTGCAACCCAGATCATGTCACATGAAACAAATAAGAGCAAGTTTAATAGTATAGCTGGCTACCGGCTCCAAAAGTTTTATGTCAACAAAAAAATAATGAAAGGATATTAGCTTGTACAGCAAGTAGCTACATTAGCACATTGCTCTAAAAGATTATTTTATAATTTTCTAATCTGATTAGCTCTTGCAATTGGCAGGACAGCCATGCATGCATGGAACAATGTGCTGGAGCTAGCGACTAATTAAGCGCCAGCGTTTCTCTCTCCTTCTGTTCTTTTGCTCCACCTCAGCCAAAAACTAAATTGTTTATTTCTATCACCGGCTGACATAAGCCTATTGAACCCGCTCTAAAAACAAAAAAAGCAGAGAAGCTTTTGTAATAAACAAACTGTTAAACAAGTCTGTAATCTGTAAGATTTTGATGCTGCAGCAAAAGATTTGATTCCAAATGCAACAGTTACAGGTAGATTGAGCATCCAGTGCATCATTGGAACACAAGTTCTCCTCTTTGTAATTAGATAACCAATCAAATTAATTAACTAATCATGCTTTGGCATTGAATTCAGCAACTGAGGCAGGCCACTCATGTGCAATTAAACTATAGTATACTACGAAATCAAGGATCATGGATGCATGGCTTTGGGCAGTGGACACTAGTGCAGTACACAATTATCATCATGAATAGCTTAAGCTTAGCTAAGCACTGAGCTGAACAGTTTAGTGTGGTCCAGCTCGAGCAAGTGGTGATGCTCCAGCAGCAAAGCAGGCAGCAGCAGAGCAGCCATATCAAATGCAGGATTTGCATATGCATCAGCATGAGCATGAGCATGAGGATGAGCAGGAGGCAGGCAACCACCATTGGCAGCCATGAAAGGCCAAACGAGATGGAATCTGGAGCCCTGGATTTGGTTATTCGCAAATGGGGGATTAAACTAATGGCACAAGCTTTTGTCTTCTTTGGGGTATTAAAGTTTATTGCCTCGAGGAGGAGGCTATCGCCGCCAATCAATGATAAACTGTACCTGAAAGTTTGAAAAGCTGGTGCATATCTTTCTCCACTACTGTTTATCCACAATATGTCAATCAAATCACTACTTTTATTTTACAGTATTACTTACAAATATGCAGCGAAACTGCTTATAACACTCTAACCACAATGTTTTTTAATAAAAAAATGTTTTACATCTCTGACTTCTACCATAAGAAACAAGACCATAAATTTATTTTCTAAAAGGAAGAAAAGAATAAAAAAAGAGAAAAAGAATAGGCCATTAGGTGATGGGACAGTTAAACACAATGGTTAGACACAAAAATCTTGTGAAGACAAAATTAATGTGAATTATCAGTTTATTACCACACAAACGCACAAACAAAGTGCAAAATGAAGTAAGAAAAAACTAAGAATATCAGTGGAGGGAGAGACTGGGGAAAGAAGAAGAAGAAGAAAGAGAGTGGTTTAGACCTGTTGCCGAGGGAGTTGTGGAGGCGGACGATGAGGTCCTCCTCGTCGGCGGTGAAGTTCCCCCGCTTGATGTCCGGCCGGAGGTAGTTGATCCACCGCAGCCTGCAGCTCTTCCCGCACCGGAGAAGCCCTGCAACCAACCAACCAACCAACGCCGATCTCATCTCATCATCATCAACCCAAGAACAACAGCAACGGCGGCGGCAGCGGAGGCTACTACTGACCGGCTTGCTTGGGGAGCGCGCGCCAGTTGGGGTGGCCGTGGCGGCGGATGTAGGCGACGAGGCGGTCGTCCTCCTCGGGGCTCCACGCCCCTCGCCTCAGCCCCTCCTTCTCGCAGCACGGCGCCCTCCCCATCGAGGAAGATACTCCTCCTCGTCGTCGGCGGCGGCGACAGCGAGAATTCCTCGGTGGTGTGGTGGTGGCGCACGGGGTTCTTGGGGGGGGGACAAGGACGGCGAGGTTGGGGGCGGGGTGGCGCGTATTTATGGGCGCGGATCGGAGACGGAGACGATGACGAGGAGGAATTGAGCAACGTGCGGCAAATGGGGGTGAGACGCGACTGCGCGTTTCGTGTTTTTTTTTTTCTTCTTCTTTTTTGTGCCTCTTTTGGATCATTCGCTGATGAAGAAGGGTGCTCTCTCTCCGCTCCAACATATAAAACAGTCTTGAAGATACTACTTTGACTAATAATATATATAAAAGTACGATGTTTATAATAAAAACAGTCTTGGAGATAGTTTGTTTAATGATAAACCTAGTAACATCAATTTTACATGTTTGATTTTTTTTCTATTAATAATTAGATTTGATATTATTCTAAAATTATTTATATTTTAGGACGGATGAAGCAGTAACTGGTGGGGGTGCTACTACTAGTAGGAGGGTGCAGTGTTGAATTCAAGGTTTCATCCTGAATTTTGTTCGAATCCATTTTGTTTTTGTTGTAATTTTTTTGGGGGGTTTTGTGGGGGAGGGAGGATGGTTCTAGGAAAAGGCCAAATGGGGAATCGAACAAATGGGGAGGGAGAGGGAAGAGATGGCATGTGGCAAGAATTGTGTGGTACTTTGTGGGACTAGAGTACATGGTTGTACCCAAGAAGGAATTTGCCTTTGCTTGTTCTTTTTTTCTTTTTCAGAACGCATGATTCTGATGTGCTCCCTTCGGCCCATAAAAAACTACGGGATGTGAAGCATCCCAACATTATAAAACTAGATAAGTCTTGTTTTTTAGAGACAGAGAAAGTACTATAAAAATAAAATAGATATAACTAGTGCCATGAATCATGTCCAGATTCGTTATCCCTATCCAGATTCATATTAATAAATGGTGTCTATTTTTGTACTAAGTTGTTATATTTGAGACGAAGAGAGTACTACATTTTAGGATATCTACAGGAGAAATACGTATTCAAATTCATAGTAAAAAAGAAAATTCTTTGTGGAAATATGTAATGTCTTTCTAATGAGCACTGCATTTATCTTAAAATATAACAACTTTTAACTATGAATTTAGAAAAACACTTATCTAGATTCATAGCCAGAAATACTTATATTTTAAAATGATGGGAGCATTTTTTTTTAGTTTTGTAATTCTGAAAGAAAGATAGGAATTTCCCAAGAACTCTATCTACAGTTTTTCACGATGGTTTGAGGCTTCAGGATGGTTAGTTTTATTTATGTGATGGTTTATTACGAGGAAAAGGAAGGATTCATATCTTCCACATGTTAGTGTGTTTAAAGTCACCTGAATTCAGTCAGAAAGATCTAAATCCTCATCCAATGCTGGTATGTGTGAATCATATATATTTGGGGCTTCTTACAACGTAAGAATTTTATAGGATTATAGTTTGGTGTAATTTCTCTAAAAGTGCTTTCACATTTCTCCACTACGAAGAAGGCTTTAATGCTTTATTGTAAATGGTTGATAAGCGTCCTAGTGCGAGTTAGTGGTTAATATACCCGTCTCACGCTGCATCCTTTATAAAATTAGACGGTACGGTACTGTTCACACTTCACGTACAACAGGAAGATCTTGACGAAGTCACCCAATTACTTTCGGCAATAATAATTTAGTAGTTTTTTTATCCATGTTACTGAGGCCATGTTGATTGCATTATGTAGTTTTGGTGTAACTATCAGTAACTTTGTCCATAAATCAAAGTGGTGGTATAGTTTCACCACACGTATTCACATTGCTATATGGTATTTAACTAAAGTAAAATCTCTGACCTGGTACACCCTATCTTTCTTTTATGAATTTTAATTCAGTGTATTAGTTACTCCCAATAAAATTGCACTACATGTTTGGACACTTTCAAAATCACATATACTACGCATATATGGGTAATTAACTCTCCAATAATTGACATCAAAGTGGTGAACACTTTTGCCATGTAAGATCCAGTCATCCAGCTAATTAACACCAGGCTGGGCTAATTGGGTGCCAGCCATGTCTATGTCAAAATCCAGGAAACCGAGACAGCAAAACACCATTATACTTAATGAATGATCCAATATACCTGATAGGCTGATATGAATTAATGTTTAATCTCTAGTACTAGGTAGGAGTAAAATCGGAGTCCTCCATTCCCCATTTCCCCTCACCATCGGACTTGCCATAAAAAAAACATACTGTAGTGCCTAAAAAACTAGCGTTTCCACGTGAAAAATTGACCCACCAGAAAAACTTGATAGAAAAATTAAACCATATAAAATTATTCATCAATATTCTAGATCCCGTTTCAAGAAAAGTAAGGTAGTGGAACCTAGTTAAAAAGATATTTTTTTTCTTTTTAGAAGGAAAAAAGAAGAGAAAATGTCATAGGAAAACACTGCAATAAAAGTCAGTTAGATATACAGGTCATCATCTATGATTGGAACCAGTTTGCATTGCTAGTGATAGCAATGTCTTGTGGGGATATGCAAATTAATTAAAGACAGAACTGGCATTTGCTTCAGATCTTTTTATTGGCTAAACGAATATCCTCCTCACATTTTTCAGAAAAAAAAGGGAAGCAAATCGAATATTCACGCACAATTCCTCCAAGCCATACATGCATGGATATATATTTTTAAAGGAAGAAAAAGGCAAGAAAGATAACAAAAAGAATTTGTTTTCCATGATACCCGGATGCTAGCAGTAGTATACAACAACTTGGTCCTTTTGTGAGAGTCTGACTGCAGACATGTTGTTACTGAATTAACAAATTAAATATTGTAAAAGGTACACCCATATGCACCTATTAAATTAGAATAATTGTACTTTTGGTTAAAGATAAGCAACTGCTTTCTGATTCATCCCTCGAACAGTGCCATATCCATTGTATTTTACACTTTCAATTTAAAATAGCTGACAAGTATTGATTATCATGTAGCTTACAGTGCTGGAGCATAATGCATACAATGCATCTACTTTATATCAGGCGTAATTAAAACCATAAACTATGATCATGCAAATCACATTTTGCAGAGGTGCATTTTTCTCTTTTCTTGGTTCACCTGGCCTCTTCATTCTTTTTTTTGACAGATAGCAGTGCTGCCTATGCATGGAGGCCAGTGGCCAGTGGGCCTGAAGGCAGGCATGGACCGATAATGGACAATATCAAGTAAAATCAAATTTGAAAACGAGATTTTGCATGCTTAAGATCAGTCCAAACATATGAAAGTTCAAGATTCAAGAACATACGGTTCAAAATTCTTTAAAATTAATTAGTGCACCTTTTAGAGAGATTGAATAGTGCACGGTTAATCCACAAGAGCTAGCTACCATCTGACATGAGCTGCAGATTAATTAGCAGAGCCATTTGTTGGTTGGATCTAGAGCAACCACTGAGTCATCACCATATACGCCTGGTTGATCTTCAGATTATAATTTGTAGCAGATTTTAGATTGTAGAATTTAATAGTAGTATTAATTTAAGGGGTTCTTTCGTTACTTTCGCCACCAAGCTCTATTTTCTTGATTGACAAGGAGACATGTAAAAAGTTCACCAGAAATTATTCAAAAAAACAAACTTAAAAAGTTCAAAACCGCTTTGGTTATAATCAAAGCTGAAATGGCATTATTGATGCTGAAGTTCTACTTCCTATGTTCCTAAATATAAACATTTTTAGGATTCAAATTTTATACGCAATATAAACATTCCTAGGACATTGATTTCAATGCACATGATCCAAGCATTTCAAGTAAATCAAGTATTTAGGAGGGGAATCTAAACAATTCAAATTCAAATTTTGATCAATGAGGTAAAAGAAAGAAAATATTTCCCCTTATTCTTAATATTTAATTTACTAAACAACTTAAAAATGCTTACATTTTAAGATGAAGTGAGTAGCCACTCACTCAATCTCAAAATATAGTGGGAGTACATTGGAATACATTGTAGTACTAGCATATATAAATGACCCAATCTTCCACAGATGTGCTATGATAGTCTGATGTGACCATCTGCCTTAATTATTCTAGGTCAATTCTGACCTTTTGCCATTTCCTTTATAATGTGAACTCATGTTTCTTTCTCTTGTTCCTTTTTTCTTTCAGAGAACACACGAGGGTCTTATTGCCAAATAATGGAAGAAAACTACACCCCCAGTCTACTGCATCACAAATTCACACAACCAATAACTATGGTACACATATAAAGAAAACAAAAATAAAAAAGACTATGCATATACTACCAACTTGACCAATGTTCTTGGATTAGTTATAAATAAAGAACCAGTTTGAGCATGAGTGCTGCACATGCATACTGTAATAATAATAATCTGACCGAGCAGCATGAGTTCAACATGGACTGTGCTTTTAACCAAAAAAAATATTAATTAATTAATTGGTCGATGTTGCTGCTGGCAGTAAGTTGGAAGATGAGAGGAAACAGTGGACGAGATAGAGACCGGGAAAACTTTTTCCAAGCTAATTAAGCTCATGTAGAGTTAGCTGCTCGATCATCATCTCCTGCATATTGCAAGCTAGGGTTCAAAGATTGGGGGAAGAGTAGACGAGGGTTCACACTGTGCTATCTATGCATGCTCTTTGACTGGAGGACATATATATGTGCCACTGGGGTCATGTCCTTTTTTCTTTCAAAGGATTGTACGGTATGGATTAACAGGGCAGCGTGCCAATTTTTCAACTCTTATAATAAGTCAATTAATTAGTTCGTTTGTAGTCTCAAATAATTATCATAAATCATGCATGATTCATCAATTCATACGTTTAGCATGTAGGTATGACCAATTATTTCATCTTATTAATAATTAGAAATATTCCTCCAATAAAATGACTTGTGTCCCTCAATTTGAATCTCCTTGGTGTGAGGGAGGAATTTTAGGGTGCGAGAGGATATATAGCCGTGAGAGATTTTATTACGATTTTTCTGTACATTAGTCTACTAATTAAGATATTTTATTAACAGTTTTATGATTTAGCTATATATAAGTGAAATATATTCTCACATCTCAACTGTCTGGCGTGCGTGTGCTGTTGGATTGAGCTCCAATGGCCCTCCAGCCCCCACCCATCTCATGGAGGGCTGACACAACAGATATTTTAAAAATAACAATATAAGGGAATCAAATATATTTTAAATTCTTTTAGAAATTGAGTTCAAGAAAATGTTGTCCAGTGGAGGTTAATTATCTCAAAACAGAATTGCTACTATAACCACGGATTACCGTCAATATGACGCTTTGAGTCGATACCATTCCTCCTAGGTAGCATCGTATCTCCACCAATAATTCCCTACTTTCTTTTAAGGATAGCATAAATAAGAGCACGAGACCAAAATGTCCATTGGTCAGTTTAACAAGCATATGCAAAATTAATAGCTAGACAATGTATATAAAATGTGATGATAAAACCGGACTGATGATAATGTTCTCTTAAAAAAATTCATTACAAACTTACGGATAATATATGCTGGTGTGTTAGAGTGGAGGGCTTGTGTGCTAGATAAAACCGCATCGAGATCATACGCCCAATTGCCTATCCAATTGAACAGAAAATACAATAAATATATGTGCAACTCTGCCGGCTTTTTTTTTTCAAAAAAAAAAAAAACTTTTGCCCGTGTAACATGGCATGCATCGATCAATGGAGAGATAGGGAGACAATGCAGGTAATAATCCATTGCTGCATCAGCATCAATAGGCTCAGAGCATAATTATAGGATGATGAGAGACAGAAGAGATGCCACTGTATACTATTGTTCGACCGTACGAATTGAAGCACACCCAACCATGTACTGTATTAACTAATTTTGGGGAATCATGTGGAACTCTTACTTTATTTAGCAGGTAATCACTAAATAATTGAGCTCCTTGGAGCCAAAAGTTCACTGAAATTATGAGATAAAATATAGCTAGTGGGGGTCTATAATTAAGTGTGAGCTTAACATGAAGCTGATTTTAAATTTTAGGATTTGATTTTAGATTAACTTTAGAGTTGTTTTTGTCTTTTCATTGTCCAGCTTCTTTCCTTTTTATAGTTGATAAAGAAAAAGTACAAGCAAAAGGATCTATAGGGCTACGGCTGCTTAATTCTCCTTTTCTTGTCACCAGGAAGGACAAAAAGAAAATTAGGACCTGTTTGATTTGCTGTCACAGGCTTGCCATGTCGAACTTTAGACATATCATAGTTTGTTAAGCAGTTATTTTAGTGGTTGATGAAACTGTAACAAGCAACACTTGATTAAGACACCGTTTGATTAATTCAGTTGTTAGGCTGAGCTTATCAGTGACACAGAAAACACGATAAATCATTAACGTATAATTAAATAAGTATTAACTAGTATAAACTTAAATATAAATATATTTAATTTGTTAAAAAATGCTCACATATATAATTTTTTTTAAAAAAACGTATCATTTAACAGCCCGTGAAACGTGTTCAATAGAAACTCAGCTAGTAGGCTGAATCAAATTAAAGGGTGCCTAACTCATTGCCCCATGCGCCATATATAGGAGTACTCAGTTATTAACTTGATCCAGACTTTGTCACACCTGTGCCCAACGATTTTGTTGGCTACATATATTTCCTTGTTATACTGTGGTAAATTTAGACACCAACTAAGGCCGTGTTTAGTTGCAAAATTTTTCTTCAAACTTTCAACTTTTTCATCATATCAAAACTTTCCTACACATATAAACTTTCAACTTTTCCGTCATGTCGAAACATAAATTCGGCAATAATAAAAGGGGGTAGCGCACGAGACCTAAAAGTGGATGGATGCGGAGACAAGGATTTAGACAGGTTCAGGCCCTCTCAATGAAAGGTAATACCCTACTCCTGTTTGAGGATTTGAATCCGCCGAGTGTATTATAGATCTGACGATCATAGTGCTCATGCCCCCTAGAGGGCCTCCTACCCACCTTATATAGGATGGGGGACATGATTACAAGATAGAAACCTTAACCAATACGGTATCGGTTTCCTAAATCTATTTTACAATATTATCAAATCAGGACTTTAGGCCGTTCCATAATATAAAAGGAAATGTAATACCAAGCTATGATCTGTTACATATTCCATAGATATAAGCTATCCCCTATAACTAGTCGGATAACCATGCCGTGTGGGTATGGGGTACCCATAATCTCCACACGTCACATCGTTTTAATTTCAACCAAACTTTCAATTTTAGTGTTAACTAAACACAGCCTAATTAAGTCAATAGAAACTTTGTCACGTACGGAGTATGTGATTAATTGTTCTCTCATGCTTGTTGGTAGCAAAGCTAATACTCCAGTACTCCTAGTTGGCTATAGAAACATTGTACTACTACTCCAATGAGCAGTGGTCCATGTTTGTAGGCAGTTGATAAGAGTCACAAACGGATGGATGTGATGGATGTTGAGTTGCCTGAGAATCTGTAACAGTGGTAGCATATGGCCTCCTGATGCTACGACTCCAGTACTACATGTACATCCTGGACATAACAATGGTATATGCACGTGCCGGCACATAATGTCGCCATTTTGTCAACAGCTCATGCAGAAATTGCGATGAATTAAGATTGTGATAGTGCATTGTGAATTGTGATAGTGTAGGTTAAATAATATAGAATTCTATGATAAATTTTACGTTAAATCTGTAGCTTTATATATATATGAATAAGATAAGATTTTGCCATCAATAATAAAATACGATTAAGAAAACATCAAAATTAACTTTAAAATTTTAGAAGTAAATTTTGGTTGCTGCTGATAAGCTGAAAAGCAAACAATAGAGCAATATCACTTTGTGAAAGTCATGGTTCTATAATTTTATGAAATTTACTCGTAATGTACATATTACTTCTTTTAGTAATCATAAAAAAATATTTGTCGGTTTGACGGTTGTTGCACTATATATATGCCTTGAATAGGATATAATGATAATAGCAATAGAATGCATGAGCTACATTTGAGCTTGACTACACATGTACACCTATCAACCTATAATATCCTTTAAAATACTTGCATGTAATCTCCTATCAGATCTCCTGAAAGAAAAATGCCATTTCCACCCAGAAATCCTTTCAACACACTAGCTAGTATAGTCCCTCTATCTATCAAATATTGGCACGTTGTTTACCTAAAAGTTGAGCCATGATTAGCTATTAGCCATCATCATACTCCATATGTCAGTATGCTCATGGCTAGCTAGTACAGTATATCTTTCAGTCCATGAATTGTAGTATAATATAATAATGTATTGTTGTGGCTCAAGGATTAATCAACAACTCGATCTCATATGTTCCATTGTTTAATTAGGGCAACATGCATGGGTTAATTATCTCACATGGGCATGTGTGTGAGCTCGTAATTAACGTACATGGCGCGGCCACTTTACACTACTACTCCAGTGATGGGATGCTGATGAGACGCAGTCGCCGTTTCAATTCGTTCCAAGTTGGCTACTAATCGTCCTGCGGTTAGAGCAGGTATAATAACAGGCTATTAGCCAGCTATAAATATATTTTAATGAGATAAAAGATAAAAGAGAAGCAGGCTACATATTTATAGTCCGCTGCCACACGAACTTGAAGACACATGTATGTATGATAAATGGGACTATATGAATTGGCTATTAGATCAGCTATAAATAAATTAGATCTAGTAGTGAGCTATACTTAAACTTGCTCTTACTAACGTTGACACGACAGCCGGCCGTACGTCCTTGGGCCTATCTCGTTAGCCGCCGTGCATCTTTTTATTCGCTCATGAAGATCGATCTAGCCGGCCAGCCATCTTATTATTTGCATCTCATTTCTCTCGAAGATTAACATCATGTGGCCATGTGGGTAGTAAGAACTACTTTCATCATCTCGAAATATAAGAATGTGTATCAGGATTATAAATCTGGATAGATCATATCTTATATATTGGGACATAAGAAGTAATTAATACTGAGTTACTACTAGAAAACTAATTTTTCCAAGCGGCCAAAACTAATTTTCGCAGGCGGGAGGGAGGTCCGCCTGCACCACAACGATTGCGAGGCGGGCCGTTGCCCCGCCTGCGAAAATGTAAAAAAACGAAAAAAAAAATCGCCGCACGCGGCTCGCCGCCGCCGCCCTCCCCGGTCGGATCTGAGAGGGGAGGGGAGGGGAGCTGTCGTCGTCGCAGCCACCGCCGTCGTCATCGTCGCTGCCGTCGTCGTCTTCGCCGCCGCCGCTCCACGCCGTCGTCCCCGCCACCGGCCTCCCCCCTCCCTCCTCCAGCCAGATCTGGGAGGGAGGGGGGAGGGGAGACGCCGCCAGCCGCCCCGCACGCGTCGTCGCCGCCGCCGCCGCCCCGCGCCGTCGCCCCCGCCTGCCTCCCCCCTCCCTCCTCCGGCCAGATCTGGGAGGGAGGTGGCGAGGGGAGCCGCCGCCGGCCGCCCCACGCGCGTCGTCACCGCTGCCGCCCCGCGCCGTCGTCGCCGCCGGCCTCCCCCCTCCCTCCTCCGGCCAGATCTGGGAGGGAGGGGGCGAGGGGAGCCGCCGCTGCATGCAGTCGCCGTCCCCGCCGCGCCGCCGTCCCCGCCGCGCCGCCGGAGAGGAGAGGAGAGGAGAGTCAGTGAGAGAGAGGGATCTGAGGGAGAGAGGGGTGAGGGAGAGGATAAGTGAGGGAGAGAATGGGACTTAGAAAAAATCTGCTCCAGCTTGGTCTATTTATATTGCTCCTCATTTTCGCAGGCGGACCATATAAGGTGCGCCTGCGAAAATGATTTTTGCAGGCGCCGCTTAAATGGTGCGAACAACGAACATCACCCCAATTTATATTTTTTGTAGGCGGTCATTTGGCTCCAAAAGTCATGTCCGACTGTGAAAATAAGACCCCAACGTTGGGGAAAATGCTTTTTCTATTAGTTAACAAAAATAAACAGCTCCATATAATCCAACAATTGGGCTCTATTCTCCTGAAGAGAAGACACTTGATACACTTTTTAAAGTGTGATTATTGTGGGAAGACCTCAAAAATATTAGATGATGATTAAATTGAGATGGATTGAGTACTATACATCTTACCAGAAGAGACCAAACTCTGGAAGATTACTTGTTACTATTAACCATTTGACCGATTGCTAGGTTTTGGGTGACAAAGATTTCCTCATGGTAAAATCTCAGTCACTTGATCTAAATCCAATGGTTATAAAGTTATATTCCAACCTATAGCATGGGGAGAGGAAGAAGCGGAATTCATGGCAAAAGACTCACCAACGATGACAACGGCGGCAACAACTTCTTGACGATGGCGTTGACAACAACCTATAGTGGCGATGGCATCAAAACTCGACAAATAACATATGGATTATGTTTTAAGGTTGGGTGGTGGTGAAGTGGTAGGGGGCGGTGTGGGCAACTTTACAGGGATGGCTAAGGAGGTGGTGAACATGAGCATGCAGCAAGACTGCGACATACAACGACATTGCCACCGGAGTTGAGGGGCTAGAAGAGGACGATGGACAAAGTCAGTGGCGGGAACTGACGTTAGATTTGTAGTGATTAGAATGTGGTTTGCAACGGTGGTGTCTCGATAGTGTAAGTCACCAGAAATAAAAAAATATATATAGACAGGACGGAGTCATCTCACCAGGTATAGGTATAAGAGGAGAGACAAGAGCATGAGGGAGTACACCTATGTGATGGGGCTCACTAGCACAAGCAAAGCCCAGGGAGATGGGGTGGGGGAGGGAGGGAGGCGGCGGCTTGGGTTAGGGATCGAGCTCGTGTAATTCATAGGGATTCAAGCGGGGCGGGTAAGCGGGTTTTTTTAGCCCGCTTATCTCACTTCTAATTTATTTTTTCCTTCTAAAGTTTATACTATCACGTGAGAAATGAACTAACAAGCGGGTTTTTATGCCGGTAGCGGGACTACCCACTTACATCCCTAGTAATTCAGTCGCAATTGAGAGAAAGACACACATCGCATGAAGGAAGAGGGAAGAATTAGACAAAGTTTATTGTTCTTGCATAAATCCTGATGCGATCTAGGTTGTCCAAAAGTAAATATGTGGGTAGTTTTAGGTGACTAAAAACTAACATGCCCCTAAATTTTTAAATGGTTAAACTACTTCGGATGAAAGTTTAATGCTTAGTATTTTTTAAGAAAAACACTTTGATGAAACACCTTTTTTTCTAAATATTTATATATTTTTTAAATAAATACAAGCTTTCGAGGTTTATACATGAATAATGTCCGATGGCAAGTACTTAAAAAACAGACAAACAGTATAGGTGAAAAACATTATAACCAGGGAGAGTACACGGCCATAGAGCTCCTGTTGGCTGTCAGATATTCTCACAGTAATTTTCAGCAACCATAACGAAGCGTGACCTGCCTGCGGGCTACATTTTAGCCGTTCCTTCTACGAGAGGTTGTTCATCTGAAAACACAAGCACCCATCTCCAAAATAAAAAGGACAGCAAAAGAAAACAGATGCATCATCCTGTTCGCAGCTCATCAGATCATAACAGGGAAGAACACGACATGACATGTCCAAAGGTTTCATGAATCAGTTTACTCAATTGCTCTGTACCTCAACTCTCTGATAGTAGGATTTGCTAACCGAGTGTCTTATTTTCCTTGACTAACAAAGTGACAGGTGAAATAAATGGTAATGAAGCATTTCAAACCATTTTCCAGACCACAGTACAGCATAATTTCGGGTCAGTAATATAGAACGAATTAATCTCAACACAAAGAATAGCAAATGCATCATTCAGCAACCTCTGACACAGGTAGATAATCGCATAGTCGCATGAGATAAACAAGCCAAAGTTCCATAGGTAAAAGCGACCAGCTATTCAGACATGTACAGATGCAGCCTTCAGATAACTGGAAGACTTCAGGTCCAAGTGCAGAAGGTAATATGAGATATGCAATGAAGCAACCAATGAACAAATACATTTCCATGAGCAGCCAGCAAACATATTCTCAACATACTTGATACAAGTATTATCCCAAAGCAAAACATTTTCCACAAAAATTTACATAAGCATCAGCAGTTTATGACTCCATAGTTCCCACAGTATGCAATATCCCTTTTCATCTTTCCATGATACATAAGAACTGAGAAGCTGAGAAGAATCATAACAATGCATGGCTACATATGATCAGCATCCTCTGGTCATATATGTACTGGCAAACTTTAAAAAAATTACAAACACAATGCCATCGAAGCAAATGCTAACTTCTTTTACAAATTAAACAATATCTGCTGCGGTCACAGTTCATGACTCATGAGAGTAGATGGCACAAGCTTCAGAGATGGCACCAAACTTCGTAGTACTAGTACCAATTTATCTAGTTTCTAGTTGGCACGCCCCCCTGCCTCATAAAATTTATGTTACTAACTTCTAAGCTATACCTTTCAAGTCCTAGGTGTGCAAAATCAATACCAGGATGCATAACAGCATAAGTCAAAATAGAGTATGGTTTAGTCTTCTTGTTTATCGATGGGTCACAGAATACTGGGCAAACCTGGAATTGATGGCCTAGCATAGCAAGATACGTGTCCTATATTTTTTTCTTATACCAAATTACTGAAACCATATGTTTGTTCATATCTTAACCAATCTCTACATGCCATTTATAAAAGCCTAACAGCAACTGGTCCTTCAATTTAGTAGCATGACAAATAAGGGGAAAAAGGGATGAACAAGGCAAAGATCAATTGACTTTTGAAGACTGCAGTTGAGTATATTCAGCTTGAATGCCTGCCCTATGTATGACATGCCTATCTGGGACAAGATTGCCTATATCTTTAGCACATATATTAATACATGCAAGTGAATATCTAAATGGTAAATAAAAAGGTAGATCACGAGAAGTACGTTTTATGTTATGAACATGAATTAAGTAAGGTTGCAATCATGATACAAACTGGTAAAAAGAACTAAAATGACAATCCACTGTCTCTTGTAATCAGTCCAAACTTTGCCCCACCCTTCTACTTCCTCGGGTTCACTACTGATTTTGGACCAATACCAATCAATACCACCAATTCAGTATTTTCCAGTATCCCACACGCAACAGGCTTTTAACTTTTTAATGTATTATGGATTGAATAAATAGTTGGAACAACCGAACAAGTGACATGTAAGGGAACATGAACCGCAGATCATATCTAAAAGTAAAGGTCATTGTGGATGAAATATGATTGACACTGGTCCAAAAGGGGTATTATCCAATAAATAGAACCTCACATGCAAAGTTGCTTATAGGGGTGCACCAAATGTGTTGGAGAGACTTCCAGATCATGTGTGATAAATTTATATCGTATCAATTGAAGAGACAAATAATGGCAGACTAGTAGAACCAGGACCCAAAAAAGAACTGGGTCATTAAAAGAAAACTCAACAATGGCCTAGCAACTTCGTTGAAAAGAAAGCTAAAGGGTTATTGAGATGAAGTTATAGACAAAGTTGCTCACACAACAAAAGAAGAAAAACAAAGGATATCAACATAGTGTCAACAGCGTGTGAACTTGAAGCACCAAGAGTTTCCATCCCAAAAATCACTCAAGATAACTCTGCTACTACACCATAGGACTGTATAAATCTCGCTATCATCAGCTTGGATCTACATCCTCTGTCACAAGGCATCTCACCTCCCATGGAAAAAGGAACAAGACAACCTTTCTTGTGTGCCAAATGGTGTGACTATACATGATTACTCCCAAAGGACAAAAACTGTATATACAAGCATTGCCAAGTTCTCTCTCCCTCATCCGAATCAGAACATCATAGCACAATTTGGAAATTAAGAGAACTACGAAATTGCGACTCCACCAAGACCAGCAATGCGGCATGAATGAGCATTATGAGGCATGAAATATACCTCTTCTCACTGAAAAAGTAATGCTGCAACTGTCAACATGCTATTGCCTGAACCCATCAAGAGCAGCTGCCACATCCTCCAATCCAAAATGGCGGCCCCCCAACCGAACCTCCTTACACCTTGCTGAAAAGTAGAACATTAGCCACACCACCATGAAGTACACCTCTGCGATTGAGTGGAGAAATCCACCAAGAACCTTCCCACCAAGTGTAACCATGGCGAGCTGTCCCATGCTGCCGCATACCACTGTTTGCCAGCATTTGATCAAAGTGGCATCAGTTGCCATCAATGACACAAGGTAGCATCCTTCCTTCACAGCATTGCGACCAGGCGGTCGTGGATCACGGTCCATAACAACCACCCATGGCACCATGGTGAAAAGCACTGAGACGACCGCATCAAGGAGAGCCCACGCAATGAAGAACCCATCAAGCTCTGGCCCTCCAACGGTCGCAGCGAGCCACGGGTTGACAGATGCTGAAAAGGGCATGAGCTTGGCGACGACAAAGAGCCTGAACAGCTGCGCCTGGTCGTGCACCTCGGAGAAGAACCAGAGGCAGAGCATCTGCACCATCGCGTCCCGCGTCGCCCACCGCAGGAACGCAAACCCGGTGAGCCGTCTCACCCCGAAAGCCATACCAGAGAAATGGAACCACCGCCGCGGCCGCCCCTGCAAGTGCTGCCCGGCGACAGACGCGAACACGGTGCCCAGAGCTACGGAGTGCACGGCGATGTAGCCGAGGATCGCGAGCACGTGCACGGACGAGAGCATCGCGAGGAGGTTGATGATGGCCACGGCGTCACGCCTGGTCAGGTCGAGCAGCCGGAGCTCACTGCCGCCGCCTCGCCCCGCGGCGGGCTTCGTCGGCGAGGTCTCGTTGCGGACAACGAAGGTGAACGGGATCGCGGTGGAAGGGAGGCGGTGGGGGAGCGACAAGGGGTAGGGTTTGGGCGATGAGGAGGAGGAGGGAGTGAAGAGGAACTCGTAATAGGAAGCGTTGCGGCGGCGGGAGGGCGCGGAGGAGGCGGGATCGAGGGTCCCGACGAGGAAGTCGTCGTCGGAGAGGGAAGGGGGGGACGAGGAGGAGGTGAACGGGGAGCGGCGGCGCGGGAGGTGGCGCGGGGGCGGGTGCGGCGGGGCGTGCGGCGCGGGCGGGGAGAGGCGGGAGAGGAGGGACCGGAGCGCCGGGTCGTGGTCGGCGAAGGAGGCGAGGCGGAGCGTGCCGGCGACGAGCGCCAGGCGGAAGAGGACGAGGAGGAGCGCCGCGAGGAGGAGCGGCGGGAGGGAGCGCGGGCGGAGGGAGTGCGCCGCCGCCCGTCGCAGGATCCGCCCGCCCGTCCGCAGGTCCAGGCTCGGGGGAGGAGGCGGCGGTGGCGTCGGCGGCGCGGGGTCCGCGGCGGCCGGCATGGCGGTGGCGGCGCGGATCGGCGGCGGCGAGGGGTGGCGGTGGCGGTGGCGAGGGCGAATGGGGAATCGGGGGAAGAAGACGCCGGAGGTTGGTTGACGCGCGGGTGACGAAGGAGACCGCAGAGGCGGGCCTGGGCCTGGTCCTGGGCCTTGGACTGGGCTTGGATTTGGGCTTGTGAGATGTGGTATGGGCTTGAATTATGTATTGGGCTTGGTTGAGAGGACGATCTGGCATTCTTCCGAATTTATTCTTGGCCCTATTTGTGAAGTTCTTCGACATGGAAATGGAATGCGTGAACGTTTGTACGAGGGAGTAGGATTCTTAGTGATCACACGTTCGATGAAATTTCTACGAAATGATTAACGTATAGCCATATTATTCTTGAAAAGATTTACTTAATTAGCTCTATTTATTTTTCACTTATTAGGCACACTATTATTCTTGAAAAGATTAACTTAGCTCTATTATTCTTTTTAGCTTATTCATCGGATAATATTGTTTATTCTATATTTCTAAAATTACAATTCCCTTTTTAAGAGTAAATTACGATTTCTTTGATGCTTTGCTTAAACCACTTATTTTATGTTGTATGCACTATCCGTTAACTACTCAACTGCTAATTAATCCTTATAACCAAGTCAATAATCAGCAACAGTATTTGTTTCATCCCTCGTACGTCCTCGTAAATTTGAACCTACCAAGTACATATATCTCTACTATTATAAATTAAAAATATTTTTCTAGTATTTTGCTAAGTCATCTGTATTTAAGTTGATTTTAATTTCTTGTTTGAGTTTTAATCCCTACTCCTCAAAATCCATAACTTAAAAAAGGGCACGCGGAAAAAGAAAACACGCCATTAAAAACGCGAAAGAAGAACAGAGGAAAAAAGAAGTCCGATTGGTACCGGATAAAAAAAATGGCAAAAAAATGCTGGGTAAAATCAAAAAGGCCGACCGTAAAAAAAAATCACCGACTGTAAAAAGTAAAAAAGTAATGTGGAAAAACGGATTGGTATCAGTCCGTCTCTTTATCCGCATTTTTTCTTTTGTTCGCTTTTCGTTTCTTTTTCGTCTGCTTTTTTTCCGTTCGTTTTTTTCCATCCGTATTTTTTTCCACCGTTCTTTCCGGTTATTTTGCCATCGCCTTTTTCCTTTTTATTTATCCGTTTTCTTTTCGTCCCTATTTTTTATTCATAATTTTTTGCATGCATAAGGGTGTGTGCATGGTGAGGATTCTTTTTTATGGACTTGGTTTTTTCCGTCGTCGGGCCGAACCTTAGCACCACCGCCACATTGATCAAACTCCTCATGCTTTCCCTTCTCTAATTGATTGTAAAAAAAAATCTCCACTATTCCATCATAATTTTCCGCCATATTTTTTTCTTTTCAGTTCTGCTTTAGTTCACCAGATTTCATCTTTATTTAGAAGTCATAAAAGTCACCGTTTATATCCCACTGGATTCGCTCTAATTTTGATAAAAACGAAAATAGGAGATTGAGTGAAGCCCTCAACCAATTTTCAGATATCGAGAAAGATTCGACTAAATTTGATGAGTATCGGTTCTGGTATCGTACTACACCGGACTGTCTTTCGGAGGTTGGACTGTCTTTCGGAGGTTGAAGATGACAGTCGACTATGTGAGCTAGGTCAAAGAGAAACAGATGGCGGCCGACTATGCGAGCTAGGCCTATAGTTCTACTTGTGAGTTAGGTCAAAGAGAAACTGTCTAAGCAGGAGGGAGGTAGCAGGCTAGGCCGAGACTGAAAAGGAAGGAAGAAAATGAGTTTTTGACCCAAAATCAAAGAGTATAATGTATAGCAACGGGACTTTCTTTCGGAGGTTGAAGATGACAGTCGACTATGTGAGCTAGGTTATAGTTCTACTTGTGGGCTAGATCAAAGAAAAGCAGATGGCAGCCGACTATGCGAGCTAGGTGTTGGAAATATAGTCATTAATCGGCATATTTTAATCCAAAAAGTTAAAGCAATAATCATGGCATAAGCAGTGTAGGGTGATCTTAACATAACCAGTAGCATACTATGCGCATCATGAATGTCAGGAACAGGAACATAACAGTAACACAATAACATGCTAGAGGCATCATGAATAACAGGAACAAAAACATAGCGCACATAGTATAGCGATAGCGCTAACAACAGTAACAGGAGGAAAAGATTATACCCCGAGAATGGCCCTCCGCTGGATGGTGAGGCAGAATTGCCTCCGTGGTTGTTGTCGTTCACGGCACCTCCTGGCGCACCAGATCCAGCTCCTGTCGGTGGCGCATCACCTCCGCCAGCAGCGGCAACTCCAGACATGGCGATGAGCAGTCGTGCGGGAGGCACTCCCCAAAAACCTGATCACCTGCCTACCCGGTGCAGATCTCAGGCGAAAGTGTGGTTTCGGAGGCACTGGTCTTTCCAATCTCTCGTGCGCGCAAGAGATCAGAAACGAGGAAGCGAGAGCAACTCAGGCGCGGAGAAGGAGAAACTAACACCAGGAAAGAAGCAATGAAAACGGATCGGACTCGCGGCCTCCTTATCTATCAGGAGAAAGAACGTGGACGCGCTGTTGCGGAGGGAATCGTGGGAACGTGGGTTAGTGGCTGCAAAAGGATAGCGACGTGACGCACGCACGCCGCCAGCCACGCCTCGCCTCGCCCACGCCCTCGGCCCGGCGCACGCGTGTGGCATTCCGACCCACCTCAACTGGTCAACAGGGAGCCTCCAATAACTCCCTATTTAGGTTGAGATATTTCTCGCTTAAATCCTGAGGTGGTATTATTATCCTCAACACTTATTATGGGCCTTTGAGATTTAATATTATAAGTCGGGCCTAGCCCAATTATTCTAACAATCCCCACCAAATTTCAAGGCTCATAAGAAATGTTCCTAATGTTGTGCCTGTTTGATATACCAGGGTTTTGGTGGAGACTGTTAAGTTGAACTTCCACCTAGGAAATGAGCTACATCAGACCACAACTGAACAATAGACTATGCCTTGAATTGTGAGTTTTGTGTGATCAGGTTTCACTCAGAACCTTGACTGGTACTGGGCTACCGTTCGCATCCCCTCTGTTTGGAGCATATAAGTCAAACTCCAGGCCTTTCATGAGTATCTAGAGATCGCCCAAACCTCATAGACTGTGACTAGCAGTCGAACTCATATAGGTGTGTTCCTTCTGAGATGTTCTGCAGGTCAACATCTCTGCTTGGAAAAGCCACTCGGATCACATTAAGACATAGGCCATCCTACCATGCAGGAAAGAAGAGAAGCACATCATGAAAATGAGCCCTTTTCAAGGGTCTCTTCTCTCAGTCACACAATAGTTTGTTTCACCATCTAAATTCACGGGATCTCCGATCACAATGGACAGGTTTCCACTATTATGCAACCTTAGGTGGGTATCAAGCCCATTTCCCTCGATGTACTGTCTATCACATTACGTGGTAGCCCCTTGGTAAACTGATCTGCCAGATTTCTAGCCGTTTGGACATAGTCCAATGTTATCACTCCGGAGTTTTTCTGCTTTCTGACAGATTTCAGTCTTCTCTTGATGTGTCTAGATGACTTCATGTTGTCCTTTGAACTGTTCACTTTAATAATCACTGTTTGATTATCACAGTTCATTAGGATAGCTGGCACTGGTTTTTCAACCACCGGCAAATCCATCAGGAGTTCACGAAGCCACTCGGCCTCAATTGTCGCAGTATCTAGTGCTGTCAGTTCTGCTTCCATTGTTGACCTCGTTAAGATGGTCTGCTTGCAAGACTTCCAGGAAACAACGCCACCTCCAAGTGTGAACACATATCCACTTGTGGCTTTTATCTCATCAGCATCAGATATCCAGTTTGAGTCACTATACCCTTCTAGTACCTTTGGATACCCGGTATAGTGAATTCCATAGCTCATAGTGCCCTTTAGATAGCGCATTACTCTTTCCAGAGCCTGCCAATGATCATCTCCCGGATTTGAGACGAACCGGCTCAGCTTGCTTATAGCAAATGAGATGTCAGGCCTCGTTGCGCTAGCCAAGTACATCAATGAACCAATGATTTGAGAGTATCTCAGTTGATCCCTTGCTATTCTTCGGTTTTTCCTTAATAACACGCTGGGATCATAAGGAGTAGGAGCTGGCTTGCAGTCACTATATCCAAAGCGACTCAAAACCTTGTCCACATAGTGGGATTGCACAAGTGTAATCCCACCCTCATCTCCTCTTTGTAGTTTGATGTTAAGAATAACATCAGCCTCTCCCAAATCCTTCATTTCAAAACTCTTGGACAGATAGTCTTTGACCTCCTCAATCACATTAAGGCTGGTCCCAAAGATCAGTATGTCATCGACATATAAACACAAGATCACCCCTTCTCCCCCACCATAGCGATAGTATACACATTTGTCAGCTTCGTTCACAACAAAGCCTGCAGATGTAAGTGTGGTGTCAAACTTCTCATGCCATTGCTTAGGTGCTTGCTTGAGGCCATACAAGGATTTCAACAGTTTACACACCATTCCCTCCTGACCTTCTAGTACATACCCGTCTGGTTGATCCATATAGATCTCCTCCTCCAGCTCTCCGTTTAGGAAAGCTGTCTTAACGTCCATCTGATGGACGAGAAGACCATGAGAGGCTGCCAGAGCAAGTAGTACTCGAATCGTGGTCAAGCGAGCAACTGGTGAGTATGTGTCGAAGAAGTCCTCGCCTTCCTTTTGGGTATAACCCTTGGCCACAAGCCTTGCCTTGTACTTTTCGATTGTACCATCAGGCCTAAACTTTTTCTTGAAAACCCATTTGCATCCTACGGGCTTGCACCCATATGGACGCTCAACGACTTCCCAAGTACCATTAGACATAGTCGAGTCCATTTCACTGCGTACTGCTTCCTTCCAGTAGTCAGCGTCAGGAGATGAATATGCCTCTTCTATGGTTCTTGGGGTGTCATCCACGAGGTATACAATGTAGTCATCTCCAAAGGATTTTGCAATCCTTTGTCTCTTATTCTTGCGAGTATCTACAATGTTGTCCTCCTCAGGATTTTCCTCAGGCGTTTGATCATTGTGTTCTATCGGTGCAAAGTGCTCATGGGGCATGACAGTTTCTTTACTAGAAGTGCTAGGTGTATGTTTCATAGGAAATTCATTCTCAAAGAATGTAGCATCTCTGGACTCAAGAATTGTACCAGCATGCATGTCGGGTACTCCAGAGTTTATTATCAAGAATCTATAACCCACACTGTGGATAG
Organism: Oryza meridionalis; assembly: GCA_000338895.3. Classification (NCBI taxonomy): domain Eukaryota; kingdom Viridiplantae; phylum Streptophyta; class Magnoliopsida; order Poales; family Poaceae; genus Oryza; species Oryza meridionalis. The sequence continues at coordinate 18,846,457 of CM002533.2, forward strand.
TATAACCAAGGAACACACAATCAACAGTATTTGGTCCAAGTTTTCGCTTTTGGCTATAGGTACATTTACCTTGGCCAAACAGCCCCATGTTCGTAGGTATGAGAGATTTAATTTCTTCCTTTCCCATTCCTCGAATGGTGTTACTTCCTTATGCTTCATTGGAATTTTATTCAGGACATGACACGCAGTCAAAACTGCCTCACCCCACCATTCCTTGGAAAGCCCCGCAGTGTCTAACATAGCATTCACCATCTCAGTTAGAGTACGGTTCTTTCTTTCAGCCACCCCATTTGATTGGGGTGAATAGGGAGGCGTCATCTCATGAATAATTCCAAACTCTTCGCAAGAGGATGCAAACTCATTGGAAAAATACTCCCCACCTCTATCAGACCTCAACCGTTTGATTTTCCTTTCAAGTTGGTTTTCTACCTCAGCTTTATAGATTTTAAAGTAATGTAATGCCTCATCCTTTGTTTTCAATAGATACACATAGCAAAATCTAGTGCAATCATCTATCAGTGTCATGAAATATTTCTTTCCCCCTTTGGTCAACACGCCGTTCATTTTGCACAAATCGGAATGAACAAGTTCTAGAGGTGCCAAATTCCTCGCCTCAGATGCCTTGTGAGGCTTGCGAGGTTGTTTCGATTGAACACAAGTATGGCACTTGGAACCTTTGACCAAAGTAAATTTTGGAATTAAACTCATGTTAACTAAGCGCGTCATACAACCGAAATTCACATGACAGAGTCGCGAATGCCACACATTAGACTCCTTATTCTCGCTAATATGGTTCACAGCATTATGATTATTACACATGTCATTCAAAGAAAAGCGGAACAAGCCTCCGCTGTCATAACCTTTTCCAACAAAAGTCCCATATTTAGATACGACACATTTATTGGACTCAAACACAAGTCTAAAACCTTCTCTACACAATAGAGAGCCGCTAACTAGATTCTTCTTTATTGAAGGGACATGCTGCACGTTCTTCAGCTGCACGGTCTTTCCCGAAGTAAACTTCAGATCGACCGTACCAACACCATGAACAGCCGCAAGCGACCCGTTTCCCATCAACAAGGAGGAACCTCTCCCGACCTGATAAGAAGAAAACAGAGAAATGTCAGCACATACATGAATATTAGCACCAGTGTCCACCCACCAATCAGGTGAATGAAAAACAGAGAGAACTGTAGGTAATATTTTACCGTACCCCGATGTTCCTCCGCCCTCGCTAATGACCATGTTGGCAGATTTCCTGTCTTTGCGCTCAGGACAGTCCTTGGCCCAATGCCCAGATTTGCCACACACAAAGCAGTCTCCCTTTGCCTTTCCCTTGCCTTTCTTCTTAAAATTGGTTGCAGCCTTGGGTTTGACATCAGGCTTGACTTTCTTGTTGTTGTGGGATGCATGAGGGTTCTTCTTCTGTACCATATTGGCACTAGAACCTCCCTCAACCTTTTTGCCCCGGACGTCCTTTGCCCTCGCCTTCTCCTCAACACCCAAAGAGCCAATGAGATCAGAAACACTGAACTCTTGTCTCTTGTGCTTTAGAGAAGTGGCAAAGTCCGACCAAGAAGGTGGTAGTTTGGCAATAATGCCACCCGCCACAAACTTGTCCGGCAACTCACAGTTGTTGTTCTCAAGTTCCTTAGCCAGCATCTGAATCTCATGAGCTTGTTCTATTACAGAACGGTCATCGACCATCTTGTAGTCATAGAACTGCTCCATGACATACAGCTCACTGCCGGCGTCAGAAACTCCGAACTTGGCCTCAAGTGCATCCCACATGTCCTTCCCAGAAGGCATGTGCATGTACACGTCCACTATGTTGTCAGCGAGTACACTGATCAATGCTCCACGGAATAGGCAATCCGAAGCCTCGAACTTAGCCTCTTCCTCAGGAGAAAGAGGTGGTTCACTTCGTTTGCCCCGTGAAACATAGAAGCACTGCATCGCTGTCAACCACAATAGTGCACGTGCTTTCCATCTCTTATAGTTTGAACCATCAAAAGCATATGGTTTCAGTGCAGCAGCAAAGCCAACTACCGAAAATGACCTATCAGGTTTTTGGATTGTTGGAAATATAGTCATTAATCGGCATATTTTAATCCAAAAAGTTAAAGCAATAATCATGGCATAAGCAGTGTAGGGTGATCTTAACATAACCAGTAGCATACTATGCGCATCATGAATGTCAGGAACAGGAACATAACAGTAACGCAATAACATGCTAGAGGCATCATGAATAACAGGAACAAGAACATAGCGCACATAGTATAGCGATAGCGCTAACAACAGTAACAGGAGGAGAAGATTATACCCCGAGAATGGCCCTCCGCTGGATGGTGAGGCAGAATTGCCTCCGTGGTTGTTGTCGTTCACGGCACCTCCTGGCGCACCAGATCCAGCTCCTGTCGGTGGCGCATCACCTCCGCCAGCAGCGGCAACTCCAGACATGGCGATGAGCAGTCGTGCGGGAGGCACTCCCCAAAAACCTGATCACCCGCCTACCCGGTGCAGATCTCAGGCGAAAGTGTGGTTTCGGAGGCACTGGTCTTTCCAATCTCTCGTGCGCGCAAGAGATCAGAAACGAGGAAGCGAGAGCAACTCAGGCGCGGAGAAGGAGAAACTAACACCAGGAAAGAAGCAATGAAAACGGATCGGACTCGCGGCCTCCTTATCTATCAGGAGAAAGAACGTGGACGCGCTGTTGCGGAGGGAATCGTGGGAACGTGGGTTAGTGGCTGCAAAAGGATAGCGACGTGACGCACGCACGCCGCCAGCCACGCCTCGCCTCGCCCACGCCCTCGGCCCGGCGCACGCGTGTGGCATTCCGACCCACCTCAACTGGTCAACAGGGAGCCTCCAATAACTCCCTATTTAGGTTGAGATATTTCTCGCTTAAATCCTGAGGTGGTATTATTATCCTCAACACTTATTATGGGCCTTTGAGATTTAATATTATAAGTCGGGCCTAGCCCAATTATTCTAACACTAGGCCTATAGTTCTACTTGTGGGCTAGATCAAAGAGAAACTGTCTAAGCAGGAGAGAGGTAGCGGGCTAGGCCGCGACTGAAAAGGAAAGAAGAAAATGAGTTTTTGACCTAAAATCAAAGAGTATAATGTATAGCAATCTAAAAATACTTTTACCCGTTACAACGCACGGGTATTTTTTCTAGTATCCTTTTAAATTTAAACATAACATATATGAATCCACTCAAAATCTAAAACATCTTATAATGTAAGAGAAACCAGAGCATAGCAGTACATATGACATTAGCTAGAGAGATGCATAGGGATGTAACTATTTCTTTTCGGATTCTTCAGTTCACCATCATGCATGGCTGGATGAGCCGATGACAGTGACTTCTGCTTGAACTATCCAACTCGATCCAACAACAAATCCTGCATCTGTGTTCTTCATCTGATCTCTCCGAATGAATTTGTGCCATCCCCAAGCAGTTCCTTTCCAAGAAAACACGGTGCGGGCTGTGGTTCGCCAAAAAAAAAAAAACAAATAAGAGATGGAGAAAGTAAAATTGATATACATGAAGGTAATTCGCCACAAAACAAATGGGTTGTAAATGTAAACCCTGTTTCGAAATGTGTCAAATTCTAATGCTATTGAAAACTGAAGGAGTTGATATGATGAACCTTTCCGTTGCGAGTGTTTTCCGTTCTTTTGGTTCAGGATGGATATGGTGAATTCTGCCATGATCGCGGACTCAACTGGAGGCATGTTGGAGTTATCATCAAGGCATAAGTAGATGGAGACATAGTCACGGTTGCGATAATCACCAAATGGATCAACACGAAGGTACCTGATATAGAAAAAATCCAATCCATTTATTATGGTCGCATAACTGAAAATCTGAAAGTCTAAGATGTGCTATGAGAAATAAAGTACATCTTAGGGATAAGCTAAATGGTAGGAGACTTGCAATACAATGATCATACTAACAAATATATGGCAAAAAAATATATTGGCATCAATCCAGCTTGCTAACATGGTAAAAAGAATTTCATTTCCTAAGTTTCACAAGTAAATACATGCGGATCACTAGCTCATAACACGCAGCACAAAGACAAAATATGATGGTTTAACTACATAATATAAAAAAAAAAACTGTCTAGTGCCCATTTGATTCTCTCTTTTTAAAGACAAAGTGTTAGTTGATGTCCCATCTTCACGAAACTTTTAAATTCTAATAACACACTAATTCAAATCATATAAAACAAACATAAAACTTACTGGTACCATGTGTGCATACCATTTATGTTCACCAATATCAAACTTTGGAGAACAGATTATGGACTTTAAGTCCAATTTGGAGTCCTCAATGTTCCATGTATAGTTCCCTTGCATGAACCCCTTTGTCTGGAGAAAAACATGCTGAATAGTAACACCCTTAGTATTCCTCGCAGGTTTAAATTTTCTTGCTCTCAATATATCCAAACCAAAGACACATGTATCATCAACAAGGAAATCTGAACCATCCTGTAGCTTCGAAAGGGGAATGAGGTATGTGTACTCTGAGTAGTACTTTGGATAATGGAACTTGTAGCTTTCTGCATGAGTGCATCCAAGTAAAATGTTAGTAAACATAATTAAAAACTTTGAGAGAGGAAAAAGAAAACATAAGCACTGGCATATATGGTGCATATACACATCCTGTCAAATTCATGTTTCTTGTTTGAGCTACTTAAAAGAGTAGACAACTAGACATAACATTTTTCCTCTCGAGATGTGATTGTCCACATGATCAAAGATTCTTGTGAAACCAGCTGAGTGTTTCATGGGCAAAATTAAAAGATCAAGAAAATATTAATGCAAAAAAATACATGGATAATTAACATGTACATTACAAAACTACCTCTTGTTCCATGGTGTGTTCTTCTTGAATGGTTATAAATTGACAACTCGAATGTCGTGTCCACCACGATATCCTCCTCCAAGCCTTGTCGAGTATCCATCAAAAGGTTAGCAGCAACAAATGGTTCGTCAAGGCTGCAACCCTTCTTTTTCATTGGAGTCACTTGCAAGTACCTGTAGGAGAATAGAGGGATGTGTGCCATCAAGAATTTAATCCAATAGTTAGTGGCATGAAATGTTTGTGTATTCCATATTGTTCTTTTCATCCTATCAATCGCTTAATTATTGTTATCCATGGAGATTTAAATTCATCATATTCAATAAAACGAGAATTCTCCTTCCACGAAACTGGATACTACGAACCAGGTGTGCCCACCGTAGTGGAACAAATCGGAGGTGACTGATGTGGCTCCTCGCTGAAGTAACGCAGAGAAGCCATAAATCTTCCATTGGAAAGCTGGTTCACGTTCTTTTACAAAAGGAGCATTTTGGGGCTCGTTCGAATCTGAAATTTGATTTTGCAAGATCAATTAATAAACTCTTAGGACATCACTGATACGATCTACCATGATAATGCTGCCATGAATAATTTTCTTTAAGAAAAATAACATTGAGCACTGTAACAAATATGTATGCGCATGCAAATCCCTTGCTAGGGTTAAGATTGAGCACTGTACTATCATTTATATCTTTCTATCCAGCACATTCTTTTGTCTTGTGTCTTTTGCGGGGCATATCTGGTTTTTGATACTACAAGTGGGTTTTGGGCTGTTAACACCTAGTTTGGACAATACCCTTTTTCTAGCAGTGTATCTCTTTTTTTAGCACTATATACTATTCAATCTCTTATTTGGCACTAATTTCTCAATGAGAGCGTGGGCAGAGAATATGCAAATGATTTATCCTTAAACAAATTGGCACCATAAAATTAAGCATCTACACACTGATTTTTTTAGTCCTAAAGAATCGATATAGACATCCGTTAATCATTTCAGTGCACACAAGTATCCATGCAATCATTTAAATCTATCTAGCCATGATATTAGGATAGTTTGTAATTTTCGGAGAATTTAATTAGCATAGACAACACTTTCCCTGAATTTAAGAATTAATAATTTTCAAAATATTTCTTTCTCCATTTTGAGAGCAGTAACCATTTTCAAAATCATATAGCACTGAAGAGAAATTTACTGCTAAGAATTCAAACTTTATCTTTTTTTGGCAGAATGAATTAAAACTTCATTAGGATATGAATGCTATGTTTTATACTCCAAAATACAAGTCTGCCCATTGACAATTGCAGTACACACAAGTAAAACTAATGTTACTGCCCATTTGCCCAAATATCTTTTGCACTAACTTAAATACCCATACATACCGATGCACAGGTTAGAATGACTAATGTGTTAGTAGTGTCTAATCTAATCTGAACAAAGAAAACTTCAAATGAGATCCAGGTTGAGAGAGCAGTTTTCAGAAAAGAATACTTACAAGCACCTGCAGCACGTCTAGCACGTCCAGCAACGTTGCCCATGGTTCTCTCTTCGAGCTCCCTTTTTAGATCCCGTCTCCAGTAAATTAACCTCAGCATATACTAGGTGATAATTAATAACAAGAGATTAAGTGTCAACTTTCACGGCAAAATATATATCTCATCTCAAAGGTTTAGTGCAGCCAGCCTGATGTAACAATCATATCTCATAACCAAGAACTCTAGAAAAAAATAGATTGATGAGCAGCTAGGTTTTGCTAGTGAAACGACAAGATCACAGATGTAGGATCAGTACCTTAATCCACTCACTGAAAAGGATTTTATTTACCAAGAGATCATAATGGCATCAGATAACCAAAAAAAAAAAGCACGATTTTTCTCATCTGCGAGAAAGACAATGTACATACCTAGCAAACAGCCAGATCGCCCTCGCAGTCGCCGCCCAAACAAACACACACGAACTCGTCGCGTTTATCTCAACTGATCAACGCCTCCACCGGCACACACATAATCCTGAGATTTATAGGGAACAGGAAAAAAAAACGAGGCCCAATAGATTGATTTTTTTTTTGGGCCAAGATTGAAGGGCCCGATTATCACGTACAGGTTTTACCAAAATCGTTAAACCATATATGGCGGCATGCAACAAACACAAGTTGTCAAAAACTCGAAACGATAATGTAATTCAGAGAGGCATCATCAAGCAGAACAACACAGGCTGATCAGCAGATTAACATATGCTGAATTTAAAGACACCGAGATGACAATATATAATGTCAAATGCTTATACCATCCATGCATAAAAGTGGCTCAAAACATAACATTACTCTCCAGTTCTACATAGATAGATAGCACGATATACTCTCATATTTTTCTCAGCATCCGTTGCTCAGGTCATCTTAACTACCATAAGAATATCATTGATGAGACAAGTTCTTAGTGATGCTACCATAATTTTATGATAGATAGTTTGCCAGCAGGATGCAAGGTCATTGTTTCTTCCCTAGACCACAATCTGACTCTCACTGGATGACCCGATGATGGTGATGTCTGCCTTAACAATGCAGCTTGATCCGACAAGATCCTTCAGTTTGTTGAGCGCGATGAAGTTGGACCATCCCCAGCCATTCTTACTAGCGAAGACAAAGCGACCTGCGATAGAGACAAACTAAGAATGAGATGCTGCAAAAGAAGAAGCAGTCCCTGCATATTAATTCATTCCACAGGAGCTGTCATGGAGAAGCTGAACCTGAAACTTTGTGAAGTTGCGCATTGTTTTGGTTCAGGATGGATAGTGTCAGTTCGATCATCATCCCAGGCTCTGGAAGGAGCTTGTCCCAGGATTGCGGGAACAAGTACATGGAAAGGGAAGTAGTGCTGTACTCATCACCACGCGGATACATTCTGATGAACCTGGGACCAAACGAGTCCAGTTATGACTTATGAGCATACACATGCCAAGGGAAAATATACCATATGATTCTAGGTTCATCGGAAGATAGTGTTGTTGATACATATGTCAAGTGGCTGTTAAATAGGATTGAACTATCAGAAATAAGATATGCCGTTTATGTTAACAGACTAGAAATATTGTTCCCTAACTGAAAATATACTACCGTTGGAGTTATTCAGGTCTGTTGCTTAGAGATAAATCCTCGATAATTTAACTGGAACATGGTATATTTGCAGTACGATATACAGGACATGGAAGACAACTACCTTTTTCTAATTGAATCCACTACTGATGTTAACTGCCATGAACAACTCAATGTTTCTGGCCAGCATGAAATTAGAAATCTAATGTGTGATAATGAGCAATTGCACACAGAAAGGACCAGTAACATATAAACATCAATAAAATTGTAACCAGAACAGATGCATACCATTTGCGTCCACCAATTTCAAATGCAGGTGAAAGGACCGATGGCTTCAAATCCAACTCAGGGAAGTTGTTCATGGTCCAGGTGTAATCCCCTTTAGTGAAATCCTTCTTCTGGAGGAAGAGATTCTGAACAGAGACAAACTTCTTCTTCTGGAGGAAGAGAAACTTCTTCTGAACTTTAACATTCTTCTTTTTAAGAGAACGGCACACATCTATTTGTAATATCTCCACACCAAGGACACAAGTATCATCAAGCAGATACTCAGATGATTTCAGTAGGTCTTCAAGGGAAATCAAGCATATATTCCTTGAGTGTGTGTTCTTGACGTCGAAGTTGTAGCTAGCTGCTCATGGTTAAAATGTGGCAAAATTAGAGAAATGTAGTCTTTTAAGCTGCAAATAGCTCTGCTGCAACATAACTAGACCTCACAACAATTGAACATTTGCTCTTTTAAAGGGGGGAATCATGTATGCACTATACAGCACTACCATATGTTAACTGCAAATATCGATAGGTTGATGAAACCAAAGTTGGTAGCATAAGACAACACAAAGTGAATTAAACAATGTGGAAAGTATTTGATCATATGTATTTACACATTGAATTAAAGCGGTGGAATTGAGATAATATGTTCAATACTGTTCCAAATTCAGGAAATTACCTTTGACTACAAGAAAATTTCCCTTCGAATGGTTGTACATTGACAGCACGAACACTGCATTCATTGTGTAATCTGGCTTAAAGCTTAGTCGGGACAGCACAAGAGAAAGAGCAACATGTGGAGTTCCATCACCAAGGGTTTTATGCATTGGAGACACTTTCAAGTACCTGTATAATGAGAATCAATGAGCATAATACCAACTCAGATTAAAAATCAAGGCTGAAGTAATAACAAATCCTAATTTCTTCATTCATCCTATCAAACATCACCTTGCAATTTCCATTTTATAGAGCGCTGAGACTAATTACTTAGCTACATTGATTTTTTTTTTGAGGGACATGAACATGTAAGACTATTTCGCAATTCTTATTGTTTATAGGCAACTATTTTATCTCTTGAACATATCAAATGAACTGATGAATGACGCATGGTATCTGCCTAGTCGCATGCAGTTTTAAATCTAATGCATAGTACTGCCGTAGTGTCTTCACAGCTATGCGTACCAATTGTATCCAGAGCAATGAAATGCAGCAGACTTGGCTGCTAAAGCTCCCCTCTGAAGTAGAGCTGAGAAGCCATAAACCTTCCATAAGAACACTGGATTATGGATCTTTACCAGCAGTGCATCGGCTGAAATCAAGATGTCAAGGGTATTAACTCAAACTACACAAGGCAGAAAGGAAGAGGAGTTACTCCCGTGTAAGGCAGGAAATCTGCTGTTGTGTATGTGTCACATCATTGCTTGGTCCACATATAAGAGCATATCTAATCGTATGAGAACAAAGACAACTCCGAAAAACTATCCGTTCTTTGCAGTAAAGTCAGAATTAGTACATAATACTATTTTTTGTCAAGTCAACTGATGAAAAAGACCGACCAAATTTCATTAAGATTAGGGAGGTATAGGTTAATATTACATCGACAAGTTCTTGAAACCAGTGTGAGATTGATAGTAATCCCACCTCAAAGGCATGAAGACAAAAACCTTCACACTACAAACACTTAGCCATCAGAGACAATGAAAAACTCTGCTTTCTTCCACACTGTGATCTCGTCCTTAATGTCACCAAAGATCCGGCCAACAGTACGGGAACACTGATTGGACAAGTGTGCATTTTGTTCTTTCCAAATCATCCAGCAAACAAGCATTACCATGGTATCAAAGTGTTTCCTATACAAAACTACAGGCCATAACCCCATGGGCCATGGCACAAGTAATTAACCAGTGCCAACATATTGTAGCCAAGATTACACCTAGCCAGAGTCAATAGGCAGTGCTTATGAAAACTAGTAGTTCAAGCCTCAAACTCATATCTATCTATGCCATTTGCTATACCTTCTGATCAATGAGACCAAACCGCTCAACACGATGACAAAGGTAACTAGTTTCCAGGAACTAAAATTACAATTTTTTCTTGACATTTTATTTCTACATGGAAATATCAGAAATCTGAAACAGAATCGACTGACACCACTGGTGTGGTGAACCGTGTTCTGTGCTTCTACCACAATAATTTCAGTAGCTAGTAGGTTAGTAGCAAGCAGAAGAGATTAAGAGTCTCAAAGGGAATCCTTACGAGCACCAGCAAGGCAGGAGTTGCCCATAGCTTTTTACCACTTCGTCTTCTTGGGAATAACCTGTAAATGAAATCCATCTTCAGCCAATAACGCAGAGCTAGGAACTTCAACAATATTGCACATTCCAGAAAGAAAAAAAAATGTTTGTAACATGAGGGTCCTCAAGAACAGTGCATATCTTGACCAAGTAACCACCACAAGAAACAAGAATACACAAACATGAAAAATTGAGGATCCTCATGTTACAAAAGACAGGTGCTTTATTCTTAAGCAGTCAGATCAAAGAACCACACTATACTCTGGAACGTCAACAAAGCCAAGAACTTGCATTGCACACACACAAACCACAAGCCAATAACTTCCAATAGAAATAAAGAGCTAATAATTGATCGAAGAATCTTGCACACTATAAAAAACAGAGACGAGCCATAGAACACAAGAATCCTCAACGGCGGATCAAATCAAAACTGCAAATCTTATAACCAAGTAATAACTGGGGAGTACAAGAAATACACTGGAAAAAAAGAGAAGAAATATCAAGAGGTAAAAACCCCATTCCACTCGAGCAGGCAGATGAAACAAAAACACTCAAAGAAAGCCAGGAACTTTTATTGAAAAAATCAACTAAACGAGAAAAGGAAAATCCCTCCTTCGGCCGTCCCGGCAGAAAAGGAAAATCCCATCCAGAAAGCCAAGAACTTGCATGAATTGAAATCCCCTCCACTGTTGAAACAACCCCGAATACCGCTGGGCTCACAAAACGATTGGAAAAATTCGCTCCTTTCTCAGCCTCTGACCATCAAACAGAGCACGCATACTCCATCCCTCAAAGGCACGAAGCTTTTCTACGGATCGGGAGAAGCCAAGGGAGGAGAGGGGCCGAGATTTGTGGGGGAATGCACATACCTCGCACTCGCAATCGCAGTCACAGCGCCGCTTCCTCGCAGACGTGGGAGGCGAAGCCCTGGGCACAAGTGGGGGGCTTTTATGGAGGTGAAGCAGACGAGGATGAGGAAGGAGGGGTAGAACCGTCATTTCGATCGTACTTTGCTGGACAGGTGTCCCAACGGCACCGAGGAAAAAGGGATAGAAATAGTCACGGAAATTTCGGATCGACTCAGCGCCTTTTGCATATAAGAGCAAGTTTAATAGTATATCTAACTACCGACTACGAATCATCTATAGCAAATACATACGATAGCTGTTTACAATATCTGGTCCCACCTGTCATACATACATTACGTCTTGGAGTCTATGCTGTCATATACACATTACGTCTTGAAGTCTATGCTATAGCTGGCTACATATATGTAGCTCGATGCTCTTCTCTCTCCTATTTTATTTTTTTAAAATATGTTTATAGCTTGCTTATAGTCTGCTATTGTACCTGCTCTCTAAGGATACCGTCATATCCGACCGTTATCTTTTCTTTTTCATGATGTGTAAATTTTGTTTTTTTTCTAATTTCTTGTTACATCGTATTACTATCGATATTGAGTAGCTTAAATGATAAATATGATCAACTACCAACCAATCCAGCGTGGTATGGCTCACATGTTGCCTTCTCCACTTATCTCTTGCGGAGTTGCAGCGGCAGTAGTATTTTTTGAAGTGAAAACCGAAGGCCCACTATTAAAATTTCACATCTTTGATCAACATTTTCAGCAATAGTTTCAGGTGTTCCTTTCTGTGGGCGGATTGCATTTTGGCAATTCTCGTCCCGCCTTCAGCAACGTTGGTCGATGTAATAATTTTGTAACCTGTACTCTCTTTATCTTAATGAAATTTTGATCGAACTTATCTTCGGTTGACCCAGCAAAAAAAAAAAATCAACTTTGCAGAATATCTGTAAGCACTGTTGTCACCGTTCAGGCTTTGCTCTTTCAGAAATGGCATTGCTTTGTGTGCATGTTCAGAACTTCAGACAAGAGTTGCAGTGGTAATATTTTTCAGGGGAAAATCCAACTCTTAGTCCACTGAAAAGAAAATTGTGATAGAAAAAGAACTCTATATCTTTGATCACAAACAAGATCAACCGCTTCAAATTTCTATAAGCAATGTCATCACAGTTCTAGCATGTTCTTCAGAAATGGCATTGCTTTGCGTGCGTGTTCAGAACATCAGACCAAAACCGGCGATGTTTGAGGTGCTAGCTACCTTCCTCCTCAACAGAAATGGAATCGCTTCTGGTGCAGATGAGCATATGAAGTTCCCACGAAATTTCGCAGCAATTCCAGGCAATTTCTCACACTGAATCAGTACATTTATAGGCAAAACACAAAAGCTCACAGTAGTTGAGCCTTCTCTTTTCGGGATAAACTATAAACTCAGCATGTGAGTGAGCCTTTTCTCGTCAGTCTGATTTGGCTTCTGTTTTTTCTCTCATCGCTGACTAAATTCACGCATTAATTGTGCCGCCGATCAATCTGCTAAAGATCGTCATCGTTGTCGAACAGGAAGGAAATAATACGTGTGCTAATTAAGCTTCACTTTCTTTAATGATGCAAACTAGCATGGTGGTCCGCGCGGATTACGCGGCTAGTATCATTATATTTTCTCTCATATAATAGCATATATGTTTTCTCATTATATTATTTAAATATATTAAAATGACAACATAATTTTAAATTTTGCAATAACTTTACAAAACTACTAATATGTAATATTCATATTATATTTTATATACGTGTTAGTTATTAATTATTTTTAATATCAAATTTTAGTTATTTGTAAATTATATATATTTCTATATGTACTCTAGACTCGTCTTTTAATATTTCTTTTTTTTAATTCTGAATTTTCTGTAAATTAAATTGTATTTCTATATAGACTCTATGCTCTTCTTCCAATATTATTTATTTTATTTCTGAATTTTTATTATTTCTAATTGTATTTCTATGTGGACTCTAAACTCATCTTTCAATATTATTTAATTTTTAATTTTGAATTTCAGTTACTTCTAAATTGTATTTCTATATTGACATTAAACTCTTTTTCCTATGTTTTTCTTAATTTCGAATTTTAGTTAGTTTTAAATTCCTATATAGACTCTATTTCTAATATTCCTTATTTTTTAATTCCGAATTTCTATTTTTTTCTTAATTGTATTTCTATATGGACTCTATACTCTACTTCTAAAATTCCTTATTTTTAATTCCGAATTTCTATTATTTCCTAATTGTATTTCTATATGTACTCTATACTCTACTTCTAATATTCCTTATTTTTAATTCCGAATTTCAGTTATTTTCTAATTGTATTTCTATATAGACTCTGGTCTTCTCTTCTAATATTTCTTATTTTTTAATTCCGAATTTCAGCTATTTCTAAATTGTATTTATATATGTACTCTGTTTTTTCTTTTTCTCCGATTAATGTGAGAATTTCTAGGCCATGAGAGCGAACGTGGAGACTCCTTTTTCTATTCCTTTAATAATATAATAGATGTTTAGCATTGATTCAGAAACTTCAGAAGAAAAAGAAGGAAACCTTGCGTGCTCGAATTGCTCCTTCAAATGCAGTCATGCAGAGTTTACACCAATGAAGAATGGATGAAAAGAAGTGGTTAAAATGATCATCCTTTCTAGTGAGAAATCAGAAATTCTTAAAACGAGAGAAAATGGAAAAGGCCATGCCATTTCCGGATTTGCGTTGGTGAAGAAGGAAGCGATTGTTCTTCCGAGTTAAGCGGGTGGTTTGCACTTTGCAGTTGCTCTTTTCTCTTTAATTATCTGGTTAATTTCAGGATTGAAATAGTACAATAAACACATACCAATTTTCAACTTTGTAAAACATTTTCTTCCCTTTTACTACAAGGTTGAAAATAGTTAAAATACTTTGTAAAAGGGAAGAAATATTTTCTGCACTTATCCAGTTCGTCAGGACTTGAACCTCCATAAAAAAACCCGCCTTTGGCTAGAGAGCAATTTAAGATACTAAATGTTGGATGATAAAATTGCTCTTGGCTAGGTCTTTTGCTCAACCTCCAATCTAACGTCCGCTGCAGATTTGTAGAAAAGTTCAGGGTTTTTTTTAACTTTTAAGCAGCATGTGCTGATCGTTAGTTGGTGTTCTTGTCTTTCTTGGCGAGAAATTCTCTCTTCGTCGTTGCAGAAATTAAGGATGAAATGTATTTTTTGTTTGTTCTACCTGTTTCTGGGGTGTGGATTTTATACTTCTTGGTACTCAGAACTCAGTGTGTTTGTTGATGTTCGGTTATAATTGTTCTATGAAGATTTTTCAACTAAAATTTGAAGATCCTTTTGTGTTCTTCAATCTGCATCATGTTATGATTGACTGATGTCTGATGACCAATCTTACTTGCAGTTGCAAAGGAACCGGGGAAGACAAAGAATCCGAGCCATGGGCAACTCCTGTTTTGGTGATAAGGTTGTTGACTTGTTGTCAAGATGTTAATTCGAAGTTAAAAACATTTGTTTCACTGATCAACTTTGTATTCTTTATTTGGAAATACAACATGTATGCATCTGCATTTGCTCATGGAGACTCTTCTGGCTCATATTGGTTGTTAGTTATGAATCTTGTGATATGTTTGCTCTTTGTGCTAATTTCAGCTAATGCTATGCTGGAGTACACCAACAAACCAACTTTCAAGTCAATACTTAGGAGATTTACCAGTCAGCTCTCACATTTTTCTCCTGTGGGTATAAATGGTATGTATCATAGTAGCATGTTTGAGAAACACATTATATCAAGGTGATCCTATTGCCCTAAAAACACTTTTGGTCTCTACATAGCTAAGATGCAAAAACCAACACACACCAAAAGAAAGAGATTATAGGGAGTATTAAAGACCATCAATTCTGAGACTAGATCATCATTCATGTTCTCGGGTAAAATACTCCTAGACCACTTTGAGTTTGTTTCATGATTGTACCCTGCTACACTTCAAAGAATAACCAACCAATAGGCCGGTTTGGAATGCAGTGGGAGCGGGGACGGGGAATGAAGGATCATCCCCACCCCCGCGAAAACCGATGGCAACACGTCTCCTCCCATTTAATTCCCCATGATGAACCAATTCTAACCATCCCCGCCTCCTAATGGGTGAATTCACCGCGGGGAAACGGTGAACGGGACACCACTACCATCTCTAGGACTATCATTGAACAAAAAAAACTTAAATTCTGCATATATTTGTGTGTGTGTGGGGGGGGGGGGGGGTGTTGTTGGGGGGAGAAGGGAGAAGTGAGGAGAGGAGAGAGAGATAAGGGAGAGAGAAGGCCCCACATGTCAGTGGATCCCACACATTTTTTTTGAATGACAAATGGGGTCCCACACACATTTTTTAATTCTAATGCCATCTAAGCGTCACGTCAACGCCAAGTGGAACGAAGACTAGGTCAATACAGCCACGTAGGCGCCACGTTAGCAAAACCGCCCTCCAAAACCACCGAGGGAGCCAAATTGCACTGGTTTTAATAGTTTAGGGGGAAGTCGAGATATCAGGTATTGTGGTTTAGGGATACGAATCAGATTCGGTCAGCAGTTAAGGGAGTCAAAGTGAACTTATTGCCCACGTACGACGTCCTTCGGCCCAAAGGCCCATCCTTAATTCCCTACGGGCTACTGCACCTATGATGCACGCGGCATCTGTTTGGTCGGCCCAACCGTCTCGCCGGCCGTCTCCGGCGGCCGCACGTTGGCATTTACCGCGCGCGGTGGCGCCGGTGCGACGTGCGTGCGGCCCAGCTTTATGTGCACCAGAAAAAGGCGACCCCATCGGTCGGGTCGGTCGGTTGGCGCCTCACCTCGCTCCCAACCACCGCGAGGAAACGCGATCAAAAAGCCGCAGGCGCGCACAGCCCACGCGCGACTTTGCAAAGCCCACGACGGGGAGCGCGCGAGGGCGATGGGCTCGACGAACAGCCCGGTGGTGGTGGTGGTGCCGGACCCCGTGGTGGTGGGGGTGGGGGTGGGGCTCCACCACCCGCACCCGGCCGCCGCGCTGCTCTCCCGCCGCGTCGCCATGGCGCGGGACTACGCCGCCGCCGCCGCCGTCCTCCGCCCGCCGTGGCTCCTCGACCTCCTCCCCTTCCTCATCGTCCTCCTCATCGCCGCCCACGTCCTCGCCCTCGTACGCACGCGCCTCCCCCTCCTCCCCCTCTGCCATCGATTCGGCCTAAAATCCCTTCTCGGCTTCTCCCCCGCAGGGCTACTGGATCTACAGGCTCGCCACCGACGGCTCAAGGCAGCCCGCGCGGAGCAAGAAGCACTAGCCGCCCCCGCCCCAGGATGTAAGCTCCTCCAATTCCTCCTCTTCCCCTTTTTTCCCCAATTCTCTCATCTAAATTTACCCTTGTACGGTCACGTTGCGAATGATAGCCAGTTGCAAGAACTGTTACTAACTAGGAGTAGTCTGGATGTGCGAGGACAGTCTGAAAATGTCTAGTTGAAATCTCGCTGAATTTGTGGGCTATCAATATCATGAAGGTGCACGAATTGCAAAAAAAATGTACAACTACTACTAATAATTTACCCGTGCACTGTGGTGCTGTGACTCTGTGAGGAGATAGACTGATAGACAGTCCTCGAGAGAACAGGTTACTAGCCTGGTCCTTGATGTGCGAGGACCGACTGTCTGAATGTCCTGTTACGCGGGTGATTCGTACGAAATCTGCATAATTGTAGCTTCTTGGAAGGTTCATGAAATGCTAAATTGTTACTCCTTTTCTTTTCGGTGAATCAATCACAATTTGCACATTTTGGTCTGGTTTCTCTTGTTGGTCTAAGCGCTGCTTTGATTTTCTCTTTTAGTGTACTGACCTGTAGGGCAGCTTATGAATAAAATTTTCTTACCTGACAATATATGGGGATCCTTTTAGATTAGGTATTGCATATTGGATAATGATGTGTTTTGGCTGGATATGTTTGGTGGATTAGGATTGATTTCTCCAATAATACTTCTAATATTTACTCTCTGGTCCTTATTAATTCTGAGTATCCACCACGTATTATCATCGAACACTTTATGCTTTATGATTGTTAACAACTTTACTTCATGAAAACCTGATTTCTTTGATCTATGGATTCTATGCTGCCGCTGAACTCAGCATGAACCATGGTACATTCGAACCTGGTGTACTCATAATTCTTAATGTTGATGTCAATGAACCTCAAAATTTTGTAAAGAGTAATTAAACATATCTGTGTAGACTCATTTTCTGAATTAGATGAATTGGATCTTTCAGAGCTTCTCTCCTACCCACCTACTCATTATTCTTGTGGGTGCTACTTGTGCCTCTTGTACCCTGAATGGTGGTTGGAAGTTTTAAAACTAAGCACTAGTTTGATGCTTATGCTATCAAGGTTTCAGTAAAGCTTTATTGGCTCACATTTATTGAACTATGGGGTGGTAGCAACTAACAGCAAATTTTGAATGTGTTTCTGTTTGTAGTTGTATTACATTCATTTTACACCCTGTTCATGTTGTTATTCTCTGCTCCCTCATGTGCTTTCGGTACTTTTACCACTGAACATAAGTTTCAAGCCTTCTTGTGCTGTTCATACTTCATGCCTTTAATAACCATTTGCTGAAGCTTAATATTTGACAAAGAAATTTTTTGACTCAACAAAATCTAATTTATAAGCTCTGTAGCAGATCTGAATCTCACATCTTTTTCCAAACTTAACCGTGAGGTGTAACTAGAGTTAAGGCTTCCAACGCGTATCTATTTATCATGCCACCACAACTCCAAAATTGACCATCTTTTGTTTCTTAAGCTGACATTGACAAAAGAAAAGGAAGGATAATACCATTCATTAGCCTGTATAATATTTAAATAGTTAGGTTTAAATGATGGCAATAACATAGATTTGTCCTCAGCAAAGCTTTCTAAAAAAACAAGATGAGGTGTCTAAAGCATTGGCAGCTTGTGAGCTATATTTTATTTAGAGTAAAGTGCATTGGCGGTCCTTAAACTTGTAGGGCTGTGTCATATAGGTCCCTAAACTCTCAAAATGCATATCCAGGTCCCAGAACTTGTCAAAGTGTATCATCTAGGTCCCAAATTGACACATTCCCTCTAGGATCCTACGTGGCGCTGATGTGTCAATGCCACATGGATGTGACGTGTCCTTTTTTTTCTTTTCTTTTTCTTTTTCGTTTTCTTCTCATTCTTCTTTTTTTCCTTTTTTCTACACGGGTCACAGAGAAAGGAGAAGAAAGGGGAAAAAGAGGAAAAAAAAGAAAAAAGAAAAAATTTTAATGGGTCCCATTTGTCAGTCAAAATAATGCCATGCCATGTCCGTGTGGCATGCCACATCAACGCCACGTAGGATCCTGAAGGGGTTGTGGCGATTTGGGACCTAGATGGCACACTATGACAAGTTCTGAGACTTGGATATGCATTTTGAGAGTTTAGGGACCTAAATGACATACCCCTGCAAGTTTAAGGACCGCCCGTACACTTGTCTAAAGCATTGGCAGCTTGTGAGCCATATTTTATTTATGATGAGCAAGAATAACCTGAAGGGATATCTTGCCATGTTTATTCACTGGACATTTATCAAGAAGATGACTGTTTCTGAATTCTAATGAACTGAAAACTGATGATAAAGGTTTGTTTATTCTGTCCATATAATATATCTTTTTTCTAAGGCAACAGTGAAGGGGGGAAACATTTGCTGCAAATACCATTCTACCACGATTTATTATGTTCCCTTCTTTCGTTGAGGGCAATGAGTACTGACTGTTTTTATATATAAGTAGGACTTTAATTTCAACTAGTTTATGTCCTTTATCAAAGGCATATAGTGTGTTTGGTCACAGTATTATGATATTATCTAACCCAGGCAGGCGCCCTGCGCAATGGCAGTGCCCAACACCGAGCCAATGTTCAGGCCCATACTTGGTACAGAAGCAGTCGACAGCAACCATAGCTATTGACTTTTTAATATATTATGTTATCTCTGTGTAGTTTGTTAATCGATCTATATCACAAATGCATTTCTTCTTAGTACCGCTTCGATTCTCCCATTGCTCCAGTATAACAGAGAGATAACAGTTTAATTACCACCTGTTGATTTTTAGATTTTCTCACCTTTGCAGTTGCAGTAGATGTCACAAAGAATTCTCTCATGTCATTATATGTTTAGTGATTTCTACTAAGATTAACTAGAAAAATCAATAGTCAAAGGTGTGTATTGGATACCATACCAATGTCTCGAAAATAGAAAGTAAAAAAAAATAACTCTTAGATAGGATGCCTGTGCTATGGCTTACTCTTTTCCCCTTTTCTGGTTAATATTATGCTCACCTTACGGCGGAGGTATCATCTCTTTTTCACATCATTTCGTCTGTTGCACAGAATAGCATTTGTCAAAGCAAAACCGCAAACTGAAATTTTGAGTGGCCTCAAAGTCCCCATAGTAATGTTCAAATGTCATGAACATTTTGTAATCAACTGAATTCATCCATTTTGTTGCAGGTTTCCTGGTAATTCTTTCCATTTAGATCTGGCGTCCTCTGCTTGTTGATCTCCAAGGTTTCCAATGCGAAGTGATAGCGTGGAGAACCCGTGAAAGGACTAGAAACGGAACCAGTCTTCCAGTGATTTTTGTTCAGATGTTGGTTTCAAAAGTGACGTTAGCTGAATACCCCTGTGTGAAAAGAAGACCTTGTGATCATAAATAGGTACTTAGTTGTTGAAAAGGTTTGTCATTAGTTGATCTTTCATGTAAAGACCAGTAGCAGGTAGACAGGTGTTGTCGTGTCTATCTGATTGTGCATGTACATCTTGAGCAACTTTTTCTTTGCTCGACTCAGATACAGGCGAAGCTTCAGGCTCCACCATTTTTCTTTCTATCTGTCTGAAGAACGCAATACCAATAAGTAACTGAAGATTCCACATGAGCCATGCCATTGCAACCTGCTCGCCATGGCTATTTTGCAGCCCAGATCAGCACACATTTACCAGATGTTTCTAATGGGATTGGAAGTGTTTCTTATCTGATCCAAAGTGTCGGCATTCCATTTGGTAACCCTTTACACTTGCTAAACTTTTTCAGCCCCAGCACATATCCAACTCAAAAAAGAAAAGAAAAAAAAAGACTAGAGAATTTAAGATTTAAGAACATCCGAAAGAGCACAGACAAAAGCATATGCACTATATGCATGCATATATATTTTTGCAAAAGCAAAGATCTCACACAAAAGGCGTGAGAACAAGGCGTACCAAATAGTCCACATGTTCCTTTCTCATCAGGCTTCTCTTTGCGTTTCCTGCTCAAAAGTATGGTCACTATGTGGCCTTTTTTTCTCATGGAGCGGCATGAACAAAATGGTACAGAACAACACAAAGCAGATGATGCTTTTCTGACCTTCAGAGAAACATTCTGATCTTCAGAAGAATGACAAAGAGAATGAGAATATCATGCTTTCAGCTGTTCAATCTCCCGTATGAATAATATCAAAAACGAACCAAAGCAGAGAGGGGGTTCTCACAGCATATATGTATGTATGACATTCAGAATCAATGTCTTTTTGCTCATCAAAGCTGGGGCCAAACTAATCACAACCACACTGGCCCCCCAAAGAGAGTATGAGACTGCTCTGTTGAGTCATGATATACTAATCAATTGATACATGATATGTTCACATCAAGATATGGGCCGGAAGAACAATGAGGTGTCGCCATTCAGCTAGCGGCAGATGATGCAGAGAACCACCGCGACGATTATGATCAGGATGAGGAGCGGCAACGAGATGATCAACACGAACTCCATTGTTCAGCTCACCCTGCAATTCAAACCAAAATCGATAAATTCCTTCTTCGTCAATTCTAGGCAGCACCAAAATATTTCTCTAGAAAAGAAAAAAAAATCTCTAGACAAGAAAAGCAGCAAAATGCTGTCATGATGTTTTTTCTGTACTTATTTGTTCTGAAACATGCAGTATAAGGGTGCTCCAACCGTAGGTTTGTGATTTGCAAAATTGTATAGCACGATGAATTTATTCACATACATTTTTTCTTGAGAAAACATATCATTGGGTGAAGAAACCGTAAATATGACGTGATTGAGCGAAAAAGGCAGGAGCTCTACCTCATGAATTAAAGGGACGAAAACGAGTTAGGGTACAGAGCAAGAGAGGGGATGGAAAGCTTCCTCACACACCTCACACTCGTGGCAGCGAAACTGCACGAGACAGGGGCGGAGGAGGAGATATACGCGATTACAAGAAAGTCGCACTCGCACATCATAATCCATCAAATCAACATTTGTTCTTTGGAATCAATGCGAGTGAGGAGATAAACCTCACCGAATTTCTCAAGGATTGGTTAACTTCTAACGCGCAAAACTGAATTTCTTTTGCTGTTGTTTGAAGCATTCGGAATTCCGGTTATTTCATAAAAAAGAGATCAATTTCCGACATGAATCGTTGCCTCTTGGATTCAGCTAAGATCAGAATAGTAGCATTGTCGTCGTTTCATCAGCTAAATGTACAGCTAAACGCTAGCTGCTTCTGCTGCTGGAGTGTCTGCCCATGTTACAAGTACTAGTACTAGTTGGCAACAGTTGGATCCGATTCCAATTAGATAACACTACTAACCCACATCTCACTCTTGACTGTTACTATTAGATGACTCCACAAGTCAACAGATGAATCTTAAACCTTGCTCTACTAGAAACAATTTATTGGAAGCTACAGTTGATGGTTTCTCAACCACTCCATTTCCTACACAAATCCAGTAGCCATTAATGCCTCTCTCTCTCTCTCTTTTTCTCGGAGAAAAAAAAAATAGCAGAGCAAGCAACCATGAGTAGTCTCAAACTCTCAAATGTCAAATCTACTAGAGCTAATTAATTAACTACATAGTAGTAAAAGCTAGCTCAAACAGTTAAAACAGATGATCAATCAATAGATCTGGAAAGAACCCACCCGATGAAATGAAAAAGGTACAGTACTTGTACTACTACATCAGTACAGCTGCAGCTAATCTTGAATTAGTTAGCTAGGACAGATGCACAGCGTTGGCAAGATCGATTCGAAAGGAGGGGGGGATAGATAATCAGCAGCACTGCACATGATGGTGCCATGGCGACTTAGCAGCGCAGCAGCAGAAGGATATCCGGAACGATTTGGGACACTAGGGCGGCGTGAATCCAGAAGCTTAGCTCTGACGCTATGGCGTATGGACCGTACTAGTAGTGGTAGTAGTAGGTACCTGCAGCGAATCGACCGATCGGCAGATGAGATGAGATGCTCGTCTTCTTGTTCGGCTGCAGCTGGTGGTGGTGGTGGTGGTGGTGCAGATGCAGAGCAGAGCTTAGTCCTGACGATGACGGCGATGGCGATGGCGATGCATGTGTGGGAGAGAGGCGAAGCCGCGAAGGCGGAAATGGGCGGTGGTGGGGGTGCGAGCCTAGGGGAGATGAAGCAAGAGTACGGAAGGGAAGAGGCCAAAAGCCCAGAAAAACCGCGTGCCACGTGCCGGACGGTGCTGCCTGCAGCTAGGAATCATCTCTTTTCACGCACTCGCCATGGACAGGTTACGCACGCTTGGAATCGATGCCTTTCATGTTAAAGCTGGGTTCGGTTGGTAGGGTTGCGAACTAATCCCTCGTATAGAATGGAGTGATTCGATAATAAAGTATTTAGTTATTTTTTTAAAAAAGTTAGATTAATACGGTTTTCTAAAGCAATTTTCTTATAGAAAATTTTTAAAAAATAACACCATTAAGTAGTTTGGAAAGCATATGCGCGTGAAAAATAAGAGAGAAGAGTTGGAAACCTTAGCTCTTGTTTAGTTCTCAACTTTTTCTTTAAACTTTTTCATCACATCAAAACTTTCCTATACATAAACTTTTATTTTTTTCTTCAAATTTTTAATTTTAGTCAAACTTTTAATTTTGACGTGGAACTAAACACACCCTTAGCAAAAGAACTCATCAGTAACCGACAGAAAAACGAAGAAGAAGAAGAAGAAGCAATGGATAAATGTATAGGCAGCCTGGATTGAGAGCACACTAGTCACAACGACTCACACCATACCAGGCCAAAGAAGGAACAAGAAGTCATGTGTTCTGTAGTACTTCTTCTGTCGTCAATCACCGTGCCCAACAACGGGCGGCAAAATGATCACATTTGATGCACCACATACTGAGTTACTGACATGCTACATGTATGCAAAATGATCGCGGAGGCAGGAAGGAATCAGCTAAGCTAGCGGCAGATGACGCAGAGGACGATGGCGACGATTATGATGAGCGCCAGCAGCGGCAGCGATATCACCAGCACCAGCTCCATGATAAATTAATTATGGACGATCGATATGATCTCTACTTGTGATTAATTGATTCAACAAATCTCGCTCGCTGCTCCGACTCCGATCCTCTCGCGTACTACACGGCGCAATACACAGCCCTGCAAACAACAATTAAATTGAATTTAATTAAATTAAACCCATCTCAACCAAATCAGCAACCAGCGATACATGCGTATACATTAGTACTCCCTCCGTAGTCATAAAGTAAGTCGTTTAGCACAATGTTTAAGTCAAACCTTGAGAATATAAATCATGAATAACTCTCAAGTTGTTGAGTTTGAAAATGTAAAAATTATATGAATAGATTTGTCTTGAAAAAAATACATTCATAAAAGTATGCATATATCACTTTTCAATAAATATTTTTATAGAAACAAGAAGTCAAAGTTGTGTTTTGGAGACCGTGTCGTTATCCTAAACGACTTTCTTTATAAGTACGGAGGGAGTATGTCAGTTCTAGCTTAATTCGATTAATTGTGTAGTATATGCTAATCTCTCGACTCGAGTAATAGTAGTACTACTATATATCACATGAGCTGAGTGAGAGAAGGCTATACTTGTAATATATAAACACAAAAATTGATATAGGGCATGTTTGAATCAATCTTGGCACTACTAAAATGATGCTACCTAATGTAGTGAAACGTACGTACACCATCGCTAATTTGTTGACATATATATGAAACGTACACCATGTGTTGCACACTTACCTGATCGATCGATCGATCTGACGAAACGGAGAGATTAATTGGTCGAGGAGCCGCGCTGAATCGCTCGCCGATCGACTTTTAGATGAGTAGTAATGACAGCAATATTCAGGTAGGTGGAGCAAAGCAAGTGAAATATGGTTGTGTGCAGGATGGAAATGGGGGCGGTGCGCGCGGGGGTTTAAGTAGCGGAAGACGATCGACGAGCGAGGAGAACCTGATTCTGATCTGGCAGCGAAAACTACTCGTACCGATCGACGTCGTACGCCCGGAAGCATCTCGCCTACCACTCGATCGATCGCCGCCTGGCACGCAGACGCAGACGCAGACGCAGGTGGCTAAGCTTTTTATTTTGTGTCGTGGTACGTGTTGTGCGTGTAATGTGGTCTCTCTCTCTCCTAGGCTAGCGAGGGATTGTTCGACCGGGTTCCACGTACGTACGGCGCGTAATTACGCTTTATGCGCTTCGGTTCTTCACACGCTAAGTTAAATCAACTTGCCGGCTAGCTTTCGTTCCATTTACGTCTACCGCATATGCGCGAGCGCAGCAGGGTGATCTGATCGATAATCGCACGCTTTTTTTTTTTTACTAACGGTCGCCGTTGCCGAGCTTGTCGCCTAGCGACACAGCAGCTCCAACTCCACAGCTAACACACCGTTATTACCAAAAGCATCGTCAAAACGAACAAAGCAATACCGACGCCCGCTTTGGACCTCAGCCCAAGCCGCCAAACACCACTTCTTGCACATAGCTAACACCCACACCCCTGGAAGACTGCAACATGTTATCGCAACCAAGCTTCATCGCATCACAACGAAACAGCTCTGACTTTACCTAGCAAAAACAAAGAAAGTTGGACGCTCGCCATATCCAATAACGGAGCGTAGAATGTGAAGGCCTCACCGAACAGCTAGGCCTATAGAGTTTCGACACAGAAGTCTACCAACGACCATGATACGAGCAGGAAGATTGACGGTGAGGGAGAAAAGATGCCATAACAACGCCTAAGGGCGCCGCCGTAGTCAAGCCAACCAAAGGCCAATCGAGGCTTTCGCCAACGATTTTCATCCAAAACCACACAAACAACCCATACAATGTACATCGCCGGACCATCGGATCGTCTCTCTAGCAACCATGCCTAGCCCACCACCCCACAACTCAGGCAGGCCCATGAGGCCACCGACCCACCATGCCGCGCGTCATCCTCTGCTATACAAAGCTCGCGCCTCCACCCTCCCCCCAAAGCTCCCCACAGCTAGAACGAAATCTAGCCATAGGAGGGGAGGAGCTCCATTGAAAGGATATTGGTTGGCCGGCAACCGAGAAGAAAGCGTCACCGCCACCAGCCTCACGGCTCGCGGAGGACGCGGTGCGGCGGGCCCACGCGCAGCCTCACGGCTCGCGGTGGACTGCGCGCACGAGCGCACGAGGGGGGGAACGGAGGGAGCGGCTGACCGGGCCAGCCGATCCGGTCGCGGCCGAGGTGGCTCCGACGTGGCGCCTTCGTGGCAGCCACACGGGCCGGCGAGAGGAAGACGAAGGCGTCGGCCGGAACGGACGGCGGACGGCGGCTGCGAACGGCGGGGCGAACTACGGCGGTTTAGGCGAAAGCGAGCACACCAGGAAGTTGCTCGGGGCGAGGGGAGACGAGCCAACGGCTCGGATTCGCCAGGGGATGCTCGACGGCGGCGGATTGCGGCGGCGGCAACCGGCGGCGGGAGAAGGGGGAAACGGCGATGGCGCGATGGGAGAGCGATTCGGGCGAGCTAGAGCATCTACGCGGCTCCGGGAGTCCGTTCCTAGCGTCGGATTGGGCGGAGCTACGCCGAGCGAGGCTGGCGACGAGCGGGGCTACCGAGCTCGGGCGGCGACGGCGGCGAGCACACAGCGGGTGGCGGCAACGGTCGGGGCGGCGCCAGCTAGCTAGGGAGGGTCTACTCGTGCTACTACCCGAGTCTAAGGGGATGAGATGGATCGAGGAGGGAAAACGGGGAGATGCACTACCGAGACGAGGCGGGGCGCTGTGACGAGAGGCCGACGGCACGGGAGTGATCTCTCCGGCCTCGAGCCGGGGAAGAGGAAGGAGAGGGCGCGCCCGGAGTCCCCTTCCGCGTCCTAACGCGCACCGGCTCCTTCGGCACACGTGACGGTGGTGGTCGGCGATCGGCGAGACAGAGGGGCGGCAATGGCGCGGTGGCGGCGAGCGAAGCGGGGAAGGGAAAGATGGGAGGGCGCCTCGGGTTTTATAGGGCGGCGATGTCGGTTTGGAAACCTACCTTGGGCGGTCAAGGGAGGGAGCTAGCGCTCGGCGGTCGCAGCCAAAGCGGCGACAGGGGGGGGGGGAGGATGACGCCGGCGGGAGGGAAAAGGGAAAAATTGGGGGAAGGGGGCTGTCACGCCCAGAAATTCCCGAAAAGAATTCCAAGCAGAATGTGCATTAAAATCCCCGTCCAGGACCAGCCGAGGTACACAAATGACAATGTTGACATTCAGATCCACGTTTTACAAACATCATAAAAGTCTTACATAAATGCAGCAGAAAAATGAAAGATAATAGAAGCTAAGCCTTGACTTGAACTGCAGCGGGAACACCACTCCACAGGCATCCTCGACGGCACGGACGAAGCCTACTTCTCGGAGAAACCACCATCTGACACATACTCGCACTCTGGGGTTGGGGAAAATAGAGCAAGACTGAGTACTACCACTGTACTCAGCAAGTCATACCGAAATAGGGGTATGATGCAGGGAATTATCAACGGAGAGCTAGACTGGTTCATTTGCATAAAGCGAGCATTTATGAACAGGAGTTGAAAGAAGAAAACAGGTGTAATAATTACTCAATATTAATCATCCACTGTCCAACGCTATCCCACGTTGCAACAGGCCCAACCATCCACCTAGACTATCCAATTTCATTAGACTAAACTAGGGTGAGACTAATCACGGTGAATCTGGTTGACCGCCCATAACCGCGGGCACGGCTATTCGAATAGTTTTACTCTGATCAGAGGTGTACAACTGTACCCACAAGACACAGCCCCACGACACGTTATTGTGCGCCGACATGCCACCACGACATACCGGAAAGAGACCGTGACAGGACCCTTCGCATAACCCCCTCTAGCCAAGCACACCACACCTCAGGTTTCACCCCCATCCCCAGCGGGCAACGGGCAGTCCCCTCTCGTGCCTAGGTGAATCCGGAAGCGACAGAGGCCGTCGCAGGGCCCGCCCCACTCCATCACGCCCACCCTTGCCTGGATGCGTCAGCTAGAGGAAAGCTACACTACAAGCCCAGCCGTTGCCCACGCTGGCTTGTGGTAAGCACGATAAATTCTTCCAGGGTTTCCCGTGAACCGGTCCTTAATTGCCATGGGTGCGACTAGCAAAACCATGCACCCACAGCCCACCATGTGATTCATTTTAATTAATCAACACCAAAACGGTGGTACTAATCCAACATTACCATTATGACCTACAGTCTAAACATTAATAAGATTTCCCTCATTGTGTGCTAGTTGAGCTAAGCAAGGCTAATCAATCCCTAGTCCAATCTCTAGTCAGGTTATATCCCAAGCTAACAAAGGAACAAGGTACGGAATAGTACGGCTATGACAGTAGGTAAACATCCCATGGTGATATTATAAAACAACGCAGTATTTAAGGAAAACGAGAGAGCATTTGCAATATAGGTTCAATATGTTCAATTGACAAGCATGACTTGGCTTGCTTTGCTGCTGGAGGAACCTCGGCGACAATCTCGAAGTACACCGGAGCGTCGGAAGAACCGGAATCTAAGCGACATACAAGGCAAACAATGCAAACAGGCTATAAGACTACTGAAACAGAGAACAAAACCATTTTTAATGGATTCTACACATTTTTCTTGATTTACTGAGACTTGAATGGGCTTAAACGGAGCACGGATGAATTAGATATGAATTTTAGAAGATTCACTATATTTATTACTATAACAAAAAGTCCTTAAATCATTTATTGCGCAATAATTCCCAGGGCTGACGTCATCAAGGGGGCGCGGCGCCGACATGCGGGGCCCACCGGTCAGCGGCTCGGGAGAGAGGGAAAAGGGGCGCCGGCACGCGGGCCCCACACAGCAGCGGCTCAAAGGGGGGGCGGTCCACCGTGGACCGGGACCACGCGGGTGGTCCACCGCCGGTCCACGGGATCGACGGCCCGGATCGGCTCGGGCCGATCGGATGGCGCGGAGGTGGCCTGGCTCGGCTCGACTCGGCACAAAGCCGGCCGAGCGGCCAAGGGGGTGCGGCGGCGGCGGCGCACACGACCACCGGCGGCGGCAAGCGGCGGCGTGAGCGGTGACGGCGGACGGCGCACAGGCCGACGGCGGCGACCGGCCGGTGGCGGCGGCGGCGCGGGCGGCGCTAGCGGCGGCTAAGCGGCGGCGCGGCGGCTAAGCGGCGCGGGAGAGAGAGGGAGAAAGGGGAGGGGATGCCTCACCGACGGAGATCGGCGACGGCGAGCGACGGAGCGAGACGACGGCGGCGGGACGAGCACCGGGGCCACCTAGCGAACAAGGTGAGAGGAGTTAGAGAGGGAGAGGGATTCGGAGGAGAGCGAGGACGCCGGCCGAAGGCGGCGGCCATGGCGATGCTCACCGGCGCGCGGTGCGGAGGGGTTCCGGCGACGGATTTCGACGGAGGAGGGGTGGACGGGGCGGAGTTCGTCCTTGCGAACCCGACAGCGGCGACGGCGCGGTGCGGCGGCGAGCCTAGCGGCGGCTAGCGGCGGGAAAAGCGGCGGCGGGTGGATGCACGGCGCGGGAGCGATGGGAGCACGGGGGAGTTCGGCGATGGGGAAAAAGAGAGAGAGAGCGACGGCGGTGCTTAAATAGGGCGAGAGGGGGCCGGACGTGGCCGGGAGAGGCGGGGAATCGCCGGCCGACGTGGGCGGCGAGGGGAGGAGAGAGAGGCGGGATTCGAAAATCGAATCCCGGCCATCTCGGGAGCGCGGGCGAGCGGGGGAGAGGGGGAAGGTGGGCGCGGGAGGTGCGGGCGCGAGGGCGACGCGGGCGGCGTGGCCCGGGAGACGCGGAGGAGGTGGGCGCGGCGGTTTCGGCGGCGGTTACCGAGGCGGCGGCGCGGGCGCGAGGAGGGAGACGGGCCCGACAGGTGGGCCCCACCTGTCGGTGACCCCGAGAGAGAGGAGGCGGGCGGCCGGCTCGCGCGGCTGGGCTGGGCCTCGGCCTTCGGCCGGCCCAGCGGGAGAGAGGGGGGGGAAAAGGGAATGGGCCGGCGGCCCAAGAAGAGGAAAAAGGAGGGAAAAGAAAAAAAGAAAAAGGAAAAAGGATTTTCCATGGAATTAAAATATTGCATGCTCAATTTTAATTGGTTAAAATTATTTCTAGGGCTCTGAAAATTCCACTAAAAATCCTGTTAGTGAATTTCGACATGTAGAACTCAAGAAAAATTCCACATGCCAGATTCGATTATTATTTGCATTAATTTATGAAGGTTTTCTCCTGCTTTACACTACTATTTTCTTGAGACCATTTAAAATTTCAATTTAGGCTTGGGAAAGAACTTCGGGGTGTGACAGGGGCTTGCCTCCTTGCCGCTTTGGGGAAAAGGAGGAGGGAGAGGGGGCGACGCGGCAGAGGGAGGGGGAGCTCTGCCTCCGTCCCTTGGAGGCTAGCGCGCGGAGGTGGCGGGGCCGGGTCGATGACGACGGCGATGACGGCGGGGGCGGCTTGGAGCGGAGCGACGACACGGGTGGCAGGCGCGGACAGGCGCGGCAGGCGCTGACGGCGGCGACGGCTAGGCGGTCGGCCACCATGGCGCGCGCGCAGGAAGCGGCAGCGAGAGCGGAGAGGGAGGGCTCGGCGCGGCGCGGCTGACGCGCACGCGCGCGCGGCGCGCGGGCAGAGCGGGGAGAGAGGGAGAGAGAAAGAGAGAGAGAGAAAAGGAGAGAGAGAGAGAGATGGGCCGAGAGGGATTCGGCCCATCAAACCCGAGGGAGGCAAAATAGACTTTTGCGGAGGAATTGATTTGGGAAGGAATTGGATTCGGGATTTGAACTTGACGATAGATCGGGGATTCGAGATCTGAGATGGCACGGAGACTGACTACAAGCGAAGAAGCAATTTTCGCAATTAGGGTATTTAAGAGATAACTTTTCCCGCTAGGCGCCACGACGGAACGGGCGCTACAGACCAACCCCCCGCCCCAACAAGAATCTCGACCCCGAGATTCAGCACCTAAGGGAGCAGCTCCGGAAACTCGGCGCGGAGATGATCTTCTCGTTCCCAGGTTGCTTCATCTTCGGAATGGTTGCTCCATTAGACCTTGTAGAACTTGATGGTCTTCCTTCGAGTCTGACGTTCTGCCTCTTCAAGAACCCTGATCGGTCTTTCCTTGTAGGTCAGATTCTTTTCCAGCTCGATATTGCCCAGAGGAACTTGTTCTTCTGGAACACGGAGACACTTCTTTAACTGAGACACGTGAAACACGTTGTGCACATCTGCGAGACCTTCAGGCAACTCAAGCTGATAAGCTACTTCACCGCGTCTGGCGGTTATGAGGTAGGGGCCGATGTAGCGGGGTGCTAACTTGCCGGACATCCCAAACCTCCTCATACCACGGAGAGGCGATACCCGCAGGTACACATGATCTCCTTTTTCGAACTCAAGGTCACGCCTCCGATTGTCAGCGTAATTCTTTTGACGGTTCTGAGCTGTCTTTAAACGTTCTCAGATCAGCTTAACTTGTTCTTCCGCTGCCTTGAGTATGTCAGGACCGAACACCAGTGCTTCGCCAACTTCATTCTAGCACAAGGGAGTGCGGCACTTTCTTCCGAACATTGCCTCATTTGGCGACATCTGAATGCTGGCCTGATAACTGTTGTTGTATGAGAATTCAGCATACGGCAAACAACGATCCCAAGTGCCTTCGAAATCCAGGGCACACGCACGAAGCATGTCTTCTAGGATCTGATTTACTCTTTCTGTCTGACCATCGGTCTGCGGATGGTAAGCCGTACTAAAATTTAGATCGGTTCCGAGAGCTTCATGCAACTGCTTCCAGAACCTTGAGGTGAACTGAGTGCCTCGATCTGACACGATCTTCTTGGGGCAACCAAATCTGCATACGACATGGGTCATGTAGAGCTCTGCTAACTTCTTTCCATCAAAGGTGGTTTTCACTGGCATGAAATGAGCTGATTTCGTGAGTCGATCCACGATCACCCAGATGGAGTCGTACCCGCTAGGGGTTCTTGGCAAACCGGTGAGGAAATCCATTCCGATTTCTTCCCATTTCTACTCAGGAATCGGTAGGGGTTGCAGCAGACCAGCTGGCCTCTGATGCTCTGCTTTGACTCTTTGGCATATGTCACAAAGGGCTACGTATTCTGCGACGTCTCGCTTCATTCCAGCCCACCAGAAGTATGACTTGATATCCTGGTACATCTTCGTACTTCCTGGATGAATGGAGTAGGCGGACTCATGAGCTTCTTTTAAAATGAGGTCTCTTAACTCCTTCTTGGCCGGTACACAGATGCGTGGACCACACCAAACTGTGCCTTGATCGTCTATGGAGAAACTGGTGTCCTTCTTCTCCTGTATCCTTTTTATTAGTTCTTTTATCCCTTCATCGTCTTTCTGAGCTTCCCGGATTCTAGGGTAGGCTATACTGTCAAGCTGGCAGGGACACCTGACTGTACCATGGTCAGTCTTAGCTTCTCCAATTCTCTGCACAGGCGATCTTGGTTTGGCCATATTTGTGCTGCTTTGCAATAGGTCTTGCGACTTAGCGCATCAGCGACCACATTAGCTTTACCGGGATGGTAATGAATTCCAAGATCGTAATCCTTGATTAGTTCCAGCCATCTTCTCTGCCTCATATTTAGTTCGGTCTGGGTGAAGATGTACTTAAGACTTTTGTGATCGGTGTATACTTCACATCTATTCCCGATTAAATAGTGCCTCCAGATCTTAAGAGCATGAACCACGGCTGCCAACTCGAAATCATGGGTGGGGTAGTTGACTTCATGAGGCCAAAGCTGCCTGGACGTATAGGCCACAACCTTTCGCTCTTGCATTAGGACACATCCTAAGCCTTGTCTTGATGCATCACAGAAGATTTCGAAATCCTTTCGAATATCTGGCAGGGTGAGTACTGGGGCAGTGGCCAACCTTTTCTTCATTTCCTGAAAGCTGTCTTCACAGGCTGCTGACCATTCAAATTTCTTTTCCTTCTTTAACAGCTCGGTCATAGGTCTTGCTAGCTTGGAGAACCCTTCGATGAATCTTCGATAGTAACCAGCTAGGCCAAGAAAACTGCGGGTCTCTGACACATTCTTGGGCGGATTCCAAGCAAGTACAGCTTCGACCTTGCTGGGATCTACTTCGACATCGTTGGAGGAGATCACGTGTCCAAGAAATGCTACTCGGTCCAACCAGAATTCGCATTTCGAGAACTTAGCGAATAGTTGATGATCCCTGAGCTTTTCCATTATCAGCCTCAGGTGTTCAGCATGTTCTTCATCATTCTTGGAGTATATCAGGATGTCATCGATGAATACCACAACAAACTGGTCCAGGTATTCCATGAAGATTTTGTTCATCAGGTTCATGAAGAATGCTGGAGCATTGGTGAGTCCGAAGGACATCACTGTGAACTCATACAGACCATAGCGCGTTGAGAAAGCGGTCTTCGGGATATCTTCAGATCTGATTTTCAACTGGTGGTAACCCGATCTTAAGTCGATTTTAGAGAAAACTTTTGCCCCTTTAAATTGATCGAACAGATCATCAATCCGTGGCAACGGGTACTTGTTCTTTATAGTTACTTCATTCAGGGCTCTATAGTCGATTACCATTCTCTCAGAGCCATCCTTTTTCTTAACCAGAAGCACTGGGGCTCCCCAAGGGGATGAGCTAGGTCGCACATAACCTTTACTTTCCAACTCTTCGATCTGCCTTTTGACTTCTGCTAATTCATTAGCCACCATTCGGTAGGGTCTTTTTGCAATTGGTGCGGTGCCTGGTGCCAGTTCTATGGCGAACTCAATCTCTCGGTCTGGTGGCATACCCGTTAATTCTTCTGGGAATATGTCGGGATATTCACAGACTATGGGCACCGATTCCAAAGGGGTGGCTTGTAAACTGGTTAGAATAGACCGACTTGCGGTAAGGGTGTTAGGGGTAAAGCGGACTTGCTTTCCTCCAGGTCCTTGCAAAGTGATGGACCTTTCGGCACAATCTATCTGTCCTTTGTGCTTAGCCAACCAATCCATCCCTAGGATGATGTCCAAGCTTTGCGAGTCTAAGACTATTGGTTTGGCTAGGAAGTCAACTTCCTCAATTCTAAGGTTAACTTCCGGGCATATTTGAGTTGCCCTTATATCCCTCCCAGGGGAATGTACTATCATTGGTACTCGCAGATTATGGGTTTTCCAACCATTTCTTTTCACAAAAGCTTGCGATATGAAAGAATGGGAAGCTCCTGAATCAAACAGAACTATTGCGGGTACGGAGTTAACAGAGAACATACCCATCATGACGTCTGGAGCATCCTGAGCGGTCTCAACTTGAATGTGGTTCACCCGGCCTCGACCAAAGTTGTTGGAAACGCGAGAACCTTGTCCACTTGCCTGAGAGCTAGGACGAGATTGAGCTGCTGCTGGAGTAGGTGTTCTGGCAGTGCTACCATTAGCATGCCCTGAGTTGGTGTTGGTAGGATTCTGAGGGCACTGTCTGGCGTAGTGACCCATCTGGTTGCACCGGAAACACTGAACTGCTGATAGTCCTGGCGGTGACTTGAAGGTGGTAACGCTGTTTGGCGCAGTATTGCCACTTGGGGCACGCTGCTGCGGCTGAGGCGCCGGACGGTTCACCTGAGGACGAGGGGCATAGCCTGGCTAGCGGTTAGCCTGAGTGACCGACTGGTGATATTGCATGGGTTGACCAAAGCGAGGGCGAGGTGCGCCTCGGGAGGAATTCCCCTGATGGTTAGATTTGCGTTTCTTATATTCTTCGGTAGCCTCTTTTCTGGCATCCTCAAGTAGAAGTGCCTTGTTGATCATATGCTGAAAAGTGGGGAAGTTATGAGCAAGCAACTGGAGTCTCATTCCAACTGCGACTCCCTTTAAGAACTTCCTGATTTTCTTCTTGTCTGTGTCCACTTCCTCAGGGGCATACCGAGCCAACTTGTTGAACTGACTTAGGTACTCATTAACACTGTTGTTGCCTTGCTTAAGCCTGTTAAATTCCTCCTTCTTCATATCAATCGTGCTTTCAGGCACATGAGCTGCACGGAAGGCCGTAGCAAACTCATCCCAAGCAATGCTAGTGGGTTCGGGATGCGCGTTGCAGTAATTCTCCCACCAATCTGCAGCAAGTCCTCTTAGCTGGTGAGAGGCGTAGAGTGTCTTCTCAACAGGAGTACACTGCACTAAGTTAAGTTCCCTCTCAACATCCTTCAGCCAATCGTCAGCCTCAACGGGCTCGACAGTCTGAGAGAACTCCGGCGGACGAGACCTCAAAAAGTCTGTCAGCTTGGATCTATTGTTGCCCATGTGGGGGTTGCCATTCCCATGCGCGTTATGCTGGAAGCCGGCTATGGCCGTGGCTAATGCTTGTAAGATCTGTGTCTGAACTGCCATCAAATGCTGCATGCTGTTTTCAACATGGGGTGGGGAAGGAATGCGTTCTTCTCCAGAATTGTGACTGGCAGCGCGGTGGGAGCGGTGAGACTGTTCCACTTCTGCATTACGGGAAGCTGTGTGATGCGAGTGGTTGCTGTGGTGAGACTGCTCATTAGCTGACTCATGATTTGCTTCTGGCTCAACTCTACCTCCCTCAAAACCGAAGCGGGCTGGTGCACGAGCAGCACGGTGGGGGCGGCTAGCACGACTGCCTCCTCTACTCCTCGTCTGCTTGGCTGCCTCCGGTAGTCGGCTCCTCAGTCGAAGAGACATCGATCGGCTGACGCGAAGGGACCGTCGGAACCTGTCGAGGGCCGGCAGCAGCACGGGCCGCTGGCGGTGGGGGAGCTGGGTAGTCAAAACGGAACACAATGGAAGAACCAACAACACGCTTCCGCGCAGTGCGGATAAAGCGTGGGCCACAGCGAGAGGAAGCAACTGGAGTGTGTCCTAGGGTGTAGGAGGGGCTAACTGGGTGTGGGTAGGGGGAGTACACTGGTGAGTATGGCGCACACGAGCTGGGGGAGCGCGGGCCACTGGGAGTACGAGCAGAGCCGCGAGAGCTGTGGGAGGACAGGTGGCTAGCGTGGCAGAGGCGGCCTGAGTCCCAAGAGGCAGTGTCAACTGAGGTGACACCCTCCTCGGCCAGACGGGCCTCTAGAGCGGCGTAGCGGCGAGCAAGGGAGCGGTAAGCCTCAAGGAGAAGGTCGTGCTGGGTGGCCTGAGCCTCAGAAAGCTCAACCATGCGAGTCAGCACAGGCTGAGACTCGCTGTACGGACAAGGGTACCTGGCGTCTGTGTGGCCTGAAGGAAGGCGAGGGAGCTGCCGGAAGGCAGAGCCCCCGAGACGGTGGCTGTAGTCGTGGGCCAGGCGACAAAGCGCAGTCCAGGAGAGGTCCTGGTACGCGATCTGGAGAGTGGGCCTGGCCACATTGAAGTGGTGTGGGCGGAGGCCAGCTCCGTGTATACCTCCACGAGGGTAAAGGTACACAGAGAGCTCACAGCGAGGGGGAACACGGTCCACGGAGTACCCCGTGTACTCGGGACACAAGAAGCCAAGGAAGCGGGCGAGGTCACGAAGCTGAGCGACGTGGTGACCCTCACTGAAACCGTGGGAACTGAAGCTGGCGTTCACTGCCATCTACAATTTTGAAAGAGGGAGAAAAGATCAGTAACCATTTTAGCAACAAACTACTGAAAATAAGGAAAACCAAAAAGAAGCCTTAGCTTTTCGCAAGTAGGTTTGAACTTAGTATCCTTAGGGTCGTCCTAAACGTCGGGTTTCGCCCTAGGGCCAAGCCTGTGCTCTGATACCATCTCTTGTCACGCCCCGAACTAGCCCCGAGTGGAACTAGCCCGTGACGCTTCAAATTAACCTGTTAATCGATACCAGTCCCAGGAAACAGTGCTGGTATCACAGGAAGACAGAATATCACAGCAACAGTGGTCTCTTTATTACAGAGTAGGAGTACAGTCATGTTGGGCTGCGGACAGATCCCGAGCTCACAACTGCATTACAAAAGGGAAAGCGGAAGCCAAGACTTGGACCAAACATCACAGGCGCGACTTGGGAACTAGGCCGAAACCCTAAAACTCGTCGTAGCCGACTTGCTCCTGGAAGAACTCCTCGTTAGCGGGATCCGCTTCATCTTCTTCAGCAACTGGGGGGGATTATTTATATAGAGCAAGGGTGAGTACAGGAGTACTCAGCAAGCCATGGGAATTTAAGTGTTTAATGCAGGCTTCAAAGGAAAGGCTGCTGTTTTTGCAATTGATTTTATTTAAACCCATTTTTGAAACAACTAAGTGAGTGCTTCTCAAACGACACGGATGAGACAGTGCGTCTCGTCCGGTCGGAGTATGTGCAGTGTATCAGTCTTTGGATTGATCAAGGTTGGCACCCGGCCAACAGCTTTCAAACGGCCACCCGGGCCAAGCTGATCCCATCAGCTGCAGATTTTCCAAACAACGGAACCATTTCACAACAGCAATTTCACAAGGCAGTAGTCAAACAAAACTACGCTAGGAATCACCTCACATCCGCCCATGACCGTGGGCACGGCTATTCGAACAGTTTAATAACCTCTGCAGAGGGGGTACACTTTACCCACACGACATTACTAACCCGGATCATCCAGCCCGTGCAGAACGGCCACGTCTAGAGACCTTAAGGCTTTCATGACAAGGCATTTCGAAAGCCGACTCAGGTTCACCATATGCCAACGAGAGGGGTCCCAGACCAACACCAGATTAGGTCCCAGACCATACTGTGCCAGGAAACCCGGGGGTTCTCCCCGGCACCACCCTGATGAATCCACATGTCTCTTGGCATCATGGTTCGCCCGATTAGCTAGTTACTCAGCCAGGGGTGTCCCATTTCACCCATGTGGTCGCACTTGTCTTATGTTCGGATGAAATTCCAAGGGAAACGGTCCTTAAGTGCAAGAGCGGGAAACCGTACTCCCGGTACGTTCCCCGGTCCGCGATTTTGGAAATTCATTTTGTTCGCAGGCACCGACCCAGGTGTCGGGTTTTCCAAGTCTTTTGTAAAACCTCAAGTTTTACCCATCGTAGGATATTTTAAATTTGAGGGGAAGTGTTCCGATGCGCGTGCCTGAAGGCCCGTGCATCGACGCACAACAGTTGACAAAGGAAGTTTAAGTGTTCAATAATTCAAGGAGGGTAAATGCAGCAATTAGGACCGGGGGCCAGCAGGCTATCTCGCAAGCCGCGGCCGAATTACTTGTGTAAATCCTATTCATGCAATATTTGCGGAAAAGAAATAGTTAGATTTTAAATTATAGGTGCAAGATGATCAAAGGTGACTTGCCTTGCTCGAGATCTTGAGCTTGATCCTCGAAATCCTCGCACTGCGGGTCTTCGGCTCCGAAACTACACGCGAAACGGGACAACTCAACAAACGGCGAAAATAAAGCCCTATTATTGACCTCTAATCGTGCCATTAGATAGATCTCGAGATTTGAAGAATTTTGGAAGTTGAACGGAGTCAAACGGATTTACGATTGGGAAGATATTGAATTTCTAAGATTATCGGATTTTTGGTCTAGAGGAAAAGGATTTAATTAAATCCTTTTTGAAAGGAAAAGAAAAGAAAAGAAGGAGGGAGGGGAATTAGACTTTCCTCGGGTGGCTAGGGCGCGGCCCGAGAGAAAGGGGCGGCTCGGCCGAGCTTAATGGGCCGGCCGGCCCAAGAAGGCGGCCCAAGGCACGCGCGGGAGGGGAGGAGAGAGGGAGCCGGTGGGCCGGGTCCATCTCGCGCGGTCCCGGGTGGGACCCGCTTGTCAGCGGCTGGGCTCACCGTGAGCGAGGAGCACGCGACGCGGCGCTAGGGTTTGGAGCGGGGGCGCGGTGCACGCACGCGGAGGACGCGGTGCGGCGGGCCCACGCGCAGCCTCACGGCTCGCGGTGGACTGCGCGCACGAGCGCACGAGGGGGGGAACGGAGGAAGCGGCTGACCGGGCCAGCCGATCCGGTCGCGGCCGAGGTGGCTCCGACGTGGCGCCTTCGTGGCAGCCACGCGGGCCGGCGAAAGGAAGACGAAGGCGTCGGCCGGAACGGACGGCGGACGGTGGCTGCGAACGGCGGGGCGAACTACGGCGGTTCAGGCGAAAGCGAGCACACCAGGAAGTTGCTCGGGGCGAGGGGAGACGAGCCAACGGCTCGGATTCGCCGGGGGATGCTCGACGGCGGCGGATTGCGGCGGCGGCAACCGGCGGCGGGAGAAGAGGGAAACGGTGATGGCGCGACGGGAGAGCGATTCGGGCGAGCTAGAGCATCTACGCGGCTCCGGGAGTCCGTTGCTAGCGTCGGATTGGGCGGAGCTACACCGAGCGAGGCTGGCGACGAGCGGGGCTACCGAGCTCGGGCGGCGACGGCGGCGAGCACACAGTGGGTGGCGGCAACGGTCGGGGCGGCGCCAGCTAGCTAGGGAGGGTCTACTCGTGCTACTACCCGAGTCTAAGGGGATGAGATGGATCGAGGAGGGAGAACGGGGAGATGCACTACCGAGACGAGGCGGGGCGTTGTGACGAGAGGCCGACGGCACGGGAGTGATCTCTTCGGCCTCGGGCCGGGGAAGAGGAAGGAGAGGGCGCTCCCGGAGTCCCCTTCTGCGTCCTAACGCGCACCGGCTCCTTCGGCACACGTGACGGCGGCGGTCGGTGATCGGCGAGACAGAGGGGCGGCAATGGCGCGGTGGCGGCGAGCGAAGCGGGGAAGGGAAAGATGGGAGGGCGCCTCGGGTTTTATAGGGCGGCGATGTCGGTTTGGAAACCGACCTTGGGCGGTCAAGGGAGGGAGCTAGCGCTTGGCGGTCGTGGCCAAAGCGGTAACAGGGGGGGAGGATGACGCCGGCGGGAGGGAAAAGGGAAAAAGGGGGGGGGGGAAAGGGGCTTGCCTCCTTGCCGCTTTGGGGAAAAGGAGGAGGGAGAGGGGGCGACGCGGCAGAGGGAGGGGGAGCTCTGCCTCCGTCCCTTGGAGGCTAGCGCGCGGAGGTGGCGGGGCCGGGTCGATGACGACGGCGATGACGGCGGGGGCGGCTTGGAGCGGAGCGACGACACGGGCGGCAGGCGCGGACAGGCGCGGCAGGCGCTGACGGCGGCGGCGGCCAGCGGTCGGCCACCACGGCGCGCGCGCAGGAAGCGGCAGCGAGAGCGGAGAGGGAGGGCTCGGCGCGGCGCGGCTTACGCGCACGCGCGCGCGGCGCGCGGGCAGAGCGGGGAGAGAGGGAGAGAGAAAGAGAGAGAGAGAAAGAGAGAGAGAGAGAGAGATGGGCCGAGAGGGATTCGGCCCATCAAACCCGAGGGAGGCAAAATAGACTTTTGCGGAGGAATTGATTTGGGAAGGAATTGGATTCGGGATTTGCACTTGACGATAGATCGGGGATTCGAGATCTGAGATGGCACGGAGACTGACTGCAAGCGAAGAAGCAATTTTCGCAATTAGGGTTTTAGCTTTTCCCGCTAGGCGACACGACGGAATGGGCGCTACACGAAGGCACGAATAGAGGTCCGATCCAAGAGTAGTGGGTCCACCTCCCGTGAATGAGTAGGTGGAAACGGTGCATGTGGTATCCCTTTGAACTATAAAAGGAGGACCTTGCCCACCGAAGCAGAGGACGACTCTCAGTTAGCCTAAGCCCCAAGGAAAGAAGAGTGAGAATTCCCCCTGGAGTTCAGGAACCTTTGTAGCACTCAACCTTAATCCCACGCACAGAAGTAGGGTATTACGCTCCATAGCGGCCCGAACCTGTATAATCCCAGCTTTCACGCGTGGTCTCAGGATACTCTAGGCGGATACACATTCTTGATCAACGCGTCCTTTCCCCTGGCCAAACTCACTAAAGGGGGGGTCTCTCGATCACCCGCTAGAGAGGATAATTCCTTGACACCAGCTGTTGAAGGTTGCATGCCACTGGTTGCTGCTACTTCTCCTCAAGCACCACAGCGGGCACTCCTCCTCGTGCCTCGACCTGACCTGTCATCGACAGAGCAGGCCGAAAACCAACCAAGGTGGGTATGGAACCCCACACCTGCCGCTGCCCGCGCCACGCTACCAACCGTGCCGCCAGCGC
This sequence comes from Oryza meridionalis, assembly GCA_000338895.3. Classification (NCBI taxonomy): domain Eukaryota; kingdom Viridiplantae; phylum Streptophyta; class Magnoliopsida; order Poales; family Poaceae; genus Oryza; species Oryza meridionalis. The sequence continues at coordinate 18,887,221 of CM002533.2, forward strand.
TGCACAACCCTCGCCCCATTGTGTTGCCATTGCGTGGGAGGGCCTTCATCGCCATGTCGACCTGTTGCCCTAGCTGCCTGTCGCAACTAGCGAGGCCAAGCCGAGATGGCCCTAGATCTGAGCGGCTTGGCGTCCCCTCGGTGCACCGTCGTCTCCACGCGCTCCCATCATGCCATCCGTCACTTGACTTCGTCGCGTCGTCGCCGCCGCTTGTCCCTGACGCGCCGATGCGGCCATCGCCGCCACTTGTCCCCAACGCGTTGATGCGGCCCTACTCCACGCCGCTGCCCATCCTCTCCGCACCTGAGGGTGATGAAACCGAGTCCCGCCGCCACCATCCTAGTTAGCCGCGCGGTGTCCGGCGGCTAGCTCCAGTGGAGGCGAGGCAGGGGAGGGAAAGAGGGAGTGGCGGCGCTAGGTTTTTAGGTTACCCCTCTCCGGTTGCCAGCGTGGGGGTGACGCGGGGGTAATAGATGCATTTGTTAATGTCTAGAACAATCGCATGCTTTTTAAATCGTTAAACGGTTTACATTGTTAAATAGTTTATTTCGTATGGAAAATTTTTTATATAGAAGTTGTTTTCAAATATCAGATAAATCTAATTTTCAATTTTATAATAATTAATACGGAGTACGTACTCAACTAATTTCCTCCCAGAAAATATCTATATCACCGCCTTCTCTAGGGGCTCAATCCGAATTCGCTTCCTCAAACCACAGTACCAAGATCTGCACCTCTCTTAGCTTTGAAAACTAGAGTCAACTTACCTCCATGACTAGATTGTACATTAATTTTGTGTGACGTGGTATGTTAGCATGGTCTCCTATGCTGAAGTCACTAAGAAAAAATTGTAGTGCCCAGATGTTAGTGAACCTTAATTTATCACGCTATTCTCCCTCCACTACTCTCTTTCTGCTAACCGGGGCCTTCGGCGACAGGACAATGGTCTTAATGCTCCAAGCAAAGCTGCACCACGCCTGGCTCTTGATGCAATTAGCCTGTTTGAGTGAGTCGCTTCTTCAGCTTCGTTGAGCTTCTAGATCTCACTGCCTCTATTGAACTCCCCCAACAGCGTCATCATCCTAGCTAGCCTCTACACGGAGACACCACCCTCATCTCTTGTGTGTTTTCCTCAAGTTTAGCCTGCAGCTATCCTCACCGAACTTGAGAAAGAGCCGTGGTGACAGCAGAGCTTAGGGCATGTGACGGAGGTAGTGAACGCGGAGGAGACCGGAGAAAGGGAGTAGAGTGGGAGAGACTAGATCTAGTTGTGAGCGTGTCCGGCAAGGACTCCTCCTCCTCAGGCACACGACGATGACGGGTGAGGTTGCAATATGCATGGCTCTCATCCTCCTCCCTATCAAACTTAAGGATGAGATCGAGGTGCAGTAGAGGCGATCGGAGTTGTCCACGAGTTCATCGCATGAGTCTATGGAGACACCATCGCTCCTCCGCTAGATTCAAGCGTCTTCAAGGAGATCGTTTTGGCAGACGCTGGTACTAAGATTGAGGTTGGAGATTTGGGACTCAGGAGAACGAGAGAGAAAGAGGGGAGGCGGGGTTGAAGACCGAAGTTATAACTCACATGTGGGTCTATCGTTTCTAACTGATAAGTGGGGCTTACCACGTAGACACCACATAAAAAGAAAATCACTATGCAAACCAGCCAAGGAAGTAAAATTGACCTGATTTTCAAAATTCAAGCAAATGCAGCTTCTGATGTTGCAGTGTGAGAGGAAAATTTGAGTCCATACTGGAGGACTTCGTATAGACTTCTGTGCTGCTAACTATATTCCTTTCGGCGAATATTTGGGCTGGAGTGCCCTACAATATGGGCCTCCAAATAATCACCCAAAAACTCCGAAGTCCACAAACATTCGGCCCACTTCCCCGTCACACCTCCTAAAATCCCCTTCCATTGAAGCGCCGCCCAGAGAAACCCCGCCTCCGCCGCCGCCGGAGATGCTCTTCGCCGCCCGCGCCCGTGCAGCGCCGGTGGCCCTAGCTCGAGAAGGAGCCGGAGCTCTACACGCCCTCCCCGCGCCATGAGACCCTGCCCCTTCCTCTGATGCCCTTCCGACCGCGCCTCCCGCTCCCCCTCCTCCTCCTCCTGCCTCACCTCCGGCGCCGCCGCTCCTCCCCCCGCCCGCCCGTGCCCGCGTGGAGACCGCTCTCGTATTATCCCTCGGCGGCGGCCGCGGCGGCGGAGGTGACGGAGTCCGAGGAGGACGCGGCGGTTGTTGGCAGGGACACCCGAGCCACTCCCTCCATCGGCGGGGTTGCACGGGGAGCGCCTAGGGTTGGCTGCAATGGCGGGGCGGCTGCCGAAGACGAGGAGGTCGAGAGGAAGGCCCGCGCTGTTGCGCGGATCGAGCTCTGCCATGAGCTTCTGCGGGAGAGGAGGTGGCGCGCGATGCGGGCAGCCTTGGCGCAGCTGGTGACCGAGCAAGGTGAGCATGCTATGAATTTTCCCCATTCTGATTATCAACACTACTCATGTGGTATCTGAAAAACTATGGTGATTGGTGTGAGGAGGCGTAGGAATGGCATCAGTAGCTTTGAACTTCTGATCGATATGAATGTGTGACACATGTTATATTGTTTTTCCGGAGGCATTATCAATTGATCATTACCATGTAAAAAACAGTAAGAAAAGGGTTGAAAGCAATGCGTAAATAGTTGGCTGTTGGCTAGCATATTTGGTGAAGTATTATTACTGTAGTTCGTTTTTTACTAGAAGATCTCTGCATGTATGACAATTGACAACCTAGTAACATAAAAATTGTCCGCGTTTAATCTTATTGCGCTTCCTGCTGTAGGATCTGGGTCTGCGGCTGCTCTCTGTGACATCTTGTGGAACAGATTCAGAGTGTGTGATTCCAACGGTTGTGTATGGGATGCTCTAGCGAACAGTTATGCTAGAGCTCAGATGGTTCATGATGCCCTTTACGTTCTTAGTAAAATGAGCAGCCTAAACATGCAGATCTCGGTGTTCACCTATGACAGTTTATTGCACGGCTTAAGGATGACAGACGTGGCATTGGAGCTTTTTGAAGAAATGGAGTCTTGTGGTGTCTCTCCCAGTGAATATTCGCATAGTATTATTATTAATGGCCTCTGTAAGCAAGATAAGGTTGGAGAAGCTTTATCTTTCCTTCAGGAAGCTAGGAAGGAGGGAAAGTTTAAACCCTTGGGAATGACCTTTAACATTCTTATGTCTGCATTGTGTAATTGGGGGTTTGTTCAGTCTGCAAAATCATTTTTATGCCTGATGCTGAAATATGGATTAGTCCCTGACAGGTATACCTTTTCTACCCTTATACACGGTCTATGTAAAGTAGGTTCAATGGAGGAAGCATTGGATCTTTTCGAGAGAGTGACAAAAGAAGGAATGGAACTTGAGATTGTGACCTACAATAGCCTTATCAATGGATACCGATTGCTTGGTTTAACAAGAGAAATTCCTAAAATCATCCAGATGATGAGAGGCCAAGGTGTTGAACCTGATCTTGTTACATATACTATACTTATTGCTGGTCACTGCGAAAGTGGTGATGTTGAAGAAGGAATGAAGGTAAGGAAGGATGTCCTAGACCAAGGTTTGCAGTTGAATATTGTCACATATAGTGTCCTTCTCAATGCTCTCTTCAAAAAAGGCATGTTCTGCGAAATTGACAACCTACTCGGCGAGATCTACAATATTGGTTTGGATATGGATGTTATCGCATATTCCATCCTTATCCATGGGTATTGCAAGCTAGGGGAAATTGAAAAGGCTCTTCAAGTATGTAATGCAATGTGCAGTTCTCAGAGGGTAATGCCAACATCACTGAACCATTTGTCTATTCTTCTAGGACTTTGCAAGAAAGGATTGTTAGTTGAAGCAAGGTGGTATTTGGAAAATGTAGCTAGAAAATATCAGCCAACTGATGTAGTGTTCTATAATGTCATTATTGATAGTTATGCAAAACTTGGTGATATTGTAAATGCTGTTCGTTTGTATGACCAGATCACTGTAGCTGGTATGCACCCAACCATTGTCACATGCAATTCTCTTCTATATGGGTATTGTAAAATTGGGGATCTGCAACTTGCCGAGAGCTATTTTAGGGCTATTCAGCTAAGTGGACTTCTACCAACAGCAGTGACATACACTACCTTGATGGATGCACTCTCTGAAGCTGGAGAAGTTAATACCATGCTAAGTCTTTTTGATGAAATGGTTGCAAAGAGGATCAAGGCAAATGCAGTAACTTACAGTGTCGTTGTTAAAGGGCTTTGTAAGCAGCTCAGATTTGATGAGGCTATCAATGTTCTCAAAGATATGGATAGCAAAGGTATTAATGCTGACCCGATAACTTACAATACCCTTATACAAGGTTTCTGTGAATCAGAAAACGTTCAGATGGCTTTCCACATACATGACATCATGTTAAGCCGTGGCCTTGTGCCGACACCTGTTACTTATAACTTTCTTATTAATGTGCTGTGTTTGAAGGGAAAAGTTATTCAAGCAGAAATACTTTTGGAGTCCCTCAGAGAAAATGGCATTAAGTTGAGAAAATTTGCGTACACAACACTTATCAAAGCTCAGTGCGCAAAAGGAATGCCTATCAATGCTGTTTTGTTAGTTGGTAAGCTTCTAGATGCAGGATTTGAAGCTTCTATTGAAGATTTCAGTGCAGCAATCAATCGACTTTGCAAAAGACAATTTGCCAAAGAAGCCTTTATGTTTGTCCCGATTATGCTATCTGTTGGTATTTACCCAGATACTCAAATATATTGTGTGCTAGGCAGAGCTCTGCAGAAAAATAGTGAGCTTGTCTATCTACCCATATTAAATGCACTTGCTGTTAAAACTGGTATTTAATACCTTGAGCATGTGAGTGCGACTGTGTTATCACTTTTACTTATAGGGTACATTATATTGAATAACTAATTCATACTTTACCTTTTGGTTGAATGTTTGGTGTTGTACAGGTTTTATAGGCACTATGCCCTTGACTCCTTGTGTCTCGATAATCGACAATTGAGGACAATATTGGCCCAGGGAATCACAGGATCCATATGTTGTGCCAAAGAGTAAGATTAAATCAACTCTTTTGTATTAAATCACATGATAAGAATATCTGAATCAAGAATTTTAAGAGCTCAAGACTATATTTAAAATTCTGTTTCTCCTCTTTTGGCAGTGCCCGGACTGAGCGCATGTCATTTGGTGATCTTTTTAGCTGAATCTGCAATGGTGAATATTTCTTAGGTAACTGGAGTCTGACCATCCAGTCATTGTAGTGTTTTGTTTAAAGGCAAATTTTGCTACAGGACATCGCGACTTTGTGGAATTAGCTCCAGGACACCGCACGAAGTGAGTTTTGGGGGAAGACACTCCCAAAACATGGCTATTTGCGAGAGTACACCGCGCCCATTTGTTTAGTGTATTCGTGCTGACTAGGCTTGAACGGGCCCACATTTTGACGTGACTGGATCAAATTGCCCTGCACATCTAAAGTCTAATTTCCCTCCCTTGCGCTACTGTACATCTTCAACCTCCAGCTCTCGTGCTCGTGCGCCACAGCACCGCTTCCCCCTCCAAATTTGGCCGATCCCGTTGCTCGTTTCAAACATTGATTGAGGGGATTTCTTCCCCTTATCCTCCTCTTTCTTTCCCCTCAAGAATCGGAGCAAATCCCGTTGAATATTGCGTGGATTCGAAGCGGATTTCATCTCCTATTTTTCCGGTGAACTCTAACCAATCCGTGCAAATCCCGTTGAATATTGCGTGGAGCGTGCTTCTGCTGCCGCTGCTGCTTACTGCCGCTACTACCGCTGCTGCTGATGCTTGCTGCTGCTACTGCCGCTGCTGTTGCTGCCACTGCTGCTTGCTGTCGCTGCTGCTTGCTGCTGCTACTGCCGCCGCTGCCGCTCGTGTGGGGACGATGCGGACATGGCCTCCTCGGCCTGCAGCTTGAGGGAGAGAGACCTGCTTTGGCTCCCTGTCGGTGAGGGGAGGGGAGGGGAGGGGAGGGGGAGGGGGAGAAAGAAGGGAGGGGAGGGGGGAGGGGGAGAAAGAGAGAAGAGAGATAAGGAGTTGACATGTGGGTCCAAGGGTATTTTTGACATTTCACGCGATTTCTCTCTCCTCTTCAGCCGGAAATTATTGTTTTGATGGGCGCGGTGTCCGCTGGCAAATAACCATGTTTTGAGAGTGTTTTCCCCCAAAAGTGATTTCGTGCGGTGTCCTGGAGTTAAAACCACGAAGTCACGATGTCTTGTAGCAAAATTTGCCTTGTTTAAAAGATAACCATGTAGTTGTTATATCTTCTGAATTTTGCTAAGTTTTGCTGGTTTCTCCACTATTGGAACTTGGTTGTTGCGTTTTTCATCCCTGTTTGCATGCTTATATCAATATATTTAAAGTACATGTTTAGGAGGATATTTAAAATATCCAAAGCAGGTGGGCCCTGGATACAGACAAGTACTTATTTGCTCTTGCCCAATCAACAAAACATATGTGTGAAATGGCTTGTTTTGTTCAAAGCACTTAATGTGGCTTGGTCATTTTTTAAACCATAAATCATGGAATTTGTGCAACCATGAAGCCGTGCACTCACTGTTTTGGAGATCCAAGAATACTATTTTGCTTACTCTAGGTGTATGTCAAATAGATTTGTTCTTGTTTCATCTGAGTTTCATGATTGTTGCTTGGTAGGATTGCTACAATTTCTTGGTGATGAAGACTTGTTTTATAAATACGATCAACATTACTATACAAAAGCTCAGTTGGTTCATTGTCTATATCTAAACTCACAACTCAATATCTAAGATCCTGTCATATCTTGTCATAAATAAGCTCCATATTCTTGTTTGGCTATTATAATGTGTACAGACAACAAAATTTCATTTATGTGTTCTTGCAATCAAAAGAATGATGAAATAATGCTAGGTGTGTCACTTTGTGTCTTGTCATTTTATTCTCACTCAGAGTCGAATATATGTCCACTATGGCACTGTCAGTAAGCAGAGTTTAGGAGTCCTGTCATGCTTTCTGAAGAATGCTTTGTTCTCTCATTCTTAGATCCATCAATGAGGCAGATAGGCAGATGGCATTAAGGTGAGCCATCACCATCAGCCATCCGTGGCTCGTCGGTGGATGGAGCAACAAAGCAATCAAGAAAGTAACATGAATGTCACTAGTTGTAGAGAGGCCATGTAACCAAAATTAAGTGTCACTCGGTGCTGACTGGAGGTACGGATTCGTTAACTGTTTCAATCTATCGTGTGCTGGTATAACATTGAGAAAATGACTTGCCCATGGTACAGGTCCTGGAATGTGAAATTCCGACGTATCAACAGAGATGCCACCCCAATTGAACTTCATCCATGTAACGACGAATTTTTGGTCATGGAAGGGTCACTGTGTGGGCATCACTGAAAACCAAGTTGATCAGAGGGGATCCATGAAGCATGAAAACCTCCTACTTGTCGGATGGAAGAGGACAAGGATGAGGCTAGCCATCCCACTCTCCTACTGAAGAGCATCTTGTCAGGTGGCCCCCAGGATCTCTAGTCTAAGCCCCAAAGATCTCTTCTACCAAGCTAGCATCTCCTGAGATCTCTGTTAGTATCTGTTGTATGACCGAAAGCCACAACTTCAGGGCTTGGTGGAATGGTAGATGACCACCCTTGTTCTGTTGTTTTTTGTCCTTCATGTGCTTTAGTCATTGTCCATCCTGGGATTCCAGCGTTTCCCTCTTTATGTAGTTTGTCTAACATGCATTTCACAGTTACGCGTTTGTAATCAGATCATGAATATTACAGCATTCATGATGTAGCCAACTGCATGTATATATCCATGTGAATAGACAACAGATCAGGTTTGCCATCAATCCTAAAGAGAGATGACACTGTCTTTACTTGAGAACATTGTAAACCTGGTCACCACTTTTGTGATTCTTTAGCTGAGTGAATTGATGTCACTTACAGTCTGCACCCCAACTTCTTTTTTTTTTTTCAGGAACAGGGAAGACCCAGGATTTGGAAGCTAGATGGAGTATAAAGTGTGTGCATTCATGGCATGGCGCCAAAATGTGAAGCTGATGCCCAACAAGCTCAAGGACGACGTGCTAGAGGACAATCGGATAAAGCCTCCACTGTTGATGATCTGCGGCAAGAGGGATAGTGACACTTGACCATGGTAAAAAAAAAATGAAGAACGGTAAGCCAGTCTACCAGCCAAGCACTCTGCATCTGTCCCCTGAACTCATATGGCAAGTAAAATTGTCCCGGATTTTGTCAATGGCCAGGAATGGATCCATGCTGTACTAGTAGTGCAGATCAGACATCTGGATGGATGGCATTCATCTCTGTTACCTTCTGAAGACGCATCATCAGCAGCTGGCAGCAGGGAGGGGAAAAGGGAAGATGAAAATTTGCCCGTTTCAGAAGGCAAGGATGGATGCAGAATCATGGGCCAGGTGCTGCACAGGCACACAGGCACACACACTGCTTGCTTTGGCTTCCACCAGTGGAGACCTGGAGGCACCGATGTGAGCAGAGCAGGCTGTCGTTGTTGGCGAAAGCCGCGGCAAGAGAGGATGGCAGAGGAAGAAAGGTGAGGTACTGTAATGCTGTCTACTAGGGGTGAAAACGGTACGGAAAAGGACGGAAACCATTTTTATCATTTTCGTTTTCATATTTTTTTCGGAATCGGAATCGGAATCGGAAACCCCGGATACGAAAACGGAATCGAATATTATCGGAACCGATAATGGAGTGAAAACGAACCGGCACGAATACGGTAACGAAAATTTATCGGAATAAAAAACCTCTCAAGCTGATAAATCCAATTGAATAAATTATCTATGTTTAAGAGAATAATGTTGTTGATAAATCCCAATGCAGGACAAAAAATATTCTTATGTAATTTTAGATTTGCATAACCATGGTATTCACTATTCAGTGCTTAAAAAAAATCCAGGGTATTTCAGTCACAATTTCTGATAATTCCGGGAAAATTTTCGGAAATTCCGAGAAAATTTCTGGAAAGTTTTTGACCGATTCCGAGTTCCGACGGAAACTGCCCTTATCATTTCCGATTCTGTTTCCGAGAAAATATTTCCGAATTCGTTTCCGTTTCCGAAAAAATTCCGACCGACAGATTCCGTTTTCGAAAATAGATCGGAATCCGGAAAGTTTTCGTACCGTTTTCACCCCTACTGTCTACTGCTTGTGCAGTACATTAGCATATGGCCATATACTACCTCCGTTTCATAATACTACCCAGGCCTTGTAGTATCAGGGGTGAAAAGTTTTTTTCATAATACTACCCAGGCCTTGTAGTATCAGGGGTGAAAAGTTTTTGTCGTGTCACATTGGATATACGGACACACATTTGAAGTATTAAACGTAGTCTAATAACAAAACAAATTACATATTTCGCTTGTAAACTGCGAGACGAATTTATTAATTCTAATTAATCTGTCATTAGCAAATGTTCACTATAGCACCACATTGTCAAATGGTGGCGCAATTAGGTTTAAAAGATTCGTCTCGCAATTTACACGCAATATGTGTAATTAGGTTTTTTTATCTATATTTAATATTTCATGCATATATCCAAACATTCGATGTGACAGGGTGAAAATCTCTTGCATGGGAACTAAACAGGGCCTCAAAGAATTTGTCACTGCACCTATCTGTTATATACGGACACTGGACACTGAGTATGGCCGTAAAGTGTGCCGGGAAAGTAGATTTGAGTTGGAGTTATTTTACTGTGATCTCGATCAATCTCTACCTTAGTTTTGCTGCTCATTTGCGATGCGGGAGGGCGGCAACTTTGTGCATTGTTTTGCAAAACTGCGGTTTGATCCCGTATTTACCCTATAATTCACCAACTAGCTCTTACATCCTTCATAATTCATTCATCAAATCCAACGGACGAAAATCATCCAATCCAACGCATCATATCGTCCCACGTAACCCCCTCAACCTCCGTACGTATCCCCCACTCCCCTCTCGCCGAAAATCACGCCGCTCCTCCTCTCCCACGCGCTCACCATCCCGTAACCCGCGGTGCCGCCCTGGAGGCACCGCGGGCGATGCCGACGCGGCGGCGGTGCCAGACCGCCGTGGCTCCTTGCTGCTCTGCCCCCTTGTGCCTCACCACCCTGGTGTTGAAAGGAAGAAGGAAGTAGCAAGCACCGGCGGCGGCGACGTCGACGGTTGGGAGACCCTAAACCCTATAACCAAGCTCCAGAATCGATCCCCTCTTGCTTACCGGTAATGGGCAAGCCAATTCTAGCCTACAGGTACGGAGTACTTCCTCCCTCTCTCTCGGACAATCACGACATCGACTGATTTATCCCATTGCTCCTGTGAACTTGGCGCATTGTTTGATTCCCAACACTTTGTTTCAGAATGACGTGTGAAATTGCAAGTACAGAGCCCAGTCAGTCATCTCCTCACCAGGACGGCGATACGAGAAGTCTGGGCACAGCAAGCAAGCAGGAGGCTATCAAAGGTTTGTCAGCTTTAATCCAAAAACAACACCTCATTGCACATATTTTCCCCGTATGTGAAAGACCATATCTGCCGTGCAGACAACAGGTGAGTTTGATCTCTCTGTATGTGAAAACCATCTGTCATGCAGACAAAATGTGTTATTATCATGTCGTTTATATGCAAATCTGATATACAAACTATATTGATATTTCGAGTGACTGAATAATCAAAATGAATCATTGTCAGTGAGAGTATTTTCATCAGGTGAAGAAAAATGGTAGATGATATTACTATATGACAATGTCACGCAGGGTTTCGTTCAGTCCCTACACACAGATTCCATATGTCAATATCATGTATGGCATTTCCAATAACTTTTCGTGGTGTCATCGCGATGGCTTGCATGTATAAGAGATAGACTGGAAGGGCTTGTAAGTTGTAACTATAGGGGTACCATGATTGTGTCGGATTGCTTTGACCTTTACAGAACATTATTTTTCAATTCTGTAAGATTATATATTTCTAAATTCTGTTGTATATTTGTGATGCAAGTTCAAGTCCAAGTTCAACCATCAGTTTGAGTTGAATAGAAAATTGATTTTAAAATGTATATTGCGAGGGGTTTGTGCTTCTCAAATCTCCACCCTCCATCCTCTGTTCCACCCCCTGCGGTACAATGAATTTCCTCTCTTCCTTTTCATGTTCTCCTTCAGCGTGTCATGATATTGTATGTAGAGTTTATTCATACAGTACAAAGATCAAATGGACTTGGTGGTGGTGATTGTATTGACCACCGAGCAGGTATTTTTTCTTGTGATGTTCATGTTTACTGTTATGCCCATAAGCAACTTACACGGTTGGAATTATATCTTGTATAGACAAAAACGTGTATGTATTAAAAATGTCTGATAAAATGGACTGTATGATCATAATGCCTTTCAACCATTGCTTTATGCAATGTTCATGCTATCTCCCGGAAATTAATCGATTTCTACTTTTGTACCATGTGCAATGTTTATTTTTAAACTGCTCATGTTCATATTATCTCGTATTTTGGTGCTTCTGAAGCGATGTATTCCCTAGCATGACAGAGCACCACACTTGTACAGAAATTCCCTAGCATGAAGCTAATATATTTCTTGTTTTTAACTTTACTGATTCTTCATATGCTTCCTTTACTAAATAATAGAGTTTCGCTCAAAGCTGTGTTTTATGGGGTCAAATCACACAGAGGTGCTTGACATTTCCTCCCTCTTCGACAATGTCACATAGCTTGATTGGATACTCTTTCTCATTATGGACAGCTGCTTGATAGAACTTTTTACCTACGAAAAATATATGTTTGTTTACTCTGTAGCAGCCTTGTGTATACGAGAAAAGGTGGAATTTTGAAAGGTAATCGTGGGGAGTTTTGGTTCTTTTTCGAAGATTTCTCTAATTGGTACGTACTAACCATTTGGAGTTTTGGTGTCTCATAATCTGTAAAAAAACATGATGGTAAATAAATAGTTTACCCCTAATGGTTCTCTCTTTATCACATAGAGCATTTTTATCGTTGTGTCATTGACTGGTATTAAAAAGGAGAAACAGTGGATGATTGTTTCAAATGTAGTAGAGCCCCATTGATGGCACAGTTTGAACCAGTGGCTTATTAGGATCCCTGATTCTCTTGATCATGTTCTGCATTGTTACTTGCTAGGTAATACAAATATATTTATATCCCTGTAGCTTCTTAAAAATCATTTTGAGGATGAAGCAGGTGAGTTACTCTATAAGAAAATTATTTTTCTTTACATAGCTATTTGTTTTTTTACTGAACTGATTTATTTTGATAATTACAAGACGTGTGTAGACAAATTGCGTCTTACGAACGCAAGTGATCCTGAGAGACCAATCTTTACTGATCTTGTAAAGATGCACATAGCTTACTGCAGGTGTCAAATATGCTTGACTGAATAAGAGAGATGGAAAAAAGAAGTGTTGACTGTTGTTTCGATAACTCAATGTGTTCATTTCACTGTAGTGGTGTGTCAGTGTGTTAGTAATTCTAGATTTTGCCAGCTCCATGAGACTAGATCCATGTGTTAAATACTGGGTATTATTGGTACCATGATTGAGAAGCTGTGGAATTGTTTGGAATATGTAATTTATCCTCAACTTTTTTTTAGATGTATATTGTCATATATCTTGGTATTAAAGTGATTTGATATAATTATTGACGGTCTTGAATTAATATTTTTAGGCAATATAATATATAATATTATACTTTGCCTTAATATATGACTTGGATCGAATTAAAGCTCAATAGGATGGATTCTAGGAAAAATATTTTTACTAGCATATAATTCGTTGAAAAATATATATTATGATACCGTAGTGTTAGCACGGATAAATTACATTGATTGATCGCTGCCTAGATCAGCAAGGTCGTCTCGTCTCGGCCGATCTGGGCCTCACGTACACCGAGCGGGGTGGCGTCGTGGTGTGTTTCGTGGGGGGGAAAAGTACTCCTGTTAGATCGCTGGATGCCACGCTCTCTGGATCGATGAGCTGCTGCTGGGTGCATGGCCAGCATTGCGATGGATCAGTGACCACGAGCCCGTTTGGGAGCCCTCAGCTCCTAACTCTAATTTACCTTAGTTCAGGTCCAAACCGTTTGTCTTATTACAAATTTTTTTTATTAGTATTTTTAATGTTATTTGATGATAAAACATGAATAATACCTTGTGAGTGTATTTTTTTAAAAAAAAATTCTTAAAATTTTCAAATAAGAAATGACGGTCAAACGTTAGACATGGATCTACGGCTGCACTTATTTTGGAACAGAGGCGGTACCAGAGAAAAACCGAGTCCAACTAACTTAGGCTCCGTTTAAAAGCTTATTGGGCCATGTTCTCTTAAATCATTACACGGCGTGTTTTATTCTTTAGAAATTTTTTTACAGAGGTTATTTTAAAGAGAAATCAAACAAACACATTTTTTCAAGTTTATAATAAGTTAATACCACCTCGGTCCCAAAATATACGTAATTCCAGAATTATACATGGGTATTAAAAATAAGGTTGGTGAAATTAAATAGATGAATATTGTGATTTGTTGGGTAGATGAATATATGTAAGGAATTTAAATAGTAGAAGGTTGTGAACTTGTGATTAGTTGAGAAGAGCGTAGGTGGAGAAGTTATCATATTTTAGCACAAATTTTAAAAGTAGGAAGTTGTTATATTTTGAGATGAACGAAGTACTTAATGAACAGAGTATCGGATAATATTATTTGTCGTTTAATGTTTTTTAAAAATACTAAGCCAAGCTGTTCTTTCGAATGGAGCCTTACTACTCAGGAGCGGCGACTCCTTTCCGTACGTTATACCATCATGAATGGAAGGATGGGCTGTAGTAACTTGTACTCTCCCCATTTCATAAAAAACAATGCTAGTACGTGATATAATATATTTTAATATTATGAATCTGGACAAGACTAGATTTATTTTTTACGGAGGGAGTAATTGTCAGCATGATCATGATGAGATGACTGGACTAGGGGGCTTGGGCTGCTAATATTATATCTCTTCCCGTTTTAAAATATATGACACATTTTGTTTTCTTACTATAAGAATTTGATCAACGATTGCTCTACTAGGATACACTTTTTATGACACAAAATAAAGTTTTTATATTTACTAGAAAAAGTGCCCGTGCGTTGCTACGGGTGAATGCTATTTTAATCTTATTATTTATTATACGGTTTAGCTAGAATGAAATTCACTTTAGGAATTCGCTTGGATATTTTTTTTTTAGAAAACCATAAGCTACAATTAGGAGTCCGACTTTCACCTCAAGTTAGCATGTGAGTTTTTTTAAAGATATTTCTTATACGACTCCTTTCGTGTTTCCCAAAACAAACTTAAAATCCGACTCAAACACGGATATATATTTCCAAAAGCGAACAAACTTAAAAACCTACTAAGATACATATGACATATCAAAATACCAACAAAAATATCTTCAATTTTTTATAATAGTAGAATATTAAAAAGAACTTGCTTATGATTATAAAACTTTTATATCACAAATGATATTTTAATAGAGTAATTATTGATCAAAATCTTATCCTAAAAAAATACCGTATAACTTTAAGCAAAGAGAGTGCTACGTAAATAATAGGATATGTCTTATCCCATAGTAGGTTTATTTTTATGACGGAGGAAGTATACCCTAAGTTTTTTTTTTAAAAAAAAAAAGAGTACATACCCCGTACATGTGGCATGTCATGTTTGTTGAAACATACTATGCACGTCGAGACCAATCTGGATCGATGAAGCAGAAATTTTGGTCAAATTTATCGTTTAGTTGCATCCTCAGATGGGGGTGTTTATATAGCTGGAACTTAGTTGAGGTTTGTATTGATTAATTTGAAAAGATCATTTTACTCCTTTAAGCGGATGTACATTCATTCCTTGCATGTTAGGCACATGGTTATGATTCTTTTTTTTTATGTATAAAAGATTTGATTACATAGAGAATTGTGTGATATGTTACTGAACTAACATGCAAGCTAAAGGTCGACCTATTCAAGTTGAGGCAAAAATAAAATTTGATTATGAATAATACATGTACTACTCAAGAGTGTAATTTATTTTCTTTTCTCTTTGATAGATGATTAACGTATTAATATAGTTTTGATTGGTTCAGCTATGGATGATAAGCTGTGAGAAAATAAATGAAGAAAAAATAATTTATAGGTAAAACGTTTACATATATCTTTATTTTAATGGTTCAAAAGCAAGGCTGGAAAATGTGCTTAGAAAAAAGTCAAAATCAACTCCACAATAATGCAATAAAATTTAAATTTTGGTTACCGCTAATAAGCCAACCAACAAGTAGGCGATGATCATTTTCTAGAGGTGTTGTGTGCTTAGTTTGTTTTTCTTTTCCTCGACAATAGACTTGATATTTTTTCTGCTATATCAGTAGAAATGTCGCACTATCTTGTCGGGCTGTAAAAAGATGATAAAATCCCTTGTGGATATGCAGGATGTGGGTCTTGTGAAGAAGAAAAAAAACCAACGTGCTAAACAGGGCCGCCAAGTTGTCATACATGTCAAACTCTCGATGAACCACTATATATATTGTATATATATTGTTGTTATCATAGATGTCAACTCTAATATGAACCACTATTATTGGGAATTTTGGGAGCGCGACAACTCATCCGAGGCCCCCATTCTGCCGTGGACGACGTACCGCCGCCGGCGACGGCGCAGCACAAAATCAGACCACCACCCACCCGCAGACTAGTCGCGCGCTAGCTGCCCACCGAAAACCTCGATACGGCGCGTGATTTCGCTCGCTCGCTCGCGCGGGCCAGCAAAAAAAAAATGCGAATATACATATTTCTTTTAATAATTGACGGAATTTGCATAAATATACACATCCTGCGTGGTGAAAATGCCAGACCGAGTGTTTGGCGCGACCTAAAAACACGGGACCAGGCTGGGTATGCGAGACCGGCCGTGCATGTATAGGGCAAGGCATATATAACACTGTTCGGTACTGTTTAGCACCGTTGAGATATTGTTTACGCTGTCTGGACATTGTTTACTACTATTCACATAGCCAGTTCCACGCAACGGAACCGCGGGACCGTCTCGGTGCCGTGTGGTCCCGCTGGCCACCACGCTGCCACTTTTTTTTAGCCGCGGGACCATTGCGGTTGTGTAGTGGCGGTTCCGCTTGCCCGTTCAGCGGGAACGGCCCAAACGGTGCTCCCACGATCCGCAACGTGATTTATGAGCGCTCCCGCGTATTTGATCTGTGGGACACATATATTTGTGCCATTTCTTCTCTTACCTATACATGAACATAAATTATTAAATAAAGGTATATGCTCAATTTTTTTTTTCGTGCCGGCGCCTCGGCTAAACTCGCCAAACACCGGAGCAGAGCCCTTCGGTGAATTAGTTGGTTTGGTTGGTTGCATGTCCAAATGCACGTTTTGGATGGGGATCATCAGGTGCGTGCTGCGTGCTAGTTAGGCAGTAGATGAACTTTTACTCAAGACTGTTAGGCCCGTGCGTTATAACGGTTTTTTATTTACTTTGGTGAAAGGATTTGGACCGATTAATCTGTTTGGTTTTTATAACGTTTGTTTTTTTTAAGAAATCGGTTTTTTAAGTTGAATCTTTTTTATAAGAGAGAAGATGATTTTAAGTGAAAGCGAGAGATAATCGTGATCATCATACTATAAAAAATGGTAGGAAGAGCTACTACATGTATCGGAATAATAAGAAAATATATTTTAACATATTTTAAGAAAAATATTACGAGCATGTTAGGGATTAAACACAAGACCTCGGAATTGAAACCACACACCTGCCTTTTGCCGTTACACTATCAAGTGTATCTCTCATGTTAGAGGGTAAAATGGTCATTTGAATTCTCGGTCAACTTTGTGTTTAGGCACAGTTGTTTCCACTGGTTAATGAACTGTTGCTGACAAGTGGTGTTAGAAGGGAGCAATGTCATTTTCGCTCATAACCTATCAGATTTCCTCTTGGTGGCTCAAAAGGGGCCTAGATTTTTCCCTCTAGCTAGTGCCACTTCTCAAAGGTTCCAGGAATATTATCTTTATGGAGTGTACAGTGTTGGACATCATCGGTTGGGTTTTACAGTTGGACAAAAGGGTCTCTAGCTAGTGGCTTGGTGCTTGATCTCATTGTCGATGCTTGGAAAACTCACTACTTTAAATAAAGGGAGATTATCAGCTGAATTCATTCATGCCATGGAAGAATTGTGATAGCAAAAGATGGATTTGATTGCAATGGAATCTAAATGGCCTTTATAGGCATATCCAGAAAAAGAAACTCTAATCCTTACTGGGACAAGGCACCTAATTATTCCAAAATTTATAAGACAAAGAGGCATGAGAGACCATGGTTACTGTTTAGACATCTTGTTAGAGACGTATCATTTAACTTTTTGGCGTCGTATCCTTATGTGCACCATGTCTATAGATGGTCCATCCTTCGCTAACTAACTCTATGTTTATCTATTACTTCTTGCAATCTTTTTTACTTGTCATTTTAAAAATCAACCCAGTACCAACGCACATATTTTATCACTACTTTTTAACTACATGTTTCTAAAAGCTATTAAAAATATAATTATACGAAATTGCTTTTGATGATCAAATCTACAAGTATCATTTTCTCATGTCAAATCTTCATATTTCTTTTTATTAATTAATCATTTAAGGTTTATAGCTTTGACTACAGCAATTTAGAATGATATCTGTTTAAGAAAGGAGGTAGTAGACAATAATAATAATTAATTATGCAATTATTTTAATAACCTGTTATTCCTCATCACTCGTATTCTTTTAGAAACTGAAACATACATATCCCGTTCCTTGTTGTTCTACCTTTTACTTGAAGGCGTATCCAATACACATGAACAACGGATTTACATCCTGACTGTGAATCACTAAAATGTAGTCTTTCTTTACTATGGACACCACATGTTAATGATTCTAAAATCACATAACTTAAGTAAGAGGAACTCAGTCCATATAAACAACAGCTCTTTTTCCGGGCATGTAACGGAACAGCTCAATTGAGCACTGTCGGCTCATCATCATCACAAGGAGAAATAATAATCATTTGGAAGAAAGCAAGACAAAAAGAGAGAAAAAAAAAAAGGCTTGGCAGGGAGAGAAAGATAAGGGTGATGCATGTATGTTGGGAGATTCCTGGGGCTTATGATTTTCAAATATTATAGTGCCCAGCACACTAGGGGCCAAATCATTCCAAGCAGGTGCCGATGTTGGAATTCTAAGGAATTCAACTCAATTGGTCGGTGGAAGTGCGATCTTAATCCGTGAAATTAAACTCATTGTGCCTAAAGAAGACCTTATATATGTTCATGCCATTGGAAATCGATCGACCATCGAAAACGAGCAGCTAGCAACATGTTGTACAAGAGCTGTCATTGAGTGAGTTAGCTATGGCTTGTAATCCAAGAAAAATAAACGCAAAGCAATCTAGAATAAATTTGGAAAGGTCTACGTGTCGGACGTCCGATGCTTTGGAGAAAAATTTGGTGCCGACGTCAGCATAACATCAACGTACGATTTACTTGCAAAACTACTTTAAATTGATTTTTCTCTTAAATTACCCCATTAAATTCGTTGCAATTAAATCTTCAAAACAAGACCACACATGGATATATTCCGATGAAAAAAAATTTTAGCTTATTATTAAATTATTTTTAAATATTGCACGATGTTCCACCGGGTATATCGGAATTGTTTCACTAAGTAGATCGAAAATGTTTCACTCGTTTAAATCGGGTGTTGTTTCACCTTGTACAAAAATAATGTTTCAGCAAATAGCGAAAGAATGTTTCAGTTCACTGCAATATTTGATCCATACATAGTGAAACATTATAAATACACTAGGTGAAACATTTTTCGGTGGAACAAAAAATAAAAAGAATTCCCTTAATAGGGGGTTTCCAAAATATGTGGGTTTTTTGTTGCAATGGAGTATTTCAGTTCACTACAACATTAGATTTATACATAGTGAAACATTGTGACTACACTAGGTGAAACATTTATTTGGAACAAAAAATAAACCGAATTCCCTTAATAGGGAGTTTCCAAAATATATGGTTTTTTTGTTGCAATAAAGTATATGGTGGAGATATGTGGCAAGTGGTAGGGACACATGGTGGGGCCCCAGTAGAAGCACGTGGGCATGTTGGGGGGGGGGGAGCGCCCGATTTTCTCCCCTCCCTCCGGGCGACCGAGCGCCATCATTTTCGAATAAATTTAGAATAATAATTAAGATGTTTATATTTCTATTCTTAGCAATTTAAAAGTCTAAGCTGGAAAATAAAAAAAATCAACTTAAAGTTCTAAAAATTAAATTCTGACTATGGCTTATGGCAAATAATTAAGCTAGCAGGCATATATAAACAACCTTACTATATATGGCAAATATGTGTTAAAAGCTTCAATCTTCGTGGCAATGCCTCGTAAAAGCACATGAAAGGGATCAAACTAATTAAACAATCGGAATCGAGAATTGGATCCAATATGCCTACCCATGAGAGCTAATGGTTGGTCCCAGTGTGTTTTGTGTTGGGTGACTCAAGCTAGGTTGCACCAAATGCTTAATTGGTCACTTAATTAATCAGGGGGCCTTGATATGATGCTCCACAAAGTTGATGTGCCCAAGTATTTCTGGTGTCCACTTATTATTTTTTCCAACTTGATTTCGGCTTAGTGTTGTAACTGTAGATTGCACAATGTGCACGGTTCAAACAAAAAGATTGCAGTACAATGTACTGGTGATCATCTGGCTAGCTAGCTAGCTCTTTGTTTTTTTAATGTACCACAAAATATCTCATTTTTGCAGTGTTATTTTAGGATTTCGTCACTCAAGAGATGCTGGTGCTTACTTTGTAAATAAACTTTGTTATATTAAGGAAACTTAATATACCGTATGGGATTTCCCTACTGATCTGTCCAAGGTTAAAGAAAAATAGATGCTGGTGAGAAGTAGTAAATCCTAAAGCCCCAATATAATTAGCCTTCACAATTCACATGGAGATAATACAAGATTCTTAACCACGCCCATATATATACATGGAAAATTTTCCATATGTTTTCTTATTATCTAAAAAAATATATGGAAAATTATTTCGTCACTTAATGCCTAAGGGGGTACCTGCCCCTCGTTTATGCCTCATCCAAAACATAAGGCCTCGCTTGAAACGAATTAAGGAATTCCGAACGCTTGTCATGAAAATCGATCAAATTAATCGGTTCATGTTAAAGTTCTGTAAAAAATTTTGTTTTCCAACGAAACCCCTAATAGTTTTACGTGAAAAAAGTCTAATCCCTTTAAAAAGTACTAATGGAAAAGACTAAGGCACCGCGTCCCAAACAGGGGCTTAGTGTTTGGGAGCAGTGATCAGGGAGCTTAGTGTTTTGGACCAGCTTGGATACAGTGCATATGGGCGCATGATGATGGCACCACAGTACAATTGGCCGGCCATGCATGGGTTGATCTAACTCAGGGCAGTCCCAACCCATAGTGTCCATAAGTAGTGTCTATGGTGCCATGTCAATAAGACATCATAAAAAAACTACGCTCCACAACCCATGGTTTCTTAAAGTGGGCCATTAATAAATACATCATCTCTCTTCTCTACCAATCATATTTATTCTTCATCTATTATGAAGACACTATTCTCTCCCAATGCAAAACTTGATAGTGTCTAGTGCATAGGTTCTCGTGTTGAAACTGTATCTTGCATGAGACCCAGTTTCTTTCTCTCTTTACTCTCTCTCTCTTAATTAATATAGTGCCACATAAACTAAAAGTCCTACATGGCAATATAGTTAATGCCATAGACACCATTCTAAATGGAGGGTTGGGACTGCCCTCATAGCAGGTGTATGCATCATGCATACTCTATCCATAAAAAAAACCACAATCCTATATTTGAATCTAGACATACACTATATCCAGATTCAAACTCAAGATTAATTTTTTTTTTACGGAGGGAGTATGCTGAAAAGAGGCGAGGCACGAGGTGCATACATACTTAGAAGTTACTTTTTAGTTATTCTTTAAAAAAATAACTTCTAACTATAAATTTCTAAACGTAGTCTATGTTTAGATTTTTACCTAGAAATTTCTTTTTTACGAAAGAGGGTATGCTTATTTTATCATTTCGGCAATGGTGGTGAAATGGCGATCGACTACGACAGCGAGAGATTCTTAACCAGTGATTGATTTATTTTAAGATGGAACGGGAGTAATAAGCTAACTGCGTACAGATATCAGGGGGAGAGTGGCCGAGTGGGTGTTGGCCTCGCAGCATTACCGAAAAGGCGCATATGTCTCCCATCCCTAGGGCACGAGGGGGGCAACGCAGGAGGCTGCATCATCCATCTTCAGCCATCGAACGCATGCATAGAATAAGACTAGCTCATGCATCATCATGCACCATCTTCTTCCTCCTCCTCCTTTAGGAGTGGTTGCCAAGCTAGGTGCCGAGTGGGGTGTGTGCATGGGCCATGGATGGGTACCCATCCCCTTTCATCCTCACCCTACTCCTTGATCATTGGACGGTCGATGTTTTTCCCATCATCTCCATGTTACTTGTATTTTCTTTTCCGGGCCATATATGGCGTGTCGATTCATGGTATTATGTTGAGTTACACGCACCGGCTTCATTCTATGGATTTCCGAGTAATTTTTTTTTTTGGGAATTCGATTTTCAGATTCATTTTAGAGATTTCCGGCTACTATTTATTTCTACCATCTTAATTTTTCGTGTGCACGCTTACGTAAAAAAATGTCTACATGAAAGTTGTTTGAGAAAACTATACTAATTTATTTTTAAATTTAAAATAATTAATACTCAATTAATCATACGCTAATAACTATCTTATTTTACTTACTCTCTTAATCTTTTCTTTTCCTCTTCCCGGAAACACTGTCTTAGTCTTAATTAGTCTGATCGTTAGTCTGATCGATTGGAAAAGACTAAGGCCCGGTTTATATCCCACGCAAAAATTTTACACCCTGTTACATCGAACGTTTAAGTACTTACATGAAGTATTAAATATAGACTAAAAAATAACTAATTATACATATTACAACTAATTTGGGAGACGAATCTTTTGAGCCTAAATTGCTCCATGATTTAACAATATTCTACTATAGTAAACATTTACTAATAACAGATTAATTAGGCTTAATAAATTCATCCTACAGTTTACTGATAGGTTCTGTAATTATTTTTTTATTAGTGTCCGAACACCTGATACGACATCCTATATAATATGCGATGTGGCATGCTAAAACTTTGCACCCTGATCACCCCTAAAGTAGGGTTTTGGGTTATCTCAACTGCTGGGGGAGTTAATTTGGCAACTTGTGGCGTGCTATGGCTCCATGGCCAAATGAGCAGACAGTGTCAGTGTCAGAGTGTAACTTCTTGTTTACGGATGGACATACCGATCACTAACCAACCAAAGCATCAATTGTTTTGCATGCTCTCTGTAGCCATGTAGGCATGCATCCAGGCATGCAGCAGGGCCAGCATATGTTATTAGGAGCTAGAGGCTGGTCAAATGACAGTCAAATCCGACCGGCCGGCTGTCAGAAGGCACATCA
Organism: Oryza meridionalis; assembly: GCA_000338895.3. NCBI lineage: Eukaryota > Viridiplantae > Streptophyta > Magnoliopsida > Poales > Poaceae > Oryza > Oryza meridionalis. The sequence continues at coordinate 18,909,914 of CM002533.2, forward strand.
GCAGTGTCCCAAATTATAATATGGAGTGCTAATTATTTAATTAACAATCCAGCCTATACTTCATTCTGATGCGTCATTAGCTAGCAATGGAAACCGTGGGGAGAAAGCGATGCTAGTAGCTTTTCCCCACAGTTGCGTGGAATATAAAAATTTTGTAACTTTGTAAGTGATGGTGGTGGTCGATGAGAATTCGTGGATTCCACTGTTAATTGAGCTCATGTAAAGGATCGGATTAGGGGTATCAGAAATTCAGGATTAATTAGTGATGATATGATATCGATCACCTGCTGCGGCTTGCTTTGCTGCTGCGTGCATGTTAAAAGCTCCCTGCCTTTCTCTCCTTCCGGCTATCTGGTGTAATCCGATCTCCGATCGATCGTCTTCATTTCTTTTTAGTTGTTTTGATTGGCTATTAGATCTTGCATGCAGCTAGAGAATTACTTTGAAAATATTGCGTTGCTGCAACCATAATTAAGGATCAACATTTGTCCCCCAGAAAAACAAAGAGGTGTCCTCTGTTTGGGAGCTTAGAGAATTCAAAACAGTTTATGGGTAGTCACCAGACGAAAATCTGAGAAAGGATTTCTCAGTTTCTGACTTTTAGATTATTTTGTGAATTTTACACCTATATTTTTTTCCAATGCAACTGAGAAATTAATGCGCGGAGAAACTAGAGGCCCTGATTGAAAGAGCTTCGAGCTACTGCTACTTCTTTCAAATGCTCAAGTTCCCCCAAACAGTTCAGATTCTTATTCAGATTCTAAGAATCTCTAGTTATATAATTCAGAAAATAAACTAGTTATATAACCCAATTTCTTCATATTCAAATTGATTACCAACCAACGGATTCTCATAATCTTAAGCTTCTCTAAACTGAACCAAAGATTTTGTAATAAGCTGTGGTTGCTACAAACTTTCTCTAAACGTAGGGGAGGAGTAATTTTACAGTTCTTAAAGAGGTGTCAAAATTTTAGTATAAAATTAGTACCTTATAGTACCTAGTATTAGGTATAAAGACATATCAAATTTACAATGGAAAATTTGGTAGCTCCTTAAGAACCGTAGAATTGCTCGTGGGGAGACCGTTTTCACCGGGTGACGACGAGCACGTACGGCAGGGCCGGCGTCGCAGGCTCGGCGACGTACATGCGCCGCCGGTTAACGGGCACGCGCGCGTGCGGTGCGTGTGCGTGGGTGGCCGGCACCGAACGCTAACACGCATGCAAGTTAATCGTATTCTTTAACCTCTTTCGGTTAGTAAGTTGTCCAACTAGTCTATACTACTGACTTAGCAAACAAGCATCGATCGATCATGAAACCGACACGGCCAACGACAACGCACAATACTACACTACAGTAAGTACAGTACTGCAAGCATGTAACAGGTAGAGCTAAACTAATTAAGCATGCTTCGAACTAACCAACTGTCAGGAAACATACTTCTCCGAATTCTAACCCTATGTACCACATCTCTGAATTTTGTAGAGTAGATTATAAATAAGTTAGTACTCTCTCCGTTTTATACTATAAGTTATTTTTCACTTTATTTCTATTCAAACTCAGCAAATTAGTTTCATTAGGTGGTGTTTTTTTCTTCTAAAAATGAAGATGAAAATCAAGTTTTTTACGCAAAACGAGGTGGTATTAATGTGTGATTGATTGAATTTTAATTATTACAAACTTGAAAAATAGATTACTATGATATTTTAGAGCAACTTTCGTATAGAAAGTTTTCACACGAAACACACCGTTTAGCAGTTTGAAAAGTGTGCCACGAAAAATCTTAATCTTCATCCAACTCTTGTTGGAGAAAAGAACGGGACCTAAGTGTAACACTGGAACATATTTTGATGATATATATGTTTTTTTTAAAAAAAATGTTGTAGTATTATTCTACCAATTTAATCAAACTTAGGGGTTGTTTAGTTCCCAAACAAAATTTTTCGCGCTGTCACATTGAATGTTTGTACACATGCATGGAGTATTAAATATAGAAAAAAACAATTACACAGTTTCTTAGGAAATTACGAGACGAATCTAATTGTGGCATGATTTGACAATGTGGTGCTACAGTAAATATTTGCTAATGACGGATTAATTAGGATTAATAAATTTGTCTCGCAGTTTCCTGGCGGAATCTGTAATTTGTTTTGTTATTAGACTATGTTTAATACTTCAAATATGTGTCCGTATATCTGATGTGACATGCAGGGGTAAAATTTTTTACCAAGGCCCGGTTTAGTTCCAAACTTTGAACCCTCAAAAACGTCACATCGAACTTATCAACACATACAAACTTCCAATTTTTCCGTCATATCGTTCCAATTTCAATCAAACTTCCAATTTTGACGGGTGTGTTTAGTTCACACCAAAATTGGAAGTTTTGTTAAAATTGGAACGATGTGAAGAAAAAGTTGGAAGTTTGTGTGTGTAGGAAAGTTTTGATGTGATGAAAAAGTTGAAAATTTGAAAAAAAAGTTTGGAACTAAACTCGGCCTAAACAAGCCCCTGGAAAAAAATTGACTAGTAAAAAAAAATCAAAACGACATGTAATATACCGTTAGTGTACAAGCTACTACTCCCTCTATCTAAAAAAACTCAACCTAGGCAAGGATGTGACATTTTCTAGTACAACGAATCTGGACAGCCCTCTATGTATTAGAAAATGTCACATCCCATTTTGGGTTTAGTTTTTTTTTTGGGACGGAGGGAGTAGTTCAGTAATTAGGAGCAATGTACGGTACACCCTGGGTTTTATATGCATTGGTTTTTGTTTTAATTCCCAAGACAACGTGCAGGCCCGCGCGCCATGCCGCTGCCGGACCACGCGCGCGTCGAAACCGAAAACACCAGCCAATGCAAAGCGCGCGCCGTGCGGTCGGGCACGAACTCTCGCGCGCCCGCCGGCACGGAGCCCCACACGCAACGCCACCCCATCACCCCGTGCCGGTCGGTGCCCGTGCCTCTCCGCGCCGCGCGCGCCCCTCTCGCGGCGGGTGCATGGCCGGGTGTACCGGGCAGCGCGCCGCGCGCGCGCGAGACATGCCATGCCACGCCACATCCTTCTCCCGCCCGCGCGCGCGCGGGCCGAACACCTCGTGTGCGCGAGCGGGGGCGACGATGCATGCATGCCTGCCCGCCCATGCAGATGCCGGTGTCGCGCGCCTCCCCTGCACGCGGCGGCGTGGCCCGGGGCGGCTATACTAGCTACATGCCCCGGCCCGCACCCATCAACGGCTGTCTTGGCGGATGGCGTGGCGTGGCTGCTGCTGCTGGTTGGCATGTTCGCACCAGCCTCGCCAGCAACCAAACTGTGGAGTCAATTAACTCCTCTGCTCTGCACAACCAAAAATGAGAAAAAAAATGCGGCAGAGATACGATTGGTGCAGATCAGATATGGTATTAAGCTTGGACATATGATAGATCATATATATATATATATATATATATATATATATATATATATTCATATGACTTGTTTCATGCTGTAGCTGTATGTTCACATTCATATATAATCATATCACTTTCTGTCATGCTTGTGCTGGATTTTTATTTTTTTATCGATTACATAGAAGACACACACGCAAACCACTCTATGCGCACACCGCATGCATGTAATTGTGTGGGGGGTTTTGATCATGTAATAATCCATATTGCCGTCCACTGTTAGCCGTGTTTTTGGCCTGTGCAACTGTTTGCAGCTGCGCAAGTTGATGTACTAAGTATTTATTAGTAAGCAGACAGAAAGAACGTCCATTTTGCGTCCATGCTGGTTTGCGTGGAGCTATCTATGAATTAAAGCCTTAATTGAGTTCTAGCTATGTCAAGCAAATCAACATCTCTTATCTTTTATCTTGAAACAAAGTCCTATTCTAAGGATTAAATTAGTAGTAGCATTCACCTGTCTCCTATGTCACATCCAATCCCAGAGATAACACGGGAGACGACAAAACGACCATAGCCACCAACCATCTGTTCCTCTATAATGCCTAGCCATTATTTGAGAGGCACACCTACAAGCCACGTGACTATAAAGACGGCGGCGACATGAATTTTCTCCACGAGAAAGCATATTCAGTTCGAGCATTGAGGTGACCAAGAGGTTGGAGGTGGTCGTCCAGATCTAGACCATTCATAGCCGTATCTAGTGAGGGCCAGCGGATGGCAGGGTGGTGGAGTGGCACGTGGTAGTGGAGGGTGCGGTGGAGTAGGAGGGCATGGAGAGGGCTGCAGGAGCTGTCGGATCTGGTAGCTCCAAGGCAGGATCCGACGTTATTCTCTAGACTAGCTAGACCCAATGTCTCTCCAATGAAGTGGCTCTTGGTGACAACGGTATGGCGCAGTGGTCTCAGGAGATAGGCGTGGAGGAGCGATGGTGAAAGCATGGCACGACGGTCTTTGACTGATGGAAGATGGTAGCAATGGGGAGATAGTGGCATGGGAGAGCTAGAAGATCTCCAGGCTAAAGCCCATCCTGATTCAGGGCCGACAGCGGTGATGCCATTTTAGAGCCGCAACTTTCTTGGGGTTGTTGTCTTGGCGTCTTCCTTCCCTCCCTAGGGAATTAATTTCTTCAGGTGAAAACTACGTCCTTGCTTTAGACAGGTCCTTTCTCACCAATCTTTGCTTCAGACGGTTTATCCTGTTTTGGAGGCGCTTCCGTTCACCACAAGATGACCATGTTAGCTGTCTGTACATAGGAGAGTGGATCCATTCTTCTCTCGCCCACCCCCTCTTGTTCCTAAAAGTGTCTTGAGTGCAGTTGGGATGTCTTACTGTTGTCTCTCAGTAGTGGGCTTTTCTATCATAGGCGCGTGGCGTGACTGTTGTTTTTTTTTCTTGATTATACCTTTCGAAGGCTAGTCTTATAATTTTTTCTGTTGTATCAATCTGAAACATCCCACTATCTTATATAGTTTATTTAATAGAAAGTCGTTGCATTAGTAAGAAAAGAACAAAAATAGTAAGCGATGCACCGGAGAATAATGAAGTCGTGGGTGCATTACTCCAACTATTAATATTTAAATCCTAATTTCCACAAATATTACGTACGAATATGGGTTTTCAATAGGATTTCAGCGATGTTAGAGATGTGTTGTTGGTCCCCGTCTTTTTTAGCGTGTGTTAGGAACATATTCCCAGTGTGTGTGGTATCGTGTATATAGTGGCGAGTGCGTTTACCATATAATTAAAAATACAGCACTTCCTCCGTATTAAAATATAACAACTTCTATTTCAATTTTTGTTTCAAACGTAACAACTTAGTACTTGTAAAAAAATTTGTCACTAAACTCTCAGGGGCGGATCTACAGTATTGGGTCGGTGTCAGGCGATACCGACGACTTTCGGCAAAACCTATAGCAAAACTGATTATCCAGATGTTATAACACCATGATCTAAATATAATTAGCACACTATGACACCGATAGACACGTTATGACAACAACGAATCGATTTTCTGGATCCGCCACTGCTATCTCTACTATCACTTGGTTTTATTATAGTCCTAACTCCTAAGTAGTATAAGCCTGTACCGCACCCACCGTGAAGAGGTAACCAAGTATTTTTAAACATCTTTTTAATACACATATTAAAGGCTAAAACTTGCTATATTTTCAGATAGAGGAAGTAACAAATAAAAAGGTAATAACAAAAAGAAAAGAGAAGAAAAACTTAGGGACTATCTGAAAAATTGCTGCAAGTTTTTTAGGAAAAACTTTCAAATAGTATAATTGTAATAGGCGTTTTGCCGGTCGCATGCACTAAGATGCAATCAGGCGCTAAGCTAGCTTTCTCCTAAAACGACCCTGCAAATGGAGATAAACCCCACGATGGATATACAGTAGCTAGCAGCAACCTTCGCCGGCTCGGCCTGCCTGCCTGCCTGCCTTTGAAGCCAATTTGCACCGGCAATCCCGATAAGGTGACTCGGACTCACACATCAACCCCAACAATTAACGTACTCCCTCCGTCAAAAAAAAATAAACCCTGAGTTTCCGTGTCTAACATTTAACCGTTCGTTTTATTTAAAAAAATTATAAAAAAAAATAAAAGACAAGTCACGCATAAATATTAATCATGTTTTATCATCTAACAACAATGAAAATACTAATTATAAAAAAAATTCATATAAGACGAACAGTCAAACGTTAAATATGAAAACTTAGGATTTTTTTTTTTACGGAGTGAGTACTACACACCCACCCGTCCATTTCGCCGGAAAGTGAAAACTCATCACTACAATCTCCTCCTCTCTTCTCTCCCACTTTTATATATAGCCATGGGTGGCGCACTACTAGCTCAGAGGGAGAGAGCAGCTGATCACAAGGAAGCCGTCGTTGCAGCAGCAGCGTAGTGCGCTTGCTTGCACTAGCAGCAGCACAGTGACGACGACGCTAGCTAAGGGCAGAGGAGAGGAGGGTGATAAATACAGGCAATTACTAGCTAGCTGTTTCACTGCAAGGATTAGATAGATCGTAGAGAGACAGACAGAGAGGAAGCTAGCAAGAAGAGAAGAGAAGAGTAGAGTAGAGGAGAGAGAGAGATGAGGCAGTCGAGGTTCAAGAGGATCTGCGTCTTCTGCGGCAGCAGCCAGGGGAAGAAGAGGAGCTACCATGACGCCGCCATTGAGCTCGGCAACGAGCTGGTAAACTCTCAACTCTGTCCATGCATGCTACTCCTATATCTTCTTCTTCTCCTCTGTCCATGGCCACTGTCCCTATAACCGTATCAGTTCATCGGTCTGCAAATATAATACAAAAGTTGCAGACTTTTTTGCCAAACAATCCCCTCTGCTACTACCACTGCTCAGTGAGCAAGCAAGCTATAGCGAATTTCGTTTCTGAACTTTCTGCACACGCCGACTTCTTCCACCAAGCTGATGGATCGTCTTCTTCTTCCTCCTGCCTCCCCGTCGCCGTCCCATCTCTTCATGCGCGGCGGCCGACCGAAATTTTCCATGGTCCATAGCCGAGCCGGTCCTACTGCATTCACGGCGCCATAATTCGCAGCCATAGCTCAGCTCAGCTCAGCATCGCTGCTGTTGCGTCATCCATGTCGCCTCGCATTAAAGATGGCAAACCAACTTATTACGATCAATCACCATTTCGCCATGAGCTGCTACATGCTGCTGCTGCTGCAGGTTGGGTAATTAATCCAGAAAAATAGTAACTTGGACCGCATCTTGCCGGCTTATTTTAGTTACCGTAGTTGATCATTCATTACTAATTCATACTAGTCCCCTCTTGAGTTAACTGGAATGGAAATTGGTACACATACCACCCAACTGTTCGACTCAAGTACGACGGACTGAATTTAATTAATCAACGTTTGTAAACGGCTATAATACATAAAAACATATTCTCTTTTAATTAATTTTAATTAATATATGGTTGTATGTCTCTACTGGAACCGAAATTTAACCGCGCGGTTAATGGATTAATCTGTGCGTGTTATGCATGCAGGTGACGAGGAGCATAGACCTGGTGTACGGCGGCGGCAGCATCGGCCTCATGGGGCTCGTCTCTCAGGCGGTCTTCGACGGCGGCCGCCACGTCATCGGGTACTCCACTCCTCCATGCTAGCTGCACACTGTTACTACTAGTACTCTAATTACTGCATGAATCCCCAGGAGAATGTCTCTCTCTCTCTCTCTCTCTCTCTCTCTCTGTTTGATTAGGTTTAGCAGTTTTTAGTTACTGCATGCTAGTACTTCTAGCTAGTAGCTTGTGTTTCCGAGTTCTTGTGCTGATCGCTTCTCTTTGTCATCTTGTTGTCCACGCGCAGGGTCATTCCCAAGACTCTCATGACGCCAGAGGTACGTCTCATTTTTGTGTCTACCTGCAACAAATTTACTGTACTCATATGTATGCTACTCCCTCCGTCACATAATATAAGAGATTTTAGGTGGATGTGACACATCTTAGTACAATGAATCTGGACATACAAATCCCTTATATTATATGACTAATGAAGTATATTATCTAGGAATAATGTATTGTTGGTTCTCATCGGCATGTAAGTCACTATGCACACAAAGAAACATGCACACAAACCGCCCCAAATGAGTCACTGACGATTGGGCCCTATCTATTTTCCACCTTCAGTTATAATCACAACATTATTGTTAAAATTGTGATTCTGAATAGAATCAAAAGTTATAAGTAAGATCGAATAATAGAATTGTATGTATTGAAAAAAACATAAAATCTTAGATTCTACTCGCATAGAATCATAAAATCAGACATCTTAACTAGGATTACAAAGTCGTAAAATCGAATGACAGTTAATAGAATCGAGATTTTAATAACCTTGAGTTGATCCACTTCAGCTTGTACCCGTAGCAGTGCTTGCGTTGTCACGAACCCAATCATGGCAGTGAGCTCATCTTTTGGAAGTTTTTAAGGTTTTTGGTTTAAGTGATACTAGTAGAAAATATAATCAAATGGGGGGTTTGGAAGTTTGGACCCCATGAACCAGCCGTTGTTGGAGTCCCAGGGGACATGGCACTTGGGCAAAAAAAGAATAAATCCTGAGCAGTTGTGATCAAGGGCTACATGCTCTTTCAGTTTCAGGGGCACAAATCCAGATCTTGGCGTGAGATTAAACAACTCACCGAGATGCAGCTTTACAGATGTTAATTTCCTTAACCCCAAAAAGTCTTGCTGTGGCATCATCCTGTTCTACAGAGAAAGAGAACTTTTCTTTTCCTTTTTCTTTTTTACATTCTTGATGTTAGAGCAGAAGCAGGGTGTTGTTTATAGGCAGAGGTGTAGAAGTAGAGGGCACTGTCTTTGACTGCCTCTGGTGTCTTGCCCAGAGGAATGTTCTTGTTGTGTGTGTGAAGTTTGATAAAAAAAAAAGTTCTTTTTGGGTTAAAAATTATTACTTTGGGAGAAAAAAGTTCACAGTACTAGTATATTACTAGTACAATTATTTTGTTCAAAAAGAAGGATAAAGCCTACTGGTCTTGCTGTAAATGAGGGCTAAGTCGGTTGTCATACACTAGAATAACAATAGTGTTTGTTCAAGTACATAGTCTAAAAGTAGTTACTATTTGGGACAAAGGTTGTATCAGCCAGTATATAATTTCAGAGTTTTGGGGTATGCAAGATTTGAAACCTCTTAAGAAAAAAAAGTATATAATTGACCCATAATGTGTGATAGAGTATGGGAGTAGTAATGACTCTGTACCTTTTGGTCTTATCTTGTATACCATGTCACTATACCTATACCATCCATACTCATGCCACAAAGAAATTAAAGCTGGCCATCCATACTCACCTGTCTTCAATTTCTTGTGGTCCTCTTCCTACCTGGCCCTTTTACCATTCTTCAGGGAGGCAAAGAGTAGTAGTTAAATCATCAAGTGCCATTTCTTGCTCCCCTTGGAGCACAATCATGCCCTCTTGGGAATGTACAAGCTACTCCTACTAGTGTTTGTCTGCACTGCACATACACCACCACCATCACCACTACAACACACAGTATGATAGTATCATGGCATGCCAAGAAACTCTTTTTACTGTTCAGCTTTGCATTTTATCATGCATGCATTGCTCAGGATGATTGCTGATTGCAAAAACCAAATCATGGTTCATTGTTTCTGGCAGATAAGTGGTGAGACAGTGGGGGAGGTGAGGCCAGTTGCTGATATGCACCAAAGGAAGGCAGAGATGGCAAGGCAGTCTGATGCCTTCATAGCCCTACCAGGTGAGAGTTACTTCTACACTGTGTTAGTTAGAAAATGTTACTGTGCTACTAACATGGTGTAGCAGTACAGTAGTATAGTCTGCAAGTTTATCTCATCTGGATCAGGTGAAAAAGAACATTCAAGTCCCTGACAGAGAGAGTTACAGCAAGATGGGAGCAAGAAATTAACTTCTGCCACTGAACAGTGCATGCACCATACATGTCTGAAAAGAAAAAAAATGAAAGCTGGGGCTACCTATCTTTCTATCTAGTGTAACCAATAATTGGAGCTAGCTAAGCTAGTACTGCAAGTGATTCTTTCACTGATGAGTAGTAGTAGATGGATGTGTGAACACTGAAAAATTTATCTGTCCAGCATCTTGCTGTGTGTGTGCACCGAATATTCAGAGTTCATCATGGGAATGTGTTGATGATGCAGGAGGGTATGGGACTCTGGAGGAGCTGCTCGAGGTGATTACATGGGCACAGCTTGGCATCCATCATAAGCCGGTACATTACATACTGCATGCTCAGAATTCTTCAGAAAGTTCAGAACCGCAAAAATAACTGAAAAAAATGTCTGAATATCTTGTTCTTCAGGTTGGGCTGCTCAATGTCGACGGGTACTACAACTCGCTGCTGACGTTCATCGACAAGGCGGTGGAGGAAGGGTTCATCAACACCAGCGCGCGGCGGATCATCGTCATGGCGCCGACGGCGGAGGAGCTGATGGACAAGCTAGAGGTAGACGATAACTGACAAGACAGTCACTCGATATATCGAGCTTGGGTTTCAGGTTCTTGCATTGCAGACCTCTGAACATTGCAGACTCTGATGAACATTTTCTCTGCAGGAGTACGTGCCTTACCACGACAGGGTGGCGTCGAAGCTGAACTGGGAGATGGGCCACCTAGGTTACTGACGTACTTACGTACAGCTGCAGCAAATTGCCAGACAGCAATGGCGATCGATCGATCAGAAGACGTAGGAGGAGGAAAAAGAAGGATCAAGTCGATCGACTCATCATCAAGAAGCTGGGAAAGATTTGGTTGATGCAGCAAGAAAGCCAAGAACGAGAGTGTGGCGTCCATTTTGTATATGTTTTGCTTCGATCAGGGGCAGCTTGAATACTGTAGTAACTTGGATGCTTGATGTCCTCTTGATCTTCTACCTAGCTACCGAGATAAGAACTAGTAGTAGTAGTAGTAGTATTCCAGTAGCGTATGTATGTCAGTAATTTTCAAGATATCCAGATTCGATTGACCACAGCAAAGTTGTTTTTATATCACCCTCGTAATGCAATGTGTGTAACTAAGCGTTGAGAGGCTGACTCATTGATCTGACTGAGGTCTGAATTGGATTGGTTCCAAAATCGATCGTTTGGTAATTTGATAGTAGCTTTGTATGTGTTTGATTAGAGTCAATATTCATATAATATTATCACCATGGTAAATTGTTGAGCAGATTATCACCATGGATTATCAATTTGATTATAGGAATAACTTTATTTATTTATTTTAAAAAAACTTAACTATGTTAGTTGATTGGGAACTTATTTGAACATGCTTAGAATTACCGTTAGAATTTTAATTTTTATTGGCAGTCAACCAGGTGTTCAAATAATTTAACCTAACAATGAATTAGTGGATATAATACCACGTGGACGTCACATTGATTAAAAGACTATGTTAGCGTGCAATGCAATATGTAGTGCAAACCATAAATGCAGTGGAAACTGTCTTTGGATCGAAAAATGGACAACGAATAAAATTTTTACTCATAATAACGTGGACGAATCTCAGATATCTATTTTTCGATCCAACGGTGATTTACAGGTTTCCACTACATATGTAATTTCCATCGCATATTTTCCCATCCAAACCGTCTAGGGAGACAAATTAAATGGTATTGATAGTTGAGAAAGATGTCATACATGGTTTCTGTGGTTGAGCGAATCACAGCCCCATTGTTTGGCTATTTGGAGAAAAAAAAACAAAACGGTATATTTACAAATGAAAAATAATTTGTGAATAAAATTTTTATATACGTATTCATAACGATCTAAAAACAAAGGCTGAAAAATAAAACTATGATAAAAAATCCTCAAAATCAATCTAAATTTAAGATTGAAAATTTAAATTTTGGCTAAGAAATATAAGCATTAGGAAAAAAAAAATGAGGCCTTCAGATTTTATATATAGTACTTGAGAGAGTCAAAATGGTAGGCCCATACTAGCAAGGGAAAAGTGGGCAGGTTCGAGCCTCCACTCCTTTCATCTAGAACCCTCCAGAACAAGCTATCCGGCCCAACCCAACTGGACGATCCAAGCGCGACGCGAGGCCCAGCCCGGGGAAGCGAAAGCATCACCACGCGTGTCCACCCCTCCTCCTCCTCCACGTCTCCCTCCCTCCATTGCTCCCCTCCCCCGCAGCTGCCCAATCCCACGGCCGCCGCCGCCGCCTGTCCGCCATGGTGAGTTCCCCTCGCATCCCTCACCCCTTCCTCCTCGCCCCCATCCCGCTCGGCGCGCGCGCGATGCTGCTCTGATTTTGTTTTTTGTTTTTTTGTTTTTTTTTTGTGTTGTTTTGGGAGAAGTAGAGATCCGTGGATGGGTGGATGCTGAGGCCGGATTCGATTGGCTTGATTCGGGGCTCCTCGATGGGCGACACGCCGCCTATGTAAGATCACGGGTTAAATTTCCTCGTGTGGTGGTGTAATCGCTCGATTCGTCGCGCATTAGGGAATGGATCGCGGTTTCGCGGGGTAGGAGGGGGGGGGGGGAGTGGAAGAACAGCATGCGATCCCGCGGGCTCAGTTTGCCAGATTTCTCCAGGGGAAAAAAAACAAATTCGAATATAAACCGGCATAGGGATTAGCCTGTTTTTATACTTGGATCAGGCCTTGCTTTCGTTTGTTAGATTCGGCAGTAGAAACGAAGTCAAACCGCATCAGCTAATGATTTTGTCTGTGCAAGCTGCCGAATTACGGCATCGTGTTGTGATGATTAGAGACTTTTTGCTTTGCAATTGTTTTGTGGTAACTAGTTTCTGCGACCGCTGTGGCGTGGTATCGTGCCTGTAGGTTTGATTGGAATGGATTGGCTTTGCTTCATGGTTGATTTGGCATTGGATATGTTGCGAAATGCCCTCCCCCTTTGAGGGACCAGTGTTGAAAGCATACATATCCAAAAATCCAAATGCGTGAACTACTGCTATTTTGAGTTGTGCCGCTTATTTACATAGTTTTATTTTTTTATTTACAGGCAGGGAAGCTTATTGCAAACTTGATTGTCATGGGCTCTGGGATTATAGGAAGAGCTATGCTCCAAGCATACCGGAAAGCACTTGATAGTAAGTTTTTTCACCAATTGCAGTCTGTCTATAGAGGGTTACCTCTTTGTTCCTTGACTGAGTAGATAGAAACATGAGATGTGGATTGATATCTGCAAACTTTAGTGAAAATACCGCTTACGTGGAGCAACAATCGCTCAAAAACTAAAATGGACGGTAATTTTGCATTTTATTATATACTGCACCAAGTTTCACAAAATCAACTATAGACGATGCTGTCAAATAATTATTAATTAAAATTCCTTATATTGTCATTGTCTTGTCAAATAATTATTAATTAAAATTCCTTATATTGTCATTGTCCAAGTAAGATATGACCCCGTTTTATAGATGCTTGCATTTGGAGTATAACTTTTTTGGTACTACTTACACATATAACGCTATCTCCCTCAATATCAATTTGGTTTTATGTTGCCTGTTGCTCATGAGATTTGTTGTTTGATTTCTTCTCACATGCTAGAGATATTTATGATACATGGATGTCTAGCATCTAGGGGCTTAAAACTGTCATAACAAGTTTGAACTTTCATTGTTTACTAATATCATTCTGTGCTAGCTACTTACAAGTTGGGTCCACTTATGTTTTAACAATTTGGTACCTGCAGTTAAGTCAGTTCTTCGGTTTTATGATTTTATGAAGAAATTGATATCTTTCTTTTTTTGCCTAACTTATGGTAGATTTTAAAGAAGTACCATAAAGGCACAAACTCTATTTTACTAGTTTTAATGGTACTTGTTTGCCTGGATTTTATTTGCCTAATTTGAACATAAATGTCCTCTGCAATACAATGATACAGAACTCACCTCTGTGTTATCAAGAACTCTGATTTGCATAATTATGAGATCAGGCCAACTATATATCTGATTAGCTTGTATCTAAAGTTTTACAACTCTAAAAACATGTTCACAACTAACTTCTGAATATCAGAAAATGGAAATACGTTAGTACTTATTAATAGCCACCACAAGACAAATATGACCTTTCTTAATATTTTCCTGCCAAATCGGACTGTAGGAGAATTGTTATTGTTCTTTTTTGAAAGAAGGATGACTTATGTTAGTTTTCCTCCTATATTCTGCCAGATGCAAATAAAACTGGTGTGGCCCATGAAACAATTAATAACATTCGTAGAGCCAGCAAAACAATGACTGAGCAAGAAGCTAGGCAGATACTCGGTGTATCTGAGCAGTCAACTTGGGAAGAGATTGCACAGGTCTGCTACTTGGCTTCTCCTTTTTTTTTTTGGGGGGGGGGGGGGGGGGGGGGGGTCACAGCGCTTCTAAAAAATCATTTGATTATGATTCGACTATCCTAACAAATATATTTTAAAAATTGCAGCGCTATGATAATTTATTCGAAAGAAATGCAAAATCTGGGAGCTTTTATCTTCAGTCGAAGGTCCACCGAGCAAAGGAATGCCTAGAGAATGTGTACCAAAAGAATAAGCAAGATGGAACACCACCTTGAAATTTGCAGTCCTTGAAAAATCATCTTTTCAGATATATTCTTTCCCACTCATAAGAGAAGTGTACATACCAGAATTGGTCGCTGCTGTTGTATCATTACACGTAGTGGAATCAATAAGAATCAAAGTGCAGCGAGACCTTGGAATTGTGGAAAACTGTTTTATGAGGTTTCAATAAACTCTAGCATGAAGTTCGATTTTGTTCTTTTGATTTGACCTTAGGAAACAATGCAAATTTTGTCATCTTGGTGGCTGCTAGTTAGGTTTAAACATTTGAACATGTACTGCCCCTCATCAAAGTTTGGCATTGCAGTTAGGCTGCCAGATGGACCAATGTTGAAAACAATGTTTTGTGTTATGCTAATCAATCAGCTACGGAATTTTGCACATCCAAAGCTTCTGGTCCAAATGTTCAGTCGAGTGTCAACATATGTTGCCTAAAGGTGATAGGACACAAACACATTTTATTTTGGACACATCCGTGCGTCATACACGTTGCTTTCTGTTTGGTATAGGCTTACCTTCGATCCATTCCTGTATTTATAAAACGTGCAAGTTGAACGGTTCTTCGGTTTTGAAGTGGATTCCTGCAAATTAAACGGTTAAAATGCTGTAGATAACCAGATGGAATGATCTCGCTCACCATTTCAATGCCATTGGAATTTGCGTTAGCTTTGCTAGCGGTCAGGCAGGCACTTCGTGTCACCAGACAAAGGTTTTGGCATCTCAATGGCCTTGGACTTGGCAATTGCTCGATTTGAATTCTATTCACAAAAATTACTCAATTTGAAGCTCGGGGGCTCAATGATGTGTAAATCTTTTGTGAATTACAGCAGATTTGCGGGGCCATCGATTGGCTTATTCCTTAAATGAGCCAAATGACATATTTGCAAACGAAAAATAATTTGTAAATAAAATGTTTATATATATGTTCTTAGCAATCTAAAAGCAAAGGCTGAAAAACAAACTACAATGAAAAAACCCCCAAAATCAACTACAATTTTATGTTTGAGAATTCAAATTTTGGCTAATAAGCATAAATATAAGTGAAAATATGAGATATCTCTTCTTCTAGCTTGGCCTGGCCAATGTTTCTCTCACGATTGCATCAGTTGTGTTTTTCTTTCTCCGTCTCATATTCTCAACCGACGATCGACATAATTCATAAGATATATGCAAATTGAAATATGCACAACATTTCATAGACCTTTCTTCTGAAGAACACACGTTACGAATTGTTCGTAAACTTTGTACGGCACGGCGTGCCGTCACGTGCCCGGACACGATTGGGGAGCGAAAGTTTTTGCTAAGCTGCTGCTAAAATATAGGTGTCGTTGTGAACTAACGGCAGTTGAGGTGAGGCAATCGATCGGCGCCTTTCGTTTTGGTGAATGACTGATCAATTGATGTGTCCACCTCCTCACACGAGAGGTTATTCCAAACCATGTAATCCAAAATAGGAGTATATAGAAAGCTCTAACTTTAAGCTTATAAAACCATTTCTACCTCCTCGTAGGAGTATTGAAAAAAAAAAGTAGAGCAACAATGGCATTTTTATCTCTACCCATTGTCAAGTGCTGAACAAGCTTCGGCACTATCAAGATATTGGTAATGTAGAGTTGATAGCTTGTACATGGATTAGTACTAATAAGGGATAAATATGTTTATAATACCAAAAAAAAATAGTAGGGGAAAATTTGAGGGGATGTTTGGTCTGCACATGTAGAAATTTTATGGGTATTAGCTTACCTAGTGGATTTTCACGCATATTTTTTTCTAGAGCTAGATCTGAGATGATGTGGTGTTAGCAGGGTTTGAAATTTTGGAATTGGTTTTCTTGCCGGTGGGACCGAAATTTTGAGAATTTCTGAATTTTTTGGCCGAAATTATTTGAAAATTTGACTGATTTTGAATGATTTTGAATAAAATTTAACCAAATTCACAAAAAAAATGCAAAAAAGGGGAAAATTTCGGGCGAGATGGGAGCTTGCCGGTGGGGGGCGAAATTTCGAACCAAAATTTCAAACCTTGGATGGTAGTACTATACAACTCTTAGTTTGCATATCCACAATTTTATTTTGTGTGTAAATATTGATCAATCTACACCGTTATAATGTTCCTTTCTCCCATAAAAACCTCTTCATGGAGTCATGGAGATGAATCTGGATATAATGTATGTCCAGATTCATCCTCATGATTGGATTATTTTTTTTATAGAGGAAGTAGATCATTTTTGTTCTATTTCTGTGATTAATGTGATATAATTTCTAACCTTCAAAGCGAATATAGCAGTTTCTTTTTAAACCATCTGAACAATAAATACATTGACAATGATAGATAAGATAGGATAGGTAGGTAGATAGATAGAAATGAAGGAGATTACGCAGAATTCATGTAAAATGAATCCCTCCATTAAAAGTAAAAAAGAAGCTAGCTTATCTTCCGAGGGGGGGGGGGGGGCTAATGGGCGATCGCCCAGCGATAAGATTAGCCCCCCTCCCCCGCAATACCTCCTTCCTCTTCTCCCCTTCCTCCTCTCCTTCTTCTCTTCCTACTACAGTACACCAAAAAAAAATAAACAAAAACAAAAGTTAGAAAAATTTATGTATAGAAATACTATATATAAAAAATTTGAATTCGAATTCAAATTTGAATCGGGTATGTAAACTTTTGACTTATAAACTTTGGCTCTATAAACTTTAGATGTATAGAAATACTATATATAGAAAATATTTGAATTTAAATTCAAATTTGAATCAGATATAATTCAAATTCATATTTGAATCGGGTATGTAAACTTTTACTTTATAAACTTTAGGTCTATAAACTTTAGGTGTATAAACTTTAGATGTATAGAAATACTATATATAGAAAATATTTGAATTCAAATTCAAATTTGAAACGAGTATATAAACTTTAGGTCTATAAACTTAAGATGTATAAAAAATACTATATATAAAAAATATCAAATTCAAATTTGAATCGGATATATAAACTTTGGGTCTCTAAATTTTAGATGTGTAAACTTGAGGTGTATAAACTTGAGATGCATAAATTTACTAAAATAGAAAAGTAATACGGTGCCAAAAAAAAAAACAGATGAAGGGAGGAGGGGGGGTGCGAATTGATCGCTACCCCCGTCGCCAGGCGAGCAATAGCGGCATAGCCGATTAGCATTTCCGGCCCATAATAACTTAGTAGTTCCACAAAAGACAAAACCAAAAAAAAATCCTCAATGGCCTCATACTTTGTGGGGCCCACCTGCCATAGAGAGAGGACCATGGGCGACGGCGCGCGGACGGGTGTGTGCATGTGTGTTTTGAGTTGTTCACCACCTACCCTCCATTTCTCCCAACAACACGAGTACACGACTCGATCCTCTCCCCTTCGCTGTCCCTCCAACAACTAGCTTAGCTAGCTTGCTCAAACCCAGCGACGATTAACAAAAACCACAACCATTATTAATCCTCCTCTTCAATTCCTCTCCGAATTAATCGAAACCACAAGAGCTAGCTAGCGATATATCCCCCCCCCCCCCTCTCTCTCTCTCTCTCTCTCTCGTCTCAAGAAGATCGATCTCCAAAATCGAACAAGCAGTATTCGATCAAAGCAGGAGATCAGGTGTTGGTCGTCGTCGTCGTCAGAAGAAGCGAGCGGTGCGTATTCATCGTCATAATCCATCCCCCCCGTTTATCGATTTCTCCTCCTCTCCTCGTGATCTATATCTCTTCCCGTCTGGATTAATTCTTTTTTTTTTTTGGTTTGTTTCGATCGGTTGAAAATTTGGGGAGTGAATTCCGCTGCATGCATGCGTCGTTTGCGTTCGCGTTTCTGCTGAAGTTATTACTACTGTTGCTTCCTGAAAACCATGCGACAACTCTGGCTTGTATTCTTGTTTGTTTTGTTTTTTTTTTCCCTTCTCGATCGATAGAACGGATTGATTTAGTTTGATTGGATATGGATTGCACATGTATATATGTGTGTGTACTTTGCGTGTTGTACTTGTTTGATCGAGTCGTTTCGTTTTGGTTGAATAATTGGCATTTCATCGAGCTTGGCTCAACGCACGCACGTCGCAAAGAAAGGAATGGGTTAACTGCGAGTTTCTCTTTATTTTAATCCTTTTATATGGTGACCATATTTCCTGCCTTTTTATATTATTTTAATATTATTTTTAGCTAGCTAGTAATCCCTCCGACCAAAATATAAGCATTTTTAGATTTCAACACTGTCTTCGATATGCTATTTTGACCAACAATATCTACAAAAATAAGACGTTTTAAATAAAAATAGTTGCATATTATAATAGTTGATAAATCTAGTAGCATCAAATTTACATGATTAATTTTTTTTATATTTTTACTATTAATAGTCAAAATTTAAAAAGTTTGACTTGGCACTGTTCTAAAAATGTTTATATTTTGGGACGGAGAGACTACATCCTCTAGTTGTGCACTACAACTGAATGAAACTGGAGAGCTTTGCAAGAGGCTGACTTCGGTTTTGGTGTACTTCATGAATCATGTGATCGATCGAGATTATGCAGCTATTAGCTATAGCGAAGTCGTTCCTAGCTGTTCCAGCGGCTTATTTATTTATTTAGTTATTCAATCCAGTAATTCAGAGGTAGCGATCATTTGCATCGTTTATATTTCCGCTCACTGGCTGAGATAAGTGGGCATGATTGATCACTTTGTCCCGTTCCGTGCAACTGCTGACGTCACACGCCGTCTGACGTGGCGGTGCCACGCTGGCGGCATCTCCCTCGCGATTCCTTTGGCTCCTAAGCGAACCTTCATCTCGCGATTGCGTTCAAGGCCTACCTAATTTAATTTCCGGCGTGGTCACAGTCGTGATGGAAATTTCTCAAATGATCATACATATACTACTTCCTTTATCTTAAAATATAAGGGATCAACATATGACGTCGTTTTTTGACGGAGGGAATGCGTAGTACTCCTTCCGTTTTATAATATATGGTACGGTTGATATTTTTTAGATATGTGTTTGATTATTCGTCTTATTCAAAAATCTATATAATTATCATTTATTTCAGTAGGAGAAGTTGAAATTTCAGCATGAGGCCATCTTACCTTGAGAATGGCTTAGGAATTCAAGTGTTCTAGAGAAAGGTCAAAAGGATTTTATTTCCCTAGAAATTTTCCTTGGACACGCACATTACAGTTTCCTTGTCCTAATAATGGACAAGAATCTCACACGTCCCAGCCTCTACCTCGTTTGACTAGCTACATATACGTTACTAGCCCAAATGTACTTCCTGCCGAACAAATTAAATAATGACCTTGGCTATAGCAAATTACTGCTCAGATCAAGAGCCCTAGAGCTCAGATTTCAACTAAATTACTCAATATTAGGCGATCGAAGACCATGCATGCAGTCTCCTATGTACAGATTGGACCATCACATGTGTCAATTATAGTACTAGTACTAGTCAAGAGTATGATAGTGATCGAGTACAACGTCTGGAGTAAGTGATTTTAACATTTTTCTTACACTGTTTGACCATTCGTCTTATTCAAAAAAATTTAGAATTATTATTTATTTTATTTATGACTTATTTTATTATCCAAAGTATTTTAAACACAACTTTTTATTTTTTATATTTGCATAAATTTTTTAAATAAGACGAGTGGTCAAATAGTGTAAGCAAAATGTTAAAATCCCTTATATTAAAGGACGGAGGGAGTACTTGTAGTAGCTTGGACGCCATTGATGATTGATCTCTTGTGCTGCTGAAGCGATGAACTGCTGAAGCATCTGTCCATTTCATATTCATCTGACACACACACAGTGCTGATGATGTGACCATCTACCAAATGAGTATACATATATATACGTAAGAGATGGTCATAAACACTCCAATTATTTTGTGTGTTCTTGTGATGTGAGCACCCCATTGTTCGGCACATGTATTGTTGGCTGTTGATCATTGTCAATAGGATATGCAATTAAGCAGACAAACATGTTAATTTC
Source organism: Oryza meridionalis (assembly GCA_000338895.3). Lineage (NCBI taxonomy): Eukaryota > Viridiplantae > Streptophyta > Magnoliopsida > Poales > Poaceae > Oryza > Oryza meridionalis. Next base: position 18,930,415 of record CM002533.2, read on the forward strand.
AGGTCACTCGATATCTGAAACTTGGGTGTGATAAACTGAACTAACCGCAGTCCTGCCTCGATCTTTAGAACAGAACATGACAGAAAACCCAATTTTCAGATTCTACTAGTGTACACTTCTCCCTGTCACATTTTGGTAGCGTGTCATATAATGCAAAAAGAAATGGAGCGACGAATAGTGAATTCATCAATGTTGCCATGAACACATGCTTCACATGGACGCTATGGTGTTCTCTACCACACCCCCATCACGCAGAGGTCGAGCCGTACAGTAATGGAGGTCGCCATCGGGATCGCTGCCGTCCATGTCAACGCTCGGTTTTCCTTGCCGAGATCACGTCTCTCCTAAAAACAAATCAAGAGGGGACAGTTCTTCTTGCACCTGTGTATTAATTGCGTGGTTCAAGATTTTGTAACAGAGGTTTTCCTCCTTTTTGTTTCACCGATGGGATCTTCGTTTTCCACCAGATAGGTGATCGCCAGTGAGGAGATGTCGTCGGCGACGGATGGCGTGGCGTCAAGGCTCGGCGTCGCCGGGGCTCTGGGGATGTCGGTCACGTCGTCGGTGGCCATTGTCATCTGCAACAAGTACCTTATCAGCACCCTGGGCTTCTTCTTCGGTCAGTGAAAATTTCTTTTTTTACTTTCAGAGAGTTTCAGAAACTGTACTCTGTCCGACAAAATTTTTGTCAAGTAGAGTACTACTTGTAAATTGTAATGTCTGGTGTTCAGAGAGGTTTCTGAATATCATGTGTGTTTCGGAAATGTGGAAAACGCAGCGACGACGCTGACGAGCTGGCACCTGATGGTGACCTTCTGCACGCTGTACGTCGCGCAGCGGCTGCGGTTCTTCGAGGCGAAGCCGATCGATGCACAGACCGTCATCTCCTTCGGGCTGCTCAATGGTATCTCCATTGGCCTCCTCAACCTTTGCCTTGGATTCAACTCAGTTGGCTTCTACCAGGCAAGCACCATTCACTTTGCTGACCCCAGTCACTGCATTTTGGTTTTCTTGCTTCTGAATTGACGGGTGTTTTCCTCTGCAGATGACCAAGCTGGCCATCATACCATTCACCATGCTCTTGGAAACCATCTTTCTTAGCAAGAAGTTCAGGTCATTGTCAAATTTACACCTCACTTCCTGATAGCACTATGTTGTACAGTATCAACTTGAGTTCGATGCAACCACAGATGATTTTTTTTCCCTCTCATAATGCACAACCCTGAACACTGCTGTTCTGCAGCCGGAGCATCAAGATCTCCCTCATGGTCTTGCTCCTCGGAGTCGGCATCGCGTCGGTCACCGATCTCCAGCTCAATCTCCTCGGCTCGATCATCGCCGTGCTCACCATCGCCGCGACGTGCGTCAGCCAGATTGTATCCTTAATTTTCTAGCTCAAATGAACTAAAACAGCAACTAAACCCGTCAAACTCTGAACATTATTCGTTCTCTGAACTCTACAAATTTGTGTGATTATTGTCTCTCCTTCACCTGGAGCGAAACTAAAGCTGACGAACCAGATCCAGAGGAGGCTGAAGGTGTCGTCGACGCAGCTGCTGTACCAGTCGTCGCCGTACCAGTCCGCCGTGCTGCTCGTCACCGGCCCGTTCGTCGACAAGCTCCTCACCAACCGCGACGTCTTCGCCTTCACCTACACCTTCCAAGTCATGGTACGTACATATACCAGACCAATTCAACTCAAAAGCTTAAGCTGACCAGAAAAGGTGGGCAATTCACTTTATATTCCAACGGACACAACGGACTGAGCTCGTGGTTCTTGTTGTGGTTGTTGTTGTTGAATTGCAGGCGTTCATCGTGCTGTCGTGCTCGATCGCGGTGTGCGTGAACTTCAGCACGTTCCTGGTGATCGGGACGACGTCGCCGGTGACGTACCAGGTGCTGGGGCACCTCAAGACGTGCCTCATCCTCTCCTTCGGCTACGTCCTCCTCAGGGACCCCTTCACCTTCCGCAACGTCGCCGGCATCCTCGTCGCCATCTTCGGCATGGGCCTCTACTCCTTCTTCTCAGTCTCCGAGTCCCGCGACAAGAAGCTCGCCGACGGCCCCTCCCCTTCTCTCCCCCTCTCTTCCTCCCAGGTCCATCCACCATACCTCACTTTTGAACTTTCCAATTTTTTATTTTTTAAAAAATTAAACATTTTCAAGACTTGTTTTTAATATCTCAACCTTTTAATCACGCCAACCAAGCTGATGTGGTAAAACAACACTGTCGCACTAATCTAAATGTCGTGGCAGCGTTGTCTTGCCACGTTACCCGGACTGCCGTGGCAAGATAAAATTATCGCGCTAGCTACGAATGCCTTGAGTGCTGGGAAACCCAAATCACCCCTTAAGGGGATATCCCCTCATTTTTGCATTTCACTTAAAAAGTCATCAAAAAAATTGAAAAAATTTAGTATAATATATTAATATGTGATATGTCACTCCACAAACATGGAAATTCAAATTCAACTAATACAAGTAGAAACAAAAATAAAAAAATTGACTATGAATAGAACACGTAATTCACCGTCAAATTTGTTATTTTTGTTTCGAATAGTACAAGCTGAATTTTAACTCGCATGTTTAAAAAAGATATATGATATACTGATCTATCTTGACAAAAAAAAATAATTTTTTTAATAACTTTTTGAATGACATACACAAAACGAGGGGATATCCCCTTGAGAAACAAAAATCCACTTCCTTAAGTACTTGACAGTAGTTAAAAGGTTCAGAAGGTTCAGATTCTGAAAATAAGATTATCCTCACTGACATGAGTGTACTTGTGTGTTGCAGATGGGGGAGATGAAGGACTCGGAGCCGCTGCTGGGGGGCGCGGCGCCGAAGAGCTCTCCATGGAACGAGGTGAAGGGGTTGCAGAGCTTCGACGAGGTGCCGAGGACGGCGAAGAGCGCATTCAGCCGGCCGTGACGACGACGACGACAACGGACGCGTGCGCGCGTACAGCTAGGACTGTAGCTAGTGCAATTTGGGCTGCGACAGCACAAGGAGAATTTGGGGGGGAAAGAACATATCATATGCGTCTCATCTCACCGCAATTTTTTCTGTTCTTTTTTTTGTTGTAGATGATGACGTAATGTGTTGGTTTGCTGAAATTTTCTTTGGTTATTGGAATGCATTGAGGTTCGACAGATATGCTAACTCCGTTCACAAATATAAGCACTTCTAGAAAGGGTTAAGATTAAGATGAAATTACTTAATATCTTTGGGATTTTACTTTACTAGAAAAAAAAAGCGGGCGAATGCTATTTTAATCTTATTATTGTTATACGTTTTAGCTGGGATGAAATACACTACGTGAATTCGCTTGGATATTTTTTTAAGAAAATCATCAGCTGCAGTTTAGGAGTCCGATTTTCATATCAAATTAGTATGCAAGTTTTTTTTAAAGAAATTTCTTATACGACTTATTTTGTATTTCCGAAAGCAAACGAACTTAGAATCCAACTTATACATGGATCTATATTTTCAAAAGCGAATGAAGTTAAAAACTGACTCAAATACAGATGACGTACCAAAATACCGGTAAAAATATCTTCAATTTTTATAATAGTAGAGATTACATAAATCACGTCTAATGATAAAGCAATAAATACAATGACTCATAAGGGGTGGTAGAATTAGGAAAGCAATTCTTAAAAAAGTTACCCCTGCGTAAAAAAAACAATCATAGCTAGGGTTTATCTTTTTTTTTTGACAGAGTAGTATATTTGTGAATAAATGCTAGGAATATTTATATTTGTGGATGTGAGTATTCTCATGAAAAAATCCATTATTTTCCTTGAGCACACTGCATCCTCTGTTTGAAACAGATCTCATGAAACCTTATAAACTTACTGAGCCCTATGCTGGGAGATCTTGTACAAACTGTAATAACTACTCTAAAAATCTCCAGCATCTTCAAACAATTCATAGTGTGAAACTAGGTGGTTGTAAAAATTTGAAAACGACCAAGTAATCATCAGATTTTCACCAGCTTTATAGATAGTACTAGTAATATCCAGGGACGGAGCCAGGATTATGTTAAGAGTAGGCTTAATCACTAGAGTATGAACTTCTTGAACGAATTTTAATAGAAAAATTAGTAAATTCCTTGTATTTTTTCTGCTAGGTGTGGGGCCCGGGCCCAAGCTGCCCCACACCTAGCTCCGCCCCTATATCCCGCTGGTTATCAGAATCTCTAAGTTTGTGAGACATGGCCTAATTAACTCTGGCCCATATATGTTGTGCCTGCTACATTTACGTACCTGGGCTAACTGTTGTGGGCTTGGGCTGTGGCTTTCCAAAGCACAAATTACCTTGCATTAGTGCTCCATCCATGTCCCATTTTAGGTACAGCAAGTGTTTGTCTGTCCATTTTATTTTAAAAGAAAAATTATAAAAGAATCACGTATAAAGTACTATTTATATTTTATCATTAAAAAAACTAATCATAGAAAAATTTTAAATAAGATAAATGGTCAAACAATTACAATTGATATATAAACTTATAACTGTATTTAAAATGGAACCGAAGGATTACTAGCTGTAATCGCCACGCGATGGCTTCATTTTGTCGACATCAACTTTATCCAAGTGAGTGAGAGAGAGAGAGGGGCATCTCAGCATCTGAGCCGCCACCGGGGACGGAGCGCATCTGCTTTCGCCATCCACTTCACCACCACTTTGAACCACACGACACCAAGGGGAAAATCCTAGTCAAGTGGACTGGTTACCTGCCATCCGTGGGGTATACTGTACATACACATCATCATTCACCTGCTTTATCTGGATAAGGATAAATTAAGGTTGTGTTCTTTAGGCTGTGTTCGGAGGTGGGAGTTGGGAACCCATCTCTTATACACGGAAAACAAAGCGGTCCATTAGCGTGTGATTAATTAAGTATTAACTAATTTTTTTAAAAAAATGAATCAATATGATTTTTTTAAGCAACTTTCATATAGAAACTTTTTGCAAAAACACACCGTTTAATAATTTAAAAAGCGTGCGCGCGGAATACGAGGGAGAGGGGTTGGGAACCTCCTCATCTGAACGCAGCCCTACTTCCCCAACTTCTCATTTCTCCATTTCTCCTTTTTTTTATAAACACATTTCCGAAACTGCTAAATAGTATGTTCTTTTAGAGAAAAAAAATTAGTTGTTTTAGAAAATCCTTTTTTTAAATTTTTTTTAACTAATACTTAATTAATCATGTATTAAACCATCGTTTTGTTCCGCGTGCAGTGGGGAAAGAGCTCCCAACTCGAGCTTTACGAAACACAGCTCGAAGCTTCCGTGGTAATACAACGTTGCGTGAACCTTCAGGCGGCTGTGTTGTGTTGGCAAGCTCTTCGCCAAATTGTACCCCCACGACCGTATGTACTGCGTGTTACGTGTGGTTGATGATGGGAGTTAGGCCGCCGCACCTGTACGAGCCAGAAGGTAAACGAGAATGCGTTGCGGCACCGGCACGGGCGCTACCACCACCACTGCCAAAATGGCGTCCAAGTCCCAAACAGAAACGGACGCGCCAGCCGGCCTCCTGCCTCCAACCTCCAACCTATGCGCTCTGCTTGCCCGGCCGCCCCCTCTTAGATTTCAACTTTTTTCTTTAAACTTTTAACTTTTCCGTCACGTTTAACTTTTCTACACATAAATTTCTAACTTTTTCATCACATCGTTCAAATTTCTTTAAACTTCCAATTATAACTTGGAACTAAACATAGCCCAAATACCTAAATCACCAACCAACCAGGCTCAGCCAACACGCGACCTAGTTTCGATGTTTCGGTCGGCATTGTCAAGATGGTATTGACGTATTACAACTGTCTTAAAATATGTACCACACTTCATAGGAACATAAAACAGGATGGATGGAATACTCACTCCGTCCAAAAAAACTCAACCTAAGAGAGGATGTTGGGACGGAGGGAGTATATCGTAATACAACAGTAGATATTGTTCTACTATTAGGATGTATCTCATCCATTCTTAAATTTTGCTATATTTTGAACGAAGGAAGTACCTCTGTTTGTTTTTCTAATGACGCTGTTGATTTTTTTCATAACATTTAATCTTTCATTTTATTTAGAAATTCAGCATAAATATGTATGTCAAAATATATGTTCATATTATAGCTTTTTATGATAAAACAAGTCACAACAACATAAATGATATTTATATATTTTTTTAAATAGGACAAATGATCAAACATCAAATCAAAAGTTAACGGTGTCATAAAAAAGAGTAAATTTCATAAAACTACAAATACTTTGCACAATCTATCACAAAACTATAGATTTTAGAACTAATTTCGTAAAACTACAGATTCAATGTCTTCGTTTATCACAAAACTACAGGTACTTTGAATAATATATCACAAAACTACATATTTAAGAACTTGTTTCACAAAACTACAGGTTTAATATCTTCATTTATCACAAAATTACAGATTTAGTGTCTTCATTCTCACAAAACTATATGTTTTAACAATACTAAAACTTGTAATTTTGTGATAATATAGACACTAAATCTATAATTTTGTGATAAATGAAGACACTAAATATGTAGCATTATGATAAACAAAGACACTAAATCTATATTTTTGTGAAACAAGCTCTTAAATCTGTAGTTTTGTGATAGATTATACAAAGTGCCTGAAGTTTTATGATAAACGAAGATATTAAATCTATAGTTTTGTGAAACAAGCCCTTAAATCTATAGTTCTGTGACAAATTGTGTAAAATATGTGTAGTTTTGTGAAATTTACTTGAAAAAAATATAGCGGTAGTATATATATATATACATTGTGAGATGTGTTATATTTTAAAACAAGAAACTACATGTCTGTTCGGTACTCCAACTCCGTCTAGAGTGGAGTTAGGTTCATAACTCTACCTCTATAATTTATTAAACCTAGACTGTTTGGCCGAGCTATGCCAAATACTCCGTAGATCCTAACTATGTGGTGCAGCGAATAAGCGGAGAGGCGGGCGCCCGTTGTTTTCGTTGGCGCCGCTCGTGCAGTCGTGTTAAATTTCTCGCCTTTGCTGGCCTTCAATTCTCAATTTCTCGCCGTAAATTAGTGCATGTGACGTGGTGTTTGTTTAGTTCAACTCGAAAAAAAGCAGGTAAGCTTTTCGGCGGCTTTGGATGATTTTCGTCAGTACCATTTGTCGATCTGCACCCAGGAGAACAATTAATTAAAGGAGCGTCGATCAGATAAGAATCCCTAATCCTATACCAGGTGATCATCATCAGCTGTTTCTTCTTATCGTACATTAATTAACAAATCAGTAAAACACACACAGGTTGATCGGCACCACGTGACTGACCATGGCTATCCACTTAATTAGGCAAACTCATGTTGTATTAAACCATAGCCCAATAAGGGGACACAGCGCCGTAATAGCTAGCTCGTGCCAACCACACCATATTAGCCTCCTGATCGATCTGATCGATCACATGTGTCATGGCCTTTGTAAATAATGCGATGCAGCTGGATAGTTAATTACGCTGTCTCGTGGATAGTTAATCATTCTGCCCATGAATTTGATCGATCCCTTGTGCAATTTTTGGCAGGAATTTGATGTCTTCTTGTACAATGCCGGACTGAAAATCTTTGTACACGTAGCACATGACCATAGGTTTTTTTGAAAAAAAAATAGCCCAAGTAAATTATATGTCTGTCTCTCATCATATTAAAATTCTTTTTTTAATAATATCGTAAGTTTTTAGTTGAATTGGTTGGATTGTGCGATCGATCTCACTTTTTAACCTCCAAAAAGAATTATGTGTTCTAAATATATATATTCCATACAAGATGCAATGTAGATTGACTATCTCGACTATTGACAAGAAGCTGTAATTTTTTCGATGCAATATGGCCTACAAAATCAATATATATATAATTATATTGGTGGAGAGAATATTTTTGGCCATATGGATCGACAAAAAGGTGACGTTTACAGCGACATAAACCGGCCGTATGATATAGTATTTCTTTTCCTTCCATTTCATGAGACGCCCGTTTTTGAGCCGACAAATGAGCAGCTCTCTCGGACTGTCGGTGCTAAAATGTTGCCGTGCAGAGCAGAGACAAACTCGTGCGATTCTTGCCTTGAAAAGCGCTTGATTGCTTGAATTTTCATGAGTAGTGGTAGCACGCTACCAAACAAACCCTAAATCTTACTCCTCTGTCCCGTAAAAAAAACATACAAATCTTGGCATATTTATGTCCAGATTCATTGTATCAGCATGTGTCACATCCAGTTCTAGATTTTTTTTTGAAGGGAGTATAGTCTAATTACTTGGTTTTTAATCAATTATCATTGGTGGACAAACCCTTTTTAGTCCCGGTTATGCAACCGGGACTACGAATCCGGGACTAAAATTACCCTTTTTACTCCCGGTTGAAATAACCGGAACTAAAGAAGAATCTTTACTCCCGGTTGAAGTTACTAACCGGGACTAAAGATATAAGTCCCGGTCAGAGTTAACAACCAGGACTCATGTTCTTCTTTTCTTTTTTTTTCCTGCTGCTTCCATGATTTCGAGCCCCACAAATCATTCATATTATCCACAAATCATTCGAACACCACAGACCATTCACAAAATCCCCAAATACATCAAGCTGCATTTTCTATCTCCAAATACATCACAAATCATTCACAAAATCATCTCCACAAATTCATTCACACATTACACATCACACAGATCAGAAAAAGAAATCACATCGCACAGATCAGCCGCACACATCGCACAGATCAGCCGCACACATCGCACAGATCAGGAAAAAACCACATCGCAGAGATCGGGTGCCGGCCGTCCGCCGCCTCGCCGGCCTCCCGCCCGACCGCCTCAGGCTCCGCCGCCGCCTGGGGAGCGTCGCCGCCCGCGCCCGCCCGCCGCCGCCTCGGGCTCCGCCGCCCGCCCAGGGAGCACCGCCGCCTCGCTGGCCGCCTGCTCAGCTGCCCGCCGCCGGCCTCGCTGGCCGCCCACCTCGCCTGCCTCGCGGGCCGCCGCGTCGGCCGGCCGCCTGCCCGGCCGCCCGCCTCGCCTGCCTCGCGGGCCGCCGCCTCGGCCGCCGGCCGCTCCGCGCCCTCCCTACCGCCGCGCGCGCCCGGCCTCACGTGGTAGGAGGAGGAGGAGGAGGAAGAGAAGAGAAGGGAGAGGAATGGGAGAGGAGAAGGGATGGAGGAGGATAAGGATGGAAAAAGGATGGATGAGGCTGTTTAATTAATGAGAGGGGAGGGGAAAGAAAGGGGGAGAGACCGAGGCGGCCGGGCGGGGGCAGTGGCGCCAGCTCGGTTGATTTTTTTTTTGTCCCGGTTGGTATAAAGAACCGAGACTAAAGATTCATCTTTAGTCCTGGTTGTTTATACCAACCGGGACTAAAAAAGAATTGGGGTCTAACTCGGTCCAATAACTTTTTGAACCGGGACTTAAAAATAATTTTTAGTCCCGGTTGGTAATATCAACCGGGGCTAAAGATCAAAATTTTTTTAACCGGGACTAAAAATAATTTTTAGTCCCGGTTCCTATTCGAACCGGGACTATTGTGGATTTTGGGCGACCGAGTAAAGATGATTTCTCCACCAGTGTACGTACCTACTGGATTTCTTTAGTTTTCATTTAGAATCAGCTTCAGCTACAAGATTTAGTCTTGGTACGTAGGCTTTAGTTTATTTGGACGTGGAATATCAGGACAAACATGAGGAAAAAAAAAAACGCAACAAAGTTGGCCTCGTTTTGAATATCAATCGAAAGAGGTCAAAGTATGCCTGGAAAACAAAATTGGTTGAAAATCATGTGGGCAAAAATAGTTGCGTCCAATGCTACCGTTATTTAGTTTTTCAATATTTCACTTCTGGAATTTATAATATATTCTGAAAAAAATAAAGTCCTTACCTTATTTACATATTTCAACCTTTTTAATTTAGGGTGGTAAAGAAATACAGGTATAGGGTACAAACTGTGGCGCGTACGTGGCGAACATATTCTTACCGTAACATAGTAGTATATCTTAAAATTTTAGTAAAAAAAGTTTATGAAAATACTTCCATCAATAGCAAAGCAGCATTCGGTGAATGGGTAGGTAAAAGTATTGAATAGTACTCTTTATTTGATTTGTGGGTCGAGGTTAGTTAAAGAACATATAAAACCAAACTTAGTTCAAATATATAATGTTATCGGCAAAAATGAACAGCGATTATCCTACTCGTACCTGAGAGTTGACTGGACCTAGTCTAATAATGAGTCAAACTGTGCTATTACTCTGCTCTAATTGTGGACATTAATTTGAGTGCAAGTGCATCGCATGTGATTGTCAGCCTATGGTTGCGACTATAGCCAGAGGAATATATTGATTGACTCAGCTACAAATGCAATGAAAGAGGAATAAGAAATTCTGTACGTAGTACTAGTTTGAATCAAGTGCGTAATTAGGACTTTTAAATTTTTCAAATGGAGCTGGTACTACTATCTTCATCCCAAAATACTTCTATCTTCACATACCCTATTTATTCCACAAAGACTAGATCTTTAGATTAATCAGCGTACGTACTAGAGCTGGATAAAGTAGAGAACAAGTGAATCTGAGTTTGATAAAGTAATAGTGCTCAACAGAAATTACATTATTTTTTTTCATATTAATTTGTTGCATCAGAGACTAAATTGAAGTCTAAAATGTCATATCTACATTTGGAAATTATTGGTGAGTGCTCAATGAAACTGTATCTACTAAACTGTCACTAGTTCTAAAAAAAAACTGAACTATCACTAATAATCCATAAAAAGACACGCCGTGTTTAATTCACAAAATTGTTTGCTACCATCCGGAATAAATTGATTAAATGAGTTTCACCCTGGTAAGGGGTTTTAATATCCGATTCCCAACTGGCCAAATATATATTAGAAAATGATATTTTTATTCCATGCCTTATCATTGGAGAATCTCCAAACTAAAGAATGGACACTTGGATTTGTTTATAGCATCAGTCCTTAATTAAACTGGTCCTAAGAACATTACAAGTACTACCATCACTGCAATGATGATATTCAGCTATTTCAGCCACTATGACGGTGGGACCACAGGCCTCTTTTGGCCCTCCGATTGCTCCAGTTTGTCAGTTTTTCTCTCGTTTCCCAACTTCTCTAATCTTCCATTTTTCATGCGCATATTTTTTAAACTGCTATATATAGATAAATTGTTTTAAAAAATCATATTAATCTATTTTTTAAACTAATATTTAATTAATTATACGCTAATTCATCGCTCTATTCTCGTGTCGGGAGAGATGGGTTCCCAACCCGCATCTTAATTAGAACACAATCTAGTAAAATATCATTATTTCACATTTGTTGTCCCACGCATGCTAGCTTTTACCCCATCCGTCTTAAAATAAATCAAATCTTAAAATATGGATATAGCTTTGTCTATATTTGTAGTCAGGATTTAATTCTTTTTCGGACGAAGAGAATATCTTCTAAGTATGTTCTGGAAATTACACCCTGAAAGAGTACGAAAGCACAAAATTCCAAACCAACCTATACCTATCTCTAATTCTCCTATATTAAAGTGGTTAAGTTAGAATATTAAAGTGGGTAGCACGGATCTTTTCAATTGAGCCTTTTTTATCTTAATTATCTGATCGATTAGCCAAATTAAAATTAAGTTACTAATCGATAGGCTGATCTCTCAAACTAAAGGAAAATGATCCGAAATGTTTGAGACATCCGCCATCTCGGGTTGTTCTTTTGTGTAGAATGGATAAATAGTTGGATGATTTGTGATAATTATTTTAGGGTACAAATAAAAAAATTGAATATATAAAGTTAAAAATCAGTTTGCTCAGCAGTTCATACGTATAAAGTTTCGTAAAACCGCACTGCTTAATAGCTCAGGAAACCTGCATATTTTCCAATAATTTCATTAAGCAGAAAATAACATTTTATTACTAGGAGAGTGTGCATCGAAATATGAACTCGAAAACTACCGTTTTCAACTACAACAAAAATTACAAAAGGAGGAAAAACTCTCGGCTGCCAGGCTGACCATCTTACGGCATCCTTAATGTCTGTTACAAAACTAGGTAGTGAAAATACCACACAATATATGTGTGTAAAGTGGGTAGTAAGATGAAACCAACCTAAATAACTATTCCACAAAATATAAGAGATTTAGGTGGATTGTTCAGATTCGGAGTCTTAGGGTATATCACATCCATCCAAAATACTTTATATTTGGGAACAGAGGGAGTATCAAACATAAGTCATATCAAAATTAAAAAAAATATGTATGACCCATTATAAAGTGTTTATAATCTGGTAGTAAAAAAGGTAGTACTACTACTTTTACAGCATTTGGTAGTAGGAATCCTATCTTAGTATAAAATTGATGTCTCAGCTCAACATATAAGTGTGTCACATCATCACCCACTAGCAATTATTATCTAGAGATTTTTAAATATCATGTAAATATGACATATCATTTATAATTTTATTGCATTTTAGAATTTAATACGCAATCAACGTTAAGCTATTATCTCCACGTCATTTTCAAATTATTTAAATATGAGGGAGTATCACATTGTAGATGTCCTAAGGTTGATCCAATCCTTAGAGAATCTTTTCAAACCAGTTTAGAGTGTACAATTCTTTTTTCAAAAAAAATCACTATATCGTGATAGTACTCCCTCCGTTCTTAAAAAAATAATTATTGAAAAAAGTAGTGAGAATGATAAGTAGGTAAAGGGTATTGAAGGAATGAAACTTCTCGTTTTACGTGTTTGAGTGTAGTAGTAGATAGGATGATAGAAGTTGGTTTTTTTTTTTTTTTGACAAAATTCAAACTTAGAAGTTAGAAGGTTTATTTGGACGGGGTGAGTAGTTCAAATTTTCTCTGACTATAACTGTACGAAATTTCTGAAGCCCGTGCATGGCCAGCCAAAGCTCCCTGCCGCTGCAAATGTGCCTCGCGTCGCGTCACACCCGATTTTACGACAGCATTCACCGCCTCTCTCTCTCTTTCTCTCTCTCTCTCTCTGCGTATATCAACGTGCGCCGCTGCTGCTGCGTGTGTGCAGAAAAGTGAATGGGGAGCAGTGCAGAGATTCAGAGAAAAGGCCGGCTCGATCGCTTTCCCCGATGGAGACGAAGACAACTCACCTGCAGACTGCAGACTGCAGGCTGGAGTAGTGCTCATCACGAACTTTTTCATCCATTCTTTCGTCAGCATCTTTGCTAGTGACAGGAGGATATATAAACTCGTGCATGCATTGCCTACTGGGATTAGGTGCAGTCACAGCAAGTTAGCAACTGCACACAACGTGGTCCGTCTATTTTTTATGATCAACGGTCCAGATCTAAATCTACAGTAAGCATGTGAACAGTACCTCATGCTACAGTGTTACTGCTACAGTACCGTGGATAGCGTGTTGCTCGATCCAGGCCATCCGATTTGTATCCGACGATGAAACTACTACTGCTCCAAGATGGGGATATCACAATTGGGACTCAAAGCTTTCAAGCCAAATGGAATGGGCAGCAGAAGTAACAGCAATGTCCGAGTTTAGTTCTAAACTTTTTCAACAAACTTTCAACTTTTCTATCACATCAAAACTTTCCTACACATAAACTTTCAACTTTTTCGTCACATCGTTCCAATTTCAACCAAACTTTCAATTTTAACGTGAACTAAACTCATCTGAAACTAGAAATTCAGGGCTAATTTGGTTTAAAATTTAATACTTCGTCCGTTCTAAAATAATTCTATCCGTTTACATTTAGCAGACCTTGATGCTTTCGACTACCCTTTTTTTTCACAAATTGGCATTTTGCAATTGGCAATACAATATTTCCCATTTTACGTTTTAGTATACTGAAAGAAGGATCTAGAACTATTCTGGATACCAAAAATTGCCTCTATTCTTGGTACCAAAGTTTAAACTAGTGTGAATCACGCTAGCTACTAATTGGGTTTGTTAGTAATTTATTATGTTTCTCATGTATGTTGGTTAGCAATCTTCCATTTTGTTCTCAGATTCTTCTCTTTTTCTTTTTTCCATTTGTGGCGTGCAGGAAGAGCCGATTATGCTCGTATGCTCACATATATCTCATCGCGTTTTAAGATTTAGAGTCCCCTTTACTATCGTGATAACTCCTGTATTTTATCTATTTTTTGTAATATAGTAGTAAGGTTTGTCCTCGTTTCTTTGGTTTAGTAAAAATATAACATAATTCACGTAGTGTGACATATATAAACCATGTGTTATGTACACATACCCAAAAAAGTACTCCCTCCGTTTTTAAATATTTGATACCGTTGACTTTTGAGCACATGTTTAACCGTTCGTCTTATTAAAAACATTTATAAAATATGTAAAACTACATGTATACATATAAGTATATTTAACAATAAATCAAATGATAGGAAAAGAATTAATAATTACTTAAATTTTTTAAATAAGACGAACGGTTAAACATATTTTAAAAAATCAGCGGCTTTAAATATTTTGAAATGGAGAAAGTAATAATGATTCTAAGTCCAATTAGCGTACGAGGTGTAACATACGTAACACCTAGACTAACACGTACTGGTAGTTAACTATAGCAGCTGCCACTATCAGCAGCAGGAAAGTCATGGTAGGCCACGGTGACGCGCGAGGTGGCCGTGTTGCGCACACTTGCGTGCGTGGTTGCCCTTGTTTAATCCGCGTGGTTGGTCGATCGGCTCGTGCGCCGCGTCATCCCACGACCCCGTTTAAGGTTTCCGCGTGATGCACGTCGGCTTTAGCTGTCAAGGATAACACTGGTACGTTGTTGTCTCTAAAATCGCTTCAATTACTTAGTTCTACTTTTTTTAAAAAAATGTTTCTTGTGTTACAAGGGTGATGACATTTTAAGAATTATTAAATTATTTTTTAAGAAAAACCAAAACTCTGTTTTGGAAAAGAAAAGGTCATAACAGATAAAAAAAGATACAGCAGCATCAGTTCAACAGTGGTGTATGGACATCCTCGGTTCCCCTCCAGTTATCCATAATCGACCTCGACCAAATCATAATCTATGCTCTCTCTTTCATTGGCAGGAGCACATGTTTATTGTAAAAGAGTGCAAGAAGAGAGCACGGAGGGAGCAGAGGCTGCAGAGCAGACCAGGTCGGCTAGACTAGCATCCTTCGAGTAGGCGACAACTACACGCTCGGGGGGGGGGGGGGGGGGGGGGGCACAAGCGACAATTGGTGGTGGCCCGCGTGGAACGGTGAAGCTGTCGAGGGACCACGGAGCACAATAGGTCGCCCTTTCCCCTTAGGCAGCAACAACCGTACGTTGGTGTCTCGAACGTAGAGGTCAAGGGAGGATGCCAAAGATACGAATTAATGTTGGAGAGGAGTTGGGACGAGGTGCAGGGGCAGTGCCCCATCGGCGAGGCGGATGGACGCAGGGCAGCACCAGCAGTCTAACGACGACCTACAGCTTGTGCAAAGGTTGGGGAAGAGCGGAGACGGTGGCCCGACGGGAAGAGTCCCTCTGTGCGCCAGCGATGGAGAGGGTGTCGTAGTGGTGGGGCCGACAGCACTGGGCGGCGGGAGCATGGTGGGAGAGGTCAACGTGAAGAGCTTGGTAAAGACAACCTAAACGGAGGAAGTTGAGGTGGAGGAATCGATGTCCCTAGCGGTGGCCATGCGGGAGCTTGTCTTGTGTTAGTGGCGGCCCAGGCAGGAGTGGAGGCAAATCTAGGCGGCGACCGCGAAGGAACCAATAGGCATCGGGAGAGCCGGCAAGGATGGCTCGTGAGCGTGAGTTGGCGACGGGTTCAAGTGGTGCTGGCGGGTGGCGAGCGTCGGAAAGCTGGACAACGGATGAAAAATCCACTGAAGCCTTACATATTATTTTAAGTAGATATAGAAGCAAAAATCATGTACTCACACACTGACTTCGTATCGGAACAGGATGACGTACCAAAATTTTGGACAGATTTTATATCGGAATAGGATGACGTACTAATAGTAGAGATAGATAGTATGTGATGTATATATGCGGTATGAGGTTGTCTAAAACCAGATATGACTCAACCTATTAATACGAATCTAGACAGGGGACATGAGATATGACATATTTATAGTACTAGGTTGGTTCAGATCCGGTCGTAAGTTTTTATATTCCAGGACAAAGAGCGTATTATTTAACAAATGTCAATCTTCTCTCTCCTCCTTCTCTCCCCTTTATTGTATACTCCCTCACCCTTAAAAACGATTTTAGGACTAAGATGTGACTCACAGTAAAACAAATTTGGATGGAGGCATGTCCAAATTCATTGTACTAGGATATGTTACATTCAATATTTGGTTGTTTTTATGAGACGGAGGGAGTATATATTCCTAGACGCGGGCATCACACCATTGTTAGTAACCTATAACTTAGGAGCACCTCTGTGTCTGGTTTATATGAAGAAACTTTGTGAGACAGAGACATTTTTATCGCACGTATATCTGTTCGTGCAAATAAGAATTTCACGCGAAACATTCCAATTCCTCGCTCATCCTTGCGACCCGCTGTTAGTTTTCGGTACGTGTTGCTCAGCATATACCACTCTCAACTTTGTTTTAACCCCCTTTTTCCCTAACATTTATTTTTGCAATTGCATTTCGCAGTTTTAGTGTGTTTCCCATTTAATTACCCAGATGATGAAATTGAAATGATATGGGCAAGGGCAACAAGTGTGCCCATTACTCCAGCTAGACCCTGACGAAAAAGACAGACAATTTTTTTTTAGATAATGAAAATACAGACAATTAGAAAAAGGAAAAAAAACAACAGGCAACTTGCAACCTGCAGTGCAGGGCATGTCCGATGATCACTTAATTAATTTGTTTGAAGGCATGTTCCGACGATCTAATTTGGAACTTGGCAGAGCCACAGGTGGATACGAACCTGCTTTTGCCGCAGAAATATGTGTTCTGCATGTATGGTGATATTATTGCACCATCAATTCAAAGTTCGACTGATTTCAAGTTTGTTTGATGACATTAATTACAACGAATAAAGAAATGAGCTGTACTAACGATATGAAAAATGTGGAAAATCATATTTATCTGTGATTTGTGTTTTTTTCCTTCAATAAATATCTATGAAGCCATATTGCAACACAAAAATGGGCGAGTTTAGCTGTATGCCTGTACTATACAGCAAATTAAAGCGCTTTAGATTTGGTGGCAATAAATCTGTAAGATAATTTGCCTCTAGTTTGTGCTTAATAATGAGTTCACACTTCAAATGCTCAGTTGTCTTGATCAGTCTTTCGATTAGTACCGTTTGCCTCAACTTGTAGTAAATGGCAAGGTTTATTCGATCATGGAATCATGGATACGAAACCACACGAACAAAAGAAGGTTTCACATTTTAAAAATTATAGTACGCATTTTAACGCTTTGTCCCATTAAATAAATGGACACAGTGTCTCTGAAAATTAAGCTGCTGTCCATTTCAGGTTAACTAGTTCATTCCATCTCCATCAAAACTTTTGGAATGTTAAAAGAAAACAGAAATTGAAAGGAAGCTGAGGAAACACAAACACATTTCATTTACCACCTCATATACTAAAATTGCTTGAAAAATTCTCTGCAAGATATCCATATCGTGAGAAATAACTAGACAAGTAAAATCATTTGTCATTTTGACCACCCCGCTCTATGGCGCGCACACACTGTGCCTCGCTTTCATCTCATCTCCCTTCCCCCCATAAAACATAAGACAAACTTATAATGGACGCATCACTTGCCCGCCTAGTCATCGCCCTCTCCCTTTCCCTCTAAAAGCAACAAAAAGGATGATATGTAAGGCAAGAGAGTGGCTAAACCCGCGTGACGACATCCACGTAACAACCTCTCATGTTTTTGAGTGTGTGCTAGAGAGACTCGCTCGCAAAATCGCAAGGCATCACTCCCGCTGATATGTGTATCCGTGTGCGTCTTCTATTTATAATGAGAAAAAAAAGGAACAACTAACCTCCCCTCCTAGCCACCTTCGGCCCTGTTTAGATCCTTCAAAATGGCAAAAGTTTTTATCATTTTGGAGCACTTTTTGTCATTTTGGATCTAAACACTAGTAGTAAATTTTGGTAATTTGGCATTTGCTAGTCTATAGTAGCAAATTGTGCCAAAAAGTGCTTTGCAACCACTCCCTCTCTCTCTCTTTCACTTTAGTGCTAGAATGGCAAAAGTTTAGGATACATCTAAACACCAATTAGTACTTTTGCAGTACCAAAACTTTTACCACTAAAACTTTTGTCATTTGCCATTTGCTATTCTAGATAAATCTAAACAGACCCTTCCTCACTTTTCTCTCTCTCTAGTCTATATATCTACTGTCAGCAAAGGGGAGAGAGAGATTGGGGTTTTTTTAGGGAGAAGAAAACAACAAATCACAACCACCAGCCAGCAGAAGTAACAGCTCATCCATCACAGCCAAAAAAATACCAAAAAAAACTAAAAAAAACATCCCGGGCCCACCCGCCTCCGCTCCGGTGGGCCCCACCCCGCCAGGCCAGCATCACCACCAGACCTCCCTCCTACTACTACTACTACTACCACTACTCTCTCTCTCTCTCTCTCTCTCTCTCTCTCTCTCTCGCGTCGCCTGCGTCCAATTCAATTCAACTGCGGCGGCGACGGCGAGCGCCCCACGCAAGCAAAATTTCCCCAGAAAAAAGCAGACCGCGACGACGACGACGACGACGCGAGGCGACGCGAGAGCGGAGGAGACCTGGGCGCGCGGGAGGGGGATGATGGGAGGGGTGGCGGCGGAGGTGGTGGTGGAGGACGCCGCCGCCGAGGCGGCGGCGGGGACGGGAGCGGGAGGTGGGGAGGATGGGAGGATGCGGATGGAGGGGTGGCTGTACCTGATCCGATCCAACCGCCTCGGCCTGCAGTACTCGCGGAAGAGGTACTTCGTGCTCGAGGACGCCGCGCTCCGCTGCTTCAAGGCCGCGCCGCCGCCCTCCTCCTCCTCCTCCTCCTCCAAGCGCGAGGTGACTCTCTCTCTCTCTCTCTCTCTCGTCCTCTGTTCTTAATCCGTGCATTTTTGGTGCCCCCGTGAGATCCTACTGGTGTTCGTCCCCCCGTTCCGCGAAATTTTAATTTCGGTTTTAAATTCGATAGCGATTTCATTCCCCCCGGTGTGCTGGTAGGAGGTAGTAGATTAGATACGCTCCGGGTGCTGGTCGTTGTCTCTCCCGAGGGGGAGTTATTGTTTCCGTTTTTTAACGGCCGGGTTGGTTGAGATGAATCATGAATGCTTGCTTGCGCGCGGCGCGGTCAGTAATTGCAATCGCGCGATTGATTCGTCACGACGCAGCGCTAGTTGCTTCTGCGAATTCAGAGTAAGTGACAGGATGGTTAGAGTGGTACGACGATTCCGCCTTAGCTGCCTTGAGTTGGGATGCTGCCGCGTTAGGTTTGCTTAAATATCCCTTTCACTGAAAAAAAGAATAATGGTTGCTGGGACAGTGAGGATTACCTAAGCAGTATGGAGGAATGGAAGTGGAGCCAACCGTAGCATTGAACCAAAAGCAAGAGATGGTTATAGTAATGGCATGGTGTGAGAATATGGCATATGTGATAGCGTGCAGTTGGGTGAAGTGAACTCTAGAGTGGCTTCCATTTCTGTCTAATGGGAGGTTATGAAGCTGTCATATTTCAGTAACATGGTGTACAATTCAAGTGTGTTAAGCTCTGCTTTCTCAGCTCCACTCGTTATGCCATTGCTGCATTGCTTTGGGGCTCTTACCATGGATTCCAAGGAAAACCAGCAAGTCATTTTGATGTGACTGGATCATGCTTACAGAAGGAAAAAGGAGGGCATCTTTTCTACTACTTCTTCTTTTTGGGCTGGGGGGTGTTAAGTAAAGTGTGCAAACTTGTATATATGGGGAGGGCGTAATGATCATATATAAGTTGTACCAAGCCTCTTTTTTTTTTTATACAGTACCAAACCTTTGTTTGCAACATGTAAACCTCTACGAATTGATCCAATACCTTTAATTAGTGGAACAAGCCTTTTTAGAAAAGAAACAGAACAAAGTTTGGCTGCTCCAGTCCTATCAATTCCGTGTTCTTATGAAACATGGTACCATGCTTTTTGCTAACATTTCCCTTTTGGGTACAGGATCCTGTTAGAAGTGCGATAATTGATTCTTGTATACGTGTCACAGACAATGGGAGAGAAAGTGTTCATAGAAGTGTAAGCACTTATTTCTATTACTGTTTTTACCATCTTTACCAAAAAGTTACACAGACAACATTTGATTATCTTCCTCACCATTTTATTGACAGGTTTTTTACATATTCACACTCTACAATGCCTCTAATCATTATGATCAACTTAAGGTAACCACTAGTGTTGACTCACCTAATCTGACCTTGGAGCTAATATATATATTTTTTGTACTTAATGAAAATAAGATTAGTTCTCATCAACCAATGCTTTTCAGTTGGGTGCTCGAAGTTCAGAGGAAGCCGCTAGGTGGATCAGGTGTTTGATGGAGTCTGCCTTAAAGGTTGGAGTTTTTCTTATTTATTTTATTTCACACAATCATTATGTTCAAAAAAGCACTAACATGATATCTGTCATGTGAGCAGTCCCCAAGAAAAGATGAGCATATTGTTGCTTGTTCACATAGAAGATGGCAAGCTTTTAGGTAAGCTGCTATGCAGATCAATCTTTATTTTATCTATTACTCAGCAATGGACTGGAGATTAATGCACTGTTTATTTATTGAGAAATGCTCATACAGTTAGACTCCCCCTTTTCTTTTCTTTCCTTTTTCAGTTTATAAAGTTTTTCCTCTTTTTGTATCTTTTGTCACTGAAAACAATATGCAAATTCTGAAGGCTACTGTCAAATGTTTGGCACACATTTGATAAAGTTTCCAAATTATCTACCATTGTGCTAGCCCTCTTTTTTGAAAGGCATAACCTCTTGTTAGTGCTGGAAACAATCAGTAGTTATGGCTGTATGAAATGCCATGAGATCATTTAGTTTAGATTGAATAATTGAACTAAATAATTCTACTGTTTTTAAATGGGATGCAGCACATGCTCGTGCTTTCAAGTGCTCTAGATTTGCTTCAATAAATGGAGATTTATAAGAGAACAATGATGCCTATATGTAATTTTATAGATCACCTTTTCTTTTTTTTGTAAACATATAATTAATCATATGATTGATGCTTTGTTCTGAGTTTGACTGCTAGCATCTACAGTCCTATGCTACATCCTCTGTTGTACATATTTGGATAGAAGTTTCATTTTCTTCATCACTTGGATTGACGTTTAATTATAATAAGAAAGTACCCAACTGTCCTTGTTCTATTGGCTAATCGGCGACTATATCTTTGCAGGCTAAGCCGCCGCAGTAACCGCATGCACTCAATAGGTAACTATCGTCTTATAATGTACTCCCTCTCTAAAATAAACAAAATTCTAGAAATGTTATAATCAAGTTTTTCTAATAATGGCTACTAATAACGTATATAAATTTTTCAGCTTGATCATTTTAAATGGTATCTTTAGATTCTTTTCATGAAAAATCATTTTCACATAAAATAATCAACACATGAATATTGAAAGTGATAGTAAAAGTTTCTTCTTGGAGGCTGTAAAATGGCAAAATTGAGTAAATATTCTTAAATTAAGGGAGCAAGACAAAATTATACTACTTTTAGTGATTCAATTAACTATGTTTATTTCTTTAACATGTCAAACAATAAAACCTGTGTCTCTTTATTGTCATTGTTTTTCTTATTTTATCATTCTGTGCAAAACTCTACCAGATTGGACTGTATTTTCTTCTGTCCATAACGATCCTATGGCATCTGATGTTATTGCGCCTTCTCCATGGACAATATTTGGCTGCAAAAATGGTAAGCATAAAAAAAATCTCCTTTCTTTACATCACTGGATTTTGCGCTGAATCTGACTTGCATTTAGGATTGCGTTTGTTTACTGAGGCAAAGGATGGTGGTTCAGAGGGGAAGGTAATTCTTGTTTTCAGAAATAATGTGTTGTGTGGACTGTGGATGGATTATGAAATTCACCATGATTTTGCTTCTTTTTTTCTCAGTATTGGGATGATCATCCAGCTATAATGGCTGTTGGTGTTGTTGATGCGAATTCTGAGGCTGTATTCCAGACTGTAATGTCCCTTGGTCAATCAAGATCAGAGTAAGATATATCATCCCTCTTTGCCGTATATCATTTGCTCTGCACCATTGCAAAAATATGCATTGCTATCACAAAAGTACATGCCATTTCAATTAATGCGTTATAGACATAACTATCATTGTCTTTTCATCTTCTTTCAACCCGTTAACCTGCCAAATTTTTGTAGGTGGGACTTCTGTTTGCAGGAAGGGAGGGTGGTCGAGCATATAGATGGTCATACAGATATAATCCACAAGAAATTAAGAGACGGCTGGTTACCATGGTCTGGTGCTGGATTTATTCTACCTTTTCATATGCACACTTTATTGTTCATTTATAATATTATGATATTTAGTTTTCAGGGGAATGAGAAAGAGGGATCTATTACTTAGGCGATATTGGAGGAGAGAAGACGATGGAACTTATGGTACATTTGTTGACAGAAACTGATAAATAATCTGAATCCGTGATTTAGACCTGACATCCCACTTGAAAATTTTCAGTTATTCTATACCACTCTGTTTTCCACTACAGATGCCGTTCTGAGAGAGGCTATGTTCGTGCATGTCTTAAAAGTAATGTATGCTTTATTTCTGCTTAATCAATGTGATAGCTACAAACTGGTTGTTGTCTTAATTTATAATGAACCAATATGTCTTTTATGAATAATAGGTGGAGGATATGTAATATCGCCAGTCAATCAAGGAAAACAATCGGTTGTGAAGCATATGCTTGCTATAGATTGGAAATTCTGGAAGTCTTATCTGTTTACCGCATCTGCAAAACACATCACTATACGCATGCTAGGAAGAGTAGCAGGCAAGTCTTGTGATGCATCAATAAACCATTGCCTGATGTGTTTGATCAAACTTCGTTCTGCAAATTTTCATATTATTCTGAGCTAACTTACCTTTATAAGCAGCCCTGCGGGAATTCTTCCGAGCAAAAAATGGAAATTGTGCTTGCATAGAGTTCTCGTCAGGTGAGTTGACAAGGGATATGCGTCTGCAACAAGGTGAAAATGAGCGGATAAAAATTGAAATGCTGTCAGCAAGTGAAAATAACAGGCTAGAAGATCCTACAGAAGGATCACTGGGTGGTTCTAATAGACACTTAAGTAGCGCTGGTTCCTTCATTCAACTGAACGATGCAGCGGATGAGTTCTTTGATGTCCCAGATGAATCAGAATATGATCAAAGAGAAGCCATGTGGCCTTCCGATGAGAGCACACATTCTGTGGTGAGTTAGACAGGCTTGCATTTTGTTTTGCAATGTAGAAGTTTGTCAACCTATCGTGTGTAACTTGTGTCTGAACATACCTGTTCTTTTCTGCATCACGGTCTCACAGCAAGCCAAAAATGTGCATGTTCTTGACAAGATGTAACGTTTTAGTTAGAAGTAAGAAACAATAATTTGGTTACAAAGAACATCGATGTTAGCATAACGTTGAGAACCAGACCAACAGATCTCTTATATCAATTCAACATCTCGTGTGTCTAATATATGGTATAATAGCAGGACCAACGACATGCTAAATTGTCCACCGCTGCTGTCTTCGTAAAGAAGTTGCATGATCTTGCAGGTGTGTTACATCTTCTATACAGTTGTGGTGTTTTCTTTTTCCACTTTGTTCTAATTATTACTCTCCCATTTCCTCTATTCTAGTGCAAAAGAGAGGATATGTTGACTTACAAGGAGCTGCTGATTTCGATAATGGTCCATTTTGCTATGGATATACTCTTCCAAAAGATTCGAACTGTACAATGCCTTCAACTTGGGCAATGACAGATCCTACAACATTCTTAATCCGAGGGGAGTCATATTTGCAGGATCGTTTAAAGGTAGCTTTATAATGTTTGGATTCTTAGACCAGTTCACTAGGCTAGGGTGCAAGGCTTTTGGTCTATAGGAAATAAGGACTGGCTTTCCTTCTTTGGGGGAAATAATTATGCTTCTGTTTTAAGGACCTCGTCATAATGAAGAACTATGAGCGTTATTTTCTGATAATTCTTATGTTACTGACTAATATGATAGTGTTGTGGCAGTAGTGCAGGATTTGGAAAACAAATAAATCTTCCCAAGAATTTCCTAAATTTGGCCAATTTAGGTGGCAATTTTATACTGTTATGGTTGATCCACTGCTCAAATCAAATATAGTATAACTCAAATTGAAACTTTAGCTACAACAGACCAACTGAAAATATTACCGGATTAGAGCTCCAATTTGGCAAATTCTGTTTATCTTCTTTGGGATTGTAAATTATTCAAGCGGACTCCAGCCATGTAGACTGGTTGATGCATATAAGGAAACTGGATTATTTCATGCTTTCCTAATAATAAAATCCACACTGGTCATGAAGTAATTGTCTACAACTGTTACCTGATTTGGGTGTTATTCAAAATGAAGCACTAATTACCAGACTGAGATTTTGAGACAATGTATCACTTGAGACAACTAATATAGCCACTATAAGAAACCTGTGATGCTATGATTTGGCCTATTTGCTCTCTCCTATGTAAGTCTGGTAGGAGAACTTTCTAATCTGGCCAGCACAGTAGTAGTCTATGTTGGAGTGGTTTTTCCCATTCGTAACTCTCTAATCCATTCAAATGTTTTCTGTGATTTTGACAGATCAAGGCAAACAATACATTGATGCAAATGGTAGGTGCTGACTGGATAAAATCTGATAAGCGTGAAGATGACCTTGCTGGTCGCCCTGGAGGACTAGTACAGGTATATTTTCTTAAAGCCAGTAATTTTCCTTCAACAGCAAAAGGAGCAGAGAATTTTAC
Source organism: Oryza meridionalis (assembly GCA_000338895.3). Taxonomy (NCBI): domain Eukaryota; kingdom Viridiplantae; phylum Streptophyta; class Magnoliopsida; order Poales; family Poaceae; genus Oryza; species Oryza meridionalis. Next base: position 18,955,412 of record CM002533.2, read on the forward strand.
CAAGGGTTATATTGCAGAAATGTGCAGCACAAGGGGGCAACAAATTCTTTTTTATCGTTAACATACAGGTGGGATTTTCATTAGCTATACATATGTATTGGGGCCTCGTATGATTTACAACGACATGCCTTTTTACTTATGACCCTGATGGATATAGGTCCCTGGTTCATCCACATACAGCTTAGCCTTGTATTATATGATGGATACCCCATTGGAAAAGGTTCCTCTACTTGAAAGATTTGTAAATGGAGATGACGCATTCAGAAATTCAAGGTTCAAACTCATCCCGTACATCTCAAAGGTACCTATTCTGCACTAGCAGCCTTCATTCTTGTTAAGCTTTACTTAGCAAATGCTGATGATTTATGTTCGGTATATGTGCCGCTTCAGGGGTCTTGGATAGTAAAGCAGAGTGTGGGAAAGAAAGCCTGTTTGGTTGGTCAAGCACTAGAGATCAATTATTTCCGTGGAAGCAATTATTTGGAGGTAAACCCTCAGCATGACATGTATCTCAATTAGTTTCTCATTTCATTCCGTCATCAGAATTCAGATGCTTGGTGTGACAATGCCATACTTACTGGCTTCAATAAGCAGTTTATCCAGAGCGTTATGTCTCACTTACAAATAGTGCAGAATAACAATGGATTGAATTTTGGCTACTGTTGCCATTTACTTGCGCTTACGGTTGACTACATTTACCACTATCTACGACTAGCGTTACAAAGATTGTCTGAAATAAATCGTGGCGTAATGAATCTGCCATTCTGTTTGGTACATCCAGCTCTGAACTTTCTTTACATGCATTTTTCAGCTTGGAGTTGATATAGGCTCGTCAACAGTTGCACGGGGTGTGGTGAGCCTTGTGCTTGGCTACTTGAACAACCTGGTGATTGAAATGGCCTTCTTGGTACAGGTAATTGCGGTATATCTAATCAAGTAGTTACACAACGAGCTTGATGTTCCTTTTACTTCTCAAGATTCAGAACAGTGATGTTTCTTTTTTCCTTTAATGAGATAAAATCATAAAATATTCAGTATGGATCAGTAAATAGAGCTTTGAGATGAGATGAGAGATTCAGAATTGTGCTTTTCCTTTCTTTCTTTCTTTTTTTTTTGAGATGAGAGATCAGTAAATAACACAGCTGAACAACCTCATGAAAGAGCTCCTTGATTCCTTCCTACTATCATGAAACAAAACCCTGTTTGTGTCGTGCAGGGCAACACGCAAGAAGAGCTCCCGGAGTTCCTCCTGGGCACCTGCCGACTGAACTACCTCGACGCGTCCAAGGCAGTGTCCATAGACGAGTGCTGAAGGCGTCATCAGCCACCATTGACCCCGCCAACATTCTTTCTCAGGTCAAATTACAGTAGTACAGCGAACCAAGAAAGAAAAAAAAAAGGCTCAAGTCGTTCGTTTCCCCTGCCGGCCCCGGTCCAAAGATACTCCTTGTATTGCTCCACACAAAAGCCGAAGGGGAAGAATTCTGGCTCATTCTGCCTGCCTGCCAGCACTGTACATTCTCCTCTTGCCGACAGGTATTGCGATATACTAATGATGAATCTACGCCCATTCTTTGGCATGCCATCATCGAGAAAAAGAGAAAGGGAAGTGTATCCTAACGGTGACCCCCGTGGCGTTCATTCTGACCTGAGACTCGTCTCAGCTTACTGTGAGTAGTGAGATTGCATCATTAGATCCAACTCCAAAGCAACCCATTACCGGACACTTGACTACTCCTACTGTTCCATAATATTTCTCCTGAGTTCGAGTGAGTGGCAGCAGCCATGATTGTACCAGAGGGACTCGTCAACAACTGAAAGCGACCAAAGTCACAGGGATTGATATACATGCTCCTACCATTGGCAAGGAAGGAACACCCAGGCAGACGCACTCACAACCCAACCCCCTTTATTTTTCCTTGTCACTTGAGCTAGAAGGGAGGGATGGAACATGAGCAAGTGGAGCCGGCATTTCCCTTTGTTCTTGAGAAAAGACAGGACATGCAAACTATGCTTAAGGCAGGGACGGATAGAGAAATGATGGTGTGTGTCGCCGTCGCAAAGCGGCGGGGACGTCGTGTGGTCGAGATCGCTGTGCGTCGTCCGTCGTCTGCGTGCTTGGCTAGCTAACCTAAAACGCTTCCGTCTGCCCGTTTCATCGTGTCGACGTGACAGGTGAACCGATCTCTCCTGCATTTTTTTTGCTCACACAAATTCTGTACCACTAGTAGTAGTCTGCCCATGTGTGTTGTGTCCCTCTGCCGCGTCATCGCTTCGAAATGGAGAGAGAGAGAGAGAGAGATTAGTGTGGGGAGAATTATATTTAAGCGGACACTTGCAGGGTAGACAGAATTCTCATTTCCATTGACTCGAACGGATCCCGATGACGCCGCCATCGCCGGCGGCGGCTGGGCGGGGCGGGGTCGGTCGCGCGATGCACGGGCCCGTGCCTGGAGGCCGGGCTCACGTGCAAAACGCAAACGCAAGCGAGGCCTTCGAAGCCAAAAGACCCTCTGAAAAAACAAACCAACCAACAAATACCAGGAAGGTGCCCAACTTGCCGTGTCTCTGGATCGGTCGCAACGTCGCCGCCGGTGAACACGATGAAACGAAGGTTTACCAAACCGTTCTAGGTCGGTTTAATTTTGACCGTTATCGCGAGATATACCGTAGTTTTAGAAAACTTAGAATATTATCATACATAATAACCGCAATAACCGTACACGAAACAGCCGCACGCTAACGAACGGTCGCCGGCCGTAGGATCTGCCGGGATCCTATGCGGCGGCGACGGCGTCGTCCGGCGAGCGAACGGATGAGTTGTCCGGGATGCGTCAGCGGCTGGTGGTGGACCGGTTTAGGGGTAGGACTGTGTAGGATTAAGGACGGATGGGACGGGGTTTCGTCGCGTTCTTTTTTTGATTGAAGCGGAGAAGGAAGAGGGGACCGGTTGTGGTGCGAGCCGGTGGTACAGCGAGAGGCAACAGTTTGGGTACTGTTTGGGCGTGTGGGGACCGTCACTGCATCAGCATCAACTTGCGGCCAGCCACCACACCAGAGGATTTTCTTTTTCTCTTTTGGAGTATTATCTCAGAAGCTTTCCTTTGATAAAGTTAGAATTAATAAAAACAACAACATATTGTGTAGTACTAGTAGACAATAGTACCTAATTTGCAGGAAGTATAAATCTAAAAAATATTTTGCAATGCATCCGCAGAAGCGTAGAAGGACGATGTTGTCGTGTATGTTTTGGAGGGTTATAGATTGTGATGGGTTCACAGCACTATTTCTTCTTTTTGTCGCTGTCACAAACTTAGCTAAAGTGTTTGTTTTTCAATAAAAGTTATATCTAAAAATTATATTGCAGAGTAACTTTAAAACAATTACCGCTGAAATCTCACCCTATGAAGTTGGATGTAGAAAATTACTACGATATACAATGCACTATATGGTGGGTAGCTATAGTGTCTAAAAAGGTGAAATGACTTCTTTCAATTCATCGTAAAACAATAGAGTTGACGTAGTTTATGAGAGAAATTAGCCATCAGAACTTTACAATTGCGTAGTTAATTAAAGGCAACCAACAAAAACCTACTGAAAAGACTAGGGCAGCTGTCTAAGGCAACTCATCACCACACACCAATGACCTGACTACTAAGATCTATCACATATCATTAATGTCAAGCTCATCGCAACAAGCAGCTCCGACTTCCCATGATGACATGTAGCCTGGAAAATCAACATCGTTGATCAAAAAGATGTTTACGGCCACTCAAATTCAGGGAAGTATCTAACAACGCCTTAAAAGAAGACACGACATAAAAACCTTATCAATGTTTGTTGGGAACACTGGAACTAGGTATTCATCTAAAGGATAATATGAGAAGAACCAAAACGATGCCTTTAAAGAGGGAACGGTGTCCACATGCATCGATGTCACCAGCATCACGCGTAAACTAGGCAAGACTTTTGCCGAGCTCCCACATCCTACCATCACAACTTCCACGAGCAAGGTGGTAGCTATAATATCACTATACGCATAATATATAGGACATAGTGTTTACAATAAAATTCTCACAATCTTTTTTATATATGTAGGTTGTCATAACGTGTGAATGAGCCATGTTCCACTAAGATTAAGACCCTATTTGAGGAGCAAGAAATGGTAAGAAGCAATGGTAGTAGACTAGTAGTAGATTTATTTTTGAATTTTGTTGTTAGTGACTTTCTTAATTTGGAGAGAGAATATAAACTGTAAAGAAACTAGAGATTTTTGAAGTAGTTGTAACTGCTAGAAGCATAGAAGAAGCTTTTTAAGTAAGTACAGCCTAGGGTGAGAGCCCGTGGGTGACGCAAGAATGAATAGATACCAAAAGGCAGGAGAGAGGCTTCTAAACTTAGCAGCTAAATTATGCAAATTAGTAGTAGCAGTTTATTCCTTCCATAGAGACATAGCTCAAGTTTAGAAAAGCACAGTCATGACATAAAAGGGAAAAAATGAAAAATAAAGCTCCTTTTCGTCAACTTCTCTGAGAAGCCCTAAGTTAATTACAGCCTTACAGGAAAGTTATCCCCCACAGATTGTACGGTGAGCAGTGTTCCTGTGTGCTTTGCTTAGAGTAGCATAAGCAGTGTTACCACTAGTACTACTGCTGCTGCTGCACGACGTGATAAGAGCGGGTACAATAGCATACTATAAGCCAGCTATAACCACGTATCGAGAAGAAAAGAGAAGAGAGAGAAGAAAACGGGCTACAGATTTATAGCCGGCTACAACACAGACTCCAATATATTATGAGTGTATAAGAGGTAAGATCAGATATAATAATGTAGTATATTTTTATAGGTAACTATTATATAAATGGGCTATTAAATTAATTATAGATGATTTGGAGCCAACATTTATCTATACTATTGAACTTGCTCTAAGCCAATTTAGCGTGAACTTTACAGAGAGAGAGAGACAAGAGAAAGAAAGGCCTCTCTGCTTGTGGAGGAATTTTGCAGTAATCCGATCCTGAGACGAGATGCGGTGTCAGCAGCCATGAAAGTACCACTCCTACTCCAACTGAGAGGAGGTACAATAGCAGACTACAAACTACTTTAAAAAGAAAAGAGAGAAGAGTAGCGGGCTATAGATCTATAATTATCTACAGCATGAATTCTAAAACGTAGTGTGTGTATAATAGGTGGGACCAGTTATAGTAAGGAACTATTATATAAATTTGTTATAGATGATTTGAAGCTATTAGTAGGCTATACTACTACCTCCGTCCTAAAATAAGTATAGTTTTGCACTATTCATTTTCAAAGTTTGACCGTTCGTCTTATTTAAAATTTTTTTATGATTACTATTTTTATTATTATTAGATGATAAAACATGTTTTTTAAATTTTTTTAAATAAGATGAACGGTTAAACATTGGACACGGATTTCGACGACTGAACTTATTTTGGGACGGAGTTAGTATTAAACTTGCTCTGAGATGACAGTATCCAGAGGTGATGTTCCCTAGGTTGGTTCAGAGATTACGCTACCCTATGCCATCGTCACCCACGCAGATGCAGTAGTATAGTGTAGTATACAGGTATTGTGCACACCGAAGGAGCTGCTGCTTTGGAGGAGGATTAATTGGTCCAAGCTTGAGAGGATTAATTGGCCCATTGGAGGACTCGAAGCTGTTCCGGTCAAAATTACAAATTCCCAGATCCACGTCTTAAGGCATTGTTAGAAATTTTGTCTCGTTTTTTTTTTCAATTTATGGTGTATTCTGACATCTGACCACGAGAGACATCGGTTGCTGCTGAGATTTTCAGTTCTTCAGCCTATTTAGCTAAGGTCGAAATAAACTTAAATTAATTTTAATATTTTTAATCATAGTTTATTATTTAACATTGGTTTTTAAGTCGTTTACAACATGCATATAAAAGTTTTATCTACAAATTATTATTTTTTGTCACTAATTATATTCAGTTCTAGTTAAAACGATCAGCCTGTTTGTGTTTTCGGTGGACGCAATTATAGATCATTTATGATCATATTTTGTTTAAAGAAGTTTTTAGAATTAATTTTAATTAGTCGCTAACATGTACATTATACAAGCTATTATTACAGATATCATAAATATTAACATTATGTTAAACATATTAGTTACCATTTAAATTGTAGATGATAATAACAAAAGAAGAGTCTACGTCAGTCACATCTTGCTAATTAATAATTTCGATTTTTTAATTATTAAATTAATAAAAAATAGCCCAAGCTAGGTAAGATGTCATAATTATAAATTAAAATTTTCAATTAAATTAGAGACCGTGTTGTTTTCATTTGCACGATATATTTAACATGGACGATTCATCGAATTAATGGTTAGATTTTTCTAATTAACTCGTGTGCTTCTTAAAATATCCAATTAGTGCGGTGTGGGTATATAATTGACTTCTTATTAAATACTACATTATTAACCATTACGAAACCAATATTGCCACAAGTACATTAAAATATGTATACCCGTATAGGTTTTAACACTAAATATACTTGTAATTTGACTAATTATTTATTAAAATAAATGAAGTTTGACATTTCAAAATAAAAATATATTCCTTAAGAAAAATGTCATATGAAAAGTCATGGCTACATAATTACACCTATCACGGTACAGGTCCTCTTACCCACAAAAAGTAAATGTGTGTGGTTTTTCTTTTTCCGAATAAGAGTGTGTGGCTATGTTTTTAAATCAGCCTTTAGTAAGCCTGGATTTATCGTTGATCTCTGTCTCTGTGATAGTGTGTTAAAGATATATATTTGCAGGGATTTGTTTGTAGTGTATTGATTTTTGAAAAATTACACGGAAATCATACACTCCAACACCATTTATACGTTTGAATGAAAGCATTGATAATGATATGCGAAGAGAATCCTTACTACTTCCTCCGTTTTACAATATAAGACTTTCTAGCATTATACACATTCATATAGATGTTAACGTATAGATGTTAATGAATTTAGGTGTATATATATATATGTCTAAATCTATTAACATCTATATGAATGTAGATAATGCTAGAAAGTTTTATAATATTAAAGCGAGGGAGTATTCAATTAAACTTGTACTTTTAAAAGCGTACCGGCAGTATCAGGCTATCAGCATCCATAAAAGAAGTACTCCACTCCAGCAGTAACTACACTCGTTAAAACCACTTGATCAAAATAAGACACTTTCTAGTACAAATGACAAAATACGGAGGTCAGGTCACCACCAAAACCCCGTATCAGATTTCCCTGCCAACCCTGCCTGCTTGCCTGTCTGCGGTACACTGTTTATCACACCACGACAACCCGTTCAACTCCTGTCCCATCAAAAAGGCCAAGAAACACATACTCCACTACAGTGGACTCCAATGTTCATCTCCCATATCGCCTTGCTCCTTCAATTCGTCTGTCGATTTCCAGGTCGGATTTGGATCATGGATTCCTTTGGATCCATTTCGTGGATAATTCAGGCCTCATTGTTTGTCCCCTTCCTCCAAAAAAAAATCAATTATAGTTAAAATTTAAATAAAAAATCAAGTTAATTGTAAGGTATTTTTAACGTAGTTTCTTTTTCAGCATCACGTGTCTTTGAGAGAAAGGGAAAGAAGAATATTGATAATATACGTAAAATGAGATGAGCCATTAGTGTATGGTTATTGAGTATTAAATATTTTATTTTTAAAAATAGATTAATATGATTATTAATAACTTTTCTATAGAATTTTTTTTAGCAAAAACACACAGTTCAGCAGTACTTTCTTTATCTAATAAACCATTTCGGTTTATAATCAGTTCTTGACTAATCAATGAGGCTCCTTCAGCCGATCGATGAACAGAAACACACAGAAAAGGTTGGCTGTAAAACGCAGCGGATGGCGCCCAAAAGGAAGAACATTACGATCACAAAAAGGCAGAGAAACAACAGTCGCGTACGTACCGTATGCCGGGCGACACAGTACCGCGGTTGGTACCTTGCTAGTGATCGGCAACAGAGTTGTTGCTGCTACACAGTGTCGGAATAATGAATATTGTTTGATGAGGGGGATCGCTTTTGTCATTTGATGAGCTACAGGGGAGAGCTAACCGTATCTGCCAGCAATGGTGCCAGTGCTAGACTGTAGTTCTGGAAAAAAAGTATATTTTGGCCCCGGCATAGTTCAGCCAAAACAGAGGATGGTATATATTAACCGTGCATGATGGTAAGATTGAGCTTGGTTTGGAGGATAATTTTACCATTCTTGAAAAAATATCGGGAGGTACCATATTTTTTAAGTGTAAAATTTGGTACTTCCAGATATACGTAAGTATCTTGAGATACCAAAAAAATTTAGTGTAAAATTCAAGTACCTCGAGGTACTTTTTCAAGGACCATAAAATTTCTTTTGTTTGGAACATTGGAATTTTTATAGAAATGGTTCAATTCGCGGGTCCGATTATCCTTGCCCTACACAAGATTGCACTCTATGCTACGTAGTGTAGTACATGGGTCTAGTTTGAGATAGCTGAAATTGATATGTTGATAGATAATCCGATTATTTTATAGCTATTTGAGGACATGAATAAATAAATTAACTACTACAAAGTATTCCATAAAATTTTATATAGAAAATTATTACACAAAACACACAGTTTAGAAGTTTGAAAAATATGCTGAAGGAAATCCAAAATTAAAAAAAGAACATGGCCATTGTGTTGAGTAATTCATCTTATACTCTTGTACTACACACGGTAAGAATTTACTTTACATCAGCCATATGGTAGGAGCAGTAGAAATTTACTATAGGATAAGCTCTGATGTCGACTCTTCGATGAGGAGTCGCATTCACTGACATGGTAGGGTATCATGCCTTTTGGATGGGCTTGTGTTGTGTGGGTGATGAACTTGTGATAGGGGCCATGCACTGTTCTAGGGTCAATGAGCAAAGATGCATGGGTAGTTTGGCTATGGGTTTCTAAATCCAAATTCAGTAGTTGGGGTAATGATAGTGATATACAAGGATGTGCAAGTTTTTCCTTACAAATGCACTTATTTAGATGTGTAGTGCTATAGTTATCTTTAAATATTACGACTTTAAATCTTATTTCAACGAATATTACACAAATCTAGAAGCGTTGTCAATAATAATTTAGTAAGGACATGATTTATCTTAACTCTATTTTTGGTAAACTTGACAATATTGTCTGTTTCGGAGGTCATGTGAGTTGGTATCGGAATTTTGCTGCTTTTTTAAAAAAAAATAATCATTTTTAATTGGAAAAAAATCTTAAAATCAAGACAACATGGAAAATATATTTATCGTAGTGTCTTCCCATCAGAACAATATCCCAACAATTTCTCCGAAACATGCATAATTCCACTAATTGAGAAAAGCTAGCAATACCAACCAGACCAAAAGCAGGAGACGCTAATTTGTCTCTAACCACCATCATTACCCATCACTACACACTCCCTCAAAACGTGTAGAGAGAGACACTGATGATGACGATGATGCATCAGATGACTTTGATTTAGGCTGAGTTTAGATCTAAAGTTTTTCTTTAAACTTCTAATCTTTCCATTACATTAAAGTTTTACTACACACATAAACTTCCAACTTTTCCGTCACATCATTTTAATTTTAACTAAAATTTCAATTTTAGCGTGCACTAAACTTACCCTTGGTTTGGTTAATTTCTTCGTCAGCTGGCCGACCGGTAGCACGAGCGGCCTCGGCGAGAGAGAGAGAAGAGAAGAGAGGGGTTGTGTTTGGACAACCCACCGATCCGGTGCTGGATCCAACGGAAACCGGGCCATTTTTTACACCGATCACGATGAGATCTGGGGGGTTGCACGCACGCAGATGAGTGCATCATAAATCACCGAAAAATTTCTCTCTGAGATGGGAGTTTGGTTGACCTCGACAATGGCCTGCCTTCCTGTGAGCTGGCTCCCGTGCAACATTTGGCCTTTTTTTTCTTCTTTCTTGCAATTGATCTAGACTTCGGACCACCATACGGACATGTATTGTAGATTGTTTCGCCAACCTATAGGTTGCATGGATTATGATTATAGATACTATAAATATTACTCCCTTCGTCCCAAAATATAAGCATTTTTAACTATAAATCTAGACAACTGTGTATCCAGATTCATAGCCAAAAGTTGTTATATTTTGGGACGGAGGTAGTAAAATTTTAATATTATACTATATGTTTACTAACTTTGAAATCATAGCTTCTTACAGTGAAAAGAAAAAGCTCACATCAGTTACAACTTGATAACCGTTAATCTTATTTTTTAAAATTAAGTTAACAAAAATCATTAATTGGAAGTCCGAGATAGATACGATTTCGCATTTATTGATTAAGGATTCGAGAGTTATCAAATTAGAGCCATGTCATTTTCGGTTATGTTATTTAACACTCAACACGATCTACGGCCACGATAATATAATCATTTAGAACATATGAATTTTATATGATTTTTTATAAGGTTTTAGTGTCTAGTTTTTAGCTCCGAAGAAGGTCTAAGATGTCTTATCATGCAGGCTATATAGTATGTTGACATTATTTATCGCTTTGTCAGACTATATAGTATGTTGACATTATCTATCGCCTTATGATATAGAGGAGTAAAAATTTAGCTCTAGCTTCTGATGAAGAAAGACAATGACTTTTTTTCTTCATTATATAAAAAATGTTTGGCTGAACAACAATTCGCCAAGAACAAACATAACTCCGCAACCACCAATTCCCACGAAAGCAAATATCAGTTTTCTGAATGAACCAGAAAGTCACGCGGCAGTAATAAATCCCCACAACTGTCATAAAATTAAAGGAGAAAAGCAGAGAAAAGCACACGCATCATCGTCAACTACAGTCGCGCGAAACCGGGCGATGTGCCCCGTCCAACTCCGACCCGTCCCTGTCCTTGCAATTAGCCATACGTGGCTTGCTTAATTTGCTTCTTGTCCCAACAGTTGTTGGTTGGATCCAAATTCCCGGTAATCTGTTTCTTTCTTGCGCTAGAGATGGCACCAAATGATAGTATTTTTGTTTTGTTTTGTTTGTGAGGACACAAAAATGGTGATTAGTAGGACATTGGTTGTGGTAAGGGGTTTTGATGAACTTTGGAAGAAGATTCGGCCGGTTTTGGTTTCATCAGATGGTCCAGCTTCCATGAGCAAAAATGGACTGTTGCTTGTTGTTTCAGAGGAGGTTTGATCTGTAATAATTGGAGAAATTCCCTTCTTCAGTTGAGAGCTGGTGATTCCGATGGCGTGTTCTTTTTTTCTCTTATGGATTATTGTGGGTATGTTTTCCAAAACGGACTTTAATACTCTCTGCTTTAAATTATTCATCATTTTAATTTTATTCTAAGTCAAACATTTTACCATTAATTTATATACATATATAATTTAGCATCTTAAGATCTATATAATTTTGATTCCTCATGAGGCATATTTTTATAATATATAATTAACATGTTGTTAAACAACATAAATTTCTCGCCAAGAATAAATACATAAATTTCAAAAATTATTAGTGCAAGTTAGAAAATTTTGATTTAGAACAAACCGTGAACGACAAGTAATTTGAGACTGAGCAAGTAAATTCCTTATCAGAATTTATAGTTTTTTAAATACTTTTTTGACTTTCTAATATTTAATTATTTCATTTGTGCCCCAGAATAATCGACAAACAGTCTACACATCATCCATAAAAACTTTATAACATACTTCATCCGACACATTAAAAAACAAATGCATACTACAAATTCTTAACCATCCTAGGTTTGTGGGAGTACCTAAGTAGAAACATCATTTAGATTGCATAAGTTCAAAACAACGACGCAGGAAACCAAAATTCAGTGGAGATTATCTAGCAGTCTGTTCGGGTGGCTTCTGTAATAAAAAACAAAAAGAAAATCAAGCGGACATAATATGATGTGTTTAGTTCATGTTAAAGTTGAAAATTTGATTGGAATTAAAATGATGTGACGGAAAAGTTGAAAGTTTATGTGTGTAGAAAAATTTTGATGTGATAAAAAAGTTAAAAGTTTAAAGAAAAAGTTAGGAACTAAACGAGAGGCAATCTGAATTACAAATTCAGAAACATTCTGTAAAAAAAAAAAAACCCAGAACCAAACCACTCGGTCTCATCTCATCAGTCGTCACTGATCCGCAGACTCCGCGCCCGTGCAGCACCCCGAGCCCGAGCCCGAGCCCCACCGACAACAGAGTAGAATCCGACCCGCCCGCTGACACGTGGGCCCCACCCACCCCACCTGTCCCCACCCGTCATCCTCACTCTCGCCGCACCCGATCCCGACCCGACGTGTGGGCCCCACTCCACTGCACTACCAGCAGCAGCCGCAGAGAAGCGAAGCGAGCGACCCCTCTCTCCTCTAATGAGCAGCAAAGCCAAGCAAAAACAAAGAACTCACCATAATTCCAATCCACTGTGCCCTAGCTCGCTCGCTGCTCGCCCCACCTCCTCTTCCTCCCCCGCGAGAGAGAGAGAATTCGAGCCCTTCTTTCTCCTTTTTCTGTTCGGTTTTTGCGGTGTGGGATTTGATGTAGATTATTAGGGACTAGCACCACCACCGTTTCTGTTGCAGTTGCGGAATTGGAGGATTGTGGACTGGGGAGTGTGTGTTTGGTTTCTTGATCTGAGGAAGAAGCCATGAGAGGTATCGTTTGTGTTTCTTTGTGATGATTTCGATTCAGTTTGTGTTTTGTGTTTGTGTTTTTGATTTAGTTTTGGTTTGGCAAGGTTTGGTGGGGGAGCGGTGATCGCATTTGGGGGTGGTGGTGGTGGAGATGAAGGAGGTGGGGGAGGAGGAGGAGGTGAGGTGCTTGGACCCGCAGCTATGGCACGCGTGCGCGGGCGGGATGGTGCAGATGCCGGCGCCGCGTTCCCGGGTGTACTACTTCGCGCAGGGCCACGCCGAGCACGCCGACGGCGGAGGCGGGGCGGCGGCGGCCGCGGAGCTGGGGCCGCGCGCGCTCCCGCCGCTCGTGCTCTGCCGCGTCGAAGGGGTCCAGTTCCTGGCCGATCGGGACTCCGACGAGGTGTACGCCAAGATCCGCCTCGCGCCCGTCGCCCCCGGGGAGGCCGAGTTCCGGGAGACCGACGAGCTCTGCCCGCTCGGCGCCGCCGGCGACGCGCCGGAGTCGTCGCCGGAGAAGCCGACCTCGTTCGCCAAGACGCTCACGCAGTCCGACGCCAACAACGGCGGCGGCTTCTCGGTGCCCCGCTACTGCGCCGAGACCATCTTCCCCAAGCTGGACTACAGGGCCGACCCGCCGGTGCAGACGGTGCTCGCCAAGGACGTCCACGGCGTGGTCTGGAAGTTCCGCCACATCTACCGCGGCACGCCTCGCCGCCATTTGCTCACCACCGGGTGGAGCACGTTCGTCAACCAGAAGAAGCTCGTCGCGGGGGACTCCATCGTGTTCCTGCGCACCAGGCACGGCGAGCTCTGCGTCGGGATACGGCGGGCGAAGCGGGTGGCGTGCGGGGGGATGGAGTGCATGTCGGGGTGGAACGCGCCGGGCTACGGCGGCGGCGGCGGCGGCTTCTCGGCGTTCTTGAAGGAGGAGGAGAGTAAGCTGATGAAGGGCCATGGTGGTGGTGGGTACATGAAGGGCAAGGGGAAGGTGAGGATGGCCGATGTCGTGGAGGCCGCTAGCCTCGCGTCAAACGGGCAGCCGTTCGAGGTGGCGTACTACCCGAGGGCTAGCACCCCGGAGTTTGTCGTGAAGGCCGCGTCGGTGCAGGCCGCAATGAGGATCCAGTGGTGCTCCGGGATGAGGTTCAAGATGGCATTTGAGACAGAGGATTCATCAAGGATTAGCTGGTTTATGGGGACAATATCTTCTGTTCAGGTTGCTGATCCCAACAGATGGCCGAATTCGCCGTGGAGACTTCTTCAGGTTTGCTTGATCCAGTGTTATTTATAGTTGTTACGTTTCACAGAATTGCGCTGGATGCATGCCCTGCATTGTGTTGACTAATATCTATCGCTTCTCAGTGTTGCTAGAACTTGCTGTTCATATATTATCAGTTATGTTTGAAATTAGCTAGAGTGGCGAACCGCTGTTGAATGTCAATCTCATCAATTAGTGATGGTGGAACCTGAGTGGGTTACCAGCCACAGTTCACGGTTTTCAGTGAATGTGTTCTTGTCTTCTTGGTCTTAAACTGAGGTTTCTCTACTCCAAGTTATCAACATATTGATTAGGAATTTGTACAATGGTGGGTTCTGGTTCCAGGTTCCTACTTTATTTAATGGAACAGAAAAATCGTGCAATGAGTAAAGCCGGTGGGAATCCCAGGATATTAGGACTTAGGTGGATGCAGTAGGTAGGAACGGCAGAGGGTGTTCTTTTCTGATAGGTAGTAACGAAGTAACGAACTCGTTATGAAGGAAAAGGGTTTTTGGTCCTTGGGAGCTTGCTTGGTGCTTAAAAGTTGGATTGTCTCTTTGCTAGTTTTACAAGTAGCTGTATTCTTTTTTGACACTCGGCAGTTAACCCTTTTAATTCCGAGTGCAGCATTTAAATTCTCCCATGCAACTGCCAAATTGATATCAGATGCCACACCTTTGCATCCGACCTTCACCTCAGTCCAAATGAAGAATTGAAAAGGCATGATAATATTAGCTTGACACAATAAACAACAGAAATTGGGCTTTTGGGCCCAGTTAAACGAGCAACGGTATGTTTAGTTGCATTAACCTAGGATTAAACAAATTTCTAAGCATACAATGAACTGCATATTTTTAGAAAGTAATTATTTTACCTACATGAAACTACACTGTTTGATAGACCCATTCTGAATCCTGTTCCCTTCAAATTGATAGTATACACTGCATCAGTCTCTTCCAGTGGTCAATAATTGAGATCAGGGTCTTCATTGTCAGAAGTTTCATTTGCAATCAATCATGTATCACAGGGCCCATATATCATGTTTCATGCTTGACATAATCATTTAAGAGCATCCGTTAGCCACACAATTGAAATGTGCTAAAAAATGTCCTTAGCTTTGCATCTTTCAAAAATTTCACGAGGAAAAATTTTATCACCCGACACATCGAACCACTGAATGTTGTATCCGCCATATGCTCAGCCTACATCCCACCTTGTATCCACGTCATTGTGCCCTTTTGCTCTCAGCCGTATTGCGCCCACTAAACATACTGTATCTGCTAGGACTGAGAGAGGCAGACCCATGTAAATTTGTGTATATTGGGGGGTTGTAGGGGGCAAAGAAAAACTTGCCAGAAATTAATTATTTATGGTGTTTTACTATTTTTCTGCCCATTCGCTTTTCATTGGCAAACTTTCTCACCCCAGCCCTGCCCAAGAGCCACTTGTTCTGGCATCATGGTTCTCCGTCGCCAACACCACTCATCTACCTCTGACACGAAGTTATAGTTTGAAAGCGAGATTAACCTTAAACAATATGTGTTTCCTGCCAAGTGCCAAATACTGCATACACTTTTTAAAACAAATGCAATAAATTGGGTGGTAACATCATATTTAATATGCTATTAGAAGGAAAGCTATTAGTTGTTACCGGTACTAGTATAATTGTATGCTAGTAGCAGTAGAACTTCTAGTGAGGGAGTGAGCTATATTGCTGTCCACATGTCTCAATAAGTATCTCCTTCACTGCCATAAATTTGTCTTTTTCACCAGTTTCCCCTCATATGATAGCTGGCTGATATTGTTAATCAGCACATACCAGACATCAACTTTTGAAGAGGAGATTAAAACTAATGGTGCTGGCCTAGCTGAATATGCTAGTTCTATTGGCAGATGTGCCATATGATTATTAGCTCCTTCCTTTCCTGTCAATATACATTGGATGTCAGCTTGGCATGTACAATAAGGCAATGAAGGGATACATGGGGGATGCTTTGCTAGTATTATTATTAAGCGAGATGTTGGAAATTCATGCTGCTTACGCAGTCATAGCAGATCTAGATAGAGTTGGCTTGTGAAAGTGAAACATCAACGGTAGTTGCCAGTTTTGCCTATTTTAGTTGTGCTGACCTCAGTGTGCTTTTCTTCATTGCTGCACTATATCCTTTTCTAATTCTCATGGTTGCAATTTGTAAAATTCTTACAGGTGACATGGGATGAACCGGACCTGTTGCAGAATGTGAAATGTGTCAGCCCATGGCTTGTGGAGCTTGTGTCAAGTATTCCACCAATCCATTTAGGACCATTTTCGTCACCTCGAAAGAAGTTGCGGGTTCCCCCACATCCTGACTTCCCATTTGAGGGTCATCTTCTGAACCCAATTTTCCATGGGAACCCACTTGGTCCTAGCAACAGCCCACTATGCTGTTACCCGGACACCGCTCCTGCAGGCATACAGGGAGCCAGGCATGCTCAATTTGGTTTACCACTAACAGACCACCAGCTTAACAAGCTGCACCTTGGTCTGTTACATAGCGGCAGTTTTAACAGACTTGATGCTATTACTCCGCCTTCCCGGATATCGAAGGGCTTTGTGGTCAGTAGTGCACCAGCCCATGACAATGTCTCTTGTTTGTTGTCAATCGGTACACCTCAGGTTGTGGAGAAATCTGATGACAGAAAGACGACACCCCATATAATGCTGTTTGGAAAGGCTATATTTACTGAGCAGCAGATAACTTCAAGCGGATCAAGGGAGACACTCTCCCCTGGAGTTACTGGAAATAGCTCATCTAATGGCAATGCGCACAAGACAGGAAATGCATCTGATGGTTCTGGTTCATCAATTTGCATTGGTTTCTCGTCTCAAGGTCACGAGGCTTCTGACCTTGGTTTAGAAGCTGGGCACTGCAAGGTATTTATGGAATCGGAGGACGTTGGTCGCACCATTGATTTGTCTGTCTTTGGGTCATACGAAGAACTGTATGGTCGGCTGGCCGACATGTTCGGAATCGAGAAAGAAGAAATCATAAACCATCTTCATTTCCGTGACGCAGCTGGTGTAGTCAAGCATCCGGGTGAGGTACCATTCAGGTGAGGACCTCTTTATCATATCGTTAGTATTTTCCCCCTTGCAATCCTCTAACAAGTTATTGCGATTGCAATGAGATATATCTAATCCATTCTATTTACGTTATAGTGACTTCATGAAAGCGGCACGGAGGCTTACAATAATAGCCGGCGACAGGGAGAGAATTGAGAGACCTCTCATCGAATGCTTAGTTGAGCAGGCGTGATAGTTCAATAAACTCCCGTTTGAATTTAATTCTGAAATATGAATCGTAGCGTGAAAAGACTTCCTTTGTTACATGTACTTGCGTTGGGCTGTTAACTAAGCAGACCTGCTTTGTATTGTCAGTGTTGTGGATTGCTTAAGTTAAGGTGTGTGTTTTTATCTTGCCTCGGTTAGCTGTCAGTTTCTTTGTTGCAATCAGTGGTCATGTTCTTCTGTTCAAGTTCGTAAACCAAACACTTGGATGAATCTTAGTCAAAATAAAAGTTCCTTGGGTAATCCTACAATTTCACAGCTCACTGTTACTACTTGCTAGTGCCAAATGCATCATGTATCTGTGTTGCACGCTGCAAGATAGATGAAACCAGAAATCTATGCCAGAAAAGCATCAGGACCTGACGCAAATTTTCTACTTGTCCGATTGGTCTTATATAGGGTGTGTTTATTTCACGCTAAAATTGGAAGTTTGGTTGAAACACACCCTCGGCCATAGTTGCAATTTGCAAGTCTGGAAACCACAGCCTAGAGTTGGAACTTGGAAGTGGTTTTGCTTACAATTTCGGGCTTCATTTTCTGAGATGAATGAATGAGAATGAACCCTTGCGTGTTGATCTGGGAAGGGAGAACCGAGAAGGCAAAGATAAACTATCTAGGCTCTATTTAGTTCACACCAAACTTCTCCCTAACTCCCAATTTTCCATCACATCACATTCAAAACTTTTCTACACACAAACTTCTAACTTTTTTTTTCAAACTACTAACTTTCTCTAAACTTCTTCCTAATTTCAGAAACTAAATCTTTTGGTCAAAAAGAGAGAACAGAAGTAGTAGTAGTAGTACTAAAATTTGTAGCATAAGCGTGTGAAAAAAAAGGATGTGATCACTGGCACACGTGCGCAAGTTGCCAAGAACGGTCGGTATGTACGACGTATAGATATCAATATCATCAATTAATTAATCATCGTCATGTGGTTGTGCATTTCGTCGAAAGAGACCGGTAGAATAGCTTAGTGGATAAAGCCCCATCATGAAATAAGCCGAACAACATATTTACAAACGAAAAGTAATTTCTGAACAAAACTTTTAATGCGTGTTCTTAGCGATATAAAGTAAATGCCGAAAAATATATTTTGATGAAGAAAACCCTAAAATTAGCTTTAAATTTGAAGTTAAAAATTAAAGTTTTGACTGATAAGTATAAGTATAAGTGAAAAAAATGAAGCCAGGGTGTACACTGCTGCCATAAGTTGTAGGATAATATGTACTACTCATATTAGGTACAAAATGAAATTGCTTTGCACAATAACATCTTAAATAGAACTTCAGTTATAGAAATACAATATTATAGCTTCATAAGAGAAAAAATAGATAATAGGCTAATAATCCAAGTACTAAAACATAATTTGAGGTGATCCTGCAACGTTAGAAATATAGACGACGTGACTTTATAAAAGAAAAGAGATAATAGATCAGATCTAAGTGTCATAATTAAGATGATATACACATACATATCTTTATGAGAGAAGATGGATAGTTTGCACCATAGATACTTCCTCTACCTCCTCCATTCAAAAATATAAGACACATCTACATTAATCTAAAGACCAAGAAATAATTATTATCACATTCTAGTTTGTATCATCCAAAAAATATAATGCATGCACCTAATAAGATTAGAAATCTTGAGGACAGATGATTTAATAGTAATGATAATTTAATGGAGAATAGATACTAGTTAATTGTATGTATACACGCTTTATATTATAGAACATAAAAAAATAGTTGTGCTTTATATTACAAAATGGAGGGAGTAAATGATTTAAATGTTAAAAACAATTGAGGTGACTGGACTTTACGAGAGATGAGAGAATTAATATTGACTACATTTATTGAGAACAACTTTATGAGTACGTAGGATTATGCCCGTTAATAAGCTTTATCTCACTTATAGCAGCTTTACATAATATATGTAATATGTTGGTTACTAGCATCGGCAGGTGGAAGAGATCACGTATCCGGATCAACCATGAGCTTTGGATACACTCGACATGTCCGGGAGTGCTAGAGAGTAAGAATGGAGAGTTACGTATTAAATCCGAGAAAGTTAGTAAGATAATAGGTGGTTAGATTGAAATATGCCTATCAAAAGTATATTTTTCAAATTTGGAAATATCCCCATCAAAAGTAGATGGAGGGAGTATAAACTTGTAGCCCGCTTTTTTCTCTCTCTTCTCTTTTCTTCTCGGTATGTGGTTATAGCTGGCGTATAGCCTGCTATTGTACCTACTCTAATGAAATTTGGAGCTAATGCGATATATAGACTCTGCAGCCGGCTCATCAGTCCTTAGGTTGACGCATAATCCGAGTAGATACGCCTCCATTACAATAAGTTTAATAGTATAGCCAAATGTTAGCTCCAAATCATCTATAGCTAAGAGCAGGTACAATAGCAGGCTATAAGCCAGCTATAAACATATTTTAAAGAGATAGAAGAAGAGAGAGAAGAGCAGTAGGCTACAGATCTGTAGCTAGCTGCAGTATGGACTCAAAGACGTAATGTGTATATGACAGGTGAGACTAGATATTAATAGTATAGTAAGCAACTATTGTATGAATTGGCTATACATTGGTTATAAATGATTTGGAGTTAGTAGTGAGCTATAATATTAAACTTGCTCTAATCTAGTAGCCCATTAATACAATAGTTACCTATAAAAATGTACTACACCATTAGTACCTGGTCCCACCTCTCATACACACAAAACGTCTTGGAGTTTGTGTTGCAGCTGGCTACAAATCTATAGCAAGCTTTCTTCTCTATCTTCCCTTTTCTTCTCGATACGTGATTATAGTTGGCTTATAGCCTGCTATTATACTTGCTCTCACTCTTCGATACGTGAGAACACCACCTATCCCTTCTTGAGTCGGTGAGGGGTTTTCTCATGTGACATTCTGATTGTGAGATCCGATCCATCACAAGCTATACTCACGTAGCCTCAAACAATGCATACACATAAAATAACAAAGAAACTTCATATTCAAGTACGAGTTCGCACCAAACTTAATTCATATTAGCACATAACAATATCGCATATTTACAGAAACTATCTAGAGGTTATAAAAATAAAGTAATTTAGAAAATCCACGAAAACTGTCTGAAATTGACTCATACTTTTGGAGCTTATTAGTCTAACCACCGAGCTATCTGGTTAGACCACACCAAACAGACAACACTATTCACCACCTGGAAACACCTTGATTTCACACATCTGGACCCAAAACAACTTGAATCATGTCCAAGAGCTAAAGATGCATAACCATTTTCTCAAAAAAAAAAAAAGGAAAACGCATAGCCATAATCTTTTACGGCAAAATTTTGCAATTCTTTTCCTTTTTGACCCCTAGCGGATCCTTTGAATTAACAAACTGTATGTACGAGCCATGGTACAGATCAGTGCTGGCGCTGCACGTGCTGCATGACGCGATCGAGAGAGAGAGACGACATTATTAATCCATGGACTCCTCCATGACCAAAATTGGCCCGCACTCGTACGTATCGTTCGTACTGGGGTACATTCGTGACACAACCCACGGTAGCTAGCTGCAGCTGGCTGCTGGCATAAATAGTATAGTAGTCCCTTCGTCCTAAAATATAAATAGTTTTAGTTATAAATCTGAACAATTGTGTATTTAGATTCACAGCTAAAAGTTACTCCCTCCGTTTTAAAATATTTGACACCGTTAACTTTTTATTATATGTTTAACCGTTCGTCTTATTAAAAAAATTGTGAAATATGTAAAACTATATGTGTACATGAAAGTATATTTAATAATGAATCAAATGATATGAAAAGAATAAATAATTACTTAAATTTTTTGAATAAGACGAATGGTCAAACACGTACGGTATGAAACATTTTGAAACGGAGGGAGTATTACATTTTGGATCGGAGTTAGTGTGCATCTACACATATATCCACCCACGCGACAACCGGCCGGCGCATGCATGCACACCCAACCCCAACCCCGGCTGGCTTGGCTTCCTGCCTACCTGCAGGCGTACGTACAGACACAGACCAGCTGGGGTCAAGGTAGTACGATACATATGCATAAGTACGCGTACAGTCGCGCACACGCGCTCGTGCACGCACACGTACGTGCCTGCCTGCCGGCGGCCGTTTTCGCCGGGCATCATCATGCGCATCTTGGAAACCCCGGTCGGCTGGCTAGCTAGCTGCCTCTGCCGATGACGCCTCTGCAGTGAAGGATGCAAGCGTACGTACAACTCTCATGGCGGAGCTAGCTAGCGTCCTCGTCTTTCCGCTTATGTTTATACTTATCAACCAAAATTTAAATTTTCAACATTATATTTAGAGTTGATCTTGAGATTCTAGTCATCGAAATTTATTTTTTAATATTTTTTTAATTATCAAAAACACGTATATAAAAGTTTTATTCGTAAATTAGTTTGATATACCGTACGAACAAACGAAACAATGGCTCCTGTCGCCGTCAAGACAAGACGCGTAATAGCGTTTTCTGTTAATCCACTAATTAACGAGGCAACGAACAGGCCCAGTAAGGAAGGAGGCCAGGCCAGGCGAGGCGGGGCTACCTTTGAACGGAGTTGGATGGAAGGGAGAAATTTTGGCGAGTAGTGAATTTGCCATCATCCTACCACAAACTAAGATTGTTTGCTCCTTTGCATGTGAAGATGGGAAGAAAGAAAACAAAGAGAAATTCTTGGTCGGACATAGCCTTCGATACGAGTTAAAAGGGAAGAGGAGTTTTGTGAAGAAGAAACAAATATTGTGCGGATTAGGAATGCAAGTGGGTAAACCCAAACCCGCTTGTAGATAAAATTAGTAGGTAATCCATGGATTGACCCACGGGTTACCTACTAATTTGTCCTATAAATGAGTTTATAAATCGATCCACTTGTATCTCTAGGTGCAGCAAACCAGACCACGATGCGGAAACCCGTGGGTTACCACTTATTTGACAGATAAGTAGGTTCGTGGGTCGATCCGCTTGCATCCCTAGTGCGGACTATAGGGTCCACCTGTTGCCTGAATATACCCATTTCTAAAATTCCATTGCAACACACAGTCAATTTTATCAGTAGGAGTAAAAGCAAGAAGTTAAAAAAAAAAGTCAATGTGTTCCATGAGAATCAACAGGCCAGGCATTGCAGGAGCACCCAATTTTTTTCTCAAGGTCAATGATGCACAACAACACGCGCTACCTGCCGATCCACACGGACCAGCGGAGCCCGCTTTGTACGAATCTTTCTGCTGCGAAATGCGAATCACTGCCAGTATAGGCCTCCGGCCCAACCGAATGATGCTCTCTTTGAATATACATGGTACCCTACACCTTCTCTCTGTCTCTGGCCCTTCTGAGACGCGGCCCAACTACAGCAATGTAATGGATGAATTCGTCGTCTTCTCTTTTGTTTCGGTTTTCTTATATATATTTTACTCCCTCCGTTTCGTAATGTAAGACTTTCTAACATTACCCACATTCATATAGATATTAATTAATCTATACATATATATGTCTAGATTCATTAATATCTATATAAATATGGACAATACTAGAAAGTCTTACATTATAAAACGGAGGAAGTAGTGTATATTGATCTCGGTACCCAAAGGAGGCAGAATTATTGTGAGTTCAGTTCCATTTCTGAATTGCATGATGGCAATTGTAGTACAAGAATCTTGTGTGTGCCAGCCTCTGTGCGTGTGGGAGAGATCCATGAATTGTCATTTCAAATCTATCACCATATGAGAAGCATAGTCATTTCAAATCTACTATCACCATGAGAGAATAGATGTATGGAAGTACCGTGTACTATTTTCTGTCCTAAAATGTAGCTATTTCTAGCAAATGAAACTATTCCTCATCTCAACCAATCTCACAACCATTCTTCTTCACCTACTTTTTCTTTTCAACCAATCACACACTTCCTCTAATGATTCTCATCTACTTTTTTAATACCCGTGTCAATCTTAAAAATGGTTATATTTGGGGACGAATAAAGTATTGAGAATTACGAGTACTCTCGATTGTCAAATAGTTAAAATTTAGGCGTCGGTCTATGCAGCTAATGGAGACACAAGTTGGTTTTTTGGGACACAGGGTGTATGGATTATTCGTGCCTCGGTTCTAAAATACCATTTCTTCAAAAAGAAAATCTGTGATAGCATTTTATTTATCTGTATTAGGAATTTATCTGTCCACAATCTATTCAATCGTGCAGTTAAGATGGACCTAAGCTAGACAAGTTTTGTACGTATAGTCTACTGCAGTTTCGGATTGGAGTGACCATTGAGAGACAGCAATCGACCAAACACCTTCAGAACTGAAACCTCTCACCAGACAAGACCTCTGCAGGGAGCTGAGTTAGCCAACTGCAGTATACAGCACCTGGCTGGAGAGACACCTGAACTGCTTACGAGTTGAACACTCTTTTGTTTGATTGATTAATTGTGGCCTAACGACGAGTAACCAGTGACACTGACATGATCATCGACATTTTGGATTGAGATTGGCAGGTAAGCTTCATCTCAACGTACGATCATGACCTGCTGACCATATATACCTTTTATATGGGATAGCTTTAAATTTTGTGAAACGGTTGATGAGAATATGGTCGAGCTAAGAAAACCAGTTTTTAATTTTTAGTTCATTTTATAGATTCTATAACAACAATTTCTTAAAATCTAGACGAAAAACTAAACTGTTTAGACGAGATTTTGTTTCTTAAAGAGGCTACAGTTACAGAAGATCCCTCAGATTGTTTGGAGGAGCCCTTAGTCATTAATTTCCCTGTCCAAATACATGATTCGTCATTTCATAAGATTCAGAAAGAAAAAAAGATACAATTCTCAGTTTTCCCAAGATTCAGAAAGAAATTAAATGTCCATGTTTTCTTCGTGGCTGAAATCTGATAGTTAATGCAATTAAAATGGATTACTGTAGTGGAGTAGTGGTAATTTGGAGTGATGTACGTTAGTCACTGAAGAAATCAGATAGAGCTAGCCAGACAGCAGTAGTGCAAGAATGGCTGACGAAAGGGGCAGTATATGTTTCATCGGTTTGTTGGGGGGGAATTTTTACCGGCGAGAGAAATGCCAAGTGACTGACGGACGCAAACGCCATGATGGCGCCTTGGCCTTAGCTCACAGTTCGTTACGCGTCGTCTTCACCGATTTTTCAGCGACATGTTTCCTCCCTGCATCGCTGGAACAACGCAGACACGTAATGCTACCCCTTTTTTTTTTTACAATGTCCACTGCTATGTACCCCCTCGGTTCAAAAGGAGTTCAATATTAGCTATGAATCTGGACACACATGTATTCAGGTTCGTAGTAAAAGGAGATGAAATGAAATGGAATTGATGCACGCTTCTCGAGCTCGTAAACGGTGTTATTTTTGCAAAGACTCCACATATGAATTTCTCATAAATCATAATATTGTTCTAAAAGCAACTTTTAGCTTTATACTAATAGTTAATTTATTATTGTTTGTACCCTCAAATAATTATCACAAATTACTCATCTATTCAGCATTCTGTTTCATTCAAAAGACTATATTTTGCCAAAAAAATATATAAAATATATGTATGGACAAACATTAGAAATATCATCAATAGATTTTAAAATATTGGAACTTAATATGTGAAGGCGATACTAATATAGACCTAACATATAAAAAAACACTTCTGTAAAACTATATTTTTGATAATATATAAATATATAGCTAGAAAGAGTAGTGAAGAAATCTAGCTATACATCAAAGAGTGTCCATGTCTAAAACGGAGACATTAATATATTCTTCTATACAACTGAAAGACATGCATGCGTGGTCTCTTTTGCCGGCTACCTCGTAGGTGAAATTCTCACTCTTATCTCCTCTAATTAAGTTGTCGCCTTGTCGGCGTATTATTAATTTATGTATCCCTGCCCGCTTTGTACTAGCTACAACTATCTGTAGGAGTATTAGGGCATTTCCAACCCAATGACTAGGATGGTGTCCATAGCATTAAATAAGCTGCCACCTAGGATGAAAAATGATGTGGCAAGTGAATAAATGAGGAAAGAGAAGGAAATCATATCTTGCATGAGACATGGTTTCTACACAATATCCAAGACATTATGTAAGATAAGTAGCATTAAATTTAAGTATTGAATAGTAGTGTTTGCATTGGAAGAGTAGTGTCTAGTACTAGTTTCTTGATGATGTGGAGTTTATAGAAACTATGTATAGTGTCTTGGGTTGGGAATGCCCTTATACATTTACACTAGCGATCTCTTTTCTAGTCTTAATTAGTACTAAAACTACACAAATTAAGGAAGTCATCGTCAGGTATACCTGCTTAACTACCATATCTTTGGAGTACGGACATACTAATAAACAGTTTGTGTAGTTGGACAGTACATGTTGCACCGTACAATGCTAATAATATACTAAAGAACTGTAGATCAAGTGTATGTATTGTATGTATGTCTTTCGCATGCTTGCAGGGAAGGAGATAGAGTAATTAGATTGATAGATGGCCGGCTATAAAAAAGTGGTCCATATGTTAAGCATGCGAGCTAGCAATTTGTCGACCATTCTTGCCTTCAAAGTCTATTCCACATGCACACACAAACTTGATTTTAGCTTAGCTAGCCAATGGTCCATGTGGATGATCAAGATTGGACATGGATGGATGGGACTTGGCAATCTTTTGACATGGAGCTAGGTAGGGATTAGCTGTGCCTAGCCAATTGAGCAAAGTGCCCAATTATCCATAAGCATCATAAAACATCATCTAGTACTCCTATGTGAGAATGGAGGTAGGGATTAGTAGTAGATGGAGAAGACAAAAACTCGAAGTTAGGATGTGAGGAGAGGACAGAGCAGCAGCTAGCTTAGCCAAATAGCCAGCCAGTCAGGGTGCCCTTTGCAATCAAAGACAAAAGGAAGGAGGCCCCTCTAGCTAGCTGATCATCTGTGTAACCAAAAGGGAGATTGAGATGTGTGCTACACCTAGCAGATGATGCAATAAGTTTTAATCAGATTCATGCATGAAATGCATCTTTCACACACACTCATGGCTTAGCTAGAGACAACATGCATGAATGAATGGAATGGTCACACCCTATGGTGGGGTATATATGTAAATTTGGTGATGTTTCAGGAGTACACACATGGCAGACCGACAAAATCAAACCTAATCTCCTCGAAACATATTAATCAAAATTAATTAGAAAAAAATCAGCACACACTTTTCCTAATTAATTAAAGAAGAGACAACAATGTGTAATTTACAAAACTAATTAAATTGCATGCTGCCACTGTAGAATAAATAAAATATCATGTGGCCTAGCCAGCTCGGATGGTTATGCTTTTTTTTCTTTACGTGTAACCTACTCATCTGCTTTAAATCCTAAACTTAATGCATGTACTAGTATTTATATAATTATTCTTTTAAAGATATACGACGTATCGGTCGGCAATAAGATATAAAGGTATATATGTCGATCGGTCTCCTCTATCAAAGATATTCATAGGGTAGAATGTACACGTATATATATTTTTATAGATGAGTATGCGTGTGTATACGTAAGAGCGTACTCCCTCCGTCTAAAAAAACAAGTCTAATTTTAACTATGAATCTGGACACATATATATATCCAGATTTATAGTTAGAATTGGACTTTTTTTATGACAGAGGGAGTACACGTTTGTACCCTGTTTTAAAAAATAATAAAATATAATGTGAGGATATGAAAAAGAAAAAAAAAACGATTGGATGGATTCATGGAATGCGTCACAGTCGTAGGCAGGGACAGCGTGCATATGCATTGGCCACACCGTAGCGGTCCAAAATACCAATTGGCACACACACATGAATTGAATGGCCCATGCCTGCCTTAATTAAAGGGTATGGATGGCGAAGGTGATCAATGTGTCCAAACATATATGCATACATGCTCCTGCACGCCCCCTATACCCGCCAAGATCTCGGTATGTCCGATAAATTTGTCGGATTTTGCATACATTGTATTGTACCACACCCCCATCCATCTTTTTGTCCCCTTGCCCTAATTGATCGCTGCACGGCAGCGTTTGTATTGCAGACCCCAAATGTATCCAAACGTATGCCCATCGCTATCCTACGTATTCGCTCCGTCCTAAAATAAAATTTTATATACACCAATCTATGTACGTATATTTGACTTCAATTCACATGTTATATTTGTAAGTGAACGGTGTACCTTTATGTTGGATGTAGAGATCGTGTTATAATTTATTTTCAGAAAAGAAATCTTTAAAATTCTGTCAGGTTAATGTTTTGGTCAGCGACTCCGTTTTTACACACAATAAAGTTTAACTTCTGGCCTCTGTATCAATTAGGATGCACAATATGTTCGTACTTCGTGCAAAGTGAATAGCAAAAAAGGTGCTTAAATTGTTCATGTAGTTTTTCCACAGGCAAGGCGCTATAGGGTGGCCCTAATATATGAGCAGTAGTATGTGTGTATATCACACGCAACGCGAAAACGCATGGGCGTCCCTACGCTGAGGTACGGAGAGATTGGAACAGCCCAACGTACAAGCTAGCTAGGGGAGGAGGAAGAAGATGAAGAGAAACAAATGCTTGGTCGACCAAGCTTAGTGATGGGTGAAAAGGACCAACGTTGTGCAGGCTTGGCAAAGAGAGAAGATCGAGGACCACTCGATCGATCGATCGTGCCGGTGTCATTATTTGTGAATTGTGAAGCTAGCTAGCCAAAAAATATGCGATGAAAAGGCCTATCATTGTGTTAAGTTGATCAGGAAATTCAATTAATCGAATCAGAACGGTATATTTGAAACCCTTTTAGGCGCTGAGTTCGGGAGGCAAAATTGCCTCCTGACACAGAAAACAAAGTAAAGGATTAGCGTATAATTAATTAAATATTAGCTAAAAATATTTTAAAATATATTAATATAATTTTTAAATCAATTTTTCTATTGAAAATTTTCATAAAAACACATCGTTTATTAGTTTAGAAAACGTGCGCGTGGAAAATGAGAGGTTGGAAAAGTTGAGAGAAGAACAGCCTAATAGACGGTTAATTATCATACCATATTATGTGTCTATTGGTCAAGGAAAAAAAACCGGTTATGTGTTGGTCAGCAAGCGGCTTTACCAAACGAGATTATCATAATCCACCGAAATCATACGCAACAGTGCTAACTGTACAGAAGTCTGTCCTCTTCTATTTTCTTTTAATGGAGAAAATTAAGGCTAACACAAAATAATATCACAATTAATTGGTGTGAAGAAAATAGGTTTTGGAGGCCTTAATTAATAGATGCGGCGATTACCTTGTTTTACAAAAAGCTTAGCTGGTACTGTACCCAGCTTGCACATCACAACATCTTTTTTGAAGGACAGTACGTGATTAAAATGTGATATGTGGCCACATCCATGCTTAATTAGGAGCCTGAAACTGAAAGCAAACACCACTTGCAACCATTGATTACTGTTCATGCATGTCATTCATGGGCCTACCAACTGGGTAACAAAAGGAGGTTTATTATATTTTTTTTCTTATTGTTGATGGAAAAGACACAAAGAAGCTGCCTTTGAAAATATGCTGAGATTTGAGAGGCAACAGGGTCCCTGTAGAGAATTGATAATTCAAAGATGGATGAGCAAAACCTAAATTATTTTCCAAAGGTGACATGAAGGGCCCTACAATGTTGTATGATTTGCATCCCCTTTCTTTCAGTTCCAATCTCCTTTATTTGCTTCTACTACCATGCATTCTTTTCCTTTTTCTTTTCTTTCAAGAACTTTGAGTTGGACAGGCTAGCTTTGGTCGAGCTGGTCGAAACATTATATCAAATGCTTGAGACAGACATATATATTGACAGGTTTGCTGATCTGACCACCTGACATAAAAAGATAACCAGCCCCTGCAGGAGTATATCACACTCTGCAGGATAACCATCCCCTGTTTTTTTTCTTTTCTCAAACCAAGAAAAAGCATCTCCTGTTAATTAGCACCATAATTTTGTTCATGTCAACATCTGTATAATCATCGGCTCCCTCCGTCCCAAAATATATACATTTTTAACATAGTAACAAGTCAAATAGTTTTAACTTTGACTATTAATAGAAAAAATCAATCATGTAAAATTAAAATTAATGTTACTAGATTTATCATTAAGCAAACTATCATAATATGCAACTCTTTTTATTTAAAACATCTTATTTTTATAGATATTATTAATCAAAATAACATCTCGGAGACCGGATCAGTATCCAAAATATATTTATATTTTAGTACGGAGGGATTATACTTTTAAACTGACAATTATAAAGTCGAAACACTACTGAAAAATTTCAGATATGCTGTCACCATCAAGGAGTCCTTAAATTAATACTCCCTCCTTCACTGAATGTTTGACGCCGTTAACTTTTTTAAATATGTTTGACCATTCGTCTTATTTAAAAACTTTTATGAAATGTGTAAAATTATATGTGTACATAAAAGTATATTTAACAAAAAATCAAATGATAGAAAAAGAATTAATAACTACTTAAATTTTTTAAATAAGACGAATGGTCAAACATTTTTAAAAAGGTCAACGGTGTCAAATATTTTGGGATGGGGGGAGTATTTGCTACAAAGCTAGGCGGCTGACTCAATTAGTACTATGCATGAACGTAATCTAATCCATGCATGTTACATTTTTTCCCTTTTGGAAAAGCTAACCCTTGTCCCATCCCCCATCCCCCTTGTTGATACATTCCAATTGCATCTCAAAGCAGAGGGAGATCATCGAGAAAAAGAAGAACACTACTACTGCTGGTGAAAAACTAAAGGGAAAAGGAGTTCGAAATTAAAGCTAAACCCAGCAGCAGGAAGAACACATGCATGATCCTATTGGGATCAACGACGACGACCATACCGAATTTTTTACATCAGCCTCGGAAGACAAGACCATACCGGGGCAAACAAAATTTTGCCTCAGAATACCATTTTGGAGCTAATGCTTTGCCTCGGAATAGTACCTCTATAGTTGCAATTTGCAAATACTTGGTACTGTGGAACTATTCATATATGTGCTTTGAGCCTTTGACCACTCATCTTTTAAAAAAAAGCCAATACAAATACTTAAAAAAACTAATATGATTAAAGTTTGTTGCATGCATATTATAACCATGACACCTTTGCGAATTAAGTCACCATTCCATCCGAATTTAAATCGTAGACTTGATATGGGTGCTCGCATTTCTAGCGAATTATTCTTTCAGTGATAAATGATGTATCCATCAATAGCGAGGTGTTCATGGTCGGCTTAGTTTTTTGGAGGTGCTCATAGAGACATGGTATGTGCGTTGTGAGCATCTGCGTTTGTACTGTGTTAAGAAAAAAAAAGACAATGAAACCTTCATCCATTATGGCCTAACCATTTATAAATTATTTTTGGACAAAATTAGGACCGTGAAAGTCAAAATTGCCAAGTAAACACAAACGGAGGGAGCATGAATCTCGAGGCTATAACTAAGATCAAGAAGCTGCCTCGGACAGGCTGCCTCTGAAGGTCAGTCGTGGTGCAGTGAATAGCGCGCGCGAAAGCGAGATAACATGGAGAGGGGAGGGGAATGTTTTCTTCTGCTTGCTGCATGGTCCATTCATGCATGGTACAAGCTTAGGCCCCTAGGAAATTCATAGAAATTTTAAAAAAATTTATTTTTATAGGAATTTTTCTTATATATTCCTTTGAATCAAAGGAATGAATCCTATGAAATCCTATGAAATTCCTATGGAATGCCTCTTCCTATGTAAGTTTTGGAGAAAATTTAACATGAGGTAGAACCTTATGTTAAGAATCCTTTGAGTCTTTATCTCTCCTCAAATTCCTGTGTTTTTCCTGCGGCTCAATCAAACGGTTATTCCTATGTTTTTCCTGTGTTTTGCATTCGTCTGTTTTACACTTATATTCCTGTCAGAATCCTATGTTTTTCCTATTCCTCCGTTTTTTTATTCCTACGATTCAAATGGGCCCTTAGAGGTGTTTAGATCAGGGGTATAAAGTTTTAGCGGGTCCAAGTATTATATAGAATGTCGCATGGGGTATTCGAGCATTAATAAAAAAACTAATTATAGAATCCGTCAGTAAACAACGAGACGAATTTATTAAGCCTAATTAATCCATCATTAACAAATGTTTACTTAAGCACCACATTGATAAATCATGGATCAAATAGGCTTAAAAGATCCGTCTCGTAAATTAGTCGCAATCTGTACAATTAGTTATTTTTTATCCTATATTTAATATTTCATGTAGGTGTTCAAACGTTCGATGTGATTGGATATAAAATTTTTGTGTGGGAACTAAACAGGGTCTTAATTGGCTAAGGTAGAAGAAGATGGAGATGAGACTGTGATCAAGCTAGCTAGAGAGTGGCCTCTCCTACACACCTAGCATTCATCCAAAACGCAATGCAACTGGGACGACCGACCGACGATCGATCGAGCTAGCTGCTAACCACCCGGTCGCTTTCGGCTTAATTTTGCCGGCCGGTCAGCCGCGGCCCCGGCCTGTGCATATATATCGATCGCCGGTCGATCTACTCGATGGATGCATGTGTCCTTTCTGCATCTCTGTGTGCGCCCAGCTGGGTTCATATATGCTCCTTTCTTCTATTTATATATTATTATATCTGTCTTTTAATACGTTACGCGTTAATTTTATGACAAACATTTTAACTATCCTTGTTATTCAATTTTTTTAATATAAAATATTAAAGTCATGCTTAAATAATATTTGATGATAAATCAAATCATAATAAAATAAATGGTAATTAAATAATTTCTTAATAAGATAAATGGTTAATCATATAAAAAAGTCAACATTGTCATATATTAAAACCGGAGGGAGTATATGGCGTTGGTTATTTTAAAAAAAATAAACTAATAAACGCCATATATAAGTGGAAGGAGGAAGTAATTATTTGAAAGTTATCATGATATGTAGTGGTGCATTCAAAAATTTTCTGAAGGCAAGGAGGGAAAAAAAATTTAATGTGTGGTTGCTTGCCGTCGGTGTCGTGAAAAGCATGTGGTGCGGTGTATTTGGGATATCTCTGCTCTCATGGTCACGGAACCTATGGTCGGTAGCTAGGTCCTCAACTCGTCCATATATATGACTGGCCACTCATAATTATTTGAGAGTACATTTGTCATTTGTCTCAACCTAAAAGTGTGTACATGTCTGACCACTCGTAATTTTACGAGTGTATGGTAAAAATGGAAAAAAAACCTTAATTAAGGACCTTTAAACCTGAAAAAATAGTTTGTAAAACCTATGAGCTAGTAGTCTTTAGTCTAGATAGAGAGCGAAACTATCGCTGCGGATTGTCTACAAATAAACTATATATTTTAAAAATAAACTCAATAAATGCTTAGAATATATGGTTTAAGTAATATAGCAAAAGGAAAAAATTACGAGTATTAAAGAATACTCCTTTCGTCCTTAAAAAAACATAGCCAATAAGTCCATATATTTTTAAGCATGGTACGTAGGTGTAGTTTAGGATGAATAAACCGGTTATATACTGCTAATTAACTCTATCTCAGAATAATTCATTTTCATCCATTTTACACATAGCAATACAAAACCCAAAATAGAATGATATCTTCACTTTATCAAGTCTCAATGTGATAATTCCTACTTCATTTACTCCTGATACATTTATATAGCCTGCTTTTATAAATTTCGATGTAACGATTATTTAGAAATAAATTTATATTCGAACAAATAAGAGTGGCTAACTATAAAACTTTCATAACTTATTATGAAAGGGAGGAAGCAGCTATAGTACTACAGTAGTATACCTCTCCATCCAAAAAAAATTCAATTCTAACTACGAATCTAGATATATTCTAACTACGAATCTGGATATATGTGTGTCTAGCTGACGGAGTAGCATGTTATAAAGAGAGATTAATTAAAGTGTGCGTAAACGAAGAAAGAAAGGTGGCGTCCGTACGGGGGGCGGCTGGTCAGATTAACAAAGTGGATCGGCCCCACGCTCGTGCGGAAAACCGTTAGTTAACTTGCCACTTAATCAATCCTGCACCATGTTTAAAAAGACTGTCAGTAGCGAGCAGCTGCAGACGCCCTTAGCTAAGCTTTGCCGTCTCTCCTTTTCTCGCGTGCCTACATGCAGGCATAAGATACTGCTGCTGTCTGTGTACCCTCTCCTCCCCCAAGCTACCTACCTTGTCTTTCGCCCATCCCCACCCCACAGCCCAGCCACCCAATTAACCTGCAGGACTGTACTCTGTGCATCATATATGTTTTGGAGTAGCTTCCTCTCCCTGCATGCAGCCATTGCAACTTTGCAAGCCATGCCAATTCTTAGATCATACCATACTCTTTCCGTCTAAAAAAAAAAACTTAGAATAAGATATGATCTACCCTGAAACAACGAATTTAGGTTATATCCTACTTTCTCCGTAAAAAAAAAATAACGAATCTGGAGGGAGTATTATCTAAGCTATAGCATGGTGCTTGGACAATATGGCTCGGTTTAGAGCATGTTTATCGGGGCTCTAACCCTTACATCTGACTTTAAGAGTAGAGTCTGAAGTAGATCAAAACTAGAGCAGTCCGAACGCTACTACGGCTGTGTTTAATTCCTGAAAAAAGTTAAAAGTTTGGGGAAAGTTGGAAGTTTGAAAAAAAAGTTAAAGTTTATATGTGTAGAAAAGTTTTGGATGTGATGTGATGTGATGGAAAGTTGGAAGTTTAGGGTAATTCGGAGTGAACTAAACACTGCCTACTTCACCATTCATTTTCCTATATCACATCAATCCACTCAATTTTTTACGTGAAACTATCTAGTTGAGCTGTAGCCTCATAAAGGATGGAGCTGAAGCCTCGCCCAATAAGCCCTCGGAAAAGTTTTTTTTTAGCTGCTTCCAAATTACTTAGCGGTCTATCTAATAATTTATAGCTTTTCTAAATGATAGATGTTTGCTTTCCAGAATCATTAGCTCCTCAAAAATATATATGTCCATAGATACGTGCCAATCTCTGAATAATGGATTGATATTGATGTGGTCTGTAATTAACTATAACTAATATATCCACACATTCAACTTAGCTTTCGGACGTTGCCCACTGTTTGTCAAGTGATTGGTCCTGCGTACACATGGCCTTGTTTAGCTAGGTATGAGTAATGAGAAATGGAGGCCACACCCAGCAGCATGCACCGACATGCATGCAGAGAGAAAGGGAAGATCCATTGATCAGCAAGCAAAGGATGCAATTGCAGCTAGCTGGGGCATGCAGCCATGGGGTACGTGCAAATTAAAGCGAAATCGGAAGCCCTGGATTGGTTTAGCTTAGCTTAGGGCACATTCTAAACAGCTTATATATGGACGAATATGAATATATCTCTCTCAAAAAACTTTATACACATGAGTATTTACTTAAATTACATGACTGAACAGTGCAGTGGCAAGGGGTGCATGGATTAACCCTGAGATCCGGCTGTGTTCAATATCTAATACACTCACAACTTCTTAAAAATTGTTTGGAGGGACGTATCTCCCTCCAAGTCTTTTTTTTTTACATGTTTTAGACTATTTATTGCTTCCCTCTTCTCTAATATATGACGATGTTGACTATGGTCGTCTTACCTTAATTTCAAATTATTTTTAAATGATTATGGATGTTAGTAGCTTAGCATGGTTATATTAATTTACGATACTACGTAGTTCGATAATATAAACATATACATTTTTGAGTATTTGTAATTTTTTTAAAAATAGACGAGCAATAATCACAATTTAAACTTAATAGTAACAATGTGCTGCAAAAACAGGCCTAATTAAAGCTGAGGTGCTGCAAAAAATTACGGCCTCTACAGTTTTTTTTTTTTTTTAACTAGCCGTCGTCCATCTCCGTCACGGAGCTGATCATCTCTGCTTGTCATTTTTTCTCTTCACCTTTTCTTTCTCCTTCACGAGAAGCACAGTCTTCGTCTCCGGCAGGCCTGAGCTTTGCTTCTGCTTTACTCCTCCAAGTGGCAGGGCCTGGGGTTGCCGGGCCCACATCCCAGCCCCACACAAGCAACTAGCTAGGGGATCGCATTACGCATATATGTATTTTTTATTTTTCATTCATATAGGAGTGTATAGTACTGTATTAACGTGTATTGATTTCAGCCTTTAGTTTATTATGTAATCTCTCCGTCGACCCAAATAAACCAATCTCATATTAGAATGTGACATATTCTATTATAACGAATTTAGATATACTCTATATCCAGATTCACTGTAATAAAATGTATCACATTCTAGTATAAGGTTGTATTATTTTGTGACGGAGGGAGTAGCGTTCTAAGCGGGATTAGAGCATTCGTGGATTAATTGTAGAAGAATTAAGTATTGCTCTTTCCATCGCAAAGCATAAAGAATTTGTAATTATATTTATAGTACTACTTATCTTATCAATCAGCTCTATTTTACCTTTTTTTTCATCTTATTCACCTATCTTCCCACTTCCCCTTATTAATTTATTAAAGAGCACTAAAATATATTCTTCTTAGTATAGTATGACTCTTATAAACCTTAAAAATTATATTTCTAGGAATGTTGAGTATTTTTTTAGGGAAAAATGTTGAGTAAATAATCTGCGCTAATAATTCAGTTGGTTGGATAAGCCGGAAAAGAAACGTTACCTTTTGCAGTATTGCTACTGTAGCAACGTAGCTCTGGACCAGGGTACATGCGTGTACAAGATCAGACGAGATGATCTTTAAATTTCTCCTTGCGTGCGTGGCTACAGTGCGTATGAATAATTGAAATTTGATCAGCCGACACATGCAATGCATACGTACGTACATTACGTGCCAAGAGAAATATAATCCGAGACGACACGACGACAGTGTCGCAGTGCAAGTGTACACTACCGACGACTACAGTATGCATATGCCCCCCAATCGATCGATCGAGTTGACGAAGTGCATGCATCCGTGTATGCAAAATTAGAGCACATAGAAGTATATGACAGCTTAATTTCTTGTTAATTCGTGCATGTAAGTATGTTTATTGCCGGTGTCCTACATATTAAGATGATCTAGAGAGGTGCGAATATACTCATTCAATTTCAGAATAAGATCATTTTGTACTCTTCGTGTTTATCTCAAAATAAGGTTTTTTTTATCAGATTTTATGAAAGTAGGAGATAAATATAATGGGAGTAGATTAAGAAAAAGTAATAATTACACTGGGATTTGATAGTGGAGGTATCCTAGTTTTTTTTATTTTGTATTGGTAAATGCGAGATAGATGAAAAATAAATTTAAGAGAGGGAGTACTCCGTATTAATTTATGCGTGATTACCTACGTATATACGGATGATCCATAAATACGATAAGGTATGTTCACAATACCTATGTTCACATGGTTACTGTAGTTTACCAAACGGCCACAATATATGTATTTTTTAACACAAACAACTTTATTAAGCAAGAACATATATTAGGGGATAAACCCAAGTACACGACGAAGGATATATAGTAGCTAAAAGCAAAAGAGCCATCACTAAGAAAAGAGGGTTAACTGAACTACAGAAGCAGCCTTCCTGATGTAATTGAACAGCAGAAAAAGGAGCAAGTCGACAAGGACTTGCGGCGAAGCCACGACGACTGCTACCTTGGGCCTCATTTGAAGTGCACTCCGCTTGACAAACCGTTAATCCCCATCGGCTGCCTCCACGGGAACGGCAGAAGACTGAGGTTGGTTGTTGAGCCGTAGATTTTGGTATGTGCGTCACCGGACTCGGTAAAGAATCCCCACGGGATTCGTCATTGAATCTAAGGAACTCTAACATCAACCCTGTCAACCGAAATTGCGCAGGGGGTCCGAGCTCAACCTGAATGACAAACCATGTGCGGTTTCTCCTGCTAGGAAACAAAAGAGAGAACCAAATCATAGACCAGCCAACCTTCAACATTGGGGCATTTGAGAGGCTGCCAGTTGACTTCTGTCTTGCTGTGAGAACGAAGATGGCTAAGAAGAAGGTGACCTGCAACTTGGAACCACATGATTCTGGCCAGAGCAAACACCCAATCACAAATATCCCAAAGACTTCGGCCTGGAGGAGATTGTCGTTGTTGAGCCAGCCAGGACTGCTTCCAACAAGACCCCAGCCAACAGAGGCATATGTTGCACCAGGAGCAGCGCAAGCCAGGGCGCAGCAAACGGCGGGAGCACGACGAAGGGCGACGACAACTGCAGCAACGCCGAGCACAGCGCACACGCTGCCGCCACCGCCAGCGCGAGCCCGCTCGCACGCAGGGCACCACCGGTGACCGCTACCGGAACCGCCTCCACCACCGCCACCAAGGCAACTCAGATCTGGAATCTTCACCACCCTTCGGGACCATTGCGGGAGGATGTTTCCACCATCAAAGTTGTGTTCGCCATCCTAGAAGCACAAAGCCACCAGCTCCAACCACCACCGCCTACACCGGCCGTCGCCATGGGAGGCAACACCGGCAAACCCTAGGACACGAGACTAGCTAGAAACAGGACAAACCTGACAAAATACTACTAGGGGAAGGTGGCTGGACGCCTCCTCCAACCCTCGCCAGCAGCAAACCGCCGGAATCGAAGGGGAAGAGGGGCTAGAGGGGAGGGATTTTGGGAAGGTTACTGTAGAGAGAGTAGGGGAACGAGAGAAGGGGAGAGAGATGACTGCCACAATATCTATGTTAACATGGTTACCGTAGTATTGAATCTGAACTGTTTGTTTGCAGTTGTTAACTTGCAATGACAAGTGTAACTACACCTGGGGTGTGTTTAGTTCACGCCAAAATTAGAAATTTGGTTAAAATTGAAACGATGTGATGGAAAAGTTGGAAGTTTATGTGTGTAGGAAAGTTTTGATGTGATGGAAAAGTTGGAAGTTTGAAGAAAAGGTTTGGAACTAAAGGCTCTGTTCCGAATTCGCGTTGTTATGGAGGAGACAATAAGGCCCTGTTTTCCCAAACAGAAACCTTTCACCCTGTCATATCGAAAGTTTGGACATATGCATGGAATATGAAATGTAGAAAAAAAAACTAATTACATAGATTGCGTATAAATTGCGAGATGAATCTTTTAAGCCTAATTACGCCATGATTTGACAATGTGGTGCTACGCTAAACATTTGCTAATGACAGATTAGTTAGGCTTAATAAATTCGTCTCGCTGTTCACAGGTGGAACCTGTAATTTGTTTTGTTATTAGACAATGTTTAATACTTCAAATGTGTGTATGTATATCCGATGTGATAACCAAACCCAAAAATATTCCCCAACTAAACATTGTTACGGAGGAGACAGTAAAGAAACAAAGCCCTTGTTTAGTTCCAAACTTTTTTTTCAAACTTCTAATTTTTTTATCACATCAAAATTTTCCTATACACATAAACTTTCAACTTTTCCGTCATATCATTTCAATTTAAACCAAACTTCCAATTTTAACGTGAAGTGGGTGTACTCCAGTGAAAAGCACCTGTTTGTGCGGATGTGACATAACTTGATCGCGGCAGGACAGCACGGTAAAAAAAAAAAAGAAAACGTGAAAGCAGCTGCCGCAGTGCCACTGCCACTGCACGCGTTGCACTGCTGCTGCTCCCACTTCCCTTGCCTCTCTCTCTCACTTCACCTCCACGGCGTTCACTTCACGCGCGACGCGCCTCTTTTAAACTCCTCGCCTACGCGACGGTCCACCACCAGCAACACAATTACTGCTCCACCGGCCGGGCCTCTCACGCTGACTGGTGGGGTCCACCTCTCCTCGCTCGCCGAGAGGATCCAGAGTCTTCTAGAACATCCCTGCAGCAACAGACACTCCGACGTCGTCTGAATACATGTCCAGTAGTATTTTCTTTTTAAAAAAATCAAGTGAGCTGTGGTATGCCCATACACTCTTCGTCCAATAAAAAATCAACTTCCAACTATATATCTGAATATAGAGTATATTATGATATATAGGGTATGTTTAGTTCACGCTAAAATTGAAATTTTGATTGAAATTGAAACGATGTGACGGAAAAGTTGGAAGTTTGTGTGTAGGAAAGTTTTGATGTGATGAAAAAGTTGGAAGTTTGAAGAAAATTTTTTGAACTAAACTCGTATAGTCAAAAGTAGTACAATATTTTTTAGGAACAGAGGGAGCACTACTATTTGAAAACACAGATTATGGGCCTATTTAGATTGTAGACAAAATAAACATTGCCAAAATTTTGGTAGGATTTCTTATGTATTTATCAAATTTGACAATAAATTAAACGTATATATATTTTTTTGGTAACTTTGTAAAAAAAAAAGTATGGTTGAAAATAACATCAATCTGAACAACCCCTATGTAAACGGTGTTGCGGCACAATAAATGGAGCAATGTGAGTAAACACTTCGGCACATAGTACTTTCTTCGTTTTTAAATACATTGGCCCGGTTTAGATCCCACTTTAAAAGTTTTCATCCCGTCACATCGAACGTTTGAACACCTACATAAAGTATTAAATATAGCCTAAAAACAACTAATTGCACAGATTACGACTAATTTACGAGATGAATCTTTTAAGCCTACTTCATGATTTGACAATGTGGTGCTACAGTAAACATTTGTTAATGATGGATTAATTAGGCTTAATAAATTTATCTCGCGGTTTACCGACGAATTCTGTATTAGTGTCCGAACACCTCATGTGACACCCTAAATAATACCGATATGACACGCAAAAACTTTACATCCCTGAATATAAACACCCCCATGACAATGTTAAGTTCGGAACGCGCATTTACTATTCATAAAAATATATAAATATTTTAAACATAATTTATATTTTTACATATTTATGTTAAATTTTAATAAAATGGATGGTTAAACATTCGTATGCAAGTTCACACATATTTAAAATAAAGATGGTACAGTTAAGTACAAGAGTCTGAAAACTAATATATCTGATTTCAATGAGGTTATATAGAAAGACTTGGTACTTTCATTACGAAACCTTGCCACGAGTGTCATGCACGTCCTAGTGTCTCTTAAGTCCAAAAAATGTACCAGCTCACTAATTATTAAACTGGACCATTCGATCACTGTGTGAAATAAGTCCAGATAGTCTATTTAACCTACCTGTAAACACATAATTTATTGTTCTTTTTTTTATCAAAGTGGATTAATTTGTTACGCACAGAAAATAAAAATGTGCTTCAGAAAAAATGCTATTTCACGCACACATGCTAGCAAACATAAGTGCGCAATCATACACCTTATATTCTCTATCCATCGATTGTATCATTTCCTACTTTTCGATCGCTCCTCTCGATTCTTCCAACTCGAGCGTCCGATTCCCCACATACATCCTCCCAACCTTGACACACCCTAGCAAGGCACGGTAAACCTGCCGCTCCCCTTCCTAGCAAGATACCGATGAACTCATGATCCTCTTTTCCCTCCTTCCACGATCCTCTTCTCCCTCCTCTCTGGTGGCGGGGGTGTGATGCTCCCCGTAGCCGTCTTCCTCCTCTATGGCAAGACGTCGGCGAGCTATGATCCCCTTCTTCCTTCGGTGTGCCGCTCCTCCTATCCATTGTCCTCTTCCATGGCAAGATGTTGATGAGCTTGGGATCCCCTTCTTTTTCCTTCGACGGGATCTATTTTTAATTGAAAATTTTGAAATAAAAATAATTATAACTTAAAAGTTTCAGGGGTTTTGGGTATGAAGTTTTGAGATATTAGTTAAAAGTTTCGTATATTGAATTGAGAATCTTAAGATTTTAGTTGAAAGTTTCTAATTTCAAATCCAGAGTTTATCAAGTTGAGATACGCAGCCAACAAAACCCAACTCAACATTATTCAATGTTCAAGCTATATCAGTTGCGTAGCTAGCTAGGTGGCTATGTGGTTCCTGGACCACCTAAAAATTTGATCGAGATGAAAACTATAGTATATGTGCTACTTAATATAATAAAAATTATATAGTGCACCACCCATTTAATTGATATATAGATGAACCAATTTTAAGCTACACCACTGAGCTATATATATAGTATATGTACAAGTACAATTCGGATACTCTATTTAAGACATGGTACATCTCGTTTTCACTTTTTAAAAAATGAATTGTTTCACGTGTAGCACTCCGTATTTATTTACAACGAAAATAAATTGAATTGTTGAGATTTCTGTCAAGTGGGTAAAGGAGCCGCAGGTCCGCAGCAGACCAGTAGCAATCCCCCAGCTAAACCCCCGCCGTCAGGAAAATAATTTCGCTCCTGCTGCACGATAGTGACGACGCTGTACGTACGGCGACCACTGCCTCGTGGGCCCCTCCAACACGCAAGCACACGGTGTACATCCATGTGGGCCCCAGGGTCCATAGACCGAGCCCACGTAGACCACCCACCCTAGTTTTACGGCACATTTTTTCCCAGCTCATTCATCAGATTATTTCCTTTAATTTTTAAAAATTATATTTAAAAACCTTTTTTTTATTATAGTATTCTCACATATTGAAATGAACAAATAGGACTGGATGTGACATACTTCCTCCGTTTCATATTATAAGACTTTCTAGCATTGCCCACATTTATATATATGCTAAAAAATATTATAACCTGAAACAGAGGTAGTATATTAGTACAAGTAGTAGTTTTTATTTATTTTAAGATGGTAATCCATCCGTCCTAAGATATAAGAAATTTTAGATAGATGGAATTCTGATGCTACGAATATCCCAATTGAACCAAAACTTCTATATCTTGAAATGGAAAGAGTACTAGATTAATTGTTTTAAATTGTTTATTAATTTTATTTCTTAAAAAATCAAGTGATTTTTATAGTTATTGAGATAATCTGCGATGATAATAATCTGTCTCAAACGCTAGGCAGCTGCTCGCTAGCTTTCGCCAACTCCTCATCTCGTCGCTACACAGGCTAGTGTAGCTCGCAGCGTGTACGAGCTGAGCGGAGCTAGCCCACTGCCACTCTCTCTCTCTCTCTCGCTGACGCTCTCCCTGGCCTTTAAAGCTGTCGCCTTTTGCCTCCCCCTGCTACTGCTGCTCCTCCTCTCTCTCTCTCTCTCTCTCTCTCTCTCTCTCTCTCCCGTGCTGTGACTGCTGCCTCGGGGTGGGCGGTGCGAGCTTACATACAGCACACCGGCGGCGGCGGCGAGGCTCCGGCCGGATCCGGGAGAGGTCCAGCTAGGCGTGGTGGGTGGTGGTGGTTTCTTGAATTCTTGATTTCTTGTGTTTGGGCTGTGTCGGCGGCGGATGATGGCAGCGGCGGCTCCGTGCGCCGGAGCGCGGGGCGGCTGTTTCTGAGGCGTCTCTCCCCCGGCGGCGGCGGCGGCGCTCCCTCCCCGGCCGGCCGGCCGGCGGCGGTGGAGGTATGTTGTGAGCTTCTCTCCCTGCCGCTGTTCGTCGCTTTTGGGGTTTTCGGGGGGATGGTTCTCCGCTGTTCATATCCTCCTTGCCATTACGGTTTCTTTTAATAAACTTTTTTCATGATTTTTTTGAGCCTTTGGTTCATCCAAAGCTTCAAACCCCGATTCTTGGTAGATTATTAATTTTTACTCGATTTAAAAACCGTGCTCTTCGCCTCGAATTTCGCGACTCCCGCGGCGGCGTCTCATCGCCGGCATTTCGCGTGCTTTGCTCTGCAGAATCGGCGGCTGATAGTAGCTTGCCTTCTTCCTCTCTCACCCTTTTCTTTTTGCCCCATCTCAGTTTTAAGCCAAAAGG
Organism: Oryza meridionalis; assembly: GCA_000338895.3. NCBI lineage: Eukaryota > Viridiplantae > Streptophyta > Magnoliopsida > Poales > Poaceae > Oryza > Oryza meridionalis. The sequence continues at coordinate 18,998,454 of CM002533.2, forward strand.
GGCCTCCTTTGCGTGCTTTTCCACGCCTTGTTGTTCAAGGGAGAGGAGAGGAGAGGAGGAGGCAAGCTTGCGCAATCGCACAACCGCCTGTCGATTTCTCTCTTTCTTTTCTTTCTTTCTTTCTTTCCCCCTTTCACATGTCAGGTTATTTTTTTCCTCCTCCTCTCCTGACGATTTCGCTTTTGCTCGAAATCTCCCAGGTTTGTTGTTGTGTTGAAGGCGGCGAAGGGGGGAAGCTTTGGTGGTGGAGGATGGCGGCGGCGGTGGCGGTGGCGATGCGGAGCGGCAGCGGCAGCGGCGGCGGCGGCGGCGGCGGCGGCGGCGGCGGGTACGACAAGGCCGGGATGGACTCCGGCAAGTACGTGCGGTACACGCCGGAGCAGGTGGAGGCGCTGGAGCGGGTGTATGCCGAGTGCCCCAAGCCCAGCTCCTCCCGCCGCCAGCAGCTGCTCCGCGACTGCCCCATCCTCGCCAACATCGAGCCCAAGCAGATCAAGGTCTGGTTCCAGAACAGAAGGTGAGCAAAATCATGCACACATATACTATCATACTAGTTTGCCCTTTTCTTTTGTGTGTCTGGATGTGAAATGTTATGGTCTTATGGATAAATTGGTTGAGAATGCAGCAATAGCAATGGTAGTGTTCAATTGTTTGCCTTGGTTGGTATTGTGAGGATACAGGAAGAAAGTTACTTACTTGTTGTGGGGTTCTTGGATTGTGTTTGCTTTGCAGGTGCCGAGATAAGCAGCGGAAGGAGGCATCAAGGCTTCAGGCCGTGAACCGAAAATTGACGGCGATGAATAAGCTTCTCATGGAGGAGAATGAGCGTCTTCAGAAGCAGGTCTCCCAGCTGGTCCATGAGAACGCGTACATGAAGCAGCAACTTCAGAATGTATGTCTTCGTGTTGTTGAGCTCACATCGTGCTTCGGGTGGAAAAGGCGCTACCCTTTCCTTGTTTTCTCGCCTGCTCATATCATCTCTGTTCATTGTTTGCAGCCGTCATTGGGCAATGATACAAGCTGTGAATCAAATGTGACCACTCCTCAGAACCCTCTGAGAGATGCAAGTAACCCATCTGGGTTAGTGAAATTTCCTTTGAATGTTTTCGTTTTGGGCAATTGGAAGCGGCCGCCCTCTAGGGATTGGTTTACCATTTTCTTGATAAACTAGTTATGTGATTTTTGTCCAGACTCCTTACAATTGCGGAGGAGACCCTGACAGAGTTCCTCTCCAAGGCTACGGGGACTGCTGTTGATTGGGTGCCAATGCCTGGGATGAAGGTTGATTACCAACTTCTCAGATTCACTCTGCCTGCATCAAATGACAAGTGCATCCAAATGTTCTAATTTTTGTTCCCTTTTCTTTGATAAGCCTGGTCCGGATTCGTTTGGTATTGTGGCCGTTTCACATGGTTGCCGTGGTGTTGCTGCCCGTGCCTGTGGTTTGGTGAATCTAGAACCAACAAAGGTAATAGCATACATCAGTACTTCATTTATTTATTTATTTTTAATTCTTAATTCTACAACAATGCCTGCTGTTTGCTTCCAAGAAAAAGAATTCCTAAACCAGCTTCATCTGCAAGTAACTATGCTGTTTTCATGCTGACATACTTTCGATCAAAGAAAAGTCCTTTAAAGTACCCGTCACAAGCACAACTAGCTGTGCTGTGCATACATGAACTCTTTTTTACTTGAGGGGCAGACTCCTTTACTAGAATGAAGAGTTGCCAAGTTTTCGGTCTCACGCCATCCACAAAAAGAAAAGTTCTCGCTCTCTCTGGCTTAACAGCTAAGGTGTTCCACATCCAAAGATTCATTGCAAAATCTTCTCTTCATGCATTTTGTTCCATGTTGGACAAAAATCTTCATATGTATTTGGTTGATGTGAATATTTTCTAGAAAGCTGAAAGACTTTATTGTTTTCAGAAAATTGTTGGGAGATTCTTATAGTGTGCTATGCAGATCGTGGAGATCTTAAAAGACCGCCCATCTTGGTTCCGTGATTGTCGAAGTCTTGAAGTCTTCACAATGTTTCCAGCTGGAAATGGTGGCACGATCGAACTTGTTTACATGCAGGTGAGCGTTACATCCTAACTTTTTTCTTGAATTAAGTATCCCATCATTAATTTTTGCCACATGCATTCCCTTTTTATTTATCATTCTTGGCTTTTTCGCTCAGATGTATGCTCCTACTACTTTGGTTCCTGCGCGAGATTTTTGGACACTTAGATACACAACTACAATGGAGGATGGCAGCCTTGTGGTGCGTTGAGCTTGAGCATCTTCATTTTATTTTAGTTTGCCTACATTGTAAATTAGCACAGGTGTCCTAAGTCCATGTATCTTGCAGGTCTGTGAGAGATCATTGAGTGGTTCTGGAGGTGGTCCAAGTACAGCCTCCGCACAGCAATTTGTAAGAGCTGAGATGCTTCCTAGCGGCTATCTAGTGCGCCCATGCGAGGGTGGTGGCTCCATCGTGCATATTGTGGACCATCTGGATCTTGAGGTGTGATCTTCAAGTTCTGCATTCTTTCTAGTTAGATGTGCTCTGCTTTTGAGTCATTATTTTTTTTATTAATTTACTTAGATTCCATTTTACAGGCTTGGAGTGTTCCAGAAGTGCTTCGGCCACTCTACGAGTCATCTAGGGTAGTTGCTCAGAAAATGACTACTGCAGTAAGTTCCTATAACATTTCCTGATCTGCTTTTCTCTCGACAATTCAATGATATCTCTCTTGTTACATACATATATATGAAGAAATGCCCACTGTTTCCTTATGATTGGTCATTTCCTCAAGACCTACAATTGCATGGTGCAATCCCAATGTTAAGTACCCACTGTTTGTAGTTAGATTAGACGGTTCATACATTATTCAGTCCCTATAGTAAGTATTACAACGCCTACACCTGAGAAGTGTTGACATATCACTAAATTCTTTGTTTCCTGAAAGTCTAATAGTTTGGGAGAGTTAAGGTTGGGGTAGTGCTTGAGCCTGTAATGTCAATTTCATCATTTTTTTTTCTAGAGGCTACTTAGCCTTATTCAAATAAGTATACTGAAGTGCTTTAAGTTTTCTTTCATATATATTCTAACCATAGCCCATCTTTGCATCTTTGGACTACTGAAATGATATTAATTTTCTTCGTCATATAATGATTACTCTTACTATAAAGGCACTACGGCACATCAGACAAATTGCTCAAGAGACAAGTGGGGAGGTTGTATACGCTTTGGGGAGGCAACCTGCTGTTTTACGGACATTTAGTCAGAGGTTGAGTAGGTATGTCCAGGATATAAACTTCTTTCGCTTCTACTGTTTATATTGGATGTTTTTTATTCTAACACATTACTATGCCCATTTAGAGGCTTCAATGATGCTATAAGTGGTTTCAACGATGATGGTTGGTCTGTCATGGGTGGGGATGGCATTGAAGATGTGATCATTGCTTGCAATGCAAAGAAGGTTAGGAATACTAGCACTTCGGCCAATGCTTTTGTAACTCCAGGAGGTGTTATATGTGCTAAGGCATCCATGCTACTGCAGGTGAGTGTTAAATATAAATTTGTTTCTATCGATGCAGGCTGCTTAGTTTTCAGTGCCTAAGATGTGAATTCACTTACGTTTTGTTTTTTATTCTTAACTGTAACTTTTCAAGAGCTTACTTTTTTTTTTAATTTGCATCCTAGAGTGTCCCACCTGCAGTTTTGGTTCGATTTTTGAGGGAACATCGTTCTGAATGGGCGGATTATAACTTCGATGCATATTCAGCTTCATCTCTGAAGACAAGCTCATGTTCACTTCCTGGGTTGCGGCCTATGAGATTTTCTGGGAGCCAGATCATTATGCCACTTGCTCACACGGTGGAGAATGAGGAGGTATGCTGACAGATCTTTAACATTTCATAACTTGCTAGGTGCCGTTTCATGACTATTTTCATTATTTTGTTTTTTATTTATATATAGTATCTTTGAATATGTTCTTATATATCTAGTTTATTGTCATTTTTCCAATTGATAATAGAGGATTTCTATGTAGCCTTCCATTTTTATTATTGTGTCCCTTTAGTAGTTGGTCTTTGTGCTACTTTCCTTGTCTGGTAGTGTGGGGGATCCATTTGTCTGTTGTTCACAAAGTGAGCTTTATAAAAGTCTATCATTTGGACAAAAACAACTGACAATTTGCATTTATACAAGATAAGATTTATCACTTTTCATGCTACTTTGTTGATGAGTTTTATCAACATACAGATTTTAGAAGTTGTCCGTCTTGAAGGACAAGCACTTACACATGATGATGGTCTTATGTCTAGAGATATTCACCTGCTTCAGGTAATAATTCTCTTCTTTCGGCGCTATCTGGTTCTCAAAAGAGCACTATTACCAATTGCAGTAAAAAAGAGCAAATTATTCTAATAATTAAGTCCCGTTGCAAGGGATTCCTAATGTACCTCCCATCTTGCCTGATCTTTCAGCTTTGCACTGGAATAGATGAGAAATCAATGGGATCCTGCTTCCAGCTTGTCTTTGCACCAATTGATGAGCTTTTCCCTGATGATGCTCCATTAATATCTTCAGGCTTTCGTGTTATACCGCTGGACATGAAAACAGTGAGTTTTTCTCATGTTATCCTTTCTTTTTAAGTGCTCTAGTTCTGTGTTGTACGGATAATTCTTGAAATTTTTCTGTTCTTTTTAACTCCCATGTAGTGCGTACCATTTTTGGTAGCTTATGGGTTAAAAGCCTTTTAACTTCTGTAGGATGGAGATCCATTAGACCTGAACATCTTGTTTCTACCTTGTTACTTCTATCTGGTTTGATTTTCAGCAGCTAGGATTTTAACCATCAATGTCTTCCACAGGATGGTACACCTGCTGGTAGAACATTAGATTTGGCATCTAGCCTTGAAGTTGGTTCAACTGCACAGCCCACAGGGGATGCATCTATGGATGACTGTAATCTACGATCAGTGCTGACAATTGCCTTTCAGTTCCCTTATGAAATGCATCTCCAAGACAGCGTTGCAACTATGGCCCGGCAATATGTCCGCAGTATTGTTTCCTCTGTTCAGAGAGTATCAATGGCTATTTCTCCTTCTCGGTCTGGCTTGAATGCTGGGCAGAAGATAATTTCAGGCTTCCCTGAAGCCCCAACGCTAGCTCGTTGGATTTGCCAAAGCTACCAGTGAGTACATGTTTATTTCCTATATATCTTATGAATGCCTTTTGGCATTAATTGATAGGAGCTGCATTATTGCTCTATACGGCTATACCACTACCTGTCCAAAATTAAAAATATAGGACTATTACCAAATATTAACTTGTATTCAAGCTGATAAGGATTTGTGGTGTTTGCAGGTTCCATTTGGGGGTGGAGTTACTTAGGCAGGCAGATGATGCTGGGGAAGCACTATTGAAAATGCTATGGGATTACGAAGACGCTATTTTGTGCTGTTCTTTCAAGGTACTATAATTTTTCCCTTGCTCTTTTCATAATTTCCAACTTGTACATTTTATGTCGTTACATTTAAGTGAGAATAAGCTTTGCCGTTGTATTGCTCACATATTTGGCACTATATATTCTTTCAGGAAAAGCCCGTGTTTACTTTTGCCAACGAGATGGGACTAAACATGCTAGAAACATCTCTCGTCGCTCTCCAAGATCTCTCATTGGACAAGATATTTGATGAAGCCGGTAGGAAGGCCCTATACAACGAGATCCCGAAATTGATGGAACAGGTAGAGAGCCACTTCTTGCAAAATCCCCATTTTCTTTTCCCCATGTAATAACAGCAATGTCCTAACTGCTAAACACAAACCAAGTTGGATCTTAGAGATGCAAGAACTCACCGTAGCCACAAACTAATCATTCGATTTCGATTCAATCTGTTCTTGTTCAGGGTTACGTGTACCTGCCGGGTGGAGTGTGCTTGTCCGGGATGGGGCGCCATGTTTCTTTCGAGCAAGCTGTAGCATGGAAGGTGCTCGGGGAAGACAACAACGTGCACTGCCTCGCCTTCTGCTTCGTCAACTGGTCCTTCGTGTGACCCAAGATCCAATCCATGAATCCACCATTCCCGCCATCGTCGTCGTCATCGTTGTCGTCAGATCTCCATTTTTGCAATCTCTGTAGAAGAGAGAGGACACCAAACCAACCACAAACCTGTCAGCTGTTAGCTAATGATTCTACTAGCTTTTCTAGATCTTTGAAGGCAAAATGCTGCCGGTGCCTGTAAAGAGTGTGTGTGTGCGTGTGTGCGTGTAAATTTGGGCGCGTTTTGCACTAATTTGATCCGGGGTATGGAGGCGCTGGCTTCTGCTGTAGTTTGGTAAAAGTTGAGGACACTAACCTTGGATGGTCTCGAACTGTATGATGAAATTCCTAGCAGTAAATTTTCAACTTGGATCTGTGAAGATGAGCATGTTTTCTTCTCCCGTTGGCTCTCGTATCTCGTTGCCATTTGCGTTGGATGGCGAGTCGCCGTCGGCGGTCGGTGGTGGTAGACTGGTTGCCCTGCCCTAGGCGAGAGCGGCGATTCGCCGGTGGTGGTTCGGATCCGCCTCTCGCAGCGGCGGAGGCGGGCGCCGGTGCGCGGCTCTGTGGCTGATCAGAGCAGCGCCGCGGCGGCGCGGCCAGCTTTTGGCGGCGGCGGCGCAACCGCCGCCATGGATGGTGTGGGGGTGGAGAGAGAGGCAGCGAAGGCCCACACGCTTTTCGGCCCACGGATCGGTAGCCGTGGGCCCGCAACCGATGTTCTCAGCCCAAGTAGCTGCTAGGAGTAACAAGAAGGGGATAAAACCTTTAAACACAGGAATCCATTATCCATCTCCCAGCAGCAATTTCATGAGGCCAGGAAAAGACGCCTTAGCAGGGTTTACAAATTACAATTAGAGAAAATCCAAAAAATATCATTGACAAATGCTCAATTCCAAGAAATTCCATTGACGAGTATGAGTTCCATGAAATAGCATCGCACAAGCGACTTTGTCCTAAAAATATTATCCCTACAAAAAAAATATATATATTATCGCCGTTAGTGTTCTTGAAAACCGGTTGGCTTTTGAAAAAGAAAAGAAGTGGCTATACAACATTAGATAGTTCTTTTATAGAAAACTTTCAAATATAATTGCATTGTTCTTATTGTTCTTTATACTAGTAATCCGCCTACCCAGTTAAACCTAGTCCATCTACCTAGCCAGACCCTAATTTGGAGGGTGATCACGAACGCTTTTCGTGAAATTCAAACCTAAAGCAGTAAATTCGATTGAAAGTCAATCGAAACTGGACCAAATCCCCCAGTTTTGGACATCTCGCTGAACCCGGAGCCTCAGGCTACGAGAAACGTGTTCGTAGAGACCCTTTACAACATTTTCCTGTTGACTGTTCTTAATCCTAAAGCTCCTTTAAAACAGATAATTTTCTCTAGCTAAATTCCTAGAATCCCTATCTTCCAAAAGAAACTTTGTGATGCACAGACACGCCTATCTCCTTATCGGATCAAGCTCCTCTACCTTCAAACTTTAAACGTGCGTATCTTTGTCACTGAAATATAGGGCCGATAAGACATGATGCTTTTGAAGACAGCGGATCTCAATCCCTCCTCCTCTTGTAGGATCTCGAGCCGCTGCAGCCTGCACTGCATTGCCTCTGGCTCATCAGCTTAGCTCCAACGGATCAACGCAGCGACATGATATTGCAGTCGTAGAGCTCAGCCTAGCACAGATAGCAGCAGCAGCCAGCAGCAGCCAACTGTATGAGCACTATGCGTGTGCAGAGAGAGAGAGAGAGAGAGACGTATGGCCGCAAGTCGCAATAAATTGTGGTTTTGATGGGAGGAGGAGGGGAGCCAGCAGCAGCAGCAGCCATTAAATTGGGCGCCCTCCGGTTAGCTGGCCGTCCATGCTGCCGCATCAATTCTCCTCCATCGCATTGCACATCGCATTGCATGCACTCGCTAGTGTAGTAGTAGCTGCTATAGCTTCCCCCCAATTATCAGCTCCGGTTGGCACGGCACAGCGAGCTGGAAAACGATGTCTCCTCTCCTCCTCCTCCATGGCGGATTCATTGCTGGTTAAATGGAGCAATGGCCATTGGCCACCTCTACATATAGTAGCACCAGGACTAGTCTGTTAACAATTTAGTATTAGATGAGACACATACTATGAATCTGAACAAAAAGGTCTTTCTAGATTCATAGCACTGCGTTCAGCAAAAGGAGTTGAGAACCCACTCCCATCTGTTTCTGCGCACACGCTTTTTAAACTATTAAACAATATATTTTTTAGAAAAAATCATATTGATCCATTTTTTTTAAAAAAAAGCTAATACTTAATTAATCACGTCCTAATGGTTCGCCCCGTTTTCGGTGCGGGAGAGATTAGTTTCCATCCCTTACTACCGAACACAGCCTAATATATGTCTCATCCGAATGTTGCTATATTTTAAAAAGAAAGGAGCAGACGTGTTCAAAGTTATACTGCTGCTGCTCCTGCCAATCTCGTTGCAAAACCCTAACCGAGGTAGCGACCAATCGAGGCACTTTAATAGAAAAAGGTTAATGCGTGCATAGAGGGGGAGGAAGGGGTGGAGTGATTGACATGTAGGGCATCCAGCCATGTTAAAAATCATTTATTTATGGAAAAAAAATACAAATTACCCCCTAAACTATCACGGTCGACCGAATTACCCCCTAAACCCGAAAACCAGACATCGTTTACCCTGAACTTTCAACACCGGACAAATTACCCCCCTCGACCCAATCCAGAGCGGTTTTGTCATACGTGACGTACACGTGGCAATCCAGTCAGCCTTTTCTTTTTTTTGTGGGGGTCCACCTGTCATTTATTTATGGAAAAAATACAAATTACCCCCTAAACTATCGCGGTCGACCGAATTACCCCCTAAACTCAAAAACTAGACATCGTTTACCCTGAACTTTCAACACCGGACAAATTACCCCCCTCGACCCAATCCAGAGCAGTTTTGTCATACGTAGCGTACACGTCGCAATCCAATCAGCCTTTTCTTTTTTTTGGTGGGGGTCCACCCGTCATTTATTTATGGAAAAAATACAAATTACCCCCTAAACTATCGCGGTCGACTGAATTACCCCCTAAACCCGAAAACCAGACATCGTTTACCCTGAACTTTCAACACTGGACAAATTACCCCCCTCGACCCAATCCAAAGCGGTTTTGTCATACGTGGCGTACACGTGGCAATCCAGTCAGCCTTTTCTTTTTTTTTGGTGGGGGTCCACCTGTCATATATACTCTATCACCTGTCTCTCTCTCGCCCCCTCTCTCTCAAGCCATCGGGAGCATGTCGAACTGCGGCGGGCGGTCGGCACGCACGCGCCACGCAAGGAGCGGGTGGTGAGCGGTGAGGGCGGCGGGACGTGGAGCAAGGCGGCGACATGCCAGCACTGCGGTGTCCGCCCCCCTCCCCTTCCTTGCGCGAAGCCCACTGACCGGTTCCCCTTCCTCGTCTCGCGCCACTGCCCGCCCCTGCGTGCCGCCGTCCGCCTCCCGAGCAAGCCCTGCCTCCCCTGTCGGCCGCTCGCGCTACCTCCTCCTTCGCCAGCTGCCTGAGCGACCTCCGCCTCCACCGCCGCCGCCAGCGCCTGAGCAAGCTCTGCCTGCCCCCACCCTCGCCTGCCCGCCACCATTCTCGGTGCCGTCCGCGCGGCCTCCGCCCCCGCCCGCCACTGTCTCCCAACCCCGTCTCCTGCCAAGCTCCACCAACGAGCGCGACAGGGGAGGCGGGGCTCGCTCGGGCGGCGGATGGCGCCGCGACGGTAGGGAAGGAGGATTCCGCTGCCGCCTCGCTCCATGTCTCGCCGCTGTTCGTCGGTCGGAGCCACCTAGCTACGCCCACCGCTGCTCGCTCACCCACCATAGAGAGAAAGAGGATGAGGTGATTTAATATGACATGTGGGCCCTATATTTTTTTAATTGATTGGATTTCCACGTCGGTGCTACATGTATGCCACGCAGGATTAAAACCGCTTTGGAAGTGCTCAGGGGGGTAATTTGTCCGGTATGAATACTTGAAGGTGTAAAATATCCGGTTTCGTGGTTCGGGGGGTAATTCGATCGAGCGTGATAGTTCGAGGGGTAATTCGTCGAGGGGCAAAACAAGCCAATTTCACGTCGAGGGGCGGAAATCTAACAATTTGAAAAATCATTAACGGTCCAGTTGGTGAGGGACTCAGGGCTAGGTTTTAGGCTTTTGCAAGTCTACCCGGCTATGATTTATGTGGCATCAAAACTTTGTTGGAAAGCTTTGAGTAGCTAGCTATAGCTTCTTTCAAATAAAACTCTTCAGATAGTCCATATTCTCATGCATATCCTATAAATCTGTAGCTATATAATTTAGAAAATAAATTGAAGTCAGGAGTTAGAAAACCAAGATGTTTCGGATTCTCGTATAAACCGCTCGTCAGAATTTAAACGCAGGCTATAAAACTCTTGCCGAGAGATGTACTTAATAATTCAGAGACAGATGATGTGTAGTTTCAACCACGATATCCCGTGTTCAATCCTCAGCACGCTCATAATTTCTTCTTAAAAAAAATTATTTAAAGAGACGTCTTTCCCACCAAATCTCGTTTTATAAAACTCTTGCCGGTGAAATGTGTGTGTTGAGTGTTCCGGACCAGAACGTTGCTAGAGCGACATAATTTTTGGCCATCTCACACCACAGTACCATCACTACTGCTGGGGTTAATCTCTCCCCTGCACCGTTGTGGTTTGACTGTTTTCTCGTACAAGCAGATGCAGGCAGCACGCATGCATTGGCATTGGCCGCCCTATACGGCAGCACCGGCGGTTGGATCAGCATACTGTAGCCGGGTCAAAACCCCCAGTACGCCACGCCACCAACGCCTGTATCTCAAGCTGATGCTGCTGCTGCTGCTGCGCCACATGCTCTCCATGCAATTGCAAAACCCCAAACCCCAGCTGCTGCTGCTGCTGCAATCCTGCAACGGCAACTTCCTCTGCCCCTTTCTGCAGATGAGAGGAGAGGAGATCCACCGCTTCATCAGCAAGTGAGCAAATGATTATATGGGTCTTTGTTTTGTTTTCTTTGCCGTTGATTAGCTGTTTAATTTAGTACTTACGGGTTTGGATTGGAGCTCAAGCAGCAAGTACCAGCTCACAGGTAGGTAGGTTTGTGGTCACCAAGCCAGAACAGACACTTGATTACTTTGAGCTAACCCCTTCCTCTCCCCAGCCCTGTTGCCAGGCAAATGATGTGACGTTTTTTTAAGGTAAGACAATGATGTGATGTTAATCGCGCAACTGAAGCAACCGTAAGCCAAGCCAGCGGTCCCAAATTCGCTCATGGCCAAAGGGTCAGGGACCAGCTGCCAGTACCATGCAGAAATTTCTAACATCTCACACACTCATTCCGAAAGGACAAAAATTAGTGAGAAAAAAAATAGTTACTTCTACAGTTCTACTATCACCAACTTCTAAAGACCAGCATGCCAAAGCAGGAGCATAATCATAGTAAGAGGATTAGGAGAATGACTAGGAGAAATTTTAGGAGGTAAAACTGCCGCCACATAATTTCCTTCCCTAGAGGCAACAACAATATCCACCTCATCATTGGGGGTAAAAGCAGACCACCAACTGCATATCCAGGGAAGTATAACCAACCATCCATCTCCAAACAACGGGCAAACCGCCTACCACTGCATGTCTGTCTTGTCTTTTTTTTTTTCCTCTTCTGAACAAAAAAAGCTAGGTGACCCCTACGAGAAATGCAGCTTGCCCAGCGCCCCTAATCCGAACCAAAGGCAAACAAAACTAAAACAGAAAAGGGATGTGCATAGGAGGAGGCAGCTAATTACAAAATCTGACAGAAGATGACACCCCATTCGTTCGTTGAGGCTTTCTGAAATTATTTGAGCTCGAGATGCCTGATGATGTCCTCCACTTCTTCAGCATCCACCGGGAGATGATCATCCTCGGCGTCAGCGTTGTCGGCGTCGGCGGTCTTCAACTGGGCTTTCGGAAGAGAGTCCGGCGATGTATCAGCCTTGCATTGCACCACAGAAGAACAAGCAGCAGGAGCTGAGACGTCCCTGGCAATTGCTCGTGAAGCTTCCTTGACTTCAGCTGGAGCTTCAACCTTAACCGGAGGCCTAATCGCTGGCAATGGAACCACCCCCTTACCGATTGACACTGGTTCGTTCCGAGGCTGGAGTTGTACATCCTTAATCTGAACAGGGATCGCAGGTGACAGCGCTTCCTTCGGTGGCTGGGATTGTACATCCTTTATCTGAACAGGGATCGCAGGTGAAAGGGATCCCTTAAGAAGCTGGTGTTGTGCATCCTTCACCTGAACAGGCATTGCAGGTGACCGGGTTTCCTTTATTTGTTGGTGTTGCACATCCTTTATCTGAACAGGCATCATAGGTTTTGGCCCTTGGACTGGAGCTGAAGGAGTAAAAAGAGGGGGAGCTGGCCTGATGCGAACCGGGGAAGCCATCCGAATTGGCGGTGGGTGGCTCATGAGAGGAGGAAGCTGTTGTGTCCGCGCACCTGGGGGTGGGAGAGGTGGAGCAGAGAAAACAGGGATAGAAGTCCTGACTGTGACTGGAGGAGCCATGCTATGGCAAGGCATACGGAAGTGCCCAACTGGGACATAAGGAGCCGCCTCTGCAGCGGGGAACCTTGACCTTGGATTTGGACTTTCAGTTGGCCGGAAAGGAGTCTGTGATGCTGCATCAGACGCTGCTGGCGACTCTGGCCTTGATCTTGAATTAGACTTGGGGCGAAATAGAGGGAGAATCTTCGAGTAGCTGGAGTGAGAGGATTGAGGAAATGCTGTCCTCCTCTCGGGCTGCATCGGAAATTTCTTTGGGAAAGGTGAAGCATGTGGATTATTGGCCATCGCCATCTTCTCCTTCAGGCGATAGTTGAGAAGAGCTCGAGCAATCCTGATCTGCTCCTGCTCATCATTGCTCTCAGGTTCATTTGATGAACTCGCTTCCTGACGTACCACTGTTCCAAATAGGAGAAATAAGTGGTATTATGCAATAGCAATGATACAATTCAACATATAACTGACATAGTAACATTGTAAAGAAACTCCATAGCATTAAACCGAAAAATGAATATGGACATAGAACTTTCAGTAAAAGTTCAAATAAGTACAGCTCCTCTGTACAGAAACCCCGACTAACAAAATTTGTGTGTGCCAAAATTGTGGCATTAACGGAAGGCAAACAAAAACATTCCTACCATGATAAAGTGGCTTTAAACATGAACTTTCTTGCAGTCATTTAGTGTTACCTTAATGTGGTTGCAACTTACATGTCCAGAGGAATGAATAAAGGTTTTGTGTGATCCTAAGTGTACGTAACACGGTGACAAATGTGGTGTTAACAAGCAACCTTGATCTAATTATTGTTCATACTAAATCAACATTACTTTAGAGTTGCTTGTCTTTTCCCAAGATAAGATCCAAAGTTGTCATATAATTCCTCCTGCTCTAATCAAATTGTCTAATATGGATATTACAGTCTATGGAGCATGGACCAGTACATGTCAACAACAAATTATCATCTAATCAGGTATTCTTCCACACAAACTAAAACAAACATTATGACCGGTAGATAAGTTCAAGCGCACAACAAACAAGTGCACCTAGCTAGATAAGTTCAAGCAAATCATTTATATTCTGAAGGACCTAAACCAAAACAATCACTTCTAAAGCCACAATGAGCATTTCTAACATACTGCAAAATCTTCCACACTTTTTTGTCAAACATGATTATTGCAGGAAAAAAATTGAACTAGAAATGGCAACACTGTTTGTTTAACCAATGGTACAGTGGAACGAACTATGAAAGGAACTGGTGACAGTCACACTCACATTGTCTCAGAGAAGACCAAGCTGCTGAAGCAGCATTTTTTTCAGCTTGTTTCTTGTTCTTAGCAGGATCACCTGTAAATGTAATCCCAGCTAGCTCTACTGTGCATGTGAAAACCGGAAGGTGGCCAAGCCCAGATCGCTCTGTTGTATACGAAGGCAATGGTGCTCCAACCCTCTGTGCTACTTCCTGGAGAAGGTTCTTGTAAACCCCTGTTTCGTCCTGTTTAAGAGAAACATATCACAGTATGTATTAACTGACTGGAAAATTTACAGTACATACCAAGGAATGAAACTTGTGGGTGCCAGATCATATTGCAAGGTAACATAAATCATAGAAAATGTAAAAGGTTAACAGACAGCTTGGCAAAATAGTTCATGACAGGAGTACAATGATGTCCATGTTAGCTAGTTAAACTTCCATTAATACTCAGTCTTGATTGAAACAGAAGTAACCAAATAAAAAAAAAGAAGAAAAGGCACCAGAATCCTAAGGAAGATTGACTTCTGGATTAAGGTATTGCTGAACAGAACAATACTTCAAATGTAAGGATAATGATTTAAAAGAGGTTAAATATGGGGGGTGTTAGTTGAGCAGTCTGTGAACTGATCAGGTGATAATAAAGGGGCAATGAATAAGTAGGAACATCTATCAAACTAACAGAAACATACAAGTCAACTCCAAGTTAGCTAGGTAATTTAAGGATAAAATGAACCAAGCTTTTTTCATGTATATTAGTTAATAAAAATTGATACAGAGTGCAACCATCAGCACTTAAAAGACTGTATTGAGTTGACCGCAAGTTCAATTCGATTAATGAATCAGATGATATCATATTCATGTAAATAAGTGTAAATAAATTTTCAAGACACAAAAAAGAAATGCTATCATATTCATGGCAGCAGTACTGGAGTATAAGTGTAAGAACAATAGTTCCATGTATAGTCAGCTAGTGAGTTTACTATATCACTTAATTACTTACAAGGCCATTGTTGACTTAGTCAATTGATATGGTAACTTCTTCTGTAGTTAAATATTTCTTTTAGAGATAATGACTGATTTTGAAAAAAAAAAAAGACAGATCGTCTAGCAAATGGTCAAATCAGTTTCTGTCAGTCAAAACCCTCAGTACCAGTCAACTATGAGGAGCTTTGAACACGCCTAACATTTGACCAGTTCTTGTTCAAAATCACTGTGACAACTAGCAAGCTTTTCTATTTTTGCAAAATTTTAGTTATTCATATTAAACGCCAACTGACAGCCGAAGCTTTTTTTTACAATGGCAACAAACAGTAGGACCTTTACAAACAAGAAAATCTGATACCAAATCACCCCCATTTCAACAAAACGATCTCCATGCAGACCAACACATTGGTGGCGGTCGCACCAAAAGGCCCAGCCTAAAAAGGCAAAGAACCAAAGCGACGCCCCCGCACCATCACCACCACCACCACCAACAGCGACACGCACCAAATCCTCCCAAGGATAATTTCCAAGGCCCCTTAAAGCCAGGACAGGGAGAAGCAAACACCGCACTAGCTAGGGCTGAGGCGGCAGCAGAGACCTGACCACATTCCCCCAATGGCAGCAGCACCACCATGGCACCATCCAACCATGAATCCATGATCCATCATCCATGGTGGCAATGGTTGCAATGCACTACAACACCTCCCTCCATCCATGGTGGGCTGTGTGGGGGCCTGCCCGCCACTAAATTTCCCCCGGGCCCACCGCCATTGACCTGCGATGCCGGGTTAGGTGCGGGCGGTCTCCAATTCAATTCCCCCCCTCACCCACTCCCACGCCCTCGCCATTAATACCACCACTATAAAGACCTAAACCTAATCTCTACTCCTCCCTCCCCCATCTCCTTGCACACTAATCTCCCCCCCTACGCGTTCGCTAATCCCACTACCACCCTCAAGTCAATCAACAATCGCGTATTCTCCTCCTCCTACTACTAGTAGTGGTAGTGGTCGCATACGTGTTCTCATGGAAGGCTAGCCTTTCACTACCAAATGAGTCAAGTTCATACGGCCAGTTTTTAATTGCCCCCTCATTAATGCGCCATTATACGTAATCAGGGTTTAGCGGTTAATGGCACGGAGACTTTCGTGATTAGTACTCGCACTATCGCTTTCCACACCCGCGGTAATTAATTAACGGCGTGAAATGGGAAAGAAAAAAAAAAGAACGGAACCCTAGCGGTAATTCCGAGGCGCGGGGGGTGTTGCTCCTGCTTCTTTTATTACCGCTGCGAAAGCGGCAATTAATGCGGGGTGTTAAATTCAAGTACCGTCGACGTTACGTCGCGAGAGAGAGAGGAGCCCCATTTAACGAGAAATTAAAAACGGAGGGGGGATTAATGGCCGGCGCGGAGTACGAGCTGATTAAGAGGCTTAATTGCGCTTAGTACACCGTGTTAGTGTGGGAACTAAGAGCATGGACAATAGCAAAATATATTTTAAGAAGATAAATAAGAACAGAGAAAAGCAGCGGGCTATAAATTTACAGTCAACTATAGCACAGGCTCTAAAACATAGTGTGTGTATGACAAGTGAGCCTAGATATTAATAGTGTAGTATGTAATTATTATATGAATGAACTATTAGATTGGCTGTAGATAAATTGAAGCTAGTAGTTGGCTATACTATTAAACTTGCTCTAAGCTGTGGTGTTCATTAAATTAACTCCGTGTCAAAGTTAAACAAATTAAGGTGTCAGAGGCTATAGTACTAAAAATATGGAGGATATTTGTTTATTTTAAAATAACGAACTGATTAAAAATTGAACGAACTAGTACTACTCGTACAGTGGCTTTTTCCATCGCTCGGAATCGAAGGAATCCCCACCTTTTGAGAGAGGAGGAGAAAAGTTTGCGGAATTTTTTGAACGCGAAAAAGATTTGTCACTTTTTCTCTCTCGCTGATTACTTGCTCCAGTTCATGCTGCTGACGAGAGAGAATTCAACGGAAGCAGATTCCCTCGAAGCTAGCACCGACGAACACAGAACAAGTGAACAACTCGTTGAGAGAACCTTCGAATCCGATCGAAAGTAGAGAAAACAAAACGGAAGGAACAGCGTTTTCGAGCCAGATTTCTCCCGTGTTCGCCAACATTTTGCTAAAAAAAACATCATAAAATGTCCCAAACCCTCGCGGCATGAACACCCAAATCACCTAGGCACGGATATAGCTCACGACAATTCCACGACGAATCGCGGCAGCAACAACGGTAGCAGCGATGATTCGAGGCGATCAAACGAGTAAGAACCCTACCAGATCCCCCCAAATTCCGCCATGAGCAGCAACCACAACAAGAGGGGGAAAAACGCGGCGAAAGGAGTTGACGAGGAGAGAGGCGGTCAAACAGAGGGGAGGAGGGCGTGGGCGTACCAGGATGCGGGCCGCGAGGGAGTAGGAGGGGCCGCGGCGGGCGAGCGCGGCGAGGGCGACCTCCGCGGCGGCGTGCTCGGCCTGGCGGAGCGTGGTGAAGAACCCGGGGCTCTCGAACTGCTCGCCGTTGAAGTTGACCGCCGCCTTGAACCGCGGCGCGTGGTCTGGCCCCTCCCGCAGGCAGGTGTACGCCGGCAGGTTGAAGCAGCTCCGCTGCGCGAGCTCCTGGAGCTGGTTCTTATACATCGCCGCAGCCGAGGCCGGCCGCCGCACCTACCCAACCGCCGCCGCCGCCGCCACCGCCACCGCAAGCCGCTCCTCGCCCCGGGCCCCCCACCGCTGCTTCTAATGCCGGCCGCCGTGGCCGGAGAAGGAGGAGGAGGAGGAGGCTGCGCTGCCGCGAGAGATCTACCGGAGGAGGAGGGGTGAAGTGTGGAGTGGAAGGAGATGGAGGGGAGCCGGTTTATATTTTCTTTTTTATTTTGGATTTATTTTTCGAGGATGTTTAATGCGGGTGCCTGAGGTTACTAGTTTGGCTGGCAGGGGTGAGGATGACAGCTGGGCCCATATACACTCTTTTATTTTATTTATTTTACCATTCCTCAAATTTAAAAGGATTTGGTGGTTTAAATTTGTAACGATTGGCTGATTTATCATTTTATCTTATGGTTTGTAATGGCTTTGTTAAAAAAAAAGTTCGACTTCAACGTGATTTTTGTGGTACAAAAAATAATTTTCCTCTCATTCTTGGCTTCCAAATAATAGTTGTCGAAAAAGTGAATGTATTTCAGTATATGTAACTACTTAAAAAATACACCAAATGAGTAACACACGTAATCATATCTTGTGCCGATTTAATATACTAGAATAAATATTTCTAGCCGTTGTTAATTCTAGCCGTTGCCCATATGTTTCTAACCGTTGTCAATTCTAGCCGTTGCCTAAGTTTAATGCGCCATGTGGAACATCAAGTTTTATTTCTCTTAAAATGAGTTTGATATTCTAGCCATTGTCGATGTTTAACGTGACAGGTGGAACACCAAGTGATAAGCATATTTTGGAGATATAGTCGTTTAATGTGCTGAGGAATACGTTTTGAAATGATTGGATATATGTTTTCTACTTATTACCATTCTTATTCGGTGTTCGTTCCCATTTTACACATTACAATTGTTAAATAGGGAAAATATCACCTTATTTAGCATCATCCATCTATTTTTGAGAGGATACTCTGATGCGAGAGATCTACCGGAGACGGAAGTTGAGGGGAGGGGGATTTTGAAGTGGAAGGAGATGGAGGGGGAGACAATTTTGTTTCTTTTGGATTTATTTTTGGAGAATATTTAATGTTGATGTTTTGCGGTTACTAGCTAGGAATGCAGTGGGAGGATGATATGTTTTAAAAGGATTTAAAATTGAAAAAAAAATCACTGATTATCATTTTATCCCATGGTTATGAACTTATGATGGCTCTCTATTAAAAGGAGTTCGATTTGAATATTGTTTTTTCTGTGATATTGAAGCTCTCTCTCTCTCTTAAAAAAGAGATTGATTTAAACGTTGGTTGTTGTACTACTTTTTAAAATTTTATCCTACGATTATGATGGCTCCTTTTTTGATTTGAAGCGTTGGCTCTGGTGATGTTGAATTCTATTTCTTCTTATTTTTAGTTTTAAGTACATACCTTCACTGATATTGAATTGCCTCCAAACAATGGGTGCTAGATGAGCGGTCGCATTCCAATAGACACCAATAGTAACACATATGCTCTGAAAATCTGCTATTTGAATGACACGCATCATCACACCTGTCCTGATTAAATGTACAAGATGAAATATTTCTTGTTGCCATTTCTAGCTGTTGCCAGTGTTTAATGTGCCAAGTGCAATATTAAGCGATAAGCATATCTTTTAGATATGGTCATTTAATGTGCTAACGAATATGTTTTGAGAAGATTGAATTCTAAACTAATAGTCATTGTCATTTAGAACTATTCCTATTTTACAAATAACAATGGTTTAATAAGGAAAGTATCACTTTATGGAGCACACATCCATCTATATTTTCTTTATTATTTATATGTTGGGATATAAGAAGGCTATTTGAGAGGAGCGGGAGTGAAGTGTGGAGAGGAATGTGATTTAGTTTTGTTTTTTACTCATTTTGTGGAAGGAGTTAAATGATGGTGACGACGATTATAAGGTGGTCTCCCTATGGAAGGATGATAATTGGGAGCTGGAAACATGCCACACTTTTATTCGTCATCAAATAGTAAGGAAAATGTGAAGCCCACTTTTTTATCCATGATAAACATTCTCCCGATAAAAAAAGTTGATTTGAACATTGGTTTCTAATATTGAATTCATTTCTCTCCTTTTGGGGTTTAGGTAATTGCTTAGCATCAGATTATTCCCAAAATAATTACAGATGCTAGAGGTTGCTACAAGAGAACTACCAGAAGAGAATGTGGAGGACGAGGAGGCAGTGAAGTGTGGAGTGGAAGGAGATGGAGGGGGAGGCGGTTTATTATTATTTTTGTTATGGATCTAGTTTTGGAGGAAGTTTAATGCTGGTGCCCCCACGGTTACTAGTTTGCTTTAGATAATTGTATTTGCTCATATTGAATTGCTTCCAAACAACAATTGTGTGATTGCATTTCAGTATACAAGAGTAGTAACAAATTATCTCAAAATGTACCAACTGATCAATGACATGCAGCACCACATATTGTCCCGATTTAATGTACTAAAATATTTTTTCCATGATCCCAATTGTAACCGTTGTCAATTTTAGCTATTGCTAGTGTTTAACGTACCAACTGGAACAAAGTGATATCTCTCTTAAAATGAATTTGATTTGAATGTGATTCTTGTGGTATTGATTTTTTTTCTCTCATTCTTCGCTTTAGGTGATTGTATTTGCTCATATGAAATTGCTTCCAAACAACAATTGCCATGCAAGTGATCGCATTTCAGTATACATGAATAGTATCACATTCTCTAAAATGTACCAACCGAATGACACGCACCACCACATCTTGTCCCGATTTAATGCACTAAAATAAATATTTCCATGCTCCCATTTCTAGCCCTTCTCAATTCTAACCGTTGTTAGGTGGAACACCAAGTAATAAACATATTTTGGGATATAGTTGTTTAATGTGCTAAGGAATACGTTTCGAGATGATTGGATATATGTTTAATATTGACTGCCCTATTAGGAATTGTTTATATTTTATATTTTATATTGATTACAATGGTTAAATAGGGAAAAAGATCACCCTATTGAGCAACATCCATCTAGTTTTGAGAGGCTATTTGACGGGAATAATCCCCTAGTCGGAGAAGGTTGCTCTACTACGAGAGATCTACCAAGGAGGAGGAGAAGGGAATGGTAGTTTGAAGTTTGGAGTGTAAGGAGATGGAGGAGGAGACGATTGTTTTCTTTTGGATTCATTTTTAGAGGAAGTTTAATGATGGTGCTCTCAGTTACTAGTTGGGTTGGTAATGGGAGGATAATAGCTAGGCCGCATACATGCCTTTTGTTTACTATTCATCAAAATTAAAAAGATTAAATATTCGCCCCGGCCCCTCCCCCCCCCCCCCCCCCCCACCGTTGCTTCTAATGCTAGCTGCCATGGCCGGAGGAGGAGGCTGCGCTGCTGCGAGAGATCTACAGGAGGAGGAGGGGTGAAGTGTGGAGTGGAAAGAGATGGAGGGGAGCTGGTTCATATTTCCTTTTTTTCTTTTGGATTTATTTTTCGAGGATAATTAATGCGGGTGCCTGCGGTTACTAGTTTGGCTGGCAGGGAAAGGATGACAGCTGGGCCCGCATACACACTTTAATTTATTTTTTTACCATTTGTCAAATTTAAAAGGATTTGCTGGTTTAAATTTGAAATGATTGGATGATTTATCATTATATCCTTTGGTTTGTAATGGTATTGTCTTAAAAAAAGAGTTCGACTTGAACGTGATTTTTGTTGTACAATTTTTTTTCCTCTCATTCTTGGCTTCCAAATAATAATTGTCAAAAAGTGATTGTATTTCAGTAGATGTGAGTACTAAAAATACACCAAATGAGTAACACACAAAATCACATCTGGTGCTGATTTAATGTGCTAGAATAAATATATCAGTGCTCCTATTTCTAGCCGTTGCCCATGTGTTTCTAACCATTGTCAATTCTAGCTGTTGCCTATGTTTGACGTGCCATGTGGAACATCGAGTTATATTACCCTTTTATTAAAAATAGTTTGATTTGATTGTGACTTTTTAGGTATTGAATTTTTTTTCTATGACTCTTGGCTTTAGGTAATAATATTTGCTCATATTGAATTGCTTTCAAATGACAATTGCCTCTCATGCATTTAAGTATACGCGAATGGTAACGCAATCTCTAAAAATATACCAATTGAGTGACACGCATCACCACATCTTCTCCCATTTAGTGTAATAGAATAAATATTTGTGTGCTTCTATTTCTAGCCGTTGCTAATATTTGACGTGCCAGGTGGAACACCAAGCGATATCTCTTCTAAAAAGAATTTGATTTGAACATGATTCTTGTGATATTGAATTTCTTCCTTTAACTCTTGGCTTTAGGTGTTTGTGTTAGCTCATAGGGAATGCTTCCAAACAACAATTGCTAGATAAGTGATTGCATTTCTATAGACACGAATAGTAACACATTCTCTAAAAATGTACCAAACACATTTTACCACATCTTGTCTCAACTTTATATACTTAAATAAATATTTTGTGCTCCCATTTCTAGTTGTTGTCAATTCTAGCCATTGCCGATGTTTAACACGATAGGTGGAACACCAAGTGATAAGCATATTTTGGAGATATAGCTGTTTAATGGGCTAAGGAATACATTTTGAAATGATTGGATATATGTTTTCTACTAATTAGCATTCTTATTCGGTATTGTTCTCATTTTACACATTACAATTGTTAAATAGGAAAAAATATCACCTTACTTAGCATCATCCATCTATTTTTGAGAGGCTGCTTTGATGCGAGAGATCTACCAGAGGAGGAAGTTGGGGGGAGGGGGATTTTGGAGTGGAAGGAGATGGAGGGGGTGGGAGGGGAGAGAATTTTGTTTCTTTTGGATGTATTTTTGGAGAATGTTTAATGCTAGTGCTTTGCGGTTACTAGCTAGGATGGCAGTGGGAGGATGATAGCTAGGTCCGCACACACATCTTTGTTTATTGTTCATCAAATTTTAAAGGATTTAAAACTGAAAAATCACTAATTATCATTTTATCCCATGGTTATGATAGCTCTCTATTAGAAAGAGTTCGATTTGAATATCGTTTTTTTTGTGATATTGAAGCTCTCTCTCTCTCTCTCTCAAAAAGAGTTTGATTTGAACGTTGGTTGTTGTAATATTGTTTTTTTTTATTTTATCCTTCGATTATGAAGGCTCCTTTTTAGATTTGAAACATTGGCTCCTATGACGTTGAATTGTATTTCCTCTCATTTTTAGTTTTAAGTATATATGTACCTTTACTAATATTGAATTGCTTCTAAACAATGGATGCTAGATGAGCGGTTGCATTCCAGTAGTAACACGTGCTCTGAAAATATGCTATTGGAGTGACATGCATCATCACACTTGTCCCGATTAAATGTACAGGATTAAATATTTATTGTTGCCATTTCTAGTTATTGTTAGTGCTTAACGTGCCAAGTGGAATATTAAGCGATAAGCATATCTTTAAGATATGGTCGTTTAATGTGCTAACGAATATGTTTTGAGAAGATTGAATATATTTCTAAACTAATTGTCATTGTTATTTAGAACTATTCCTATTTTACAAATAATAATGGATTAATAAGGAAAATATCACTTTATGGAGCACACATCCATCTATATTTTCTTTATTATTTATATGTTGGGATATAAGGAGGCTATTTGAGAGGTCTAGCGGAGGAGCGCATGGAGGAGTGATGTGTGGAGAGAAGGTGATTTTGTTTTGTTTTGTTTTAGGATTCCTGTTGTGGAAGGAGTTAAATGATGGTGACTACAATTATAAGGTGGGTTGCCTATGGAAGGATGCAAACTGAGAGCTAGAAACATGCCACACTTTTCTTTCCAATCAAATAGTAGGGAAAATGTGAAGCCCACTTTTTGTCCATGACAACCATTTTCCTGATAAAAACGTTGATTTGAACATTGATTTCTGAGATTGAATTTCTTCCTTTCCTTTTTGGTTTTAAATTAGTTCTTAGCATTAGATTATTTCCAAAATAATAACAAATGCTACATGATGTTATAAGATATCTACTAGAAGAGAATGACGAGGATGAGGAGAGGTCAAGAGTGGAGTGGGAAGGCATGGAAGGGGGACGATTTATATTTATTTGTTTTGGATTTATTTTCGGACGAGCAGAAAGAAAGAGAAAAAAAAGTGTTACAAATTTATAGGTAGTTACAACATAGACTCCAACAAGTTATGTATAGCTACGACACGACTGCATGGGCTTTAACAAGTCATGTATGAGAGAGGAGTGGGTCAGGTATTAATCGTATAGTATATATATCCATAGTTAACTGTTGAATAGGTTTGCTAGATTAATTAGAAATAATGTGTCAATTTTTATAACTAGAAGTTGACTATTGAACTTGCTCTTACAGTACTTTATTGTTAATACTAGCAGTAAACCTTAAAACTCAAGAAAAAGACGTACAGTACACTTTCTACACTTACTCGTAGAATGGATGCCCGCACTCCAAGAGAAATTTATGATATTGTTCATATTAGTTTGATGTTGTTCATATAACGCCAAATCTGATTTTGCACGATAGATTTAACTAAGTAGCACATATTTCGAATGATTTTTCTTAACATACACGCACCCTTCTATTTCTCTTTTAATAACAACCAACCACTGAGGAAATTTCTCTAAAAAAAAACCAACCACCGAGAAACTACATATTTAATATCGCCATGTTACTAGACAAAATTATACGCTGTGGAAAGACCGTCCCTCTCGTGTACTAAGTTTTTAAGTAGGCACCATCAGAATTCAAATTCACTCGTATGGAATGGGTAGTGTCTAATTTTAATTTTTGCAGTATTAGAGGTGGGACTCTCATACAAAATTTGGAGAATAGAGTCATATTATTGAAATTTTCAAATAGCTTGTATTGGAGCTGGAGAATCCGAACACTGCCCGTCCCTCCCGTCCCTGACACTCGCAGCGTCATATATACATCGTACAAGTAGACACCACACCCCAATGGTGTCACCAAGATGACTCCAGCAACAGTTGCCGCATATGGCGTCTAGCTAAAAAGCTTTGGCAGTGAACCAACACAGTCCACAGAGCCCAGCCACCGGCTATCCATTTCGAACCAGGCCAGATAATCAACGGCAGATCCAGACCGGCCGCGGCTCTTGTCTCCACGGCACGCGCCGCTGCATTCCCCGCGCGCGACGGCGAGCATTTCCACCGGTCGCCGCACGCGCGCCGTCATGGTCGTCGTCGTCGACAACGGGTGCATTCTAAAGAGCTAAGGTATATTTTTTTCTCCTGAAAATAAAGATGAAGATGAAAATGAAGTTTTTTACGCAAAACGAGGTGGTATTAACGTATGATTGATTAAGTTTTTATTATTATAAACTTGAAAAATAAATTAATATGATATTTTAGAGTAACTTTCATACAAAAAATTTTCGCACGAAACACACCGTTCAGTATTTTAAAAAGCATGCCACGAAAATATTAATCTTTATTCAACTCTTCTCGAAGAAAAGAACAATACCTTAGTTGTTTCTTTTTTTTATTACCACGTATGAAAATTTTCTAAATAGAAAATGGTCTATAAATTAAATAGATATGATAATTATGTTTCTCTAATTAGCTAAAACTATATCCCTAAAATATCGCGCCTGAAACACATCTTTTCCTTCGTATGCGTGCTAGTACTACTATATATGAACGCTGCTATACGTCGGCGCAGGCGTCCGACCAATGTACGACTTGTGATAGATCACAAACTAAAAAAAATCATCGAAAATGATATACGTACGACTCTATTGTCCGGCTAATGTGTACGACTCTGGTAACAAGAAAAGGCTCAAACGGCAAAAGTCTCACTCCGTGATAGAATTTGACACGCGTAGGTGATGCCGTAACGGAGTCGGACGCCAGTCGAACGCTGGCGTCGTACGTATAGCAGCGTTCATTCATCTCACGTATATGTCGTCGTTGTAGTCGTACAAGAGTCGTACTCCCTCCGTTTCACAATATAAGTCATTCTAGCATTTCCCACATTCATTTGATGTTAATGAATCTATATAGATATATATCTATATAGATTCATTAACATCAATATGAATGTGGGAAATGCTAGAATGACTTACATTGTGAAACGGAGGAAGTACATCACACTCGTGTGTATAGCATTTTTAACTATGTATTCTGTATAAATCTTGTTAATTGACAAGTACTACCTCTGTTTTAGGTTATAAGACTTTCTAGCATTGCGCATATTCATATATATGTTAATGAATCTAGACATATATATGTGCCTAAATTCATTAATATCTATATGAATGTAAAAAATGCTAGAAAGTTTTATATCCTGAAATGGAGGTAGTAGTATATTAATCTGGATATAGGCTACCGATTAATGTATAAAAGTTAACTTTTTTATAAACAAAGAAAAGTGCTACGTTATGAATGGATAGTACGTATACGACGGGTACGTCATGATCGATGGGTAGTAGTAGTATTTGTGTGTGTGTTGACTACCAGAATCGATGTATACGTATGTACTAGTATGACGTGCGACTGGAAAAGTATCGTGGAGACTAGCAACAGGGCACACAGGACACAGCTAGCCATACGTGCAGGCCAAGTTTGTGGTTCGAGTTCTTGGCTGCCTTCAGCTGGTGATGTCTCTGTCAGGCTGTGTAAAATGTGTGCGATTGACAGTTCAAAGTTCAAATCTGCTTTGATCCATGCTAGTAGCTCCTCTACTGCTCCTTACGTAGTCCCCCGTATCAGAAAGAACCAACTTAGACCTTTCTTCAGGGCATCTTTAGTTCGCGAAATGAAAATTTTTTAAGTGTCACATCGAATGTTTGACCGGATGTTGGAAGGGGTTTTCGGATACGAATGAAAAAACTAATTTCATAATTCGCCTGGAAACCGTGAGATGAATCTTTTGAATCTAATTAATCCGTCATTAGCATATGTGGGTTACTATAACACTTATGGCTAATCATGGACTAATTAGGCTTAAAAGATTCGTCTTACGATTTCCCCCCTAACTGTGCAATTAGTTTTTCTTTTAATCTATATTTAATGCTCCATGCATGTGTTCAGAGATTCGACGTGATATTTTTGGGGAAAAAAACTTTCGGGGAACTAAACGGGGCCTTAGTTCCTCTAAAATAGCAAAAGTTTTGCTCTAAAATAGCAAAAGTTTTGCTGTTTTGGAGCACTTTTTACCAAAATAGATCTAAACACTAGTAGCAAAAGTTGGGAATTGGTATTTGTCATTTGGGAGTTTAGAGTAGTAATTTTTGTAAAAAAGTGCGTTGGGAGCCGTGCTCTCTCTCTTTACTAGTAAAAGGTAAAACTTTACCATGTATCTAAACACCAACTAGCAAAACTTCAATACCAAATCTTTTGCCACCAAAACTTTTGCTAAAAAAATTTACCACAGTAAATCTATTATATACTAAAAGTCCATTAAATTTCCTATAAACGCTCTTAAGCCACCATGTGGCATTTCTACAAACGCTCCTACGCCGCCACGTGGCAATGTCTAATCTCACCGTCGATTTTCACTTAAATCGGTGGACCCGATAATTTAGACCATTAGATTAGATTAGATATATTTTATTTAAAAAGAAACTAATACCTTACTATTCACCGGAAAAAGAAAACAAATTAAACTGATTTTAGTCCTCCCCTGTACCCCGCGCGGACATATGCATCCATCCCTGTATATACGTATGTACAGGTAACGTATTAACGTACATACGTGAGAATAGAGAACAATGAATCGTACCTTAGATTAGACGTATTTTATTTAAAAAGAAACTCATACCTTACTTCACCGGAAAAAGAAAACAAAAACACGAGTACTCCATATGTACGTACATATGTAAGAATAACAAACAATGAATATATTACCTACGAAAGAAAAAAACTATGCACAGGCTTACTGTAAAAACAACAAAGAAAAAAAAACATACGTGTGTAGTACCATAAAAAATCGATTATCTCTAAATAGAGTTTTCTAATATTTAAAGGTAAAATCTATTACTATATAAATTTAAGCAAATATCACCGCCGATTTTTAATTAAATTGGTGAACCCAATAGTTTAAACCATTAGATATTTTTTATTTTAAAAACTAATAACTTATTACTCTGTACGTATACGGGAGAACTATATAACAATTAGGCTAGAAAAAGAAAAAAAACATAAGTAGTACACACGACTTGGAAAAATAAATAAAGCTTAACCGCTATCCATCAAAAGTTCGGAACAAAGAAAAATCTACGCACGGTGGTCTTTTAAAATAGTATTTTCAAAATCCCTTACTATAAAAACAAAAAAAACAAAAAAAGCGTATCATTTGAAAAAGATCGATGGTCTTTTGAAATAGTATTATCTACTATTTAAAGATAAATATATTAGTCTACAAATTTACGTAAATATACGTAGTTAAACTAAATCTATATTATAAATATGAAATATCCCATCAATGATCTTTATTCGTTCGATCTTAACATACGAGACTGATATATATAATAATTAATGTTTTAATATAATTTCTTATTTCACATCATATTTTAGGGTGTCAAATATCACTCGACGGATATACGATGCTAATTTAAATTTACATTTGTG
Organism: Oryza meridionalis; assembly: GCA_000338895.3. NCBI lineage: Eukaryota > Viridiplantae > Streptophyta > Magnoliopsida > Poales > Poaceae > Oryza > Oryza meridionalis. The sequence continues at coordinate 19,026,618 of CM002533.2, forward strand.
AAAATGAAAACAACACAATTTAGTTGTTTTATTTTACACCGTTAGATTAATTGTTTCTCCTATATACGGATATATGAGAAATATATAACCGTTGACTGGAAAAAGTACTCTGTACGTACATATGGTTGAAAAAAAACAATAATACTTACATATTATTTGCCGGAATAACATAAAACGTATTTATGATAAAGCCCTCAAAAAATCGGTGGTCCTTCAAAAATAATTTTCTATAATTTAAGGGTAAAAATATAATAATCTTTAAATTGACACAAATATAAATATAAAATATCCAATCAATGGTTTTAAGCATTATATCTTTTAAATTATTTTAAAATTATATATCCAATTTGTGATCTGGTTGTATTCCTTTAAATAAATAAACTACTAATAACTATAGCCATAAATACATCACAAATATGGAGCCGACATATAATAATTAATGTTATGATAATAATTTCACATCATATTTTTGGTGTGAAAAACAATTGACAAATATACAACACTAATTTAAATGTACATATGTATTCTCCAAATTACTAAAGGTGTCTCAAGTGATTATAAACAATAGGTGTGGAAAATAAACCGGACACTGAACGAACATGCACTACAGTATATATATTTGTCAAAATATGATACGGTATTTTGGAGATTATCGTGGTAGTATTTAGAAAATCACCGTCTTGGTTACGTATAAATTCTTCTATTATTTTGGGATAAAATTTACCTCCTTCGATTTATGTGACAGAGGGAATATAAGTAATATAAGTCTATCTTTGATTAGATGAAGTAGTATCATTAGTTATATTTTTAATAGAAAATATATTTCAATTAATATATAATAAAATTAAAATGTTACTTAAAGTCATCTATAGCATACGAAACAAAAAATGTTATATAAAGTTTGGAAACTCCAAAAATTTTAAAAAAAGAATCACACACAATATAAATAAATAGATATTAACTAACTCCATCATTGGGACATATTTTTCCTAATAAATTTGAGGATATACAGGTTCAAGTAATACGCCCAATAGTTATTAACGAACAAACGTTTAAAATAGAGTAAAAAAATATTTCAAAAATATCATCCACACTTTCAAAATAATAAAATTTCAAACAAAATTAAATAACATGCCCGCGCGTATGCGTGGACTACTTTCCTAGTTGATCTAAACAGGCCCTTAGATGAGAATGTGACTTCACTTATTTCGACAATGAATTTGTATAACTGTTTATCCAAATTTGTTATTCTAGGTAGAGTCATATTTCTATCTTAATTGATTTTTTTTTTGACGAGGAGTACGCCGGCCAATGCCAGCGAAGAACTCGATTCCCCCACCTGGTGTCCGTTCATAATCGATCAAACCGTGCTCCGGCTTTTAATTACAGTCGATGAGATTTTAATTCCGTTTCAAATGTGGTACAGACACTTTCATATGATTTTCGCTACGATTTCTAAGGCAGGAATCGCTTTACCAACAGAAACTAGAAAAAAAAACCCAAAGAAGTAATTAATTGTTGTTTAATTACCAAAAAACTTACTTGGTCAAAACTAGTGAAAGGTTCAGCTAAACCCACTCATGCTTCTTTTGACCAGACCTTGGAGATACCGTGCTTTTCTAATACTAGTAGACTAATTAGGTTAAAACCATATTATCCAACATCTTTTTATTAGCAAGGGGCTGTTCACTTTTATGCTATTTTAAAATATACCATTTTTTTATAAAGTTGACAAAAATAAGTATCTGTTTGGTTTCTTACCAAAATTTGGTAAATATGCCAGAAATTTGGCAACTACACAGTAATGACCAAAATTGGTTAGCATGTGCATTGGCAATAAAGTGAACACATCTAAAATAGCTATCTTGCCAAAATTTCACAATATTGTCAACCTTACTAAAATTTTGGCATTACCAAAATTTGGTAAGGTTTATTTTGGCATCAAAGTGAACATGCCCAAAATGTTCTGCAATATTTTTGGTATGATGTTGGATTCGTGGGCCATACACCGTTGTTTTAAATCCTAGTGCGTATTGTGCATAAACATGTATGTGTGTATCCCTATTTGATGCAGAGACCGAAAGTAATTTTTCATTACCTAAGAATTTGTGGTAAAATCAATGAATGTGTTTCATTTCAGGTCTGGACCAAATCGTAGGCCTGGATTACAGTCAGAGGAAACAGAGAGGGTACAGTGGAAGTACATGTGTGCTACAGCGGGGCTCAATTGCTCAAGTATGGCCGGATGCCATCGCACAATGGGCTTTTGGCCCAACACATCATATGCACTTTCAAGCCCCAAAAAGGACGCGTGCTGCCTCGCTGCTTGGGCCCAAATGGTCTTAGGACCAGATAGAGCCTTGCAACTACAAGAGGAGCTCTAAAAGCACGGCCCATGGGCTAACTGCACATATAGCAAATTGATCCATGCAACCAATATGAATGTTTGGTTGTCCTTGATAATATTTTCCAACTTCTTTTCTTGTTTGTGCGAAACTGTCTTCAACTTTCTTCTCATCTTGAAACAAGTTAATTTTGACAACTTTCTTCAATGCATGTCTGGTGCCCTAAAAATATATTTTGGAAGAATGCGGTGGAACTGCAGCTATGTGTTCTGAACCTGTAGCACTAACAAACCTCAATTTTAAGCAGGTTAAATTGAACTCTTCACTCTCTTTCTCGGGCCAAAACTACACATATTGGGGGTGCTGAATGAGACGACGGCCTCACAAGTTCATGGGTCTTCCGATTCACAAGTTGATAGTGAGTACCAGTGGAGACCGAAGAATGAAAAGTCTATAGAATAAGGCTTGGTTTAGTTTCCAAATTTTTTTTCCCAAAAACATCACATCGAATCTTTGGACACATGTATGAAGCATTAAATATAGATAAAAATAAAAACTAATTGCACATTTTGCATGGAAATCCCGAGATGAATCTTTTGAGCCTAGTCCATGATTAGCCATAAGTGCTACAGTAATTCACATGTGCTAATGACGGCTTAATTAGGCTCAAAAGATTCGTCTCGTGGTTTTCAGACGAGTTATAAAATTAGTTTTTTTATTTGTGTCCGAAAACCCCTTCCGACATCTAGTCAAACATCCGATGTGATATCCAAAAATTTTTCTTTTCCCCAACTAAACAGGGCCTAAATCAAACAAAGGGTGTGTATTCACGTCAGAATTGAAAGTTCGATTGAAAATGAAATGATGTGATGGAAAAATTGAAAGTTTATGTGTGTAGAATAATTTTGATGTGATAGAAAAGCTGAAAGTTTTAAGAAAAAGTTTGTAACTAAACTCGACCAAACATCAAAATTGGCCGGTACGAAGTACTTCATTGGTACTACAGCTCTACAGCTTAGCTAGTACTATCTGTACTACTACCACTACCATGATGACGAGTACTCAAAACGATCAGAAACCATCGCAATAATTTCTTTTTGCGTCACAAGATTGAATAAAAAATCTTACCACACTCAGCGACCATCGTTAAAAAAAAGATTAAAAGAAAAAAGAGATCCTTTTCGTATCGTTGCAGACGACAGATTTGTGGTCGTTTCTCCTTTGCGACCCGAAAGCTAGCTGTGATCCTGAGGTGCGTCGGTACGTAGGTCAGGTGAAACCGGCAGAGGCATCTGATCGGGCAAAACGGATCGAAATCTCCGAGCACAACAGACGCGTGACAACGACCGACGGTGCAAAAATTTGGGACCGGGAATAAAGGTCTTTCGAGTTAGTACAAGGCTAGTAGGAGGAGTACTACCCATCATTATCTTTTTTTTTAAATGTATTGGTAAAGCAGGAGGAAAATACAAGTCTATAGTCCCGAAAAACATAGTCAGAAAAAAAAAACAGCCACACCGCACGTCTATGACAACACCTGCTGCGAGAGCAAAAATAAGAACTGACGATCTTCGAAACGACGCCTTCAAGAAGGGAACGATGTCGAGAGCGCCGCCGCCACCTGCCCCAGGGAGCTAGGTCATGGTTGTCTTTCACCGTAACATTTACTATGTGAGTGCTCTCTCCATTTTTAAATACACGACAGTATCGCTATATGTTCTATTAGTCGTGTTTAAGAATAACTTATACTTTCATATTTACAATTGTTAAATAAGACGAATAATTTTCAAACATCACACTATCATAAGCCATACTTAAAGTGTCATAAGTCATGAAACAAAGTCACAATAAAATAAATAATACTTACATACTACTTTAATAAACCAATAGCTGAGTACATGTTTAAAAGTCAATAACACCGTATACTAAAAAACAGAGAGTATGTTAGTACTTCCTGTGGTCACAATTGTTATTGTTGGTATCGTATATACTACTAGTAAAAGTGTCGAACTACATGTCCACCACATAAGTTCTTCGCCAAGTGAAACGTTTTGGTTTTCTACTTCTCTTATCTCCTTAATGCTGATGTATTACTAGGCATGTACTACATCCATCCCAACGGAGGTACTTATTGTCTGTTTGGAGAGCTTATAGCAACAACAGCTTCTCATAGGATCCCCAGCTGCCAGAAACTCCTATAAACAATTCAGATTTTCACTCAGATTATAAGAAACTGTTATCGTATAAAATCCCGCTTCTATTGATTTTCACACGCTGTTTCTTCGAATATTAAGCTCCCCAGAGCCATAGTAGCGTTCCGTGGCTCAGCAGATTTCAACATCACGTTACCCTTTGTATAAGCGTCGGCGGCAACAAACCACGCACCCACAGACCGACCGACCACGCCGCCCGCGCGCGCCCATCGATCGGCGCGCGGCGGCCAAAGATCGAACGTGACGAAACCGGGTCGCGCTCCACCGGATCACGCGACGCGCGCGCGTTAGCGCGTGCCGTACGTAGGACGACGCGAGGCCGCCGCGCCCGCGCGACGACATCCGCTGCAATGGCCGATGCGCGCGCGCGTGCGTGCGTGCGCTCCTATAGCTGGCGTCGCGGGCGTGTGATGTCGGCACGGCCTCCTGGTTGGCTCTGGGCTTTGGCTCGCCGCGCGTCTCGCTAGTACGTAGAATACGGCGATTTTGATGTGCTCGTCGAGACGCCGACACCTGCTGGCCTGTGGCACGCGGCACGCGGAGAGGTGAAGCTTTCTCTCTCGCTTTTGCTGCTGCTCCCTCGTTGGTTTCGAAATATGCTCCCCCTCGATGCCACCCATCATGCATGTGGGGGCACTTGGCAATTGCCAATCGTCCGTCCAGCCGGCCGTGCGTGCGTGCGCGACGGGAGGTAGCTACCACCGGCATGGAAGCTCGTGTCGCCCCACACACACTTTCGGCTGCTCGGTGTCGGAATTGCTACTGGGCGATCGCTCGCCCACGGCGATCGAATCCGGATTCCCCTCCCTCCACCTAGTTTTCTTTTTCTGATACCGTATTATTTTTCTATTTTAGTAAATTTATACACCTAAAGTTTATACATCTCAAGTTTACACATTTAAAATTTAGAGACCCAAAGTTTATAAGTCAAAATTTTATATATCCGATTCAAATTTAAATTTGAATTCAAATATTTTTTATATAGAGTATTTCTATACATCTAAAGTTTATACACCCAAAGTTTATAAGTCAAAAATTTACATACCCATTTCAAATTTGAATTTGAATTCAAATATTAGTTTATAGACCCAAAGTTTATAAGTCAAAAGTTTACATACCCATTTCAAATTTGAATTTGAATTCAATTTTTTTATATAGTATTTGTATTTCTATATATAAATTTTTCCAACTTTGTTTTTTTTATTTTTTAAAATTGTACAGTGTACTGTAGTAGAAAGAGAAGAAGGGGAGGAGAAATGCGGAGAGAAAGGAGCGTATAGGGGAGGGGGTGGGCCGGTGATCGCTAAGAGCGATCACCGCCCATTAGCCGTCCCCCTCGGTGTGTTTAGTTTGTGAAAAGAAATTTTTTTTTGTTGTCACATCGAACGTTTGACTATATGTTGTAAGGAGTTTTCGGACACGAATAGAAAAACTAATTTTATAACTCGCCTGGAAACCACGAGACGAATTTATTAAGCCTAATTAACCCGCCATTAGCACATGTGGGTTACTGTAGCACTTATGGCTAATCATGGACTAATTAGGTTCAAAAGATTCATCTCGCGATTTCCATGCAAACTGTGCAATTAGTTTTTTTTTATCTATATTTAATGCTCCATACATGTGTCCAAAGATTTGAGGTGATGTTTTTTGGGAAAAAAATTGAGAACTAAACAAGACCTCAGTGTTACTACAATATATTCAGCTCTGGTACAGTCTTAGAATAATTCCATTTATAATCATTTTTGTTTGTCTCAAAATAAATTTAACTTTAAACTATCATTTCGTCGGAGTATGTAAAAATAGTGTATAAATGTATTATGAGTAAATAAAGAGAAAAGTAATTGCATTGATATTTAATAAAGTAGTACTCCCTCCATCCCAGAACATAGCAATCTAGTACCGGATGAGATGTATTCTAGTAGTACGAATTTGGACATGCCTCCTGTCTAGATTCGTAGGACTAGGATACATCCCATTCGGTCCTAGATTGCTATATTCTGGGACGGAGGGAGTAATATTCTAATCTTTTTTATTTTGTATTAATATGCATGTGATGAGTAAAAAGGGGTTATTTTAAAACAGAGAGAAAACTATTCCTCCGTGCCGAAATGTAATTTTTTTTATTAGCACGGTATTAATTAAGTAAGGGATTGGAGAAAGTGTGTAATTAGTTTAGGAGAGAAAGTAGATGAAAGATAATGCTTTGAGAGAAGAAGATAGGTGAAAAAATAGCTTTATTTTAAGACAATATAATATGCTAGTAGAAATAATTATAATTTGAGAATAAGATAGTACATAAGACCAATCACATCAGCAAAGTAGGAGTCCTAGTCTATAACAGACCAGACAACAAGACCATAACTAGTCTATAAAGAAAGCAATAGGCCAACTATTAACTGACCAATTATTCGGTCCGCACGTACTGACTCTACAAACTGGTCCATGATGGCAGGAGTAAGATAAGATCAAGACCGAAGCGCGGTCCAGGTCAATTATTTAACAAAGCACGGAGGATATAGTTAATTGCAACATCTTAATTGCATTGTCATGGCTTGTTTCTAGTTCGCTGCTCGCGAGCTTACGTGACTTTATAGAAACCTTGAGATTTTGACAAGTTGTTAACCAGTTTATAATAATTTAGAAATTGTTTTCCATCTTTTACCTTTTAATTTATTTTCTACTCTATAACTATAATTTCTTATAATCGAAAAAAAGTTAAACTGTCCCGGAGGGTTTTTGATTTTTGAAAAAGCTGTAGTTATCGAAAGCTCCCCAATCAAGCTCTATGTTATTTTACAAACCTGCATCTCAAGATTGCACCATCTCCTCTCCTTCCGTGTTAAAATGTGATATATCTTAGTATTATTAAATTAAACAGAAATGTTATTAGAATATATCATATCACATACTACCCTGTCAAAAAATAACTCCTAGCTACGAATTTGGACACGCATATATCTATATTCGTAGCTACGATTTATTTATTTTTATACGGAAGGGTATTAGTTTTGTCTATTTTCAAATGAAGGGAGTACATATGTGACACCATGAAAAGTCGAAGGAAAAGGTTGTCTCCCACTAGCAAGATTGGTGCACCGATGGATACGTGAAACAACCTGTTGTTTCTCTCTGTTAGCCTTCGCCACTAAAGTGCCAATGTTCCCGCCCTTTAGTCACAGTGCTCACCGACTATATATACCCGTCAGTCCATAGCCTTAGGCATAGTATTTTATTAGTAGTGTCTTATTAGCATCCTCTTTCGGTCAGGATCTAGTCATCTATAGCCACTAATAAAGCTGGTTTCGTTTTGAGGAAAAACATGAGATTTGGAATTATGAGGATTAATTCCTAACAATATACCATTCAGATCGTATGAATAAATTCTAGGAAAACCAAAGAATTTGTTTTCCTACAAGTTGTAAACAACGTAGAAATTTTCCTTCATTTCATTTCTTATTCTAATGGGTTAAAAAAATTCAAACCGTATAAGCCCTAAGATATAAGACGGAAAGCTAGGAAAAAAATATAAAATTTGGTGTGATTTACACATACATATATCATTGAAATGGTTGGTGCAGTGTTCCTCTTGGCCTTCCTTTCTTCCATCAAGATGCATGTTACCCATTGATTTGCTTTGATTATTAGTATGTTAGAGTGTGCACTCGTGGATGCGCGTGTATAGTGGCATGTGTGCTTCTTTCGTATAATTGTTGTTAGATTTAATTGGGTAATTGATCCATTTAAATCAATTAAATCAAATAAATTTCAAGGCTCATTATGCTAGGAATTCATGTGAATTCATTCTTTTATGGAATATCAATGGGATGAAGAGTTTTGAGAATTAATCCATTTGATTAGGGAATTGGTAACTTATATCAATTAGTCCTAATTGATGGATGGTTGATGGTTGTGCAGTGGAGGATGGTTCATGGCTAGTTGATGACAATTAGTTGCTCTATTCCTCTTCCTATTCCATGACTCTTACTCTTCATCTTCCATTCCTCTTATAAAATGAGAATGGATTTGATCTCCCGCGAGAAGAGTGAGACACACTTTCATCCATTTTCCAACGCTGTTGCTGCTACGGTAATCCCATCCCGACGAGTGTGTGCACACGCGTTGGGAGAGTAGGCCTCCGAAACCACGCGCTGCTGCGACGTTTGCACGGACGGGCGGGCGATCAGGTTTTTGAGGAGCGCAAGGCGCGACTACTCACTGTTCGTCAACATCTACTTCACCTTCACCAATATGTCGAACACTGGAGACAACGGCAACACTGGATACAAGGAGAAGGAGGCTCCCGTCAACACCAACGGAGGCAATACTGCCTTAAACTCCAACGGAGGACCATTCTTGGGGTATAACCTTATTACATTATTTCAATTAGAAGTTTTACTGTTAATGTTCATCGCAATGTCAACATTGTGTTATTATGTGATTGTTGATGCTTATTCTACATTAAGCATGCTCATGTTAATTACATTCACCACTATCACTGGATCAAATCCCATTGTAAATATCATGTTTATTATCTTGTTATTTTGGATTAAAATATGCCGAATTATGACCAAATTTCCAACAATTGTAAGAAAAAGATTTTGAAGTGGAAATTCAAGAAGATACCACAAGAGAAATGCATGAGTTTAATATGCATGTAGTTGTTTGGACATGAGAGATGACAATTTATTTGTTGTAATAAATATATCAGATTTTCGACTCCTAATTTTCAATTACGAAGAGATTCTTAATCTTTCGATGGCCTAAAGTTGAGCTTTAGCAAGTCTAATTTGTAACTTTTATTAAAACTTTAATATCCTTTTGCAATGGTCCCTGGGCCTCCAAGAGAAGCATTGAAAGATAAAAGCCAACCGGTGGCTATAATGGTGTGGCGAGGCAACATGGCGGCACCACCTTGGCCACTAGATAGGAGAAGGGCAGTGGTCCAAACATTGACGAAGATGGCTCCTTGTTGACATACTTCCTCCGTCCCAACAAAGACAACCTTCTCCTAGGTTGTCTTTTTTGGACGGAGGGAGTATAGAAGATGTAGGATCGAATATCAATAACTAAGCCAACCAGAGGGGGGGTGAATGATTGGTATACCCAAAAACCGAAAACTTTTAGCGGAAATAAAAGTTACCCTCGAAATCGACGGATCGCGGTCTGACCGAAGGTGTTGCGCCGGTCTGACCGCCTGATGAACGTCGGTCTGACCGAGACCGAACTCCGGTCGAACCGCCGAGATTGCTTGTCGCTGACTGCTGTCACCGCCGGTCTGACCGCGGTGTGCCCGACGGTCTGACCGCCGCGATGCCGCCGGTCTGACCGCCGGTGCGCCGCCGGTTAGACCGCCGATACCCGGTGAAACACAAATCGAAGAACTCTTAAAGTGGATGACGACTTTATTAATTCTCTCTGTGTTTACAAAGTGCACCAATAGCACTCCTTACAAAAATTTCGACTAAACTCGAAACCCTAACTCAAAACTCAACTCAATTGCTCTCAAAAGCGATACCGGGAAGCCTCACGCTCCCCCTCTATTTATACATGAGGTAGGCAGCCTAAAGCCACGAACCAAACTCATATTAGGAGTCCTAAACACCTTAGGAAACCCTCTAGTACAAGAAACAAATTTCACATAACCAATCATACCAAATTTGGACTCCTTCCAAATTCAACTCCACATCCCATACGCACACAATAACTCCATCGTATGCCATATGGAATCTCCATCAACCACGTGCATCAACTCTAGCCTAAGTATCCCGCATGATCTCTGACCACCACGGACGTCGTCTTATCCCCAAGCCGACTCCCAGTCCATCATCGCAAATACTCTCCCGAGATATCGAGTCACCTACACATGAAATAAACAAAGAAACCATATTCCGAGACCAAGCTATCTCCAACTTGACTCATTAGTAGCAAACAACAGTATTACATATGTATAGTATCTATCTAGAAGCCATAGTCATGAAATAATCACGGATATCCAAATAAACAACCCGAAACCAAAACCGACACAAAGTTGGCCGGTCAGACCGTGGGCTGGCCGGTCTGACCGCGCGCATACCGCCAGTCTGACCGGCTACCAGAGCCCGGTCTGACCGGTCACATAAAATGATAGAATCCTGCGATCACCTGTGAAATCCAATCATCTCCAAAACCACTTCGTGAATAAATTCCAAATAACAAAACCAATAATCTCCAATGCCCAAATATTCATCACAGAATAATAATCAAAAACACCTTTAATTTTACAGAAGAGTTAGGAGGAGAGATAGAGGTGGTGATGTTCTTGATAGACGGAGAGGGGAGGAGGTGGCAGGGCTTGTATATGAAGTAAGAATCGATGATGAGGAGAGGACTTGAGGAGTGTTGGGTTTAGGATCACATTAAAAGTTTGTAACCATTTAAAAGTGAGCGATGTATAAGGGAAAAAAAACCAATTGACAAGTAGACCATGGGCCAATTTGCTCCCTACCATCGAAAAAATTCTGGTCTCGAAAGATATCATCATATATATACCGTGAATATGTGGATTCTGGTCCCATATATAATTCTCACCTATAATAGTATTTTGCAACTCACGCGTCCTACATTAGTGTTCTTCAAAAAATTTTCATCCTAAATTTAGATATGACAGTTGAGTAAATTGACATGTTGTTTCATCCCGTTTATCTGTTTGTTTTGACGGTCATATGCCGTGTGTTTAGTTCCCTTCAAACTTCCAACTTTTCCGTCACATCTAATGTTTGTATACACGTATGGAGCATTAAATATGGACGAAAAAAATAATTGCACAGTTTGCATGTAAATTGTGAGACGAATTTTTTTAGCCTAATTACGCCATGATTTGACAATGTGGTGCTACAATAAACATTTGCTAATGATAGATTATTTAGGATTAATAGATTCGTCTCGCAGTTTATAAGCGGATTATGTAATATGTTTTGTTATTGGACTATATTTAATATTTCAAATATATCTACGTGAAAAGATTTAGGTATAGAACTAAACACGGTCCTGTCCGGTCCTAGTTCCCTTGCGGCCCAAACCTAGCTCTACCTACCACGCGCTGCCAAACTCTTCCTGCCCCATCCGGTCCTCCACCTCTCGGTCCCTCTTCTGCTGCGACCGAGTCAGTCGAGGCTCGCGGCTCCGAACCACCACGTACGATCTCCGCGGAAAAGCTGGGTCGCGTTGGCAGGCAGCGACTTGTTCACCCCGTACTCCGCTCCGCCCAAACGCGGCGCTCCGCCACCATCACCACGCACAGCGACTTTTTTTTTTTTTTACGTTTTAAAAGTCCCAAACAGAAAAAGCAAAACAAAAAATGAAAAGAAGAGTCCACGAACTCCGTATGTTACCTAGCCCCCCGTCAAGTCTACTCTCACAACCTTTTTTTTTTCCTCTCGTGTCAGTGTCAGAGAATACGTATCCGCTTCTTCTCTTCTCCGTGGTGATGAGCGACGCGTCGCGTCGCTCTCTCGATGGCGGACGCGGCAATACTCCCCCGCTCGCTTCGCTTGCGTTTTTGCGCGCTCCCGTTTCGTTTCAACGGATAAATTCGCCTAGTGGTAGCTTCTGCACCGCACGGTCCTGCCTTCTTTCGTGTTGCTTTCCCTGCCAATTTCCTCTCAAACATCTCTCCTTTTACCTTTTCCTTCACCACCGCGGCGAATATTCGCTGAGACCAAGACTTCCATCCACAATTATACTCCCTTCGTATAAAAAACCAATCTTTTACTAATATACTCCCTCTGTCCTATAGAATATCAAACATATCTATGTCCAGATTCATTATACTAGAATACGTCATATCTAATATTAGATTTATTTTTTTAGATGAAGGGAGTAGAACCGGATTAAATAGAAAAATGTCCAATCCGATTGTAGGTTCTTTATAACGTTTCATACAATAATATTTTAAGACGGGAAAGTATTGTATAAAACATTTTCTAACACTATGAATCTAGACACTTTTATCAACACGTCCCATCCAATTCAATTTAATTTCTGTATTATCCACAGCGTCTCGATTATCGCTTTTATAACTTTGACAAGTTTACCATTAATCTTGGACTGTTGCAAGAACGGAGCTGTCGTTTTCGCGCGATGGTCTCGGCTCGGCTGGGGAGCAAAGCGGGCGAGCATATTCTCTCTTGCTTTGCAGTTAAGTACTCCCTCCGTGTGAGTGTGCGCTAACTAACCTAGTTAATGCGAGGTGTCGACATTTCGCGCCCCCTTTTCTTTCTCCCCACTTTCGCGTTCGATTAATTCTTCGTTTGATCGTTTCTCCCCCAAATCGATGGATCGATTGAACAGCGAATCCGTGAGATATGATTACTGCAATGATTAGTTAAGAGGGAACAGAACGGTGAAGACGAGTGATGAACTAATTAATACTACTATTAATCGATCTTAATAATAGTGAACAATAGTGGTAGTAATACATCGAGCCTCTCGGGGGGGAAAAATGCCAAAAACCAGAGGCGTTGGTTGATCTCTCTCTCTACTCTCCGCTGTGATCTTCTCTATCACAATCACAGCTAGTTTCAGGGGAAAAAACAAGGGTGAAGAACTCATCGAATCCGTACGGGCGTCGCGGTATGTAGACGGCGGCGGCGGCGGTGGTGGTGGTGGAGGAGGAAGGGGTTAGTCCTGGAAGCCGGTCTTCTCCCAGATGGCGTTGCGGACGCGGCGGAGGTCGCGGCCCTTGAGCGTGCGGCCGGCGCCCTCGCGGACGGAGAAGGACGCGGCGGCGCGCTCCCGGCAGAGGAGGAGCTCGTGCGGCGGGACCCAGCCCATGCCCCCGCGGCACTCCTCGTCGCCGCCGCGCTCGTCCGACGGCCACCGCGCCGCGGCCGCGCCCGCGCTCCCCCTGCTGCCGTACTCCGCGCCGAGGATCTTCGACCAGTCGGGGATGTTCACCGGCAGCGACGCCGCCGCCACCGCCGCCCCTCCCCCCCCACCACCACCTCCCTCCCTCGCCCCCGCGCCGCCGCCGCCGCCGCCACCTCGCTTCCCCTTCCCGCCCTTCGACGTCGTCACCCCCACATGCGTCGGCGGGGCGCCACCACCGCGCAGGTACGCCTCCACGGGCGACGACGACGCCGACGACGTCCCCCATATAACCTCCGCCTCGTCCAGCTCCACCGCCTCCGCCCCGTGCTGCTGCGGCCGCGCCGGCGGCGGCGGCGCGAACAGCCGGTGCGCCGCGACCATCGACATCCCCCCGCCGCCACTGCTCCGCCCAGCCATCGCGAGACTACTAGTACTACTCACACACACGGCGGCCGGCTTCGCGTCGCGTTCGAGGGAGAAGCGAAAGCAACGGAGGAGGAGAAAAAAAAATGAAAAGAAGAAAAAAAACGGAGTGTGTGGTGGTTTTGGTTTAGAGTCGAGAGGGGAGTTGAGTTTTGGTGGGATTTTATAGCGGGAGCCGGGAGGGGAGGGTGTGAACTGTGAAGTGGATAAGGGTGGTTTGGTTGGGACGGAAGTGGGCGCGGCGGGTGGGCGTATCTACGGCGCTGCCACTGTGGTCGAGACTGGAGACAGCGCGTCGGTTTGTATGGGAAGCGCCAGAAAACGGCTGGGGATTGTAGCGGGGTGGAGGCATGGGTGCAGCATACGTGTTCCGGTCGTCATGGGCGCTCAGAAAAACCAATACAGGATGAGATTTGAGGTTACTTAGGGTCTGTTCGGAAACCAGTGTTCCCAACCCCTCTCCATCGTATTTCGTGTACACGTTTTTCAAACTGCTCAACGGTGTGTTTTTTACAAAAAGTTTCTATACGAAAGTTGTTTAAAAAATAGCTAATACTTAATTAATCACACGCTAATGGACTGCTTTGTTTTCTGCACGCACTGTTCCGGATGGGAACAAGGTCGTGCGAACACAGTCTTAGTACAATGAATTTGAGCAAACGAAAATAATGTTAAATGTTATTTTAGGTTAAATACTTTTGAAACGGAGGGTGTACGTGTTCTGCCCAAGGCTTTGCTTTGCTGGCCGACATGGGTGTTGCACAGGTTGAAGCATGCGAATTGTACGGGTGGGTGTGCCGCCACTCACACTGGTGAGATGGGAAGTTGCAGCTGCAGCCATTCCCTGCATGTTCTCTAGTTTGCCATGTCAAATGCCAGTTTTTTTTATTTAATCGTCTAAAACTGTCATAAAAGTATACTGCTATAGAGTACTCAATCCATTTCAAATTATTTGTAGTTCTAGCAAATCAGCACATGTTGCCCTCCTTAAATTTATCCCAATTAATTTTTCAGCACAAATGAGCCAATAAGAGTTGTGACTATATTAATGTATGACTGTAGGAAGCGATAAGTATTTTGGCATAAAACTTAAATCTTATAACGACACGTAATATAAAATGGAGGATGCAGTAAGTATTGCGTAGCAGATAGCCATACGAGAGCACTCTATCTATATAAATATTGTGGACTTATTTTAAGGGTAGTTGTGGACATCTTTTTTGTTTATGCAGAAACGTGTTTTGGACATTTGCGTATGGGGGCGGTTGGAGTGTACAGATGTATACTAACATTTTTTTAAGAAAATAATATACGGTATGTAGCATGTATATTAGGTATTAATACAAGTAGTTGGATCCAAAACAACTATTATAATGCCACCAATGATACCTACCATTACTCCTGCATCTTTGTGATAATATCAAATATCACTGGTATTAGTATTATTACGTCAAGTCATAGGCTTCGGTGTGGACAATATGCACTCTTTTTTTTTCTCTACATAGTCCTTCACATTTTTATTTTGAACGATGATATATTTTTTTAAAAGAAAATAGAGAGGCAGATCTATCCCATTTTGTTACTAGTACAAATGAAGGATTAAAGGTTTTAGCAGATACAAACCCTAGTTCCTAAGCCCATCGATATCCTTGTTGGATGTTAAATATAATGAAGGATTAATTGGTTATACGAGCAGAACAATATGAATAGGTCATATATTGATATATTGGTATACGGGTTACGGGTAAGAGGGGCATACATATTATCTTACTTAACTTAAACATGACCATCTCTACTTAATACAAAATTTATCTAACTAACCTTGTTTGTGAAGCCATCGAAGCCAATTGATTAGTGAATTTCTTTGCTTGTCGTTCTGGCTGTTATTCTTTTCCTTTTCTTTCTTCTTCTATTTTTCTTTTGTTCTTCTCCTTCTTACCCTGGTCTTCCTGTTGACTCAAAGAGATGTTGTAGAGATACCTCACGAACACTTTTCAACGTCGAATTGATTGGGCGATTGATTTTAAGGGTTTTTTTTCAAGTTGAGGCTTTCAAGCGTCCCATTTGCATTTTCTCTTCTTTCTTTTAAATGTGACGCAGGTGGGGCTCATGAGTCTATCTCTAAAATAGAAAACAAATTCATATTTTTACTGATCACAAAAATAAATTATCTGTTTCTTTAGGAAATCAGTGGTTTTTATTTCCTCTCGATTCTTATTGGTAGTAAGTCAATAAAATCAACCAACAAAAACCATATACTACCAATTAGTTCAATTTTCAACGTGTTGAGACTTCCGATTTGCGTTTAACGACTTCGACATATAAAAAGGTAGGAATAAGTTCGTAAAAACTCTTGGCTAGTGTTCACTGTGCAGTACCGCACTCTTGCCATCTCTCTTTCACCGCACGATGCTCTGTCTGAGACCTCTTTTGTCAGTAAATAATTTCCTCTCTCATGCAATCGAACCCCACCAAAGCTGTGCGCCCTGTGAGCCCCGCCATCATTGCATTGTTGCCGCAACGTACGAGTACGTTCCACTTTCGTGAAAACCCGCTTTTCAGCTCCGAAGCGCCTCTGCGCCACTCCCACAGCCTCTGTAGTCTGCACCCCACCCCCACCTCTAAAAAAAATCCGACGGCCCTCGTCTCCCCGATCAATCCGATCCGACGGCCCACCTCTCCCAGTGACGTCGGCGCGCGGAAAACGACAAAAGGCAGGGGCATTCCGGTAAATTTACCCCCTCCCAATCTCTTCTCTCTGTGATGCCCCCTGATGCCTTTCGCTTTTCTGCTCCCCGTTGTCGCGACGTGCGGGGGGTGTGATCGTTGTGGCGGGGCGGGGTGACAAGTGGCGGGGAGGGACACCTGGCGGGCCAGGAGAGGCCGTGGCAGCTGGCAGGCCGGCACGTGGAGGTGGGGCCCACGTGGAAGTGTGAGTGTACCTCTCCCCTGTCGCCTGTCCGACGTGGGCCCACAGTATCCGAGGCGAGGAGATGAGATGGTGAGACGTGGAGTACTGCCGTGTTGGGTAAAAGGGAGCAGCCGCCGTCACTGCACACAGGAGACGCCGTCACTTCGTTGTTACAGGCTTACAGCCTAGCGAGAGTTCGAAGTTTTTGAACCGGTTTCATAATTTCAAATCCTTCTTGTTTTGCACCACGATTGCTAGTAGTAGTAATTTTTTTTTCTTCTTTCCCTTGGTTGAATGTGCGAAGCAATAGGAGTACTTCGAAACGACGATTCCCTCTTAAGGCACTGTTTAGTTCACACCAAACTTCTTTCCAACTCCCAACTTTCCATCATATCACATCACATCTAAAATTTTTCTACACACATAAACTCCCAACTTTCTTTCCAAACTATCAACTGTCCCTAAACTTCTCCCCAATTTTAGGACAGCCTAAATCTTTACCAAATTCCAAGCAAATCAATGCAACTACTCTATCCGTTACTATATTTGTAATGTAGTTGTGGGTTTCTTTGTATCCAATACATGATCATTCGTTTGATTTGATAATTTTATAAAAAAATAAAAAAAAACATACATAAAACATTATTCATATTTTATCATCTAATGACACTGAAAATAATAATCGTAAAGAAATTTTAAATAAGACGGACGGTCAAAGGACACAATAACCCACAACTAAACTTTAAAATGGGGGCGGAGGGAGTACTAACCTTTGATAATGAGCCGATTGATGTTAAGTACTTAAGCTACAGTAGCATGGAGATTTTATTATCACTAGTGGTACTAGCCTGTGCACACGTGAACCGGGTAAAGTATTGGTTTGTACTCGCCATAAACCGGGGGGGATCAAATCGTCAAAACGCCAGAGAAGACCGGACCACGGTTGACTTCACGATTAACCAGCCACTAGCGTGGCATCTTGCCCCAAGGACAAGGCACCTCAAAGTCAACAGTAACGCTGTCAATGCCATAATAAACACAGTACCAATACTAGAAGGCTCTTTAGTTGTACTAAGTCAATGCGATTAAATTAACACCAACCTATAAACTTTGGACCAAATGATTAAATCAACCCAATGTACAAGGAATTGCTAAAAAGCAGCCACAAGTTTTTGGGTAAAACAAAATTAGATATACTTATAATATAGTTGTAGGTAACTACGATATAATTACACTACTACATTGTAACTATATTTAATCTCTATATGGGGACGGAGTTAGTAAGAAGTAGCTTCCCAAATACTCTAAGGGCCCCTTTGAATCGCAGGAATGAGAAGACATAGGAATAGGAAAACCGCAGGATTTTGATAGGAATGTAAGTGTAAAACGGAGGATTGCAAAACATAAGAAAAACACAGGAATGGTCGTTTGATTGGACCGCAGGAAAAACACAGGAATTAGAGGAGAGATAAAGACTCAAAGGAAAGTTTCCAAGAGGTTTTACCTCATGTTAGAATTCCTCCAAAACTTGCATGGCATTAGGCAATCCATAGGAATTTTATAGGATTCCATAAGATCCATTCCTTTGATTCAAAGGGCTATATATGAAAAATTCTTATAGGAATGAAATCCTCTAAAATTCTTATAAAATTCCTTTGAATCAAAGGGGGCCTAAATTCTTATCCAAAGTTTAAAATATTATGGTTATAAAATTCAGAAAATGAAAACTCACTTCATTTTTAAATGCAAGGCCATGTGGTCATCAAGTCAATGCGATTAAATTATCACCACGCCCATTAACTTTGGATAAAATGATCAAATCAAAATAATACTGGTACTACTCTATACAGATAGGCTTTTGTCCCACTTTTAAGCGCAGCTATAAATTTTCGTGTATTTTGATCGTTCGTCTTATTTAAAATTTTTTATGATTAATATTAATATTATTATTAAATAATAATAAAACATAAATATTACTTTATGCATTACTTATATTTTTTATTTTATAAAATCTTTTAAATAAGATGGACGATAAAAGTTGTCATGAAAACTCATAGGTACATTTAAGATGGAAACTCATAGCTAATTTTAAAATGAGAGGTAGGGACTACTAATAAATTTAGGCGTGGAAGTTGGCGCTGCCGCGCTGGGCGAGCTGAGAATCTCATCAAAGTGGGCCGAGGGCGGGCCCACCTACAGTGACTCGTACGAGCTATCCACGTGTACTGTTGGTCCGTACCTCATCTTGGCTGCAGCATCTTGCTTCAGCTGCAGTGCAGAAAAAGCTCGCTCGACTACACTACGCTTCCATTTGATATCGACTACTGTATCTATATGTGCTTACACCCAATCGGTCGATTTGATCAAACACCACGCAAAGGGACGCGAGATGCAGAATCTTAATCCGGATTGGCAGTTCAAATCCTTGTGCTAATAAAATGTAGTACAACAGAAAAAATAGAGAGATTACACAAGTGTATTGGATGCCAGAATCTAGTCAATGCAATGCGCAAATCTCAGCGCACCAATTATAAAAACTTCTCCTCGCTTTGATTTGAACGGATTTGGTTTTTAAAAACAGCTTTTCTTGGAGGAGATTTGTATATATACTATACTATACTGCAGTTGGTCCCAATTGGGGAGAAAAGCCGATGGGGAGATCAGATGCTTTGCTGCACCATCACGGCCGGCTGAACACGTGTGGATCGTGCGTACGTGCGCTTCAAATTTATTACTACTAGTAGCCTCCAAATTGCTGCAAAAACAAACTTTTAAACGCCACTTGTTCCTCAAGATTGATGAAGCACTGAATTTTACTGAAAAGATAATGCGTGCTTTTTCTCTGTCCTTGTACCTGAAACCGGGGGGCAGAGCGAGATGGGGGAGCTGATCCGAATCATATCGCTGCAGCCATTGTACATTTGGACATTTGCCAAGTGGCCAGAGTGATCTCCAGCTTAGCTGTGGCACAGTGCATTTTTGCCGACGATCGCCGTCGTCGTAAACGGTGGTCTGGGAGTGGCTGTCGACCCGCCATTGGAGGGGTTACTGAAGAAGCTCGTAGGTCTTCAGAGAGTGTGAGATTGACAGTTGAGAGATGTGTTCTTCTGCAATGGTGAGTGGCCACTTGGAGCAAGGCTGTCCACTGATTGGTTTTATGAACACATTACACATGTGCGTTTGGGATTCATTGTCATGTCACACTTGCAATTGAATGATTGCGTATAAGCAGCTACTAGCGTTTTTGGGATGGTGATCGATGTGGTGTAGATCAAGACATGAAGTACTAGCTGTCAACACTTGTGATAGCTCTAAGAGCAAGTTTAATAGTATAGCTAATTACTAACTCTAAATCATCTATAGTCGATTTAATAGCTAATTCATATAATAGTTACCTATAAATATATACAACATAATTAATATCTGGTCCTATATGTCATACATACATGAATCTTGTAGTATGTACAACAGCTAGCTATAATCTATAACCCGCTGCTCTTCTCTCTTTGTATATCTCCTTGAAATATGTTTGTAGTTGGTTTACAGTCTGCTATTGTACCTGCTCTAACAACAAGCGAAAAACATAATGTGAGCTGAAAAAAAAATAGGAGTGAAGTGAGACGGATTAACAATGCAAGTGCCCCATGATCACTCTGCCTTTGTTTAAGCCGGAGATTCGCGGTGTAGATAACATTGTTTGCAATGGCAGGAAAGCGAAGCGAGAGAGGTCGTCACCTGTCACCCATGATCTTATCCAGTGCTTGGTCTTTGAGCACCTTTTGTTTAATCCTGCGCACACAACTTGTCCTGATTTTAAAAAAACTTCCAAGAACTGTATTACTTGTTCTTCGTTAGCTGCTAATTAATCTATTCCTCATTTGTTCTGATTCTGAAGCTTTCATGCTTAAAAAAACAAAACCAAAAAAAAAAAACTACCAGGAAAAGGAGTGCTTAATTTGTTTAGTTTAGTGTCAGGTTGGGAGGTGTCAGGAACTCAGGATCAGGAAGAATTTAAAGCGTCAAGTCATAAGTTGTAAATCAAGTGGTAGTTTTTTTGGCGCGTTTTTTTTTCAAAAAAAAAAATCGCCACATGACTTGTACGCTTGCGAGGTGGATCATTGCAACGGGGGACAAAAACAATTAGGGGAGATGAGATGATCAGCCGAAAGGGAGATTGCGCCGGTGTTTTTGCTGGCGTCTGCTCCCAACGGCAGAAGCGACGCGCCGGCCGATGGTGCACGCACTGCGGCGCGGTGGACGGCGCCGGCAGGAAAGCTGAGAGGAAGGTGACGAGATGGGTGATCTCCACCGCTGGAAAACCGGCGAATGCAAAGAATTCTCGTCTGTCGCCGCCTCCGATGCAGTCCGACGACGACGAGGTAACAAGTGGCACAAAGATAGAGCATAATTCTATCGGGAGGTTGTTAGGCGCATTGGGGTTTCTCAAGCCGCCGGGGCCGGGGTTATCTCGCCTCGACGGTTGCCACGGCAACCATGGTAAATCGTATAAAAATTATCAAAATTTTAAATTACTTTTAACATTTATTTGAATTTAAGGAGTTTACAGCGGTTTTCCTTTTGCGGTAACCGACGGTTTGGAAAACTCTGATTTCACTTCTCGCACCTTCCTCTAGGAGTCATACTTGGTTTAACGGGTTCCTCAGTGCCATAGGATTGTCCATTTTGTTGAGCATCACTAACAGTCTAACTATCTGATTCCCAAAACTGATCTTGAGGGATTTTAGTTCAAAAAACAGCTCCAACAGATCCTCTACTCTCCTACTCGAGTTTTAGAGTTCCCTTCTCCCGATTCCTTGCTCCATTTATATGTGGGCACGAAACTCGCTCCCAATCTCACACTCCCGCCTCTCTCCTTCCGTTCCCGCGCGTGGGAGATAACGATCTTTTTGCGCCTGACAGAAAAAAAAGGGAATTTTCTGTTGGTAGTTCAACAGAAGGGCCCACTTTTAAGTTGTTGGGATTGAATTTAGGCTATCTGTTGGAGGGATGAGTTTTTTCACTTCTTATTTTCAGTTTAGAAAACCGAAAAAACAATTTTTTGGAAAAGATTATAGGTAATCTGTTGGTGACGCTCTTACCAAATTTAGTTTGATTCCTTCTGAAAATTTGGTAGTGTTTTTGTGAGAAGAAGTTCTGAAGCTATTAAATTGTGGTAAAATGGCTTTGATAGGGTAATGTTTAGTTCGTTGCCCAACCAAAATTTGGTAGCGTTGAAAGTGGCAATAAAGCAAACATACCTTATATATATACAAAATTACAATCATGTGGGCTGGATAAGTTGATAAGTGAGTAATGTCTGTGGAATAGTTGGGCCGCAAATGTTTCATTGTTTTGTTTGCGCCAGACGTATTTGTCTCTGCATCACTATATCAACAATGTTTTCTTTTGGATTAAGTCCACTTTAACCCCTAAATATTGGTCTAATATGATTTGTATCCTTCAACCACAATACTAGATATCTTGACGCCCCCAACACACACACACTATTAAAACTAATACAAATTAAATGGCTCCCTCGATGGTTTTGTGGGCGGTTTTCGCTAACGTGGCTCTGTTGACGAAAAAATCGAACACACCGGCCTGGGAGATCTGCTTAGCTCCAGTGCAGGTCCAAAGGTTGATAAGATACGGACGTGCCAGTCAGTTTGATCCTGCAACTGACAAAATATGCAAACAACAGATCAAACAGCCGATCGGCTGACAAGCCGATAGAGTAGTTCCAGCCGATAGTCGATAATAGCCGATGCCGATACCAGCCGATAGTGATAGGGTTTAAGCAATCGGCTACATGTCCAATGTAGATAATGATATAAAGGCAATCGGCTGATGATGATGTAATAAAATAACAATATAATTCAGTAGAAACCAATCGGCTAACAATATGATATAGTAGAACAAGTATTGATCCGAATGTTAAAGCACACATCGGTTGGAGGTCCGATGTCATGAAATCCACAAGATTAGATTAAACAGTGAAACCTTTGTTGTCATCGGCTAAATCCAACTTATATGTATATGTAATCCTTATGAGCTGATGCAACGTTCAGATAACTCACCAGCTGAAACCCCGATGAAACCCTTATTGGCAATCAAGAAGCAGGCTAGAGATTATGGTTCTAAGCACGACTTAGTAGATCAAACTTAACTGATGCAGCACTAAGTATGAAAAGAAACATAATATCTAGACAATCAATCCGTTGACTGAGTTTTCAGGGTGGTAGATGTCTAAGCTAATCTAATCTAGCAACGCGATTTAGCCGATACCGGCAGAAACCCTAAAACGAGAAGCAGCCGATAGAGCTAAATTGATATGCTAAGACTAGATTAACAGAGACATATGATAAATAGGTAAACAAATATATCATCCAAACCAGAGCAACCCAAGAGGTCGAATGTACTGATGCAGCCTTGAACGACGCCGATGTAGATGAGACAATTGCCTGGGCCGACGGAACATTGGACTTACCCCTTCGCCGGAGATCGAACATCGATGCAGCCCCGCATCAGGTGCCAAGTCCCACCGGATGATAAAATAAAGTAGAAAAGGTAAAAGGTGGCGATGCGCCGAATTGTATTGATCGTGAAGATTGATTACAGTGACCCCGGGTGTACATATTTATACCCATGGGTAGATACTAGTCCTTGTAGGACAAGAAAGAAACTTTCCTAAAGATAAAAGGAAAACACAAAGTCCTTATCGGACACTAAACACACTTTCCTAAAGATAAAAGGAAACTAACAAACTATTCCTAATTAATAGATAAACTACCATGCCGCATCCTTCTTGAACTCGGACTCTTCTGGATAAATTCCCTTTAATTGATCCGATTCCATCGAGAACACGGTTGTTGGCAATTTGTCGACTCCCATCGGCTGATTCCAGGACTCTGAAGCCGATATTGACTCTAAACCGATGATGACTTTGGGCTTACCAAATTTCACTTTCAACAGGCTCGTTGACTGGTCCAACTGGATGAGTCAGCATATGAGACCCGTATGTCAGTGCCTCATCTTTGTACTTCTCATTTTTTTCTCTGTATTCCTTCCTCCTCTTCCTCTCTCCATCTATTCTCCTTGCATGGAGGGCAATGGCGCATGGAGGAGGAGGCGCCTCGGCTCCTCCAGATTTGAGTCGCTACTTGTAGGTGGGGGAATTAGGTGGAGAGGTGGGAGTTGGGGACACAATAGATGTGGGCCACCACCGCCGTTGGCCATTGATGAAGAGGATGCGACCGTCAAGCCAGGGAGGCGGGCGTCATCGCGGCGCCGGCTCGCACCGCTTCTCGCTCCCTCCTCGCCGCGGCCACTACCGCCTTCCATCTCTGCCACGGAACGGGGATGAGAAGTGGCGGTTGGGAGTGTGCTCCCCATCTCCCCCGACGCCCTCCTCCGCGCCATTGCTGTCTCTGCTGTCGAAATCGTCCTGCCTACTGTAGTGCGCTGCATGATGCATTGTGCACTCCCGAACCACCCGTCCATGCCTGCACCCCCTGCCGTCCACCGAGAAACACATGGGGGGAGAGAGTGGGGTAGAGAAGAAAGGAGAGAGAGACTATGGAGTATGATAGGTGGGTCCTACTTTATTTTTTATTTTCTTTGATGACTAGGATGCCACGTTATTAAATATCACTATCAATACTATTATAGAAGTTAAATTACACCGATTTTAATAATTAAGGGGTAAAGATATCTGATATTGCGGTTGATGGCAATGAATTAGATTTGGTCCATTTTAGGGACTCAAAGTGAACTTACTCCTTTTCTTTCTGACAGAAGTGGATTAAGATTGATGTTGGGCCGTGGCCTGATGCTGCTCAGAGAAATGTCAGTCCAACGCTGCTTAGCGTATTACAAGAGGCCAGCAAAGTTACATGAGGTACAAGAAGCTGAGAAAGTTTGTGAGAACCAAAACAATGTGTTCTACAAAGTGTTGAAGAACCTCGTACCTCATGTTTTCGTTAATCTTCTTCTGATGTAGTAAATCCGTCTCAAAATAAGTGTAGCCGTATCGTGGAAATCCGTATCCAATGTTTGACCATCTGTCTTATTTAAAAAATTTATGAGAAATTAAAATAAGTTACACATAAAGTACTATTCATATTTATCATCTAATAACAATAAAAATATTAATTGTAAAAAAAATTTCAAATAAAACGAACGGTCAAACGTGAGACATGAACAGTGCAAAACTGTACTTATTTTAGGACGAAGGTAGTATGTTCCCGCTCCCTCGGTTCTTAAATGAATGACACTACTTACTAAATTTTTTTTGATGTAAATAAAAAAATAATGTTTTAATTGCCTTTATAATAAAACAAATCACTACAAAATAAATGATAATTATGCAGTCTTTTAAATAAAAAGAATGGTTAAACGCCATATCTAAAATTCAATAACATCACACATTTAAAAAACAGAGGCAAAACTTTGCAGCTAAGAAAATTCAAGTTGTCGTTTGCCATATGACTTATAAGTTCTCGCCGAAATAAAATTTTGAAAATTAATTTTGAAGTTGACTTTGATGTTTTTTCCAACGCAGTTTCTTTTAAGTCGGTAAGAACACTTATGTAAATATTTGTCCCACAAATTATATTATCACCAATAAACCACTACAGCAACCGATGGAACCCTCAGATTTAGCGCAGAAGCACACGCGATTTAGAAGTACGGTTAGACTGACTAGTATTTTTTAATTTGTTTTCCATCCTCTCCTCGGTTAGCTGATCACTAACGCCAGATCTGATGCCTTCCTCTTCTCGGTTAGCTGATCACTCACCAACCTGAGATCTGATGCAGATTAGCATTTAAAAATCCAAGAACGAGGAGTTAGTCGGCCAATCGGAATCTTCGAAACGAGAAATCCTAAATTTCATTAAATTTATTCAGCCACAGCCATTTTAGTCGTCACTTCGTTGTGTCCAGTTGCAATTTGCAAACCTGCAGTATCTTCTTCACTTGTAAGAACTGAAAAAATATCAATGGCTACCAGCCAGCTGGAGGAGCAACACGCCGGCGGCGGGAGGGACTATGCCGAGCCGGCGCCGCAGCCGTTTCTTGGCTCGTCGGAGCTGCGGCGGTGGTCGCTGTACCGCGCGGCGATCGCCGAGTTCGTGGCGACGCTGCTGTTCCTGTACGTGACGGTGGCCACGGTGATCGGGCACAAGCGGCGCCAGGACGAGGGCCGCGACGGCGAGGCGTGCGGCGGCGTCGGCCTCCTCGGCGTCGCCTGGGCCTTCGGCGGCACGATCTTCCTCCTCGTCTACTGCACCGCCGGCGTGTCCGGCGGGCACGTGAACCCGGCGGTCACGCTCGGTTGCTCGTGGCGAGGAAGGTGACGCTGCCCCGCGCCGCGCTCTACGTCGCCGCGCAGTGCCTCGGCGCCGTCTGCGGCGCCGGCCTCGTCCGGGCGCTCAACTCGGCCAACTTCGCGCGGCACGGCGGCGGCGCCAACGTCGTCGGCGACGGCTACTCCAAGGGCGCCGGGCTCGCCGCCGAGGTCGCCGGCACGTTCGTGCTCGTGTACACCGTCTTCTCCGCCACCGACGCCAAGCGCAGCGCGCGCGACAGCCACATCCCGGTAAGCGATAGCTCACCACAGCTCATGGAGTCATGGTGTTCGACACCTTAGCTTCTCTCTTCCACACGGAGAGTATAGTGAGGTTCTCGTCTTCTCCGGCGAGTTGCTCGTCTGCAGGTGTTGGCGCCATTGCCCATTGGTTTCGCGGTGTTTGTCGTGCACCTTGCCACCATCCCGATCACCGGCACGGGCATCAATCCGGCGAGGAGCTTCGGCGCCGCCGTCGTCTACAACCAGCCCAATGCTTGGCACGATCAGGTACTCGCAATCATCCATTCGTCGTGTCACTTGATCAGTAGCTGCAGGGGTTCAATCTATCATTTTCGGCATTGGCATCCGGGTTACAGATACAACCGAAATTTTCTAAAATTCCGTTTTTTCGGGCCGAAAATACTAGATTTTTGAAGAGAATTTGGTCGAATTTAAACAAATATAACCAAATTCACAAAAAATAAAAAAAAATAAAAAATAAAAAAAATCAGTTAAAATAATATCGAATCGAGTCCGGTACAACTGAAAATTTTGAAATAATATCGTATCGTCTGATAGAACTGAAATTTTGAACGAACAAATTCTTGACCTTAGAATCTGAAATTCTGAATCTTTCCCCATTTTTTAGTGGATCTTCTGGGTAGGGCCTCTTGTCGGGTCCGCCATTGCGACGCTATACCACGAGCATGTGCTGAGGGCGAGTGCTCTCAAGGCGTTGGGCTCATTCAAGGGCGCCAGACAATGAGTTCTTGGATCAAGTGGTGATCACTAATCAGCTAGCCATGCCTGGATTGAAGTGCATCCAGAGACAACGGGCTCAGATGGATGATGATGATGATCATGCTCATCCTCCTTAAAAGTTGCACAAGCACAGTCTTTTTTTCTTCCTCCATGCTCCTCCCTTTTGGATCATGTGCTGTGCTGTACATGAATTAGCCATTAAATGTTGAGAAGCTGTACTGGACTTGAATTAGCTGTTCTACAGAATTGGGCTTTGGACATGTTTCCGAAACACAATGAGGTTTCAGTTTTTGGTGAGCAATTTTCATAGTGATGTTAACATGGAACATAATCTCAATTCAGTGAGGCAGAAGAGATCATTCATTTCTTCATCAGTTCTCTCCATTACAAAATTCAGTCTCACACGCACGATTATTACAACAGATTACAGACCACCTATCTATGCACTGTATATTTTTTGTTCCATATCCCTAATCGGCTAGTCTCTCCAAAGTCCAAAAGGAGCAATCATATATACTAGTACAAGACATGCTTCCTTGTGCATGATTACCTACACATATTTAAACTAACACCCAGATTCCAAGCAGCAATCTGCATCCAATTAACAATCTGCAGAGCCACCAGGCATTCTTAGCTAGCCTGTCAGTTAAAATTAACCTACAGACACATCAGAATGTGGCACAAAATTCAGACATCCTTCTGTTCCCACTCCATTAAACAAAGAACCTGTCCTAAAGAAGCACCCCTCTTCAGAGATATTCCAAGCAAAAACGCAGTACCGATAAGCTGCCAGTATCACACAACACATTCAGACAAGCTCTGAATGATACTGAATTACTGATAACAGCTACTCCTGCAGGCGCTACCTGTGTGTAGGAGAAGAAGATGGAGTAAAGGCGACGGGACGTGGGGGCACGGTGGCGCCGCACGCCTGTTTCGATTGCTGCTCAAAGCTCGCGGTTTCCTCGGCATGCGGCGTGGCGCCATGCTCTTGAGTCTTGAGCAGCAGCAATGATAATTCGGCATGGAAGGATGTAAGAAGGGGAGGTGAGAATGATGTCTTCTGCTGCATTCCTGCAGGTGTTGTTGCTGCCAATTGGGGGCCTCTTTGGTAAAAGATGTTGCACTTAGTAGATCAGAGAACTACTAGTAGAGAATTTGAAATTTCATATGTATATGATTCAGGGTGGTGCATCTACCCAATTCCAATCAACACTGTAGTTTAGATTGTTGTAGTTCGACAATATAAAATTAGAGATGGGGTAGCTATACAACATTGGACCGTTTTTTTGTAACTTTCAAATGTACTTAACTATAGTATAATTATACTGTGACTACTATCAAACTCACATGTAATTTGTAGTATAAAATTATTCAAAAAGTGCACGCAATTCTTAGGCTCGACCCTGCCTCATATAGCAAATTCGTATGTAGATTGAGTGTTGGTATTGGGCATGTGAGGAACACAATTCGCTCATGTTCAGCTGAAAAGATTTCCTGAATTTTTTTTGCCAATTTTGTATGTTGATACCTACACCACGATCAGTTGATCACAATAGCCATTACTAACGTGATTTAAGAAAGTAAGTATATGTTGATAGGCTTTACTGATCAATGATCACCATCCTATACCAAACAAAAATACACAACTCACCAATACGTACGTACAATTCATCTAATTAACTGCACGGATGGTAGAAGAACGTCCTAAGCTAATACCATCTGTGGCAAAGAATGCTTCCATCATCACAAGGCCAAAACCAAAAGCATAGATAAAGCAAACAAAAAGTTGCTTAAAAGTCATCAAGTAAACTAAATAGTCCTCTGAGATAACTTTTGAGGGAGTATCACTATCAGTCTATGATTGAGCCCCTACTAGCCTGGATAAACAAGATTAAAATTTTGAAAATGGAACAAATTAATTAAGGATGTGTCTCAGCCTGTGACTGTGAGGCATGGACATCCAAAAGATCAAAAACATCATTCCATCTCTCCACACCTTGCCATCATTCTGCTTCCCTTTCAGCTTGCCACTACAAGAATTGAAGTAGAAGCAAAGCCTCAACACAATTTGTTTGCTTGCTTACTCCTGCATCTTCTATATATATATACACCCAATGCAATCCAAGAACACAAGATCATCTGCACACTTGATGTGATTGCCGAGCTCGAGCTCCGAAAAGATCATGGCAATGGCAATGGCGGCGGCGGCGGCGATGGTGTTTCTTGTGTTCGCGCCTTGCCTTGTACAGGCCGAGGAGCGGCCGACGGCGGCTCACCCGCACGGGCTCCCCTTCGAGAGCCCGCTCGCGCTGTCGCCGGACGCGTACGAGTTCTTCCACCCCAGCGAGCGCGCCCGGCGCGGGCACGCCGCCGGGGCGGCGCCGGCGCTCTCGCCGCGGGCGGCGCCGCGCGGGAAGCTGAGGGAGTCCGCGGCGAGCGTGGCGAGGGCCGACCAGGAGGAGGGCGGCGTGGCGCCCGCCAGGAAGGTCCGCCGCGGCTGCGCCCGGGCTGGGACGGTGGCCGGCGTGGTCGCCGGAGCCGCTGCCGTGGCGGCGGTTGCGGCGCTCGCGGTGGCGTACGCCGTGGCCCGGCGCCGCGTGGGCGACGCCGAGGCGTGCGCGCGCGCGGCGCCGAAGCCGAGCGCCTAGCGGGCCGGCCTGGTGAGGCCCACGGCCTGGTTTGCTCCGTACGTATGCGTGTAGTAGTTGAGTTGGGCTTTATGGCTATATTTATGTGGGCCCAGATAGGTGGGCCATGGTGGTGCTGCGTAAATCTGGAAATGTTTCGTGGGCCCAGAGAGTTGGACCATGCTGTTTTGGGAAGGAATAAGTTCCCCGGAGGTCCCTCAACTTAACAGCGAGATTTTTTCAGGTCGCTCAACAAAACCAGAAATGTTCACCGTTAAACTCATTCAAATCGTCCACCGGAGGTCCCTTAGGAGTATACATTGGTGGTTTCGCTAACGCGGCATCCTAGTCAGAAAAAAATTTAAAAAATTACGTGGGGCCCACATGTCAGCCGCCTTCTCCTCTTTTCCTCTCCTCTTCTCTTCTCTCTCTTCTCTCTTCTCTTCTTCGGTGAGGGGAGGCCGGCGGCGAGCGGCAAAAGAGCGCGGCAGGCGGGCGGCGCGGAGCAGGTGGGCAGATGCGGGCGCGGCGACCGGGATGGAGCGGGCGCCGCAGCGCGCGGGGAGCACGGGAGCGACGGCTGGTGAGCGTGGGAGCGGAGCAGGGGCGGTTGAGCGCGACGATGGGCGCCGAGAGCACGGGAGCGAAGCAGTGAGCAGCGGGTGGAGCGACGGTGGGCGAGCGTGGGAGCGGAGCGGCGGCCGTCGAGCGCGGCGACGGGCGCCGGGAGCGCGGGAGCAGAGCGGCGGCGTCAGGCGAGAGCGGCAGCGGTCGCGGGTGCCGGGCTGAGCGGTTTGGGAGGGAGGGGGAGGCGGCCGGCGAGTCCGTCCGAGCTCGCCCGGCTTGCGCGCGAGCCCGCCCCGCCGTAGCTTGGTGTGCTGGTGGAGGTGTGCCGCCCATTTCTCTTGCCCGCGCACAGCTGTCGTGGTGGCCGGCGGTGGCTGCGAGGAGGTCGGCGCCGGCAGAGAGGAAGGAGATTGGGATGCTGGCGAGCGCTCGGAGAGGGAGGAGGCGGGCGTCGCACCGCTCCTCTCCCCCGTCGCCGCGCCACACACGCCACTGCTCTCCTCTCTCCTGCCACCACACCGCGCGGTCTCCCCTCGTCCAGCTCGCCGTCGTACCGACCACCTCTCCACCTCTCCCGCCGCCCGCTGTCGCGCTCGTCCGCCGTCGCCCCGCTAGCGAGGTCGAGGCCGCGGCGGCGCGTGGAGCAGCCGACGAGGGGAGAGGCGACCAGCTGCGCCGGCGTTAGATGGTGGAGAGGATGGCCGAGAGAGGGGTGGAGCGGCCAGCGGTGGAGGGCCGAGGCGACGGCGGCGTCTCTCCGGCTGTTGCTGCCCAAGCGGAGCAGGGGGCGAGCGCCACAGCCGCCCCTGCCTGCTTTGCCCACCGCCACTGTGCTCTCCTACCCCTGCCGCTCCTGCCTGCTTGGGCTGCCGTCGCCACGCTCGCCCGCCGCCACCGCCGCTCTCGCGCGCCGTCGCCCCGCCGGTCTCGGCCCGTCGAAGAAGACGAGAGAAGAGAAGAAAATAAAGGAGAAAAGAGAATAAAGGGGAAGAAAGAAGGGATGTGGGGCCCACATCGTTTTCTCCCACTTACGTATGGGCCCCATGTACTTTTTTTAAAAAAAATTTGCTAACCAGGATGCCACGTCAGTAAAACCACCTCCGATGAACTTATTCCTTCTGGGAAAGATGGCCGGAACTATGGAGGGGGGGAGAAGGATGCTTTCGCTTGCAATGTTTAAGATCTTTCTTTGAACTCGAGAAAAAAAAACTCTGTCGAATCTAAGATAGGATTATTATCCCAAGAGGCCGTAAGGTCATTGTTTATTTTTGGGAGTATCTGAAAAATTACCGCAAGTTTTTAGTCAAAAACTTTCAAATGTAACTATATTATAATTATATTGTAACTACGATTTAATTTACTTCCATTCAACTATATGTACGTGTGTGAAATTTTTTTTCTACCAATTTTTTCCTTCATGCACAAATCTTGAGGTGATCCGATGATCACAAATCTGAAGGTTTTGTGGGTATAAAACGTACGAAAGTTTTCTAGCAAATCACTTTCTTAACGTGCTTTCACTAATGACCACAGTACTACAGGTGGTAAAATGCATAATACTTAAGAATCTCCTTCGTCGAAACAGATTATTCATCGGATTATCGCCATGGATGATCACTTGGAAGCTAACAAAGCCCTCATCAAATCAGCATGCTTAGCGGTGAACTCAACTAATTTATCAGCATCCGGCATGACGTCCACGACGGCCGGGTGCGCGCAGAAGCGATCCGCCCAGGCAGCCAGGTTGGGGACCTTCGCGCCGCCGAGGAGCTCGACGCCGGCGATCTTCTCCACCGCCCTGATCCATCCGAGGTGCGATCCGAGAGCGATGTCCAGGTAGCCGATGCTGTCGCCGCCGAAGTATTGCTTCCCTTTGCCGCACTCGAGGAATGCCTCCTCCAGATACAGTAGAGCGGTGGCCATTTCGTCGGCCGCTTTGTCCTTGTCTCCGGGCACGGTTCCTCTCAATATCCGAATCCTTGGAGGAAACTGGATCGAAGCAAGAGTGGGAATTATTCGAGAAACAAGGAGAAGAAAAAGTTTGAATAAATTCAGTTTGAGAACTCTTGTTTTCTTACCGGTCGTAACCAAAATTTGAATTTTGGTAATTGACTTTAGAGTTGATTTCGAGTATTTTTCATTTTAGTTTCGTTTTTTACATTTACTTTTAAATAACGGATAATAATAAATATAATATAAGAAATTGCCTAATCCTATGTAGATAATTTTCAGGTCTACCAGTTGGGTTCATATTTAATCTTTGATGTTATCACAAAAGAAGCAGGATACTATAGGATGTTGCTATAGTTTTAGAATTGGTAGCCAAGGGTTCTCTTTTCTATGTTGAATCAATTCAAGTGATCTTTTTTTTCCTTTTTTTCCTCAATGCTAAAGCTTATTGGTTGTGTGCCTGCTGATACAGGACGGGGACGTAATCATTTTCATATTAAAAAATATAGTATAAAAGTTTTACCACAAACGGTCTCATATTTTCGCTTATGCTTATGCTTATCAGCCAAAATTTAAATTTTCATCCTTAAGTGTGGAGTTAATTTTAGGTTTTTTTCGTTGAATTTTATTTTTCAGCCTTTGCTTTTAGATCACTAAGAACATGTATATAAAAGTTTTATTTATATATTATTTTTCGTTTGCAAATATATCGAATAAGCGAAACGATGGGGCAGTTTAATTTGGTTAGTCCGTTTAATCTTTTTCACTACTTATCTCAATCAATCAGACACGAGGACCGTACCATGTCGTCGATGTACTGTCCCCAGAAGCGGTGGATGGCGGCGGCGTAGGGGTCGTCGCGGGGGAGTATGGATGCCGGCGGCGGCCAGACCTCGTCGACGTACTGCACGATGACGAGGGACTCGGAGATGGGCCTGCCGCGGTGGAGCAGCACGGGGATCTTCTTGTGCACCGGGTTGGACGCCAGCAGCAGCTCGCTCTTCTTCCCCATCGTCTCCTGCACCAGCTCGTACTCCACGCCTTTCAGCCTCAGCGCCACCATCACCCGCATCACGAACGGGCTCGCCCAGCTCCCCAGCACCCGCACCTCCGCCTCCTCCGCCTCCGCCGCCGCCGGCGGCTGCTCGCCGGACTGCATGTTCGTCGTCGTCTTCGACGACGACGACGACGACGACGTGTGTGTGTGTTCTTGCTGAGACTCTGCTGCTCGAGCTGCTCTGCTCATGCAAATGCAAATGCTTATATAGATCGTTTTTTTCTTGAATTTCTTCTGCCTCGTCGACGTCGTCGCGTGCGTCATATGGTTTTATTAGCTGCTGATCGTTTTTGTTTATTTTTGTCTCGGTGTTTATCAGGCGGGATGCTTGGACGAGCACTGGGCTGACGTCTCTTGATGTGATCCCTTTCGTCATATGAGGAGGATTTTCTGTGGTCTGCTAGCGATGGAATGGGACAGTCTCCGTGGCCACTATTTCACATTTTTCACCTTTACTGCTTCAGGTCTCGGAGTAGCCCAACTGGGACGAGGTTTCTCTTATTAATTTGTGTAAGTTTGCAATTGTTACACTAACATGTGACTATATGAGCCAACCACATACCAATGACTCAAGTGTAAATTGCACACACACTGTATCCATATGAACACCTATCTAGACCAACATTATTTGAGATTAATTGACGAAATCACCACGGACGTTGACAGAGCCTTGCTGTCGACGAATGCATCGCCTACCACTATAAGAATAATTAGCCACAAGTGTGAGCACCATTTTAATTGTAGGATTTGAGCTCAAGTGGGCTGGTTTCACCTAAAGAAACCTAGCGAGTTATGCTATGCTCACTACGCAAGCACTTTTTCCTGATACGCTATGACTCTCCATTACACGTACTACCCAACAGAAGGTGACTTTCCACAACTTTGGATAGCAATCCTGAAATTTTCAAAACACTTCTTGGTTTGGATAGCAACCAACGGAAGTGATATGGACAAAATTTGTGATCTGAAGATCGTTGCTAGTTTCTACTTTGTTCATCCATGTGCTCATGTAGAGCCATGTGCCAAGAGAAATTTTCGTCAGGGCAGACAGACCCTCTACCTGATACTAGTATGCCTTGTACAGCAGCAGTATTATTATCATAGCCTGTTAAAACGAATTGCCAACACGAATATTCGCTTCAAAACGAAGCATATAGACAGGGCCAGTATGAAGTCCCTGAAGTGTGTAATACATGCAAGAATTGTAGCAGAAAGAACATTTTTTCTGGGACAAATAGGATATTGATCCATCCATTCATCCATGATATCGTTCAACCTTTCTTAAATTAAAAAGAAAAAGACATCATTGTATTCAGCTATGGGTTCAAAGAAATGTGAGTACATCATAGCACAACAATGACATGACCGGGGAGGAATGCTCCACCTGTTAACTTTGGCACGCCCAACCAGATAGTGCTTGAATTACCATCCACGAGAGCTGAGGTATGCAACAAGTCGTCCGAGAGTCTCATCCACTCCCTTGTTCCATACGTGAGCCAATTCAGTTGAGCTTGTTCTACTTCTGGTTTCACTAGGCTGCAACAGAGGCAAGATTCAGTCATCAAGGTGGTTCCTAGTAAGAAAGACATCAGAGACGCTAATAACTCGGTCCCTTTTACTGCCACGGTTGAGGGGTTATGGAAAGAGGAGTAAACTTATTTCTGCTGAAAGCATGATACTCATGTTCCCTTAAAACTATCTTGTATATCATATCCTATATGCCTGTTCCATCTGAGAGGTAATATTGTATTCCGTATATTCTGGCAATTAGTTGGCAGTTATTAGAACATATTTGTCCACAGAATATGCTTGATGTTGCAGTCTGTGGTAATTATTGTCCATCTAATCACAAAAAATGGTAAAAAGTAATTATTGTCCTTATGTAAACAAGCTGCAATATGCTTATGTCATCAACACTTTATACACCGATATTGTGGCATTACTTGAAACTAAAAACAAGGCATAGGAAGTTTTCACCTATTGATATAATTTGCATGTAGACTCTACTAAGATAAGGAGAAAACGAAAGATAAAAGCACATAATACATCAATTTAGTTCAAAATCCTGCTTAAATACTGGAATCTAATGGATTATGTGTTTTGACCATTGATGTACTTGCCCAAATGAAATTTCATCCTAAAAAATTGTTAATAACAATGGTTCATAACTGATTGAAAAAAAAATCTTTATGTATCACTAGTTACAGGTTTTATTCTGGTAGTGTATCACTTGGTTGAGAACACATAAACCTTTAACTTTGCAAGGGCCAAGGACCATGGTCCCAATAGCAGAATTCAATATGTTTACATTGAGATTGCCCCCAAAAAAAGAAAAAAAAGATCAACTTTGCACATTTAACTGCATTTCTTCCAAGTCTGGCTCGTCTTTTTGTGTGTGTTTGTGTGTTGTGTTCGACTTAAAATATTTCCTTTCAAGAACTCAAAATTCACAAGAGCCACATTGTACATCCTGCCCTAGCAGATAAACTTACTGCTACTACCCAAAGATAAAGGTGTTTTTCTTAGTGATATCTACACCTCTGAACAAATAGATGCAAAAGTATGTAATTTTAGTTGTGTCCCCTTGTGAGATTAAACAATTCTCTTACCAAACAAACATAACCAAAATATTACCAACAAAAAGAGAAAAATCGAACACTAGAAATTGAGCCTTGATTAAATACACATTGCAATTCTGATAAGGGGTTCGCGTACCGATACTACGGATATAACATAACATCATCAATCGTGTGAGGAAAGCAGAATAGCCCGTAATTGCAAGCAACGGCAAAATGCATCGGGACAAAACACACACAGACCTGGTAGGAGGAGAAGGGCGAAGGGGCAGCGGCAGCATCAGCGTCGGCGAGGGAGCGGTAGATGGCGCGCCGCTGGTGGAGGACGAACCCTCCCATGGAGACGGAGCCCAGGGCGAACCCGAGGAGGCGCTCCTGCGCGCAGATCCAAGAACCCAAACCCTCCCCCAATCAATCGATCACCCAGCAAAATCGAACGAACGCGGGGATGGAACCCGACGGGACGAGCCCCGCCCGTGCCCGGCATCAGCAAGAGGACGGAGTCGCGTACCTGCGCGAGGATGCTGATCATCGCGGCGGCGGGGGTGGTGGTGGTGGCAGCGGCCGCCGGCGAGCGAGACGACGAGATTTGGGGGGTAGGTGTCCTCCGCTTCTTCTTCCACGGTTTCCGCGGCCCTGAGCGATGCGCGGAGGCGGAGGCCGGTAAGGTGTGTAGCCTACGCGCGCGTGATGGGCTGGGCCGAAATCCATATGACGTCATCACACGCTTTCGGCCCATTTGACTTCATTTCCTAAAAATATTTTTTTTTGAGAAACTAAAATATATTTTCTAACAAATGGTTTTGTTGTACGTGTTCTCCCCAAATTTTCTCCCAACAATTTATCAAATAATATACTAGTATATAGCTATAATATAACTATATTGTAACTTGCGTGTAACTACAATGTAATTTGTACGTAATTTTCATATAATTTTGTATCGTTAGATATATTTCAATATTCGTGCAAGCATAGAATAGAAGGAGAAAAATCACATCACACACACGGAAATAGCGTGTTACGGGTGGATTTGGTCCCTTAAACCTCAGCTCCGCGGAAATGGCGTGTACGGCAGGATTTTTGAAAGTTGTATCGTATCTAAAGTAATGAAAGAAACAATCTTTCTTGAAAGGATATTGGGCCACGTAATGTGAAAAACAATGACCATTGGATGAATGTTTTGATGAAAGATGGCCATCCGATCATTCACATACATGCGGTAAAAACATGCACTGGCACTTTCCTCCAGATCCTTCTAGTGTCTCCCCCTCAGACATGTGGCAAGCAAGAGACAATGGGCTGCACTAAGATCAATTTTGAGACGTCAAATAAGTAAAATAAACCTGAATGGTTGTTGTAATAAAGATAGAAATACATATTACGGTACTACTGTATGTAACTTACGAACTATTTTAGTTGTAACAAATCAAGGAAAAAGACCACCATAATTGTAAGGAAAAAAACAATCTTAAGATCTTTTAACAAAGATGGCATCTATGGTCGCTCAAACGCGTGACTCTGAGTGGCTAGTGTACATGTAATTTGTAGTGTAACTATTATCCTATATTTACATTGGGATGACAAATGTTTGAAAGAATTTGTCGACAAATGTATAGATAGCCTCCTAACAAAAAGCTGGTCCCAGAATGGAGTAATCTTAGAGCAAAATTTAAGCAAATCATACCAATTCCTGTGAAAATTTTCCAAATTTTATGGTTTCCGAAGAAACCCATCCCAAGCAAAGCACAGCAGGCCATAAACGTACTGGGTGACAGCACAAACCTAACGTTGACCAAAGGTCCAGGGCAGCAGTAAAACATTGTGGATGAACACGAACCAGTGAAAAAGTGAGCATTCCGCGCTGAATATTTACACCGGTGTACGATTCGTCATCGTGGTCATCACTCAACAACAAGAAGCTTTGGATTTGAGCTCGTCTCCTTCCAAGGGAGGAGAAACATGTGAACTACTAGCTACCACAAGGAGAGAATACAATCACCAACAACACAGAGTTTGTTACGTGTCCTATGGCTATTTACACGCCTAGTTCTCACTATTATACACCAGGGTGGTATCCACTGGGCGCCATGCTGCCGTCCATCGGCAGCCTCGGCATGCTTCTCCTGGAGCCCCATTCCTGGCAGCACTCTAGGGCTAGCCGCAGGGCCGTGCCGAGGCCAAGAACTATAAGAACACCTGCAGTTGAGCGAACAAAGACACCAAAATGATCAATTGAAAAAATTTAGTAACTCCCAAAACTGTCATGGCTTTGGGTAGAATCAACGATACGAAGTATGGCGAAGATTGTGATTATGGATGGAAGGTGTTTCAGGTTAAGTACAGGCTAATGGTAGCCCTCTATTCCTCTTTCTATGTTTTCATATATCAAGTCAATGCAAGGTAAATAACAGAAGAAAATTAAATGGTATTGGAGATGCTGTAAACCAAAATATCATTACGTACCAATTATTATGTTCACAGGAAGTGCGGAGACACCAAGAGAAACAGATATCAGAACATCCAACAAGAGTCCGCCAATAAGAATTGCAAATGCAACCCACAGAGGGCTAAACCATCCCTACATACACAAAGAGAAAGACATCATATATGAAGCAGAACAGAGTGAATAAGTTCAGCACAATTGAAGACAGTCACATGGTAGTTTAGTTAGTAACTTCTTTCTGCATCAGTGCAGTCAGATAGTTAATTCATGCATCTGTTTCTTTTTTTATCTGTCTCCAGTTACAAAAATACCCTTTCATGTCCTCCTCGGCCCCTTCCATAAGCTGAATCAACCCTCCAAACCCAATAACTTGTCTGCTCAATGAAAAAAAAGAGCAAATTTTTCACTACTAGCAAGAGAAATTCGGTTTATACTTTTTGCAACACAATATCCACTGAATTTCAGGAGGCCATTTAATTGTCTAGCAGTAGAACATAAATATTTGAAAAGCTCAATCAATTGAAAATGATATGTATAAGGAAGTGTTCAAAACTACAAACACAAAAGCAAAAATATGTGATTTAGCTGGTCTCAACATAGATAGAGTTCAGTCGTTTATTACTTGAGGATATAAGTAATAATGGCTGAACATAGGATGGGAAGTAATGTTTTCCCAAATAAACCTTGAGAACGATATTAGACAGGGTGAGAAATGGTATACATACACTAGCTTGCGTCTCTGGAGGGGGGATATTGACAGCAACCTGCCTGTGTAGCAAACAGCTTCAGTAAATAAAAATAGTTCAGAATAGCCAATAACCATCTATGAAGAAGACTTACTGGCAGATTTCACACTTGTTTGAACCTCTAGTACGAAACCAAACACTAATACATGTGTGGTGAGCCTTTGAAAGATCACCTCGACATCTACACCCAAGGTCTACCAAAGGTTCTTCTGTCTTCTGTTGACATACCCTACAGATATTAAACATTCAGAGATGAAATGAGTAAGCCATTGGCGACAAGGGAAGTCACAGCAATATGTAAATCTTGAAAGTGCATATGTCATCAGGTAAAGAAAGAAAGGGCTTCTGGTTGAGTAATTTAACAACTTTAAGTAATGGTGCAATAACGCATGTTGGTAAACTGAATATGTAACTCCGGTATGGCAGAACCTAACCAGCAATAATAAATATCAGCACACAAACTTATTCTCACAGCAGTCTCATAGAAACTAAGAACTCACGAATGCACGCATGGTGTTCTCCTTAGTAATCCAGAGAAAAGATATAAACACTTGCTTGGTGGAGCTTGAGCTCAAAAGTTGTTCATAAGTCCAAGCAACTTAAATTAGATCAATCGCTAGGGAATTCTTAAATAAAGGTTAACCTCAGCAGCATTGGGGGGCCTAAACTTTAATTAGGGCTTTGTTCCATCTCCCACACCCTCAAGCTGTCCCTTTGAGAACTCGAAATCACAAGTACAAATCATGTTTGCTTTTAGTTTGATGAATCCAGCTGAAGCACGCAACCTATTTATTGCTGTGCAACATCTTGAAACACCAGATTGGTCATACATGGATAACTAGATGAAGGGAAGTAATTGGAAGACTACTGATGAACTGATACTAATCACATATGTGGTAACTGATGATTCATGAGCAAATTGCTCCATTCAGGAGCTACTTTGCAAGTTCTCGGAGGTTGCAGCCAGCAAACCCCCCCAAAATTCATTCACAAACAGCGCCATAATCCGACCACGAAATGCCCAATTACTAAATCGGACCAATCACAGCCACAAACCTTTTCCCCCATCGTCTCCTCGATTCGTGAAGCTCCGCTAAAAATAACCAGAAGCATCGCGCGAGATCCTACCAAGGCCCCAACATTTCGCAGCAGACGAGCACGAGACCCCCACCCACGGCCTACCTGCATTGCTCGTCGAAGCTGTCCGTCCTCGCCAGCTCCGCCTCCTTCACCGCGGCCGCCGCGACCTTCGCCCCGGCCTCCACGGGTGGCGGGGACGCCGCCGCGGCGCCCTTCGGCTCCGCCGCCTCCTCCGGCTGCGAGATCACGATGGTCACCGCCCCCGCCCCCGCCTCCGCCGCGGTGGCCGCAGCAGCCACCACCACCACCTCCTCCGCCTGCGGCCCGGGCTGTTCACCGCCCACGTTCGCCGAGCCCGGTCCCGGTCCCGGCTCGGATCCGGCGGCGGCGACGGCGGTGGCGGTCGACATGGTGACTACCTTGGCCCCGGCCGCTTCTGAGGCGGCGTTCCGTCGAACACCTCGCGTGCGAGGGAGGTGGATGGGGATGCGTGGAGATGTGCGGGGTGGGGGCACCTACTCCCTCCTCCCTGTGGGCTGTGGCTGCTTCCCGGCGAGAAAGGGCAGCGGGCCCACGCCGGCGGGGAGGTGGGGTGGGGGGGGGGGGGATGGAGACGGGTGTGACGAGAGGGAGGCAAAGGCTGCGTGGGTGGGAATCCGGATAAGGAAAATGAGACTGACAGGTGGGGCCGGAGAGTTGTGGGGTTAGGTGTCAGTGAGTATGGGTGGGGAAGGGTTGGGTATGGGGGGTCGTGGCGGGTTCCGATCGTGACTGGAGAGGACTGTAGGAGAGGTGATGTGCAGTTCTTTTAGTGAGGGTGTGTTTAGTTAAAGTTTTTAAGTATGCGGATATTAAACGTAGATTAATAATAAAATAAATTATAGATTCTGTCTGTAACTGCGAGATAAATTTATTAAGACTAATTAATTTGTTATTAGTAAACATTTACTGTGACATCACATTATTAAATTATGATGTAATTAGACTAAAAAGATTCATCTCGCAATTTACATGTAAACTATGTGATTGGTTTTTTTCCATGTTTAATATCCATACATGTGTCTAAACATTTGATGTGATGTTTTTGCCTAAATTTTTATGATCTAAACAAGGCCTGAGTACAGAGTTGCTTAACTTCATTATTGGTATTAATATTATCTGAATCCTTTTGTTTTTTTGAAAATAGTGTGTACTCAATCTGAATCTCAGGTTCTCAACCCATATCGGAAAAACTAATACTAGAAGCTTGTCAAAACTAAAAACTGATGGAATATAGAGTCTGAAATGCTTCTTAAAACACGGTGCTGAAAACACCAACCTTTCCCTTGGATTACCAATCAAATAGCAAGAGAACTGATCGGAACGGTTCTTATCGAGTATTACATCCGCCTTGAAATAACTTAACTTTTGTACATAATATGTACATAGCGACATAGGTTATGTTTAAATCCATGTACTAAAGTTAATTTGTTTTAGGACAATAGCACTTGTGAGGTACTCCATCCGTCAAAAAAAAAATTAATCTAGTATTGGAGGTGATATTTTCTAGTACAATAAATCTTTTGTTGTGCTAGGAAATGTCACCTCCAATATTAGGTTGGTTTTTCGAACGGAATGAGTATGTCTTGATTGATTGAGCAAGATTATGGTTACTCCATCTGTTTCATAAATAATAAATCTAGGATATAATGTGACTACGAATTTGAATAGATATGATATATGCTAGTATTACGGATCTACATAGAATTTGTAAAAATTAGGTTCAGGATAGATAATCTGTGCTGAAATTCATGTCGAAGGCCTCTACAGCATAGTATTATTCATATTTCATAGAGTTCAAGCATGGAATGACCTCGTTCCAGCCGCCCAGTGACCTTTTGTTGCTCTGAAAAAAACAGAGTATGCGTTTTTGTGGTATAGAATGAATGGCCTCTGTTCTTTTCATTTAAAATTGTCCCTCTACCAATCACATGATGACACAACTGTATCATCGCATCTTATTGCCGGGTCGAAAGGGGATGAAAACAACGTCCACAGAGGTTGCCTAGCTAATGCCGTCTCCACTATCAGAAATTCTAAAAACATAACATTGTTTTGTTTTGAGCGGAGAAAAGGAACTGGAAAATTTTGAGTGGCTGTAAGACAATCCACATAATATTGCTTGTCACTAAATAGCCTATCGAAGAGACAAAAATGGGCCAGAAGACAAAGGCACGCTCCTTTTCAATCATTTATGGGGCTCTGCATCATGTGGCCCAGCCCGTTTTCTTTGTTGCTTGATGCAGTTCGAGTCTTCTTTCCTACTCTCTCCCTTAAAAAAACAAAAAAGAAAAAAACAACTTTTATCCATTATATGATTAAACAAAACCTATGTTTAAATTCATATATAAAAATCACCCTTTATAAACAAAAGGGAGTCACATGAAACCTCACTGGACAATAGGGTAGTTACTCACTCTGTTTCAATATATAGCAACTTAGTACTCAATTAGGGCCGATTCAGATTGTAGCCAAAATAAACCTTACCAAATTTTGTCATTGCCAAAATTTTAGCAAGATGGCAATATTGCCAAAATTTTAGCAAAATTTCTTATGTCTTTACCAACTTTAGCAACAAACTAAATGTAGACATTTTTTTAGTAACTTTGCAAAAAAAATAGTATGATTGAAAATGGTATCAATCTGAACAGCCCCTTAGACACCAAGTACTATGAATCTTAATAGGCTTCATCCTAAAATTAGGTTGTTATATTTTGAGATGGCAACATGTGAATTTATAGTATCAACTTGCTTATTCTATGAGAGATGGAGAGTGCTTTCCTATCCTCTTGATGCATATGTGCGCATACGCGGCATGTGCGTGAATGATCTACCAAAATTGATACCTCATGCTTGCACAACTCAGCTTCTTTTTGCGGTTTTATTCTGCCGGAAAAATCAGTGTTTGTTTTTGAAATCAGCGTGAAGCCCGGATAAGTTACGTATGAATTATTCGGTTCGGTTACGTATTATGGTGATCACGTAGGCGTTTTGATCATATGTCCTAGTATTCTTATATAAACCGTGATGTTGCCTTCACATGATATGCGCGAAAACAATATAGGGTTTTGCCTACTCTATACCGTTTCGACGCTCGATCAAAAGAGCAAATCTTTGGAAGCTTCGTCTTTGACGTCCTGCGCAGGGAGAAGGCGCAAACAAGATTTTTGGAAAGTGCTTAGCATAACTACTCATTTTTCTTCCACAATGGCTTATCTTTCTTTTTGTCCGGGAGCTGCATGTTGACATCAACATCCTATACCACGCGTTGTACGTGTGGTACGTGCTGCTATTCTTCGAGACAATCCTCTTCTGCAACAGAATCAGGACTGTTGGTATGTCCCAACCATGTTTTGTATAATTGATCTATTCCACTTTCTAATATATGTTTAGATCATAAAATATGGTTATACTCAGGGGCGGAGATAAGGGTGGAGAAATTAGGGCTTGGGCCCTAGGCTTAGGACCAAATTCCCATTAAAATCTTATGCAAAATACTGTGAAAAACTGAAGATATAAAAGATTTGCTAAGAACACATCGACTCAGCCCTACTCAGCTCTAGACGTGATCAATTCTTGGCTCTGCCACTGGTTATACTAGTTTACTTGTGTAATATCATGACTTATTTATGGAACAAATTAACTCTATATGTGCTTATATTCAGAGTTCAAAATTTCGAAATGAAATTTTCGAATTTCGGTTCTGTCGGACCCTCGATATGATATTATTTCGGCCAGAATTTTTATTTTTTTATTTTTCGTGAATTTGGCAATATTTTGTTCAAATCTGACCAAATTTTGTCTGAAATTTTGGACCGAAAATTTCGGTATATTGGCACCCTCCGATACAATCGCCGAAAACGAAAGATTGAACCTGCTTATATTTCCTCCAATCTGTTGAGCACATACTTCCAAATGCTAAACCGGAGAAGCATGCGCATACCTCGGGCTCTTGGACGATATATAAGCGACTGGCATACCAACGTAAAAACACACCGTCAACAACAATGTTGCGGATAGCCATTTGGCCTCCGAACGCATGGAAATTACCGTGTGATTCCTTAGCCTCGATCGAAGACGGAGCCGGCTTAGCTTATCCTTTTGCGTTGCGCAGACGACTTTGCTGATCTTCTTGCGGCCGGGAAAGGCCATGCATATTGCTGCGGTCGACGCCTTGGGACTTTGGGAGTAGCTATCGATGGAAAATTAAGGAGCTCTTAATTAACCGAAGGCTGATTCAACGAGACACGTAAACTGTAGTACATTACACGTACGAGACGGCCGGACATGTGTACTCGGATTATTTTAATGGACACAAATACGAAGGTAACGATGGTCAATTAGAAGTACTAGCTCCGCCCATGTTGTTTGATATACTATTTTTAAGTTGAGTATTACAGGTTATGTGGTGCGCTTGCATAGAACAAACGTTGCCATCTGGTGGAAATTACGGGCTACTTTAATTCGTGTGGGATGATCGATGGAAGAAACACGTTAACGTGCAAGAAAATCCATCGGAAACAACGACAAGTAGTCCACAGAGATTTTTTTTTAATGAGGAAACAACTATAATATGTCCTTCATCTAAAAATGACCAAAGTACGTACCGTCTCTGTTCTAACTTACTTTCCTCCACCGCAAAATAAATCAATTCTTACTTACCTACCTACTCGTTCTATCTTTAACAAATAATTTATTTGATTTTT
Organism: Oryza meridionalis; assembly: GCA_000338895.3. Taxonomy (NCBI): domain Eukaryota; kingdom Viridiplantae; phylum Streptophyta; class Magnoliopsida; order Poales; family Poaceae; genus Oryza; species Oryza meridionalis. Next base: position 19,071,484 of record CM002533.2, read on the forward strand.
TTTATAGAACAGAGAATACTATTTTTTTTATTGATGAGGGACACTATAGTTTTTTTTCTCAATACAAAATCACATCGGGTGAGAGAGTTTAATTTATTTTGAGACGAAGGGAGTATCAGACGAGTATATGTTCTACAATATACATATTTGGTCAAAACCTTTTCCTGTCGTATATTTGTACATTTCATGATGAATTTACTCATGTATATTTTTTTCATATTAGATGATAATAATTATATATATCAATAATTTAATATTTGACTACACATATTCAAAACCAAAATCTATTTATGAACGGAGGGGAGTACATAGGTACTACTCTTTCAAACAATTAAATTAATTAAGTAGGAACTGAATCACAAAGAAAAATGATAGCTTACTGTCGACGAGTGATACTCGTAAACCGGATGAGTAGAGTATTGAGGTTCGCTGGTACGAGAATCTACGTGGTATGACATCAAGTAAACAAAAGACAAGGATTATAGTTCAGGCCATTTATCAGATAATAGCACAGTCCAGTTTATATGGGATTAATATAGAGAAATCATAGAATACAATGGGAGTAGACGAATATGGCGATACTGACGAGATCATGGTCGATAGACTCGATAAGATCTCCAGGCGACTTGGCTCCGTGTGCTCTGGCTTTGTAAACTGTGGTGGGTGTGTTGGCGATGAGATTCAATGCCCTACACTCCTCCCAGAGGGTCCCTTTTATACTGTGGATCATCTTGGTCTCCTCGAAGACATCAGACCCCGCACGGTACAATAGAAACTCTATCCTTTCTGAGTAGTACTTTGTAAATCACCCGATCCGTAGAGATATTTTTTATAATTCGTGATGGATCCTACAACGCATACGGAAACAACCCATGTACATGAAGGTATACCATACTCGTATATTCTATAAATCGTAGGTTATGAGGTATGCCTTATCCGTAACCATGACAGTTACCTCCTCTATCCCTAAAAGAATATAGTTTTAGCTAGTTAAAAACATATTAAATACTCTAAGAGGTTAAAAAAATACTATGACATTCATCATTAATATAGAGAAGAAACAAGGAGAGGAGAAAACAAGGAGGAGAAAGTATTATTTGTGCAATGGCTAAAACGAGAAGAAAAAGATAATATATATACTCCCTCCTTTTCAGGTAATAATAATTTCTAGCATTACCCATATTCATATAGATGTTAATAAATCTAGACACATATGTATGTTTAGATTCATTAATATATAAATGTGGATAATGTTAGAAACACTTATAATATGAAACGGAGGAAATAATATTTTAGAGAAAAAAAACACGTCTAACCGAGGGAGTAATATATAAGCAGGCATTTTATTCGCGATTTCGCATCGGTTTCTTCGTCAACTGATCCAATTACTTCATCGATCGTCCCTGAATTCAAACAGTATTTACATTATATAGTTTGGCAAGTAACACGGAAATTAACGTCAGCTCTAGCAGCTATATACTCCTATATAACATTCTGCCTGTTCAGACAAAAATTCAATCGTGCTCGATTGACCCCACTAATTCATCCCTGTAACCAGCTACCACTTCAATTTTCCCGCGCAAACGCCTTAATAATTAGATCGAGTACGATAATCTGACGTTCTTGTGCTAACCAAATTATAAGGGGACGATCAGCCTAAGTAGGAGTAGGCGAGTAGGCGTAGCTATCATCCGAGACAATGGGGTTCGCGTACAGGATCGCGAGCGCGTCGGAGTACCTGGCGATCACCGGGTACGGCATCGCGGACGTGAAGCTGGCGAAGAAGGCGTGGGTGGCGCCTGGGCAGCGGTGCACCCGCTTCGACATCTCCCCGGTGAACTACACCTTCGAGGTGCAGGCCATGAGCGCCGAGAAGCTCCCCTTCATCCTCCCGGCCGTCTTCACCATCGGCCCCCGCGCCGACGACGACGACTGCCTCCTCCGCTACGCCAAGCTCATCTCCCCGCACGACAAGCTCTCCCACCACGTCAACGAGCTCGTCAAGGGCGTCATCGAGGGGGAGACCCGCGTGCTGGCCGCCTCCATGACCATGGAGGAGATCTTCCAGGGCACCAAGTCCTTCAAGCAGGCCGTCTTCGAGAACGTCCAGCTGGAGCTCAACCAGTTCGGCCTCATCATCTACAACGCCAACGTCAAGCAGCTCGTCGACGTCGCCGGCCACGAGTACTTCTCCTACCTCGGCCAGAAGACGCAGCAGGAGGCGGTGAACCAGGCGAAGGTGGACGTCGCGGAGGCGCGGATGAAGGGGGAGGTCGGCGCCAAGGAGAGGGACGGGATGACGCGGCAGAACGCCGCCAAGGTGGACGCCGAGACGAAGGTGTACACAGTGAAGCGGCAGGGCGAGGGGGCGAAGGAGGAGGCGAGGGTGAAGGCGGAGGTGAAGGTGTTCGAGAACGAGAGGGAGGCGGAGGTGGCCGAAGCGAACGCTGATCTGGCGATGAAGAAGGCCGGGTGGCAACGGCAAGCGATGGTGGCTGAAGTGGAGGCCGCCAAGGCGGTCGCCATTCGTGAAGCCGAGCTGCAGGTGGAGGTGGAACGGACTAACGCCTCTAGGCAGACTGAGAAGCTCAAGGCCGAGCATCTCAGCAAGGCTGTCGTCGACTACGAGATGAAGGTCCACCAATCTAACCATATACTATCTTTATTTTTTAATATATGATATCGTTAACTTTTTGATAAATGTTTAACTATTCGTTTAATTCAAAGTTTTTTGCAAATATAAAAAAAGTTAAGTCATTTTTAAAGAACATTTGACAATAAATTAAGTTATAATAAAATAAATAAAAATTACATATTTTTTAATAGGACGAATGTTTAAACGTATCTCAAAAAGTCAACGACGTCATATATTGAAAAAATAAAGCAGAGGGAGTACAATAAAAACTTTAAAACTACATTGACTATATGAATGCATGTTTTTTTTTTAAAAAAAAACTTTCATGATCCAATATTGCTTGATGACCTACAAATAGTCAAACGTCGTACAATTTTGACCGATGAAAGAGGGAGGTGAAATTTTTTTTCTTGAGGGGATGTTGAAATAAAATTTAAAAAAATTATCTGGATTTTTCTTCTCCTGGAGAGAAAGATTATATGGATTTTTTCATTAATGTGCATAATTTTGGTTAATATGACAAAAAAACGAGGGGTTGTCCTTTGGAGGAACAAATATACTTTACCCAAAAAAGTACAAATCTTGATTACTTTGATGTGCGCATTTACGCTATGCCACATGATTAAAAAGGGATTTGCTAACTGTTATTCAACAAAAAGTTGGGGAACAAATCTTACTGAATTTGGACCATCTGATGGGCATGTCTTAGAGATTTATACACTAAACTCCCCCTCAAGCTCCGGCAACTCGTAGCAACATGAAGACAACCTCACCTGGTTAGGATTTAGAGCAGGGCAAGAGGGAAGAGGGGCAATTCCATGGCTTATAGGGAGACAAGGGCACCGTTGCCCTAGCGGATGCGTGGTGGAGGTGGTGGGGGCATCGAAATGTAAGTGGCTAGGATGAGGCGGGGGTGTCTAAGGCATGAGCGATTAGGAGAGGAGGAGGTTGACGACGACAGGGCCACCAACAGGGCTATGTGTTGCAAGCAGTGGGGGCATCAACGGGCTAGCTGTTAGGGCGTTCACAGTGCACCAATGTGGCATTCAGCCTCAACACCAAAAACCAAATATTCTTAGCCACGTCGGCAATCCGCGCAGCTTGCTCAAGCCTGCGGAGCCAATTTGAGCCACCCGTTCCTCGTCAGTATCGCAGCGTAGGTGGAGCCCACACTCGAGCAACGCATCGTTGGTGAAGGGAGAGGGAGGAGAGAGACGGGCATCCCCGCGCCAGAGAGGTAGTCGGCCAGGGACCGGGGAGGAGGACCGCCGGGCGCTCGCTGGCTCGATGGGGAAGGCGGCGGGGCCGAAGAAGCTCATCGGCTCATCCTACCGCCTCCGACCCCGCCTTGCTTCCTCCACCTGATGTTGCAGAGAGAGCAGAGCATTGTCGGAGAGGGCGTGCCCCCATGAGACGCCCCCACACCACATGGGAGGGGGCGGCGGTCGTTGCCGACAAGGAGAGGGAGAGGCCCGTGCATGGCACTGCCTCCTCGAGCTCGTTGTCCTCCTCCTCTCCGCGCCGCTGGGCTCATCAGCCCATCTCCCTGATCTGCGCTAGACACCGGTGGAGAGAGGAAAAAGGGTAAAACCGTTGCGGGGGGAGGGGAGAGGTGTCGTCCTCCTCCTCCTCCTCTCCGCCACCGCCGGAGAGAGGAGCGCCAAAGAGGGGAGAGGGAGAGGCACCGGGGTGGAGGGGGGAAAGGGAGGGGCGCCGACGGAAGGGGAGGAAGAGCGGTGCTGGTGTGGACGTGGCTAACACCTGTGAGCGAAGAAGAGGTAGGGTGCAGCGGGGGCGAGAGAAGGATTCACTTCGCTAGCTCCTCCGTGACTCCGTCGGTGCGTGGAAAGGGGGAAGGCAGAGTGGAGAGAGAGATGAAAAGTGGGTGGGAGTGGGACCCATTAAAAATAGTTGCACTGTGAAGTATGTAGCTTGTATCGTTCCTAATCTAGGTGGCACTTGAGGACCAGCAAAACTTGAGGGCACACTGCTACTGCCCTTAGTTGGAGGCAGTCAAGAGCAGCTAGGCGCCTAGGCCACCGCGCGCCAGCAGCAGGGCAGTGGTGGCATCACATCCTTAGAATGCTGACAACGAAAAAGGTGATGATGTGGATCGGCGGCTGGCAGTGGTGGATGGGTTAGAGGAGCTACGGTAGCTTATGTGTAAAGAGGTGGATAGATCCCAACCACTAAAACTAATGGCAAAATTTGCTACAGGATACTCAAAAAATGTGTAATTGGCTGAGAGACACCGCAAAAACGTGACACGGCTGATACTACAAAAATTATGTAATTAGCTATAGGACACCAGAGACAATATTTTATAATTTCCGGGTCAAAGAGGTGAGAAATTTTTCGAAATGGCCAGATTGCCCCTGGCGCCATCTTCCTCCACCTGAAATCACAAAATTAGCTGGGAGCAGCCGCCGCACAAGGTTGTCGACGGCGAGACAGGAGGCGGCCGCGGCGGCGCAGAGCGCGCAGAGGAGGCGGCCGCGCGCAAGGCCGGCAACGGCGGCGACCGCGCGTGAGGCTTGCGACGGCGGTGGCCGCGGCGGCGCGGAGCATGGGCAGGAGGCGGCCACGTGCAAGGCTGGCGACGGCGGCGGCCGCGGCGGCGCGGAGCGCGGGTAGGAGGTGGCTGCGCGCGAGGCCGGTGACTTGAACGCTGGCCGGTATGCTCGAGGCTTGCTGTGGCTGCCGGTCGCTTGCTATAGAAGAGCTTATGCACGGGCACGGTGGCCATGTCCATCTCGGTGACCACGGCCTTCTTCGTCGCTAGCTTCTTGACGACGCTCTGCTGCTTGCCTGTTTCTGTTGCGCAGCAGCAGTTGTTGACCAGCCGCCGACAATTTGATGGGCGAGCCGTGGGAGGAAGATGGCGCCAGGGGCAATTTCGCCATTTCGAAAAATTTCTCACCTCTTTTGACCCATAAATTATAAAATATTGTCTCCAGTGTCCTATAGCTAATTACACAATTTTTGTAGTGTCCATCAGCCGTGTCACGTTTTTACAGTGTCTCTCAGCCAATTACACATTTTTTGAGTGTCCTGTAGCAAATTTTGCCAAAACTAAATTGTGTGGCTCAAAAATTCAAACAATAGAGTTTCAAAATCTGTTTTAGGTTATATAGGTATAGTAAAAAAAATGTACATACATGACAAATCTGATGGGAAAGTGTGTTTTGTGCAGGGTTCAAATTTTCGGACCACAATTTTTGAAGTTTCGGGTCTATCGGACCCAATACAAAATTAATTATTCCACCCGTTTTTTTGTTGTTTTCATATTATTTTTGTGAATTTGGAAAATTTTGTTAGAAATTCAAATTATTTCAAACCGAAACTACTGCAGTTTCCAAAATTTGGGAAAATTCGGTCTTATGGTTACCTCGATAGAAAAATTGAACACTGGTTTTGCGCATGACGCATGCGTGTATGTAGGTGCAAGAAGCGAACTGGGAGCTGTACAACCGGCAGAAGGCGGCGGAGGCGCTGCTGTACGAGCAGGAGAAGCAGGCGGAGGCGCGGCGCGCATCGGCGGACGCGGCCTTCTTCGCGCGGCGGCGCGAGGCCGAGGCGGAGCTGTACGCCAAGCAGAAGGAGGCCGAGGGCCTGGTGGCCATGGGCGACGCCCAGAGCGCCTACCTCTCCGCCATGCTCGGCGCGCTCGGCGGCAGCTACGCCGCGCTCCGCGACTACCTCATGGTCAGCTCCGGCGTGTACCAGGATATGGCGCGCATCAACGCCGACGCCATCAAGGGGCTGGAGCCCAAGATCAGCGTGTGGAGCAACGGCGGCGGCGGCACCGGCGAGGTCGGCGACGGCGGCGGTGGCGCGATGAAGGAGATGGCTGGGCTGTACAAGATGCTGCCGCCGCTGCTGACGACGGTGCACGAGCAGACCGGGATGCTGCCACCGGCGTGGATGGGCACTCTGACTGGTGGCGCCCCGTCGTCGACCAGTTGACCTTGACGCGTTTTCGATATTTCCCGTACTATGCGTCTATGCGTATATTGCTGTGAAACCGTATATATATGTTGTGTGTGCCATGTGCCCTCTTCAGTGTGCGTTGGATATGTATGCTTGTATTTCTTTTGATGATCAAATGTATGTACTGATTGTGTGAAGTTTTACATGATCAGTATATAACTGCATATATATTTTGAAATTTTCAAAGATGATAATTGAAAGAGACCGTCAACGAGCCGAAGCCCTTGCAACCGAGGCCCATAGCAGCTAAATCTGGCATTAATTAGTGGGATACAATCCAATCCAGTCCCCATGGCACTCTTGGCCTTTATTGCCCAGAATTAACAAACGGGACACCAATGCTGAATGCAGCAACAGTTATATATACATATATGCATATATATATATATATATATATATATATATATATATATAGACACACACACATAATATTTAACTTCTTCTTAATTAGATATTAATGGAGTTGTCATCGTGTGTCGGCTGGCGATGGACGACGACGACGTCGATCTGCTGCTCGTCGTGCATTACTACATCATGTTGCTCGGGAGGTGGCTGGCGCGTGATCCCGGCGTGCGTGCACAGTGCCCAGAGGCAGGTGATGAGGTCGGTGCCCCATGAGGCCAACGCCTTGGCATGGCCCTGCACGTCGTTGGACGGCGCCAGGTAGATGATCAGGTGCACCCAGAAGCGCGCCAGCTCGTCCCACGCCTCGCCGGCGGGCTTCTCCCTGAGCCAGTGGAACAGCTTTACACCTCTCCGCACCGTCGGGTCTTGGAACGAATTCCCCCACTGGTCGCCTGATATGGCGGTCTTGGCGATCTTCTTCTTCCTGCACCGGCGGCTCGGCGGGCACGCGCGGCAGCCGCACCGTCTGGACGCATGATCCAGGCAGCTCCTCGTTTTCTCGTAGCAGCTGGACACCCACGTCTCTTCGTCGGGCAGCAGCTCGGGGAGGTGCACCACCAGATGCATGCAGTACTTGGACAGCACCGACGCGATCTGGCGGTTGTCGCCGCCGGCGGGAGGGCGGCGGCATTGTTTCTTCTGGTTGTCCATCGTCGTCTTCGTCTCGAGCAGCTCCGTCGCCAGGTGCCACGCCAAGATGGCCTCGGTGGTGGTCATCTGGTTGGAATCGATGCCTGCAGGAAGGTTGATGGCTCCAGTGCTGCGATTGATAATGTCACATGAACACAAGGCTTGGATGATCTGCAGAGTGGCACTTGCCGGCAGGGTAACCTGGGAAGTCCTTGCAAAATGCTTGTCGATTGGACCACAGGCGTCAAGAATGGATACCTGGTAGATTGTCATCTTGTTTTTGGATGAAGAAAGTAAACAAGAGCGTATGTAGATGACCACGGAATAGATTTTCTGTAGCCACCGTCTACTGGGCCGGTCATAGGAGCACAGCATGCGGACTATGTTCCAATCGGAGAACACAAACGAGGTCAGGAAGTCATGAACCTCGATGAGAATGACCGTGAGCACAAGCAACATGGTCAAGGAGAGGATGAGGGACGGGGAATTCACAGGGGTTCTTCCCCAGCCCATGATTCGGCAATATAATGGTGCTGCATCCTTGTTGACGATTAGTATGTCAACTACGCCAACGAAGAAAAACCCCAAGAAGATAATGGAGGACAAGAAGTTGGTGGAGAAAAGGATAGGTTGGGACATCACCACAGGGGCAGCCGCTTGCTGGTAGTAGTTCTTGAGGAGCTCAAGCTCCATTAGAAGCACTTGGAAAGGCCTTTGGAGTTGATCATGGGATGAGTTGCTGCCTGGGCTAGAGAAGTTGAGTTTGAGGAGGCCGTCGAGCATCATGGCGCGAGCCATGTCGGAGCCGACCTCCACCATCGGGTAGTGCTCGAACCGGCGCCGGAGCATCTTGAAAAGAGAGAAAGATAGGCATAAGTCCTCAAGGAAATCCCCTATCTTGCCATGGAAAATGTGCTTGTGTTTTTCGCGCATCTCCCATATTGTTTTCACAGTGACCAAGGGCCACTCCTTGTTGGAGTCGCTGTTGGAGTAGTCATCGGGTTCGGCGATACAGAGATGTAAATGCTTCTGCTCGTTTTCGTCGCAGTAGGTGGCTTGGTGTTGGTGGCCACCGCCGGCGACGACGACGCGCCTTCCCACGCCGTAGCCGTATCCAGGGGTTGTGACCGGCTTCGGCTTCTTCTCCTTGTCGTTGTCGGGCACAACAAGGGCGTCCTCGCCCATCACCACGAATTTGCAGTTGGACATGTCGTTGGCCGGCACGGCGCTCCGGCCATCGCCGTCGCGGTTGTACTTGTCCATGACTTTCGTCATGTAGCCTGCAATAACAAGAGGGTTCCTCGCCGTGTGGAAGGAGTAGCTGGCGAACCATCTGTTCACAGCGCTTAGCACGAGCTTCACAAAGCACAGGAACCAGAGCACAGCGAAGGTGATGCTCAGGGATTTATCATCTGGCAATTTGGAGCATATGAGGTAGCCGATCCACACTAGGTGACTAGTGTCGTAGGCGTAATCCATGAGCGTGAACCGTCCGATCCCCCTATTGAAGGAGGAGCCATCGGTTGGCAGCAGCATCCCCTGCACCTTCTTGCGGATGATCTCGGCGAGGAGCATCCACAGGAGTATCAGGAGGAGCTCGGTTTTGCTCCGGTTTTCGCTCTGTGAAAAGGCTGAGGAGAGGAGAGGAACGAACTGGAAGAAGGCGAAGTTGAGCACAAAACGCACGATCCGGGTAAGGTCGTACCGGTAAAGGAACAGGCCACCGCTGGTAGGCAGCCGCCTGAAGGAGAGGCGTAGAAAGCCGGTGTTGTAGATGATGGAGCCCATGAGAGCCATGAGCACCACCATGAACGTCAGCTTCATGTTCATCAACAAGGCTTCATGTTGGTCGGCCTGAGTAATACTACGGGTGTTGCCGGTGTTGTTCCGGGAAGAGGATAAAACTCCATCGCACCATGCCTTATTGAAAGCTCGCAAACCGGGAGGGAGGCCAATGCCAACCCTATGTTGAAATGGCAATGTGCTCATGCTGGTCAGTGCATGCATGATCATATGCTATGCGTATGTTCTAGCTAATGGCTATCGCATTTTTGCATGCAAACAAATGCTCGCATGCATACGCGTATATATAGTCCCCGGCAATATAAATATATATTCATCTACAAGATACTGGCCTCCTCATTCCTTGCTTAGTTTAATGGTGCACTCAACGAACGTGCTAGGCATCGTATGCAGATCCGGCAATTTATGCTGCGCAGGCCGGGATTTCACCTAGCTGGCTTCTATTCCTTTTCTCTACAGGCTATATATGCATGATCTGTATCGATGCTTTAATCGTTGTTACAACGAAAGGAACGCGTCGTATGAGGTCTGGCATGCAGATTCTTATTCTATTAATTTAGAGACGGCTCTCTTGTGACAGTTGAGACGATAAAAGACTAATAATTAATGCATCCAAACATTTTTTTTATTACTTATTATTATTATTATTCTTTTCTTGGTACTCATGTAGCAAAATTTCTTTTATATGCGCTAACTATCTTTTTTTCCCACTCACTTCTATTTCTATATCAATAAAAAGAGCTCGCTATTAATTGCGGTTGCACATGCTCTAATCCCCATTTCATTTATTAAGGCTTAAAAGTTCACTCTCCCCCTGCCTAAATTTTTTCTTAAATCGACTTTGCATGCTCTCTATATGCTATTATAAAAGCGAAGTCATCGTCCTCCTCTCTTCATGTAAAATCTCATGCTAAATAGCCACATTACCCAAAAATACCATCTCTCCCAAAACCAGTTTCCCAAACAAAATCGACGACCTACGTACCAAATAAAATAAATGACTATTAATTAGTTTTGTGTTTTTCTCTATACACTGTTGCAACACATTTTGTATTTTTTTTCCTCCATACAGTACTGTTGCAACACATGGGCATCGCACTCTATAAAAAAAATATACAGGAGTTCCTTGCTCATTGTACCAGCAAAGGACCTTTCAACATATACCTTTCCATGTTTGTCATTACATTTGCATCTATACTTGGAAAATAAGTGCAGGAGTTCGTTACTCAGTATAGCAGCAAAGGAGGACATTTGAATTCAACCTCAGGGGCAGATGCTAGCTTGTGCATGCTCGTGCATATTAGAATTAAATACTTATCTATCATCGTAAGCAACTAAAAGAAAGCTAGCTCTGCTTTACTCCATATACTTGTATATATACTACTTTGCTGGTCCATAAATTAATTAATGGTAAATTAATGCGGTATAAACATCTACCTCCATCTTAAAATACAAAGAGTTTTAGACTTGGACATAAATTTTAAGAAAGTAGATAAAATTAAATAGGAGAAGATTAGAATTGGTTGAGAAGATGAAGCACGCAAAGAATTTAAATGATAAAATATTGTAATTAGTTGAGAAGAGAATAAAGATGATGAAGTTGTTATATTTTATAATAATTTTTAAATACTAGAAATTTATTATATTTTGAGATGGATAGAGTACTTATGTCTTGTTAGTTCGCGAAAAGAAAAGTTTTGAGTGTCACATCGGACGTTTGACCGGATATCGGAAGGGGTTTTCGGACACAAATAAAAAAACTAATTCCATAACTCGTCTGTAAACCGCGGGGTGAATTTATTAAGCCTAATTAATCCATCATTAGCACATATGGGTTACTATAACACTTATGACTAATCATGAACTAATTGGACTCAAAAGATTCGTCTCGCGATTTCCGTCATAACTGTGTAATTAGTTTTCTTTTTATCTATATTTAATGCTCTATGCATGTGTTTAAAAATTCGATGTGATGTTTTTAGAAAAAAAATTTGGGAACTCAACAAGGCCTTAATGGGAGAAGAAAGGAACAGAATCCGTTTTCATTCTAGTTGCCTGCAGGGAGACGGGTGCTTTAAAAACCAAGAGCTCGGTTTAGGCTACATGGACAAGTCAACACAGGGCAACTCTAGAGGTGACGCAGCGCTGGAACCCAAGGCTATATTCCTATTGCAAGTTTCATAAGAGTTTAGATGTCACATAAGCTAAATTCATGATACGTCAAGAAATTTATGAAGAGAGAAGGAATGAATTTCATCTAGAAAGGATGATTTTCATCTAGATGAAACTTGGTTTACACACTTATCTATGCAGTGAAACTAGAATGAAACCCCTTTTCAACTTGATCATTTTATCCTATACCTTGGAAACGAAAATAAAACCACATTAATCAAATAGTTTCATAACATCATTCAATAAATAAAAATTGTGGATAGCATATGAAATCATGAAATGAAGCTATGCATCCAAGACATTTGTTTCATTCATCAATCCGAAGGTCTTTTAATTACGTAGCACTCTTGAAAACCCCAAAATAAAACTCTCCACTAGGAATAGTCTAAGTGGCGCAAAAGGTTAAACGTGAATATCTCCTTGATCAAGTTCTGTAGTAAAGGCAGAACCTAAATATTGTTACAACTAAGTATTTTAATTTCTTTTTCCTTCCACTTTAACCCTGTACAGGGCTTTGATTATTTCTAACTCATAGATACTCCCTCCATCCTAAAATATAAGTTGTTTATATTTAAGAGAAAGTCCATGTTTGACTAACAAATAAATATTTCATCCATCTTAAAATATACTTATTTAGAATCGGATAGAACACATCCTAAAATTACTAATATTATGGATCTAGATAGACCCGTAGAATGTGTCATATCTAGTTCTAAATTACTATATTTTAGGACAGGAGAAGTATGTTATAGTTGTGCATGCTATATCATTAGATATATCTGAAAGTGTATTTATATAATAAAATTTCATGGTTATTAATAATATATTAGAAATAAATGATTAAAGACGATGTAAAAGGCTAATACGTCTAGGGGTGGACATTCAATCTGATCAAAGAATTCAGCCTCAGTCTTTGGTCTTTGGGTCTTTGGACAGCTATAGATAAATTGCACAGTAAAATAGTCAAGACCGAGCCAATTTGGTTCCGGTCATGATCACAATTTTAGGAGATAAAAAAATCACACACATTACTAACAATTTTTAGTGATCCAAAATATCACACACAAATTTCAATAAACTTAGTGTCACACCCTACCCTGGCACCACCTAACAGTGATGCCAGAGGGGATGCGTCATAGGAGATCGGTGTGAATAGACTCCCGTAGAACTGCGATGCCAGTACCAATCCTAGCACACGACTGCTGGTACCTGCGGTCAACTTGAGAGGAATCATTGCAACTAATAATATAAATAATTATACCTTTAAGAGGTCACATCTTCGGAATGACTCTGAGAGTGTAACCGACAAACTAGACCCAATCCACAAGCAGCGGCTTGGGATTAGATAAATGGATAGAGAGGTGGATGGATCCAAACCATTTGGAGTTAATTATAGGGGTGGGCAGAATAAGACCGAACCGAAAAGACCAAGACCGAGACCGAAAAGACCGAGACCGAGAAATTCGGTTAGTAGTTCGGTCTCAGCTATTAGAAGGCCGAAATTTATTTGGGTAATTCGGTCATTAGCCTCGGTTAACCGAAAAAACCGAATTACAGCCCAATAAGCTCGAAGGCCCAATAGGCCCAGTAAGCCAAACCCTAGAGGCACTCAACCACTAAGAACAGAGACAGGCACCGCAATCCACAAGCCACAGCATCGCCATCCCCATCCATCGTGCTCGGCGTCGCGTGGTGCGGACCCGCGGTCATGCCGCCTCCGCCTCCATTGCACCGGCGCCGCCTCAGCCCTCTGCCTCCATCGCGCCGCCCTCCAGCCAGCCCGCTCCACCTCGGCGCCACCTCTACCTCGGGTCCTCGGCACCGCCTCCAGCGGCAGCGAGCCCACCTCCACCTCCGCACTCTAGCCAAGCCGCCTCCACCTCGGGTCCTCGGCGCCGCCTCCAGCGGTAGCAAGCCTGCCTCCGCCTCGGCGCCACGGCGCTGCCTCCAGCGGCAGCGAACTCGCATCTGCCTTTTTTTTGTCTCTGAATATTTTTAATTTGCTAGTCGCGTGCGCTGAGATGCTGAGATGCTGAGTCTATCTATTGATCTATTGAGTTGCCTTTTGATTTATCTATCAAATATTTGATGTTTGTTTTTTGTGATTTTTTTGTTCTAACTTCTGAGAACTTTTGCTAGGGTTAGTTCGGTCGTGACCGAGACCGAACTGAACTAACTGAGGACCGAATTGTTCGGTCTTCAGTTTTGTTCAGGACTGATTGGTCTTGTGTTCTTGATAATCGAAATTTTTAATAGACCGAGAAACCAAACCGAATTTCTCGACTAGACCGAATGCCCACCCCTACTTAATTGGGTGGCACAAAAATTTGATTGATAGAGCTTTGAAATCTGTCAAAGGTTATATAGGCATAGAAACAAAGGTATTGTACATGCATGAGGGTGTGTCATTCGGCCTTGTCGTTCTTCGCCCTAATGTCTCATTCTAGGCTCTCCCGATAAAAATCTAGTCTAGGATGTCTGGAATATATAACCACAGTGATGTTCTATATGTTGTTGCCTTCTTGGAGGCATCTTATTGGAGATTATGTTTTCTGGTTGAGAAAGACAATGATTACATACAACTTGAAAGTCGCTAGAAAGAAACAACTATGCAGATTCTCACCAATTATTGTAACACCCTGATCTGACACTACCGTACAACAATACTTGATAGGGACATGTTGCGGGAGAAGGATGCAAGCCACTTCCTACAATACCCGATATTAGTACCAGTCTCAGGACAGGTTAGAACTCATGATGATAGTTATGAATTTTTGCGATCCTTAACATAAACATTAAACTTATTTATGTTAACTTAACTTAAGTTGCAGCACGGGACGATCAGAGAATGCAACTGACAATAAATAAGGAAGCAGCAACAGCAAAAGGAACGAGCTAACTCCCAACTCCCTAAACAATAGCTAGGAACCCAGATGAAACACTAAATCTTCTTCACATCACTTCAAGCAGGGATGTGGTTGCGAAAGGGCATGTAGTCTAGTGGTTACAAGAGTCTCAGAAGCACCTTAGATCCTAGATTCGACTCCCCATGGGAGCGAATTTTCCAGGATTTAACGACATTGTGCTTTTAATAGTAGGCGACGTACCCGTCGACAACAAGGCGCCCGTGAGTTTCTGCGTTCCAGTCTTTGAAGATGCTCATAGGGGTAGGGTTTGCCAGTCCAGTCTTCGAAGATGCTCATATAGATAGGGTTTGCGTGCGTGCGTTCATAGGGGTGGTGAGTGTGCGTGCGTTGTGAGTTTCTGCATTGTACTGTGTAATTAAAAAAAGCAGGGATGTGGTTACCATGGGAGATCGAGCCAAGGAGTAAAAAAAGAAAAGTAAAAGTAATGGCGACGGTGTAATGTCTTACAAAGTGACTTCGTCAATCTAAAGGATTTACCGGTTCAGTTTTCAAAGATGCTCATAAGGATAGAGTTTGTGTGTGTGCGTGCGTTGTGAGTGTCTGCGTTATACTTTGTATTTCAAAAAAAAACAGGGATGTGGTTACCGTGGGAGATCGAGCCAAGGAGTAAAAAAAATGTAAAGGTAACGGCGACGGTGTAATATCCTACAATAACTAAAGAAGGAAAAAAAAAAGAAGAAAAGTGAGAAAAGGAAAAGGAGAATAGATGGGCTAAGTTGTCTGGTTTGTTTGGGCTTGACCCATTGCAGCGAGGAGAGAGAGTTGAGAGTAGGCCCTGTTTCTTTGGGCCAGCTAAGCTAGCGTGCACGCACGCAAGAGCAAGGCCGGTCAGCAAGCTAGCAGCAGCAGCGGTATAGAGTGCAAAATATTAGTACCACCTTGGAGGGAGTGATTCTCTCGGGGAAATATCCGTTTGTTATTTACATGTTATCTAAATAATTATTAAAAAATTAAATAGATAGATTAATATGTAATAGATCAAATATGAAAGTTAAAATTTAACTTCTATAAGTTGCAACAAAAAAGACAAATTAAACTATGGCTAGTAAACATATATTCACATTCAAATTTATTTTTTTCGTTGTAACTTGTAGAAGTTAAATTTGATCATATATTAATCTATCTTATTGATTTTTTTAATATTTTTATAACCGTTTAGATCACATGCAAATAATAAGGGGATGTCTCGAATAGCTTCCCCCACCATGGAAGATTGAAGAAGAAATGAAGTGGCTTATAAGGATGAGTGCCTGAACTTTGCCAACTTTGACTTAAATAAGTTTATGTAAAACGAGGATGAAAACACTGAGTTAAAAGTATATAGTTGTGATTCAATTCAACTCATCACCGTTTTCGGAACTCTAAAAACAGGTGAACATTCTTTTTATAAAATCATATTTAAATAATTTAATGGTGTAGGATATCAGTTATGGCGAAAATGCTAAGTTGCAATGGGAGAAGCATAGAAAGTCATGAGGGGCCAAATCAATCAAACGCCGTGCCTTGCATGCTCACGAAAATAACGCATGCTCACACTCACACGAGAGGCCAAATCAATCAAACAAGCACCGTGCCTTGCATGCAATCCCCCATTGCATACTTGGCCTTATTGCCCAGTTTTAGAGAGATACCGATCGATGCAGCAGCTGCAGTTGCTAGACATTGCTGTCGTCGTCGACGGTGAGCTCGGCCGGCTGCTCGGGAGGCTGGCGCGTGCACAGCGTCCAGAGGCAGGTGAGGAGGTCGCCGCTGCCCCAGGAGAGGCCAGCGCCTTGGCGTGGCCCTGCACGTCGTTGGACGGCGCGAGGTAGACGACGAGGTGCACCCAGAAGCGCGCCAGCTCGTCCCACGCCTTGTCGAACGACGGGCCCCGCCGCGCCGCGCCGCCGGGTCGTCCTCGAACAGCTCCTCCCACCGGCTCGACCGGACGGCCACGGCTATCGCCTTTTTCCTCCTCCGGCTCGTCGGGCAGACGAGACCCGCCTGGACGCGAGGCGAGGTGCAGGGCGCTCGCCGTGTCGCCGTACCTGTCGGACACCCACGTCTCGTCGTCAGGGAGCAGCTCCGGGATCTGCGCCCCCAGGAACATGCAGTACCTGGACAACACCGACGCGATCTTGCGGTCGTCTTCTTTCTTCTCCTTCTTCTTCTTCTGCTGCTGCTGCTGCTGCTGCTGGTCGTCGTCGGCGTCGTCGGCGGCGGGGGAGGGTGGTCGTCGTGTTCGTTGTCGAGAAGCTCCGTGGCGAGGTGGCACGCCAGGATGATCTCGGTGGTGGTCATGGTGCGGAAGTCGAGGCCATCGATGTCGGGTTGGCTGACGATCCGGTGGCGCAGAACGTAAGGCGTCAATGATCCGCCCGGTGGCGATCGCCGGCAGCAAGCCGTCGGCCACCCTTACAGTTGCATAGAGCTTTTGGAGTGGAGAAGCGGCGTCGAAGATGGACATCTGGTAGATGACCATCTCCAATTTGCCCACAGAAAACGTGAGGAACCTTACCCTGATGACAAGGAAGTAGAGCCACCGTAGCCATGGGCGATGGGTAGTACGGTGATAGGTGCAGACCATGCGAACAATGTTCCAGCTGGAGAACACGTGCACGATCCAGAACTCGTGGGTTTCAATGGCGATGACCGTGAGCACGAGCAGCACGGTTATGTAGAAGGAGACGTTGGAGATGGGGCCGTTTCCGGTGGTCGTCCAGCCAACGATTTGGCAATACACCGGCTCACCTTCCCTTGAGATGAAAAGTATGTAGACGACGGTGCCGAGCAGTAGCCACAGGAGGAAGAGGGAGGAGACGAAGTTGACGACGAAGAGGATAGGTTGGGACATCACCACTGGGCAGCCGCCTGCTGGTAGTAGTGAACCAGGAGGTCAAGCTCAAGCTGGAGCACCTGGAAACCCCTCTGGATTCACATCCCTCCAGGTTGAGGACCCCGTCGAGCATGATGCCGCGAGCCATGGCGGAGCCGACCTCCGCCATCGGGTAGTGCTCGAAGCGGCGCCGGAACATCTTGAAGAGGGAGAAGGAGATGCACAGGTCCTCGAGGAGCTGACGCCTCCTGCCTTTGAACAGGTTGGCGTGCTGCTCGTGCATGTTCATCACGTCTTCCACGGTGATCAGCCGCCCCTTCTCCACGAAGTCTATTTTTATCGGCGATTGTTTAAGATTGTCACTTATGAAAATAGATTTTTACAAGCAGTCCTTTTAAAGAGCTACCATAAAAAAATACAGGAAGAAGATAAAGAAACAAAATTATAAAATTTGTCTTATCCCTATCTACCCAATACCCAATCTCCCACCACCCACCACATCATTCTCTCTTTCACACTCTATCTCTTCTAGATCTAGTGGTGGGGCAGCAAACCGGCGGCCGTCGCGCCGGCGTGAGCGGGCTTGGACTTCACAAGGGCTCCGGCGTGGGCGCCATGACATCTAGATGTAAAAAATCATTGTTCTTCACTCATGGACTCCATGTGGGGGTAAAATGGACACCTCGTCCCCGTGTTCCACATTAGCACGTCTATGTGTTATGCCACGTAGTTAAAAGGGCCAAAGTGGTAAAAATTCAAGGACAAAATCTGAAATAAAGTGACATTTTTAGAGTACAAGTCATCTCCTATAGTGGCAATCTGTTAAACTCCCCTGATGACTGCAGGAACAACGGCGGCAGCAAGTCGTACACGCCGGCCGCCGCCACCTGCTGCACCGCGCCTGCGCTGCTAGCACCGGCGTTGGCGCCGCCGGCGCGGCTCCAGGTGCTGATCTTGGGCTGGATGCCGCTCATCGCGCTGGCGTTGGCGCGCGCGACCTCCTCGTACACGCCGCCGTCGATCATGAGGCTGTCCCGGAGCGCGCCGTGGTCGCCGCCGAGCTCCCGGAGCATGGACGCCACGAACTCCGCCTTGGCCTTGCCCACCGTGGCCAGCGCCTCCGCCTCCCGCTGCCTCGCGTACAGCCTCGCGTCCTCGGCCAGCTTCTGCTCGAAGAACTTGGCGCCGGCCTGCGCCTTGCGCGCCTCCGCCGACTTCACCTGCTCGAACAGCGTCGCGTCCGCTGCCATCTGCCTGTCGTACAGCGCCGCGTTTGAATCTTGCACCTACGCCAGCAGATTGAATAAGCAAAACTTCTCTTAGATGATTTGACATGAGCAAACTCGATCCAAGTTTGAATCATGTATGTGTGGCTGTGTGCATATAACCACAAAAATATAGAGATGACTGTCAAAAAAAAAAAGGGAGATGGCCATTTTCATCTCGTGAACATCCCCTTATTTTATGAATGTTGTTTAAAAAATCATTAAAATAATTAATAAAATAAATCAATATGTGATTTATCATTTTACAAACATGTAAATTCAAATTCAACCTATATAATTAGAAAAAAAATAAATTTGACTGGGTGAATTACATGTTTTATTTTAAGAAAAAGACCAACGGCCCAACTTATATCGAAAGCCCAGGAGGTGTTTTGGGTACAACCCAAACACAAAGTTTACAGCGCAGGGAGAGGCGTAGCCTCACATAGACAAAAGACAATTGACCAACTTTAAGTTAACTTTGAATTACACGTTCTATTCAGAATTAAATTTGCTATTTCTGTTTTTACTTGTGTAAACAAATTAAATTTGAAAATGTATATTTGTGAGGTTGATATATTTATTTTTATTCTAATTTTGTTAAAAAAAATATGATTTTTTGGGTGACATGAAAAAACAACAGAACATCACCTTGAGAAATAAATATAGTTTCCCTATAAATACCTGTGTCTCGTACTGGACAGTGGCCTTGCTGAGCTTCTCGGCCTTGAGCTTCTCGGTGAGGCGCCGCGCGTTCTTGCGCTCGACCTCCAACTGCAGGTCGGCCTCGCGAATGGCGACGGCCTTGACGCCCTCCACCTGGGCAACCTTGGACTGCTTCTCCAGCCCGGCCTTCTTCATCGCAAGCCCGGCCTGCGCCGCCGCGATCTCCGCCTCCTTCTCGTTCTCGTACACCTCCACATCGGCCTTCACCTTGATCTCCTCCCTGCAGCCCACACCCTGCTGCCGCGCGGACAGCACCTTCGTCTCGGCGTCCACCTTCGCCGCGTTCTGGAGCGTGAGCCCCTCCCTCTCCTTGGCGCCGATCTCCCCCTTCATCCGCGCCTCCGCCTCGGCCACCTTCGCCTTGCCCTCCACCTCCGCCTGCCTCTTCTGCCCCAGGAAGGAGAAGTAGTCGTTGCCGGGCGAGTCCGGGTCATCGACGAGCTGCTTGACGTTGGCGCTGTAGATGTAGAGGCCCAGCTCGTTGAGGGCAAGCTGCACCTGGTCGAACACCTGTTGCTTGAACTTCTTGGTGCCCTGGAAGATCTCCTCCATGGTCATGGACGAGGCGAGCACGCGGGTCTCGCCCTCGATGACACCCTTCACGAGATCGATGACGTGGTTTGGTGATCTGATCTGGGAAGTAGCAATGAGTTTTGCGTAGAGTAGTAGCTGCTTGTTCCAGGAGCACAAGTAGACAAAATAAAAGGAAGGGATTAGATTGCCAACTTGGGCAGAAAATTGTTCAAACGAATGCTGGTTGCAGATTTGAAACATCTTTAGATTTGAAACTTGCATGTTTGTGAAGTGATATATTACATATTAATTTATCTTGTAAATTTTATTGAAAATTTTTCATAATCATTTAGTTGACATGAAAAAATCTATCCTATGTAGATCTATCCTATGTAGATATATCGTCATAGGTTTCATTAGGTTAGCCAATTTAGGTGACTGACAAGATAAGAACAAAATATATCGACTAACAAATAGCAAAACTAAGATATTTAAGTTTTCAAAAACTCTAACTAATAGTTTTTTTTCAATATTTTTAGTTGGTGAACTTAAAAAAAAAGTAGGTATTCAGTTCTAATGAACATAGGAGTGATTTTACAGTTCTTAAAGAAACACCGAGAGGTACAATATCTTCTAGTATAAAATTTGTTATCTCTCAATATCTTTAAAATTTCTCTTAACATCAAGAACTCGGCGAGACATGGTGAGCGTAGGTAAAAGCAAAAAAAAAAACATATATCTACATAAGCTGTATATATATAATGTATGTTAGTAGAGTATTCGGTAGTATCAATTGTGTCAAAGGGAACATATCATGTTCGCACATCACGCACACAAATAACAAACAAATATCATCGAAAACTCTAAAAAAGTGTACATACATTTTTAATAGGATTATCACCTACATGTGATCCTTATCATCTTTAAATCGATAATATATATAGAGATAGTAATAAAAAAGATAAAATTCTGACATATTTATAGTCTCGGACTTTTTATTTCTATCGTTATGACTAAAATATAATGTATTTTAAAGTTGAGAATTTAGACATGCATATATAAACCTATTAAAAATACATGTATATTTTTCTCTAGTTTTTCTATAATATTTGTTAGTGTGCTGCGTGCACGGAGTATATTAATTATTTGAAGCACGTGTACTAGTTAATTAAAAGAAATAATAAGGGGAGTAAATATCATGCATGTATACCGCTTTCTCATCGCAATCCTCCGGTCTCCGTTGCGTGTCGGCCGGCGGCGCCGGTCCGTCCACCACAGGGTTCCGTTTGATCTTGGGGCTGGGGCCGATGGTGTAGGCGGCGGGGAGCCTGAAGGGCAGCTTCTCGGAGCTCATGGCCTGCACGTCGATGTCGTAGCTCACCGGCGTGGCGTCGAACTTGACGCACTTCTGCCCCGCGAACACCCACGCCTTCTTCGCCAGCTTCACGTCGTCGATCCCCCAGCCCGTGATTGCCAGGTACTCCGACGCGCCGGCCACCATGAAACGCGCCATCTCCAATTCTCGATCGATCGATCGATCTTGTCGCGGCGATCGAGTGAGTTCGTTTGTTGGATCGGCGCCGGCGAGGAAAACCCCAAGTTTTTACTTGTAGCGGCGCACGCCGATCGAGGAGAGAATTGAAGGGAGGAGGATATGATATCTGATGCGATCTACTGATCCGTACGTGACAAGGGCAATGAGGAAGGGAAGACGTTGTACGGTGGAGATGAGATCGAAATCGAATGAGATGTGTCGGACTCGACAACGCAAATCGAACCGGTCGCGTCGTATCGGCTCAGGGTCGCACGTACGTGGCCGGCCTCCGAATCGTATGGGCTCTTCGCCCAAGCTGCACGTACTATGGCCCAAACGGTCTCGGTCTCGCTCACCGTCTCACCGATCGCATATTCGCATGTGGGGCGGCCTCCAAACCGTGTGGGCTCCTACCTGAGCCGTCCCCGACTTGGGCCGTCCAAACGAGGCCGCGTCTGAGCAAAAACCTACAGACCTACTCCCTCCGTTCAAAAAAAAAAACCTAATTCCTGAGTTTCCGTGTCTAACATTTAACCGTTCGTTTTATTTAAAAAAGTTATAAAAAATTAAAAAGATAAGTCATGCATAAAGTATTATTCATATTTTATCATCTAACAATAATGAAAATACTCCCTCCATCTACTTTTGATAGTCATATTTACAAATCTGAAAAATTTATTTTTGATAGGCATATTTCAATCTAATAACCTATCATCTTAATGACTTTCTCGGATTTAATGCATGACTCTCCATTTTTCCACACAAGATTGGTTCCATGGACATCGAGAAATGTAAATATTAATGGATCGTTTGTTTATGAGAATAGAATTGCCTATCCTTGGTCTGTGTGTCAAGATGAAATATGACTATCAAAAATAGATGGAGGGAGTACTAATCATAAAAAAATTTCATATAAGACAGATGGTCAAACGTTGAACACTAAAACCTAGAAATTGAGTCTTTCTGAGATGGAGGGAATACAGTATGTCAGTGGGGGGTACGGCACAGAATACCGATCGGTATAGAGGCTGCCTGATTCTTTCGACTACTCTGGAGTAGAATCTTAATTCTTTCATCCCAGTTTGATCGTTCCCTAAACGAATGGCACCAAGACCAAGGACACTAAAATATTTATCACTCTTAAATTAATCCTCATCGGTTAAGGTGTTTCATCGTTTCATGTCCCGTGGATTGCTAATGTTTTAAATATTGCATGCCATTGCACCAATAAAATTTAATCTTGGTTGGTTACATGCAACATATTCAATGATGCACATTTATTCCTTGCACAAATAAACAAAGAGACACTTGTTAGATGATGATCATTTTAGAAAAACCTCAAAAAGCTTACTCCCTCCGGTTTCATTTTAATTGACGCTTTGGACAGTTACACGCTCTACAAGATATACCTTTGACCTTATTTTTCTATTATAATATATACAATAAATAAATGCATGTTTACTTTTGTTATAGTGTTTTGAAAGACAAATCTATATATATTTTTATAGTTTCTTTAAACTAAATATTTTTAAAGTTATTCATGGTCAAAGTTATAAAAGTTTAACCTCAATCTTATCCAAAACGTCAATTAATATAGAACCAGGGGGAGTAAAGGATGATCAAATGGGATAGAGGGAGTACTACGTTGTAAAACCTGCGGTTTTAGGTTCCTTCCACTCAACCAGTAAACCTCTTTTGATCGATAGAAAAAACATACAAATTAATTTTGAAGTATTTCAATCAAAGAATTACATCGTATCCTGTAAAATTTCTAGGAAATGGACAACCTATAGGGATTTTGATGAAAAGTTAGCAAGAGATGCGGCCTCTTAGAAAATTTCAGCTCAATCTATATCTCTGATCCGATTCCTGTGTTTTTCCTGCGCTCTATTCCAACGATCATTTCGGTGTTTTTCCTAAAATTTACAATCCTTTGTATTGAACTTAAATTCCTGTCAAAATTCTACGGTTTTCTATTTATATATTCCTTCGTTTGTTTCAATCATACGTTTCAAATGAGCCTTAAGTTTTGAGTTATACCATATCATAACATAGGAGTTTATTATCACTTAAATTTTTCTTGCATGAGAAGGCCTGTCTATTGTTCCCAGATCGCAAAGAGGAAAAAAAAACATCTACTTGATTATATAACTTTCACGTTAATTTGCTACTACCTCTATTTTTTATGTCTAAATTTGACTTTTGTAATGTTTTTTTCTTATTTGTATAAATAGAAAAACATACAAGCACAGAAAGTCTTTTTAATGGTAGATTTAGTGGTACTTTTTCGCTTTACGTAATAACTAAGTAATTGAATAAATAGTGTTGGCCAAATTTGAGGGAAAAATAACTGCATTATCTCTACTATGATAAAAATTGAAGATGTTTTTGCCGGTATTGGTACGTCATCCGTATATGAGTCGGTTTTTAAGTTCGTTTGTTTTTGAAAATATATATCCGTATTTGAGTCGGATTTTAAGATCGTTCACTTTTGGTAATACAGAAGGAATCATATAAGAAATCTGTTTAAAAAAACTCGCATGCTAACTTGAGACGATCGGACTCATAACTGCAGCTCATGATTTTCTAAAAATATATATATCCAAGCCAACTCCCTCCCACAGTGAATTTCATCTTAACTAAACCATATAACAATAATAAGATTAAAATAGACTTCACCCGTTGCAACGCACGGGTATTTTTCCTAGTATATTCTAAAAAAAGAGGTAGTATAATTTACACATTATTTAAAGAGATTTTTTATGAATTGATGATTGTTTGGTTCTAAAAATTGCTATTGTTGAATGCGAGTTTTGACTTTGGACTTTAATGTTTCCTTTTGCTTTGACATTTGCCCATTAGTTTTCTACTCCCTCCATATATCAATATAATTGTAACCTAGTACATATGTGACATATCTTATAACTATCTGTCTAGATTCGTAGTCCTAAAATATAAGATTTATAGTCTTAAGATATGTCACATTTGTATTAGGTTGCACTTATATGGGTACGGAGGAAGTATCAAACTAGATGTTTATATGATATTAATAGAAGTAACATATAATAGAAATAGCTTGTAAGATAGCTACACTTTGTATATTTTTTTTTATCTCTAACCAACTATTAAAAAAGCTATAAATTAATTAAGATGATGTGGTTTATAACAATGTAAAGTATATGGATCGATTGATCGTAAAAAAAACAAAATTAAAGTGATATGGCTCAATGAGAGAAGGAAAAGAAAGAAGGTATCGATGGTTGCACCTATATTGCTACGGAGGGAGTATTAAACTAGATGTTTATATATGATATTAATAGAAGTAACATATAATCGAATAACATGGAGATAGCTAGCTACACTTTGTATATTTTTTTTATCTCTAATCAACTATTAAAAAGTTATAAATAATTAAGATGATGTGGTTTATAACAATTTAAAGTATATGCATTGATTGATTGTTCGAAAAAAAAAACTTAAGTGATATGGCTCGATGAGAGAAGAAAAAGAAACAAGGTAATATGGATTATCTACTTATGGAACATTTCCCTCAACTTCTCTATATAAAAGTTTTGAAAAAAAAAATACCGTTTAGGTGTAATAAATGAAGAAATAGAAGTTTGAGAAGAGATAGTATAGAACACCCCTTAAATAAATAATATAATCCAAAACTATTACACTCCAATGCCAACACGACGTAGTCTGACACAAAACTGAAAATTATTATACTCTATAACTCCAACAGGATGTACTTTGACACAAGATTCCGAATTATTACACTGTAATGCTATAATACGACGTACTTAATGACACAAAAGTGTTGGTGTGGCTATCTTAATTTGTTCATTACTTGACGCCGTCTTTTGGCAGGGAGCCCATCCACGCCGGCGGCTGCATGCCGGTCTGCTCGTGAACCGTCGACAGCAGCGGCGGCAGCATCTTGTACACGCCGGCCACCTGCTGCATCGCGCCGCCCACACCGGCCTCGCCGCCGGAGCCGTCCGCGCTACTTCTGATCTCGATCGGCGATTGAGTTCGACCAGCAAAACCCAGAAACCCTGATGAGATCTACGTCTACCTGATGACGAGACGAAGGCTGGTAGCCGCGATCCTCCGTTATATAGGTGAGACGGTACGTATTAGTATGGGTATCAATCTGTTTGATTTGTTTCTTAACCAACTCTGCATATGAATTTTGTGGGTATCGATTTCGGTTGATTGGCTTGTTAATTAAGTTTAGGCCGAATTGGAGTTGTGTTAACTAATTGTAATCTGATTAATTAATCCACTGCTATCGTACAGAGGCCCAACAGCATATATATAGTTAAATCGAAACGGTAGTAATCGGGTACAGAAATCTCACACGTTAATTAGTGAGTTTGTCAATAATCCTGGCCATCCATTTAGGTGTGACCGAATTATAATTACTTCGATTAAAACAGAGTCCACATCTATTATATTGTGCTATCCGAATTGTATACTTCGATTAAAAAATAATCTCTACTAATCTAGGTGGAACTGAATTCTAATGTTTTCAGATTAAAGGGAAGTCCACATCCGAATTGTAATTAGTGCTAATTTTATTAAATTCTAGAAGTATCAAATCAATATTAGAGTCCAGGATGAATACAATGTTGATCCCTCCGCTTCAATGAATAAAAAATGTATTCAATGATGTATTTAATAAAACTAATTGGATATTGTAGATAAAACTAATTGGATATTGTAGATGGCGTTATATTTCTATATAAATTTGTTTATGCTTTAAAATGTTTGACTTATGATAAACTCAAAACATCTTACATAAGGCCTCCTTTAATTGTTGAGTTAGTGCACTAGCTAATGCTTGTTCACCTCATATAAGAGATAGCAAAAAGTTTACTTTTTTAATAGATTGTCTCATAGCACATTGTTCAAAATATTTTGGGTTCCACAATCTCTCTCACATTTTTTTAAGAGCTTAGCTCTTGAAGAAGAGATAGTGCATTCTCTCTCTTTATCTTCTCTCTCTTCCACATCATACAAAAGTTGATGTAGAGATTTATGAGCTAGCTGACTCATTCTTGTTGGAGGAGGCCTAATATGGAACAGAGGTAGGCTTTTTCCTCGATTCAATACATAATGACCGAGGCCAACTTTGGTTGGTTAATCCAATGGTCAGCAAGTATGGCTTTCTAATGATGATTTGGCACGTATTTCGTGTATATCTCACAGGTAGATTTAGAAAACCCCGTGAATTAACTTTGGTTACTGGTTTGGTTTTAGTTGTATTGACTCATCGTTTGGTGTAACTGGTTATTCTTTACCCTGGAATCAAATTGGTTACTGGGCAATCAAAATTGTGATATGTGTACCTAATGCTATTCCCGTAATAGGATTATCTTTAGTAGAGTTATAAAATGGAATTATTTATTAATTTCTAGTTTTAGCATTGTTATAGATCATGAAAACTATTTTAGCTCAATATGGGAATTTCATCCATCATCATTTTCGCCCGCCGGATTATGGTTTGTGCACGGTGGAGGAAGAGAGATGCCAGGAGTGGGGTGACTCACTGACCGGGCTGACAAATCTTGGCCCGGGCACGACCGGGCCTAGGCCATGCCTGGCCGAGCGGTCCATTTGGCCATCTATAGAGGTGAGTAAGGTGCATTCACGTCCAAGCTGCACTGGTGGTGGCAGGATAGAGAGAGAGAGAGAGAGACTAGATTGGCCGTTTGATTTGAATACAAGATCAGTCGTCTGAGATTTCGGTATGTATAATAATTTGGTAGACAAAGAGAAGGAATAAGTAAAACACCAATGCATTTTATCCTCACAAACATATTCCGTTTTTCATCTATGCTGTGAACCCACTTTGACATGCTTACAATACTATATACATCCTCAAGACTCAAATCTTGCAACAAAGCTCCACTTGCTGATTGCCTCTATGCTCAATGCTCTTCTTTCCATCGACCATTTTGCCAATCAAACAGAAAGCACATGACTGCAACTCTGAATGTATTTTTGCAATTACAACTACAACTACAAGTTCTCCTCAAACATTCAAGGACCAATCGTAGTTCAGATATGAGATGTTGATCGCCCCACCGTCGTTGAGGAGGTGTGTCAAGAGCCCAGCTTTGGTCGGGTCCAAATAGTTCAGGATCCACTTGAGGGTTTCCCTGTCCTGCCCGAAATCAACACTGTACCTGCACACAAGGGGATGGTGATTCAGAAATTCTTCATGGTGCAAACACGATGACTGAACTCATGATCAAACTAGCTGCGATGAAGTCTGAATTTCTGAATAAGTTGTTCGTCTCAGTGAAAATTCTGAACAATAATTGCCTGAATTGGGGATGCCATGAGATTATGAGAATGAACTGACCATTTGATGATTCTGGTGAGGTGGACCGTCCGGCTCTCGAGGTCGATTTCCACGCCGCCGTTGAGGAAGAACTCCCTCGCCGCGTGCCGGAGCTCCGGCTCCACCCCCTGCGTGGAGAAGAAGCGCACAATCGGGCTCGACCTCGTGGCGTCACAGAGGCCGAAATGGACCAGCGGGTTCACCTTCCCCTGCACCAACTGCACAAGCGAAAAAAAATTTCAGCTCCTCTCGCCATGGCACTCGGTGAATGAATGCGTGTGCTTACCTCGAGCCTCTTGTCGGACGAGCCGAACGGCTTGGCAATGGTGTACGGCTGCCGGCGGTTGGACCGGAGGATGCCGTTCCTGATCGTCGCCAGCGAGTACGGGTGACCGCCGACGACGTACTGGAAGTCGGAGAAGGAGGACCGCCGGTCGATGGCCCCCGGCTGGCCGACCCTGACGACGGCGTGGATGGCCATCGCGTTGTGCAGGTTCAGGAAGAACGGCAGCCTCTCCTCGGCCGGGAGCGCCGACATGTCCACCCTCTGGAGTTCCTGCACCATGTTCGCGTATCTGCGTCGCAAGAACTATTCACGGTCACCGACATTGCCGGGTAAACACTGCTTGTAGTTGTATCCAAGCAATGGAAGAAGCAGTTGTTACCTTCTGAACTCCTCGCTGGCGGCGATGTGGCTGTAGTCGAGGTGGCGGCGGTCGTCGGAGGCGTAGGCCTCCAGGATGGCAACCATGATCTTGGTCATCCTCTGTCCGATGGCGGCGGCCAGCTTCGGCTCGCCGTCGTTGGTGGCTCCCCTGATGAAGTTGTAATACTTTGGGACGGCAGGGTCGTGCTCCAAGAACCGGTACAGGTTCTGGCTGCCATCCTCGAAGTCGTTCTCTCTACACATACACCATGACACCAATACATTCAGATTCAGTCATCCATGATTAGAAATTCAGAATGGGTCGTGTGCGCTGACCTGAAGACATGGTGGATGAAGTGCTTCCTTGCCAGTTCTCTGCCGATCTCCACAGCCTACAGACAGAGTTAACAGTTGCTTTGGATGTCAGTTGTTATACATGAATAACTGAATTTCTGAAAACGGGGACAAGATAATCCAAATCCATGCATTCCACGCAAGACTCCAATGAGCAGGACATGAAGTCCGGGATCTACAATGGATAAGGCTACAACACTCAGGGCCCTTTGAATCGTAGGAATGAAAAAACGGAGAAATAGAAAAAATATAGGATTCCGATAGGAATGCAAGTGTAAATCAGAGGATTGCAAAACACAGGAAAAACATAGAAATGATCGTTTGATTGGACCACAGGAAAAATAAAGAAATCGGATGAGAGAGATAGACTCAAAGGATTTTTACCAAGAGGTTGGACCTCTTATTAAGTTTCATCCAAAACCTAGATACAATAAGTCATTCCATAGGAAATTTGTAGGATTTGGAAAACTTTAATCCTTTGAACAAAGGGCTACATAGAAAAATTTTCTGTAGGATTTCAATTCTATGAAATTCCTTCATAATTCCTTTGATTTAAGGGGGCCCTCAACAGCGACAACAGAAGTCAAAAACTGGGTCAGGAATTTAGATAAACCCACTAATAAATCGCACAACTGCTAGTTGGGTCGGTGCTTAACCACCAAGGAGGAAGCTAGGACCAATGGACACGAGCTTTTCTTTCGGTTGTCCATTCACCTCACCCCCACTAATCATCACTCGTCAGAGACGCCACAGCCCCACTAATCTCTAGTCAAATGCGCCAGATTTTCCAGCAAGCTCCTCCAGATTTGCATCGACCTGACCGAATAATCCACTAACCACCTAGACCTGGTACAAGTACACCACGAAGTTCGCGTTGAGCCGAGCATTACTTCCGTGTGACTTGGTGCAGCAACCGCCAACGTGGTCAGCATAAAATTTCGGTTGTAGTATAAGTACACTACATAAGCACGACCCAGTTCGATTAGGCAAGGTCAAAACATACCCCCGAAATGTGGGCCCCACTTATCCGCACATAGCTTTTGTACGACGACTAGTCTAGCCGCGGCGCTTCCCAGGAGATCCGTGGCGATCAAACAAAAGCGAGACAAAATCATGTGGGACCCGGATGGCAGTGGCACGCTGATACTGTACTACTACGCGCCAAGGCGATGAACCTTCGGGTGTCGGAGGTGGGTCCCAGAAACGCAACCAACCAAACCGAACTCTGCATAGTAATGTGGGCCCGGGCACCTGGCCCGTTCCGTTACGTGCCGGGCCGCGCCCGCCTACCCGTTGCGGCGTGACGCGGGAAGTGAAAATGGCCGGAACCCCGGTGGGGCCCGTGCTCGCGGACCGGTTCGGTACGGCAGCACGTAACGCTCCCCCACACGCCCGGGTCACGTGATCCTAGGTGGTTTTGCAACTGGGCCCCTTGCTTTCAGTGTAAATATATTCTAGTAGTGCTCTACTACTTCAACATTATCTATGGGGTCGGGATATGGTGCCACAAGAAAGAGTGTTGCCACAGGCCAAAGATGGCAGCATCTGATTTTTGCCGCCTTAATCCAGGTGGAATTTTGTTTGTTTCCTTAATTTACGTGCGACTTAAATGTACTAAATGTATGACAAAAGTGCTCACTAGAGAGTGGTACTACCAGTACATCTCAAGAATAGCAAGTTTAATAATTAATAAACATTTGTGAGGATATGTCAAAACAAGCACCACTACACTCCACCAAAAACCTCATCTTTTCACTTATACTTATACTTATCAACTAAAATTTAGATTTTTAATTTTGAATTTGAAGCTGATTATATGGTTTTTTCATTGAAGTTTGTTTTTCAACCTTCGCTTTTAGATCGCTAAAAACACGTATATAAAAGTTCTATTCACAAATTAGTTTTAATTTGCAAACATATTTTGCTTGAATTAAACCATCCATTTTAAGCTTATAATAATCCCAATGAAAATGGCACTCTCCTCTAACATTCCATAACTATTTACACCCAAGCCCTTTAGTCCAAAAACAACAAGAACTATTCATGCTTCATGCACAGTTCACCAAAGATCAACGAAGCGCCTAAGAAGTTGAGATTTAAAAACCCAAAGAGAATAAAAAGTCAAACGAAGAAGCATCGTACTAGTAAATGATCAAGTGGTACTGACCTTCTTCCTGCTGCATTCCAAATGGTTCACGATGCCGTCGACCATGTCGGCGCCGGAGAAGCAGTTCTTGACGAGCTTGAGCCTCACGATCCGGTCCTGTATCGGGAGCCTGTGCCGGAGCACCCTCACGATGCCCACCATGGCGTCCTCCCTGTCGCCGCCCTCCTTGCCGGGATCGTTGTCGAACCCGTACACGGGCACCCGCGGCGCGGCGTCGGGGCACCGCCTCCCGGCGAGGTCACGCACGCGCCGCTCGAACTCGCCGCTGTTGCGCAGGGAGTTGAGGACGACGAGGCCGCCGAGGAGCTTCTCGTTGAGGAAGATCTGGGGCACGCGCGCGGAGGCGCCCGCGCGGGAGGCGAACTCGGCCTCCCGCTCCGGGAAGACGTCGAGGTTGATCTCGACGTAGGGGAGGGCGGACTGGCGGAAGAAGGCGCGCACGGCGGCGCAGTCGCGGCAGCCCGAGCGGGAGAAGAAGCTGACACGGCCCTTGATGTGGCTGCCCGAGAACGAGTAGCCTTCGTCGCCGCCGCCGTGGTGGGCGGCGGCGGCGGCGGCGTCATCGTCCTCCTCCGCGTCGGCTTCGATGGCGTCCTTGAGGCGGACGGTGACCTTCACGTTGGGGAGGTGGATCTCCTGCACGCCGTAGGTGTCCATCCCCACCGGAGGAGGAGGGGAGGAGGACGCCTCCTTCAGCGAGGAGATTCGCCGGGTGATGGCCGACGAGAGCACGTCGCGGCGGTCGCGGAAGAACCGCCCGATGGACGCCACGTCCACGACGACGGCGGACGCGGCGGAGTTCACGGAGGCGGACCTCTCGACGGGCCTCTGCTCTCCCTCCTCCACGTACCCGTCGGGCGCCGGCGCGGAGAGCGTCCTGGTCAGCCCAGGCGGCGCCTCCGGCTGCGGCAGGTGCGGCGGCGGCCGGAGCACCACACCCTGCAGCATCTTCCTCGCGTAGTACACGTCCTCACCCCCATCGACGACAAGGGCCTCCTCCCTCCTTGGCACGTCCGCCGGAGCATCCTCTTCGTGCTCTCGCGTGAGTTCGATCTCGGCGGGCGGCGGTGGCGGTGGCGGCGGCGCGGCGAGGTGCGGGAGCGCGGTGAGGTGGGCGTGGTGGTGGTGGTGGTGCGGCGGTGCGAGCGGCATGGCCACGAGGGTCTCTTCCCCCATCTCTCTCGCGCCTCTGGGTTTACGAGGAACGGAACGGAACGGGGAGGCTTGGTAATAACGGGATTTGGGATTTGGGTTTCGATGGGCGAGGCGATCGAGGAAGAGAGGTGGGGGGTTTATGAACCCGCCCGACCGAGCCACGGATCAGATCAGGCGCGGGCGCAACGGGAATAGATTAAAAAAAAAAGATCGGAAGCGGTCGCGGCGCCGAAACGAGCGCGCTGCGCGGTGCGTGCGCGGGCGCGACGGGGTCGTGTCGTGCGGTGCGGCTCGGCGATGCGTACGCCTTCTTGGTTGGTTTCCATCGTTTTCCGCCGCGTTTTTGGAGGGGAGCCCGAGCCGAGCCGCGCGTCACGGCGCGACGCTGCACGACGCCCTGCCGCGCCGTGGCGCCGCCACCACCACCACCACCGCCGCTTGACTCGACAGTTGACATCAGGTAGGCAGGCATGTTGGCACGGGCGCACGGCTTCAGATGGCGCATGCGGCGGTGAGATCGGTGGCGGTGCCATACCAGTAGCGACTAGCGAGCAGGGTTCCCTTACCGATTGACGCAGTTACATTACCCTCGCGGTAAGGTGGTTACCGTGAAACATATCGTGGTTTTAAGAACTGAAAAAGTTACCGTGCATGGTAACCGCGCGGTTTTGTAAACCCTGCCAGCGAGAGAGTGAGCGACACGGGCAATGCAAATGCAACGGGGTTGATACGCCGCTGGCTTGGCTCGTTCGGATTGATTGGCCAACGGAGCCGGACGTGTACCGATGTACCGTATACGCGGCGATGGATGGGGCGAAATGGGGATTTTTTTTTTTTCTCTTCTTTTCGGCGGAGCATACGAAATGTCAAGGTTTCCTGCCGCGGGTGACGGGAGCCGGCCGTATGAATCCCGGTCGTTTTCATCACGGAGAAGACGAGTCGCTAGCTACAAGACTTTCCTCTGCTTCCTGCATCGGTTTCGCCGGGGAGAAAATTGGACGAAGGCCCGAGAGCTCAGTCTGTGCGAAAAAATATGCAGATGTGCAATCCAAAATGGTTGGTGTAAGCATTGAGTATTTTTGGCCTTCGGCCATCAGTGGATGAGCAAATGGTTGGCCCATATGCATTTTAACTGTGCCATTTGGTTGCAATTGAACTGCTTCCAGATCGAGAGTATATGTATCCATATTATATAATTGTCACCCCGTCAGAGAAGGTAGCCATACAAAAATAATGCGTATCATCTGGTTATGATGCATGTATCGATGGTTCCAAGAATTAGCCACTCATGTTGCTTCTGAATAAAAAGAATTAGTATATCTTATCTAACTCGCTTAACAATTACTAACATACTAGGAAAAAAGTTAGACAATCAAGGAGGAACTTGTTGTAGAATAATTAAGAAGAAAATGTGAGCGTGTTAGGAGTTAAACAAAGGCTATGTTTGGATTCCAGTGATGAAAACTAATTCCTCCCGCACGGAAAACGGAGCGGTCCATTAGCGCGTGATTAATTAAGTATTAACTAATTTTTTTAAAAAATGGATTAATTTGATTTTTTTAAGCAACTTTCATATAGAAGTTTTTTGCAAAAAAACGTATCATTTAGTAGTTTGAAAAGCGCGCACGCGGAAAACGAGGGAGATGGGTTAGGAATGTAGGATGCAAACACAGCCAAACAAGACCTCAGCCCTCCGGTTGAAATCACACACTCCTACCACTGTGCTAGCAAGCACATCTCAAAGTTACCAGTACCAAGTCAAATACTAGTCAATTGCCGGATACTGAAACCTGGTACTCCATCATATGATCACAGGCTCGGAGAACCATCCTAAAGCTTGTAAGGTAGAGTTGTTGAGACTTGGACGCGAATTCGAGACCATTTCAATCGCGAGAGGGGAAACTTGTGTACGCACGCCTAGCCTGACTCACGGGCTTGCATGCAGTCCGCACAAGAACCGTTCAATTTGATTTCGTTTCAACATCAACACGTCAATAGGTGAAAATCACTACTATCTTTTTTTTTATATGAACGCAGGTTTCGACGGCCACCAGATGTTGAGGGGAAACTGTTTTAACAGCTCGAGGAGATGTCCACCCGTTGATTGGATGTTATCTAAATAGTTATGAAAAAATTAAAAAAATATAAGCAAGATAGATCAATATATAATACATCAATTCACAAACATGCATGTTGAAATTCAACTCCTACAAATTGTAACAAAAATAACAAAGAAAACTCAAATTACTAAATGTATATTTACAATTAAATTTGTTATTTTTGTTATAACTTGTAGAATTTGAATTTGAACTTGTATGTTTGTGGAGTGATATATTACATATTGATCTATCTTCTTAATTTTTTTAAAAATTTTTTGTAATCATCTAGTTAACATGAAATAAACGGGTGGACGTCCACTCGAGTTATTAGAATCCATCTCCGATGTTCAGAGCTCTGTAATCTCTGTATTTTATTAGCAGGTTTTAGTGTCCTGATGGTTTTCTTCTATTACTAAAACGAGAGCTGTTTTGATTTGGTTTCGTTATTAGATGGAAATTATGAATTATCTATGTCAATACGGCGGCATATAGCCATACGGTGATACCAATACTGTGGTTTCTGAAGGAAAAGAAAGTGGAGTCAAAGAAGTGTGAATTTTAATTGAAGAACCATAAATATTTTTCAGATAAACAAGTATTGAGCTTCCGTTCGAAGATCTAGGACCAGTTGACGACGGGATAAATAAATCTGAGACACTTGGTTGTTCTTTAACACGGATTAGTTAACACTTCATATCAGTGTACTTGGTACCTCTGCTAAATCTCGAGAGCTCGTTGAAGGTGGCACATGCAGGCGATGCAGGAACACCAATTTTTTATTTTTATTTTTTAAGGAAAAAACATCATTTTTCAATGAATTCATTTTTTAAAAGGAAAAACCTCATTTTTTAATGAACTCAATGGATTTTTTTCATGTTTTGGAGTATGTTGGACACATATGCCAAATAAATAGACACGGATAATTAGTAGCATGTACTCAGTAGTACTAGTACTATCCCCTTAGCCAGGATTTGGTTTTGACTGTCAGATTAACCGTAAAATATCATCCTCTGACTCAATGTTGCAACTATGATCGAGAAAACTTCTCGTTGACATGTTCGTAGAACGCATGCTCATGTTGCATTCACCGCACAACGTAGCGATCTTTAATCATGTGGTGATGTGATTAGCATGAACTTTTCAGATCAATGCACCTTTCTTTTTCAGCAAAATTTCAATTTGAGCACAAGGGTCTCTGTATCATGTGAAGGCAGCATATGCAGAGACAGAGTCTTCAGGACACGGCCCTGGCACACGCACAACATAGACAGATGATGATGCGTTCATTGCGTTGATGCATCTGCCATTTTTTTTCTGAAAAAAAAAACTCTGACAAAGACATGACGAGCAATCCGAACCCATAAGCCTTAGAAAATTCAGACCAAAAACATAAATAATCATAGTATCCGCTTGAATGCAGATTTCTACGTGGGAGGTCATACGTTTGATAAATTTATTTACTGAATATGTCCGATATTTGATTCTGCTAGATCATAATTCATACGTGCTTGATATAGCTGGATGAAACTCCGTTTGCTACTAAAGAGGGATATTGTCCTGTTAAATAATAAAGAGATGCGAACCACGTTTCAACACGGCAAAATGTCATGAAAGCACGGACGTCCAGTACACAAAGTAATCATACTGCCATCCTCATGAATAACTATCATGCAGCTGAAAGTACATCAGAAGGTAGCATAGGACGTACAAATTTTTCATGCAACTGCTACAATTTCTGGACGGTGAGAAATTCGCAAGTCAACGGTAAAAGAGCACTTAAAAGTGAGAACATGCTGGTACCTCAACTTGATGAACCTTATATTCTACTCAACTTGATGAACCTTATATTCTACAGCCATACACATAGTTATATTCTACAGCATACACAGCCATACACACAGTTATATTCTACAGCATACACACAGGCCATACACATAGTTATATTCTACAGCCTACACACAGTCAGTACTGTGAAATCTCACGAATTCTAAAGTTGCTTGAAGTTAGAATTCTGAAGCAACTTCTTTACCAGGTACTTATACTTATATTTCTACAGCATACACGCAGTCAGCACTGTGAAATCTCACGAAGCAACTTCTTTACCAGAATTATATTCTACAGCCATACACACAGTCAGCACTGTGAAATCTCACAAAGCAACTTCTTTACCAGAATTATGTGTAATCTCACGAAGCAACTCTTTACTAGGTAGCAAGATTTTAGAACATTAGAATGCTGAAGCAACTTCTTTACCAGGTAGCAAGATTTTAGTGACATTAGAATGCAAGAGCATTTTAGTGACATTAGAATGCAAGAGTTGCTGTTCTAATAATGGTCATGGACCCTCTCGCGAATTCTGAAGCAACTTCTTTACCAGGTAGCAAGATAAGTGACATTATAACGCAAGAGCTCTACTGTTCTTATAATGGTTATAGTTATGGAAAAATTAAGGCTGGGGCAACCAAAAGAGGCATTTAATTGATGTAAAATTCCACCAACATACCAGACCAAATCCTCGTACATGACAAAACCGAGCACTGACACAAATAAGGTAGGTCAGAGGTTTTTAAGAGCGGAGGTCTCTAATGGCAATTCGCAACTTATAATCCTTCACAGGAGAAGATATGCAACAAAATCATGATTCCTTTTTCTCTTCTGCTGCCTCCTCAAATGTCTCACCAGGGACAAGCTCAGGAACATCATCATCGTCATCCTGAGCAGCTCCAGCACTGGCACCAGCCTCTTCACCAGAAGCACCAGGAGCCTGCTTTTGGAATTGCTCTGCAAGCCTCCGCAGATTATCCAAGTTGTCAGGACCTGAATAGGAGGAATAAACAAAGGTAAGCGAAGCTTCAACAGCTTTCAAAGATGAGGGTAAGTTATGGCCCAGTAAGTTACTTCAACATTTCAGTAAATTTTAGTAAATAAACAGAGGCTGAAGCATCAAGACAACAATAGGTGAAATGTTGGTATTGCTTATTATAAACTTCTAATTGGATCATTATTCATGAAACATTGTAAATTGCAACGAGAGGCATACCAAGTTGGTTGATAATTGATGGCAGCAGATCCTGCAGCTCTGTACAAAATAAGGGAAACATAAAATTATTGTTATGTAAACACAAGAAGTTAATAATACAATTTTATAGAGCTAATATTATATTACATTGAGCAAAAAAAGATGTCTGAGAAATGGAAAGTCCAAATTAGGTCTTTCATACATATACATACTATGGGTAGCTATTATCTACTCTACACAGGAAAATAGAACAAAATGACAGGCTGAAATGTTGTTTTAAGATTTATTGATAAAAGCTACATTAGAAATGAAGTACAGGGCATGGAGAACATACTCTTTGTTTGTGGAGTTCCACTGACAACCCATGTATTAGCACCAATTGAAGCTTGCACTGGAACAAAACCAAGAAATAAAATATAAGAAAGCAAGTAGATTACTAATCGTGTAGAACTTGTATTTTAGTATTCAAGTGATCTCACCTTTAGGATTCAGAAACTGAATAACCACATCATCCTTGAAAATGTTAACCTCTTCAATGCCAGGGATGGTGTTTACTCCTACTCTTTTCAGAGTGCTCTGAAGTCTTTTGTCATCTGTGGTTGTAGTCTTATGGACTGCCTTCTTCTTTCTGTCACCAACACAAAACTTATCATAATTAGAATCCTAACAGCACTAGTATGAAACATCATGACTAGTGAGTAGTGAGTAATATACATCCTTTCTGACAATGCATGCTTAGGTGACAATTATCCCGCAAGATTATTATCGGTAAACCATTAGTAGTGGTCATATGTTATCTAACAGTGTTTCTTATCTTTAACCCATAGATAATTACCAAGTTAAATAGCCTCAAGTCCCCTCATAGTTAATATAGAGTGAAATTATAGCGAGCAAATGAATTTATGGAAGGAAATAGCAAGCATATAGAATTGGATATATATTTATTAATGTTCGTCTTATCGTAATACAAAAAGAATATAGTGCTACCATGCATATCACTACACATACATCAAAATGCACAAAAAAAGCATTAAACATATACACCACTAGCCCAACATAAAGAAAAATGAATCAAACACAATGGGCAGCCACATGTAACCATCAATATGCCGTATGCTGGTTGCAAATATAATAATAATACACACCTGCGCACGCTACCCTTCCCCCCGGTGCGCACAGCACCTGCCATCTTCTTGAGCTTGTCAACATTCATCTGCATAAGACAATAGATCAGTTCTTTCAGTAAAGTATGAGACAAGCCAAACTTAACTAGCTACAATCCTACAAAAAAGTATATCAACAGAATAAGTAACAGAAAAGGAAAAAAAGTAAAGAACTTCTGACCACAAAACAAGACAACCCATCATATGCACCATAAAAGGCCAACAACAGCAGGTTCAACAAAGCAAACACATAGCGTAATGAATAATTTGCCAATACAAAAGTAGCTGACATTGATGAAACAGAAACACCGCAAGTTACTAAACGCTCATGTCTGAAGCAACACCAGTCAAAGATACTAGCACACTATCATTGATCTTACTACCTGGCTAAAGCTACTTGTTCATTCCAGTCTGTAAAACT
Organism: Oryza meridionalis; assembly: GCA_000338895.3. Taxonomy (NCBI): domain Eukaryota; kingdom Viridiplantae; phylum Streptophyta; class Magnoliopsida; order Poales; family Poaceae; genus Oryza; species Oryza meridionalis. The sequence goes on from CM002533.2 coordinate 19,110,275, forward strand.
ACCGACTTGCCATTAAGCAGATTACTCAATGCGCCCACTCGTTTCTTCTAAGAAACCGAACCCATTACGTTCTGTAAAACTATCCATTTCGCATTAAACAGCTTACTCGTCGCGCTCACTCATTTCGTCTAAGAACTCCACTCCAACCCAGTAAATCTCCATATTAGCTCCTCAATATCTCACCATCACCAAACCACTCAACGACCAACTAAACTAGGCACCACGCCTCCCTAGGCCACGGCACCCAAATCTAGCAAAAACCATCAACACTATCCACCAAACAGCCACAGCGCAATCGACTCATTCCTACCTTCTATAGCGATTCCCCTCACGAAAACCACTTCGAACGATTGCCGGAGACGCGTCGCCCCAGGCCAAATCTTGCAAAGGCTCGCCTACCTAAACCAGCCGAAAAGGCACAGATCCAACCACTCACTCCCCTAACCACAAGCAAAATCGCAACGGAAAGAAAAACATACTTGATACTTGACGGGAGAGCTAGTGACGCCGGAGTAGCTCACCTTGGCTGTGGGGAGGAGGGGGAGCCGCGGCGGCGGCGGAGGCGGAGGCGGAGGCGGCGGCGCGGTGGAAGGAGAGGATAGGGGGAGAGGAAAAGGATAGGGCTCGAGGGGGGAGGCTGCCTGCGAGCTCTTTAGTTTTAGGGTTTTAACCCTTGGCGAATCCTGGCCGTCCGATCCATCATGGGCGGGTGCGTGGAGGGTTTGTGGCTTTGTGCCGTGTCTCAGGTTAGTCAGGTGCGTATTCGTTCATCTATGTTGCCGTGTCGGCTGCCTGATTCTCGCAGTCTAAAATTACACGAGTACTTAAGATTTCTTACTGTTTTTTTACTAACCAATCTTACGTTTTTTGACGCAAATATTTTTTTTGACGCAACGACCAATCTTACGTAACAATTCCATTTGTAATATAGACAAGACAAAGTGTTCAGGTAGTGTTTTTTTAAAAAATGAAAATTCGTACCACCACTCCCACAATCCTAAAAATAGTGTTAGTAGTATCCACTTCATTAGATCAAAGGCAGAAAATTCTTGATGTTTCCACTTCATTTCGTTAGACAGCAAGCATGCCTCGGTATTCACAAATGTTGCTCCGAGATACAACAATACAGCTAAAAATTCACTTCGGCCGTCCAGAAGAAAACCATCCATTTCAAGACAGGGAAACAAATGCAATTTGACAGAAGCGGCGGCCTTATTACATCATCAATAAACCACCTCATTATATGTGAGGCCAAAGCATATAGTTACATGTAAGCTAAAACGCTGTGGGATAGATATATTTACAGGTGATGTACACTCCTGAAACCAGCTAACTCACCAAAAGAAAAAGAAAAGGCCACTATAAACATAATCCTAGTTAATGGATTTGTACTATACTGCCTAAACACTCGATTTGCTCTACTCAAAAAAACAAGCCCACCTTATCTTTCAAGCTGCTCTTCTTTTTCGTCACAAGTCCCTGTCTTTGAACATCACAGCTCAGGTCTTTCTTCTCTGTTGCATGCTCCTCCTGCCTTTGAATATCACAGCTCAGGCCTTTCTTCTCTGTTGCATGTTCCTCCTGCCTTTGAACATCACAGCTCAGGTGTTTCTTCTCTGTTGCATGTTCCCCCTGCATTTGAACATCACAGCTCAGGTCTTTCTTCTCTGTTGCATGATTTGCATCCTGGACAACCTCTGGTTTCTTTTCATACCCTGAACATTTACTCAACAGAGGACCGAAAAATATGTTTAACATATCCTGAGCAACATCACATGTTGCGGTGAAACTTGGCGTACATTGCTGTACTTGTTGTTTGTTGATCTCATCTCTGCTAGGCTCACTTGGAGCTGTATTTGTTTCAGATGTGTCTGGCAATCCCTTCATTGATTGAGCATTCATCGTTGTGTCTGGCAATCCCTTCATTGATGTAAAATTCCTAGTTGTGTCTGGCAATCCCATCATTGATCGAGCATTTATTATTGATCCTCCTATATCTGCCTCGGTGGAAATTGAAGGACTGCAACGATTCTCATTGTATCTGGCTGTCTTTGTTGTTTTCACTTCATGCTGCTTCAATCTATCAGCTTTTACATACTGCAAAATGCAAATATATCAGCATATCTTCACAGAACCCCAGCTTGTTTTTAAAACAAAAAAACCTTCCATGAAGGGTTACACATTACTGCCATTTGCAAAAAAAAATAAAAAAAATCATTAAATGAAAAATATGGGCTTGTTTGGATTGAAGCCAATTTTCACCCTCCAAAATTTTTGGCAACTACAATAGTATCACAAAGATGTTTGATTTGCTACCATATTTTGCCCACAGTCCCACACTAGTACAAATTCTATACTACTACTACTATCAAATTTGGTAATGGCACAACTACCAAAATATGGTAGGGCAAAATTTGGCTCTAAACCAAACAAGAGCTACAAGAATAGGTGGGACTATTCAACACAACATTCAATTGCACCAAAAAAAAAACATATAAAGGGTCTAAAATCCCATATAGAAGCTGTCATTAAAAAACAAGAAAAGACAATTCTAAGAATAACATTTTGGCTGCAGCGGAGTTAGAAATACCATATTATTCTTAGCCATGGCTCCAAACTCTAGACTATGTTGAAGAAGATAGGTTTATCTATAGTTTCACGTTTTCTGTCTTCAAAACTTACATCCACAAATTTGACAAGATGCAAGCCTAACAACATATTACCTCCTCTAGTCCAATTACAACTATTAAAGCAATACACAACGATAGAACCATGAGGCTCATATATTTATCCACTTCTTTTACAAATCGGATCTTCACTGTAGTTGTTCCGTGCATATAAGCACAACAATAAAACCTTGATCTTCCACATTTGACATGGCAAATTAAGCTAGAAAGAAGGGTATACTAAATGTCAAGTGCAAACAATTTAGGTAATTTAAAATTAACATGACTTTAACTGGAGTTGAATCAATGATTGAATATTCATACAATATGAGCAAGCTAAATAGCTGCACCTTGGGGGAAAAAGAATACAAATTTGGAACGCTAATAAAATGTAATATAGTTTACCTCTTCAGCTATGCTCAAAAGATCTTCCACAGTAAGCTCTATATCATCATCAATTGATCCTGACGATGATACTTCTGGTTCCAGTTTCCGTTTACCGCTGTTCTTCGGAGCAGATCTCCTGCTTACTTTTCTTGCATTCTTATTAGTTATTCTTGCACTCTCTCCATTATCATCTTTGACAGCATCCACGCACTTTCTCCTCACCTTTTTCCAACCCTGACACGGCTGCAAAGCTCCCAGTTCATCCGCATCCTCTTCATCCACAATTTTAACCTGCTTTCCCCTTTTCCTTTTGGCTGGCTTGATCTGATCCAAATCAGCTGGTTGCTTATTGGATTCCAACACCGGCTCACTCCGATATCGAGTCTTTGACACTTCATCGTTTGGCTTCAGCATCCATGCGGGGAGGCAGCGCCTACCATTATCTTGTGAAACCGTACATGCTTCAGCCATCTTCTATGAAAGAGGATTCAAACCAGGGGCGGACCTAACATCGGGCCTTGGGATTCATCTGAAGCCTCAAATTTCTTGGAGAAAAAAGAAGTTATCAGTTCTAGGTTAACACAAAAGAGAAAAGCATCCATATCTAGAAGAGCAAAGATTGGGTCAAAGGCAAAGAGAGAAGGTGTGGCCGTGTGGGTAGAACGAGAGGGGTGAGAAAGAAAGAGGATGCGCGTCCGCGCGGGTGCTCACCGGAGGCGGAAGCAGCAGGGCGCCGGCACCGGTGCTCGGGATCGGCGCGGCCGCGTAGGCGGCGGGCGAACTCGATCGCGAAGGAGACCTCTCCGGGAGGCGAGGCCGAGGGGGACGGGGAGATTGGCTTGGGCGGCGCGAGGAGTCAGAGGCGAGTGTGCGCGGCGGCCGGAAGCAGCAGGACAGGACGCCGGTCACCGCTGCTCGCCGTGATGGGGGAGATCGGCGCGACGGCGGAGGCGGCGGACGGAGGAGATGGTTGGGACGGGGTCCCACGTTCCCCGGCCGACGTTGTTGAGAGTATGGGCTTTCCGTAGTCTGTTCCCGGCCCGAGGCCCGGCTGAAACGAGCCGAACAGGGTAAGAAAAGGTTCATTTAAACTCCCTCGACTATAGATCGGATCTGATTTCCCTCGACTTTGGCTCTGTTTACGAGAGCTGGTTTCCAACTCGGGGCTAGTTTGATTTGGTTTCAAATTGTGCCCTACTATATTGGTAATTTTTAATAGTGTTTTTAGTTGTTTGGATTGGTGCCAAATTTTAACAACGCATCTCTTTAGATAGAAAAGTTTTGGCCATCTAAATTTGATAGTGCCAAAAGTTGCCCAAACTTTGGCACTACCAAAATTTTGGTATGGCACCAAACCAAACTGGCCCTTCGTACTCTCGTTTTCCGCGTGCACGCTTTTCAAAGTACTAAATGGTGTGTTTTTTAAAAAAATTCTCTATATGAAAGTTGCTTAAAAAACATATTGATCCATTTTTTTTAAAAAAAATAGCAAATACTCAATTAATCGCGTGCTAATGAACCGCTCTGTTTTCCGTGTTTACTATTTAGGTTGGGAACAGAGCCAAAATCGTGTATATGTTTTAAGGGTGATTTTGTTCTGCATAGCATAATAAACTTAGTCTTTATGGTTAGTTTGATCATATTCCTCCAAAATTTCCACCTCCAACTAAACTGAGATTAAAATGCTCAAACATCCTAAACTCCCATAGTCACATTCCCTCTCTCAAAATTCCCCCCCTCCCCCCGCCCCGCCAAACAAGCTATCTCGGTTCGCTGCACACGTCCTGGCCCGACCCAATTTATCCTGAAATTCTCATCACTGAATCTTGCCACCATGCCTTTTCACGCCCAGACGACGACTATGGCGAATTCTCCCTAGTCCTATACGTTCAGTCGCTTATGGAAAGGGACTTCGATCGGCTCCGCGCGCAACATGTGTCCATACGAATCTCAAAGCAGCTCTTCTACCTCAAGCACACAAACACAATCTCTCTCCACTGCCTCGTTAATATTACCTCTTTTTTAATATATGAACATTCGTTTTATTCAAAAGAATTTTACATAATTATAATTTATTATATTATGAGTTGTTTTATCACTCAAAGTACTTTAAGCATGAATTAAATAAGACGGATGATCAATCATGTGTTTAAAAGTCAACGGCGTCATCTATTAAAATACGAAAGAGTATTCATTCTGCTCTGCACAACGAAGAGCTCAGCCTACTGCTTGACCATGGGTGAAGCAGCGCAACAGGTTGCTGGCATGCTATTGAAGTCACGCTCTAGCTTGTTTCCTTCCCGACGGTGAGGCCTGGTAATCGATGAATTGTTCATGCACCGCCGTGGTGATACCTAGCCACGCCGTTAGAGCAACACCGGTTCTTAGCCATGGGCATATGATGGCGGGGGAGAGGTTGGTGTTGTTGCCAGGACTGGGGAGCTGGACCAATGCAAGTTGACTAGTTTGTGGGGGCATCGACGGCAGGATGATATGCGAGTACCGCGGCGGACAGAATAACAGCAGTGGCGTCAGGTCCTTCCGCCCAGGCTAAGAGGAGGCATCGCAGGCGTCATCCTCCTCGCTCTACAAGGCCAGGTCACGGGCCCTAGGCGCGAGCTCGATAGGGTTGTCATAGTTGGCCTCCGGGTCCAGGACGGTGATTGCGACGTCGCTGTTGGAACCATCCCCCCTCGCTGCAATTGCCGCCATTGCCAACCTCAAGTCTTTTTTTTTTCGGGGAGCCAACCTCAAGTCTTTGCTAACCTGAGGATACCGATCTAATTAGGTTGAGGCCTTCGGGCTAGGTTTGGATGTGATCTATTAATGGAAACATATTATGAGAGCTTACACAACGACCTTGTTAATTAATCGCCCATGCGGGGACAGAGGGCGCCGCTTGATCGGACAAGCGCTTTGATAGACGCACAAAAAAATTGATCTGACGATCAGCATGCGGACAATCGCAAGAAAATGGATTTTGCGCTTTGGTCGACGACCAACAATAGAATCGGATGCATGAGGCACATGGACGGGAATCAGATGCAACGCTAGACGACGTACACAAATTTATCGGAAACCTTGCATATTTTTTAAGTAGGTACATATGTTAAAAGTTTGCCTTATCGACATCTTTGAAATTAAGTTCATATTGACTTCAAAACCAATCAAACATTCAAACCTTATGTTTCCGATTCCATAATACTGAGGAGAGTCCAAATGCGACATTTCTGGAAGCTTTTGCTTTTGCAGTTAGCCGTCATCAGTCGACTGGAAACTTACAGTGAACTGAAAAGAACCCGATGGATATCAGACAAAGTTCAGCAAGTAATATATACGCACTCTTTTGTCAAAGAAAATGACTTTCTACCATGGATATTCTCTCCTCCTGTTTCATCTCGCCAAGGTTATTTTGACTTCCCTTCAGGTCATCCCCGGCCCATTCGTGGAGCGGGCGACCTGGCGATTTGCGTGACGTGACATGTTGACCTTCTCCATGCTGGAAGCTTGGAACAAAATGTCCCCATGCCCACTTGTTCACGATGCGAGACTACGACTTCGGCAGGGGTTATTTGTTTGGTGGCCAGGTTTACCACATCAAATCTTTATATGCGTCACAATTTTTTAGATTAGTGTTTAAGGCCATCCCCAATCTAGAAACCATCTACTAGTTTCCATAATTGCCATGTCAAATAGACACTATGCATAGAAACTATCTATCCAATGGATGGTGTCTTCAAATTAAATTCTCATCCAATCATCTATATTCTCTCTCTCCTTTTATCTACATATCATTTTGTTTTCATTCTTGGTTCTTGTGTAGAGATGGTTTCTTGCATGAGAAATGGTTTCTTCATCTTTTTACCTCTCTCCTCATTAACTCTCTTGCTACATCACATTTTTGCTTATGTGGCAATATATTAAATGCTATGGACACTAGATGACATGGAGGGTTGGGGATGGCCTAATTGGTTGAGTGTCACAGTTTAGTCAAGCCACACTTTATCAGCATATTGTCACACGCATTATACTCTTATTTTCTAGCCAAAGCTTGCCATAGTTATGACACACTTTATGTGGCTTGCTAGAGTTATAACAAAGTTAGCATCCATCTAAACAGTAAAATTTCTTTTTTACTCAACCTATGAAGAAAGTAACACATAACACTTTAATATGTACGATAGTTCAGCTATAAATCTTATCCATACTTAATTTTAACAAATATCTCAACGATTTGATTTGGTTCGTTGGAAGTTACAAAGATCGAGATTCGATCACACTGTGGCCCTTCAGTGTTTGTAAAACGTTATTACAATGAGACCTAATTAGTTCCCAACTTTTTCTTTAAACTTTTAACTTTTTCATCACATTGAAACTAGTCTACACACATAAACTTTTAACTTTTTTTCAAACTTTCAGTTTTAGTCAAATTTCTAATTTTGGCGTGGAACTAAACACACCCTGGATTTAGTACATGTATATTTTCCATTCAAGTGGTCGAGTTGAAAAATTGCACTCTTCTGTAGTTTTGCCAAAGAGTAAATTTCACAAAACTACATGTATTTTGCACAACTTATCACAAAACTACAGATTTAAGAGCTTGTTTCATAACACTACAGATTTAGTGTCTTCGTTTATCATAAAACTACATGCACTTTATATAATCTATCACAAAACTACAGATTTAAGAACGTGTTTTACAAAACTATAGATTTAGTGTATTCGTTTATCATAGAACACACATTTAGTGTATTCATTTGTCACAAAACTACATATTTAGTGTCTCCATTATCACAAAACTACATGAAAATCATGTAGTTTTGTGATAATGAATACACTAAACCTGTAGTTTGTGATAAATAAATATATTAAATCTGTAGTTTTGTGAAACAAGTTTTTAAATTTGTAGTTTTGTGATATATTGTGCACCGTACCTGTAGTTTTGTGATAAACGAAGAAACTGAATCTATAGTTCTATGAAATAACTTCTTAAATCTATAGTTTTGTGATAGATCGTGCAGAATATTTGTAGTTTTATGAAATTTACTTTTTGCCAAACCACACCTTTCACTAGAGTGAATTAGGATTCTTCTTCCACATATTTATTTGCTCTCTTTATCTCTAAGGTATGGTGTCAGTCCGCAAAACCATAAGCTCCCTATGGATCATGGTAACGAGATCGACACTGCATATTATCTCGATCTAGCTCATTGATATTTTTAGACGAATCATATGATTCATATCACGTTCAATTGTGTAGCCTGATAACCTTCAATCAACCCGAGATCTAATACACCGAGTAAGCCAAAGAGAGTATAGTTCAACCCCATTTCTCTTCTGCTGTAAGTCCACGACTCGTTTTCTTAGCCACTGTCTAATTCAACCTATTTCTTTTACTAGTAATTCACGAGTCATTTTTCTTAGCCGCCTATATTGGTTTGTCGGAAAATAGAACATTTTGAAAGGGATGTATATCATTGCAACATCTGTTTACTAGAAAATGACCCATCAATTGGAACACTTGATTTCTCAAAACTCAAAAAATAAGTACAGTACATGTTGACTACTGTTGAGTTTTGGCATCCAATAATTAAGGCATAAGCGAGTCAATGCCCGCAAGCTTAGCAGCCACAAGGTAAATTCATGAATTATTGAAAGGAAAAAAAAATGCCACGCAATCGGCGTGGTCTACACGATCAAGTCTTATATGCTACACGGTTCATCTATAAACTTCAAAAAATAGCTGTCAGTTTATCTATAAACTTTAAAATGGTATACCGTCAACATGTAGTGGGTCTATTTTTGCAAAAATGATTGCGTATTCACACACAAATGAGTGGGTTATTATAGTCCAAACTGCAGAATTCCGTTTAATCGTATCTTTTAGGGTGGATATGGTCATCCAATATTATCCTTATAAAACCATATATCAGATTTTCTTGTATTATGTGTGGTTGTTTGGATATCATATAGGAGTATATTTTCTTTCAACGATAAGAGGTTCTCTTAAATTAATGCAAGTATTTTGTTTTTTTTAAAAAAATCACACAAACTAGTTCAATTTTTATATAAATAATTTCTTAATTTGTTTCGTACAAGGCCAGCTATAAATAAATGTCTAGTTTGATTTAAAATATTAAGCGGGTTATTGTCGTGGATTATCTGATTTAAAATATTAAGCGGGTTATTGTCGTGGATTATCTGCTTAATTATAAGAATAAACTAATTATTCTAAGAAATAGACTTAACAAATATAACTTAAAAAAATCGCAATGTAGTAGAAAATAATTTCTGAGTAAACCTACTATTTTCTCAAATGATGTAGCAAACAATTCTGTCAATATTCAAGTGAATAAGTTAAAATGAAATTTTATCAAAACCATCTAACCGATACTCTTCCCATACCAAGAGTTTGTTTGGTTGAGAACTAATATTGCCACACATTTTTTACTAAAGTGGCCAAGTTTAGTCTTGCCACACATTTATGGCAAAACAGAATAATAAACAAAGCTTAGACAAAGAATAATAAACTAAGCTTAGACAAAGATAAAAAAAATACAGTGTACGGCATATGAGTCAGGTGATTAAGACTTAGACAAAATAAAGTTGTAAAGAAAAATCAAACACTAGTATTTACAAAAATTATAATATGCGTAAGATTAAATACAATAAATTTAGTTGAGCATATGCCAATGTCCCCACCATGTCATCCTCCCATTATTTATACCTCCTCGAATCAATCGCGTCTCCTTCCACTGCACACTTCCTCGTTCCTCGCTTCGCAATCCGGCCAAAAACCCAAAATCCATCCCCATCACTGCACCCTCCCACGCGCGCCGCTCGCCGCGCCGACTTCTCGTGTTCCACTCCACTCCACCCGCCGCCGGCCGCCACCGCGGCGGCGCCGAATGGGTCGCCTCCTGCCCGCGCCGGCTATGGTAGTGGTGGTGGTGGTGCTGCTTGTGGTGGTGGTTGCCTCCCCGTGGGTTCCGGTCGCCGCCGCTGACCCGCAGGCCACGCTGCTCAACCTGGGGTGCAGCCAGTACAACGCGACCCCGACTGCCGCCTTCCTCGCCGCCCTCAACTCTACCTTCGGCGAACTCCGCGCCAACCTCTCATCTGGGGGTGGTGGTGGTGGTGGTGGTGAGGCGGGTGGGTTTGCCACGGCCGCGGAGCCGCGCGCCGCCGCGCCGGCGTTCGCGATGGCGCAGTGCCGCCCCTACGTCACACGCGGGGACTGCGTCGCGTGCTTCGACGCCGCGGCCACGCGCCTCCGCGCCGCCTGCGGCGCCGCCAACGGCGGGCGCGCCATCCTCGACGGCTGCGTCGTGAGGTACGAGAGCGCGGTCTTCTTCGACCAGGCCACGCTCCCCGGGAACACGCAAGTGTGCAACGGCTCCGCTGTCGCCGGCGGCGGGTTCGCGGACGCGGCGCGGGGGCTGGTCGGTGACCTCGTGGCCGCCGTGCCTCGCGCCCCGGGGCTCGCCGCGGCGGCCGCGCGCGCCGGCGTGTACGCCGCGGCGCAGTGTGTGGTGACGGTCGGGGAGGGTGGCTGCGCGCAGTGCCTGGAGGTGGCCGCGAGGAACATCGACGGGTGCCCGCCCAATTCCGACGGCCGCGCCGTGGACGCCGGCTGCTTCATGAGGTACTCCGATAAGCCGTTCTTCCCCGCGAATGCGACCGTAGACCTGGCGCCATACTTGCGATCTGGTGAGTTCACTTCAGTTACGTATCATTTCTTCATGGTTTGCACGAATTGTTTAACCTAAAGGCTTCATGAAGTGCGTGGAGAAGTTTTTTCTAATGTGCTTTATACTAGGCGTGCGTGGAGAAGTTTTTTCTAATGTGCTTTATACTAGGCGCCTAGGCCCATGCGTGCAATCGCGTACATATTTGTTATTCAGTTTGAACATACAAGCTGTATAATTTATTGACACGTTACCAAAGAATTCTCTGCTCATTCTTAAAATCCGGTATTCTGCTTCAACGTTCATTAGCCTGATATTAGCAATTTAGCAAAGATGTTTTGGTAGTCTATTTTTTAATGTTTAGCAGACAACTTCTCAACAACAATGAGATTTTCTTTTTTGCAAGGATATTTTAATCAAGTGAAGACAACTTCTCAACAACAATGAGATTTTCCTTTTTGCAAGGATATTTCAATCAAGTGAAAGCTTATGTCTAAGAACCATGTGTCATATTGATGGATGGATTAGACAAGGAGATTTTGGTTGTGGGTCTGTAAAATAAGTCCTACTACATGGTAAAATAGTTCTGCAATGCTGCAGAAAATAGATGTGTGCTGTTTTTTATTTTTTGTGCCGTGGGTCATTTTTATACATTTCAGGAAAATCTTCTGCTGTCAGGAATTTAAATTTTAAAAGCAGTTTATTTTCAGGGAGTGGTCTTGGTTGAGGTCAGTTTAATGTAGAATTTCACCTGGGGAGCAATGTATTACACAAAGTTTACCAAAGCATAGTCAATAAAATATTATGCCTCATGTTCAAAGCTCTTCAGTTCAGAGTTCTTCCTGAATGATCTTTGCAGGGAAATCAGATCGGAAAGGAGCCATCATAGGAGGAATTTTAGGAGGTGTGGCCTTCCTGTTCCTTATTGGCCTATTAGCTTTCTTGTGGACCTGGTGGTCTAGGAAGCTGTTGAAGCCTCGTAGAGGTAAACAACTATATTTGTGAAGTATACCACCTTCTTGGACTTAAACTTTATGTTCATGTCTAATTCTTCAACACGTTCTTAGCAGCATGGTCAAAGATCAGGTAGGCGTGTCATCTAAACTAATTTGATGCATTTCATGAACTTGTGAAATTAATCTACTTTAGGAAGTTGAGGTCATAGTCATACACGAAGGATATTGGCCATGTTTTTCCCCCTCTCAACACATGCTTTCAGGATCTCAATGTTGAAGGCCTTTAATTCTTGATATGTTTTTGTGGCATGTGAAGTCAACTTCTATATTTACCAATACCAATATCGTTAGGTGTATTTAGATCGGACACACACAAAATGGTATGTTTAATTTTGTCTTGAAAAAGTACTTGCATAATATTAATTATCATGGTTTTTGAATATGTCGATGTCCTGAAAAATCAGAAGTTATTTGCTGTTTTGGAGAACTTGTCAATGTCCAAAAAATCACTTGTTTGTTACCCGAAGGAGCAATCATTTCAAAATAAAGGGCAAAAATTGATCAACTGGTGTAGGGAGAAGTTGTGTTTGCGTACATCATGTTCCCCAATGTATTGGAATCAAGCAAAGATCCATCTACATTTGTTTTGCATTTGCAAATTTAATCAATTCCACATGTTAAATAACTAACAAAAAAAGTTACCATGACCAAGTTTTGCAAACTACATTTTTTCATAGAGGGTTAATTGGAAAGAAAAGGAACCACGAGCTTGTTTCTGTCTCTGACTGTGTTTTTCTTTAGGAGATATACTTGGAGCAACAGAACTGCAGGGTCCAACAAGTTTTTACTATCAAGATCTGAAGGTTGCAACCAATAATTTCTGTGAGGAAAGCAAACTTGGAGAAGGGGGTTTTGGAGGTGTATTTAAGGTATTGCAATCTTCAACTGTTGAATCATCTGTACAGATTTTCATACAAGATGCAACTATAAATAGAACAAGAACATCTGATCATCAGTATTGATTTGTTTGACTGTACTAAATGCCAAAATAAATCCATTTGTGACAGGGTTTGCTGAAAAATGGAAAAACTGTAGCTGTAAAACGGTTGACAGTGATGGAAACTAGCAGGGCCAAAGCAGATTTTGAAAGTGAAGTGAAGTTGATTAGCAATGTTCGTCATCGGAATCTTGTCAGGCTTCTTGGTTGCTCTAGCAAGGGCTAGGAATGCCTGCTTGTTTATGAATACATGGCAAATGGAAGCCTCGACAAGTTCCTCTTCGGTATGTTTCTCAGTTCTTTCTTCTTTATGTTGTTTAAATTTTCTGTGCACTTGTTGGATATATGGATGATATTTTTGGTGCACTTGATATTTCCATTTAACTTCACACTTCTATTACTAGACACTCCTATTGTTATATGTAGTTTAAGAGGGGAATTGCTTTGCTAAAGATCAAGTTCAGACTGCAGTTAATTAGCTTAAGATGATAGTGCTGACCTACGTTCTCTTTTGACAATGGCCTTATTTTATCTTAACAGGTGATAAACGTGGTACGCTTAATTGGAAGCAACGATTTAACATCATCGTTGGCATGGCTCATGGCCTTGGATATCTTCATCAAGAATTTCATGTCTGCATTATACACCGTGACATTAAATCTAGCAATGTTCTTCTTGATGATGAGTTTCAGCCAAAGATTGCTGATTTCGGTTTAGCAAGGCTCCTACCTGATGATCATAGTCATCTCAGCACTAAATTTGCAGGAACATTGTAAGTTCAAAGATGAAAATATTGCTTTAGGGACATATATCGTGTTTCTAATTATATTCACTTAAGCAGGGGTTACACAGCTCCTGAATATGCCATCCATGGGCAACTCTCTGAGAAGGTTGACACATACAGCTTTGGTGTTGTCGTTTTGGAAATAATAAGTGGAAGGAAGCTCAATGATGCAAGGCTGGATCCTGATAGCCAGTACCTACTTGAATGGGTATCCGTTGTTCTAAAAACTTTCTTTCTCTTGTATGCATACCACAGTTTGCTTGCATATTTTCTCATACAACCTTACATGTCTTTTACTTGTGCTTATGGTTATATTCCTACGCATTCCTAACTTGGTGACATGAATGCATTTGCTATTCTTTTACTATAATAAGTATCAGGTTTGATAAAGTTATTCCCAAGCAAAATTGGTCCATGTTAAGATCAGGACTAAACAATTTGAATTGTTCATTTTCAGTTTGAAGAAAATGCCTCTTGTAATGACTGTATTGAGATTTTGTTATGTGCCTACCCATACCGCATTTTCCTACATGGCGGCTTGATTTTGATCATGCCTGCTTGTTGTACAGGCCTGGAAGCTTTATGAAAACAACAACTTGATTGAATTGGTGGATAAATCATTAGACCCAGAAGAATATAATCCTGAAGAGGTGAAAAAAATAATACAGATAGCCCTTCTCTGCACTCAATCAGCTGTTGCTTCACGTCCAACGATGTTAGAGGTAGTTGTGTTGTTGCTGACCAAAAATTCTTCAGAGTTCCAGCCCACTAGGCCTACTTTTATTGATGCAATAAGTAGAGTACGAGGTGAAACATCCTCCTCCAGTTCATCTTCTGCATCCAAGGCCACTATTTCGATAACACAGTATTCAGCCAGGTAAAAAAAAGTTGTATATGATGTGCTTCTCTTTTTTTTTGTAACTTCTATATTTGTATCTGTATCTTTGTTTTATGCAGCAACAAGTGGATGTTTACTTGTGAGCATAAACAAAAACAGTGTAAATCATCTGAAATCTCTCTCTCTCTCTCTCTCTCTCTTGTCCATGTAACTATGAGTCCCATAGCATTTGTCCTTGTAACTGTTCTCAGACAAATCACTGCACTCCTTGTACGCTTGGATCATATTTGAGTGAAAATTTGAAAACTTGCCTTGATATTTATGCCATCCTAGTTCGTATTCACCTGATTCGAAACAGGAAACATATTCAACTATAGGTTTTGATGATTGAAAATTACATGTTCAAGAATTGAGGCCGCCGCTGAACATAAACCATTCCTCTATCGCACACTGTTATACTGTTATGTATTTCTGTGGATTAATTCATTTTTTCTTCCCTTGCCTTAGTGTGTGCCACATAAACTGGCTTTACTAGACAACAAACAGACAATAATGAGATGGCAGCATCCAAGTTGATGCACACCAGTATAATTGTTATCATATTATTGGTTGATGGAGACAATTCATCAACTGTAATTGTTCCCACATTGTTTCTTGATGTAGACAGATCACCTGCCATCATACTAAACCCCTTTCCGTTTTATCAATAAATAGTTCCACCATGGGGCTCTTGTTTGAGATATATTAATTTGTTATATATATATATATATTAATTTGTTTCCTATATATATATATATATATCCTGCTGACAATTATAGAGAAAAGGTGATAGTGACTACCATGACCATTGACCGTTTGCTCTCTATTTTGTTTATCGTACTAGGTTGTTGAGGTAAATTAACCTATCTATGGTTAAATTTAGGTTTGTTCAGACCAATGAGTTTCAGATTTGACAGTGCTTTCTTGCCTGCCATGGACACTCTATCACAATTATGTTCAGTATTTGAATCTGGAAAGCAGCCTTCTGTAGTATACTTGTATAAGCTATTTTCTGTGATGTATTGACGAAGTTCATACTGTTAATGGTTTTTTATGACGCACATTTTGTATTTTCTGAGATGAAATTTTCCAGAATTTTCAGTATCAGAAAATGTATATAAATAAGAATGAGAGCATATATCATGTTCTTTTTTTTTAATTAGGAGCCTAGTGAAACAATTGCTTATTAATAGAGAGTAGTAAGAATGTAGTAGTATAACACGAATACAGAACTTGCCAAACATCAGATATATGATGTATAAATTCCAAAAAACTGGTATCACTCCAAGTGATTACTATTGCTGTCCCAACCTAAAGATGTATAGTGTAATATTGGTGAAGTTATTGTTTTTTGGGGACATGTGGGTTATGTGGTCTTAAAAGAGATGTAACATTTATTTAAATTTATGTGTTTTCACATGAGGATTGCAAAATTTAAGCTCATGTTTTACAGTTGCTTTAACAAAAACAAAAGTTCCGTACAATAAGAATCCTATTTTTTATGTTTTTTTTCAGAATATATGAACAGCATTCACCTTGGAAGGAACCCTTTAGTTGTTCAGTATCCATGTCTCTGCCAGATATGTGAAAGCATTCTAATAACTTTGCAGCTTCGACAAATTGTCTTTTGTTTTTTTATCTATATATTTTGTCTTTCTATGTTTAGATATGTATTTTGAAGGACAAATACAAAACCTTTATACTTACACAAGATTATGGGGAGTCCAGCTTGGATTGTCAAAATAAAGAAATAGACACCACAAGGAACCTTTAATTTTTTAGGTACAATATTACACAATAGGTTTGCAAATGTAGTATGTACCCGCAATTGTCTTAGTAATTTTTTGTCTTGGTTATGATACTGTTTGTGATTACAGTTGGTTATAGAGGGAGCTTAACAACAAACCTGTATGATGTAATTAATTTGGTAGCGAACCTCATGACAAGATTGCATAGTCATGGTCTGTTCTTATGTCTGTTTCGTATGATATTCCTGACTTTTTAGAAGTTAGAACTTATAAGTATCCTCATGCATGAATGTGGTGTGTAAACTAAATGCGTGGAAAGGCAAACTGAAATTTTGTTGGTAAACTTTTTAGGTTATATACAGATTGTAGGAGAAAAGGAACAGAAGTCCAACAGGCATGTTTTGCTAAATTTGTCCTTTATCTCTCTTCTTTTGTTGCATTAGCACCTGCCTGCCTGTTCCACATATTTGGGCCAAAGCTCTGCTTTGCACTAAATCTATGTTTACTCTGTTAATGACAAAGTGCTGCAAAGTACAAACCTATGAATTTGCACGAAACCTGTAAAGTTCGTATTGTGGTAGGTGGAAATTTTCTTAGCAACAACTTTGGCATCTGTTCCAGGAAAACATTCATGAAATGTTTTTTTTTTTTTTGCAAGAAGTATAGTAAGATTATTTCCACTGGTATTACTGATTTTATTCATTTGTTCCAAGATGGCTATGACTTAATTTTGCCCAGTCTTATTGGGCTCACCATCCAAACTTAGCCAAGTGGGCCAAGTTGGGTGAAATGCATCTTCTGATCTTACCTGCTAAGTCTCATGAGGAAGCTGCAAAAGCGCTTGTTACAGGAAGGTGTTAATATCCTTTAGTACAATAACTTGAAATATCTGGGCTAATGAAATTCACAGTTGAGTCCATTTCAACCTGAATGAATGGTGCAAGATAAGCATGTCTCTTATATAGTTTCTATATTAAAGACCTTATGTAGTATGTCTATCCATTTTTCAATAGCTTATTGTTTCATTTACACAGCATTATTGGCAGCAAGTGAACTGGTAATCTAGGAAGGTCCGCATAAATTTCATCATTCAGGACTACCACCATTCACCATAGTGATGAATCAACTAGAATTTTGAAGTATGCATAAGAATCAGCAATTGGTAAAATTAGGAAGCATGCCTGAACCACAATAATAGGTGCTGCTGATGCGGTGCTGATTTCTGGGGCCTATTAGATTGTGATCATGTGGCTGTTTCATTCAATTACATTGTGATCTCACCGACCAAATTGCTTTTGCCGTCTCTAATAAATCTTTACTGACTTTTTGTCTTTTTGTTCTAACCTTCTGTATGAAGATAAAATTTCTATATCAGATTGCAGCAACTCGATAGAAGTGCTTATGCATGAAGATGAATGATTTGCACCGTGATGTTGAAATTACATTACTTAAAACTGTGTTAGACTAGGACAGGATTTGAGCTGCCTTCTCTTTTATTGGAAAAATATGACTTGTGGGGTACATGCAGGGTGCAGAAATGATGGAATCCAAGCAGGGACGAAGGGGCATATCGTATTTGTTTCTGTTCAAGATCCATTCTTATCTCACATATAGATCTGACAGTTTCTGGCAATGCAGATTCTCTACATGTGTTTCTGATGATCTCATCCTCATGTAGCACAGGAAGAATTTTACATTCAAGTGATCAATAATTTGAGGTCACGAAACTGGGGCCTGGGGGCAATGAGTCATGCTGATGGAGCTTGGCTGAGCTGATCGTTGGATCATCTATTATCTGGAACATACGGAGGTAATCTGGCACAGTTATTGAAGCTTATGGAAATTACTGTCGTAATTAAAGCTAATCCATTCATATAATAGTTCATCTCTTTTTATAGTTTAAATTTTATGTTGCTTCCAGCCCGCTACACCACACATGCTGATATTTTAGCCCACTTGACGTCAATTCTGGTGCCCAATATTTGCATTCTAAAATATTCTTGCATGCAATGGAGATAATAGCATACTTTTGTCTGGTTCTTCTAAAAGAAAAGAAGAGCACCCCTGCATCCTGTATTTTAGGAGCCAACTAATTCTCTTGGCATTATTTTGTCTAGAATGTCATATGAAAAATGGATAGAACCTTCATGCAAGAAAAAAAAAAAGCCTAATATCTGTGTTAAGCATGGAAATGACAGGTTTGCCAACATAAAATACTCAGACAAGTACAATGACAAATATACATATTGCAAGATGTAGCACACGAATGTTTAGACATCAATCACTGGTGCTACAAAAACAAACTATGCATTACCTTGCATGCGTTATTTATTATTTTTTGTATTAGATAACAACCAATTTATGTTCCTTACTTCCTTGTGAGACAAAGTGTCTTTATTTTACCCTCATAATTTCAGGCTGTGCTTAAAACAATTAAAAAACAGCTGCTTTTATGTCCACCAGAAGACAGGCATTGTCTTTCTTCTGTCCTTGTACTTGGTGTGCTTTAAAATAGGGAGGAAATAAGTACTTAACAATTGGTGTGTTGTTCACACCTGCAAGTGTAAGCAAATGTTGTGCAGCATACGTGCTTGAGAACATGTGTCTTGTCATCCGTTTAATTATCACAACTAGGAGATGAATATTCTAGGGTACATTATTAAGGGTGGCTCATGCAGACTAGGAAAGATTGTCTTTTCAGTTTAGGGGGCGATGATCAAATGCAAATAATCTAATAAGAAATCAGCACAAAAGAAACAGGGGTTTAGCTTGATTGGTAAAGGGTGGCTCATTTCCTATCAGAGTCGTTAAAGCCTGGCCAAATTGGATTTATGAGAAATGTCCTAAAGTGAAAAGGAGATAAGAGGCAACATGGGCAATGGCCTAATATGAGACAACAACTAATTTAAACAAATAAAAATCAAAAGATAATAGTGGGACAGGACCATCTGACGAAGTATATGACAGCTTCTAATTGTTTAATCATGCAAGTGGTGAACATGTCATCAAAGAAGCATGACCATTTGGAAAATACGGCATGTCTATATATGTTGATCCTCTTTGCTTCCTTCCCCTCTCCACCCGTAAATGGTGTGCTTGCATGGGAAAAGGTTCTGCCTCTATTATTTCTGTGTTTCAGACTACGTATTTAGGGTACTTACGTGAAATAAAGGGAACTTGTTTTTTGCCAGATTTTCTAATATGATATAACAGATGTGCAGTGTAGGTGTGTGACCCTGCAAATGTTTTTAGTGAATGTAATCACCGGTGCCACAAACCTTTTCAGACTGAGCTGATTCTGAGACTTTCATGCTGATCAAGTGCAGTCATCACAAGAAAAGGCACCTTTACATTATGTCCCCTTTGTCTTCCTATTACTGAATAGTTCTGTAGTGGTCCCATTATCTCATATATCATTAAAATTGGGACATCTATTCCCACTTTTCTGTGACATCATTGGCATATCTTTGCCAGGGAATTTTCTTCCTTCGTGCGCCAAGGAAATAAGTCTCTCTCTGTGAAATTCATGCTGCTGACAGGGATATCATTCTGCAGTTGGAAAGAACCGCAGGTATTAGACTGTTTCACACTGCTTCATAGACGCTTGCATCTGTTTTATACCATCACATACATATCCCCTTGTTTCCATGCATACTTTATTTGCATCCTACTGTTCTGCTCTAAAAAGCTTATTTTATCTTCTATAAATTATTAACTGGTAGAACTGAATAATCTGTCTTGAGGAATTATTCCTTATGCATTATAATAGGAAATCTTTGATCTGCCATCTCCTGGACAATCAATAGCTTTGTCCATTAGCACCACCAAATTCCATTGGTGTATTCTCTTCAGTGGCGCACAGTCATACTGCATGCACACTATGGAAGGGGAGAAAAGGCAATGCAATGCTCTCTGTTGGCATGAAAACTTGAGCTGTAGTAGTAGGTCAGGACCACCATTGTACTCTACCAGCCATATGTAAGATGATGCGCCCGGCGAGTGTCCTGAGGCTATAAAGCCCGAATCTCCTTGGGCCCAACCACACCATGGCTTTTCATCCTCCCAATACCAAGTAGTTCCAAAAACTAAAGGGGGGGACTCAGTGGAAAGGGTGTGCCTGCTCTTTTCCATACAGATTTGTGTTCATCAATGGCGTAGGGGATCTCATGAGGTCATTGGGCTCTTTGCAAGTGGGGAGGAAAAGGGAGATCTAGGAACGACTTAGTGGCCCACCTTTTTTTCTCTTCCTTTTTTCCCACAAGGACGAGCTCATGGATTGGAGAAGGAAAGCGATTCTGCATTTGGGTCTCAAATCTTGGGGAAGATCATGTAGTGTACTCTCCACTCAATCGGCAATGAGGCATTTTGTTATTGCATGATGGCACCCTGACCCTGATGATCATGCATAGGCCAAAGATATCAGACGTGAGAGACCTGGTCTATATGTATGTGGTCACTAGGATAGGATGCTAACAGCCTTGTGCGGTTTTTCTTTTCTTCAAGCTTTCGGTTTTATCGTCGCACCTCTAGATATTTGCAGGTTACACAGTTACAGCACTAATTTTGGACGGCTTGGCTTTGCTTAGTTAGTGGCTGGTTTGCAAGTTTTAAGGTATATTTGCAATATGCGATGGCAATGAAATTATTCTCAAGCGCTTGATAGACAATACTAGGGTACACATCAACATCAAGCTCATGCCGTATCTTATTTTACTTGGAAACTTTGAAATGGAGATATGGTTATTAAGTATATGTTCCTAAGTTGTTTAAGCTCTTCTTAGCTTGGGATTTCTAAAGGAAAAATATTGTGCTGCTTGGAGCAGTTGCACAAAATATTGACTATAAGTTTATGTCTTCTATGATGATTTCAGTATGTGCTGATGTATTCAGGTAGGCAATGTAATGTTACTCTTCATTGTAAAAGCTCAGTGGGATATTGGACGTAATCTCCACTTATACTTGGTCTGTTCTTTTCAAAGACTTTTCTTTCATCCATGGCAAACATTTCAGCTATTTGATACTGTTGTACGATTCTATTCTTGACATTGGTAATGACCCAACTAGATTATATTCCCTTGGCAGCAGATTGCTTCCAAATGAAGACAAGATAACATATTGTAAGGTTCTCTTTTTTCTTGCAAACTGCAGTTGCAACGCAATTCCTAAACATAACAAAAAGCCTGAGAATTAATATCGTAAGTGTGGAAATGTCAACTGCTTTCTATCAAAAGAAAAGTAGCTATAGGGATAAGAAAAACTAATCATATATATAATAGCAACATGCTTCTTTCCAATGCACGTTGGCAGAGAATGAAAAAGTAGATAAACAATTTCCTGGATGAGTCAGCTAAGTTTTGCCGCATCATCAAATTCATAAGGTAGAGAAACCTTCTTTCTTTTTTGTTGAAGATCTGGAACTCAAACTTTGTTTTGTCATTAGGTTATGGTGGTGTTACTTGACGATGAGTGGACTTCTTTTTATATCAGAGAAATGCAACAACCTTCTAACTTCACCAAGACAAGTAAGCATATTTGTCTTCAGTTCTATATTTATATATATCTAATCTCCTTCATGAAACAAATGGAGTAGGTTTTCTGCGTTTGCTGTTAAGTTGTATCCAGCCACACAATCCGTGGGCATCCTCCTTGGCATGGGTGGTGGCCAATCATCTTCAGTGAGCCTGGGACCCTGTGAACAGTATTACACAACAGTAACCCTGCAAAAGATTTGGGTATCTAAGAGCTGAGCCCCAACTGGTGATCGGTGGTCAAGGGCAACAGGAGGAGCCATGGAGATTGGCTCTCCTTAAAGGACTGGTGGATGTGGATCAGAACAGCCCGGGAGAAGCAAAAGGTAAAGGTTAATCCGGATTTCCTTGTGAGCTCCATAATCTGAGTATGATCGTCTTCTCCATTGGCTGTTTGCATGTATTCAACACATGCTTGGTATAGAGAGTTGAGAGGGAGAGAGAAGGTGAGATCGAGCTGATGAAAATAAAATCACATGGACCTCTTTTAGGTACAGTCTTCGGAATCAGGAGAGAGTGTGTGCAGTGTGATCTTATATTGTCTTTGCTCCTTTCCTTTGGCAGGAGAGCCTTGCTTGCAGGCATGCACTTGCCCAGTTGTCCTCTTCCTCTGTCCTCATTTATATTGTGCGGGTTTGTTTCAGCTGTTTTCCCTTCAGAGAGAGAGAGAGAGAACTAGTGCTCCTAGGAGGGGGAGAGAGAGAGGGGTTGAAGATCACATGGTGACCTTTTTTTGGGTATGTGACAGCTTCTTCCTTTAGTCTTTTAGTGCTTCCTTTTATCTCCTCTTCCTCATGAAACCCCTTTCAAAACCTCATAGCCTCATCAGCTGATCACTGAGTGCCTTCTCCTTCTCCTCCTCCTTTAAGAACCCTCTTCCCTGCCCATCCTTTTCTTCATCGCCTCAACTTTGCCTAAAAGGCAAGAACAAAGCCATATGATTCTCTGATCCCTTCTTCCAAGCTGCATCCCAACACAACACATTGTGGTGACACAGCAAACATAATATACACACATCCTCTTCTTCTTCTACCACCCTCCATATTCCTGCAAGAAACAACTGGAGGAAGAATCACTACTCCAACACCATGGAGGTTGCCATGGTCTGCACAAGAGTTAACCTGCTCATCCTCATCCTTTCTCTCTGCTCCCCATACAAGTTTATACAGAGCCCCATGGACTTTGGCCCTTTGAATCTCCTTCCCACCACCACCACTGCATCCAGTGACTTTGGTAGAATCCTCTTCCACTCCCCATCTGCAGTTCTAAAGCCCCAAGCTCCAAGGGATATATCCCTGCTTCTCAGCTTCCTCTCTGCCTCACCTCTTGGCAAGGTGACGGTGGCAGCCAGGGGAGCAGGTCACTCCATCCATGGACAGGCACAGGCCCTTGATGGCATTGTGGTGGAGATGAGCTCCTTGCCTTCTGAGATTGAATTCTACAGAGGAGAAGGAGAAGGAGATGTTTCTTATGCTGATGTGGGTGGTGGAACCATGTGGATTGAGCTTCTGGAGCAGAGCCTGAAGCTTGGGCTGGCTCCAAGGTCTTGGACTGATTATCTCTATCTCACCATTGGTGGAACCTTGTCCAATGCTGGCATCAGTGGGCAGACATTCAAGCATGGACCTCAGATTAGCAATGTTCTACAGCTGGAAGTAGTCACAGGTGAGAGATGCATAATGAAACATTAAAAAATATTGATAAGGTCTTATATTTGCCTCTCTCTCTTTTTTTTTCTCTCTCAACGTCTTTCTTGGCCAACGTCTTTTAACTGATGGGCAGTAGATTTTCTGTTCCTCTTTGCTTGACAGGCAGGGGTGAGATTGTGACCTGCTCACCCACCAAGGATGCAGAGCTATTCAATGCTGTTCTTGGAGGCCTTGGGCAGTTCGGCATCATTACTAGGGCAAGGATCCTGCTGCAGGAAGCTCCACAGAAAGTATGCAGCTTTAGAACTGTCCTTTGCATATTAGTATATTATTATATGATCTTAACCATTATTTCTGCATGTCATGTTTCTGACACGCATATATATAATTAAACAAATCTGGAATTTCATTTTAGGTGAAGTGGGTTAGAGCCTTCTATGATGATTTTGCCACCTTCACCAAAGACCAGGAGTTGCTGGTGTCAATGCCGGATTTGGTGGACTATGTGGAAGGTTTCATCGTGTTGAATGAGCAATCCCTTCACAGCTCCTCCATTGCCTTCCCTACAAATGTTGACTTCAACCCAGATTTTGGCACCAAGAACAACCCTAAGATCTACTACTGCATAGAGTTTGCTGTCCACGATTACCAGAACAAGAACATCAATGTGGAACAGGTAAGCTCCAAAATTTACTCTGTTTTTTGTGAACTTATCAAGTCATGGTAATGATCAAACAAGTCTACATCTATTTCAGGTCGTGGAAGTCATCTCAAGGCAGATGAGCCACATAGCATCCCACTTGTATAGCGTGGAGGTGTCCTACTTTGATTTTCTCAACAGGGTTAGGATGGAGGAGATGAGCCTAAGGAACAGTGGGCTCTGGGAGGTGCACCATCCATGGCTGAACATGTTCGTGCCAAGGGCTGGGATTAGTGACTTCAGGGACCTGCTCATGGACAGCATCTCACCGGATAACTTCGAGGGCCTCATCCTCATCTACCCACTCCTCAGACACAAGTAAGCAGTACTGCCCACTAATGCTAAATAGGCTTCACATTATGATATGCCAACATGAGGGCACAGCAATGCGTGGAAGCATTATTTGTGAGAAAAATGTTATATATTGGTTATTTAATTGATCTCTCTTTCATGATCACCAACATTAGCTGCCAAGCAGTCCTAGTAGGACAAGTACTTGTCTGCATTATCCAACGTGGTGCCCCTTCGTGTTATAGTATTAGTCCCTTTTGGCATTAATATGTTGGCCCATTTTTTTTCAATTTTACAACTGCCCAGTGTAGAAGATATTTACATGCCTGATTAGGTTAATATTTCAGTGTGGGGCGTCTTTTTGCTCTTCTTTGGAAACATATGTTGCTCTTTTCATAGCATTTATGATTTGAGTGTGTTCTCATCAGTTCTGTAAATGTTAATGTCATCTATTTATGATTTGGTAGCATCCAGCTATTTATGATATCAGGAAGAGAGCCTTTCTTTTTAATAAATGATGTTTGATTTATCCTTCTGCCTAGTCCCACTTAGGTTCTAAAGCCCTAGTATCATTACTTCATCAGTATTCTCTTGTTGGTCCCGCTTAGGTCTGTTCTTGTGGTAAGAAGTAAAGCTTCTGCTTTTCACATATTAAGAGGGCTGGGGCCTGAGGGGGATCCATTCTTGCCTAGGCTTTCAGCGCGGCAGATAAGTTTCAGGCTTGCTTCATCCAAACGTTGGACACAAGAATGGGAATATGCGATAAGTTAGGCAGTTAGTTTGTCTAATGCTGTGGCAGCTTATTTTTGTTGGAAAGTTACATGTTTGCATACAATAATTTTTTGGTCGAAAGTCCACACCTACATGGCTACAGCGACTTTATTTGTAGACTGTTGCTTGATTACGAATTGTATCATGTTTTATGGGTCCCTCAAAATAGAATGCCAGTTATCATCAGCATATTATGATTCAACTGAAGCAATAGCTTAATCAGTGGCATCCTACTTTTCAGAGTAGTTTGGTCACCTTTGTTCAGTAGCAACAGTGAATATAGAAACAGAAGTTGCTTGATCTCTCACATTTTAGTTTTTTGACTTCAATGAAAAGCATACCAATACTTTGGCTTGTTTGTGCTTTAGATAAATATGCTTATTCCAGTCCATGATAAATAATTATCTAGGTCAAATGGTACTAATGTTGACTATCGGCAAACTATTTGTTGTGATGTTGACAAGGCACAAATTCTGTGCGGTGTTAAAAATCAAACAAGTTTTATGACCTCATTGACCTCAGATGAAAGAATTTGTAATGTGATCCTCCTTCCAAGAAGTTTATACAAGTTTATCTGCAAGGGGGGTTTTAAACTACTCTTGGTGGCAGGCAGAGTCAGCTCTAATCTTGTTGAACCAATGAACCTTAACAAAAGATTCATGTTCACTGTACTGAAATAATTTAACAGCACCAATGTGGACTTCACTCCCCCAAACACTAAAACAAACCTCTCTTGAGTCAGAATACACTGAACTAGTACTGAATGTCAGCTATATTATCTTGTACTGCCCTTTTTTTTTTCATTTCTAATAATTATGATACTCTGTTAGATGCTGGGATATCCTCTAATTGTTGCACTATTTATGCCTCTCACTGACAGGTGGGACACCAACACGTCGGTCGTGTTACCGGACTCCGGGTCGACGGACCAGGTGATGTACGCGGTGGGCATCCTCCGGTCGGCGAACCCCGACGACGGGTGCTCCCACCACTGCCTCCAGGAGCTCCTCCTCCGCCACCGCCGCCTCGCCGGCGCCGCCGCGTCGGGCCTCGGCGCGAAGCAGTACCTCGCCCACCACCCGACCCCGGCCGGCTGGCGCCGCCACTTCGGCCGGCGGTGGGAGCGGTTCGCCGATCGCAAGGCCCGGTTCGACCCGCGGTGCATCCTCGGGCCAGGCCAGGGTATATTCCCCAGGGACAGCAGCAGCAATGGCGCATTTGCAAGCTATAGCTGACACGAGAAAGTGCAGTGTAGTGCTGTGCTGTGCCGTGCCGTGACAGCTGGTGGTACAATAAGAGGGGGACATAGGATAGGCAGGCGAGGCTAGGAGGGAGATCTTGTTCTTTCTTTTCGATAGCTTTCTTTTCTGCTTCGATTTGAGGCCGGCATCGTTTTGGTTGGTTGATGTGGTTGGGCGGGGGTTGATTTTGAGCGGATCCTCGGTGGTGGTGATCACCATCATCACTGGGAATTTTGGAACTTTGTACAGGCTGAGGAAGCAAGAACAGCTCTAGGGCGAAAGGATAGTGATAGCGATTCTATTTCGATCGGATTCCATGCTCGATCTTTGGCGCCATTAGTATTAATTGCTGTTGCCATTGTTCTCACTCCACGCCATTAGTATCAGTGACGCCATTAGTATTGCTTTTCACTTAGCTCGTTTGATTTGTTCGCACAAACCGACGCCACTTTAGTTAACCAACTTTTACTTTTGTTGGGCTAGTGCAGATTGTAGTGTTGCGACCCCTTTGTAAGTACTCTGTTTTTTCTCTCATGCCGCCGCACTTATGTGTTTGTTTGCCAAAAAAAGATGTGGTCATGTGGAAGTGTAAAGACAGTGGAGTGCCACACTTCTGAATCGTGTACGGACTTTTTTTTCGCAGTGGAACCGTTTTCTGTTTTCCCTTTTCTTCCTTTTCTACGACCAAACAGCGTTAAGATGCGAGCTATTGTGGTTTTGTGCATGATACGTCGATTGATTTTGATGTTTCATCGGTACGACTCCATAAGTGGCATGTTAGTATCTTGTACTGTATCCACAAACACACCACTAGCTGATATGAAAAGCCAGCTATTACATTCATACGAGAAATGAACGGTAAAGAGACATAGGTTAGAACAATCCACCAGCCAGCAGCTAATAAAAATCGCCTAGTGGTGCAGGCAACATCAAGGGACGATCAACACGTAGCAGCAACACAGTTACATCCACACCACAAGACGATTACATTTTTCTCCTCACCACCAAAGCCGATACCGAAACCAAATCCTAACCTTTTTAGTCACCTAGCCTTTTATTACCCAATCCTCCCCCTATCAAACGCCTTTTCGCCGATTAATTATCACAAAACACGTTGTCTAGCTTAAGCTAATCCCTCCCCCCCTCTCTGATTAGCCTTTTCGGCCTATGTTAGATTTGCATGGATTTCGAAAGTGATGCGAGATCCATAAAGCCAAAGAGGCAAAAAAAAAAAAAAATAGTTGCTAGCCAGCTACAGCTACAGCTGCTGCTGCTGCGGCCACTGTTCTCGGAATAAGAAATGGACAAGGGGGAGCAGAGAGTACAAGGCTCGAAAGCGGCAGCATGGAAGACAATGGGGATGCCCTAGAGATTTGAGGTCGGAGTACCTTGGAAGATCTTTTGTTTTGGTTTCTTGCCAAAAATTTATTCTCTGCCTCGGTGTGAGAGGGAGAAAGGGCTCTCAGGACCCAGCCATCGCCTGTGGTGGGTGGATTTTATGCGCCACAGTGCGGGTGCGACAGCCATGGCTGGCAGGTTTCCTCCAAATGCTGTAGAGTGATTAGTACTGAAGCTTGTTTATTTGGATTCAAATATAGAAGATATGAAGATCAGGACATAATGTATACATGTCCAGTGCACATCTCCGTCTTGCTAGTGGTATGTAGAAATATGATATGTTTGGCGTTTATCTACGACGTGAATAATTCGTTATACAAATGGCCATGCTTTTAACTATTTGTGAGCAGATTTTTGAAGGAGATTAGAGTGGTCCCGATATTGGTGAAAGGTTTTGTATAGAGGTGATGTTTCTTTCAAATAAATTAAGTTAATACAAATGCCCGTCTTTGTGTTTTTATTTGTCGCTTTGAATATTGACACGGTCTTTGATACACATGTTTCATCTTTGTGTTTGTACCAAATTCTCACATCATCTAATGAATTAAGGTTTTGAGATTTGACTTTGATGTATTGTTATAGTAATTTTTCGAGGATACGCAAAAGAGTTGTGCATCTTTGGCCGTGTTTAGTTTCAAAGTTTTTCAAACTTCCAACTTTTCCATCACATCAAAACTTTCCTACACACACAAACTTCTAACTTTTTCATCACATCGTTCCAATTTCAACCAAACTTTCAATTTTGACGTGAACTAAACATAGCCTTTATATGAAGACTTTGAAAGAAGCAAAGTATTAAAATTATAGTCTTGAAAGGCTATACATAGGAAAGAAGAAAAGCACACCTTGTCACGTGCCTACACCACCACCCCACTGTAAGAAAACACAACCATGACCAAGACCCTCCAAAACGACGTCTCCAAGAAGGTTACGACATTAAAAATGTCGTCATTACTCATCCTAAAAGATAAGATTTTCACCTAAAGATCCTATGAAAACTGGGGATGGGGGCACCTCGACAACGCCTACAAGATGGTTGCGGCACCCAAAAGTGTCACTGCTTGTCGGCCCAGGATTTGGCTAGCTTTCGCCTGCAGCCTGCATGCACCCCTCTTGTCGGTACCTCACCACCCACTAACCTTGCCAACACACGACCACCACAATACCGACGCCCTCGCCGCTAGCTGGCCTCCATACAATCGACTTGCTGTCGGCACAACTACGTTGACCCAATGCTATACGCCAGCATGACTACAACCACAACCAAACATGCGACCAACCACTGCTGCACTACAACGACCAGTTAGTCTTCCTCCCATGCCATCACCTCCATCACCTCACCAAGGAAGGGAGGAGAGGTGACCACCGCCGCCCATTGCTATGCGTCAGTAGCCTCCATCTTTCTCTCTTGTCGCCACCTTCACCGTCTCACCATGAAGCTCCCCAAGACTGGTAAACCAGCCAAGAAGGGTAGGAGCTCCAAGGAGATGAGAAGGCACTGAACACAGAAGGCGACCTGTCGTAATCACTGCCTGTGATGACGGTGCTATATGTCCGAATCCGGGCTTATGGCCCTAGATCCGGCGGCTACTCCATCGGTCAATGCATGCTACGCCATTACACGGGTCGGCGACAGCCAAACTCCGTCACCATCATGCACGCCGGAGCTACAGTCGGGTCGTCCACAACACGTGCTAGCCCTCCGCTTGGCATCCCCTTCGCATCTCCATGCACCCAGGGAGAAGGCCCTCGTGCCACCATCGTCGCCCGAGCCTTCCATTGTCACCAGCCATCGTGGCTTTCTGCCACCGTTGCCCATGTCGACCTCCTTGCCACCAGCCACCATAGCGTCCCGCTGTCGCCACCCGCTGAGGCCTCCCCTACCGACACCCCACCATGAGACAGCTCTGGCCAGATCTGTCGTGGAGATGCCGGATCCACCCGCGGGGCTGAGGCGTCGGATCCGGCTACAAGGACATTGGATTCGGATCTAGCCGCCAACAGGACGTTGAGATTGGATGCCTTCTTGAGATTGGATGCCTTGGCCACTGCCTATCTCATCTGAGGAGGGCCATGCCACCATCTTCACTATCGTCGCTCCAGCTCGCGACACTGCTTCTCGTCGGATCCAGCCAAGGAGAGCCTAGATCTGGGCGGCGGCACCTCAGGTCGTCACGGCTCCCGCAACCGCTGTGATGCCCTTGTGAGAGAGAAGAGACTTCCATGGTAGCGTATTCTCCTGTCGCTACCAGTGTTGCCCTGAGAAGGGAGCAACACCATACCGAGTGATTAAAACTCAAAAATTAAAACGTTGGATCCATCGATGTATTCTTATAATAACACCTACTCCTATTTAGAACGGAGGTACCACTTACAGTTAAGATAATCATGAATATAATAAAAAATATGAATATTATGGAATGATCTAATATCAAATAATTAGAAGGAGTGAGACTTCGAACCCAGGTCGTATAGCCCATCATATTATGAAGCTAGCCAAAAAAACCCCTAGACGTTTCTCTCATGAATACAATCCTGAGACAACCATCTAACAAGCAAGCTAAACAACCATCTAACAAGCAAGCTAAACAAGATGCACGAGCCCAGGGTGTAGCAGTTTTTAATTTGCATGCGACGTGGTGGTGAACGCGGGCACATAGGATCAGGCACGGCGAGTCCGAGAGCAGGCAGTATTTCCACCCGGCAGCTGTCACCCCTGCACCACCTCGGACACTCCCACCCACCCCCATCCAATCCCAATCCATCTGCTCCCTCCCGTGAAATGAAAAATCACACCACCACCGCATCGCCAACTTGCACTGCATCGCAGCATCAGCAGCATCATATCAGCGGCAGCGGCGGCAGCAGCGGCAGCAGCTCGACCACCGACCGATCGATCCTTCACTTGTCGATCTCGAGTACTCCAAAAAAGCGCGAGGCGCCATTCGTCTCGTGGCGCGTCATTCAGTCGCGATCGACGCGACAACACCGGCAGCAGCGGAGACGATCATGATCGTGGCGTTTCTCGCTCGCTAGCACGGTGGGGAGCAGCGCCACCGGGGCTCCACGTCAGGATCTGCATGCATATGCATGCGGGCTAGCTAGTACTAGCCATTTCTAAAACTGAAGCCCAGCGCTTTGCTCCGAAATATATTTAAATAATAAAAATATATAACATAATTTGAATTAAAATATTATAAAAATAATTTAAAAATAATGATTTATCATGTGCATGTTTAGTTTTAGAATAAAATAAATTATAGATATAATTACTATATGTTTGCACGTTGAGTTTTGTATGCTTAGCATGCGTTTGGTTTAAGGGTTGGGATGCGTCGGGTTGGGTTGAGTTGAACCTATTTTTCAGCGTGTTTAGTTTGGTGACATGTGGAATAGAATGGTCGTAAAGAGATTTATTGCGGAGGTTAAGAGGAGAGAGAAAAATAACTTAAGAGCCCATTAAATCAAAGAATTTATGTAATAATTTTATAAAATTTAAATCCTATTGGAATTTTTTACATTTAGCCCTTTAATACAAATGATCGAAGCTTTCAAAGTCGTATAAAATTCCTAGGGAACGGCTCATTGTAGGTAAATTTAGTAAAAGCTCAAACCTCTTGAAACATTTCCTTTGAATCTATCTGTCTCATCTGATTTTTTTTCTCAAATCAAACGACCATTCCTATTTTTTTATTTAGCAATTCTTTATTTTATACTTGCATTTCTATTAGAAATATGTGTTTTTCTGTTCTTTATTTTTTTATTCGTGTTATTCAAAGGGACCCTAAATTCTCCTATATCGGTTTCGGTTGGTGCGAGATGAGTGAAGGTTATGGAGAAGGTACACCCTCATTTTAAACTTATCCTAAGTTAAACATTTTTATTTTTATCATTGAAATCTAGAAATTTCATATAGTTTAACATCGTAACACTTACATTTTGATTCAGCATTACAAGTACATATTTTATTCATTATATATGTACTAAATCACTTATTGTTAAAGTAGACATATTTTTAAGTTAAAAAGAGTAGACAGATTTTTAAAAATTGATGATCGAAGATAAAAATGTTTGACTTAGAATAAAGTTAACTAGAATGACAAGTATTATTTTGAAATAGTTGGAATATATT
The DNA here is from genome assembly GCA_000338895.3 of Oryza meridionalis. Lineage (NCBI taxonomy): Eukaryota > Viridiplantae > Streptophyta > Magnoliopsida > Poales > Poaceae > Oryza > Oryza meridionalis. The sequence continues at coordinate 19,142,088 of CM002533.2, forward strand.
TTGAACTTTCTATCACTACAAATTCCGTACCTTTGATACTTGTATAAGCTACACTTATGAGTATATTTTAGTACAAAATTTAAACTGCATAAGTATAGCTTGTAACGGTGGGACGGCCGGACAGCCGGTGTGATCGATCAATCGATCTGCGAAAAGATCCATCCCAATGACATTGATAGAATGGCGGACATACTGTCAAGTACAGACTAAAGAGAACTTGGAAGTTTAGTCTCACCGCTGTAGATGGAGTGATGGACGCCATCTTGTATCTGTGTATAGTAGTAGCCAGGTCTCAGGTAGCACATGAAAGCAAGCTAGGGCCCCTTTGAATCACATGATTGAAAAAAACGTAGGAATAGGAAAAATGTAGGATTTTAATATGAGTGCAAGTGTAAAATAGAGGATTGCAAAACACAGGAATGACCGTTTGATTGGACCGCAGGAAAAACGCAGGAATTAGAGGAGATATGAAGACTCATAGGAAAGTTTCCATGAGGTAGAACCTCATGCTAGATTTCCTCCAAAACTTGCATGTGTTTAGACATTTCATAGGAATTTCATAGGATTTTATAGGATTCATTCCTTTGATTTAAAGGACTATATAGGAAAAATTTCTATTGGAATAGAATCCTTCAAAATTCCTATAAATTACCTTTCAATCAAATGGGGCTTAAGTATAGCCAAGCCAAGGGTTGATGATAATACGTTCAACGGTTCAAATTTGTTTGAAATGTTACTACCATTGTTTTCTTTTACTCTATGTTGTAGTCTTTGTGCAGTCATGGCATTAAGTTTAACCATTAATTAATATATTTGGAGCTTAATAGATTTCTCATATAAAATTGATTTGTTAATTAAAATATTTCCATAACATTACAATCTTATTACAATATTTGGGTGTAAACAATAAAAAATAGTCAAATGTTGGCTATATCTATGCAAAATTTTCATTGACAAGATCGGTCCTTTTGTAGGCAAGGACGGATCTAGCGTGGGTGCTGGGGGACTAAGTCCCTTCTATCCCGCTATATCACCATTGAGAGAAGGGGAGGTGGAAGGGGGAGAAGAGGGAGAGGAAAAAAAAGTAGGGGACTGGAACAGGAAGCAAATAAACCCTCCTCTATTTATTTCTTGGATCCGTCCCTATTTGTATGGTAAAAGAGGATAACTTGTTCGTATAAAAAAACCGGTGAAATAAGTATACTAGTATGGACAAATTGCTTTTAAACAACGGAATAAATATCCCAACCTCTGCATCACTTGAACCAAACACTTAATTGAGGAACATGGCTGAATAACTCAAAGGGAAAGAGAAATGGTTAGAACAAGTTTAATAGTATAGCCTACTACTAGCTCTAAATCATCTATAGCCAATGTAATAGCCAATTCATGCAATAGTTGCTTACTATACCATTAATACCTGGTCCCACTTGTCATACACATATTACGTTTTAGAGTCCGTGCTGCAGCTGGCTACAGATCTGTAGCCCGCTACTCCTTTCTCTTTATTTATCTCTTTAAAATATGTTTATAGCTAGCTTATAGTCTGCTATTGTACCTGCTCTTAGGAGAAGAGAACGGGCATCGGCCGACCCGTGTGTAACGATTAAACCAATTTATTTCAACTATATAAATAAATTAAATTTCATTTTAAACGTCTAAAGTTGAATCTTATAAGTAACTTTAAGCGTTTAAAAATAGGCTAGCCGTTACCCACGCCCATCCCTCGATCAACCTATCTCATGACCTAATAAATCAGCGTCGTAGAAAACAGTGGTACCTGCCGTTGAGTTGTCCATTTATACAGATACGGTATGAAAACTATTCCTTAACGTGATACGGCCTATAATTATCATGCTTTTTTTTTAATCATCCATACATTGCACTCCATAATCATTCAAAGTACTAAAAAAATTATCTTTTATGATCTTAGCATCAGTGGCGGAACCAGGATAAAATTATAGTGGGAGCTCCTCAGTCTTTTGGGCCTTATAACAATCTCAGATAAAGTCTATTTTAGCCCCCCTTATAATAGATATATGGATTTAAATTTTAGGGGGTTTTAATGGGGGCTCTAATGGTTCATTACGGGTAGGGGGTCTAAAGGCCCCCCCAGCCCCCACGCTGCCTCCGCCACTACTTAGCATTAAATCTTGTATGTTTACTCACATGTTTTTTTATGTTTTATTCATCCAGTATGTCCTAGAATTTGTCACTTTTTGGTGTACAACCATGTATAACTATATTTTGCGTTAATATCATGCCTAATTAAAAAACAGTATGACTAATATCGTAAAATATGTAAATATCTGGAAATGCTAAATTTCCGCATAATTCCAACTAATCGTTAAATGGCACCTTCTCCGACGTCTGTATTTCATTTTAGACAATGCAGCCGGGGCAGCTAGAATCAAGATTCATTTTCTTTGCATGGTGGCAGTCTTTTGTTATCGCTGTTTGCACCCAAAAACTCCATCAGCAAGAACTCGCGTTATGACGAAAGCGTGAATACAGCACAAGAAAAGAAGAATTGGCTGTTCCAATCAGCCCAAGATTTGTGCTATCGTTGCTGTTCCTTCTTTAACCAAAGCCAGGCCCGTTCGACGATCTCCAAAGCCCATCACACACCTCAGAAAGTCTTCCCCTTTGCCAGTCGTTCCGGCCCAATATCTTCCGCCGCTACTCCGCCCTGGCCCAACAATATGGCTCTCACCGTTCCATAAATAAGTGAAGTAAGTTTACTTTTGATTCCTCAGTTTAACATCCAATTCAAATCGTGCCCTTCAAACGGCAATGTGCCAATATCAGATATAATGTCCCTCGACTTGTAATACCGGACTTTCCAAGATCTCAAGAAAGTACTACGATAAGTTTTAACTGTCGTGATGCGTTAACTGCAGTCAATCCAACTGAACTAACGTGGGACCTATATAACCTCCACTGTTAGGGCACTTGTCTTCCTAGCAATGGCAGAGCCAGCACCACTGTGAAACCCGGATGACTAATAGCGTTTTCAGGTAATCGGTTGATTTTTATACGCATTGATGGCTAACAGCAATGGAGACAACAGCGACGAAACTCGAGTAGTCGCCCAACTTGTCTAGGAGCTGTCTTCGTCACCGCTTCCCAGTCTCCCGATCTACGCTCAAACGAACGAACCAGGTGTTAAACACCGACGAGCAGAGTTAAGGGGCCACCGGCCATACCCATTCAACATATTTTGTATCAAGATCCTCAAATACAATACTGTCCACTAACATATAGGTTTAAAGGTCCATGAGATCCACATATCGATCGGAGGTAGGGGTGGAAAAAAAGCTTAGGCTCGTGAGCTCAGCTCGGGCTTGGCTCGAGCTCGCTTAGCTTGGCTCGGCTTGAATACCAAACGAGCCAAGCCCAAGCCTTCTTTTCAGCTCGTTCCTGAAACGAGCCGAGCCCGAGCTAGCTCGCCAGCCGCTTGATTTGGCTCGTGAGCTTAGGGCATCATGTATTTATATGGATGATTTTATTTTCTAATGGAGTTAATATTTGTCAATATGTAATTTATTATCTATATTCTGATGAATTGAATATATAAAGCTATTTTAATTTTACATGTTGATGATTTGTTATTGTTTTTCTTAATGATTACAAATTATATAGCTTCAACGGAAGGCTCGCAAGTCAGCTCGAGCTGGCTCGAGCCAGGAAATGAGTCGAGCCGAGCTCATGTTTTAGCTCGTTTCCCAAACCGAGCCGAGCCAAGCCAAGCCTAGCTTGTTGCGAGCCATTGCAAGCCGAGCCGAGTCTGGCTTGGCTCGGCTCGTTTCCAGCCCTAATCGGAGGACCTGTATCCGCCCATACCGCCATGGCCATCACCAGAGTGGATATGTCCGTCGGCCTTTGTAGCCTCCAGCACCACTGCGGTGTTCGGCGATGAAAAAGCTCACCAGCATAGCCGCCTCCGTTTAGGGGTGTAAGTGTGTCAGTCGCGAACCCACTTATAGATCAAAATAAACGGATTCACGACTTATTTTAGTCTATAAGTGGGTTTCGCGGGTTAGCCACTTACACCCTTGCCCCCGCCGCCGCCCCCGCCATTGTCTGCTCCGCCGCAGAATGTGCTGTGGCGAGTTGAGCGGCGTCGGCGTCGGCTGGATGGGTTGACATGTGTGATGACACGAGGATGCAGTGCGAGCCGGCGACGCTGGAGCGAGTCGTCGTCGATCATCTCGCGGCGGCCACCAAGAGTCTGCTCTGCTCCATCACCCCAACACATCTATTCAGTGCAGACGAGATGCAAGATTCTCTCTTCCAACATGCAAAAAAGATTGCGAGTGCTCACAGAATTTGGATGAAGAGATTAGAAGTTAATCATCAAAGAACTACTACTATTAGGAGTATATTAGTAGTAACCACAGTAGATTTCCAAGCAAATGCTAGTGCTCGAAATGTACAAGCACTGACAAGAGTACACACACTGTTCATTCAGGCTTGATATCTTCTCTGATCCTATCCACTCTCCCGGTCTCCCCGCATCACTCACGTGTCTCCCAACTCTCGACGCTGGGGGTGGCTAATGTGCGCGCGCGCGCCGGCTGGCCCCCTCCCGAGCGATTTTTTTCCTTTTTCTTTTTTCGCTAATTTTTTTTCGTTTTCCCTTTTATGTTTTTTCTGATTATTTTTTAATCTTCAACACACGTGTTTTTAAATGTTTTGTCAAGTCTCGAGTTAAAATTTACAAATCTCAAGTTTGAAGTTTTGAAATCTCGAGTTGAAAGTTTTCAAATCTTGAGTTGGAAGTTTTCAAATCTCGATATGGAAATTTTCAAATTTTGATTTGAAAGTTTTCAAATTTTAAATTGAAAGTTTTTAAATTTGAGTTGAAAGTTTTCAATTCTGAGTTGAAAGTTTTCAAATTCTAATTTGAAAGTTTTAAAATTTTGAATTGAAAATTTTCAAATTTGAGTTGAAAGTTTTTAATTCTGGGTTGAAAGTTTTTTAAATTTGAGATGAAAAGATGAAAGTTTTTAAAATTTGACTTCAAAAATTTTAAATTTCGAGTTAAAAGTTTTCAAATCTGGATTAAAAGTTTTCAAAATTGGACGCCATGTATATATTTTCTTTCAATCTGTTAAATAAAAGCTATAAAAAAATATTACGTTAATTGTCGTTATTATCTCCAACTAACAGGTTAGTTAGTACGTGTCTCCGAGAAAAAATCCCGCCGCGTGCGCGTTGGCAGCGCATACGCGCGAGTTAGCTTTTGCCCTCGACGCTGTCGGTGCACCGTGCACGAGCCCAACACAAACCCACTTCCCTAAATAACAACAAACCGGAGGATCTAATTGCAAGAAAAATTCCTCGCACCTTATTTGGTAACTCGAGAGAAGAAGACTAGGAGTTTACACAAGAGAATTGATGATGAGATTAAGATATGAATTTAATTTTTAATCCCAATATCTTGTTTGGTAGAGGTGATAAAAATTGATAGGGAGTTTAGTTGAAGATTAGGTCATTAATAAAAACGGATGGCTGAGATTTGCTTAGACAGAGTAAAGGAGAATTCTCTCCCAATTTCCTACCCCTACCAGGTATTGAAAAGGAGGGAGTTCCTTCCTCAATTCTCCATCCCCATCCCACTAAAATTTCTATATCTCCCAACCAAACAAAAACACTTAAGCCTCATCCCTCTAAATCCCCAATCCCTCCTAAAAACTACCTCCAACCAAACGGACCGCTGTAGTAGTACCAGTGAAGCAGTCAAAGTCAAAATACGATTACATTAAAAACCTTTGTATTCTTATAAATACTACGAATTCATCCTGTCCCTCTTCACGTTGTACTAAATAGAATATAGACAAAAGAGAAAGGGCTTATATGCAAGAAATCCCTCTCATTAAACTCTCCTCCTTGGATTCCCTTGATCTGGAAGGAGCCCCACCACCGAGGCTCTACTTTTGCCAAGAGCACCCTCACCTTCCCGCAAATCAAAACCCACCTCCTCCTCCTTCTCCTCCGGCCACCGCTCGCCGTCGCCCGCCGCCATGGCCGGCCGCCGCCTCGCCCTGCTCCTCCTCGCCGTAGCCTCCGTGTCCCTCCTCGCCGCCTTCCCCGCCGCGGCGGCGCGGCCGTGCCACACTTTCTTCGTCTCCTTCGCGGCCAACCCCAACCCCATCGTCGGCGACGGCGAGGTGGGCGACCACCGCGGCGCCGCCCTGGCGACGGCCACGGTCATCACCGTCTTCCGCGTCCGCCGCCTCGGCCCCCACCTCGCCCACGTCCACGGCCACGGCCACGCCCGCCCCAACCTCCACCACCTCCACTCCATCCCCGCCAACGTCCAGATCCGCCGCCCCGAGCTCCCGGAGCACCCCCGCCCGGCGGCCCATGCCGCGGACAGCTTCCAGGAGCGCGCCAAGGACATCCTCGTGGTCGTCATCGGGATCCTCTTCGGCGTCGGCTGCGGCGCGCTCACCGCCGCGTCCATGTACCTCGTGTGGTCCGTCCTCGCTGGCGCCGCCGCCGCGCCCTCCCCCTACGACGAGCTCTACGGCGACGACGACGAGGAGGCGTCCGACTCCGAGAGCCCCAAGAAGGTCGGCTACGTCATCATCCCCGGCGTCGAGGCACACGACGGCGGTAAGAACTAGCTCTAGGGTTTGGTCAAATCCGTGATGAACTGGGAAAAAATCACCTATCTATGGCCTAATTCGTGATGTCCGTGTCATTCCGCGATGTGTGTTTGTGGGCGGGGGAGTAGTGGGTGGTGTGCACTCCATGTGAATACACTAGCTCTTGAATCTTTGATGCGCCCTTACTCTATGAAATGTGCCTCTTGTTTCTGATAAAACTCATCGGTTGCATGCTTTGCTGCTGCTCGATGCTATGAAAAATGCTACTGAAATTGAGATGTGCTATGTGTTGCTGTCATCACTCACCTGGGGTAATGTGGTTCGGCTTCAACATCATGGTGGTCAGATGAAGATCGATGCCGATTCCGTTTAAATGTTTCTTCCTGTTGTGTTCTGCATTTCAGTTCTGGGTATTCAAGATCTCTGATGACACGGCAATTTCAATGTGCTTGAAGGCATAATTAACGCTGGTATCTTGTGCTTTGTGGTGGTTTCTTATTTGTATATCAATGATTATCTGTTAGATAGCCTGTATATAATCGCTACTGTGATGCAGAGTCTTCAGTGGTCTCAATAATGTGGTGCTGAATGAACACAACCAAATTCCAACTTCCAAATCTTTACCTACTTAAGCATATCAATTTTGATTCTAAACCTTTGATGGTTATGAATGTACATATCAATTTTGATTCTAAACCGTTGATGGTTATGAATGTACAAACGTGTTGTGTCGCATTCTGTGCTTTTAATCAGACATGTTATTAATTTGAATCACCACATCAAGCAGCTAGGAGTCTTGTGACTATTTTGAAACTGCTCTTATGACTGTTTTGAAACTGCTGGATCGGTACAAGTGGTTGGACTTCTCTATTGAGATGAAGGCTTGAAGCACTAGATATTGCTAGTCATGAAATTACTTACATGTTTAGCTTGATTTGATTGCTTGTAGTCCTAGACTTCTTTGAGCTGTTACAACGAGCAGCAATTGTGCATCCTTGTTGTGAGAGGTGATTCAGTTTTGGAGTCAGGATTCTGATGCAGAACGAACTCAGAGCTAAGCTCTGTTTTCTGTGTTATAAGCCTATAACTGGTTGTGTTGGGGTCACCTATATCTACATGACATGAAGCTGCTCTTACATCTTGGGAGTTCAGAGTGATTATGCATGTGGGTTTTATTGTTCATCTTCACCTCGTAAACCTGGAGCGGTTATATCAGTAATCTCTGATGTAACTCTCCTAATGTTCCCTAAAGGTTAATGTGACCTTCAGTTTTACTCAGAAGTTATCTTTTTTTTTCCCTTGACATTTTGAGCATCCACTTTGCTATTCCTGTTTCTAGAAGGCAAGAGTTGCAGGAGACCGAATGATAGACAACGTCGAGGACTTGAGGTACGAAGGCATGTGCTGTATACTGCTTATACCTATTTTTATATATTGATAATTTATCATCTCAAATTCAAGTTTCTGGCAAGAAGTAGGACTTTGTTTGTTCACCTACATAAAGGGTAATGTGGAATGGCATGTGTCGTATGTTTTGTGTGGTCGGTAAACACTATTGAGAATATGCATGATCATTTGAAAATACTGAAACAAGGTGTAAGCATCCAACGAAAGTTTCTTGGCAAACAAAACCCAACGCTGCATGACTTTTGTTTAAGTATGCTTACAGTACCCATGCAAAATCTTTTACTAAATGATTTCCCTAATCACACTTGTATCAGGTGGATAATCAATCAAGTTGGTGATGCTCTAAACGTTGCAGGTTAATCAGAATCGCCCACAGTCTACGCGGACCAGGCTTTCTTGGCAGATAATTGGACGCAACCTGTTCCAGACGGCATCATAACCTGGAACGCTAACACGGTAGATCGTCTCGAGCGTCGCCGTCTTGGGGTCGCATCGCAGTAGCCCAGCGACATGCCCGCGTTGAGCAGAATGCGGCCATCCATCGGATCAACTCTGACGAGAACTCGCCGAGCTCTACACGGTACTCGATCGACCAAGCGCCGTCACGGCGTCACAGTTCACCATCCATATGTTGATTGCGTCTGTGGCCTTGTCCGATCGAGCATGTCACGCAGAGCGCGCCGTGGAGCTCGAGGATGGTCATCTTGCCCTCGTCATGCCGGCGCGGCGGGCCTCGGATGACCTCGATCGAACTCGCGAGTTTCCATGTCCAGCGCCGCGAGCTCGCACGCCATGGCGGAGCTCGGTGGTGGCCCGAGCTGAGAGTCCACCACCCAGTGGATTTCCCCGTACGTTAGCGTAGGCTGGCGGCACGTCGTCCGCCACCGGCCTTGGCGGCGGCGATCTTGCCTTTCTCCATTCGTCGTCGTCGCCGATGAGCATGACGTCGCCGCGTCGTAGCCCATGGCGGCGTGGCCGGCGAGCAGCGGGCAGCGGCAGACGTCGTCGTCGTGCAGCATCGCCCAGTAACCCAATGCAGGGGTTGAGCACGTAGTTAGCCGAGTGTTAGATCCCCAGATTGAGCCCATGCCATGGCATGGCCTCGAACAGAAGAACGGTGTTGAATCAGAAACTGCTGGCCAATTATCCGGCGGCAGCTGCTGGGCGGTAGGCCTCCAGCACGCCGGCACGTCACCTTGTGTACATTTTTCTTCCAAATTCGATACAAATTTTAGCGAAAAATTATGAAAAATATTCACAACATAGAGTATGGTGATATATATTGGTTTACCAAAAATTAAGTTCAAATTCGATCAAAACATTGAGAAACAAAAAAGTTAAATTTAGGTGCGAACAGTACGGTATTATTTATACGTTGAATTTGTTATTTTTATATCACGGCCGTGTGAGTTGAATTTGGATCAACGATTAAGTGAAGTTGTATAGATATGTTAAGTGTTGTCAATTTTTTATTGAATTTTCATAATCGTTTAGATAGTTTTTAAGCAAAAAAACATCCCTTGATGAACTAAAATAGTTTCCCGGATTGGAGGTGGTTGGTGGCAAGGGCATGAGCGGAGGATGGATGGTGATATACCTTTTTGTTCTCTTGGAATTTTCTGTTTTTCTTACGGTAAGATGCGTTGCACGCCAGGGAAGAGAGGGTTAGGACAAATGACTGCTTTTAAGCAAAACTTTGAGTAAATTTCACAAAACTACAAGTATTTTGATCAAACTATCGTGAAACTATAGATTTAAGGCGTTATATTGCAATACTATAGATTTAGCACCATATTTATCACAGAACTACTGATTTAAGGTTAAGTATCACAAAATTACATATTTAATATAGAAGTTACTCCCTCTGTCCCATAATGTAGCAACCTAGGATGGGATAAGACCCATCCTAGGACTACGAATCTGGACATGAGGCATGTCGCATGTTTAGATTCGTAGTCCTAAGATGGGTCTCATCCCATCCTAGGTTGGGACATTATGGGACGGGGAGAGTATCACAAAACTACAGATTTTAGAGTTGAAATCCCTAGCACCATTATTACCTGGAGCTATAAACATTATTATTTTTTAACTAAATTAGTTCTAAACCTGTAGTTTTGTGATAATTTAGTTACTAAATATATAGTTTTGTGACACTTCATCTTAAATGTGTAGTTTTGTGATAGTTTGATCATAGTATCTGTGGTTTTGTGAAATTTAGTCGAAAAGTTTTCTCCCCATCCTTAGAAAAGACAAGGTATATGTCTCCTGTAGTCCTGTACCGCTCTACCACTTGGAGAGGTAAGAAATTCAAATCGATGGAATTAATCAGAACATAAGTGAATGATCGATGATATCAATGACGCTCCTGATAGTTGGATAATATAGGGATGCATATATAACTCGTGACATTAGGACGGAAATGTATTAGGTATATACCTCCCAAGTCCCAACTAAACTTAGTAGCACTACCTCTGAAAGATTTAGGGAAATCTCGAGAATATATTGAATTTAATTCTACACAACTTTCTATAAGATTAATTTGGCTTAAGAGGCAGATAACCTTTAGTTGAGTTATTTTGGGAGAGAATACTTTTTAGAACGGGAGAAAACCTTTTTAAGTGGAGTATAAGACACACAATCCCGCCTAAACAGTATTTATTTTGCATAATAAATGAGACAAAATAGCTCCCAAATGATGAAATTAGGAGCTGCACACATCACATGTACTCCAAACTTTGAAGATTAATCAGTATTTCCCAGGGAGAGGGCAGACGAGGCTTTCTTGGCAGATAACGGGACAGAACCTGTACCTGAGTCCCTTATTGTCTTGTCGAATATCAACACTGTAGATCGTCTCCAACGCCCTTGTCTTGGGGTCGTAGTAGCCCAGCGACGTGCCGGTGTTGAGCAAAATGCGGCCATCCACCGGATCAATGGCCATCGGCGAGGTCGCCTCCAACGGGTACTCCGGCGAGAACTCGCCGATCTCTAGACGATACTCCACGGACCAAGCACCGTCGTCTTTCACCATCCACATGTCGATCGCATCGGTGGCCGGGTCCGAGCACGCTACGCAGAGAGCACCATGGAGCTCAAGGAGGGTTATCCTGCCGTCGCCATGGCGATGGCAGGGTTCAATCATTCGTTTTCGGTATTTGTTTCGGACGACCCTTTTTGGGTATTTCTTTGGGTCCCTTTCTCCGGGGGGTCCGATAGGACCGAAATTGAACCGTGGGAGACGGCATGGTGGGCCTTGGATGACCTCGAACTTGCGAGCTTCAATGTCGAACACCAGGAGCTCGCACGCCGCCGCCGCGGTGGAGCTCGGCTGCGGCCCGAATTTACGGTCCACCACCCAATAGATTTTCCCGTTAGCATAGGCCGCCGGCACCTCCATGTCCGCGGCCCTCGGCGGAGATTCGGCAGGCTTCCATACCTCGTGGCCGCCGACGAGCTGGATCCGGCACCGCAGCTCGTAGGCCCGCGTCTCGAAGTTCCAGCAGTCGAGATGGACCGCCAAGTGCGCGCCGGTCGCCGCGTCGTAGCCGAGCGCCATGACGTCGTAGTCGTAGTCATAATCATAGTCAGGAGGGCATAGCTCAACTTGGTAACCGGTGCAGGGGTTGAACAGGTAGTTCGTCCTACGGAAGGTCCCCAGGTTGAGCCCATGGCATGGCGGCGAACAGATGAACGAAGTAGAAGTACACATTCTTGGCCGGTTTCCGGAGATTATCAGGTCGTCAAGATCGGCGAATCCGGAGGCGTCGAGGTATTCGCGAGGGGTGTCGACGACGAGCTTGATCCGGGGGTGTGTAGCGATCAGGTTGGAGTGGACGGCATGAGATCGGATGAAGCGGTTCGTGGTGACCATGGCGCGCCACTCCCTGCACACGAGGCTGAGATCCGACACCGTCCTCGCCGGCAGCAACTTGAGGACCTCCGACCAAGCCCTTGTCGCCGGCGACGAGAAGACGGTCTCCTCGAAGGTGCGGCCCAAGGGCACGAGGCTCTCCTCGAATAGGCTTAGCTCTGGTGGATACTCACTCCTGAACCTGCAGGTGGCTGTGGTGGTCTCCGGCGAGAGATGAGTCTCCGCCGCCGTTGCGATGGCGTCCTCCGGATTGAGCAGAATCTCCGGCGGCGTTGCACCGGTGCCAATGCCGTCGAGGTCCACGCCGAGCACAACGCATTTATCTGTCTTGAAGATGATCTTCTTCTCGCCGTCGCCGCTGCCGTCAAGCATGGTGAGGGGAGCAATGCTCCACGGAGGATCCGGCCAAGCCTCCGTGTCGACGCGGCAGAGTTGTTCCCACTGCGCCGCCTCGTGATCACCATCTCGTAGCAGCCATAACACGTAGCTGCGCATGCTATATGCCTCTCGATAGTACGCGCACAAGCAGCCATCGAGCTCCGTCAGGGTGAGCTTACTGTTCCGATTCAAGGCCATATTCGCGACCGGCAGCGGCGGCGGTGAGCCGAACGTCTCGTCGCCGACGTCCAAGGTGATGACGTCCAAGCCGTCACGGCAGAGGAAGTAGAATAATCCGTTCAAGAACACCGGCGGGTCCGTCACCATTACCCTGACGGTGTCGTCGGCCGGCGCCGGCGGCTGCTGGGCGGTAGGTCTCCAGTACGCCGGCGCGTCGAGGACGAAGACCTCACAGAATGTCGCCGCCGCCTCAGGGTCATACGGTAGACTGAACAGCCGGACGACCTTGTACTCGCCGGTGGCCGAGCAGTAGCCGAGTCCGTACGACCGGTACATGTACCCCGGTGATCGGTATTTCCCGGACAAATTTGTTCCAAGGTGACGGTTGTTCTTCAATGGATACTTGGTGTCAGGAAGAGTGAGGAGTGCATTGGTACAAGGGTTGAGCACGAAGAAGCCGCGGCCATAGGAGTGGAAGATGAACATCAGAACGAAGCCATGGAGAGGCTTGGTGATCCGAGAAGACCCTCCGGAGAAGCCATGGCGCATGAGCTTCTTGGCCGGACCACCGTCCTGCTGCCAAGTGTAGTAGAAGTGCTTGTCGGGGAGATCGTTGTCCACCGGCAAGCCCGTGTGGAAGAAGACCTTGAGCTGGCCTGGCCTGTTGGCTCGCCGGAGATGGAGCTGGACGAAGGGCGCCGACGAGAGCATGTCGCGCCATGAACGCGACACGGAGCGGAAGCGAGCCACCGGCTTGGCCGGCAGGTAGGAGAGGATACTGAAGAAGACGTCGTCGGGTAACCAAACCGAGCCAACGGCTTTCTTGTGCTCGACCGCCATTGTTGTGCTCGTGTCGTCCGGTATTTGATCAATCCTTAATAAACACTAATACTGAGCCCGTGTTTGATACCTGGACGAAACAGAGGAGAAGACAACACGGAACGGGTTACAACTTTTGACGACCGAGAGTCCAAATTAAACGTGATCAAATCCTGCACAAGTGCACCCAGCCACCCCTGTTGGGTTACTCTCGAACAAATCAGTAAAAACAGGTTGCCCAATAACTCATCTGCTTATCTACCCAGCATATTTCAGTTCATGCTTTAAGGAATTGATATCGATTTGGATGTCTATTGCACCATAATCTGGTCCGTTGATGGGATACATTGATGGTTTGATCAAATAAATATGCCCTATTGCATTTCAATATTTCATATAAGCTGTTTTTTTTTTTCGAATCATTCGTACAGAGATGTTAACTCTAATCCATTCGTAACAGGTGAGGACATTGCTATTGCTGAGATTGCAATCTCTTCTGTCATTTGTATGGGCATTAACAATAGATGGGATAAGAAATTTACACGAGATCGTTAACTATCTGCAGTTAATTTGGTACATTAGTCTTACCTAGACTAGATGCTCAATTGGCCAGAATCAAGGGGCCAGGCCCATCTTTCAAAAGCCATGGTGAATACTAGCTGACCATCTCCATTATGAGCACAATCAGGTACTCCAGTTTGCCAGCATTGTTTCAGTTACTTCAAATTGCGAACGCATGCTTGATGAAGGTCATAGATTCCTACAATAATCACAAAGTACAGAATTACCAGACCAAAACTTAGAGAACCTAAAAAAGTAAGGAGCGTCATTTCTCACTTAGAAAACAATTCAACATTTCATTGTATCATTCCTATGAATAACCAAGTAGTGGAAAGCTATATTGATATGAGAGCATACCATACTTCTCAGGATGATGCTGGGTTTTCAGAAGCTTGTGAGACAGTGCATCCTCTAATATCTGGTGTATAGCCTTTTTCCATCATCCCCTCCTTTATCGTTTCATAAGTGATCCCGTTTGGAACTAGACATTTGTCCAACATCTCATTGAGTAGATCATTAGCTTCATCCATCTTCCCTATCTGGCAGAAATACTTGATGAACACATTGTACGTAACCACATTTGCCCGTTTCCGACATTTTTCCATCCTGGTTCTAATTTCATAGGCAGACTTAATGTTACCCTTATCACAGAACCCCTGTATTATGGTGTTGTAGGTCAGATGGTTTGGCTCCAATCCAACTTCCGACATTTCATCCAAGAGCTTTACAGCTTTCCGTACCTCACCTTTGCAGCACAAAGCACCAATAAGCACATTGTAAGTGACGACGTCTGCTTCAATACCTTTCTCCTTCATCTCATCCAGAAGGCCAGAAGCACTCCTCCAATCCCCACTGTGGCTAAACCCTGTTATCAAGCAATTATATGTTGTGACATTGGGACTGATCCCCTTCTTTGCCATTGCCTCCTTCACCGCCATTGCATCCTCCATTTTTCCGAGACGGCAATACCCATCGATCAAGATAGTGTAAATAACCACATCAGGTTCCACATTCCTCTCTGTCATACCATCAATCCAATCCTTGGCATCTGCCATCATTCCCTTCTTACAAAACCCTTTCAGAACACAGCCAAAGGTGATTTCATTGGGTGACAGCCCCAAATCCTCCATCTCCTCCATCAGCTTCACCCCTTCCTCCACCTTACCCTCACTGCAGAGACCTGAAATTAGCGAATTATACGTCACGACGCTCGCAGCGATCCCCTGCTGCTTCATCTCCTCGAAGACTCTCACCGCGGCCGCAGTATTCGAGTTCTTGCAATACCCATTGATCAACACACCAAATGTAACTGCAGTCGGTGAGATCCCGGCTTCGACCATCTCCTTCAAAAGCATGTCGACATGGTACATGTTCCCAGCTCCACCCTTCTTGCAGTACCCATCGATGAGGCTATTGTAGGTGGCCACAGAGGGAGCCAGACCCCATGCCTTGATGTCCTTGGCGACATCGCCGGCTTTGCGCAGCTGGCCGATCCTGCAGAGACCGGAGATGACGGTGTTGAAGGTGTAGATGTCCGGTGACACGCGCCGCCGCAGCGCGCTCCTGAACGCCTTCTCGGCGAGGTCGACCCGCTTGGCGCCGACGAGGCCGGCGAGTAGGGCGTTCACGGAGTAGGTGGAAGGGCGGTGCCGCGGGTGGCTCTCCCCGGCGAGGAGGAACGCGTCGTACGCCCTGAGGGGCTGGGATGCCCTGGCGAGGGCGAGGACGAGCATGTCGGCGATGAGCGGCGCGGATGCGGACGCGGACAGGGAGGGGAGAGCGCGGAGGATGGATGCGGGGGAGTGGAGGCGCGCCGCGGCGAGGACGTGGAGCTCGGAGCGGAGGAGGGGGTAGAGCCCCTTGGAGGCGAGGCGGGCGAGGAGGAACCCGTGGAGCCGGAGCGGGAGCGGCGCGCGGAAGTGGGCGCGCGACCACCGCGCGAGGGAGACGAGGTCCGGGAGGGGAGGCGGCGGCGCTGTGCGGAGGAGGAGGTGGAGGAGTCGGTGCGCGGCCGCCGCGGTGGCGGCGCCGGTGAGCGCCTGCACGCGGCCGAAGCGGGCGGCGGCGAGGTGGCCGAGCAGCGTGGCGAGCGGCATGGCGAGTTGGCGGCGCCGGCGACGCCTCTTGGGGAGAATAATATTTTCCTTTTTCAGAACTTGATTGCATATGAATATACACACAATTTTCGGGAAACTATTTTAATCCTTAAGGAGGTATCCCATCGTTCTTTACATGTCACTCAAATGGTTAGAAAAAAAAAATTGAGAAGTTGTATTAACATGTGATATAACACTCCACAAACATGCAGGTTCAAATTCAGATTCTACATCTCGTAACGAAAAAAACAAATTAAACCACAGCTAGTTAACGTATATTCAAAGTCAAATTTGTTTTTTTCGTTGCGAGATGTAGAAGTTGAATTTTTACTTGCATGTCTATGGAGTGATATATCACATGTTAATACATCTTCTCAATTTTTTTCATAACTATTTAAGTGACATACAAAGAACGAGTGGATATCCCTCAAGGGATTAAAATCCTCTTCCACAATTTTCTTAATCTGAGTTACATACCTCCTCCGTTTCACAGTGTAAGTCATTCTAGCATCACTAACATCAATATAAATATAGAAAATACTAGAATGAATTACACTGTGAAACGGATGGAGTATTTATATAGGTAGAAATAAGGAGTAGCAACCGTTTGCATTCGTACCCCTTATCTGCGCCATCGGTTGCCCATCGAGATCCGTTTTAGGAGTGTGTATCCCATATGTATTTTGATTTTATGATGGTTTGTCGGTGGCGTGGGGTCCAATGGATGTTGGAAAATGTTTGCATCGAAGCATCTCTGTACAGTGATGAACATCCTGCTGTCGGTGCGGAACATTTAGGTTATGGATGTTGATTCTCCTTGTAGTGGTAGTGGAGATATTATTTGGAGAGTCCAGAATGGATAGACGGTGGTGCGATTGTTTGGTCTTCATTTGCTAGGGTTTCTCAAGGTTGAATGCACAAGAGAAATGGGGATTCCTTACTCGTAGGATTTCATGTTTATTTGATATGTCTGGCACATTTTTGATTTGAGGTTAAATCACATTTAATTTGTTGCAATGTCCCTGTAGAAATGATTCGAGGGCTGGCGTATTGCACATTCAGGATTTTCATTCTGTAGGGTCTATTAAAAATATTCCCTTGAACAGAACTTTTCTAAACACTCCTTGCACCCATAATCACGCCTAACATCTATACGCTAAGATGGGACTATATTTTTCATGTTCACCCTATTTTCTCGACAAAAACATAGTGAGTAGTACGTAAGGGTTGGATTGACAACTGGTTGCACAAAATCGACTTCCTCCTATAGGCGTGTTCTAAACAACTAGGAGGTACATATTATTTTGGCCACTCTTTTAAAACTATCATTTTCTTAGAAACTTTTGCATCAGCTTTGCTTCAAAAACCTCTCATAATTTGCTCTATGATTGATAAGCCAATGAAATATAAACAAAGCAAAAATAATAATTCATAAACACGCGTATAGATATTTTGAAGCTAATGTTGAAGAATAAACTATGATATAAAAAAAACTTAAAATCAACTCTACAATTAAGTTTAAATTTTAAATAGTAAATTTCACAAAACTATATAGGTATTTTGATCAAAATATTAAAAAAAACTACAGATTTAAAATGATGTATCACAAAACTATAGATTTAAGATCAAGTATCATAAACCCACATATTTAATATTGAAGTTATCACAAAATTACATATTTTAGAGTTTAAATCCCTAGCATCATTGGAGCTATAAACATTATAGTTTTGTAACTAAATTGGTTTTAAACATGTAGTTTTGTGAAAACTTTGTTACTAAAATATGTAGTTTTGTTATAGCCCATCTTATAAATTTGTAGTTTAATTTTATAATAGATTTAATGTTAAATCTGAAGTTCTGCAATAGTTTCGTTACAATATCTGTAGTTTTGTGAAATTTTCTCAAATTTAAAATTCTAGTTGCGGCTGATAAGCCAACAAACCTATGTTCGATCATTCCATTAGAACATTTTAAGGTCTCCACGATCAACTGGTTTGGGCCGGCATGGGACATAGAACCGCCAGTTGATTATATTCCGGCTTTAATGGAGGGAAAGGGCAAAATAGGTATTTCAATTGAAGGAAAATAACACTATCGAAAATATGCACAAGAAAGCTCTTGTTCCAGAATTGTTTCTTCCATGAAAGTCATAGTCAGGCTTCAGTAGCAGTAGCACCGTTTGCACCTCTTTGCAAGGTTGTTACTTGCTTCAGCAGATTCTTGAGCACCAACATGCCCTTGCCTTGTATGCTGCAACATAGCCTTGCCTGTATGCGGCTCTTGTGATATTCGGCTTCGCTCGTTAACCTGGCCGAACCACCGTGCTTTACTGCTTTTGTATGAGGGTGCACGGGTGGATATGACTTCATGCTACAGGATAATGTTCCTGGTAGAAGAGCTTGATCCACAAATCTCTGATGAACTCGAAGTGTGACTGGATGCCCATCCCAGTTTGAGCTGATGTTCCATCTATTACTCTCTCCGGTTCCACAAATCCTAACCAAAAGATCAAAAGAGGACAGTACTTTGCCATTCAGAGCACCCACCTGAAGACTTTGGCCCCTTCTATTTGAAGTTACTGATGGCTGAGAACTAACTAGCTATTGAGTATTGAGTTTTAAACGTTTGTAAATTCTATTTCTCCCTCTCCTTTTTCCTTTTCCTTTTCTTCTCTCCCTCTCTTCTTCTACTCATGTAACTTTGTAACCGTCCATTTATAGCAAATGAAATAGCTATAAGGTAGAGCTGGTTCTACCATCTTAAGTCAAAAAAATGTTGACCCAAACTTTGCACATAGAGGGTGGTGCCCCAGCAGCACCAGCTCTTCCAGACTTACAGTCCATGTAGCAAGTAGTAACAGAAACTCTCATGACTTCTGAGCATTTCTAGTAGTAGGAGTCATGCGGACGAATAGTTTACCCATCAGCGAGATTGAGCATGCTGCATAGCCAGTGCATTCTGCAAGTCAAAGTCAAAATGGTTAGGTCTAGCAATTTCAGCACTTTGAAGTTAGAAATGGTGTTGACATAACAGAAATTTGAACTCTGAATAATGATTGAACATCGTTCCTTCACATGTCATATCACAAGTACATGCTAAGGAGGAACCATATCAAAAGGCACAAACTTTGACAAATGCAGGTCAATGCTCATGATTTCATGGTTTACTGAAAATAGAGGGAAGTTTCCTTCCCTTCTCTTCCTGTCAGGTAGGACAGAATACAACGACTGCCAGATCAAGAATGAACCATTGGGCACCTAATCGTTTTTCATGTTTAAAGAAACATCAGAAAATAATATAATTAGGCGACAGAACATTTATATTCACAAGTGCAGATTTATCAATGTGGTTCATTAAGAAGCTCACAAACTGAATTTCAGTGAGTGAGTGACTTTCTTCAATTCTATATCTCCATGGTTTAATGACTATAAAATGCTAGTTCCTTATACAGCAACACACTTGAATATCAAACCATTATTTTAAACTTAGAACTGTTCCTGTATATGTGACACAATATTAAGTATAAGAAAACTACAAGGCGTATTAGAAAAATTAGCATTAATCTTTACTTAACCTGAGTGTCATCAAATTAAAAAAATAAAATTATAGTACATAGTACAGGATAAAATAATACCTTTATTGGCTTCCTTTGCTTGAGTTTCACCTTAATTTCAACCCCATTATCAATAATTCCACGGAGCACAACCTCAATCTTCCCTTCAATCCTATCTCCTTTCCTTGGTGTATAAATCGCATTGTGAATATCATCCTCTATTGCACGTTTTGCAAGCAATGCCCCAACCGCTGCACACGCCTTCATACCTTTCCTTGAACCGACATCAAACTTCATGTCCTTTGATATGGAGTGCGCGACTGTGACAACCCTGCTGCTCACTCGGTGCACAAAGCAAGCACGAACGGACCCCTTGGTGACATGTATGTCCAGACAGAAAGGGTGGTGGTAAGGATCCGTCATCTGGTTAAATGTTGGCACCCGATCCCTCTTTGCCTCAACCACATCCTCCTCACGCACTGTATACTTCGTTTTCAGCTTTGGGAGCTTCACAGAAGCGGATTCATCAGTATCCACCCTCTTTGCATTGCCTTTTTCTCTCTTCCGCCTGTGGCGCAAGGACACATTGTTCTCCTCAAACTCCTTGGAACCCCTGTCCAACTTGTAGAACAGCTTCTTACGGTGCCTCATGTCATCTATCTCATCTTCAGAGTCATGCACTTCTTCGTCCTCATGTTCTTGAAAGTCATCAGGGCACCCATTTTTCGGTGCATGGTCCATGGACAGGTCGAAGGATGCGGGCCAGAGGTCGGAGTCGACCACGTCAATTTGGAAGCGATTGCCAAGGGGGTTGGCATTTGAGCAATGGAAAGTTTGCGGCATCTGGATTTGCCCGGTGGAGTGGCGAGGCGGTGCCGAAGGCAAGGCTTTGTGTCCACGGTCAGAAATGCCTCGGCAGAGAACGAGCATATTCGAGAGCGGCGGCGGCCGAGACGCGAATCGCCGCGCTTGGAGAAGCAGCTGTCGGAGTGACATTTCGACAAACACCCCACGGGCGAACCTTTTCTTCAGCACGGGCACCGACGGGCTCGCCGGACTCTGGCCCTCCTGGCTGGCTGGGGCGCAGGAAGAGAGGAGGCGAGGCGAGCCGCGCCCGAGGACGACGTGCTGTTGACCGGTGAACCGCGACGGCGGCAGCCTTGACGCGTGAAGCTTTGCCTGCCTCGCCGCTCGAGTAGTGGTGCCTCTCCGACCGCGCGTGGAAGGCGGCCACGCCTCCGCGGGCCAGACGGCGAGGGCGACTGCCCCGGCTAGCCTCAGTGAGTCGATGGCGCGATCCAAACCTCGGCGGCGCAAGGAAGCCGCGGCGCCCCGGCGTACGGCGGCGGCAGGCCGGCAGAGGGGAGCAGGGGAGACGGAGTGGCGGTGTTGGGCCTGATCCAGACGAGATGGCTCTGTTGTAGTAGTAGTTGGGCTGACCCATACAAAAAGGAAAAATACACCGAAGGTCCCTCAATTTATCATCGAATTACAAAATCGTCCATCAACCGCAAAACCAGATATCCACCTTTCCTCAACTATTAAAACCGGCAACAATAGGTCATTCGGTGTTTTTGATCTCGATTTTATTCTACGTGATCGTGGTGGCTAAGTCAGCGTGAAACCCAGGTACGCCCCACATGTCAAACTGCCACATTAGCCTCCTCTATCCCTCTCTTTTTCCCTCTTTTCCCCTCTTCTCTCCCTTCCTCATCTCCCTCTCCCTTCTCTGACTCAGCTGGCGGGAGGAGGAGGGCGTCGGCGGTCGGCGAGGGGCGACGCGGCGGCGGTGGGAGAGAAGCTGCGGGTGGGCGGCGGGAAGGGGCGGCGGGGGGAGGAGCGGCGCGCGGGCTCCCCCGTCGGCGCCGCCCAGCGTGAACTCAGCGAGGGTGACGGGCGGCGCGCCGCCGAAGTCCCCCGTGGCGCAGGCGAGAGACGCGGTGCCGGAGGGTGCACAGTCCGTGCGCGCCCACAAGCGGCCGGACCAACCATCCGGGGCTGGGAACGAGACGTTGGCGCCGGGCGATAGCTCGAAGCCGCGGCCCCCGACGGCCACCCGCCCACCCCGGTGTTTCCGGACAAGGTGGTTGGCCAGACGGTGTAGGTGCAGTTGTTGCGCAGCGTGAAGACCGTCATGCCGGCTGCCTCAGCGCCGAACTGCAGCTGCGACCATAGGAACCCTGCATTGAGACACGCCGTTGTTGAAGAATGAAGAAGATGTGTGCTATGTTGGAAATTTCACTCAGTGGATGATGGAAACACACACATTGCACAAGGACAAGAAGAGCTTGCACACACAAAAACTACTCGATGCTGCACACCAGCACCTGCACTTGCACTTGTATTCACCTCACACACTAATCACACCTCTGATTACATGGTTTAAATAAACACACGCACACATGCACAGGTTCAGCCGGCCCCACGACTCGGCCCAACTCTCCCGTGCCCACTAATCACCTTTTCTACATGCAAAGCACATCTCCCTACATGCAGATCACCACTAACCACTACATGCATGAGTTATCTGATCCACTCTTCTCGCCATGAACCATTCACTTAACTTGGCCACAACTCCAACCTAACGTGTGCATGCAAGACTGATCAAACTAACACACACATGCATCGGCTGATTTGCTGCTAAGCACTCGCCACAAATTGACCAAGCACCTGGTCACACAAACACTCACATCATGGCTGCCTCCCTTGGCCACTAAGCCATGTGTTGAGATAAAGAGCACGTACACAGCTAGCACAAACTAATCCTAGACACGACTGACTCACACAAATATGCAAAATAACAAGATTAATTCTAACATGCTAACAGCCTAAAGTTAACCGGCCTGAAAGTTTCTCGGACTTACCAACGAGGAGTAGAAGGGCTGGAGATCGTCCGAATTCCATTGATCGAAATGGTTTTAGCTCGAATGAGAAAAAGGTGAATATATTTTTTTGGAATTGAGGAGAGAAATGGCAGTTGAACAATGCACGTACTCAAAGCGTGCGAGCTGCAGCTAAGATAGTAGAAGAGGAAATGCACAAATGGTGAAGTAGCAGCAGCAGTAATTTGCCTGGTGATTATCTTGTTTATATGGACGTTGGTGATATCCTGATCAGTAATTTGCCGTGTCGTCGCCGCCGTACCGCCCGCCGCCTCCGCCTCTGCTCGTGGGCGGCGGCCGGCGGGGGAGCCTGCGCGCTGCTCCTCGCCGCCCCTCCCCGCCGCCCACCCGCAGCTTCTCCCTCACCGCCGCCGCGTCGCCCGTCGCCGCCATCACCGCCGCCGCGTTGCCCCTCACCGGCCGCCGACGCCCTCCTCCTCCCGCCGGCTGAGACAAAGAAGGGGGAGAGAGAGAGAGATGGGGAAGGGAGATAAGAGGGGAAAAGAGAGAGAAGAGGGTGATGTGGCAGCATGATATGTGGGGCCACATAGGTCCCACGCTGACTCAGCCGCCACGTAAGATAAAACCGAGATCAAAACCACCGAAGAATCTATTGTGACCGGTTTTAATAATTGAGGGATGTTGGATACCTGGTTTTGCGGTTGGGAGACGATTTTGTAACTCGATGACAAGTTGAGGGTCCTTCGGTGTACTTTTCCCTACCAAAAAATAACCGCAATTCTTTTTTTCAAAAAGTACACTGAATGTCCTCAACTTGTCATCGACTTACAAAACCGTTCACTTTAAATCCTTTGAGGGATGTTGGATACCTGGTTTTGCGGTTGGGAGACGATTTTGTAACTCGATGACAAGTTGAGGGTCCTTCGGTGTACTTTTCCCTACCAAAAATAACCGCAATTCTTTTTTTCAAAAAGTACACCGAATGTCCTCAACTTGTCATCGACTTACAAAACCGTTCACTTTAAATCCTTTGGTGGTTTTAACCCCGGTTTTATTTGATATGGCGGCTGAATCAGCGTGGGTCCCACACGTCAGGTGTCCACGTCAGCACCTTCTTGAAGTCAGCTGGTCAGGGTGTCCACCGATGCTCTCTTCGTCCCCGTCCCCGTCTTGGTCCGCTGGCCGCACGCTCCCGCTCCTCCTCTTCCTCGCGGCTCGCAGTCTTGCGCTCCTCGTTGGCCTCGCCTTCCTCTACCCATTCGTGCCCATCTCCTGCGTGGTCGAGCTCCGTCTTGACCGCTCCTGGATCAACCCGCTGAGGTTGGGAACTGAGAAGGGAGGAGTGGGGGCGACGCAACAGCTCGGTGTGCACCATGGGTGGAGGCTGTGGCGGCCGCTCTCAGGTGACGTGATATAGGCGCTGCTTTCCCCAGGGGCGGAGCTATGTATAAGGAACCCGGTTCAAAAAAAAATTTAGCTATAGGTAATCTACTTTCACCATATATATATCCCGTCAGTTTAAAGATAAACACCTGTATCAAGCTAAATTTGATTCAAACCAGAGTAAAATAAGCGAGTGGAACCCCCTTCATTTTGTTCCGCCCCTGGCTTTCCCCGACGCCGGTTGCTTGCACGGATCCGCGACGTGTACGTGACCGGCATGCTCGCGGTGTCGAGGACGGCGTCGGCCATGGTGTTGCCCGACGCGCCGGAGGAGCTGTGGCTAGGCGTGTGCCGCGCTGGAAGCATCTCTCGGCGAAGAAAACTCAGAACCCCTCTCCTCCCCCGAAAATACGACGGAAGAAAAGGTCCACATCGCGGGTCGGACTCGCAGATCAAAACTCCGACCCCCTCCCTACCCTCGCTTGAGAAAACTGAAAAAAGGCCGGTCATGTCAGAACTAACTGTGAGTTCGTCTCAATTCTCATCGCAACTCATGCAGACGTCTTGAAGGTGCTCTCTCTCTAAAAAAAAAAAGGAGAAATGGTTGGTCGATTTGTAGTTTGGTTGCAGCCTTGAAGGGGAGATTGTCTGAATTTCTGCATTGCCAAAAAGTTTGATACATACTGTAACAGCTCAATGGAATGGAATGCAGAGGCTCGACTGAGCATTCGATCCATATATTTCTGAGCGCAGAGGTGAAATGTTCTTATGTGTGTGACTCTGATTACAGAACAGGCTGGAATTGTTGAGGCTTTGTAATTATGTCGAAGGTATAGTATAATAGTCTGCGCTGGAGGAGACAGGTACTAATCACTTTTAACCTTCATCTCAACATTGTCGGGAAACTTTATCTGCTCTGCTCATTCCACGCTCCATGAGGTTCAGTTAATCAGTTAGTACGTTCATCATCTTTACTGAACTCTCTCGCAAAAATAAACAATAAAAAATAGAAAGGAAGAAAAATGTATGCACCGTCCAATTTGACGTAAAAGATTAATCTCTAATCCATCAATATAGGAAATACAGTACAGGAAAAAAAAAAGGCATCCACACGCTGACACGGAGTCTCAATGTCCGATGCAGATAGATTCAGTACGCGTACCAACCAAAGCTTCGTCGAGATAATGCATGCTCGACGAACAATCGAACAGGCAGTATCTGGTCAGCCCTGTTGAGTTCTCTGAGTTGCCAAGAAACTCTCGGATATATACGCCCTCTGCCATTGCTAGGGAGATTAAAACTCTCGGATCGCTTGAAAATCGGAAAATAAGAAATCCCGCCCGATCGAATCGTGAATTCTCATCAGCCATATAAGTCTCTTTGTATAAGCACGTACGTAATCAGAACTTGGGAGATTTTAAATTAAACTAAAAAAATTGACCCTTGGACGTCGCTGATTAAAACTCCGACCCACTTTGTGCATTGGAAATCCGTTGTTCCGTTCTCGCCAAGTGTCCTAAACAGATTCGCTCGCGTCCTGCCTGCGTAAGTCGTGTCACGTCGCGCCGTACGGTGCCACACGCGACGAGTTGAATCGTTGATCGACCTCATCTCCAACAATGGAGTCGCTGCCGGAGGACGTCCTCCTGGAGATCTTCTCCCGCCTGCCGGCCAGGTCGGCCGCCCGGCTCCGCGCCATGTCGCGCTCGTGGCGCGCCGAGCTCTCGTTGCCGTCCTTCGTCGACCTCCACCTCCGGCGAGCCAACACGACGGCGCCGCCCAAGCTCTTCTGCGGCCCTTGCGACGACAAGCTGATGCTCGCCGATCAGTGGTGCCTGTACGATCTGCAGCTCGGCGGCGGCGGCGGCGGCGGCCCTGGGAGGGAGCTCGTGCGCGGCGAGTTCGGCGACGTATTGCCTGCTCCTCTCACCAAGCCTCTCCGTGGCCTCGTCTTGTTCATGTGCTACGGCAGGAACGGCGTCTACGTCTGCAACCCTTCCACCGGCGGCGAGGCGCTCGCCCTCCCCGACACCGAGTTGCCGTCCAAGGCGACGTTCCGGCCGTCGTTGGGGCCCGGGCCACCGTACTACCGCAACGTCGCGTACGGCCTCGGCTACTGCTCGGCGGCGAAGGAGTTCAAGGTCGTCCGCATGTTCAGCGAGGGCCACTACGAGGAGACGGCGACGAGATGCGAGGTGTTCGTCCTCGACTCGCCGGCGTGCTGGAGACCTGCCGCCGGGAAGCCGCCTCCGGCGTGCATCGTCGAGAACACCGGCGTGTTCTTGGACGGGTCCGTGCAGTGACGGTGGTGGTGTCGTCAGTTTCAACGTCGCCGATGAGAGCTTCGGTTCGCTGCCGCCGCCGCCGACGTTGGCGGCGGTGGACGGTGTGGCGGATTGGCGGATAAGGGAGAGGATGACGGAGCTGGACGGGTGCTTATGCGTGTGCCAATATGCTTGTGGAAGCGATGGCCATGGGCCTTGTCATCTATGGCTGCTACGTCGGCACGGTGGCGGCGACGAGACGGCGGCGCGGTGGGAGAAGCTCTGCTGCATCGACCCGATCCCATGGCCGTCGCGCTCGATCGTGCCGCTATGCATGTACGGGGAGAAGATCTTGATGCGGACGGGCCGAAGCGTGGTGTTCGCCGTGGACGCCGCCGCCTGCGGCGGCGGCGCACCGGAGATCCTGTTCCGGCCGGACGAGCACGAGGCCACCGCCGGCGAGTTCGAGGACACGCAGCTCCCGGCGCTAGGCCTGTACGAAGAGAGCCTCGTGCCCGTGGGACGCACCGTCGAGGAGATCGTCTTCTCGTCGCCGGCGACCAGGGCTTGGTCCGACGTCCTCAAGTGGCTGCCGGCGAGGACGGTGTCGGAGCTCAGCGTCGTGTGCAAGGCGTGGCGCGCCATGGTCACCACCGACCGCTTCATCCGCTCCGAGAAGCCCGCGGATCAGGTTCGTCATGGACCCCGTCGGCGGTGTACCCGCCGACATTGATCGCGCCGACGAGATTCACGAGCTAGACATCTCCCCCAAGCCGTTCGTCTGCTCCCAGCCCTGCCATGGCCTCAACGTCGGCAGCTTCTCCGACATCCTCGATTTCGTCTGCAACCCCATGATGGATTACCACGAGGAACTACCACTAATCGAAAGCTACGACGACGACGGCGACGACGACATGTTCTACGGCCGCATCGCGCTGGGGTACGACGAGGAGGTAGGCGACCACGTGGTGGTGCGCCTCGCCTACACGGAGAACAACCCGGAGACGCGGAGCTACGGGCTGCAATGCCGCATGCGCTACGTCAAACGGCGGGAGTGGTTTACCCAACCAATCCCGCCGCCGCCGCGGCCGGTGGCCTCCGCGACGCCGGCGTACGCCAACGGCAAGATCTACTGGTTCGTCGACCCACTGCTCGACGCTGCATCCGCCACCGCGATGACGCCGCCGATGTCGGCGTGCGAGCTGGTGGCGCTCGACTGCCGCAACGCCGTCGCGCGCCACCACTACGACGTCGTGCGGGAGCCGCCGCCGCCACCGCGCGGCCGCGTCTCCGTCCTCCGGCTCCACGGTGTTGAGTTTTGATCCAAATTCATTTGCACTTAATAAAGGCCAGCTTCTGCCGTAATAGAGCGGAGGCCCGTCACCGGGAGGCTTGGGCTGGAGCGCCCGCGAAACGGATCGTCATCCCTTTTAGGGTTCCACCATATATATACCTCTTGTAAACCGCCGTGTAGCGTTGTAACCTCACCCCAGATATAGTGAAGATATTTTGCTGGCTGGCGCCCGTGGTTTTTTCTCTCCTACTTTGGGAGGGTTTTCCACGTTAAATCTCGTGTCTTCTGTGATTGATCTATTGTTTCTTTATCGTTTGTTCGCTTATCGTTTCCTAACAAGTGGTATCAGAGCTTGTTCCCACATTAGGGTTTCATGATGGTGTCGATGAAGTATGATCTACCGCTGCTAGACTACAAGACAAGATTCTCGTTGTGGCAAGTCAAGATGCGGGCTGTTCTGGCGCAAACTTCGGATCTTAATGAGGCGCTGGAAAGTTTCGGGAAGAAGAAATCGACTGAATGGACCGCTGAGGAGAAGCGGAAAGATCGTAAGGCTCTGTCGCTGATCCAACTTCATCTATCTAATGATATTTTGCAAGAAGTGTTGCAAGAAAAGACTGCTGCAGAACTTTGGCTCAAACTAGAATCGATCTGCATGTCTAAAGATCTAACCAGTAAGATGCATATCAAGATGAAGTTGTTCTCGCACAAGTTGCAGGAGAGTGGTTCTGTATTGAACCACATATCGGTCTTTAAGGAGATCGTTGCCGACCTAGTGTCGATGGAGGTACAGTTTGATGATGAAGATTTAGGTCTTTTACTGGTATGCTCACTGCCTAGTTCATATGCAAATTTTCGTGACACCATACTTTTAAGCCGTGATGAACTAACTCTAGCGGAAGTTTATGAGGCGCTCCAAAACAAGGAGAAGATGAAAGGTATGGATCAGTCTGATGTGTCGTTCTGTAAGGGCGAAGCATTGCAGGTCAGAGGCAGATCTGAGCAGAGAACCTACAACGATAGCAATGATCGTGACAAGAGCCAGAGTAGAGGCCGTTCCAAGTCCAGAGGTAAAAGGTTCTGTAAGTATTGCAAAAAGAAAAATCATTTCATTGAAGAATGTTGGAAGCTGGAGAATAAGGAGAAAAGGAAATCTGATGGTAAGGCCTCTGTTGTTACCAGTGCTCTGATTCAGGAGATTGTCTTGTCGTTTTTGCTAGTTGTGTTGCTAGTCATGATGAATGGATCCTTGATACTGCATGTTCGTTTCATATCTGCATTAACAGAGATTAGTTTAGTTCTTACAAGTCTGTGCAGAATGGAGATGTTGTGTGCATGGGAGATGATAACCCACGTGAGATTGTGGGCATTGGCTCCGTACAGATCAAGACACATGATGGCATGACACGCACGCTGAAAGATGTGAGACACATACCAGGGATGGCGAGAAATCTCATCTCTCTCAGCACACTTGATGCAGAAGGATACAAATACTCCGGTTCAGGTGGAGTTGTAAAGGTATCTAAAGGTTCTCTCGTTTATATGATTGGTGATATGAATTCTGCAAACTTATATGTCCTTAGAGGAAGTACATTACATGGTTCTGTTACCGCTGCTGCTGTTCTAAAGATGAACCTAGTAAGACTAACCTGTGGCATATGCGTCTTGGACATATGAGTGAACTTGGTATGGCAGAATTGATGAAGAGGAACCTGCTGGATGGCTGCACTCAGGGTAACATGAAGTTTTGTGAGCACTGTGTTTTTGGTAAGCACAAGAGGGTAAAGTTCAATACCTCAGTTCATCACACCAAAAGTATACTTGATTATGTACATGCTAATTTGTGGGGGCCTTCTCGTAAGCCCTCTCTTGGTGGTGCTCGTTATATGCTTACCATTATTGATGATTACTCTAGAAAAGTGTCGCCTTATTTCCTGAAACATAAAGATGATACATTTGCTGCTTTTAAAGAGTGGAAAGTCATGATAGAAAGGCAAACTGAAAAGGAGGTAAAAGTACTTCGCACTGACAATGGTGGTGAATTTTGTTCGGATGCTTTTGATGATTACTGCAGGAAGGAAGGCATCGTTAGGCATCACACCATTCCGTACACTCCACAGCAGAATGGTGTGGCTGAGCGCATGAACAGAACCATCATCTCCAAGGCTCGTTGTATGCTGTCCAACGCTCGCATGAACAAGCGTTTTTGGGCAGAGGCTGCTAACACCGCCTGCTACTTGATCAACAGGTCGCCTTCTATCCCACTTAATAAGAAAACTCCCATTGAGGTATGGTCTGGTATGCCTACTGATTATTCACAGTTGAGAGTTTTTGGATTCACTACTTATGCTCATGTTGATAATGGAAAATTAGAGCCTAGAGCTATTAAGTGTCTGTTTCTTGGTTATGGTTCAGGAGTAAAAGGTTATAAGTTATGGAATCCTGAAACTAATAAGACATTCATGAGCAGGAGTGTTGTTTTCAATGAATCTGTTATGTTTAATGACAGCTTCCCTACAGATATCGTACCAGGTGGTTCTGATAAGGAGCAGCAATATGTTAGCGTGCAGGTGGAGCACGTGGATGATCAGGAAACTGAAATTGTTGGTAATGATGTTAATGATACTGTTCAGCACTCACCTCCTGTTTTGCGGCCACAAGATGAACCTATTGCACATCGCAGAACAAAGAGGAGTTATGGAGCTCCAGTTCGCCTTATTGGGGAATGTGATATGGTTTATTATGCTTTTAGTTGTGCTGAACAGGTGGAGAATACTCTTGAGCCAGCCACATACACTGAAGCTGTTGTTTCTGGAGACCGTGAGAAGTGGATCTCAGCTATGCAGGAGGAGATGCAGTCTCTTGAGAAGAATGGCACATGGGAGCTTGTGCACTTGCCAAAACAGAAGAAGCCTATTCGTTGTAAATGGATCTTCAAGAGAAAAGAGGGTTTATCTCCTAGCGAGCCTCCGAGGTTTAAGGCAAGGTTAGTAGCAAAAGGTTTCAGTCAAATTGCTGGTGTTGATTATAATGATGTGTTCTCTCCAGTTGTAAAGCATAGTTCAATTCGCACATTCTTCAGTATTGTTGCTATGCATGATCTTGAGCTTGAGCAGTTAGATGTGAAGACAGCATTTTTACATGGAGAGCTTGAGGAGGAGATATACATGGACCAGCCAGAAGGGTTCATAGTACCTGGTAAGGAGGATTATGTTTGCAAGTTGAAAAGATCTTTGTATGGGTTGAAACAGTCTCCTCGTCAATGGTATAAAAGGTTTGATTCATTTATGTTGTCACATGGCTTTAAGAGGTCTGAATTTGATAGCTGTGTCTATATTAAATTTGTTAATGGATCACCTATATACTTGCTGTTATATGTTGATGATATGCTGATTGCTGCCAAGAGCAAGGAACAAATCACTACATTGAAGAAACAGTTGAGTAGTGAGTTTGATATGAAGGATCTTGGTGCTGCTAAGAAAATTCTAGGTATGGAAATCACTAGAGACAGAAATGCTGGTTTGCTATTTCTTAGTCAGCAAAGCTACATTAAGAAGGTTCTTCAGCGTTTTAACATGCATGATGCAAAGCCTGTTAGTACTCCTATTGCACCTCATTTTAAATTATCAGCTTTACAATGTGCTAGTACTGATGAGGATGTAGAATACATGTCTAGAGTTCCATATTCTAGTGCTGTTGGTTCTTTGATGTATGCCATGGTTTGCTCCCGTCCAGATTTATCTCATGCTATGAGTTTGGTTAGTAGATACATGGCTAATCCTGATAAAGAACACTGGAAAGCTGTTCAGTGGATTTTTAGGTATCTCAGAGGCACAGCTGATGCTTGCTTGAAATTTGGCAGGACTGATAAGGGGCTTGTTGAATATGTGGATTCAGATTTGGATAAGAGAAGGTCACTCACAGGTTATGTGTTTACTATTGGTAGTTGTGCTGTGAGTTGGAAGGCAACGTTGCAGCCTGTTGTTGCCCAGTCTACCACTGAAGCAGAATACATGGCTATTGCTGAAGCATGTAAAGAATCAGTTTGGTTGAAAGAATTGTTTGCTGAGCTTTGTGGAGTTGATTCTTGCATTAACTTGTTTTGTGACAGTCAAAGTGCTATATGTCTCACTAAAGATCAGATGTTTCATGAGAGGACAAAGCATATTGATATCAAGTACCATTATGTTCGTGATGTAGTCGCGCAAGGTAAACTAAAGGTATGCAAGATAAGTACTCATGATAATCCTGCTGATATGATGACAAAGCCTGTTCCTGTTGCTAAGTTTGAGATTTGCTCAAGCTTAGTTGGTATAGTGGTTTAGCCCAAGAGGCTATTTGGCGCCGAAAGTGTTTTTGTCTTTGTTGTGTTTAGGGTGAAGGATTGTTTCATGCTACAAGAGGAATTTGTCTCAAGGTGGAGTTTGTTGAGTTGTGATCCAAATTCATTTGCACTTAATAAAGGCCAGCTTCTGTCGTAGTGGAGCGGAGGCCCGTCGCCGGGAGGCTTGGGCCGGAGCCCCGTGAAACGGATCGTCATCCCTTTTAGGGTTCCACCATATATACACCTCTTGTAAGCCGCCGTGCGGCGTTGTAACCTCACCCTAGATATAGTGAAGATATTTTGCTAGCTGGCGCCCGTGGTTTTCTCTCTCCTACTTTGAGAGGGTTTTCCACGTTAAATCTCGTATCTTTTGTGATTGATCTATTGTTTCTTTATCGTTTGTTCGCTTATCGTTTCCTAACACACGGCGCGCTCTGCGTGGCGTGCTCGGACCACGACGCGAACGCCATAGACGTGTGGGCAATGCAGCAGGGCGCCGGCACCGACGCCGTCTGGTCCATGGCGTACCGCATCGAGCTCGCCGGGTACTCGCCGGAGTACACGTCGGAGAAGACGACGGTGATGGGCGTCGACCCGACAAGCGGGCGGATCCTGCTCAGCACGGAGCAGTCGCTGGGTTACTACGATCCCAAGACGGGGGAGCTGGAGACGATCTACCGTGTCAGAAGGATGTACCAGGAGGCAAATGATGGCAGTGGTGCATGGTACGATGGGATGTTCTGTGCGGTTGTCTGTGAAGAGAGCCTGTTTTGGTATCCGGTCTGGAGGGATTATGCTCAGTAAGTCCAAGGGAAACATGCAATGACAATGAGTTGTAAATTATCTTTTTCTTGATTAATTAGTTAAGCTTTCACTGACCATTTGAGATAGGTTTAGAATCAGCAATGAGCTAGGTAGATGAGAATGGACTTTTAAACTCTTCGAGAGGATATAACCTTGTATATAACCATATTTCTTATATGACATCAAATAGTTATTTCAAATATTTAAACTTACATGTTTGTGAAATAATATATCATCTTAATCTATCTTGTTATTTTTTTCAGAAAAGTCATAATTATTTAAATGATATGTAAATAACAAGAGAAAATATCCTCTAAAGAGTTTAGAATCATCGTCCCTGGGTAGATAGGAATTATAGAATCACAGCACTTTTCGTAGTCTAGTTTGTTTTTTCAGATATGATCTTGCACGTTTGTGTAATGGTAGATGGCAAGATTATGTGCTATATGATTTTTTTTTCAGATTTTTAAGAACTGTTTGGATCGCATAAAAAATGAACAACCCATTTGGGCTTAAACATTACCAGGGCAGTTCTTTCTGTTCCTGCTATTTGGATGATGAGTTTATCTTTTGTTTCTTTCTTATTGGCTGTGTGCACTCTTTGGGTGCAGAAGCCGAAGGTGCTCTCA
Source organism: Oryza meridionalis (assembly GCA_000338895.3). NCBI lineage: Eukaryota > Viridiplantae > Streptophyta > Magnoliopsida > Poales > Poaceae > Oryza > Oryza meridionalis. Next base: position 19,175,108 of record CM002533.2, read on the forward strand.
GAATAATTGTATCACTTGATAGAGTTTTACTGAGATTAATAAAGTTTCTATTATCTAAAAAAACTGATACTACGGTTGAATAAAACAAACTTCTACCCTGCAACTTGAATACTTGATGGTTCCCCAAAAATTAAAGTAAAATAACATTTGGAACGCAGATACGATAGCTGTGATCAAGGAGAGGTGGCTGATGCAGTCTGACCTGCTTCTCCATCATCAGTAGGTCTCAATAACCTTGCATCATGACTGACCGCTAGCTTCCTCATCTTCTCGGCAGCAGCGTTTAGGGTGTCATTGCTCTTGCAAAACGCAAACCTGACATACCGGTGATGGTAGCTTGGGTCGTCGGTACTTGAGTGGAAGAATCCCCGACCAGGCACGGCCGCCACACCAGCATTTTTTATCAAGTTTGTCACGAAATCCATCTGCATTGCACCAATTGCATTAGACAACAGCTGGTCATTTTATTCATTCCAACTGCTTCAATAATTCTCAGATAATTGTGGCATTTTCCAAGTCACAGTATTGAAGTTCTGTAAGAAGAAGAAACTCACATTCTTTAAAAAAAAATGAATAAGAGACTCACATCTGAAAGTTGCCATGACCTTGGAAGCTCAACAAATACAAAGATCGAGCCTTGTGGCTTGAAGCTAATGCAGAAGCCAAAATCAGTAAGCACCTGAAGGATGAAGTCTCTTCTCGCCGTGTAGTCCTTCCAAAGTAATGACAGTTACATCATATGAGCTATATTAATTTTGATAGAACCATAGTAAATTGGTATAACTGGAGGGCAAGTATCACCTGTTTCAAGGCTGAATAGAAGTCCGGTGGGCTTGTTAATGCAACCAACGCAGCTTCTTGGAATGGTGCAGGGGCTGAATCAGTTAGCTTGACATGGATGTTTCTTATTGCTGAGGCGATATTTGCTGGAGCACAAGCCCATCCAATTCTCCAACCTAGCCAGTTTAGACAACAGAATTTTCATATGTCCCAAACGTCTCACAAGTAGTTAATTGCATTGCAGTGTGCAAACTTGAGTTCTGCTCACCAGTTACGCTGTAAGTTTTTGACAGTGAGGAAGTAATGATGGTCCTGTCTTGCATTCCTGGAAGAGAAGCCAATGATATATGCTTGTTCTCATCGTAAGTAATGTACTCATAAACCTGGAAGATATTCAGATGTATTGAGAAGAGAGACAAAGAGAGAGACTGATGAAAATTTCTTCCATAGGTTTATCGATAAATGCTGATTAAGTCTTTACAGCTAGTCACAGTCCTACCTCATCAGTTATTGCAAAGCAGTCCATTTTCTGACAAGCTTGAGCAATGATAAGCAATTCCTCTTTGCTAAAAACCTTTCCTGTTGGATTGTGCGGGCTGCAGTTGAGAGATTTAGCCATGTCACAAGTCAAAGAAATTATGCAGTTCCCATAAGAAAATGCGTTCCACAAACAGCTCAAATTACCGAGACACATTCCATCGTTTTTTTGGGGAATACGCAAAAGGATTGCGCACTTTTGTATTAGAGTAAATTTCACAAAACTACACGTTTTATGGTCCAAGTTGCAGAAAACCACACACACTTTGACACTTCGGACTTAAGTACATATATTTTGGTAGTGTAGTTTCACAAAACCACACTATCAATGAATGGATTCACCCGCGATATGATGTGGCTGTTTCACATAGGACGAGGACATGACATCCTATTACCAGCCATCTCACGAAATTAATAGGATATACCACGTCATCATCCTAGATGGAGCAACCACATCATCTCACGGGTGAATCCATTCATCGATAGTGTGGTTTTGTGAAACTAAACTACCAAAATATATGTACTTAAGTGTCAAGTGTCAAAATGTGTGTGGTTTTCTGCAACTTGAACCATAAAACACGTAGTTTTGTGAAATTTACTCTTTGTATTAAGAGGAATAAAATTTATACGGCACATTCCATCGTTATATTCATAAAAGCTTATTCTCCTCGAATACTGATGGGAATCAATCACCTATTCAAGACCACTGCCTTTGTCCGGTTTGTAAATGATTTCAAAAATTTATCTTCATTCAAAGTCCAAGAAGGTGGATCCAATGGCACATACACCTAACATGTATATACAGGGATACATAAATGGCTAACTAATTTCCGATAAAACAAATGTACCATTCTTGTAGATAGGAAAAGAATCTAAGAGTTAGAGAAAAGACTTACAGGGACACCTCGGGCTAGTTCAATGCACGTCTGATAGGTTTCAAAAGCTGGATCAAAGAGCAAAACTTCATCCCCTTGGTCAATTACTGCATCAAAACCGTCTTAATTAAGCATCACCAATCCAATGGCAGTGTGGCTCATACTGAAAAATACTGAATGCCATTCGGTTGTAGCAGTGGTGTACTACTTGCAAATATCGCTGCAGCAAACGCCTCAGACTGGCCGCAGCAAACGGCGAAGTCGGTGAGAGGGTCGACGCGGAGGCCGTGGCGCCGCTTCATCGTCTCCGCGAGGGCGTCGCAGATCCCCTGCACATGCCTTGGGTAGAGCACCGAGGACGCATTGATTCACTAGGCGTGGTTAAGTAGAATGGCGGTCGCAAGGGGAGGGGAGAAGAGGGGTTAACCTGTACTGGTTGAGGTCGGTGGCGATGGCGGCGGCGGCGGCGGCCTTGACGTGGGCGGGGGCCGGGAAGTCGGGGAAGCCCTCGGCGAGGTTGACGGCGCCGGCGCGCTGCGCCAGGTGGGAGAGCTGCTGGATGGGCGACGGTGCCACCCGCCTCGACGCCGCCGACAGCTTCGCCTCCATTGCTCTTGCTCGCCGCGCTCGCGTCGCGGGCGTTCTGGATAGGGTTGATAAGATACACTTCTACAGTTCTACGCCTCCGCTGCCGTTGAGCCGCTGACAATTCAGCAAATTTATTTTTTTCCTCGTTAATACTCCATGTATTACGGATTTACGGCTTATAATTACTAGAGTTATCGGTGTTTCGCTAAGGTGTTTGGCCCAAGTTTGCATCGAGAGCTAGAATTACGAGAGATTTCATCCAAGTATGGTTGTGTTTAGTTCCACGCTAAAATTGAAAGTTTGAAGAAATTAGAATGATGCGACGGAAAAATTAGAAGTTTATGTGTGTAAGAAGTTCGATGTGACGGAAAAGCTAGAAGTTTGAAGAAAAAAGTTGGAATCTAAACAGGGCCTATATGTGAAAAATGTATATGCTGCTTCGTAATATGAGAACGGAGTGGAAGGCTTTGTTGAGGGAGGCAGCCGCTTGCCGGTTTTCACAGCCAACGCTGCCGGTGCCCCATCTCGCAAAACTACATAATATCATCGTATTGGCTTCTTATATTATGTTCGGGAGGTGGAGTCTCTGCACTAAAAACTTGGTGGTTTATTAATGTATAATTAATTAACTATTATGAAAATAACTTTTGTGCTCAAGAGTTTGAGACGGCGAACCACATCCTCCTCAACTGCGTGTTCGCTCCGCAGGTCTGGCTCCGTGTGCTGTCACCTCTTGGTTGGGCTGCCCTCTCTCCTCCCCGTGGCAGCTGGCTCGAGGACTAGTGGCCATCTTTTAGGGCATGCTTATCTGAGCATCTCCGTGCTGGCTTCGACTCCCTAGTCCTCCTGGTGTCTTAGCAACTGTAGAAGGAACGGAACTTCAGAGTTTTCGACTTTGCACTCTCTTCGTTCTCAGTGGTTCTAGAGGCCATCCTCTTAGAGGACCATCTATGGTCATTAGCTGGCGTTGCTTCTTTTGAGGTTTTCTTGGGAGGGTAGCGTGGCTACGCCCCCTTCCCGCTAATTGGAATTGTGTTTAGCCATCGTAATTGTCTCTTCCTTTTTTTTTGGTTTTTGTTTTTTCTTTCTTCCCTTGGCATAAATCGGTCAGATTGATTGTGTTGTGTAACAAACACTCTTTTCTTCTAATATATTGATATGTAATCTTTTCATGCGCTCACGAAAAAAAAGAATGATTTTTTTAATAACTTTCGTGTAGAATATTTTTTCTAAAAAAACATATCGTTTAGGAGTTGAAAAGCGTCCGGGCCGAAAATGAGAGATGTAAGTTGGGAACGGGAAGATAAGAACTTCACTCGTAATTACTTTAGTGAATGCTTTACTCGTAATTACTTTATTTAGTATCTTGTATTTAGTTAGTATCTTGTATTTAAGTGAATGCTTTACTCGTAATTACTTTATTACATTAACATATGATGGGTTTAAAATGATAAAAAGTAATATGGATGAGATAAAGCTCGTCAACAAGCCAGCTCGCGAGCTGAGATGCTAGTTTTTAGCTCGTAACCATGGAGAAATTCAGCATGCAGCATCAACTAAAAACCCCCTTTGCTCAAAGATTTTTAGCCTTGTTAGTCAACAATAGTTTTCATCACCTAACAAACGGTTGTATTGTAAGTTTGTAACAGAGATCACACCGAATGGATGGGCAGCAAAAATGCAGGGTAAAACCAAAGAATGGTGGAAGGAATGAACCTTCTGCTCCCCCCAAACAGAAAAAATGACAGCAGAAAACAAACCAGTCTGCAACCTACTACACTTTGTAGCTTTCACTCATGCCGTCGTCCCCTGCAATCCTGAACCCAAACAACCTTCAGGAGTTGCAAAAACCTTCCCCTATTAAAGCACACCACAAGCATGCTGCGATTGCACTATCACACAGCGAAATCACAGGACTAGAATACTTACTGACTGCTGAGGTGAAAGGATACCGGGTGGCGAAGATGGCTGACCTTGGATTCGGCGACGCCAGGAGTGGCAATGGCAGCAGGAGCCATTGCTCCAGGGGGAAGGCGATGCTGCTCGCCCTGGGCAAGGCCCTCCCTGAGCAAGTTCTTCCCCAGGAGAATGTCGTCGAGACCTACCTCCAGGACACCATCTGCGACGATCCTGCAACAAGGGCAAAGCTCGAAAGACTTTGTGAGTTTTGTTCATGTCACTTGGTATTTTACATCCTGCTTTCTAGGTTTGAGAATTTGCAGATGCCAACATATAGCTGGCTTAGTTCTCCTGAAAAAAATAACTGGACCCTGAGTTATCACAAGATTGTTGTTTGTTGGCTTGGCTGCATCACTGTGTGTAAAATCTAGCTTTATTTTTATGCATCTGAGACTATTAATCACCATAGGTTGATAATTGAACTAGTAGAATGAGAAAGATAAATAGATCATCGTTTAGTGAAAATGGGCACATGATCATCAGTACTACTAAATTTTAGTTGCACTTTTGCTTAACAAAAATCAGTAGGGTGTGGAAAATGAAATTATTACAGTGAAAAAGGCAACAGATTGTCATTAGTAAACAACATGTGCACATGATAAGTACTCCCTAACTTACAGTAGCACTTGGCTCTAGGAAAATCACTACAATGCTGCTTGGCAAGTCTTTGAATTATAGTTCAAATATGATATTGAATTTTAGATATTCATTGTATGGGTTATCTTCATCACTTTTATTGGTCAGCTCCCTTTTCATGATTGCTAAGGGGACATGTAAAAATTCAACCTATAATTATTCTTAATCAAACTTCAAAATCGTTTTGGATTATAATCTGCAGAACAAATAAGCACAACACAAATTTAGTTGCCATTTTCTAGCTCGGCCAAGGGCTGAGAAAATAAGAGTTATAGGAGATAATCACAATATATATACCTTGAATTTGTTTTGTCATGACTTGCACAGTCCCTCCAATGCAAGAAATTGTGGGTACTTATTTTCCTACAATTTGATTTTTTACAGGCAAGACCACCACAGTGAGGACAAGGTACACTGTCATGTCAAAGGAGCTCCTAGACGAGCACCCAGAGCTCAGGACTGAGGGAACTCCAACACTGACGCCACGGCTTGACATCTGCAATGCTGCAGTGCTTGAGCTTGGTGCCACTGCAGCCCGTGCCGCCCTTGGTGAATGGGGGCGTCCAGCAGCTGACATCACCCACCTTGTCTACATCTCATCCAGTGAGCTTCGCCTCCCAGGGGGTGATCTTTTCCTGGCAACTCGCCTTGGCCTCCATCCAAACACCGTCCGCACTTCCCTTCTCTTCCTTGGCTGCTCCGGTGGCGCTGCCGCCCTCCGCACCGCCAAGGACATTGCTGAGAACAATCCAGGGAGCCGTGTCCTTGTAGTAGCTGCGGAGACGACGGTGCTGGGCTTCCGGCCACCAAGTCCTGATCGTCCTTACGACCTTGTTGGTGCTGCCCTGTTTGGTGATGGCGCATCAGCTGCGATCATTGGAGCAGGCCCAATTGTTGCTGAGGAGAGTCCCTTCTTGGAGCTTCAGTTCTCAACACAGGAGTTCCTACCAGGGACCGACAAGGTAATTGATGGCAAGATCACTGAGGAAGGGATTAATTTCAAACTGGGGCGTGATTTGCCTGAAAAGATTGAAAGCCGTATAGAAGGGTTCTGCAGGACACTCATGGATCAGGTTGGGATAAAGGAGTTCAATGATGTATTCTGGGCTGTGCATCCTGGTGGTCCAGCAATACTGAACAGGCTAGAGGTTTGCCTTGAACTCCAGCCAGAGAAGCTCAAGATCAGTAGAAAGGCCCTGATGAACTATGGTAATGTGAGCAGCAACACCGTCTTCTATGTGTTGGAGTATTTGAGGGATGAGTTGAAGAAAGGGATGATAAGGGAAGAATGGGGACTGATCTTGGCTTTTGGCCCAGGCATCACATTTGAAGGAATGCTAGTTCGAGGCATTAACTGAGACTGAAAGGGGTCCAAGAAGACTTTCAGCTAGATGGAAGAATCACAAACATACCATTTCCAGATTAAGTATATAGTATGAACTTGAAACATCTCATAAGGAGCATAGATGTCTTGACAGCATCTGTGCACTACATAGTTATTGTTTTACTGTAATCTATGTTTTATGTATCAAACAATGTGAGGTACTCTAGTTTGAATGCAAGATACTTGAAAAAGTATCAGGCAATACATTGCATCCTGTTCCATTGTCATGTATAGTAATTTGCAAGAATATTTATATGAATTTCTAGTGGCTATACCAATGGCATAACGTGAGAAAAGTAATGTGATAGTCCAACCACCTTCCTCTCAAAAGAATAAATAAGCAGAACAAATATTGTTTAAGACATCAAGCATACCATAATCTTTCCACTATTCTGAAGTGCACTGAAGTACAAAAAACATATTACAGTGGCTGATAGTACATGCATCATGAGTTCACTTTGACATGTTTAACATCCTTCTCAAATATTATTAAAAAAACGAAAGAAAGGGAGAAAAAAGAGGTTCTTATGTTGAATGGATTACGAAATACCACTTCTTAAATTCCACTTTATAGATTCATCTGTTACATTCTGATCTAAACATTGGAACTTGAAAAAACAGCCCCATGACAACGCAACAAAAACACTAGATTCCATCTGGAAGTTCTTCATCAGCATTATTCAAGGGCCAAAACATATGATTTTATCAGAAGTGACACGGTGACATGCATTCCTCAAGCAAATCATGGATTTGAACTAGGTGTTCCTTCAAGGGACAATTCACCAGCAATCTTCTCCCAAGCCACTTTAGCATCACCTTTCACAAGAAGGTTCATCTTGGCAACAACATCCTTCGCCTCTGCAGACCACCCACCCTTCACCAACCCCTCAACCAAACCCTTGACTGCCTCAAAAGGTGGTGCTGCCTTCATCGCAAAGCAGCTCTTACAAATCCACAGTGCGTCGTCAAGCCTCTCTTTCTCCACCAAGCTCCTGAACAGCACCACATATGTTTGCGAATGCGCTGACACACCCAAGTCACTCCTACCCTCCCTCCTCTTCATCACTTTCATCCTCTTGAACACCCGCATGGCTGACCCAACATTCCCCTCCTTGCAGTACCCCTGCACAAGCGCATTGTACGTAAGGTAATTCGGCGCCACATCCTTTGACTCCATGGCATCAAGCAGCTCCTCCCCCTTGAATGTTTCACCCTTCTTGGCAAACCACTGTATCCGGCAGTTGTAAGTCACAACATTTGGCTCCAGCTTCTTCGCGTTGATCTCCTTCAGTAGCTTCTCAAACCCCTCCTCATCACCCTGCGCCGAATAGCCAGCGAGCACGGTGTTGTATGACACGATGTCAGGGGCCGGGCGGTGCTTCAGCTTCTTGGCCATTTCGCCGAGCAGCTTGCGGGCGGCGGCGAGCTCGGAGTTCTTCACCAGAGCGTGGAGTAGCACGTTGTGGGAGGCGCGTCCGGGGGCGACGCCGAAGGAGGTCTCCGCGGAGGCGAGGGTGGACTTGACGTCGTCGACGCGGCCGGCGCGGAAGAGCGCGGAGAGGAGCGCCGAGAGGGAGACGTCGGAGCGGGCGGCGGGCGCGGAGTCGGAGAACGCGCGGAGGGCGTCGTCGGGGCCCGGGAAGAGGGAGATGGCGCGGGCGAGGAGGCCCGGGGACGCCGGGGCGGAGTCGAGGAGGGCGCGGAGGAGCGAGGTGGCGAGGTCCGGGCGGCGGAGGCGCGCGAGGCGGGAGGCGACGAGGGAGAAGAGCGGGCGGGAGCCGTGGAGGCGCGGGTAGTCGTCGGGGCGGGAGAGCGCGGTGGCGACGAGGGAGTGGATGCGGGCCGGGTCGGCCTCGCCGCGGACGGCGAGCTGGAGGTCGAGGATGGGGGAGCGCGTGGAGGCGGGGGTGGTGGGGGTCGAGGTGGGCGGCGGCGGGTGATCGACGTCGGGGAGCGCGGAGAGGCGGCGGAGGAGGTGGGCGGCGGGGAGCGGGTGGGGGTGGCGGCGGAGGAGGGAAGCCATGGTTGAGAGGAATGGGGTTTGGGAGGGTTTGGGTCCGATCTCCCCAACTTTTTTTTTCTCCCTTCTCTTTCCTGTGCGAGCTAGGGTTTGGACGTTTGGGGGAGAGGCTCTTGTTGGCTACTCCAGTTAAAAGTGGTAGTCGTTGGGCTGGTTTGGTCTGAGGCCTAAATTAGGCTTACCAATATTTGGCAATTTTAATAGTGTTTAGTGTCTATTTGGTTTGAAGCCAAATTTTGGCATGCCTAAGAAAATAGGCTATTTCAATAGTGAACTTAGGCTATTTTGGCTTCAATCCAAATACAACTTTGCCTTACCAAAATTAGTCATGCCAAAACTTACCAAAATTTGGCACTGACAAAATTTGGTAAGACCTATTTAGGCCACAAACCAAACCAACCCGACAACTCGACATCTCGTGCTTGGTAGGGTAGTCTATGGTGGAGAATGGAGAATGCTTTAAATATAAATTTCACATAAATTTTCATGATTTTTTGAAACAAATTTCACAGAAATTTATGAAGGAGTAACTATTTTATAGAAATTTCGTAGAAATCAGTTTATTTTATACAGGAATCTTTGTTATAAAAAAAATAAATCTTCCTTTCCAGACCTACACAGAAGAAATGCAATAGCCCGATCTGGAACGTGCACGAATATGTGAACCTGCATTGGGTTAATTGTAGCTCCACTTTGGTTCCAACTCAGAACTTTCTACAGGAAACGGCTCAATTTTCAGATATATCGAATAAGCATCCAGATAAATCGAATAAACATACTAGGTATGTGTAGGAACTGCAACAACGCACTTGTACGCTCTCGGTAAGAATACTAACAGAGAGCAACCAGATTCCTCACAAGTTAGCATCACTACATTCGGACATACATGTAAACAACGAGATGCATTCTGCAATCTGGATGCACGGCTCATAGAATTGAATGGCCAAAAAACTCACAGAACATGGATGCTTCAAAATTTCCAGTTAATTTGACGCCCTCATTGTTACAAGTGTAAACAGAATCTGAACTACTGTTAACAATAGTGTTGAGTAGCGAATTACAGGTGGGCATTTCTAAAAGCTATCTCCGCCTTGGCGGATCAGAGGACCTACGCTGCTTTCCATCTGTATCTGATTTCTCCTTCGTATCTGACTGTTTAAGTTTTCTCGCCATGTCGTCCGCATAGCGCCGCCAAATAGACTCCCGGTCTTTACTTGCCAGTTTGTTGTACCTAGGATCAGATCTTAGAAGACCTTTTGCTTCGGTCCAAGAGTTAATTGCAGTCTTTCCTTCATCTGTTGTTCGAGCAGCTATCTCTGGAGTTATCACCTCAGATAGGAGCGCACGGAAATCCCGAACACATCGCTGGAGGAAAAATTATAGCAGCAGGTCAGAATTAAAAAGGCATGCAATGAACATCCAAAGCTCACATGATAAATAGATCGCAATGGAAACCCAACGATATATGATTAAGTGAAGATAATTTATTCAAGCAACTGAGACAGCCATCCAAGCTCAAACAAATGCATGCATTGACACCCATGGAAGAATACAGTATGCTCACTTAAATCAGTATTATTACAAACACAGTATGTTTTCTTACATGATACATCAATATTCCATCAAGTAGGCTGTGTGCAGATAGTGCAAATGTGATCACAGGCTGTGTGCCCGACATATGTGCCAATGCATAAGAGTTTAATGGTGCAAATGTCTGGGGGATGCTGCATGTAGGAATTAAGAAAAGGTCTAAGGCTCAGGGCCCATCATGCAAACCCTCAATAAGTACCCAGCTAGGATATAAAGCAATTTAAAATTCTATGTGAAAACTACAGGCAATAACAGCATTTTGATTACCTCATACAGGTCCTTGACATGGTCACGAAATAACTTTTCTGCATCACCTTTACCTAAATCAGGATTGACTGCACGGCCTTGTGGATCCTTTTCAAGTCTTGGTTTGGATTCTGTCCATGATGCCTATGCAGAAAAAATAGCATAGTTAATATGAAGTTGTACAGTACATAGCAAAATAGCTTGTCAAACGGAGTTCAACAAAGTGTCAAGTTACCTTGGGATCTTTTATGATTTCAACAAGTAAAGCTTGATATGAAGACACGGCCTCTTTTCTTCTGATCTTCAATTTTACTCTCTCCATTTCCTGTTCTTCCCTTTCTTTCCTTTTCCGCATCTCGCGCTCCCTCTCCTTTAACTTGGCCTGGGTTATTACATAGTATATGTGAAGCTACAATGCTACATTCAGTCAACAAAGCATCAGAGTACATCAGTTAAATTGACTGACTTGTTCATCCAGTTTGGCCTTGGCAGCTTGCTCTGCTTCCTTTTCAGCGGATTTTAGTTCTGCTATGTACTCATTAAAAGCATCCTCTCTTTCTTCGTGCTTCATGGCTTTGTACCTTGCATCGCTCCGGAAATTTTCTTTCACCTGCATGATGTAATACACTAGTACTTAACTCATGAGTTGTGTACAATGAGCAACTTTAAAATGTTACTACGTAGTACTGTAGTCCTAATACACTAAAAGATACCATCCAAGTAAAAGTTGGAGTTATGGTTTAAAAGATACCATAAGAACAGATACGCATGACCACATGCAAGTTCGATGATCAATTATCATGACAGATCAGACCTTCATGCTTCATTGAAGTCCATTCAGAACATATCAGGATGTTAAAGACTTGTATAAAAGAAAGGTTACACTAGACCACCAGTACAATAGTTGTTAAAAGGCCAACTCCCTAAATCGTTGGTCGGCATTCAAAGGAACTCGGTTAATCCCTAAGGCATGCAAATAATAATATGAAGTATCACAACTAGAAAAAATAATTTAAACACAATAAGAGATTGAACACATTCCTGCTATCATGATTAGAACATAACAGGACTGAAAGCTGACAAGGACAACACCCTGGAAGTATCATGCAGCCACTGTATTTTATAATCTGTAGATGTATACACCAAGGTCGTGGCAGGGTAAATTGAATGCCATTTTTTTCATGAATAAGATCTGCCTCTTTCATCTTTTGGCACAGCATGTTTACTTGTATAGTGATAAGAGTACAAGGACTTTACTTTGGTCCAACGGCTAGTAGAGGTTATGTCTTTACTTTCTCGAAGCATTGATTTGAACTCAGCAATCACAGCATTGCGCACTGATTGAACTTTCTCTTCAATCGACTTCACCCTGTGGAAAATTGGAAATGCGTCAAGTATAGTACATGAACTAATATGATTTAAAAATTGATATTCAAAAATGTTAATAGAAAGGTGTGCATACTTCTCGTTGAAAAGAGCATCCCTTTCTTTTCGGTCCAAGGCTTCAAACCTTGGATCAGTGCCCCATTTTCTTTTGAATTCCTTGTAATCCTTATTGGAGTTGATGTCCTGCATTTTATGTATTAAGATGGTATGGCCCTAAAAAAAAGCAAGTATACAGGACAGACAACTGGATCCATTTGGCAATTATCGCACATCAAAGTAAGTTCATGTGAAAACCTCAAACAACTTTTCAGAAAGTATCAATAACAAACCTCGGATGCTTCTTCTAGTAACTGTTTATATGCCTCCACTGCAGCTCTCTGAGCAGCTCTTTTCTCTTTCCGCTCCTCGTCAGCACGTGTCCGAACATATTGCTCAAATGTAGACCGTCTCCTCGAGTGACTTGGAATAGCCTGTGACGGACAATCTAGTATAAACATCATATTACTAAACTAAGGAAAAAGTCTACTTAACCCCTAGGGCATGTTTGGAAAAAGGGTTAGGAAAATGTTATCCCACCATCCAAAGGACAGGATATAATCTCTACCATCAATTCATCCCACCTCAGTTTATCCCAACCCTTCATTCATTTCTATTTCCCAATCCCACCCTCCACCCTAAAGCATAAAACTACATATTATGCATTTGTGCCTCCTGAACAATGCGAAATGCTGAACTGCTTAAATAACTGCTAGTGTGGTTTTGAAGGTAGTTTGGCCACATGACGTGTGGCATGGAGTGGGGTTTTGACCATAGTCACTGAGGCACCGCTTAGATGTTAAGGAAAATTCAGGGATCAAGGCATCCCTCCACCTTGTGGGCACAACCAGGGGAGAGAGAGAGAGAGCAGAGAAGGCAACATAGACAGTAGTGCATCCATCCTAATGTGGATTTGTTCTACCATCCTCCCCACCGCCCCACTGCCAGTGACCTTGCTGTCTTAGCATCGCCCAATCCAGCCCATCATCCTCATCCCATTGCCAAGTTTAGTGTTCCTTTGCTTAGCACCGATTTACTCCTCTCCCTCCCCTTCTGCTCTGCCTTTGATATAGTGCCACGACGCCATTGCTGCTCGTTGTTGTGGCAGCTAGGTTAGAAGACACAGGGGGAGCCAGGCTAGGAGGCTGCGGGAGTGGGAAAGGATTGTTCATGTGGACTGGTTTGGTGCTTTACATGGGCTGTTAGGTTTGTGCCTTAGTGTGTAATGTGTTGTTTATAGCCCATATTTTTTTATCTTTTCTTCTTTTCGGCTGTGTATAAGGTATGGCCTTGTCTTACGTGTTGCCTTGCCTTCACCTTACCACTTAGGCTGTAAGGCGGAGGTGGGTGGCTTTGCCTCACCTTATCACCTTAGCAGCCATGGTTTTGACAAATAAGAGATGATATCTGCCTTCCTCACAAACTCAGCAACTAAAAATATTTCAATTAGTTCTCATGCCACTCTCGGAACCCCCATGAATGTTTTGCATGGCAAAATAATCTTAACTGTATAACACATGGACCTTGATTTTAAAAAAAAATAGCCTTAAGTGATGGCTATGTGTCAGCCATGTCACTCGCCAGGTGGCAAAACTACCTTCAAAACCACGGCATCTTAGGGGTTATTTAGATCATTTTGAGTTTAGGGAGTAAAATGCTTCGTTTTATACTGAAGGGGGCCAAGTAGACCCTGTCCTATAATTTATAGGATTAGCAGTTTAGCACTGCCGCTGTATAAAGGTACGACACAGCAGTAGGCCAATAAAAGTAAAGTATATTTACTAAACACTATAAAAAAGGAAGTGTTACTGTGTAAGCATTTAGTTCTTCTAAGTAGGAAACATCAAATACATAGTCCAGCTTTTTTTTCCTAATCGGCTGGAATTTTGAAGTCTCATAAATCAAATGAATGTGCATGTTTTTTCCCAAATTTCCTGAACAAAAGTTAACAGGCATCTATTATGTACAACTTACTAAGATCAAGATAATACATCCTATACGAGTAACAAAGGTAAATAATCAACCACCAGAAACTGCACATGACATCATGCATTACAGGTGAAAAATGTTTCCAACACCCAGGGTAACCATAGCATAATTTTACAACAGGTCAACAGCATAAGTGATAGTATGCCAAGTCATAGGCAACGCTAAGAAAAAAACTTAACAAGTCTACAAAACTGTACAAAATGCCAAGAAAAACAAACCTTAAAACGTGGGTCAAACACTATTTTTGGGAGTTCCTTTTCCCACTTTGAAAATGGCAATACACCTCTTTCCTTCAACATCTCCTGTGAAATTAAAAAACTCATTTAGGTCATGCAATCCATTCGTCAAAAAATCAGCTAGTTCTATTCATGATTTCATATCTATATGAAATCATGAATAGAACTGAGGCACAGCTATCCTAATTATCCAACTACACAAAATAGAAAACCAAAAGCTGTCTAAGAAAATTATAAAGCAAACCGTAAATTGCAGACCACTACAAAACAGTAATGACCAAACAGAACTAATGCAAAGTGATAACATGGAAAATTTCAATGACAAACAAAAGGCTCAGTCAGAAGTGAAAATACCACCTTAAACTGACGAGTACACTCCTCTTCACTTGGGCCATGTTCCTCATCATCTGAATTTGAAGAGGAATCTGACATATTACCATCACCACTGTTATCTTTTGATTTCTCGCCGCTAATTGAGACTTGATGTCCCATAGGTGCAGCATCAGTTGTTTTAGACCCATTCAGCTCGGATGCACTAGATGGAGTAGCAAGAGGTGAAGGCACACTGGAAGCGCCAGCATCCTGCAATTTCTTCTTTATTAAATCCAAAGCAGAAGACGATGCAGGGGCAACTGTTTGTCGAAGTGGCAACGAATCACGGCCACCTGTCTGTACAGCAGGAGTATCAATATCAATACTTATTTCCTCTTTATTCCTTATCGTGCCAGCATCTTGCAGCGAAGTTGAACTTCCTTTCAATGGACCAGACTCGGCATTCTTGATGAGCTCAGCCACCTCTGGTGGAAGCTGCCAGCTGCTAACCTGTTCAGTTTTAGAAATGAGTTATATACTTATATATAAGTTCTTGTGAAGTCGTGGCATTGAAATACCTAAATAGACATTCAATATTGAGATTATGTCATAATATAGGCCTTACCTTTAGCTTATTATCATAGTAATATTTCTTTCCATCACTTGTCGTTACTATGCTCCAGTCAGTGCCAGCCAGTTTGTCCCTGTCGAAGTGAGGTGTTTAATTTTTGAGTAAATTTCACAAAACTACATGTTTTATGGTTCAAGTTGCAGAAAACCACACACATTTTGACACTTGACACTTAAGTACATATATTTTGGTAGTTTAGTTTCACAAAACCACACTATCGATGAATGGATTCACCCGTGAGATGACGTGGTTGCTCCATCTAGGATGATGACGTGGTATATCCTATTAATTTCGTGAGATGGCTGGTAATAGGATGTCATGTCCTCGTCCTATGTGAAACAGCCACATCATCTCGCGGGTGAATCCATTCATTGATAGTGTGGTTTTGTGAAACTATACTACAAAAATATATGTACTTAAGTCCGAAGTGTCAAAGTGTGTGTGGTTTTCTGCAACTTGGACCATAAAACGTGTAGTTTTGTGAAATTTACTCTTAATTTTTCATGTGGCACGAAATTTATGAGCAACAACAGAAAAACAGATCGAGACATTTATATGGGTAAAGAGGGAAAGAGCAAAAGCCAAAAATAATAGCAGCATTCATAAATATTGCAACTTCTACTTTTTGAAAAACATCACAGACCTGTTTGAGAAAGCTCAATTCTAGATTTTTTTTTTCTTTAGCTAATTAAGGAAACATGCAAATTTATTCATCAACTTAGTGCCATATGAGATCATTAATGAATGAACTACTAGAAGGCTTTGAGCAACAAAATATCATTCATATATGCTCTAAATGAAAAAATGATCTCACATAGTATCATTCTGCATAATTAGACTTATTTTGAACACAATGAGAACATATGTGGTCAAGTAACTTAGAAAGTGGCTAACCTACAGGAAATTCCCGACCATTCCGCCTATCGTTTTGTTCTGTACAGACTATGAAAAGGAAACTACCAGTATACCATTTTCATCCATAATTCTGGAAAAATACGGTATAGTTCTGACAACCCATCAGAATAAAATATACCTTAGCCTAAACCCTTGTGCATCATCATGGCGTATTTTAAATTACTTACACCCTTCTTTGAATGTTCAACAACAATTGCAAGTGATGCGAATTTATAATGTAAACATACTGTGATTTGCTTGCCAATAGTTATATTCCAATAGTTCCAATGTTGTTTTGATTTCCATCTCTATGTTTTCAATTCCGTTTTCAAGAAAAATATGGTTCCGGAAAGGATTTTTCCAACCATTCTCGTCCCTAGTTGCATGAGCATGATGACATTTGCGGCCTATAAAGTATTTGTTAAACAAGCACCATAGATATACAACTAATCAGCCGCTACACTGATTAAGGCCTAGTTCGGTAGAGCAACTAGTTGTGGCAACTTCCTCGTTTTCTGTTAGCATGCTCCCAAACTGCTAAACGGTGTGTTTTGTGCAAAAAAATTCAATATAGAATTTTTCACAAAAATCAAATAAATCCATTTTTCAAATTTACAATGGTTAACTCTTAATTAATAATGTGCATTAGATCTGCCCCGTTTTCCTAGCCGTCATCAGCTCCAGCCAAACTGTTGGGACAAACTAAGCCTAAATAATGAGTACCAAGCATGTTAGGTAGTCTTGCAGTCAACACCATTTTCAGTTTCAGAAATACCAAATTAAAGCAAGATTTATAGTAGTTTCAAAAATGCAAGATAATGTTAGATCTTTTTCTTTTTTTAAAAAAAAGGTAAAGCTTTAGGGATTTCTTGTCTTACTATCCATGTTAAAAATGAATTTTGCTAACTTTTTGGCTATTGTGCAGGTTACCAGAAATCATGTAACAATGTCACCGAAATCGGTTGTCCTAAATAAGTTGTAGCACTCCTAATTGTGTGGAAAACAGAAACCAATTTCAAAAGGTGACTTAACCAGTTACAACCCTCACAAGAGAAGATATAATTTCTGTTATAAAATCAGTTAAAGATAGCAAAGAATATAGGAAGTTCTCACACTAACGTACCAAGAAACTGGAACTGGCTGGGCTGCGACCTTCTCAGGCTGCAGGAAAACGAATGAAATAAATTAGTTAAATTGTGATGCTAAATTGCTATGCCATAGACTAGAATTAAGTCATATTACTTGATACAGCTATTCCTCTGTGCAACTACCTCCCCTTTATAACCAGGTGGTTTTTGATAAGTTGATTCTCCAGTCAAGGCATTGTAATAATATACAACACCAGCCTCTGTCTTGTGTGCAGACCATGAATCTGAATCCTGAATGGCAGTAGTTCTTTTGTCCTCGAGCTGATCGCTGTTTTGGCTTCCCTGTTCTGCAGCATACAAAAGACCACAAGAATTAACTGGACCACTAATACTGATCATCAAATTCAGTAAAACTGTCCCAGTTGATGAAAGTTAAGCTAACGTACGAGTGGGCTGCTCAGATCCAGGATTTGCTGATGATAGCTCCTTGGAATCCCTTTCAGTCGTTGAGACACCGGGTGGTTGTATGCTTGGCAAGTATGCAGTGACAGAAGAACTCCCAACCATCGGCCTACCAAGAGGCCCTAGAAGACCAGATGGGTATGATTGGAAGGGGGGTTGCTGAAAACCAGTAGGTTGTTGGGGATATCCCCATAGAGGCTGAGATTGAACCCCATGTGCTGAAGGATAGGAGGGGTACAACTGTTGCTGACCAGGCTGTTGAAAAGCAGTTGGAGACTGTGATATATGGGGAAAAGGAGAAGCAGATGGAGTCATAGGTCTCCCAAGGAGGCTTGGTGGAGCAGACAAGATTGTGGAAGGTTGTCCAGGTACAGAAGCACCAACGGCCCCAAATACCTCCGGGCGAGTTGGAAGTGATGGATTTGTTGGCATCTGAACAGTGATTGAAGGACTTCCAGCAGTACTTGTTGATGGTGGGCCTGTCGACAACTGCATGGTCTGGGGACTAGCCTCTGGGACACTTCGAGTATCAGGCCTGGAAGTGCTAACATCTGAGCTCCCCTGTAATAAGTCAAAATTATTAGTAAATTGATCATTATAACCCACGCATATAAAAGAAAGTTGGTCGAAGCATATACACTGTTTGAAGGTAACTGAGATGCCTGGGGCTGTGCCTGTTGTGGGCTTGCAACAAAAGTATTGATGGATGGTCTGGGTGGACCTGGAAATGGCAAGCGAATAGATCCAGGAGGATTTGGTGGCATAGCTCCTGCTCCTGGAAATGCTGAACTTGGGCGAGCTAAATTCATAGGAGCTGGAGGTTGCAAGGATGATGGTGGAACAAACCGTGAAACTTGGACAGCATGGTTTGTGCCCTGGAAGAAAAGAAAGCATCAACAGTCAGTCAGTGAATCAGAGAAGAGGATTCAGATCATTAAGTAAAATGGACAAATAAAAATGTTCAATATTAATGCTAGCAATAAAGACATGAGGAATTACGGTGTCAAGTTGAAACTGCTGACCAGTAGGCAAGCCAGCATTAGCATGCGAGACTACATTATATGAAAAAGACGGCCTGTTCCCAAAATATTGCCCTGGGACAGGAGGCTGAAGAGCTGCAGCAGCCACTGAAGGAGCCATCATGGCCTGGAAAGAAAAGAGAAGACGAAAGTTTCACATGGGGGGGTTCCACTCTGACAAGTAAAGCCATCATATGGTACATTAATCCAACTTAAGCCCTGTTTGTTTCAGCTTATGATTATTATAATCTAGATTATTAAGCCAGATTGCTATAAGCTGGATTATAATAAGCTGATATAAAATAAGCTGTGAGTTGTTTGTTTGTTTGGATTATTGGAGGTATGGATTATTGGGTTTGAAAGGCTAAAGTCTATAATGCCCTCAGCTATCTGTTCGGTTGATGGCATAGGTGGGTAATTTTTCTCAAGTATGTAGGGGTAGTGGGTCTTTAGCCACTCAATAATCTGAAAAAAGCTCCTTTAGAGCAGCTTATTAGATTATAATAATCTGGCTTATAGATTATAATAATCTACTTGTTTGTTTCAACTTACTCCTAATAAGCTAGATTATAATAATCCTAAGCTGAATCAAACAGGGCCTTAACTTTGTTGAGTTGTTTGCTATGATTGAATAAAACGGGAACAACAATAGTCCTCTTATTTATATGTGTTTTGTTATTTTATATGAATTGTACCAGATTATGCTGAGACATTAAAGAGCCATGTAACTTCTGCTGCATAAACAGCTTTCAGGTGACCAATTATGATGAACCTATAGAGATTACTAACAGTTTTGTGACCAATTTTGGTTAGATATCCATATGAAAGGTTCAACAGTTTTGTGTGCAAGAACTTATCAGCTTAATAACATTTCACATGAGAAGAGAAAAACTAATCTCACAACATTCTGTATCAGACCAAAATGTAAGCAGGCATGTTTATCATCAGATCAAGATAAAAGCAGAGTAAAATGAGAACAAAAATTATAAACACAACTCGTACTGCTGCTGCGTATATCTAAACAAGAAATTTCTTCAGATAAAGTATGAGCTAGCCATCAGCTACTGAAGCTAAACAGGAGTTAACAAAATCTGATATGAATCTTCACCGCCACTAGGAACTATAAATGCTGCAATGTGATCAGCAAATTAAACGGCAGTAGATATCAACTTTTGAAGCCCACAAGAGTTCATAGGGAATCTATAAAGTAGAAATTCTCATTTTCTGCAGTTCTATACAAATAATAGCACTAAATAACGCAACAGTAAGTCACCGCTCATAATCTGAGCTGAACACCATAAATTGGTCCCAACAACGCTATATAACATTGCTTCTCATTCCCAAGGAAAAAAATAAAACGACATTTCGTGCAGTTAAGGTGAAAACAAAAGGGTATGGAGTATAATATAATTGCGATGTGAAGCATAGAGGGTACACGATACCCTACCGGAGGGGAAGCTAGCTGCTGCTGGACCGCACCACTTCCCACCTGCGGCCGGGGTGGCGGCCTCGGAAGAACGTTGTACGAGAACGCCGGCGCCGGGGGGCTCGCGTAAGCGGGCGACCCGAACTGCGGCCGCGGGGCCCCTGGAGTTGCAGGAGACGCCGGATTCGCCGGCATAGACGGCGCCGCAGGACCGGAGCCGGAGGTAGGAGCGGGAGCGGCCGGGGCGTCTCCCTCCACCGCACCATCCACCACCACCGGTGGCGTTGCCGCCGCGACGACGCCGGAATCGAACGGTCCTTCCGATTCCGCCGCCGGGGCAGCGGACGGCACTTCCGCCGCCTCCGGATTGGCCGCGTCGGAGGCGGCCGTCGCCGGCGTCGCCATGGGAGAGGAGGAGTCGGGGGGCGAGGCCTAGGGTTTTTGCCGCCTAGGCGAGCGGAGCCGGATGTTGCGAGAGGGGAGCAGTAACCGGAGCGAGCGGCCGAATTGAGAATTGGGGGAGGCACGAGCGTTGACACGTGGGCCGTGGGCTGGATCTGGGCCGTTTCGTAGTGGGCTGTAATGGACGTCAACTCGTAGTTCGGACTTGGTTTTACTCATGAAAAATTTCTGATTAATCATATCTTACTATATAAAGTTAATGTCTACTAATTTCTAAAGCTCAACATGTAAGTGTGTCACATCATTACCCACTGATAATTATTATCTAGAGTATTTTAAATCACATGCAAGCATACCACATCATCATCCACTAGCAATTACTCCCTCCGCCTCATAATATAAAGGATTTTGGAGGGATGTGAAATTATATTATGGGACGGAGGAAGTATTATATAGAGTATTTTAAATATCACACAAATATGATATACCATTTATATTTTTTTATATTTTTAGAACTCAATAGACAATTAATGTCAAATCATTATCTCCACATCATTTTCATATTATTTAAGCATATACATATACCATTTCTATAATATATATAACATGCATTCATTCATATATCATGCGCATAATGCAGGGTATCAACTAGTTAATTATTAGGGCATGTACAAAGATGCTTATTAACGGACTCTCTCCGTTACCATGCAGAGTAAATTTGGTAACATAGGAGGAAAGAGAAACATGATTGCTACACGTGATAATAGCTCAGAGTCATTGCAGGAAAATAGTATCTAAGTGAGTATGTATTAACTAAGAGCTCATATCATACTATATCTTTGTACATGCCCAGTTCCATAAAGAAACGATTGTGTACAGCAACAGTCTTAAAACAATTGTATACAGTAACAGTGAAAAAAATACTGCATACTGTGGATTCAGTAGTAGAAATATCAAAACTGTATGCAATGTTGCCTTTTCTAATCCACAAAGAAAGCAGTAAAGTTCAGTAGTAGAAATATCAAAATTGTTAGTGTAATGATGTCTTGTCTGATCCAAAAATAAAAAAAGTGCAGTACAACGTCATATTGCAGTGTCAGCATGTATGTGCATGGAAGACTTGCAATTCGGGAACCCTCAAAACTCTAGTCTATTCTCTAAAAACAGAAGAGGAATGCCCTAACTAATTCTCTGGCCAGACCAAATGTTCGATAGGCTCTTCACTCACTTGCCAAGCTCCTTCAGATAGTTCATCAAATAGTTGACTGTATTCCCAGCTCGAGAACCCAAGGAAAAACCACAGGTTCTCAGCAGATTGCTCCCCTGATTTGATTCGTCTGGTGACCTGGGCTGTGGCGGCTACGTTTCCATAATACACACCGGGTATAACCTGCAAGTACCCATCGAAGGCTACTCTGGAAAGGCTCACAAGGTAATAGCCCTGCACCACAACAGGTCCGCCGTAGAAAAGCGGGGCGTGCTTGATCGGCTCCATGGAGCCGTCCAGATTCTTGAAGGTGTCCCAGCTTAAGCGCTTGTTGATGATCAAGCCATGAAAGCCCTCACGAGAGTCAGCGGATACGATGAGCACCTGGGAGTTGTCAAATGGAACGGCAGACCCGAGCTTCGCAGTTGCAGTGAGCACGGAACCTGTGAGGACACGTGCCTCGTGCCTCTCAGAATGACTTGGTGAATGAGAACCAACATCGGTGCTGCTTTTGTCGCTGTTATCAAACTGAATTGCCTGTGGTGCATCACGTTGCACGACCGTTTTCTTCTTCCACAGAAATCCTGCGAGCCAAAAAGAGCACAGGCGTTAGAATATTCCTTTATCCAGTGATAGTGGACAGTGAAAACACTTTCTTATTAGTCTTTGGTGCAACATTTGGGAATGCGCAGGTCAGCTGTGAACAGTTGGTTTATAAATGAAATGTGAACAATATAAAGGAATTGAGAAATTAGAATAACAATGTCAGAAAATATCGAAGCCATTAGTCACATGGTGGTTCAATCAAGCAGACCACTGTTCACGTCGCATTCCCTGGGGTTTTCAGGACTTCTAACAAGGTAGTCTACCATCAAGCAGCTACCCAGCCAAGACACTAATATACATCGTATGCTAGCCAACAAAAAGACAGTGGAGTGGACACTTTTGAGAGTGGCAACAACAGCGCATCCTATAGACTAGAGTAACAAACACTACTATAGCAAGACAACATATATCATCGTACTAGGTTCATTTATTTTTTAAAATTTATGAGTTATGAGATGTTTTGCACTAACCTTTATATTCCAACAGGTGGGGTGAATTGCTAGCATGAGACTCCAAGAATTCAAATAAATTAGAAACTGAAATTTCTCTTTCATATGATATTGCACTTTTGTTCTCTGCCGGAAAAAACAACAATGTGGGATAACACTCCTCCTGTGAACGCATGAAGGTTACATTAGTATTGTCAATATAAGCACTTCAGTTCAAAAATGGTAATGTGAAGCAAGGCCCTTCAGTACCAACAAAAAAAAAAGAATAGATTCATAAGTATATTTAATTAGATGGACCATCTATTTATTTTTAATTCGCTTCACTACTGCTGAACAGAACTATGGTCATTATAGCATCTCCAACAGTCTAATGACAAGGTCATTCTTAAGACTCTAATGATAAGACTTTACATAGCTTAATCAGTCCAAATAAACCAAAACATACTTCTTGCATGACTATTGCTGATACCGGTACATTTATTATAAACAATGAAATGAGACTATTTCAGGGTAAACAACAGCAATAAGTATGGAGAACTTCTATTTTTTTTTATTAGTCAGGAGACAGAGCAAACTTCAATAAATGGCAAATATTTGATAACCTTGCCAACTGATTTCAGTAAATGATGGCATTCATTTGATGTGCAGTCTATTAGATAAATAGCTGGAAAACCCTTCATGGTAGATTCTTCTTCTTTCTCTGCAACCAAAAGGATGATTCATCAGTGCCACAAGTAATTCACATTTGAAGTGCTGTACCGTAAAAACGATGAGCTCCAACAGGCTATAGGGTTATCTTACTATGGTGTGACACATGTATGATTATATATAGGAAATGCATTGCATAGTGCTGCCTAAAAGTTTGCTAGCATATGTTGCATTACATTCTGGTATGATATAATTTGATTGACGGGGTGATCCTAAAATTTGAACTAAACGAAGCTAAATAGCAGGAAATTTTACATATTTCTTAGACTAAGTTTAATCTAAGTTCTCATCATGATATTGGTGAATATGTTATTACCTTCAATCTGCAAGTCTTGAGCCTGTAAAAATTGAGAATTTGAACTCAAAAAGTTCTTGAATGATCGATATACCTCACGGACAACAAGCTCTGTTCGCTGGCAAAATCCGCACCAAGAGTTGCTGAAAAGCACCAATACATCCTTCTTCCAAGCAGATGCAATATTTTCAGTGTTTGAAAACAACAGTTCACTTTTTGAAACACAACCTTCAAATCCAAAGATCAGCATACAAAAATTACTTGTTGTCAACTGGGGGATGGAATCTGCCTCATGGAAATCACGGTTAATAAAAGGTGGTCTCAGAAGCTCCTTCGAACTTATGACAGATAAGGCTGAACGATAATATGGAGATAGACTTCGATTCATAAAACGGTCAAAAAAATTTGCTAAAGAAGGGTAGGTAAATTCAATCTCATCTGGAAAGACATAATGCTTTTGCTGAATTGGGTCAATTATTACAAGGGATGGAATTCTCGATTCACCAGTTAAAGTTTGCAGAAGCCTATAACCACCATCAGAGAAGAAGAGTGAACCCGCAAAATGTTCATCAGGTATACTTGGAGTTTCCTGCTCTGTATAACCTGTGTTATCGCCTACAAGGCTACTGGAAGAGCTTAATGCTGCATGCACAGGATATTTGCTATCACTTTCTTCTGATCCTTCATCTAGAATAAATAGGTTATCCTCATAAATGGCATCCTCAATTCTTCGAGATTCTTGACCCAGGACCGAAAACACAGCATCTTGCTGATTTGCTGATCCTGACTTCTGTTGGTTAAAATTCACATTTGTCCCATCGGGTTCCAAAATGTCAAAAGCTTCTCTAACTGTTTCCTCATCTTTCTGTTTGTGTAATATACGACCAACTTCATTGCTGGAATGCACATCAGTGGAGACCTCTTCCTGAAGATCAGCACTTGTATCTGAAGCCTCAGTTTTATGTTCTTGTTCCTCCATTTTTGTATCACTACGTTCAAGATCTTCTTTATTGATCTTACAGAAATTTTCAGGAGCATTGCTACTGTGCACATCAACAGAAATATCTTCCTGCAGATCAAGGCTTACATCTGAGGCCTTTGTTTTGTGTTGTTCCTCCACTTCTGTATCACTGGATTCAAGATGTTTTTCATTGTTATCACAGAAATTTGCAGGACCTTTCTCAAGTTTAATGGGTGCTTGTCTATCATTGATATATTCAGCTTCTGTTGGCCTGTTTTCATGAACAGAATCTTCAGTGTAATCATCATTACCACCGTCTGAACTGGCACATGACCCTTCATTTCTTTCAAGTTGACTATCTCGAATTGACAGAGATTCCACCACTTGGACTTCAGAATCATCAGACAGCTTCTTTATGCCAACATCTTTTGCAACAAAACTTATCTTTGTTTTCTTTGACCTATGTGCTGGTCTTATTTTGTGTATTAGTTTTGTTAGAATATCATATAATGGATTATCGGTACTACCTTGGCCATCACTTCTGTACGAAATACTTTCTCCATCATTGACCACCATTACTGACATTTTCTCCCCAATTTCCATTAATTTGGAGGCCCAAGCATTCAGCCTAGTTCGTTCAGTATGGGCAGATCTACCTGTGCTAACTAGGGAAGGAACAGCTTTAGAGCTCATTCTGGATTTACCACTAGTTAGACCACCAGTACTGAAATGAGATGGATAATTTTTCTGCACATATTCCCTTAGTAGTTTGAGGGATAGTTTGCTTTCATCTCTGACTTTTGAAGAATCTGACAATCTATCAATAAATAGAATAGCCGATGGTCTACTTGCAGGAAAGGTAGCGATACCACTTGCATCAACATCCATCTACACATATAGCATGCAACTCGAAAGGTCACTGGATAGGTCATTACAGAAAAAAAGAATAAACTCATAGAATGCATCCAGGACATGTCATTTCTATATAATACAACATTATGTCATCAAGATAATTGCATGCTTCTAATATATGAACAGAAGTGTTCTCTTTATGTGCAGCCTAAGAACATTTTTTAAGAAGAGCAACACATTTGCAAAGAGAGAAACATGGTCCAAAGGATTTGAATTGGTAAGCTTGGAATAGAATATAAATGCAAGCAGCTATGAGCTATCTTCTTAGTCCATTTTCAACCGATATCAAATAGAGTTGTAAGAAAAGTAATAAGGATATGCACATTGTTATACAGTGGTGGATCCAAAAAAATTTGTAAGCCTGGGCAAGTTTAACAACAAATATAGTATACATAAGTCTATACAAATCCGTAGATCATTTTAGAGTGAACATTTGCTTTGCTATTTTACGCTAAGCCGTTAGTTAAGTATGTATACTATATATACTGCTGCTGCTTCAATTCATAAGGTGATTAGAAAGATAATTAGCAAGGTAATTATGTTTAAACTAATGGGGTATGCTTGCATGCAGCCGGTGGAGCCCGGGCAGCTGCCCAGGGTCGCCGGGCCCTAGCTCCGCCACTGTTGTTATATGTGTCACTCAGTTACATGACAGTTGTCAGTTGACAACTTTTTATGGAAAGAAGTTCATGAAATTGTTTTTCACCTACCTCGTTAATGTCAAGATTATGATAAGATTGCAGTAGGCTTCTTAGGTCATCACCTTCTTTTGCAACAATTGAACAATTGGTGCACCCCAGATAATGAACAGTGAGGAACCATGTCTCCAAATTGCCTTCATTGATAAACTCTGATGAAGGTAATGATGATCTTTCAGTTATAAGGCCAAATCTAACTTTCTCTGGAGGAAGAAAATAATCTCTTGATAGAGCAGTAAGCTTTGCATAGAAACTTTCAAACTGTTGAAGCTTTTCCGCTGTACACAATTTTCTATTTTCATCAGTTGTAATTCCACTTTGATCTGACATGCTTCCGTTTGCTAAGGTAAATCCACCTTTCCAAGGAGAGCCAGAAAGCTGAACCCCACCTCCAAAAATCAGTTCTTCGTCCTCTATAACCTGTTTTCATCTCAAAGAAGTATATTTTCAGGGATGTTTCTCCTGGTATTTGCTGAATCTTCATAGTTCAGATAGATATTTCATATTTCTTCTCAAAGAAATTAGCAGTGTAATTAATCAGAGATAAATGTGATCCTCTTTGCTACACTTACAAGCTCTAGTGGCCCATCCGATTCTCCTGTTAGTGCCTTCCCAGAAATGTCAACTGTATGATAAGTGATACAAATGAGCATAGCATGCACATGCTGGAATGGAGTGGAACCATTATCATTTATTCAAAAGTTATATGATAAAGGCCATGGAGCAAGTCATGCTTGAAATGGATTGAGAGTTAAAGATTAAAGTAGATCAATTTGATGAATCCATAAAAGGAGAAAACAAACCAAATACTCCTTGGAGCCCCACATGAGGATACTTTTACCATCTTATACCATATTTGCACCCCCTGACTCCTGGCTTTTGTGGTCTTATAAAGTTGCATGTGCATTTGGTATATTAAATTATTTAGTAATAATTAACTTAAGTCGGAATAGAATAACCAAACTAGGCCATTTATTTCTTTTAGAAAGGGAAGAAATCGTGCCCACTCATGTTCAGGGAAAGAACTACTTGAACTACTGCGGCTATCAGACACAATCTTAACAAAGCCCCTAAAAAATATAGCAGCAAGAGAATACATAATAGTTAAATGAATCATAAAGAGTGGATCAGAGTTGACGAACCATTTTCTGTGTGATTTTTGGATGAAGTGCCCTCGGTTCTGTTGCTTCCACCATGAGCCAATTTGGAAAACCACCCACAGAATTCAGACAGAACTACAGCTTTATCAGTTGATTCAACAAAAGCCTCCACATCTTCCTTCGTATGCAAAACCACAAATGGGGCCTCTGCATGCTTGAGTGACATAATATAGTGGACTGAAGACAGTATCTCACGTGCACGAAGCTTCCCTTCATATTTGAATGGCAACGAGCGTTGGTAGTATATGAACTTTATTCCTTCTGTGGCACCGAGTACATCCGTCAGCAACTTCTCAGAATTTCTGTACACAACCATCAACTTGAGATGCCCAAGCTCCTGCTCATCGGCAGCAACCAAACGTTGTATCTCGGCCATCAGTGATCTTGACTCACCATACCCTACAGATTATCATAAACAAAAAAAGTAGAAGTAAGGGATCTTGCGCGCAAAAAAGATCCCGTACAAGCCTTTTTCCTTTGCTGGATACTATGAACTCGCTGTAATACAAATGTTCGTCCGGGTCTTTGGGGTAAAATGTTGCATTTTCATATAATTAAATTCGCAATTATGAGAGCGTTTAATTTAAATTCGCAATTATGAGAGCATTTAACTTAGTTAAACTAAGCAGAGTTGACTCAAAAGGGAATAAAGGCAAATATTAACACAAAGGTATGATCTCACAACGGTTGAGCGCATTTCAGACTACAAAATTGTCGCGATTTCCACAATCAATCACCTCAAGTCCTCAACAGAACAAAATGTGTTACTAGTCCCTTATCGTTTATATAATTCGACACTTGGAGATTCACATTTCCGCTAAGAGAGAAAAACTCAGCTCTCCAAATTAACCGCATAGTGCGACCACGCGACTAATCGGAAAACCAGAGCTCTCGATTAGGCACGGACACGGATAGGGGGAGCTCACATGGCATGGTGACGACGAGCAGGATGTGGGGGTGGAGCCGGATCTGGGAGGAGAAGTTGGCCCTGGTCAGGACCTGCCATTCCGCGGCGCGCCCGGAGGCGGCGGCACCGGAGCTCCCCGCCGCCGCCGTCGCAGATGCCCCCAGCTGCGACGCCGCGAGGAGGGAGAGGAGGAGCGGCCACGCCGCGGCGAGGAGGGGGCGGCGCATGGCGGGCGGGCGGCCGTCCGTCCGTCCTCGCGCGCGGCGGGGGAGTTGTGTAGTAGCGCGAGCGCCACCGCCGCCGTAGAAGCCCACGACTTTCGTCTCGTGTCGTGGGTCGCAGGCTCGCCAAGAGGGGCTCGACCCGACCGCTGGAGTTCGCGGCCCGTGATTAATTAAGTACTGTATTAAAAAAAATTTCTTACAATGAATTAATATTACATTTTTAATCAACTTTCATATATATATTTTTTAAAAAAAAATACCATTTAGCAATTTGGGAAGCGTGTGTGCATAAAACGAAGGAAGTGTAGTAGGGAACAAGAGCTGCCGACACACGGCCTTAGATGTTTGATTTACTACCACTTTTTATCCCCACTAGTTCTCTATTAACCGATTGGTTAAGTTGAATCATAACAAAGGTTTTGGCCCTACCAAAATTTTTATTGGATGGAAATTGATCTGGTTTTTTTTTTAATCTTTTGATCCTTTAGAAAACGTATTCTACAAATAAACCTAAAAAACTTATTCTAAAAATGATCATTTTCGTGGCGCCAACATAACTGACTCGTGGTCCAACATAACGGCGACATCCCCTAACCTCCGGTGGAAGCTAAGTCACTGATGTGAAGGTAGATGACATATTTGTGATAAAAGAGATGTATTTGTAATAAAAAAGTATTTACAAATAGGTCCTCGGTACAAATGTCATTGTCGTCGAGAATCTATTTATAATTTGTTTTATTACAAAATAGATCATTTTTAACTTTTTACAAATAAATCCTTGGCGGAACGATATTGACACCGTCCCCCTTCACGTTGGTGACTTAGCTTTCACCCGGGGACGACAAGAGACAACGCCAACGTCATTGGTGTTGTCACGTTGCACTACTCAACATTAATGCCCATTGATTAAGCATTGTCAGGTTGATTCGTACCATCTATGAAAGGTTGTGTTGTTTAGCAAGAATCATCTTGTCTATGCTGCTTGTGAATGTCCATTGTGATTGAAATACGATGAAAGATGAGTTGGTTATATTTCATTTGTTTTCACGCTATGTGCCTAATATATGTGGAACGAAGTGAGTAAATATGGATGCATCATGACGATAAAATTGATGATAATGACATAAAAAGATGTGGATAAAGGTTGTCTCATGATTGTTCCATCGATGTTCGTCAGGTTAAGGTGCTCGAGAAAATTTAAGGAAGCAAAAGCTTTCATCCATGTGTTCAAGGGTTTTTCATCAGGTGTCAGGTGCTAGGGCCCACCTGTCATAACATGTGTAAGGTAACAACAATACTACGGTGGTGTTTGAATCTCCTGAAGATGAAGATGGAGATAAAGATTAGGGGCTGTTTGGTTGATGGCCTTAATTTGCCACACCAAACCTTAGCCGTGCCACAAATTCTTAGGCTAGTGTTTGGTTGTGTGCCGCAGTTGAGTCAAGTCACACTTTATTAGCATATTAGCCCACACGTCGTACTCTCATCTGCTAGCCAAAGTTTGCCATAGTTGTGGCCAACAACCACACTTTGTGTGGCTTGTCATAGTTATGGCAAATAGAGTTATGGCAAAGTTAGGTAATGTTTGGATGCTATACTAAGTTTGCCACCATTCACCATACTTTTTGTGTCACACTTGTCTAACTTGTGGCTTACAAAAAGTGAGCCACACCTTAGCTAGCAAAATTGGATTGTGCCACACTTTGTTGAGTTGATGACATGTGGGGCCCAAATAGATGAGAAGGAATCTTGCCACAAGTGTGGCTATGAACCAAACAATATGCTAACTTGGTCAAACTTGCCTAATATGAAGTGTGATAACCTTTGGCAAACTTTGGAAGCATACCAAACAATCCATTAGCCTCCATCCAAACAACCTCTAAGTGTTTCACGTAAAACGAGGGAGTAATAATATGTGATTAATTAAGTTTTAATTATTACAAACTTGAACAATTGATTAATCTTATATTTTAGAATAACTTTCATATAGAAAGTTTTCACACGAAACACACCGTTTAGCAGTTTAAAAAACGTGACACTTTTATGGAAAAGTTTATCCAATTTTTGTTGGAGTAAAGAACAAGGCCTACCTCGCACTGCATTGCATAGAGCAAGAGGTCCCACATGTCATCCTCACCCAGTAGCGTCTCTTACACGTGGGCCCTACTTGCACACGTACCCCCTCCTCGCAGACAGTCAGACACCACAAGCCATCGTCCGGTGTGCTGCACCCACGCCGTTGGCGCCAAACCTTTTCTCGTGGCAAGCAAGGTATACCAAAAAAGAGAGAAAAAAAAAACAACAAAAATCGCACGCCGCAGAACCCCCTTCAGCCACGAACGCACGGGCCCAAAGCCCCAAAGCACAGGTGTCCGGTGGTGGGGCCCACCTGTCATGGTCTCCCCCCCGTCACAGATCCCCTCCTGCTCTCCCCGCCCGCGACTCCGCGAGTCTTATCATCTCTTCCCCTCTTTTCGTTCCAATCCACAGGAGGGAGAGGCGAGGAGAGGAGAGGAGAGCGAAGGAGCAGAGGCGAAGCACGAGTCCAATCCAAACCCGAAAAATTCGCGTGGCAGCCAAGCCATCGACGCGAGCGGAACGCACGAGCGCGTCGCCTCCGCCTCCGCCTCGCCATGGCGGCGGCCGTCTCCACGGCGCCGCGCGCGCCGCTCCCCGCCGGCGCCGTGTCGTCCTCCTGCTGCTCGTCGTCGTCCTCCGCGTCGATGTCGCGGAGGTGGGATCCGAGCCCGAACCCTAGCAGCGGCAGCGGCAGCAGCCGGTTGTTCCTCGCGGCGCGGCGCGGGGAGCGGCTGCGCGTGCGCCGGCTCGCGGGCGCCGCGCCTGCACACGCACACGCACCGCGCCGCCGCGTTTCGTCCGTGGTGCGGTGCGGCGGCGGCGGCGGCGGCGGCGCGCGGAGCCCCGACGACGCGGACGCCGGTGGAGGCGAGCGGCGGAGGGGCTGGGACGCGCTGTTCCACGACGCGTTCCAGGGAGCCGTGCGGCGGTGGAGCGAGTACGTCGGCAGCCACTGGCCCTTGGCGCCTGCCGGGAAGGATGCTGGGCTCGGGAAGAGGGTTGAGAGTTATCGCGAAGAGCAGATTAGGGGCGAGGTGGAGGAGGAAGAGGGGAAGTGGAGCTGGGAGAGGTGGAAGCAGCACTTCGCGCTAATCGAAGAGAGCGAGCGCCTCGTCGATGAGCTGCAGGTATATTCTCGCACGGAGACTAATTCAATCAATTCATGTCATTCACAAATCACGTGCTCTTAACAATAAGTTTCAAATTTTGGGCGATTCCAGCAGAAATTTACGTTTTTATGTCAAATCGAGCTCCAGACGTGTACTTGTAGAAATGCATCTGTTTAATTCCTGGACCAATATTATGTGTGTAGACCGGTCATGGATTTTGTTCATCTGGAAATTACTGTGAATTAAACTTAGTTATAGGAGGGTGTGCTGGTGGGCTTCACGATGGCATCGATATTTCTATTTGTTGTCCATGTTATCTGCAAGTAACTTGAGGAACCTTAGCATAGTGTAAAGTATGTCCCTAGAGGCTTGCATTATGGAAGCTAAAGCCTTCTTTTGTTAACGTTATATGGTTTGATGTGCTCAGAAAATGTGCTTTGTACTGTGAGTCAAACTTTGTATGTAGGCAAAGTAGATAAGTTCCCGTTCTCCTTATGCTGAACATGAGCTACAAGCCTACAATACGTAGCACAGAATCTGTGATCACATAACCTTACAAGTTTCCTCTGGAGCTACTATTATTAAGTTCCATAATTCAACATTGATCATTACTGAAACTAATCCATGCCAATATCAGGAAGAGTCAGCCAGTTACAAACTTATCTGCCCCAGTTCAGTGGTGCTTATACATTTTAAATGTCTTATACAATATTGTATGTCTTATACAATATACATTTTCTATTTTGATGGAGGGAGTCTGTCAGATGCATAATATCTGGATATAACCTCCTCAAACATAGCAGATGGAACTTAGTTGTGTATGAGGCAGATTCACCATATCAATCGTGTGCTTTTGTTCAGACATGTTTTTCTCCCCAATCTTTGTGTTACACCATCACATATTTCCTGATTGTTGTATATTGCATTTCAGCTACAACTACGGACTGCTGTTTATAGAGAGGATTTCAGGAGTGCTCACAAACTGAAGTTGGCTATTGCTGCTACATCAAAAAACGATACTGTGGGCAGAGCAATTTCTGACTTAAATGTAAGGAGTATCTATTTTTAAATTGCATAAACAGCAAATGACACTGTTGATCTTTGCTAAAATGGTGCACAGTTGATCCTATACAAGCTTATAAGAGGACGAATGGCTAGCACTATTATTGATTTAATGGAAAATAATAAATAATAACTAACAAGTTTGGTACTAGCTGAAATAACCAAATTATGGGACGAACAAGTTAGTCTTGCACCCCAAATTTCCCCAAGCTAACATATTTGCACCCACTGTATTATTCAGCAATATTAACATTAGACAGTGTCAGATGTCTAACTTCTACTGATAACAGAAGGATGTAAATAAATTGCTTTTGTAGATAGAGCAATGAATCCAAATTGTTTTCCATGGCCAAAATAGTGGGAACAAATTTGATAATTACAAGATAATTGAAACTCTTTTGGCATGCAGAGTGCAATAGAAGAGGAGCGCTACAAGGATGCAACTTATATTAGAGATCATGCTGGTGCAGGACTGGTTAGTATCGGAAGGTTTCTACTTATGTTTCCTTTTTACCGCTATATTATATGCATGCAATTATGAAATACATATTATGTACCTGTTGCCATTCGAGTTAATAAATCCGGACCAGGTATTAGAGAGAAAACAGACCAGTAAACCAGAACAGGAACAATGGATTTAAGTAAATTTAGCTCAACTGCTCAAGCATTAGCCTGAGAGGTTCCCATTCATTTAAAATTATTATATGTAACCATTTCGAGTCATTTCTAGCATTCTAGCAATGATTTGCTGTATGTACTCTAAATCTACTAGCAAAATGCCCAAGCTTTGCTATGGGCAGGAGGAAAAAAATCATTATATGTCATAGCAAAATATTTTTTTTATTAAATATCTTAGTATCACTTGTTTGCTTATTATCTGGTATTCACTTGTTTGAACCAAATGTTGGACTATTCCACTATATTAGAAAATATCAACGGGCAATTTGCAAAAACTGCAAAAACAATGGCAGATTCACTGCCACCACCACCAGAGGCTTTTAAAAGAGTATAGATGTTTCCCTGTTATTACAGCATAAGAATAACAATTTGATTCCTCTCGTGTTTTAAGCAAGCAAGCATGATAATTAAATTATATTTCAAGCAAAAATTGACCATTTTAGTTACTTATCCTGATGGTGGCATTAAGGCTCATACTATACATATAATAATTTTAAATGAATGGTTTAGAGGTTGTGCAAGTACATACTGTATTTTGTACTTTGATGTCTTGTGGCCTATGTTGTTTGTCCGGTGAATGCCACAGTTAGAACTTGTTTGAGACTGAGCATGGCACCTATGCTTGATCAGGAGAATCTATCCTCAGGCTCCTCAAGACCTGAACCACTTTTGTTTTTAGAATGTGTGGTGTGATGAGGAAGGAATGATAATAAACAGAAAATATAAGTGTGCTGTTATGAAGGTTCAGATGTATGCAAGTAGTATGTTCTATTTTTTTTCGCCCTTATGTTCTGTAGTGCATGCTTATCCATTTCTATGTTTTCTTTTCTTCTTTCCATCTGCGCAAAAGAATTCCATCACCTGATTCTTTAAAGCACATGCAGTTGGGATGGTGGTCTGGGATTTCTGGAAATTTATCTGATCCATATGGTCTTATAATTCGTATAAGTGCTGAACATGGTCGATATGTGGCGAAAAGTTATGATACCAGGTAATAGTTGTCATTTTTTTTTATTATTTGCATTCATAATTACATGTCCGACACATGGATAACTGCATCATGGGCAATTTAGTTTTTTCACCTGTTCTATTCCAGAGTCATTTTCAGTCAAAAATTTTGTGCATATGTGTTCACGTTGTGTTCATGAAACAGTTAGGATTCTTGTTTCATTCCATTATGATTATTCCATTGTTGATGGGAAGAAAATCCAATAGGGTATGAAGGGTTAGCTAATAGCTACTGACGAATGCTTGCACTGATCAAGCTGATGCCATCATGGAAATGGTATTAGCATTGATAAAATATTTGTTCTACTTGCTAGTTGATCCTTTATTTTTCTCTTGTTCAGGCAGCTGAATTCAGATGGCCCTGGTTTCCCCATATTTGAAATTTACTTTGCTGAGGCAAATGGAGGTTACAATCTGCAGGTGCGCTAAATTAAATTCCAATGAAAAAAGATATGCCTGGTACCATAGGAATAGTTCTTCTTGTTACCAATTGAATAAGTGGACACACATTTATTGTTTTTTCATGCACTCCCTGTAAACTCAGAATGATATCCTTTATTTCTTTAATGTGGAAATTACATTATAAATATGGTAATGGCAGCTGGAAGTGTCATATTGACCTGCATTTTTCTACATTTTCAATAAGGAATTTACTCACCTTTAGGAAATATTGTAATAGATGAATGCACATCATCAAAGGAAAAGAAATAAAAGATTGCATGTCCACCTAGGCACATACCCGCTCAAATTTGCTTCTTTAAGAAACATCAGGGCGCTCCCCTGTTCCATTTTTCATTACAGTGAAACAATGATATTTTAATATTTCACATGGAAAATTATGATTTCCTTTTATAATTACAACCATTGTAGTTACAAATCCTGTATTTACATTTTTTATATATTTGAGACAACAGTTCCTTTTGTACCAACAATCCAACATTACTGAGCTTTAGTTTTTTTTTTCTCTTGATCACAAATTAGCAGATTATGGTACATTGAAGTTGAACATCACAAATATTATAACCTACAAATGGGTTTGACATGCATGGTTATATGACTTCTCTATTTGGTCTAATTTTGATAGAAATAACTGTCATCTTTTTTTTTTTTTAATCTAATAACCTGTGCAAAGTTCTCAGAACTGCTAAGCAAACTACTTGCATATTGTTGTTCTTCTCATCTTTTGACAAGATGGTATTCTTGCTTACAGGCAGTGCATCTGAAACCAGATGACAGTGATTCTCAGCAGTTGTCAAATACGTTGAGAGAGAAACTAGGCATGGATAGTATAAACATATCTAGCAGTTCATTTGGAGCTAAACATGAGGATCACAGTGAAGGTGTAAACATGGATGATCAAAATAGTGATGATAGTGATATTTCTGCTGGTCCAGCTGGTTTCAAAAACTTGCCAAGCGATTCAACTCCAGTTCCCAGGGTTAAAATACTAAAAGTGGTGCCCATGGAAAATGTTAATCAGGACTATATAATCAAAATTTTTGATCAGATGTCGGATGAAGATGATGAAAATGATAATCCTGAGGATGAAATTGAATCATCAGAGGACATTGGTGATGGAGATAACGTTGAAGAAGCAGAAGCTGCTTCTGCAGAAGATAATGTTGATGAATCTGGCGACGAAAGTGATATTGAAGCCTTAATCTCAATTGATTTTATCACTGAGGACGACAAGGATTTTATGTCTCCATCATCCACAAAAGCCTTTGAACGAATGCCAGCTAGATTAGAAAGAAGAGACCGTTTTTCCTTTTCGTTCTATACTGAACAATATAGTAAAAGGCAAGATGTAGAAAAAGTTCAACAGACTTCCAAAGAAAAAGTTGGACTCCGTACTGCTCAGCAGGATGATGATGATCTCCAATTTGACCGTGTAAAGTTAGTAGGCAGCAACAGAAAATTATCGGTAAGTATTGTGCTGCCGTACTGTTTTATGTTCGCTTTTGATATCCTGCATTTGTCTTAATTTGAATAAAAGATTGATTGATTGTTGATTTATGGCCTATGAACTCTCTGATTTTGTTCCTGAATTTCCATTTTTTTTCTGAATTACTGTTTGTTAAATTCACATAACCTTTCTGTCTCCGCCAATTATTCTTCTGGAGGGTGTTTATAGTATCTTGTTTTCAACTGACTGTTAAATGTCAAATTATCAAATCTTCATCAAGCACCTTAATGTGTATCCATTCCCCTTCATATTTTGTTTCTGCTTTTACTTGCTTATCAATGCAAGCAACCCTATTTAACAAGATTTGAATAAATTTTGTAGACTACGGAAAGGCAAATTGTCTAATTCAGCTTGATGTAAATAAATTTTGTAGACTAAGGAAAGGCATGGATTTTTCAAATTGATTGAGTTGTCTTTTTCATGGTGTCATTTTAATTTATCTTATGCAGGTACTACAACTTGGCATCAAGCAACACAATAATAAGGTTCAGCAAAAATTGTATGGAGCTACTCACTTCAGCCGTATTCAGATGCCTGTCTCCTCAGATCCTCTTACTGGTACGTTGAAAATGATAATTTTCACTTAGGATTTTAGTGGTATAATTGTTCTCATTTAGCCACAAACTTTTCCTTATTGCTGGTATTAGCTGATTAGGCATCTTCCTTGGCAGGCTTATACATGACTGCATCAGGTTTTGACTCGGAAATTCTTAGCTTACAACGAAAATATGGTCAATGGCGAGAGGATGATTCATCTGAAGAGCACAGGGACCTACAGTTCTATGAGTATGTTGAGGCTGTAAAGTTGACCGGTGACAACCTTGTGCCAGCGGGTCAGGTATTATGCCTTCAACTCTTGTTGCCATACAAAACTAACAAGCACTGTAAGTAATATGTATTCCCTGGTTTTTGTCCTTCCCACTTTGAAGAAATAAAATACATATTGACTTTTCACAAAATAGTTTCTGCTAAGAAGTGCAATCATCATACTATTCTCATTCTTGACAATCTTGTGAATTCCCTTGAATTCTATTCACTCCCAAGCACTTGCACCGATCCTAAAGCACCAACAAGGGGTAAGTAGGTCCTATCCACCCTTGTTTGGTGCTGCAACATGCTATTTGCAGAACCATGGAAGCACATTTTCTTTTGAGTTTGCTGTGTCTTGAGGTGGTTATTTCAAGTTTACAAATCGTGACTAGTTGATGCAGCCTAAATATTGATATTCTGTTTTTCTGGTGAGAACTACAATTTAGGTTTATCTTATACAGTCTCCATGTCAGGTTGTCTTCCGTGCAAAGGTTGGCAAACATTATCAGCTTCCACATAAGGGAATCATCCCTAGAGAACTTGGAGTGGTACTTTTTCTCTCATAGTTTTAGTTATTTTTTCTTTTCAACAGTGAACTTCAGATCTTAGACTGCTATATTGCATATAGGTTGCTAGGTACAAAGGTGAAAGAAGAATTGCAGATCCCGGTTTCCAAAACCCTCGTTGGGTTGATGGCGAGCTTTTGATACTAGATGGAAAGGTTGAAAACTATTCATATAATGCACATTTCCTTTGTATATTCACGAGATACTTTTTTAACAGGCTTTGTTTGTGAAATTTGCAGTTCATCAGAGATGGTCCTGTGATAGCTTTCTTTTACTGGACATCAAACTTTCATCTTTTTGAATTCTTTAGGCGGTTGAAGCTTCCTGATTAGTTTCACAGAATCAGTTGAAGGTAAATGACTTTTGTCTTCGTGTGGCCCAGCTGTTATTGTGCTGAAGTAATCTTCATATGTTCTATTCTCGCACCATGTTGCACTTGCCATATTTAATTATGCATGCAGAATTGGTGCCAAAACTAGTTACAAATAGTATGACACTAGTAAACTACACGTAGAGGGGAGAGGGCCCAGCAGGCACATGTTAGTTAGATGTTTTGAACCATAACTTTCTGTCCCATTTTACTTATTATAGTTAGCTGTATGCCCGTATGAGCACTGGGGACTTGCTCTGTTTCCTTGACTGGTTAGTATGATCATGCATGGAGTATTTTAATGCCATTCAAATACATGAATACATGATCTGCGGTGAAGAGAACTAACTTATCTCGTTTAATGTTGAGCAGCTGGCAACTGCTATTATTCCATCCCTACCTTACACCTGCTTCATCATGTTTTTTTGTGTGATGTCTGCAATTTTATTCGTACGATACTAAAATTCTTTGCAATCAGTCTGAGCTTTAGCAATAACTAAAAAGTGGATTTGTTGCTTTTTTATAGCAGGCCATTCCACAATCTTGCATGTCGATGTACATAACAGAATGTACATAATCGTCTTCGTTAAAAAGTACAGTTGGGAAGACTTGCGCAACATCACATTCCCTAATATGGGTTTTCTTTGGAGAGAATCCAATGGAATGAGGACTTGAGCGGCGGCATCTCCAATCTCACTGGAAGATGCCACTTTTAAGGGTGGTGAAAGAACTCACACAAAGGAAGATATGAAGAGTGAGCTCGTTGTTCCATTTCCTTTCAGATCGCCGACCCGGTTTGGAGTTGGAGGCCCAAGATAGTTTAGTAAGAAAGAAAAGTAGATTGAAAGCTCCATAATGAAAAGCTAGAATTATTCCAGGGTTTCAACTGTTGCTTTTTCGAGCCGTATCACACAGGAACAATTGTATGTGAAATATAAGTAGGAACAGTTTTGGCCAGTGTGATCAAATAATTTAACCGGTGGTAATAACGGGCACTTTGTTTTGTAAGTTCAACCAGTAGCAGGGGGATAACTGCTGTGTATATATATACAATCCAGCATGAATTTTGTTGAACTTGTGTACCGAGGCCCTTTTCCTGACAATTATTC
Source organism: Oryza meridionalis (assembly GCA_000338895.3). NCBI lineage: Eukaryota > Viridiplantae > Streptophyta > Magnoliopsida > Poales > Poaceae > Oryza > Oryza meridionalis. Next base: position 19,214,488 of record CM002533.2, read on the forward strand.
CCATTCTTTCCACTCACAGGCTCACAGCTACAAAGTTCATTGTTGCTGGCAAGTTCGGAGCTAGCAAAATATTTTCTTTCTTCTGAGACCAAAGGCTCCTGAAACCGTAAAACTAACGAGCAAAACAACTACAAAACGGAAGGAAACCCGACCGGAGCCGCAAGATGTGGCTCGCGCCGACCGACCGACCGACGCTCGCGCCGATCGCGGGGCTTCCGCCGCGAGAGGCTGCCACATGCTCAGGATCGACGGGTACTCCGGCACCCTGAACGTGCAGGCGCGAGCCAGCTGCCAGCCCATCTCCTCCCGCCCGTTCCGCGTCGGCGGCCGGCCGCACCTGGCGCATCCGCGCCGCGCCGAGAGGCCGGTCTCCCAGCAACACCGACTTCATCTCCTTCCACCTCTCGCTCGACGACGGCGACGAGTCCGCCACGACCGCCGAGCCGGTGGTGGCGCAGGCCACACCTTCTGCCTTCTCGACCGCCGCCGGCAGCCGGTGCCGTTCTACACCACCACCACCACCACCAACGACTTCTCGGTGAACAGGTGATGGGGGTACGAGAGGTGGTTCATCGAGAGGGAGAAGCTGGATAGCTCGGAGTCGGAGCTCATCAACGACGACTGCCTCACCTTCGGATGCCATGTCAGGCGTCATGGAGGAGGAAGCAGCTGGGTGGCCGTATTCCAGCCCAACCAAGAACCGCATCATACAGATCATCGACGGCATGGAGCCACGCGTGTTCCGAGCCATAAGCTCTCCATCTACACGGACGCATGGCTCATAATAAAATCATAAACAGCTCTGAACATGAACAAGATCAATTACTTGCTCAACGCACACCCGACGACCGTCCTGAAAGGGACAGCCTAGCGTAGGAATGTTCCTGTACTTGCAAGATGGGTTAGCAGGTGACCTATTTCCTTTTCACTTTGGAGTGTGGCGTCAAGTGACAGCGAAGACACAATCCTAGGCTCCTAGCACTGTAGCATCCATGAATATGGTCAATCGCACGATAACAAAGAGCGTGCAGTGTTCTGAAAAAAAAAAGAGCGTGCAGCAACAAGTACGGATAAGGTCATAAGGGGCACATATCCTCTACCGTATAGATAAGGGGATAAATGGGATTTTGGACTTTATGCCATCTTCTTGGATGGCTCATTCCCAAATGCCATCCTCCCAAACAACTTCGCTAATTTGCCACTGGGCCCTACAAAATTATATATTTGCTCTATCAATTTATTGTGGTTTAGGTTGGTCTATCGTTTTTGTCTAATGGAGGTAGCAATGTCATTTGACTGCTTGGTGCCACATCACCTAGGAGAGGTGGTGCTGATGTGGCGTCAAAATGGTAGCAGAATGGCATAGAATCCACAATTCTGTAGGGCCTAGTGGTAAATTAGCAAAGCTATTCAGGAGGATGGCATTTGGGAATGAGCCATCCAGGAAGATGGCATAAAGTCCAAAATCCTGGGATAAATAGTGGTGGAGCTAACGACACCGTAGAGTTCAGGCTACTAATAATTTCTTTTTTGTGATTAACTAGTTTTGTTAGGTGTCAGCGGTTATCGGTAGTGGAGACGACATTGACAAAGCCCGAGCTGTCACTGACCTACCCATGAGCTAGATTCGCAACTGAGGGAACACATATTTTGTACCACATGCATGTTGCCATATCAACTGATGTATAAACTCATTTATTCTGAAACATGTTACTGGCTCGTATGACACCTACTGTACTACCGTACAATAGAGAACTAATGAAATAGATAACTAATGAGATTGTTATGTTGCTGTATAGTAGCAATTTTTTTTTCTAAGAAGGTTCACATAAGAACAACATATGAACCGTTGACTACATGTATTGAGCAAACATGAGAAGCAATTCATGCTTCCATTCAATTAGGACTAGAGAAAAATAAAAAGACAGAACAATTTTAGCATTTCAAAGATAGGTATACTTATTTTTTTTCTAATGGAAAAACATACTGGTTTCCATTGAATTGGTGGTATACAATTTTAGAAGAAATTGAATGCTGAGTAAGCCATTCTAATTTTCAAACAAAATATTACTACTAACTTAAATAAAATATTACTACTAAGTTACCCCCTTCGTCCCAGAAAGAATCAAATCCTAGCAATGAACCATGTTTTTGGGACGGAGGGGTACTCCTTATTTCAGCTGGATTTGCGCAGATTTTTGACAAATCAAAATAATAAATTAAAATCTATTGCCAAACATTTGAAGAAGAGGAAGAGAGGGAGGTGGACGCGAGCGAGAGTCTCCCTTGCGCCACGTTTCTCGCGTCCCTTCTTCTCCGAGCCGCGTCAAACAAAACCAAACACCACCGTGCGAGCTCTCTCTCCCTCTCTCTCTCTTCCCCCCTCCTCTTTCTCTCTCCTCCCCCTCTCCTCTCTCTCTCTCTCTCCTCCCGCTGATTCCGCCTCTCTCCCGGCGCCCAGGCGGCCACCGGAACCCGCCGCCGGGGACGGCGAATCCGGGGCGGCCCGCCCCGAATCGGCGCCGCCCGCGCCCAGATCTCCCCCCTTCCCCGGGGGCGCCTCCGCATGTCATGAGCCGCCCCCATTTGCCCAAAGACGACCACGCCTTCGCCAATGGGTTCTTGTTCGACGCCGGGGCCCGCCGCCCCGGCGAGATCGAGGAGGCGGCCGCCGCCGCCGCCGCCGACGTGGCCATCACCATAGCCGCCGAGCAGTCCGGGTCCCCCTCGTCGTCCACGGCGCCGCCGATGTCGTCGTGCGGGCAGTACATGCTCCACCGGGTTGGCAAGCTCGACACCCTCGCCGGGATCGCCATCAAGTACGGCGTCGAGGTAATGCGACGGGAGTACACTGAATTTTTTTTTAGGGCCTTCTGTTTTTTTTTCTTCACTGTTCCATATTGGAATACTCCATTAGAGAAGATATAAAATAACAGTATTTAACTTCTAGCTGCTTTAGGTAGTAGTATGCCGTTTAGCTCTATATTGATTGGGAAATGATTTTGGAATGGTTTGCGCATTGTTTTTGTGGTGGTGTTGTAGGTAGCGGACATCAAGAGGCTGAATGGCCTATCAACTGACCTCCAGATGTTTGCGCACAAGACGCTGCGGATTCCGCTCCCCGGGAGGCATTCTCCGTCGTCTTACCAGCAGAACGGTTCATATGAGGGTGATGACAGGTAGTTAAAATTGTGACATCACTTTGCTCCCATCACCAGCAAAATGCTGGACTTAGCATTGTCCGTTGTGGAAATGATGTCCTCACTTATCAGTGATTGGCGCGTCACAGCACAGTGCTATATCTTTTATAGATTTACTCAGAATTTGGTAGTTATGAATTTGTCTGTAGCCAGTTTCTCTCTATGATGTGCAGAGGGCAGTTAATTATTAGGTGGTTATATACTTATATGACTTGGGATTTTGGTTTTGGGCTCCGAGTACTTGGCTAATAGTATGTTAGTTTGCGATCGTTCACCTTCCACTATTATTTCCTGTATAACATCCATTGAGTGACCATAGTTATAGCACAGAACATAAGATAAGCTAGGACTGGAATGAATGAAGAGCATTGAAATGTAGAGAATATGGGAAAGAGAACACATTTCAACCAAACCAACTAGGTCCTAATCATCTTGTGCTCAGGGGGAGAGCCTTATTTAGGCCACACTGGGCTATATGGCCCTCCCAAGTCGATAAAACAACATTTGTACCACACTATAGGCTAATTACCTGCTACGGTTGCTCTTGGATAAGCAGACATTTCTCTAGCTCTTATATGCATTATCAGTTATAACAATATGATATTATTTCAGGGAATGTACTCCTCCACGTTGCCTTCATGATGATATATTGGATTCAGTTTTGAGAACACCAAAGCACAGGGCGTCACCAGCCATGAGCCTTCTGCAGGGGTACTATGGTCTCACACCACCTCCAAAGAAGGATACGACACATGAAGGCACAGAAATGGCAGTATATAGAAAAGGAAAATCTGTTTTCTTGGATGATGACCCATGGTTTGGAGAGCCGCCAGATTCCGACCCATTCCCTTTTCAACATAGGAAAACCAGAAGCATTGCAATAGGTTCTTCTCTTCTGAATGGCGAGACTGAGGAGAATGGCGACAGCGAAAAGTTGATAAGGCGACGCCAGAAAGCTGATGGTGAGTTGTTACCAAGGGAAGAAAATGGTAGTGCTGTCCTAGCAAGGGCTGGGAAAGGCCTGGCGTTGAGGCCTAAGTCGGGCAGTCGACAAGATTTGAACAAGAGCCAGCAGAATCTTATTGCATTGGCGGAGCCTTCTTTCGGTGATGGGTTGCATGCTGTAAGGAAATCGTCGAGCACTCCGGAGTTCCAAGAGCCAGAGAGCAACAGCAGCAGCACCAGTTCCTCCATATGGTCGACAAGCAAGTGGACCTTAAAACCGGACGCTTTCACTCTCCCTCTTCCCCTCCCTCTTTTTGACAACATTCCAAAGCCAATCGCTGCTTGGAGAAACAAGGCGGCTCGAGATTAGTAGCTTATAGTCTCTTGGTTTTGCACTACTCCTGTTCTAAGGCGAGGCCCTGTAAGCACCCCCGGAGGAGCTTCGGTTGACAACAGCTCTTCTGAGAGATGGAAGCAGAGCAGAGGACCTTGTGGACCTTGGTTGCTTCTTCCTGGGTAGCTGGAGCACAACTCAGGAAGATCAAACACAGAGATGGTTCAGAGATTAGCTTCTGTTTTATGGTTCTCTTGTTATATTGGAGATGTTGCAACGAGTAGCAGCATCAGTTTCTTCAGTTAAGTTATAGATGACACAGAGCCTTGGATACTGAGGGTATTCTTTTGTACACAAATGCAGATAAATGTAGGGATCAAAAGGCGGCTATATATGTTGTATGTGTGAGAACTTCGCTGATATAGAAAATTATCGTCATTATTTACCTTCCAAATGAGATTCGTTTTTGTTCTTTACAGTACTTTTTTGGCCTTGGTTGCTCAATTATAACCTCTTTTCCCACTGTGTTGCTTGCCAGTTGCCATTGCAATTACATGTACTCCACTTACAATCTGTGTTCTTTTCATAGAACAACCTGACAGTTATTTTGTGAGGACATTTGTCAGTTGATCGTAGTGAAATGCAAACAATCTCTAAATAAATTCAAATATATTTTTTTTGCTCGAGAAAAAAAATAAAAAATTGCTATAGAGAGATTCCTTCATCAAATGGGCAATGAATGCATGATAGATATTGCATGCGAAAAGTTCCAGTATACCAGACCAGCCAAAGAAGGGAAAAGATGATCTGCAACGGCCTTCTGACATGGCGGGCCCACATGTCGGCCTCTCGCCTCACATCTCTGCAACGGCCGCCGCTGCCCTCCACCGCGCCAACCAACTCTCCTCCTCCTCTCACCGCCGCCTCACGCGCTTCGCCTTCTCCCACTCACCTCCGCCACGCCGCCGATTTATACCCACCTCGCCACCATGCGCCTCCCCACCACCGATCACCACCGAACCCTCCCAACCCGCCGCCGCCATGGCCGACGACGAGGCTGCCGTCCTCCCGCCGCCCCCGCTGCCGCCGCCTCGCCGCCCCCACAGGCAGCTCCGCCCGAGGGGGTCTCGACCGACTGCTGATACTACCCCTCGCACTAGCCAGTTGGTCAGTGCAGCTTAGCTGATGTTGCTCTCCTCGTTGGCGCCGCCTGCGTGCGTGCGTGCAGGTACCAGGTGGAGGTGTTCGAGGCGGCGCTGCGGGGGAACACCATCGCGGTGCTCGACACGGGGTCCGGGAAGACCATGGTCGCTGTCATGCTCGCGCGCGAGCACGCACGCCGGGTGCGCGCCGGGGAGGCGCCGCGGCGGATCGTGGTGTTCCTCGCGCCCACCGTGCACGTCGTCCATCAGGTTGCCATTTTTTTTTCATCGACATGTGAATAAATGGAGTGGACGATGTGTTCTGATCGGGAGCTGGTTGCTCTGCATTTGTGTTGTAGCAATTCGAGGTGATTCGTGAGTACACTGACCTCGACGTGATGATGTGCTCTGGAGCATCGCGGGTTGGCGAATGGGGCGCCGATCATTGGAAGGAGGAAGTTGGGAGAAATGAGGTAAGCGCCCGGGTTTACTGAACCTGCTCCTGCGCTATGCTTGAGGCAGTGATTTGCTTGATTGCGATGTACTGTGAATTGGCACATTTGGCGTGCCCACCAACTGAAGCCAGATGCAGGCTGAGGTTGCTACCAGCCTACCCATTAATAAATTTGAGAGTCATCAACTTGATGTTTTCTGAGGGGGCGTGCCTATGAAATACTAGCTGATTTAGCACTCTGGTTCAAGATGAATTTTCTTTCATGTGTTGTCATTTCCTAGATTGAGATGCTGGTCTGAGTCTGAGGGATATGGCAGTCCTACGCCACTTTGTTCAAAGTAGCTGAAGTTCTGTGACTTTGGGGTTCAATTTCTTAGATCCTTGCTATGTTAGTACCTATTGGACTTAATTACAGCTACTGAATTGGGCACATGCCCTTGCTAACTTGGATCGGAAATATGTGTTTACGTTGACATTTGAGTGATGCACGCTTTTTGTGTTTCAGATCGTTGTTATGACGCCACAGATACTGTTGGATGCTCTGCGGCATGCTTTTCTGACAATGAGTGCAGTGAGCTTGCTAATATTTGATGAATGTCATCGTGCTTGTGGAAGCCATCCATATGCACGAATAATGAAGGTAATAGAAATTTGGGGATCCGTCTTTTGCTTTGACAACATTGGTAGATAAGCTTTGACTTGCAGTTTTCGTTATTACAGAAAGTTGCTTAGGATAACAGTATTTGTTTTAACAATCTGACATGGCAAATTTGCTTTTGTTTTATGTCTCTCTTGAGTTCCAAAGGAATTTTATTTTGGGTCTCAGTGGAGGCCATATGTATTTGGAATGACAGCCTCCCCCGTTGCTAATAAAGGCAAGAATTCTACACACGACAATCATGTGCTTTTTTGTAATGAAAACAGTCACGTGCTTTTAACCCTGTGTATATTTCATTGATCAATAGTTTCGGAAAATGTGTTTTAGCTTTGTTATTTAAATAAGCATGTCGTGTGACTGTTATTATCTTCCTTTTTGAACAATGCCCCAACTTCTATGTACTGTCAAAAACTCATGTGATGTATTTTAGTGCTCTTGCCTTCTTCATAACAAGACAATACATTTCTGGAAGTATGATTCTTTTTCTTTCTTCATAATTCTACATGGAATACCTCTCTGCCTGCCAACTGTAGATTGCATCCTATTTCAAAATTTGATGATTGGGCATCACAGTTGCGAGTTTGACTTAGTTGTCCACTAAAAGGCGAGTTCCTTAGAAGGTCGCTTACCCCAGTTGGGTAAGGTTAGGTCGTGTGAGCCTTTTGTTTATAAGTAGTTTTTCTGTAGGTGTTTTGGGGGAGAAAGGCATTTTAGTATCTTCCCCGTATTTATTCCTTCTTAATGAAATGATACACATACTCATGTATATTTTTAAAAAAAGGTTGTCCCAATTTAATCTATTCAATGCTTCTATTCATATTACTGGAGAGCACATTCAATCAGTTCATTAAATTGAAATAGTTTCCTGTTGTAGAATAATTTCATTGAAATTATGAATTTCTAATATTGTTCGGATTTGCTGGCTCATAATCTATTACAACCCTCCATTTTTTCAGGTGCTTCCACACTACAAGATTGTGAAGCACACATTGCTCAACTAGAACTAACCTTGGATGCCAAGGTTATCTCAAGCTGACAAGCTTTGGATTTATTGAATATTAAGAATACTACTTTCCAGTAACAAATAGTGCTATTGCAGATATACATCGTAGAAGATCGAAATGAGCTTGAGAGCTTTTCCCCTCCTGCAACAATTGTGAACAAATACAATGATGCTTACATGGTTGATTTTGATAATCTGAAATCAAAGCTTCAGATATTGTCTGATGAGGTGATTTAACTGAAATATATTTGAGCTTATAATTAAAATACATATATAATTTGGAGTACCAAAACCTACAGCTCCCCGTAACTTTCTTTTTGCATGTATATTTGTACTGTTGGGCAGTTTGATGCTTTATTGGTTTGTCTTCAAGAATCGCCATCTAATAAATTTAAAGACACCGATAATATCCTAGAGACTTCAAGAAAGAGCTTGTCCAGATACCATGGGAAAATATTGTACAGCCTAAATGATCTTGGTCCAATTATCACCTCTGAGGTATTGCATTATCTAATCAGTATTATATAATCACTTCTATGTAAAGAAAACTTTTCTGAAGAGTCACATAACTTTGACATTTCATATCGGCCTTGTTTGTTTACTGGTTATACCTACATAAATTCCAGTCCTATTGAAATGATTTTTAACCTTTTTGCAAATATATAAAATATTGCGCATGCCAAACTGATAAATCAAAAGAATATTAGGTGAATTCTTTCGTTCATAAAATACCTTAACTAGTAAAGATTGGCACAAGTTCAAGTACCTAAGAACATAAGCTGCTTTGAGCTGCTTTGCATGACCTTGCCTGTGACAGCTATAGTATCTTTGCCATTATTTTCCCGTAACATCACGTGTGCTGCAACTGTTTTTCTTCTGTTATGAAAGAGTGCTTTGTTCTTTTCTGGAAGTGGAAACGGTGTATTGGTACTAAAAAACCTGTTATCCAGAAGGATTTCAAGTACAGTGTAAAATGTTTATACTAACTTAAATTGTTTTCTTAACAGGTAGTCAAAATACATATTGAAAGCGTTAAGCCATTATGTGATTCTGAAGACTGCATTTTTTCTAAAGCTAGCTTGTGCTTACATATGTCTTATTTTAAAGAAGCTTTAAGTCTAATAGAGGAAATTCTTCCACAAGGTATAGTGCACCCTTTAGTCGTTATCTTGAATATGATATTTCTGTTAATAACTGCATAAGCAAAAAATATCTTTCTTTTATCTGTATGGATTAGGTAATGACACAATTTGCAAATCCAACTAGGATTGCATTATGTTCTTTCTGTTTAGCTTATGCCCTCCAGTAAAAGATTCCCCGAATCTTATTAGATTAGTTGTCTGTTTTTTGTATGTTATGCTCAGAATAAGAAGAGAAACACATGCTTCTACACACCCTCCTAATTTGCATGCTCTATAGAAGTGAACTATGAAGTTGATGTAGTTCGCTGGGTGCTGCTATCTAATTTGTGGAGTTGGCTGCTAGCTGAGAGGGCTATCGCCTTTGATGTTAATCTTTGCCCCTTATGATAAAATTTGGTCTGCGAGCTTCTGCCGGTTTGGTAAAAAAGAAGTGAGCTGTGAAGTAGTTTCCAGTAGGTAGTTAGAAGCACTCAACTGAAAAGACAGAGGAGATTGACTCTAACCTCTACAGCCACTTAGATTGCAGTTGGTAGTTTCTGTGCCACAGCTATTGTTTATCTGTATGTGTTCCTTTTTCTACTTTCGTGCATTGATATTTGCCTTCTCTAATTCTGCTGATGCAATTGCATGACAGGATATGGTGAACTAATGAAATCAGAATCTGGTTCTGAGGAATTAACTAAAAGGGGATACATTTCTTCAAAAGTGAATACGCTAATCAACATCTTCAAATCGTTTGGGTAATACCCTAGTATTCTACTCAAGATGTTTAGTTTCACCTCTTTTTGGTCTTTTGTTTGCCAAAAATAATACAGCCATGTGTTTTCTCTACAGGTCATCAAATGAAGTGCTTTGCCTAATTTTCGTAGATAGAATTATGACAGCTAAAGCCGTCGAAAGGTTTATGAGAGGAATTGTTAACTTCTCTTGTTTTTCAATTTCTTACTTGACTGGAGGGAGTACATCAAAAGATGCTCTGAGTCCAGCAGTTCAGAGATTTACTTTGGATTTGTTCCGAGCTGGAAAGGTGTGAGATGCTATTGTAAATTTGATTCAAACAGTATTTCAAATGTTACATTAACTTCACATCAATTTCTAGGTGAACTTGCTTTTTACAACAGATGTGACTGAAGAGGGCGTCGATGTACCTAACTGTTCTTGTGTGATACACTTCGACCTACCCAGAACTGTTTGTAGCTATGTCCAGTCTCGTGGTCGTGCCAGAAGGAACAACTCGGATTTTATTCTTATGATTGAGAGGTGAATCATCACACTTGAAATTAAGTTACCCTGTGACAAAGATAGTCAATTTTTTCTAACCTAAATTCATTTTCCGCATTTTATGTGTATAAGTTAGATCCAAGCTATGCAATTATGTATTTGTGAACAGTCTGAGCTCCTAGGCCCAAAATTGCTTAATCCTACCTATCTCAGTAGAAAAAAGTATGCCCGTGTTTAATAATTGGCATAAGTTTTATGCCATTTTTTTCGCCTGTTGATCTTTCATATATGGATTTTCAGGGGAAACCTGCAGCAGCAAGAACACATATTTTGTATGATACAGACTGGTTACTATGTTAAAAACTGTGCACTCTATAGGCACCCCAGTGCTTTATCCTATGACTTGTCTATCCAAGGGATGTACACCTACCAAGTTCAGTCAACTGGAGCAACTATAACCGCAGATTGCTGTGTCAACCTAATTCGTAAATACTGTGAGAAGCTTCCTAAAGATAGGTACGCTTAATACTCTAGTATTTGTAGCTCTCGTTGTTTTATGAGTTGCTTGTGCTTCTGAGTATCTCTTCTTCCTTTCCTGCTGATTAACATTGCAACTTATGCACGAATAATTGATGGTATCCTTAAGATTCATTGATATACTGCTTGACACCAGTTGCATGGATAGCTGGTTAGATTCAAATCACACATAGACAAAAAAACATCCCTGCTGCTTCCCTAGGCATGATCTGGTGTCCTAGTTCCATTACATTAAAGTGGTACTTCATGGTAACATCCTTCTGCAGGTATTTCATGCCAAAGCCTTCCTTTGAGGTGACCATTGAAGATGGATTATTCAAATGCACATTGACGCTACCTCCAAATGCAGCATTTCAAAGTATAGTTGGCCCTTTAAGCAGTTCAAGTAATTTATCCAAGCAGCTTGTATCCCTAGAGGCCTGCAAGAAATTGCATCAACTGGGAGAACTTAATGATCATCTTGTACCTTTGACTGAAGAACCTATGGATACAGATTTCGCTACAGAAGATGAAAAATGCATATCTGGACCAGGTATGAGTGCAATGTTGCAGTTTTGCTTATATTATATTTCTTGGATACACCCATCACTTCATATATTTTTCTACGCTGTAGCACTGGTATATTTTATAAACTATACAATACTATGGTTCTTCAGAACAGACCTCGGTTGCCATACAACGCTGAAAATTGTAAAACTAGAACTACTGCGGCTGTCTCTTTATGTTTCCTTTGCAATGTAGCTATTTATAGAGATACTCTACACATATATGGTGTTTTATTTTTATGTTTGTTGGAGCAAATATCTCCTGATGTTTGAACTCTGTTGATCTTGCAATTACGTAGTTACTCTCCCTTCATTTTGTTACTTTATCATTTGTTTGAGAGGTTCCCGCATACTGCAGTATGGCAAGTGAAAGTTTTGCAACAGCAACCCTAATCTTCCCATATATTGAAATTTTCCAGCAGATATGAGTGTTTCTCCTGTTGTACATGATCACTAATTTTTCATTGCTTTTTCCTATTTTTGCAGGAACAACTAAAAGGAAGGAGCTTCATGGAACTACATGTGTTCTTGCTTTATCAGGAACTTGGATTCATGACAGTGAAAATATTACACTGAATACTTACAGAATTGATTTTCTTTGTGACCAAGAGGGTGAAAACTATGCTGGGTTTGTTCTCTTAATGGAACCAGAACTTGATGATGATGTGGCACCCTCAAAAATGGATCTATTCCTGATCCCTAATAAAATGGTCTACACCACTGTAACTCCTCGTGGAAAAGTTCAACTAAACAAAAAGCAGGTAGTTCAAGAATTAGTGGCTTACTGACATTCTCATTGCTAAAATTCCATATAGTTTTTATATCTGTGACTCATCTTTCTTGTTTCTTCAGTTAGGTAAAGGGAAATTGTTCCAAGAATTCTTTTTCAATGGAATCTTTGGTAGATTATTTCATGGTTCTCGAAAAAGTGGAGCACAAAGGGATTTTATCTTCAAAAAGGGTCATGAAATACAGTGGGACACGGAAAGCATGTACTTGCTTTTACCTTTGAGGGATTCTTCATATATCCAGGATGACCTAAGCATACACTGGGAAGCAATTGAATCTTGTGTTGGTGCAGTTGAGCAGCTGTGGAGTTCGTATCAAGGAGATGAAAATGTCATTCCTGTAAATTATATTCCACATAAAAGAAGAGGGGGGCAAGAAGAAATTATTCATCTGGCCAATAAGTCTCTTCATTGTTCCAGCATCAAAGATTCAGTCGTGCTATCACAGCATACAGGAAGGATATACACTGTTCTTGATTTGATCTTAGACACAACTGCAGAGGACTCGTTTGATGAGATGTGTAACGGGAAAGCTTCACCTTTTACTTCATTTGTGGACTATTACCATCAAAAGTACTTCCTCTTTTTTCTTTTTATATATATATATATATATATATATATTTATTTCTAGTACTGCTCTGCTCTTGTATGTGTCCTGATGAACTTTCTTTCTTCACTTCATTGTAGGTATGGTATTATTATTCAACATCCAGAACAACCACTATTGCTGTTAAAGCAAAGCCACAATGCACACAATCTTCTCTTTTCAAAATTGAAGTATCTAGGTACTGGATACACACCCTACTCTAGTAACCTTTACCTCTGTAATATAATGGAAAGTTTTAGCTGAGTGTGAGCTCACTGCACCTGATATCCATGCCATGCAAATTTCATTGGGATAAGAGCACAAATTGTGTCTTTTATATTTAGTTTTGGTTAAATACTAGACCTCAACTTTTCATTTATTGACATACACTAGTGATTGTTACTCCAACATGCTGTTCTATGCTCACCCCTTTGGCCAGGAACCACATGGCCAGCAGTTGTAATAACTTAAGTGAAAAAATCTATCCCAAAAAAGGCTTGAATGCTAACATTATATTCTTGATGTTGACTTAATTTAACATGTTTGGCCACCTGTATTATTTTGGATAGATGAACCAGTTCAATGAGATAGCAAAGAAACTGTTCGAGAAAAAAAAAGGATGGCAAAGAAACAAATTTAACACTACATTTTTGTGTTTTCTTAATACAACCGTATGGTACTACTAAAAAATTATCAAATAAATTATAGTACATGACACAAAACATTGGAATCCTCTACTTTAAATTTCCATTTCCTTTTTTGCGTGCTTCAGGTTATGCTGGTATCCCAACAGGAACTTTGTAATAAACTATATTTGCTTTCTACATGAGCAGGGGAATTTCCTTAATAAATCGATGTAGTGTCATTCTGTCAAAACCAGCAATAGGAGTCCTTAATTACTTTATTTTATGCATACAATTTGATTAATGCATACTAATTATTGATAGTGGAAATATTACATTCATCCATTCATGCAGTTGAGCCACATTTCTTTTCCGGCATATACCTTTTCTTTTGCATCATCAATCCACCTCATAGAATATACTTCGGCCGGCATCTTTGCTGGCCCGGCGAAAAAAATCCACCTCATAGAGCAGTAGAGTCCTCCTTTTGTTATTCCCTTTGTCCAAAAGTACACTAAATTTGTAGGCCTCTTACTATTTCGAGAACTGCAAATCAATATGACTGTCCACCCTTATTATTACTGTATCCCAAGCAACAGGACTGAATCAATGGCTCTAGCGTGGCTGCCACAAAAGGGCTTAGCATCTTAGTGGTCATTTGCTGTTGATTTTTTTTTGTAGATTTCAGTGTGTTAGTTGCCTTCTTCTTTTTTTTTTTTTGGGGGGGGGGGGGGGGGTGGGGGTGGGAGGTTGTGGTCTCTTGGTGTTGTAGTCCATTGGGATCTTTTTCTTTTCCTTCTCAATATAATGATGAGAAGTTCTCCTGTGCATTCAAGAAAAATAAAAATGCAAGGTACAGCTGCGAGCCTGCGCCACACTCAGCATATCTTCACTCCTAGTATAATGATATGCAAGATAGCAGGTACACTACTTTTGGGTCTTATTTGACATGAAATTCCACACAACCTATGGCAGATGGCTCCACTGGCAAACCTCTGCTCATGGAAAAAGAACAAATTCATGCTCGGGTTCCACCTGAACTACTTATCCATATCGATGTAACAACTGATATTCTGAAGTCATTTTATTTACTCCCTTCTGTAATACATCGGCTTCAGTCACTTATGCTAGCCAGCCAGCTTCGCAGAGAAATTGGTTACAATCAACACATACCAGTCACTCTGGTTTGTTCTCTTTCAACATTTTTATTTGCTAAGGATGACTATGCATTTATCAATAATTTGCTCTATTTTTCATGTTAGATTTTGGAAGCTATCACAACTTTAAGATGCTGTGAGACATCTTCTCTGGAGCGTTTAGAGCTGTTAGGAGACTCCGTGCTAAAGTATGTGGTAGGATGTGACCTTTTCCTAAGGTATCCTATGAAACATGAAGGTCAGCTCTCTGATATGAGATCCAAGGCTGTCTGCAACGCTACACTTCATAAACATGGAATATGGCGGTCATTGCAGGTAGATGATTTACACCCCTAAATCCATTTACATGGTTTCAATTTCCTGAAGTTTGCAATGTTTCTGTTGTTGTACAAATAAATTTTTTAAGTTACTTAACTTGGTATGGGCAATTCACCTACTTGAGCATGAGAGACTACAGATTGTATATGCACATTGTGTAGCAAGCATTTGCTTTTATTTTTAGCTTTGATTTTTGCATAAATGCACTGGTGGTCATATGTTTGCCATGATTGCTCCTTTCATAACTTTCTTTGAATGCCTATGCTTTACTTACTGTTCTATCAATCTTTAGTTTCATAGTCACATCATAGGCTTGGGCGATATATATATTTTCAGAATATTTTATAATTCTTGTGCTTTTTTTGTGAGCTTTGCTTATGTTTACAGTTTTTTTATCATACTTTCAGGGTTATGTACGTGATAATGCTTTTGACCCACGGCGTTGGGTTGCTCCTGGACAGATATCGTTGCGCCCTTTTCCTTGTAACTGTGGAATCGAGACTGCATTTGTTCCTTCTCATAGAAGGTATATCCGAGATGACCCATCTTTTGTTGTGGGAAAACCATGTGACAGAGGTCATAGGTGGATGTGCTCAAAAACAATATCTGATTGTGTTGAAGCACTGGTTGGAGCATATTATGTTGGTGGTGGCATTGCGGCTGCACTTTGGGTTATGAGGTGGTTTGGAATCGATATCAAATGTGATATGAAGTTATTGCAGGAAGTGAAGTTCAATGCATCTCATTTATGCTCCTTATCAAAATTAAATGACATTGAGGAACTGGAAGCAAAACTGAAGTACAGCTTCTCTGTCAAGGGCCTTCTTTTGGAAGCCATAACTCATCCATCTCTGCAGGAATTAGGTGTTGATTACTGTTACCAGGTTAGTGCAACAGAGTAATTATGTTTTGTGTTAGAATCAAAAGTTCTGTGCCCCCCACCCCCCCCCCCCCTCCTCTTTTTTTTTGATTTTCTCTTATCTGCTTTCTATTCAGCGTCTGGAATTTCTTGGTGATTCTGTGCTGGATCTACTTATTACACGTCATCTCTATGCTACTCATACTGATGTTGATCCTGGAGAATTAACGGATTTACGCTCCGCTTTGGTTAGTAATGAGAATTTTGCACAAGCAGTTGTAAGAAACAACATTCACAGTCATCTACAACATGGATCCGGAATACTTTTGGAGCAAATTACTGAATACGTCAGGTCAAATTTGGAGTGTCAAGGGAAAGAGAGTGAATTCCTTCAACATGCTACATGTAAAGTACCTAAGGTTAGATGAAGTATTCTTTGTTCATAGTCTTGATAGTCTAGTTTCGAGTTATGTGTTTTGTTTCTCTCTTTAATGTCTAATTCTCAATACTTAGCTTTGCGGAGTGTATCACCAGACAATATTATGATTACATGTTATCAACCTAATTTTGTTCTTTGTTTTACAGGTTCTTGGTGACATTATGGAAAGCATCGCTGGTTCAGTATTTATAGACACCGATTTTAATGTTGACATGGTTTGGGAGATTTTCGAGCCATTGCTTTCTCCACTGATTACACCTGATAAGCTTGCATTGCCACCTTACCGTGAGTTGCTGGAGCTATGCAGTCACATTGGTTGCTTCTTAAATTCAAAATGCACCAGTAAAGGAGAAGAAGTAATTATAGAGATGTCACTGCAACTACGAGATGAGCTGCTGGTAGCACAAGGGCATGACAGAAATAAAAAGAGGGCAAAGGCAAAGGCAGCATCTCGTATTTTGGCAGATCTTAAGGTAAGAATTTGTAAGAAGAAACAAAGATAGTGTACACACATATGGGGTTGGCTAGTGCCTCGCAGGGTAATTGATTGGCCGGTTGAATGGCAGCCCAAGTACACCTTGAGCCTTGAGGTGTTCAAATTGCTAGCTTGAAAATAGATGCTTATTTATCCTACAAACTGATGTTCGATTTTCAAGCAGCAACAGGGTCTTTCAATTAAACAATGTTTGTCCAAGGCTAAACAGCTGGATATCGTGACTTCAGACCTTCAGTTTGACTTGACAAGTGTAAGATTCTAGACAGCACTTCACCAAACGCCTTATCAAAGTATTGAACTTATTCTGAATAATATATTTGCTGTTGTGTAGTCAGGAACACAAGTCAGTTATTTTGATTTGAATGACTATCATATCCTAGAAGGTCTTTCCTCAGTAAAGAAAGAAGGTTTGCCCATTATTTATTGTCTTTTGGTTCAATTGTTGCTTGCTGGCTTGCACCTGTCAAACAGGAAGTACTAAAATTTAGGTAAATTCTACTGAAACCATGCCATTCGAAATGTTTTCAGTTGTGCTTCCACTCAAAATGGAGAAAGGTGGGCCTCGAAGTGCACTTTTCAAGCTATGCAAGATTTTGCAGTGGCCAATGCCAGAATTCGAATTTGTGGAACAAAGGTTCAGGTATGTACAGGAATGCCAAGAAATTCTTTCAAGAAATGGAAAGCTTGAATACACTTAAAACGATCTTCATGATGCCTTGATTTATTGCATGCGGTTGCTGCAACAGGACTCCTATTGTTATGGATGGGGCGACAACAACAAACTTCAATAGCTTTGTTTCGACAATCACCTTGCACATACCTGACGCAACAACCATTACATTTCAAGGTGAGCGACGGACTGACAAAAAGAGTGCTCAGGATTCCGCATCCTTGATGATGCTTCACAAGCTTCAAGAACTCAAGATCTGTATATGCAAGACTTAGCAAAGCATCATTGAGACATGGACCAATATGCCAGTTAACGATTGAGACTAGCTAATGCGAGTTACTTCCCTCCCAAAGTGAGATGCGACGAAAATATTTCTGAAAAGCTCGATGCTCCAGACTGTCACTGATCCTATGTTATTTTTGGGAAGAAGATCCCTATGGTATACTACCTTGCATTACCTGGATACATTGTTGTGGAGTTTCCAATATTCCACGATATATCGCCCCAAGATTCAGGGACATACCTGGCTACATTTCTCTTATCCAATGTCAAGGTTTCCGAGGTGCTCTATATATGTGCTATTGTGCTTCAGTGTTTGGAGATATTAAAGATACATGCTTTCGATGTCTTAGAAAAAGCACTTGGTAGTCTAAATAGTACACTTAATGGATATGAAGACAAAATGTCCTGCAAAAGATGGTACTATATTTTAATTCAAATATGGGGGGCAAAATTCATCCTTGGGCAAAATACTAGTACAGTACGGTAGGCTTCAGGCTTTAGTATAGTTTGGTTAATTGGTTTTTGTTCGTTCCTCGCCGGAGTTCACCGTAGTTTCATAAATGAATAATTTTGTCAGAGTTATATGCCGAAAATGACAGGTTTTGTAGCCACCGTCATCTTAGCATATTTTTCCCCCGATTTTATTGATCACGCGTGTGTAAGTACTCCCTCCGTATTTTAATGTATGATACCGTTGACTTTTTGATCAACGTTTGACCATTCGTTTTATTTAAATTTTTTGTGTAAATATAAAAATATTTATGTCATGCTTAAAGAACATTTGATGATGAATCAAATCACAATAAAATAAATGATAATTACATAATTTTTTTAATAAGACGAATGGTCAAACGTTAGATAAAAAATCAACGGCGTCATATATTAAAATATGGAGGGAGTACTGCATATCCAACATGTGGAGATCTGGGAGTCTGGGACAAACTCACAAACCTGTGAATCTTACAACATTTCTATCGTGAGCGTACTCGCATCTACAAGTACAACTGTCAGTACATTTGAACTAGTGTGATATGAATAAATAGCGTGATGAATGCACTAATGACTCTTATCGCTACGTCAAAGGTGTTTTTCCAGTAGAAATTAACCCTCAAAGATCTCTGTACTCCTAATTCAAGCAATTCAAACCATAATTAACCAAAACCGAACTCAATCATTCTCATTTTTCTTCTATTTTTCCCCTAGTATACCCAATTTCTCTTGTCACATATAGCAATTTAACCAAGAAAGAAAAAAACAAAACAAAGAAGCCATCCGAAAAGGAAAAAAAAAAAGAAAAATCATTTACAACATCAACGGCCGGTGATGATGATTATTTACAAAAACCGGGAGGAAAGCCTCTTGCCGCCTCTGTCCAGCAAACCTTCCATCACCACCTTCTTCTTGTGCTCCTCCGTGCACACCTCCTCCGCCGCCGGCTCGCCGAACCTCCCACTCCCGCCGCCGCCTTTGCCCTTGGCAGCGGCGGCGCCGGCGGCCTGCGCCCGGACGAACCGCGCGGCGTACAGGCACGAGCAGAGGAAGGCCACCGCGGTGACGCGGCCGAAGAACACGATCACTCCCAGCGTGGTCGCCATCGTCCACAGCCCGCCGCCGCCGGGATCGCGCCGGAACGAGCCGTGCCTTCTCGACGGAGCTCTCTTCACGCCGGCCACCTCGCCGGGCGCCGGCCTCGGGCACGGCTGCCAGGCAGGCGGCGCCGTCTCTTTGGCCGGTGCTGCAGCGTCGCCGCCGCCACCGCCGCCGCCGGCGGCCGTCTGCTGCGGCAGCGACTTGCTTCCGCTTTTCCTCTGCTTCTTGCCGCCGTCGGCGGCGAAGCTGCTGACCTGCGGATCACGGCGACGAGCCATCGATGACGACAAGAATTGCACGCGAATTATTCGACGAAATGTAAAGCGCTAGGAGAAAGTTAGCCACAGGAGTTGAGCTACCTGCTGGCTGCTGCCTGCCTGAGATAAGCTCAGCTAGTGAATCAGCGGGTGTGATGCGCTGATGGTGTCACAATAATTTAAAAAATCTGCTTTTGAAAAACAAGAATTTAAAATTTGTTTTTGAATGGTGAAAAGGCTTCAATTCCAGCCAGATTTCCAACGAGATACAATATTGGATTTGGCCCATCATGGTAGGGGTGTAGGACCTAGCTGCCAAACTCCAGAACTCATCATGGATTTGCTACTAATTGACCTCCATAAGATCATTGTTCTTTTCATCTTATTCTCTAGGATATTATTGAAACGGACTATTTGCATCACGAGTCGAAAAATATATTTTTAAAAAATATTTTACTATATTATTTAGACCACTTATATTAAGCTATTTATTAAGTTTATTTTTAAAATATTTAAATTATCATTATATTTGAGTAGATAATCCATAGCAATAAACCACTCAATAATTTAAATAAAATTGAACTTAAATATGAAAATATTTTCTCTACTAATATTCAGTATTTTCAGTGAATGACAAGGTCCTAACAGCAAGAGACAGCATGTCATGATCGACAATGATACAAACGGTTAAACAGAAGCTGACATTGACACAATCACAAGGTACACTATTGCTGCATGAATGCCATGTGTAAACAGAAAAGTTAAAATCCCCGATTTTTTTTAAACAAAAGCTCGTAAATCCATGAAAACAATTCAACTTTTATTCTTTTTTTCAACACACGTGACGTGACCAGCTATATATTATAGTCAAATTTGAGTTATTTTTTCTCCGAATGTCACAGCCCAAAACCTCGCAACAACAACAGCGACTAGTTTCCTTCGGCTTCTTCCACGCACCGGCTGCGTTTGGTGGGTCAAGCACGCAGGCTCTGGCCGTGGTGGGCCCCACTGCATCCCCATCGTCGTTAGTCTCCCGCCAGTTTAACTAACTAACTAACTATTACCCGGTTACTAGTACTACTACTAACCACGAAATTACCCACTAATGAACTGCGCCATTAACGTGTCGAGGAAGCTATGCAGGTAAGAAAAATTCCACGCAAATGATCAGAAAATTTTACGCTAATGATCGATCACTGCATACACAAGCTGCTCGAGATCGTGGCCATGGCGAATGGTTTTTTTGGAGAAATCCATGGCGAATGTAATGTTTTGGTTTGACGACGTGGGTGTGTGCGCGTACCTTGGGGAGTAGTAAGCTGCCGGCGGCCGCCGCCGAGACGGACGCGGCGGCGGCGAGCGCTTTCTTGGCCGGCGACGGCGGCGACGCCGACGACGACGATGACGAGGAGAGGAGGAGTAGCATCCGCTTCTTCATCCCCTTCGCTTCCTTCGTCGCCGTCGCCGTCGTCTTCTTCTTCTTCTTGCCGCTGTTCTTCCGCCATGGCCAGGAGAAGAACCACGACAGCCTGATGAGCCTTAACCTGAACCTTCGCCGGCGCCGCCGCCGCGGCTTCGTCCTGGAGCCCCACACGCCGCAGAACGGTGGCAGGCACGAGAAGCAGCCGCCTGCGCCGCCCTCCTCCTGCCCGCCGCCGTACTCGTTGTCTCCCCGACGTCGCCCACCACGACGATCCTCGTCAGCGCGCATCGCGGCGCCGCTCGCCGCCGGACGTCCCGACCGCGTCGCGCCGCGCACCACGCGGTGTGGTGTTCGCGATCACCGCCGCCGCCGCCCGGCGCGCCGCGGCGGCATCCGACGCCGCGGCAGCATGCCAACTAGCAACTGTGCCTACCGCATCAATCCTCCCACCACGTAGACGTACACACGCCGCTCGCCGCCGCCGCCGCAGTGCGATCCCGGCGATCCTCTGGCCGGCGGCAGATCGATCGAGGAAGGAATGGATTTCTCTGAGAGGCGCTCGCGCGCGGCGTCGCTTGATTTGGGCGTCGCGTCGCGCCACGACCTGCGACTCGTGGAGGCGACCGTCTCGGCACGTCGAGGAGCAGAGGTATACAAGCTAGCAGGAGTTTTCAATGCGATAATTTAAGGCGAGAAAGCGAAGGTTTTTTTCTGGGTTTTTGGAGGAGGAGAAGACTAAACGAATTTAAATCTTTCTTTTTTTGAAAGGCTAATCAAATTAGAATCACGGGAGACTCTGACCAACTTTGAACCCACCGCGTGCTACTGGCGCCAGTGAGGAGGGGGATATGCGATATGCGCGCTTGCTTGGCTATCGTCTAGCTTGCAACAAACTTGTTAAGAATTGCGAGAGGAATGGAATTATAAGACACTGTTTCAAACAAATTTCTTTTGGATTATTAAGAAGGATTATTTATTTATTAATGTAATGAATTAATTGTTTGAGAAATAAACTTTACAAATAGTTCGGAACTAGATTTTTTTTTTTGAAAATTCGTATTTTTATAAGCGTGAAAAATCTAGACAAAATGCTGAAAAATGGGCCTAAATTTATTCTTCTGGAGATCTTAGCAAGGACAAAATTACTTGGAGTGCATACATTAAATTTTGTAGGATTTTTGCAGTAATAAGTTTGAAGGCCTTGACAAAAAAAAATGTTTATTTAGGACCAGGACTGGATTTTTTTTATAAAAAAAGAGAGAGAAAATATATCAGACATTGATCGTGTCATACAAGATTCTTCTTTGTCAACATTATGATTAAAAACTTGGGAGGACATCCGTCTGCAATGCTCGCCATGTTGAAAACAGGGGCTTGACCGGCTTACACATGAGCTAGCTTTCATAGTACTATAACGTACCTATGGACATATGGAATACAATAAACACCACCAATGGATCAATATATTACGGAATATCACAAGTTTATCTATTCTTGAATAACGCTTTTACTTGTCGGAATTTCGTATTTAAAATACAACTGGCATTAACAATTCAAGGATATTCCTCTTATTACATTGTTTATATTATTGAAATGACAATATTGCATTCAAGGAATATATGTTGATTCTTTTTCAGAAATATGTATAAGGCTTATGTGTTTTGTATTAAGATTGGAAAGTTTATACATCACTTGAACTCATAAACAAAAAAAAAAAGAGAACAAAGCGGAAAAGAGGGAGGGATGAAGGTGGCTCTAATAAGAAGCGGAAAAGAGGGAGGGATGAAGGTGGCTCTAGCAAGGGTCTGTTCGGAACCAGGATTCCTAACCCCTCTCCATCGTTTTTCGTGCGCATATTTTTTAAACTGCTAAATGGTGTGTTTTTTTTAAAAAAAGGTTTATATACGAAAGTTGTTTAAAAAAATCATATTGATTTATTTTTGAAAAAAAGCTAATACTTAATTAATCACGCGCTAATAGACCGCTCTGTTTTCCGCGCACATTGTTCCGGATGGGAACTGCGAGTAGCGAACAGAGCCTAAGGCTATATTCTCGCGTCATCCAATTTAAGTGACCTTTTAGCCATGGTGGTTGCGCTATATCGGCGCTCTGGCTGAGTGATAGAGTATAGTCTCTTCCACCGCGTCGCGAGTTGCCTCACCATGTCAAACCCTTCATGTGCGTATTATCGATGTTTTTACGATGCATAACATCCATTTGCGATATGTCAACCATGTTTCCAAAACCAAGAAAAAGGAACACAGACAGAGCAAAGCCTACCTGATACCAAAATACCCTCAAAAGTTCACAGAAACTATAACCAAGATAAAATATTTTGGTTTGAAATTTCAGATTTTTCAGCCTCCTCGATCAGAAGTAACTGCATAGGGCAGTTGGCAGGGATAGCTGTCGAGCTTCCCCGCCCACACTCCAAACCAGGTCTTTTCCTGGTATCCATTCTAGGGTTTAAAAAAAAATACTTTCGGCGAAATTTTATCTTTTCTAAAAAAATACCAAGAAAATTCAATTTCAAATTTTCCTGATGAAATTTCAGATCTCCCTGTGCACCCCAACCCAAGTTTTTAAGTAAATTTCACAAAACTATAGATATTTTGACTAAATTATCACAAAACTACATTTTTAAGGTCATATATCTCAGAACTACAGATTTAGCAACAAATTTATCACAAAACTATATGTTTAAGACTAAGTATCCCAAAACTACATATTTAATAATAAAATATGCAATTTGTTTTTTTCTTTCACATTTAATGCTCTATACATGTGTCCAAACATTTAATATAACGGAAAAGTTGAAAGTTTGAAGAAAAAATATTGGAATCTAAAAACAACCTTAATTTGCTCTATAGTGTTAGAAACTTCTACCCTCATGGACCTTCATATGAAAGACTTCTCTTCCCTTGGGGACCAAGCAATTCCAACTCCAATACTTATCCTGCATCTTCCCCTTGACTCAATGGATGATCTCATACTATTCCTTTTCTCTTCTTCATTTTTTAACATCTCAGCACACGATTGGCTCTGCATTTGGTACTAATCCTCCCATGTGTACAGACCATATATATATAATCTGATAATTAATCATCATGTGCATGCATGCTCGCTCGTGGTTTTACTAGTCAGTTGGCCGAAGCAGCAACCCATCCAATCCAGGTAATTAATTAACAGCGACACAACGAGAAGAACTATCAGTGTACGGCACAGCGAGCTATCTAGCGCTGACGAAACAGTGAACTGATTAGTAGTAATTAGGTGCAGTTTAAATACGCCCATGCATGTGATGTGGTTGTTCATCCGCTGCTTGTCTTCATCTTCGTGATTCTGATAGTGATGATAGCTTAATGTTTATTTTTAGTTTGGAAATATATATATATGTGGCAGTACTGCTCAGTGAGAGTGAACGATTTTGATGTTATGTACAGCTGGGACGCAAGCAAAATGTGCATGAATTAGTTTTTTTTTTAAGAATGCGAGGAATTAGGCAGGCATTTTGACAGAAGAATTTGAACCGTTCGTGATATCAATTAAGTGGTTGGTGAAAAGGACTTGGGTTAAATTAACCTGTGATGATTTGATGGTAACTACCATACAATCGCATAGAAATTTCGTTGTTTGGACTACAAGGGTAAAGAAGAACAAACGCAGTTGAAAAAAAAAATAATCAAAGATGAGCTCACTAATTCACTTGTTTTTTTCTCTCCGTTTTGTTCATATTTATGAACATTTTGATTCTCATTTGTAAATATTATAATTTAGGCCTGGTTTAGTTCCTAACTTTTTCTTTAAACTTCTAACTTTTCCATCCCATCAAAATTTTCCTGCACACATAAACTTCCAACTTTTTCATCACATCGTTACAATTTCAATTAAACTTTTAATTTTGGTGTGAACTAAACACACCCTTACAACAATTTTGACGTAAACTAAACACACCCTTACAACAAGTAGCGAGCGAAGAATGAATGAATTAATTAGCTATGACGGGTAGCTATCTGCGATCACGCTGGAGAAGCCCATTGAGCACAACCAGCTTCTTGTAATCTTTCGAGTTCACGTCGCCGACGACCTCCTCGCCGCCGCCATCAGCCGCCGCCGCCGATTGAGCTGGAGCCCGTACACCGCGGCGAGCCACGCGCACACGCAGACGACGGCCCAGAGCCGGCCGCCGAGCAGGCCCGCCATCGACACCGCCGCCACCACGCACACCCCCATCGCCGGCCCGAACTCGCCGTGGCCGCAGCTGCTTGCGCGCGCCACGACGACGACGTCGCTTTTTGATCCGGCCGTCTCGGCGTCGGCGATGGCGGCGCCGCGCATCGTGGCCGGAGCGACGACGTCGTGGCGTCGTCGAGGCGGCGGCGGCAGCTCGGCCGGTGGAGCCCTCACGACGTTCCGCGTCCGCGACGGCGGCGGCGCGGTGGGCTCGTGCTGCTGCCGCTGCCGCTGCCCGCCATGGACGTCGTTGTTGCTGCTTCTCCTGACATTACGCTGTGACACCATTTTTAATTAACGTGTCAAATCAAATGCGAATTCCTCACACGATGAAATTACAAAAAATTAATCTCCCGCAATGCGCAATTAATCCACGCGATTAATCAACGTGTTGAACTGAAATTAAATCGTGTACAATAAAGCATGATATGATCGATGCCGCACACACCTTGAGTAGTCCAGGCACGCACGACGACAGCGGCAGCAAGAAGCCGCAGCCGCCTCGCCGGCGGCGAGGCCGCCGTTCGCCGCCCTCCTCGCCGCGCCTCATCTCCCGCTCAGCCGATCCCGCCGAGGAAACCGCCCCGTCGTCTCCGGCGCCGTCCACCGGCACGGTGCGCTTCCTCCTCCGCGCCGCCTCATCCTTGTCGTTACCGCCTCCTCCGAAGCACAGCAGCACGGCGAACCAGCGTCGCCGTCGGCCGCCACCGCCGCCTCCGCCTGGCTCTTCCTGCATGCGCGCGCCGCCGCGGCGAAGCTCAGCTCAGCTCATCAGCTGGCTCGCCGGAGCTGATGACGACGATGACGATCGATCAGGCAGCTATCTGCTGCCGAATCTCCGAGCTGAGCCACTATCCATCGATCGATATTAATAAGGCGGGTTTGGACCAAGAAAATGATTAACTAATGCCCCGATTAAATTAATCCATTGGTGCGAGCAGCTTCTCCGACATGGTGCATCCCGTTAATTAACTATCGGATTAGTTGAGGAATCGAACGGGATTATGTGCATCGGATTAACGACGACGACTAGCAACAAACGAATGGCACTCGTCAATTAAATAATTCGTCATGGCTTATGATAAAATTGCTTTTACCTAGTAAAATTTGTAAATGGGGTCGATTTTTTTGATGGGAAAAAAAATGAGGTCAATTTGCTTGACAAAATTTGCTCTTGATTAACTTTTTCCGCAAGCTATGTTCGTTGGATGGATTCACCGAGTCCTTGTAGCTATCATTGGCATTTGTCTCTTTTTCTTTTTGAAAATGATGGTCGTTGTATCGGAAGTTACCTTTATTATCTGGAAAATATGATCGATCGTCGCATCAAAAATAATTGAAGATATATATACTCCATCTGCTCATAAATACTTGGATGCTGAGGCGCGCCAATGGCCGCACCTCTTATATATAGTTTGATTATTGGAAAAAGTACGAATTACCCCTCAATTATTGCGGTCGTCCGAATTATTCCCCTGAACCACAAAACCGGACACTCTTCACCCCCAACTATGTAAACCGGACGAATTACCCCCTCGACCCAATCCGCGGTGGTTTTAGTCTACGTGGCGTACGCGTGGCAGTCCAGTCAGCATTTTATTTATTAAAAAAATTGAGACCCACCTGTCATACTTCTATTCCTCTCTCTTCTCTCTCTCACTCTTCCTCTCTCTTCTCTCACTCTCTTTCTCACTCAGGCGCACGGCGGCACGGGGGACAGGGAGCGGCGGTGGCGGCGACGGGGGATGAGGCGGCGAGCGGCGGTGGGGTGCCGCGGAGGAGGCGAGGCGAGGCGGCGGCGGGAGCTCGTGCTGCTCGAGGCGAGGCGAGGCGGCGGCAGCGGAGGAGGCGATGACGGCGAGCCGCACGCGGGCGCGGGGTCGAGGCGACGACGGCGACGGGCGAAGGACGACGGCGCGCGGCGCGGGCGGGACTCGAAGGGAGATGGCGGCGGCGGTAGTCATCAGTGTGCTTGCTCTCTCTCTCCCATCGCTTTCCCCTCCCCTCGCTTGCCGTCTCATCCATCCACCACCTCTCACCTCGCGGATGCGATTCCCTCCCGCCGCCGCCACCACGACTAGCTAGCTCGCTCGGAGGTCGGAGGGGAGGGTGGTACGACTACAATGGTGAGCGCGTCGGAGGACGACGTCGGCTTGGAGCGGTGCTGC
Source organism: Oryza meridionalis (assembly GCA_000338895.3). Classification (NCBI taxonomy): domain Eukaryota; kingdom Viridiplantae; phylum Streptophyta; class Magnoliopsida; order Poales; family Poaceae; genus Oryza; species Oryza meridionalis. The sequence continues at coordinate 19,241,558 of CM002533.2, forward strand.
AGGAGCTACAGCCCGAGCGCGGACGTCAGCGAGTCGGAGACATCCAGCGACTGCTCCGCGCCGACCACCACCACCACCACCCGCCGCTTCGCCTCCTCCTCCTCCGCCGTCTCCCGCGGCGTCGCCTCCTCCTCCTCCTCCTCGCTCCTCCAGACCCCTTCCCCTTCCTCCTCCGCCGCCGCTGTTGTCCGTCGCCCGTCGCCTCGACCCTGCGCCCGAATGCGGCGTGCCCGCGTGCTGCCGCCGTCGCGTCGCCTCCTCGCGCCCCGCCCCGCCGCGTCGTGCGTGCTGCCGTCCTCGCCGGCGCCTCCCGGCCCTGTCCGCATGCGTGCGCCGCCGCTGCCTCGCCTCGCCTCGAGCAGCGTGAGCTCCTGCTGCCGCTCGCCTCCGCCGCCGCCACCTCGCCTTGCCTCCTCCGCCACACCCCGCTGCCGCTCGTCGCCTCATCCCTCACCGCCGCCGCTATCTCCCCTCGAGTCCCGCCCGCGCCGTGCGCCGTCGTCCTTCGCCCGTCGCCGTCGTCGCCTTGACCCCGCCCGCGTGCGGCTCGCCATCATCGCGTCGCCTCGCCTCCTCCTCCACCACTGCCGCCTCGCCTCGCCTCGAGCAGCGCGAGCTCCCGCCGCCGCCTCGCCTCGCCTCCTCCGCGGCACCCCGCCGCCGCTCGCCGCCTCATCCCCCGCCGCTCCCTGTCCCCCATTGCGCCGTGCGCCTTAGTGAGAAAGAGAGTGAGAGAAGAGAGAGAAGAGAGAGGAATAGGAGTATGACAGGTGGCTCCCATATTTTTTTTAATAAATAAAATGCTGACTGGACTGCCACGCGTACGTCACGTAGACCAAAATCACCGCGGATTGGGTCGAGGGGGGTAATTCATCCGGTTTGCATAGTTGGGGTGAAAAATATCTGGTTTTGTGGTTCAGGGGATAATTCGGACGACCGCGATAGTTCAAGGGTAATTCGTACTTTTTCCTCGATTATTTGTGTTGTATACTTGCGTCAGATCAGCGAATAGATAACATGCACAGCAAGGGAAAAAATGTATGAGGAGAACTGAAAAGTGCACTATAGCTTATAAACAGTAGAAAGCTTGGCATGACATACATGTTAGATTAAAACAAGGGTTTTAAATCTTCCGCTAAACTGCCACTATCTCCCGCTATAGCTATTTAAAAAGGGTTCTAACTATTTGCTCTCATATACAATTTAGCCGCTATAGCTCCATTTAGCCCGTTATAGCTGCCGCTATAGCTGTTTGAGAAGCTAACCGCTAAATGTTTTATCCCGCTATTTAAAACATTGATTAAAACAGAAACTTTAGTTAACTATATATGGTGGGTGTGTGCGCGCGCTTTTTTAAAATCAGGGGCATCTAAGGAATTTTCTCCACTTCGTAATATCATAAGTAACTATGCAGTGGGTGACTTAAAATAAAAAACTATGTAGAGGATCGGAGAAAATTCCTTAGATGCATCTTCTCTGTAAATTAACATGCAAAATGTAGAGAAGATGCAAACTTGGATATTTTTATTTGAAGTGATCAGTATATTATTTTTTAAAAAAATAATTATGTGTCATATACATGGTTCCATTGAAAAATAGAAGTAACTGTTCCCAGTACTAAAAGTATGGAAATATTTTTTCACGGTATTAGAAGTAACTCTAAAAGTAATTGTGTAGCATTTTGTTTTAGGGTTAATTAGATCCATGCCATTATAGATTTGCCATATTAAAAAAATGCTTCACAATATCAGCTGGGTGCCACTGAAACTTTGTAAAATTGGGTCATGCTATCGCCGTCACGTTTTCTATCTTCATATAGACCAAAATACCCCTGGATGTGGGATCCACACATCAGTTCCATCTTCTTCCTCTATCCTCCCCTCTTCTTTCTACCCTATCTCCATCTTGTTTTCAAATGTGACTAACGGTGAGGAGGGTGCGATGAGGGAGGAGGATGAGCGAAGGAGGTTGATGACGCAGCGATGCGCGGTCGGCGCGATGGCGGATTGCCGCCGATGGGAGGAGGTCGACGGCTCCCGAGACCTACCACTATGGATGGGAGGAAGTCGAAGACGATGGCGGTGACGGCAGTGGCTCTCGAGCCCTCCCGCCGTGGATGGGAGGAGATCGACGACGGTGGCTCTCGAGCCCTCCTCCCCCCTTCGACGAGCGACGGCGGTGGCTCTCGATCCCCATCGTGGATGGGAGGAGGTCGAAGATGGCGGCGACGACGACGGTGGGGTCGACAATGGTGGTGGCTCCCGAGCCCTCCCGTTGTGGATTGGAGGAGGTCGACGATGGTGGCTCTCAAACCCTCCTGCTAAGGATGGAAGGAGGTCACGGACGGTGGCGGCGATGACAACGGCTGCGACCGCGGTGGCTCCCGAGTCCTCTCGCCATGGATGGGAGGAGGTTGACGACGGCGGCAACAACGGCAGTGGCTCCCGAGCCCTCCCGCCATGGAGGTGGTCGACGACTGTGGCGATGACAGTGGTGGAGGATGATGTCGGGGAGGTGGTTGACGATTGCGCCGGAGAGACAGACTGGAGAGAGGTAGGGAAAAGAGAAGAGAGGAGAAGAAGATGGAACTAGATCCTATGTGCAATTGAGGAATTGAGGCTAACGGAGATTTTTGACAGATTTCTTAATGGAGTGGTATGGTTCTAATTTCCTCAAATTCAAATGGCATATGTAGCTGATATCGTGAATAGTAGTAATATTTATCTAAATCAACATATTTGCAATGATACGGATCCAGTTAACCATTTGTTTTCTTGTCTCTGTGGCATGATTTGGCACATATATTAGTGACGGTGGATAGTTTTGTAAAATTCTGAATGCAACTTGCATATATGTTCTAAATGTTACTTATCACACATGAATTATGAATTAGATATGCAACCACAAAACTTACCAATGTTTTCTTTGGTTGCTGTGGTTGGTGACGGTTTTTATATTTTGGATCCACAAGATGTAGCCAGCTTGGCGTAGATCGGCACAAACCACACGCAGCCGTAATAAAGTGTAGTTCTGGAATTGAGACGGTAACTGCTGCGTCCACTGTGACGTGTTCTGTAATCTGCGGCCTCGATTCCAATTCGAAGGTTCGCGGAATCCGAAATGGCGGCGGCGGCGGCGGCGGTGCGGGCGGCGGAGGAGCTTGCGGAGAGGGAGATGGCGGGGCGCGACGCCTCCCACGACGCCGCCCACGCCCTCCGCGTCCGCGACCTCGCGCTCTCCCTCGCCGCCGAGCTCGGCCTCTCCTCCTCCCCCGACCGCCTCCTCATCGTAACCCGCCGCTTCCTCCTCCTCCTCCTCGCTTTATCCGTTCTCTCTTAAGATTTTATTGTGATAGACTTTGTGGTTGATTGATTGCTGCAGGTGGAGATAGCCGCGCTCCTGCATGACATCGGTAAGTTGATGATGTTTTTGATTTTCATTGGTTTTGTGTGGGGGAGAGAAGATGCCATGTTTTTTTTTCTAATTCGGTTCTTGCAGGTGATTACAAGTACACCAAGTGAGGATACTTCCCCGTTGCTCGTTGATTTGTAATTCGGTAAGCACGATGATCGGGGATGCTGCGGCGGCGGCGGTGTTTTTTCTTTTTTGTTTACTTGCTTTCCCTTCCGCCCCCAACTCGAACACGTTGAGGAGAGGAGATGGAGATGGAGATGCTCGTGGCGGCGGTGCCGTCCTCGCCGGGGGGCTCCGGCGGCAGATTGGGGCTGGATCTGTGCTGGCCGGCGGCGGCCGCTCGTGGGCAACGACCAGCGGCTCGGGCTGCACGCTTCCTCGTCGACGGCGGGCTGCGGCCCCCGTTCGCAGTGGGGCGATGGCCTTGTTCTGCTGCTGCCATTGCCGGCCCTTGCTCTCGGCCCCCTCCCAGTTCTTCCTCCCCTTGCTCGTATTCTGGCCCTCTTTGTTTAGGGCTTAGGCTTATTGGCTGACTTTTAAGTCAGTTTATTGGTTTATATGATTTTTAAGTCGGTGGATTTAATATCCTAAGTTTAGTGGGGGAGTCATACATCTATCTCACGTAAGCTAAAAAAAACTTCTCCAACCTAGCTTTTGGCTTGAGTGACTTATAGCTTCAAAAAAGCCAAGTGAAAAAGCTGCTTGTTTGTTTAGGCTTAAACTTTTCGGCTTATAAGTTGGCTTATAAGCCTAAACAAAGAGGGCCTTTATAGCTCATGCCTGAGGTGCTTGGACACCAGAGGGTTGATGCGGCGGTGGCAATGCCGGGCATTCATGGGGACGGTAGTGTGTGTGTGGGAGGAAACAGATCCCCTGACTTTGTGAAATCTGTAGTTGTGCCACTGACATGTGGACCCCACTTTTTTGCATGGCTCACATGTCAGTTTCACAATTGTAAAATGCAAACTGCACAAAGTCAGGGGAGTCTCTCGTTCGCGTGCGGGATGGGGTGTTGGTCTCTTAAGAGTTGAGAATGAGATGGTGTAGTGTTTATTTCATGCGGCTGCGTTGATGTTCTGTGTCGAGGAGTATGGCAAGACTTCCTTCGTCATGGTGTTGTTTTTATTTTCTTGTAACCCGTTTGGGTTTTTACTTTGCTTGTTGAAATATAATTGGCAGCTTTTCTGCCTGTTTAGTTTTTTGAAAAAATGTTTGTTGGGTGAGTGGATAGGGACAATGCTGAGGATATGAGCATCGTGGAGAGGTTTCTTGAAGAGGTGGAACTGGAGCAGGGCCAGAGGGAGGAAATTGTGGCGATCATTAAGGGGATGGGTGAGTTCTTCATGTTTATGAATCTGTGGATGAAACTATTTGGCAAACAGCAGCTGGCTTGAGCTTACTTAATTGTTCATCGAACTTCAAAGCCATATAAATCTTATAGTTTATAAAATCCGTTTTTTTCCTGTAGTACAATCCCATTATGATAATGTTGTATCATATGAAGGCCATAAGTAGTTCTTAGTGTATCCCTAGTTATGCAATGCATGCGTTATAACATCTCAAATCTTATGTGCAGGATTCAAAAATGAAGTTTCAAAGAAGTCTGTTGTTGAGCCTACTCTTGAGTTTGCAATTGTACAAGATGCAGATCGTCTTGATGCAATTGGTGCAATTGGCAAGTACTGCTTAACCGAAGTTTCTTTATCAGCTCTACTCAAACAAAGTTTCCTTCAACAATTAGGATGCAGTAAATGTTGCACTGGTTATGCAAAATCTTTTCCATGCACCATCTTGTTTTTTTCCCCTTCTTCCTTTGGACTCTGATGGCATAAATTTATCAAGTGTTTGCCACTTTGCCTCATCATTTAGTTTTTCAATATTGACTAGCGCACATATATCATTATTTCTTCCTCTACTGATAGAAGTACACCACAATCTTTTTCTTGGTTTTAATAGGACTGTCACATATGTTTTATTGTCCTGAGTCTTATGATCTTACTTATCTCAGCAGTTGTTTCCAAATATCATGAGTTTATAAGTTACTGTACCTCTTAACTTGCTTCATATGCGTTCATTATGCTAATTGCACTTTACCCCCCTGTCATATGAAGCTGAATTGAAATTACTGATACCACACAAAGGCAGGATATAGGGAGGAAATTTTTAGGTAGCAATGATCCCCTGAAATTGTAGACGAGCAAGAAATAGGGAGAGATAAAAATAAGAAAACATCATGTACTGTTAGTTTGCAAGATTGTACTGTCTACCCTGTCCTGTCCAGGTCCAAGTGTCTTCCGACGTATGCTGATATGGGTAATGGGCTAATGGGAATCCTACTATGTCTGTTTCAATTGAGAAATGCATATGCTTTGACTGCCTTTTTTGGTCTCATGTAGTATGAATAAGTGCTCTGTGTTCGAATCTTTCCCTAAAACACCTGCAGGTATTGCAAGATGTTTTACGTATGGTGGGAGCAAGAAAAACACATTGCATGATCCTAAGATACTGCCGCGTGATAATTTGTCAAAGGAGAAATACATGTCCAAGGATGAAAAACAGACATCAATTAATCATTTCCATGAGAAGCTATTTAAGTTGAAGGACATGATGAAGACAGAGGTAGGTGATGAGTTATGTAGACATGTGTTCTTACCGCTGTCCTAGTTGAAGCCTATGGAGAAAGCATTAAATATTTGGACCTATTGAACTCAGTATTAAGAGTAGTAGATCTATGTTGGGTCTTATCTTCATCAATTTACACGTGTCAAGTACATGAAAGAAAATTCTGCTTACTGATGCTCATGGTATATCTTCTGATTTAGCATGCATCTGTACATTGGCGAAGTGTATGAAAAGTGGATTCTGTGTACTAGTCATCAATACTCCCTGGAGACTCCTATTATACCTTCTGATGGGCTAATAATCTCTCGTTGTCTTTACTTTATTCAAATTTTTGAGCATGCATCTTAATACCATGTACTCCAATTTACCTAGTACAAACATTCCTTGTAGAATCCCATTATCTCTTCCTTTGGCGTTGACACCATTTCACTTTGTGCATAGGCCGGGAAAAAGAGAGCAGAGAAAAGGCACAAGTTCATGGAGGACTTTGTGGCTGAATTCTATGAAGAGTGGAGTGGCAGAGCTTGAAGTTGACCAACCAGGTTATGGGCTGTTGGTTTGTGGCATAGCTTGAAGTTGGCCAACCAACAACAACTCATATTGCTAGTCGTCTACTTGGTGACATTAGCATGTTTTGTTGCTGATATGTTAAGCCATGCAAAAAAACGAGGGATAAAGCACACTTGAGTGGCCAAACCACTGAATAATGCTCCTCAACAGGTACTTTGCCTGAACTCTGAATTTTTTCTGGAGCACCTGTGATTGATGTACATTTGATCGGCAGCAAAGCCATCACATCTTGCAGTTATTGTGTTGAAACAGCATTGCTAAAAATTATTAGTAATATCATCTTAAAGTATTCCTCACATGCATATACATTAAATTCTATAGGCACCACACTTGGCTACAGTACATATTGCTATTTGGACAAAAAGGAAACAGATCAAATGCTAGTACATAACAGCAAACTTCAAATGAAGAAACAAATGCAGAATAAAGCTTTGCACAGTGCACACGCATCATCTGCTTCACTGACCACATCTGGAAGCCACCATTGCTTCCATCATGTCCTCCATACATTTTTTCCCCAAACCATGAGCCTTATTGCCAAAGCTCTTTAACAACTTGGTTTCAGAGCTTGCTCTTGTCCCTCTTGGCCAGCTTCACCTTGAGCCCATGCTTCATGTACATGGTGAGCGCCATCTTGGGCGCCACTGGGTGGCCGTCGACGACGCGGACGTGGTAACGGCGGAGGATGGAGGCCGCGGCAAACTTCATCTGGTAGTAGGCGAAGTCCTTGCCGAGGCACAGACGGGGGCCGCCGTTGAAGGCGGTGAACTTGTAGGCCGATTCGCCCATGAAGCGGCCGTCCCTGAGCCACCTCTCCGGCTTGTACTCCCTGCAGTCCTCCCCCCAGATGCTCTCCATCCTCCCCATGGTGTACATGGCGTAGATCACCTTTGTCCCCTTCTTCAGCACCGTCCCGTCCGGGAACACCTCGTCCTCCACAACCTGGCAACAGGCCATGAGAAATGTTAGCCTGAAGAGTAGCTCATCTGTTTTTTTTTTCTTAAAAAAAAAGTTGGGTGTCACAATCTTTATGGCTCAAAACTTAAAGGAGGATTTAATTTGCTGACAAATAGGTTGTCATTGGATTTAATTTGCTACTATTGATTTCCTCTGGCCTGATAGTTTGGTAGGTGATCTGATGCAAAAGATGTTTGAAATTATCTGATTCAGCAGTAAGTTATAAATTGTACTTTTAGGATCTGTATAACCATTAATCAAGATAAAGAGTACCCTTTTGTTGTCAATCTACTTTGCAAACCTACATGTAAACTAAAAACAGATGCATTGGTGCAACTACATCTGGAACTATCTTCAACATGTCTCTATCATGCTGAAGAAGAGTTTCAAAAGTCTTCACCAAGATATCCAAAAACATGTAGTAGATGGCCAACTTGCAACCTATAACTCATGCTTGTTGCATTCTCTTCTTTTTTTAATATGGCACATCAACTTCAAGATGCAAGGTCCAATGCTTGTTGAGCCTGCATGCTCAACTGCGCATGCATCATGACTTCTGTGCAGGGGTCAGCTGGTTCATCAACTTCAGTAACACTCAACCTCAATATCTACAGCCTAGCACTGCAGTAGTAACTTCCTTGTAATTTGTAAATGTTTTATAGGAAACAACTATTGTATAAATTGGCTATTAGATTGGCTATAGATGAATTGGGGCTAGTAGTGGTAGTAGTGGGCTGTACTATTAGACTTGCTCTTACTATGATTTTAAGAACTGGGCTCTAGATGGAGAACTTAACTATAAATTACTAGTCAATTGTCCTTTTGTTCTTTACATCTACTCCACTATTTCCCCCAATGTGCAAATCTCACTCCTGAGCTGGCTACCAGTAACCGGCATACCGGTCAGAACAATTTGAATTGAAACTTACAATTTGGAATTCGAATTTGAAATTGTATGAACTGTATTTTTTTTCTTGTTATGTCGTGTGGATTTGGTAATATTTTTTTTATATGCTAGATCCATAAAAAAATACATATATGCTACATCCTTAAAAGTTTACATATCAGCCATGCCAAAAGTTTGAATGAATCCAGACCGGTTACTGGTGGTAAGTGGTAAAAATTTGGGTTCAACCTTTTCGCAGGTAAAAACTGATAACTGATTTTCTCCAATAAAAGTTTGAATCCTGATATTTGAGTTTAAAAACTGGTTACCAGCTGTAACTGGTAAACGGTAAATATTGGAATTTATGAACAATTCGTCGATAAAAACCGCTACTAATTGGTTAGAGCTTGTGTACTGTTTTCCAGAGGTACTGGTACTCACAACCTTGATTTCCTTGATTCCTCTCCTCATGGAGACATGCCATTTTGCCCATGTCTTATCTTAAAAACGGTAATTTTTGTCTTCCAACTATTTTGCACTATAACTTACTACCACCATCGATGAACCAACGTCAAACAAAGAAAACCGGAGGGAGTAAAATTTTGGTTTTTGTAACTATTTTGCACTAGAAATTACTTGTCAAATTAAAGTTACCATTCTAAAAACCATGTTGATGCCTAAAACAACATATATTCTCATGAAGACTACTGTGCAAACTGATGAGTACGTTAATCCGTACTACTAATAGCTGTTTGTTTCATGTGGTACTACTAGTGATGGTACTGTGCTAGCTAGGAGCTGCCGGCTACCAACTCTTCATGCAGATGTAGTTATATCACTCACGCATTTTGGGAAGAACTTGGCATTATTTGGATGAGCTAGCTCTACCAAACAACAATGCGAAACACAATCTTTCAGACACGACACATTCATGCTCACCATGACATGCACACGCACTTCATCTCTCTCTCTCTCTCTCTCTCTCTCTCTCTCTCTCTCTCTCTCTCTCTCCATTTGTTCCAAAATATAAATATTTCTAAACATAAATATAAATCTGTTTATCCAGATTCATAAAAAAATCACTCTATTTTGGAACAGAGATAGTATAATATATATACGTATTTCTCTCAGCGTATTATATGTATAGTGTATAAGTGCTGAGACGGGAGATGTATTTTTCATCTTTTATGAGAGTAAAAAAGTATTGAAAAAACATATATAGCGTATAGGTATACGTACCTCTTTGTGGTCTACGGGTACGGACGGGTAGAGGCGGAGCGCCTCGGAAAGCGCGGCGTGGAGGTATTCCATTTTCTTCACCTCCTCCGGGTGGAACACGAGGTCGTCCTCGTCGGCGCCGTTCGCCGCCGCCGCCGGCGACGACGAGCTCTTCCGCGCCGCGACGATGTCGTCGATCTCCTCGAGGATCTTGGCCTCGACGGCGGGGTTCTTGTTGAGCAGCCAGAAGAACCAGGCGAGCGCCACCGACGAGGTGTCGCGGCCGGCGAGGATGAAGTTGACGCAGATGTCGCGGAGGAACTTGTCGGAGTAGGCGGCGGCGCCGGTGTCGGCGTCGCGCATCTTGGTGAAGATGGTGAGGAGGTCGGACCGGCCGCCGCCGCCGGCGGCGGCGACCTCCTCCTTGCGCTGGCGGATGACGTCGTAGGCGAACTTGTCGACGCCGGCGAGCGAGCGCTGGAGCACGCGCTCGTGCCCGACGCCGAGCGCGCGCATGGCGCGCCATACGGCGGTCGGCGTGACGAACCGCACGATGGTCGCCTCGGTGGCGTCCTCGAACGCCTTGGCGAACGGGATCTCCGGGAGCCCCGGGCGGAGGCAGCCCGGGTCGACGCCGAACGCGATCATGCACACGTTGTCGAACGTGAGGCGGAGGAGCACGTCCTGGAGGTCGACGGCGTCGCCGGCCTCCTCCGCGTCGCCGAGCACCCGGAGCAGCCGCCGGTGCACGAGCTCCACCAGCGAGCTCGCCGTGAGCGCCCGGAACTCGGCCGAGTGGAACTCGAGGCTGGCCGCCTTCCGCTGCCGCCGCCACACCTCGTCGTCGGCGCCGAAGATGCCGTCGCCGAGGAGGTCGCGCACGGTGTCGCGGAAGTAGGGCCCCTTGGGGAAGCTCCCGAACTTGGTCTTGAGCATGTGCTCCAGGTTCCTCGGGTCGGAGGTGACGACGCAGTGGAGGTTGGTGAGCCATGGCCCATGGAACGTGAACGTGCCGCCGCGCGACGCGAGGACGCCGGTGAGCCACTCGTACATGTCGCCGCGGAGGCCGAGGAGCAGCGACGGCAGCATGCCGACGAGCGGCCACGACGGGAGCCCCTGCGACCGCCGCTGCCGCAGCGAGTGGATCGCCACGAAGATCGACACCGCCACCAGCAGCTCCACCGTCTGCACCTCCGGGAACGCCATCATCCCGGCGATGCCGCCGCCGCGCCGCCCCGCCGCCGCCGCCGTCGCGTTGTGCGCGCCGGCGGCGCCCGGCATGACCGCGTCCATGGTGGCGCTCATGGCGTTCGCGAGATCGTGGCGCGTGAAGCTTAGCTTAAGCTTAAGCTTAGCTTGAGCTTGTGTGTGAAGTGTGAGGAGATCGATCGAGTGATGAATATTTTGAGGGGTTTAGGGGGCGTTGATATATAGGTGGGGGATGAGTGGCACGTAGGGTACAGGTGGCCGTTTGATTTGGTGAGCTAAAAGGGTTGAGATAAACAACTAAACCAGTAGATTATGAAATTTATTTGTAGAGACCTGAATCTTGTGCCTCAAGGCTTTGAAATCTACTCCTTGTGCGTAGAAATTAATTCTTTTTGTTTGTAATTTCGTATGTACGTCGGTATCTTACTCCCAAGTACTAGTACTTAATTTCTTGGGTCATTTTTATTAATTCCAGTATAATGCTATCAGTAACCATCATATCTCACCCAGGACAATAACCTACATCACATTCACGTAGAGGTGCGTTTCCACTTCAGTCACTGCAGGCATGCACTACTTCGTACCCGGAATCTAAAAATACGCCTATACATGTACATATGTACACACAAAAAAAAGTGTCGAACAAGGCTCTTTTTCCAAATAACATGAAAAATGTACAACCACACGCCCCCACTATACACGTACACACTTAGCGGTACACCTCATTATAACACACGTTCAAAGAGATTTCAGTCCAGTTCTAAATATATTCTTATTCTATCACTAAATTTCTATCGAAAAATGTATTTTTTTTAGTTCTCGTGAAATACAAACTATTTTACATACGTTCAATTGGAATAAAAAGATTCACATCAAATCAGTTTGGCGTAGCTCCGAATTCAAGGTTTCTTAAAAACCAAGTATTCCTAGCTAATCTCTATGGAGCTATTATATATTACACTATAATAATATTTGGATGAACCATTTTATTCATACTTTAAATAAAACATAAAACTTTTAAAAAAATATAATATACACTCGGTAAAAATTAATTTTTTACATATGAATCTGAACAAATATAATATAATATGTTTATCCAAATTTATACGTAGAAGTTATCTTTTTTATTTAACCGGCCGGAGTAACTCTCAAACTACAAACCGAGCTAACTAGATACGAGGTATAGAGCAATATGCCAAACACATGACCTTAAGCAGCGCATTAATTAGCATCTATTGGCGACACCATTTTCTTTCTTGGGTTGGGTAAAACAAGCGGCGCGCAAATGCAGCCTGCCGTTGACAACATTCAACACCCACATGCTTTTTTTTGTGTGTGTCGCGAAATGCAGCGGCACGCTTGCACGCGATCCGGCCGATCGAGCCGCATTCTCCCCCTGCTGGGATCCCGCGCGCGCGCGCGCGTTCGCGAGACGGGACGGCCGGTGGCCAAACGCAACTACCACCGATCGATCCGGGCTCCCGGTTTTCCCCGTACGCCAAATACGTGGGCAACTTGGCAACTCCGGAGGAAAAACCAAGGGTCGGCGACGGTCGCTGAACCAGATCGTTGGCTGGAGGAAAAGAAGGCACCATTTTCTTGGCAGGATTGATGAGTGAGTAGTCCTAGGTTTCTTTCTCTCCTCCTCATCGTGATAGTTACTACCTCCGACTATGTGCATAAAATCCCTTAATTACGATCTGTTTAGCAAGAGATGAAAAAGTGATTGGGAGTTTATAACGAGTCGGGGAACGGATTAGTTATTTTTTTAATGAACACGTAAAAAAATTACATATCATTCTATTAGAAGAGGGTAAGATTTTAGATACACAACACAACCGGTCCTATGAAGGGATTAGTTATGGGAGTTTTATTTTTACTCCCAGTCTGTTGTTTAGTAGTAGAGATGAGAATCATGGAGAGTATGGAAGGAATTGAATTTTAAGTGATAATGTACTATTTAGATTTATCTTGTCATACTTATAAAGAAATTCCTTTCAATTACATGCGCCTACCCAAATATTGAAAATATAGAAGTTAGCTTTTAAACTCACATTCCCAGTCCCAATCCCTCAAGCCCCCATTCCCCTAACCAAACGCGTCGTAAGGATAGAGGTAGCGGCTCATAAGATCTATGTGAAAATCTGTATATTTTAAGTAAGAGCACAGCTATAAGTACTAATTTCTTTAAACTATTTTTATTTAGCTATATATGATTACGTGCTTCTTGCTTTTTCTTTAACCTCCGATTGATCTTATTAAATGGTTAAGATTTTTGTTAGTACAAATTTTATTGCATAGCACTCCTCTCCTTGATATGTGTGATTTTTTAAAATTTTTTGCATTCTGATGAAATAGTTATAGCTTTTTTATTGAGAAATACATACATAGCACAGATGATTTAATTAGTGTCACATACACTTTCACAAACATGCGATAACAAATAGAGTATTTAAACCTAGAGGAAAAAAATAACATCAGATTACGAAATGTGTAGTCGTATTCACAATGACTGTTGCTAACAATTTTTCCCCTTATAGAGATTAAATTTTATCTTGCATATAATGGAGCGCAACAATCTTTATCATCTAATTAATTATCTATATTTTTCATAATTAACTCAGGGACTGAAATCCATTTCCGGTTCTACATATACGCGTGACGCATCTGTCATTAGCAGCGTGCGTTGAGCGTTGGCGGATCAATTAAAAGCCGTATAATTAAGCACGCAGCTTTGGGTTGCCTGACCTCTATTGGTCCTCACTCCCTTTCCCCTTGTAGAGTTAAAGGACCAAATGGTTTATTTTAAGTGAGGGATTGGCTACCAACCATTCAAACACGTCACCACTTCTGCACAATGGAGTACCATGGAAAAACTTCTTCGTCTTAAGATTAAAAAAATTACTACGATATAGGAGTAAGTATTTTTGAGACGCTGATTCCAAGACATAGAAATCCATATATTTTCGGCCGATTGGGCAAATTTAAAATGTAAACACTGAGTTGATTGAAAGAAAATCATTAGCGCTATTATCTGCTAAATACATATATTTTTTTATATTTTGAGACGAAATGAGTACTTAATGCTAACACCGAAATTATCCTACTGATTTTTTTCCATGCTGATGATTTTGCAACGCTACACAGTAAAACAACCATTTTTTTTCTTTTTTCTTCATTGCAACCTTCTTGAGATTCATCTTTGGCTCTTTTCTTTGTTCAAATCATTCATCTCTCTCCTTTTTTTTTGCCTTATTTTTTCCGTTTTCTCCAGTGGTGTGTGGGTGGCCCATCGCTAGCTGTTGCCGGTTTTCAGTTCGTTGTATCAGTTAGTGCATGCTCCCAAGTTGCAGCTAGGGACCTTGATGAGACAATGAAGAGAGTTAACCTGACAGAAACTGACTGAATTCTAACAAGACTGGATCTCCTAGATCTGGGTTATGTGTTTCTGGGTTTATGTTGAACTGAACAATTCTTATTAGGTAAATGCAACTACTAGCATTTGGTCTACCTGCAGAAATCTGCTGTTGCACCCACATTTTTGTTATTGTACCCATGCATTCTCTGGTCATTATCGAAAGAAAATGCATTGTCTGTTAGACAGGAGATTGGTGGTTTGTCAGAAAACACTGTAGCTTAATCAGTGTGTGTGACACGCACTTTACATTTAATCGTAATTCGTGGCTAGATCAGCAGGTGCAATTACAAGAGAAAATGACATCCTTAACTACCCCATTTTTTATGATTCCCATGGCAGAATAACCATCTTTGAATGACTTAATCCTAATGCTAACACACATGCTAACAATGTGTGTTTATTTAATTTTATTTTTTAAAACAAATGCAGAAACTCTGATCTATTTCATTAATAAAAAAAAGATATAAATACATCGACCCAAGAAAAAGGTTCACACTGAAAACACCATCATACAACTTTGGTATGTTTGAAATCATTTGATGAACACTAGTAGTATTAGCTAGGTACCTGCAGATCTGAAGCTGTACCCACAACATTTTGTGTTTGTACTTAATTTGTACCCATGTATCCTCTGGTCAATATCGAAAAAAAATGCCTTGTCTGTACTACCCTGTATCGAGATTGGTGGTTCGTCAGAAAACACTGTAGCTATATCACTGTGACATGTACTTCAAATTTAATCGTAATATGTGACTCGATTAGAAGGTGCAATTAGAAGGGAAGATAACATACTTAACTACCTTTTTATTATTCCCTTGACAAAATAACCATCTCTCCATGATTTAATCCGAATAAGGTAGGCTATCAGCTAGCTTATCTGCCGTAGCCAAAATTTAAATTTATAACTTAGTTGATTTAAAGTGACATATGTAATTTTATTACTCATGCTGACAATGATATGATCTTTTTTTATGCCTGGTAAAAAGGAACTAATAAATCTGAAAAGGGATTCTTACACATTCATAAGAGAGAGCCCTGCCCAGAAAAAAAAAACTTGGGTATCATTGAATTCATTTACTGAACACTGCTATTTGCATTATTGTAAAAGGATGGCGTCCTAGAATCTGTGCAGTCAAATCTTGAAGTTCTATAAATCATTAGCAGAAACATTAGGATTTAATACATAAAAATGGTATCTGCAGATTTATCATGAAAAATATTTTTCATATTGTTATATTTTTTATGAGTTTTATAAATATATAATTAGAAAAGGTAATGGTGAGATATGCATTAGAGATTATGTCGATGCCCTGAATGACAAGTAAAAATATGAAGGTAAACGAAAGAAAGAAAAAATCATGTACATTGGCGAACCACTAATATAGGTTCTTTCAATTGATTGTGCCAAAGGATAAGACCATTACATATTTACAGCTGATAATGATCCTGTAATCAGATGATGGCCACACACGTAATCTCTGTCAACTGCTTACTGAGATGTCAACACACCTGTTTAGTTTAGCGAATGCATTTAATTTCTTTTGCCATCAGGGTCCGTGTGGGCTTTGGCATATATACATGGATAAACATTGCACACTGCCACAAAACGACATTACGCTGTCATTGAATAGCGGGTTGGGGGGTTGGGGGAGGGGGGAATTGATGCAACGCCACGAGGGAGACGCAAGCATATGTGGATAATGGAAAGAAAGAAATATCCTATATATCGTTAAATTTAAGGACTTCTACTGTTTCAAAACTATATTAGAATATTAATATTTCTACGGTACTACTCGCCGCCAACTACCGCTCTATTCAGAGGTAGTTGGCGGCGAGTAGTCATCTAGAAATATTAATATTCTTCAATCACCCCTAATTTTATCAATAGTGATGAGGACATTCTCCACTATTACCCGCTGGCAAATACGTCAAAGTCGGGCGACGACTGTGTGAGCCTCTGAATAATCACACCTTGCTTAGCTTGGAAGGAGGAAGCCACCTTAAAAGGGAGAGCCACCCTTCTCCTATCGGACTAGCCTTTTAGGAAGATTGAGTCTTTCCCCAAGTAGATGCGCCTATGAATTGTTAGGGTCCGGATAACCTATTGGGCCTCGGCCAACCCCACCTAAGCCGGATTATTATCAAATAATATCATATTCTTTCCCTCTAATGTACTTAGAAAAAAGCATAGAAGTCCGTAGGACGGTTAGAGAGAGTAGCAGGACATGAATGACTACGTTGTTTTCTCCATCCAGGACAGCATCGCTTGCTCTAATGTAACCTTTAGCAAGTGCCACTCTATCCAATTTATTGCAATGTGGATTATATAGGACAAAGCTCTTTTTGTCAAACGAGCTACAATACCACTCTATCCAACGAAGTTAAGATATAGGGAAAGAATGCTCTTTTGTCAAACGAGCTACAATACCGCTCTATCCAACGAAGTTGAGATGTAGAAGAAGAATTATCTTTTGTCAAACGAGCTATAATACCACTCTATCCGACAAAGTTAAGATATGCAGTGGAAGAATGCTTTTTTTTTTCCACACGAGCTACAGTATACTAAACTAGGTTCGTTTCATTTTGAGGATGATTAACACCATAATAGTAGTAACGTTGATTTGCTTCCTTATTAAATAGCTAGGTAGAGCTGCTAGCTACCAATATTTCTGAAAAAATAATTTATTTAATACAAAACCGAAAATGACACCATTAGAAATCATGCAAGGTATGCCCCCATCTTGTTGCATTAGTAGCTCCATAACATGTAACTACACAACGTCGTATGTATACGACTGCTTAGTAGTATGTACAGATAAAGATAATTGTTGCACAATATGGGGGTATATCTAGTCAAGTAATTAATACTTGGCAAAATGCAGCGCTTCTATGCAGTTTTTGCACTTCTATTTTTCAACAAATTTTCAGAATTTCGTTGGTCACAGAACTTTCTAAAATTTCGGCAATTTCAGAACTTTTTTGAACAAAATTATTTCAAAATTCAACAATTTTGGACCAAAGTAGTTAAAAACACACAAAAAAAAAACTTTGGGCGAGATATGTGTTTGCGGAGGTGAAATTTCGAAAATTTCATTCCGAAATTGCATTCCCGGTATGTTTCTATGCTCTCCCAAAAGTTTTTTTTTAAAGAAAAAGTACACAGATTCTCATGTGGGGAAGGCAAAGAATGAAAACAATTTTTTAATTAAACCATTTGATCAAGTTCCCGTTCTCACTGTCCACCATCAGCCGTTGTCTCGTCCTTGCATTACGCCGGTGGTGCACCCCCTCATCCCCAGCTGTGCATTCCTCACCCTCTATCTCCTGCTCATTGATACGATGTCGGATCTCATGCACCGTACGCTCGCCGTCGTCATCCTCACCGTGGTGCGCCTCATTCCGGTGGTGCGTCGTCTCTCCTGCACAAGTCAAGGTCGCTCTCTCTGAGTCGGCCCTCTCGTAGGCAATCGTTCTTCGCCGTGGTAGCCTCCTTCATTTAAGAGAAATTTTATAATCCTTAAGAAAATACTTGGATTTACTAAGATTTTACGCTAAAAATTTTAGTATTCTAAGGTACTCCCTCCGTCCCATAATATAAGGGATTTTGAGTTTTCGCTTGTAATGTTTGACCACTCGTCTTATTCAAAATTTTTTGAAATTATTAATTATTTTATTTGCGACTTACTTTATTATCTATAGTATTTTAAGCACAACTTTTCGTTTTTTATATTTGCAAAAAAAATTTGAATAAGACGAGTGGCCAAACGTTATAAGCAAAAACTGAAAATCCCTTATATTGTGGGACGGAGGGAGTACTTAGTATACAGAGGTACAAATTTTACACTAGTAAATACGGTACCTCCTCTATTTCCTTAAGGATGGTAAAATTATATCTCATTTAGTATTCACATCTTTCTTGTGGTGGTATTGGACAATGCTACATGTGGCGTCCTTCTCAGTTAACCATACCGCCGCCGGCAATGGCGCCACGGGCGCCGGAGCAGCCTAAGTAAGATTTCCACAAAGGCAAAAAAAAGAACTGCACAGGTTTTCGGTTTAATCATATGAATTTGGTGCAAATTTGTACTTTTAAATTTTAATATTACTACTACTGCTTAGCTACTTCGATATATATTTATATGCTGATGAAACAATTAAGCGCTCCTGCTATTGAACTGTAATTTAACTAGAAGGAGACATTAGCCTTATACCTTATCATGTATGAATTCTGAACCTGAAATTTGGTTGTGTAATAAATTATATCTGCGACTCTGTTTTATGCTCTCTGTCTTCATTCTCCGAGCTGTTTCTTTGATCTCACCAAGTTAAATATATGGTTTGAAATTAATCTGAATGATGTGTAGTTCTCCTATGTACGTCTGTCTCCTTTGTCATCCTGCACTATGGGGACTATTCTGTTTCCTTACACTGAAAACCTATAATTAAGAACGTTATTCTGGCATAGGGACCATTACAGAGTAGTGAAGGATGGCATCATTCCCTTCTAATTGCACCTATATCACAAATTATGATTAAATATATGTATGTTATACTGATGAACCTGCAGACTTGCAGGGTACAGTTTTGTTTAGAAGAGATTATAAGCTGTCATTTTCAGAAGACAACCAGCCCTAACTACCACAGGTCGAATGCATGGAACAAAAATGTGGGTGCATTGCAGATCTTGCAGGTGGACCAAATGCCAGTGCCCCTACCTAACAAGAATTCTTCTGGTCAAGGGAAACACATAAACAGTTAACCCCAGCTTCAGGTGATCGACTTCTTTTCTGTCAGTAATTTGACCCAGTTTCTCTGATGTCAATTAACTAACTCCCTTGATGATCTCACCGAGGTGTCCAGCTAGCTGCAGCTTAGAAGCAAGTAGCACAAAATGACCCAACAAACTAGAAAACCAGCAACAGTGACCAACAAACTAGAAAACCAGCAACAGTGACCAACAAACTAGAAAACCAGCAACAGTGACGGGCTACTACCACTGATACGATAATAATTAGGCGAGCTCGACCAAATTAAAGCAAGGTGGAATTCAGCGAGGTTGAATTGGGAAAATAACAAGCTCTTCACATGGAAAGAAACAGGGGAGAGAGGATTTCCCCTCGAATAAACTTTTTCTCTTAAATTCATTGTAAATAGTTATGAAAAATTCTTTTTAAAAATTAACAACGTAGAGTAAAGTACGAGTAACATATACCACCTCACAAAAATCATATTAAAATTCAATCAAATTATCGAGAAACGAAAAAGACATTCAAAATTTTACGGTATAGTGGGAAGGACGCCACAAGTTGCATTGTCCAATGTCACGAAAAAAACAAAAGATGTGACTACGCTGCCTGAAATGAAGGTGGGCACCACGGCTGAGGCGGAGCCGGTGGAGGTGCTGCTTGCCGGCGTAGTGCTGCGCGACATTGAGCTCGCTGGCGAGCAGCACGTCGCAGAGCTGGCACCGGACGTTCTTCTCGCCGGCGTTGCTGGCCACCTTGTCCCGGTGCTTCCTCCCGGCCTCGTGCTCCCTCAGGTTGAACCGCGTCATGCACTTCACGTTGCACACGCCGCAGTACACGGCGGCGCCGCCGCCGCCGCCTTCCTCCTGATCGACAGGGCGTTCGCCGCCGCCGCGGGCGGCGCGGCGACCCCGGACAGGTGGTGGTGGCGGTTCGGGTTGCGGTGATGGGCGGCGGCGCTCGGCGCCGGCTGCTGCGGCTGCGCCCTCCGCCGTGGTGGTGGTGGTGGTGGTTGTGGCAGCTGCTGCTGCTTCTGCGGTGGCTGGCGGACGCCGGCGAACCCCGGAGGCGGCCCGATCGCCGGCCTCTTCACGCATGCGCCATGCTGCGCCGGTGGAGGTGGCTGCTGCTGCTGCGCCTGAAGAAGTGAGGGGGAAAAATGATACATGAGTTAATTAATTATACTGGCGAACTGGGTTTTTAGTTTTTTTTTACTGTGCATCATTTTGCTTCTCACTTCTCAAATGTTAATCGAATTGAATTATAAAATTTTCTTGAAAATTGTTAACAAAAAATTGGTAAGATAAGATTCTAGTATCTTGCAAAATTTAAGTACAAAGTTAATATATCCACAATAAGAACTGCAATAAACAAAGTACTGGCATTGTTCATGATTAGATTCCTATGTTTTGATGTATGCATTTAATTTATTATTACATATTTGTTTCTTTTAAGGATAGTTCACGGTGATTAGGCCATGTTCTCTTCAACTTATTCATCGAATTATTAAAATATATTATATTTTGCGCTTCAAAAATATATTTTCTCAAAAAATCCTTATATCGTATTGCTTCTGTTAAGTTTATATTTTAAATTATTTAATTTATTCTTATAATCAAATCGATAATCCGTGATATAATCCACTCGTTAATCTAAATCAAACTTAGCGAAACATAATGGAGGCATTATTGTAAATTGACTTTTTAGCGTGGAGGGATTAGCATACCGACAGAAAATCTGATAATGCAGGACGATGGTCTATTTTGCACAGCTCATCGGGGATTAGGCTGTGCAAACGAACAATCTACAATATGTAAGCTAGTTCATGACCTTTTAAGTTCTTAGTTGGTGGCTTGTTGCTATGCAAGAGACAGGGTTCTCCCTGGCATGATAAAAGCATGCCTTTTTTTTTCTGTCCATTTATGGTACAGAAAAGTGATTAAGGAATGAAAAGATGTATTTGGATTAATTATTGGACCCCAAAATTATTATGTAGTATCCTAACTACATTTTTAATGGCTTAGGCTTGTCTTCTCAAGTCAGCTTCTTAATTGTACACGGATGGGAAGATTTGGGTTTCATATTCAACATTGAAATTAAGCGACTACAGTTAAGTTAAGTAGCTAAACAGTCGTACTATTTAACTATGCAGCAGATTTGATATTTGAACAAACTAATACTGTTTTCCAAATATTTGGGGGTTGGGACTAAGCATTTTGCCACATTGTTGTTGGTGTAGATGTTTCCTGCCGCAGGTGGCAGGTGGAACAGAAAGACTAAATTGCAAATAAAGTGGCATGTGCTCAACAGAAACCATCAATTGAAGTAACGACATATTTGAAACGCACAACAAAATCCTGTATGAGTAAAGGAATAAATAACTTCATTATTTTTTTCGTATATCAAAATTCTCGCGAAATTATCGTCGAGAAGTTACAATGTTGACAAAATTTACGGTCGCCTTTACAATATAGAACTTTTATGATGCGCTAGTAATTTTCATTTCATTCTCAAAGGACTCTTTATCTTAAAAGAAATGTCTCAGAGCATTAAGAAGTCAAGCTCTGCATGAAGTTCAATGCGAGTGCAGATTTATATGGTTCATGGCAACAAAAGATCAACTCAGAATTGTATTTCCAGAAGCTAACAGGAGCTTAGAGAGGTTAATATAGAGTTCTTTTTTCACAAAAAGGTTGAAGAGAGATTTCTTCTACTATCTTATTAGTTCCCATTAAAATTAAAGTGCTGATTATTGTTTAAGAGAAAACAGTACTACCACTCAACTAACAGAAGGCACTAACACTAATTAATTAGTAATTGCCACGTCTAAGCATACCAAATGGAGCAATAATATCCTTGTCGCTACACTCAAACCAACAGATTATTCATCATATTATAGTTATAGATTATCTACTTATTATAAATAAGTTAACTTATCAAATTTGAATAAGTGGTCTAAACAATGCTATTACAGTAGAAGAACATTGTTTAAGAAGAAGCGTGGAGCAAATAATCGTGACAATAATCCGGTGAATAAGGTAAAGAACATCTCATGAAAAATCCATATGAATTAATGAGAATAAAATTAATCATGGGGCAAATAGTCTACCACAATAATTCGGTAAATAAGCATTAAAGAATCCAGATTAATCCACACGAATCTGAACAAAATTGATACAGGATTATTAAAGTGAAGCTGATTCAGTACTCTCACCGGAGGAGGAGCAGCCGTCTTGGCACCGCTGCTGCCGGAAGTTCGCTGGCCGATCTTCATCAGAAGCTCGCAGAGGGGCTTGTCGTTCCTGAAGATGGCCATGAAGTCGTCTTGCCCGATGATCGTCTGGCCTGACTGGAAGCTGTCCATGTTGCCTTCGTCTTCCTCTTTCACAGCATCCGGCAATGGCGCCACCATGATCAGAGGGAGCACTTCTCTCTGAAATGTGAGTATTCAGATTTTTGGTTAATTAGGAACTGAAAAATGATTTAGGGAATTGACCTTTTTCAGGAAACGCGTAAAATGATTGCACATCAATATATTAAAAGAAAAAAAGATTTGTTTACACAACGCAATCAGCCAGACTGGTTATGCCAAAGGAAGAGAGAAAAGACAAAATAAAAGAAACCAAGGAAAAAAGTAAGAGACTACTACGATGGCTAAACGCAACTTCAATCAAAGGACGGGAAGGGGAATTGACCTAGGGTTGCAAGAGAACTGCTGTTCTGTTCTTCTGGTAGCTGCAAATCAATTATGTTTAAACTTCAATCACGGCTAGGAAGAATCACACTGGGGGTAGGAAATGAGGTGAAATGGTAGTGAGATGAAGGAGAGGGAGATGCCTTCCAGGGAAGGGATCTCTCCAACCCAACAAAGGAGCCAGTAATAACGACGGCTCAAAGTTGAGTAATCATAGATGAATATATTTTAGCCATTTTGCAAAGCGTTGGTTTCACCTCATGCATTCTGCATTTTTTCAAAGATATCTACTCGACTATTCCAATGTCACAAAATGACAAGCTATACACACTTGCAACCAAAATCAAGAGTGGATTGTAATACAGGTCATCTTTAATTACCAAAGTTTTATCTCAGAATAAGTTTTACTGTCCCGCTCGCTAGCCTCCGTTCCTCCCTCTCCACGCGTGCTTGGTTGACTTCGGCTAGTTGGCAGAGAGAGCAAATAGAGATAGAGAGGGGTAAGGTGAACGAAGTGGGACCACTAACATGCAGGTCCCACTATTTTTTATTTTTTTAATGATATATGAGCCTCGAATATTTTGTTTTAGATTTCAATTTTGCTCTTTTATTTTTTCGGATCAAACCATCATATAAGTGTCATGTCATTACCACATGGGACGAAGACTTAGTCAAATAATTCACGTCAGCCAAAACCGAGAATAATACTACCTCAAATAATTCACGTCAGCCAAAACCGAGAATAATACTACCGAGGGATCAAGTTAAGGGACCTCAAATGGACTTATTCCTTTTAGCTCGGAACCAACCTTAAACCAATCATTTCATTTTGGAAAAAGTACACCGAAGGTCCCTCAACTTGTCGTCGAGTTACAAAATCGTGGTTTTGACCCAGTTTCATGCTACATGGCGACTGAGTCAACGTGGCCCCACATGTCAGCATGGCCACGTCATCACCTTCTCTTTCCCCTCCTCTCTCCCTGTCGCGCCGCGCCTCCCTCCTGTGCTCGCACTCCACTTCTGCATCCTCGCCGCCGCCGCGGGGTCCCACTTCTTCCCCGGCGGTCTCCCGCCTCGCGGGCCGCCTCCGCCTCTCCCTGTCCATGGCCGCCGCCACGCTCCTCGCGCTCGGCAACGGCGCGCCCGACGTCGCGGGTGAACGATGCGGGACGGATGGTGAACGGCGCAGCGATGAGCGCGACGGCCCCGACGACGAACGCGGAGATGAACGGGCGTCGGCGACAGGTGACACGACGGCGGTGACGGCGGCGATGCTGGAGAAGGGAGGAGGCCGGCGGGTCGAGAGGAGGTCGGCGGGGCGACGAGGGAGAGGAGAAGATCCTGCGGCCGGCTCGCGGCCGCTCGCTCGCCTGCCGCTGCTGCTCTGCTCCGCCGGCCACGCGCTTACTTGCCGCAGTCGGCGCTCCGCTCCGCCGGCTGCCCACTCCTGCTCCACTCCACTCCGTCGGCCGCCGCGCGCTCACCCACCTCCTCGGGCCATCTTCATTGACCTCCTATGCCTCATCCTGGCGCAGGCGGAGGCGGCGCCGATGCGGCCGGCCGAGGACGACGTCGATTAATTTGCATCGGTTAATTTGCTGATCAATTCCAACACAAAGGTTCAGATTACACAGTTAAATTCAAGAGAAAACCAAGAAATCCTCCGGATCACACACTTCAGTTCCAACGCCCCCCCACCCCCCCCCCCCCCCCACCACGAATCTCTCGGCATGGGCGCATGGTTGACAATAACTGCTAGATGGTGAACTGGGGACTCGAGGACTACACAGCTCATCTGATTTAACTGCCGCGACAGGATTGGGGAAGAAGAAGCAGGATAACCTTCTCGATCGCTACGGCCGTGGCACGTGGTGACGCAGTCACGCAGAGACCGGAGCCGAACCTTAGCCTGGGAGGGGCGCCGTGCCGCCGTCTCTCCGGCCGCCGGAACCCGGAGACGGAGGCGAAGCTCGCCTCCGCTGGGGAGGAGCGCGGCGGAGCGGCGCGGTGGCCGGCGGAGCGGCAGCGGCGTGCCGGGGTCCTTCCTGGCCAGGGTCGACCGCGTGGCCGTCGCCGAGGTCGAGCTTGTCGCCTCTCCCTGGTCCGCCCCCGGGCTCGACGCCGTCGTGCGTGGCGTGCCTGCCCAAGTCTAGGGATGGCAATGGGGCCCCGAACCTCGATACCCGGTGGGAAAATCATCCATTAGGGGGTGTAAATGAGGCTAAATTAGCCCCCATGGGGCTCTAAAACGGCTGAAAAAGACCCCCACCGGGCCGGCCGTGCCAGCCCACGGGCGGCATACACGGCCCAGGAACGGCCCAATATTACTCGGGCCGTGCCGGGCCGGCCCGAAGACACGATGGGCTATTGCGCTGCCTCACAGAAAAAGTCTATATTCGGACCCTCAACTCCGTGGCAGTGTTTAAATGGCTGGAAATAAGTCTATTTTTGGTCCCTCAACTCTGTGGGCTGTGTTTAAATGGCTGAAAAAAATAGGTCTATTTTGTATACCTATGTCTTGGGCCATGCCTTATACGATTATATAAGTCTATTTTTCTTCCCTATACTTTTTAGTTTGATCGGGCCGGGCTGGGCCGGCCCACCGTGCTGAGGGTGCAGCCCAGGCATGGCCCGGCTGTCAGGCCGGGCCGGCACGGGCACGACCCTAGTCGGGCCGGGCCAAAATTTCGGGCATCGTGCCGGGTCGTGGGCCTCGGGCCATATGGTCATCTATACCCATCGGGTGGAGCGGGTTTGGGAACGGTCAACATGTCCCCGTCCCCTTATACCCATGGGGCCCCGAGTATACCACATCCCCCTATTTTACAGGTGACATGCACACAACCCATATAGGAAATAAAGCCCAACGAGTGGCCCATCTCATGGGTGCATATAAATATTCAGAACAAGCCCGAGGTCATTCTCAAGTCTTGATGAAAAATCTTCCCATTTAGCCGCCACAGGTCTAGAGCCAGCTGATGAGCGCTCTCGGCAGTCGGCACCACAGGCGAGTATCCACACAAGCAGCCGGCACAGGGCAGCCGACGTGCATCCACGCCGTTCTTCCGTGAGGAGGCCACCGTCGCTCCCAAGCAGGGCCAGGCATCCAGCTCGACGTTGCCGTCCTCGCCACCAAGCACTGCCCCAAGCCCAAACGCCTCAGCTGCAGCATGTTCTCTTCTTTTTTTCTGGAAGCTGCAGCATGTTCAAATTTCAATCCAGCGACTTTTGTGTTGATTGATTTCGTCTGTTTGTGCTTGTGGGAATGGAATCGATCAACTTCCAATTGATATCTCTGTGCATCCATATGTATTACCAAATCTGTTGTTGCGTATGGATCATTATCGGAGATTTGTTTGTTCACTTCGAATGTTGTTTTCTTATGTTATTTCTGCCCCCAATTTTGTGTTTGTTGTTCTTCTCGGGTTAGGGACCCGTGGGCCCCCGGAACCCCGTACGGGGGCGGGGACGGTGAAAAAGTAGCCCCGAGGGCGGGGGCGGGGTCGAGGGACGGGCGATTTCTACGTGTCCGGGGCGGGGACGGGGTACTATAATCCGACGGGGATGTCCCCGTTGCCATCCCTACCCAAGTCCCAGAGAGGAGAAGAGTTGATAGAGAGGAGGAAGGGAGAGAAGAGGAGGGAGAGAGGGAGGAGGCTGACGGGGATAGTCTGACATGTGGGGTCCACGTGAGTCCCACGCTAATTTAGCCGCCACGTCGGACAAAACTGGGGTCAAAACCACCGAAAGACTTAAAACGAACGGTTTTGTTAATTGAGGGATGCCCGGCATCTGGTTTTGTGATTGGGGGACGATTTTGTATCTCGATAACAAGTTGAGGGACCTTGGGTGTACCTTTTCCTTTCACTTTGGACCCGGCTAGCTCTACCCTTGTTTGCAAGTTTAGAAGGTTTGGGCCTTCAAGCCCACAGGGCCACTTAAACTGGGCTAGAAAGCCCAAAAATCCGTTCCCCCCACGGCCCGATCCGGCCCAATACGAGTCCTACCAGAACTTTCCGTGGTCTTCGAGGCGGTTCCGTTTCAACCACTGTCGCGGCCTCTTTCCCCATTCCGTTTCCCCCAAACTATCTCCTCGCGAATCCATCAGCGAGTCGCCGAAGCGGAGGAGGAAGCGGCGGCGGCGGCGAGGCGGAGATGTCGTACCTTCTGCCGCATCTGCACTCGGGGTGGGCGGTGGACCAGGCCATCCTCGCGGAGGAGGAGCGCCTCGTCATCATCCGCTTCGGCCACGACTGGGACGAGACGTGCATGCAGGTAAACCCTATCTTCTTAGCTTTCGTCGATCCTTCGATTCCGTGCGATTCTGTTTGGTGGCGGTTGCTGTGCCTGCTCGTGGATGCGTTCTTAGCGGATGAATTTGCGATTGGGGGGTGTGGGGGGTGTTGGGAGTGATTTGTGTGGATGTTGGGTTTGGCAGATTTGTGGTGGATTTGTTGCGGAGACGATTGGATAGCTTTGGCGAGGTTTAGGATCTTGTGGCGAGAATTTTCCGTGCCTGTTTGTATTTGACAACGGTAGGAATTTAGCTGATTTAGAGTATGTAATTGTGTATCGTCAGCTAATCATGTTAGCTAGTAAGCTCAATTGATGATTTTTTTTTATAAATAACTGGGATAGGTTTAGAATTTAGCTGATTTAGAGTATGTAATTGTGTATCGTCAGCTAATCATGTTAGCTAGTAAGCTAATCATTTTTTTTATTCTTTTGCGATATAAAGCAACGGTACAAATAACCGAAATAACGAAGATAGGTTTAGGTATTTAGGGGCAGGCTAGTTGTTTTGCCGAGTAATAATGGGAACATATCCGAAATTCCTTATGATGATGGTCTGTTCTGATAACGTGGTGATGAAACTACAGTTATTTTGTCTTCGGAATGTCATATCCTAAATTTCTTATGATGATAATCTGTCCAAAGTTGGAACAGAAGTAGAGTATATTATGATTCTGTTATCTTGGAGTATAAAGCTTTTCCATTTAATTAATGGGCTAGATACCTTGATAACTTACAACCTGATTGCCATATCCTTATGATGATGTCCATCTGAAGTTGGAACAGAAGTGGAGTATATTATGGTTCCCTTCTTTCTTTTGGCGTGTAAAGCTTTTGATTTCATAGATCTAATAAAGGGCTAGATAACTTACAACCTGATCAACAGGTGAAGATAGCATGAATTGATTGTTGAAATTGAAGTAAAGGTAGCCATTAGGTATGGCACCTTTGCTCACCATTCTATTGAGGAAGTTGAGCGATGAAATTGAAGTAAAGGTTGCCATTAGGTATTGCACCTTTGCGTAATGTATGCCTTTATTTTTCCTTTCCGATACAGTAGCTTTAGTTTTAAAATTTTCAATGCTTTATGCAAAATATGTCCACATCATGAACATGTTTTGCTTCATCAATTTAAACTGATTCTGAATCCCTACTTGTGTATGTTTTAGATGGATGAGGTGCTAGCGGCAGTAGCTGAGACCATAAAGAACTTTGCGGTCATCTACCTGGTCGACATCACCGAGGTTCCAGACTTCAACACTATGTACGAGCTGTATGATCCGTCGACGGTGATGTTCTTCTTCCGCAACAAGCACATCATGATTGATCTGGGGACAGGAAACAACAACAAGATCAACTGGGCCTTGAAGGACAAGCAGGAGTTCATCGACATTGTGGAGACCGTCTACAGAGGTGCTCGCAAAGGGCGTGGTTTGGTGATTGCTCCCAAGGACTACTCCACTAAATACCGTTACTAAGCTATATTTTGCGCCACGCTGCCGTCGCGCGAGCTTTGTAGCCTCGATTCAGTGATATCGCATAACACGGGCAAGTGGCCCTTAGTACAAGAGCTGTAAGCTTATGAGGTTGTGGTGGGGTGTTGTTGACTAAAAACTGTAATATTGTTCGAAACTCGAGTGTCGGAACATAATTTACATGTCAATTGGTACATCAATGACCGAAAATTTGACAAATTGACCCTTTTAGAAAACTTATTTGAAAAATATTCTATGCCAAAAACTTATTCCAAAAATGAGCCATCATCTCAGCGCTATCGGACATGGCACTGAGATATAACGTCTCAGCGCCGAATACGTTGGCGTTGACCTCTTATCCGAGGTGGCAGCGGATGCCAGGTCATGGGTTGACCTCTTATCTGAGGTGGCAGCGGATGCCAGGTCATGGGGTCTCAGAGGTGGCAGCGGATGCCAGGTCATGGGGTCTCATTTGGCGCTGAGAACTTGACAGGGTATAAAAAATATGCGTGCTGTGCAAAACAGTGTAGTAATGCTAGCTTAGTGGTGCGCATCTTCACCTTTATTTTCTAAGGACGCAGGTTCGACTTCCCTCAACTTTCTTCATTTTTGGTTTTTTGTTTTTTTTCCTATTACTCTCCTATAAAACTTTTTTAAAAGTGACGTGTTATATTTGTAAATTTATTTTGTTTCTATTACTCTCCTATAATACTTTTTTGAAAGTGACGTGTTATATTTGTAAATTTGTTTTGTTTGTAATTAAAAATATGTAAAGAAGTATATATTATACAACAAAATTCTTCATACACCTTAATATTCTTGTAAAAATGATATGCTCTATTTGTAAATTTAATTTATCTTAAATTTGAAAAAAAATAAAATGAAGAATATGCTATATGGACAATTTGTGAACTTAAATTATATAATATTTAGACTAATATGCATAAATTAATGTCCTTGATGAAATTTTGAAAAGAATATCAAAACATATAATTTTCTTATTTTTGCATTTTTCTAAATCCAAAAGAAACAAATTATAACGATATGACATGTTATTTTTGCGAGAGAAAATTATGAGAGCTAATCAGGAGGGGAAAAAAACAAAAATTATGCCCAGATGGAGGATTCAAACAGAAGACCTCATACAGCATAGCAAACAACTCCACCGCTAGACTACTAATACCATCATGTATTGACAAGTCTGTGGCTGCTTTTACCTTGTTTAGAGCTCAGCACCAAAGACATTGGCGCTGAGCTCCAATGACCTAACATCGGTGCCACCTCGAATAAGAGGTCAGCGCCGACGTATTTGGTGCTAAGATGATATATCTTAGCACCATACCCAATGGGGCTGAGATGACGGCTCATTTTTGAAATAAGTTTTTGGCACGGTCTATTTTTCAAATAAGTTTTTCAAAAGGGTCAATTTGTCAAATTTTCGGCATCAATGACATGTTGATTGGTGTGGATATCAATCATCCATTAATTATCAATACTCTTTCCAGTCTTATAAGTTTTAACATTTTGAATAAGGTTGAGGTCTAATAATTATACCTTTAAATATCAATAATTTGTAAAGTATTTTCTAAAGTATTTAGTTTAAAGACTTTAAAGACAATACAACATGATGTATAGGTTAGTCTAAAAATTAATTTAATAAAATTAAATATTTACTTATTTCATATTATAATAAGAAATCAATCAAAGATACTCCCTCCGTGCTTATAAAGAAAGTCATTTTGGATAGTAACACGGTCTCCAAAACACAATTTTGACTTCTTGTTTCTATAAAAATATTTATTGAAAAGTGATATATGGAATGAAAGTATTTTTCAAGATAAATCTATTCATATAATTTTTACATTTTCAAGCTCAACAATATTTTCATATAATTGTCCAAAACGATTTTCTTTGCAAGTACGGAAGCATGCTTTAGAATTATGAAAATGGAGGAAGTTATGCGACCCAGACGTGCATTGTTGAGCTCCAGAGCATGCTCTGTGCCGCGTGCACGCGCTGGTGGAAAGGACACGTCGCACGCTTGAGCCGTGGAGGATGGCGAAGGGAGACGACCAAAAAGAAATGAAGACGACCATTCATGTCAGGGTGTCCAGGACGGAGCTCGAACGAAATGAAGAGGTGTATCAACCGTTTGAGGTACCTAAAGTGAACTTCACTTCCTGTTTGTTTTTCAGGATCATTCACAATTTCACAGTAATAGGCCGAGCCGACTTGTGTGGAAAGGCCCAAGTAACTATTATCTCTCTAGGAAAAAGTACACCCAAGGTCCCTCAAACTTGTCATCGAGATACAAAATCATCCACAAACCGCAAAACCAGATATCTCGCGTCCCTTAACTAATCAAAACCGGACACAAAAAGTCCCTTGGTGGTTTTGATCCCAATTTTATCCCACGAGGCTGCTGAGTCAGCGTGAGACCCACGTGAGCCCCACATATCAGGGTAATCCACGTCATCACCCTCCCTCTTTCTCCTCTTCTCTTTTTCTGGGTGAGGCAAAGCGGCGGGTGCAGAGGGCCCGAGGCCAGCAGGCGAGGCGGGAGAGAGGAGGGCGCGGCTGCGCGATGGTGGCCGGCGCCCGGCGGCGGCGGCTGCAGCGAAAACACAGCAACGTCATCAACTGCGTGCCGACGCACCTGCAGCCGGCGTTCGACCACCCGAAGCTGCGAGGACAGAAGCCCGAGGTGACCAAGCAGTCGGCGGTGCGGCGGCGGTGGCGGCGGCGGAGCAGGAGGAGGAGGCCGTGTTCCCATAGGCGTGGACGGACGGCGGCGAGTTGTGCACTCGTGCTCGGAGAGGACGGTCCCGGTGCGGCGGACGACGAGGCGCGACGTGCTGAGGTCAAGCTCCGCCATCCGGTTCGGGATGAAGCAGCCATGCGCCGCCGGCGTCGTCCGCCGCTACTCCACCAACGACGGCCACAAGGTCAGTCAGTCAACTCGCCGGTCTGAATAAGTTACTGCATGTTGAAATGATCGAGTAGGAGTATAGTATACGTTATGCTGCATAGCTGGTGCAGTAGCAATGGGCAATGGCAACAATGGCGATGGCGAGTTGGCAACGAACTGAATTAAGAGTGTAATTAATTAACTGAGATTATTCATGAGCTGATGAAAACGATGATGCAGCATGCGATGGGTTACGTGATGGGGGATGATGGATCAGTTCTACGGGGCGAAGGCGAGCCTGAACGTGTGGTCGGCGAGGGTGGCGACAGCAGCGGAGTTCAGTCTCTGGCTTCTTCGGCAACGACCTCGACACAGACGTGGGCGACGACGAGTTTCGCGGCGATGAGCTGACTCGGGAAGCTGGGGCAGGGCGGGCTGGGGGGAAACCCACGGGCGTCGGCGGCTTTGGCGGCGCTGGCGAGGCGGCCTCCGACCGTGTTTGCCGCTGCCCTCCTCTCGCCGGCCGAAGCCTGCCGGCCTCTGCACCTGCAGCCGCCCGCCGAAGACTGCGTGCCAACGCACCTGCAGCCGGCCGCCGTCGCGCTGCCGCCCTCCTCTCGCCCGCCTCGCCTGTCGGCCTCTGCACCGCCGCTTTGCCTCGCCCAGAAAGAGACGAGGAGAAAGAGGGAAGGTGATGATGTGGATCACGCTGACATGTGGGGCCTGCGTGTGTCCCACACTGACTCAGCCACCACGTAAGATAAAACCGGCGTCAAGACCACCGAAGGACCTATTGTGACCGGTTTTGTAAAGTTAAGAGACTCCGTATATCTGGTTTTGCAGTTCAAGAACGTTTTTTATCCCGATAACAAGTCGAGGGACCTTCGGTGTACTTTTTCCATCTCTCTATCATTCGCTTCGTGGGCTTGGTCCACCTGCAAAGACGGTTTAACACTTGGGTCCCACCTGTCAGTGTCTGTCCTTCTAGACTGGCCTACTTCTCCAGAAGCCTCCTCGTGTCGGTGGGACCCCGAGGCCGATCGATCGATCGAATCGAATCCCCCGCCGCCGCCGCCTCGCCGTCGAGGTCGACCGCGCCGCCACGTTCCCCCCCCCTCCTCCTCCTCCCCCCGCGACGCGTCGGTCGCTGAGGGAGCTTGTCTTGGTGCTCCGATGGTGGTGATCGAGCAGGAGCCGGAGGCCGAGGAGACGACGGCGGCGGCGGCGGAGCCGGCTGCCGAGGAGCAGGCGGCGGGTGGTGCGGCCGGAGGGGAGGCGGCGAGGGCGGATGGGGAAGACGAGGAGGAGGCCTTCGAGGACGCGCTGACCGATGAGCAGCTCCGGGAGGTAGTGCCTTGGGGCGTCCCGTCCACTCGACCCCCCTCCCTATCTCCGTTCTCGCTGTTGCCCCGAACTTCTGTACCTAAATCTTAGGGAAATCTGGGGTTCCGATGGTAGCAGCGGTTACTTCTACCAAGGGTTTTGTAGGGATCGATTTTTTTTTTCTCTTTGGGGAGTTAATATGGAAGAATAGATTGGAAAGTTTCTGATTACTGCCGAGAATTCCACTGGTACACTTGGGTTTAGGGCAGGTTTGGTTGTGGATAGGGATGTACCCTCACTTCTTCATTTTAGCTTCTTTAGAGTTAATGATGTGAACAACTAGACTACCAGAGTACGGTGCAAGGGTTAGTAAGTGGGATATGGTCTAATGAGGTTGTTTAGTGCTAATTCCTTTCATATCCTTGTGGAGAGAATTTCTATTTTCGGCCAATCTGTTACTTTGTGCAGTTATTAATATGCATTTTCGTAGCTGGCTCTCTTGTTTCTACGATGGCGTGATTCTGTGATCTTAAGGAATAAGGTCTTATTACGTGATTATTTTGTTCTCTCATTCTCTAGTTTGGAACAATTGCAATCAGGGCGGTTTAACTGCAATTGTTCATATGTATATGAGATAACACAAAGTTGGTGCTTAAGAAGTCGTGTGGTAGTATTATGTGCTAGTTGGTAGAACTAGTGCTTGATGCTTCACTTGCTGTCCCAGTTTCCATGGCAGTTATCCTTTTTGCAACACAAGTATCACCTGGTTCTGACCCTTGACAAATACAAAGCTAGGTACTAGCACCAAACGGACAACTAAAATTTGTTGTTATGATAGATTAGCAGTCTAGTTGTAGCTGCGGCTGCTAGCCGCTACATGCTAAACAGTAATTAGATTCACCAGTTTATAGTTTCTTAATGGACATTATTGTTTGGACCTTGTTGACATGGTTGGGATTAGATATAACTTGTATGTTGGTGAAGAGATTTATAAGCTTATTGCATTCTGATAAATGATTGTGCTTCCTGCTTCCTGTAGAAAGCTAGAAGCCAAGCAAATGATGCAAAGGCAGAAGGGAACAAGTTTTTTGGTGCTGGAGAATATGAGAGTGCATTGTCTCAATATGAGACAGCTTTGCAAATTGCTGCTGAGCTGGAATCTGCTGAAGACATACGCTCCGCATGTCATTCAAATCGTGCTGTATGCTTCTTGAAGTTGGTAAGCCTTTCCATTGGTCTTTAAATTTGGAGGAAATAGATGATTTCCATTCGGTTGTTATCAGTAATAATTTTCCTTATGTGAATTCGCAACAGGATCATAGTAGATGTGCTTATTTCATTAATATGTTACCCCTAGTCCCCTACCATCTGTATATTTACCCCTAACTATAGATTTCTCCTAAAAACCAGTTATCCTTCTTAATGTACAGTGGCTACATGCCTATTTCTTTATTCCTTGTATAAACTTGCTTCCAAAGTATAATAAAGAGTTATGCCTGGATAAAATGTTAGGCTAGGCCTTTTTTTTTCTGGTGTTTGGTAGTTGAAACCAACCATTATTTCTTTAGTTTTGCTTTAATGGCATTTTATTTTCTTTATCAGCAGATTATTTTTCTCCAGTTGTTTTGTTTGAGTAATATCATATTGTAATAAAACCACAATGCTAACAATCTGTAATTTAGGGCAAATATGATGAGACAATCAAAGAATGCACCAAAGCACTTGAGCTGAATCCTTCATACTTGAAAGCCTTGCTCCGGAGGGGAGAAGCACATGAAAAGCTTGAACACTACGATGAAGCTATTGCTGGTTAGATATTATTCTCATAACGTGCTTTAGATTTAGAGACTATTTCGCACTATTATTATTACTATTACCTGTGAGTATTTAGCTCTGATGCCATATTGTTTAAGTCCTCTTGTGCTGAGTGTTATCCTCATCTCAGATATGAAAAAAATTATTGAGCTGGATCCTTCAAATGAACAAGCTAAGATATCACTGTTCCGACTGGAGCCACTGGCAGCTGAGAAAAGGGAAAAGATGAAGGAAGAGATGATCGGTAATAGTTTCTTCTCAAATTTTCAGAGTACTGTGTGCATTTACTCCTATGATTTCAGTGTAGTCTGTGTTGTTGACTTGCTGTACTTAGGCAACCTTTATGTAAATCCATCTTTCATTTTCTTTTTCTAATTGTGCTAGTTAGTTCCAGTTCATCCAAACTAGTTTTACCTGGTTGATTATATGGAGTGCACCGGTATAGTATGTGCAAGCAACATAATGAAGTGCTAAATTGTTCGTATAACGTTTGGTCAGAAAAGATGTGTTCTGATATCCTGAGCCATGCAAAGCTTCTGTATAACTCCTGACCTTGTGAAAAACCTTTTCTGTATCTCAATTTGTGAATATCTTTCTCTGTTGCAGGAAAGCTCAAAGATCTGGGGAATTCTGTGCTCGGGCGCTTTGGGATGAGCGTCGACAATTTCAAAGCTGTTAAAGACCCAAACACAGGCTCGTACTCCATTTCATTCCAGCAGTGACATGGGGTAGTAACGAGTTGTTTAAATGAATATGGACAAGTACACATGCAGTCACTGTAAATCCTGGAATGCTAATGTCATTTGGTTCAAAAACTTTGGCCCTTTTGTACCAATAGGTTTGTTACCATCGCCCGCAGTTAAATCTGAAGATGGTGCATGGACGTTTGCAGTTATGTTCTGAGAATGGTGATTTAGATGAGTGAACTTGTATTATAGGCGTTTGCCACGCTGTGATTCTCTTGATTTTATCATAGCAATTCTTGTTTGCTTGAACATATGTCAATTTTTTCGTCGTCGACAGAATTCATCTTCAGGCGCTCTCATCTCTCTGCCTCAGTCTCACTCATTGTTTGTACTGTTATGTCCTCGAGGAATTGGAATGTAATAACGAGGTTCACAATCCCGATACCGGATAAAAACCACTCACGAGTTGTATCTCCGGTAGACCCATAAAAGACAAGAAAACCCTGGATAAATTTTGTCAAAATTTTAAATTTTACCTTATTTCTTTATCTTGACTGATAAAACCGAGTAAACAACTCACGAGCGGTATCGGCGGTATACGCCGGTAAACTGATAAAATCTGGATACGCCGGTAAACTGATAAAATCTGGATAGATTGTCAAAATTTTAAATTTTAGTTTATTTTTATGTAACGTGAGTACTTGACTGAGAAAACGAGTGGTTTATATTTTGAACGGGGCATTCACGAAGGAACGTTTGACCACTCGTCTTATTAAAAAAATTTTACAAATATAAAAAACGAAAAGTTATGCTTAAAGTACTGTAGATAATAAAGTAAGCCACAAATAAAATAAATAATAATTTCAAAAATTTTTGAATAAGACAGTGGTCAAACGTTGCAAGTAAAAACTCAAAATCCCTTATATTATGGGACGGAGGGAGTCCCTTAAAATGAGTAGGGGGGACCACTCCGAGCCGTTTGACGTAGCGCATGCGTCATCGTCGATTAGTGGTAGTTCCTCGTGGTAGTCCATGATGGGAGAGATGTCTGACTCGTAAATCTCGTCGCCGTCTCATCGTCCCAGTAAAAATTATGAACTCAACTGAACTGGTTTCTGAACATCACAAATGTTCCAGGTCTTCTTCTCTTGTTTTTAGTTACTCTTACTCCCTGCTACAACTTCGGAAGCTCTGTTCACCACATGTACGGAAGTGTACGACGAATCCGAAGTAACATCCAAAGATGATGAATTTTGATGATATGGACTAAGAATTGTGAAATTTACTTCAACTAAGAATTGGACGAACATCTCCATGAGCAAACCGCGCATGTTGCCGAATTCTCACCAAAAATTCATCCACGTGATGCTATCGCTACTGATTACTCCCTCCGTCATAAACATAACGATTTTCAGAGTAAGACACGGTTATTAAAAAAGTAGGCAGAAGTGAATGGTGGA
Source organism: Oryza meridionalis (assembly GCA_000338895.3). NCBI lineage: Eukaryota > Viridiplantae > Streptophyta > Magnoliopsida > Poales > Poaceae > Oryza > Oryza meridionalis. Next base: position 19,278,251 of record CM002533.2, read on the forward strand.
GGATTTCCGTCATATAATATAAGGATTCTTAGAGTTAGACACGGTTATTAAGAAAGTAGGCACGATTGTGATTGATTAAGTAGTGGTGATTATTAAGAAAGTAGGTAGAAGTGAATGGTGGAGGATTGTGATTGGTTAAGTAGTGGTGATTATTAAGAAAGTAGGTAGAAGTAAATGGTGGAGGATTGTGATTGGTTAAGTAGTGATAGTAGGTGGGAAAAATGAATGGTGAAGAGTTGTGATTGGTTGGAAAGTGAAAGTTGGTGAAGAAGTTGTTATATTTGGGATAAATCTTGAGAGCTAAAAGTTATTATATTTTGGGACGGAGGAAGTAGTATGCATGACTAATCTATTACTAGATCACCTGCAACTATAATTGTGTGATTACATTATGATTATAATGTAACTAGTAGTTATAATTACATTGTAATTATAGTCATTATTGGAACCACGATAGGTCGTTAGGGCTGGGTATCCTCACGACGGTGCACGACGCCGCCGCCGGCGGCGCAGCCGCCGTCGAATTCCCTCGGCCGAGCGCCGTCGCGGCGCACATGGCACGGAACCCATGGCTGAGCGGCGAGTAGGGCTCGTGCACTTGCGATCTATCGTACGACACCATCACGTCGAGGCGAACCTCCCCGCGCCGCAGCTCGCCGGCGGCGAGAAGGGCGGTGGGCGGGGCGCGCGCCGTCGCCGACACCACGGACGGGGAGAACGCGGTCAGCGTGACGTCCTGGAGCGCGCCGCGCGCGACGACCGCGCCCCCGGCGCCGGCGAACGACACGGATACGGTGCCGTTCGTGTACGTGTCCGGGAGGAGGCGGAACCACCTCCGCCTGAGCCGCACGGCGACGTCGAACGACGGGGAGACGGTGGTGGCGGCGGAGGCGTTCTTCCCGGTGGCGGCGTCGAGCCCCGTGGCGGAGACGCCGTCGATGGAGACGATGGGGTTCATCCAGACCCCGAACAGCAAGACGCCGAAGACGGCGACGACGAAGGCCGCGGACAACAGCACGGTCACCCCGATTTCCACGGGGCTCGGGTTTGGCGCGGTCGCGACGTCGCCGGCAGGGTCAGCCGGGACGACGACGACGACGTGCGCCGCCTTGGCTGGCCGGACGGTTATTTTTTTCTTGTGTCATCGAAGAAGCTTTCTCTATCAATTTAGGAGATAAAACATAGTATACCTGAAGGATGACAACAACATATCATGTGTACACAAGTTTTGTGTGCATACAAACGGTACACACAAATCAAATAAATATCACCAAAATTCTATAAAAAGGGCTCATACTTCCAATAGTGCCATAGCTATGTGTAAAATGTTAACCACAAATTCATTACTAGGATATATACAACTGTGTTTATTAACGAACTCTCTTAGCTGTTATGTAAGTAAATCTCTTAGCTGTTATGTAAGTAAATTCGGAGACATGGAAGAGAGAGAGGGGAGGAAAGGAAAACATCAAATTTAGTGACGAGAGAGAGAGGAGGTCCGCTTTGTACATACATTTATTCCTTTTTAATATAAAGATGAGCTCCTTGCGTATTTTCATATTTCCTTGTAGGGAAGGAAGAAGAAAAGGAAATAGGCGTAAAAAGAAATTATTTTGGTTCATTTATAGTTATAACAAACCTCGTTGTCTCAACTATTATATAAGGATGGTTTTTAAGTCATATGTACTATTACTAACATATCCTACCAGGACTCTATTTTATGATATATCTTGCTAGAAAACTCTAATATAGAATGCGTAGCGTCGTAGGAAAAGCACGGCCGGTAGCCCTAAGCAAGCCGATCGTGTCACGACGTGCGCGTACTTCTCCGTCCTTCTTACGCCGATTCGCCATGACCGTGAGCGCCGCCGCCGACTAATGTCCACGAGCAAATCGCACATTGCCGAATTCTCACCAAAGATTCATCGACAATTCGACATAATGCTATTGCTACATTGCCGAATTCTCACCAAAGATTATCTACACGATACTATTGCTACCGATAATAAGTATGGCTAATCTATTCCCGATTAATATTACAATATCTACAGGCATCATCTAGATTTGTTGTAATGGCTAGGTTTGGCTACTGCTTCACGACGGTGCACGCCGCCGCCGCCGCTGTCGCCGTTGAATTCCCATGGCCGAGCGACGCCGTGGCGGCGCACATTGCGCGAAACCCGTTGCTCAGCATCGAGCCAGGGTCGTCTTCCGATCTCCGGTACGCCACCGACACGTCCAGCCGCACCTCCCCGCGCCGCAGCTCGCCGGTGAGGCGGCCGCGCGCGCCGGCGGACAGCGCGGTGGTGGGCGGCGCGGCGCGCACCGTCGCCGACACCACGGACGGCGAGGTGACGTAGAGCAGGAAGTCCGGGAGCTCGCCGCGCGCGGTGACCGCGCCCCCCGCGCACGACACGGCGACGGAGCCCCTCGCGTAGGCCTCCGGGGCGAGGTGGAACCGCCGCATCTTGACCCGCACGGCGACGTCGAAGGACGGCGAGATGGTGGTGGTGGCGTTCCCGGCGGCGGCGGCGGCGTCCAGCCCCGTGGCGGTGACGCCGTCGATGGAGACGACGGGGACCATCCATGAGCCGAAGAAGCTGAGGAAGAGGATGGCGGCGATGGTGACCAGGGTACACAGCACGATCGCTACAACCGGCGCCATGGAGAGGTGGCTTGATGCGGTCGCGCCGTCGCCGGCGCCGGCGCCGGGCGAGACGGTGTGCGTGGGGAGGACGGCGGCCCGGGCTGGTGGCCGGCCGATGCTGGGGTCGACGCGAGGCGGCTTCGCGCCGCGCGTGCAGCCGCCGCCGGACATGGCGAGTTGTCGTAGCAGCGGCAGAGACGCGGTCGTCGTGAGTCGTGACACGATCAGTATATATGTTTAGGGCAACCGGTTGTACTGTTCTTAACTTCCTATCACGCTACGCTTCTAAAAACTACATGGTGCGTTCAAAACTACATGGAGTACATGTACACATTAAGAACTAGTTCAGCGTTCAAAATCACTCCATGGTGCGTTTTTCGCTCGTGCGTTTCCGGTTAATCTCCATCAACATGCTGAAACTCCGCGCCTTGTTGGGAGAGTTTAATACGGTAACATTAGGTAAAAATAATGTGTAAAATAGGTATATAATATAAACTTATGTAAGTTGATATGGTTTATGATAATATAAATTTAAATAGTATATAGAATGATGATTCATCATTATTAAATATAAAAGTAAGTTGATGTGGCTTTATGAGGAAAGAAAAGGATGGAGATAGTTTGGATCATAGATTAGTCATCTAAGGGGTAAAAATAATTGAGGTGATATGTCTTAATAAGAGAAGAAAGTGAGAGATATAATTTGTACCATAGATAATCATCTAAAGATAAAATAATTAATGTGATATGGCTTAATGAGATATGAGAAAGAGATAGAGCACATTTTAACTAGGAATAAGTCCATTTTACACTCTCCAAGTCTTCAGTTTGTCTAAAACACACCCCACAACTTTAAAACCGGGTATTTGACCCTCTCTAACTTTCAAAACCGGATAGAAGATCCCCTGAGTGGTTTTCTACACTGTACTCCCTCCGTCCTCGTAAAAGAAGTCGTTTTGGACAGTAACACGGTCTCCAAAATACAACTTTAACTTCTTGTTGCTATAAAAATATTTATTAAAAAATGATATATGTATACTTTCATGAAAATATTTTTCAAGATAAATTTAGTCATATAATTTTTACATTTTCAAACTCAACAACTTGATAGTTATTAATGATTTATATTCTCAAGGTTTGACTTAAAAATTGTTCTAAGCGACTTCCTTTACGAGTACAGTAAACATTTACTAATGACGGATTAATTAGGCTTAATAGATTCATCTCGCGGTTTACAGGCGGAATCGGTAATTTATTTTGTTATTAGTCTACGTTTAATACTTCAAATGCGTGTCCGTATAAGTCACTTTTTTTTTTGCCAAAACAACTAAACACGGCCTTTGTTTGCGAAAATCTTCTGGAAACTTGCGCCGAGCCATGCTGTGAACTGTGAATCAGGATGGAATTGATGGTGATTCTGATTGACATGGCTTGCGACCGCAGCATACATTCACCTAAGGCCGAGTTTAGTGCTAAACTTTTTCTTCAAACTTTTAACTTTTTATTACATTAAAACTTTTCTACGGACACAAACTTTCAACTTTTCCGTTATATCGTTCTAATTTCAACCAAACTTTCAATTTTGACATGAATTAAACACACCCTAGGTACCCTTCTGTATCAATTATTGGATGTCGACATATCCTAGGATTGTTCAGATTTATAGTATTAGAATGCGTCGATATCTATTAATTGGGTTGATTTTTTATGGGTATATTCTAGGACTTAGATTTATAGTATTAGGATGCGTCGATATTTAGTATTTGGTTGGTTTTTTATGAGACGGAGGGAGTACGTGCTTAATAAAGCTAGTGACTTGATTATGTCAACTTAGAAATATGGAATGAATGAGATTAATTAGTCCAATTTCCATAAAGTAGACCCTTATAGAATTGCTAATTATAAAAAAAATGTCTACCGCTGCCCTCCTTTGAGTTCTCTGGCGTCTCAATAGTATAGTGCTTTGGGCTTTCACAATGTGTGTAAGTGTCATTCAACCTCACCCGCTTATGTCAAAGATCCATGCCACGTGTGCTTCTCTCGTGACCAAGTGAAGAACGGAGAGTCAAAATGGTCACAAGTTCCTTGTTAGGGGTTTATCAGGGAGGGGAGAGAAATGGCTCGCGTGGTGGTCGTCCCGAGCTGCTCCACGCGTGATCATCACCAGCGAGGCCACCACCCCGAGCTGCTGGGAGTGTTTGGGAGTCCCTCTCACAAAAGTATAAGTCCCTCCTATAGGTACTAAAATTTTTATGAGAGGGACTAAAGTTTAGTCCCTCCTTCCCAAACACCACCTTTATCGCCTCCATGATGTGTGGTCTCAGAAGCGACGACCAGAGTTGGGAGAGACGGGGAGTGAAGAGAGGCATTTCGGGAGGTCATCGTCCCCGCTCAATTTGCGTTGCTGAGCTTGAGCTTCATCGTCGTGACCCATACCACCGGGCCGTGCCTGGGCCCTCCACCGGCACGTTGGGCTGGCCCGGCACGACCGGGCCGGCCCGACACGATGGGCCGGCAGCCAGGCCCGATACACAAAAAACTAGGGGAGTAAAAAATGACATTATATGCCATGGATGAAAGATAGGGATGTAAAATAGACTTTTTTATCTATACATATGTCAGCCCAAATAGGAGGGACGGAAAATAGACTTATTTTAGCTATACATATGTCAGTCCAAAGAGGAGGGACGGAAAATAGACTTATTTTAGCTATACGTATGTAATAGCCCAAAGAGGAGGGAGAAAAACTAGACTTTTTTTAAAAAAAGGCCCGATGGGCCACCCATGCCTTCGGGCCAGCACGGCATGGCCCGACAGCTGGTGGGCCATGCCTGGGTGGGAGGTGCGGCCCATGGGCCGGCACGGCCCGGCACGATCGATGGCTGGTGGGCCGTGCCAAGCCGTGCCTGGGCCGGGCCATGCCGGGCGGGCCTTTTGGCCATCTATACTCTTAAAGTGCAAACCGGTGAATTTATCCGGCCTCACTGCATCGGCAAAACCAGCCATAATAAAATCACAATGCCTATAATAAGGTTTTTGGATTGTTGAAAATATAAGCACTTAATAATTTAATTTAATCCATAAATAAATCATGACATTAATCACATAAACCAGCATAATTGCATCACACGATCTACATATGTAAACTAAACAGTAAATCATAAATATATCAAAGATGCGAAACATGTTGACGTACCGAGGGTGTTAAAACACCGGCTGCTCAGAAGGAATTAAAACACCGGCTGCTCAGAAGGAAGAACTCGCGGTTGCGGGCATTGACGACGCACAGCATGCGAGCGAAGAGGAGGTCGAGCCGTTGTGGACAAATAGGGAGCAGTCGCTCAATGCGCTTCGTAAAAACCTTATTACCACCCTCTTCCAGTGCAGGACGCCGAAGGTGGAGGTTTCAGAGACCTGCTCTCCCGATTGCCGGTGCACGTCGGTGAGCGGGATAGAGTAGTCTACGAGCGACGACGCAGCACAGAACAAGAGGTAAACCCTAGATTGATTTCGCGTATGTTGCGTGGAGACGACGGCTTGGTTTATATAGAGAAAGGTCGCTTGATCAGGGCGCACTCACGATCTCCACTCCGTGTAACCGACGTGTAACCGAACCGGATAAGTCGCGTGTAACCTATCTGGACTCCATGCCGTTTTTACGCACCGGATTTTTCGGAATGTTTCCAACGCAAACAAATCCGAATTTCCCGCAGCAAGTTTTCACGCATCGGATTTTTCGGAATGTTTCTAAAGCAAACAAATCCTAATTTCCCGCAGCAAAACAAAATTGCATCTGCGCAACCAATTTTGGTGGACCATTCGACGCGTACGTCGTGCACGCCAGGCGAGGCGAGCGACCGAGCGCGTGTTCCTCCTATTCTCTCCACCTCACATGCTTCAAGTGGCTATGAGGACATCCTCCCTTTTAAGAAGGTCCTCTCTCCTAGAATAAGTAAGATGGTACTAAACTCCCTATATATGCATGTCATCTCATGAGGTGGGCTTTTGTAATTTTCCAAAGAATTAATCTTCGAGTGGGCTAAGAGCAGGTACAACAGCAGACTATTAGCCAGCCATAAACATATTTTAATAAGATAAAAGATGAGAGAGAATAGTAGCCAGCTGCAGTACGGACTCCAAAACACAATATGTGTATGACAGGTGGAACCGTATATTAAGAACAGGTACAATAGCAGACTATTAGCCAGCTACAAATATATTTTAATGAGATAAAAGATGAGAGAGAAAATCAGCGGGCTACAGATCTGTAGCCAGCTGCAGCACGGACTCTAAGACGCAATGTGTGTATGACAGGTGGGACCATATTCTAATAGTATAGTAAACAACTATTGTATAAATTGGCTACAGATGAATTGGAGCTAGTAGTTGGCTATACTATTAACCTTGCTCTAATAGTATAGTAAACAACTATTATACGAATTAGCTATTAGATTAGTTATAGATGAATTGAAGTTAATAGTGGGCTTCTAAGTTCCATGTATTAATTCCAACAAGTACTTGTAGTAGTAGGCTTTACAGCACCCCACTACACAGCCAGTATAGCTAGCTCAGCCTTCTGCTGCTGCTCCTTTCCGGGACAGAGAGAGGAGTAAATGATACCGTTTCCCGAGCTGGTGCAGATCGACGGGCAGTGTGGTGGCGCCTCGCCTCGCGCGGCACCCATGCAATGCAAATGCCCATATGCCACGAAAGAAGCCAACACGACACAGACCAAAAGCCGCGGGAATCGAGGCAGCCAGTGCGCAGTGCGCGCCTCTTCTCCCCTCCCCGCGCCCTACACAAAAACCCGCGCGCTTCCCAACCCCCCAACCCCCCACCCCACCCACAGCCTGCAGAGCCAGGCGAGGCGAGCGCGAGGAGGCGGTGGCGGTGGCGGTGGCGATGGCGTCGGCGGCGGAGGGGAAGTGGGGGTGGATGGCGGAGGTGGCGGGGGAGGAGCTGGAGAAGCTGGAGGCGGCGCACCCGGGGCGCTTCGGCCCGCTCAAGGCCGAGCTCAAGCGCCTCATCGCCGACCCCGCCGCCGCCGCCGCGCCGCTCGTCTCGCCGCACAGCGACGCCACCACCACCACCACCACCACCTCCTCCCAATCCGCTTCGGTTCTTCGCATCGTCTCCACCCAAGGTCTGCCTCTTCTTCTATGTGTTCGACGACATGATCGAGCAGTACTATCAGTATCAGCCATGGTCACAAAACATGAGACCGTTTCTTGCGGCGTGCAGAGTCGTCAAGCCGGAAGAAGAGGAGGTGCGGCGGCAACGGCGGCGCCGGCGGCGAGCAGGAGGGGAAGCGGAGGAGGAGCGCGGCGGCGGCGGCGGGGAAGGACAGGGCGGAGATGGCCATCGAGCGGGCGGAGAGGTGCCTCAGGAGGATTCGCGCCTTCAAGGCCAGCTTGCTTGGCTTCTCCGACTAAACGATGCAAAAAAAAAAAAAAGGAAAGAAAAAAAAAGCTGGAAGGGAAATGGCAGACGATGACGTAGCCACGTAGTGGATGGGAAATGGGAAATGAAATATATTGGCTTTATGGATTGCCTTTTTGTTGTACAGTATGGAGTATTATTTTCTTTGAAAAATGGGATTAAAGCGGGTATCTTTTGTCGCTTGGGTGGTTTTACTTTACGAATTTTCTTGATCAAACACAATGTACGGCTGTACTATCTGTAAATACAATCACTTTCTGTTTTTTTAAAAAAGACAATAAACGTACATGCTGATAATGTTCCCACACCTATCCATATAAACATCTCTAAAATATTAGGCTGATATACTTTGAGATTGATGAAATCACATTAAGCACTTTATTATTGATACGTACCATTGAAAAATTATTTTGCCGTAAATACCAGCAACAATGCCAAGTCTCTATGACTCTAATCTGGATGGGTTGGTTCAATCAGAGAGGACCTAACGCTCACTTCGTGTAAACACAAGTATTTCTAGATTGTTTAGCAAAGATTGAAGGTAAAGGGAAAAAAATCGTTTTCAGTAATATATTTTTGGTTAAAATTTAATTTTGAATGGGTTGGATTTCTTTCTAAGCATCTGGTTAGCTAAAAATGATAAAATTCCCGTGCATTAAAATCAATACCTAGAAATACTTATCACGTACGTCCCAAAATATAAATGATTTTCCCCGAGTATCCCTGAAAAAATATATACAATATCACAAACTTTACAAATTTATAATTTCAACTCGTTTTATACCAAAATCTTAAACTGCTCAATCTATGGCAAGTGGCAAAGAAAGAGAGAAAGAAAATAAATGATATCCTAATGGGCCGAGCCCAAGAGTGAAGCTGGGCCACCTGGCCCACCTGGCAGCGGCGACTCCTCCTCGTCTACTCCCTCGCCGTTCCGCCCTCGCCGTCGAGCCGCACCACCGCCGCTTCGCTTCGCTCCGGCGGACGGGGAAGCGAGAGCGCGGAGGCCTCGGGAGAGGAGAGGAGAGGAGAGGAGGGGGAGGAAGTGTACGAGATGGTGTGGGCGCTGACCCCCGTCGACACAGTGCGCGGTGCGCCACCCACCCCCCGACTCCGCCGCCGATGTCTCTCGAAGGTTTCGCGTCGTTGGTTGGTTGGTTGGTTGGTTGAGTGCTTTCTTTGGATTTTTGCAGGGGCGCAGAGGTGCTACATCTTCGCCGCCGGGACGTACAAGGTCGGCCGCAAAGGTCAATCTCTTTCCTCCCCTCCCTGAGTTTCTTGTGCCGTTTAATCAGTTAATGTGGTAGTGGGGAGGGTTAGTCCTGTAATCTGTTTTAGTATTGAGAAAAAGCTGATCCTTATGGTTTTAGTTAGTGTTATATTGTTCTCCACTTGTCTGGAACCGTGTACTAGGAAAAAGGCTATTTATGCTTGCTGTTTCCTGAACCAGCAAAATGTCAAGAACTTCATTTCAGGAAATTTCGTAGTTCCTCGAATCGGGCATGTCCTATGATCGATAGTGTGATAATACGATAGCAAATGTTTCACTAGCAAGTTTATGGGTTTGTGATTGATTGCCCTTTGTGTGTCTATGGAGTTATAGATTGATGGTGCTGATTTTTCTGTTGTAGATTGTGATGTCATTGTTCAAACGGACACATCGATATCTCGAGTCCATGCGGAGATTGTGGTTGAAAAGATGGTTGTCTGGGATCCACAATCTGGCGCACCAGCTAGCCCTTCCTATGTCCGTGTAGTTGACCGCTCAAAGTATGGGACATTTTTCAACAAGGTACAGGGAACACAGGGTAGTCGCCTTCATAAAGATGAAGATGCAATGCTTGCTGATGGGGATACTGTAACTTTTGGAACTGGCAATGCAACCTTCAGGTCAGCATAAAAGGAAATATGGCATCCATGTGCTAATTGCGTAATTGTTTATCAAACATATCACTATGTGAAATAGATGCTTGTTATTTTATCAATACATGTCATTATTTTTGAACTGGCATTTCTGTTTAATTCGTATGTATCTTTGTAATCCTGCGGTTGGAAAGTTAGAAGCATAAATGGTGCTTATTTCTATTTGTATGTTTGGCAGGTTGTCATTTGTCCCCATAGTGGTCTATTTTCATGGAAAAAAGTCAGGGAGGATTAGTCCATCTTTGCAGGCAGTAATGGCATCCATTGGTTAGTGGCAATCTGTACTTCTATTCTAATATTGGTTACTGTTGTTGGTCCACTCAAATGTAATTTTTTGTCTGAAGCGTTTTTACTGAGAGTGGCTACTGAGTTCTCATAATCTGGTGATCTCTGTCAATTTAATGATTTTCTCTTTTTTCTTCCAAAGGTGCATATGCTACTCGGAAGTGGAGTGATGAATGCACTCATGTTCTTGTTGACGAGTCATGTTCATTGACACCTGAGCTCCTAGATGCAGTTTTGGCGAAAAAGCAGATCGTCCTGGGAGACTGGTTTAAGGTATTCTTTTTCCTTATTGTAGTTGTGCCTGTTAGCTCCAATGCACTTTTAATTCTTGATAAGATATGCCATCAAACACTTATTTCATGTCAGTTTGAATTCTGATTATTTTGAGCTGTTTTAGGCGATGGCTGAAAAGAACATACACACCGAAATGCCTTCTTCTACACAGTAAGTTGCGAACAACTTTTCAAACCTGATATTGCAGTTTCTGTAGATTTTTTGATGAAGTTTTGGTTGCTCCATAACACAGGTATATTCCAAAGTTGACCCTTGATGGGATGGAGATACAGATGGTGGAGATCAAGCTCATAGAGAGCTGCCTTGCAGGCTATACTTTTATCTTGGGGTCATCAGAAAAGGTGATGCGTGTTTATAGAATATAATAAAATGAAGTGATGTGATTAGGTTTCACTGTTGAATAAAACTATTTGAGTGCAGTATAAATTTGGAGACAAACTACATGCTTTACTGGAATCTACTGGAGCAAAATATCTGCACATTGATGAGTTTTGTGCAAACAGCCAGGTAAATTCTGCTGAAATTTATGTTGTGAATGTGGTCTCTAGAATGCTTGGAAAATGTGCAGTCAGCTCTTCCTAATAGGCTATGCTTACAGAGTTTAGTGTAGTATCCAATGCTACCTTTAACATGATAGTTTTATCTTGTTAGAAGTAGTTGTGCACAATTATTTTATAGGAGGTATAGATGGATGGATGAATACTTAAAACAAGAAATTGACAGGACTCTGGAGCTGGTGAAAATGATAAAGAAATTCTTCTTGTTCCTGCAAAATCTTCTTTGGAATTCAGTAAGATACGCGGGCTATTTCCTTTGTCCAAGATCACCGATGTAAAGCTCTTTGCTGCTATTTTATCTGGTCACTTAGAAGCAACTGCCATTGAACCGCCAGCTTGTAAGTACTAACAATCATGATATATATTTGCTATCAGATTTACATTTTCTTTGACCTTAAGAGTTCTTTGATGTCTTTGCTTTATGACTGCATGTGTAACACCAAGTATATTAATTTATGTTCCTTCAATTTTGTTTCTGACAGACATTGTTGCATCCTCAAATTCGACGGATGAGACTATTGTGGTGGATTCTGATGTAGAAATTGATACTGCAACTTCTGATCATACTGTTGCTGCTAGCAAGTCTGAACATCACATTGAGCATATTTCTGATGATAAAAAGGAAGTCGTTGCTATTTCTGAAGAAGATGCTGCAAATTTGGTGGAAGCAAAGCCCAGCATTAATCTTCACAGTGACCAGGAGAAAGATGAGATTGCGAAACCTATGGAGGAGGATGTCAAGGTCATCGAGAAAACAGCAACAATGCATGGGTTCAAAGTTGAAGGCGAGGACATTCCTGTTATGACCAAGGTGCCAAAGGATGAAACTTTGGACAGCAGAGATGAGACTTGTCATGTTATATATACCCAGAATCTGGTTGTGAAAAGCATCCTTCAGTCAGCTCGTGCCGAATCCATTGAAACTGGTGGCATTAACTTCAAACGCTTTCAAAAGGTAATATTCTATATACCTTTTTCGTGTAATATCCTTTATGCACAAACAACTGAATGGCAGAACACTTAACAATGGGGCCTTCCAACTTTTTAGAGAGGAGCAGTGTCTGGAAACAGCTTCAAGGACCTAATCCCATATTCGCGAGAACCATACAGGTAAAAAAAAAAAAATCAAAGCTTTTATCACTAGTTTGCCACTGAAAGCTCACCAAGTTTGGTCTTCTTTCTTCAGAGAATCTGATTACGAGCGTGGAACGGTAACTGACTTCATGCGAGAGGAGAAGAAGCGGAGGCAAATGGAAGCCATTGCAGAGGACCTCTTCAACAATGCAAAGGTGCCTTGTTTACACAGTTACCCTGCATCCCCAACCTCCATTTGTCATGTGTATATTTTATTTAACCTTGTGATGATTGGAGTTTCAGCCAAAGAAGAAGGCAGCTGCTGGCAGTTCGATTCACACCATGCTTACCGGCCGCAGATGAAAGCCAGGAAAATCACCACAGCACATGTGCTCTACCTGACCCTTTGTTGGAAGATCAGAGAAATCAATCGCATATGCTGCATTTTTTGCTATCTTCTGGATGATTGCCTTCTATCATCTATGTAAACGTTTTCTGGAGTCGATGACTGTAGGTTGGTTGACATGGAATGGGGGTGTGAGATGTGAATCGTGTATCATAGGCAGTTTTTTTCCTGCCCAAATTTTGGAGTTACTACCACATGTTGGATGAGCTTGCGTACAAGCCCAGAATCCGAGCAATTTTCACACTGATACACCGGTTATAAGAGCCCAAATTTTGCATGGATTACACAAAAATTAAATATTAGTTCGATTTTAACAGGATTCAGGGAATATTAGTGCCTTGAACGGTCTCAGGCTCCTCTTTCAGAACGAATTATTTTGAATGCTTTTTGTAGAAATTCAACTAGCTGATGTAAAAATCCTGTCAAATTCCTACCTGTCAAAAAGGTCTTCTAAGTTTCACCCACGAGATCGCTAAGGTCAGGTCGACCTTCTGTCCCTAAAACCTAGAATTTTATAGTATTTTCAGAAGAATCAATTCAATTACCCAGAGATCAAAGAGAAGACCTAACAAACACACATCCATGGGATCCACACTGCTCATGCCTGTGGAGAAGGCCCTGCAGCTTCTACTCAGCTGCATTGGCAGCAAAAAAGCTCACCACTAATCCATAAGGTGAATTACCTGAAACCTAGTGTACATGTACCTCAGCAGGAACAGTGGTACCCTGTCAACGCATCCAGAACAGCAGATGAGAAGGCTTCTGAAGAGACACAACATACAGCAGACGCAAGAATGCTCCAAGTTTGGTACTTTGATGAATTTAATTAACAAATCTACACATAAAAGTCTCAAACTCCCAACGCACGTTTCCTGCCTCGGCAGTTTCCGTGCCTTGTGTACATGACCTAACGGGCAGCGAGAACAAGAATGAACAATTGTTCCAGCGGATAAAAAGACTGTAAAATTCTTTGGTCTTTTGATGTCTATAGTATATAAGTGGCAGTGACACATAAATATTGTAGACCTTTGAACGCCAGATCCAAGAGGAAAACCTGCAGATAAATGAGTACTTCTGTTAGTGGTTGGTACACACCATGAAAGCAGATATTGAACAAATGGTGAACTGCAGGAGGAAGTAGTTAACATAAGTTGGACCTTTCACTGGTTTGCTTATTCTAGAATAGTCTATCGGAGAAAACCAGATGTAGAGTGCTGCTGCAGAAATCTATAGGCTTTTTTTTGTTGTTGTCATTATCAACATGGTTTGAGGAACATCCTCAAATTTGTGAAGTACTAGAAGACAGTAAACATCCTCAAAATTTTAAAAGCATAAGGTTAGGCCAAAAGCTATATCATCAGATAACTTATTGTGTACAACATGCAGAAAGGATGAGGGAACAAGATAGTTGAACAAAGCAAAATGTCTGACTAGTCTCACCAAACTGCATGGACTTTGGTTCAGAATTAACCATCAGTGCACATCAAGAAGTAAACAAGACTAACAAAGCATGAACTTTCGTTTCCAGAATCAACCATCAATGCACAGCAAGAATTAAAAAAGATGAACTTTGGTTCAGAACCAACCATCAGTGCCATCAACAAATAAACAAAACCAGAACCAGTAGAAAAATAATAGAGTCAAACAAATAATTCCCCCGAAAATCCGCCCCAAGGAGAATGAAGTTGTGTCATGCAGTTTGAAGTTCAGAAGTTGCCATTTATTACTGGAACTTGATGAAATATGCAGGAGAGATGACACAAAATATGCAACTGTTTTTCAACAATTAAAGCATCACTTATTCCTTTAATCTAAGGAACAAAACAAGAGCAATTGTGAAGAGCAAGAGCTAGACGATGGATCAGACACAACAGAATAATAGAGTAACCTTGGAGAAACTAATTTGAACATATAACCACCCTTTGTGTAAAGGCACGTTAATCTATTTACCATCTTATTGTCTTAGCGAAAATAAGATTTACAACTGGAAACATAACAGAAGTGAAACCAAGAGTGCAAGGACTTACATCGAAACAGGGATGTAAGTCAATCCAAATGTAGTTTCAATACTAGGAAAGGAGGTAATATTCAGCTATACAAACATGTTGATCGTATGAGTATGCCAAAGCTATGAAAAATGCAAGTTGGGTGCTCATAGATGGACAATCCATTTACTGCTCCAAACAAGTCTATCAATAGGCTATGAACTTTCGCAAATTGGACTTCCTAATCTTAGCAATAAAAGTAACAGCTGCAGGATAGTTAACAAATTTATCAAGTTTAAGAATCATGAATGGAACTAATTGCTCAGGTAAAATTTAGCCAATGAAACTAGCAAAAGCTTAACACTTGTTAGCATTCTTTAGTCTTAACTTGAAATGGCATTGCACGCCAAATTAAAGAACATGGTGAAGCATAAACCATAGTAAACCAAAGAGATTAACAAGAGATAATTGGAAGCAGATGGATATCTATTAGATTGTTCAACAAGTTAGATCTATATGTAAGTTCTTCTGTGTTCAGTGCTTAAAATGAAGGACCGGACATGATAATGTAATTTGAGGATAAAAATATCAACCAAAAATTTAAGGCCCTGCGTTCTGTTAGCTATTCACAATGACAGGATCCTTGCTCAGATAGCCACCATGTTAGCTTCCACGAAACTAGTGGAATTAGGTATGCAGGTGATACATGTTTTTTTTCACTGTTGCATTCCTATTTTTTCTTGGGAAATATGTTATCGAATGTTTCAGCCTAAATAATAAACCTCCACAAGTTGTATTGGTGTCTCATGACAAACATATCCCAGAAATGCATCCATTTACTAGTTGAAACTATCTAATGTTGAATATGAATTGCTCAAACTTCGCATAAATCTGAAAAAGCTTGTCATTCACAACAATGGAAGATAACTAGATCAGACGCAAATGAGATATGCCTAAAATTGGTAGTGAACAATCAAGCTGCCAATACTGAACCATTTAGGATAACAAAATGCCATAGCGTTTTACCACAGTTTCAACAATTTTGGATGATTCCTTCCCTCCATGTGTTAAGAAAAAATTCACTAGTTTCTATGGTCCAAGCAGAGATTGATAGCATTTGAGCTTGAAAGGCAATAATGAACAGTTCAGAGAAGGTTCAAATAACTAAATAAGTTGTGTAAAATACAAATAACTGTGAATACCTCCAATCAATCGCACATTTATGCTTATTTTTTGTCGCTGGATGCGCCTCCATCCTTCGAGCCACTGGCACCAGCACCCCCATTGCTCCCATCCTGCTGCGGCGTTTGCGATCCCAATCCACTAAAAGGCCATGGCAGCGACACGTTAAACCGCCGTTCGACCAACCTTGCACTGTCCCTACTCTCCTCTTCTCGCTCCTCAGCAGCAGTAGAACTCCCAGATGCAGCTCCAGCATCAATGCCAGCAGCTGGCTGTGGGTTTGATTTCTTACGCCCCTCGTAATCAGGGTCATCAGTAGGCAGCTCAAAGCGGCATATGGGGCATGAATTGTGGAGATCCAGCCATGGCATGATGCAGTCGGCGTGGTAAATGTGCTTGCAGGGCATCTGCTTGGCCCCTTCCCCAGGCGAGAAATCCTCCTTGCAGACGGCGCACTCGGCGCCATCCGCCGCGGCGACCATGGCGTCGGTCACGACGACATCGGGGAGCGTGGAGAGAGCCGACTTGGCCGCCGGCGGCGTGCCGTAGCGGTTCGGGTCGTTCTCGGCGAGCTGCTCGATGAGCTGCTCCAGGCCCGGGCCGACGAAGTAGTCCCCGAAGCTGGCGCCGCCGACGCGGCCGATGCCGGGGGCGAGGCCGACGCTGGCGTCGTCGAGGAGGACCTGGATGTTGGCGCCGCCGTCCATGAGATTCTGGAGGTAGTTCTGGAAGAACGTGACCGCGTCGAACCCGTCGGGCTCGTCCTCGGGGGTCGCCGTGCCCGCGGCGGAGGTGGTTCCCGGCATCCGCTCGTCGGTCCGGAGGTTGAGCGGGCCGAGCATGCTGTTGAGGAAGGCGGAGAGGTCGCTGGATGGCGACGTGGCGGCGGACGAGGAGGAGGACTGGGTCGGCGAGGCCGCGGCGGCGGCGGCGGCGGCGGAGGTGGCGGTGGGCATCATCGGGGGGAAGGCGAAGGGGAAGGGGATGATGGCGGGGGCGGGGACGTTGACCTCCTCGATGAAATCCCCGCGGCACTCCGGGCAGGAGAGCGCCCCGGCGGCGGCGGCGGAGGCCGGGAGGAGGACGGTGCGGTTGCATTGGTAGCAGAAGTACTGCTTCCGCGCGACGGCGGCGTAGTAGGCGGCCGGATTCGACATGGCGGCGGCCGGCGATCTCGCGGCCGAGGCGGCGGCTGGTGGTGGGCTGCGGCGGCGGTGGGAGATGGGATTTTCTTTTTCTTTTTTTTTTCTTTGGGAAATTAGGTCTCGCCTCTTTTTTCTTTTTCCCCTTTAGTTTCTCCACGCTTTTATTAAGCGCCGGGACTATGGGGGCAAATCGGGATTAAGCTCGGGAGTAATACTAATACGCGTGGAGGTTTGGTAATTGTTGCTGGGATAAGTCTAGAACACTGCTCCATTTGGGATTCACCGTTGTACGCTTGTACTACGGCAACTAGTAGAAGAAGCCTTGTTATCACACGACTCAATATTGATACTTTTTTTTTACTAATATCTATCTCTTCTCTACTATTATAAAAATTAAAAATATTTTTACTGGTACTTTGGTACGTTATCCGTGTATGAACCAGCTTTTAACCGTATTGGAAAATACAATTCGCTCGATTTTAAAAATACAAATCCGTATTTGAGTCAGGTTTTAAGTTCATTCGCTTTTGGAAATACAGAAGGAGTCGTATAAGAAATCTCCTGGAAAAAAACCAGCATGCTAACTTGATATGATTTTCTAGAAAAATATATATCCAAACGAATTCTCACACTGAATAATAATAATATTAAAATATCTTTCACCTGTTGCAACGCATGGGTAATTTTTCTAGTACAGTATAAATTATACACACGCACTCATTTATATAAATGTACACAAAAACATAAATTGAACTCTTATAACTTAAAATTGATAAAGTCACCACGATGTCTCGCTGTCTACGAATAAGCGTCCACCACTAATAAGTACCATCCGTCCTAAATAAACCAACCTGTAGAGTTTAAAATTTTGTCCTAAAAAAACCAACTTCTACCTTCTTACTTATCATCAGTCCACAAATCGACAAGTTTTATCTCTTTAATACCCCTCACCTACCCACCCATTAATATAACTTTGCTATTAATTGGGGGTATTCTGGTCTTTTGTCTATCCCCTTATATTCATCTTGGGAAGTTAGGGTTGGACATTTTGTGGGACAGAGGGAGTAGTCATGAATACGAGTGGGTGCCAAGTGTAGAACTTGAACTTAGATGAACATGTATCACCACAAGTAACATAATGAGCTATGATATTTAATATTATCACAAAACAATCTTTGTTAACTTTATGCATTGCAAGTTAAGAACTACTTAAACTTAAATTTATTTAGAACAAATTCGGCTTAGATTGAGTTTTTTTTTAGTGTTTTGGCTTCAATGTATAATGTGAGCATGCTTCCTGAACTGCTATACGATGTGAAGTTCCTTTAAAAAATTAAATAAATCTATTTTATAATTTATAATAATTAATGCTTAAATAATCATGACGTACTGTGTTTTCTCGTTTTACGTATTAGTTGTTTAGCACAACCAAAAATCTCAAGTGATATTAGTTCTATGCTGAATTGAATTCAAGTGATATTAATTCTGTTTATTGCAAAACTACTTAGGGTTTTATTCATCTAATAAGATTTCCAAATTATAGGAATGTGAAAAGAAGATGATGGGATGTCATAGGCACTCTAAGTGCCTGTTGGCACAGCTTCAGCTCTAGCTCCACCTTTTCTGGAGTTGGAGCTTAATCAAACAATTTCAACTATACTTAAAATAGAAGCGTAGCTGGGTGAAGCACTATCACAGAATGAACTAGAGAGGTGGAGCTGTGTTTAGTCTACTCCACAACTCTATTACAGTCCTAACTTCTAGAGCTAAATGTAGGAGTTGGAGCTCTTACAAACAGTCTCTTAACTTTTTATGAATTTTTCCAACCATTGACACCCTATGCAATAAGGTTATACAATACAATTCTTAAATTGGGTAGATCTATTTATTGCAAAACGAATGACACATATAAAAAAATAAAAATAAAAAACTAGTATTTAGGTCCTGTTCGGTACAGTTGTGCAAAAAAAATGATTCGACTTTCATCCATAGTTCAATATAATATTTTTACTTTCAAAATCATTACATGGATAATGATTTTGAAAATTAAAATCATAGGCATAATAAAAATTATAAAAATAAAATAGTAAATACTAATGTACATGGATAATGATTAATAATAGTAAATAATAACAAAACTATAGAAAAATAGAGAAAAAAACCCACATGTCATCGTCATATAGGAATATGAGTATTTTTCTTTGCTCCCAATTCATACATGGAGTATTCTTTTATAGACGGCCTATATAGCATTTGACAGAAAGCCTTCATAATTTTAAAGCATTACATTTCTTTAAGATTTATGCAATATACACACCTAAACCTAACCCATCCCTCCTTACTCCCAGCGTCATCACGACGGGATTACTGCCACCCGACCTCGTTGGTGTGATGAAAGACGTCACTGGCGCCAGCGAGGCCTCCACCCCACGGCTTCGGCACCGCCTCGCACCCGTCTATGTTCACCGTCCACCGATGGGCCACCACTTCACACGGCCATTAATCTAAGCTCGACGATCTCCTCCCTGTTTTCTCTCCCCCCTCTAGGAACCTAAACCATAACTCCATTACCATTAGTTGAGGTCATCGAAGTTGGAGAAGAAAAAGCTGGGTTGTGGGTAATTTGCAAAATATTGATCCTAATTTTCTCTCGAGTACTCCCTCCGTTTCAGGTTATAAGACTTTCTAGCATTGCTCACATTCATATAGATGTTAATGAATCTAGACACACATATATTTTTAGATACATTAATATCTATATAAATATGGGTAATGTTAGAAAGTTTTATAGCATGAAATGGAAGAAATACCTTTAACCATTCCCATTCTCTTGTTTTGATTTCGTTAACTTCAATGGCACTTCCGAGCAATTGAGCTAGAACGAGGGAATGCAAAAAAATTGACAAACCGACACTAGAACTACTACCAATGAACCAATGAGAATTTTCAGAACATAACACCTAAAACGCACTGCTTTCAGGATTTATCACCTAATTCATACTACTTTCAGAATACACCACTGGAGTGTGAATATTCTTCGTTCCGCGCCACTTCGTCCCCTAGCGTCAGTCATGCCGTCATCCTCTCCGTCCTCCCGGCGCTGCCGTCATCAGTCCGCCACCGCTCGCGCCCGCGTCAGCCCCGCCGTCGCCCGTCCGTCGTCACCCGCGTCAGCCACACCGTCGACAGTCCGTCGCCGCCCGCGTCAGACGCGCCGTCGACCGTCTGTCGCCACCATCGGCGCACGCGGTGGAGGGCCGGAGGAGAGAGGAGCAGCGGTGGAGGACGGAGGGCGTCGAGCTCCGGCGGCTGAGCTCTATATGAGCTCGAGGCCGTGGTGGCGGAGGTTGGACCGGCGACGGCTCGGGGCGCGGTGGCGGCAGCTCGGGGCGGCATGGGGAAGGAAAAGCTCGCCGTCGTTCGCAAAGAAAAGCTCGCCGGTGCAGGGAGGACGAGCTCGCCGGCGGGAAGGACGAGCTGGGGGAGGAGGAGGAGCTCGCCGGCGTGCAGGAGGACGAGCTCGCCGGCGGGAAGGACGAGCTGGGGAAGGAGGAGGAGCTCGCTGGTGTGGGGAGGATGAGCTCACCGGCGTGGGGGAGGATGAGCTCACCGGCGGCCAGATGTGTGAGGGCAAACGGCGCGAGAGGGGTGAACTAATGACGCGCGTCTTCGGTGGACGGAGTGGTATGGAACGAAGAAAATTCACACTCCAGTGGTGTATTCTGAAAATAGTGCGAATTGGGTGATTAATCCTTGATATTGGGTGTTTCTGTATTATAAAAATTCCCATGAACCAATGGGCTCTCTTCTTAAAAAAAAAAAGGAAAAAAGAAAAGGAAACGAAAAGGCACTCCCCGCAAAAATTTCCCTCGCGTTCGATTTGGTGTGACGGCGGCGGCGGCGGCGATCGGCGGCGGCATCTCGCCGTGCTAGATGGAGAAGGACAAGGTGCAGGAGGAGGCGGGGATCGAGATGAGGGAGGAGGAGGACGACGAGTCCGGGACGAAGAGAGAGCGCGAATCAGGGGAGATCGAAGGAGGCGGAGGAGGAGAGCCGAGCCAGAAGAAGCGAGACCCCGAGGCGGTGTCGAGCTTCAAGCAGCGGTCGGCGGCGTGATTCGCCAAGCTCAAGGAGGAGTAACGAGAGGAAGGTCGCGGAGCATCCCGACATCGACTGGTCCGACTCGCTGGCCATCGACGCGAGCTCGTATCGCAAGGATTGGGACTACGTCTGGAGCCAAGCCTACGGCTCCTTCGACAAAATCAGTCAGTCACTAGTAGTCGATCTTGATCCCCTTTTCATCTGTTTAATTGTGTTGAAAATCTATCTCAGTTGAATCCAATTATTGATCGATGCTCCATTAATCCCCTTTTCATCCCTTTTCATCTGTTTAATTGTGTCGAAAATCTATCTCAGTTGAATTCAGTTATTGATCGATCTCCATTAATCCCCTTTTCATCTGTTTAATTGTGTCGAAAATCTATCTCAGTGGAATTCAATTATTGATCCATGCTCCATTAGTTGTTAATTGTATCCTCTACTCTGCACTGTATAATCGCAACCTTTTTTATATGTAATATGAATTCTTGATGGTTACGATTGTTTTTTTTATATATAGAAAAATTGATGCTTACGATTGTTACATGTATATGCAGCGCCTATCCCACCGATGCGCTATACTACGGCTGATCCTGGGCCGGATTACGCATCCGAACATGATACAGTGCAGATCTTTTGTGTAAAAATCAGAGAATTAAGACGGGGCTTACAGTGGCCGATCCATGTGTTTGGTCTCGTTGCTGCACGGGACGTAATTGACCACAACCGCAATATTACCTTCAACCGCACGAGGGATGACTGCCAACTCCTCACCCAAGAGGTTCATTCCTTCACTTGTTTGATCCCAGTTATTCATTCATCATCAATGCAAGTAGGTGGTGTGTCCCCTTATTAATTTCTCCATATCAAATGATATTAGTTATAGCTGTTTATCGATTATCACCATATAATAAGCTTCTTGAAGATAGTGCAGTATACATTGTGATCCGAGTGTTTTTTTTCTCTCTCGCAATGCCATTGCCATGGTCCCTGAGTGAAGAATTGTCATGTTCATTACATGTCACAATATGAGAATCATTTGTTCTGTTGTAATTCGGCTTGACGACCAAGTTTATCCCTAACCTTTAGCTATGGAAAACATTCCATAACAAATCAAAGGCATATAAGTAACTAGAATTTTCATAGGTATGTACATTAGGCATTTTTTTCCCTTTATATGAAATTTCAGTGAATATTTCTGACGGCGTATAAAAAAAACATTATGTACAAGCATCTGCTAAATGCAAATGACTGGTGTATTCAGAAACTGTGTTTGTCTTTTATTTGTCAGTGTACAAGTTGAATTTATTGAAATTATCGACTGCCATGTCAGCAAAAAAGTAATCAAGATAACTGGGTCTGGGAGAGTTTCCGACTTCTACTGAACTCTTATTGTGCCCTTTGTGTGTGTTGCATGATAAGAGCCCATCGGTTGCCCTAAAAAGAATAAACCAGGCCAAAATTTAAATTTTAAAACTTAATTTAGAAGTTGATTTTAAGATTTTTTAATGTAGTTTTTTTTATTATTGGTTTTTAAGTCGCCAAGAACACATATATAAAAGCTCTTACGGCTTATAATCAGTTTTTGGGCAACCGATGAGGCCCTGAATAGACAGAGACACAGGTCAGGCTCACGTTGTGAGTCTGCTTTGCCTCTCGTTTCTGTTATGCACCTCCCACCATTTATTAGTTGCATTTAGTACTTATATTTTCATAGTACTGTTTTTCTTATGACACCTCTCAATGTTTACCACACTGTCTTTAGATTTCTGAATGTTATCTACATTGGTTTCTTCAATTTCAAGGCTTCTGAAATATTATAACGCTCTTGCTGATCTAACTCAATTTTGTGCCCCCCCCCCCCCCCCCCCCCCCCACACACCAAAACCCCGCAATTGCTCAGCTAAATCAAGTGAGTTATTTGTGACCTCAAATATGAAGATAGCGTGAGGGCATATTTCAAAATTCAAGTGAATTAGTACTACTACAAGATGTTGGATGTGTCGTGTGTGCACGCGGAGTATTAAATTTGAAAGCAGAATAGATTCGATAAATAAATGTAATCCAGATAAAACATAAACTAACTTTGAAACAAAGGTTGCCTATGTTTGGTGGCAGGACTTACTTTTTGTCCAGATACTAATCAAGTAATCAACTTGTAAATCGTGAAACATGAGGTTAATTACGTCTGAACATGGCGTATAACCAAAATTTATAGGTGTGTTTTGATTAGAGACATCCATACACAACGAGATCATGTTGTTTCTTAGATGATGTCTATTATTAATATATATGTTCAAACATAAAAATAGATTGCATTGGAGTTTGTGAAAGTATGTTATAATGTATCGGGAACAAATAAAGAGAGAAATAATTGTATTGTGCAATTCATGCTACTTCCATGCAGTTCCACTTAATGAAATTCGGATAACATATTGATTTACAAACTCCCCTTTTATCAACATAGATTGATAGCATGAATCCCCTTACTATTACTACTATTTTACATACTCATGTCTTACTGGACAATGTTACATCATTGCATTCTGCAGTTTCCATATTTACTGTTGACAGGTCCTACCCGGGCGGTTGTGGTGGTTGATCCTGTCGACTTTGAGGTTGCGCTGAAAGTGAAGGGTTCGATCGAATCCGAGGATAAAGATTTAAGCTTTCTTGCCGTGCAGCTCACTCGTATCTCTAACATTAGTGGAACACACTTGATTAACAAAGAGTACACAAGCAAGCTTAGCACACTGGAGCTGACATTTGGCTACATTGTACGCTCCGTGGAGGCGACGATCAACGTGCGAGTCATTGACGGGTCATGGCCAGAAGAAGGTTTTTCAGCTCAGATTACTGCCCGTACCTCCAGCCTGAAGGATTATAGAGTCTTGCTGCTTGATTCTGGAGATGAGATGAAGAAGATGCCTGTCACTGCCGATGGCATGATAGAGCTGTCACGGCGTGTTGTTTCTGTTGAATTTGAGGGGGAATTGGAGGTTTCTGTCGCGACATTTGGATCTAATAGTGATTTAGAAGCTAAGGGAGGGTTCTCACCTAAGGAGGACGGTGAAAGCAAGGCCGAGCTTGATGTTGGCTTTTGTAAACTGGAAGTCACTGTCTTCTGGTCACTCATGTCCTTGAATCCTGATTTGAGCATGTGATGTATTTTGCGACCTCGCTACTGTATCTATTCTGCTTAGTAAGTTTATTGACGAGGGTAATTAATTTGGTGGTTGCTTCTGAATTAATTGTTTGTTTGTTTACATAAGGCAAAGATTTGGATACGTTTAGAGCAAGTTTAATACTAGTACAGCCAACTATAGGCTACAAATCAGCTATAATCAGTTTAATAGCCAATTCGTACAGTAGTTACCAATAAACATGTATTACATAATTAATGTCTGGTCTCACCTGTCATACATTCATATATTTTAAAGTTCGTACTGCAGCTGGCTATAAATCTGTAGCCCGCTACTCTTATCTCTTTTATCTTCTTAAAATATGTTTATGGCCGATTTATAGTCTATTATTGTACCTGCTCTTACTCTTAGTAGTGTTTCATGTATCGATGAAGATTAAATCGATAGAAATCACTAAAAACTAGATAGATGGGGAAGTTAGAAGAGAAAATGGACTTGTAGGGGTGTTTTGCACGGAATTCAGTTGTAGTGGGGGAGATCGAAAAGACTAGTAACATGTAGAGGCTATTTGGATTTTCCCCTTTATTTTTTTAAAATATTCTAATGATCCTCTTTTTTTATGATACATAGAGTATAAGTACTCATGTAACTCTTGGTTACGTATGAAGACCTGATTTTTATCTATTGTTAAAAAATAATCACATTGAATTTGTGGTGTCATATATCTATATTATAAATCTATATGATGATAAATGTAGTACTATCTCACTAGCATGTTGTCGCCTTTCGGTGCTAACGAGGCCAGGCAGTGGCACGGTGGAGGCGGGGACATTGGTGCCATGGATCACTGCATCGCAATGAGGTTGAGCTTACCAGCGTCATTGGGGAGATCATCTGTGTCAAGTAGCAGCAACAACATTGTCTCCTCGTTGCGTTCATCTGGAAGTGTTGGAGAAGGAGGATGACAAGGATAAGGTGGAGAGAGATAGGCCTTGAGTCGATGTCACACGGTTGAGGGCTTCGTTGTTGTTTTGCATTCACACATTGCTAGGCCGCATGAACATGTGCAAATTAGGTCCGAAAATACCAGGCGTCTGACGCCCGATGGGCCCGATAAAAATCGGGCGCCACCCCACCCACCAACCGCTCCAGGCATCCTCACCATGCTCTACACGTCTCCCATCATGTTTGTCCCCATTACAACAGTCGCCCGTATATAACGGAAACACTCTATTAAGATAATCTGCTTTATTTTTTTTTCGCCAATAATCTTTTAGCAAGTGTACTCATGATACATGTTCACTATGTATGGATGAAATGTTGCGGTGGATTTTTTATACTGTTTAATATTTTTCATCTTGATGAACACGTGGGTTGTTGATGTACACAGGGTTTAAGTCTTGCAATGGTTTCAAATCATTTGTTGCATACATTGAACAAAATTGTTTCATCTAGCGGTCTGACCATGTTTCGCTTTTTTTAAGAATTAAAACATTCTTTCGCTATTTGCTGAAACATTGTTTTTATATAGGGTGAAACAACATCTGATTTTTTGGAACCCGTTGTTTCATACTATGTTTAGATTCATTAACATCTATTTGAATATGTGCAATGCTAGAAAGTCTTATAATATGAAACGAAGGAAGTACTTTGTAGAAATATTTGTTTCATGAGGTGATTTGGTTGTGTTTCAGCTTTTTAAAAGAGTGAAACATTTCGATCTATTTAGTGAAACATGTTCAATCTACTTAGTGAAACAACTCCCGATTTTTGAAAAAAAAATCGATCACCCGATTTGTAGGCGCTTCCAATTAGGTCCACCCCTCTTAGGGCGATAACGAGAATAGACCAACTAATCCAACCATGCAAGTGATACTAGTACCTCATGTTAACATTGTAGACTTGCATATAGATGAAAAATTGACTATTTGACCCTTCTTAAACATATTTTAGAAATTGATCATGTCAATAACTTCAACAAAAGATGGACCTTAAACTTAGCCAGACCTGACACCTCAGCGCTATCCACTTTGACATGAACCCTTTCCACATTGACGAACAATAAAGGGCAGTAGCAATGCGTCTCGCCTCATTAAGGAGCCAAAATGTCCACGTAGGAAAAAAAAAAGCAGTCGAAGCTCACCTCATTTCCCCTCTCCAAAGTGCACTTGTAGCTTTAGGTGGGCTCACCACCTTTTCTTCTCCTTCCCCCTCTCTCTCTCTTCCTAAATCTGACGACACTGACACAAAGTTGATAAAGAATGCGTGTCTCAGTTTAGTCACACGTTCTTGGTTTGGTCACGCAAAATGCACACGTGGCTGAGAATCTCCTATATGTAGGCTTGAGGCTGAATACCACATCACTTCACTGTGAAAGCCCTAAGGGTTAGTGTGCTAACTTGTCAAGGGAGTCAGCAGCGGCTCTGCGCCACGACCCTTGGCAGTGTATGGCAAGAAACAGCTTTGTAGTGGTTGACCCCAATAACATGGGTCAAAAGTGAGTCTTTTAATCTTTGTCCCCTCTTCTCCACCCTTCTTTATTGGTCAGACTTGTAACATATATACACTTTATAAGAAAAAAAATATATGAAAAGAAAAAAGAACTTGCTATTTTCATGGATCAAACCCAAGTCCCTACCATGGCAACAACGTACACCATCCACCTCTACACTATAGTTACATTATTGCCTTGAATTTCATGTATGATTTTTCTAAGGTAATCACCAAATACCGTGGCTCTGTCCCACATTCCATGTTAGTTATGGTCAGGGTTTTCCAAACCGTCGGAGCGCGGTAACCCCGTCTTCGGCGGTAAGCATAGTTACCGTGCAAATTTTATCTTACCGCGGTTTTTCTATTACCGTTAAATTTATTTTTTCTATTACCGCATGGTTACCGACGGTAATGTAAACCCTAGTTATAGTAGGGGTCTATTTTTAATTAAAGTTTTTTTTTGTAGTATTTATGTTTAAAATAAGCTTTCAAGAGGGGTCAAATAGTAAAAAAGCCGTGCAGAGAAGGGATCCATATATATTTCCCCGTTCCATCCGCGCCGACTCCGACTCCTCATCGACTTCGCCGATCCCATCCATCCCGCGAGCGAGCCGGGGGGGCCGTCGTTCGTCCTGCTGCTTCCGCCGCATCCTGGTGAGCATCCATACCTCGTTTCGGGCATCCTCTCTACGCACGCACTTATTCTCGAATTTGATTGCGTAAACCCTAGCTTCTGTTCTAGAGATTTGCCTTAACCTTAATACTAATAACAGTTTGTTTATTTTTTTCCCCAAGAAAGTTTGGGGGTTCAATTGAATCCCATGTCCCATGTTGGATCCACCGCCCCTGCCGATGCGGCGTCGGATTGGCAGAAGGTGAGGGCGGAGTGGTTCGCCAAGTTCAAGGAGTACGAGAAGAAGGTCGCGGAGCATCCCGACGTCGACTGGTCCGACGAGCTGGCCGTCGACGCCCGTCATTATCGCGAGAACTGGGAACGTATCTATGCAAGAGCCTACGGCCCCTTCGACAAATCCAGTCAGTCACTATTCGATCTTGATTTCCATTATCAACCTGTCAATCTGTCTGTGTATATGTCTATCTATGTAGGAATGTTTTGATTCAATTAGATTGATATTGATTGATACTCCATTAGCAAATTGATTGCATAATCTAGTGTGTACTAGTGGAGTTGTTATTCATAATAATGTATAATGTATAAACAATTTAGTGCAATCTTTATTCATATAAATACTTAAATTTTATTTTTACATGCATGCAGCGTCTATCCCACCTATGCGATATACGGCTGAGCCTGTGCCACTTGATGCATCCGAACAATATACACTGCAGATCTTCTGTGTAAAAATCAAAGAATTAAGGCGGGGCTTACAGTGGCCGATCCATGTGTTTGGTCTCATTGCTGCACGGGACACAATTGATCACAATCGCAATATGATCTTCAACCGCACGAGGGATGACTGCCAAATCCTCACCCAAGAGGTTCATTCACCTTAATCTTCATTTCCATCTATGTTATGTGCTTGGTGCTATCTCGTTAATATATTTTTGTTTATTATCAGTGAAGATATAATGTCCCCTTGTTTCACCATATCAAATGACATTAGTTACTTTGCATAGTTTTATTGATTACCACCTTATTAGGCTTTTAGAAGATAGTGCATTATACATGGTGACCAAGTTCTACATTTCCTTTATAGTGCCATTGCAGTGGTGCCTAGGTGAAGAATTGCTACATTCATTACACATCAGAATCATTAGAACTAAAATCCAGCTTGATGAACAAATTTATCCCTGCCTATTGCCTTTACCCATGGAAAACATACCATAACAAATCAAAACCATGTTAAACAACTAGAGTTTTATAGGTACGTACATGGTGCATATTTTTGGTTTACTAGCTGAATGCCCGCGCGTTGCAACAGAAATAAAAAAGAAAATCTTATTATACACATTTTAGAAGCCCTAAACAAATTATCTACACTCTTTTTTTCTAATCATCTAAGCTGCTTTTTACCATCACTTTCATATGGGAAGGCACATACACCCTGACAACAAGGACCCCACTTGTCAGGGAGTTGGTGGTGGTGGGTATAGATATGAAATTTCAACAAACATTCTGAGTACGAGCAGGTTATGGCATATAAGAAACTAATGTGGCAGTAACATCCTGTACAAGCATCTGTTGAATGCAATCAACTGATGCATTCATAAACTGTTCTTTTGTCTTCTTTTTGTCAATGCTCAAGTTGAATTTATTGAGATTGCCAACTTAGTGATTTCATTTACGTTTTTAGTACCATGTCAGTGCAAAAGAGTAATCAAGAGCTAATTGGGGTGACAGTTCCCAGCTTTTGCTAAACTCTGAATGTGGCCTCTAGAATTCTAGGCCTTTAGTGTGTTCCCCCATAATGCATAGACATGAGGCACAGGTCAGGCAGCACTGTTTGTTTCTCACTTCTATTATGCAGCTCACACCATTTATCACTAACTTGTATTCAGTTCTGTAGTTTTGTTCTTACACCGCTCAATGTTTACCACATTGTCTTTAGATTTCTGAATGTTATGTACATTGGTTTATCAGTTTCAAGGTCTCTGAAATATTTGCACTCTCTTGCTGGACCATTTCAATTTCTTGGCCCTTGGCAAATGGTGCTCACCACAAGTTAATTTTTTCGCATTTGCCACCATAAGGATGTGCAATTCATTCTGCTTCAATGAAGTTCCACTTGATGAATGGTTTAAATTAATATATTAATAACAGGAATATTAATCCCCTTACACACTCATGAATGGATAATATTTTACAGCACTTAACTAGTGGATTTGCATGTTGTAGGTTCCATATTTGCTACTGACAGGTCCTACCCGTGCTGTTGTGGTGTGTGATCCTGTTTACTTTGAGGTTGTGCTAAAAGTCAAGGGCTCTACTGAATCAGAGGATGAAGATTTAAGTTTTTTAGCTGTGGCACTCACCGATATTTATCGCCCTAAGGAAACATGCTTGATTACTAGGGAGTACACTAGCAAGCTTAGCACGCTGGAGTTGACATTTGGTTATGTTGTTCGCTCTGTGGAGGCCACAATCAAGGTGCGTGTCATTGATGGGTCATGGCCAGATGGTTCTTCAGGTCAATTTACTGCCCATACCTCCAGCATAAAACACCATAGAGTCGTGTAGCTTAATTCTGGAGATAAGGTGATGCCTGTTAATACTGATCTTACGATAGATCTTACACGGCGTGTTGTTTCTGTTGAACTTGAGGGAGAGTTGAAAGTTTCTGTGGTGGCATTTGGATGTGATGGAAGTATGGCAGAAGCTGAGGAACGGTTCAGACCTGATGAGGCTGGTGAAAGTTGTGGCGAGCTTGATGTAGGTTTTTGTAAAATGGAGGTTACCGTCGCCTGGTCACTCCTTACCATACTTTGACTTATTAGGGTGTGTGGTGTGATTTTGGACCTCAATACTCTGTACCTGTGTTAAGAGACTCATGTTTTTCCAACTTATTCTACTTAGCAGTCTACTTATCTAATTAAGTTTCTTGATGAGGATAATTAATCAATTCGGTTACTGTTTCTGGATTAGGGTGTGTTCTTTACTCCATCTTCTCAACTTCTACTCCCTAGTTTTCTCTCTAGATTAGGGTGTATTCTTTACTCCATCAACACTCCATCTTCTCAATTTCTACTCCCTTGTTTTTTTGCACGCATGTTTCCTGAATCTTTAAACGGTATGTTTTTTTAAAAAAATATATAGAAAGTTATTGAAAAGTCATATTAATCTACTTTTAAAGTTTAAAATAAATAATGTTTAATTACTCATATGCTAATGGCTCACTATATCTTGCGTATCTTCTCATTCTCTCCTCTCAAACACTCCCATTTGTTTTGATATACGATTGTTTCATCGCAAACAGAGTACTTAAAAAAAACTCTTTCTCAGCAATTCACTGGCTTTTGCCGTCTTTTTATAAGATGGTTTTCTCCTTCTAGGGATATATGTGCTGTTTGAACAATTCTCTACAAGATTTATGTACTGGGGAACTTTATTTCCCCTTTTATGTACTCTGTTCTTAGTTTTTATATAATTATGAGTCTTCAATAAAAAAAAGGGAACTTTATTTCCCCTTTCATGTACTCTGTTCTTAGTTTTTACTCCATCCGTCCCTAAATATTTGGCACCGTTGACTTTTTAGCACATGTTTGATCGTAAGTCTTATTCAAAAACTTTTGTGAAATATGTAAAACTATATATATACATAAAAATATATTTAACAATGAATCAAATGATAGGAAAAGAATTAATAATTACTTATTTTTTTTTAATAAGACGAACGGTCAAACATGTTTTAAAAAGTCAACGACGTCAAATATTTAGGAACGGAGGGAGTATATAATTATAAGTCTTCAATAGAAGAAAAAGGGTATTCTAAGAGCACCCGCAATGGTAAAGTAATGTGATTTCTATAAAACATGTACATCTCAGCAATAGACTGATTAATAGTAAACCACATCAATAATATGTCTATATGGGTATCTATAGCTCTCTAATCCATTGCCTCGTTTTTCCCTATAGACTATCTCCAGGTTAGTAGATAGCTTTGCTCTCTCTCTCTCTTCATTTAATCTCTTCCAAGTAGGAAAATATGCTGACATGGATCTCTTGTAGAGAGCCTATAGATAACCATTGCGGGTGCCCTAAGGCTGTGTTTACGCGATGCAATATGATACAGTAGGGCCAAAGTCTTCAGGTTGGTGGGTGGAGCAGCTTCAGATGTACTGGAAGTGGAACATCATCAAGTGCTCAACCCGGTATGGGCATTCAATCACACATCGAGTTCATCAGAAAAGGGTCACGCATCGATCTCTTCTACTGTGAACATTATCATGCAGCCTTAACCTCCTTAATCTGTCAATTGTGCACCTTCATACGAGTTGTCAGATACAAACAGGATGTTGGTTCAGCCAGCTCGACGAGCAGAACTGAGCATTTCAAGAACCGCATACAGTCCAGAGATATGCATTGATCCTCCTTGCAAAGGGATGCTATCGGCGCACGTGTTGTGACCTATGATTTACACCTCTGCAAAAATGTAGCATAAAGCCCTGAACATCGCAGGTGTATCGTACTGTATGAGTTCATTCAGATAGGAATGTAGGACTAATGCAAATATTTTTCATCTGTGACTGCATTGTGTAATGTTCATATGAGGCTGGCTGCAACAAGTGGGCAGCTACCTCCTACTATTGCGAATTTGTGATCCGGGAAAGCTACACAAGCACGACTCAAACCACGATACATCATCAACCCAAACCGAATGAACCATGATCAACAAAGCAAAGCGATCAATATGTTGCATGTTCTAACCTACCGGAGGCTACCTCAGTCTGTCACAAACTCACAATTCAGAGGAACAGGACAGCGGGAGCGGTTGCAAGCTGGGTGCAACAAATCGAAGCACATTAAGAAAAAGCATATCCCATAACCAGATATCAAGAAACACCAGCAACCGTCAATCCAGACCAGGATCTTGAAACAAAGCAGCTTCTGGCCGTTGCTTCTTCCGCTCCAGATTCTTCACCCTGATGATAGACTCTTGACAGCTAAAGATCAGGAGAATCTCTCCTATCAGCTCATCCATGGACTTGATGCCATATGCAGACTCATACTCAACAGGGATGATTTGATATTTCTGGCGCTGCGCATGATTCCCACGCAGGAAGGAAGCTTTCCAGGCTCTTATCAAGAAGTTCGAGAACACCTGCCATGATTTGATGCGCGACCACAAAATTCCAGGTAGATGGATAGCTTCCAACTGATGGTCATACCTATAGCACACTAACTGTCTCACAGAGTCAAACCGCATGACTTCACCAAAACCAACAATCGCTCGCTGCTTTGCTCTTTTCATTGGCCCAGCAAGCCAAGGAACAAGAGGGACGCCATCATCTTCAATCAAAGCCATGGTCATGAACATATCATGTAGAGAATCAGGCCCTCCTATTGTTGTTATATCGCTGCATGGTATACAAGAAATGTCAGCGCATAAAAAAGAAGAGGAGGAGGAGAAGAATAAGAACAACAAGAAGAAGAACATACTCATCCTCATGATCTGATTTAATCCCTAATTTCGTAGCATCAATGAAAGTTGGAACGTGTTCATTGTCGAATCGGTACCATCTGCCCACATTGTCATCCACTGTGCTGCGAAAAGCGATCAGGTACATGTTTCGGTCTCTGAAGAGAAGGTCAACTGTTGTGTTTGGCTTCCATTTGTCACTTAAGTCGCACGATGTGGTGGCTGTCTTTTGTATCAGGGTTAGAGACTAATGAGGTCGTTGGGATACCATGGAAGAGAGCCGGTGACATAGCTGATGCACGCCTCCTCTTCCTCTCCAACATGTTACAGTATGCATCAACTCCACTATAAATCTTAAAAGTGATAATAGGTATGTCCTGCAAAGAAAGTAACTCCACTATAAATCTCAAAAGTGACAATAGGTATGTCCTGCAAAGAAAGTATTGTTAGACATTTTCTCATGTGATTTCCAAAAGCAAAAAACTCCACATTTTAGCATAAAAAGTGTTGGCCTGTGTAGGATCAACAAAGCTAATTTGTAGGACTTCGCACCAGAATGGAGAGGCAACATGATCATATCTCTTATCACTTTGCCTTAGTTCGGTTTGGAGGGGTTTGAGGGGGAATAATTCCACACCACAATAGGTGTGGAATAAATCCCCTCCAATCCCTCCCTCTTGGGGATTAACCGAACATAGCCTTAAGTTTGTTATTTCCCTTCCATCAGATTAGTGTCATATTGTCAGTTGGCTCTATACAAGAGCAGGACATTTTCATTTAGATATTAAGCAAGATAGAATCTAGTTCATCATCCCCTGTTCTCTATTTTCCTATCTCATGCTGCTGTGCTGTGTTCTACCAAGCTTCGCCTCGGGATGCCACCCAAACCAAACCCTTATATCACTCACTCATATCCAACTCGTCGCTACCCAATACCCATAACAATTGTATCCAACATTCACACCCCCCTCTCTCACCCCCTAGTCTTGTTGTTTCTTAAGCTTTATGCATAATGTGACTTGGAATGGCAACACATCTACTCAACACCATGGAATTCAAGTTTTGACATATGACGGCGTCTCATCCACTCAACGTCATCATCTTCCATGGATTCAGGATGGCGATTCAACTCTCAACGTCTCAGACTTATCCACCATGGTCTTAATTCTATGGACCCGATTCGGAACATCGACATATCTACTCAACGTTCTGGACCCAACCCTCGGGTTCATACTTTCTTGTCGACACACCTTCATAAGACTAACACACACACAACTAGCTTATATGTGTACTATCAATAACAAACAAAATATTATTATTATTAACAAGTACTTGTTTTGTACCTGGAGACCATCTTGCCGAGGATCAAAAATTTGCCCTGGCAGATCAGGAGGAAACGGCAGCTCATGCTTCACCATCTAGCCGGGGTAAAAGAAGAAAGAGAAAGATTAATGCACACAGAAGATAATCTCAGGAACTGGAAAATGAGCCATAGTATCATACTTGTCAATTCCATTCCGGAACCAGCAAGAACGGCCGGAACGTGGCAGGCTGCCCCCAAAATGGTAGGGGGCAGGCCACGTTTCGATCAACATTCTAGCCGTTCCGGACGATTCAGGCATACTGGTGCAATGCTGCTATCGTTGTTTGCTTGTTATTCCGGCACCATTGATCTCCCCCAAAAAATAATTGAAAAAATCCCACCCATAGCACAGAGATTTCGCTATATACTCTTGGAGTCTTGCAAAATCCTTATGCTATGGATTACATTTTCTCAAATACAGTTTCTTCCGAGGACAGAATCGCCGCGAAGAGCTGCGATTTTAGGAGATATATATAATAAACTAAAATTGGGCGGGTGTGTATCGATCTGGCCGAACAAACCGGTGCGGCCTCCGGAGACGAGAGGAGATATGCGCGCGCGCGCGGTAGCAGGAGATCGCCGTCGACGCCGGAGGGGAGAGGATGCGCGCGGTGGGGCGGTTGCGGGAGATCGCCGTCGGCCCCGTTGGCGTGTGGAGGCAGGGGAGCGCGTGCCCTAAACCCCCAAAACCCCTCCACCCTCCTGTCCCGATCCGAGGTAGAAGACGGCAACAAGTGGCGGCCGCGGCGCTGTTGTACTATTAACACATAGACCCTTCGGCATGTACGTAATTATTCTTCATGCCCCCTCCTCCCACTCACTCAATTCCTCTTTTACAATTTGGTCCTCCATTCTCAAGCCGTTCTTTTGGTTAGGTTTGGAACTCACCCTGCACGTAAAATGGAGCAGCTCGTTAGTGCATGATTAATTAAGTATTTTTCTAAAAAAAGAATTAATATTATTTTTTAAAGCAACTTTCATATATAAAGCCTCTCAAAAGAACAAAGCCTCACTATAGCATGATTGCTCATTTGACTCTACTGTGAAGCCTAACTGCTAATTACCACCCTATTTAGATATATAAGTAAGAGTTGGGATCACCCTATTTTTCAAGTTTGCTCATTTGCCCCCTCCCCCCCTTAAAATCGAAATTGTCATTTAACTCTCTTCTCAAACATAGTTAATGTTTTATTTAAAAAATAAGAAAAATGTATTTATGTGCCAAACTTGCAAAATTGCCCCTAAGAGCAAGTTTAATAGTATAGCCAACTATACTAAATCACCTATAGTCAATTTAATAGCCAATTCATACAATAATTATCTATAAACATATACTGCGCTATTAATGTATGGTCCCACCTGTCATATACATATTGTGTCTTGGAGTCCGTGCTGCAGCTGGCTACAAATATATAACCCGTTGCTATTCTCTCTCTTCTTTTATCTCCTTGATATATGTTTACAGCTGACTTATAGTCTGCTATTACCTGCTCTAAAAACACAACATATTATCCTCAAATCTCTTCTCCTCCATTCATCTCTGGGAGTGGCAGCGCCGCGAGGGGGAGTGGGGCTGGCGGTGCACGATGGGAGTGGAGGTAGCTGCGGCGACAGCGCGTGGTGGCAGGGAGCATGGGCGACGACAGCCATGGCTCTCGACTCTATTTTTGCTTCTTTTTTTTCATGTGTTTTCTTCATTGGATGCAATTTGGAATTATTTTTCTGTGAGAATCTTTTAAAAGTTCAGCTATAATTATGTCAAGTTTTGTTAATTTGATTTTGTCGAATTTATTAATTTGAAGCTAAATCTGTCAAAACTATGCTAAATTTATTACAAATATGTCAAATGTTCAAATAAACAAAAAGCTTTTCTATAGCATGGTAAAAAGAGGAAGGGTAAAAAAGACAATTTGCCCCTTTATTAACGGAGTTATTTTGTCTTCACGGGATAGGTCAATATTCATCTTCAATTTTAAAAAACGAAGCCTAATTAGTAAACTTAGAAAAGTAGGTTAGATTTCATAATAAAGTCAAATAAACAATTGCACCATTTAACTATTTGTTAAGATGTCACATTTAACTATTTACCATTACCACTTATAGTCTCTGACATGTGAATCCTCCTAGGTATATGATATATGGATTCAGTGATAAATCTTTATTTGCAGTTAAATATCTCCGGCCTAGATCCACTCTCCCTCCACTTATCCTAAGGACCCAAACCCAATATAGAGAGACCGGGCTAAAAAAGCCCATTCCTCCTCTCGGGAACACCTGTATCCTTCGCCCGCCGCCGATTTCCGTCATGGCTATGTGGAAGGATACGTCACCGAGGGAGCAGGTGTATTTTATTGGCATACTCGATGTACACTAAGATCAAACGAGGGTAAATGGGTCATTTTCATGCCCCTCCATGTTGGCAATTGACATGTCCTTATACATATGCAAAATTTGCGATTTGTAAAGATTTACTCTCTCTTCAGTTGCATTTTCGTAATTCATCCAAAAAGAGTGGCATCTTAATAGGCTAGTTGTAAAAATCAAACCGAATCGGGGGTTTAATAAAAAAATAGGCTAGTTGTAAAAATCGAACCGAATCGGGGGTTTAATAAAAAAAAGGGAACTAGTGCCTAGTCCGAAGATGTAATTGGCTTGAGAAAAGTCATTTAAACCGGATAGTTTTCTATAGAACCGAAGAAAAACTAGGATGGCCTAGGGATGGAACCCCCGACAGTCAAGGCCCGTAGGTTCTTCCATAACCCTACCTAACCCTTAAATATTTTTATCACGCCAAAAAATGTATAAAAAGTGAGCACATGGCATTTTAGACCTAAACCCTCAAATTTTCTAAGCAGAATAGTTGGGCCTGTTACTACCTGCCTCTACCTGCATATATATGTGCGCACCTGACTATTTGGGCCCAACTATGGTTTTAGAAACGACACAAATGCATATATACTTCATCCGTTCTAAAATGTATAGCTACCTAGTACTGTCCAGATTCGTAGTACTAGGTAATGTCACATTCTGTACTAGGTAGCTACATTTTGAGATGGAGGAAGTATATACTTATGTTGATTAAGGCTGTGTTTAGTTCGTGTGCC
This sequence comes from Oryza meridionalis, assembly GCA_000338895.3. Classification (NCBI taxonomy): domain Eukaryota; kingdom Viridiplantae; phylum Streptophyta; class Magnoliopsida; order Poales; family Poaceae; genus Oryza; species Oryza meridionalis. The sequence continues at coordinate 19,315,487 of CM002533.2, forward strand.
AAATTTTTTTTAAGTATACGGACACACATTTAAATTATTAAACGTAGACTAATAACAAAACAAATTACAAATTCCGCCTGTAAACTGCGAGACGAATTTATTAAGCCTAATTAATCTGTCATTAGCAAATATTTACTGTACCATCACATTGTCAATTATGGCATAATTAGGCTTAAAAGATTCGTTTCGTGATTTACATGCAAACTGTGTAAATGTTTTTTTTCATATTTAATGCTCTATACATGTGTCCAAATATTTGATATGACGGAAAAGTTGGAAGTTTGAAGAAAAATTTTTAAATCTAAACACGGCCTAAACCAAAATTCTCAATGATAAAATATATAATTTTATTATTTCATTGAGCCAATGGTTGAACCGGTCAATCGACGAGTCATTCACCGGTTCGAACTTCGAACACCGGTCGGGTCTTAGAAAGGCAATCCGTAGGTCGTAGAAACTGCTTCCGCCGCATTCTGGTTAGCACATCCTCCCTCCCCGCCACCGCCGCCTGCGCCTGCGCCGATCCCCATCCATCCCGCGAGCGAGGAGGGGGGCCAGGGGCGCCATCGTTCGTCCTGCTGCTTCCGCCGCATCCATCCTGGTTAGCGTATCCTCTTTCCCCCATCTCTCTCTACCCACGCACTTTTTTTTTATCGAATTAGCGTTAACCCTAGCTTTTCTTGTTCTAGAGATTTGCCTTTAACCTTGATACTAATAACAGTTTGTTTGTTCCCAAGAAGTGAACCCCCATGTCCCATGTTAGATCTGCCCATGGGTTTCAGGCGTAGCTACTGCTGTATGTGTAACAAGCCGCCCTCTGGTTGTTGATACTGGATGCGGTTGTTCCATGGAAAATTGAATTCTGTAGTATTTGCTTTACATATGATTTGGTTGTGAATTTAAGGCTTTAAAATTTAAATAGCACCCATAAGCCATGCTGTTATTTCCTGATATGTTGTGTTGTGATTGGACTTAATGCACAGTTTTAGTAGCAACTGGAGTAACGTTGCCAGGATTTTTACTGGGCCACATGAGCTGAGAGCTTGCTTCATGTGGTGGGAAAGTTCGTATGTGTCCATAAACTTTGCACTTGGCACCGGTGCAGAAATCCCCATGTTTGGGTCATTGGTATTGCAGGCGTAGATAACCAAATTACCTGTTTATATGTTCTTTTCCTTTGCATGCCTTCCTAAAGTGCTGTGTGATTTTGAGCCACATAGCAGATATTTGGACACATAGCACTAGTCCAGCCCTTAAAGAACCGGGCATGTAACCATTATTATGTAAATTCTCAAATTACGGGACCGACAGAACTGACAGGCAAAACCACCCCATTAGCATGCAACTAACTATTCTTTGAGGATAGGTATTCAATCATATCACGGCAATGTCCCTGTGTCCTGAACTCCTAATGCCCCTTATATGCACTTAGCATTATTAGAACAAAGATAAGAGTTTATGGTTTTGTTGATCCATACGATAGAAGATCAGAGCTGACTTTGTTTACTTTATTGCTTCCTGCCAAATCAACATTGGTTCATCCAAACTGAACAGAAAGAGGTGTTTAGGAGTACATCAGTACACCATAGAACTGCATTACTATTGTGAATTTGTGATTTAATTATTGTGTAACATCAAACTTCACCAAACACATTTCTCTTTTCATACATGGAGTATGAATCATATGCACACTGGGTGGGTGCTAATTCATGTGGCCCACTCATGTTACTGGTAAATGACGTATCCAATATTGAGAACGATTTCCCCCTTCAACGTTAACTTAAAATTCGTCCTCCTATTATTTTGACTTTCGAATTGTTGTTTATTTGGTAGATTCTGCTGACTGCAAGATGAACTCTAAGCGTAGGAGGAGTCATAGTCCAGTTGAGCACTTGGAAGGCAACAATAAGGAGATTGAGATTTCTGGAAGGAAAGATGACTTAAGAGATCTAGAGAATGACTCTAGTAATGCCAGATCAGGCAGAGGTCATGAATATGTCAGGCATTCTGATAGGCATTCTTCTGGAGCACCACGTGATTCCAGGAGGCATGATGATTATAGGAGGTATCATGATAAGCGTGGTGATGACAATGACAGGGGCCATAGAATCTCTCGGTCAGAACGGGAATCAAGGTCTGACACTTATTATGATCGTACAAAGCGTGATGGCACATCTGATAGATCACGCGGTGATTGGCGAAATGATGACAAACCTTTAAGGAGAGAACACAGGAGTAAGAACCAAGATAAGCAAGAGCCATCACGTGAATATCCTAGATATGATGGAGAACATGACAAATATTCAGATGGAAAAAAACAAGGACACACTAGCAGAAGGTATCCAGAAGAAAAGGAAAGTAAGTACAAGGAGACTGCTAAGCAAGAGGAGGCCCTAAAGAAGAGAACTGGCAAGGAAATTGAAAAGATGAGTTCCGTAGCTGAACCTGAGGTGGGAACTAGGGAGAAGAGAAGTTTATTTAGTTCAGTTGGGCCAGATTTTGAAAATGCACAACTTAATGATAATGCAGACACTTCTGGGAACAAACCTTCACTTGACTGTTCGAATGGTGAGTTGATTTTTAGATTTTGAACATTACTTTTCTGGAATCGATGTATAGTCTCACATTGAAATAGTGGAATTTTACAGGTGTAGTCTTGGATAACCCTACATCAGGATTTACTGTAAACAGTGTTGATGCAGCAAAAGTTGCAGCTATGAAAGCTGCCGAATTAGGTGAGGATCGTGCTAATTTATTGCTGATGTTTTCCTTCCATTGCTGCATTATCTCCAAGACAAATACTTGTTAGATGGTTTAGTTTCTTTTGTGCATTTTCTAAACTTGATATGGGCACCTGTCAATCATGCTGTTTTGTGTATATAAAACCAAAGGCTTAATTTTGCCTGAATATTTCACTTTTAACAAAAGTGCAACAATGATACAAGAGAAAATTCATGACTTTTAATATGTTGGCCAACAATTATGTGTTATGTACTGTTGTACTTGAATCATTGATCATCATTATGTTCTCCATGGCAGTGAACAAAAACCTTGTAGGATTTGGAGTTGGTGCTGGGCGCCTGTCCACAGACCAGAAGAAAAAACTGCTTTGGGGCAACAAAAAGAGTAATCCTCCAGAGGTAAAATTTATCCTCTTGTTTATCCTGCTTTGGGGCAACAAAAACAGTCAATTATCGTTTATCCTCTTGTTTCCATAATAACTTTATGCGTCCATACTATTCTCATACATTATGATTCTATTTAAAGTCCATTCCATATTGCTGCAGTCAAGCGCTCACTGGGACTCGAATCTGTTTCCTGACCGGGAGCGCCAAGAGAAATTCAACAAACTCATGGTAAACCCTGTTCCTCAAGTTTGCAGTAAAACAAAATTCTTTCGATGCCTTGTTTCTCTTAGCAGCAAAGTACATTTACCGTTTTTACTCTGCGACGCACTAACACTGTTTTAGAGTCTGAGGATGCCTTGGTGGCTATGGCCTATTATTGTAGGGAGTGAAGAGCAGCAGCAGCAGCAGCTCAGCCCAGGAGAGCAAGGTCGACGGCAAGGACGGGAGCTCGTCGGATGCCAAGAAGCAGGAGGAGCTGGACACCGACCTGGAGAAGCATTACATCGCAGGCCTGCGCCGGAGAGACGGCCGGACCGTCGGTCTTGGCCTGTAGAATGCCCTGCTTACAGCATTGGAGAACTACTCTGGAGCTCGTTTTGTGCAGACATTGCTGGCATGTTTGGTACCCTTGCGTGTGAATGTTCACCTGGGTTTTCACCTGTGAAAGTGCAACTGGGTTGTTTTGTAGTAGCGCCTAAACTGCTGTTCCTGTATGATGCATTAACCACAATGAAGGGAGCAGATAAACTCACTTCCCCCATGCTATTTGCTGCTTTCAATCAAGTGCATTTTGGCAAAGACGTCAAGAGACATCAGGTTTACCAACCAGTTTCACAAGGCCAGAATGCCTTGATTTTTATTAGCTGTTTCCATAAAGGTTAATCTATAGAGTACATATGCGTGGATGCTTTGATTTTTTTTATAACAAAGTATAAAGTTGGTTGTTATGAATATATAACCAAACATTCAAAAAAACATACATATGTATACTAAATAATAAAAAGATGCAGGAAACCGAGAGAAACAATAAGGCTGTACAGATTTTTTCTTTTAAAAAAACAAAATTGCCCCCATGCAGGATCGAACTACAGACCTTCAGTTTACAAGACTGACGCTCTACCACTGAGCTATAGGGGCTTTTGCTTCAATTTAATTTTTAAAATTTATCTATAACTTATTTAATAATAATACTCTCCCTGCCAAAAAAGGAGATCGCTGGGGCCGTCTATTTTTTTTGCCTTGCAATCCTCGAAACCCCAAACGCCAACGCCGCCGCTTCTCCCCTAAAGTCTACTAGTCCTCCTCGTCCTCTCCACCCTCCTCGGCGGCGGCGGCGCTTGAAGCTCGGGCGATGGCGAGCCCGCCGAGGATCGAGGTGGAGAAGCTGAGCGTGGAGCAGCTGAAGGCCCTCAAGGAGCAGACGGATCTGGAGGTGAACCTCCTCCAGGACAGCCTCACCAAGATCCGCTCCGCCGCCACCCGCCTCGAGAACGCCTCCGCCGCGCTCCACGACCTCTCCCTCCGCCCCAAAGGCACCACCACCACCACCACCACGCGCCTCCCTCCCTCCGCTCTTCGTTCTCTCGTTTGATTTTGATTTTGGGGTTTAACCTTGGCTTTGGATTGGTTGTCGCCGCGCAGGGAAGAAGATGCTCGTGCCGCTCACGGCGTCGCTGTACGTGCCCGGCACGCTGGACGACTCCGAGAAGGTGCTCGTCGACGTCGGCACCGGCTACTTCATCGAGGTATCCACCTTGGGTCGCAACAGTTGCGACTCTGTTTGGACTTTTGGACACTTGCATATGGTTGGTCTATGTTAAATGTGTTTAGTTTGGTAGATCAACAACGTTATAAGGTTTCTCTGGTAGTATAAATAGTTGAATTCTCTGTTGAAAGAAATCTGGTAGTGTGAATCGGAATGATGATACTCTTCGATCCTACAAAACGATGTGTTTGGTTGGGTTGCGGCAACATTGTGACATTCAGAAAGACTTAATAATCAGTGGATCAGCTTCAATTTTCCATAGAAGCACCTCGTTTTCATGAATCTTTGATGAACTGATCCATGTAGGGGCAGAGACAAGGGGGCGGCCAGCAGTGGCTTGGCCTCCCCATAGTTTCAATCTTTGCATTGTATTTACTGGAGTTCTAGCAAAATCTGAAAAAAGTAACACTATTGGCCCTAGGGGTGTAAGTGGGTCAGCCGCAAACCCACTTATAGGTCAAAATAAGCGGGTTTGTGGCTTATTTTGGCCTATAAGTGGGTTTCGTGGGTTAGCCATTTGGCCCCCTTCAACAAGATTTTTATAGTGTTTCTGGCTCTGCGCTGGATCATCGTTTTTGTTTCTTCCCCCTGTTTAATTGGGCCTTGGCAGAGGATAAATGAGAAAATTAACTGTTTGGCACTTAATAGGCGTGGCTTTAACATCTGCCACTATAGATGCCAATTACTTGTTCTACATGGCGTCATGTATTCCTGACTGGAGGAAGTAATTATTTGCCACTCAATAGATATACACTCTTAATAACATACCCTGCTACTATATTCTTTGCAAATTTCCCCCTGAACACCAAACCTACCTATTGCATTCCTGTTTTACCACGCGGTCTAATCACGTCGGATTTTATTTATTCAAGATCTTGAATCAACGGTGAAATATATTCTAACTTGAAATCTTATGTGCTCTAATCAATCATCTTGCACACAGCTGTTCAGTTGTTGTGATCTAATGTGTGCAACAGATCAAATATTTGCTAGCTAGCTACTGACCACTTATGGAGATCAATGATAAGGCACAGGATTTGTCAATTCGAATATAAATATAGAATCTCGCTTAGCTTTGGTTCTCCTCTTTGCTCAATAGCAGTGGAACCAATCATGGCGAGGACGGAGGTGTCTGTGCTGAGGTCTAGTACAACATGCCCAGCCAGCGGTGGTGACAATGAGCAAGGGCGTGAGACAGGGGCAGAGAGATCTATGCTGGTCGTTCTGGCGGCGAACCAGGCGCGGTCCAGGTTGGCTACCTGATATGGTCTGATTGAGGTGGTCCAACAAGACCAGGTGTGGTTGCCGTTAGGGAGGGAGGGGTAAAACAGGATGCAGAATAGTGGGAGACTTGCAAAGGAAATGGCTAATATGACGTTTTAAGTGTGAATGTCTACTGAGTGGCAAATAATTAATTGGCATATGTAGAATGGTAAATAGTAGAGGTCTAGAGGATAAAGGATGGATCACCTGCAGATCTTTTCCAAAACTATGCGAAGCCATAATTTCTTTAGGGCAAGCCTGAGATATCTAGCATAACAATGGTCAAATTGCAGCATATCCCTTTATTATAAGTAACAAGTAAATAGTCTGTTAGATATGAGAAATTAGTGATATTAAAGCCACGTATATTGAGCGGAAAATCGTTAATTATTTCCTAAATTGTTCTAAATTCTTCCTATGTAAATGATCCCCCCCCCCTCTTTGATTTTTAGTGTAAATGGTTTTCTTTTAACTCTTCTGCAATCTAGAGTGACGCGTCACTCAAAGTAAACCATGTGCACTTGAATGATGCTGCAACTTTTTGTTTGTACTTTTGCTGCCTTTTGTGTACAGTATACATATGTTTTTTTTCCTGTGCAGAAAACTATGACTGAAGGCAAAGAATACTGTGAAAGGAAAATTAATTTGCTGAAGTCTAATTTTGATGAACTAGTTGAGGTATGCTATTGACTTGTCACCAAATTGAACTGTTCCTTGTATTTGTATATTTACCATTTTTATTCCATCTGAAGGATAAATGCTTTATCTTTCATGTTGTTTTTGAAATGTTTGAAACTCTGAATTGCATGAATTTTAGAGGATTTTTGCAGTAATTTTGCATAAGTAGTTCAATTCCCATGGGCAAGTGGTCCTATTGTGGCCTAACTGAATAGAAACACTCAGGATGCCAACATTGACAGGTTCACTTTTACTTGAGTAACTTTTGTTATTCATTCCATGCAAGGTAGAAATGGATTGATGGCATGAAATTCATAGGAAAACAGAAATATATTTCCATCCATGTATGCTCTGAACATGCAAGTCTTTTGTTTGGTTCATCCTATCTGGTCACCAGATTCTTCTCATGCTTCACTTATGCTGGTATGCCAATATCATTTTGGGATTTGTATAAACCAGTTCTGTGCCACCAGATCACCACCCACCACCAGACTAGCCTTGCAGACTGTCACTGGCCAAGTTGGATGCCGAAATGGAATTCAGTGCCTAACACAATTAATTAGTGTTAGCCTTTCTGATTATATTATCATTAGTATTTGCATTAAGATATCAATGCAACCCACTAGGCATCACAAGAAACACACAAATGGTTTGAAGGTTCATTTACCAAAAGTCAAAATTTCTTATTGCCAAATGTCAAGGCTATTATAGGTACATGTTTGGTCAATTCTAGCATGTAAAATACTGAAATGTGCTATGATATGTTGGAAGGTAGCATAAACTTCCTACTTTGTGGGACACATGACTATATTAACAGATTTGTTTCTCTTGTCTGCCGATGCTTTATTTTGTGACGATTTCTTTAAGACATTAAGTAGGTTGTCTCTATGGTTAGTAACAGGATTATCCTGTAACATATGAACATTCTACATTTACTTGCAGATGGCTACGAAGAAGAAAAACATAGCCGACGAAATGGGTCGGCTTCTACAAGCCAAGCTGAGGCAGTCATCGCCGAGCCCGAGTTCATGAGACCCGACCGCACCTCCTGTCTCCACCTTGTTAGATGGCCAGGTTGAGTAGTTTGTGGCATCTATCTAGCCAACATAGAAAATTTTTAGCTGCTGCTCTGGTCGTGTGTCTGCAAAGGCAACCGGTTCACTTCCATGGTTTACTGAAAGAACCTGCCTCATCAGGTTAGCCCAGAAGCCGGTGTTGAACACGCAAATTTTATTGGCTCAAGTCGCAGGTAGCCGAATTGTGATAATCATTTGTGTGGTTGTTAAATCAGAATGGCTGATTTCATTAGACATTTTGCTGCTGTTCCCTGTTTCTGGAAGACGATATTTTAGCCATCTTTCTATGTGATGAACTGACCTTGTTGGGACTGTACAACATTGCCCCCACTCTTTTTTCCAGTCCGGCTAACGCCATATGTTTACTAAAGTTACTAAAATTAAATAATAATTGAGTGTGTTCGTTAGTACTCATGTTTTGGTGCAAATGCAACACGAAATACTTCCGAAAATTTCTGGGGATTAAACGTCATTGTTTACAATGCTTATTAGCAACTTTAAACAATAATTTATAAATGAAACTTTTTATGTGTTTTTAACAACTTAAAAATATAATACTAAAAATAAATTATGATGAAAAAACATCAAAATTAATTTTAAATTTAAGTTTTAAAATTTAACATTTGGTTAAGACAATGAATTCAAACGAGTAAAAAGTAACAGTCCAATGCTTAGTAACACATGGGCCCAACCAAAGGGTCAATAGTAGGCCCAACTATTCATGGGCCCACATGAGGCCCAACTATTCATGGGCCTAACTGTGGCCCAATTTGAAAAGCCGTTCCGGTGCGCGGTTGCAGAACGGGAACGCGCGAACCGGATCGTGGTCGCGGCCTCCCCCTGTTCTTCTTCTTCTTCCCCCATCCTCTCGAGCGAGCTAAGCGTCGGACGTACGGCGCGAGACGAAAAATCGGACGTCTCGCGCGACCGTCGGATCCACACATGCACGCGTAAGCCATCCATCATGTATAGATCAAGCAACTCTAAACTATTTTTTCTCTTAAATTATTTATCCAAATCATGATCCGATTGCATCATTAAATTCGTTGTAATTAAATCTTTAAAACAAGATGGATATATTCCGATGAAAAAAATTAGCTTATTATTGAATTATTTTTAAATGTTACACACTGTTGCGCCAAGTATATCGGAATTGTTTCACTAAGTAGATCAAAAATATTTCATCGGACGTTGTTTCACCTTATATAAAAATAATGTTTCAGCGAATAGCGAAAGGATGTTTCAATTCACTGCAATATTTGATCCATAGATAGTGAAACATCACGAATACACTAGGTGAAACATTTTTTGTGGAACAAAAAATAAAACGGATTCCCTTAATAGATGGTTTCCATAATATGTGGGTGATTTGTTGCAAAAGTTTGTTTTAATTCAATGCAACATTTGATTCGTACATAGTGAAACATTATGAGTACCCTAGGTGAAACATTTTTTGTGGAAGCGCGTGGACACGTGGTGGGCCTTGGGCCTGCGCGCGTGTCGGGAGGGGGGCGGGCGAGAGTCCGATTCCTCCCCCCTCCCACCCCCCCCGCCCGGACGCCCGATCTGGAGCATTCTTCGCATGTGTAGACACATGTATACATAAAATATCTAGATCGTTCAATTCTCTCTGCCAAATAGTGTCGACAAGTGCAACACAATAAAATACTTGTTGAAACATTTTGCTCCTATGCATGAAACATCAAATCTAAACAATGGAAACATATATATATATATATATATATATATATAGTCAAATGAGATGTCGTTGTAAAGATTTAATTATAAGAAACATAACAGTATAATAAAATCATAGGTTAGATAAATTGTTTAGAAGAAAAATCATTTTAAACGAGGAGGTGGGAGAGATAAAAAGTTAATAGTTGGTCACGTCATATCCATTGCATGCAGCTCATCGTGTCACGTCCTTACATGCTTTGTTGCATGCTGCCATTATCTCCAGTTCTCCACCGTAAATAATTCATTCACATGCTACGTTTTGCTCGCTCTGACCGAGCGTCCGATTTTTCGTCGGGCGTCGGACGTCTAAGAAGCATTTTCGCCATCCTCTCGCTTCGTCTCCTTCTCGGACAAGCCTCCTCCACTCCCGGCCTCCCGATCGATCGCGACTAGTTCCAAGTAGAGATCATCAGCAGCAGGTGGGGGCCGACCGCCCGAGCTCCCCCTCCCTGCCGCCTGGTTCTCATCTGGCGTGGTATGCGATGAGATTTTGAGTAATTTGCACCGCTGTGACCAACTAGGGCTTTTTTTTATGATTTTTCTCTGATTCCGTTGATGGAGCGGCGCGATGTGTTGGGGTTTGGGGAGGAGCACCTTCCTTTTTACGGATGGGAAAGTAATTGCGCTATCCCCATTGCGGGATTTGCAGGCATTATCCCCATTGCGGGATTTGCGGTGTTTTTTTTTTGTTGTTGTTTTGATCATTTGTTGGTACAACTAAGAGGAAATGTGACCGCAGCAACTTGTAACAGCGACATGGTTGTCGTCCATGGACAGTGGGCTGAAGACTCGTTTGGTGGATTTTTCTCCTTCGATGAGGACGCTGCCAGGTACTACAATCCCAGTTGCTTTGGAGCAATAATATGTATTGTAGTTCACTGCAATTCTAGTTTTACTTCTTTTTTTTTCAATATAAATTGCTTGGAATAAATTGGTGTAAATGACCATACATGCAAAAATGCTTTAATCTCCAAAGGGTATTTCTGTGGAGCTTATATTAATGCATGTAAGTGGCATTTAGCCTTAAGGTCTATCACCAAGAGAAATTGATTCTAGTACATAATTAGTACCTCTTTCTCCTGTTATCTACATTTTCTGTAGTTGAAGTTTCCTCTAACTGTTGGCTGTTTGTTGGAACAAATATAACAGTGAGGATATGTCATTGGATGGTTTGGATGAGGAACTTGAAGAGCACAAGGATTATGATGTAAGTTTAATGGCCTTTGATATTTCTCCATCTCCATCTGAGTATGAGAGATAACTGTATAGTTACCATACTTTGGACCCGACGAGAGTTACCATACTTTGCTCAGTGCTCACATTAGCATGCTAGCTTCAGTCGCTTGTTTCTGAGTATGAGAAATAGATGTATAGTTACCATATGTCCTGCTGGATATAAAGTACTTATTGTGACATCCTTAGATATTATTTGATTATTTGTTCCTGTAGACACATTTATTAGTAGCCACACCTTCCAACAAAATTATGTGTGGTATTTTAAAGTAAAGAAGTTAGTAATCCTGCACCTTGTTTATTAAATACCTGAATTTAACCCTTAGCTCAATTTCAACATACAATTCCATGAAAATTCTTTTTCCATATGCAATCATATCAAATACAATATTCTTCTCTGTGTTCTCCAGGTATTGATAAGTATTCTAGCGAATGGTGAAAAACAGAGAGATATGGCAACCTTGGTTGAAGGCAACCTAGGCCATGCTGAACAGGATCTGATTCAAGTATGTGTTTCTGAAATCTAAGCATGTGTTTGTATGTCTGTACATGTGAATTGTGACTTACTTATGGCTACCTTCTATTCAGTAATTGTGTGACATATCTAAAGGGAAATGATCGCGCTATGATTACATCACTATTTGTTTTTTCACCACTGAGATAACCGAACTATGATATATTGCATATTTCAATTCCCCATTTATGATCTTTTATACATGGATAGTTGCATAGAGACATCTATGTCTTAGATATGTGTCTTTACTTCTACAGGATTATGTTGAAGATAGTGACAACCTGGTATTATTGCATGATCAGATTCATGACTGTGACATTATTTTGTCACAGATAGGATCACTTCTTACTGGATTCCAGGTATAATCTTGATTACATGTTTAGAAAGTGTATAATCAATTAAAAAAGAGTTATTTATGTTACTAACGCTAGGTTTGTGTGGTATGTTTTTGGATATATGAAGTCCTTGTGCATTTGTATGATAAAGCAGTGCTTCATTATTTTTTCAAAGATCATAAAGCTAGAATTGTTTAGTCAAAGTTGCCTCTTAAAACTGATAGCTTGTTAGTCTGGTTTACTTGGTCATAGTTGCGACACATTTACATAATCCTATTTATGGCATTACACTATATTATGGCCTAGAATACAGGGAGTCAGGAATCCAACTGTCACTAAAATACTTCTGAGTCAAATGCCATTTCTTCACGGGTTATTTCATTTTCCTTTTGCTACACTAGGATCTTCTGATTGACTTGAAAGAGTGCCATTTCTTTACGGGTTACTTAATTTTCTTTTGTTATGCTAGGAAATACAAGTTCAATGGTATCTAGAATGAGCTTGCCACTACAATAAAATCACTGCAATATGTGTTAATATTCACCTTGCAGGTGCACATTGGTTCCATTAACTCGGAACTAAGAAGTCTCCAGGAGAGATCCTTGGATATAAGTGTCAGACTAAAGAACCGCAAGGTACGAACAATCCTATATGGGCACCCTAGGACAAAATATTGTATTTCATTTGTGAAAAAACATTTGGTGTCCTGGGGGATGGCCGTCCGTATTACAAATATAGATTGAATCCAACATGTTTCGATGCTTCAAAACTTCCCAAATAAATAACGAGTATTCTAATATTTAAAAAACCTGCAAAAAATCAATTTCATATTCATCCTACACGTAAAGATCCAAAAAGATAAGTTATACTGCTAGTGTATGATAAACAATCCCAATTGATTGCTTTTTTTAATATTTCTGGGTATCTAGAGAGAATTTTACATTCAGTTTTTGTAGGTTTGTATAAATTATGTGTCTACACTCGCACATTTTTTTAGGAATTATTTAATCATTGCAACGTGCTGAATTCGATAGGGGGCCTGGGCACCCATGGGCACAAAGCTGCATTCATTAATTTGTTGAGAATAATTAGCTCAGGAATAGCTAGAATTGGCTTAGAAATTCAGTTGATCTTTTTTGCTTAGACATTGAGTAATAAACTCCCGGTTAAGCATATTTGATGAATTGATGTGGTTTAGCTTTGATGATTGTTCGCTAAATGCAATGTGCTTACTGAGCTTAAATGTACAGTTGGTTGAGACAAAGCTTGCAAAATTTGTCGAAGAGATTGTTGCTCCTCCTAGTTTGGTGACTGTTATTATCGATGGAGAGGTAAACATTGGACACATGACTTTGTTACTGTGGTTTTGCAGTATGATAGGTTCCTTTTGAATGTTGCTTGCATACCACAAGTAGAAGTAATCCCTCCGTCCTAAAATATAAGGGATTTTGGTGGGATGTGACATATCTTCCTGTCCAGATTCTTAGTACTAGGATGTGTCACATCCCACCAAAATCCCTTATATTATGGGACGGAGGGAGTAATACATAGTAAAGATAGTGTCAGTTGCATATTAAGCACACAAATATTTTGTCAAAACGTGGCATGTAGGTAATGGCTACTTGCTTTAGTTGCACACGACTGTCCAAGGAGCACAATATTAGCAACATCCCTTCAATTTCTAGCAAGATTCCATGTTATTTAGTTCTCATCAAATTATTGTAGTTCTTCCAAATTGTTGTCTGTTGTATTATTCATTTATTCTGTTGTTTTAGATATGCATTAAAACGCCAGGTACTTGTTCAAAAAGGCTTTATCCCTGAATTGTAAATATGCTAGTTCAAATGACTTGTTATTCTACTTTATTTTTTCAGGTAAATGATGGTTATGCTAAAAGTTTGGAAATTTTGAGCAAAAAGTTGAGATTTTCTAAAGTTGATCCTATGATTAATGCATCAAATTCTCTGAAGGATATTAAACCAGAACTGGAAAGGCTTCTACAAAAGGCATTATGCAAGGTTACCTCAGGAACACACTCTTGGGTTGCTTTATTGTGCCCAGAGCTAATAGAAACATGTTTGCATTCATCATAATTTATGCCTGTTATGCACTGCTTACGTTATGATGCTTCGCACTCTTTTTTCTATCTCATTTACCTTTTCAGGTGTCCGACTATCTCACTGAATTATTCTTTTCCATGAGAAAGCCTGGAACTAATATCCAGATACTGCAACAAAATATGGTTCAAAAATATAGGTATACACGATGGGAACTCTTCTTTTAGACAGACAAGTATGAATTATCTTTTGTGCTATTAACGTTGTTTCCGGTCATATGAAGAATCTCATCGACGGTCTTCAATGCTTGTCTCATACTTTTCCTTTTGATAGAACTGTGCTGTTACACCATGGAGCTTTCAAGCATTTTATCCTTTAATTATTTATGAGTCATTTTCATGCTTCAGATCTGAAACTAATGGGATCGTAGGGAAAACAATCTAAGATAAACTCATTAAACAAATTAAAACAGTACAAATGACACCTGTTGCAATCAATGCTAACATTTCTATTGTCGTAAAAAATTGTTTTTTTTAGACGGTCATATCACAGTTCCCTCTGCATTTTTTGTTTATTTACTACAGAAGCAAATTGTTGCTGAAATGGTTTCAGGTATCTCATCCTCTTTCTTAGAGAGCATGGATCCAAGGTCTACACTGATGTTCGTGCAACATATGCTGATACAATGAACAAGGTAATGCCCTGTGATTTTCCACGGCTACAGGAACGGGTAAGGAATTTGACTAGAGTTTTTCAAAAATCGAGATGTCTCTGGTGTCGGCTTGTTTTGTTAGGTACCCGGAGATCACAGATATGTTGAACAACATTACCTTAGTGGCTGCACCACTGGAAGCCTGGAAAAACTAGTTGGAGACAAACTGAGAGTTCCTTTGTTTTTCATGTTTTTTTGTGTGTGCGCATTGACTTAAAACTAAAACTTCTATGTTGGTGGTTTGCATGGCAGAACTGCAGCTAAGCCTAGCCATCACTTATTGTCCTTCTGCAGTCCCTCAATATGTTCGCTGCTCTTTTCTGCTTTGGTATCATTGTGTCAATGAAAGTGATGTAAGGAGACTTCTAAAAGTACACCGTCATCTAATCTACTAGTACGATCATAAGCCTGTTACAAGTTGGTGAATTGTTAGAACTGTGCATTCATTTGCATCACAACAACATATTGGATTAACGAGATCCTTTGGTTCTAAAATTGTAGATAATCGTGAATTCCAGCATATTAAAGAAGGATAATCAAATCAGTACTTGATGCATTACCCTTGTATCAGTGGGTAACTTGGTCATGTCTATCTGCATCTGTCAAATCCATTGGAATATATTACTAGAACTTTGTTGCATCAGTTGTTAAGTTGGTTGGTCATGATCTTTGAGTCCTTAGCTGTTTTGCATTTGCCTTCTTGTGTTTTTGTCAAGGTAGGTGCTGAGTGCACATTTTCAAGTGTACATAGAAGCATTGGAGAAGCTCAAGCTTGACATTGGCGTATCAAGTGATTTGACTGGATATGACACTAATATCATTGACCTTATATCAAGGGGAAGAGAGCATTTAAGAAATCACCGTTTCATGTTTTCTTTAGGTGAACGGGCAAGCATTTTGAAGGTACATCAATATGGTACAGTGTATGTTGATTAACAAGTTTAGCTGGATGCAGACACACGTGTTGGAATCCAAGTCAGTTTCATGTCCAATGTAAAAAAAATAGACATATGAAATACTACTCAAAATACGGAATGGGTGTCGGAAATCCGACTTGGATTCATGGTATCCTATCTAGCAAAAAACAATTTGTACAAGGGTATCTTGGTCACCTGGGTGGAATATTTTATCCTCATCTGTATTCTATTTACAGAAGCTTTATGATTTGTTTTTTCAAATGCAAATTACTGCATCCTGCTGAGCTAGGCCTCTGGGCTTTATTAAGGAGTTCTATTTATAGATCTTGTATGTCTCATTTTTCAGGAGATTGATCGACCAGGCTTGGTTCCTCATATATCTGAAGTCAATCCTATAAAATACCCATATGAAGTTATTTTTAGGAGTATACAGAAGCTTCTGATGGACACTGCTAGCTCTGAGTAGCCACTTAACTGATCTACAATCAAATACCGAGTATGGTCATATTACTAACAGTTTCCTTTTAAACATATTTTTCAGGTATCTTTTTATCAAGGCATTCTTTGGTGAAGAATCATTGTTTTATCAAGTTTTTCAAGGTAACCATTTATTGTTTATGTTTTGTTTGAATTTTCTTAATTTGTTTAGAGGAGACATTTTTTTATTTCATTAGGGGCATAAGTCTCAGTGGCTTCTTTCAAACATTAAACGTTCTGGAAACACCTTCCCACAGAACAGAACAGAATCAGTTAATCACTATATGATGAGTAATCATAAGAGTCTAAAGAAACTATATAAAGAAGTTTTGAACACAAACTATATAAAGAAGTAAACAATTTGCTATATCTGAAATACATGCAAGCCTTCATTCATTTCTCCCTGCTCTTAGGATTGATTGTCTCGGTAAGAATATTGTGCACCAAATTGCTGAAGAAATGTTCCTGTTATTTACAATGGCACATTTTCATTTTGTTTTATGTTTCCTACACACAAACAAAAAAACTGCCAAAGTAGCTTTAGTGTTTCTTTCAATTGACTAATTTCGAAACTGTGCGTCTGATGTTCATTCTGTCCTTTTGTTTGCTGTGTTTCATACTTGCATTACATTTTAACAAGAAAATTAGCATTATATGGCATGTACTATAGATGATGTGGAAAAATTACAAATCCTGCCCTGTTGTTATTTTCAGGACCTTTTAAAGTTATTAATGGACATTTGGATCATACTCTTCGAAATTATCATGACGCGGTATGCCTAATGCTCATGATCTGCATAACTAGGAAACACCAGGTATGAAGGCATTTGCAGTTTTCTCTTTTATGGATAAAGACTGAACTACTTGATAAAAAATAGTAGAAGAAGACATGCAGGATGGTCTCATGTTATGAACTTATGATGTTACTCTACCCCATCGTAATTACATTTATCCTTTGGCATCCACCTTTCCTGGTTCCTATTAGTTTGTCTTTTTTACTGAAAACCATAATCAAAACGAGATTGGGAATATAACATGGATTTGAACTTAGTATTTTGAATTGGCATAGTATTAAGATATCCACCAAGATGGAGAAAGCGAACAGATGATGATCAATTCTGTAACACTTGAAATATATTGCTTCAATATACAAATTCATTTGTATATAGTTCTGCTATTCTTTATAATTATAGGACTACATCCTTCGGACAATCAACTTGGTAGAGCAAACAGAGGACTTACATTTAATTCAACTTGTACCATTAGGCAACCAGGTAGTGCCAATTGAATGCCATTTTTGCTATGAACAAAACATTTTCTTGAAGTAACAAATTGCGACACAAACATGATACTGTTTTAGTGGCACAAACTTTAGTTGCTATAAACTCCATTTCATAAATAATGAAATCAGTGAAGCTTTTGCTGTAGGACAATGTTCCTCTTGTTCCCTGATTTCAGTTGCTAATTTACGATGCTCAACTTTTGGCAATATGTGGATTTTCTGAGAAATTAAGTGTATGGAAAATGATATAACATGAGTATCCCCTCCCCCCTCTCCCTTTTTTGCTATTTCAGTCGGTTATGTTGAACAGGCGACTTCCTTGTCTAGACGCATATTTGGATAAGGTGTGTAAGCTGTAAGGGAGCATCATTGTGTTCTGAATAACTTACTAACTCTGTTCTCAAATTTAGTTCTCTGCTGTGTTTGCTTTAGGTTCTCATCTATCTCTGGCCACGCTTTAAGACTGTTTTTGACCTGTATCTCCAAAGCTTGTACCGGTGTGATACAAAATTGTTATGGGTAGATGGCTCCCATCCACACCATATTGTAAGGTGCTATGTTGAGTTCACAGCATCCCTTATTCAACTTAATGCTGAATGCGGAGATGGTCAGGTCAGTTGAATTACATAAACATATATGATTCTGTTGTACCATTGGATCCCCCAAGCGTTCTTTTAATTTATGTTGATACAAGAACTGCGTATCCAAATATTGATAACCAAGAACTGCGATCGACCACGCATAGCGGGGGTCGTTTTGGTGCTAGGCTCCACTCTCAGTGGTTTGTGTTTGTGTGTTAGCGCGTGGTGCATGGACATGCACCTTGCACTGTCGTGTTTTTTCTTGTAACTTTTTCTGCTTCTTAATACATTTGGATGGCCTCCTTCGGCCTTCCCGACGAAAAAAAAATATTGATAACCACAATATTCATTTGATATCAAAATCGCTGATCATCAAATTTCCAATGTTACTGCTATCTTAATGAATCACATGCAATTTCTTTGTGTGTTCCTAATAAATAATAATAATAATTTTTGTTCCACCATGATCTCTTGCTGACATAAATTCTGGATTGGTTGAGAAATACCAATCCAAATATGATTCACAATGTTCTATTATGTTACTGGAATTTATTGGTTTAAGGTATTGTCTATTTTTTTTCCAGTTTTCTAGCATTGTGGACATATATGATGGCTGGCACAAGAAATCATGGCACTTGTCATTAGCTTCTTGTAGGCATGTGTACTAAAGTAGTGCAGATAGTTTGCACCAAAGCCAACCACACAATTTTTTTAGGAATGCCAAATGTCAGACAAATGGCAAACTTATTCAAGGATAAGAATTTTAGTACCTCTGATGCAATTCAGTAAAATGGATTTTGTATCATAGCCGTGGAATATCTTTTTCAGTGCAAACAGTAATTTTGGTACAGTATTTTTACTGTGCAAACAGTAGATTTTTCCAATAGCTTGTTTGGTTCTTCTATTCTTCGAAATAATCTGGATATACTCCATTTTTATATGATATTAAGTATCATATTATTTATGCAGCTTGATATGAACTTGGAACGCTTACGGCTAGCTGTTGATAATCTACTTGGTAGACTTGCTGAAAATTTTGCAAACCCCAAGACGCAACACTTGTTTCTTCTGAATAATTATGACATGACCATTTCTGTTCTGAAGGTTGGTCTCTTGCCTCTATCTTATAAATATACATGGCAATCCCTCCAGTTTTGGGGTGTTTACTGTAGCTACTAATTGCAGGAAGCTGGTGATGAAGCAAATAAACTGCAAAGCTATTTTCAAGAGAAGCTAGAAAGTAACATGATATCATTTGCGGTAAACATATCATATCATGCCATGTTTTATCTGCAACTGTTGTGTAACAGTTTATTACTATTGTATTGTTCTAGCTGGAGCGTTGTGATGGTCTATGGATGGCCCGCAGGGGCTGGTTTAAACCAGCTCCTATGGTGAAATCCCAGCTGTACTGGAACTTGGTTAGAAAACACCAAATTACTGTTGAATAGTTCCACATTGGTTGTGGAAGGGCATAGGACCTAAGATATAAGTGAGGGAGCCCCTCATCTCAATGGCTAGCTTTTGGGGTGGGAAAGACGCTTTACGATCTTACAATTGGTATCAGAGCCTAGCTAGGTTAACATCTCTGGCCCGATGGACACAGTGTGTGAAGGTCTGATGGACCGTGGGTGCCTGTTCTGCGGGGCCCGTATACCTGATGGACCGTGGGCCTGTTCTGTGCGGTCTATACACGGTGAAGGGCTGAGGGACACCAATGTTGTGAAGGGGGAGATTGTTGAATAGTCCCACATTGGTTGTGTAAGAGCAAAGGACCTAAGATATAAGTGTATACACGGTGAAGGGCTGAGGGACACCAATGTTGTGAAGGGATAAGTGTATACACGGTGAAGGGCTGAGGGACACCAATGTTGTGAAGGGGGAGATTGTTGGTTGTGTAAGGGCAAAGGACCTAAGACATAAGTGGGAGAGCCCCTCACCTTAATGGCTAGCTTTTGGGGTGGGAAAGACCCTTTACGATCCTACAATTACAACCAGCAAATAGCTGGTTATGAGTTATGACCCTTTTGTGACACTATTTCTAAGTTTCTTTTTGAAAATATTAAATATATAAATAAGAATTGATATTATAATGGATTTCATTTTCTTACATATTTTGCTTGACTACAGGATGAATTGCTTATGGAGCATTTCAAGGATTTGATAAAATTTGTGAGAAGCCGTGTCTGTAAGTTGCACAAAACTGAAGCAAGTTTATGCAAATGCTGTCATTCACAAGAATATCAAGAAAATAAAATTGTTTTTCGTTCTTTAGCTGAAGACCTTATTCTTTATACTGAATGCCCAAGCATTGCCGATGTTGAGCCAATTGTGAAGAACTTCGCCGTGACATGGAAAACTGCTCTAGAGCTCATGCACAATGAAGTTGTAACTTCTTGCAGTAACCTTTTATCTGGGATGGAGATTCTAAAAGCAGCAATGGTTCAGCTGCTCAATGACTACAACAGACTCTCAGAATGTGTGAAGATAATCCCAGGAGGATCAACTCTGAACAGGAATCTGGTTTCTATTACATCCATTTCATATGAGATGAGGAAATATTCAATAACACTCTAGTAATTGTTATGATGTCCAAGCAATTTTTGGAACAGATGAAAAACAAACAGCGCTGGTAGTTTCGATCCCTATCTTCACAAGCAAGAGAAAAGCGCAACACAAAAATATATAATTTTGAACATTCTGTGCTTTGTTTTATGGATTGTACCTTCACGGCTTCACTGAAATTTTCTGATCAAATAATACTTGACAACAATGATCTGCTCGCAGTTTACTTCTGATTATTACTTTATGGTTTTGTCTTGTCTCAATTGAAGCCATATTATGGGGTCCATCAAGTGCATTTCTGTGTTAGCTTGTATCATCCAGATACCATTCAGACGATTTTTTTGGTACCCTTGGACTTGGCATTTCAATCAAGTAATGATGGTTCACCTATCGTTGTCAATCAGTTCCGGTGAGTATGTTTTACCTTATCTTCTCTTTTTTTCCTCAGACACATTATTTTTCTTTGGATCTAAATTAAGTCCTGGGAAAGAAACAAGGGACTGTCATGGAACTGCAAAATTTGAAGCTCAAAATTTCCCATTAGCAATGGTTAATTTAAACCTTATAATCTGCTTCTACACCATATATGGTAAATTAACAAATGTAGTGGCTGTTGCTATCTTATTTTCTGTAGGAAAAAGAAATGGCTAGATTTCTTGTTGTTTACTCTGCTAATTGTTTGCTTGACGCTGTTCAATGAAGTTACTTCATTTTTTATTGTTATTCTGTTGTACAATTACACTATATGCTTGTCATCAATGATTTCTTTACTTTATTTGCAAATCCTGCGTGGGGAAGAAAACAAAGTGAGCTTGTGAAGTGTTGTGGGACAAAAGGTGATTTTGACAATAGAAAAGGGTTTATGCCTATCAAAACCTTTCATATCTGTTTCCCATCATTGAAGTTCATGCACCTAACTTATCCATTATTAGCAAAGGAAATTGGTGTTCATCAAACACATATTTTAACAAACCAGTTTAACCAACCCTTTGGCTGTATCCTTGTCCATCCTACATTTACTTTTGATCTGAATAATCTGATTCATAATACTGGACCTGTTGCTAAGTTCTATTTGACTTGCACTATATAGTTGGGCTCCATATAGTTTGTCAAATGTTCATCTACAACAACTCCCAAATGTTCAGATTAATGTAGCTAATGTCAAGTGGATTACTACCTAAGCCCTCCATTTCCTTCTCTGCAACAGACCACAATCCTGATCGATATCCTGTTCAGGACTTCAGGGAAAAAGAACACCATTCTGAAGTGAAATAGGAAGCCATGCCTCATGGCCTCATGCCCCACCCGTCTTCATCTCCCAATCTTATCCAATTATCCTGCGGCATCCTCCAAGATTTCTCTGGATCAAAAGTTGGACAGCATTGTTCTAAATGTAAAATTGTACCAGATTATCATAGTAAAACTGCAGCACACTGATACAGTTTTTTTTTCTCAGTTCAAATGCATGCAGATTGCAGAGTTAGGAACAACACAGTGCATAAACTGTTGTCTTGTCTCTGAAGCAGATTATCTGCAATTCTGCATTAAGGCTGCAACATTGGGTGATCAATTAATCGACCCCAAAGCTGAAAAATATGACTAGTTCAACAAGCTGCTATCTGAATAACATCTTACCATGCATCCTGCACTGTTTGGGTGCACTGTGCACCTACCTGTTTTCTGCGCATAGCTATCTGCTCTTTTGTTTCTGTCAGATATCATGACATCTTCCAGACATTGACATCTCTGCATGTTTTGGTTTGGTGCATTGCAGCTAGCTCAGCTTCGCATGCAGTGCAGGCGAAGACGACGGCGGCGGCCCCAGCTCTCCTCCTCCAGTGGGCGGCCGGAGCCGTCACCTCGCCGGCCGGCCCGGCCGCCCACCGCATTTCGTCAGGTACGTACCCATCGATCCCACTCCCACGTCCACTACTGCTACTACAGCTAGATAGCGTCACTTTTCTCCCAGACCGATCCTGTCTTGGCAGAAAAGACGCGAGAATTTGGGCAAAAGTGGCATGCATCTGCCGGTAGTTGCTAGCCCCAGTAGGCAGGCAATAGTGTTGTACCAGGATGATGGATAGATAGATGGTGGCATGGTAGCCGTTAGCTCGTTGATACCTGATAAGCAATTGGCACATCGCCATGACGCCATGGCTGTCGATCTGCATGGTTGATCCTTTTTTTTCTCTTCTTTTTGGTGTGTAGCTTTATTAGCTTTCATTCAAAGTGATTGGTTTTTTTTTTCTGAACTGCAAGTAGACAGTCGGCAGAAAGGGGTGGTCGGGTGGATGATCATACCAACTTAGGGGGTGTTTCTCTCAAAAACATAAGTCCGGACTTATGTTTTTGTGAGAGGGGCTAAAGTTTAGCCCCTCTCTCCCAAACAACCCTTTAGGCTATCTCGGAAACGCATGAATTTTATAGGATCTTTTGTTAGATTTTCACATAAATAAGTTTAGTTCCTACGTAAGCCAGCTCGAGATCACAGATCGCTTGGTAAATTGTTCAATTTATTAAAAATAATCAAACTGAGTTTGAAATTTTTGAAAATTTGGTTGAATTTCTACCTGCAATCAATGGTCCTAAAACAGTTTCCGTGAAAACCAGGAATTAAAAGGTGGTTCGGTTTTGTGAACCCTTCCTAGAGGATATGGTCTCCATGCAGATGGACATCTGCATAATTAAATAACTGCGTGTCTAGTGCTTGATTACTAAGTGGGGTCTTAGACATGGAGGTGAAACTTAGCACTCGATCTGCATGCAGTACGTATGAAATGGACTAGCCCAGTAGGCAGCCAAGCTGCAGGCACCAGTGCCGTTCCAGGATGTGTGATAGATGCATGGTGGCATGGTAGCCGTTAGCTCGTGATACCTGATAATCCATTGGCACATCGCCATGACGCCATGGCTGCATGCTTGACCCTTTTTTCCCCCTTTAGCAGTTCAGCTTTCATTCAAGGTGATTTTCTTTTTCTGAACTGCAAGTGGACAATCGGCAGAAAGGTTGGATGCTCATATATGTTTTTTTTTTTTGCCGGGTCGGCCGAAGGGCGACCAACCAATTTTATTAAGAATGGGGAGAAAAAACAAATTACAAATGAGAATACAACAGCATAACGATGCCGAGCTCAGACCGCGTCAGGACGCATGTTTTTTTTTTTTTGCCAGGTCAGCCGAAGGGCGACCAACCAATTTTATTAAGAATGGGGAGAAAAAACAAATTACAAATGGGAATACAACAGCATAACGATGCCGAGCTCAGACCGCGTCAGGACGCAGGCTAAAGATAAAACAGAAACAGAAAAGGTGTCGCTGAGCAACATAGGCCTCCTCTTGAAGACTTAAACACAAGATTTTCGTAGAAATTTTGTCAGATTTTGAGCAAAATAAGTTTGGCCGGTAACAGTTTGGTTGTATCACCTTGATGAATTTTATTGAAGTTTTGTCAGATCTTCACATAAATAAGTTGAGTTGCTGCGTAAGCCGGGAAAAAAATTCATGCGTTTTCACCAAGAATATCATGTATATCCTCCTTGTCCTGTCAGGTTATTAACACTTAACAGTGTGGCTACTCTAGAGCTTTCCTTCCTACTGGATATGGCTCCATGCAAATGGACATCTGCATTTTTTTAATAAAAAAATGGAGATCTGCATTGGCTGAAGAGGTAATTAAATAGTTATGTGACTAGTGCTTGATTACTACTGAGTTCATCTTATAGGTGAGGGTGAAACGTAGCACTCAATCTACAGTACGTATGAAATGGACTGGCATTTTTGTCTGCCACAACCAATCTCTTATAGCCTTCATCTTACTGCAGCAAAGCTTCATGCAAGATTCCCTTGCAAAGGCATAATTAGTGGTATGTGCTTGTGTAAGCAGACTCTTCATTTGGCCATGTAAGATACAAAATTCAGGTACAGTTAAATAACCCAGCTGTACGGTGTAATTTAGTTTTTTTTTTTCTTTAGATAATGGGCAGCGTCCAGCCTCTGCATTATAAAATGAATGTGAATACAAACGGGCAAACAAAGTACAAATAGATACATAGACTCCGCAGATTAACAAAATAATGACACAACCAGCCTAAGAATTACATCCAAATAAGTATAAGTTATTTGGATGCAATTATTACACTATAATTTAGTGGGAACTAAAATACACATTACTTATTATTACACTATATCCATAATATTGTTCATCTAGAGGCTCCTAGCAACTACTCCCGATTGGAAGATGCTCACTAATTCCCTGTTTCCTTTGCAGCCTGCAGATGCATCACTAAACATGATGGATTACAGAGCGCAGAAAGCGAAATGCTCGTCAGTTAGTGGGAGGAATGTAGAGGGTAGTGCTACCCATGTGCAGAGAACTGCTCCGACCAATTGATGACGAGTTCGTGTCACTAACAGCCTCACAGGTAATCTAATTAAGCTCATCAGTACAGTACACAGGAATTTTTCTGCTGCTGCTGCATTTGTGCGCCTTTTTTTGTTTGCTCTTAGCTTTCATGCAAGCTAGCTACTACTGCATGCACTTTAGATCATTTTAGATAGATATTTAGGTGGATGGATTAGGGTATGGGACCCATGCATTCTTCTGGATAAGCAAAAGCAAAGCAGAAACTTGCAAGAAGATAAAAGAAAAGAATAAAGATTGGGATCAGATGAAGGCGACATGTACTAGTGTAGACCTTGTGTGCTGCATTGGTGCTAGCTGCTCCAGCTTTGGGGCTCCATTGACTAGGAGAGTAGCTAGGAGACAACCCATGCACAAGTAGTTTCAGACTTTCAGTTTCTTTAACTTAATTTAATTCCTCCAGTAATTTTTCCTGTGGTGGTCAATTTTATCTGGTGGTTAAATTTCACTATGCTGACACTAGAGTAAAAAAATTAACACAATTAGTTTATAATTTCTGCCTAGCTTGGAAAAAGTAAAATTGAAACATCATAGATTTCTTTGTGAAATTATTACAGTGGTTTTATTTCTTTGTTACAGAGTTTTTTTTAGCCTAATCCAGTAATAAGACAGTGTACTGCTACAACTGCATGCTGAAAGTAAAATGACCGCAGCATGCATTCATCTGTCTTTTGCTGGCCCAGGATGAAAGTTTAGAAAACTCTGAATATATTGTGATGTGAAATTAACATTTGTACTGGGATATATTGCTGACGTTAAAGCGAGCTACTCCGACTAAAACAAATGCCCTGAATTGAAGTCAGCAAAGTCACGGTAGCTTTGTGAAATGACCATCCTTGATTGACAATCTTGCCACGATCAAGAATAATAATAATTAATACAGCAAATTCTGTCGCCCAAATCTCTATTGACAACTTGGCAGATGACATATGGTTGTTTCCCCTTTTTTTTCACTTTGATCTTTTCTGACAAGTCACTCTTTCGTGTACTCCTATTACATTTAAACTCATGGTTGTAATCAATGCAGTTGCATTCATTCTTAATTACAGGGATGACTGGTTCCATGCTGTTCAATTCACAGAATTTTCTTAAGCATCTACTCCGTAGTAGTTTTATTTCCGCACCCTGTTGTGCCACTAGGGATTATAGCTGTTTTGAGAAATTCACAGGTAAATACAACATGTACGCGTCGATCCATATTTGTGATGGATTGGCATTTGACTGACCGTCGCGAGATGACCGTAGGCTCTTTAATTGAGTAGCCGGATACGGCACCGTACATACAGGGCCGAGGTTTAAAATTTTGGATGAATTTAACTAAATTCTGACCAATTTTATGTACTCCCTCCGTCTCAGAATATAGTGCTTTAGAGTTGGACACGATTATTAAGAAAATATGTAGAATTAAATAGGATGGGGTTGTGATTGGTTGAGAAGTGGAGGTAGGTGGGAAAAGTAAATAGAGACCAAGTTTATGTACTCCCTCCATCCAGAATATAGTGTTTTAGAGTTGTACACGATTATTAAAAAAATATGTAGAATTAAATAAGAGGGGGTTGTGATTGGTTGAGAAGTGGAGGTAGGTGGGAAAAGTGAATAGTGGAGGGTTATGATTGGTTGGGAAATGAATGCTGGTGGAGAAGTTGTTATATTTTGAGATAAATTCTAAGTGCTAAAAATTGTTATATTTTAGAACGGAGAGAGTAATATTTTGGCGTTCCAAAATAACGAGCCCTAAGGGCATGTGTAAAGGAATAGCCTGGCATGCTCAAAGGTAAAGCCTAGTATATACGTCGACAAAAACAACTGATGCACCAAAAATATTTTTATTACCTTTTCTTTTTTTAATAGTTATGCAACAAAGTTTCCTTTTACCTTAGTGTTTATATTAAGCCATTGTTAAGCTTAACATTGATGTTTCTCTCTCCATTCCTATCTCTCTTCCATGTCAGTAAACTTATCTTATTAACAATCTATAAGAGCCTTGCTATTAATTTCTGTTGTGTATGCCCTTAAGATGCATCCAGCGAGAACGGGGTGATCCTTTGATATAGGTCACGTGATTACATAAAACTTGTCTTAATGCTGATCGGGTATTCGTATTTTCAGGCATTGTACAAAAAAGTCACTCTTGGTTCGGAACAATTTTTTAGACGCTAGTACGCTCCTTAATATTTAGGATAAGTCCAGCTGTCTAACTCAAAGGATTAAGGTCTCCTTTGATTTTTGAATCGTGGAAAATTTACCCGAGTCTTAAAAAATTACAAATTTATATATGCGTTCTGGATGGACCTAATAGTAGTTATCAGTACATATCGAAATCACTATTTCGTCTCTGGCTAGCTTTGTCTCAAGACTGAAAATTTAGCTAGCTAGCTAGGAGTATCAATAATTCAATATGGATAAGTACTGTACAAGTTTTTGTACGTAGTAACAATTTTATTTTGTGCTGTTTGTATGGAAATGAAAGAAAAGAAGGAACATATCACGTTTGATTTAATACCAGATTTGTCCTCCCTAAGTTTAATGGCACCCAAAATTTGGCAATCAAATTGTCGCCCTGTTTGGCAAGATATCGGATCAACGACAGATAGCAGGAGCGAAA
Organism: Oryza meridionalis; assembly: GCA_000338895.3. Taxonomy (NCBI): domain Eukaryota; kingdom Viridiplantae; phylum Streptophyta; class Magnoliopsida; order Poales; family Poaceae; genus Oryza; species Oryza meridionalis. The sequence goes on from CM002533.2 coordinate 19,342,835, forward strand.
TCAGTGTTGCAAAATCTGGCAACGAACCTAATGATGATCCAATCCCAATCAGTGAATGCTAATTAAATCTTGATTTTGACAAGCATAAACAAAAGTTAGCAGCAATTGAAACACCCAAAATCTCCAAATTTCCAAAATTACTTAATAATCATTTTTCTCCACAAAATGAACAGCAATTCAAACACCCAAACCTCAAAATTTCCAGAATTACTTTACAAACATTTTTCATATATGGCAAAAATAAATGGATCGAAAAATGAGCCGACTTATCACCACTCTCCCCTTATATAAGCGCCTCTCCCCTTTGCTTTGCTCTCTACCCCCACCGCCACTGACCCAACCACACGCAGCTCGCCATGAAGCGCTTCTTGCTCACCGCGGCTGCGGCGGCGGCGGCGGCCGTCGCCGTCGCCATCGTCGTGGTCACGTCGGCGGCGGCCTCGTACGACTCCCCCGCGTCTCTCCCCGCCGGCGTCCTCTCGTCGCCTTCCTTCTTGTGGATCGCCGCGAACGTTATCGTCGTCTGGCTCGTCTCGTCTTACCGTGGCCACACGGCCGCCGGCGACGGCGACGGCGAAGCCGTGTCCGCCGCCGGCGGAGACGTGGATATGGGGATGTACACGGCGTCGTCGTCGTCGGGGCATGAACATGACGACGTGTTTGCTGCGGCGGCGGTGGCGGTTGCGGCCGACCTCGTCGTCGTCGCTGCGGCGCCGGTGGTGGCGACGACGACGACGACGATGATGGCGACGGTGGCGAAGAAGAAGCCGTCGCGAGAGGCGAGAGCGGCGAAGAGGAGCACCACCGACCGCCCGCGTGCCCGCAAGGCGGCGGCGTCGGCGGCCGGCGGGGAGACGACGCCGGCCAGACCGGGCGACTGCAGCCCGCGCGACGTCAGCAAGGCGTTGGCCGGCGTGGTACCGCAGATGCCGAGAGGCGCCGCACTCATGGACGTCGTCGACGTCAAGACGCCGATCCTCGTCGAGGAGGAATGGCTAACCTGGGACCTCGCCGCCACGGCGGCGGAGGCCACGGCGAAGCCGGACGTCAAGAAGTCCGTCGTCGAGGAGGAATGGCCGGACTGGGCCTTCTTCGTCGACGACGCCAAGAATCCCCTCGTCGGGGAGGAAGAATGGTCGGCGTGGGTCCTCGCTTGCACGGAGGAGGCCAAGCCGGCCGTCGTCGAGAAGAAGCCCGTCGTCGCCGACGAGCCATGGCTGAGCAGCTGGACCATCGCCGCCACGGACGTCAAGATGGCCGTCAAGAAGCCCGTCGTCGTCGACGATCCATGGCGACCACCACCAAGCAGCTGGACCATCGAAGCCCCCGCCGATCGCGACAAGTGGGCAATCACGCTCGCCACCGACTTCTCCAGGCCCAAGCCTGACGTCGTCGCCGGCGACGACGACGACGACGTGTCCATGGACTCGATGTGGCAGACCATCCTCCAGAGCGGCCGTGCGCGGCCGGTGACCGTGCCGAAGAGCGAGACGTGGGCCACCACCGACGAGCCGCCGAGGCGCCGGGAGCGCGCCGCGGCGGCGGCCGTGGCGCGGCGAGAGATACGCAAGTCGGCGACGGCGACCAATATGACCCCGCCGCCGTCGCCGCCGCACGTGCGGGCGCCGCCGGCGCCGGCCAGGCGGCCGTGGCGCACCAGGGACGTGCTCCCGGCGATGCCCAACGACGAGCTGATGCGCCGCGCCGAGAGCCTCATCCGTCGGCACCACGAGCAGCTGCGCCTGCAGCGGCAGGAGTCCGAGCAGCGCCAGGCCCTGGAGCTGCAGCGCCGCCGCCCGCTCATCCGCGTGTAAGTCCGGCGCCGCCGCCGCCGCCGCCGCTCGCCGCCGGCGACGATGCATGCATGCATGCAAGGCGGCAGTAGTAAAAGCTTAGGTAGCTACGAGTGTGCAGCAGGGAGGACGTGGCCATGGTTGTGTGTGCAGCGGTTTGATGCACTGGCCACATAGACCTTGATCCTCCAATAATTAGTAGGTTAATTAGAGTAATTAGGCTTCAAAAAGATTTAGATTTAGGTTTGATCTGCATGACTGCATGCATGCAAGATTATGCTTGCATTTTGAGTGCCTTGATGATCTCTGCATAGGGGATTAATATAACTCGATCTCTATGAATGGAGAGGTAATTAAGAGCACTTGTTTTTTGAAAAAAAGTAATTGTTTTGTGTTTGTGATCATGCTGTATTGCTAGGGAAACTGTTTCGAACCTTTAAGGGGTTGTTCTCTCGTTTATCTATAACCCATCTAAATTATTATGAAAAATTCTAAAGAAAATGCATGGTAGCATTTATACAGCATATAAATACCACTCCACAAAATCAATTCACATTCAGATATAAAATGACAAATTCAATCGATCAATAGTAGTGGTACTATTCATACCTTATTTTTAATATGTAAGTCAAGTTTGGACTTGATTTTTTGTGAAATGCTACTATACTCTATATTGTTAATTTCTTTATAACTATTTATTTATATTAAATTTAAAAGAAAAAGATACACAAGAGGATATCCTTTCGATGGATTAGAATCCATCCTCCTTTTTACAATGGATAAACCGGTCGCTGCAAAGATACACAAAGCTATAACCAATTATTATAGGTAAATGTGCGACAGTTTAATGAGTATATGCATCTGCCTTCTCAACAATAGTTGGTTGCCTGTATCATACTAGCATTGCATGACTATTTTTGTGTTTATTTGACTAGTAACATGTTGCTGTTATCATGGTCGTTGCTGTCGTTTCCCACTTGCAATCAGGGAAAACTGGGAAGGGGGAAAAGGCAGGCTGTAATGTATTCTGAACCTATCAGAAAATACCGTACACATTTTATTGGCATGTCCGTACTTTACAAAATTATAATTATAAGGGAACATTTTACACTCGATCATGGAGCTATTGAAACAATTAATTTGCCTTATATATATGCCTCAAATCCTGGTATTTCTATAATAAAAAAAATTCTTTACATTCAATGAAACCCAGTAAAATAAACTAGGTGGGATTACAAGCTTGCATAATTCATTATGCTATATATTCATTACTGATCACAGCAGTGCTAGTATCCACATTCTGTAATTTATCCTAGTAATCTACTCCTACCAAATATAAAAACCACATTAACTGAAGAGACCATGCTTTGGAATGCAGGATTTTCAAATAAAATAGTTGTATTAGATTCTATATATATATATATATGTATATATATGTATATATGTATATATGTATATATATACTACCTATTTTTAAAATATATTTTTTAGCAATACGCAAGGAGCGCATTTTTATTAGAAGAAATAAAGTTATTTACAATCTAAAAGGAAAAACAAGCAGCGGACATATTACAGGATGAGGGCAACTAATGGAAACTTAAGCCAATTCTCGCCAAAGAAGATGGCGACAGTGAGCAACGAAGGTTTTACAAGAGCAGCGCCGGCATCGCCGAGTTGGCTAGGCGCTAGAGCTCCGCTTCAGCCGCCATCACCCTGGCAATCTCCGGCCAAGCTTTGTGTTGATGGTTAAAAATGCGATTGTTCCTTTTCTTCCATATTGTCCAAGCCACCAACGTTGCAATGGTGTCGAAACCTCTTCGTTGCGATTTGACCAACTTCTCTTGAGTGTCTCAGAGCCAATGAAGGAAGGAGGATTTGTTCATTGGCAAGTAGACCTGCAACCCAATAGCTCCAAGAGCCATACACCATAACTGGCGAGATTCGGGGCAAGTGACCAAAATGTGATCGATTGTTCCGTCGCTCTGATCACAGAGAACGCACTGGTCTGGGTGCTGCAGGCCACGCTTGCGGAGACAATCTACAGTCTAGCATCTGTTAAGTGGGACTAACCATATGAAGTAACGGCAGCGAGGAGGTGCCATCGTGTTCCATACCGATGCGTTCTGGAACTGGATTCTTCCTAGGAAGAGGGCTTGATATGCTGATTTGGAGGTAAATTCTCCTGAGTTGCTCCATTTCCAGGAAATAGCGTCCGGCTGGTCTGAAAGCTCCACAGACAAAACAATGGTCCAGAGGTGGAGATACTCAGGGATCGCCTGCATTCCTAGAGCTCTGGAGATATCCCGAATCCATCTTCTGTCGACTAGTGCTTCGGCGACCATCTGACGCTTCTTGGCGCGTGGCAGAATGCAGTTAAAAACCGTCGGTGCCAGCTATTTGATGAAGGATCCTTCAATCTAGTCGTCGACCCAGATATATTTCTTTTTAAAATATATAAGCTGTTGACTTTTAGACATCACGTTTAACTATTCATGTTATTAAAAAATTTATACAAATACGAAAAATATAAGCCAGGTAAAGCACCTTCAATAGTAAAACAAGTCGCAACAAAATTTTTATATATAGTCTTTTTAAATAAGATGAATCATCAAATATCATGTTCAAAAGAAAACAATAGTAAGCTTATTAAAGAAAATGAAACAATAACATATATTTAGAAACAGAATAGTAGAAAAATCCAAACATGTCCTAATTCTTAGTACTAATAAAACCAAAAACACACACACACATCTCTATAGTTCTGAAGCTAATCAAGCAGTGACACTCTAGTGTGACTTGTTTACTCAGTCACTTCTGCATGTACTACCTATAGAAGCTATACAAGAGAACTGCATTTCAGCTATTCGTTTGCATAACAGTCAATCAATCAGTAGGATTAGATCAATCAATCAATCGTTTAATGAAGCTTCTCCTTTTCACCTTTCGATGTGTCGGGTGGGGGAAACACAAAAGAGAGGAGTAACGGATGAGATCGCAGGGTTGGTGCAGATCATAATCATAGGCTTGGCACCTAGGAGTAGTAGGGCAACCAGCAAGGCCTAAAGAGTGATACAATGGCTTGTTCCATCAGGTTTTCTTGGCTGTGTTTAGTTCCTTTCAAAGTTGTAAGTTTGGGTTGAAATTGGTACGATGTGACTAAAAAGTTATGTGTGTATGACAGGTTGATGTGATGGAAAAAATAGAAAGTTTGCATCTAAAGTTTGGATCTGAACACAGCCCTTATATCCAAGCCAGTCAGCCACCTATGTGTTGATAATGCTGCTGCTCTAGTGATTCTCTGCTAGTAGAAAACCTACCATTGTCTCGACAACTTGTCTAAGGAAGCGACAAAAAGAACCCTCTTCTTCTTATGCTCTTTGTTGTTCTTTATTTGGTATATCTTTTTTCACTTCGTAACTCAGAAACTTTATTGGTTTTCTACATAAGTCAAATTCGTTCGGATAGAAAGGGATCAAGAGAATACAGTTCCCTTGCATTCCTTACAAGGGATGTGGCTTCTTTGTTTCCTACTCCCTTCGTCCTAATATAGATGCAATCTAATACAAATGTGGCATACCATAAAACTACGAATTTATCCTAGATATGTTAAATCTATACTATGTTACACTTATATTAGAACGAAGAGGGTAGATATCATTGTTTTATTGGTTGAAGGTTTTCTAATGGGCCCTCACATCGCGCACTGTCTCATGCAAATGGTGTTATATCCTGTACTCTTGTCTAATACTATAACTAATAATTGGAAACACCATCATTTAATCTGGTTAACTGAATTAAGACGCCAAACAAATAAGATTGGTGACGGGAAAAACGGTGATGGTAATAGGAAATCAAAATAGGGAAGTCGCACCCCTTAGGAGGCCTTGATTGCGTGGAATGTCGGAAATTTTGTGCATTGCTATGAAATTAAATTGTTTGGGATGCTATTTTCAAGAGAAGAGCCTTTGATGATTCATTTTCAATTGATTATGCTTGTTTTAGAGAATAAGAATTTCATAGTGAATGGAAAATATTTTTCTGGTTTTTTTTCTAGAGAAACTAATGTGCTTCTTGTAAAGTTCTTGAGTTCCAAATGATGCCCTAGTCTTTCTGGCGAATACTTATCGGTCTTGACCTTACATAGATGAACTTTGACCATTTCAAAGTGAATAGGTTTAAGTGTAAGTTAAAATATTTTTTATTACAAATCTAATGGTATTACTTTGATGCTAAATAATTAGATTATTTCAAAGATATTGTTGGTCAAATCAAAGCTAAGGAACTTAGTCAAAATCGAAAATTATTTTTGAACGGAGAGAGTAATAAGTTCCCCTTCGTCTCCTCAACACGACATTCTTGCCATGAAATTATTCGTTTAAAAATTCTGTTATCAAATACACACCCCTTCAGTGTGTCATTAGGATATTATTAACGCAAACTACTGCATCAATGCCAGTATTTAAAAAAACAACTATGAATATAATGCCGCCAGTTTCTGCCCGGCGAATGCCGCCAGTTTCTCCATTTGTAAAAAAGAATGAATTTCTAAGGATGAATATAGACAATTACTTATCCATATTCATCCCTAAAAATTAGTGTGTGTTTGTTTTACGGAGAATGTATTTTAGAGAACTGGGAGTATGTATCACCTACCTGATCAGAGTGGAGTTCACAATCAGCTGCGATGCATGTGAAGGAATCCTACCTTTGTTTGCACAACGATGTTTACATGGTTGTCTATATAAAGAGAGAAAAGATAAAAATGCAGAGGTGATTAGGATTCTTGCTGGCACGCCAAATGAATATTCCCCTGAAGATATTACCCTGTCTCATTGGAAGATATTTTCAGATATTTTGTGCAATATACTACTCAACAACTTGCACAGCACCGACATATTCGTGCTACAGCTATTGTTCTTTTTTTCTCTCTTTTATGCCGCTCCCATCTGAACTTGACTGCCAAAAACCAATTTTGGTATCAGTTTAAAGTTTCGGAGAAAAGAAAGGAATTATGATTGAGATGTTCTTTTATTTAACATTATGTCAGAACCGCTACAACACCATCGTTTGCCTTTTGGCTTATAAGCCGCAACCAAAATCTGAATTTTGAAGCCTAATTTTAGAATTGATTTTAAGGCTCTTTTATCGTGGTTTATTTTCTAGCATTGATTTTTAAATCACTAAGAACACAAATATAAAAGTTTTATTCTGATAAGCCGTTTTGGCCAAGTCACTAGCATTCAAGTGTGCATATTTTTATACAAGTAATCAGAAACAGAAAATTAAGTCTCAGTTGTCAAGTTTTATGTCTTGCTAACACCAAGCCTGCATCACTTTCTGTGATGCTGTTTAGATAAAACAGTAGCACTTTGAGTGATCGAACTTTATACAGTAGAGTATCTATTTGACATCAGAACACCATAAAGAAAAAGGGAAAAGATCCGAAAAAGGAATCAGTATGGTACAGAATCACAGATCATGCTGCCATTTTATTACCACCATGCAAAAACTCATTCTGAACAAATAAAGAAGTGGGTAAATCATATACTATGGCTGTGTGTAGTTCACACTGAAGTTTGGAAGTTTGGTTGAAATTGGTACGATGTGATAGAAAAGTTGTGTATGTATGAAAGGTTTGATGTGATGAAAAGTTGAAAGTTTGGAAAAAAAAACTTTGGAACTAAATAGGGCCTATGTAAGTGTAAGAATTTGTTTACACAGTTGATAAAAATAATGAAAAATCACTGTTCTTGGCTAGCTCAAGCCACCTCAGACGAATGAAGAGGGTAACTTAAAAGCTGCACTAAACTCCTTTACTTTGCTGTCAAGTAAGCAATCTAATGTTAGAAATTGTACAGGTGGAGGAAGCACTCCAATTAATCTGGATTCTGATTTCTGAAACCACAAGATGAGACATTAGTTTAGCTTAAAAGTGGTTGTTACCATGGAGTGTGAGTGGCAGACACTGATGTGGATGCATCCTCCAATCTCACAAAAAAGATCCTTTTTGTTTGACAGTTAAAATAATTTCACTCCTCCTCCAAAATAAATAATCTTACTCCTCTCATTTTCCTCTAACCAAAAAAAAGGAAGATCTCACTCTGGAATGGATTGTCTGAAGCTTGTCAGCAGTAAAGGGCACTCTGATGTGGAAGTGTGTAACCATTAAGTTACATTTATCCCCTTCTCTTGAAAACTTAGTCTTTCTTGACCTTGGCCACTAATTACTACTACATTTTTAAAGTTGACTGTTGACTCCATGCTGCCACTAAAGCCTTGTGATGGTAACACCTATTTGGATGACAGAAAAAAAAAATTACCTTTTATTTTCATCCTTGTCTATTAGGGTCACTTGTGATTTGTGAGTAGTGACAAGCCTTGTGGTTGTCACTCTGCCAGCAATACTTTGTTTGGTGCTAATCCAGTCAGGTCACTTACTGACTTGGATCAGTCAGGTTATTTACTGATTTTAGTCACATGTTACCGTGCACTACTGGCAGTAGAAACTGTAGTCTTATTGGTCTCCCTCCTCCCATTTTCAAAGTGTCTCTCTTGCTGATAGCAAAAGGTTAGCTAAGTGGTCCAATAGCACACTCGCAGTCATGCATGCATGAGACCATAATGTACTACCGTTTGGTATTTGTATGCTACTAATTTTCAGGTGACAACTACAAATCTTTGCTAGATTTCTGAACCACAGAAATTACTGTTGTAATTTTATTTTATATAATGGAGTATTGTTGGGATTGATCATCTGAGACCTAAACTCAGTAAATAACTGAACAATCTGTCATGATATATGCAAACTGGTGAGACTATGGGACATGAAGCCCATGAATATGTCCCAAAACAACCATCTCGCGGACGATGTGAATATCGAATTCAATATTCTTCGTACGATGATAATGAACCGGATTGGCTGTCATATAAGACGATGGTGGCCGAAGTAATGAAGCTTCTGAAGAAGCTACTGTAGCCAACAGTACTCGGCGATAGCATGAGCAACAGCACAGTATTCCACCTCAGCATTTTTTTTTATTTTAGAGAAGGGTTTTTTTTTTTTACCCGGCCTCTACATCCAACTGGATATATGCGGCCATTGAAATAGGGAACTTAGCCCTGCAAACAACCCAATCTGAAATTCGTTTCTATGGAGATTTGAACTTAGGACCTTAGGATACTACTCAGGTCACTACAACCACTACGCTATATGCGATGATGTTCTAATACTTAGATGATCAGAGACCAAGTTATCACAAAAAAAAAAGATGTAGTAGCATGATGTTCTAACGGTTAGATGTTTTCAGAGACCAAATTATCGTCAAAAAAGATGTAGTAGCCTGACGTGGAGCGACGAGAATCCAAACAGCCAGCCCAGAATGCATCTTATTACTGAAAAATAAGAGAAACATCCAGTAGTTTTCCGGCTAGCTTCACAAGGTGGTGGGGTCGACCTAGGTTCGAAGCCTCACCCCTTCTAATTATTTGATATTAGGTCATTCCCTAATATTCGTGTTTTTTTATTACTGAAAAATAAGACCCTGTTTAGATCAGGAGCTAAAGTTTTAGTACCTGTCATATCGGATGTTTGGACACTAATTAGAAGTATTAAAGATAGACTAATGATAAAACTCATTACATAACCCTGGACTAATACACGAGACAAATCTATTAAGCCTAATTAATCCATAATTAGCCCATGTGATGCTACAATAAATATGTGCTAATTATGGATTAATTAGACTTAAAAAAATTTGTCTCGCGAATTAGCACTCATTAATACAATTAGTTTTGTAATTAGTCGATGTTTAATACTCCAAATTAGCGTCAAACATCCGATGTGACAACAACTAAAGTTTTACTTTAGTCCTGTATTCAAATACCACCTAAATACAATGCATATATCTTACAATACTTTATACTCTTTTTGACAAGTGAAAGATCCTCCATCTCACTCCTTATTTGATTGGTCCAACTATGTATAGAACAAAGGTTACTCACACGTCAGAAAATATTATTTTCTAATCACTTCTCAAAATCATGGATGAGCAGGCAGATTACGCTGTCTGTATTGAGACAACGAAATAATTAACAAGATTATGTGATCTTACATGTTGTTGACTTAATAGATAAATATTCAAGGATAAATGTTCTGATAAATAATTCGAATAATATCCTAATAATCACTGGTTCAGCATGTCGGTTCACGGTATATAGCCGATCTGGCAATCCATAAAAAAAAAAATCAGACCAAAGCATCAAATTCCCAGAACCTGAACTATCAAAATCATTTGGGGCTACATCAACAGCAATGCTTGAGCTTTGCTCAGTGACTCTCTGATAAATTTTGCCTGAATTTTCCACTGTAATAATAGCACAATTAGTCAAGCAGATAAGCAAACTGGCTGGTCGGTGCCAAATGGGCATTAATTCTTGGACTATCATGAGATGATGATAGTGAGAGTATTTGAGCAACCTAGATTAAATGTACGGCACAAAATTTGGGCTTTTGATCCGTGCATACCTCCTCTTGGCGGTAAATTACTCTCATATCGCTATACAACACATGTTTCTGAGGTTAATCAAAAAATTACTCCTTCCTATCCAGTCACTAATAGCACTCCCAACGTCATATACTAATTTCAGGAAAGGTATATTTATCCATCGGTTTTCACTTTTGGGTGCATGGATGTTAAATTGTTAATGGTGAAACCAGGTTGATAGTGGCGTATTGAGAATTTTGGGTATAGGTGATCAACACACGTATTTTTTCAAAAAATACTATAAATGTAACATATCAATATACAATACATATAAATATAGAATTAACCAAAAGTGTATCGTGATATATTAAATTAAGGGACAGTCCCTTAAATTAATAAGTGAATTTTCTTTTTTTTCTTCTTTTCACGGGAGGGTGTTTTCTCTTTTTCTTTTACCATACTTATCCTTGGGGTTTTTATTTCCACGGCCCACGTAGACCACCTCTACATCCACCCATGGTTGATAGGAATCATGTCTAATTAACCGAGGGACAAGGAAAAAAAGCTCTTTTTCTTTTGAAAAATCAGTTGAACTGTTCTTTTCTGATTAAGATATAGATTTTATCTTGATTTTCGTTAACACGTTTTTCAAAAAGCTAAACGGTACATTTCATGTAAAAACATTCTATGCAAAGTTGCTTTTAAATATCGGATAAATCTATTTTTCAAGTTTGAAATAATTATAACTCAATTAATCTGGTTTTATGTGTCCGTAAATCTGAAGTGAATTCAAACGTACTGGAGAGATCAATAGATGAATGAAGCTAATCTACTGGCTCTGTTCAGACATGGATTCAGATCTTGTGAGGGGGACATGCTGCCTATGACCGGTTAGCACATCTTACAAGCTCCAAACTCCAACTTGCACGGCAGACAGCTCCACAATGGATTCATTATGTACTCCCAAAACTTGAAAATTAGTGGCATGTGATTCATGATGGTTTTTAGTCTTTGGATTATGAATTAATTACATATGCTGCAAGGTAGATTTAAACTGGTTAATTAGCAAACCAAGTCAAACAAGCTCCATATTTGTTTATCTGAAGTCATATGGTTTTGAGTTTTGACACACATCATTTGCGAGGTGTAGATAATTGCATTCAATTGACCATTTAGTAAGGGGAAAAAACTGAATAAACTAATGCTGGGGATTTACTGTCCATTCTGAACAGGAACTAACCATCTCATTCTGACTATCCTATGCAATTTACACCTATAAACTTTGTCGATTAGAATTAGAAGTAGTGGTTTGTACCTAAACACATGCAATTACCTAACTGTTGCTGCTTGATCATCTTACTTATAATTTACTAGTTTGATTACTCCATGAAACACCAATCCAACTAACTAGGGAGACACTGAGAATCCCATCATAGTGCTAGTGGACAATGGAACATGGATGCTGATGTGCAGACTTATTCTACTACTGTTCTTGGACAATTGGTGCTTAGGTTGGACATCTGTTCATCAGGTCGCCTGCACGAGGTCAGAGAAGACCAACGACATGCAGAGTGAAGTCACCTGAACCGTCAGCATAATGCCGTCATATGCATTGAGGATTTGACATTGTTAGTACTACAATCTGTACCTTGGGCTGGTACTTTCAGAGAAATAAACTTCACGTACGGTATGCCATGTCAGCTCAGAGATCTTCTTCTTGTTCCTGGAGCGCAAATTTGGATTAACAATTCCATTTCCATAATATTTATATTAGCAATGGTAGTATTTTTAAGACAAAGATGCGAATCTTTTGCATATTCTCGAAAAAGAATACTCTGTGTTAACAATGGTTGCAGATTGTTAGTTTTATTGGAGAATCTAAAGAAGAAAATCAGAATCAAATATCTTAGGAAATGAATCAAACATTGTATGGCAAGGTTACGATTTATATCTGAACTGGAATGAAATGAAACTACAAATTGCAGATATGTTCAGTAAAGTTAAAAGCAACAAAGACTCTTGTTGTTTAGTTTAATCATTGATTTCTTGGCACCATGATTCAAACCTGTAATTGCTAGGTATTTGCTTTGCCGTGTGCGTGGCCCTTGACTTGACAACAATAGATGTATAATTGCTACGTTTCAGCACATTAACAGTTGAGATTATACTATATTTCATTTCATTGGCAAGTCAAGCAAGAAAGCCCCTTTGGGGTCAAGGCTGTTATTAGTAGACTATTAGTACCAGCTAGGATGTTTATCTACTACGAACCTGACAATTGTTTCTTTTTAACTGATGAAACTGTCATGTTCATCTTCAGTAGAAAAAAGTGACAAAAGTTCCTGTGGTAAATACTAATATGATTTCACTAAAACTGGTCTTTCACTTTTCTCGCGAACGCACAGAAGAATTGCATGTCTTTGTATTAAGTAGGAAACTGATCTTTCACATATGTTGCATTTGGGCACTGGACAGCTTAGTTTGCCGTGGAAACCATATTCAGCTTGAATCATTTTGTGTTAATAACTGGCTGTAATCTCGCAGTGCAGACTGCAGAACTACTGAAAATTACGCAGAATTCTTGAATAATTTTCAGTATTTGCCAAAATACAGATCAGAGTGACGGCAACAACGATTACTCTGCTGACGTTTTTAAGAATTCGTACCAAAAGATCAGAAGGTACTACTTACCTGTCGACTCAGCAGCAAACATGGTCAAATTGAAAAATTCAGGCCGGCATGCATTTCAGTCTCAAATCATTACGACGATATATATTAAAATTCAAACATACTCCGAGTAATAAACTACTAATAAACCGATAAATTAATTGGTTAGTTAGATCTTCCATAGAGTAGACGATGTGATTGAATATTTGAATCTTTCAACGGTTACATGATTACATGGCCTGAATTTTCTGAAACTGGAATGGTTGTTTAGAAAACAATGGGGTATGGCTGCCTCCTTCCTGGAAATCTTAAGCTTGCCGGTTGAAAACGATATGGATAGCGTGTGCTTGCTCAATTGTGTAAGGTTTTTTTTTTTAGACTGGTTCAATTGTGCAAGTTGAGAAGCTAGATTGCTTCATTTGTCTAATCTAAGCCATTTCAGACGCCATCTTCTGATGAGTGAGCAGCGGGAGCTGATGCTGATGGCCGGTTTAAATTCGTACTAGTTTGGTAAAATATCATCATTGTGTGTCAATGGCATGTGGGACAATTTGTAGTAGTTTGTCAAACTACAATTCAAGCAATGGTATTTTGTCAATAATCTCAAATAGAAATGTGTTCCATCAGCATATGCTCCCAAATCTGCCCATTCTAAATTTCGGAGGAGCACATAACTGACAGAAGAACTAGAAATAGAATTTTTGCCTCACAGGGGCACCGTTGAAACAAAACCACGTTTTATATGGGCCTTGAAGAGGTAACTGTGTTTCTGGATTGGGCCTTCATGAGGAATCCAGCAAATCCGAAAGCTTAGCCCATTTAAGCCCACTTTGGAAATAACTGCTAGATTCGAGCCCACTTGTCCCAAAAGATTGGTTTGCAGGCCTGGCCTATCCATGATGGAATTTCGCGAAAACCAGGCGGTTTTCGTGAAACCGCTAGATCTCGGTTTGTGAAACCAGTTTTTGTATGGTGTTGATTGAAAGTCGTCGGTGAGGAGCGGTTTTTACTTCAAAATCAAAAAGTTAAACCCTGAGTACAACTACAAAAAAAAGTTCCATTTTACAATATTTGAGTTTCAGATTAGTGCTCAAAGTCTCAGATTAGTCCTGCAGTCTGCAGTGCAGTGACCCTCTATGCTGCAGCTGCAAAGCATCTGTTAGTATGCTGCAGTCTGGATTGACCCCCTCTAAAGTATCGAGCAAATCTTGAAACCTTACCTTTGCTAATCTCAACTGCAAGACTGAAAATTTGAAAGGCCTGCAAAGAAAGCCTTTATCACTTACTTCTCTGATGAAAAGATTGTTGTGGAGATCTCAACTGTCCATGATGGCACAAAAGTTATTTTTTTCCAAATTTTAGGCATTCAATTTCAAAACCTGCTTGCATCTGCATTAAACCCTCCATGCTGCAGCTGCAAAGCATCTGTCAGTTAGTTTCAGTTTCAGGCTTCAGACCAAGATGAACATGGCCACTGCTGCATGCGACGATCACAGCGTCAGATCAAGATTAGCTAACTCCAGAAAATGTTTCAGTTTCAGCTTGCTGCATGAAAGAGTGATGATCAATGCTGAACAGTACAATTACTGATAGCGTCCCGGATTCACTGCAGGTTTGCGGAAAGCAACAGTATCTGTATAGCAGAGAAAACGGCAGAGAAGAAAACAACACTCGTACCGCTGCGGTAACACGGACACACACATGAAGACAGCAGCTTACAGTACTCCTAACTGTTACTATGTCCGGAGACTGGTCAGTTCTCACAACGATATACTAGCTCTGTCTCAACAGCCTCGTATATTAAAAAAGGAAAATTTTGCTATAGGACACTGTTTATGTGTGGTTTTAGCTTTAGGACACTGGCCAAACTTATTTTTGGGGGGAAACATTCCATAAACATCGCGTCGATTAAAATAATAATTTCTGGTTGAAAAAGAAAGAGAAATCAAATGAAATGTCAAAAATATGCTTTGGACCATATGTCAGCACTGCTATCTTTCTTCTCTCTCAATCCCCTCCTTCCAACACCGCAACGCATGCCACCGCATCGGAATCCCGCGTCAAAGCTCGCCGTGGCCTCGGAACTCCTCCTCCACGCCCCAGTCCCCAGGCGATGCGGACGACGACGACAGGGAACGGCGACGGCGGCACCGCTCCAAATCCGACCGGCACAGCTTCGGCGACACCGCCCTCGTCGCTCTCGTCCCACGACCGACCTTCTTAGACCTGCTCCGTCGTGGGCAGCGCGCGCCCTTCCTTACTCTGCTCCGCCGCGTTGTGGCGCACGCTAGCCTCACCGTCTCACTCATCGTCTCGAGCTCGTCGCCGCGGAGGAGATGGTGAGGCGGGAGCGGCCGCCGCAGCGCTCACGGCAGGAGCGGCGGAGGACGGCGAGGAGGAGAGCCGTGTCGTCGTTGCCAACTGCGGCCACTCCCGCGGCGGAGGACGACGAGGACGGCGGGAGCGGCCGCCGCAGCGCTCGCGATGGGAGCGGCGAAGGACGACGAGGACGTGGCGAAGTGGCACGGGGCGGCGTCAGTCGCCGGGGCTCGAGCTCGTCGCGGCGGAGGAGATGGCGAGGACGACGGGAGCGGCCACCGCGGCGCTCGCGGCGGGAGCTGCGGAGGACGGCGAGGAGGAGAGCCGCGTCGTCATCGCCAACTGCGGCCACTCCAACGGCGGAATGTCTCCATGGTGCTCGACACCGGCTTCACCTCCGCCGCCATCCGCGACGTCAACCTGTACCGCGCCGAGCCCTGGGACCTCCTGCCGCCGCGGCGGTGCTTGCGTGCGTGCGTTCGCTTTGATCGATGTGTCGTCGTCGTCGATGTGTGCAGGTGAGACGGCGGACGGAGTCGAGGAGTAGGAGGAGCGGTGCGGCTACTTCTTCTGCACAAGGAGCTTCAGGTGGCCGTCGGGAACGAGGACGAACAGGGCCACGACGGCATGAACAGGAGCACCCTCTCCTTCATCTCCAAGGCGCGTGACATGTGAGAGAGAAGAGAGATAGTAGTGCTGACACGTGGGCCCAAGGTCATTTTTGACATTACACGTGATTTCTCTCTCATTTTCAATCGAAAATTATTATTCTAATCGGCGCGGTGTCCACTGGCAAATTACCACATTTATGAAGTGTTTTTCCTCAAAAGTGAGTTTGGACAGTGTCCTATGGCTAAAACCATATATAAGCTGTCCTGTAGCAAAATTTTTCATTAAAAAATGGAGGGAGTTATGTTTTTTAGATGATACTTGACCAATCATTTTATCTAAAATATTATGTATGTACCATTTTGTGACTTGTTTTATCACTAGAGATATATATTAATTTTTTAAATAAGACGAAGGATTAAATATCATATTAAAAGTCAATAAGTTTTTAAATTTAAAAACGGAGCGAGTATGTGCTGACGCCACTGTCCATGTTGGTACATGGTAGTTACTACAGTTGGCTGGTTATGAAAGGCTCTGTTTAGGTTCTAACTTTTTTTATTTGAACTTTTCATTTTTCTGTCACATCGAACTTTTCTACACATATAAACTTCTAATTTTTCTGTTATATCATTTAATTTCTTTAAACTTTTAATTTTCGCATAAAACTAAACACGGGCAAAGTCTCTTTTTCATCCTGAAGCAACAGTATTTCTGTAACTGTCAATCACACAACACTACTGCTGATGATAAGTTCATGCAGACTTGCAGATTGAATCTTTTTTTTTCCCTTTTGAGTTCTCTCCCTACTTTTTTGCACCAATATCAACGGATTAAGGTCGAAACGGTTTGGTTCGTTACATACTTACATTACAAAAAAATTATTAACGTTAAAATATCCTGATCATCACTGAATAATTAACTGTTTACAGACTTCTTCTGCTGCCTAGCCTGGATTAACATTGGCCAAACAAAAGGGAGAGATCACAGGACAGTACTGTAAAGGCCATGATATAATAATACAGCTAAGCTAACTGCTGCAGCAGCTAGCAATAATCACACAAATTATTCTTATCCTCTCTTATTGCCAACATGTACATGCTCCGTAGATGGGGCAGGTTTTGCAACTAATTGCTGTACGCCTTCGGCTACTGTTGCACATTGAATCACCAGCTTGGTGTTAACCTAAGAAAGAGAGATAACAATATCAATTAAATTATTATTCATGCCATTTGCCACTGCATATCGGATGTAGTATAATGCATGAACAGTATTAATTACTTCACACTGTCTCCGACACTTTTGATTGGTTGATTTCTTCTTCATGTTCACAATTGTTTTGATTATTGCTACTGATGGGTGGGATTAACGAGTCGACAGATCAAATTAAAGATCTGAACACTGGTGATCTTCTTTCTCTTTCTCGAACGGTCATGACATTGCTGACATTTTATATATGTGTACAAAAGAACAATGTGCTCTATTAATTTTAAGAAAAAAAGTAAAACGGGACTAAACTCTACAGTTGCACAACTAATTAAAAAAACTAAACGAAAATCAACTACTATGAGCCCGTGCGTTCGTTCGTTAAAGTCTGGTGATCTTATCACTGTACTGCAAATATCACCCTTAGAACTATAAGTCAGCTGTAAACATATTTTAATGAGATAAATAAAGAGAGAGAAGAGCAGCGGGCTACAGATTTGTAGCCGGCTGTAGCACGGACTCCAAGACGCAGTGCGTGTATAATAGGTGGGACCAGGTATTAATAGTGTAGTATGTAACTATTGTATGAATAAACTATTAGATTGTCTATAGATGAATTGGAGTCAACAGTTGGCTATACTATTAAACTTGCTCTTATGAGCCCGTGCGTTCGTTCGTTGAAGTCTGGCTCATGATCATCATTCATCATGATGAACTGATGACGATAACGGTGACTCCTGTAGTAATCAACGTGAGACTCCTGTAGTAATTAATTAACCTTGTTGATTTTTCTGATGGAATTAAGCAGTTGGAGGAAGTTAATTAATGGCGACGACACGGCCTGCATGCATGATGGGTCTGCATCTGCACATGCAGACATGCAGTACGGGGAAGAGAAGAGAGCAATGCAGGCTACGAGGTGCAGATCGACTCTAAAACAGTTTCAGGATTGGACATGGGAGTTGTAGAGTAATTAAGCCAGACAGCCTGTGACTGAAACCAACTGAACCAAACACAATCGTAAGGTCAGTCATCATATTAATTCTGAAGTACTGTAACTACTAGTACAGTACTCCTAGTAGAAAAGAACGACACACAACTCGATAGAGAAATTCAGAACTACTAGGAAGAAACACAACTTCTGAAAATGAAGAATATAGTTCATCATTTTCAAAAGTAGAAATTAAAAATAAAACAAAAGAACACAATCTCGGAGTCAGTTCATCATATTTACAACTAGTAAAGAACAGAAGAACAATCGCGCAGGATCAGCTTGTGAAAATACTGATCAGAAAAAAATAGCAAAAAGAGCAAGAAAAAATATCAGAGGAAAATAGAAAAAAGAGCAATAAAAGAACACAATCGCAGCGCAGGATCAGCCTGTGAAAAATATTCAGAAGAAAATAGCAAAAAGAACAAGAAAAAAATCAGAGGAAAATAGAAAAAAGAGCAAGAAAAGAACACAATCGCAGCGCAGGATCAGCTTGTGAAAAATACTCAGAAGAAAATAGCAAAAAGAGCAAGAAAAAATATGCTGTTACAGATGGAGATGCGGGGTATCGATCCCCGTACCTCTCGCATGCTAAGCGAGCGCTCTACCATCTGAGCTACATCCCCACCATGGTAATTGTGATTTTTTTTACAAACTATAATTAATACTACTTCAATTCTACAATATTACTTCATCGGAAGGAGTAGATTGATAGCTAAAATTTCCTATCGGAAGGAGTAGAAAAATAAATCTCCATATTCGTCACCCTTTGCATGCATGGATACCGGGCCCAACTCAACATATCAGTCGTCATTAGCCTTTTCCTTCTAACATCGATCCTACCAAATGTGCATGATTAATCTACCTACCAGATCACGTACTTAATTAAACTGACACTAATAAGACTGACTACTGAGTACGTCTTGACAGTTGACACACGCACATCACTGTCTGTACTTGTAAATTAGTATCACTCGATGATCATTAGTCAACTACTAACCAATATGGCACCTTCGCACAACGACGTAGCTAGCTAGCTAGCTAGCCCTAATTAATCACAGTCACTCTCACTGCAGAAAAAGGCTATAAATGGGGCTTAATTAGGGTGTACATATATACACATTATATTCATACACACAAATTTGATCCCGATCGACCAACATTATATCCATGCATATATATTCCCAATAATCCATGTACGCATTCATCGATCAATCTGCAGTTTGCTTTCCAACTACTAAGCTATAGAACATGCATGCATGGTCCATTTGCAGCTATGGCTAAGCTAGCTCGATCAGGGACCAGGGAAGAAGATGGATCATATCATATGGATGCAGATGGTTCAACTAATTAATGCATAGATCGATATACGTACCCATCATATCTCTAATGCTAATGGCCACGCATGAACATAGATAGTGATAGTGTTGTTACACAGATCGACATCTCCAGATCTGAGATTTCTTTCATTGATTCCATTATTCCAATAATCTAGATGTGTATAATCAGCGGTTAGCATCAATCGATTATGCAGTTAAAGGATCATGTCATCATCTATCCATCCATCTTCATATCTTCTAGATGTCTTCCATGATCTGGAGAAGAAGGGTTAACTTAAAATTAAACTATCATTAGTACATTGTTAATTACAGCGTAGCTCATCACTTGATTGATCTCTGAAGCATTTGCAATTCTCTGCACTACCTCTCTGATTCTGAAGAACTCTGAAGATGCAAAGCTTAGCTGCATATGCTGTTCCTTTTGGGTCGCGTGGGCCCACCTGCAGCTGCCTGCCTGCCTGCCTGCGGCCCAATCCTAGCGATCTACAGAAAGTGGCCCCCCACGCGCATCCCGATCGATGTAACCCGGGCCCACATGTCCGGGGGGTGCGTGCGCCGCGGCATGTGCATGTGTGTGTGTGTCCCGTTGCATTTTTTTTTGGGCGGCAATATATCTCATCTCGATCGAATGGGACTTTTCGCCTCACGCTTCGATCGATCGCTTTTCGGCTCAGCTTGGACAATGAAAGGATCAAGGAAGGAAGAATCATGATTCATGAATCGTGTCACTTGCAGGGTTTATCAAATCGTTTTGAGTGGGTTACCAATCACTCTATGGTTTTACGGTTATCGTGAGGTATATCGTGGTTCTAAGAACCGAGAAGTTTATCGTACGTGATAACTGTACGATAATTGTGTGGTTTTGTAAACCTGATTGCGCGATGCAAGAAGGGTAAGACGGTGAGAGGCTGCAATATATACTCATCATGTCATGTGCATGGCTTGCTTGCAGCAGGGTGGATGGATGGATGGGCTCATGGGCATGCCAAGTCCATAGCAGATGGGCCCATGAACTTTTAATGGACACATGGAGGAATGGCCATGCTTGATTAATAAAGTGTCACACATGATCATGCTAGCACAATCATGGCCGTCTTGTGACTTGTGTTTATGCTGTGTGCGTGAGTCATCTTTTGTAACTGTTTTTTTTTCCTTTAATCAAATGGAACTACATTAAAAGAGGGATTTTATGATCTTTAAAAAATTACCTCGAGATTACACTAGAAAATTTTACTATTTTCATAGATAGTAAAATTACCTACACTAAAATATAGGAGAGCTAATTACACTGGTGTACAAACCCGTTTTAGTACCGGTTCACAACCCCCCTTAGTCCCGGTTATGCCACCGGGACTACGAATCTGGGACTAAAAATGCCCATTTTTAGTCCCGGTTAAAATAACCGGGACTAAAGAAGGATCTTTACTCCCGGTTGGAGTTACTAACCAGGACTAAAGATCTAGTCCCGGTTAGAGTTAACAACCGGGACTAATGTTTTTTTTTCCTGCTGCTTCCATGATTTCGAGCCCCACAAATCATTCATATTATCCACAAATCATTCGAACAACACAGATCATTCAAAAAATCCCCAAATACATCAAGCTGCATTTTCTAGCTCCAAATACATCACAAATTATTCACAAAATCACAAAATCATCTCCACAAATTCATTCACATATTACACATCACACAGATCAGAAAAAGAAATCACATCGCACAGATCGGTCGCACAGATCAGAAAAAGAAATCCACATCGCATAGATCAGGAAAAAACCACATTGCAGAGATCGGGAGCCGGCCGTTCGCCGCCTCGCCGGCCTCCCGCCCGGCCGCCTCGGGCTCCGCCGCCGCCTGGGGAGCGTTGCCGCCCGCCGCCTCGGCGGCCGGTGCCCGCCCGCCCGGGGTGCGCCGCCGCCTCGCTGGCCGCCTGCTCGGCTGCCCACCGCCGGCCGCCCGCCTTGGCCGCCTGCCTGGCCGCCCGCCGCTCCGCGCCCTCCCTACTGCCGCGCGCCGCCCGTCCTCACGTGGTAGGAGGAGGAGGAGGAGGAAGAGAAGAGAAGGGAGAGGAATGGGAGAGGAGAAGGGATGAAGGAGGATAAGGATGGAGAAGGGATGGATGAGGCTGTTTAATTAATGAGAGGGGAGGGGAAAGAAAGGGGGAGAGACCGAGGCGGCCGGGCGGGGGCAGTGGCGCCAGCTCGGTTGATTTTTTTTTGTCCCGGTTGGTATAAACAACCGGGACTAAAGATCCAACCGGGACTAAAAAAGAATTGGGGTCTAACTCGGTCCAATAACTTTTTGAACCGGGACTAAAAATGATCTTTAGTCCCGGTTGGTAACACCAATCGGGGCTAAAGATCAAAAATTGTTTAACCGGGACTAAAAATAATCTTTAGTCCCGGTTCTTATTCGAACCGGGACTATTGTGGATTTTGGGCGACCGAGCAAAGATGGTTTCTCCACCAGTGTTAGGTCTGTTTGAGAAGCTCCCAATAGCTACAATCTCTTCTAATATTAAAAGTTCCGTCGAACATTTTAACTTTTTATCTATATTCTGATAAAAAAAATTCGAAAATACTAGAATCGGTTTTTTTCTAACTTCTCCAGATTTTTATCAGCTGGATGGATTGAATCTAAATCCCCTCTCCCCAAAGAGGGCCTTAAATAATGTGTGCATATAAGTAACGTTCCTTTGAAGCACATGCGTTAGTTCAAATCCCGTGAAATTCCTGCGTAGATACAAATTACTGATAGCACGTCAATGCAAAGCAGGGGGGATTTCCTTGAATACTAAGCTTGTTGTTTGCATGTGTTGTAAAGTTGACATGGATTTTCTGCCCCTGATATAGGAGGGTATACGGCAAATAGCATCCAGGCATGCACCTAGCTAGCAGACAGTGAGACAGAACAGTGGATTGATCAGTTAATTGGGACCTATTATTATTGGTGAGATGCTGATATAGACAGAGAGCAAAATAATACAACAATCTTTAGCATGATTGGTTAGGTGTTGTGTGTATGTATGTTTTACTGTGTGAGACATTTTCATTGCAACAAGGTACCTTGTCCCTTTCTTTTCTTGAGAAACAAGGCAGTTTTCACTCATGCACATTAGCACATGCTTGGAACAAGGAATTTTTTGGCAGGGCATTGCTTTCACAAGACAATTGTGTGTATTTGGGGTAGGGTGCAAGAACCTTGGTAGCCCTTCTAGTGAAGAATTGCTTAGAAGAATATCCCCCAACTGACTTCTGAACATGCACAACTGTTGTTAAGGTAGCATCTATGCTCTTCATTTCTTACTCCAAGTATAGAATTCATCATTTCACACACACAAAAAAAAAATCCTTTTCCTCTTGATATTATATGAGTCCAGTTCAAAATGTCATCTGTGTTTACCTCTAAACTAATTGAACTGTAGATTTTATTTTTTTGTTAAAGAAGTGACTAAACAAACTAAAACGACTGACTAATACTCTTCCGTTCTAAAATATAGTAAGTCATTTTCATTTTGTACTACTAAGTTAAATAAGTTAAAAAGTTTAACCAGATTTAAAGAAAAACATAGTAACACTTCCAGCACCAAACAAAATATATTCAATGAAAGACTTCATGAAATAAATTCGTTACTACTCCCCCGTCCCGAAATATAATCATTTTTAGAATAGTGTCAAGTAAAATATTTTTAATTTTGACTATTAATAGAAAAAAATAAAAAAGATCAATCATGTAAAATGGATGTTAGTAGATTTATTATTAAACAAACTATCATAATATGTAACTCTTTTTATTTAAAATATCTTACTTTTATAGATATTATTGGTAAAGTAGCATCTTAAAGATTGTGTCGAAATCTAAAAATACTTATATTTTAGGACGGAAGGAATATATTTTTATATAAAAACCAAAATACCTTACATTTTAGTTACTGCTAGTGCCATTAGTAACATCTGTCGGGTCCTTTTTATGCAAATGTGATTTATCAACAACACTCACTTGGCTCTGACACTATGACTGCCATGGTTGCTGCTTGAATGCTAGCTTCAACATCAACAGTACTTACAATAACCGGTGAAACCATGGGCGCATTAATCGTGTCACTTCCTGCGTTAGCGCCAAATAACACAACATGTGCCATTTGGTTTTGAAAATCTTAGAGACTAAAGATATCTAGCAATCTAACATGAAGGGATAAAAACAAGGAAACAGCTTGTTAGTACACAAAAGGGGGGGGGGGGGGGGGGGGCAAAGAAAAATAGACCTACATTTCATCCTCAGAGTAGTTCAAATTATGCTATTCCTGTTTATTTAAATAAAATGCTATATGAAATCTAAATATATAAGAAAAAAAACAGTACTCGCAACTTACACCCTCCGGTTTCAGTTTTATTGATATTTTGGACAGGATTTTATATACCAGGAAGGAGGGGGTGCTTCAATACGATCGACATACAATATTCTTTGTTTGATAGTACATAGATCACTCATCTTTTCTAATCTAATACTACATATGAACTATTAGTAACGAAATTGTTTTTACTACTAATAAAATTAATAAATCAATGGTTAAGATCACCTCTACCGATGACAATACTGATAGCAGAATACTAATAGTAGAGGTACTCAATGAGCACACGTTCTAGATGGATCAATAAATAAAACACAACCTTCTCACTTTTCACCAAAATAAAACGATACCCTTAATTCAACTGTCCTTCCATTCATAAGGAGCTCGTGAGAAAAGCGAGTAGCTCACGCCTCACTCACTCACACAGGCACATGCCCAACGACGTACTGATCGATTGGATTGATAGATCACAAGCTAACTATAGCTAGGTTGATTAATTATTCGCGACTTATGCTGCAATTATAAAAGGACACACCCTACCGCAATTAAATTAAACTCTTAATAGAAAAGTTAGCACTGCATGCACTGAAAAAGTTCAGACTCAGATCGATCAGGTCGTCATCAAGATGACAAATATTCTTGCACCAAACCAAACGATCCATCTCATGATCTCATCGATCAAATTGGGAATTAAGAAGAAAGGGGATTAAATTATCCGAGGTGCTTTTTGGGAGTTGCATTCTTTTCAGATTCGAAGCCCGTGCATGATCTGAATAAATTATCTGCATCATGCATCTCGTCACTTGTTCAGTATTCTGTGTCCCTCTTTTTAATCCCTTCTCATGCTATATATTAATTTAGCCTTCTTTTGATTTACGGAGAAATCATAAGGAACTTGGAGGATTTTGATCCTACAGAAAAAATTTTCGAAGGCCTTTAAAACAAAAGATAGAATCCTGTTACTTCCTTCAAAATTCCTGATATTGATGGCATTGCTCAATCTGAAGGCTTCTTTATAGTTTTTTTTTTATACAAATGTGAATTAATCTTTAGGATAAGATTGGTAAAAGAAGTCCTGTGCTTGAAATGTTAGGTGCTTTTGCATAAACTGGATGACTGTGCAGTGGTCCTGAATTACTACATATATATACATATATATAGGCGGTTGGGACTTGGGATCGATCATGTGAGCTCGACAGTACCTTACCTAGCAGGCAAGGTAACATGCATTCATGCCAGTATTCTGGCCACATCGTTTTGTAACTAAATGTGTATAGTTTAGGCTGTGTTTAGATTCAGAGGTGAAAAGTTTTGGTGTGTCACACATCGGATATACAGACACATATTTGAAGTATTAAATATAGACTAATAACAAAACAAATTACAGATTCCGCCTGTAAACTGCGAGATGAATTTATTAAGCCTAATTAATCCGTTATTAGCAAATGTTTACTGTAGCATCACATTATCAAATTAGGCTTAAAAGATTCATCTCGCAATTTACACGCACTCTGTGTAATTAGGTTTTTCCTTTATCTATATTTAATACTCCATACATATGTCCAAACATTCGATGTGACAGGGTGAAAAGTTTTTGTATGGGACTAAACATGGCCTTAGTACATGATGACCCTGAAGGCCTGAATTGATCAGTATGATGTACTGAGTTACTGACCCTGAAGGCCTGAATTGATCAGTATGATGTACTGAGTTACTGACCCTGAAGGCCTGAATTGATCAGGTTAACAGGTTGATGATTCATCCGTATTAAAATATAACAACTTAGATAACATGAAAAATATATTATACTCTCTACGTCCTATTATACAAGGAATTTTGGAGAGATGTACTTACTAGTACATGAATCTGGACAGGCTCCTATGAAATGTCACGTCCCTCCAAAATCTCTTATATAATGGGATGGAGGGAGTAGTATGTTAGCAGTGAAAAAAAATGATTTAATTTGGTCTGAAATTGACTTAGCTTTTGAGTTTTGACTATTCGGTGTTACGCATTTTCCTGATAATTGGAGAAGCAGCTAAGCTAGCTGCATGCCATGCTGGACCTTTTCTAGATCTCGATCGATTCTGACTACGCAACCAAACGTAGCGAACGAATTGATTGATTAGCTAGTGCTGCACTGCTCAATAATCAAGCATATTTTTTTTCCTTTTTGCTGTGACAAGCTGGCAATTTAAGATTTAGACAACACTTCATCCTGCAAATATATCTGGGAAAATGGATAATAATAATCATCAAATAGTATATGTATTCACTATTACACACTTCGGTCAAGATTATGCACTACACTTGTTATTCTCAACGTCAAATAATCATAACGGGAGGTATAGTATTCCGTTGGTTACAAAATATAACCAGTTATAAAGTTTTTTACAGAGATTAAATAGCGAGATGACAATGCTTGATTGAAATGAGAAAATAGATAGAAAAAGTGGGAAGTTTGAAGAAAGTTAGTAGTTTAAAAAAAATTAAAAGTTTATGTGTGTAGGAAAGTTTTTATGTGATGGAAAGTTCGAATTTTGAAGTTGGTGGAGGGGAACTAAACACGGCCGAATTAAATGTGATAGTGTTGTGATTGATTGAGACATGATCGTAGGCAAATAAGCAACTATGTTTTGGGACGAAAATTAAACATCAGAAGCAAATTATATTTTTAAGGGTGGAGGGACTACTAATCGCAAAAATATTTTTCAATCTCCAGAAGTAGCAGAAAACATCCAGTCAAAGATCAATAGAAAACTCAGCTCCTTTTGCTTTAAAAAACTCTTTCTAATTTAAAACCAATAGACAAAACATGAACCAAAGCTTCATTGTTTTTTTCTCTTTCCAGGTCTTCGTTCGAACCACCACCGAATTTTAAACCGCAGGAGACAAACCAAATCAAGCCAATTTGGACGGCCAGATTTTATAGTAGTACTAAGGCCTCTTTTTAATGATTGAGCTAGTACACTAGCTTATGCTTGTCCACATCATATAAAAGATAGTAAAAAGTCTATCTTTTTAATAAATTGTCTCATACCACATTATTCAAAATGCTTTGGGTTTCACAATCCCTCTCACATTTTTTTTAAACTTAGCTCTTGAAGAAGAGATAGTGTATTCTCTCTTCTTATCTTCTCTCTCTTCCACATCATATAAAAGCTGATGTGGTGATTTATAAGGTAGCTGACTCATTCTTATTGGAGGAGGCCTAATACTAATTTTTGTATGGTTCAAACTTCAAACAAAGCGCTGACAAAACGAGCTGCCGCCCTGTGGCGCGCAGCGACCCGGTCTCCCGAGCCGCACCCTGCGACCCGCTCCCGTCCGTCCGATCGCCATCCGACGGCTTCCGTTCAAAACGGCAAACGAGACGTTGGGACCTTATCCAAACCGTGAGAGTTTTTTTTTTACCGGCTACTGTTGCAGCGTGCGCCACGTCACCCCGCTCCCCAATAATGGCGTGGATTTTAGCGCGTGAGAATTTACGCATTTACCCCTAGGGGTAACTGCCGGGAGGCGTAGGTAGGCGGGCTGGGATTTCACTGCGGGGTGGGCCCCGTTCACTGCTCCGTGGTGCACAAAGGTTGCAAGGTACGGTGAAGACACGCTGGGTGTTGTGTCACTGACAAGGTGTCCCGACGGTTGGTGGGGTCCACTTGTCGGTGAGTGATTTTGTGCAGTTTGTTTAGAGCAGGTACAATAGCAGGCTATAAGCCAGCTATAAACATATTTTAAAGAGATAAAGGAAGAGAGAGAAGAGCAGCGGGCTACAGATCTGTAACCAGCTACAGCACGGACTCCAAAACGTAATATGTGTATGACATGTAGGACCAGATATTAATAGTATAGTAAGCAACTATAGTATAAATTGGCTATTACATTGGTTATAGATGATTTGAAGTTAGTAGTTGGCTATACTATTAAACTTGCTCTTAGCATGGGTTTGACTGCACGGTCGTGCAGTTCTATCTGCTCGTGGTGTGCCACCTGTAAAGTGCTGTGCATAGTGCAATTATAAATACTACCATTTTCGTCTGATAAAAAACCAATCTAGTATTGAACGTGACGTATCATATTATTACGAATTTAGATATATCTCTGTTCAGATTTATTATACTAAAATGTGTCATATCCCGTCTTAGGTTCATTTTTTAAGGACGGGGGAGTATATGGAATTTTCACAATAATTTCATAGAAGTCAATTCATTTCACATAGGAATTGGAAAGCACTTATAAATTGGACTCCAGAAGTGTAGGATTACTTTGTTTAAATCTTGAAAGTTTCAGGGGCTCTCCTGCCATTTCAGCGCGACAAAGACAGCCACAAACTTGGACCGAGCAGCCGTTACCACCGTTAACCCTGCCGTTAGCCACCGGTTACTGACTCCTCTGCAGCTTTTCATTTTTTTCTCTCTTCGATTTCTTCCCCCCTCCGGATCTGACGAATTATGCGCGTGTGGGCATCGCCATGTGGCCGCCGCCGATGCAAAACCTTCCCAATAACGAAACCTCCCCACCCACCCCCTCCTCCCCCCACATTTAAATTTAAACATTTTTAAACCAAACCCCCCACGAAATTCGCCCTACGCAAAAAGCGAACCCCCTCTTAAATTCCATTAAAATATTTTTCTCCCCCTCTTCCCGTGCCACACCTCCTCTCTCTCTTCCTCTGTCTCTGTCGCTGCAGAGAGGGGGAGAGAGAGAGAGAGAGAGAGAGAGAGAGAGAGAGAGAGAGGCTCGTTCACGCGAGCTGCCGGGAAGGAGGAGGAGGAGCGCATCGGAGGCGGAGGGGCTCGCCTGCGCGGCCATTCGTGCGGGATCGGCGGTTTCTGCGGTGTTTTTTGGAGGATTTGTGGTGGTTTTTTGAGGTTTGAGGTGGTTTTTGGGAGGGTGGATTTGAGGTGGATTTTGGGGGGGAGATCCAGCGGCGATGGCGTCAGTGGAGGTGCGGTCGGTGAGGAAGTCGGCGGCGCTGAGGCCGCGGGGGCCGGGGAAGCTGCAGCCGGCGAGGTCGATGCCGCTGGACTACAGGTACTCGGCGGCGGGTGGTAGGAAGGCGGCGAACGGCGTCGGGGCACGGGCGGCGGTGGCGCCGGAGGAGGAGGAGGAGGAGGAGGGGGTGGAGGTTGGGGTGGTGGGGTTTGAGGGGGACGCGGACTCGCCGTACAGCTCACAGGCGGCGACGACGGAGGAGGTGGAGGAGGAGGGGGATGGGGAGAGGGGTGGAGGTGACGCGGAGGTGGATTCGGCGGCTGCTGCTACTGGTGCTCGGGCCACGGCGGCGGCGGCGGCGGCGACGACACCACGGAGGCTGTCTCCGGCGGGAGCTGGGAGCCCCTCGCAGCGCGACGCGAGGTGGGGTGACACGAGCTCCTACGGTGCTAGAAAGGTGGATCCTTTCCCCCTCATTTAGTTCATTTTTCTTATTATTTCTAATGTTTTTGGAAGACGAACTTGTTGACGGTTTCACGTTAAAAAGTTTGGTCAGTTTGTGTAGAATTATGCTTGCCATTTTGTGAGCACTTTGACCAGTGATCCCGAGACGTTAGTTTCCATGGAATGTCGTAGTGCAGGCTTTAGTGAATTTTCCAGTAATCAGCATAAACAGTGCTAAGCTGAGCTATACCAAGATGTGGTTTTTTATGCTCGTGATCCACTCTTGTGCGTGTTATTGCTTGTTAGGAAAGGTTGCCACTTGTCAACTGAGTTGTGGTGAGGGATTTCGGAATGTGAATTTCGTAAGTCTAGATTTCTATGTAATTATTACAATGTAGGTAAAGATCTCCATATCGGTCACCTTCAGGTTAATTTCTACTGCAAGACCGAATCTTCTTTACTTCCAGCCTCTCAGGAAGTAAGAAACATTAAACATTAACTAGTAGAGCTTTGTTAAATGAGTTAACAGGGCTTGGTATCTTAAAATTTTATCAGCTAATAGTTTTCCAACTATTAGTACTTTTCTCTGTTGCCACCTTGATAATTCAAGATATGCTCTCCATTTTGGCATCTTTTCCCACTTTGATCGTCATGCATTACTCATATGCCTTGCAAACTAGGACTTCCAGTACACTAAGTGACTAAGGCACCGAAAGCTTATTTCTCAGTGAATGATTGAATCATAATTAAAGTATACCTGCTATTTGCAGAAACATATACACATCTTCGTTTTCCCTTGTATGAAATTTGTAAGCTCTGTTATTGTATGTATCACTAGCACATTTAATAACTGTAGCAACATCAAGCTAGTTATTAAGACATGCAATTTCTACTCTATGTATAATTTTGAAACCAGAGGCAGGCATTTGTGATATTCACCTATTTATATTCTATATGAAGCGTAGCATAGCACCCAGTTATCATATTTTACACCGTCTGACTTTTGCAATTATACAAGCTAGCTTGTTTTGCGTCTTTGTAACAACTTGGCAGTGTCAGCTGACCTTCTACCCTAAACTTGCTGCAGAAGCACAGGGTTTTTTGCCAGCTTCCAAATGGTGATTGGGCCTTATGCACTGTAATTACAACCTCCGGTGACGATTCCGTACTAAAGCTTCCTGAAGGAAAAGTAAGCAACCTAATTTGCTTTGTTGAAGGCCTTATGGTTGGTTTCAGAGTATGATAATCTGATTCTCAGTCATCTGATTTAAGGTACTGAGGTTGAAAACAGAGAGCCTTGAAGCTGCAAATCCTGAAATTCTTGACGGGGTGGATGATCTTATGCAGCTAAGTTATCTAAGTGAGCCATCCGTTCTGTACAATTTGCAGTACAGATACTCTCAAGACTTGATATATGTAAGGATAAATCTGAACTTCTTTTCTCCTTTATTTGGGAGTTCTATGGCTTTTATAGTGATACTATATTGTACTGTAGACTAAAGCAGGTCCAGTTTTGGTGGCGGTCAATCCTTTTAAGAAAGTTCCTCTATATGGTAATGAGTACATTGATGCATATAGAAATAAAACAAAGGATAGCCCACACGTTTATGCAATAGCAGATTCAGCCCTCCGTGAAATGAAAAGAGGTAATTCCACTTCTGTTAATATAACTACATCTGTCTTGATGGCGCCATCTAAATTGAGAACTAACTAAGTATTATGTTCATTTACAGATGAAGTTAACCAATCTATCATCATTAGGTTGGTATTCTTTTTTCCAAGTTGGAAGCATTTAATGGAATTCTTAGTGCAAGGAAGTCTTGCACCATAGTTGATGTACCATCTTAATATGTTAAGCCACACAAGTATGCATTTTCATAGTAATAGGTTTCATTTTCTGTTACTTTTGCTGCATGTAAGTAGAATTAATAGTGCCCCAACTACCAGCTAACATACTTGCTGAACTAGTTTTCTCATTGACAGATGGATTCCTGTATTGTTCATTTATCAAGATCAGGACATAAGGGTTTTACTGAGATGATTAAACGATCCCACTGTTCTTTGGCTTTCTAGAGTTAGAAATTTAATGGTTGCCTAAGATATACAATTGGCGAGTCAACATTCAAATATTATGCACATTTTCCATTATGTTACCCTTGTTTTTTTCTCTTTCTTTCCTGTAACACCAAAACTTTTACCTTTTTGTATGTCTATCAAATCCTGTGAAAAATCCGATGACAACATAATGCCATCTGGTAGAAATATTTTACTTTGATAACAAGTTAACAGTTAGCTTGTTTTTTGAGGTCATTTTTTCAATTGATGCCATTTTTAATTATACCATGGTATATATTGATTATATGAATGAAGGATGTCTTCTTTTTAATATATATAGTGGTGAGAGTGGAGCAGGAAAGACAGAAACTGCAAAGATTGCTATGCAGTATTTGGCTTCTCTTGGAGGTGGGGGTGGCATAGAATATGAGATCCTACAAACCAACCCAATACTCGAGGCTTTTGGCAACGCAAAGACACTAAGAAATGACAACTCAAGTCGCTTTGTAAGTAATTTCTTGTGGGTATTGTAATACCACAATGTAGAACAAAGAGTTTGATTGATATCCTTGTTTTGTATTACAGGGAAAGCTCATTGAAATTCATTTTAGTACAACTGGAAGGATTTGTGGTGCCATGATTCAAACATGTATGTGAATTTGTACTGAGTACCCATTTTCAATATAATGTACCATTTTCTAGTTTCAGATTGATTTTCTTACTTTTACTGACAATCTCCCCTAATGGTTCACCGTATGGCCAGTTCTACTTGAGAAGGTAACTCCTAAATTTGTGAATATCCCTTTTCCTTATAAAAACGAATATGATATTTCACGAAGTGTAATTTAAACTGACATCCATTTTAACCTATGCCAGTCAAGGGTTGTACAATGTGCAGTTGGCGAGCGCTCCTACCATATTTTTTATCAACTATGTGCCGGTGCTCCTGCGTCCCTCAGAGGTACATATGACAGTGTCTGATTATACCATCACAGGCTTGTTTTTAGTATATCGTATCTTTTCTATGTATTGAAAGATTTCTTGTCTGTCTCGCTCAGTTTTTAACACAGATTCTATGCTACGTTTTCACTGTTGACAGTTCTCTGTTTCTTCTTTGTTGCTCATCTATTTTGCTCTGCGGACAGTACTTGGCAAGAGCAAACCATTGTTACCTTGTAAACTTACTTCTAGTGTTCTGATACAGATAAGTTGAATCTGAAGAAAGCGGATGAATACAAATATCTGAAGCAGAGTTGCTGCTATTCAATTGCCGGTGTGGATGATGCTCAAATGTTCCGTACTGTAACAGTATGACACTTCTGATGTCTCATTCTACACATGCCCCTTTTTGTGTGCAATAGGACTATACCATACCATGTTACACTAATCCTATCGATGCATGTCAGTAGTATTATATTTTTGCTGCTACCACGTTTCTGACTGCTTGGCATTTCAGGAAGCTATGAACATCGTTCATATCAGCAAAGAGGACCAAGATAATGTTTTCACGATGGTTTCTGCAGTTCTATGGCTAGGAGATGTCTCTTTCACAGTCATTGACAACGAAAACCATGTTGAGATTGTTGTAGATGAAGGTAAAGGAAAATATTTATGTTTTCACTCAATAATGCTATGAGTTATGACCATGTTTTGTATGATCTAATTCTAATACTCTCCAATGCCGACTGTTCTTTTGACACCGGTATTGCAAACTATTGGTGTAACTATCAGCAGTTGGTTTAGAATTGAACTAATTAATCTCCCATGCCTTGCACCTTGCCTCTTCTGCCCTTGTTTTGTTGGGACCAGTATTTCATCACCATTTCAGAAAAATAGCCTTAGTTTCATTTGAGCACACATTGTGATGAAAAGAACATTACTTTTTGCATATCTTGTAATAATTTTTTCTTCTATCTTGTTCTCTTATATTTTTGGATTCTGAGGGTATTACTAGGTGACTTTTACTATTTTGCTAATGAAGAAGTACTGATTTTGCAGCGGCGGAAACGGTCGCAAGACTTCTTGGCTGCAGTATTGAAGATCTCAATTTAGCTTTGTCGAAGAGGCACATGAAAGTTAATAATGAAAATATTGTACAGAAACTCACCCTTTCACAGGTTAGTGAGTTTTGTTCTTAACTAAATGCAAGGTAGCAACAACAGCCATGAAAGTATTGTTAAATTCACAGTTCTGCACCCACCTCTTTGAATATTGCAGGCAATCGACACAAGAGATGCGTTGGCCAAGTCACTCTATGCCAGTTTGTTTGAGTGGCTTGTTGAACAAATTAACAAGTCTCTTTCAGTTGGCAAGCGTCGAACTGGGAGATCAATCAGCATTCTTGATATCTATGGCTTTGAATCATTCGATGTAATGTACTTCCATTTGACATGCTGTCATCATATTTTAATTGGCAAATGGTTTCTCATGTCATAACACAATATTGCAGAGGAACAGTTTTGAACAGTTCTGTATTAACTATGCTAATGAAAGGCTCCAACAACATTTCAATCGCCATTTGTTTAAGCTTGAACAAGAGGTGAGCTATTGCTATGGTTTAAAATCCAGAATATATGTTTCAGGATTGCAACCTTCAACCTCTTATTTTTTTCCCATCATCGGCAGTGGCACTTTTTTAGAGTAATGATTTTCTTGTCATGCTATGAAGTTCCAATGCATAATTTTTTTTTCACAAGATCTGGTGATCTTCTCTTTCTCTTTGTGCACTTCTTGAACATGCTTTTCTGTGCTTTTTGTTAACTAAATGGAAGACTTGGTAGGTGTTACTAATTCACAGCAGAGATTTTTCTCTAAATTTTCTCTGATGTCTTCGAACAGGAATACGTTGAAGATGGCATTGACTGGGCAAAGGTTGAGTTTGAGGACAATCAGAACTGTTTGAATCTCTTTGAGAAAGTATGGGCCACTACATCTTGCCTGCTACTTATATTTATCTATAGAGAGTACTGTGCATTCATTGTTTAGAAGCACTGCATTAAAGTTTACTACCTAAGTTACTATAGACATAAGCACGTGAATGGTGGTGAACTACTGCCTAAAGCACACATGGATGAATTTACTATGGGTGAGGGAAACCTAGTCCATTTCTTTCAACTTTTGTAATGTGTCGCTGTAATTTTTTCTTGTTATCTTTTATGCAGACGCATCTTTACTACTAGTTAATTGTATGTGCTTTGCTAAATGATAAAATAAACTATACCATCTGATGTGTTGACTTACCATCATTAGTTTGGTCCGCTTCACATCCTTGGTTCCACTTCTGTGGCTAGTATCATCATCTGCTGCTGTGTTCTTAGCATTGCTTCCACACCCAGTCGAATTTTGAAGGAGATTGTTGGGATATAAGTATAAATGTGCTAGTTATTTGCTTGTTTGGAGGTGTTTTTTTCTCAACATAAAAGGACAACTGTTTTGTTAGAAAGATATTTAAGTTCACTTGGTTTTATTATCTGTGTAAATTGGCTTAAAAACAGCATACTAATATGCTAGTTCTTACTATCTAACGTTCTTTATCTCATCTACATTACTGGATATAGAAGCCACTGGGGTTGTTGTCTCTGCTAGATGAAGAATCTACCTTCCCCAATGCCACAGATCTTACTTTTGCGAACAAGCTTAAGCAACATCTGAACAATAATTCTTGCTTCCGAGGAGAAAGAGGCAAGGCTTTTGCAGTCCGTCACTATGCAGGAGAGGTTGGAAATTGACACTTATCCACAGCTGTTTACATCATGTTTCTTTTATCATGTGTTAACTTCATTTATCTTCTTGATAATCAGGTGGCTTATGACACGTCAGGTTTTCTAGAGAAGAATAGAGATTTATTGCACATGGACTCAATTCAGTTCCTTGCCAAATGCAAATCCTCACTACCACAAATGTTTGCATCCAAAATGCTTTCTCAATCTGATAATCCGTTACCTGTTCCATATAGAAATAGTGCTGCTGACTCACAGAAGTTAAGTGTTGCGATGAAGTTTAAGGTAATTTTTTTTTGGCCCCAAATAACAATTTGCTAGATCATGAATGAAGTAGATTAGTTTTATTGACAGTGTCTGTCCAATTTTTTTTAAGGGACAATTGTTCCAACTTATGCAAAGACTCGAAAGTACAACACCACACTTTATACGTTGTATTAAGCCAAACAATTTGCAACTCCCTGCAATTTATGGACAAGGACTTGTGCTTCAACAACTCAAATGTTGTGGGGTTCTTGAGGTTGTCCGAATTTCAAGATCTGGATATCCAACAAGAATGACTCATCAGAAATTTGCTCGACGGTAAATAAAATATTTGAACAGTAGTATTGCATTTCTAGTTACCTTTTATTTTGCAATACTGTAACAGTTCATTTTATCAGGTATGGCTTTCTTCTTCTTGAGGATGTCGCATCTCAAGACCCACTTAGTGTTTCGGTTGCAATTCTTCACCAGTTTAACATTTTGCCTGAGATGTATCAAGTTGGGTACACAAAATTGTTCTTTCGAACTGGCCAGGTGAGCTAAGCAGCCTTTGTTTTATTTATTCACTTCCTGGTAATGAGTGTATTGCCAATAACTGTTGGCCTTGTTTTTCTGAATGAGCGTTAAATGTTTGCAAACTAAATATGTTTGCAGTTTCTTCATAAAATTTGTTCTGCAATTTTTATGGTGCCCCAGAATGGTCTATAGCATTTAATGACAATTATCTTCTATTGCTGATTTCTTATTTTTTGGGAACTGAAGATTGGCAAACTTGAAGACACTCGGAACCGTACTCTGCATGGTATTTTAAGGGTTCAAAGCTGTTTCAGAGGGCATCAAGCCCGTCGCCATGCAAGGGAACGAATAAGAGGAGTTTTGGCTCTTCAATCATGTACTTCCAAACTATTACAATTATATGTTGTATCTGTTCCATTTTCTTGTTGCTATAACTTCTCTCTCAGCTTACAATTCACCCTTCTTATCTTGTAGTTATTCGAGGTGAGAATGCAAGAAAAATGTATTCGTCTCTGGCGAGGAAACACAGGGCAGCCATTATTTTACAGAGAAATCTAAAATGCTGGCTTGCAAGAAGATATTTCGTTAACATACGGAAGGCTTCAGTAGTAATACAATCTGGTAAGATGATCCTTGACATCGTCATTTAGAACTTCACATGGGACTATGGGAGTGGTAATCTGGATTACTGATTATGGTTCCTTGCTATCTTTAAGGCATTCGTGGTTGTCTTGTTCGAAGATGTGCTGGCAATGTTGATCTATTGAATGTGCTAAGAGAATTCGAATCAAAGAAGGTAAGATAAGTCCTGGTTTTGCCTTTATACGCATGAGTTGGATCATCCAGTCAAAACTGAAGTTAGTATTTCTCCTGGTCCATTTGGTTCATTCAGAACTAACATAAATGGCCATTACACTATTTTGCTTGTGTCTGAAATCATTCCTAAAATTCTTCAGGAGGCAGAGGGTGACCAAATTTTGATTAAGGCATCATTCCTGGCTGAGCTACAAAGGCGAATATTAAAGGCCGAGGCAACAGTCCGAGAAAAGGATGAAGAGAACGAGATGCTTCAGCAGCGACTTCAGCAATATGAAAACCGATGGTCAGAATACGAGCAGAAAATGAAAGCGATGGAGGAAATGTGGCAGAAGCAAATGCGGTCATTACAATCAAGCCTATCCGTAGCAAAGAAGAGCCTTGCTCTTGATGAGACGCCTAGGATGTCCGACTCATCGGTCGACCAGAGCTGGGAGAGCAATGGGGTTCACATTGGCAGCGCGTCGCAGCTGGTTCCACGCACCGTTGGACGGGAAATGAATGCCAGCATCAGTGTCATCAGCCGCTTGGCCGAAGAGTTCGAGCAGCGCAGCCAGGTCTTCGCTGATGATGCCAAGTTCTTGGTTGAGGTCAAGTCCGGACAGGCCGACGCCAGCCTGAACCCAGACATGGAGCTCCGCAGGCTGAAGCAGAACTTCGACTCGTGGAAGAAGGACTTCGGATCGCGCATAAGGGAGACGAAGGTGATCCTCAACAAGCTGGGGAGCGGCAACGAATCGTCGCCCAACTCGGTGAAGCGAAAATGGTGGGGGAGGCTGAACACATCCAAGTTTTCATGAGCTACTATGTAATGGTGTAGAAGATGCGGCGCTGGTATTTTACAAAGCCGGCGAGGTTGGTTGCTAGTGCTAGAGTTTCTTCTCAACTGAGTATTGGTGAAAGCCCAGCGTTTTGGGCTGGATTTGTGATTTGTGGAGGGCGAGTTTGTATAGTTCTTCCACTGAGGCCTTCTTTGCAGGGGCCAAAAGAACCACTGAGTTGTGATGTAATTACTTGTTAAGATAGCTGCTAAAAGGAAGGAGATTGGAGATTGTTCAGTGCTGTGCTGTTTCCTTCTCTTGTCCGATCTCAGCGTGTAGGTCTGTAGTTTTGTAGTTTGTATCAGGTATTATCATCACTGAATAATGGGAAAATGTATCTGCCTGTGCCAATGCATTATACTCCTTTGGTCGCTGCTTGTTGCAATGTGCTCGAGAATGTTAAGGCGGGGGTGACGCTGTCAATGCTTTATGTGGGCCCCACCTGTCAGTATCATGTTTTTCCCCTTCAAATTTTTATAATATTCTTAAATAAATTTCCCAAAAATACAATCATCGTATGACTTTAGCCGAGTACTCCCTCCATCCCAAAATATAAAAGATTTTGGAGGGATGCGACACATCTTAGATTGATAGTTTTATGATGTCTTACATGTCTCCAAAATCCTTTATATTTGTGACGAAGGGAGTATTTCATAAAATTGTAACAATGGAAAATAGTTTTTTAAAAAAACACAACTTATTTCTCTATGTGTGTGACATATTGGGCCAACTTACAATTTGCATGTGTAAATCAGTAAATTATAGGTGGGTTCAAAATTATCACAAACAAGATTGTATTTCCTTTTCTTCTTCTTTTTTTTAAAAAAACTAGAATATTACTCGTGCGTTGCAACAGAATTTTAATTAAAGAAATTATTTTAACCTAGTATTAACATTATTTTCTGCATATATCATTGCTTAATTTCTATATATATTTGTTACTTACATGTGGATGCTCTAGACTCTATGGTGTTTTTTTTCTCCTTTCAATAGAAAGTAGAGAGTTGATAGTAGGGGTGGTTGATATGTGCTAGACTCTCTGGTCCTGCATGTACCTTCCAAAAAGAAGGGAGTGACCACCACCACCACTACTACTATCTTTTGCAGAAGTATAGATTTATATACTGTCGTTGCAGCTCTCTGAAAATATCGAGCTAAATTGCTAAAACTGTAGCAATCTAATGGTTTTGATAAAACATTTATAAAATTTTAAAATTTATTTATTTATATTTATGAAACAAAATATCATATTACTCTTGGGCCGAAACACACGTAGGCTGGCGCACTGCCGCTGGGGCCCCACCCTCATGGCGAAGGCGGAGCAGCGGGGCCAGTGGCTATGGCGGCCGCCGGCGCCGGACGCCGCCACGACCGTTCGCCTGGCCTCCCTCCTCCAGTCGTGCGGCCGCGCCGGCGACCTCCGCCGGGGACGCCTCCTCCACGCGCGGCTCGTGCTCTCCGGCGCGGCCGCCGCGTCCACCTTCCTCGCCAACCACCTCATCACCATGTACTCCCACTGCGCCGACCTCGCCTCCGCGCTCCGCCTCTTCGCTGCCATGCCCCGCCGCAACGCCGTCTCCTGGACCACCCTCGTCTCGGGCCTCGCCCAGAACCTCATGCACGCCGACGCGCTCGCCGCCTTCGCCGCCATGCGCCGCGCGGGCGTCGCGCCCACGCGGTTCGCGCTCTCCAGCGCCGCGCGCGCCGCGGCCGCGCTCGCGTCCCCGCTCCCGGGCGCGCAGCTGCACTGCGTCGGCGTCAGGCTCGGCTTCGACACCGAGCTCTTCGTCGCGAGCAACCTCGCGGATATGTACTCCAAGTGCGGGCTCTTGTCTGAAGCATGCAGGGTGTTCGACCAAATGCCCCAGAAGGATGCTGTTGCCTGGACAGCCATGATCGATGGGTATGCCAAGAATGGGAGCCTTGAGGCGGCTGTTCTATCTTTCCGGGATATGAAATGCGAGGGACTGGTTGGTGCTGATCAGCATGTGTTCTGCAGCGTGTTGAGTGCATCGGGAGGGCTCAAGGATGGGCGGCTCGGCAAAAGCATCCATTGTTGTGTGACAAAGGCAGGGTTTGAACTGGAGGTTGCTGTGAGGAATGCACTCATTGACATGTACGCTAAGTCCATGGATGTGGAGAATGCCTCTCGCGTGCTGAAGATTGACCCTGGAGGTTGGAATGTTGTATCAGCCACCTCTCTGATTGATGGTTACATTGAGACCGATTGTGTTGAGGAGGCCCTTGGAATATATGTTGAACTGCGGAGACAAGGAGTCGAGCCTAACGAATTCACTTTCTCGAGCATGATCAAGGGCTGTGCCATGCAGGCTCTGCTTGAGCAAGGTGCTCAATTGCATGCTCAAGTGATCAAAACGGATTTGATCAGGGACTCCTTCGTTGGTTCCACCCTAGTGGATATGTATGGGAAGTGTGGCCTTATAGGTTTGTCCATGCAGTTATTTAATGAGATTGAATACAGAACAGATATTGCTTGGAATGCGGTAATCAATGTATTCGCACAACATGGTCATGGAAGGGAAGCAATCCAAGCTTTCGATAGGATGATCTATAGTGGTATCAGGCCAAATCACATTGCATTTGTCAGCCTGCTCACAGCATGCAGTCATGCTGGATTAGTGGATGAAGGACTCAAGTATTTTTACTCTATGAAGGAAGCCCATGGTATTGAGCCTAAAGAGGAGCACTATTCCTGTATCATTGATATGTATGGTCGAGCTGGGAGATTAGATGAAGCATATAAGTTCATATCTGAGATGCCCATCAAGCCCAATGCCTATGGCTGGTGCTCTTTGCTTGGAGCTTGCCGTATGCGAGGGAACAAGGAGCTGGGGGAGGTTGCAGCACAAAATCTTATGAAGCTTGAGCCAGGTAACACTGGTATTCATGTGTCCCTTTCTGGGATCTATGCATCCTTGGGCCAATGGGAGGATGTGAAGGCAGTCCGGAAGTTGATGAGAGATAGCAGGATTAAGAAACTTCCTGGTTTTAGCTGGGTCGATTCTAACAAAAAAACCCATGTGTTTGGATCCGAGGATTGGTCACATCCACAGCAGAAGGACATATATGAAAAACTTGAGGAACTCACTACGAGGATAAAGGGGGAAGGTTATATCCCAGATACAAGCTTCTTGCCATGTAATTTAGAAGACGTCGCAAAAGAGAGGATTCTTCGTTATCACAGTGAGAGGATAGCTGTAGCTTTTGCTTTGATAAGCATGCCAGCTACAAAACCAATCATTGTGAAGAAGAATTTGCGAATATGTATAGACTGCCACATTGCATTCAAGTTCATTTGTAAGGTAGAAAGAAGGGATATTATTGTGAGAGATAATTCCAGGTTTCACCATTTTGTGAATGGTAGGTGTTCCTGTGGAGATTACTGGTGATTAACTCTTATCCTTTTTCGAGCTAGAAAGGTACAATAGGAACTTCTACACTGCTGGCAACTGACCTTTTTACAGTGCTTAAATTTCCATGTTATTTGTTACTGCTTTTTTATGTACTTGTATACAGTTGCTAGTTGTAACAATATTGATTCAGACAAAAAAAGTAAAATCTTACTTAGAAAGGGGGAGAAATGCAAGAGCATACCTCATATGTGTATGCACTAACTGCTCATCAGGCAAACACATGCAAATCTGGCCCATTTTCTCCTTAACTTTTTTTCCCAGTGGTTTTGTGTCTTTGCTGGGGTGGTGGTGTGTGTTGTGTGTGGGGGGGGGGGGGGGGGGGTTGAAATATGTAGGTCACAGATGTTCCCTTTTTCACCAGCACCTTTCATGTAACCTTTACATTTTATACACAGTTTTCTCATGAAATTAATGCATGGACTCTGGACCCTATGTACCTGCAGCAAAGCAGCATGTGGATACTCTCTGCCAACCACGTATACTGCATCCTTGGGAATGGAGTGAGGGTATAATGGTTTTACTTTCTTAAGATCAAAGAACGCTGTTTAATTATTTCTTAAGGGCCACAGTTTTTGAAACTTTGAATAACCTCTCTTTGACTGTTCCTCCAAGAAATGTTTCCACATGGAAAATGTGCCCCTTGAACCAGTTTCTCGTACCATATACCTCTTTTATTAGGCAGAAGAACCTAACAATCAAATATTCGAAGGAGTAAAGCAGCATTTCTGAATTGGTACAGTTTGCTTTCGTACCGATAAAAGGAACTCAGTCAGGTGGGGTGTGGAGGTTGGATAAGGATGAACTCATCAACTGAAAGCTTGAATTCTTTGAACTGCTATGTGAAGGTGATGATGGTGTGGTTTCTGGAAGCCTGTTGTTTGTTTCAAGAGTAGGTATGGCTATTCCCTGGCTTCCTAATACTTTCCAGCATAACATGAGAACCTGTCAAATGTTGAAACATGATATTATTTGACATTTCCTTCACTGCTACTGAATGGAGAAAACACACACACATTTTATAACATGGTTCCATACTACCATTTAGAGTTGTAGTTACAACATGCTCTTGATCTATTTTTAGGCATAACATTCACTAACTCTGATATTTCATGTAGCTTGTCATTAGTGTTATCCTGGTTGAGGCAGTTGAACCTTTATCATCTGCAAATCCTGGCTATAGTTCTCTGTTAACTTCCTTTCCTTGTAAGAAATGGTCATTTGTTCTTATCCATTAAAAAATACTGAGACAACGTAAGAATTGAGAACGGGCTTTCTTTGACAGAATAATGTAGTGTAATCAAGTCAGCACTTTTTCCTGCAGAGTCATCATCTGATCACCACATTATAAATAAACAAAACTTTATTGACCTAACTGGAAAGCTGTCTTCTAATGCTCTGTTGTTGCCTTTTATTTTAATTGTTGGTACCTTGGATTTTACCATGGCAGTAAAACTTGCAAAAAAATAGCTAAACAACAAAGGGCATTGATGGAGAACTAACAAGGGCGTGGAAATCTATCTGATGTGTAAAGTAGATCTTTTTTTTTTCGAACTGGGATTTAATCAAATCAACACATGGTTTGCCCTTTTTTCCATGTTATGCGTCAGTTTCAACTAGCTTCCATGTAGTGATGTTGAACTGAATTTGTAACCATGTGCTACCAACTGTAGAAAGTTATTTAGCATACACCCGATCGCTTTCAAAGCAAGAAGTACTATTGGGCATTTGGAGGAGGCTTTCAATTTACATTCTCTGTGGTTCCTATATGCACTTATTACTGCAATTTTTTATGTATAATTTTTGCAACAATATTCAGCCATATTCTGGATTCTCTATGTGCTTGTGATTGCCCTCCTTATGCAATTATGCTTGACAGTTTTGGCTGTTCAGTTTTATTTACATGATGCTATCTTCTGTAACTATCATAATACATAAGGCCAGTTAATCTACAGGAACACAGAACATCACCATTGATCACACATCAGAATCCAGAGGCCCCTTGCCTAAAATGATGGCACACATAAAAGAAAAATATATAAAAGATGGCCAAATAAAAGCAAGTTGAGCATAGCAAAGTAGAAGTGTAGAACATGATAATCCCTTCATATGAAAATGATCCATAGACTGATTTGGTGGCAGAATTCACAGCTAATTTCCTAGAGCTGTCATTTCCTTGAAGTAGAAAAACTGCTGAGGAGCAGACATTCTCCTCAATTGACATTACGTAAGGCCTTAGCTTGAACAATCGACAAATCCACTCTCTTGCTTTATTAGATTAATATAGTAACCAAATCACTATATAGTAAGTGTTGGTATGATGCTTTGGACTTTGAGCATACTATAAGTCCATAACATTCAAAAAACCTTGTTTTGTGAAGAACAAAAATGATTTTCCTTGTTCAATTGTATATTTTCAATGTACATATACCATATCAACATGGTATGCAGTATGTTTCAATTACAGAACTGGGTGTATCATCTAAATTCTGAAATTACACGCTGAAGATATTCAAATGATTTTGTGTGGCTGATGAACCCCATAAACCAAAAATCAAAGCCGTCAACAGTAACTACATCGATGTACTTCTCGTCAGGATTGTACAAATTTTCTCTCACTGCAGCACTCTTTATCCTCTTTGCTGGGATCATGACCTGTAGAAGGTAAAAAAGTTCCCGTCAGCTTTGATTTCAAGTGCACATCCAAATATTTCTGAGCCAGGATTTTCTATTTATAAGCTCTATCTATGTAACATTGAACAGGGAATTTTGCTTTATTTACCTTGTAGGGCACCCTCGTTATGCCTCCTTTTGGTGATGTCAAATCCAAAGGCCTATCACTGTGGAAGGCAATCTTTTCAGTGGAGATGAAAAGCATGCCAGCTATAGGGCCAGCTGTGGTTGAAAGATAACAC
The DNA here is from genome assembly GCA_000338895.3 of Oryza meridionalis. Taxonomy (NCBI): domain Eukaryota; kingdom Viridiplantae; phylum Streptophyta; class Magnoliopsida; order Poales; family Poaceae; genus Oryza; species Oryza meridionalis. The sequence goes on from CM002533.2 coordinate 19,386,507, forward strand.
TGGAAAGCCTTCAATAGCTTCTCATCTTTGTCGACTTGAAAGTATTGCCTGAACACTTTGTCGATGCTACCAGCTTGGAGAACCTTTGCACCTAAACTCAATTTCCCTTTGAGTGTGTCTGAAATCTTTGGTCCTAGAGTTACTGCAAGGACAAAAGAAAGGGGTTGGGAATAAGTTATTGCCTGATCCATACAAACAAAACTTCTAACTGGTAGAAGTGCATCGCAAATTAAATACTCACTGTGTTCTTTGAAACCCTGCACATAACTATCTGTTTTCTGGCTCAGTTTGCTCATCCGATAAATGATGGAATTCTTCTTGCCTGGACAACAAAAAGGATACGAAAATCAGTATTGGCATTCTCAGAGTATAGCTGCTGGAAAAGGAGAAATCAGAAACAAGGGCATGGGGTTATTACCCTTCTTATGAACCAAAGAAGACCGGGAAGTTTTCCTTTTTATTTTCTCCTCAGCATATGCGAAGGAAGCCAGAGGAATTCCAATGACATGCTCCTGGCTGAAACCCTCCATTGCCTGGTAAGCTAGCTCTCTCTCTCTCTCTTTCTCTCTGCTTGTGCACTGGAGCTTTGAGAGTTTCTTTCCCTGTGAGTAGTTGGCTCCCTGCTCCAGGCCATGTATGGGGTTATATAAGGAGAAGCTGCCTAAAAGGTACTAGCTTATCTTTATTCCATTGGAACAAAGTGGCGCAACTGAATCATCACTTTATGCTGCATACTCACCGTCGCCTCATCAGGATCAAAAAGCAAGCAAAACCTTCCTTGACTAAAGCAATGGACGTGAGAAGAACTCCTTGAGCTTTCAGCCCAGCTAATGAGGAGGTATCGATGCTTCCCTTTTTAATATGAACTTTCTGTTGCGATACCGTTTATCATGAGGTGGTTGATAGCATGCTAAACTGTTATCTTTATAAGTTGATGATAGGAGAACATTGTAGGGTTTCTTTCCTTTTTGCCATTAACTCTTAAGTGGGTTATTTGATACGTGCTGATAAACAGATTCTCTGTTTTTCCAGTTCAGGCACCGGGCAAACACGTGGTTGATTACTTGGTTCAAACTTCAGACCAAACTACGGGTACATATTTGGTCACCTTTCCACTTACATTTTGGTCACGTTTTTGTGATTTATGTTATTCAGGATGCTCGACCATACTAGAGAATGTCCACTTGTCAAGTTCGTATGACAAGATCGATGCTTCGATGAACCTGATGTGAATTACTACAGAATATAGCTAGTAATGAGTAAAGCTAAACGATAAACAGTGCTTCCTACTGAGAGTGCGCAATCAGGTCCAGAATCAAACCAGACTCACTGACTGAGGCTGTAAAGAGCTGCTAAAATGTTTCAATGAATACTCAAAACAATCTTCAATGTTTTGTTTCCAATCCTGCTGATGAAGAGGTAATGACGACATGCAATTGAGCACTTGACTACTTTTCAATGGCAATGACGACATGCCTTAAGTTACTTACTCCCTCCATACTAATAAAGGAAGTCGTTTATGTCAATGTTTAAGTCAAACCTTCGGAATATAAATCATAAATAACTCTCAAGTTGTTGAGTTTGAAAATATAAAAGTTATATGAATAGATTTGTCTTGAAAAATACTTTCATAAAAGTGTATATATATATATATATATATCACTTTTCAATAAATATTTTTATAGAAAAAAGAAGTCAAAGTTGTGTTTTGGAGACCGTGTCGCTGTCCTAAACGACTTTCTTTACGAGTACGGAGGGAGTACAAACCTTATTAATAGTCGCTACTATATTAGTGATCAATACATAACTAGAAAAATACTTCTGTGCTGACCCTTTCGGCCCTTTTTTTCAGGTAAGTAGAAAATGAAAAGAGCAAAAAGGGAGGAAAAAAAAAGGCAGGCAGGTTGTTGGTGAAGGGCTTAAGTCTTAAGATCTTCCTTTTGTTGTGGCACCACATTGGCTATGTCCCTTTTGCTTATACCTTGGGGCCACACCCTTTTAGCTGGGGATCATTTAGAATCTAAACAAACAAATAAAAAGAATCCCTTCCATTGACAGATTCAGAGTTCAAGAACATGGTGGCCCCAGGTGATGGCTGGGGCCTCTGATCTGATGTGTGATGAGACTAATCTGATGTGTAAAACTGCTCACTTTCCGCTAATTATGACTTAATTTAAGGGCGTCATAGTTACGCGTTTTTTATAAGCGTTGGTTGTGCTGCGTCTTAATGACAAGTGTTGATCTGACAGACCTGGAGCTTATGCGTAACCTCGTCAGAATTGCGACCATGCTGGCATGTTCGATAAAAGGCGTTGGTATGAGCTGTTGTTGTGACATCCCAGGTCTTAGTTTTATGCTTGATAATTGAGGGATTATTTTATGGATATACTAGATCTGCACTTTGACAACCTTTTCAGTTGCACTTTAGCTTATACTAGCATACACAGTTATAGTCAGTTACCAAACTTAGAAAAATGATAATATTTTAAAGGCAATAATACTCTTCTTTGCAAGGTGAAAACAACTCGAAACAATCTTAAAAAGCAATAATAATAATATTCGGTTGAAAATATTCGTGTAACCAATGTTGCTTTTCTGAGAGGGTGTGCACGTACCAACCACACTCACACGTGTCATCCTGTCATTTACACATTTTAGATGAAATTCAGCTAGTTTTTAGAATTTTTAGATGGATTTTATCTCTTCTTCAGTTCTTCTTTAATTAATGAAGCACTTGTACACAAAGCTGGGCCATAAATTTGGCCCCAAAAAAAGCCCAGCCCAACGGGCCTTCGGCCCATCCCGAAGCAGTGGTCTCCTCGCCTCGTCGCCCACTGCCCCCGCTGACGTCACCGCACTCTCGCTGCTGCTGCTGCTGCTCGCGACGCCCGAATCCCCCCATGTTCGCCGGCGGCGCGGATGGCGGCAACGGCCACCTGCCGCGGCCGCGGAGGGCGCGGCGCGGCGGCGGAGGCGGAGGAGGAATGGGGCCTCCTCCTCCGGGGCCGCCGCCGCCGCCCTGCACCGACTACGACATGGCCTACTTCAAGGCGTACTCCCACATCGGCGTCCACGAGGAGATGCTCAAGGTTAGTCGCCCTACCTATGCATCTCTCCCTCTCTCAATCTCCGTGGTTTCGGGTTCGTGCTGGAGAGGAGAGTTGGGGGGAACCGCGCGTACCGGCGGATGCGTAGGTGGGTTAGGGTTTATATTTCAGTGGGCGATTTGGGGATCGGATTCGTGGGATCATGGTACAAAATGGGGTTGTCTTGGGATCCTCGTTGTTGCTCTGCTATGTGTAAGGAGAAGCTAGTGTTTGCATTACTCTAATTAGCAGAAAAACCTGCATAGATGGGGATGTTTTAGTCTCGAATGCTATGACAGAGATCATGCTATTCGATGAAAAAATTGAGTAAGCTCCATTTCCGTGCCCGCGATCATATGCATTTGGGATTGAATGTATGTAACAAGTTCGCTTACCTTGTCAAGGAACAATGGCCACTCTTTGGGTAACAGTAGTTCAACATATACCACAAAGGGAATAATGGGATGATCTTATGTACTTTCATTTGTCAGATAGTAAACGAAAATTTTGTCTGTAAACGTGGATGGATGTGTCCCCTGTTCCTTATCGAGGTACTATCACTGAGACACTAACTGTTTCCAAAACGGTTATGTTAAGGTGCTAGTATATTGTTTCCCACAAACCTTGGAAATTTGAAATTCCTGATATTCTCTTCCCTTTCTTTGAAACCTTTTGTTTAATGAGACCTCTTTGCGCATGAGAAAGCTCTTTATTTTTTTTAAATAAAGAGAAGGATCATGTGACTGACATTTATGCTGCTGACTGCAGGACCATGTGAGAACTAGTACTTACAGAAATGCTATCATGCATCACCAGGATTTAATTTCAGGCAAAGTAATAATATTTTTTGACTTTTTTATTTTCTGGACTACATGATATTCTTGGCAAGACGGCAGATTGGATACAACTTTCTGTCCTACTCACTTAGCTCTTGTGTTTTTTTTTTTTTTTTTTTTGAAATGGCAACTTTCAGGTTGTGTTGGATGTGGGCTGTGGCACTGGTGTACTTTCTATATTTTGTGCTTTTGCTGGTGCCGCTCGGGTAACTTCATTAGTTAGTTATTAGCTGTGCACTACTACAATTTGACGTTGTGCTGATTTTTTTTAAGTATCTCTCATCCTCTAACATTCCTTTTGCTCTCGAACTTCTCTGGAAATTGCAATGGCATATCTTGATGGTTACCAAATACTAGTTAAATCCACGTTTAATCTTTTCTATGCATCAAATTATGATTCATAATTCAGCAGTTTACCTTTTTAAAAGACATGTGAGTGAGCATGTAATATGCTGTATGAATCTATGAGTTCCTTTTGCACATGCTTGAGGGCTGTAGATTATTCTTCAGTTATTTCCATGTGGTACTTCATTTCGTGGCATAGATGAAAAGATTACTGTTTTGGTCTATATAATTCATCTCCTCGAATGAGATTATGTTGTTTTCACTTTTCAGGTCTATGCAGTTGATGCAAGTGATATTGCCTTACAGGTAGAGCCTTCCAACACCCTGTTTTACTTCTGTAGTTTTCCAAACTACAGCTGTATTTATTAATCATGAGCCGAGCTGCAAGACTTATTTGGTAGCATGAAAATTGGTAAATCATATAGCAAAAGATTTTGTTGCTTTATATTTTGTGATATGTCAGTACTCTGCTAAATATGCATATTCTTGAAATGCTTTTGCAGTTATGCCAGCATATGATTTTACCTTCTACATTCTATTATTACCTTCTACAAATTGTGGTGTTAATTCTGATTACATTTGTAATCTGAAAATGTTTAGGCTATGGAAATTGTGAGAGAAAATGAGTTATCTGACAAAGTCATTGTTATGCATGGTCGAATTGAGGTGCGTGTTTCTATTTAATCTTTGCCATTCCCCACAATTGCATCTACTGAGCTTTATCATACTTTTCATGTGAGGCTGTAACACTTTCTGGCTTGGAACATATCCTTCTTTTGCAACCATCCTTAAAGTTCTATCTTTTATTGTGGTTTTGTTACTATCCTTATAATTCTACTTTGAGGTCCTCCTTGTGTTATCCAGTATTATTATATTGTAATATTTGAATATCAGGATGTCGAAATTGAAGAAAAAGTCGATGTCATCATATCTGAATGGATGGGCTACATGCTTCTGTATGAGGTATATATAAGTTCCATGTTTATACTGCTGATCTTACTCCACACATCATTTTACATGTGTGCTATCTGTGGAATTTGAAATTAGTCATGTTGATGGTAGAGTATGCTGGGGAGTGTAATATTTGCTAGAGATAAATGGCTTAAACCAGGGGGTCTTATTCTTCCATCGCATGCATCGGTAAGATTTTGAGAAAAATGTCATGCTGGAATTTAACTAGCTGAGAGTTGATATAGTTATTGAAAATTGTCAGGCTGACATACAAGAATAATTTTGTGTTGCAGCTTTACCTGGCACCTATTACAAATTCCCACAGATATCAGGATAGTGTTTACTTCTGGCAAGACGTGTATGGTATAAAAAGTGAGTTGGTGTTGCGCCCATAATCCATATAGGAGTATATCCTCTCTTTCTGACTAATATATATTCTTAGTATGAGACTTAGTTATTTTGTTCATGATATGCACAATAGCTCGCAGTGCAGATAGCTTGATGAGGAAGCTAACAGTTGTTTCTTATTCTCAGAATAATTTGTAGTGTTTTCTTTGCTTGACTTCAGTGTCTTCTATGATGCCTCTTGCAAAACAATGTGCATTCATGGAGCCATCTGTTGAGACGATTAGTGGAGAGAATGTTCTGACCTGGCCATCAGTGGTGAGGTTCTAACTATTAGTTCTTGGCAAATCATTTCTCTCTTGTTGACATGCATTTAATGTGCATACCACACACAAGCCTCAAAATATAATTTCTGTTTGTGTTTCTTGCTATTTTATCTGGAGTTTTGCGTTGAGTACTTACTTGAGTTTCTGAAGCAGGTGGCGCAGGTGGATTGTTATACCATACAAGCTCCGGAGCTTGAAACTATCACTGCTACATTTAACTATACGTCGATGTTGCAAGGTAACTTGTCCTAGTTTCTTTTTTTACATGTGCATTTTGGTATAGGTGGCAACCAACTATGTACTAGTTTCCAACATCTGTTTTTTTTTTCTGATATGTCCTGTTTGGGAGGGCTTAATCTTTGATCTCTGAATAATACCCCCCCCCCCCCCCCTTTTTTTTTTTACTTCACTTGCTGGGAAACTGTTGCTGATCCTGCTCTCTTCTGTCTTGTCTTGTTATTTTAGCTCCACTGCATGGTTTTGCATTTTGGTTCGATGTCGAGTTTAATGGACCAGTGCGCCAGAGATCCAAGAAGCAAGCAAACCAATGCTTGGATGGGAACACACAAAATGCCAGCCCAAGTAATAAAAAGAAAAAGGCAGATGCCCCAATTGTTCTGTCGACTGCACCGGAGGATGCACCTACCCACTGGCAGCAGGTGATTGCTTTGTGCCCTATCTATTTTCCGTTTTGTTTGGGTATATTGAAATACCTAGAGAATTACATAGTTAAATCCACAATAATGATAGCATCTCCCTTTCAGACCCTATTGTACTTGTTTGAACCTATCGAGCTAAAGAAAGATCAACATATCGAGGGTTCTGTTACCATATCTCAGAGCCAGCAACATGCTCGCTTCCTCAACATCTGCCTGAAATATTTGTAAGTCTGATTACTCTAGCGTGGTTTCATTCTTATCATGATCTTCTGCTACTACTAAAGCTTGATATAATTCTGAATCCCTCACGTATTTGCAGTACTAGAGATCAATGGTATGTTAAAGAATCGGTGATGAAATAAGACGGAGGTAGCTTCAAGAGTGGACTGCAGGATCTCATATTTGTTGTTCCTGTGCACGTTGAAGCTTACTTGCAATTTTGGAGAATCTTTGACAAGCGTCACGTACTGACATCCTGATGACAGACGTCTTTTGGTTCCTATTTGGAAAGCTGTTTATTTTTTTATTTTTATTATTATTTTTTTTTAGGAATTGAGTGCAACTCCGCTAGAATTCGTACAGAAATCCTTTTTTCTTGAAAAGGGCCTGATTAGATTAACAGCCTGATGATCATGTGCATTCAGCTGATGAAAGGAGCAGTGAGAAATTCATAATTACATGCCGACCAAGGGTGGGATAGGTTTTCCTGTTAAGTTTGTCTTAGCTCATGTCATTTGGTTACGCTTTGTTATTTTTTTCCTATAGACTAAGATAGCAAATGTTCTTTTCTTTGTAAGAACAAGTTGTCAACATTCATGCGGCCCTTCTGGTAGGCTATGATATCAGCGGCGTGATTTTTCTGATTTTCCATATGGTCGTCTTTATTGTCTTCCAAATTAGTGTTGGTGCTGCCTTCCTGAAGTAGCAGGTGTGCTTATGAGTTAGTATCACTTAACATAAAACTTGATAAAATTCGAGAAATGGCATTTACGGCGCAATTTTTCAGAGAATCAGAGGAATTAGAGGAGATCAAGTCCCCTACCCTGTGTAGAATGAATTTCATTCCCATCTATGAGCCATCAGTTGGAATGATGAAAACATGTTTTGAACATCAGTGAACGATGATTTTTTTTAAAAAAAAAAATCAAACAGTGCATGTCTAGATAAAAATCAAACAGTGCCCTTGCCAATCGAAGGGTCACTCATGTATGTACATCTCAGGTTAACAGGAAGGTTTGTATTAGCGCCACACACGCGCGACGCGGCCATGCTCTTCAATTTCCTACTGTGCAACACCGCACCACCAGTTTGGATTTAGCGTGTGAAAAAAAAAAGAATAGAACTACGAATCTCGCACCTAAAACACTACATGTCAACCAATCAGAACGTCGAGGCCACGACGAAACGAAATCCTGGACATGAACCCTTGTTAGTGGCCTGGTAAATATTCAGATGAATATTTCTAACCAAACAATTTTCTGGAGATTTAAAATAAATTCGGTCCTTACCTCACAGTCTAGTCATCATCCTCATCATCGTTGTTGTTGTTCGCATGATATATCTTTTGACCACGGTACATATCAGCAACCTGGGAATTTGAACATGGTAGTAGTGCTGCATGAGAAATCTTGAGATTGTGCCATAAAAAAAGAAACAAGCGGCAGAAACTTAAAAGAAACAAGCGGCAGAAACTTACTTGCTCAGATGTGGTTGCCTGTTCTGGGTTTTTATCATCACGAACACGTAACAAGCGAGGAAATCTTAGGGAGATGCCCTGGTTCAATTTGGCTATTAGTATCAAAATCATGCACTCATGCATATATACTACAGAACCGGATTAAGGGCGGATGGCAAAACCAACCTTATTCGGATCAACTATACCATTGGCAGCACGATGCACAGGACTTATGCTCAAATCTGCTGCTTTCACCTCCCAAACCTGAGGATCAACAAAATATAATTGCAAACCTCAACAATCAGAAAATTAAATCAAAGCTGCCTAGACCCCTTAATTTAAACTTTAGGGTCAAAATATATCCGGGGAAGTAAGAAGTAAAACAGCCAATTCAGTAAAACCATGTAAAGCACTACACAAAAATATGCTTAGAAGTTCTAGAAAATTCCGAAAACAATTCGGTCAATTCCATATGTAGTAAGATGCTATGGTACACGTATAGAAAATTTAGAGATCAAACAATAGTTCATTTGGAAGATATGAAATTCAAAAACAGTGGAATGTAACATCAACAAAAAAAATGCAGAATATATAGGGGTAAAACATAAAGCATCGGTATTGAACAAGTAGAAATTCATATCATAAACTGAGTTCAGATTTGAGAAGAATGGGACAAACCCAGGTCAATCAAATCAAGAGTTCCAGACCAGCAGTGAGTGATGGCAAAAGCTCCTAGCAAGAAGTACGAGTACAACTAAGAAACAATCGCTAGTCAAGGTTTAAGGTGGGCATTACCTCTGAAGGTTCAAACCACACATCTGGGTCCATTGTGTCAGCAAACCTATAGTATGCCTAAAAAAAATGAAAGCACAACTGTAGAACAGAACAACAGGACAAGACAATGAATAAAAGATAAAAAGAGAATAATCATGCAATAGCAGGCTGAAGGGATGCATCACCTTTGGTTTTGGTATCGCTTTAGTTCGAAGGCTCACAGAACGCTCCTCAAGCTGTTGCTCAGAAAATCCAGTGCCTAAATGTGGATCAAGATATAAAACATGAATCAAATCATCATAGTAACAGGATAAGGTTAAAAAACCAACATACCTATGTTGCAGATTGTTTGGTATTCTTCGTTCTGCTCATCGTAACATGCCAGGAGGAATGATCCATATACACCTAGTAAGCACGAGCCAAACAGACACAGATAAATCCATGAAGACATTCAAGCATTACTTTGTTTAACTCATTTTTATGTTCAGTACGTATGATGGAAGAAAGCATACCTGTACGTTTTCCTCTCCCATGAAAGGCAGCAATTGGCACCAAATCCAAAGAGTCTCCAATGCTGCTCCCCAAGAAAAAAAAAACAATTAAATGATCCTATGCCAAGTAAATGGTACACAAAAAACTATAATGGTTGGACCGTAACATTGATAAACACATAATTTTTTTATCTAGCCCACATCAATTTACTAGATCTAATCTGTTGTGTAATCAAAGATGAGTAAAATCTGGCACAGCATGAAATCTGACCTGTCCATGTAGTCTTTCTTCAATTTCAACCAATTGTTCGATCGTTTTGCTGGCTCATATGTAGCATCCTTATCCAATGTCTTGATAATCAACCCTTCACAGCTGCACAGCGATTGATCTTAGTGGCAGGGATAACTCCAATAGTCTAATTGCAAACTTGCAACACCCAAAAATCATTAAAAATCCCTGCCTAAAATGTTTTTATTCCTTCACTGGAGTCCTAAAGTCATGATAATGCTACATTTTGCATGGTTTAATTTGACATCTTATTTTCATTGATATATGCATCCTAGGCGGGCTAATAGTTTGTAAGGTATCCTTTCACAAGAATTCAATGGAAATCTACTTAACAATAAGACAAAGTTGAAATTGAGCAGTATCTGCTATAAATAATTCTGCAGAGAACGATTGAACTTCGGTTGAATTTTCTAGAACAAGCAGGGTGGCAGACCAAACTAGAAACAGGTATGATAAGTTGGCCCAAATTAAACCAACTGCTACTGAAATTCCATTTACCTGGAGTTGACAGCTGTGTCGAGAAATTTTTGTATCTCCTCAAGGTCATTTGATGTAATTGAAGTTGCCAATTGAAAAACACCTGGTACTTCCTCAAAGGAGTTGTAAAGATGCTGCAAGCATTCAGTGTCAATGGAATATCTCCAGAAACATTTGACTGAATTAGGTTTATTTTGTTGGATTTGAGGAAATAACACTTCATGTGTATCAGCTATGAAATAGACTTCAACAGATCCTTTTTTTCATGAAAACATATGCAGCACATGCGATAAATGTAACAACAGGCATGGCTGAACAAATAAGTGATTCTGACTCAGATATAGTCTGTAAAAAAACTGCAGCCATGGCTTTGTTAAAACGTGCCCTATGGGATAGCAATGGACAGATGCACTTAAACAATACAGCTCATAACAGTACAGAAAAAACAAAACCTCTCGTCGAACTTTCAGTTGTTCCTGGAGAAGAGGCTTGCCATTGATGTAAAGAATATCAAAGCCAAAAGTACAGACTGACACTTTGATATCACTTATGGTAACACCCTTGCGGGCCCGTGTGCTAAGTATCTGCAAGAAAGAATAATCAATCACTGGATCCTCAGAGCTAGTGTTAACAGATACATAAAAATCAGCTAAGAAAACAAGGGCGAAAAAACAAACAAAGTTTACTAATGTGAAACAGATAAAAATTCTAGCTGAACTGCTTGGTGTTGTATAATCATATTTATATTGGTGGTCATTATGAACCTAACAAAAATCTTGTTTGGGACGAAATACAAACCTGAAAAGGTAAAATTTTCTTCTTTTCACGGTCATAAGCAACAATTTCACAGTCCAAGACAAATGATTTGACTGTAGGCTTCCGGAATCTGCATTTAGATGCAACAGGATAATATTTGTTCGGAACTAGATGTGCAAGAGCAAATGAACAATAGATGGGTAAGTTAAATAGCTTATACAGGTTTGGCTTAACAGTGCTAGTACATGTGGACATAACATGATAAAGTAAAGAGAAGGGGGTTTTAAATTTAATAAAGTAATAAACAAATCTAGCAAAGCACCTAATAATAAATAACAAGTTGACCAAACTGTACATATATATGTACTACCTCCATTTTAGGTTATAAGACTTTCTAGCATTGGCCACATTCATATAGATGTTAATGAATCTAGGCACACATATATGTCTAGATGCATTAACATATATATGAATGTGGGCAATGCTAGAAAGTCTTATAATATGAAACGGAGGAAGTATATAGAATTCGAACTATTGGTGGTCAACAACTGTTGCAGTGTAAGGTAAACTTAGCATCAGAGGCCTTAAAAAGAGGGAAACAATGAGTGGACCACCAAATCTGAGATCACGATAGTGGCAAAAAAATAGGACAGTATACCTAGAAACCGCATCAACAACATCAGGATACTTCCCAGTGTTCCTCTCAGCATTACGACTATAGATCTCTACTGATCCATCTTCCAGGCAATGTATCTTCATTCCAAAGTATCAAGTGTTACTGGATCATAAATTCAGAATATAAGGAAAGCTAACCAATCATGGGCTTGTTCGTACCTGAGCCCGTTCACCATCATACTTGTACTCACAAGTGTACTCAAGACCCAGAAATTTGTCTATGATCTCTGAGACAGACTTTGTTGCTTTTGCCAACATAGGACCAACAGGAACACCAATAGAAAAACTGCATATCTCTGGAAGTTTCCAAACACCAACTTCTAGAATAGCTGGGACAATTTTATCGTATATTGGAAGAACTGAATATACTTGTTTAATTATTTTTGCAGCCTTCAAAGAACAAAGTTAAAAATAAACATCAGAACAGATCATAATTGTTGGTATTCATGCACAGCTTTCAATATGATGCCAGAAACAAAATACGATGGTATTGAACAAGCAAACCACATTAATAATCCTCCACACAGATGCAAAATTGCAACTCACATAAGTTCCAATGTAGATTAGATGCACCACCAAGATTAACTAGATGCAGTGGCTACAGAAGGATTGCTAGCACTCAAGAAAATAGTGCCATTACAATTCCTGAGCTAGTAACCGTATCAAATTTTCTAAGGCCAAACTTTCGGTAGGAATAGCAGGGATCAACAAATTAGAACTATGTTGAATGCAAACTGAAAACCTCTTGAATCATGTGCATTTATCTGCAGATAACCCAAGCATTTGGAAATCCATCCACTCAAATCAAACATTACTATTGCGCAGACAATGCAAGTATTTTGAAACTTATCCACATTAATCAAACATTACGGTAAAACTTTAAATACAAGAAATGTGCGCCAACCTCTTCAAAAGGGGATTGGATTTTTGACGGTGGAGAATGTTTTTCAGAATACACAGCAGCTTGCCCAAGAGCCATCTGGACAGTTTTTTCTGCTAACCCAATCCTCATCTTCGACTGTAACAAGTAACAGTTGAAGCTTCAGGCAAAGGCAAAGACTACAGTATACTCATGGACACCAGGCACATTAAAATGATTTACCTGAAGTAGTCGTGTAATGTATTGAGGTTCACAGTCAGTTGCGGCAACGAGAAGTCCTTTGATATGATTTCTTTTCTTATCTTGACTATCTTTGCCTGATTCCTGATGAAAAAAAAAAAGTACGGTTGCTAAATGATCTCTGAAATGACAATGCATAGTAGTGCATTCTGCAACTAGAGTACCCTCCCTCTAATCCCATTGCTTACTACTCAGTGTGGATTTACTTCTGACAATCAATCATTTCGGCACCATCAAGACAAGAATGTTCAGTTCATGTTGACAATATCAGTCCAAATAATGGGTAATGAGAAATGAGAGGAATAAAACCTTTGCAATTGTCCGGAATTTTGCTAGTACATGAGATATCGTCAGTGGTTTCGGTTTGTACATCATCTTCTGTGACAACCTGCTTGCTTTTGCAACAAGCCCCAAATCGCCCAACTCCTACGATGGCCAACAGAAACATGTTCAAGTTAGGCCTTCAGTTTCATAATGCTTGCTCACTGATTGAACCTACATTGTCCCCAATTTAATTACCTTTAGGTTCTTCTTGACATGCTCCTCTCTGCGGCCGTATGCCTCCGCAAGTGCACGGATAATTGATGCATCCCCAATTCCAAGTTCAGTCCCTTCATGAGGCGGCGCAATCCGGTTGGCTGAGAGGTATACTGTCGCAAGGAGATCCTCTGGTGTTGTGGCAATCACTGTGCGGAAGACATTTGATAGGATCTCTGTGATAACAATCCTTCCAGACTCATTAGAGATGAGGTCAAGTGCCCGAGCGAGGAACAGGAACGGCACGGGCTCCCCGGGGTCCCAATAAGCAGCAGCCATGGGATTGAATTCACTGCCCTTCTTCTTGAGCTCGAGGGTGGTGTCCTTTTCCTCAGACTTGGGGGCATCCATGGCTTTGGTCTTCTTAGGTGAGTGGGGCTTCTTTACGTCTTGGGATTCAGAAGCTAGCGCTTTCGCCTTCGTCGGAGATGGTGACCTCCTCTTCTCCTTCTCAACGCCTTCCGCGGAGGACTTGGTGTCGGATTTGGCCCCTAGGGTTTTAGGCTTCTTCGGCGAGGGCTTCTCCTTCGCCTCCGGTTTCGCGCCAGCAGCCACCGATTCGGACCTCTTCCCCTCACCCGGCGACTTGGATTTAGTCGGCGAGGACGACCGCTTGGGCTTCACCGGCGAATGCGGCTTCTCCTCCGGCTTCGCCACCGCGCCGCCATCCGCCTCCGCGGCGGGCTGGGGCTGCGTCTTCAGCTTCTTCGGCGACGGCGCCGCCCCCTTCTTTGCCTTCCTCGCCGCGTCCCGCGCGTTCCCCATCAGCACATCCGCCACCGTCCTCTTCCCTCCCCCACCTCCACCCGCACCCGAGGCCGACATGGCCGCTCCCCCCGCCGCCGCCGCCGCCTTCCCCCCGGTGGACTTGGCCCCCTTCCCCTTCCCCGCGCCCGCGTCTGCGGATGCGGATGCGGATGCGGATGCGGCACCGGTCGCGCGGCGTCGGGAGGAGGACGCGGATGAGGCCGCTGATGAGGAGGAGAGGCGGAAGCGGGAGGGGAGGAGGAGGAGGGCGGGGGGAGGGCGAGCGGGGAGGGCGAGGGCTAGGGTTCTAGGCGGCGGGGAGAGCGGGTGGTGGCATCGGAGGAGGAGCGACGCGGCGGCGGCGGAGGCGGCGGTGGCGGTGGAGGCGGAAGTGGTGGCGCGGAGGAGGAACATCAAATGGGGGAGAAGCGGAGACGAGGCGGAGGGGTTTTAGGCGGAGGAGGCGTCGCGCCGTCACGGCGCGGGACGGCGATGTGCAGACGTGGAAGAAACAGATTGGTAGATTAGAAACAGCTCAAGAAGGATTTTTTTTTCTCTTAGATTAAATAACCGACGAGGAACAATGTAAATTGTGGAATGGAAAGAATTAGTTGAAGGAAAGTTGAAGGAGATGGTATTGTCATTGGTTCATATGGTATACCAATTCTTTCTATGCAGAGAATGTAATACCCCACAGTTGAAACGTGAGGGTTTTTGGCGTAGAGATTGAACGAAAATTTAGGAACAGTACATTTGTCGTTAATAGTGGTTGCCGATCTCGATACTATCTTACAACAATTCTATATATACCATATTTTAGATGGTTTGGTTGGATATTCAAGTGAAATTTTCAAATCTTAGCTATAGTAATTAAAGTAACTATAAAATTACAATAATGTTTATATACGGAATTGCTCAAGATTGGTCGAGTAAATCGGTCGCTCCCCCCTCCCCTCATCACGTGCGCATCAGTCCCTCTGGCCCCCCCCCCCCACCACATATCCCTTATCCCCACCTGCCACTTATTCACACACACAACTCCATTGCAACAAAAAAACCCACATATTTTGGAAACCCCCTATTAAAGAAATTTGGTTTATTTTTCTGTACCAAAAAAATGTTTCACCTAGTGTACTCACAATGTTTCACTATGTATAGATCTAATGTTGCAATGAACTGAAATATTCCATTGCAACAAAAAATCCACATATTTTGGAAACCCCCTATTAAGAGAATTCGTTTTATTTTTTGTTCCACCGAAAAATATTTCACCTAGTGTACTTATAATGTTTTACTATGTATAGATCTAATGTTGCAGTGAACTGAAACATTCTTTCACTATTTGCTAAAACATTGTTTTTATATAAGGTGAAACAACACCCGATTTAAATGAGTGAAATATTTTCGATCTACTTAGTGAAACAATTCCGATATACCTGGTGGAACATCGTGCAACATTTAAAAATAATTCAATAATAAGCTAATTTTTTTCGTCGGAATATATCCAGGTGTGGTCTTGTTTTGAAGATTTAATTGCAATGAATTTAATAGTGCAATTGGATCATGATTTAGATAAGTAATTAGGAGAAAAATCAGTTTAAAGTAGTTTTGCACGTCAGCGTCCGATTTTGCTCCAAACAGATCGTTCGCCCGAGCCGTAGGCTCGTCCGTTTATATCACTTGTCTATAATCTACCCTATACCTCACCAACTGGGTCTTATACATCCTTCATACTTCATTCATCAAATCGGACGATCCAAAATCATCTAAATCCAATCGAACGATCCTGACGGACTCCACGCAGTACTCCATCCTCGCGATCTCCTAATCGCCGCACGCGCTCTGGTGTCAAAAGAAAAAAAAAGAAAAACAATCTACCCTAATCGAGCCCCCATGGACCTGCGCCCTGCCGCCCGCTTCCAACCCTTAACCCTAATCGTCGCCCACCGCCGCCGGTACAGCGACGCCCGCAGCCCTCCCCTCACTCTCGTCGGCACCGCCGCCGTCGCTCACCACCGCCCGCGCCGATCTCCTCCGCGCCACCGCCGAAACACCCACGCCCACACCACGGCACCACCGATCGATTCCCCGCCGCGGCCGTTCTCTTCCGCCCACCTGGCCGGCATCCTCGCGCCACCACCGATCTCCACTGACGCGCTGCTGCCCCCTCCTCCGGAAGCTCCACCGCCGCCCCACGCGGATCAACACGCTATTGTCGCTGGCGTCGAAAGCTCCACCGCCGCTGCCCCTCCGTGTCGCATTCAAACCGTTCCTTCACCGCCAAAAGGTACTGAAAGCTGTGGTTGAGGCATTCTACTTATTCCTATTTCCAAAACTTAGGTTCGGTTGTAAATACTGAATAACTGATGCAATTTTCGATTGGATGAAATTGAATGTTCCATGCACTCCTGCTCACTATGGCGACTGAGTATTTCTTCGCAGTTATAATGACATTGCAATCAAGTAGAAATATCCATTAGCTAAATCTTGACTTAGCTGCCTCCCTAATTTTTAAAGAAGAGGTGCTTGTGTTTGTTGGTTCATCAAACAGCTCCATTAAAGCGGTAGGGCGTGGGAGAAGCCAAAGGTTTGGCTGTGCTGCTGCTGCTGCTACTACTAACATCCATTGACATTCACTACTTTGAAGATCAACAGTACTATTGCCGATCAAATGATTTGCGGATGCAAATAATGAATTTCCATATGTAGACCTGTAGTGGGCCGTATGATAATACTATATTTGGTATATTGCAGAAATGACTTTGTAGTAAAAATTGCTCATATAATTAAGTTGTCAAATTATGTGCACCGACAATACACCTGATTTGTCTACAATAACAGGTAATGGCGTGCCAAACTGCTCTTCAGCTTCTGCATCCGATGTAATCACGTTTCTGTCAAGTGACATTTGAAATTTGATATTTAGACGCTAATAAACTAAATCTGTATGACAACAGTTACGTGTTGAATCAACTAATTTTTAATTTTCTGACATTGGATGTGCTTAAGTGCACAACCTAAAATTTCTTTAATTCAGAAGAACATGTAACCACATTAGGTATAAAATTTGCAAGATGTCGATCTTGATGGCCTGGTGCTGCTAGGTGTATGCATTAATTCTGGTGCGTTGGATGTAGTTTGCTTGCCTCTAGGATTATATGATAAGTTAGATGTATTTTGTTGGCCTGCTGGATGTATGCATTCAGCTCCTGCTTATTCTTGATTAATTTGTGCATGCCGGATCCATGTAAGAATCAACCCACTAAAGTCTGAACTCTAAAGTAAGGCTTTTGGTATACTGTGGCCTATATATTCTGCACGTCATAAAGCTTTCATGTCACAGTATATGTATAGGTTAGCACTGGATGGAAATTAACACCTCATTTGTTTTCTATCTTTTCAACAACTTTGCTCAGGGTTGGTATAAATCACCACTTAAGCAACTTTGTGATGGCATCCATCTAGCCCTATGGCCAGTTACATAGAGGAATACTGATGCATTTATCTGCTTTTCTTCTTATGTAAGTGAAATGATCTGGTGGGTACAAATAATTATATGAATATGTTATTCTCTAAGTCAATATCTTGGATGATCTTATACTGCTTTTAGTCTGCAGGCTTCGGGGAAGGTTGAGTATTCAAGCCTTGGTCAAGATTTTTTTTTTTGCTTATATTGTTTAACAAAATAGATATTTGGTTATAGTGCTGACAAAAATGTTTGATATAGCATTTTATGTTTTAGACATTTAGTACACACGCTATTATCTACTGAGGTGTTTTCACAGCTTATCTACAATGAGTCAAATTTTAAATTCAACATTATATCTACTATGCTAGATTAAAGAGGGTAGTGCATATCAGCTCAGAAATATTTTTGTATACTCGTTTTTATTTTATGCCGAAATTTATTTTTCTAGAAGGCAAGATATATAGTAGATAATATCGAATATGTATTCGAAAAACTGCATGGATCTTCTAGGATTATCAGGATACAACAAGCAGATGTACATATCAGACATTATGTAAACCGTAAACAAGCATGATTTATATAGATGAAAACAGAGCGAGCCCCCAGCGTTAGAGCGTAGTTGGCCTGTCGTCGGAAGTACTCGCACAACGGATGTTGTATAAGAAACATGCTCTAGGTAAACATAATAAATTATAGATCTGACAATGCTGTATGATCTGAATAGGTATGATAAATTGCATATAAAACATTGCGTACCTTTGTAGATACATGCCGAATGTATCTACGAAATTAGTAGATTAATTTGAAAAATCAATCTCCTAATTACCTTGGTTTATGCTTGCTGCAGTTGACAAGCATGTAGTAGAGTTGGACGTGATTACTTTGTCGGTCCTGGAAAGCATGCCGACCTGTCACATGCTTACACGTGTGTGTTTGTGCACGCGACATGTCTAAACCAATATGCTTTGTTGACCATCTCCAGGCAAAACACGCGATAGCGCAAGTGCACAGGTACTCGGATGAATCCTGGTGGTGCGGCGTTGCGTTGTGCTCGGCTTGGACATGGCGGCGTGTTGGATCTGGACTCGATCAGCCGATGCTTGCGTAGCAGCCATACCAGCCGATGTCGTAGGCAGAGGTCTGGGCAGTTGATTCTCCGCGGCGTTGACGTCTTGAAGCTTGGATGATCTCGGGAGATCAAATAGTTGATGACGATGATTCCGATCTCGTCGGGAGACGTACTCCAGTCGGGTTAGATCTCCTCACAGCCGAAGTCGTCGAGTAGCTTGTTGTTGGAGAATCCATCTCTCGAACCCATCTCGTCGAAATCCTAGAGCACCAAAATACCCCTACCTGGCGCGCCACTGTCGACGTTTGATGTCTCGACTATGGTATTTGGACAGTATGGGGATCGTTGGTGCTAGGATATACGCGAGACTGAGGTAAAAGAGATGGAGACGAGGATTTTTATACAGGTTCGGGTCCCTGAGCGGTCAGGTAATAGCCCTACATCCTGTTGGCCGGAGCCGATGTTGCTTTTTATTCACCATAATCACACCAGTACAATATGTGGGTAGCCTATCTAACTGTTGTCGACATGTCGGTCTGAAGGTCTGACTCGTAGTCGACAACAGGGTAGCTTTCCTCCTCGAATCCGTGCCTCGCAAGATCAGAGATAGCGCTTTCGTCTCTCCTGACTGTATCCGGAGACACCGTAGGAGACTAGCTGTGCCTATCCCTGAAGTCGATATCCGGCGGCTTGTCTTGGCGTATGTAGGCTTGTATGTTGTCCCGTGTATTGTGTTGGGTGCTGATTGAGGTCGTTGATTGTCTGTGTTGATCGCCCCATGGTCGGTGTCTGTTGATTGTGGTCGGCGTCATGATCCGTCTCCCCCTGTCCTCCTAGGGGGGCTTGTATTTATATCCATAGGTGTCCCCTTGTCTAAGTAGAACGAGGTAAACCAATATGGATACAATCCGAGTAGTCCTTGTCGTTTCCATGTAGAACTCTGGTTGTCTTTCCTTATCCGAAACTCCCTCGAAGTCAGTTTCCGTATAAAACATGGTATGTGGTGGGCCCTGCCGAGATTTAGTCAACTACTATTAGTTATGTGGTATCCATAACCCTGACACAATAAAATTTTCAAAAAAATTGACATGATAGGTTAATATGTAATATATCATTTCACAAACATGCAAGTTTAAATTCGACTTATACAAATTGTAACAAAAATAACAAATTTGACTGTGAATATACGTATACTAGTTAGAGTTTAATTTGTTATTTTTGTTACAACTTGTAGTAGTCGAATTTGAACATGCATGTTTGTGAAGTGATATATTACATATAAACCTATCTTGTAAATTTTTTTCGAAATTTTTCATAATTATTTAGGTGGCATGCAAAAAAACAGGTGGACGTCTACCCGAGATATTAGAATCCATCCTCCAAATTTCGACTAAAACTTTTGAAATGACAACACGAACATTTCAAACTGTGAATCAAACTGACACGAGACAGACCACACAGGTGACCCGTACAAGATAACTCGCACAGACACACACCATGCAAATGCAAGAGATCAAGAGTACATTATTTTGTGCTACTCGACCAAACACGTCAAGAGAGTAGCAGCGATGACGCAACTGACAGACACACTGACACATACCACACGTACTCCATGCAACAAGCGTTGCCAATGCCGGTGGCCGGCCGGCCGGCCGCCGCCGCCGACGGCGACGGCGGCTCAGGCGTCGGACCAGGTGACGGGGACCTCGCCGACGTCGGTGTCGAGGCCGAGCGCGCTCCACACGGCGGCGGAGGTGTCGACGATGTCGTCCTTGCAGCCGCCGTGGCGGGAGTCGCACTCGTCGACGACGGTGGCCACCACGGAGCGGCCGTTCTGCCGGCTCGTGATGCGGATCCCGCGGTGGCAGCGGCGGCCGCCGGCGAACCACCCCGTCGACAGCGCCGCCACCAGGGACCGGTCGCTGTGGTAGCGCCCGTCGCACGCCGCCGGCCCGCCGCCGTCCTCCCCCTTCTCGAACCCGTTCACCGTCATCACCGCCGGCGTCCCGCCCTGATCCGACGACACCGCCGGCGACGTGCACCGGTCCACGCCGCCGTCGCACGGGTCCGGCTTGCCGTGGCGCCGCGCGGCGGCGCACGACGCGAGCAGCAGCACGAGCATCGCGAACAGCGCGAGCTGCTTAGCGTTCGCCATTAAGCTCGTGCTGTTGCTTAATTAATTAGCAGCTAATGACTTGCTTAATTACGCTGTTAGCTAGTACTGGCATTATATAGGCTCATCAGAGCAAGAATACATTTTTACTTAATTACACGTGTACATCGTTAAGTTGTTTGTTCGTTTAATTTAAGGATATTTTTGGTGGTTGATGTTGAACAACGGCGATACTAATGATTCCGTTTTGGAAGATAAGTACGATACTCTTTCGGTAATCTCGATACAATTAGATTAGTGGCTTCATTGTTGGACAAATGCATTGTACTAATTTTGGATTTGATGGCGTGGTTAATTTTACAGCGGTAATAACCGAGAGGAGAACAAGTGAAAGCGTCGCCAGCGACAGAGAGTTGATGATAATTTGACATTACCATCATTAATTAAGTACAAAAATGTAAAAAGAAAAACAAGTTAACTAATGATCATGCATGTACTAGGATGTAGGAGTGTTCATTAGTTATTGTATCTAATCATGTGAGCCATCTCATGGGTAGGTAACAGAGGTTAACATATGTGAAATTCTTTCAGTCAAAATAATCGAGGATTGTTATTACCGGAGGGGAATTCTAGGTAGACTACTAAATGAGTACATGACGTCTATATTCATGAGAGTGCATGCGTATTGGCGACTTGTGAGGCATTGCAGATGATTTTCAAGCAAATTGACAGAGACAAATTAAAGACTTACGTCGGCTAACAAGTTGATAGAAACTTTTTGTTGATCAACATAAATTTCAAAGGATGATATGGCTCAAATCTATCGAATCCTGGCGTTGAAAGTAAATTACAACAATGTAATGACTGAAAAAAAATAGTGAGGTGGTGTTCCCAAATCTTATATCACTTCAATTTTGCCTGGATAGGTGTAAGAACCATGCTGATGATATTTGCATTATGAGCAATATACGATTTATATCTCATGTATTTGTATAAAAATTTTGAATAAGACAAACGGTTAAATATTTATCTAAAAGTCAATGACATTATCTATTATCTATTAAAAACAAAGGGAACACATCACATAAGAACCACCATAGATTCATATTGGAGTCCTAATCCAATTCCACCAATTCTATTTATCAACCAAGTGATGCGTGATCAGTCAGCCCGGACAAAGTATCGGACAATCATGCCCGGGTATTTTCATAAAAAAGGAGAGATTATTCTAAATTCTTAAGGATGTCCCTTCGTTATTATTTGTATGGCTCTTAAATAATTTTATAAAAAATTAAAAAAAATAACAAAGATAGTTTAATATGTGATACATCACTCCACAAACACGAAGATCAAATTTAATTAACTTGAATGCACGTTTACTAGTTGTAGTTTAACTTTTTTTCTTATGACTTGTAGAAGTTGAATTTTAATTTTCATGTTTGTCAAGTGATGTATCATATGTTAATACATCTTCTTAATTTTTTTTTATAATTATTTAAGTGATATACAAATAACGGAGTATACATTTCCTTGAGAGTATAAAATCCAATCTCAACAAAAACAGTGAAGCCTGAATTTGACCAAGAAAACTTAACCAAACTGGTACAAATCCTTACTAGTTTATACTCCATATTGTATAAACTCGTAGCAACTAACCCAGTATACTTTCTTCTTCGAAAGAAAGTGATTTTTATTCTCAAATCTCAACACTACCATGCATCACAAAAGATTATAGAAAAATATACTCCCTCCGTCTCAAAATGTTTGACGTCGTTGACTTTTTAAGTTATGTTTGACCGTTCGTCTTATTTAAAAAATTTAAGTAATTATTAATTCTTTTCCTATCATTTGATTCATTGTTAAATATACCTTTATTTATATATATAGTTTTACATATTTCAAAAAAAAATTTGAATAAGACGAACGGTCAAACGTATTTAAAAAAGTCAACAGCGTCGAGACGGAGGAAGTACTAGCAAACTGTTCTTGGCTGAACACAATTCATGATCAGTCTAGGATCGAGCAGTTGCAATGGCGGCCGATCACAGGTAGTAGGCGGAGCAGATCGCCGGCGGCGAGGGGTTCATCAGGCGTCGGACCACGTGACGCGGACCTCGCCGGCGTCGGTGTCGAGGCCGAGCGCCCGCCACACGGCCGGCGACGAGTCGACGACGTCGTCCTTGCAGCCGCGCCGGGAGTCGCACTCGTCCACCACCGTCGCCTCCACGGCGCGCCGCCCGCCGCCGCCGCGGCGCCCGTGTTCGCTCGGCGTGATGCGGATCATCCTGTGGCACCGCCGCCCGCCGGCGAACCACTCCGTCGACAGCGCGACGATCAGCTCGCCGTCGCTGTGGTAGTGCCCGTCGCACGCCGCCGGCCCGCCGCCGTCCTCCCCCTTCTCGAACCCGTTCACCGTCATCACCGCCGGGAACCCGCCGTCGTGGTGGCCTGGCTTGTCGTGGTGGTCGTGGTGGTGCCGCCGCGCGACGGCACACGACGGCATCTCAAGGATGGCAAGGAGGACAGCGACAACAACCGCTACGATCTTGGTGCTCGCCGCCGCCGCCATTGCTGAGCTCCCGAGACTTTCGTGCTCGCTCGCTCGCACGCCAGTTCGCCTCGCTTGCGGTGGTGCACTGCCTCGAGCTCTCGAGGGGGTTTATATATAGCACCCAGCAAGTGAGATAGTATATAATAATTAATTAATTATAATTATGGAGTAAGGTTTCTCCATTAATTTCTTGTGGATCTTCACGAGCGGTGAGCTCGATACAGGATCAATCATGGGGGAGGTACCATGATTCCCGGGAATACCCAACTTTTTTTATCGAAAAACAAGGATACTTCTATATATACACATGTACACATATTAGCGCACCTAAATCCTCAATTATTCAATCCAAACATAGCCCTATACACATGGACATATATTAGTGCACCTAAATCCTCAATTCTTCGATCCAAACACAGCCCTATACACATGTACATATATTAGTGCACCTAAATCCTCAATTCTTCGATCCAAACACAGCCCAACCGGCCTCTTGTGACGCCTCCTACCAACCCGACCCACTCCGTTATGACCCATCAGATATCAGTTGATCCACTTAGCCACCACTCTTCCAGACGGCCCCCTCTTGCTCTCCCTCCATGACCCATCCCTCCCTGGCTCGGCTCCCTCGCGCCGCTCCCCATTTCTAAACCCTAGGCGGCGGCGCGGCGAGGCGGCAACTGGCGGTGAGAGCTGGACCGTGCTACCACGGAGGGGGAGGCTATTGCCGCGGCGGGCGGCGGGCGGCGCCCGCCACTCCGCCAAGCTCAGGCAGTCAGGCCGGTTGGGTGGCCGGCGGCCGCGAGGGGTAGGAGCGGCCAACGGCTCAGCGCTTAGACAGGAATACCCAACTTTAAAATCCTGGCTCCGCCACTGGGATCAATGGCGGCTTCCTTGCGTCGTAAAAACGGGCGCGGTATTTCCTGAGCTAAGCTAGCGAATCAAGAACGGGTCGCGAATCCTTCATATGGTTCGGTGCATCGACGATCGGTTGGCTGATTGATCGAGGCTATCGTATGGAATTATGGATATGGAGGGAGGTATTGGCGTTTCTGTGGAAAACCGGATGAGAGAAACCGGCAGCTTAGCTAGCGTATTTGTTCAGGCGCAGGCTTAAATTCTTATAAACTAGTTGATACCCGCACGTTGCTGCGGGCATAAAAGAGCATTTTTTTTGTGTGCAATATCAGTGCAAAAATCCTAAATAAACTTGCCTACAATTTGCTGAGAATGTATTATGATAATATGATCCACCGACGCTATGCCTGCCTGACCTCTGTGATTAAGAGTACTACAGAGATGGGCTGAGAGAAACAGACGTGGGAGGCTAGGTGTCCATCACATCAGCCTAGCTCCTTAACATTGATCTTGGGCCTCCTGGATGGCAAATTAACACTCTTCCTCCGCGTCGCTCTCGCGCGGGCGGCTCGGGGGCGAAAAACCCTAGCCGCCCGCGCTTTCACCCTTTCCTCCCATCTCGCCGCCGCCGGAGCTCGACGGTGGCAAAGCCGGCAGCGAGCAGGGAAGGCGGCGGCGAGGCCTTCTTCTTCGTGGTGTTTTTCCTCCTCGGCACGACGTGGATGGGACGTAGATGAAGAAGCTCCCCACCGGCGTGGTCAGAGGCGGCGGCGACGGGGAGGTGAGGGGAGGCGGCGGATCCGGCGCCTCCAAGGCCGGATCCGGCCATCTCCCGCCTGGAGCTGGCTCGGCGGCGGCGCGAGGCGGCTGGGCGGCGTGCGGCCATGGTGGCGACGCGCGGCTGCCGCACGGCGCGGCGGCGGCGTCCTAGGTGCGGAGGCTGCGTGGTGGCTGGGGACGACAGCTAGAAGCGGCGGTGGCGGCTGGGCGACGTGCGGCCATCGTGGCGGCCATGGTGGCGGCGTGCGGCGTGGTGGCGGCGACGTCCTGGTCACGGAGTGGCTGGCTGGGGGCAGCTGCACAGCCTGCCCAGTGCAGCCACCTGGGCGCGGCGGCGGCGTGGCCTCGCCCGGCGACAGCGCAAGGCGTGGCGGCCGTGGCTCGCCGATGCGGGCGCAAGCGGCCAGGCCTCAGCAGCTAGGCAACTGGGAGGCTGCCATGGTGGCCAGGTGGGGAGCAGTGGTCGGGCAATGGGGGCGCCGGAGCTGGAGCGGCAACGTTTTCGGCGTCGACGCAAGCCCAGATGGTAGTGCTAAGAGGGCTGGCGGTGGTGGGTCGTCTTCCTCGTTGCCGGTCAGCACCCTCACCCTTTCTGGAGCTCCCTCCCTTCTCTGTGGGGAATTTTTGGGTTGGATTGAGGCGGCAGCTTGTCAGCGGGGGAAGCTCAGGCTGCTGAAGCAATGCCACTCAATCCGGGTTCTCCTCTGGCCAGATCTGGCGAGGAGGTCGGCGGGTGGTGGAACGGAGGGATCCTGGGCCAGTTCTCAGGGATGATGGTTCGTTGAAGTCGGCCGACGGAGGGGCGTCGGTCGGGTCTGGCGGAAGCCATGTGCCGCCGATGTCGAGATGGTGGATTCGAATTGGGTGACGGACCACGGCGGTAGGGCGTTTCGAGCGAAAGCTTAGCCCAATTTCTTTGGGCCAACAGTGAGTTCGCCTTCGGGCGTGGTAACCCTCCTGAGGGCACTGTTGAGATACCTCTCCTCCCTCGGCAAGGAGCTCTGGGTGAAAACTTTGTCCAGTTCTGGGACGGATGACGACGGCGTCTTTCGGCGTCGCGACCCTCGTGAGGGCGTCGTTTTAGAGTCTTCGTGTCGTAGTGGTGTTGTTGGCCTGGTGGCGATCGGTCTCGCATAGTGATGACCGGTTCGGTGCTTGGCTTCCCTCTCTGTAGTGTGTGTTTGTACGGTTGGCACATGGTTCGGGGCGTGTGCTCTGGTGCACATCCTTTCTCGACAGCCAGCTGTCGATGTAAAACTTTTCTTGTAACATTTTCTTTCTATCTTAATTACATTGAATGACCTCCTTCGGTTATTCCAGCAAAAAAAAAAATCTTGGGCCTCCTGTCTATCTACGGATCACTTGATGACAGTTTGATCCTACGGCATGGTACTTGAGCAGACCAATTGATCGAACGGCTGAAAAACACTGATGACGTGGATGAACCTGGAGGCTGCTTTATAGAAGTTAATGCTTATAGTGGGTACCAAGAAAGGATGACAGTAAATGGTTTATGATAGATTCGTATTTGACAAGTGTTCAAAGATGTAACTTGTAATTAGTATACAGATGTAACTTGTAATCAGTATACATTGCCTTCTTGGGAAAATGTTTTCATTCTCTCGAGGATATATCTCCCCATATCTTATGTCTCATCTAAATAGTTATTTTTTTTTAAAAAAAGATCATATAGATTAACATGAAATATATTACTCCACGCGATGTGTGTGTTGGGGTTGTGGGGGAGGGGGTGGGTGGGGGAATATTAGAGCGTGTTACAGTATATGCGCATGCAAATTTCGGTTGAATATGTGTATCCTGAATTTTGGCCTGCTGCTGCATTTCAAGACATGGTTTAGACACAAACGTTATAGACCAAACAGAGCAACATGGTCTTGTGGACTCCTATGTGCATGTGCAATCTGATAGTAAAGCATTCAGTAAACCATGGCGGCAGAATGCCTAGTTTACTTTGATTTAATTAGGAGCAATTTGCAAATCTTCCAAGAGCAACAGCTGCATAAAAACATAGAATATTACTCGAGTACCATTTAGTAGCTATCATCAGATCACAACTAGAGTGCAAAAGATGATTGTCCACGCCGGTTTGTCCTGAGTCCTGACTGTACGGAGTGTGATAATTAAATATGACAGGGCCGAGCCCAGCCAAGACAGATATTTGTTTTGCTTATTTTGATATACCTATAATATCTCTCACTGAAAATTACAGCAATTTAAACACCTTTTCTTCTAGCTACAGCCAGGATTAATTTGTCTCCACTTGGAGAGATGTCTGATTATGACATCCTCCTTTGATGGATTTGTATTTTTTCCAATAATGGGTAAAATCCGGACTCCACATCCAACGCAATGTATGCTGCCAATCATATTTAAGACTATCTGAAAACACTTTCAAAAATATAATATGTATGGTTGCAGCAAGCACTTGCAGGGACAAGTCTTTAATCCATATGGTGAGAAGGTGAATGCCTTGGCACATGGAAGACACCCGTGCGCCAATCTATCTTTCTCTTTCTGTAAAGTTGATATTCGCTAACTTTTAAAACTCAACATGCAAGTGCATCGTATTATCACCCGCTAGCAATTATTATCTAGAGTATTTCACATCCATGCAAGTGTGCCACATCATCAGCCATTAGCAATTATTATCTAGAGTATTTTAAATATCATAAAAATATGATATATCATTTACATTTTTGTTGTATTTTTAAAACTCAATATGCAATCAATGTCAAATCATTATCGCCATATCATTTTCATATTATTTAAACATGTCCATCTATCATTTCTATAATGTATAATATGTATTTATCCACATATCCCGTCGTAAAGCACGGGGTATCAACTAGTATTCCATATATGAAGGAGATAAAGGTGGAATAGGACGCACCCCTGGTCCGCATCTCTGGGCTCAAGCGACTTAATTGGCTTTCATACTGATGTTCCAGCTCCAGATATGGGAACCAACTCTCAGGTTATTTTGCTTTTCATATCCTCTCATTCATGACTCTGTTATCTTCGGACTAAGATGCAGATTTTACCACGATTCTTATTAGCATGTTTTTTAACCTTCTAAACGGTATATTTTATGCGAAAACTTTTTTCATTAAAATATAAAATATATCATTTTTTAAGTTTGTAAAAATTAAAACTTAAATTATGCAAACGGAATTGATAGAAAAACTTTCGCAAATTTTTTACCCCTGAAACTTTCAGATTTATGGACATTGGATTACCTCGAGATTTATGCATGAAGGGAAAAAAATGCTAGAGAAAATTGTTACACGTCACGCGTAAGATCCCGATGCTAGCCAACCAAATCATAGTACAGTTTTATACTCATTCCGTCCCACTTACTAAGACGCGGTCAAACTTAGCGCAATCTTCAAGACTAATCTTTAACTTTAAATTTCTCACATACTATAATATTTACAGCAACAAAATCATAATCATATGGAATTAAATTTAAATGATAATTCAATTATATTATTTTCATCAAATAAAATATAATTTATAATAAACTATTTATTATATTTAAAGAGTTGAATCTTAAAATGCATGTGTGCCTTACTGAGTGGGACTGAGGGAGTATAAGGTATATCGTAGTTACAATGCAGTATATTATAGTTACATTTGAAAGTTATTCGCTCAGAAAAACTTGTGTAGTTTTTTTCATATACTCTCCTAGTTTCTTCTCTGCAAGAAGCAGACATTGGCAGTGTTTAGTTCACTTCAAACTTTTAAAAATTCCGTCACATCAAATATTTGGACACAAGCATAGAGCATTAAATGTGGACGAAAAAAACCAATTGCACAGTTTGCATGTAAATTGCGAGAAAAATCTTTTGAGCCTAATTACACCACGATTTGACAATGTGATGCTATAATAAATATTTGCTAATGATGGATTTATTAGGCTTAATAAATTCGTCTCGCAGTTTACAGGTGGAATCTATAATTTGTTTTGTTATTAGTCTACGTTTAATACTTCAAATGTATGTCCGTATACTTAAAAAAATTTTTGGCACACGAACTAAACACGGCCATAATTTATTTGCAAATAGCAACACTTACATCATACAGATCAGAGAATAGCATAGTATACTCGTCTCATCTGGGAAACTATTTTCATCCCTCGAGGGGATATCCCTCGTTGTTTACATGTCACTCAAATAGTTATGAAAAAAATTGAAAAAATTTAAGAAGATGTATTAACATGTGACATATCACTCTACAAACATACAAGTTAAAATTCAACTTCTACACCTCGCAACGAAAAAACAATTTTAGCTGTGAATATACGTTAACTAGTTGTAGTTTATAACCATTTGGATGACATGCAAATAACGAGAGAATGACGCTGCTCGAGAGTTTAAAATCCTTATCGTGGCTGCATTGTGAGCCATGGAAGCTGGAGCTGGAAGGTTCCAGATGCTTCGGCAGTACGTCCATGGGCATAATGCCGATGGATTGGCTAGCTGATTGATCGATGCGATCATATGGACAGAGGTGTTGGCGTTTTTGCAAGTGAAACCGGATGAGAGAAACCGGCAGCTAATTAAGCAAATCTTTGTTCAGATCAACATCGAAGTTGTGACACAACCAATCCATTTCTTCGTTTGCTTGTGAGTGGAACAAAGATTAATTACAACTTGTCACTACATATTTACGTGCAAATTAATTTGGTGTGAATACATCCCGGATTTTGGTATTTCTAGTATTTAAATTTATCTCAAAAATAATTGTCAATGGTCCCATTAATTACTTCTCATTTAAATTTCTCCCTATTTTATCCTCAACTACCCTTCCACTCTTACCTATACACCATTTAATAAGGGACATTATAGTTTTTCTTTTCAGACCTTAATATATGCTAAATAACCTAGAGTTACTATAGTTTTAGAACGGAGGCAGTATGTTCCTGCATTTTCCGACATGGTTTAAAAGTTTGATCGAACTGAGGAGCTAGTTGGAGGCTCATATACTCACTGTCTCATTTTAAACGTAACTGTAGGTTTATAAGTCCAACGTTTGACCACCTATTTTATTTAAATTTTTTTATGATTAGTATTTTTATTGTTATTAGATGATAAAATATGAATGATACTTTATGTGTGACTTATTTTAAAAAAAATTAAATAAGACGGATGATCAAACGTTGAACACAGAAACCAACAACTACACTTAAAATGCGGAAGAGGGTGTAGTCCACTATAAGCATGTGTAATTAATCTAATAAAGTACTGTAGTAGTACTAATAATAGTAAACCATCCGGTACGTAAACTATGGCGGTCTAATTCTTTATTATTGTATTTTAATTTATATAAGCAATTTGCAAATCTTCCAAGAGCAACAGTGGCATGAAACATAGAATACTCCCTGCTATTTAAGACAAAACTAGAGTACACTGTATACACCAGATATATATAGTTGCGCCGTCCTGACTCCTGAATGACACTGACTTTGTGCGACAATCTGGCAAGGCCGTGCTCAGCCAAGAAAAGAAACATTGTTTTGATTATTTTTCTACCTAATACTATCTCTCACTGAAAATTAATTAAACATCTGTACTACTATTAATTTGTCTCGACTTTGAAATGACAGTAACACTAGGATGCATGCATGATCACGTCATAATAATTACTAGTAATTAGCACTACTAGGTAGGGAACTACTATACTGTACTACTCCCTCTGTCCTAAAATACTTGCAGTTTTGCACGGTTTATTTTTATCGTTTGATCGTTCGTTTTATTTGAAAATTTTTTATGATTAGTATTTTTATAGTTATTAGATGATAAAATATGAATAGTTGACTAATTTTTTTAAAATAATTCATAAATTTTTCAAATAAACCGGACGGTCAAACGTTGAATACGGATACCTACGGCTACACTTATTTTAGGACGGAGGTAGTAGTATATAGCTGGGATGACAAAGATACTGTAATTTAGGAAAAACACATGTCTGAAAATTATTAAGGGTGTATTCTTTTCTCTTCTTTCCTAACTTTTACTCACTTGTTTTTCACGTGCACACGAAAATCGGATTTATTGACAAGTTAAGGGACCTCCGATGAACTTATTCCACTTGAATATCGCTCTCCGTTGTAACCATGTTGCCCAATCCTCTGCTATCCTTTTTATAGGAAATCCATCGTGGAATAGCTAATGCTCTCCATCATATCAGTCAAATTAAAATAGCACAATAAGTTTTGGTCCATTTTTCTTTGCACAAAAGTTTGTCCCGCCACAGTGCCATCACAAATCATGTTAATTGTCCATTCATCATCTTCCGTCCTACAGAATAAACAATAAATTCAAGGAGAAAAAATATATACATTGTGAAGCAGAGAAAAATGCAACCTATTTGCCTAGAAAAAAAAAGAGGAAGCCATGTCTGCTCTTTTGTGAAGCCGAAAAAATTGTTGCAGGACATTAAATGTTAATCATGGTTAGTCTTATATCTGACTGCAATACAATAGTTCTAATACTGTTCAATCTACATGCTTTTTTTATTTAAAAAATTACGGTCCAATGATGAGAAAGCGATTTTGCAATGACAAATACAAGAACGATTGCATAGTTGTAATGCCCTAAAAATAATCCCCTAAACTACATTTTATTAGCCCTAATTTCTTGACAAGACAAACATGTTCAAAAGGCTGGATTCCTCGTCAAAGAACCATGAAGCAGAGTGTCCTTACAAATCACCAACCATCATGCTTTGGAGTCGATTCAGATGATCATCTTAAGAAAATGGATGAATGTTACTCCCTCCATTCCGTAATTTATGGCGTAACTATATTTTTTTTGCACGTACCAGAATATAGGGCGGCACCTCCTCGAATACTGTTCATGTGCACGGATGCATGTAGGCATTGAAGACTTCAGCTCTAGTTGTCCTGTGCATGGCCGTGTGCAAGCATTGAAACAGGCTGGGATGACGTTGCGATTGGTGCTGCATGCGGGCGAAGCAAAGCGACGTGTTGGAACGAGCAAACTTTAATTGGTTTGACGGGTAATTACACCACTCTTTGGTCTATGTGTACAAGACAGTTACACCCTGTATTTAGGAATGGAGGGAGTACCTGCTAGGAATATTGATTCTATCCATCTCCCTGATCTTGGTACCCAACGAGTTCTCTTCCTCTACTCTTCCTCTAGCTAGGTCAACAGCACGATCATCATCGGAGGCCATCATGCAAGAGATAGTTGGGGAATGCCGCCGCCGCCCGCGCGCGAGAAAGATGGGAGGCACCGCGTCACGTGCGTGGGAACAGGAAACATGCGCTTCTGTTCTCTGACGTGATCCTACGTACCCTAATAGGCCACACATTGACCTGGCAGGTGGAACCAGTTGACGTGGAGCAGGTTTGCCATGTCACTTGCCCTTGTAGCACTTTCCCTCACTTAAACATGTGGTCTTATGTTAATTGGATTGAATGCACGGGATTATGAGAGAAAATAAATAATTAACCTGTGGTTATGTGTTACATTGGCCTCAAAACATGGGGTTTTTTGAAATTCACTCAATATATTCCGGGAAACATTCATTATCGTTTACATTTCATTTTGTATTCGCTTTGTATCTTTATTCGATGCCATTCATTTTCGTTTTTGTATCCAGGTTTTTATTCCGATTAAGAAAAATATGAAAACGAATATGATAGTAACTATTTCCCTAGTCCTGATTGATAAGTAAATGCCACGTATTAGACGAAGGGCCGAACACCCAAATAATTATTCCAAGTCCCATATATTCATCCATCACCAGTACTGTAGCCCACGGGACGTCACCCTGACTGAGGTCAGCAGCTCAAAAAAAAAAAATCAATAGCTAACTGTTTGACACGGCACGTCAGTTCGTCCAGGGATAATGCGAGTCCGTGAACGTGTAGCTACATCTGAACACACAAAGCAACGGATTGCCGTGGCAGAAAACCAATTGATCCAGGTTGATTAATTAACTAATGCAAACAATAAAGCTATATATATAACCTCATGCATCTAGCTTGATTGCCGTGGCAGAAAACCAATTGATCCAGGTTTGATTCCATCAAGCAAATCAAAGCACAAATTCATCAAGAAAACTGAAGACAACAAGGTAGCGCAACAACTAGCTAAGATGGCGAGTGCCAGAGCAGTGGCCGCAACGGCGATGATCTTCCTCCTGGCCGCGCTCTCCGCCACCCACGTCGCCTCCGCCCTCCGCCCCGTCGCCGACGCCGTCGCCGGCGGCGCGTGCCGTCCCAGCGGCTACCTCCCGGGGAAATCGGGCAACTGCGAGAAGAGCAACGACCCGGACTGCTGCGAGGACGGCAAGGCGTACCCGCAGTACCGGTGCTCGCCGCCGGTGACGGCGGCCACCGGCGCGGTGCTGACGCTGAACAGCTTCGAGAAGGGGAAGGACGGCGGCGGGCCGTCGGAGTGCGACAACGCGTACCACTCGGACGGCGAGCTGGTGGTGGCGCTGTCGACGGGGTGGTTCGCCGGCATGGCGCGGTGCGGGCACCGCGTGAGGATCACGGCGAGCGGCGGCAGCGGGAGGTCGGTGGTGGCGAAGGTGGTGGACGAGTGCGACTCCGTGCACGGCTGCGACGGCGAGCACAACTACGAGGCGCCGTGCGACAACAACATCGTGGACGCGTCGCCGGCGGTGTGGGACGCCCTCGGCCTCGACAAGAGCGTCGGGATGGAGCACATCACCTGGTCCGACTCCGATGGCGATGAGTGAGCTACTATCGAAGTAGTAGCATTCATGGGCTCGAGGGTTCGACTATGTTCAACTGCTGGTACATGTTTCCATGTCGAATTGCCGTCATCTATGTATATCTAGCTTGTGTGATCATATAGGAGGGGAAGCCGTTGTCTTATGCACTTTTTAGCCCGTTGGGCTGTACATATGATATGGTATTTGTTGCGTTCGGTTACAACTTACAACATCTCTGTCCTATTTTTATTTCAGTTATATTCCGTGTGCACCAACATTGAGTCGTTTGTGGGCCTGCAGACTCATGACCCTAGCTTGGGGCTTTCACAGTGCACTTACGTGTCATTTAGCCACATAATTCTACGTAGGAGATTCCACACCACATCAACATCTCCCTTGACCATTGAGGCCCGCGGAGTATACTTGAGCCACGGGATCTTCATCAATATTTGTCAGGCCCGGTCCACAAACCCGCGTCACCTGCGAAGGGAGAGAGAGATAAGGGAGACGGAAGAAAGGGAGCTTGTTTTGGCGGTCGTCGCCGAAGGGGAAGGGAAAGCTGGCGGAAGAGTTAGGGAAGCCGGACTCGGCTTGCTCACTGTCGTCGAGGTCCCTACAACCATCGCAATTATCCTCGACCGTCAACTGCCTCTGTCGCCACGGACGCCCCGACAAGATGCTGTCGAGCTCGACGCGAACTCCTTGTTGGTAGTGACCTCGTCCATCCCCGCTCACTAAGCTCACCCTCCCTCGCCTCCTCGGGGCTAGATCCATCCATGGCAGCCGAGCTTGAGGCCAATTCCGGGCATGGATGGTTTTCCTCATGTTGGGCTCGAGCGGTGTGGAGAGGCGCTGGACGGCTGCCATCGCAAGCTTGTTGTTGTTTCTAGGATGGGAGTGGTGTTGGCAGCGGTGGATCTCGTTGACAGGAGCCAATGGCGGCGAATTTCGCTGTTGAGGTGGGGGGACTAGGGTCTGGGGAAATGCTGGAGGTGACGGAGTTCATCGCCGCAAGTGAGTCGAGGTGGGGTTGGTGAGGGAAGGGAAGAGGGAAAGGGAGCTGCCGGTTGGGGAGGGAGAGGAGGGGGCAGGGAGTCACCACCATGCGCCGTCGGAGACGATGGTTGCAAGCTCGTCGCCACGGGAGATGCGAGAGATGGCGGTGCAGGAGTGGGAAGGAGCATGGCCGCTAGATTTGCGCCGTCATGGGGTGGGGGAGGGAGAGGAGGGGGTAGGGGAGTCATCGCCATGCGCGTGGGAGCTGAGGGAGAGGGAGGGGAAGAGAGAGAGGGGGGGAGGAGAGGAAAAAGTGGTGAGGCCAGTCTGAAAAGAAGAAGTGATGGGCCCACCTAAAGCTACGAGTGTACTGTGGAGAGGGAGTTTCGTCTGCTTTTCTTCCTATGTGGATATTTGAGCTCCTCAGTAAGGTAGGACGCATTGCTGCTGCCCTTATAGCTGCGATACGATGCCGGCTTTACTTTGTGCCATAGACAACATTCAGTTAAAGCTAGATGACTCTAAAATTATATTCTAACTTTATAATGTCACAGTACAACTATGGTATGGTATGCGTAGTGTTTGGTTACATGTACAACATCTCCATCCTTTTTTTTCTTTTAGAGCTTCATCTGTTACCAAAGAGTGACAAAAATTAATTAAAAAGAAATTTTATAGTATTTGAGAAGTACTAGAGGTATCATTTTTTTAAGTGTAATTTAGTACCTGTTATTACTGGATGTATCCAGAGGTACTTAATTTTACAAAAGAAAAGCTATGATACCTCTCGATATCTCATCGAGACTGTAAAATTCACTGAGTGATTAGACAGAAAATATACGGAGGGAATATATATAAGCTTATTCATGGGAAATTATACGGCCGTGTTATTACGTGGCGTCTACGTCACTACGTGTGTCGTCGTCGTCAAGCATCGGACCAGGTGATCTGGGCCTCGCCGTCGTCCTTGTTGAGCCCCAGCGAGTCCCACACCGCCGGCGACCCGTCGACGATGTTGTTCCGGCACGGCGGCTCGAAGTTGTGCTCGCCGTCGCAGCCGCGCTGTGAGTCACACTCGTCGACGACCATGGCCGTCACGGACGCGCCGCCGCTCGCCCGGATGACGACGTCCTTCTCGCACCGCTTCCTCCCGTCGAACCACCCCGTGGACAGCGCCACCACCAGCTGCCCGTCGCCGTAGAACCTCCCCGTGCAGGACGGCGCGCCGCCGCCGTCCCCGCCGTCGGCGAAGCTGTTGAGCGTGAGGAGGGCCGCGGTGCCGCCGCCGGCGACGGGCGGCGAGCAGGCGTACGTCGTGTACCGTACGCCGTCCTGGCAGCACTCGGAGCCGTTGTCCGCGTTGCAGTCGCCGGACGTTCCGGTGATGGCGCCGCTCGGCTGGCAGCTGGAGGACTGGAGGAGGGACCGGTGCGGGAAGAAGCCGCCGGCGGCGGCGGCGGCGGCGGCGGCGGCGGCGAGAGCGGCCAGGTTGGGGAGGATGGCGAGCACGAGGAGGAGCGCGTGGGAGAGACGGCGGCGACTCATGGCACCCGCCATTTTCTTGCGCTGCGAGTGTGATGCAGCTTGCAGATATAAACAGCCGCAAGAAGGAAATTAGGAAAGTAAGGGGAACGCGCGCGTAGAGTTGACCGTTGACTAGGAACTATTTTTGGTCGTCAACTCTCCTAAAGGTAAAGGGTTTGAGAATGTGGCCTTTTTTACTTGCGGAAAATTTGTAGGTTAGGTTGTTACATCGGATATACGGACACATATTTAAAGTATTAAATGTAATCTAGCTAATAATAATACAAATTACAGATTCCGACAGAAAACTGAGAAACGAATTTATTAAGCCTAATTAATTCATCATTAGTAAATGTTTATTGTAGCACAACATTGCTAAATCATGGCGCAATTAGGCTTAAAAGATTCGTCTCATAATATCCTAGCGAACTATATAATTGATTTTTATCATATACTAGTAAAAATGCCCGCGCGTTGTAACAGGTGAAAAAATTCTAGTGATAATATATGCTTTTCATGAATAATCATGTTAATACAATGTTTGTATTTTAATGAGCAGATTGTTTTTTTATAAACGGTGTTTTTTTCTTCCGCGATTTTCTCAAACCATTCAGAAATGACGCATTTCTTCCTAAAAGTTTTTTTCTAGCATTTTTTTGGCTTTTTTATTTACAACGAAAACCATATTTTTCTCCCTTTTTTGCTTTTCTTTTCTTGTGTGTTTTTTTTGCCTTTTTTTTACAATTATTTTCTCGCGCGTTTTTTTGCTTGTTTTTTTTTCAAATGTTCTTTTTTTTTGCTTTTTATTAATACAGGAAAATATATGATGAAATAAAAGTCGTGTAGTAGGTGGCAAAAAATCAATGGATCCTATCCGACTCAGAGCGATTTTTTTAATAGACTGTGTTTTTTTCTTGCACGGTTTTTTAAAACCATTTTTTAAAATGACACGTTTTTTCTGACAGTTTTTTCCTCGCATGATTTTTTAAAAAAATTACCGACGACGGAAACAATTTTTCTTGTGCTTTTTTTATTTTTTTTTGAAGATGGAAAGCCTTTTTAGCATGTTTTTTTTTGCGCTTTTTTGTGACTTTTTTCTCACGCGTTTTTTTGAATCGTTTTTATTTTCTCGTGCTTTTTCTCTTTTTAAATAGTTAGATTATATTAGAGATAGAGAAGAGATATATATTGATTAGAAATTAGACTTTGTTTCGCCCTTTTCATATTTTTCTCGTGTGCATTATTTATTTTATACGAACCAACTTTTTTATTTGTTATGAACCTTTTTTTTTGCCACTTTCTTAGGGAATCGGACGAACTTTTTTAGATATTTTTTCGGTTTTTTCGTCTTTATAGAAATCAGACTTTTTTCCCTTTTTAAAGGAATCGAATCTAGTTTTTTTTTACCACTTTTTTTGCCTTTTATAGGAATCAGATTTTTTTTCTGTTCAGATCTACGGTTTTTTTTTGCCACTTAGGGGAAACATAACTTTTGTTGTTGTCTTTCTCTTTTTTTGCAGCTTTCCTTTTTCTTTTTATGTAGCTTTCTGTTTTTGTTCTCTCTCTTTTATTATTACTTTTAACAAAAACGACCTCAAGTATCTTATTACAATATTATAGGGACTTAAATGTAAATATAAAAATTATAGGGACTCAAATGCAAAAGTACAAACTCAAAAATTAAAATCATATAAAAATGGAATACTCTCCATCTGTAGATTCCATTTTTGTAAACAGATCTTCAATCCGGCACATCATTTTGTTTCACCAAGATGTGTGAGATATCACGGTATAGATTGAAATTGAGAAGAGTGGTGGCCGGTTTATCGGACTCAAAAGGAGTGGCGCCTTTTATTTTTTGTTTCTAAGGGGGAATCGGATCTATAGTTGGACTTTTTTTTAAGGGAATCGGATAGGAGTTGGACTTTTTTTTTATTTTTTTCGTTTTTTTTTCTTTCGCCTGCTGCCGGTTTTTTGGATCGGACAATTTTGGTTTTTTTTCGCCTCTTTTTTATGGGCGTTTTCTTCGCCCGGTTTTTTTTAGATGGGACAATTTTGGGTTTTTTTTTCGCTGGTTATTTTCGCCTCTTTTTTCTGGATCGGACAGATTTGGTTTTTCTTTTTTTTCGCACTTTTTTTTCGCCCGGTTTTGGTTTTTTTGACGGACGATGGAAGCCCCTCTTATTTTTTAAGTAGTAGAGAAGAGATTTAATACTCTATGCATGTGTCCAAATATTTGATGTGACAACTAATTTTTGTTTTGGTAACTAAACAATGCCTGTGGTGTGCAGAATCCCAGGCCTAATAGTAGATGCGTTCCTGAGTATCCTCCGAACCGTAAAAGGACTGATATTACGTTTTCTTTTTTTTACGTTGTCCGGAGGTAAAAGAAGTACTTCTACCACATTTTTAC
Organism: Oryza meridionalis; assembly: GCA_000338895.3. Lineage (NCBI taxonomy): Eukaryota > Viridiplantae > Streptophyta > Magnoliopsida > Poales > Poaceae > Oryza > Oryza meridionalis. The sequence continues at coordinate 19,425,102 of CM002533.2, forward strand.
TACTCCCCCTCTGTTTATAGTGTTATAAGACACTTTGTTTTTTTCTTCTCATTAAATTTTATTTAACTTTAATTAAATTTATAGAAAAAATTAGCAACATTTATATCACCAAATTAGTTTTCATTAAATCTAACATTAAAAATATTACTATGTTTTTTCTATAAAACTATAAGCTTTACTAAAAAGAATCAAATTGTCTTACGATATGAAATATAGATAGTATAAAGTAACTATCGATATTTTGTAAATTAGTAGTAAATTTTCCACTAAAAATTTTAGTACATCTCAATATACTATAATTATCTAAATTCTCTGCTCTATTATGGAAGTAGTCTATAATTATTGTTAGTAGTGAATTATAACAAATTTGGTTTGTTGGACTAGTTTTTCTTTTCGCAGTAGTCTTTTTTTTTCATAGCAGTCCTTTTTTTTGTCTCTCTCCCGGCATAGGCATCCGGCATAGGCATGTCTGGCCAATTGCGTTATGTAACAAAACCTCTATTTTTCTAATATATTGACGTACAATATTTTTACACATTCGCGATAAAAAAAAAAGAATTATAAGTTCGCCCAAAACAGAAGCGTATACGCATAACGAACGGACGAGGAGTTGCTCTCGTCAGAGAGCGTGTGTGAAGCAAATCACGAAAAATGAACCCGTCAAAAAGCTTGTAATCCAGAAAAATATGAACCCGTCAAAGCTTATTATATAATCCAGCTTTGCTGACCAGAATCATGAAAGGTATGTAAGTACATATCCACACGACCTTGGGACTGCAACTTTCTGCAAATTGATTATTGTGTTGTATGACCATATGATTTCATTGTTAATGTGCCTTATAGAAAGTGCAATGTGCAGTTATACTTAAGAGTAGTGCGGTTGAGAAAATTTATTTGGGGTTAACAGTTGACACTATCACACCGATATATTAATTTGAAAGATCACCGCACTACATGGCTTGATGATAACCACAACTTATAATAGAAGATTTTTTTTAAGGGTTCTAGGTCAATTGACTTGGTTTGTTCAATGATGTCTATACATGCCATGAATGAATATATGAATGCCTACATAATAATCCTAGGAAATACAGTACTGCAATTGGAATTACAGTAGCATTATCAAGTGACCACTAGGATCATACAACCAGCATTACTAGTGCACCGTTATCACCACACATCACCAAGCAGAGGAATAGGCGTAGCTTGACGTGTCATGCTAGGTATCTCTTATTGGCCACTTTTTATTTCTCTCAAAGGATTGAAGACTTGCCTCTATACAGCAGACGCAGAGAGGCTGGTAAAAAAGAAACTATTGGAATGAAATCAGCTCCAGAAACACATGGTAATAGAACCCACTGGAGATCATTCAATTGGACGTCTTCCACAAAATCAAGCTAGAGCAAATGGAGTAAGATTTATGTGATGAAAAAGTTGAAAGTTTATGTGTGTAGGAAAATTTTGATGTGATGGAAAAGTTGGAAGTTTGAAGAAAAACTTTGAATCTAAACACGGCCTGAGTAAAATGAGATGTTCAAAGGGTGAAGCTAATACATACATTAGGGAGTCATCAAAGTTTTGAGTCCATACACTAGCTAGCTAATATTAGATCGTCAAAGATCTGATTATATTTCATAATACCTTCTCTCTCTCCTAAGGGATCCAATCAGAAGGAATTCCCTCACTTCGCTCATGACTAACATAGTACACTCAGAGAACCATACGTGCATGTGCTACATTACATTGCATTCATACACAAACCGATCGAATTTGCAACATTGCACTCTCGTGGGAACAACCACAGCACTTGGGTGCTGTTGTGCAACCTTCCAAGGCTGTTCACAGATAGCATGGTTCCATCCTATTATATGGTGGTGTGAATTCCAAACCATGTCAGCACTAAAGAGATCCAGAGGATTACTCAAATGTCGAGTGTCAGTAAAAGCACACGTTGAGTAATCTGCGTTTGTTTCTGCTAATGTTTGGAAGTAGACGCAGAAATTAAGGAGCAATCCAGAGGATTTCATGATGGTAAGTTGGGATATTAGCTGATCAAGTCCTACAACATCAGTAGTGAGTAGTCACATCACATTGTTGATTCTTCGGCCTTGGAAGCACCAGTAGTATCTCATATGACTTCTACGAGTCTTGCACGAACTGATTTCTGATCTGCTATTTCTTTAATGCTGCAACATGGGAAACAAAGGCGTTCATATTTAATGACACCCGTAAAATATCTCTAAATTATGTCTACTAAAAAGAATTGTATAGTGATTGCAGATAATATGGTATATAGAAATGAACACAAAACACAGATTAGATGCCCTATACAAGTCATAAAACTAACCTGTAAAGAATATCTCCACCAGGTATCACCTTCTTAGATATCCAGTCAGGAGACAGGTCCTCCAAAATATGCAGCTGTTCTTCTATCTCCCCTGTCAAGTGATAGCCCATAAAAGGAGGGAAATCATTCAGTATAGCATGAGACTAAGTACAAAATGGTTGGAATTGTTAGATCCATGCTATACCTGTCTCTTCTATCTCCAAGTTGTTAGCAAGAATATTGTGAAAAAGTTCCTGTTTTGTAATAAGTGAATTCTTGGTAGACCGAGAAATATCGCAGACTATGTCGAATGTGAGTTGTAAAGAAGCTATCTTTTCCTGGGATTCTGCTGCGCCGACTTCTTTGGTTTTGTCTACATCAGCAAAGCAAATGGCAGGATTGTTTTCCTGCAAAGAACAATTCATCTGGTCAGAATAAACAGATGTGAATTCACTATGGAATATTCACCAAGTAATGAGAATTAGAAAGAACTGAAAAGAAAGCCTTCTGTTATATCAGGCAAATCGGGAGGATACTATTAGCTATATTTAGCCTCCATATGGCTCATCTGTAAGCTTATTCTAAGAGCAAAATGATTCTTATTGGGTCTTACTTTGACAAAAGGGAAAAAAATCAGGGAGTGATTACTACACTACCAATATCCTTAGGATGTCTGAACAGTCACTTTGACCAATAACAAGACTAGTAATTTTAAAAGGCAATCAAGGGACATTAAAATTGTTCCAAAATTGGATATGTCAAGAATATAACTTCAAACAAGAAAGAAAAGAGGGAGCAATAACAACTACCATCAGGTAATACATTGCATGCTGAGGTTTTAAAAGTAATGAGAATCTACACAAATACATTTGCTATTTGGTCATGCAATTGCTTATTGCAGTTTAGAAATTCATATCATGGTATACAATTATTCATTAAACAGAGCATACAAATATGAAAACACATAACAATGCATACCTCCAGTGAGCTAGTAAAATTGTGAGTTTCGTCTGGGAAAAGGCATTTGCCAGCTGTAACCTCATGTTCCAGGGTAAGGATGGCCCCATCATGATCAGAAGAGCATTCCTGAATTTTTGATGGTGAAAACATTTTTAGTGACCTGCGAGCTGAACTGGCAGATCGTGCTTCAGAAGTTTGTCCACTTGTGGTTTCAAGTTTCTCAATTGGAGTGGGCAATGGCCTTCTTGGTGTCTGCATTGCTGGTGTTTCAGCCATCAGGGGTGAATGAAATAAAGTCCCTTGCTTTGGTGTACTCCCTTGACAGCTGGAGATCAAATGGCGGTTTGGAGTAGAAGAAATATCAGTCTTGAATGGAATCGAAGCATGCTGGTCTTGCTTGTTAGAGCTTCTCTTGGGCCCTTCTGTATCATCAGCACTCAGCATACTGAGTTCTGCCGGATCAGAAAGCAACTTAGTCCTATCTGTTCCATCAGCAATAATTTTCTGGGACATGAGCTTTTGAAAAGAACGTGGGAAGTGTGAAGCATTCAAAAGTTCATTTCCATTGGAACTTTGTAGAAGTGGCTCAGCAGAATGTCCATCAAGTGGTGCCTTGAGATGCAGCTTATCCCTTGAATTGAAGGGCTCTGGTAGCATGGCCTCAGGAATATCAATTTCCTGCATACAAACAATAGCGAAATTCCAATGAGAATGCCAAGATATCTATCATAGTCCAAAAACCATGATTAATAAAAAAAAAGAGTAGAGGTGGATTTAATTGAGATTAGAAAAGGAACTTCAGTTGAGGTCCAGAATGCAAATCATAGGAAGTTTTGTACCAGGTGACAATAAAAGCTTCATAAACTGCCCAGTTGAATTAAATTTAGTACCTTATGATGAGCATCCAAAAAACCCAAAAACTTTGAGTGAAAAGCCTCGCATATTGCCATGGACAGGGACTGATCAGGACTTCTACTTTCTACGGTATCCATTAGAATTGTAATTTCCATGTCAGCATACATGCATAGGCTTTTCTCATCATGCAAGAGTATTTTCTTTATCTGGATTGCTTCTGGAAATAAATGCTTCATCTGGGCTAAATGTGTATATAAGAACTCCCTGTGATGCAAAAGAAATAACCTCATCAGACTAAAACAAATCTTAACCTTCTGCATATCGATGACTCCATTTTATTACCTCTTTGTGAGTATTTCCACCTGGGTGGCAATGTTCTTAAATGTAGTCATCTTCTTCCTTAGGCGCAGCAACCTTATAGAACTCACCATTCGATTGAATAGATTTAACAAATTATTGTGCCTGTCATTGTAAACAACAAAGCAAGGTGAATAGCTAAGCCTAGGCAGCATCTATATTTATAAGATAAAAATATAAAATGACTCACTTCTCAAGAAGATCATTTGATTTATCCTTTGGAGATGTGCCAGAGATATCAATACTTTCTGAAACAGATGGACTATTGCCACCTGGCGAAGTACTGCTGCTATCATCTTCATCATCAGTTTCTTCCTCATCCTCATCCCCCAACAACTGAGCAGCGAATCGGTCCTTGTACCTCTCTGCAAGCAAATTTCTTGCAAGTGAACTGATAACGATCCCATTCCTTCTAGATTCAGACTTCTCTGGTGTGGGGGATTCAACTTTGCTTTCAGAATCTTCCATTTCAACTTTCATCTTCTGTGTTGCTGCAGGGCTACTTGAACCTTCTGTCTCAAGGTCAAGCTGGGTATTTTCCTTCTCAGTCATCTTTAGCACCAAGCCCTACAGTTATGGGATGATGATGTATCAGCAAATCGTACTTCAAGTAAAGCTAGCTAGATCAATCGTACATAAATGCAAGGTGGCCGGAAGTACATGAGTAAATTGCAGACAATGATACAGCACAAAATAATCCAAGAGCAGCAAATTTTGCCCCACATATAGCGTATTCTCTTGCAGAATAGGTGAGAAAGGCAGGATAACCATCTAATCAGGATAACTAATAAAAAAAATTAAATATGTAAAATATCACGAAATTTCTAAATCAATGGGAAGAGTAAATTTCACAAAACTACATGTATTTTGACCAAATTATCACAAAACTACAGATTTAAGGAGTTGTATCACAAAACTACACATTTAGCACCAAATTTATCACAAAACTGCAGATTTTAGGTTAAGTATCACAAAAATGCATATTTAATATTGAACTTATCACAAAACTATAACTTTTGGAGTTTAAATCCCTAGCACCATTGTTATGGTGGAGCTATAAACATTATTACTTTGCGATTAAATTGGTTCTAAACCTATAGTTTTATGATAATTTAGTTACTAAACGTGTAGTTTTGTGAAAGTTCATCTTAAATGTGTAGTTTTGTGATAAATTTAGTGCTAAATGTGTAGTTTTGTGATACAACTCCTTAAATCTGTAGTTTTGTGACAGTTTAGTTATAGTATCTGTGGTTTTGTGAAATTTACTCCAATGGGAATTACCCCCAGCACGTTCTATGGCTATGAAACTCCTGGGTATTGCATCCAATAGAATAGGTAAAAAGTGTACTAGTTGAAAATCTGATATACTCTAATGGTTCAAATCGACCTCGGCAGGATATATACTGAGAAATTTAGTCCAAAAATACCACTAGTTAAAAATAGTAAAATAAAATATAGAACCGACCAGAAAATTCAGCATCCAGCTGCCGGCACCACCAACAAAAATGGAATTCAAAAACTAGAGTAAGAATTGTCACATCGACTGAAATTTCTAATCACTGACAATTCCCTATTATCCCCAAACCCTAAATATTTGCACGACACAACCTGACTAGACGAATCACCACGCAATTCACACAATCGAAAAGTTCAGAGCATTGGGTTTAGATTCAAGTAGCTAACCCCTCTAAACTGAGGAGCGCGAGGTCAAAAAACCACATAGCACCGACGAAGTGGGCAAACGGGGCAACCAGAATGGTAGGGTGAAAACAAAACCCACGGGAGGGGTCAGATCTCGGGAGCGTACCGGCGAGTAGACCTCCGGAAGCGCCTGCGCCCCTCAGATCCGGGGAGTTCCGCCGCCTCGGGCGGCTGATTTCGCCGTGCAAGCGGCGGCGGCGGGAGAGCGAGACGACGCGCCGCCGAAATCCAAAAACGAAGCGATGGAGAGAGAGAGAGAAGCCACACTGCTGTTGGTTCAAAAAACGGAGAGAGGAGAGCCAACCCAAGTAGCCAACCCGAGCCGAGCCCAACGGTCATATTTCCATTTCCTTTCCATTTCACACGTCACAATTGCGGAGCCCCACGTGGGCCGCCCGGCCTTTTAGGCCCATATGGAACGGCCCATATTGGGCCCGGCCCATTTGAGCCCACGCAGCCACACCGCTTCTTCCCCAACTCGACGCGGAGACCGGCCGCGACATGGCGGCGCCGCCCGTCTCCGACGAGCTGGAGCTCGCGCGGGCGCGGTGCCGGGAGCTGCACGACCGCGTCGCGGCGTCCCCTTCCCTGCCGCGGCAGCCCGCGCTGCGGTCCCTCCTCCGCCTCGTCGCCGCCGAGCTGCGGTTCCTCGACTCGAGCCGGCCCGACCGGGGGGCGGCGCCGCTCTCCTCCAACCTGCCCCACCTCGCCGCGCTCCACCTCCTCCTTGCCGCCCACCCCGCCGTGCGGTGCCCGTCCCGCCTCGCGCCGCTCCCGGGGGTCGACTTCGCCTGCGCCTTCCGCTCCCGCGCCGCCTGGGTGCTCCTCTCCGCGCGCAACCCGTCAAGGCTCGCATGGGCCGCCGCGGCGCCCGACGGCATCCGCGCCCGCGTCGCCGCGGCGCTGGGCGCCGCGCGCGGGGCGCCGCCCGCCACCCGCCCCGAGAAGCTGCTCCTCGTCTTCGCCCGCGGCGTCGGCGCGGACCCCGCGCGGGGGCTCGCGGAGGAGTTCGGGGCCGTGGAGATCGACTTGCTCGTGGACTTCGTCGGCGAGGCCGACCACGACGATAGCGAGGAGGAGGGGTGGGTTAGCGTGAGCTTCCACCCAGATGAGGACATGAGGAGCTTCAGGGCGTTCGAGATTGACGTCGTGGAGTGTGGTGATGAGATGTTGTCGCCGCCGCCGCCACCATTGCCGGAGATGGAGGTGAAGGAGGGTAGTTTGGATGGCGAGTTTAGTGTCTTCGTGGGGAAGATGAATATGGGATCGAGGGAGATGGTGAATTTGGACACCACGGCTCTGGTTGCCATAGTGTCAGGGATCAGCAATGGTGGTGTAGGTAAGCTGATGAGCATACCGGAGGCAGAGACCAGGGCAAGGTTCAAGTGCAACTACAAGTTCGTCATGGATCAGGTGGTCTTAAAATGTTTACATTTCAATATAGTAGTTTGTGCTGGTGAAGAATCTAGCTACATTTTTGTCTTGCCATGTGAATCTTAGCTACCATTCTATTGCCTGAGATAGGAGGTTTGTTCTATTCAAGTTTCTCCTTGACCAAGCTGTAGAAAGATTAGTTCTTGATTTGGTTTTCCTCGGAAAGATATACTACTCAGCAAAGGCTTGCTGGAATCTATCAGATGTTATTTCAGTAAAGAAAAAATTTATGGTCAGAAGAATACATTTTTCCACTGGATGATTTGTGCTAACAAAAGAACTAGTGCTTATAGGATGTTTCCATGCTTGTTTGCAGGCGCATTCCGAACTTCAGTCTCCAATACTTGTTGAGCTGGAGAATGCAGTGGATGGAAAGAAATGCATCATATGTGAAACCGTTAACTTGGAGTTTAAAGAAATTGTTACAATGTGTGGTGGTCCTGAGGAGCAAACAAGAGCAAGTCAGTTACTGAAGTGGCTTATGTAAGTTTTGTTAGATAATTTTTTCATTGCAAATGGTCTTCCTTTCAATTAAGGAGATTTGTAGGAAGTAATTTCCATCAAAGCACTTCATAAGTCTGAAGGAATTTATTCGTTCTCTTTTAGCGACATATGTTTTCCTTTGGAATAGAAAAACTATGCACTAAAAAATTTAGTCCAATCACTATTATGGTTCCCAATACTCAGTTTTGTACTATGTTATTGTTAATTCCGTTACACTTCTTTTCTCAATGTGAAGCTTCCTATGGTTCAAACAAAATTATTCCAGTTTCTTGCTTACATGTAAGTTGGAGAATGATTAATTGGGCACAGTTAGCATTTTCAGATGTTTGCATTGGGCATTCTGTACTAATCCTAGTGATGAATTATATACGCTGAGCTACTACATGAAAGCTTACAAGTGTTTAGGCCTTCACCGATTTATCGCATTGATCACCAGTCACTTGACACCCTTGATGGTTCACCAACAGTACAAGTACCAAACCATGTAGTAACTTGCTATGGCTAAACGATCCATGTGTAGAAAAATGCATTAGCAATGTCCTATAGCTCCTGCTTCATTTGTTAAGTTGGTGCCCTGGTGGGATGTTGTCAAACTATGTTTTATTCTAGCAACCTTGGTTGATGTTGTCTTGTTGATTTGTCAGACGCTCCTTACGATTCACCCATACATGAAATCACCCATTTAACATCATTTCTTGATCACGCAAAACACACTGCACTCCACAAGTTCTATAGGAGGTTTTATATCCTGCAAACATTAGTTTTATCACATTTCGGATAAATTGCCCCCCTGTGAATGCTCTTAAATTCAGTTTTAATCACACAGCCTGTTACAGCACCGTTGACAGCTTGGTTTTGGACCTGCAGAGTTGTCCCAGACAGTCCTTCAGCCCGTATGATGGATTTACCAACGACAAGGAAGCTTGCCATGAAGAACAAGGTGGTTTTCGGCACAGGTGACCATTGGCGTGCTCCCACTTTGACTGCTAATATGGGGTTTGTAAGAGCCGTTTCACAGAGTGGCATGCCTTTGTTGACTATCGAACACAGACCTCGCGCACTGATTGGCTTGTGACAACCTGATAACCCTGTTGCACGTTCTGCCAGCCTAATTGTAAAAGTGCATTTGTAGTCGTAGTGTTTTGCTAATCATACTCCGTTGTTCCTTGTTCCTAGAACCGCAGTTCAGTTTTGTAATTCTACCTCTGTTGAGCCATGTAGAGCAGTTAAACACACATTTTTTTTAGTGATGGTCAAACACACAGTTAATTCTACCTCAGTTTTCCTTTAACGCAGCATCAGCAGTTTAGCACATTATCATCTCTATGTCTCTTCAGTCTTCCATGTCATCCTTACAAATAGTATTTTGTTGCTTCGTTAGTTAGTGATCATGAAAAGATGAATTTGATTTTCCTCAAAAATAAGAATTACAAATAGGCCACTTTTCAGTTTTCACCGGTGCTGCTTCAACCATCAGCATCCCTCATACAGATGAACAATTTTTATTTCCACACCAAAAGGAAGAGGAACACATGATAACAGAAGAATCTGATTGTCCTTTCCAACCCAATCCACCAGGTATTAGTCGTTATCTTTTACATAAAGATCAAATAAATGTTCACTCAGTCGATCCTTTGAGGCCCAACGGACTAGGGTAGAGTTCAAAACTTAGAATGCTAACTAATATGATTTTCCACAGTGTATCAAGCTCCCGGCTCCCAGGAAAAGTCCAAATATTGCAGCGCTACCAACGGTGGTCTGTCCAATGTATCTGATCTTCAGCAAGCCAGGGACCTGTGAAATTAAATCAAAGTGTTTGCTTGCTCATTAGAATCCAGCTATGGATATGGAATATGTTAGTCAACAAGTTTTAGACACCAAATTTAACTCACAGATAAACTAAATCTCATCTCTTATGAAATCTACTATTATCAAGGATTATGACTGTAATATTAGCGTTGAGAAAACAAACAGCGATAATTATCCAAAACAAACAACTAATCAACTGTCAAGGCATGTAGAAAAAGCAAACATGCCACCCAGAAAGTCATGACCAAAGTGGGAAGATAAATCCTTTGTATATCAAGGATTTTGACAGTAAATGTACTTCCAAATTAACAAATACACAAATAAGTAGTCTACTCATTACACCAAAAGGTCCAATAAAATAAGGGGGAACAAATAAAACTTAAAAAGCAGACATTGAAGTACCATATACCTTGTATCTGATAGCCTCATAAGTCCCATAGACAGCACCTGCGTAAAGAAGAGCAAAACAAACAAATTATCATCTTGGTATCCATAATAAGTTAACAATTGAATAATTACCCTTTCTAGAATTAAATTATCTAAAACATATAATAAGTAGCCCGCTCGCTCTTGTAGCTCCATCTTAAGATTATAAGCAACTTAGAGTAAAAAAAAAAAAACTTAAAGTATGCACATCACAAAGTTTACAAAAACAAATGGTCCTCTAGCACAAAGCAGAAGAATAGGAAAAACAAATTGCAAAACAAGCATCATTTATGCCTCCAAATGCTGAAAGTAACTGCTGAGAACGTAAATATGCTAGATTAAAAAAAACCTAATATGCCAATAGCGCGTAGAGCTATAACTTCTGTACTAACAATTATTAAGAGTAGGGATTTAATTAAAAGAATAGGCCCTTTGTATCTTTCTACAATCTCCAAAACAGAACGATACAGATAGGTGGCGTGTGAGATCCAAGCTAGCTTATGTGGTCTTGAAACAGAGCAGGGTTTCTTCTTAATATATGGACTGAAAAATACTGAGCCGCCGCTGATATATTCATCAATAAAGTCTTCAACTATAGTTTACCGCTAAATGCCAAAAGAAGACAACATACTCGCAAATCACGCATGCGTTGTCAAAAGGGGGTAACTTTCCATTAGCAAATAATACATCATCAATAACTAAAGCCAAAACCCCAATGCCTAATACCTAACGCATCGGACATTGGAAATAAGCACCATTGGTAACTACTACATAGTCAAACACGACACTAGAAACACTTCACCGTTTTCCACAACACTGCTCTTTAAGTCCTAACCACCATCACGAAATACAACTAATCCTTCAACACAAAGCCGGCATCAGCCCTTAAGCATAGAAATTGGGTGAATACTACCTAATCCTTCAACACAAAGCCGGCATCAGCCCTTAAGCACAGAAATTGGGCCAATACGACTAATCCTTCGACACAAAACAGGCATCAGCCCTTCAGCACAGAAATTGGGTCAACAAACTAGAGCTGCTCAGCGCCTAGCCGCCCAACAAATACGTTTCTTCCATCGCCCCCTCCAAAAATTCCCAAACCCAGACGAGACCTCCCAACAAACGCATAACCGCATATCCACATCTCACGCACACACGCCGCCACCCGAAACTGCCGCCCCGAAGCCCCCAAATCAGCGGCTAACCGGAGCAGAATCCCTCAGATCAAACCTCCAATCCAGCGCTACCCGCCGCCTGAAGCACGGAATCGAACCAACCCCCGCCCCCCCGCATACGGACCGATTTCGAGCTAGGGTTTAGGGTTTTAGGGGAACTCACCGACGGCCCCGCCGACCGCGCCGCCGATGGCGACCCCGGCGCCGACGCGCGCCAAGCAACTGTCGCTCCTCGCCATCGCCGCCGCCGCCGCCGCCGCTGCTCCTCCTCTCCTCCGCCTCCGCCGCCGCCGCTCGCTGACTGTCGCCTACGCTACGGAATCTCTTCTCCTCTCTCTCGTCTCGCGTGGCGTCCACCGAGTCGCCGCCTGCGCGCGTATATGGGCTCGTCGTTCGCCTTGCTATTGGGCCTAGATTTCTTGGGCCGGGGGTATCTCGCCGGGTTGGGATAGGAGGCCTCGTGAGCCGTCCGATTGGCTTAACGGACGGCTTAGATTAATCCGAAGCTGAGAGTTTAATTACAGCCGGATACATTTGATACAGATTGTTATGCTACTAAGTTAAAGTTTTCTTGGGGTTTTAGAGAAAGAAAAGTTGATTTTCTTGGAACAGAGGTTTTCTCTTGCCGTTTAATTTTCTTGGAGAGGAAGACCTTTGGGAATTTCCTCCGTGCATATATATATTTCTAGAACTCAAACTTCACAAGTCTTTTAAATAATTATAAGCTAGCTGTATGCATTTGCAGGTTCAATGTTATGCTATATTTGAAATTCCATTGCAAGTCGTAACTAATATGCAGCTATAAGTTACACTAGTGGTGTTCTTTTCCCCTGAAGATGAAGATGAAGATTAAGTTTTTTACGCAAAACGAGATGGTATTAACGTATGATTAATTAAGGTTTAATTATTACAAACTTGAAAAATAGATTAATATGATATTTTAGAGCAACTTTCATATAGAAAGCTTTCGCACGAAACGCACTGTTAGCAATTTAAAAAGTGTGCCACGAAAATTTTAATGTTCATCCAACTCTTGTTGGAGAAAAGAATGGGACCATTGGTCTCTGCTGGATTGGCTAGCATCTTTAGGCTCCTATTATGTGGTTGGGAGTTTGACTCCCCACTAAAACTGTGTTTAGTTCACGTCAAAATTGGAAATTTAATTGGAATTGGAACGATGTGATGGAAAAGTTGGAAGTTTATGTGTATAGAAAAGTTTTGATTGATGAAAAAGTTGAAAATTTGAAAAAAAAAATTGGAACTAAACTCGGCCTAACGCACATTTGGGCCAATTTTTTTCGTCCTTTGCACGAATCTTGATTCCATAATCCCCTAAACCATAGAAGGAAGATAACCTGAAAGTGTTCCACTGGGATTTGCAACGGAGCTTCAAGGCTCGCCAAGTCTCTGACAATACAGATATTGAGCTGAATCCCTACAGATAAATACGTTAGGGATTTGAAGAGAGAGAGAGAGATGAATAAATCTTAGGAATTAAATTCCACAGGAATATTTCATAAAATAAGTTTAGGATGAAGGGATGGACGTGTATAAATTTGACATATACTTTCTTTTGCCTTGCCTTCATCTGTTTTTTATTATAGTGATGTTTCTCTTTTGCTTAGTTTATACACCAAACTCGAAGAGCATAACATCGCATTTTCAGTATTTTTCCATTGCCGTGTTCGAGAAAGGTATTGAAAGTGCGCGGATTTGTGAATTTTTTTGCACTTGATTGGTCTTGTGAATTAGGTAAAAGTCTATTGACTTTGAGGCACATGACAGCCAGTTTACTCCATTCAACTTTTAGGTGTAGTAGTTAAGCATTGGTGTACTTGTGATTGACCGTGCATAAGGATTCTATAAAATCATGTATATTTTAGTCAATTAGACTAGTTTTTTGCTGATCACTTACGGTTTATTAATTATCATTTTGTCAAAAAAAACATTTCTTCTCTTCTCGTATTAGGCCGTGTTTAGTTCCAAAATAATTCTTCAAACTTTCAACTTTTTCATCACATCAAAACTTTCCTACACACACAAACTTCTAACTTTTCCATTACATCGTTCCAATTTCAACCAAACTGAACGATTTCAATCAAACTTCTAATTTTAGTGTGACTAAACACAGCCTTATTGCACTTTGTGCAAGTATCCTCGGTACCATGGATGCTCTGCATTTGTGGCACATTTTATCCGAACATTTATGCTATACCGTGAGACAGTTCGGTCCATGTTCTCGTGTGGGCGTTAGAGCATTGAAAATTTTAATTTATCGCGGAAGATGAAAACTTCTCGTGATTTATGGACATATGAAAATGGTGAAATCTGAAATGTATTCTACGAAAAATCTACTAATCATGGATATTATTATGTCTCTTAACTACACAGGATGTACACAAGCTGCAGGAGGAGTGCACCACAAATAGTACAAAGCACTCGATCCTGAAAGAATCTATCACCAAGATGGCAAGAACTGAACTAAATCAAAGAATTTGAAGCATCAATGGCGTCGTCTCGTCACAGCTTCAGGCTGAACTTGCAGTTGCTGGCCTTGATGTTGACGGGGTTGTTGACGCCGAGGCTGTCGACGACGAGGTCGCAGCGCACCCGCGACGTGACCTTCCACAGCCTGAGGCTGCCGAGCTCGACGCGCACGGGTACGTCGGCGCGGAACACGAGCGGCACGGCGCCCGTGCGCTGCGCGTCCTGCAGCGCCGACATCACCGCGCCGCCGAGCTGCGCCTGCCCGGCCATGACGACGGCCAGCACCGTCGTGTTGCGGTGGCCCTGGTAGAACGCCGGGAGCGCGCCGCGCGCCAGGCGGTGCGCGTCGTACCACACGCTGAGGCTGGACCCGGCCTCGTAGTAGATGCCGATGCGCGCGTTCGGGTTCGCCGCCGTCACCGTCACGTCGAACCTCGCCGTCGCGGTCAGCGTCGGGTCCACCTGGAACGCCGAGACGGACAGCTGGTCCACCGAGTAGCGCGGCGCCTTGGGGTCGAACACCAGGTAGAGCGCCCCCACGGCCGCCGCGGCGAGCACGGCGAGCAGCACGACAGTCACCAGCACGCAGCAGATCAACCTGCAGCAGCAGCCCCGCCGCCGCTTCGGCGGCGGCAGCGGCGGCACGGGCGGCGCCACGCGGCGCGGCGGCGGCGGCGGCAGGTGACCGTGCGGCGGCTGCGCCGCCGGGTCGCCCTTGTCGGAGCGGGACGAGCCGCCGGGCACCAGCGGCGCCGTGGGCCGGTGCCGGCCACCGGCCTCCAGGTCGACGGGGTGAATCCTCATCCGCTGGTGATCCGCCATGGCCAACCTCGAGAGCAAGAAGCACCTCGCAAGAACAGAGAATGCTTTCTCCTCTCTTGCTCTCTCTTGATCTCTATCTCTATATAGAGGTAAGGCGACGCCGCGACGGCGACGGCGAGGAGGAGGTGGAAAGGTGGTTGACTCGAGAGAGGGGGATACGTGTGAGAGTGTCAGTGCGCGCGTGTCGCGGCGAGGAGGAGGTAGCGGTAGCTTAGCTAGCCGAGAACGCGGGGGCGTGAAGTCTCCACCTGCCGCCACCAACGGCAACGCCCTGCCCGCGCGCTCCGCGTCGCGCGTCGCGCGTCGCTCCCCGCGCCGCGCTTTTTTCCTGCGATTTTGTTGGTGCGGTTGCTCGGAGCGCGCGTCGCGCGGCGCGGCGGGGCTGGGCGGTTGGGTTGGTGGGATGGGCGCGTCGCGTCGGCACGGGGTTTGGGTGCTGCACATGGGGGACACGAGAAAATCGTCGAGACGCAACGCGGAAATGGGCTATCAACGGGTGGCTTTCCCCCGCGGCACCGGGCACCGCGTCGCCCGGCTACGTACTCGGCTACATTTTGCCATTGCTGTTGCCTCATAAGTCGTTTGATTTTTTTTTCTAATTAAACTTTTTAAAATTTAATTAAATTTATAGAAAAATATAGTATTATTCTCAGCATAAAACAAACATATTATCAAAATATTTTCAGTGTTGGATTTAATGAAAATAATTTTGGTATTTTAAATGTTGCTAAATTTTCCTATAAACTTAGTCAAACTTGGTAAAATTTGACTTGAAAAAAAGTCAAACGACTTATAATTTGAAACGAAGGACATAATTGTTCTTGAAAAAACACATTACAAACGTAGGTACATATTGGACCATTATATCTTGAGATTAACTAAACTCCATGGATGTCTTGCTAAGTCGCTATCGATGGATACATCGCATATCACTAAAAGAATAATTATGCCTTCGAATTATTAAGCTATATACAACTGATAAATCATAGAAAAATAAAATAAAATAACATCAAATCCAAATTATTGGTAAAACTGTTGTATTTCTACTATCAACCATTTAAAAAATAATGCTAAAATTAGACTTTGATGGAAAAAAAAAACCTAAAATCAACTTTTGTACCAGAATAATTTATTTTTCGAAACAATCTAAAAATTAAATGTTCCTCCTGTGATGAATTGGCGCCTGTGTTCATGCTTGCATGCATGCATCTCCCTATGTTTGTGATTAGAACCGTAATTAATTAACAGCAGTTCTCTGTTTACGAACTGCGCAACCACTCCGTGCACAACTTGGGCATATAATTCGTCGTTGTAGTCTAGGGAACAGTCTGAATAATGTCCTATGCTATAATTAAAAAATATGGGAGGTAGTACTACACAAATGCTCTTTCTTTCTTCATAGCACGGACCGATGGATGTTCTTTCGCTGAAAGCACGTTTCGTCACCAAACGACATACGCTGTGGCCGTCCTTGTACGGCATGCACTTCTCTAGTTCTTTTATCAAAGGAACATCGAACACGTCTGAATTCTGAATTTCTGATGGTGGTTGAGTGATAAGTAGGCGAATTAGACATCTGATGATGATTGATCGATGAGTAAACAAAGTGAGCAACAGACAGAAAAGGGGTGCTCCCTGCAAGTCAAAACGTGTGTCGCTGAAGCTTCTCGCTCGCATCCAAATCGAACCAAAGATTTCATCTTAGATTATCATCAGTAGTTGCTGTTACTTTCCCCCCTTTTTCTTTTGCGTGTAGTGCAGATGATTGACAGGATATAGGCTGTAATTAGATGATTGGTTAAGAGTCTTATGGATTGATGGTGTAGCCAATTTTATCCAGTCATGCTATTACACGGCAATTAACTAAGTAGTAACTTTTTCATTACACCCTTTATGGACTCTTTAACTCAACTGCGTCCTATGCAATTCAGCCTGCAATTGGATTTGATTGATTAGTGGTATCTTCTTGCTCCTTTGGAAGAGTAGTATTATGATGTTTGAGTACGTTTCTTGCCATCTCTCTGACTGAAGCCATATACTAATGATCTACAACTGGTTGATGCTGGTGACAACTGCGAGCAACCACGGACTGAGACTGTGCTCAACTGCTGAATAAACAAGTCAGGCAGGGATCAGTAAAGCTTAAGCGCGACAAAGGCAGATGTCAACGATATCTCAGTGCAATACGGCAATGGATTTTCTTTGCTTTCTGTTGTGATCACATAAAGAAATTGCCTGTGGACCTACAACGGTTTGGTAGTCGGCAGACAATATGGCACAAATAATCGATCAGGTTTCAGTGTTGGACGAGAGATTCTAAGATATAACACAAATTAATACTCCATCCGTCTAAAAATAATAATTTTTAAGAACGAGTCTAGACAATCCTATATTCAGAATAAGTTTTTTTTATTTCAGTTTTGCTATAAATTTTTACAAATGTATATTTAGTGTAATTGCATCGTAACCTACATGAAACTACGATACAACTTACATATAACTTTAAAAAATATTACGATAACATGATATTGTCACGAAGCTGAGATCATTAGACCAAATCCTCTTACTTGTGTGCGTGTTGCGATCTTTTTTCTTCTCCACCTACACAAATCTTAAAATAAATCTAATGGTTTCAAAATTACATGAAAATTACATATCACTTACATTGTATTTACACGTAAGTTATAATATAATTATATTATAATTGTATTATATTTATCTTTGATATTTTTTTTAAAAAAATTATCGAGAAATGTATAGATAGTATTTCCTTTTTTTTAAAAAACAGAGGGTGTAATCCACAGCCAAACAGAGCTCAATAATTTCAGCCGAATTTAACATGGGCTAGGCCCAAATAAATTACTATAGTATTTACAGCCCAATGGCCCAATATACATATCACAACGGCCCATGATCACACAAGGAGACATACGTATCTAGAAAGAAATTCGGTTCAGCATGGCAAACATATGCATGTACGATCGATGAATCGAACATGGTCCAACACTCGTCGTCGCCATGGCTGGAAGCAAGGCATACACGTTCACTATCACTCATCGCCATCGGAGTCGGACCAGGTGATGTGCTCCATCCCGACGCTCTTGTCGAGGCCGAGGGCGTCCCACACCGCCGGCGACGCGTCCACGATGTTGTTGTCGCACGGCGCCTCGTAGTTGTGCTCGCCGTCGCAGCCGTGCACGGAGTCGCACTCGTCCACCACCTTCGCCACCACCGACCTCCCGCTGCCGCCGCTCGCCGTGATCCTCACCCGGTGCCCGCACCGCGCCATGCCGGCGAACCACCCCGTCGACAGCGCCACCACCAGCTCGCCGTCCGAGTGGTACGCGTTGTCGCACTCCGACGGCCCGCCGCCGTCCTTCCCCTTCTCGAAGCTGTTCAGCGTCAGCACCGCGCCGGTGGCCGCCGTCACCGGCGGCGAGCACCGGTACTGCGGGTACGCCTTGCCGTCCTCGCAGCAGTCCGGGTCGTTGCTCCTCTCGCAGTTGCCGGACTTCCCCGGCAGGTAGCCGCTGGGACGGCACGCGCCGCCGGCGACGGGGCGGAGGGAGGAGGCGAGGTGGGTGGTGGAGAGCGCGGCCAGGAGGAAGATCATCGCCATGGCGGCCACTGCTCTGCCACTCGCCATCTTAGCTAGGGTGACACTGCACGTTGCGCTGCCTGTTGTTCTCTTCAGTTTTCTTTGATGGATTTGTGCTCTTTGCTTGATGGAATGGGATTAGAGATGCATGAGGTTATATAGCTTTGTTGTTTGCATTAGTTAATCAATTGGTTTTCTGCCACGGCAACCCGTTTCTGTGTGTGTTCAGATGTAGCTACACGTTCACGGACTCGCATTATCTCTCGACGAACTGACGTGCCGTTCAAAACGATTCTCCAACATCATTTTTTTAGTCTCTGTTGTGAATCTCTTTAATTTCGTGTCTAAACATGTACACAATTGATTGTTAAAATAATCGTGCTTAATTAAGCTTTAGTTCAACTAACTCGCAAGTTCAATTGACTGGTAATAATCGTGTTTAAGCTTCACCTCTTTTATTATGTGTTAAGAAGGCACACTCGTGGATGTGTCATGTTTTTTTCTAGTGGTGGTGTATTTTTTATAAATTATAGTTTTGTGAGTATTGATAAATGCTAAGAAATAGCTTATTTGAGCACACAGTGTAGCATGAAAACCGTAATTTTTCTGGCGTTCAAAAACCGCCAATTATAACATAAAAACCGTTAAAGATTCATTATTCCGTCGGTCGATCGTCAAGTCTTTGTTGGCCGCTAACCGTAACTCCGTAAGGGAATGTACTCTTTGGCGTTCTTCAAACATCAGACCACATACACAACCTCGAATTCTCCCACGCTCGCGTTGAGCCCAAGCTTCTTCCACACCGCCGGCGACCCGCCGACGGCGTTGTTCAAATTCATGAATAATTCAAGTTCATGTTGAATGGATAGGATTAATTACATGTGTTGCTGCATATATAGGGAGCTCTATGTGGGATCGATGTTCCAGCAATTCCTATGCTAGTGTTTTGATTGGACATGTAACACAATGTGATTTTTCTTGGTTTGTCGATCCCAAGGTTATTAGTGTTTTGACCAAGAATTTTTATGTGTTTCCATGTGCATGTTAGAAGTTGAATCATTTGATAATGTTAAGACCAGTGTCGTGTTGTGTTGTGTTGCTCAACATTAGCTTTGGTACCAGTGATTCACTGACTAGTTACTGAAACTGAGCAACGGAGTAGTTAATATCACTGGTCATTATCTCAAAAAAGTTAATTGCAAGTTAATTGAGCTGGTCAAAATTGGCATCCTTGTGATCGCTATGAAGATTATGTTTGTACCACTGAAAAATCAGGAAGTATAACGCAGTTTCCATGAATATATGCTCATCTAACAAATTCAATCCCAAAATCTCAAAGCGCACTGTTATTACTTATTAGTAGCAGCACTGCAGCAACAGTAGTACTAACAATGTTATTATCTAAGATTAAAAAAAAACAATGTTATTATCTGAATATTTCAGATACTGTGGTATATGCAATTGAAAAAGCTGAATCCAAGTGTTTTTCTTATCTGTGACTTTTATTGGAAAACTGAGATTCCTTCTTTTGTTTTGTCCCAGCTCATTCACATTTCTCTTGTACTGTCTGTACACACTACACATCACAGGAAAACTATTTTCATCCCTCGAGGGGATATACTCTTGTTGTTTGTATGCTACCCAAATGGTTATGAAAAAAATTGAGAAGATGTATTAACATGTGATATATTACTCCACAAACATGCAAGTTTAAATTCAACTTATACACCTCGCAACGAAAAAAACAAATTTGACTGTGAATATACGTTAACTAGTTGTAGTTTAATTTGTTTTTTTCGTTGCGAGGTGTAGAAGTTGAATTTGAACTTGCATGTTTGTGGAGTGATATATCACATGTTAATATATCTTCTCAATTTTTTTCAAAACTTTTCATAACTATGTAGGTGACATACAAATGACGAGGGATATCCCCTCGAGGGATGAAAATCCACTCCCATCACATATCCTATATAATTTTCTTACACTGTTCATGTCTTGGAGTTGTCATTTTCTAATAGTTTGGACTGATGGATAAAACTCAAACATTTCTATCATTGGAAGGATTCAAAACATGTTTCTTGATGTGGATTAGAACACTTGATTGTGTTGTCATAGAGATCGAAGATGCATGCAGTAAAGGAGTAACCTATGGCAAAAGTAAACATTACACATAATGAAATTCATTGCATTAGCATATTGAACAAGTGCTTTTATGCGTGCTAACCTCCGTTGCTAGCTGTAAATTTCAGGATTTCAAGAATTGCATAGACACCAATTAAAAAAGAAAAGAAACATGAACAAAATGTCTGGCCTATTTTCTTCTGAAATCTTGTAATCATGATAGCTGTGCCATCACTAAACTACTGAAATAGATAATGAGTCATTTTGCTCACAAAATGCTAGATCTACTAGCACTAAATTATTTTAGTGCAAATAATACTAAAACGGCATCACATTACAGGACTATATACACCTCTTATAACTCTATTTATGCTGTATAGCTATGTAGACTGACCACTGTTCTACACCTGGAGATTGTTATACAGTTACAGTTATGTAACGCTGAATGCATGTTGTCTGTCCTGCTTACAGTTTATCTTACATTTTAGAGAGCTTTTGTGTTTTCAATACTAGCTGCATGGATCAACTGAAGATACAGGGAGATGGATTCTAATAGCTCGAGTGGACGTCCACCGTTTATTGCATGTCAACTAAATGATTATGAAAAATTTTCAAAAAAATTGACAAGATAGATCAATATGTAATATATCACTCCACAAACATGTAAGTTTAAATTAAACTTCTATAAGTTGTAACAAAAATAACAAATTTAACTGTAAATATACATATATTTATTTTACAACTCACGAGAGAATACAGGGTCATACTTAACATAGCAACATTCTTTATGAAAGATAGCAACACAGTAACATTCAACATAAGCATTATGTTGAGTAGAAAATTCAATGTAACAACAGAAACACACACTGTAATGAGCACTTTTGGGGAAATGACAAATACCGAGTAACGGCTTATTCGACGACAGCTTTTAAGGTGCTCTCTACTGGTAGTATACGACAGTATACCTGTTGTAACTGCAGGGTAACGTACGTATATTAATTAATGTGTATATATATGTGTGACGTGGCTATGACGGCATGGCTGGTTCTTTCAGACATCAGACCAGGTGACCTTGAACTCGCCGACGCCCTCGTCGAGGCCGAGCGCCTTCCACACCGCCGGCGAGCCGTCGACGACGTTGTTCGGGCACGGCGGCTCGAAGTTGTGCTCGGCGTCGCAGCCGTTCACCGAGTCGCACTCGTCGACGACCCTGGCCAGCGCGGACCGGCCGTTGCCGGCGGCGACGCGGATCATGCGGTTGCACCGGCGGGCGCCGTCGAGCCGGAGCCAGCCGCTGGAGAGCGCCACCACCATGGCGGTGTCCGGGTGGAACCGGCCGTCGCAGGACGACCTCCCGCCGCCGTCGCCGCCGCGGGCGAAGCTGTTCAGCGTCAGCGTCGCCGGCGTCGGCCTGGCCGACGACACCGGCGGCGAGCACCTGAACTGCGGGTAGCGGCGGCCGGCGACGCAGCAGTCGGAGCCGTGCGCCCTGTTGCACTTACCGGCCTTGCCGTGCAGGAAGCCGCTGATGTGGCAGCCGCCGCCGCCGCCGCCGCCTTGCTTGGGCTTCGGCTCGTGCTTGCTGGTGGCCACGGCGGAGACGCCGCCATTGTCGCCGCCATGGACGACGGCGTGAAGGGACATCAGCTGCAAGAGAGCGAGCACGACCAATACCTTCACGTTAGCCGCCATGGCTGGATCAAAGTGAGCTCTTCGCTGGCTTAATTTTGCTCTTGTGAGTGTTGTGGCAAGTGTATTATATAGAAGGATTTGCTCGAGGAGAAGCAGTTAACTGTAGCGTTAATTTGGTTTACCTAGCTAGCCATGTAAATTCAGCCAAATTTCATTGGTTTTTTAACCCCAGTAAAAACTTGGGTGGTGAAAATATCACAAGTTTGTTTGCACATGAAGATGGAATATCATATCGTGTTACACATAATTAGGACAACATAGCTAGCGTAATCTGAATCCAAGTGCCGTTTCCTTAATTATCATAGGTTGATGCATGGATATGGGATCTAGGAATCTAAGTTGGATCGGTTGTCATCTTCTCACCTCTCACGCATTGCTTTTGCTGTTGAGCCGAGCGTTGTCACATTGGAAATTACTACTACTACTAACTTCGATCTGTCATCTGTCAGTTTGGCTTGAGATGATGAGGTGAGAACATTGGAAACTACTGCTACTGGTACGAAAAACATAGTTGATGTTTGGGCTAAAACTGAACTGAACTCCACATTGGGGCGGCAGATTTGGGCCCAAGAAACTGCCTAGGCTTGGCCCATGGGAATGGGCCGGCCAGAGCAATATCAGAACAGAACGGGGTCACCTATATATTTGTATATAGACAAATTTTCTTCTAGACAAATTTTCTTCTAAAAACTTAACAGATATAATCATGATGTAATTATACTGTAACTTGCATGTAAATTTGTAACTTTCAAAAATCTCTCTGTAACATGCTATTTCAATAAAACGGAGGTCGTTTGAACGAATCCTCTTACATGGGTGCGCGTAGTGACCTTTTTCCTTCTTCATTTGCACAAATCTTGAAACTAATCTAACGGTTGGAAATTATGTGAAAGTTGCATACAAGTTACAGTGTAGTTACATGCAAGTTACAATATAATTACACTACGATTGTACTGTAATTATATCTATCAAATTTTTGGGAGAAAATTTATCGACAAATATATAGCAAAATTGGAACAGAAATATGCTGAAACACAATATACATGCAACACCTTTTTTGTTATCCGACTAATTGATATCACCTCCATCTCAGAATAAGTTCACCTATGTCAAATTTCATATACAAAAGTGAACTTACAGAGAGAGTAGACGAATAGACGTACACACACGCATTCACCATGCACCGCTCGTGGACAAGTTTGGCACGGAAGTTAATGTTGTGAGAAAACTATTTTATACTTCCGCCGTGTTTAGTTTCAAAATATTTCTTCAAACTTCCAACTTTTCTATCACATCAAAACTTTCCTACACACATAAACTTTCAATTTTTCCGTCACATCGTTCCAATTTCAACCAAACTTTCAATTTTGGTGTGAACTAAACACAGCCTTCATCAATCCCAAAATGCAACCATTCGTATGTCAAATACTAAGGTTAGGGGGTCCCTCTCAGTCATCTTATTGGTTAAATTTTTAAATTTTGAAAATTTCTTAGACTCGTCTTCGAAGCATATGATTGGTTGAATCCGTGTATTAAAATCGATGCCCTAGAAATACTTATATTATGACAAATTTTGAATCACAGAAATACTTTTATATTTTGAGACGAATGGAGATTAAGGTACTAGACTTTATGCGCTAATACACACAATGAGTGTTTTTTTTTCACAACAAGGTATTCCTTTCTACCACATGCTTGGCCTATGATTGTTTGAACTATGGCTGGTAATCCGTAAAATAAATAAAGCAATAAAAATAATTATGAGTAAAATTTCTGTATTTGGGTTATAGCAGTTTATTAAAGCCTAAGGCTAGAAAATGGGTTGTGATGAAAAATTCCCAAAATAGACTCTAAAATTAAATTCTAAATTCAAAATTTGATTGCGGTTGATAAGCCAACAAGATATCTTTAAACCGTCGTCAAATTTCTACTTAAAATCATAATTGTGTGCATAGGGACTTAAATTGAAATGAAAACGTGAAGGAGCTACAATATGCACGTGTGGTTCTTCTCCATCGTACGTCCATCAACAACAACGACAATCCAACGGCCGAAGTATATATACTTAAGTATAGCTGAACCTTGACCGTCATTTTAAAAAGAATGAGTTCAAAATGACTAGATTTCTCTACTGTATATATAAAAACCTAGTGATGGTGATGGTGAATCGGTCATCCGAACCCCCACAGTGGTGGGATCTTTTAAGGCTGAATAAATGAAGTAATTTTTTTTCAGGAAGAAAATGCTTTATTGATCACCCAAGAGAGGTTGATACAATCATGATAAGCAGCTCTGTGATACAAGGAGGAGCTTGCATACGCCACACAACACAGTGTTGGTCAAAATTAATCCATCTGGCTGCAAACTTTCACTAGAACGGATACCCTCATCTCAATCGGACATGGCGTCCGTCACAGGCTAGAAGTCACTGATGTGAAGAGCTATCTCAATCGGGCAAACAGCCGTCACGGATGATTCTATCTCAATCGGGCCCTAAGTAAAGCCCGTCACCAATAGCTTTGTCCCAAACGACCAGTCAAACTATAGCCTGTCACAGATGACCTATCTCAATCGGGCCACAACTAGCGCCCGTCACAGATGACTCTCAATCGGGCATGGCGTCCGTCACAGGCTAGAAGTCACTGATGTGAAGAGCTATCTCAATCGGGCAAACGGCCGTCACGGATGATTCTATCTCAATCACGGATGATTCTATGTCAAATTGGGGTTATTAAATGATTTCAAATGGAAAAGTCACCAAAACCAAAGTTGTAGAACTCATCGAGGTGCAAAATTTTTATTTTGGTCATTTCTCCATCTGACTCTATTTAAACAATTTGAAATTTGAAATTCAAAGTTTGAAAAGTTCAAATAGAATTTTAGATAAGTGAACGACTTCAACTAAAAAAGTCATCAACAACAAAGTTGTGTAACTTATCAAGATTTACAACTTTTATTTTGGTCATTTTTCTATATAATATTTTTTGAACCGTTTGAATTTGAATTTGAAAATATGACAACTTCAAACAACATTTTCAAATACTAAATGATATCAACTGAAAAAGTCATCAACAATAAAGTTGAATAACTCATCAAGATCCAAAACTTTTATTTTGGTCATTTCTTCATACGACAAAGTGATAGTAACATTGTTCACAAGATTGACATATCTTATATCTGGTTTTTTAAACTATAACACATATATATAAAATTTGTGAATAATATTACTAACATTTCGTCAGATGAAGAAATAACAAAAATAAAAGTTTTAGATCTTGATGAGTTATTCAACTTTATTGTTGATGACTTTTTCAATTGAAATCATTTAGTATTTGAAAATGTTGTTTGAAATTGTCATATTTTTAAATTTAAATTCAAACTGTTCAAAAAAAATATTATATTGAAAAATGACCAAACTAAAAGTTGTAAATCTTGATAAGTTATACAACTTTGTTGTTGATATTTTTTCCATTTGAAATCATTTACTACCCGTAAAATTATTTTGACTCATAAAATGAATTATTATACTGTACTAAATTATTTTGCTATAGTCAACTTACAAATATAAACATTTCATATGAAAAATGGAAAAATAGTCATCGATGACGGGCTTTAGTTAATGCCCGATAGAGATTAAGTATATAGCCCGTCACTGATGAGTCATCTGTGACGGGCCACAACTTGAGGCCCGTTTGAGATATGGAATGTTATCTCAAACGGGCCTAAAGTTGGTGCCCGTCACAGTTGTGGCCCGTCACAGATGATGGTCATCTGTGACGGGCACCAACTTTAGGCCCGTTTGAGATATGGAATGTTATCTCAATCGGGTCTAAAGTTATGGCCCGTCACTGATAGGTGTCATCCGTGACGGGCTTAAGTTTTATGCCCATCTAACATGTATGTGCGACCATATCTCAATCGGGCACTTTTCGGCCCGATTGAGATGACTTTCTTGTGACGGCCCGTTATTTCTAAGCATATTAGAGCCCGTCACAGATAGAAGGATCTGTAGTAGTGTTTAACTATATTTTATATATGGTACACTTGTTTTATTCTATCATCCGTAAGCAAATACAAGTAATAATTGTATAAAATCCATAGCTATGAGTTCCAACAGTCTATATATATCAATCAAAGCTGGTAATTAATCTCATGGCATTCATTCTAATTGCATGCGTTGATCGATCAATCGATCGATCAGTTGCCATATTTGTCCTTGTAATCCTGCCACAGCTGCTGCACGGTCTTTCCGGTGATCTGCACGAAGTAGTCGACATTGTACCCGTTCTTCAACTTGGCATTGAGGTCGGCGACGAACCCTGGCTTGACGCTGTCGCAGTAGTCGAAGAACCTCGCCGTCACGGAGCTGTCCTCCCAGCTGTTCCCTTGCCCCGGCTGCTCCCAACCACCCGCCGGGTAGCCGGCGCGCGCAGCCGCACAAAGTCGGTGATCCCCTCGTACACCCACGAGTGCGCCGCGTAGTCCTGCAGCCCCCACTGCCACACGTGCGTCGCCTCGTGGTACAGCACGCCGGTCACCTCCGCCCTCGCGTCGCCGGAGCTGTAGCCGCCGACGTACCGCGCGCGCTGAGGTGGATGCCGTCGCCGCTGGTGAACGCCACGCCGTCGATGTCCTCCACGGTCAGGGTCACCGCGTCCACCGGCTTCCGGTCGCCGCCGTCGCCGGGCTGGTCGAAGGCGTCCCAGATGAAGGATGACGCGTCGGCGAGCACCTGCTTCGCGTAGTCCACGCCGACCTCCCGGTCGAACCGCTGCCCGCCGGCGGTGCTCGACGCCGTGTTCGTCGCGTCGAACGTCACGGCGCCGGCGGCCGTCGCGGCCGCGGCCACGGCGGCCATGAGCGCCGCGAGAGCGGCCATGTGGAAAGGCTTCATTTTCTTTTTATAATCTTATTATCGATGTTTGTTACGGAATTTTGCTACCATGGTAGGGTTTATATAGGTTAGAGAAAATGTGTTTTCGAAATTCGAGGATAAGTTTGATTAGCTAGGTGATTGTTTTTTTAAGTCTATAGTCAAATCGATGGACTTGGAATTAGTCCAAATTGGTTATATTTCTTCTGAAATTTGATGGAAGGAAGCTGGCCCGTGAAGATTTGATATGGACATCTGATATTTTATTTTTGTTTTTATTCCAATCAAACCAGGAGTTGTTTATTAGTCTCAGATAAAAGAAGTGCAGTGACGGCAAAGGGAACGCCTGGAAATAATCTGGCTTTTAGTATCATGACTTCTAACTCTTCTGGATGCATCAATTAATGTATGTTTGCAGATCCGCTAGCAATTTCACTCCTCTACGACTGAATAGACCCCTATCTGAACATAATATAAACATGCGTGTCCTAATTAACATCAAGCATATACATCTGAAATTATTTTTGCCGTTGCGTGTCAGCATTACATTTCGTGTTGGAGACGGTGAAGCTTGACTTAATTTGACAAGAGATTGATTTCCATGTTGTCAGCAATTAGGTACAATTCAGATCCTCTACTGACATGTGAGCCCGAGGATTTGTGGGGTCCACATGTCAGTGAGCAGTATTACAGAGGACCCTCATTGGAGATGGGACATGTGTGACCAAACAATTTTCGCCAATAATATTTCAAATCTTTCATGTTGCAAAAATGAAAAAGTACTCTAAAATGAGAAGTTTTTTAGGACAAACTTTAAATCCTAAAATGGCATCGAGGAAGTAGCAGTTAGAAGTAACCATTTATGGAGTAATGATAGATTGACAGTACAGTACTTGAAGTTTTGACGGTGAGCACAAATTGATTAAAGATGGAGTATAAGAAGATCAGGCAGTAGTATTTCGTTGAATTTTCAGTCATGATTAGATTATAGTTATCCTTACCAAATTTTGTTAATACTAAAATTTTAGCAATTTAACAATATTGTCCAGTTTTGACAAGATTTCTTATATATTTATCAGAGTTTGATAATGAACTAAATAGATGCATATATTTGACAATTTTACTAAAATTTGGTAAAATTTATTTTAGCTACAGTCTAAACAGTCCCTCCGAGATCAAAGCATTGCTTTATTTATTGCCTTATTATCCTCATATCTGATAGTACTAACTACAGTACTACATATATGGCCACCTCGCCGGAGCTGACGTCACGTCAGCTAGCCGCCGTACTTGGCCTTGTAATCTTGCCAGAGCTGGTCGACGGTCTTGCCGGAGATCTGGACGAAGAAGTCGTCGCTGTATCCGTCTTTCATCTTGCCGTTGAGCTGCGCCACGAACCCCTGCGCCACCGCCGGCGAGTCGCAGTAGTCGAGGAACCTCGCCGTCACGTCGTACCCCTGGTCCCACCGGTCGCCCTGCCCCGGCTGCACCCAGTGCGGCGGCGCGTAGCCGGCGCGCAGCCGCACGAAGTCGGCGATCCCTTCGATGAGCCCGCCGTCGGCGCCGCCGCGGCCGTCCCACTGCCACACGTGCGTCGCCTCGTGGTACAGCACGCCGGTCACCTCCGCCCTCACGTTGCCGGCGTTGTAGTTGCCGACGTACCGCGCGCTCAGGTGGATGGCGTCGCCGCTGGTGAACGCCACGCCGTCGATGTCCTCCACGGTCAGGGTCACCGCGTCCACCGGCTTCCGGTCGCCGCCGTCGCCGGGCTGGTCGAAGGTGTCCCAGATGAAGGACGACGCGTCGGCGAGCACCTGCTTCGCGTAGTCCACGCCGACCTCCCGGTCGAACCGCTGCCCGCCGGCGGTGCTCGACGCCGTGTTCGTCGCGTCGAACGTCACGGCGCCGGCCGTCGTTGACGTCGACGCCGCCACGGCGGCCATGAGCGCCGCGAGAGCGGCCACGTGAAATGGCTTCATTTTTTTTTTATCTTATTGATGCACTTGCTAAGATTTGCTAACTATGGTAGATTGGTAGGGTTTATATAGGTTAGAGAAAATGTGTTTTCGAGGATAAGTGTCACTGGTGGAGAAACCATCTATTATCGGTCGGCCAAAATCCACAATAGTCCCGGTTGCAATAAAAACCGGGACTAAAAATGATCTTTAGTCCCGGTTAAAAACACCACAGCTATTTTATGATCTACTAAAAATCATCTTTACTCCCGGTTCATCCCGTGTCAGTAGTCTATCAGGGGGCCGAGGATCTTTAGTCCCGGTTGGTAACACCAACCGGGAGTAAAGATCATCTTTATAGTCCCGGTTGATAATACTAACCGGGACTAAAAATTATATTGATCTTTAGTCCCGGTTAGTATTACCAACCGGGACTAAAATTTAATACGTAGTATATAATCCATATCCCTTATCCTCTCCTACACTTCACAGATCCGTTCCCCTTCCTCTTCACAGATCTAACTCCTCCTTCCCCTCCTCCCCTTCCTTCTCCCCTCTCCTCCCCCTTCTCACTTCCCATCCGGTGGCCGGCGGCGGCGGCGGCGCCACGCGGGGCGGCGGCCGTGGCGGGCGCCGGCGGGGCCGCACCCAGCAGCGGCCATGGCGGGCGGCAGCGGTGCCGCGCGGGGCGGCGGCCGTGGTGGGCGGCGGCGGTGCCGTGCGGGGCGGCGGCCATGGCGGGTGGCGCCGGGCTGGCGAGCGGCGGCGTCGCGCCCAGCAGCGGTGCCGCGTGGGGCGGCGGCCGTGGCAGGTGCCGGCGGGGCCGCGCTCGGCGGCGGCCCTGGCGGGCCGCAGTGGTGCCGCGCGGGGCGGCGGCCATGGCGGGCGGCGCCGGGCGGGCGAGTGGCGGCGCCGCGCGCGGCGGCGGCCGGCGGGGCCGGCCCGGCGGCGACCATGGCGGGCGGCCGGAGGTGCCGCGCGCGGCGGCGGCCGTGCCCTCTCGACTGCCGGCCGGACTTTTTCTTTTTTTTTTCTTTTTTTTTTGACAATTTGTGATTGATTGAGATGTGTAATTTTGTGATTCATTGCATGCATATGAGATGTATAATCTGTGATGTATTTGATTTGTGTGTATTTTTAGGATTTGTGATGTATTTGATTTGAGTGTATTTTTTTAGGATTTGTGATGTATTTGATTTATGTTAATAAGTAACTTAAAGATTTGGGATGTTACTTTGAATTGGGGATTTGGGGATTGATTTAGGGATATACATGGCACTAGATTCGGGAGAAAATATAGAGATTAAATCTGGCAAAAGAAAAAAAAGTGCTACTATCTCTTTAGTCCCGGTTGGTGTTATCAACCGGGACTAAAGATTCCTCTCTTTTTTCCCGGTTGGTAACACCAATCGGGACTAAAGATCGATCTTTAGTCCCGGGTATTTGAACCGGGACTAAAGATAACGATCTTTAGTCCCGGATTCGTACTTCCGGTTGGAAAACCGGGACTATAGGGGGGTTACCAACCGGGAGTAAAAAGGCTTTCTCCACCAGTGTGTGATCAGCTAGCTGATGGTTTTTAATCTATAGTCAAATCGATTGACTTGGAATTAGTCCAGATTAGTTATGTTTCTTCTCATATTTGATTTGATGGAAGGAAGACGGCCCGTGAAGATTTGATGTGGACATACAGGTCATACATAATATTTATTTACAGTATTAGTCTTGGATAAAAGAACTAAAGAAGTGCAGCGACGGCAAAACGCTGGGAAATAATCCAAGCTTACTCTGACTTAGTATCATGACTTCTAACTCTTCTGGATGCATCATTTAATGTATGTTTGCAGATTTGCTAGCAATTTCACTTTCTTCTCTACGACTGAATAGACCCTGTCTGAACATACGTGTACCAACTCCCAAGTCCTAATATAAACCATATCTGAAAATTTTTTTCTAGCATTTGCGTGTCAACATTACATTTCGTGTTGCAGACGATGTGCATCTTGACTTAATTTGCCAGAGAAACGTCTAGGGGTTTTCCAGCTAGCTTTATAAGGTGGTGGGCTAAACGATCTGAGTTCGAAGCCTCACCCCTTCTAATTATTTGATATTAGGTCATTCCCTAATATTCGTGTAATTTTTTACTTAATTTGCCAAGAGATTAATTTCACCAGATGACCCAATATAATCTTGGAGATGGGGGCATGTACGAGATCTTTGCTGTTTGATAAATGTTGATCTTTGCTTGGTGTCCTGCAGCGTACGAAATTCAGATAGACCGGCCTAACACAAGCTAGAAACATCAGGAGAAGCAACTAGCTGAATTATATCTTTCCTGAACTTGTGACGGCCGGGAGATTCAGAGTTTCGTTTGATGGTGGCACTGACAAAACCTGAATTCTGGTTAATTACAGGTTACAACTGAAACTCTGAAAAAAATGCATTTGGTTCTTGGATAACGCCTAAACCAGAATCACTGGCTCACCACCTGTACACATTTGTGCAGCAAATGGTCTGAACTCTGAAGATAATGGAGCGATTTGTTTGATTTGCAAGCCGGCAGGCAGCTGATCGGAAACAGAAGATACAGACAAGGCAGTCTGCAGTCCGACCAACCAGTTTAGATGGAGCAGTTTGGCGTTTTGCAGAAGCTGCAGGAGAATTTCGAGACCTTGGATGTCTCAATCCGAACTCGCTGTTGAAAACCATTTTCTAAATTTTGCCACAAATCACGGCTTAAATCTACGTACGTGGCGTACAAATCTTGTGCAGAAAAACGGTGTTGTTCAGTTGCAGACCGACGACTGAGCAGACTCGCTCCTGATTGGGGAAAAAAAATAATAATCTGCAGCCAGCTGCAGTGCACTCGTAGTCGATTTTCCGACCGAAACCGTACGTGGCGTTCACTTCACCGTGGGATCGAATCATCCAAAAACATCAATTCGATATTTCGAGAGAAAACCTGGAAAATTTAGGTTGACAGCTCTGCTGCCCAGAGAAAACTCGTAACAAACTCTGCTGAAATCCAAAAGCGGAAGTCAAGAAATTTATTAATTACACCAATAAGTCCAAGTCAAGAAATTTATCATTTAGTACACCAAATAGGTCAGGCTGCAGCTTTATTTCTCTCTTTTTTTTCCTTTTTCTTTTGTGAGAATAGGTCAGGATGCTTTGACTAATTGGCTCGGTGATACCGAGTACTGCTCCCTCCGTTCTACATATATTTTTTTATATAAATTTTTAATGATATATTTTAACCATTAACTCATTTTTATATTATATTTTTAATAAATATGAAATTAGCAACATATGAAAATACTTTTAAATATGAATATAGTGATATAACTTATATAATATTTAGCATTTTTTTAAAAAAAGGAGGCCGTTGTTTAATTTGAAACGGAGGGAGTACTAACAAATACGTATACGTACCTAGCATTGCTGATGTTCTTTTCGAGGAAATTCAGACATCCCGATGTTGGCTATAAATACTTCCTCTCACCAATTGCCCACCATAACTCACCAAGACCACCAGACATGAAGCTTCACGTCGTGGCAGCCATCCTGCTGGCCGCGGCCGCGTCGTCGTTGCCGCCGGCCGCCGGCGCCGTCACGTACGAGGTGAACAACGAGGCGGCGAGCACCGCCGGCGGCCAGCGGTTCGACCGGGAGTACGGCGCCGGCTATGCCAAGCAGGTGCTCGCCGCCGCCTCCTCCTTCACCTGGAGCATCTTCAGCCAGCCGAGCGCCGCCGACCGGAGGCCCGTCGACGCCGTCGTCCTCGCCGTCCGCGACGTCGACGGCATCGCCTCCACTAGCGGCAACACCATCACGCTCGGCGCCGGCTACGTCGCCGGCGTCACCGGCAACGACTTCAAGACCCAGGTAATAAACTCCGGCTCATCCATGTGGACCGGACTAGAATTTTGACAACCCAAACAACACCTAATCAACGATAATATTTACGGTGGTTGACTGTGTTAGGCAATGGCTAAAGAGAGTAAATATTTCGTTTTTGAGAACTTTTACGGTATAATATACTATCAGTATATACTGGCAGTATATAGAAGGGCATGTTAGGAATTTGATAGAAAATAAAATAACACTTTAGCAATTTTTGGTTCAGATTAAATCTAATTGGGAGTATCCGGTCTTGGATCTTATCGTGCACTACGGGAGGAGCATGCTGAGCGCTATTTGATGACGAAGCACGTGATAATAGCACGATTTGATGATAGAATAACAAAGAAAAGACAAAATTACACTTTCAAACTTTATACTGCAATCTAATTAACTAAAAAATAAAATCAATCTACACTGTTAGATCATATATACTTGCAGTATATACTAGCAGTATATTGTTGTACCGTAAAAGTCCTATCGTTTTATGCGCTCACGTCCCGAACTACTAAACGATGTGTTTCTTTAAAAGAACTTATAAAAAATTAATATTTTTCAAGTTTCAAAAATTAATACCCAATTGATCATACACTAATTGCTCATCTCATTTTACATATCTTATTAATTTTTCTCTTCTCCCTCGTCTCAAGCACACCCGCTTTAATAAACCTGATCACATATATGAATATAATTCCAAACTCCGATCGATGCCCCCAAATAAAATCTAATCAACCACAATTTTTACGACAATCTCTAGTATTTCCAAATGATTGAGTTCATTTTTTTCTTATAGGTGACCGGAGTGTTGTACCATGAGGTAGTGCACGTGTGGCAGTGGGGGCTGCAGGACTACGGGGCGCACTCGTGGGTGTATGAGGGGATCGCTGACTTTGTGCGGCTGCGCGCCGGCTACCCAGCGGCTGGTTGGGTGCAGCCAGGGCAAGGGAACAGCTGGGAGGACAGCTACTCCGTGACGGCGAGGTTCTTCGACTACTGCGACAGCGTCAAGCCAGGGTTCGTCGCCGACCTCAATGCCAAGTTGAAGAACGGGTACAATGTCGACTACTTCGTGCAGATCACCGGGAAGACTGTGCAGCAGCTGTGGCAGGATTACAAGGCCAAGTATGGAAATTGATGATCGATCGACGTAGAGAATGAATAAGACAAGATTACCATCATTGATTGATATAGATTGTTGTAACTCATAGCTATGGAGTTTATACAAATATTATATTGCTTACGGATGATAGAATAAAGGGACGCTTTCTAGTTTTCAATCACATGAAAATACTTACAAATAAAGGGACACAAGCGTCAGATCGAGCACGCCTTGTCGTCGAGACTCAAGAGCCGCCCGTCTTCCTCGTCCAAGCACGCCTCTTTTCCCTCCCTCTATTCCTCCTGGCTCCCTAAGACGCGATGGAACTATTCCTCTATGCCACCGTCTTCGGTCCCCGTCGGTCGTCTCTGGCAGCGAGCCGTCGGGTTCGTCGCCTCCTAACTCCACAGCCTCCCTTACACCTGTTGCCTCGCTACCCAAGGCTCTATTCCTCTAAGCCCGGAACCATTCTCTCCCCGTCTCGTCCTGAGCCTTCGCCGCCACGACGGGGGAGGCCGGAGCCGTCGCCGCGACGACAAGAGAGGCTGGATCCGGCCGCTGCGACGACGAGGGTGGCCGGATCCGTCGCCCCGATGACCGGGGAGGCCGGATCTGCCGCCGACATCGACGAGGCCAAGGCAGCAGCATGGGGAAGGGGCGGTGGGGAGCGGATCCGGCGCCTCCTCCCTCCCCACTGGCGGCGGTGAGGTGGCGCCGACGAGAGACCGACGGCGGCACGAATCTGACGAGCTCGGCTAGGATTTTTTTTTGCATGTTTCCTGATGATGCAGATGTTTTGTGCATGTTATAATGTTTGATTTATGTACATCTGTGCTAATGATGATTTTGT
This sequence comes from Oryza meridionalis, assembly GCA_000338895.3. Lineage (NCBI taxonomy): Eukaryota > Viridiplantae > Streptophyta > Magnoliopsida > Poales > Poaceae > Oryza > Oryza meridionalis. The sequence continues at coordinate 19,460,046 of CM002533.2, forward strand.
ATTGTGTATGAATTTGGAAATGAGCAGCCATATGTAAATGAATTGGATTTAAATTTTGAAAATGAATCAATGGGCTTTTCTCCAAATTTTTGCTGGCGGTTGGGCAGCTGCATGCGTGTTTTTTTTTCCTCAAATAGATTTTCGCTAGCGGCCGATATAACACAGCCGCCAGCGAAAATGAATTTTTGCTGGCGGCAGGTGTAAGACGACCGCCAGCAAAGATTTATTTTTGTTGGCGGCTGGCTTAAGACGACCGCCATCGCAAAATAATTATCGCTAGCGGTCGATAACCGCTAGCGAAAATCATGATCTTCACCGACCTTTGCTTTGTGGTGACTCTAAATTCCGCCAGCGAAAACCTAAAATGGCCTTGCCATCTCCTATACCTCCATATGTGCAGCCTCACCATAATTACAGTTAGTTAGGAGGCTATCTATTCTTCTGTTATGGAATATAAAGATTTCTACACCTTTTTTGAAAATGTATTATATTTTGAAACGGATGGATACGAGTACTCTCAACTCGATCGATCGGAGATGCCATGTAATACATCTTCTGAAGTAACTATATATAACCAAGTCGGTGGATGCAGTTTTAATTTCCTGGTTAGGCCTTCGACTGTCAAATTTATTATCAAAGAGTCCTGAGTTCTGAGTCAAGGCACGACCGCACGAGTCGTCTTCAGTTTGCCAAGTTAGTTCGGAAAACTCCGCACAAGACATTGCAACTTATCTTCCCGAAGAACTGTGTAAATAAATAGTCATAGTTAAGTACCGACGTGTATGCAAAACAATATATTGTTTAACTATTCTCTATCTCTACTATTATAAAAATTAAAGATGAAGAAATGACCAAGGGTTTTCTGTCTAGCTCCACAAGATGGTGGGCTATATGACCTGGGTTCAAAGCCCCACCCCTTCTAATTATTTGATATTATGTTATATTCGCGTCTTTTTAAAAATTAAAAATGTTTTGGCTGAAATTTTGGTACGTCATCCGTGCTTAAATAGGTTATAGGTTTTAATTTTATGTTTCTATCAAATCGATCATTTTCCTTTTTTTTCTTACGCCAGAGTATCCCTCTTATCCAATAATCGATCATTTCCTTTTTTTTTCTTACGCCAGAGTGTCCCTCTTATCTAATACGCGCGTGAATTAATTGGGCCCACAACTTTTCACACGCCCTTACTGCACACAGTGATCAGGCATGCGCTTGAGTCCGATTTTCACATGCGCCTTTACACGCCGCCGTGATTGGCCCTACAATGCCCTCGTGCGCGTGACTTTTTCAAAGCCCGATTGGGCCCACGACGCCCTCGCATGCGGATTTGTTCTTGTCGCATGTTCAATTGGGACTACGTCGCTCTCGCCCACGATTTAAAAATTGAAAATGTTTTTGTCAAAACTATGGAGCGTCGTTCATATCTTATTTCCGTCACATGTAACATTCATAGGGAAGTCACAACTCGCGAACGGACTGCGAAAGAGAGTCCGTGTGATGTGGTTACCAAACCAATGAAACTCGCAGAGTCCGTGTGAATATCACGTACGTCGCTGCCTAGATCATCCGATTCTATTCTTATTACATAGCAAGATTCTTGGGACATGTTAGCATGATTTCAAGTCAGTCTCCAAACATTCTCATACGTACTACCAGGAATACTGTTACAATAATCCATAAGAATCAATTTTACTTTTGAGAAGAACATGCCAACTGAAATAAATGATGATCAAAATTACTGATTCCGTCTGTAATCAAATCCTGCCCGACTTGACTTGAGATTAAGCTGGATGACAAATCAAGCTCATGTTTGATGGCCTCATTGTTTAGCTTATGCTTTTTCCTATAAGCCAAAAATTAAATTTTAGAACTTAATTTTGAATTTGACTTTTTGGTTTTTTATCGTACTTTATTTTTACAACATTTGCTTTTGAGTCGCTAAGAACATGTATATAAAATATTTGCACCCAAATAGTCTTTTATTTGGTAACAAGTTATTCGGATAAGCAAATGAATATACATAACAATAGGCTGTGATTATTAATTTATCCACTGACACATATGTACAATTTAAAATGCCTCTACCCATTGCAACGCATACGCATCTTTTCTAGTATAAAAAAATACACAACGGTGGAATCTTCCACCAGCAGCCCACCAGATCTATTATTATTATTATTATTATTATTATTATTATTATTATTATTATTATTATTATTATTATTATTATTATTATTATTATTATTTACCAATGTACTTTAATGCTATTATAAAGTATTCCTTGTATATATCCGTTTTGTCTTATTTTTGTTTTATCTCTAAAAAAATATTATGCAAAAATATATATAGGGACGAATTGTTCTATAAACCTCAGAATTAATTTATTCCAAACAATACTAGCATGCGTAATTATTCATAGCAAGCTAGCTGTACCATTGGGTCGAAATTGCATGGACTTTGGGACAGAAATTAACTGAACGTTTGGGCTCAAAATGACCGCACGTTGAGCCGTATTATGCGTACCAATAAGCTGAATTTACATGCAGCTTTGGGCCACATCTATTCCTAATATAAAAATATGTAAGGTTTCTTAGTATTTTTTTTCCGTCCGTCTCTTTTTTCTGCTATTTTTGCCGTATTTTTATTTTTTGTTACGTCAGTTTTTTTTTCAGCTGCCTTTTTCTTCTCTTTTCCCGTTCTTTTCTTTTCCTTTTTCTCGTCCGTCTCTATTTTAGCTTTTTTTCCCTTTTATTGTCCATTTGTTCGCCCTCTTTTTCCTTTTTCTCCTTTTTTTCGCCGTACCGAACCCTAACGTAGCCACCACATCGATTTGCCTCCCCATGCGTTCCCCCCTCTAATCAATTTCAAAAATCAATTCCCCACTACTTCCTCGTTATTTTTCCTATGATTTTTCCTTTCAATCCCGAGTTTTAAGGATTCGCTCATATTTTGATAAAAACGGAAAGCGTGGATTGAGTATATCAAAAGCACTCAATCAATTTTAGGAGATCAAGAAAGATTTGATCCGACTTAATGGGGAGGATTGGTTCTAGCATCGTACGGGCACTCTTCGGAGAGTTTGAAGACTACAGCTCCACTTGTGGGCTATGTCAAAGTGAGGCATAGCTCCACTTGTGTGCTAGGACGTCAAAGAGAGGCAAGCAAAGTAGCGAGATAATGGGTTGGGCTTGGATATACTGTATAGCAATCCAAAAATGGTTTTACCGATTGTTGAGGAGGGCAGCGTGCGACCACCGTCCTCCTCCAGCTTCTTCCCAGCGTAGTTGGCCAGCGTGCGATCACCGTCCTCCTCCAGCTTCTTCCCAGCGTGTTGTAGCCAGAAATCCGACCGCATGATCCCCTCCTTATCCTGGATCTTCTCCTTCAAGATCTTTACCGTGTCCGACAGCCTCACCTCGTCACGATAGTCCCCTTCACCGTCATCACAAAGATCCGCATAGTTTTCATCTCGATTGCCATCCGATGTTGTTTACCAAGATGGTGATCAGCCCTAGTTGGTGTTTGATGCTTTTCATCTAGTCTCTGCATTTCGATGTGCTTAGCATCTTGATCTGAGTAATGATCTCTTGCGTTGCAGTTGATACAGCTAAGGAGGCGGAAGCGGATGTACACTATCGACTCGTTTTAGACACCGTAGTCGGCCAGCGTGTGACCACCGTCCTCCTCCAGCTCCTTTCCAGCATGTTGTAACCAGAAATCCGACTACATGATCCCCTCCTTATCCTGGATCTTCTTCTTCAAGCTCTTCACTGTGTGAATCGACGGCTCCACCTCTATCGCCAACGTACGCTCCATCAGCGTCTTCACGTGGACATACATCTTCTTCTTCCTCTGATCATCGGTCACCGGCCGCCGCAGATCGAGTTCGTCCATGGAGATCACTGAGCCCTAGTTTTGGTTGGTCTGTTGCCCTAGCTAAGCTGCACGGCGGCGCGACTCGTCGGGGAACGATATATAAAGGCACGGCTCGATCGTGCGGTTTGGAAGGCCGTGATCAGGCCAATATTGTGAAACGGACGGTCGTGATTGAGTGAGTTCTCGATCGGTTCGTGACCGTCCATGATCGAGGACGACAAGTGTCAGGTCGCCATGGCTGATCAAAGATGCTGACTCACCAACTTTGCTTGATTCTTTTCTTTTTCTTTTTTTACTTGACAATTAATTGTAACCCATGATATATATGAGCAAATGATTAGTGAAGTGCATGCATGAGATCGACTTGAATAGAAAAGTCTGCTCGCATCAAGTGCTAAATTGTGTTTACTTAGAGCTTGAAAGAGTATCAAGTTTTTTTGACTGAATAAAAATAATGAAGAAATAATCTTTACAGTGCAAATGAAGACCATGCTGGTTAAATTGCTTGATAAGCAAAACTGTATACAGCACAGTAGAAAGACAACCTGAATGGTACCAACAATATATTGGAGTGATACATTACATGAATAAGGAGAAACTAAAGTGAGTTTATTACAGCAATTTTTTTGACCAGGAAGTTCGCCGCACCAACCAAGTACTTGTACATGGGTGACTAATAACTGAAGTGAGTCAAGTTTTCAGAGATGGAATAACTGAAGTGAGCCAAGTTTCTAGAGACAGAATTAAACCATTTTTTTAGATAATGGAATAAAATATCCCATGGCCTTTGCTCGAAAGAGCTACAGCCAATTATTACAGTCTAATACTCAAAAAAGAGTGCAGTTCAATGAAACATTGAAAACACCCACAGCACCAAAAGAAATACCCAAACTAGGATACAGAGCACACATTTATTAAAGTTTATTTGTGAATCTCCATCCATAATTGGCAAAAAGTTGCATAACCATCGTTCCAAGCTTCCGGCACGCAACAGAATTAAGCCATAAATGGTTGCAAAGCTCGTTTTCTTATCGGTGGAATGATTCGGCCCATGGCTTGCCCCCATCTCGGCAGCAGGTTTCGTGACAGGTGGGTGAGGTAGGTTTTGATATTTTTTATTTGGTTTTTGTTCATCTTTGGCTCTCGTGGTGCAACTGATGCAGCTGTGGAGACGGAGGCGGAGGAGGACGTGCACCGTCGAATCATTCTGGATATTGTAGTTAGCAAGCGTGCGATTGTCCCTCTTTGATCTGAATCTTCGCCTTTAGGTTTCTCACCGTATCCGACGGTTCCACCTTCAGTGTCAACGTATGCCCCCTTAGCGTTTTAACGAATATGTGCATCGTCTTATCAAGATCATGAGCCTGATCAGTTGTTGTCTGATGCTCCTGATTTGTTATCTGCACTGTCTCGATGTGTCTGGTAGTTCTACAGTTGATGCAGCTTAGAAGGCGGAGGAGCATGTGCAGCGTCGACAAGTCTTGGACACCGTAGTCGGCCAGCGTGCGGCTGCCATCCTCCTCCAGCTGCTTCCCAGCGCAGATCAGCCGGAGGTCCGACGTGATTATTCCCTCCTTTTTTTGGATCTTTTCCTTCACGCTCTTCACCGTGTCCGACGGCTCCACGCTTAGAACAAGCGTACCCCCGTCAGCGTCTTCACAAAGATCTGCATCATCTTCTTCGTCTCCGTCGCCGGCCACCGGCCGCCACAGGTCGTCGCGATCACGAGCCCTGGCTTAGTTGATGTCGCTCTAGTTTGCGCCGAGTTTTTCAACTCGCCGGTAACGATATATGTGTACACCGGCCGGTTCGATCGATCGTCCGTTTCGAAATCGACCTGATCGAGATGCGATGCGATCGATCGAGCCATGGAACGGTCGAGTCCGACCCGGACACGGCGACAAGGCCCGACCCGGATATGATCGAGTCCGCACGTACGACAAGAGATTAATTACCAGCAACTGAATTGATATATAGATTGTTGTAGCTAGCCTTTGTCATATTATCTGAAAAACAGCTATATGGAGCTTGTGTGTAATACAATTACTGTATCACTTAATTACAGATGACATGCGTAAAAGAAAAGAAAATGTTGCGTCTCGGTGGATCTCCGTGTTATAAAAGTCAACATATATAAAATAAATTCTGGAACAAAGTGTGTTGAGGAATTTAGAATTCTGATGTCAGGGAAAATGGTAGCAGGGAGCATCAGAAGCCGTCCAAAGCTGATCCAAGTGTGCACTGATCTACATGCAGCAGCACATACGGTAAAACAACGGCGTGCCCTGTTAAATTTAATCAAAATTGGCTTTTTATTAAAGCGTACGGTCAGTCCTTAACTTATACATGGTTGTGTCATATACGATCTGGAACTCTCAAAATGTACTTAAATTATGTAATTCCGATTATAAATTACCAAGGCACCTCCCGATCATACATGCCATTGATGTGACATGCCATGTGAATGATGATGTGGCATCATCACTAATCCTACACCGACTTACATGTGACTCTAGCCGTCAATGTCCTACAACGGTCCAAATGAAGAAGAGAAAAAAAAATAAAAGAACAAGAAAATAATTTTTTTATTGGACTTTATAGGAGCGAATTTCAGAGATTAGGTTGTTTCCGGGGCTAAGTTCTCTATTTAAATGGCCGTATATATCCAGTTGGATGTAGAGGCCGGTTAAAAAAATACCCTTCTCTAAAAAAAAGTGAAATTCATTTATCAGTCGGTGTATATAGCATATCTAAATTTATAGCTAGAATTTTCTTATGGAGGGTATATGTGGGCATGTTCAGATTTATAACTAAAATTATTTTTTTAACATATATGTACCCAGATATGCATATGTTAATTATAGTGGTATTTTCATTCGATATACTACTGTTCCAAAACACATTCAGTTTTTTTTTTTTATAAAGGAAAGAGGGTTTGGCTTATACTCTCTCCATTTCATAATATAAGGCACAACCACTTTTCTTAAATATTCCATAATATAAGGCATACAAGCAAACATGCAATTAACTATGACATCTTCTCCATTAAATTATTATTTTTTTTAAATCATCCACTCTCATGTTGTTATCTAATCCTATTGGATATTTGGATGCATGCATTATATTTCTTAGAAAGATTCAAACTATAAGATGATAATAATTATTTTTTGGTTTTTGTGTTAAAAGTGGTTGTGTCTTATATTTTGGAATAGAGGGGGTATATTGATAGAGTAGACTTGAGGGTTGATGTACAGGACATGATCAAATAAAGCCAATGTCCGCGAAAGAAACATAAGAAAAATCACTCTCCCAAAGGCGCAAAAAAAGCTCAAGAAAAATCACTCTCCCAAAGCTGCAACCCCGCGAGGTCTTGGGTTCCTGCCCTTCGCCATTGCGATGCCTCGTCTTTGATTGTTCAAATGATTATCCTTGGTGTTTGAGTCACATGTCGGAAGATTCTTGTGTTCCTCTCATTTAGGGCATTCCCAACCCAAGACACCAGACATAATTTCCATAAACTCCACATCATCAAGAAACTAGTATTAGACACTACTCTTTCAATGCAAACACCACTATTCCATACTTAAATTTAATGCTACTTATATCACATAATGTCTTGGATATTGTGTAGGAACTATGTCTCATGCAAGACATGGTTTCCTTCTCTTTCCTCATTTATTCACTTGCCATATCATTTTTCATTCTAAGTGGCAACTTATTTAATGCTATGGACATCATCCTAGTCATTGGGTTAGGGCAGTCCCAACCCTACACCTAGAATGGTGTCTATGGCATTAACTACATTGCCATGTAGGACTTTTAACTTATGTGGCACTATATTAATTAAGAGAGAGAGTGGAGAGAGGAAGAAACTAGGTCTCATGTAAGACACGGCTTCAACACGAGAACCTATGCACTAGACACTATCAAGTTTTGCATTGGGAGAGAATAGTGTCTTCATAATAGATGAAGAATAAATATGATTGGTAGAGAAGAGAGATGATGTATTTATTAATGGACCACTTTAAGAAACCATGGGTTGTAGAGTGTAGTTTCTATTATGATGTCTTATTGACATGGCACCATAAACACTGCTTATGAACATTATGGGTTGGGACTGCCCTTAGGAATGGCCTTAGATCACCCATGAGACCAAGATGGCCAACGTTCTTAATAGCTTCTTTGGGACACCCGGGGTGGAAATGAGCAAAAGCTACCATTGAATGAATGAGGCAAAAAAAATTGTTGTTAAAGGATTTATATGTGTTGTTGGAGTAAAGCCAAAATTCGAAAGTAAACTGTGATGAGAAAAGTAAAACTCAATTCTATTTAAGCATTCAAATATAAATTTAGGCTAGGACTAATGCCTTGTTTAGTTCCTAACTTTTTTCTTCAAACTTCTAACTTTTCCGTCAATCAAACTTTCCAACACACACAAACTTCCAACTTTTGTCACATCGTTTCAATTTCTTCAAACTTTTAATTTTAGCGTGGAACTAAACACAGCTTAAATAAACATGCATAGAACACTCCTGATCACACACTACTTCTGGTCAATATGCACGGGTCCGCAGCGGCAACTACCTAGGCGACCTAAGAGGTGCAGTCTGTCCTCACTCTTCATGCCGTAGTAGCCCAGCGTGCGGCCATCCTCCAGCTGCGTCCCGCGGAAGATCAGCCGCTGCCGGCATGGCGTGATCCCCTCCTTCTCCTGCATCTTCAGCTTCACACTGTCCACCGTGTCGGACGGCTTCACCCTCAGCGTCGTCGTGATCCCCATTAGCCCCTTCACGAAGATCTCCATCTCTGTGTCGGGCTGCAGCACGACGACTGTGTCGCGGGGAGGAGGAGATACAGGCATACAGCGTCGACGTGTCGCCGACGCCGTAGTCGGCCAGCGTGCCGCTGCCGCCGCCACCGGCAGTGGCCTCCTGATGATCCAGCTGTGTCCCGAGGCACACGGCCAGCCGGAAGTCCGGCGTGGTGATCCCCGACATTAACCGTGTCCGTCGGCTCCACGTCCAGCATAAACGGCGTACCGGCCACCGTCGCCGGCTTCACGACGATGTGCATCTTCGCGCCTCTCGGTCGCCGGCTGCCGCGGTTCGTTGTCCGGCGAGATCGAGATCGCGAGATCACGAGCCTAGTTTGGGTTTTGGTGGTTGATCTGGTTGCGGCGGCGCCTCGTCAGGAACGATATGTAAAAGTTCGGTTGTTTGGAGTCCACTTGGAAACTGAGACCTGAGCGATAATCCATTATTCCATTTACCCCAATACGGTAGTTATATCTTGGGATTTTGCACGGTAATAAAAAAAATTGTTCAATGTGAGAGTGTGGTTATAGAATTCTATATATCCTCATCCTAATTGTTCAATGTGAGAGTCCTATGCGTAGCAGCATAATCCTATCCTGATCCTGATTTCTATATTTGAAAGTTTTTACTAATTATAGTTGAAAACTATCCTGATCCTAAGTTTTTGACTTAAATAGTTGAAAGTTTTTAAGTTTTGAGTTGAATGTTTTTGAATCCGAGATGAAAGTTTTTAAATCTTTAGTTGAAAATTTTTAAATTTGAGTTAAAAGTTTTCAAATCTTGTCTTGATTTTTTTTTCAAATCTGACTTAAAATTTTTCAAATCAAGATTTAAAAGTTTCAAAATCTGAGTTGAAATTTTTTAAATTTAAGTTGAAAGTATTTAAATCTAGAATTGAAAGTTTTCAAATCTTAGTTGAAAAGTTTCCAAATCCTGAGTAAATCTGAGTTAAAAGTTTGTTTCACTCAACTAAACAAAAGGAAGAAACAAACGCATGGCGAACTTTTATCAAAAAAAAAAGAAACCTGAAAAAAAGGCGCTAAGCGCTATTAGCGCCGCGAGAGCGCGCGCCGCTTCCGTTCCCAGTGCATACGCGCGGAACAGGAACCCCCTAAATGTGCATATGTTACAATAATATTGTTTTGTAGAATCTTAGAGGATAGTGTTGTCTGACCAGTTACAAATTGAAAACATATCAAACTAGTACAGTTTTTTTTAACTATACGTACCAGACAGTGCGAATATTCATTGAATAGAGTAGGAGAAAAAATTACAATACTAGAGCCCTAGGAGGCAATAGCCATGTAAGAAAAAAAAATATCCACCACCCACGCCACGACAACACCGACCGGCCGCCGTTAAGTGTGACCGGCCGCAACTAAGCCAACAAAAGAATTACAGTCAAGACCGTCTAAAACACAACCCTAACATTTGAACACAGAACATCACTCTACTCATGTCTTTTGGGATTGAGAGAGAAAGGGTGAGAGAGAAGATGGAACCACTCTTCCCCCTAGGTCCTCCGACGCGACCAACTTGCATAAGATAGGATGCCAACACTAGAGGACTGTTAATTAATTTGAAAATATCTTTAGCGAGCGCTCTCCACACCAGGCCGGTCCAGTTATTTTTTACTATGGTTGAGGAAATTCATTACACCAATTCAGTTCTTCACAAAGTACATGGGTAATTTAAACACTGAACTAAGCAAGTCTTCGGAAAACTTAATTGTTGCAAAGCTGAATTATCTTAAGGGTTAAATATCCCAGACAAGAATATTGAATATCAACCAAGCAATGTACCAGGCTTACTTGACCACTTATTTATCTGTTTATCTGTTGTATAAAATACCTGAGGAAGCAAAGAAAAAAAACAACGAAACAGGTGGTTTATTTATCACCAAATATCCTATGAGAAACAGAGAAACAGATCGTGACACGAGTCTTACGTACAGGATAGTGTTCTCTATCCAGTTGCAGATTGAAAACAGGCAACAAAGGTAGTAAACTTCTAACTGGAAAATTATCAGGCTAGCTGCACTTTGCACCAGGGGAATCACTAATCTGAAAACTTGAATGAACACCGCCCAAAAACAAAATTCCATCCAATTCTAGCTGCTTCACTAGTGTAACTTATAATGTCTCTGAATAAATGAAGCAATAAAAAGGTAATTTATACATCACCAGAATTCAAGGCCAGTACAAGATCAGGACACGGCCGGAACCATAATTACCAGAATTAATGAGCAACTAATTAGTTGATCGACTCGAACAATGAAAGAAATTAAGCGCTATAACTAACACACACCCGCCACTCTAGTTTTAAGATATATAAACTGTGATTGATGGGTGAGCTATCTAATGCTTTTAATTTTGTATCTATGAACTGAGATATCTGCAGCTACAGATGCAACTTTCGAGACGTACGCAAAGGTACAACGTCGACTCCTCCTCGATGTCGTAGGAGGCCAGCGTGCAGTCATCCTCCAGCTCCCTACCGGAGAAAACCCGCCGTTGTTTGCACGGCATGATCTTCTTCTTCTTCCTGTAGTACAACTTCACCTTCACGCTTCCCACCGTGTCCGACGGCTGCACCTTCAGCGCCGTCGCCTTCTTCCCCCCGAGCACTCTCACGTAGATCTGCATCTCACCCGTAGCAGCATGCAGGTCGAGTTGTTAGGGTTTGATGATGCTCTTGGATCAGTTTCTGTGCCACCATGTGCGTGCGGATGCAGTCGCAGCTGGCGAGGCGGCCGCAGAGGTTCAGGTACGAGGTACGAGTGCTTGCCGATGCCGCAGGAGGCCACCGTTTCGCCGTCGTCGAGCTGCCTCCCCTCGAAGATCAGCCGCTGCTGGCACGGCGGCAGCCCGTCCTTCTCCTGGAGCTGTAGCTTGACGCTCTCCACCGTGTCCGACGGCCCCACCCGCAGCGTCCAGGTGTTCCCCACGAGCCCGCTCACGAAGATCTGCATCTCCGTAGCGGGGTCGTGGATGCCGTACGTCATCCAGAAGTCCTCGGTGATCCCCGATATGGCCTTGATCTTCGCCTTCACGCTCTCCACCGTGTCCGACGCCTCCACTTCCAGCGTCAACCACTGGTGGAGAAATCTGCATCCTCTTCCCCTCCTGGAATCGTCGCCGCCGGCCACCACAGTTTCGTCGAGGTCACGATCGAGCTGGTGTTGTTGCGCGGCTGCCTGACTTGCCGGAACGACGTATATATAAAGGGCAGCGCAGGCTAGGTCAGAACGGTTCTGGTGGAGTCCGAACCAGTCACGACGGCAAAAGTAGGTTCGGATATGAATCTCAAAATATATTTGGGATATATTGTGCGGCGATGAATCCCAACATATATACGAGTCCAGAGGCGCTAGACACGTTGGAGTTGCGAAGAAATTTTGAAAAGTTTTATGTGTAGAAAAGTTTTGTGTGATGGAAAAGTTGAAAGTTTGAAGAAAAAGTTTGGAAGTAAACCAGGCCTTACTACTAATTTCTCCTTTCTATCTCTTGATGTCATGAAAATGCTGCAAAATCGGCAGGCTGGTGGATTGGACGAATCATGTTACTGTAACATACATGCCTAACCGTTTCTTTTCATTCTTTCCTCCTCTCTTTAAATATTTTTTATTTCTAAATTACTTATCCGATTTATGAACCGATCACACCGTTGTATTCGTTGCAATTAAATCTTTAGAACAAGATATCACATGATTATATTATGTCAAAATAAAGACATGTGTTTCAAACCGTTAAAACAAAATGTTTCATACGTGATAGTGATATGTTTCAATATGTGTCTTCAGTATGTTTCACAAAATTCCTAAAACTACATGCTACTACTCTCTCCACCTCATGCATGCATACATGCATGTATTTTAGCAAGTTTCAAAATGATTTTTCTCTTAAATTACTTATACAATCTATGATCCGATTACACCGTTGTATTCGTTGTAATTAAATCTGTGACATGCGTGTGACATGTGGGTCAGCGGCTGGTTTTGTTGGGAATTTTAGTGATGCCACAGTTTATTTGTTTTTTTTTTTGCACTTTGTTCTACCAAGTTGTTTCATTCTATTTTACTCAATGTTGCGTACATTGTATTAAGGTGTTACAATCAGTATGTTTCAATATTGTATTTGGTTGAAACAATTTTACTTAAGTGCTGAAACATTTTTATCTGGTAGTGAAACATCTGGAATATTTTTGTTGAGACAATTTTTATCGAGAGATGAAACATTCTCAACAATACGGTGCAACACCGTCCAATAATTTGCATCAAATCGGACGTCCGATCCGTAGCAGTCTCCATTTGTTTCGGGCTAGTGCGAACGTGTCCAAAAGCACCGGGCACGCTGGAGTTGCGAAGAAATTTTATTGTTCTTCCCTTTTTGTTTTCTTTTTTTCTTTTTACCTTTTTTTTCTCTGGGGTGATTACAACTTGCCATTAGTGCTATGTGACAGGTGGTACAAGCCTGAGCAGTGTGTTGCTCGGTCGAATTCAAAGATTTGCACCAACGTACCTGGAACCCTCTGTTTTCTTGTTTTGTTTTTCATAAATTTCATAAAACTGATTCGAACTATTAGTATACTAAAAGTTTAGTCAGGTATTTCACAAAGCTACAACTTTAATAAACGATTTTATCAATAAGATGCAACCTTTAAGTCATCATGTGTGTACGATATGTGGGTCTGACACATAACTATATGAATTTTGCACGTGTGCCTGACTAGCCGAACCCAAAATTCTGTTTGTTTTTATATTTATTTTCATTGCAATGTACGAGCATTATGCTACTAAAATAAAACTCTTCATTATCTAAAAGATTTATATGGTAAACCGATAGTAAAATGTTTTCCATGCTATGAATTCAACCATGGCCCATCCTAATCCTTACTTGCACTGCAGCAGCACAACAACGGTACGCACCTTGTGTACAGTAGACTTGGATATATGCATATAATTAATTTACAGTGGTAGTACTTTTATTTCATATATATACTCATTGTATGCGTCTTAATCTACGTATGTATACTGTTGTGTAAAATCTTGTGTTGTGGATAGTGTTCTCTATCCATTTGCAGGCTGTAAACGTGTCCTAGGTAAACTAGGAATAACTGGAATATCTGGAAACTTGATTAGCGTAACTAATTAATAAGTATAGTAGTAAGCACACCTTAAAAACAGTTAAAAGAAAAAAAATTGTCAATAGTCAGATATTTTCAACCAAAATATAATTATATGTATAGAAGTATAGAACACTTTAAATAGCCATAACACTAATTCTTGGGAGAATTTTACACCAACCGGGACTAAAGATCATTTTTAGTCCCGGTTCAAAAAGTTATTGGACCGAGTTAGACCCTAATTCTTTTTTAGTCCCGGTTGGTATAAACAACCGGGACTAAAAATGGATCTTTAGTCCCGGTTGTTTATACCAACCGGGACAAAAAAGAAAAGATGCCTGGCCGCCTCGGTCTCTCCCCCTTTCCATCCTTATCCATCCCTCCTCCATCCCTTCTCCTCTCCCATTCCTCTCCCTTCTTCTCTCTTCCTCCCCTCCTCCCCTTCTTCTTCTCCTTCCCTCTCCTTCCTCCTCCTCTCCTCTACTCCGTCTTCCATCAGCCGGCCGGCGGCGGGCGGCGTGGCCGCGAAGGGGGAGGCGGCGGCGGGCAGGAGGCCGGCGGCGGCGGCGGCTGCCGCGGGGGGCGGCCGGCGAGGGAGGCGGGCGGCGGGCGGCGGCGGTGCTGGCGGGGAGGCGCGCGTGGAGGAGGGCGGCGGCGCGGTGGAGGCCGAGCGCGGGGGAGGCGGCGGCGGCGATGAAGCGAGCCGGCCGCACGGCGGCCGTGTGGCAGCGACGGAGCGAGGCAGCCGCGCGGTCGGGCGGCGGCGGCGGAGCGAGGCCGCCGTGCGGCGGACGGGTGGCGGTGGCGGCCGGTGGGGCCGCGCCCGGCGGCGGCGGAGCGAGGCGGGCGCGCGGCCGTGCGGCGGTGGCCGGTGGGGCTGTGCCCGGCGGTGGCTAGCAGGTGGCCGGCGGCCGGCGGCAGCAGCAACCCATTTGCACATTTGTGTGGATAGTTTTGTGATTCATTGCACGTTTGTATGGATCTGTGATGTATGTGATATGTTTGTAATTTTTTAGGATTTGTGATGTATTTGATTTGTGTGTATAAGTAACTTTAAGATTTGGAATGTTACTTTGATTTGGGGTTTGGGTTTGATTTGGGATATATATCCCACTCGATTCGGGAGAAAAAAAAAGAAAAGGGGACCATCTCACTGCCGCTTCCCTCTTTTTAGTCCCGGTTGGTGTTATCAACCGGAACTAAAGATCCCCTCTCTTTAGTCCCGGTTGATAACACCAACCGGGACTAAAGATCGATCTTTAGTCCCGGGTATTTGAACCGGGACTAAAGATAGCGATCTTTAGTCCCGGATTCGTAGTCCCGGTTAGAAAACCGGGACTACAGGGGGGTTGCAAACCGGGAGTAAAAAACGTTTCTCCACCAGTGAGTGCTAAGACCAACACAGTTCAAGATTAAGACGCGACCAAATTAAAAGATCAGCAACTAATTAACCAATTCAAACGATAAAAGAAAACGTTAAAAAATATCCGTCTCTCACACGATCTTTTGAATTCATATCCTCTGACTTAAATTCAATTAAATTAAAATTGAGGATTTACCCTCTCTAGATATTAACTTTTAAAACATCTCTCCACTCTTCAGTTAAGTAGGTGAGTCCACACTTGCCACAGGTGAGTCGGTCGTGGTGCTTCGCCATGAGTGCGCCGACGTCTCTGCACTCCGGGTTAGAGCACATCATTCGTAGCCTCTCCATCTCTCCCGTCGCGTCATCGACGCGGTAGTGAAAGAGCACCGCAAGCTCCTCCTTACAGTGCTCGTGCTTTCCCTTCTTGGATGTCGCGTACGCCTTCTTCTTTCGCTTCTTGTTGCCACCGCTGCCACAAAGACGACCGAGTAGGTGTAGCGTCGACTCCTCCTGAATACCGCAGTAGCTTAGCGTGTGGCCGTCATCCAGCTGACACCTCTGGAAGATGAGCCGCTGCTGGTTTGGCGGGAGCCCCTCCTTGTCCGCGAGCTTCACCTTCACGCTCTCCACCGTGTCCGACGGCTCCATCCTCAGAGCCGTCGTCTTCCCCATCAGCCCTTTCACAAATATCTGCATCGCCATCAACATCGCCGGCCGCCGGAGTTCCTCCCCGAGATCGTGTGGCGTGTGCCCTAGTTTGAGTTGGTCTCAGCTGCGTGGCGGAACTCGTTGGGGACGATAAGTATAGGCGAGGCTCGTCGACGTGGGAAGGGGTGGTCCGTCCGATCTGAATAATCGGACGGTGGTGATCGAGTGAGTCCGGTTCGAAACCGACCCGGAGAACACAAGGCCCGGCCCAATATGGTTCGAGCCTTCGAGGCCGCACGCGTCGCGGTCGCGAACACGAGGCGCCGGAGACGAGAGGAGAGGAGAGGCGGCGCGGCGGCGAGGAGGGGAGAGGAGGGGAGGCGGCGATGGCGGCGATCGGCTCCTCCAACGTCGGGTTCCAGGTGCGCGAAGCTCTCCATCCCACCTGGGCTTCCGTCCGTTCCAATCCCATGGCCATGGGAGTGGGTGGGTGGGGCTAGGGTTTGATGCTTTGTTTGATTTGGTCTTCTGCATCTCGGTGCGTGCGTCTCGTGTCGTGTCCTGAATCCGGAGCTAATCTTAAGTGATCTTGTTGTTGCTGCAGCTGCTGAAGAAATCGGGCTGGAAGGAGGGCACCGGCCTCGGCGCGCAAGAGCAGGTTTGCGCCTCTGTTCTTGCGTCACCGGAAATCTTTTTTTTTTGTGTGTGTGTGTCCATTTACCCCAATTGTAGTTTTATTTTGGGGGTCTGCACTTTGATGCTTAATTCTGTTCATCGTGCATGTGATTTTGTTTTCCCTAGTTGTTAATGGTGCGTAGATTTAAATGTTAGAGACAGGCTGCTGCAAGTTGAACTGTTGAAAGCTCAAAAATGTGTAGATCAACATAAGATATATGTTTAGTTTCTGGATAATGGTTAGTGGTCTCTGGAGGAATGGTAAAGCCAGAACTTGTTTCTGAATCAAGTAGGCAGGTAGCTTATCTTAGTTGGCTGTTAACTCCAAATGTTCAGTAGGATCTGGAATTATATATTGTTTTGACTGGAATGATTATCTCGCATATTCATATGTATTAACTAAGAGCTGATGTTTATGTGTTACATACTATGTTTGCATGTCACTTGGATGAAGCCAGTTTATGGGTTAGATTTGCCTTTTATGCTGTGTTTTTGTTTTCATACTCACTTAGCCCAATTTAATCCTGGAACAGGGAAGATTGGAGCCTGTAGAAACTCGTGTGAAGAATAACAAGCGTGGTTTGGGTTCCAAGGAACCAAAGCTAAAGCCAAAGGTTGACGAGGACGGTGAAAAAGACCCTAAAAAACCCAAGGTGAGCAAAGGATATTCAGTTTATTCATGATACCCGCATACAACACCTAATTACTTTCTTTGGCTTCCTTGTAATTCTCATTCCGAGCATTGTATTAATAGTTCACTATTATCATTAGTTCTACTTAATAGCCTTTTTTATTGAAAAATACTGATGACTGCTCTATAGTGTAGTTCAGTAAAAAGGTTTCAGACTTTACGGATAAACGTGGTTACTTGCATCGTTACTAATTGTATTGGTACCAGTTATTCTTTATGCATTAACTTGTCTCATTTGGTAGCTAATACTGCTGCTTTGATATGTATTTGTTCATCTTCAACAAGCTACTTTTAGTAAATCACACTTACTGATGGGATTCTAACTAACTGATTCAAACGTGTTGCCCTTGTCAGCTGGAAGCACCGAAGAAGGCCAAGTTGGCCGCGAAGAGGATACGGAAGATGCAAGAAGAAGAGAAGAGGTTACAAGAGAGGGAATTCGAAATGGCTTTCTTCAGGGAATTTTGGCCCGATAATGTGTAGAACAGGAGGTTAACCTTGCTGGGCGGTTCGACCTGCTGGCTTCAGCTAAGGCTCCCTTGTACAGAACAACAGCTTTGACTCCCTTGTTGTATGCTTGGCTAAAATGTTTACATTGATTCAATGGATGTTTCTGCAGAGAATGCTGGTCTTGTATCATGATTTTGTTGTATAGAACTGTTTGCCATGCTGTTACATGCTGGCCGAATACTTTATATTTTTGTTACCAAACTGGCAGAGTACATTCACTTTACAGTCATAAAAGGAAAAATTTTCATCCATAATCGCCCACCCCCACCCCGTTTTTTTTTCCCAAAGTGGCCGAGTTTATTTTTGAAGTCATAAAAGGAGAAAGTTCCATCCATAACCTGAGGAATTGGAATTTGAAATCCCATCGCATAGCATTTGGTGTGTGGTGTACACACTCAGTTTGATAATGTAAACTGAAAGAAAAATTGCTGAAACATATTGGCTACAATGACCCATACAAAGGGACACATATCATATGCTGCAGTTGAGCTACAACAAAATCGGATTTTATGACTGAGGTAGCAGTGGCGACTGTGATACATAATGAAAAGGGGAAGAAAAAAATACAAAAAAAAAAAAAGCTCTCGCTATGGTCTGAAAATGAAAAATGCAGCAAAAGAGATTTGTCACCAAATTCGGTGCCAATTTCTGTCTATACAAACAGTTAACGCACGTCAGGATTATGCGTTGCTTCTCAAAACCATATGCCAGCGCCTAGCTACAATAGCAGCGGTTGGCGCCACAGCACCAAGTATGGTAGGTCCTCAACTCTGCTGGCTACCTAACAAAAAAAGACCTTCAAATCTCCCTCCCTAGAATACCAATTCATCCTCCTCTTCAGTTGCAACGGATAGTGTGCCTGCCGATGCGGCATCCCGAATCTGCCCGGCCTTCTCGTCGCTTATACCAAGCAGATACTGCAACCTTGACAGCTTTTCAGGCTTCGGAATGCTCTTCATGTAAATGCCGTACAGATCATCCAGCTCTCCTGATGTAGGCCATGATAGGGGCTTCGAAGCAGGCACAGCCGCGTCGCATGCAAGCAAGTCGTTCAAGGATGCGACCTGCATTGGCAATATATTCCAAGTAAAAATTAGAACGCTGAGTAATTCTAACAGTGCAGTTATTGTAACTTTCCTATTTATACTCTAGTTGAATTTCTTTTGTCATTATGACGTGCCAGTTATCAAGAATAGGTTAATCCTGATATACACCAAGATCAAAGTCAACGCTAAATCAGTACTTTGATAACTGTAGTCAGTGTTTTAATCTTTCAGATTCTTGGAGAAACTAAGTTCCAACATAAAACAAATAAGTAGGAGATATGCAGGGATATTCCTTACGTACCACTTCATCTTTCTTCTTCTGCCGAAGAAGAGCAACAGCTTGGACAAGGGCGTTATCCAACCTAATCTTCGCAATGTCCTGGACAATCGACTTGGCCTTCTCAGCATTAATGATGAGATCAGCTGGGATCTTTACATACACTTCCTCTTCATCAAATTCACCTGTGCCTGATGAAAAGATCTCCTCAACGGATTTTTTGTAAATGTTTTCTCGAAGTGGTTCTGCAATCAAGCTGTCCAATTGAAAATTTGCTTCTTTCAATCCTCGGACCTGCTGTATACCAATCTGTCCTCGAGAAATAGAGGCTTCAATTGCAGAAGACAACTTTGTTGTTGTGATATTCTTGATTATTTTCTGTGCATACTCAGTAGGAAGACCAACTTGCTTCTGTATCTTTGCAAGCTGGTCAGCCTTGGCCTCTGTTAACTTCCCATCAGCAAGAATCACTTCAGCCTGTTGCACAAATGCCTTTTCTGCCATCTTAATGTGAACATTCTGAGCTTCCTTGCGGGTTAAACCAAGTATGTCTCCTAATTGCTTCAGCATTAAATACTCTGAATTATCTTTCTTTGTGGAGATTGCTGTTCCAAATGAAACATTGGTCGTCTCCCCAGTGACACAGAACACCAAATATGTTTCATACAGCTCAGCTCTGTCTCTCAATGGAATGTCATCTTTGAGGGTTATCTCTTTCTGGCTTGACTTTGCCAGTTTCTCTCTGAGCTCTTTATCAGGCCTAGTTTTCCTTAATGTCTCCAGCTGTTCCCATTCGTATTCATCATCCCCCTCAGACTCGCTGACTTCAGGTTCTGAGGTTGCATCTGATGTTTGAGCTTCAGCAGTTGTTGGTTCTCCTTTAATGTCAGCTAAAAGCTCACTCACAACTACTGTGTTGAAGGATATCATCTTTTTCAGCTCTTTTGCAGTTTCAATGCGGTTCCCAGCTGCTTTTGCTCTCTGAATGTAGTTCAGGAATAACTTCCGTACCTGGTCATGGATTTGGTAATATAGAAGCGAATTTCATTCACAGTAGGAATATATTGAAAAATAATATCATCTAGCACTTTTTTTTGGTAATGGGGATTAACATACCACTTTGCTGAAAATGGCCATGACAGACTCGTTTTTCAAATTCAGACCTTGTGCTGCCTTCTTAACAGCCTGTCGTCTATTAGTGTCATATCCATCAACAGATGAAATTGCTTCCACGACAACCTGCAAAGTACTAACGGTTGTAAGAACACCACTAACACAGAACAGGCCATCAACTTTGCCTGAACAAGGGAAATATAGAACAGGCAACATAGAATATTTCATATCACCTTTTCAAACAACTTGCCACAGATTTCTGAATGGACAGCATCAACAGTTTCTTGTGGAATGCAGAGACGCACTTGGAATGCCATCAAAGCTTCCACTTCGTCCTTGTTCAGCTCTCCATCCGCTACAAACTGCTGAAGCTTCTGCCTGTAAATGTCTGGAGTTCGAAGGAGCATAATATGAGTGGGTATTAGCAATATATCAAGGAAAGCAACCAGGAGAGAACATCTCGAAAAAAGCATGTTTGCCAACTAATATTTAATAAAGAGATAATCCAAGAAATGCCATTGACAAGCGTCCAAATCTCAGAAATGCCATCGACAAGTGTGAGTTACAAGAAATGCCATCGTACAGATGACTTTGTCCCAAAAATGCCATCGCCGTTAGGGTTCCGTCTATTCCGCGCCATTAAGTTCTATAGGATGAACAGTGTATTTAACAGCGCGGAATGGAACGGAACCCTAACGGCGATGGCATTTTTGGGACAAAATCATTTGTAGGATGGCATTTCTTGGAACTCACACTTGTCGATGGCATTTCTGGGACTTTGATGCTTTATTAAAGCATGTGATGATGTACCTTAAGATGGAATGGTGAGGAATATCTTATCTTACAAATAGTAATGCTGTTTAACATGAACATAGAGACAAATAGTACTTCTAGTCCCACCACATTTGTCTTATTTCTTTTCTATTGGATATCCATTCCTAATCATGAGAAGCAATACAGCCCAGATGAACCAAAATGCAGACAACTGAATTGCTACAGATGTACTTCCTACATACGGTCTAGGATAACAATTCAGCAGTGTCAACATAGAGCTGATGGTGTATAGTGATTTTCTGCACAGAGCCATCAGGTGAAAACCAGTTCTCCGTTCAATAAATGACTAGGCAGTCGAGCTAAGCACAGGTATGCTGTGAAAATTAGTGTAACAAGAGAAGGTGTCAAGAAGGTACCTTCATGCATCTTACTAGCAAGTTCCGGATCAAACTGTAACTCTTCACAGATATTTTGGAGGAATGCTGCTTTGCTAGGGGCCGCAGCCAACTCACTATTAAATGATTTAGCAAGTCTCTTTCTGTATACTTGAGCTTTGACATCTGACATGATTGATTCTGCTTCACGCTTGCCCAGTCCAAATATATTCCTCAGTTGATTCAAAGGAGCGAGCTGAATTATTGTAATCAGATTAAAAGGCTTCTATTAAGATGCTATCTTGATACCTTATAAACTTAGATTCAGGGGTCATAATCCATGCACCAAATATAAGATGAACTAATAACAACCAAATTTGAACAGCAAGGATATACTCCCTCCATATTTTAATGTATGACGCTGTTGACTTTTTGACAAACGTTTGACCTTTCGTCTTATTTAAAAAAATTATGTAATTATAATTTATTTTATTGTGACTTGATTTATCATCAAATGTTCTTTAAGCATGACATAAGTATTTTTATATTTGCATAAAATTTTTGAATAAGACGAGTGGTCAAACGTTGGTTAAAAGGTCAACGGCGTCATACATTAAAATATGGAGGGAGTACTTGCTAGTACCATTTACAGAACAATAATGGAACACCTCCAACCCAAAATATAACTTCTAGCCTTCAAAATTTGTCCCAAAATATAACAACTTCTCCAACTAATTTCACCAACTTTCTTAATACCCGTGTCCAACCCTAAAACTCCTTGTATTTTGGGATAGAGGTAGCACATGTTATTACACAACCAACTGGGTATAGTTAATCAGTCTCACCATGAGAATTTTTGTTGAGTACTTAGACCAACAATTTTCAAGAAGTGATCTGAACCAAGTTGACGATACAGGAGAGTAGTGTCCATGTAGATTGAAGACACTGAAGCAATGTTACATAATTCACAACTGTCATCTGGCAATAAGAATGGTTTATTATGCTTTTTCCAAATGACACTTCGGTTATGGCAAGAACCAGATTGTCTCGGATCAGCTTCTTGCTCTGCTTTTCAAGGGTTAACAATACTGGCTTTTGCTAAGATCTTGATACACTAAATAGATGCACAATTAATCTTGTCCTAGTTTTTAACAACAGGTGGCAGACTGTTTTTCGTGCATTCAGGATATGTTATGTTCCAACTAAAACACCATTTATAAGTACTGCCCTAAACAGCAGTTCCAGTGGCATCAGGAATAACAGTACAAGGTACAGGATCTAGACTGCAGAGTTAAATGAGTTAGGTTTGCCACCATTGATTGGCAGCATTCCAAAGCAGCACCGGTGTACTTACATCAAGATGTTTAGCAATAAAGTGGGATTATAACAAGAGGATGCATGGAATCACCTTCTCATCATCCAGATGTCCATCTGATAGTACTTCTGTTGCATAGGCCCTATATAGTAGCTTGAGATCATCAGCCCTCCTATCATGATCACTCTCTCCACCTATACAAGAAAAGCACAACGACCAGCCTTAGGAGAAAGTCCTACCTGATTAACATATGATTTCAAAAAGATATATCACCGTACCTAACGAAATAGGTCCAAGACCACGAATAAATCTATCTTGATCAGGGTGTTTGCTTAGTGTTATGAGCAAGCTATTAAAAGCAAGGATGCTCTTCACATCTTCAATAACCTGTGTTGGGCTATTCCTGTAATCATATAGTTTAGGAGTGAGGTAAAAATCCATTCATGCCATGAAATAATAAACTGTAAATTTGTAAGTACATAATACTTATCAGTCAACCTAAGGGAAAATGGGTAAAAAGTTCAATTTAAAGCTGCAACATGTATATGAAACAAAGTTTGAAACAAAATGTATTTGGGAAAAGAGGAAATAGGTGTTAGCTCAGGCTCTTATGTCCACTGTCAACGGCAATCAATCCGTAGGCTTAGACAATTCACCATAGAGGTGTAGATTCCTTACGCTGCTTTGGTACGCGACTTTACGATGTCCAAAGCTGACGAAATGTTTTCTTGAACCAACTTCTTTGCATGCTCCTTGAACATCTCAGCAGCAATCTGAAGGAATTTAAACATTACAATATGCTATTTAGTAACATATAATGCTTAGATTGATACCACATTTCTTATCCTGGCATACTGAGATTTATGTCCACAAACAAAATACAGTAACTTGTCTAGTCTCCAGTAACCGACTCTGAGCAGCCATGCATGCTTAGCTAAGTAATTTCCCCAGGTATTTATATTAAGATGTAAGACCAAATGAAGTAGAAGAATTGCGAGAAAGAAAAAACAGTACCTCATCAGAAAGTTTGTATGCAAGTTGTGCTCTCCTTACTTCGATAAGCGTGCCTATGTCAAGACCTAGAGAAAACAGAATGTCAAAATTAAAAATGTTGTACAAATGCAATAAGGCCGATCAAGTAATTAGTGTATCAAAAAATAAGATAGCATCACTATATGCACTGCCCTAAGTCTCTAATCTAACATAATTACACTGAAGCTTGTAAGCATAACAAATACGGATGTGGGGTGCCTACAAATACAAAGATATGCATTTCGGTGATACCTCTCCCAATAGACTTGAGTTGTGATGCATATAAGATCTTGGCATTTTCCCGCATAGCAATATCAATCTGCAAGAAGAACATGGTAGTGTCACCAAACAATATCACCAAATAAAAAGGAACGAAAACAAAGAAGCTATGAGCACAAGTAATAAGGCATAAACAAGCAGTTCAATTTCTGAAATATGTCCTAAGATAGACGAGATATGTGAATGCACTAGAGCTTGTAGGCAATCCGCATCCTCAACCCTATCAACAGAAAAGGTCTTTAATTTCAACAACACTCCAGTCTGAAACTCTATGATACCCATGCTAGTAAAAATTATGCATGTTGACCATGCTAGGGGAAAAAGGAATGTCAATTTGATATGACATGTACAACCTGCCTTTTTTTTCAGTACTCTATAACTAGAGCATGAAATTTGCAATCCATTATAATGAATACAGGCAAACCAACTAGCCCAACCATTGCATCTAGTGTAAAAATACAGGCAAGCCAACTAGCCCAACCATTGCATCTAGAACTGCACAAAACAATGCAAAGAGGTTGTACAGCACACTAGAGATCCTTCGTAGTCACAGTTGCAATAATGTTATGTTAGGGAATTGGTGCATCTAAAATTCAAAATCAACACAAATAATTAGAATATTGTCTAAGGTTGCCATCTGCTTTCTCCATGGGGTGAAATCAGAAAATGCCGACATGCTATGCACAGTTTAAATGGGTGATGACTATTTCATAATAAAATACCTGAGAATCAGTGACCCCAAAAAGACGTTTCCATGGAAGCAGGAATGTTGATGCATCCCCAAAGACAAGATTTGATACATATATGAGTTTTTGAAATGCCTGCAAAATATTTACAATAGTTATCATCAGGGGCAGTAGAAAGTTTTAAACATCCATTTATGTATCACAGCACAAACACGTACCCGCCGCTGTTCCATGTCGGCATCCCGGTCCCTTGTTTCCAGCCTTTCTCTGTATATGCGCCTACCAATCTATACAAGCAAAGTCGAAGGCATGAGGAGTAATGGAGGAAATGTGAAAATGGCACTAAAGTAGGAAGAACGTCTCAGGCAAGATATAAAGGGGCTTGGATCATGAGGCAATACCTCCATGTGCATATTTGCAGCATCTACATCATCGAGCCCAAGAGCATTTTTAAATTTTATAATGGTCTGAACCTCATCACCTTTGAGATCTTCATCTCCTGGAGGAAGTACTGAGTAAAGAAACCTGGAAATAAAATGGAGGTAAGATGGAGCAAAGACACTTCCTATATACACTGCATGACCAAAACATTAAGATGCAACCAATAAATGGTAGATTTTTAAAAATTGATTTTAGAAAATCTAGTTTAGCTACTGAGTAATGTACAAGAGCTTGCCAAAAGAAGCAACTACGTCTGAGCACATACATACAAAACTGTGGTATGTGAAATGTGATTGGAACAAAATATATATATATCGAGATGTCCGCATTGATAGATTGGCAATAAAAATGATATTAGTAAATATTATTTTATGTAATATTTTAGCTGTTCTTTGTATATTTCAAGGTATATAATAATATAAATTACTGGATGTAATGGTTGAAGCTCAAATTGCAAGATGTAATGGTTGAAGCTCAAATTGCATATCGACAACTAAAAACTGCAAAATAACACCATACTTTGGGACGGGTGAATATTAAGAGAAGAGAGGGGAAACATCCAAGAACAAATACTTGTGTCTAGGAGAAAACAATAGCTATAATAAGGGCACTTGAGCCAAATTCAACACATAGAACACAACAGAATTAGTGTCATAAATACAGTTAGGCTTAGAGGCTATTTCCGTATGGACATTCTTTACCAACATTCAAATAAAGCATTGGAAACAACTGGACAACAGGTGCCAAGAGGATCACCTGGCATACAAATCACAGAGCTCTGCTTTGAAGGCTGCGTCCTGTGTACTAACTCCATATCTGAAACAAAATAAACAGGTAAGACTTTTTGCTTCTGTGTGTGTGGGTGGGGGCAATGTAACATTGAGCACTGCTGCACATACTTAAAAATTCTTACACAAAATGATATCAGCTGTTTGATTTAACTAGATGGGAGTTATAGGAAATGTAGATGAACTCATAACATGACACATCAGTGTAAAGAGAGTTTAATAAGAAAAATGTAGTACGTATAGCCTTTTCCTTAAACATTTTAGTGCAAAAATATAACTATATGTCCCATCCCTAAAGGTAATTTTAGCCGATCAAATGTATCATCGAAATAATTATAGGTTCCTTATTCGCTGAAACAAACTACACCAAAATTTTACTAGCATTCCGAAAACAAATGGGAGCTTCAAAAAAAATGAGTAAAAGCTAGGAGGGCGCATAAATTGGAAGGAAAATACAGATCACATTGCAGGGTGGGAGTCAAGACATCTGATATATAATCGAATCGAGCATACGGGCCATACGGCCAATGCAGCACACCTACAATATAGTCGAGCAATCGAGACGACTCACTTGGTCGCGAGGGCCTCCACCTCGCCGCTCTCCAGCTTGGTGGGGTCGTCGCATCCGGCGACGTAGTTGTGCAGCCCGACGGCGGCGACCTCCGGCACGACGGAGTTCACCGCGGCGGCCCCGGCGACGCTGGCCGCCCCGAGCACCGCGGCGCCCGCGACCGC
Organism: Oryza meridionalis; assembly: GCA_000338895.3. NCBI lineage: Eukaryota > Viridiplantae > Streptophyta > Magnoliopsida > Poales > Poaceae > Oryza > Oryza meridionalis. The sequence continues at coordinate 19,486,611 of CM002533.2, forward strand.
CACGGCCCTCGACCCCCCACCCGCGCGGAGCCCGATGCCGTACCCCGCCGCCACCGCCGCCGCGGCCACCGCCAGCTCCGCCGCCGTCCTCGCCGCGGGCGGCAGCGCCTCCACCAGCGGCTGCACCCCCGCCAGCTCCCTCCTCGGCCCGAACACCTCCTCCCCCGCCCCCACCGCCGCGCGGCACAGCAGCCTCAGCCCGCGCCTCCCAGCGCGGAGCCTCGCCCCCACGGAGGAGGAGGAGGCGCGGGGTCTCCGGGGAGGGAAGCGGAGGAGGGGGAGGGGCTTGAGCGGCGCGAAGAGGAGGGGCGAGGGCGAGGGCTTCGCGGAGGCCAGGGCGAGCTCCATGGTCGTTGCCGTGGGATGATGGATCCCCCTGCCGCCTCGGTGTTCGCTGGCGGCTACTCCACCGTCGTGGTGGTGGTGGCCCTCGTCGGCGGCGAAGGGTGGCGGCGGGTGATGGGGGGGAGGAGGAGGTGGTGGATGAGGCGGAAGAGGCGAGGTGGCGGAGGAGGAGGAGATGGGATAGCGTTACGAGGCGGGGATTGGTGAGGTCGGGGGCAGGGGCGGCTGGACCAAAGGGAAGGGTTGGGGTTGGGGTTGGGGTTGGGTTGGGTGGGCGCCTGCGACCAGCGGTAGACGTGCGGTGCACCGGGAGAGCGGGTTGTCGCCAGGTGATGGCGTCCGGTGTATTGTACTGTATGCATGCATTGCATCTCACATGAACAGAGCTACACAAGTATACTGGTTTGGTATTGGTACCGTGGTATGCGTTTCTCCTACGAAAAATAAATAGGAACCATCCAAATTATCTAGTTGTTATATTTTTAGACGGGGTCACTGAGAAATGAATTGCTCACATAAATATATTATGTCAAATGAATTTACACGGAATAAATAGAGTGAATACATGGGAGAATACAAGGGAGATGAAAAAAAAGGGCAACACAGCCACCCCTAAGGACACGTGAGACACACTAAAAGAAATGCGAGAGAGAGGTGTGTGATGTTTCTCACCAATAAGACCACGAAACCAAACTCCTAGTCAGGATTACTCAGTTACTCATACTCCTAAAATTGTATTGATGATTATTTTATGCCATCATTTTCTTCTTCTTAAAAGGAGGCAACCACGATTGTCAATATTGGGCACTAGCTTGTTAGACTAGGGAAAAAGAAAGGGGAGTAGAAGGTTACGTAGTATCAATCTCTACAATAAAGTTATTAAGGGTGAGAAAAAAAATAGAATAGTGTGAGAGTAAATTGATTGTATTAGATGAAAATAATATGTGAACAATAAAGCATCAAGAGGGGAACGATGGAGGTGGTGGCGGGGAGAGAGTTTAGCTCGCATATCTATAAATGGTGGCGTGTGAATAAAATGGTGATTTCTAGGAGAGATAAATAGTGGTAAATAAGTATTGTAGGGTTTATTTCGATCACAATTAGACGTATGTTAGATAAGTTTATCCTATGTCGTACAAGAGTAATCATTCATGTGATGGCTACTCATTCTCAATATTCAAATGTTACAGTAGTATTTGAATCATTTGATTAAAAGATGTGAAATTCAATTGAAAAATTAGGCTCACAATTGTGACATCTCACGCACGATGTTGAATGGGATGTACATATATAGGCGCGTGTATAGTATCTTTTTTCTATAATTTGTTTTGTTCTCAGAAGAAAACAAATAGTCATTTTCAATGTCTATTATAAGTGCCCATAACATATTTCACATGATTACGATATTTCTGTGATTTTGTGGTCATCTGTCAAGCTTTTCTCCACTTCTGACTCCTGAGGTGACCTCTTTTTTCCTACTACACAAAAGAGATGATTTGTAATTGTGTACTCTATATATTTTATTACTATCACTTTGCCAGTTCCGCATTAAATATATAACACTATACACAAATGTAAAGCAATTTTTTCAGTGCTTTCGTTATAACAAAGATAAAATTCATACTTTGGAGATTATTTGGTTTGCGAGTACTTAAAAGCATGCCTCATATTGTTGGCCAAAGTAATTGCTACATTTCCTTCAAGAAAATGGTTGATACACACGTCACCCAAATACCCAATCACTTGGCACTTTGGCGGCCAGCAAATGGTCTTGGCCTCTTGGGAGAGGACGTCTTGAGGCTCAAGACACACGCAGCAGCAGTCTTCGCAAAGCATGATGCTTTCTTGAGCCTCCAGAGCAAGGAACAGATTGGATTTATTGAAAAAGGAAAAGGAGAAAGAGAAGGAAGCAAGAAAGGAAAAAAAAGATAAAGCCAACGTCTGATACTTCCTCTGATTCTCTCACGCTACACTTTGGGTTTTACCCGGCTAACTCGCCGACGGCTGCATCGCCGCCATCCGGTTGTCTTGCAGCGGGCTACCGATCCTTGGGCCCGGTCCACGTATCCCATAAATGGGCCGAGATTTAGGCATTACTCCATCCGTTTTATATTACGTATCGTTTGATTTTTTAAAAAAACTTCTTTAAATTTGATAAGTTTGTAAAAAAAATATAGTAACATTTTATAAAAAATATATATTATCAAAATATATTAAATGTTAAATTTAATGAAACTAATTTATTGTTAGGCCATCCCCAACCATCTATGTCATCTAGTGTCTATAGTATTAAATACATTGACAATAAGTAAAAATCTGATGTGGCAAGAGAGTTAATGAGGAGAGAGATAAAAGTATGAAGAAACCATTTCTCATGAAAAAAACCATCTAACTAAGAATGAAGACAAGAGGATAGGTGGATAAGAGGAGAGAGAAGGGAGATGATTATATGAGAATTTAATTTGAAGACACCATTCATTGGATATATGGTTTCTATGCATAGTATCTACTCCCTCCATTCCAAATTGATCTACATATTTCATAGGTGCACCATGATCAAGAAAAGCTAATAACTCTCTCATATTATATTTACTCTAGCAACAAACTCGATGCATGCACCATTCCCACTATTTTCTAGCCAATAACAAATCAAGATATTGCATGTGGGTGATAAATACTTGTGTGCATAGATGCATGCATCAATGTCCATTTACTCCAATGCATAAATAACGAATAGACATAATGAATAAACACAAATATGTAAATCATTTAGAAATAACCTAAAAAAACTATATGTAGATCAATTTAGAATGGATGAAGTATATGACATAGCAAGTATGGAAACTACTGGATAGTTTCTGGGTTGGAGGTTGGAGATGGCCTTATAGATGTTGCTAGTTTTTTTATAAACTTGATTAAATCCAAAGAGTTTTGACTTAAAAAAAAGTCAAATGATTTATAATATGAAACGGAGTATCAAACAAGGCCTTTAGAGTAGCTGAATGCATAAGTGTATAAGTTTTGCTTTTTATTTTTATTATTACTTTTTTACTGGAAACAATAGGGGAGGCCTTCTTTTTCTTAATACTAGCACAATTATATTAGATGGACTGATTAAAACTAAATCATCACTCTCAAGCTCTAATCAATGATGATAGGATAAACGGTGTGTCGTATGGTGTGCATGAAACAAACATAGCTTCTCATTCATGTACAGTGTTGGTCATCAATGATGGACACAAACAAGGTAGATAGTGGCCACAACCTGTTAGATAGGTGGGGATGACAAAACTAGCATCTTTAAGATAGTATAGAACCAATATACTTCCTCTGTCCTATAAGTGATTTTAAGTTTTTTTTACATTATTTGACCTTTTTATCTTATTCAAAAAAATTTAAAATTATTATTTATTTTCTTTGTGACTTACTTTATTATCCAAAGTATTTTAAACACAACTTTTCATTTTTATATTTGAACAAATTTTTTAAATAAGACAAGTGGTGAAACATTATAAGCAAAAACTCAAAATCCATTATATTATAGGACGGAGACGGAAGTATAAAGAATCAATCCATAATCAGAGAGAAATGGATTGCTAATTACCGAACATGTGTTTCTAACATACACGTACTTTCACAAGAATTTTTCAACTCAAACAGTACAACTTTTTAACTCAAACCATACAAAACTTTCGACTGTGACCTTAAAACTTTAATTTTTTGAATTACAAAAACTTCAATTCAAAATACGAAACTTTCATCTGAAAATATTGAACTGGCAACGTACGTGCGCTAAATTGCAATTTTGGAATGTAAGAACTTGGTCTCGCTGGATGGGTTTCGGTGCTCTTTCCAATGTTTCCCATACTCTTTGTTGCACAAATGCCTTCAATGACACAACATCTTTCGCTTACTCGCATTGAAGACTCTGAACTGTCATTCTTTGTGGGGATTGCAGATCCAAAACGAAACATCATTCAGATTCAGTTGTCTCTACAGTGATGCAGAACATCAGGATGTTCATACAGCTCACCTCTGTCTCTCTTGTCTCCATTTATACTACTCTCACATAGGAGTAGTAGTTGATGCTCATGCACAAGTCTTCTCTCTTTTCTGGCTTGAACCTTTTCCAGCATCACTTTTACCATATGCCTTGTTTTCCTTAATGTCTAATGCCTCCAGTCGTTCCCATTCAGATCTATCATCATCTCATTGATTAATTTCTGATGTTGCACTTGATGTCTCAGTCTCAGTTTCAGTTTCAGCAGCTGCTGGTTCTTCTTTAATGTCAGCGAAAAGCTCACTTAACAACAGTGATAAGGGAGACCATTGCATTCTCCTGATACAGCTTTCTTTGGATCTGGCAATACAGAATACACTTGATTCAAAGTTAGTAGGAGTATACTGAAAATAAGAAATAAGCTGGCTCTCAGCAATAATTTGGTGAGTTTACTGAAGATGATGGCCATGACACCTTCCCTGTTCAGGTTCTTCAGACCATGTGCTGCCTTCACATCAACATGTTGTCTATTAGTGTCATCCTATTCATCAAACACATGCAAATTGCTTCCTTGATGACAACCTGAGAAGTCCTGACAATTGCAAAAACATCACTAACACAGAACAGGCCATCAACCTTGACTAACCAATGCAAAATAATGATCATGAACCACACATATGCCAGAAGACATTTTGGAAGAAATCCATGAAAGCATGGGTTTCTGCTAGTATAAGATAATTTGGCTTACTTCATATGTTAAGAAATATGGTGCATACAAACAATATCACCATTGTTTCTATAGACATTGCCAAATACCCGTGCGTTGCAACGGATTATTTCAGATAAGCTACTGATTATACCTGATCTTGGCAACTTGCTAGGGATCAATACAAAATACTAATAATTTTGAAAAAAGAAACAAAATTAGCTACCTATCTATCTATTTATACCACAAATTCAAGTCACCATGACGATGGCATGGCGATGGCGATGACGGTGACGGTGACAATCCATGACGATGAACAATTCTGATGAGCTAAGCTAATTCATGGTTTCCTTGTCATGGGGCAGCAGCTTGAGGGCCTGGAGGAAGGTGTTCTTGAGGCGGCCGAGATGCGGCCGAACATTCTGCTTGTCGAGGTAGGTGGTCTTGAGAGCTTCCCAGCCTTGCTTGTGGATGGCCATGGGGTCTCGCAGCACCGGGTGATCGGCAGGGTACTGCTCGCTCAGCGTCGTCTCGTCGAGCTGCACGGCATACTCCAGGTAGTGGATCTCCATGGCAGACGACGGCTCAGCGAAGGTGTTCCGGGCCAGCCACTCCAGCTTGCCGTACGGCACCACCTGCACCAGCACGGCGCCGGCGGGTAGGAACACCATGTTGGTGAGCCCGGCGCCGTGCACTCCCACCATGACATCGCAGGAGTTGACGAGGCGGGCAAACTTGGAGGTGTCCGTGGATGCGTCGGGCTCGCCGACGCGCACATCGAAGCCCAGGCTCGCTGCCATGTCCGCCATGGCGCGCTCGTTCATGAACGCTCGCCCTCGGGAGGGGCGGCGGGAGATGATCAGCAGGCGGGGGCGGCGACGGATGTCCCACCGGTCACCGCTCGGCGTCGCCGTGGCACGGTCAAGCCCGAACGCCCCACGGAGCATCTTGCGGAAGTCGAGCACCGAGTACCCCGATGGCGTCTTGGTCGGGTCGACGCCGAGCTCCCTGTGGAACTCCGGCCCGACCACCACGCTCCGGTAGCACCTCACCTCGTCGCCGTCGGCGTCGACGTCCACGACGTCGTGCCGGCTCATCTGCTGGAAGATCTGGATGTACTTGTTCATCCACCACGACTTGTAGCTGCTCACCAGGAATTGCACCTCGCCGGCGAACCGGTGCGCGGTGATGAACGCCGGGATGAGCACGTCGGTGTAGTCGTGGAACGGGTTCCCCGTGAACCCGCCGGTCGACAGCACGAACGCCGTGGCCGTGCTGTTCGTCGTGCACCTCGGCGCCGCCGCCCCGTCGCCGTCGCCGGAGGGGAGCGGCCTGAGCGTCCACTCCTTGACGTGGGACAGCGCGAACGCGTCGTGCTTACGGCAGTAAGGCTTCGTCTTCCACTCGCGGTCAAGCGTGTCGGCGTAGACGGTCTGGCTGCCCCCCACCACGCGCACGTCGCCGGCGGCCTCGCAGGTGTCGGAGCGGCGGCTCGTCTCGTAGCACACCGGCTTGGCCCCACCGCCGCCGCCGGCGGCGGTGGGCTTCGCCGGAGCAGCGACCTCCTCCTCCTCCTCCGCTGAGGCAACACGAGGAGAATCGGTTTTAATTAGATCTGTGGTCGCGGAATCTCGCAGCCGAATCCACGCCATTCTTTAGCGCAAAAACTCCACAAAAAGCCCAAGAAATAAATTATGAACCAGGACAGCAACTCGCAAAAAAAAAAACAAATTCAATTTCTTCTTAGTTATTAAACAGCCAGTGGAATTCATGGATGCTTCGATTCCTTTTCCTCTTTTTCTTCCTCTCCTCTAGTCCTCGTTTGAACTAAAGCCGAATCGCAAGAACGGATACGAAATGAAATCGCCAAGAACGAATCAGCCAAGCAATGCGCTGCACTACGCCGCTCAAGATCCAAGAAACGCATCTCGTAATTACCAGCTGCCGACGAGGAGGAGGAGGAGGAGTCGCCGGATTCGTTGTTGACGACGGCGTGATTGGTGGTGACGACGAGCTTGGATTCGTCGGCCTTGAGCTTGAGGGCCTCGCCTCCATCACTAGCTGCGAAGGAAGGAAAGGAGAAGAACTCCGAATCAATCAGCTCTCGCCTTCTCCTCGCCACCATAGCAGCATCCAACAAAAAACAATTAAGCGGCGAAGAGGAGGAGGATGTGGGGATTCGATTCGATTACCGATGGGGGAGAACCTGGCGCGGATGAGGGAGAGCGCGACGAGGGAGGAGAGCATGAGCGCCATGACAGCCGCATTCCTCAGCCTCCTCCTCGGCTCCCCTCCTCCCCTCCCCGAGCTCCTCGTCTTCATCTTCTTCGCCGAGCTGGGAAGCTGAGCTGAGCTGAGCTGAGAGCAGGTGGGTGTGGGGATTAGTAGCAGTAGCAGCACCGGCGAGAAGCTCTCCTCCGGGCGGCGGCGCGCGGCGCCGGAGATGGGGGAGTAGGAGGAGGAGGAGGAGGAGAAGCAAGGTTTGGAGTGATTTGCTCGTCACCTGTCCCACTAATTAAGCACGACTTTTCAGGAAGGAGATGGCAGCTTCTCTTGCATTTGCATCGCTGTTAGTGTTTTTTTTTCTCTTTTTAGTTTAATAGTAGGGTATGATCGCTGTTAGTGGTAATAGTGTTGCTGCAATTGTGGTTTGGATTGTTTTCTAGTGATGTGTGATAGTAGTAATGTGATGCTACAGTGTTCTGTTTTGGGGTGATTTTTCTCGATTTTTGGGTCGACGTGAGGACATATTATTGCGCGTTTGTGTCGGTGACTCGGTCGGCGTGAATGCTGGGGGAAGTGGGGAGTTTAGGAGGGGAGTGGAATTATTGATGGGTGGTGGTGTGGGTCTAAGCTGCGACCCTAAACTCAGGTCGTGACTTCATGCTCTCCATGTTCTTCATCAGTTGACAATACTCAGATCCTGAGGTCTTGAGTATTTCAATATATTTATGACTTCCATATTATAAATCAACTATACAAAGATTGCTATATTTTTATATGAAGGTAGTATTCTCCGTGAAAATTGGTAGATCACATCCGACGAAAAATTAGGACTTCAATGTTGCAAAATTCGGACCTTAAGATTTACTCTCTCCATCTATTTTTGATAGTCATAATTCATCTTGACACATAGACCAAGGATAAGTAATTCTACTTATCATACATTCAAACATGCTACTAGTCATTTTTCGTAAACAAGTGATTCATTAGTATTTACATTTCTCGGTGCCTATGTAGCCAATCTTGTGTGGAAAAATGGAGAGTCACGCATTAAATTCGAGAAAGTCATTAATATGATAGATTGTTGGATTGAAATATGCCTATCAAAAATAAATTTTTCAGATTTAGAAATATGACTATCAAAAGTAGATGGAGGGAGTATTTCACAATTTGTATTTCAACAACCCTAACTCCTCCTGTTACAGCGATCGATGGTGATCCAACTAGTTAGGATTTAAGGTCTTGGGTTAGTGTTGGCATGGGTTGGAGATGGGGAAGGAGAGAGAGACGGAAGATCACCGGACTTAGAGGGATGGCTATGGGAGTTGGCGCCCCGACGATAGATGGTGGACATGAACAACGAGGCACCAACAAAAACACCAAAGCCACGGAAATGGGGAGGAAGGTAGGTCAGCGTTGCCGGTAGGGGCAAAGCGAAGCTTGTGATTAGGAAGTGATGGCCAGTGGTGATGGGGAGCCGTAAGAGACAGGGAAGATTGCAGGGTAGGGGCACTCGCCACCGCCATCTTGGGAAAAGAGGGGAGGGAGGAGGAGGTCGGTTGGGGGTGGGCTCACCTGCACCAGTGGCGCCTTTCGGCATTAGGGAAAACAAGGGGGTGAGTTGGGAAAGTATAGATAATAACTCAACATTAGGGAGGGAGAGAAGGTAGATTAGGGTTGAGAATAGTTGTACAAATTTCAAAGTGATCCAACGGACCAGAATTTGAAATATTTCGGGGTTATTTTCTAGGGAATGTCATAAGGTATTCCCCTTTTTATATAACAAGGAAAACACAATACACGCATGGATGTACGAACACGTATAGCATAAGCTCAAGAGACGAAGGCTAACAACAAATCCCAGGGCAATTTTATTTTCAAATAGGAAAAAACTAAATCCATAGTTACTGTGATAGTTACTCCCTCCATCCCTAAATATTTGACACCGTTGACTTTTTAAAACATATTTGACCGTTTGTCTTATTCAAAAACATTTGTGAATATTATTAAAAAACTTGAGTAGTAGTAGTATATTTAACAATGAATCAAATGATAGAAAAGAATTAATAATTACTTAAAATTTTTGAATAAGACAAACGGTCAAACACGTTTAAAAAAATCAACGGCGTCAAATGTTTAGGAACAGAGGGAGTATTATTATTCCTAACTGAATTCTTTGAAATAGGTGAGATGATGAGAGCCATAAGGGACAATAGTACTTTTGGTCCAACCATATTTGTCCTCTCTCTGTTGCTGATTCATTCCTAATCATTGCCACCAACAAATCCCAGCAGTTCAACCATTAAGTTCTTTGAACACACACATTCCATACCATTGTGATTATCATGTGTTACAAGCAAGAAATGCTGAGGCTTGCACAAGTGAACTGCCAGCAACAAAAGCATACATGCATACGCTCTCATACAGACCGGAACAAAGTACTATATGATCAATTATCCATCTTCCTTTCTTCAGATTACATAACCCAAACAGGAACAAGTGCAAACTGAAGCTGTCTGTATTGTGCTGCTGAAAGCCTGAAACTGAACCAATTTCCATGCAGATTCCAGTTCTTCCAGCTGCCATTCTCAACTAGTATATCTTCTACCACATCGCATGAAAAATTGCTACCAATTTCAGATATGTACACTCCCAAAAACAACCAAATATGTCTATGTATACAGTATACACAACACATGAACTAATACATAAATATGAACAATCAGTGAGTACTGTCCCAGTTCTCTCAGTCCTCTAAATACAAAAGCCAGCCAGAGGGGAATAGAGGCCTCTAATTATTATAATATTATTATATTAGAGTGTATTTACACATAGTATAAGCAGATATTGAAAAGGAATAGGGCCTGCAATATTATAATGTTATTTTCTCTAAGTACCATATATATAGATAGAGCCACCAAGAGAAACCCAGTTCTCAATTTGCCCAGATTTCAAGGCGGTCAGGGCAGCTACGTTGTGAAACTAGTGGTGGAACAAGGGAAGGTGTCAGGATGGCACCTTCATGCATCTTACTTGCAAGTTGAGAGGATCAAATTGCAACTCTTCGCAGATATCTTGGAGGAACTCTGCCTTCTTTGGGGTCGCAGCCAACTCATTGTTAAAGAATTTAGTAGGTCTGAAATACTCGAGCCTTGACATCTGTGATGATTGCTTCTGCTTCGTACTTCGCCAGTCCAAAAATATTCCTCAGTTGATTCAAAGCCGCAAGCTGCATTACCATAATCATGTAAAGGATTCGGTTAATATGATATCATGCTACCAAGGTAGAACAAATTGTTAGACGCAGCTGTCATAAAGCATGCATGCACCTAAGTATAAGCAGATCAACAGAAAAAACAAAATGTTGATGGTATGTGCTCAAGCAATCTTGGTCCGGATTGACTGCATTATTTACAAGTGTTTACAGTACTTGTTATTTCACAATCAACTGGGTAAAGTGTATTGAACTCTGTCTTTGGCATTCTCACAAAGCTGGACCAGTAAAATGATCTGGGCTCTATCATGAGAATCTCCATCTAGATACTGATCACCGATTTTCAACAAATAACGTAGATCTGAGCTGAACCAAGTTAAGACCAGACTAGTATCCATGTGCTAGTAGATTCAAGCCACTGAACTAATGCTTGACATAATTCACAATTGCGAAGGCCAGACTGTCTCAACTGCTGCTATGTTTTAAGGGTCGGTGAAATTGCAATGTTATGTTTCAAGCAGATGGTTAATTGAATTTGCCATCCGGCAGCCTCATTTCAGCTTGGCATCTCATAAGCAGCACCAGTAAACTGAAAAGATGGTATTATACATGAAATCACCTTGTCATCATTAAGATGTCCATCTGAAAGTACCTCCATTGCATAGGCACTATAGAGCATCTTTAGATCCTCTACCCTCTTTTCATGATCACTGTCTCCACCTGTGCAAAGCAAAGCACAGGAGCCAGCATTAGAAAAGGGCCACCTCATTAGCACATGAATTTCGAAATACTTTACCACTCTACCTAATGTAATAGGCCCAAGCCCGCGGACAAATCTTTCTTCTCCCGGGAAATTGCTCAGTACTGTAAGCATACCATTAAATGAAAGGATGCTTTTCACTTCTTCAACAACCTGTGTTCGGTTATTCCTGTAAAGATATGATTTATGAAGCCAAATCCATTCATGTTATGAAATGTAGTGAATCTATATTCACATGGACAAGTTGTCCAAAAGTGCATTTCATACGTTGCTTTGGTACGCGACTTACAAGTTGTTCAAGGCTGTTGAAATGTTTTCTTCAACTAACTTCTTTGCATGCTCCCTGAACATCTCAGCAGCAATCTGCAATAAATTTAAATAATAGAATATGCCGCTTAACAACGTAGTATGCTTATATGAATTCCATTCATCTTACATATCATATTTAAGATTTATGTGAATAATCAAATATAGAAAACTTTTTTGTTGTCCAAACGCCAGAGTCTGACATCTTGGCAAGCGTGCACACTTAGATATAAGTGGTATTTTCCCAAGTATTTATCAAAATGAACGAAAAAATGGGGAAAAGCAAATAAGCAGTAAAATTTTCAGAGGAAAAGTGTTACCTCATCAGAAAGTTTATATGCTAGTTGTGATCTCCTTACTTCAATTAATGTGCCTATGTCAAGACCTAGAGAAACAGAATATGTTGAGTTGAGATTTCTGTAGAAATGCAGTAAATAGTCTATCAAGTATAATTATACAAGCAGGAGATAACATTGCTATCTGCAGTTCTGCACTGCTCCAAGTCTCTGTTCAGACATAAATACTCTGTAACAGTGAATCTAGTATACATAATGACAGTTATGGATGGAACTAATGCCTTAAAAAGAGAAATATAAGTGTCTCAGTACCTCTCCCAATAGACTTGAGCAATGATGCATATAAACTCTTGGCACTTCCCCTCATAACATCGTCTATCTGCCGAAGACAACAATAATGTAACTAAATAAAATCTTATCATCAAACAAGATATAAACCCAAAAGAAGCTATGCACTAAAATATGAACAAAAGCACATGAGAAATATGTGAATGCGCATTTTGTACAGCTTGCAGGCAATCTGCATACTCATTGCTGATAAGGAAATTTTGTTCATGCCACTACAAAGTTTGCATAGGCTACTAACTAATGCCAGTAATAAGCAAGCACCGGTTTTTGTATTTGACATAAAATTAATTCCTTATTTCGTCTGCACCATCTTTGTGTGTATTGTTTTGCCAATACAGCTAACCAAAGTCTTAGTCAAACTTCTATCTCGCACCGACATAATTGACAAAGAGGCGTTATAGTCAGATGAAGTTCCTGTCATCACATGAACACACCCCTTCATCCAAATTTGGTGTTATTCATTTAATATTTCAAAAAACAATACCAAATTTTAATTTGTTGAAATTGTCACACTAAAAAATACTGACTCATTCAAATTGATGAAAATCATTCAATAATTCAATTCGTCTAAAATCTCGATAAAAAATAAATTATTTGTAAATTTGTAGATAAAAGCACCGAAGCTTTTAGAAGTCTGTAGTTTTGGTTATTTTGGTGCACTCTGAATTTTTTTACTGAAAGTTCCAACCCTTCGAGAGAAATGGTGAGAAAGGGCATCAAAAGAGAGGTAAAGGCTGACAAATTGGGCACACAATTTGATAGAGGCATTTTGGTCTTAGTAAGAAAATATGTGAAAGTCAAACGCCATAGTACTACAGTAGTAATGGTCAACTAGCAGGGTTTGATGATGATGGAAAAAATTAGATAAGCGCAAAATTTTGGAAAGCAAAAATGAAATGGTGTAATTTTGATGGCAAAAAACAGCATACTTTTCTAGTGGCAAGAACAAAGTTTTCCCCCAAGAGAGGTCTCCCCTTTCAAGTACATCTCCAGTATAAAACTCGAAAATCATTTTGTGCCCATGCAATTCAAAATTTTGCACCTTGACCAAGCCAGGACAAATTATAAATAACTTTCAAATTTATCGCATGCACATCCTTTCTTTTTTGGTTCTATACAGCATGCAAAATGTTGAGCATTATTATTATTATTTTTTTTTGGGGGGGGGGGGGGGGGTGGGGATAAAAGTTGTATCACATAATATTACATGCACCATATCCAGCATGCCACAGTGGGCCATGTATTTTTTTTTTCTTAGTTATAGCTGATAACTTTACATATTGTAGATATTGAAATTAACCACAAGAAAATAATATTGGAGTAATTGTCATAATTCAGACTTCCATATTGTTATAAAATTTGCATTTAATTGCTAATAATGTTACAGTGGCAAGAGCAATGCTCTAAGTTGCATTTTTTGGGATTAAGTGGAGAATATTATTTGCCAATACATGTGTCCTGATGCTGACCTTGACAGTGTAGGCTTTCGGCCAAAGCCATAACCCAACAACCATTACACTGAGAACAGCACAATAGTACAACATTATGCAAAGAGATTACTCAACATGCTAGAGGCCTTTAAGAATTGCAGTTGTAACAATGTCAGAGAATTTGTGCAACTAGACTTCAAATACCAGCATAGATGATTAAAATTCTCTAATGATCCCCTGCTTTCTCCATATGACGAGATCATGAAACAAAGAGATGATATGCACGGTTTAAACGAATGATGATTATTTTAATTAAGTACCTGAGATTCATGAACCCCGAAAAGACGTTTCCATGGAAGTAGGTATTCATATGCATCCCGAAACACAAGATTTGTTACAAATATAAGCTTTTCAAATGCCTGCCAAATATTTAAAATGGTTATCATCGGATCAATAGAAAATTCAAAGTACCCATGTATATATCACAGCACAACCACGTACCTGCTGTTGTCCTACACCAGCATTGCGATCAATGCGTTTAGCAATCTATTACAACAAGCGCAATGAAAGAAGTGAGGAGGAAGGGAAAACTGTGGAAATGTGAAAATGAAGACTAAAGTAGAAGAAATATCTGAGGCAGACAGTTAGAAATAAAAGGGCCTAGATCTTGGGGCACTACCTCCATGTGCACATTTGCAGCATCTATATCATTCAACCCAAGGGCCTTTTTAAACTTTATAATAGCCTCAACTTCAGTACCTTGAAGGTCTTCATATCCTGGATGAATTAATGAGAAAACAAACCTGGAATAAAATGGACATGAGAACAAGATGAGCAAATGCTTATATACTACAAGACCAAAAAAAATAGGATCTGAACTAAAAACAGGACATGTTTAAGATTGATTTCTAGAAGGAAACATACATACCTGCCATACAAATCACAGAGCTCGGCCTTGAAGGTTGCATCCTCTGTGCTAACGCCGTATCTAAAAAATAATTGATAGTAAAAGGATCATTTGACGGAGTAAGAGAGACACATTCAATATATGAATTCTAATTTTAATTTTATAGGTATGGCAATATGCATCTCATTTTATAAACAGCATTTTCAGCTCGCATTAGTAAAAAAAAAATCCTCCTCATCCTGATAATTATAGGTTGTTCAATTTGCATAAACAAGCTAGAACAAAATTTTACTAGCATTCTAACAGCAAATGGGAGTTTCAGAAGTAAACGAGTAAAAATAAAAAATCACACAACCAAATGCAGCAAGTATAGACGAGCAATCTGCAAATCCAACACTCACTTGCTCGCGATGGCCTCCACCTCGCTGCTCTCCAGCTTGGTGGGGTCGTCGGAGCCGGCGACGTAGTTGTGCAGCCCCGCCGCGGCGACCCCGGGCACGGCGGAGTTCACCGCCGCGGCGCCCGCGACGCTGACCGCCCCGAGCGCCGCCGCGCCCGCCACCGCCGTGGTCCGCGTGCCCCCCGCGCGGAGCCCGACCACGTACCCCGCCGCCGCCGCCGCGGCCACCACCGCCAGCTCCACCACCGCCCTCGCCACCGGCGGCAGCGCCTCCACCAGCGGCTGCACCCCCGCCAGCTCCCTCCTCCCCCCGAACACCTCCTCCCCCGACGACACCGCCGCGCACACCACCCCCACCCTCCTCCTCCTCCCCCGCAGCGACAGCAGCGACGACGCGGACGACGATGCCACCCCCGCCGCCGCCGCCGCGGCGGCGGCGGCGCGAGGCGAGGGCTTCGCGGAGGCAAGCGAGAGCTCCATTGCTGTGCGCGCGCGCGGCGTGGCGTGGCGTGGCGAGCGCGGCGGCGACGGTGCGCGAGAGGACTTAAACGGCTAAAGCCTCCTCCCGGTTTGATGGGTCAGTGTGTGGTTTTGTGATTTCTGAATTTTTGAGGAATTTGTCTCAAATTGGGTGGTTTTGAAATTTTACTGGTTCAGAAAATGGATTTGGGGATTTGGAACTCGAGGCCCAGGGAGGATTTGGGTTCTAACGTGTGTGCGTCTCGCAATTGGCGCCAAATCGATCGGATATATGTGTGTGAGAGTGTGGCTGTGGTAGCGTTTTGATTTTTGTGATTTTTCTCTGCTTTGTTCTTGCTCCGATATATACACTCTGAAAATTCAAGTCGTTTTCAGAATTTAGAGTATCTGCAGTATCTCTCCATTTTTGATGTGATTATGTGCTATCTGTGTCGTTGAAATATTATGGTGGCCAGTCAGTCTCTTTTCATGCTTCTGAAAAGGGGAAAAAAATCAGTTCAACTGATAAATTGTAGTGTTTGTGTCAGGCTGTCAGCAGTGGTGGAGTTAGGAATTTAATCCCGTGGGGTCAATTAGTTTGTATTTAATTAGGGTCATTTATTTAAACATTTTAAATTTATACATGAAAATCAAGTGTTTTTTAAAAAACTGTGGGATCAGACGACCCCACAGAATATGTCTGGATCCGCCACTGTGTATCAGTGTTGCAAAATGTACTGACCATGCTACCATATGATACTGGTAATAATATGGAAAACAAAATCATGTAGTCCTTGATGGAATTATAAATCATAAGAAAACCTACATAAGATACCTGATACATGTGTATGGTACCAGCTATATGGTATCCGATACCTCTGATACCTGTTATCCGGTACCTATGATTACTAGGACCTGATATCTGTAATACTCGTGTAAGAGAATAATTAATATGTCTATCGTATTGTAACGGGATTCTGTTTTGTAATAGCCCTCGTAAATTATATATCAGATTTGATGTTGCATAACTGTACATGCGTACAATGGTTTTAAGACCGTATCTAATGACGGTGTTCTACCACCAGTATCATAATTACTATGAATAAAATATGTTTTTTAGAAACATATTATAAATGCAAGCGCTTACAACGCCCGGTCCATCAAATATAACCATCAACATGTGTCAATCACAAAGACATCAATTTACCATCTTGGCAGGCAAGTATATGTATGCTTATTAGATTATTAGCCGTAGCCAAAATCTAAATCTTGAATTTTAGTTTTGTAAGGTTAGTGCATGTTTGGATTAATGCCCTACCAAAATTTTAGTAGTGCTAAATCTTAGATAAGTTTTGGCACTACCAAAATTAAGAGAGTTAAAAATACTCATTTGTATTGAAGCCAAAATATGTCTATAAGAGACAAGTTTATGGGCAAAGTCAATTTTATGGCATAAGCAGTATTTTAATAGAGATGTTTGATTTGCTACCCTACCTAATTATAGCAATCCAAACTGGCCCTTAAACCTGGATTTTAAAATTTAATATTGCAGTAATTTATACTTCTTTCGTTTCAGGTTATAAGACGCGTTTTGACTTTCGTCAAAGTCAAACAACATTAAATTTGACTAAGTTTGTCAAAAAAAAGTAATAGCATTTTCAACCCAACACAAATTTATTATGAAAATATATTTAATTATTTATTTGATAAAATTAATTTAGTACTATAAATATTACTATATTTGTCTATAAACTTAGTCAAATTTAGAACAGTTTGACTTTTAAAAATCAAAATGTCTTATAATCTAAAATAGAGGGAGTATATTGGTCTATTTTTTACAGGAGATGCCTCGATTTTTGAACCATTGGAACTTAGATACGAAAGTTTTACCCATAAGTTAGATTTGTTCATTTGTTTCGCAACTCATCAGTAATATAGCTAAAACCATCGTAGCCCATACTTGTTACTGCCTCCGTCCCAGAATACTCGTCGCTTTAAGTTTTTATTTGTAACTTTTGATCTTTCGTCTTATTAAAAAAACTATAGAATTATTATTTATTTTGTTTGTGATTTGTTTTATTATCAAAAGTACTTTAAGTATGACTTCTATATTTTTATATCTGCACTAATTTTTTAAATAAGACGAATAGTCAAACGTTACAAGAAAAGGTCGAAGCGACTATTAATTTAGGACGGAGGTAGTAAGCATTAGCCAATTCTGACCTCTAACTTCTGACATTATAATGCAAGTATGAAACACCTGCATGGCTGCATATCCTTCCACTGAAATATCCCCTCCGTCTAAAAAAACCTAATCCTAGAACCTAGACATATATGTATTCAGATCTATTAAAAAACCTAATCTTAGAATTTAGACACATGTGTATTCAGATCTATTGTTAAGATTAGATTCTTTTTGGAACGGACCAGTACTCCTACAGATGCGAAGGCGGCGGCTGCAGAATTCTTTAAGTCAGAATCCACATGTTAGCCTCCAAATAATTCAGCACCAAAGCTTCTAGGTGTAGTCATTCTGGGACCTGACACGAGGATGCAACTAATGCAAGTGCAACATCCTGCAGGCAACCTCCAGCGCTTTCAAGCACGATCTCGCCATCTCAAAAGACTCGCCGCAAAATCGCAATACACAAGATCAGACAGCGATCTACGCCCTAATAATCTTCACAAACACTGGGTTTAGCCTCTGAACACCCACACTAATCACACACACATACATCCTTCCCCTGATCCCTGATGCTTCTCCGGAACCCGAAAGGGATGAAAAGATAGTGAGAAAGAGAAAAGAAAAGATAAAGATGTAACAAAGATAAAGACGGTGTGTTGTTTGAATGTCTCTGAATTCTTTTGGACCTCTTCTGAAATCTCTGCTTATCCAGCCAGCTACTGCTAACTACTACTGCTACCAAAGTATGAGTTGGCTTCCATGTTACGGTGATGGCTTGTGGGGAGAGCAAAGTGTACCGTAACCTCCCAACGTGATCGTCACTCCATCGGTCGCCACGTGACGTGGTCTCGGCCGTCCGATTGTCCTGCAACTGCCATCCTACGGTTGGTGCAGAGCTGCAGGATCAGTTGGGGAGTTGCACCCAAGTTGAATATCCTGATTGGTCTAGATTCAGCTTCGAGTGTTAACTCAACCAAGGATCACCAACCAAATAGTTGTGGATTCTTCTAAAAAGAATTCCCATCAGGTCAAAAATATTTGATGTTTTAGGATAAAATTCGATAAAACCTTTAATGTTTGGATCATCATTAATTTCTCAAATGCTTAGCTTAGGCATCCTAATTACTCCAAAATTCAGCTTCAATTGTTATCTCAATTAAGAATAAAAAACCAGATAGTCACGAAAAGTTCTTTAAAAAAGTGCAAAAAAACATTTTGTAAATATAATTGAAAATTAATGTTGTATATCCCCATCCTCTGCCATATGCACACAACCAACGTTTTTAATCTAAAAATAAATAGGGCAAAACAAATATTTTTTTTATCATAGTTAATTCCCTCCAGGAATAAGCATATGTACACACGAACCCAAAAAAAAAAGAATTGAACAAACTGAATAACCATCAACAACAAGTACCAAACTTCTCTGTTGCTATCTGAAAATTTTGCAAGACCATCTCTTGTGGGAAGACAGGTGAAAGAGCTGGGAGCTTCTCACCCAACTGAGCACTTCAGTTTTTCTTTTTTCTTTCTTTTTGCATCCAACTCTCCCCGTCTCACCCTTCTTCTCCAAGGCTATCGGTTGAGCCGTCGTCAATGCAACCGCGACCAAACCGCCGATCGATCGATCGAGATGTTCACGTCGAATCCACCACCTAATCCGTAGCATCATACCACCAAATCTCACTCCTCCTCCCTCCATGTATTCCTATCATGGTTTCTTCCTCCTCCCGCCTCTCCACTCGCCGTCGCATTCTTCTTCTTCTCCTCCCGGCAAGCATCGTCCCGCCATTGTTGGGATCCATTTGTTTGTTATGGTGTTTCTCGACGTGGTTTAGGGCTTCAAGAACGCCGCCATGATCGGGACGAAGCGTGAGATGATAGGGCTTTTGGTGGTGGTGGTGATTCTTGCGGCGGCGGCAATGGCGGCGGTGGTGGTGGAGGGTGTGGGGTCGCCGGAGCCGGAGCTGGAGGCGTTGCGCGACGAGCGGGGCGGGCTGGTGGCGCTGCGGGACGCGCTGCGGTCGGGGAGGGACCTGCACTCCAACTGGACGGGGCCGCCGTGCCACGGCGGGCGGAGCCGGTGGTACGGCGTGGCGTGCGACGGCGACGGCCGGGTGGTCGGCGTCGCGCTCGACGGCGCGCAGCTCACGGGCGCGCTCCCCGCGGGGGCGCTCGCGGGCGTGGCGCGGCTGGAGACGCTGTCCCTGCGCGACAACGCCATCCACGGCGCGCTCCCGCGGCTCGACGCGCTGGCGCGGCTCCGCGTCGTGGACCTGTCGAGCAACCGGTTCTCGGGGCCCATCCCGCGCGGGTACGCGGCGGCGCTGGGTGAGCTCACGCGGCTCGAGCTCCAGGACAACCTGATCAATGGCACGCTGCCGGCGTTCGAGCAGGACGGGCTCGCCGTGTTCAACGTGTCGTACAACTTCCTCCAGGGCGAGGTGCCCGACACCCGCGCGCTCCGCCGGTTCCCCGCCACCGCGTTCGCCCACAACCTCAGGCTCTGCGGCGAGGTTGTGAGGACGGAGTGCCGCCGCGAGGGCTCGCCATTCGACGCCGCGCCGGCCGGCGGCGGCGGCAGCGGCAGCGATGGTGGTGATCGGGTCTTCGGGGCGCGCGACGCCGCCGCGCCGCCGGCGCGGTGGCGCAAGCCCATCCGGTTCAGGATAGCGAGGTGGAGCGTCGTGGTGATCGCGCTCATCGCCGCGCTGGTGCCGTTCGCCGCGGTGCTCATCTTCCTCCACCACAGCAAGAAGAGCCGGGTGGTTCGTCTCGGCGGCGGTCGCGCCGCCGCCGCCGCCACCGCAGGTAAGCACGCCACAAAACCCACTCCACTTCGCTCGCCGCCGCTTTCTTCTCGACGAGTCATCGACGGCGACGTGACCAGTGGCAGGTGACATCAAGGACAAGGCGGCGGAGCAAGCCGGTAAGAAGGTGAGCAGTGGCAGCGGCAACGGAAGCCGGAGCACGACGGAGTCCGGCAAGGGAGCGGCGGATCAGCTACAGTTCTTCCGGCCGGAGAAGGCGACCTTCAGCCTCGACGAGCTGTTCCGTTCGACGGCGGAGATGCTCGGCAAGGGCCGGCTAGGGATCACCTACCGCGTCGCCCTCCACGCCGCCGGCGGCGGCGGCGGCGGCGGCGGCCCGGTCGTCGTCGTCGTGAAGCGGCTGCGCAACATGGGGCACGTGCCACGCAAGGACTTCGCCCACACCATGCAGCTCCTCGGCAAGCTCCGCCATGAGAACGTCGTCGAGGTCGTCGCCTGCTACTTCTCCAAGGACGAGAAGCTCGTCGTCTACGACCACGTCCCCGGCCGCAGCCTCTTCCACCTCCTCCACGGTCAGTCCATGGCCATTCTTGATCGGAGTAGTCGCTGCCATGGCGACTGATCTGATGAAGAGTTTCGATTTTTGGAAGTGTGTGATTTTTTACCTTGAGCCGATATTCTCTCGTTTTGTGTATGCAGCTTAAAAAATTATCGATTTTTTTTTAAAAAAATTATGATATATGATATACCTTTTCATAAATATACGAGTCAAAAATTTAACTTGTATAATTTAAAAAATAATAATAAATTTGAACGTGAATTACGCGTTAGATTCATAATTAAATTTATTGTTTTTGTTTCTACTTATATAAATTAAATTTGAATTTGCATGTATTGTGGAGTGATAAATCACATGTAAATCTATCTTACTAATTTTTTTTAAACTTTTTTGTGACTTTTTAAGAGACATATAAAAATAAAGGAATATCGGATCCTCGATTTTGCTGCAGAGAACAGAGGAGAGGGGAGGACGCCGCTGCCATGGCCGGCGAGGTTGGCGATAGCGAAGGGCGTGGCGCGGGGGCTGGCCTACCTGCACCAGACGCTGCCGCTCTTCCACCGGCCGCCGCACGGCGACCTCAAGTCGTCGAACGTGCTCGTCGTCTTCCCGGGGCCCGGCGGCCGTGGAGGCGGCGGCGGCGACGCGGCGCCGGTGGCCAAGCTGACTGACCACGGGTTCCACCCGCTGCTGCCGCACCACGCGCACCGCCTAGCGGCGGCCAAGTGCCCGGAGCTCGCGCGCGGGAGGCGGCGGCTCTCCTCCCGCGCCGACGTGTTCTGCCTCGGCCTCGTGCTGCTCGAGGTGGTCACCGGGAAGGTCCCCGTCGACGAGGACGGCGACCTGGCGGAGTGGGCGCGGCTGGCGCTGAGCCACGAGTGGTCGACGGACATCCTCGACGTGGAGATCGTCGCCGACCGGGGCCGCCACGGCGACATGCTGAGGCTCACCGAGGTCGCGCTGCTCTGCGCCGCCGTCGAGCCCGAGCGCCGGCCCAAGGCGCACGACGTCGTCAGGATGATCGACGAGATCGCCGCCGGCGCCGCCGCCGCCGCCGCCGCCGGAGACGGGGAGGCGACGGCGGGGCGAGAGCTCGCGCTGCGGTGAGCTCTGGACAGAATTTGAGCTCAGAATTTGCCGGGAGAAGTGTATCCATTTGTAGCTGTGTTTGTGTCGATTTTAGGCCTCGTTTGGCATGGGCCAGAATTCTAATTCAAATTTGAAGTTCATCTTGGGAAGGAGGATTTGGCCCATTACAAAGGAGGCTTAATCTTTTCTTAATGTAAAGTTGCGATTGAGATTTGATCGGTTTTTAAATTGGCCCATTAGTCTTATTAAACTTTTTCTGGGGAAAAAAACTCAACTACCCAGAGGTGCCTATGTCTGTTCAAACTGAAGGTGTACAACTACTTTAGCTTGAGTACACTTCACTAATAAAAAATCTCTTTAATCTTAACAAACTAAAGTGCAAGGCATACAAACCATGCGTGGGCGTGGTCCTTGCTGGAGAATGGAGATTCAATCCATGTGGTTCATACAAGACATTTCACAACATCGCAGACAAAAGTTAAGCAACACGGGATGGCTAAATCCACGTCATTTAGTCCAATTTAAGCAATACTAATCCCTCCAAACCAAAAAAAGAAAAAAAGAAGAAAGAATCAACAACTTAAAGCAAAACTAAACATGCAAATCACCCAAACCAAAAAAAAGGAGGAGTCATTCATTTACCGGCTAATAAAACCAAATCAAAGCCAAAATCCACAACATCACTTCAACCTCTTGCCATTAATCACAAGACGAAACCTAAACACTTCCAAAATCAAATCAATCAAAGCTCTTTTTGTGAATTTGTCTCATCGACCGCGAGCACAGCGTTGCCCATGCATCATCCCATCCATGCATCAGATGCGCCCATCGCTGGAAGGAGAGACGCCGAGACGACACCTACTCCCCGGCGCGTCCGTACGTGGGGGTAACGTGACGTGGCGGTGACCTGGCATGTGGGCCCCACGTCCCCCCCGCGATAGAGATGAACACGAACTCACGCACGCATCGTCGCGCGCGGCGAGACGTGCCACCGCTTCGCCCCGCCGCGCACGTGTCGCGCGCGCGCGCCCGGCTCCGCCACGTTATAAGCTCACCGCGACGGGGCCATGGCCGACGAGATCCAGCTGCGTCACACCCCCACACCTGCTGTACTGCACACTTGGTGATCGAGACGAGGGCTAGCTAGGATAAGGCGAGGCGTCGGCGGCGGCGTTGGGCGGACGGCGGCGAGAGTTGGTGAGTAGTGAGTGTGAGTGATCGGTGTGGAGATGAGCACGGCGGCGGCGAGGCCAGGGCGGCGGTTCACGGTGGGGCGGAGCGAGGACGCGACGCACCCGGACACCATCCGCGCCGCCATCTCCGAGTTCCTCGCCACCGCCATCTTCGTCTTCGCCGCCGAGGGCTCCATCCTCTCCCTCGGTACGCACTACATACACACTCGTTTCTTCATAATTTCTTCCGTCCATGGCCACCGCGGCGGCGCGCGGGAGTGACATGGCGTGTGCGTGTGCGCGTGCAGGGAAGCTGTACCAGGACATGAGCACGCCGGGAGGGCTGGTGGCGGTGTCGCTGGCGCACGCGCTGGCGCTGGCGGTGGCGGTGGCGGTGGCCGTCAACATCTCCGGCGGCCACGTCAACCCGGCCATCACCTTCGGCGCGCTCCTCGGCGGCCGCCTCTCCCTCATCCGCGCCCTCTTCTACTGGGTCGCCCAGCTCCTCGGCGCCGTCGTCGCCACCCTCCTCCTCCGCCTCACCACCGGCGGCATGGTACGCTATACCCCACCACGCCTTGATGTCTCTCTCTAGCTAAGCTTCCTCTCTGATACCTTCTCGTCGCCGTCGCCGGCGACGTCGTGCAGCGGCCGCCGGGGTTCGCGCTGGCGTCGGGGGTGGGGGACTGGCACGCGGTGCTGCTGGAGGCGACGATGACGTTCGGGCTCATGTACGCGTACTACGCGACGGTGATCGACCCGAAGCGCGGGCACGTCGGGACCATCGCGCCGCTCGCCGTCGGCTTCCTCCTCGGCGCCAACATGCTCGCCGGGGGCCCGTTCGACGGCGCCGGGATGAACCCGGCGAGGGTGTTCGGCCCGGCGCTCGTCGGCTGGCGCTGGAGGCACCACTGGGTGTACTGGCTCGGCCCCTTCGTCGGCGCCGGCCTCGCGGGGCTTCTCTACGAGTACCTCGTCATCCCGTCCGCCGACGCCGCCCCGCACGGCGGCGCGCACCAGCCGCTGGCGCCGGAGGACTACTAGACCCGCCGCCGGTCGCCGCCGGCGACCTCCACCTACAGTATCTATTAGCTATGTGTGTTTGGTTGTTTGTGAGTGTGATTAAGTGGTTAATAAGGGGTGGTGTGTTTGCTTGCCCCAGTGCTGGGATGGACGGTCCAGATCAGCTCATGTACATTTGTTGGTTGGTTACTCGGATGATGATCCGTATGAACAGTGAACTACCAGTGTGTAATGATAAATAATTAAGTTACCATTATAAAGTGAAATCCAGTCCAATACAAATGAACAATACACGGACCTTGGCCTGTTTGCTTTCTTAGCGGGAATAAGTTCACTTTAGAAGAAGTGAACAACAATTTCTGAAGGAACTGCAGAAGCTTTTTTTTTTTCCTTCCTATCAATTTTCATGCAAGAGAGTTTCTGCTATTTCATATGCCTTAATTTCATGACAAATTCCTTCTCTACGAAACATATACAAGTAGAAGTAACTTTATTTCAAGTTTGTTCTTGATGCTAGTGTAGTTACAAAGTTAGTATCGTATTGTCAGTCATTGGCTAAAATTTGGCCAATGCATCACTTCACTGAATTCGTTCATTTTAGGAGTGAGGAGGCTACACGCCTACACAGATTGATTTTGCAGATAAAGAGACAGGCCAAATGAGTTACACAGGATGGATGAACAGAACTAGCTAATGTTTCCAGCATGTCACTATCTTTGCAGCAAGGGCTTTAAAGAATCTTTACACATTATTTTTCCAACATACATCACAGGAGGGCGAGCTTAGTTGACCTGCCCAAAAGTCATATAGTAAAGAGTGGAAACAAGAAAAGAAGGCAAAAGACATGTACAGGTAAAACGTCAATCTCCTTTTCTTCCAGGAAAATGCAGCAGCTGCTTTGACACTGTCCTGAGCGGCTCAACTCTATCCAATCTGTCGCGAACCCAAGGGACTTGGATCGGTGTAGGGGGTCAGTAGTACTTGGAAAAATATTTGGCAACCCATGGAGCGAGCTGAGTATTCTCTGGTTCCCTTCTGTTCTTGTTGTAGTAGTCAGACCATAGAGCTGGATATATTTCAGGATTGAAACCATCGCGGTATATGCAGAAGGGCAGCCAGCCGTCTCCTCCGTTCATCCTTCGCTTCCTTTCTCGGGGGTACGCCAAAGGCGCTTGAACATACCTGAGGTCAGAAGATGTATCCAGTCAGAATAAGGATTGCTAATTCCGTACATTGTATCAGAAAATGCATCTATTGTTATACCTGATTTCATCAACCACAGAATCCCAACAGAAATGTGTATGCCCAAAAACATGGCAGGCGGCTCCATGTTTAGTGTTGTCATGTATAGTTCTCAGCCTCCTCTCCAAAAAATCTGATCCGATGACCTTTGGGAGGTTTGGATAATAAAGCATCCGCTTCTCTGGGCATAGTTCCTGTCTGCAGAGTTGAAAAGAAGGCATTACTATGGCATCACAAGACTTGCTGGTAGCGCGCTCAGATGTCCCAGACATCACAGAGCTCAGTGAGAATTTGTGAGGAGACTATCAAGTTTCATCGTACACCCAGTGTATGGTACTATGGTAGCCATCAAAGAAACAATATTCCCAAATTATTAGGAAGGAGAACTTTTGGTGATGTGGGATCCTAGATTTCTACAGGAGGCACTTGCACTCACCTTGGTACAAAGTGTGAAAATGTTAGTATCTGTTTGCTGCTCTTTTTTACTTCTTCAATTGCATCTTGATTTCTGTCATTCAATTTGTCAAAGTAGAGAGCAAGAGCTTCATCTTCATTTGCCAGGTCTGGAGGCCATTGACAAGCATGGAAATCTTTACAAGCCTGATCATTCAAACCAGCAACATATCAATTCAAGTTTAGTGCCCATGGAAAGAAGATCCGTATTAACATATCCAATTTCACTAATCGCCAAGCTGCTTGCAAAAATGAAATTCAGATGGCAGCTAAAAACTGAAAGCAAGGTATCAATCTAATGATTGTTTTGTCACCCAGGTCACAGGATGGTTTTGGATCAGGTTACATATGAATAACTCTTGAAGGAATATCATATTGACAGCATGGAATTCCAGAAATCTTAATCAATGCTAATTGACACTCCTAGTGGTTGCACTATAACAGTGAATAGCATATCAGACCGTTGGGGGAAAAGAAAGTTACCATCTCTAAGGAAGGGACGCGAACACTGTTAACATCCTTTTCCTTGTCAAAGCTCTGCAAGACAATTAAGCAAAATGAGCAAACAGGATATTCCTATTAAACACGGTGCATCACAGTCTGGTTGGAAAATCAGCAACCTTGTGATACCATGAGAACAATGGTATGATCCCCAAGTCACCTATTATTCTTGGGCCTGTATCCACACCCAGCTCACTACACGCATCAAGCAATGCAGTCAGTTTCTCCAGCGAATCCATCTGGAAGAAATAACTTGAGTAACTAAGACAGCCCAAGCAATGTACAAAAGAAAGATTAATGCTGCAGTCAAAAGGAAAATAAATAAATAAATTCACTGTTATATTAGCTATGATCCAACAGTAGAGTTCTCATTTCATAGTTTGTGCTGCTCATCATGCTTTGCGGCATGTATAACAGCTAGAATAGCTATCAAACAGCTTCCCCATGTAGCAACTAATGTGTTAATAATGTCTATTACTTATGTACAAACGGGTCACCCTTTGTCATGAAGCAAGAACCAGTACTATCAACGTGTGATCAAATTCACAACTGAAATACAGCTTAGCTGGACAATACTGCCAGAAAGAAGTGACAAGATTCAGAATGACATCAGTAAACTGGGTACTACATCTAACATTTCTTGTATCAGCTTATGCAACTTACTACATAAAGGGAAGCACTAAGTAGGCATATGTCATGTCATTCGATCGAATTCACTAACATAACTACTCATGTAGCTTTAATAAATAAAGGTAGTAATATCAATCACTAGGCCAAGGCATTTCGTCAAACACCTTGCTTGCAGCGAAAGCCGAGACGGAAAAGAAAGGGGTGGGAAAGAAAGGAAACGGAAAAGGGGGTGGGGAGAAATCCAACTCACGTAGCGGCCGTTCTCGCGGCGGAGCCAGAGGTCGTGGTTCCCTGGGACGTAGAAGACGGCCCCGAACCGCTCCCTGAGCGCGGCCATGGTGCGCGCGAAGTTGTCCCGCGTCTCCGCCACGTCGCCCGCCACGACGAGCGCGTCGATCCCCACCCCGTCGCCCCCGCCACCGCCGCCGACGGGGAGCCGCAGCACCCAGTCCATGTTCTCCCGGTAGTCCGTGTGCAGGTCGGACACCACGAACACCCTCGTCGTCGCCGCCGCCGCCGCCCCGCGCAGCCCCGCCCCCGTCGCCACCCTCGGCTGCGGCGCCGCGGCCGCGCAGCACCTCACCTGATGCGCCCCGCCCCCTCCTCCCCCCCTCCCCCTCCCCCCGCCGCACATCCTCCTCCTCCTCCGCCGCCGGTGCTGCGCGTGCGCCGGCGACGCCGGCGTCGGCGCCGCGTCGAGCAGGTGGTGGGAGGACGACGGCGACACGGGCAGATGCGGCGTCATGTCGGGCTCGGTAGCTTCGCAAAAATCTCCTCCTCCCTTTTTCTTTTTCCCTTTTTTTTTCCTCCCAATTTTTCTCCTCTCCTCGCCTCGCCTCGCCGGTGGGTGGTGGTGGAGTCGAAGGGCAATTTCGTAATTTTCACACGACTCGACTCCTCGGGTTGGGTTGGGTTGGGTCGCTGACTGTGATTGTGTGTGGGTGGTGGGGTCGCCTTTTATACTGCCGCGAGATAAGCATTAAAAGTTTTTTTCTTAATTTTTATTGAAAAGGATTTTTTTTCGGGTTGGTGGGGGGTGTGAGAGGTGGGCCCACGTGGCAGGAGTGGCGTGTGGGGGCCGCCGGTGGGATTAGCTAAGCGAGCTGGTCATTAGCGGCGTGTAATGATGATTATGTTTTTTGGGTTAATCACTAATCACTAATCATTGGCTGCCTCTGCACGGGATTAGTGGACTATTATTGTTTTTGGGCGTTTCCTGCACGGAATCAGTTAGGCTAACGGAAAATATAAGAGAGTGTAACGACGGGGTCAGATCTTATTTTTTATAAGATGTTCAAATATACTTTGAAGAATGATTATATGATTCAACAAGGTTTTATAAGATGTGTTAATGGACTTTCTAGAATAAAATCATGCAGTTCAATGAAGGTGTCGCGAGTAGATTAGTGTATTGTGGAACCCGTTGTCGTGTCGGCGGCAGCATCGTGTCCCAACACCCAATACCCCAGAAGGAATCAACGAAAAGAGAGGTTGGTGTTCAGAGCCAATTATCATTCATGAGCACATTTTTTCTTCCGAAACTTTAAATTTTAAATACCCGAGACGAAATACAATTTACCCGAGCCAATTATCATTCATCGTCTACCTTTATGTTTATAGAGGTCAATAGTACAGCAAGCCCTATCTTTACGCTTATGCTATATTTATCAGCTAAAATTTAAATTAAATTTTTAACCTTAAATTTGAAGTTAATTTTAAGATTTTTTTCATCGAAGTTTAATTTTTAGTTTTTTTAAATCGTTAAGAAAACATATATAAAAGTTTTATTTATAAATTATTTTTCGTTTATAAATATACCGTTTAGATTATTCCATAAATAAACGAGCGAAACGATGGGAGCCTGCCGCCGCTGCAACCACAACCATAGCTGGATTTCCGACACAACCATAGTATTTCTCATCATCGGTTTTCACATTGCTACAGGCTGGTATAAGAGTTTATCCATAAATTATTTTGAATTGTTTATATTTAGAGGTATTTCATCAGTTTTCGTTATCCGCTAGCAGCAGCGTAGCTCTGCGGGCTTCCTACGGACAGTCACTCACGCGATGGCGTCATCGCGGTCCAGGAAAACGGTAGAAATAAATTCCGTTCTATCCGTACGTCGACCTACCACCTACTACTCGGTCTTCAGGATAACGATCGATCAGATCAGGCAGATCGACGCCTACGCCTACGCGGTCGGAAGCTTCCGGTCTCCGACACGTGGGTCCCACTGCCAGCGTCCCCTAACCCCGACGGGCGGGCCCCACGTTGCCGCCCTTTCGCGCACACGTGTCCCTATCCCTCTAGCTTCCAGCGGCTTCGATACGTGGCGCCGCGTCAGTGGCAGGGGGATCGCACACGTGGCGGCGCGTCACTGGCTGCGAGCGCCATTAATCACTCTCGTTCTCTTCCTTCTTCTCTTCTTGACTCGAGCTCAGCAGCAGCCAGCCGCCGGCGAGCTGTGCCGTTCTTGATCGCCGAGGCGATGGCGGCGGCGGCGGTGGTGCTGCTGGTGGCGGTGATGATCGCCGGCGGCGAGTGCGGGAGGGTGGTGCACGTGGGGGAGGAGCACCGGAGGAGCATGCTTGCCAATGGCCTCGCCACGGCTCCTCCCATGGGGTAAGGATCGGAATAGCTAATTAACTAGCTAATCACTGATACCGTCACTAAGCCTGCAGTAATTTAGCGTAGCTAATTAATCCAATGTTAATCCTAATGGTTAAGCGTAGTAAATCCTTGCTGCTATCCTGTCATGTGTGAGCAACAGTGCCTTTCTGCTTGTGAGTCTGCAACTCTGCATCTGGTTAATTTAAGCTTTCTGAATTTCATGCAGCTGGAACAGCTGGAATCACTTCGCCTGCGACGGCAACGGAGAAGACGTCATCAGGGAGACTGGTAATTTTCAGTTATTTACGTACAGTAGGATGTTTTGATTTTGTCCTAAATCAATTTTTTAAAGCTTGGTAAAACATATAGAGAAAACATAATGATATTTTTATAACAATAAATTAATTTTTTTAAATCCTTTTTTTGCAATATATTTGTTTGGTATTGAAAAGTTACTATATTTTCTATAATGAAGAAAGTAATAAACTTCATTTTTTGCTCGTCTGGAAGCGCCGTTTGCAGCTGTACACTTGTATTGGTAGTATCCTACTACCAGCCTGAGCCTATTGACTGACACAGAATAATTGATGAATTAGCCTTTGTTGAATCTTGATTAATTATTTTTTTCCTTTTTTTTCTTGAGCAGCTGATGCACTTGTGTCAACCGGGCTTGCAGCTGCTGGCTACAAATACGTCAACATCGGTACGTGCGTCATGCATACGTCATTGCTTCTTGGACTAACCCTTTTTTCCCATTTTCTTTTTATTCTAGGATATTACTTGTCGTCAATGGCTGGACTTGACTGAGTATAATAAAATCATGTGTTCTTTTTTTTAAAAAACTTTTCAGATGATTCTTTTTATTGTTATTATAGGATAATATTGTCAATGGCTTGAATTGGAGTATAATAAAATCACATTGTTAATAGAAAAATGATATGATTCTTTTGATATTCTATGATATTGTCGTCAATGGCTTGACCTGACTGAGTATAATAAAATCGTGTTATATATATATATATATATATATATATATATATATAAACTTTTCAGATGATTGCTGGGCAGAGCCACAACGTGATTCGAAGGTGTGTGTGATAATGCAGCACTGATAATTTCGATTTCTTCTGGACCGTAGTTGTAATGAACAGAGTTGATGTGATTAAAGGCAGACAAAAAGAATTATCCACGGTACTAAATATTGACGATGCTGTCACAGGGTAATCTTGTGGCCAACAAGAAGACATTCCCCCACGGGATCAAGGCGCTCGCCGATTATGTTCACAGCAAGGGGCTCAAGCTAGGCATTTACTCCGATGCAGGGTAAGAGCCAAGAACATAATAAAATCAATATTTTGAAAAATAAACTTCGCAAATAGATTTAAATTGGTGGTATAACCAGTGCAGTAGAAGTAGAAGATGGAGCAAATAATCCGTGGCAAAAATCAATCACCATTTAGCAGCACACCTGCTGTTTGTTGCTCCAATCTCCATTTCTAGTTTTTTTTTTTTAACTGATTCTTGCGTGCAAATTCTCTGAAGATTCAAGACGTGTGCGAAGGTTCAGCCAGGGTCTCTCGGCCACGAGGAACAGGACGCCAAGACTTTCGCATCATGGGTGAGAATGAATCACACTGAAATGTTCTAGGTGTTCAGTGTCTTCTTTTTCAAAGAACCGGTTTAGTGTTTAAGAGTTCCTTCTTGATCCATTGGTTCTATCACACCATTATCACAGGGAGTGGACTACCTCAAGTATGATAACTGCAACAATGGCGACCTGAAGCCACTGGAGAGGTGATCACTCTTGGTGCTACTACCTGTCTGAACTTTCTGAAGCCATCGATACTGAATGTCTGAAAAATGACTCGTGAATTTCTCTGACAAGTAGTCCAATGGTAGGTACCCGGAGATGAGCAAGGCTCTGATGATGGCCGGCCGGCCGATCTACTTCTCGCTGTGCGAATGGTAGGTTACGACAACTCGATGTGTATTAGTTTCTCTGAACCTCTGAATCTGTGATCAGTTTCGTGCTCATCATTTTTTTTGGCGAGCACGCAAAAAGAGTACACGTCAGTATATTAGAAAAATCTGTGATCAGTTTCGTGTTCATCATTCGAGTTGTCGTGTTTGTCGGATTGATCAGGGGCGACATGCACCCGGCGAAGTGGGGCGCGGCGTACGGCAACAGCTGGAGAACCACCAACGACATCGCGGACACCTGGGAGAGGTGAACCGCCGTCTTCAACTATTTAAAATGACATGCAAGAAACGAGAGGATCAGTGTTCAGAGTTCAGAGTTTTCATATGTGATTGTGTTCGTTCTGTTTCAGCATGGTGTCGAGGGCGGATGAGAACGAGGTGTGGGCGGACTACGCGCGACCTGGCGGCTGGAACGGTCAGTGAATCACTGACGAATCATATTACTGTATCATCAGTTCAATCCATGTCTGAATTTCAAATGCTACAGTTTCATCTGAACTTAGGCATATAATTTGTGGTTTGTCAGACCCGGACATGCTGGAGGTTGGCAATGGCGGGATGACCAACGACGAGTACATCGTCCATTTCAGCCTCTGGGCCATCTCCAAGGTACTCCTACTACCAAATGTGACGGATGTCGGATAATGATGGTGTTCGTTTCTACTAAAGATGACGATGAAAATAGCATAAAGAAAAAAAAAGAATGTTATCATCGGTTAGCGCGTGATTAATTGAGTTTTAATTATTACAGGCTCTAAAAATAGATTTATGTAATACTTCAAAACAACTTCTATGTATATAGAAAGGTTTTTAGACCAAATAGTTTAACAGTTTCAAAACATGTTTACGAAAACTGAGATAAAATCTATATCGTGACCAGAAAAGAACGGTGATATACTACTCTGCTCTGCATTATTCTGCTCTTGCTGGGTTTGACAGATCGAAATTTTCTCTGAATTCGTCAGGCTCCTCTGATCATCGGGTGCGACGTGAGGCACATGTCGCAGGAGACGTACGACATCCTGGCCAACAAGGAGGTCATCGCCGTCAACCAAGGTACTCTTTGTCATTGTTCGTGTTGCTGCGAGCTTCAGGAATTCAGAGTTTTCATGGCGCTTGTCGGATTGATCTTTTTGGGAATTCAGATCCTCTGGGCGTCCAGGGGAAGAAGGTGAGGATGGAGGGCAGCAGCGAGGTGTGGGCGGCGCCGCTGTCGGGCTACCGGACGGCGGTGGTGGTGCTGAACCGGCACGCGGCGGAGGCGGCGGCGATCACCGCGCACTGGGACGACGTCGGCCTCCCCGCCGGCACCGCCGTCGAGGCCAGGGACCTGTGGCGGCACGCGACGGTGGCCGGCGCCGGCGGCGAGTTGACGGAGAAGATCACCCTCGACGTGGCGCCGCACTCGTGCAGGATGCTCCTGCTCAAGCCCCTCATCTCGTCCCGGGCCAACTGAGACGAGCGGGCGAGCGAGCGAGCTCGCCGCCGGCGAGCAGGGCTCTCCGGGCGTCCTCGCCGTGACATTTATATGTGCATCTTTATTGGCCGCATTTTCCCGCAATAAAATGCAACCGGTGTATTGTTTTTTTTTCTCCCTAGACTGTTAAAAAACTGCCACAAGAAAAACTTTCAAATCTAAAATTTTCAAATCTAACTATAGTACAACTTTAATATAATTTCAATATATCTATACTATAATTATAATAACTCGTATATAAGTATTAAAAATAACTTATATAAAAATTACTCACTCCATCCCAAAATATAAGGTCATTCCCAACCTAATGACTAGTATGGTGTCCATAGCATTAAATAAGCTGCCACCTAGATTAAAAAAATGATGTGGCAAGTGAATAAATGAGGAAAGAGAAGGAAACCATGTTTTGCATGAGACATAGTTTCTACACAACATCCAAGATATCATGTGAGATAAGTAGCATTAAATTTAAATATGGAATAGTGGTGTTTGCATTGGAAGAGTAGTGTCTAGTACTAGTTTCTTGATGATGTGGAGTTTATGGAAACCATGTCTAGTGTCTTGGGTTCGGAATGGCATAACGCACAACCACTTCTAGCACAATGACCAAGAAAGAATTTAATCACCTCCTTGATTGAATCGCATCCATACATACAAGCAATGTGATTAGGAGACTTAATGGTACATGAATTAAAATAAACCAAATTTAAAGGACCAAGAGATGATAATTAATGTATGTATGTATGCACGCCTTATATTATGAGACATAGAAGAAAAGTGGTTATGCCTTATATGTTGTGATGGAGGAAGTACATGTACCCCCTTAAGAAAAAAACGATATGGATGGAATATTACATAGGATAACGAATCTAGACATGCTCGTTCAGATTCGTTGTCCATGCCTAGATTTTTTTTTACGGAGCCACGGATGTATTAGTTATAGTTACACTAACATGTAATTACACTACAATTGTACTGTCGACCTTTGAGGTCACGACTATAGTATCTGTATGGTATGGGGATTGTCGGTACCAGGGTGTATACGAGATTGAAGTAAAAGAAATGGAGACAAGAATTTTTATACAGGTCCGTGCCGCTTATATGATAGGTAATAGCTCTACTCCTGTTGGTCGAAATCGGTGTTGCTCTTTATTCATCAAAGATTTAAATCCATGTTGACCGGTTCCACCACAAGAAACCCATCCAGTTAAACTATACTCACTTTGCAATTGTGGGAATATACCTGTGTATTGTTACCTGAAGAAAATGTGTGGAGTTTAACAAATCGTAAAAATCAATCTTATTATTTTTGTGAGAGTGTGTATTGTTTTTGATTTACAAATTGTATTTGAGATCAAATATTAATAAGTAGACACGAAAAAAATGAAAGAAGATTAGACAGTGAGAAAAAAAAAGTAAAAAAAAGGGCGGACAGGGACAAAGAAAAAAAAGAGCAGAAGGGGACAGGTCGAGAATTTTTTTTATTATTTAAACATTTTTAATAAATAGATGCAACGTGTAAAATAAAATTATAAAAAATATAAAAATATTAGATGATTAGGATTTAGTTTTTCATGATATAAGCCCTTCAAGAAAAATATATTCCTTAGAAATAAAAGAAGTTGTAAAAAATGAAAAAAAAATGCCTATTAGCCGTGACTTTCCTGCCTCAAGTGAGCGAACCATGAGTCCATGATGGCAACCACCCAGAGCAATAGCGATGACATCACAACACACAGCTATGCGCGATGTATTCATGTCGTCCATGTCCCCGGTGAGCCCTGATGAGGCGGTGACAGTGGAGATCCACGACCGAAGCGAAGCCGGCCAGCTCGTGTTGCACGGTGCACTGGTCTAAGCGAGAGATGTGAGGACGGCTCGGTGGAGCGATGACGGCGAAGCTTCCACGCGGAGTTAGCTGATGCCACGGTGTAAGAGAGGGAGGTGGAAGACCCGCTTGTGGGGGAGACGGGAGCCAGATATGCCGGTGCGTATGACGCGTGCGGCGTGGCGGAGGCGGCGGCGACTAAGACAGGCGCTCTGATGGCGAGGGCGTTGCTCGTGATGTCGTGCGTGGCGTGTCTCGACGACGAGGACATGGGGGCCAGGGGCAGCGTGGAGCAGGTGACGGCCGCCGCACGCCGATGAGGTCAGCCACCTCATGGTGCACCAGAGCATGCACGGCGTGGTCGGAAATTTGGTAGGGGATCAATGCCCAGTGCCGAGGCAAAGTACCAGATGATTGATCGATTTCATTGGATTGCAATCTCATGGTTCCCTTCCAGCTGATTTTATTGTGGTTATTTGTCCGTTTCAGGGTCCAGATCTAATCCATCCTTGCTTTTCCCTTCGTTTTAGTAGCACCTTGGCTGGTTGCATCGCTCAAATCGGATTGCGAGAAAGGAACGACGGACGAACACCAACACAAATGTGCATACCGCCGAAAAATGGATTTACGGATGAAAGAATTAGGTGACAAACGAAAAATTACTAATTTTTTCAGTAGTTAAGATAAGATATACCGTTTTTATAAATAAAGCACTAAGTTATAAGTGGGCATTTGCAAATTTACCTATGGTTTTTTCAATTTTGCAAGGATGCTACTCGAATGACAATTCTAGTGGTATTTTTGTAATTTTCTATTGCCATATTTACGGTAATGATTCAAAAAAGCTGTAAATTTACCATTGCCCTTTTTTTAACCGCTCGGAGAGAGCGCCATGCACCTCTATTCTTCCACCGATCCTTATCTCCACATTTTTATTCCCGAGCTCTCTCTTCCTCTCGGTCTTTCTATCCTTCACCGTTCGTCCTTCTCTCCTTTATCTTCTCTTTTTCTTCTTCTCTCCTCCATACGCCCTCCCTTCTGGTGGGAGGGGAGGCGGCAGACAGGGGCGGTGCCCTCCCCTCCGCCGGATCCAGCGGGAGGGGAGCCGACGGCGGCACCGGTTTTGGCGACGACAGCAGCACCCTCCCCTTCGATCTAGCTGCATGGGAATTTTTGGATATATTTGTGTGTATATGTGTAACGCCCCGATTTTCGGTCGGGATTAAAAATCATTAAATAATGCATTTTCTAGAAATTTAATAAAAGTTAAAAATCAATTTAATCAAGTGAATTATTGGCAGAATTAAAATTTTTCCCTTAAAAATTATTGGCTGAGAATATTTTGTAATATTCTTTGTGCCCTAATATACTCTCCGGATTTTTCCGCGAATTTTCGGAGCTCAAGAAGTAATTTTGAAGTCACAAAGTTCATTTTATCAATTAAAATAAAAAGAAAACCAATTTAAATTCCCCTTCTTTCCCTTGGGCCGGTTTCGGCCCAAGTCTCCTTTGCCTCCCCGCGGCCTGGGCGCCCTCCCTCTCTCTAAGGCTGGCCGCCCCCTCCTCCCTTCTCTCCTTGGGCCGCCGGCCCAGCACGCCTCCCCTCCCCAAGTCTGCTTTGCGTCCCTGCGCGCCTCCTCCCTCCCCTCAGGCCGACAAGTGGGGCCGCGGGACCCGCTTGTCAGACCCTTCCTCTACCTCCAGCCTCCCTCATCCAAACCGCCGAAGCCGCCATGCCGCCCACGTCGCCGCCGATTCCGGCTACTCCCGCCCACGCCCTCGCGCCCAAACTGCATGAAATCGGTTCCCATCCACCTCCTCTACACTCTCCCCACGTTTCCCCCAAAAATCGTGCCGGGATCGAGCTCCAATTCGCCCACGATGTCACCCACGTCGCCGGTCATTGCCGCCCCAAATCCGCCACGCCCGGCAACGGTTTTCCCTCCCCGAGCTTATAAAATCCATCCCCGGGCTCCCTTCTCTCGTTTCCCCTCCTCGCCGGCGCTTCCCTTGCCCTTTCCCGTTGCTCCTACCGCCGCCGCTCCGCGCGACCGCCACCAGCGGCTTCGCCGCGTCGTGCCAAACCTCGGCCCCCGCTCCGTTTCCCTATTCCATCGCTGGAACCAGCTCTCCACCGCGCTCCCTCTCTCCACCACTCACCGACGGGCTCCGGCCGCCGCCCCTCGCTGCTCCAGCCACCGCCGCACCGTGCCGCCACCACCGCCGGCATCGCCTCGCCGAGCTCCACCCCGGCCCCTACTCCATTTTCCCATTCCGCCTCCGGAACGCCGCCGCCACGCGCACCACTACTCTCCGTCGTCGTTGGCCGACTCCAGCCGTGTCGTCCCGCTGCTCCGG
The DNA here is from genome assembly GCA_000338895.3 of Oryza meridionalis. NCBI lineage: Eukaryota > Viridiplantae > Streptophyta > Magnoliopsida > Poales > Poaceae > Oryza > Oryza meridionalis. The sequence continues at coordinate 19,523,886 of CM002533.2, forward strand.
TCGTCGCCAACCCGCGCCGTCGCCTCCCTCGGCTCCGCAAGGACGAGGGGAACCTCCGCCACCTCTTCCCGTCGCCGGAGACTCACGGGACGTCCGCTATCCCGTGCGCCGGTGAGCCCTTCCTCCCTTCTTTTCCTCTCCGGCCGGCCATGTCGCTGCCCCGTCCTCCCTAACAGTTCCCCTTCCATCCGCCGGAGCATCGTCGTCTCCGTCCGCCCCGAGCTCCGTCGCCGCCGCCTCCCGTTGTCATCTCGCCGCCGGCCACCTCCTTCCGCCGTGTGCTACTCGGTGAGCTCCCCCTCCCCTTTCCCGCCGCTCTCCACCGCTCTCCCGCGCGTGCTGCCGTGCCGGTGGTCGCCGCCGGCGACCATCGGGCCGCACGCCGCCGCTTCCCGGCCGACCAGTCGGCGAGCCGGCTCCCGCCCGCCTGTGGCCGCCTGATTCACCCCGGGTGAATCTGGGCCGTCCACGTGGCCGTTCGGTGCCGCCCCGCATCGGTGCCCTCGTGGCGCCACGTCGGCGCCACCTCTGCCCCCTGTCCGCCGTGGCCGCCACGTGGCCGTCCACGTGGTGCGCCCGCGCCTGTGCCGCGGTGGACCGAGTCCACCGTGGGCCGCTCCTCTTGAGCCGCTGACTCGTGGGGCCCGCCTGTCGGCGCCGGCCTCTTTGATGATGTCAGCGACGGCCCTTTTCCTTCGAAAGAATAATTATTAATTGCGTCATAAATCGTATTTAATTCTAGAAATTCATTTAAACGGCTCAAAACTTCTAAAATTCATATCTAATTCATTCGAACTCCAAATTGGGCCATTCAACTTGCAAAATTCATCTAAAATTGAGATCGACATGTTTGTTTACTTTTTATGTACTGTTTCCTTGGTTTTTATTAGAGTTTTTCCTCGTTTTGCGTGCCAGCGTGTAGATTCCACTGTTTCGGAAGTTCGCGGTCGCGAGGAAAAGAGTTCGGAAGATTGTTTGAAGAAGCAAGGCAAGTCACACATTCCCCTTGAGCATGTTGATCCCAATTTATAAATGTTTTATTATTTACAAATAAAATTGCACATCTTGCTAATTACATGGGATCAGGGTTTACCTATTTGCTCGCTTGTGCCATGTTTATTTGATATCGGTCCTTTGTCAACCTTGGGTGATAAATCGACTAGCTCGTGTTACTTATGTGACCTAGCTAGAACTATATGCTTAGCCATGCTTAATTACCACTAGCTTAGTTGATGGGATAATTACAGTATTAGACCTTGTTAGTATCAGATTGAGCTGCGTGCTCGAGACATTTGGCAATGGTTCATGGTCGTAATTATCTAACTAAAATGCAACTGAATGGTGGGCTGTGGGTGCATGGTTTTGCTGGTCGCACCCATGGCAATTAAGGACCGGTTCACGGGAAACCCTGGAAGACTAACAATGCTTACCACAAGCGGGAGTGGGTAACTGCTTGATCTGAAGTATAGCTCGACCCTTTCCTAGGCACCGGTGGCGAGGGTGGGCGTGATGGAGTTGGGTCGGCCGGGATGTCTGGTTGTCCAGCTGCCGGATTCACTGCGGCGCAAGAGGGGATCGCCCACTGCCTTTTGAGGGGTGGGGGTGAAACCTTAGCGTGGTGTGGATGGTTAGGGGAGGGTTATACGAAGGGTCTCGTCACAATCACTCGACATGGTGACGTGGGCATCATGGGCACATGATGACGCGGTGACATGTCGGTGGGTTGTGTCTTGTGGGTACAGTTGTGCACCTTTGGCCAGAGTAAAACTATTCGAATAGCCGTGCCCGCGGTTATGGGCGATCAACAAGATTCACCGTGATTAGTCTCACTCTTAATAAATCGACCCAATGCACTGTAGTTCAGGTGGATTGGTTGGGCCTGTTCAACGTGGTGTAGCGTTGATCAGTGGAGATTTAATATTACCTTAATTACTCAACTGTTTTATTGTTTTGCTCAATAAGATGTTTTACAACCGCCTTTATGCAAATAGCCGCAAGCCGTCCTTGGATTCCCCTTGCACGTCTGCATCATTGGTGTGACTTGCTGAGTACGGTGGTTGTACTCAGCCTTGCTATTATTCTCCCTTTTCAGAAGTGTAGTGCTTCTGAGCTGAAGACGAAGTTAGAAGACCAAGGCTCAGACCCCAGTTGAGTTTTGCCTGTGGAGTGGAGCTGAAGCCCCGCTAGGATCGCCTTTTTCTGCTGCTGTCGTTTCTTTTCGGTGCGAGGACTGAGAGCCTCTTCTGTAAGTATTTTACGCTTTATTTATGTTTGGGTCTGTTTATTATTTGTCGTTTTGTGTACCTTGGCTGGTCCTGGACAGGGATTTAATACACAAAATAGTCTGAAAATTTGGGCTAAATTTCTGGGCATGACAATATGCTTCAGTTTTCCCTGTCTGCGATTCTCGGGATGGAAAGGAACGATCAGTATTTTTTTTTTTTGGGGGGGGGGGCGATGGACGAAAAATTAGCGCATGGACGAGGTGATGATCGGAAAAATCTTTTAATTGGTTATTAAAATTAAGATTAGTTAAGGTTAAGACTAGAAAAATGATTGTGCGTTGCAATGGGTGAATACATTCTAAAAGAATTGGACAAAATTGAAGGATTAGCAATGCATATACGTGTATATATAGCTATTGCTTATCATAGTCTGCTGTAACTACCGATCCATCACCTAATGAACTATACGGAACATGTGGGTATGATCGGTGAATGTATATTTTTTTAAACAGGCTGCCTAGTAAATTAAGGTCGATGAATATAATTGTAATGAAAAATTAACGTCATTCTAACATGTTAGTTTTGAAGTTATGGAGCGTAGTTTTTTCGTGCAGTAGCGTGTGTGTACTTGCATTGCATGGACTAATATGGATCATGTCGTAGAAAATATTGTTATGGCAGGCTATTGATTTGTAGGAGGCATGTAGTAAAACTTAGTCAGTAGCGATGACTCAAGAGTCAAGACTATACTAAGGTAAGAGCTGAGATAGACATGATAAATTGACAATGTGTGGAAGGGTAACAGCTGATTTATTAGTGATGTACGAGCACAAAAATCAAGAATAAAATATTTTTCCAAAATTGAAAGAGAAGATGTGGAGAAAAAAAAACATATCTGAAAAATCATCAAAGGATAAATTTCAACTCAGCTAGTGTTCATCACATAATGTGGGCCATGATAGGTCAATGTAACCCGCCGGCCCGGGTGGGGATGGTGGAAAAAGGGCCTGCCAGACCAGGGAGAAGCAAGACTCTCGCTTCAGGGATGCAAACGGGGCGGGCAAGCGGGTTTTTTTAGCTCGCTTATCTCACTTCTAGTTTATTTTTCCTTCTAAATTTTACACTACCATGTAGAAAATAAACTAGCAAGCGGATTTTTATGCGGATAGCGAAACTATCCACTTGCATCCCTACCGGAGAACACACAACGCGTGCGCAGGGCGTACAAAACCGATATTGTAATGGAGTAGAGAACGTACGGAAATCTTGAGCAAAAACATCTTTAATTTCTAATAGTAGAGATTAAGATAAGATATACAATGTTCTAGATTTATTTCACCCAAGGACAGTGTAGATCCACCGCTCGGCTATCCCGTATGGTCACTCGGGCTCGTTGGCGATTACGACGTTGTATATCTATGCTGTTGAAGGATTGAAGATCAAAGTTTTGCAAACAAATATTACCATCATATTTAAATATATGATATTTTTTACTTTATTCGATATTCGTTGAGAAACTTTGGCAACTATTTTTTCTATATTATAATAATAATTCTAACAAAATTAATTATAATATTGTAAAAGTAATTGTGGATAAAAAAATTGCTAAGCACACTAGTCGTGTGCATTGATTTTTTTGACATTTTCTAATTTTTGATGTTTTTTTATTTCTTCTTTAATTTGTAACATGTTTAATTATTAAATAATTTGTAACCAGGATGGGCTTCGTGCAACTTCACTCTCGCACCACAGATCCGGGATCAAGGGGAGATTTTCATGAGGAAAACTATTGGTGGCCATTGGGGCATGGTTAAGACTGGGGATAGTGCATGATGTTTCGCATACGCTATACCAGACGGATCTCAGCTAGATTGACACCACCAACACCAATGACAGACTCCAGTTAACTATTTGGAATCCACAATTCGACAGAGCCACCTGGATACCTGCAAAGAGATCATCACTCAATGATTATGAGGACAAAATTCATGTTTGTGTCCTGTAAAAATTCAGTCTGCGTAAGCCATACCCAGTGAGACCTGACAGTCTTCAGTAATCCTCACGTCCATGGATCTGCTCCGCAGCCTGAAAAGAATGAAATTTAAATCTATTAAGCACTGAAGAGAACAAAAACATACATTCAGATGCATCAGAGAGGCATCAGGTGAACCAGGAAACAAGGAAATAAAAAATGAGAAAAGATCAACACCCAACTAAGAAAACTGGTAAGCAACAGCAGCAGAGAACAGCTGAATAACTGAATCTAGGGTCTGCAACAACATGGTAACAATTGAATAGTGCTACCAATGATAGATATTAGAGTGGGCACAAGACAGAAGGATATATTTGGACCACCATGACATATTCTAGAATATTTTTGTCCTTTTTTCAGACGTCTGAACCATCATGGAAGAAAATAGACATAATGCAACAGTCATATATATGGTTTCATGTTTCTAATGGAAACATATCAGGCGAGGGCCATTTGCAAAGAAGAGGCAAGCTAACGCATTGGAAATGTACCTCAGTATAATCAAAAGAATTGGAATTTCCAGCTCTGGTGATTCCTAATTGTTGCACATTACTATTCCCAGCTCTCGAGAGGCCTAATTGTAGTGTACCCTACTAGAGTACCTATCAGTAGGTACTTGGTCAAGATAAGAACGGCGGGACATATAATCGGCACCAGGACTAATAGATGAGGGCAGTTCTCTACTAGGCAAGCGAGTAGTTGCTGCATATCTGTCGTATGATGCAGATGGTGACTTTGCTACTTCCACTACGGTACTCTCTTTTAGAGAAGTACTCTACAGGATACACGGTGTAAGGATCACGAGGCCCATCATTGTTCAACCGTCCATATGATGTATCATTGGCAGGTCTTCTATATGGTGGATCATTGGCAGGTCTTCCATATTGTGGATATTGGTCTTCCATATGGTGGATCAATGGCAGGTCTTCCATATGGTGGATCATTAGCAGGCCCTCCATATGGGGGACTATTGGCAGATCGTCCATATAGCATGAATTCCCTGTTAGGCAAGATATCAACAGGAGGACCATCAAAAGGGGCAAAAGGTGTCGGATTATTGGAAGAACTTCCATCTCTGAGTGTCCTAGTTCAAAGCCTCGAAGCAATCTCTGTCAGGGCTCCTCTTGCAATAGCTGGAAGCCCAGCAACCTGAAAGCTTGGAACAAATGTAAAAGCACAATGAAATGTTAACAAGTAAAAGCTGCAGTTATAAAAGTAATATATGGATCTCTGGTGTAGGTATGGCCAAATAAATTACCTGCACAAGCTCCTCATCAAAAGACAGGTACTTAGGTCTATCTGCTTTTGAGTAGACTGGGATTTCAGCCCCCAGTCCGTCTTCTCATTTCAGTAATTACCTTTCCACCTTCCCCAAGAATACAACCAACTTTGTTTGATGGTACAACAAGCCGTGTTGTCAACTGGTGGTTCTCAGCAAGTGTACTTACTTTACTATGGACCAAAATAAGCGCCTCAATTGTTGGAGACACTGGATCATCTGGAATCTGGAAAGAATATGTAGGAAGATATAAAATTGAAAAGACTCGTGATAAAAATGGCAAGGCAATGACAATTGGAATAATCATCTGCATATTACCTCCTGAGATGAAACAACAATTAACCTTTCTTCAGAAGCATTTTTGCCAACTTCTTTAACCTGAACGCAAGCACCTGTCTGCACCTAAAATATTGGATGCAGGTTCAAATTGAATGAACAGGTTTTATAAAATTTAGAAGCGCAGAAATGCAGCATGCCACACACCACACAACTTTTATTCAGGAAATAGGATTTAGTTCTGTATTTATTCCAGAAAAGAATGTCTTCCATGCAATCGGAAAATAAGCTCATGGAATAAATTTAGTTCTTTGATAAAATCCATTTCGCACTGGAAGGTAGGTCTCCACCATGATCAAGTGCCACAATATCTTGAAAGAAATTAAGGGAGGTAGCAGCGAAGAATCAAGAGAGTGCTTAAGGTGAAAAAAAAAGGAAAGGAGAAGTGATCTGTACCAGAAATTGATCAGTTCGGAGCAGTTGGCCTTGATGCAGAGGAGTCCCCTACGGACGGGAGGCCTTGATCTTGCCCTCCACTGAGTATGCCTCGTAGCTCACCACGCGCCGTCCCCTCCTCTCTGGGTCACTGAAGATCTGGGGGATCACATGCCACCATCACCGTCACCAACCTTGGCCACTACTATATTCTTCTTCAGTGCAACAGATCAAGTGGTCAACAAGGTATTCACCGCAGCTTCATGAAAATTACAAGCAGAGAAGCAGTAGAACCTGAATTTTATCTGTGGATCCTTCCATGCGAGAACAGTATCGCTCTCTTAAATGCTCGCACAACAAAACATGGTCAAAGGAGCTTCCACTAGCATTCAAACTTCATAGATGCAATCATTTAATCAGAATATTTGCATCAACCCTTCTAAATAAGACTAGCAAAATGCATTTGCGTTGTTACGGAATTAAAAATCGCAACAGCACAATGCAGAGAGGAAATCTATTTTGAATCCTAGAGCTTAATTTTAGAATTAATTCGAGTTTTTTGCTTCCCAAGTTTACGCTCCATTTATTATTAACTTGCAAGGATGATCATGGTTGAGAGCTCCATGGTATGTCCGTGATTTTCACTGTTCTATCATACAATTGGTTTGGAGAAGGGATTGACAGTGATCCCATATGTCAGAATTTTGAGAGTTGGTGGTGGGGTGGTGGCAGATTCACCACTCACCACCACCACTACTCCTTTTAAAGTAGTATAGATTTACAGCTATTATCTGGGTAGCCAAAAGATTATAGAGACAGAGAAATCATGCTGTCATCCTTTATTCCATGTTTAAGAATGGGACAGATCATGATACTGAATGTCCCAAGATTAAACTCAAAACCCGTGGAGCACAGGTTGTGAAACATCTTTGGAACGCTTCATGAGCACAACAGTATTTTACAAAATTGTTCTAGAATAATAATGTATGTGGTGTTATCCATCTCACTCCTTGCTGCCTCACACAGGTAAATAGAAACATCATTCCATCAGATATTTCATGATTAGTATATGTGCATATTAATACGTTGAGATAAGATAATCAGATCGGAAACCATTTTATACAATCCAATCTTGTTCCTGAATAAAAGTTGTGTGGTGTGTGGCATGCTGCATTTCTGCGCTTCTAAATTTTATAAAACCTGTTCATTCAATTTGAACCTGCATCCAATATTTTAGGTGCAGACAGGTGCTTGCGTTCAGGTTAAAGAAGTTGGCAAAAATGCTTCTGAAGAAAGGTCAATTGTTGTTTCATCTCAGGAGGTATGCAGCCGAGCTGGGTCATTCTGCGGAGCACTATGTCCATTGCGTCGCTCGTCCTCTTGTCGGCACAGAGGCCCTTGAGCAGAGGAGCGAAGGTGATGGCTTCCACTCTAAATCCCTTCTTAATGACATTGCCCAAGGCCGCGAAACCGAGGTCCAAGCGGCCCGCGCGGCAGCAGCAATCGATGAGAATGCCGTAGGTGCACAAGTTGGGAGTTACCTCGTCGGCGCCGGCTCGGGCCATGCGGTTGTAGCGGGACATGGCGGCCGCGGGGCTGCCACGCGCGACGTCGGCGAGGGAGCGGTTCAAGCCGTAGATCGAGGCGCCCCTGCCACGCCGGAGCAATTCGTCGAACACGTGGCGTGCGTCCTCGGCGCCACCGCCACTGCCCCCCGCGCGGCCCCCTCGCCCTTGGATCGAGCCCTCCGAGCGAAGGGCGCGGGAAGCGGCGCGGCGCGCCATGCCCGCCCTAGTGCGAAGCTCGCCGATCCGCGCTGTCCTCTGATCCGCGCCACCGCTAAATGGCCTGATCGATCGAAGTTCTGGTATTATGCTCACGGTGGAACGCTCAACCTAGTTGATGGCTCCTTGGTCTTCAGCGATCAGATACGCGAGGCTGCGAATCGACTAACGGACGCAGTGGAAGCCTCTTCTCAGGGCACGTTCTGACCCGACAGAGAGAAGGACGAGCTGTCACTCGCCCTACAGACTCTCGAGCATCCAGGACGAACACGAGAGAAAGGCGTGATTCCCTGGAAGATTGGATTCAAGGAGGACATCCACACGTATAGGAGTCGGATGAGGAGCAAGAGAGATACCGAGGCGAAGATTGCAGATCTTGAGTATAGGGTATCGAGCTACGAGCTCAGCATGCAAGAGGAGGTGGCCCGGAAGGTGGATGAACACATGGCAGCACATCGGTCACACGATCCCCAGCCGTACATATCTCCTCCAATGGTCAGCCCATCAGGCAATCGTAGCAGTTACGCCTCAACGGGGCAGGTAGTATCACATAGCATGGATGCCATGCAAACCCAGGACGAAACCACCTGCCCCGTTGATGAGATCACGCAACGGACACCATGTGAGCTGCATATTCCCTTCAAGAACTTATCAATCAAGGTATGCTCGATGTAATATATGATTTTTGACTTGTACGTTCCGCAAGTTGCTGCTTAGGTTGATTACTAATAGATAACCTCTCATCACGTGAAGGTGGCGTTGGGAATGGCCATCCCAACGGACATTTCAGGGACTTACCACTGCAGGCCGATTCCAGCAGGATACTCGAGGGTCGAAGTTGAGCTGGTGGAAGCCGTGTACGAGGACCTCGAGTTGGACTACCCAGGAGGAGACGGTGAGACGCATCTACGAGACACAAGCCACGCCATTATACTATGGCGCAAGCGGTACATCATCCTCCCTGGGCGACAAGCGGCGTCTCGTGCACCATCTTCTCCGGCTCCGCCGTCTCCTCCTGCACCATCTCCTCCGGTTCCTCCGCCACGTCCTCCTGCACCATCTCCTCCGGCTCCTCCGCCACCTCCTCCTGCACCATCTCCTCCGCCTCCTCCGCCTCCACCTCCACCGTGTCCGCCTGCACCTCCCAAGACAAGGTCTCGCCAAGCTCCACCTCCTGCCAGCACAAGGGCAACGAAGAAGGCCAAAGTTGATACCACCAAAAACAAGGAGCCGCCGTACGGTTGCAGTCAAGAGGAGCTTGACGCTTATGTGACAGGAGAAGTGAAGAAGTAACTCAAGCCTCGGAGTCCTGAAAAGAAGATACCTATTGACCCGAGCGTGAAGAATTTCTTCAAGGAAATGTCCACCGCAAACAAGGAGGCCTTAAAGCTATCGGACTATGACCGAACACTTAGAAAAGCCTATTACAAGAAGTCCAAACCAGTTCCTCAGCTTGGAGAACAACCACACCAAGTGGTCGAGCCGTTGGTGACCGGCGAAGACTTTGGCATAACGGATTTCATTTCGGACACCGGTCTAACCATGGCTCAGTTGGTTGGAGGCGCACCAATCCCGAAGGCGAAAGTGGCATACAAGTTTGAACTCGGTAAACCGCTTGTCAGGCTTGAGCAGCTGCAGTCTCTACCGACACAAATGCACAAATTCCATGAACGGTACATGGAAATGAGCGCCAATGGTAGAGAGATGTTCGGAGTGAGGATCAGAAACCCCGACTTCTTGCAAGGAGAAGATATTCTATGGATCCATTTCAAGGATGTCTTCGATCTGTACCATCGGGACGCCCTTGACGTCTCTCTTCTGAGCGCATGGATTTTGTAAGTATCTTTGAGTTCGATTTGTTTCGTTCAATAATTAGCTCCTGGCATATATGTAAGCAATAATAATTTCCTTTCATTGTTGTAGAATGGAGATTCAAAGGGCCCGACGGCGGGGGTTTACGATACTGGGTTCATTGACCCTCGGAAAATCAACACCGAAATGCTCGACAAGTACGAGAAAGACACAGAGGACAATCTTGTCCATCTCCTAACGCAACAGCATTTCAAGACGTTCATACTATTGCCGTACAACACAGAGTGAGTTTTTATTGTCGTTCGAATAAATTTCATTCCCATGCATATAACATGTACATTCTGATATTTATCTCATCTCACGCATATTCCAGATTCTACTGGGTCCTGTTCTTTTTCGACTTGGACGCATGCAGAGTCACTGTGTACGACTCAATGAATAAAGAGGAGAAGGTTTTTGACAAGGTCTTCCAACTGATAGACAGGTAATATAATGCCATCTATTCCAAAGTCGCGGGACTCTGTTGCTATTATGTTGATCTCGGGTAATAATTAATTAATCATAGCTTGCAACTGCACATGTAGGGCTTGGGATCGGTTCCGTCAATTGGTCCGCGGGACTTGGAAAGAAAAACTTGGACGGAGGTTTCATTTTCCAGTGAGTACATGCATGATCCAAAATTATATTGAATTGAATCTCTAGTTACAGTTAATATAAAGGGTATATTAAATCTCTCATCGTTTCTCATGTAGTGTGCAAAGCAGGACAAGGGAACTAACTTATGCGGCTACTACGTATGCGAGTATGCCCACTGCCTATCAAACCAAATATACACCACACGAGAGCTCGATGTACGTATACATAAACCATTTAAAATTTCATTGCGTATCGATTTGTTAAGTTGTTTATTAATTTCATATATTGATATGTCATTATTTTTCGAATGATAGCGTATTCACATCAGGGAAAAACTCCCACACAAGGATTTTATCATGGCTGTTCAAGAACAACTGATGGGGTTCATCAACGAAGAAGTCCTTAATCCCGATGGTGAATTCTACTACGACGGATCGACAATTCATAACGTCGGTCCTTCCTCTTCTGACGTAACGCAGGCGTCGAAGTCGTAGCTATGGCTAGCGAGCAAATGAATTGTACTATACATGCATGTATATATATATATTTATATATGTACGTACATTTACTTTAATATTAATATATATTTTGGTAACATATATGTACATAAAATGTTAAGTGCTTTAAATTATAAATATGTGTGTAATATATGTATTTATACATATATACATACGCATATATATTATATTATATATATATATATATATATATATATATATATATATATATATATTAATTACGCCTACAACATTCTCATCGGTTCCTGCTGCCGCGCGGGCCGCTTGGACCTCGGTTACGAACCCCCCTTCCCCCTTCTCTCCTCTCCCTAGTCTTCCGGCCTTCCCTGACCAGAGTCCCCCTCTCTCGTTGAGTACACTATGGTCAATTAGTGATGTTTGTTGTGGATTTTCTTGGTGAATCTCGCATTACTTTTATCTCAAATTCTCAATCACTGGTTTCCAGATTTCATTCACACTTTGTGAGCGTCGAGTACCCAAGTTTGATCTATGATTCAACCTATATGCCAAACAATTAATGATTTGTCTGTCAAAATTATTAATGGGCACGTAAATAAAGGACATACAGCTGAATTAAGTTAAGAAAACTCACAATTTCTTGATACCGTATGCCGTATCGACCAATCTCCACAGCTGGGACTGTAGGTGCTGCCGGCGAGCAGCCATCCAATGCCAGGCTTGGTGTGCAGAAGGGCAGATGTGCGGGGATGGAGAGTGGAGAGGAGTTGGGCCAGAGGTAGGGGATGATTGCTTCAAGATTTGTGCTTATACACGTGTCAACCGGAGAAGCACGGTCCTTCTGATGTTTGAAGGTCTTCCATCCTATGTAATTTTCTTCCGAGGGAGTGGCCATGAGGTAAGGTTGTGTTATTATACGAAAATAATGGGGCTGTCTATATATCTTGTGACAAAGAATCTTACCTCCAATCATTCGAATTTTAGACCACAGGATATGCTTCAAGATTTGTGTAAAGCCCTTAACCTAACTCCTCTCCTCCCCCCCTCCCCCGCGCGCGCGTTTAGATCGCACCGCCACCATCCTCCTCCTGTCCCTCGCGCAATCCCTCGCCACCACCGCCCCACCGTGTTGTCGCTCGCCTCGCCGGCTGGCCAGAAAGAGTAAACGCCGCCGCGCGAGGCCTCCCGGCAAGTCCTCTCCCCCTTCCCCTCCTCTCTTTCTCCTCAAGGCAGCAACGGCGCGGTGTCCCCGCCCTGCCGTCTTCCCGTCTCAACCATCGTTCGCCGCCGACGCCAGCCCACCGTCCTCTTCCATCCCCACGGCTTCGGCGATGCCGCCGCCAGCCGAAGTTCACCGCCCACGGCCATCCCTCTAAACCCCGAGGAACCCCCTCTCTTCTCCTCCCCCAACCCCCCTCCTACCCTGACCCCAACTCCAAAACCTAACCCGTATGCTCCCTGCCGGAGTTGGGGGGGGGGGGGGGGGGGTCACCGGCGCCGGAAAATAAAATTCCGAACCCCACAAAAACGCAGATCGTTGATCGAGTCAACCTTTTTATCAGTCCGCTCAGCTGAATTGTCTCGTCGCCCGGGGAGGAATTAGTTCATCGGTGTCACCGGGGTCAGAATATACTAATCTTGTTTAATTCCTGATGTCATCTTAATTGCTTAAACAGTTTACCCATCGATTTCATCGGAGGTCATCAGGGTCGGCTGACCCCGATGGTTCTACTATAGCTCCGTCCCTGTTATTGTCTGTTGCACTGCCCTCCCTGCGGACAACGCCTCCGCCGACTGCTGTCGCGTGATAATACTGTGCCGTTTTGGTTTGATACCAAAATGTGTTGTACCATTTTTTTTATTTAAAATAGTAAATGTGATGGTTTGATCTGAGGTTAAATTTTTAGTAATGCACGTGCTCGATTTGGTACAATTACAGAACATTCTTCACTATAATTTAAAATTTGGCTCTCAATTAGCTTAAATCCAAACACATTTATTTACAACTCTGCCATACTAAAATATTGGTAGTGCTGAAACATACCTAGATTTTAGGCCTATCAATATTTTGATTTGATAGGGTACTGAACCAAACAAACCCATTGATCCACGGGGGGAAAGACCCCACCTGAATTAGATTAAAAGAAATATAAGAACTGTACAAGTTTTTTTTTTGAGAGAGAGATTGGTCGTAGCAGCATTTTCCGATAATAAAACGCAACGGGTGTGTTCACTCATTTGTTCGTGCGCCAATTAGTTCGCTGAATATGGAACTTTTGGACCAAATGTACGGCCCATATACAGAGATGGGCTTCTCTCTGTCCTTTGCACTGAAGCCCACACGTGCTATATTGTTGAATAAATTGATGATGAAATTTTTATAGCAAATGATAGTTTATAATGAAGTTTGTTCGGGTAAAAAAAAAAAATCTTTCTAACTCAGTCACCGCTGGAGACGATGAACTGTTGCAAAAATCATCCTGAGAGTAGTTAGTTCTCACTAGTTCTCTCCACTGATGCTGTGTGTATTAGTTGCTGTCGATCCACTTGATATATGCTGCAATTAATACGCCAATGCTAACATGCGATACACTGATTCATCGCATGTGTGTGAAATTAGCTCAAGCATGTTACTATACTGTACCATGCTACTGATTAAGCTGAATACCCTGTACGTCACTCTACTAGCTTCTGAAAAAAGAAAAGACAACTATTGCAGCTCTCCCTACCGAACGGCGTACGTCGTCGCCTAGCTTGTGATCATCAATCAATCAAATGCATTATGTGTTTATGCATGACGCGAAGAAGCATGTGAAGAAGAATTGAGAGCCCAATCGGTTGTACAAAATTTGTAGAGCTGAAGCAAAAATTAAAATTTGAATTTTTATTGATTTTAAACTATTTTTAACGTAATTTCTTTTTAACAATAGTTTTTTAGGCATTATGAATAGATATATAACAAAATTACCTATAAATTAATTTTTATTCTCTAATAAACCATTTTGGCTTATTAGGAAATAAGGGCAATCGACGAGGCTCCTGAATAATGGCGATCGAGTTGTCTGCTAGCTTCAATATATCTGACATTTTTCAAAACGCACACGTCGTGACTCACGGGGGAGATATTCAGAATCCCACTTTGCAGTTTGCACAGCATCTCTCCATCTTTTAGGCCATCAGAGATTTGATATGTACGTAGAGGACCACCACCCCAATAATCTCAGTGTGCCTCCTGCTCTCCTTTGAGATGACATATGATTTAAACAAAGCAGAGATCAATATTAGGCGAGTTAAAAGGTGGTTAGTGGCTCGTTCCATGTGTCCAGTTAGCAAGCTGATTAAGGAGTAGATGGCTACTAGCTAAAGCTAGCTAATGTGTTCCATAAACAAGACGGGGTTGTTACTTGTTAGTGATCTAACAACCATTTTGAAGACATTAGTCCATGCCCCTGCTGCCTGCCTAATGATCTATCTCTCATTAATTATTATTCTGTGCAGACTGATCAGAGATGTTGACACTTGATTATCCTTGCTAGGAACGTTCGTTCCTGCATGTAGGGTGTTGGATATGGATACTTTGGATGGATCTTAATTACATACCATTCATGCCTGTCACAAGCTAATTGATTGCTATTACTAGCTACTAATTCTGATGAATCTGCTTGCAGAGAGCATGGCAGAGACAGGTGGATGAACAAGCAAGGGTGTCACTCATGAATCATCGATCCATGGATAGCTTCCATGATCCCCATCTCCTTGAGCTCCCTATCTTGCTGACACTACAACGAGGCCTGGATCTATGATGATGATGAAGCTTATTAGCCTTTGGACTTTGCAGTTGACGCTTCTGACGCGTACACATACATGGCTCATAAGATCGATAATTATAAGAACAAATGGTCAATCATTGCCAATTAGCCTTGCTTGGTCATGAAGTTAAACGGAGCATTGCTGATCAAGGTATCTCTCATATCCTGCATGTGGCCAAAGTACTGCAGTGTCCTACAGTATGTGCAGTCAAACCATCTGAATATGTACATGGCAATTGCTCTAGCTTAATTAATAGGTGTTCGTAGCAAGTGAAATAAAAATGATTTTACAGATATAATTCACACTACGATAATATATATTTTTTTCAGATGGACAATAGTAGTACAACCTATCGAAATAAATTATGAATAATATAAAATTGCTATAAACAACTATCCGCGTGAATTATTCCATAATGGAGCTGTACACCCATCACATAGAGTTTATGTGTTTCTTCTGTTTTACATTATAAAACACTTTAACTTTTTTAGTTGAACTTTTTTTAAGTTTTGATCAAATTTATTAAAAACATAACCATATTTAGTCATGCTATTAAAATATATATTTAATATTAAATTTAATGAAAATTATTTGGTGTTGTAGGAATTGCTACATTTTTTATAAACTTTGTTACACTTAAGTTTGACTTGGAAAAAAAATCAAAATATCCTATATGAGATAGAGCTGTTGCGAGAATTGATTCCGACACGTTTTTTGTTACTTAACCCATGGTACTAGAGATGCAGGGGGAGATAGATAAGGCGACCGAGCTGGCGTCTTATTGCAAGGGATCAACATGCATGTCTAAGGTGACGATGGATTGACTATATTGAGAGTGACCAATATTAATTATTAACATTGTGCAAGGGATAATTATAAGACGATCGATGTTCATCAAGGCCATGACAGAGATGTCCATCTTACTTGCAAGCTTCTACCTTACAATTGTTCTGCAAACAGCACACTGCTGCTATAGCTGTTCAGTGATGTCTCAGATGATGCTTCAATTGTTGTCTACTGCTGCTGCTGCTGTTCAGTGATGTTGTCCTTGGTTGATCAAGTGCTCAATTGGATATATAATCTGATCCGAGATGGTTGACGCGTGAGGAGAGGCTCCATCGGTTGCCATGATCGAGACATTCATATGGATGGATAAGGAGAGGTTAAGAGGTTCACAATCTGAACCCCAAATTTATGTAAGCAATATCCTTGCATGACAAGGACTGGCCGAAACGAGATCGAGTTATCACAAGCGATAAACCTAGCTAGTACTACCTCCATCCCAATTTAAATACAGTCGTGGATTTACGTGTTGAACGTTTGACCGTCCGTCTTATTTAAAAAATTTATATTTTTTTTAAAAATAAGTTACACATAAAGTATTTCATGTTTTATCATCAAATAATAATAAAAAATACTAATTATAAAAAATACACATAAAGACAGACGATCAAATGTTGGACACCGAAATTTATAACTGCACTTAAAATGGGTCGTAGGAAGTAATAGTTTAGTATAACCTTGGGCATAAACATTTTTAACATTTAAAACAAGATTTAACCAATCACAAACTTTAACCATGAATATAGTTTCCATATGGTTAGTTTAAAAACAAAAGAAATGATATACGAGGATTTGTCTTGAAAAGAATATACAAGGATAATATTCTAAGCTTATATTTTTTAATTTATTTCTAATATAAATAAAATTGATAGTCAAAGTTTTGAATTTTGTCGTAAATCAAATATGTGAGACAGTCGACAACTTATATTGTGGTAGTACCAGTTAAAACAATTGCAGAGTCTTTTTCTATATATATTTAAATACCGTTGATTATTAGTTATTGCTTTGCTATCAACACAATAAATTGTGGAGCATCATAAATTATATTGCCCACGGTTAATGATCACTTTCGCAGCATATCCCCGATTGTTAAAGATCACACTTTAGGAGCACAACTCCATCACGCTCCCATTAACATTCATACCATGGGTGAAATACTCCCATTGGTACAGTGTACATGCAGATTACACGCAAAACGATAATATCAACTTGATAATTGTTCATCCATTCCCAGTTTGTTTGCTCTCTTATCATCTAAATCCAGGGTAAAAAATTATCTTTACAAAAGCTTGTGCTTTTGGGGATTTTTTTGGCGGCTGATGGAACCTCCACGATTACCACACAAGTCAACAATTTCTCCCAACAGATTGATCATTCTAATGTATGCCGTCTTTCGTACGTGATGTTGTTGGCCAACTCTGCCTTATTATCTGTCAGCAAATTAATTAATTCATTAATTACCTGCTCTTTTATTCTCTTCTCATCACCTTTTATTTTTTAGTGTCACATCAACCACTGTCTAGCTAGCCACTACTATACATCAAGCAGCTATTGCTCTGTCCCAAATGGTTACCTCAGTTTTCTTCGGAAGAGTATAATTGAATATGCACCATCCACAAATAATAACACCCTCAAACCATGCCACGCTTGAAATAATGTTAGATATATGATAAATCCACTTTTAATCCTTCAATTATGATTGTGGTCCGATCTGTATTCTTTAACTATATAAAACCGATTATTATTGTTTTTAATTTTTAAAACCGTTCACATTTTATCCATCAGCTAAAAAAAGGAAGTTTTTTTTTATGATGGCACTATATGTAGGAATTGAACCCTGCAGTGCTAGGACACAATCACACCATCTGGCTATTATCTTGCCGCAGGCTAACTTCTGGTTAGCTCGAATAGTTAATGGAGGATTAGAAAGGCGAAGTGATGAGAAGAATCATGAATGGCAACATCATCCACTAACTCCTGACACGGAACGGAGATCAGGTGATGATGATGATGATGGTCACTGCCCACTACTAGCTACTCCTACCACCAAATGAATTCATCATTGAACCACTAATAATTCAGAGCCGGATTGTTAATTTGGGAGGTGTTGGTTTGAACATTCTCCATGAATCCTGCCATTTTTGCTGCTCAAGTAGAAGTAAACTGATAACATTTCAATTTTTGGTTGTGTTGAAGTGGAGATGACTTGGTTGTCAAAATCCTGATTTTTTGAGAAGTGGTGAGTACATTGAATTCTTTAGACCCCCGCGTTGTCCTCTCCCGGCCGCTCTCCCGGCTGACCACTCAAGTTTTCGGTGGCGTGCTCCAGTGACAACAAGGGGAGGGGGTGGTGGCGAGGGCTAGGGTTCGCCCCCCTGCTCCCTGCACCAGAGGATCTCAGCGCGAGGATGACGGCTCGACAGACGGTGCGAGGTGGGGGCAGCATATTCGATCCTCCCGGATTTGGTTGGAGTAGCCCGCGCAGCGGCAGTGGGAAACCGTCGCAGCCGGTGGTAGGGGGTTGCGTGGCGACGACAACGGGAGATGGGAGGCCTGGAGTTTCGGCCGGTGGAGGAGAAGCACACACGGTGCCGCTGAAGAAGGAAAGGCGCGCACAGCACGACTATGGGAGGAGGCGCGGTGCGGGACAAGCACGGCATGGCCGGTGGAGGGAGCCGCACATGGCGCGACCGATAGAGGATGAGGAGGCCGATGAATTTGGCGGTAATAGGTGATCCCTTTGCGTCGATGGCAAGAGGCAGTTGGCGGCGGCTAGCTGCACCATCGACGAGGGAGTTGGCGAGCTACAAGGTGCGGCGGAGGTTTAAGTTGGCAGAGGTTGTGCAGGTGGCAAAGCTCTATGGTGGCGGTGTGAGTCGTTCAAAAAGAAATTCTGATTTGGATGCCGATCTCTAGCACCGTATATGCTTTGCTTTGGCTTCCATGATGACACAACCTGAACTTTTGGATATATCCATCCTAGGCACACTTCCTCATCAGACATAAGCAACAATTTTGTAAAAGAAAATAGAAAAAATATATTAGACCCTATAAACTACGTAGAAAGTTAATTGTCAAAAAAATTGTGCAAAAATGTTTGAATTTCAACCTCAAACTTAAACTGGAGCTTTTAATGTACTTTATAGTTTTTTTTCCTTGACATCAACACCTCCCCAATTGTAGCATCCATGTCAACCTCCCTAAATTCGTGAACAATTTCATTCTAAATATATTGACAATTAGACAAGTACAGTATATAGTTCAACAACTATTTAGGTTTATCCACATTTAATAATTTTATAAGAGTATAAAAGTAGAGGGTACAATGCTTAACCGGTTTCTAATGGAGTATTTCCTTAATCCATTAGAACAATATTTTTTGGCCATACATACTTCACCTTTTTAAGGGCTTGATGTCCAAACTTAATATTTTTTTATCTTCAAATGGGACTGTGTTAGAATTGCCTAGTTAGGAGACAACATAATTTTTCTAAGTCCCAATTGTGAAGACAATCCCCTGGCTCTCATGGCTTCAACTTGAGACATGGAGCAAAAACCCATGGAACTCGGGAGTCTCCCTTGTGAAATGGGCAAGAGATATAAAAGGGCAAAGGCCTTGCCTAGAGCCTAACTACCTCTTATGCTCCCAAGGATAAACAAAAATAAATATAATAAATCTCTTCAGATACTACATAGAGCCGAAAGGAAAATGAAAGGAATGGAAAGAGAAAGAAAAGCTGTCCTTTCTGCTTTCTCTTGTGGAGAAAATGGACGTTGGATTAGTGAAAACTGAAAAGTATTATTGCACTAACCCACTTAGGTTGACTTTATAGTTCTTCTATTAAGTGGAACCATCTATCGATAGCAAATATGGTTAAATTATAAAATAGAGGTGTCTATATGGTTAAATACCTTTAACAAATTTACCATTTTACATTCTTTAAGAAAACTATAATTAATAAATAGAAAGCTATACTTGTCGCAAAAGTCCTAACTTTAATTTTAATGATTAGATAGTTCAGAATTAACAATTACACAGATATACATGTCCTGTCGTTTTGATTAGTTTTTACGATCTAATAATTTCAAAATTTGGAACTAATAGTGGCGAGCTATATTTGTTTAGCTGCCTCAGTTTAGTTCTTTTTCTTGTTTTTAATTCTTAAATCCAAAATAACAATTACCGTGCACTATCTGACCTATATTTTTTGTTTTTATATATGTATCGTCATAATTCAGTCTTTTTTTCCCAGTTGATTTAAGAATTTTTTAAAGGTCTAATTTATATTGCTAGATGATAGATGGACAAATGTAGATTTTTTTAAGAGTTAATGATAGATAGCAGACGTGCTACTATTCTCTTCGCCCAAAATATAAGCATTTGTACGAATTATTTTTTATATAAAATAAGTGTCTCTGATACACTGATTCAATCCACATATTTAACTAATTAGGTTCGAACAGGAGTAGTTTAAAATTTAACCACTAATATGATTGAAAGAAAATAACTTTTTCTTAGTATTTACTACCTCCATCCAGCATAATTGCACTCCTAGAATATTAGAGACAGATTAGCAACACACAAATGATTACAGCAACCCTGTTTAATGACCACATTATACGCATACATTTCATGCTTAAACTTGATTAAAAAGAAGATTAGAAGATGGAGTTATAGAGGCAATATATTTTATCTAATCAATTTATCGGGTCTGACATCTCGTTAAAAACACAATCCTTTTTATGATAAAATTTGAATTATAAAAATATAATTATTTTAGAACGAATATAGTACTAAACATTTAAGTCCCCATTGGTTTACTTCAATTGGGAGTAGATTTTGAGATGCACGTGGAACGAAAAATTTACAACACATAATTAACGAAGTATTAACTATTATAAAGATTTATACTTCAGTTCCAGAAAAAAAAACTATAGTTTTGCACTGTTTATATCTAACGTTTGTCAGTCCGTCTTATTTTTTAAAAATATGATTAGTATTTTTATTATTATTAGATGATAAAACAAAAGAAAACTTTATATGCGTCGAATTATTTTTAAATTTTTTATAACTTTTTAATAAGATAGTCAGATAAACATTGAACACGGAAATATACAACCGCACTTAAAATGGACGGAGGTAGTATTTGATTTTAAAAGAAGCTTTTATATAAGAGAAGGTACAATAGCAGACTATAAGCCAGCTACAAACATATTTTAAAGAGATAAATAAGAAGAGAGAAGAGCAGCGGGCTATAGATTTATAGTCAGCTGTAGTAACGACTCCAAGACATAGTATGTGTATGATAGGTGGGACCAGATATTAATAATATAGTACATAACATTATATAAATAAATTATTAAATTAGCTATAAATAAATTGGAACTAACAGTTGACTATACATTAAACTTGCTCTAAAAACATCTAGCGAGCAGAGACGCTTATCTATGCGCGCGCTAATTGGTGGTGGACTCACCCGCGACACAAGTCAAGCCCGAAGAAGAGTGTGAACGCAAAATAATAAAAAAACTCACGTATTTCGAAAACAGTGGGCCCCACCGACTCCCCCCGCGCGGCCGCGCCTATATAAAGGCGCGCGCCATTAAAACGCTTCTCCCACTTCTCCCTCCGAATTTAACGCGGAGCGAAGCACAGAGCAGAGCACGCCGGCCATGGCGCGCGCCTCGAGCTCCTCCTCGTCTCCGGCGTCGCCGCCGCGCCTCTTCCTCCGCCTCCTCCTCCTCCTGCTGGTGGCGGCGGTGGCGGCGACGCTGCTCCCCGGGGCGGCGGCGCTCGGCAACTTCACGGCGGAGTCCCGCGGCGCGCGGTGGCGGTCTCGCCGCGCGCGGCGCCGAGCCTTCGAGAACGGCCTCGGCCGCACGCCGCAGATGGGGTACCGTCTCTCTCTCTCTCTCTTTATTTTTCTCATTCGCAACTCGTGACCGGTTATATACTGTATAAATTTTGGTACATTTTTCTTTTTTGTGTTACCAAATTTTTGGCAGACTTTTAGATATGTTTAGTTTGAAACGTTCCGAAATTTGGTGATGGTGTTTATGTGAGATGGAACTCTCAGAGCTTCTGAATTTCGGTAGAGTAATAGATGGTAAGAACACGTTTAGTGAACAGCAAGCAACCGATTACCACAATGGAAAAAAAAAGAAACAGTAATCGCGTCATCTTCTAGTCGGATTTTTTTGGGGGAGGAAACGGACATGTCTCTAGCTTGCAGTGGAAGCGAAAGCTTCTTCTGCTCTTCTCTGCAGTTTCTGAACTCTGAAACTCTGAACTTTAAGCTGCTTTTGTTTGTTCCTTTCTTCGATGCTTTCCTGCACGGCAAAAAAACTGACATCACACGCATGTGGCTACGCTTCCGTTTTCCATTTTTTTTATCCTTTGTTTTTGTGCTCAATTTTGCGTTTGTTTATCGTGTTCGGCGATAGATTTTCTCTCTGTTTTTTTTTATTCTGTCGATTTGAGACGTCAGAAGAGTAGCTCGCGCGCACGCGGACGCGGTGGGTGCATTTCTTTTTCTCCGTTTGTCCAAAAGATTTCTGTTCTTTTCTGCATGGGAAAGAAGAAAGAAAAACTGGTGCTACTGTACAATGGACTATTGCCATGTTGGAGACCAATGTTGCTTTCTGTACGAGCAAATGTTTCGTCAGGTACAGGGCACTGTGTGAATTTTTTTTCACCCGGAAAAGTGGAAAACTTTCCTGAATTCAATGGAAAGCTTAAGAGTTCAGTAATTTTTTTTTTTGTACATTTGGGTTCTGTCAGACTGTATAAAAGAAAAATTCAGACAATCCTGTTCTCTGTCAGGCTGCAAGAACATCCACAAGGTTAACCATCATCAGATTATCACTTTGAGAAAAATTGTAGTAAGGTTTAGACTCCACTGCATAAAAAATCTTCAGACAAGGGACAACCGAGGGGATGCGACCATGTCCACCAAAAACGGGCAGAAAAATTTCCTGCTTTTCATTTGGCTTTTGCTTCTTTTGACGGGCATATCTATGCTCTTTTCTTTTCTTTTCTTTTGCTTGTCCCTTTTAGCCTCTTTTCTTGTGCTGACATATTCAACTATGCAGCCTCTATTCAGTTCTGTCACAATTGAACTGTTTTTACCGTACATGTACTTCCGTTTCATTGTTCTTTACGCATCAGACAGAATTTCCACACTTTCTTTTACCACATACTCCCTCCGTCCTACTTCGTCCTCGTCCAAATTCGTATTATTATGATATGTCATATCCTCTAACATATTAGAGAGTACTTTCTATGTTACAAAATATCAAAGTATTTTTATATTATTTAGCAAATATTGAAATTGACCAAAAAGGACTTTGATGCCCTTCATTAAGCGAGGGATGATTAGGGATGTGAGGACATTTTAGTAGAAAGAATTTTGAATGGGAGATAATCCATACAGCAAGTAGTACTCTAAATTGTGCTAGAAATGCTTATATTTTTAAACGGAAGGAGTAGTTTAGAGTTCAGACTTCATACTGGGTATGTCGGTGGTGTAAACAATACTGCTAGTCTTCAGATCCACGTGTGTAGGCATTAGCAGACAGTGGTACAAATGCATCAATGGTCGTGGTTTTGTCAAGTAATAAATTAATTAACAACAATAAATTAATTAACAACTGTTGTGCGACTGACGTTGTCTGTGTGTGTCTGATGGTGTTAGGTGGAATAGCTGGAACCACTTCTACTGCGGGATCAACGAGCAGATCATCAGGGAAACAGGTACACTTGCTCCTGCCACTAGTGCTCTCTTCTCAACTCAACTCTTTTCTGCAATCCATGGCGTCACACTTTGATCTCTCCAGTACGCCACGTACCGTGTTTTGGTATTTTTCTCTTTACACATTGCATTGGTTCCCAATGGACACGGATCCGCAGTATTGCTGTTGCTGACATGTATGCCTAGTCACATATATCAATGACATCTGCAGCAGGTGTAATACTGCAGACAATCCCCGTCGGTTTCCAATGTGCAACCTTGTCAGAAATCTTTCCAATGAAGCTTAGATTATTTTTTCTTGGAGATGACTTAATACGTTGATTTAGTAGTTTTTTTAGAAGTTTTTTAGATGGAAAGACACTGTTTTTGAAGTTCTTTTTTTTTTCAGAAGTTTAGTAGTTCTAAACTATGCACTAATTTGGAACATCTTGGAAGCACAACATATAGTGGTGGGGTTCGGCGTAGTGTGGTGGGTGTGGTGTGTTTGGATGCATCAACGTCAGCAACAGCAGGCTACAAAAAACATTCAGAGAAAAAAAAAAGGTTGCCGTCGGTGATGCGACTTATCTGAAATTCCCCACGTACTTTTGTCATACCCTGCATCAAAACTTCCAAGAAATAAAAAAAAAGGGACCATTCATCACAGGCTATAATTAGAGCAAGTTAACAAATGACACATCATTTGCTACTAATCTAGTAGCCAACCTATACAATAGTTAGATACAGATGTATACTAACACCTTATAAGGCTTATTAGAGCTTGTATTGTAACTGGTTACTGATCTGTAGCCCGTCTTTTTCCACTCTCGTCTCTTTTCTCCAATAACTCAGCTTAAATCTTGGTAACTCCGATAGCCATCACTTCATTATACTTGCTCTTACAAGTTGGTAGTGCAATAAGAGTTGGATGAAAGTAAACAGCCATGAATTGGGACGGTGAGATCTCGAGTCGCCCGAGAGACAACAATGCATCTGTTTGGAATAGCTGCAAGCTGTACGGCCGCACGGCGAGACCCTTGTCGGCCGGCACGGATTACTACAGCTAGGATTAACTTCAGGGATGAGCTTGAGCTTGCAGATTTACAGCTTGTAAGCAGCAGGGTTTGTACTAGCAATGCAAAGGACAGCGACCAGATTGGCTGCACCTGCACACTGCACACACACTGCCATGCTCTCTATCTCTCCTGACCAAATCTTTATTCTTTGGGCACCAGACGAATCAGATCTGGTTCAGAGATGCCCTGCAACTTGCCTGGACGACTGAATTTTTAGTCGGCAATGTTCAGTAATCAGTGCACAGCTTGCTTGCTTGGCAGATTTGTTTGTTGCTCCAGCATGCTAGGATTGCTTAAGAGTTTCAGGCAGAGCAGCTTCATGTGCTAGTGCAGTGTGATTAGGAGCTTTTTGCAGATTGCAGTAGATAGCACCCTCCCTTGGTTATCCAATCAGTGGCTTTTTAGTGGATGGAAAGAGCAAAAGATTCCATGCATGGAGTAGATAGCTTTTGTTTTGTTTTGTTTAGAGAAGCAAGACCACATGTGTTGCAAAACATTGTGGCAGAAATATGGAAATGAAAGGGAGAGTGAGAGGGTCCATGCTGAATAAGACCCTTTGGCCAGAATGTTCATAGGAGCTTTAATTACCATGTTGATAACGGATGATGAGGCCCCATAACCAAGCAATGCTGATCTCCAGAATGGGTGAAGACATTTTCACTGATTCTGATCTGCACAACTGGATTATGTTGAATTAAATCATTCATGTCGACAGCTTGTGGAGGGCAGATCTCTGAACAAATCTAGAGTAAATGTCTTAGATCAGATTTTTGTGACTGAGTACACATTAATCATCTCATCAGTCATCCAGTCAATCTTGGTGGTCCAAACAAAATCAATTGACAATATTGTCACCACAGTCTAGTACTACTACAAGTATGTGGTTGGTAATAGATGAAAGGAAGTCCATGGAAATGGGGCCCTACAAGCTTGGGGTCAGCCA
Organism: Oryza meridionalis; assembly: GCA_000338895.3. Classification (NCBI taxonomy): domain Eukaryota; kingdom Viridiplantae; phylum Streptophyta; class Magnoliopsida; order Poales; family Poaceae; genus Oryza; species Oryza meridionalis. Next base: position 19,549,243 of record CM002533.2, read on the forward strand.
TGGATTGGTACTGCCTAACTACCAAACACTAAATAAGAGAATGGCAGCTGCAGCCTGCAGGCAGGCATGAAACCTGCTCCACTTGGACTCACTCCATTTACATGTAACCATAGTTAGTACTAGAACCACTGAGTTCTCTAGCTACTTGTATAGTTGTATGTTCCAGCTTCCTAGTAGGTGGTTATGGACAAACACCCGTGATGATCTTAGTGTCTTATCAGAATAATCATGGTACTGATTTGGTCTGGTGTCAAATTTCTGTTACAAACATTGTTCTTTAATATTGTCAATATTATGCACAAAGTGTGTTTTTTTTTTTGGCTGGGCCGGCCAAAGGAAGAGGCTGACCAAATATTATTAAGATTTGAAGGAGAATTTGCAAAGTTACAAGCATCGACAGGGAAGCCTGTCGAACCAGATGCCTATTGAGATTTTTTCTACTACAGATTTAATAGAAGCTGTTTTTAATAATGTTGTGAGCAACTGAGAGTTAAGGCTGATGTAATTGTGTTCCTTTCTTCAGCTGATGCATTGGTCAACACTGGTCTGGCGAAATTGGGGTACCAGTATGTGAATATAGGTATGGGTTGTTATCTGATAAAAACTATGAACAGTATTTCATGTACATTAGAGTATGGGCACAAACATTGGTGATATATTAGCAAAAGTTAATTCAATTATTTTGTGATAGAACAGCTAGTAACTCATGCCTGTAATGTTTTCCATCTCTTCTTTCAGATGATTGCTGGGCAGAATATAGTAGGGATTCCCAGGTAAGGAGACAAAAATATTCTCCATAAAGCAATGCTATCCACCGCCATAATTTTCAGCGCATTTTTAGGATACAAATTTGAGAACCTTGTCTAGTTTGTTGATGAGCCTGAGAAATTTTAGACAGGAAACAATCATTAACAATTATAATACACATTAATAAGAAAACGTTTGTACTTACTATCAGTTTAATGTGTCATAACTAGAAATTTTACATGTGAAAAATTCTGCATGGGGGAGAATGAGCAATTTTAAAAGATCAATGCTTTAAAATTGTGTAGACCAAGCTATTGCTGTCAGTTTTGACAAGTTGTACTGCTCTTTTTTTCACTTCTCAGGGTAACTTTGTGCCAAATAGGCAGACATTCCCCTCTGGTATCAAGGCACTGGCAGATTATGTGCATGCAAAAGGGCTGAAGCTTGGCATCTACAGTGATGCCGGGTATGCTAGCTTTCAGATTTATCATAATGAGAAACTACTTTGTACTCATCCAGAAGTAACTTATGTCATCATTAGCCTAGATGAACTAAGAATTTTATCGAATATAAACTATCAACAAATCTGAAACTAATAGCAAGACTGTATTTCAGGTCACAAACATGCAGTAACAAAATGCCAGGATCACTTGATCATGAAGAGCAAGATGTCAAGACCTTCGCGTCTTGGGTAAACCTCGACTCTTTTACCTGTCTGTTATACCCAATCAACATTAAATACTGAAACTATGATTCTGGTGTTCTTAATTCTTGACCTCTATGTTCCAGGGAGTTGATTATCTGAAGTATGACAACTGCAATGATGCTGGCAGGAGTGTCATGGAAAGGTAAGGAGACAAAACATCTCAAACTGTGAGCTTTATGCATCAGATTGCTGATGAGCAAATGTTTTCATGTTTAATGCAGATACACTAGAATGAGCAATGCCATGAAGACCTATGGAAAGAATATCTTTTTCTCACTCTGTGAATGGTGAGTTTATTCTCTGTAACATTTTGGGCAAGGTCGAAGGAACATGAAGCATTCTTGATTCACTCCACTGTGTGTTTTTTCTGTATAGGGGGAAAGAAAATCCTGCTACATGGGCAGGCCGCATGGGTAACAGCTGGAGAACAACTGGCGACATCGCTGACAACTGGGGCAGGTTCTACTCATCCTCTCTTTAACCCTGTTTACATAGTTCTTGAGTTTTTCAGTACTGATCGTAATTGCCCTGTTATTTCAGTATGACATCTCGTGCAGACGAAAATGACCAATGGGCTGCCTATGCTGGACCTGGTGGATGGAATGGTAAGAACTTGAGATGTATCTGTTCCTAGGTTGCTTAACCATTTGAGAGCTTCAGACTGATCAATAGATGTTGCTGCTCTGCAATATCAGATCCTGACATGCTTGAAGTGGGAAATGGTGGGATGTCTGAAGCTGAGTACCGGTCACACTTCAGTATCTGGGCACTAGCAAAGGTACCATAGCATGTTCTATGTACTAATAATTTTGCTGCAATGTTAAACTTCTTGGCATTTACTAACTGCAAGCTTTGCTTGAATTGTTCAGGCTCCTCTTTTGATCGGATGCGATGTGCGCTTAATGAGCCAGCAGACGAAGAACATACTCAGCAACTCGGAGGTGATCGCTGTCAACCAAGGCAAGCCTTCTCTTTCACATGCTTAGATTTAGCCATACCTCTTGGATATTTCACCATACTCATAATGTAACTCTCTAAACAGATAGTCTAGGTGTCCAAGGGAAGAAAGTTCAATCTGACAACGGATTGGAGGTATCCCTTCAATGGCTTCCAAATTTGCAGTTTCATTGTCCTTGGCATGATCATGACTAACTCTGAAGCTGGCAATACTTTGTGTAAATTTGTCGGTAGGTTTGGGCAGGGCCACTCAGCAACAACAGGAAGGCTGTGGTGCTCTGGAACAGGCAGTCATACCAGGCAACCATCACTGCGCATTGGTCGAACATCGGGCTCGCTGGATCGGTCGCGGTCACTGCTCGTGATCTATGGGCGGTAAAGCCTTTGCTTTCTTCAGAGCTCAAAGTAGAACATCTTCTCTGCAGAATTCAGAGTTCATAACAATTCCTGTCAATTGTGCAGCACTCTTCGTTCGCGGCTCAGGGACAGATATCAGCATCGGTAGCGCCTCATGACTGCAAGATGTATGTCTTGACACCAAACTAGTCAGCAAAGAAAAGCAGCGCAGATTAGTACGTGTCCGGCGAATACAGCTAAATTGATCAGGATTCAGGAAGAAGGTTTGCAATTTGCAAAGATTGGTAGAGCTGGAAATGGGATGCCATTTGGTTATGTATGTAGAAATAAGCTGTAAGCCTGTAAGCGTATATGTAATCAGCCGTCAAATGCTGGCGAGTGTATTTCTGAAGTTTGCAACGAAAGTTGCAGCAATAAAAATATAAAAAGAAGGCTTTCCTGCCACTATATAAGATTATGAACATATGAACTTTTTGCATCGCCTGGAGACCTGATTATACGGCTAAACACTTGAGACACGGCAACTGCAAGATATCAAAATGAGATATAGGGAGTGAATTCTAATCGGGATATCCTCTCGTATATCTTTTTTCTTTCAAATTTGATACAGATAGTTGTGATCTTTTTTTAAAAAAAAAAATTGGCAATGTAGATTATAGTGATATTAATTAGCACACTAAAAATCAAATTCGAGTATTCGACCTACACATCAAGAAAAAAAAAGAAAAATTCAGATATGAACGGTATAATACTATTCATACAATAAATTTGTCTTTTTTATATCTCGACATGTAAGTTGAGTTTGGGCATAAGATTTTATGGAGTTGTATAGATATGTTATATGAGCGTTGTCAAATTTTTCATAACCATTTGGATTATTTTTAAGCAAACGAGGGGACATGGGATCAAAATAGTTTCCCATGAGACATAAGGCAAAACTATTTTTTTTTATCAAAACACTATCAATAGAGGATTGGGTTTGCACCAGCCAATTCACCTGCATCTCTTGTCTAAAACATCCCCCCTCTCCCTCCTGCATCTGCATGGTTATTACCCCTCCATCCATTTTCTTTTTCACCAAGACCATGTAGCAATTAGTTTATACACCATGTGATAAAACTAATGAACATGTAACCAATAAGTACTAAAATAACTTATTGAATTTAAATCAACAATTTAATTTAGCACATGGTGACTATAAATAGGACTTAGACCCTGTTTAGATGGGACTTAGTCCCTATCACATCGGATGTTTGGACAATAATTATAAATATTAAACGTAGACTATTAATAAAACCCATCCATAATCTTGGACTAATTCGCGAGACGAATCTATTGAGCCTAATTAATCCATGATTAGCCTATGTGATGCTACAGTAAACATTCTCTAATTATAGATTAATTAGGCTTAAAAAATTTATCTCGCAAATTAGCTTTCATTTATGTAATTAGTTTTGTAGGTAGTATATATTTGATACTCTAAATTGGTGTCTAAACACAAAGACTAAAGTTAAGTCACTGGATCCAAACATCACCTTAGACTTTTCAAAAAACCAAAGAATAAAATATGTCTTAGACTTTTGGATGAAGGGAGCATATCGGTTAATTGGATCCATGCCATTATAAATTTATCTGTTTTGAGATATGCTATTACTATTCACCAAAATTGAAACCATGCCATTGCAATTTAACATATATTTGAATGTACATTGCAATTTAACATATATGTGAAATGTATCGCTACTTACCAAATTGGAATCATGTATTACACAACGATTATTATACTGTAATTACATATCTCAATTTTTAGCAGAAAATCTGTCGACAAATATATGATAAAATTCTTATATTTGGGACAGAGATAGCAGTTAAATTTCCCCTCTTTTCCACCCTCTCATCTGTTAGGGTTAGGGTTTTGAGAGAGAGAGAGAGAGAGAGAGAGAGAGAGAGAGAGAGAGAGTGTTCAGGGCGATCGACGGCGCGGGCGCGCGAAGCAGATGGAGATCGAGGCGCAGGCGGCGAGGTGTTCCGTCCGGAAGAAGAAGAAGAAGCGCGCCAAGGCCAAGCCGATGCCCGACAAGGGTTTGAAGAAGAGGAAGGGGAAGGAATCGAAGACGACGAAGCGTAACGTCGAGGAGGCGAAGGACGAGATCACGGCGGCGCCGGCGCCGGCGACGGTGACGATGGAGCTGGATCTCATCGAGCACTATCTGGTGGGCGAGGAGGCCCGCTACATGACCGGCGCGTTGCTATGCCCGATCCTTCACCTCAAGTACGTCCATGGCCTGCCCCTTGGTCGACACCAGGCACCTCGCTCCTTTCGAGGAGGATGTGAAATTCTCCGCCAACATCCTCAAGCAGCACCGCCTCACCAACGGCCCCGTCGAGCTCCAAATGGACCCCATCACCACCACCCATGACCACCACGACGGCGGCGACGAGCTCGTCGATAGGGGCTGGATGGAGGACGCCGGAGGAGAGGGCGAAGAGGATGCTCGAGGAGGACCAGGAGGAGCTGGAGGACGAAGCCAGATGGAAGAACAAGCTTAAGGAGGAAGCTTAATTAATTATGTGGCTTAGTAATTCATTTGCAAGTTTCTTTGTGATCCAGCTAGCCTACACACATATATCCCCTTGTAATTTGCAAAGTGAATTCATCCCTCCAAGGGATATCCCCTTATTATTTCGTACATGTCATCTAAATAGTCACAAAAAATATAAAAAAAATTAGCAACATATATTAATATGAAATATATCACTCCACAAACATGCACGTTTAAATTCAACTTCTACAAGTTGTAACAAAAATAACAAATATAGTTGCGAATGTGCGATAACTATTTTCAGTTTAATTTGTTATTTTTGTTGTAACTTATAAAAGTTGAATTTGATCTTGCATATTTATGGAGTGATATATTTTATATTAATCTATGTTGTCATTTTTTTTAAATTTTTTTGATAACTATTTAGATGACATGTAAATAACGAGGGGATGTATCATCGAGGGATGAAAATCCACATCCTATATGATAAAAATCGTTTTATTAAGTAGTGTATACTAGTTCTACTTATCATTATATTATATTATGATATGTAATCTTGCATCTTATCTTGCTACCGGTGATTCAGATATATGAAGTAAAAAACTGGATGTACCCACTCTCTGCTACAAGTCTTGCTATCTACTACTATTATTAATTTTATCGTCTTGCGTTAACATTTTTTTTTGGGTGCAAATTCAGTGCTTGCTGGGGACTTGAGAGAATGACTGATGTTTTTTTTTCTTTTTATATTTAAACCAGCATGCTATGGCCAACTGAATTGGTAGAGCTCATTGCTCAAGACATGTATTTGATTAAATTAATTACTCTTCTTCCATACTGTTCCTTGTGCTGCTTGCAGATTTATATCGAGGCTCAGTCAGTGTTCCTATGGCGATGATCGACAGTCTTTCGGCTAGCTTCACAGGATGATGGGCTAGACGATCTGGATTAAAAACCTCACTTTTAATTTTTAATTATTTGATATTAGTTCATTCCTTAATATTCATATTCATGTCTTTTTATGGCGATGATCGACAAAGTGACGCCTAGTCATTAATTTAAGCACTCGTACAGTCTTTACTGTCTTATTGCCATACTTTTAATTTCCCTCGTGTGTCGTACTCAACATTATGTACATGTGTGTTCATGCCATAACATATTTCATCCTTTTTTTTTTTGGCATGGTCCTTTAAGAGCACAAGGCTTCAGAAGGCAAGGAGACCTTGATCACACAAACACAGGTTGGCTAGCCCTTCTCCCTTTGTTTTTGCATGATGATATGTTAGCAAATCAAAGTATCCGATTGATGTTCAGATTCTACCACATTGGAAACAGAAAAAAAAAAGTTTCTCATTCTATGCTTCATTTTTACTTCCTCTGTTACATCGTATTATAAGTTGTTTTGAATTTTTTTCTCTAGTCAAACTTTGTTAAGTTTGATCAAATTTATAGAAAAATTTAGCAATATCTAAAATACGAAATTAGTTTTATTAAATCTAACATGGAATATATTTTGATAATATTGTTTGTTCTGTATTGAAAATACTACTATGTTTTCTTTGTAAACTCGGTCAAACTTAAAAGAAAAATCAAAATGACTTATAATATGAAACGGAGTGATTATTATGTTTCCTTCTTTCTTGGATTTTCGTGTTATGAATTGAAGTTGGTTGGTCAGTGTCAGGAAGATCAACGTGAGGTTTTTGTTAAAATGGTGAAGGGGTTTATTGATGTTTTCTTTTACGTACCCACTAGTTTAATTGATTTTACTCTGATTAGCTGACATGGCGTTATAAGTACAGGGTGGCACATGCTGAGGAGCCAAAGATGGCAACCGGTAAAGAAATTTCAGGATCTTTGAGGTCAGTATGGCCTTTTTGCCTCTATATGACTATATCTTCCTATTTAGGGTACCACAATTGATGTCAGGCTATACCTGGTAAATGAAAGTGAGATCTGTTTTGCATTGTCATGGGAAGAAAGTAGTGAGGTCATAAGATTAGTGCATACCCTTGTTGTCAGCGGCGGATCTTGATACTTTTTAAAGCCCGGGCAAATACATATGTGAAGAATTATATATATTGTTATCACTGAAAATTTAAGGTATTGTAATGGTGTGATCCGTCGGTGAGCCCGGGCAGCTGCTCGAGGTCACCGGACCTTAGATCCGCCACTGCTTGTTGTCCAGATGTATTGTCATAATTTCTAGGTGAAGCAGAAAAAACCAAAATGTCCTTTTATAGACATGTGGTAGCCTGCCCTCATGTGGTTTATGTTATCTATAAGGTTTCATATAACTGGTTTCTGCTCTGCTATGCATAATTCTTCTTTTAAATGCTCCCACGCTCTCATTGATCTTAAGGTCCCTTTATATATAGGGAGATTACAAACCTAGTTAATTCTAGGCATTAGTGTAATATATCAATTCTCATTCTAAAGGTAGCAATAAGGTTGATTCATTTCCTTGCAATTCACTGTTGATGTGAGGGAGTGAATTGGATAAATCCACCGGGCTGTGAGTAAATCCTCTGTAAGGGACTCCGGATATTTAATGATCGATGGAGATAAATACCCCCACGTAGATCCCCATTTTCCTGTGAGGGCCCATTGATGTACGCTTTGGTGGTGAGATCGGTACGTATACATCGCAAGTGTTCATTTCTTCACCAAGGCTTGGATGAAATTTTGGATACTCGTGGCACGCTTTTCAAATTGCTAAATGGTGCATTTCGTGCGAAAACCTTCTATATGAAAGTTACTCTAAAATGTCAGATTAATTCATTTTTCAAGTTTGTAATAATTAAAACTTAATTAATCACACATTGTTACCACCTCGTTTTGCGTGAAACACTTAATCTTTATTTTCATCTTCATCTTCAGAAGATTCAAACACCACCTGAATTTCTGCAGATGGGAAATACTAGGAGGATGAGCACAAACCAATTGCAGCGGGGAAGCTATATGGTATGCAGTTGGGTACAGTTGTATTAAGTCACCAACATGTAAAACTGCGTGACCCCAACATGAGGTTGGTAGGTTACAGTTTTGCAATAGTGGTCTGGCAATGAGCTTTATTCTCTTGATAAGAGATTCAGCTAAATCATTCTGTGTGTGAACATATGATACAGAATGTTGAACTTCTATTCCTAAAGCCATACAACAATCATTGAAGGCTTTGGAAGAAAATTCTGCAGCGTTGTCTAATCTGATTGATTTTATCTGCTGTTCAGGTTGACTTGTCCTCTGATGACTTCTACAATCAATTTTGCAAACGCATGGTCCCGTGTCGATAATAGACACACATGAGACCATCTTGTGGATACGTCTATTATGTTAAAAAGGACATTATTTGACCTCATCAATGCAACCATCATGGTTTTAAAATCCACTGTAACAGCCATGGTTAAAACCACGAATCAACCTTATTGCAAGGAAATGCATACCTTATTGCTACATTTAGAATGAGAATTGATGTATAAAGTGTTCTTAAGGCGACAAGGCAAGGCAAGGCGACCCACCCCTGCTCAATTGCCTAGGCGACGCCTTAAGCGTTTAAGGCGAGGGTAAGGCAATGCCTTACACAAAAGCACAAGAGGCATACTAGAGATATATGAGGCAAAAAGGAGAGGAAGAACATGAAGGGGCGAGGAAGATCCATTGGAGAAGAAGGGAACAGAAGGAGGGAGACATCTTTCCCCATCTTCTCTTGCCATCTTTCCCAAGTTTCCAATCTCTGCCCGCCCTATTCTCTACTCTCTTTCCATCTTTCACCCTTCCCTCTCCCTCAATTGGCGCACCCCTTCTCTATTCTCTTTTCATCTTTCACCATTCCCTCTCCCTAAATTGTCGCACATGCGATTTGCATCCTATCTTCACGCGATTTCCTTCCCAGCATGCATAATTTCCTAAGCGGTGGGGATGCTTTTAAAACCATGTATTACACTAATGCCTAGAATTAACTAGGTTTGTAATCTCCCTATATATAAAGGGACCTTAAGACCAATGAGAATATGGGCAAATTCATGATTCATTGTCTCTACTTTTAGTTTTCTAACACGTTATCAGCAGCTCTAAGATATCGAGCAAGAAAGGTGAAGAACTCACCGGTAACTCGAAGGGTAAGATGGCTCGCCGTTTGCCCATTCCTCTTAACACCGGATCTCCTCTTCCTCGCAACCTTCGTGCTCACCATCTATGTTGCTTCATGCATCAGCAGCTCAACAAGCTTCTCGGGGTCCTGTGTGCCGTTCTCGACGTGGCAGGGGCTGTGGTTTTAGCTTTGCCAGCCGTGGCTCCCGGTCTCCTCCCTCTGGCTTCGCTAGACGTGGAGGATGACGCCGCGACGACAGCGCCACTGCCCGCAGAACCACCAGAGCTGATAGCACTAACTCTAGCACCCTCGTGACTCGTCGTGTGCCTCCAGTGATGCCCGACAAACTGCACGGCGCCACAACGCATTCTGGTGGAGTCACCGTACCACTACAAGTCCTATGGATGGACGATAAGGGTGCGGCTGCAGCCCGACGGGCTTCTGCTGGAGGTGCCAGACGTGGTGATGTTGTACTGTCCTCACCACGGTTGGACGAACCATGTTCGCCGTGCCATATCACCATCACCTTCACCAGAGTACTCACCGGTGATGCCACTGTACACTCCAACACCAGCTGAACCGCCGGAGTTCTTTCTCAAAGGCACCATCGCGACGCGCCGCGGAGCCCCGCCCTTCTACATGGCAGTACGTGGCTCTAGCGGCTCCGTGCTCACCCCTCCATATCCACCATCGGCCCCTCGAGTCCCCGGCCGCCCCACCGAACCGTGGCGGCAAATGCGCACCCCGGTGTTCGCCACATCATCAAGACCGGGCATGTCTTGGCAGAGACGGGCGGCGGCAACAAATCGACAACGACGGTGGACTGTCGGCAGCGACAGTTTGAGGGAGGGGACGGGGTGGTGCTAGCTGATGGCCCCTGTGCGCCCGCGCCTCCCATCCCGGCTTCCTAGACCGGAAGCGGCGGTGGGTTGAAACCGAGATTGTATCGGCCCACCGCCCAATTATCTTCAATTTTCTAGAATTTACATTCTAGCTCCTGATCTTAGGTCAAATTACTTTCCGCAAATAATCAGAGACTATACATTTGCTTTCAACACCCTGTAACCCTCTGTTATTATAAATATGAGTTTGTTTCAGCACTCTATGCATTTGCATGTCCTTTATTTTTATACGCACTTTATTTTTTATGAATTCACATAAAATGGCATAAATATGCCATAATTTCTCAAAATTTTTGGCTATCACAATGTAGGTGAGATAGCAACCAAAGAGTTTGATATTATTGCTCTTGATGGTTCCAATATCCCTGCTTAGCGATGGATGTCAAAGTAAATCTATCGACCAATGGACTATACAGATGTATAGATGAAACAGCTGAAGGGAACGTTGCCCCCTCTAACATGTCTAAATACACCACCTCGAAAGTTATGAGGAATCATATCCATCAGGATTTGAAAATGGAGTACATGTATGAGGAGGACCCACGCACTTTGTGGACATCTCTCAAAAACCGATATGAGCAGGAGTTCAGCCATGTTGTTCATAAGAGGTTCTTTCTCACAAAACAGGAGCTTAGAGCAGGCTGAATAACATGGTTGAAATCGTCTACAGTTTTGAAATATTGTAGGCGTAACTGGTTCCACTCATGCGTTGCCTCTTGGAGAAGAGTAGCTTAATGCTGTTCATATCGATTTTTCAGAGATATCCACAAAGCGCGTGGGTCCTCCTCATAATGTACTGCATTTTCAAATCCTGATGGATATGATTCCTCAAAACTTTCAAGGCGGTGTATTTAGACATGTTAGAGGGGGGGGGGGGGGCAATGTTCCCTTCAGTTGTTTCATCTATACATCTGTATAGTCCATTGCTCGACGGATTTACTTTGACCCAAGCAGGGATATTGGAACCATCAAGAGTGAGGATACCAAATTCTTTGGTTGCTATCTCACCTACATTGTGATAGCCAAAAATTTTGAGAAATTATGGCATATTTATGCCATTTTATGTGAATTCATAAAAAATAAAGTGCTTGTAAAAATAAAGGACATGGAAATGCATAGAGTGTTAAAACAAACACATATTTATAATAACAGAGGGTTACAAGGTGCTGAAAGCAAATGTATAGTCTCTGATTATTTGCGGAAAGTAAATTGACCAAAGATCAGGAGCTAGAATGAAAATTCTGGAAAAATAAAGATAGCTGGGCGGTGAGTCGATACAATCTCGGTTTCGCCCCGCCGCTGCTTTCGGTCCAGGAAGTCTGGAGGGGAGGCGCGGGTGCACAAGGGCCATCAGCTGGCGCTGCCCCATCCTCCCCCTCAAACCGCTGCTACCGACAGTCCACCGTCGCTGCCGATTTGTCGCCGCCACTCGTCTGCCGGGACATGCCCGGACTTGATGATGCGGCGAAGGCCGGGGAGTGCGTTTGCGGCTGAGGCTACGGTCGGGCGGCCAGGGAACGGAGGGGCCGGTGGTGGAGATGGAGGTGTGAGCACGGAGCCGCTTGAGCCACCTACTGCCATGTAGAAGGGCGGGGCTCCACAACGCGCGGTAATGGTGCCTCTGAGGAGGAACTCCGGCGGTTCAGCTAGTGTTGGAGTGTACAGCGGCATCGTCGGTGAGTACTCTGGTGAAGGTGACGGTGATATGGCGCATCGAGCGTAGTTCGTCCAACCGTCATGAGGACAGTATGACGTCACCACGTCTAGCACCTCCTGCAGCAGCCCGTCAGGCTGCAACTGCACCCTTGCTGTCCATCCACCCTTGCTGTCCATCCATGGGACTTGTAGTGGTACGGCGACTCCACCAGAATGTGTTATGGCGCGGTGCAGGTGTCGGGCATCACTAGAGGTCCACAGTGAGTTGTGAGGGTGCTGGAATTAGGGCTATCAGCTCTGGTGGTTTTGCGGGCAGTTGGGCCGTCGTCGCGGCGTCATCCTCCACGTCCGGCGAAGCCAGAGGGAGGAGACCGGGGGCCACATCCGACAAAGCCAACACCACAGCCCCTGTCACGTCGAGAACGACGCACAGGAGCCCGGACGAAGCTTGTCGAAGGGGAGATCCGGCGTGAGGATGCATGAGGCAACGTAGATGGCGAGCACGAAGGTTGCGAGGAAGGGGAGATCCGGCGTCAAGAGGAATCAGAAAATGGCGAGCAATCTTACCCTTCGAGTTACCGGTGAGTTCTTCACCTTTCTTGCTCATTATCTTAGAGCTGCTGATAACGTGTTAGAAAACTAAAAGTAGAGACAGTGAATCATGAATTTGCCCATATTCTCATTGATCTTAAGGTTCCTTTATATATAGGGAGATTACAAAGCTAGTTAGTTCTAGGCATTAGCGTAATACATCAATTCTCATTCAAAATGTAGCAATAAGGTTGATTCATTTCCTTGTAATAAGGTTGATTAATGGTTTTAACCATAGCTATTACAATGGATTTAAAACCATGATGGCTGCATTGACTAGGTCAAATAATGACCTTTTGTAACAATACTGATAGTGTTTAGTGGTAGGACAAGTGAGAATATTCAGATTTGAGAGTTAATAGAACTGTGGACCGTGCAAAATTAGTCATTGAGAATTTAGATGCTTCTACGGCTCGCAATGGCGCGCAGACAAAAGAATTTATATTTTCACTTGTTGACAAAATTAGAATGAACTATAGGAAAAAAAATCATTTTCAAAATTGTACTTGATGCAGAACAACATTAAGGAGAGCGAGTGCCATTGGGGGCAGAAGAACATGTTGTATGAAGACTGATTTCCTGAAAAACACTGGGAATGACAGATTGATTCTTATACATGGCATTTGATCTTTTTCTGTGTTTTGACTTAATTAATTAGCGCTTGTTCAATTTGCTACCATTTTCAAACTTACTAACATTGGGTAATATCAAATTTTGGTAGTGTTAGATGCGTTTAGTTTAAAATTTTACTTTTATATTGGTAGAGTTTTTGAGAGTGGAAGTTTCCAGATTTTTCAAATTTTGGTATGGTAGCAATGATAAGGATGTGTTTGGTTTGTTGCTCTAATAAAATTTGATGATGATAAAATTTGGTAGGGTTGAAAATAGCAATAAAGAAAAGTGAGCAGGGTACTCCTAATGATGTTGTACTGTCCTATTAACTCTATGTTGATGATTGTTGTCATCATTTACCTTGCATGAACATGTTGTGCAAACCGGACCATTAATCAATATTATATATATGTAGTATCATTTAGATGCAGTAAATATTCTTTTTTTTTAGAACTAGTAAATATTCATTCAGTATGTCACGTGTTGCGTGTCTTTGATGCCCACTATGACATGTAAAAGTTCTATGATGAATGTATGTTGGATATATGTGCGGAATTTCAATTTTTATATGAAGAACTTGATAAAGAACTGCTATGGATTTTATTTCATTATATATTTTTTTTCATTTAATGTACCTCTGGTTAGCTTGCTTCCCGTCAGCGGTGCGACGCCGAAGCTCTCGATCATCATATATATAGGTTTCATATGTGGAGTCGCAATCAACCTCCCATGTAACCAAACCACCGCTTCTCGAACCCACCGAGAAAGAGTCGATTTGTACCTGTTTTTCAAGATGGAGGTGACGTTATATCGGTTTTACAGTTGAGACCTTAAGAGAAAAGCAAGACGGGAGGGAGGAAAAATAGACTTACTGTTACTACTAATTAGTTGGACCTGTGAGTAGAGGTCCAGCCCATTTAGCTGCTCCTCCTCTTCCTCGCAACACCATCTGTGAGGGTTTCGACTTGGCAGCAATGGCGAGGGATGAGATCCAAGCCGGCATCGCCAAGCTCAACTCCCTCGAGAAGAATGGATCATCCAAGAAGAAGGAGATGAAGAGTAGGCACAAGCACAAGCACAAGCACAAGCCCGACGAGGTGAAAGAGGAGACGGTCGTAGACGCCTTACCCAAAGAGGAGGAGGAGGAGCGCGGGAAGAGGAGGAGGAAGAAGAAGAAGATGGTGACGGTGAAGATGAGCGATGAGCTGATGGGATACCTGCGGACCAAGGAGGTGATGGCCTACCTCGCGCGCGAGACGCCTCGCCCGCTCCCGATCGATCCGGGCGTCGCGCAGCACATGTTCGTCGACCAAGAACTCAGGCAAGAAATCGCCGCCCAGGTTCACCGGAACAGGGGATTCGACGCCTTCGTCCTCTACCAGTACCGCACCCAGGGCTACGCCGAGATCCAGCAGGAGGTCACCGACGACGACGGCTAGAATCTGTATGGTATGTTTTTGCAGGGAATCGATAATGGTTTTTGGTTGGAGGTAAGGAGGAGTAATGCTTATCTGTGATCCTGCTAAATATTTACTAGGGTGGTTGTGCTCATTATTAGGATATAATAACCATGGATAATGGTGTTATTATTGTCATATCTTTGCTATTTGTTACTGATTGTGTGGGGGATAAGAGGTAATAACTGCTTGCGTAGCTAAACCGTGTGAGTCGCTAACGTATTTGGAACGAATTGGATTGCATCTCTGATGTGATTTGATTCTGATTGGCATAGTATACTTGTTATAGTTCTGATCCTGAATATGAATGATCTTGGCATACCTAACCCAAATGCTTCATGTTACTCTCAGTTTGTGCAATTGTGCTAAAAGCGATTCGGATTTTTACTAGTATTTATTATGTCATTACCTTCCTGTTGCAATTCTCTTTTTGTGTGATCCAGTTACAGCTTCTTCTATAATGTTCTTTTTAATTGTCTCTGCCCTTTTGCTGTTGTTAAGTTTGTACCGAGGATCCGACATGCTGTCTTCATCTATTCATTTGATTAATCTTCAAACAACTCACAAGTGTGAATCTTCTGCGGTATTGTTCTTTTGTTCATGTGCCAATGCAGTGTGATTTGGTGCTCTCTCTTTTTTCATATTGTAGTAGATAGCACTATCCCTTGGTTATACAATCAAGGGCTTTTTAGTGGATGGAAAGAATAAAGAATTCCTTGCTTTTGTACATTTGTTTAGAGAAACAATATACATGTGTTGCAAAACTTTGTGACTTGTGAGCCTTATGCATAGTAAGATTATCTTCCCACTCTGTGAATATTGAGTTGATTTCACAACCCTATCAAACCACTTTGGAAAAAGTCAAAACAACTTGAGTATAATATGAAACAGAGGGAGTTCTACCGTTTAGATAATACTTCCTTCCTCCCGGAGTAAGCTAATTTAGTACTCGATGTGACACATCCTAGTACTCGAGTTTTTTAGTACTGATTATGATTGCGCTGTTATTTCACTATGACATCTCGTGCAGACGAGAACGACCAATGAATGGGCTGCCTATGCTGGACCTGGTGGATGGAATGGTAAGAATTTGATATGAATGTGTTCTGCTCAACCATTTGAGAGCTTCAAGCTGATCAACAGATGCTGTTGAACATCAAGTCATCAATTGCTTTCTTCAGAGAGCTCACATTACTACTTCCCTTTGCAGAATTCAGAGCTCATAACAGTTTCTGTCAATTGTGCAGCACTCGTCGTTCACAGCTCAGGGGCAGATATTATATCAGCATCGGTGGTGCCTCATGATTGAAAGATGTATGTCTTCACACCAAATTAGTCACAATGGAAGCACAGGTTAGTACGTTTCGGCGAATACAGCTAAATTTATCAGTATTCAGGAAGAAGAAGGTTTGGAATTTGCAAAGGATTTGTAGATCTGGAAATGGGATGCCATTTGGTTATATGCAGAAATAAGCTGTAAGCCTGTAAGCGTATATGTAAGGTGCCATCAAATGCGGTGTATATCTGAAGTTTGTAACAAAAGTTGCAGCAATAAAACGGCATTCCTGCCACTATCTTATACATACAGAAATTCATGAGATTTGCATCGCCTGAAGACACTGCAAGACATCACAATTAGACAGAAGGCAAACTACATTGTGGATGAAGCAGCCCCCGTGTCGCCCCCCGTGTCGGGTGACTCGGGCGGCGGAACCCTAGCCGCCGCCGCCGCCCTTCCGCCCCTTCCTCTGCCTCGCCGCCGCCTGAGTGAGCGGCCGGCAAAGCCGGCGGCTCACGAGGACGGCGGCGGCGGGGCTCGCGGCGGCCATCTCCCGAGCTCCTGGTGCAGGCGGACGCAAAGGCGGTGGTCGACCGGAGCTGCGCCGGCGTCGAGGCGCATGGCGGCAGATCCGGCGGATCTGGCGTCGCCACCGCCGGATCTGGCACGCCCGCAGCTGGATCCGGTTGCGGAGGCGCGGGCACGGCGTCGGCGAGGCCTGGGCGCAGGCGGCCGCGACACGCGGTGGCAGGCGCAACGGCGGCGCAGGCGTGGGCGGCCGGGCGGCGGCGTCAGGCGCGACAGCGGCGCAGGCGCGGGCGGCCGCGGCAGGCTCGGAGGCGTGGTTGCTATGGCCGGCGGCAACGGCAACGGTGCCCCCAAGATCCGCGCCTCTTGGCCGGATCTGGAGGGTGGGAGCAGTTGGCGACGGTGGCGACGGTGTGGCGACGGCAGCGGCGGCAGTTGACGGCGGCGGTCTCGGCCCGATCTGGACGCCGGCGGCAGTTGGCGACGACGGCGGCGGTGTGGTGACGGCGGTGGCAGTGGCAGTGCGTCGGCGACAGCAGTGGCGGTCGCGGCTGTGGTGGCTGCTGTGTCATCTGGCGACGGCGCAGCGGCGGTTTGCGGAGGCAGTGGTTGGTGTCGGTGGCAGCGGCGACGGCGGCTGTGACTCTGGAGGCGGTGGCGACGTCGGCGACGGGGAAGGAGTCGGGGGCGAGGTGGCTGGCTGTTCGGCAGCCAAGGCTATGGTGGTGGTGACCATGTTTGCGGTCACCGGAGGCATGGCGGCCTCGGTTGACTAGCCGAGGGCGTGGGAGACGGCTATATCTGGCAGGCGCGGCATCGTTCGGTGGATGGGTCGGAGACCGGCTTGGCACAGAGAAGCGCAGCCGATGACAGCGGAGGCCGGCTCGGCGCGAGAGGCGCGGGCGGCGGAGATGGAGGCCGGCTTGGCGCGAGAGGCGCGACCGATGGAGGGAGGCCGGATTGGCGCGAGAGGCGTGTCCGGTGGAGGAGGCCGGCTTGGCGCAGAGAGGCGCGGCTGGCGGTGGAGGAGGCGACCTAGGTGTGAGGAGCTGTCGGTGGTGTAGCGCGGTCTTCGGCGCACGAAGGCTGGCCGGCGGGGCACGTCGGTGCAGAGGTCCCACATGTCAGCAAAGCTTGTGTGGTGGTGGAGCATCGGTGCGCCAGCCGTGCCTTTGTTGGTCTAGTGGCGGTCGGCCACGCTTAGCGGCGGCCGATCCGGTGCTAGCCTTCTCCTGGGCGTGTGTGTTGGCGATGTCGGCGTGTGGGTGGTAGTATTTTTTTCCTTTCCTGGTTACGACTCTCCAGGGTTGTATTCTTGTACTTTTTTCCTGCTCTATCAATAGAACTTCGCACCGTCTCGTGCGAGTCGTTCAAAAAAAAACTACATTGTGGATCAAAACGCTACTATCAACAACGGATTGGGTTTGCACCAGCCTATTCACCTGCATCTGTTGCTTAAACAAAAATAAAATAAAATAAATTCTCATGCATCTTCATGACGATTATTGGCCAGAGCTAACCATAGATCTTTTTCAGTGATCTCAGTGACAGAAAAAGATAGGAGGGATTTGTACGGACGCCCGTGATTCGAGGGAGGGGTCCATATATTTATTGGGCCGTAACTGAATTCTGACCTACGTGCAGCCCATATTAGTTAGGCCTGAAAGGACATTCCGATTTATTGCAGCCCATTTTGTTGTCGGGCTGGAACGGCGGGATCACACTAGTTGGGCTGGACGTGAGGCCCAATAACTGAGATTTACCAGTTGGGCCGACCCGAGATGGATGACCCCGTTGTTGGGCCTCATCTCGCCGCCGGCCCATCCCATCGCTAGAGCTCACGGAGGCCGGAGCGGAGGAGACGGACGCGGCGGCGGCACCACCGGCGACGGCCTCTCCGTCGCCCTCGTCTCGCTCTCCGCCGCGGTGACCGGCCGAGGGGGGTGCTCCGCCCTCTGCTGCTCCGCCTGCTCCTAACCCCGGACCGGGCGCCGCCGAGCCAGTGCTCCCCGACGGCGGCGGCGGCGGCGGCGGCGGCGAGGAACCCGTCCCCGACAGCCGAAACTCGGGTCCCAACTAGGAGGAGCTGCAGAAGGCCGGCGTCTCCTACTTCCCACCCTAGGTCTGAAATCTCAAACCTCTCATCTACTGATTTAGTTTTGTTCGTTCTCTATCTCTGTTGTTCTCAGTGCTCAAATGCCTAGATGGATAGATTGAAGAAATTACAGACTAATTGAAAATCATCAAAACTTTAGTTACTGAAAGAGATGGGGGATGAAATGGCTCAACCATCACATGGTGAGCCAAAGATAAGTGCAACAGCCAACAGGGCAAGCATTGAAAAAAAGAGAAGATATTTTTTTCTAAGATGTAAGAACCCGAAAGATGAAGCTACCTCTCACCTGTGGTATTTTAATTTCTCGTTAAGATGCGATTTTGTGATTCATTTATATCCGTAGGATCAAGATCTAGAACTAATGCTGATGATGATATTATTAGGTTTGGAATAAGCAAACCTTTCTTAAAAGGCTATTTTACTTCTTATCATGCCATAACTAAATTAGCGTTTTACTTTTGGTCATATATTAGTGTGGGTAGCATTCATGGTTTAGGAATTAGGATAGCCCGGGCCATGTTGAAATTCTGGGTCTACCACTGGTCTTAGTACCCTCGGAAACCGCAATCACATTCTTGGGAGCTAGTACGTGGAACATTGATTTGTGTGTATGAGCTCCTTGTCTTGATGGTGATTCACTGTTTTATATTACCCTGCAAATCTTCTTGAAACCGTATGCTAGCATTGAATCTGTCCAATGGTAATAGGGTATTTGTAGACAGTTGTAAGTTGCATGTTAGTGCTGAGACATGAGCCTGAGCAGTGAGCACTAGTTTCTTTGAAAATTCCTGCCTCTGCAATCTCTTGTTGTTCCTTGTTAATTGTAATCCGTGGATAGTTTTTTCGTTTTGGTAGTGCAATTTCTCAGACACTGGCACACCGCTGTGTTTAATTCCAAAAGGTGAGAACCGTTATATTTTGTGACAGCAATTGTAGACTAAGTGATCATACAGCTGTTGTTGTAGATAGTAAGGCAATGTCGTCGTGACTAGGTGGTTAGTAGAGAATACAAGGAACACTAGAAACTCATGCTTGTAAATCATAAAATCCATTGTTAGGAAGAGCATGCAAACTTCAGAATGCATCCTTTGCTTGCCCCTTTTAATTAACAGATAAACAGTGCCTGCTCTGGCTCACATTACTTATTTTCGTACTGAAGCTTGTTCATTATTGTTAAATTGAGCAATCATTTCCTTACCCTCATTCAGGCTTCGACTTGATTGCAAAATATGGATCTTTCTCCTTTCAAGTTGGATATTGATGAGCTACTAGCGGATTATACCGAGGTAATTTTGACTATCCTGCAATCTCTCTAGGTGTGTCACATTTATATCGGCTTGATGTTGCTGTTTTTCTTATCGGTAGGCAAATTGCACTGCATTCGCTGATTTCAAGAGATTGTGGATGGCAAAGAAATTTTCTTATATCTATGAAGGAAGACCTAAGACAAACTCTGGCGCTTTCATGCAGTCGCTCTTTTTGCATTGTATCGGTAGGCTGGCTTCCTGGAAATTTGCACTGACATACCCACAAATATCTTTGGAGTCATTTCTGATCAATTTTCACTTTTTTGCTATTATAGGTCATATGACATCTCAGAGTTGTATGCCTCAAAGATTGGCTGGACTTTACTGCCTATACTGTCTTTACGAATCACAACCATACAAGCCACATTTCAAGATCTATTTGTCTCTCGGTAATGCACTTGCTTTCGGTCACTAATTTGGTGCTTCTGATATTACTAGCCAAACGCCCATGCGTTGCAACGGATTACTGAAATAGTAAAAATTAAATCCTTGTTGAAAAATAATGATCTTTTATTTGGTTGAAAACAAGATCTTTCATCTTAAAAAAAGAAATGAGATGCCATACTTAGGATTGCGGTTCTCAATGTGAGACATAAACAGAAGTAGTTTCCAGTACTTGAATATAGATCGGTGACTCCAACCATTTTAACTAAATGTCTTTTTTCATATGATAATGAAATATATATATTTTGATTGAAGTTAGAAATATGTACTCGTTAATAAATCGTTTTGTATATCTCATTAAAAATTACAATTAAAACCTAAAAAGTTTATGAGTTCTTTTTTGGAGAATCAAGATGAAGCAAAGCAATATAAGCTGCAGACTGCATAGTAGTATAGACTATACATACAACATGAGCCACATGTCAGTGATCGTAGTGGTGGTGGCAGAACAATCACCACCGCTACTGTCTTTTAGAAGTAGTATAGACATACTAATATGCTCATTATTTGTATGCAACAGAGGAGTTGAAGAAACTCAAGGATTTTGTTGTTGAGGCTAAGCAAAATGGAATGGCTGTTGTACTGTCACTTGTCAAAAGAATGCTGGACAAAGGAATGATTTTGTTTGGATTCATCAATCTACTTGGTGACTCAGGGGTGAAGCAGGTCAATGAGTTAACTGCGTCTCAGAATAAGAGAGTGAAATTCGCATGTGACAAGTATGTGTTAACTGATTCTCATTAATATTTGTGATCCATTCCATTTACTATTGTCCTATTCAAACAAGAACACGTAGTAAATTATTGCATGCTAATATTTTGTTGTTATCCTCCAGGTTGTTTATGAATACTCAGATAGACAGTTATATGCACATGGATTTGGTAAGGTTTAGCTTGTTGACTTAAATAACTTCTTTTTGTTTCTTTCATGCCTTTTTACATTTTAACAAATGACAATACATCAACATGACCACAAGCCCATACTAGCAATCCTTTCATTTAGTTTCTCAAAATATTACATACCCTTCTGTTACTGACAAATTGATCTACGTCTAGGGTTTGGAGCTTGAACTTGATAAGATCAAGAAATCATCGTTGGATTATGCCAAAGCCAAGGAATTGGCATTTGCAGGTGCTCTTAGTTGTTTCCATTGCATTATATAGCTTTCAGTTTCTGTGTGTACTCACCGAGAGATTTATTATCAGTAACTATGATTTTGATCCTCCTCCTACTGGATTTATCCTTTTTCTGCTTCACAGAGGCAAGCAATATTATCGATGTTGAAGATGCTAGGCACATTGTTCAGAATGACAAACTGCTGGGCGACAGGGTAGATGAAATCGTCAAAGAATGGGATGCACAGAAGGAGGCCTTCTACGAGAAGACGGGAGTACGTCGCGATGAACTAGCAGTAGTTGATCATGATGAATCAGTACTCCCAAATGAAAACGATGAATTTGATGAGATTAGACAGCTGCTGCTAGAGTGAAAGTGTACAAGAGCATCCTCCTAAAAGAACAGATGAAATCATTCATTGGCTTACTGGAGTCTCTCAGCTTTTTTTTCCTTTTGTCACTCATATGCTCTTTTTGAGTGTTTTACTGCCCTGCTGTACGTTGCAAACAAAAACAACTTGTACATAGTGATATGTTGGATCTTGGATGAATGTTACCAATACCATATTGCGTAGTTGTACATTGCAAGATTCATTCAGAGACATGGATTTCATAAGAATTTTGCAGAAATTTCAACAGAAAGAGTTTGAATTCCCGTGTTCCAAACGAGCCTGTGATATGTTTGATTTTTTTTTCCTCCATTATTTGTGCAGCAAGTTGATATCACTCGATGTTCCGATTATTTTCTGAACTTATCAGCTCGAACAAAAATTTAAATTTAAAATATTAATTATAAAGTTAATTTTGCGACTCCATCGGTTGGCTTATTCTAGGAATAAGCCAAACGGCATATTCGCAAATGAAAAATAATTTATGAATAAAACTTTTATATGCATGCTCTTAGCGACCTGAAAACAAAGGCTAAAAAATAAACTTCGAGGGAAAAAAACCTAAAATCAACTCCAAATTTAAAGTTAAAAATTCAAATTTTGGCTGATAAGTATAAGTGAAAAGATGAGGCCGTTGATGTTTTCTAATCATAGTTTATTCTCAAGCAATGACTTGAAAGTTGGAACAAATATATAAAGTTTTTTTTTGTTGTTCGTAATCATTTGGGTGAAGTCCTGCTGACATCCTAGGAAGTAATTTGAAACTGTGCAACGGCGGAAGAGGCCGAAGCGATTGCATGCAAGACCGGTCTTTGACTCGCTGCAAATTGGGTAAAGCTCCCGATGGTGATTGAGTCGGATTGCGAGAATGTGGTGCTCATTTTGCAGACGGAGACCCGGGATAGATCATCTATCTGGCAAATTGTTCAGGAAGCCCGAACCATCCTACCTCTCCTCCCGGACTATCAGTTCCGAAGGGTCAATAGGGAAGCTAATACAGTCGCCATAGTTTAGCTCAGCTGGCGTTGTGTTTTGGAGCTTTTGGCTCGTGACCGTATGTTTTTAAATAAGTAATAAAGCTCCCCTTTTTCCTCGCAAAAAAAATATATAAAGTTTTTACTTACAAATTTTCTTTCTAATAAACGTTGTGGGTCCCAGTCTCCCAGAGACCCAGAGTCCAGAGGATAGTGGAAAAACAATGTGCGAGAGAGAGACACGTGGCGCGCGCAAAAGATCCACGTCCCCTCGACTCGCCCGCACCCCCCGCCACTCCCCCCCTCCCCTCTCGCCGCCGTCTCTCGCCGCCGCGGCGCTCGTCGAACACCTACCGCCCGCGGCCAGCCTCGTCGCCGGTGCGGAGCCGGCGAGCGAGATGTGGCCCGCCGCAGCCGTGTCCCTCCGCGTGCTCGTCCTCCCGCCACTCCCTCCTCTCGGTCGCAGGACGCGCCGAGCCGCCCCGGTCCTCGCGCGCGGTGGCCGTGGCCGCGGCCGTGGCGTGCGACATGCCGCGCGCCGCGACACGCCGCCTAACCCGGTGGACGCGGTCGACTGCGTCGGCACGGGCGCCGACGTCGAGTGCTACGTCGACGACCGCCCAGGCGCGGAAGTGGGACCCATCCGCCGCGAGGCGACGCCGCCGCCCTCCCCGCCGGACGCGGTCGACTGCGTCGGCACGGGCACGGACGTCGAGTGCTTCGTCGACGGCGCAGGCGCGGAGCCCCTCCTCGCGCGGGTCTCCGAGAAGGAGGAGGAGGATGGCGTGTCGGCCTCCGCGGCGGCGCTCGTGGGGAGGGAGTGGTGGGAGTGGGCGTCGCTGGTGTCGCCCTTCTTCTTCTGGGGCACGGCCATGGTGGCCATGAAGGGGGTCATACCCAAGACGGGCCCCTTCTTCGTCGCCGCGCTCCGCCTCCTCCCCGCCGGCGCGCTGCTCGTCGCCTTCGCCGCCGCGCGCGGCAGGAGGCAGCCCTCCGGCTGGGCCGCCTGGGTCGCCGTCGCCGCCTTCGGCCTCGTCGACGCCGCCTGCTTCCAGGTGCTCCCCCGCGCGCGTGGATAGCCATAGCTGCAAGGTGTTTGCTACTTAGCTCTAGCGTGTGGCTGTGCTGTTCCTCAACTAAAAGCATTCGTCTAATCTCGCAGGGATTTCTCGCGGAGGGATTGCAGAAGACATCGGCTGGGCTCGGAAGCGTAAGCCGAATTCTCACTGCTGTTCTTCTTCACCTCCTCATACCTCAAGCAAGCCATTGATACTGCCCCAATTTTTGTCAATTGAGCTGATGCCATGTTTTCAACTGAAATCTCCATTTCAGGTTATCATTGATTCTCAGCCATTGACGGTAGCTGTCCTTGCAGCGCTGCTCTTTGGAGAATCGATTGGCGCGATAGGAGTTGGAGGGCTCGTATTGGGTGTTGTCGGGCTCTTGCTTCTTGAGGTTTGCCTTTGTATACAGCATACATGATTATCAGTATTGAACCTAGGCAGATAATTTCGATTATGGTAACAGGTTGTGTTAATATAATATTTCTTGACTGCCATTGCATAGTTACAGCATTTGGAAGGCATAAGTTCCTTGTAGTAATATTTGAACCAAACCCACTTATTTGATTTGTCTTAATTCCTATAGCAATTCTTACAAGTTACAACAATTGCCTTCTGAATTATTCTATTACTAATATTTGACAACTAATTATTCAGTACATACATGCTGTGTTATCCATAAAATGGTGTAAGCGGCGATCTTAGCTTTTCCAAGTTATGCTGTATTTTATCGAAATCAAACATGTGCTGTGCCAATTTAATGCCTTCTTGTATTGTGTGCTTACTCATTGATTATGTATACATGTGCTAGGTTCCAGCACTATCAGTTGAAGGGAATGACACAGCGATCTGGGGAAGTGGGGAATGGTGGATGTTCCTCTCGGCCCAAAGCATGGCTGTCGGAACTATCATGGTCCGTTGGGTGTCTAAGTATTCTGATCCAATCATGGCAACAGGATGGGTATGTTATTGCAGATGAATAAATAGTCTTTTTTAGTATAAGAACAAAGTGATACATATTCTCTAGAGCACAATTGACATTCTTTAGTTTTCTTGGTACAAGTGAACCTTTTACCATGATATGTTTTGTGCAAATGATTCTGTATGCTTCTTGGAAGTAATAATTTGGTCATTTTTATTATGAGGAACTCAATGTGTATACCTATGCTTTTCTGCATTGTGGATCTTAATACGTATTTCTGATAAATTGTGAGAGAGTCATGTATTGGAAATGCATTCATAGTGCAAGTCTGCAACATCAACTGGAATATGAATGCTCAGATCAACCTATGACTTTCAACTGTGTAATGGTTCTATCAGATTGTGTATGTTTACATGATTGCAGCTGATTTTCATTCCCCCTGTTCTTTGGATAGTTTTGTTTGTTTTTGCAATTCTGAAAAGCCTGGCATTACACCATGTAAAAATGCCTCGCATAATTACAGCATATGATAATTGGTGGCCTTCCTTTGTTGGTTATATCTGTTCTCAATCATGATCCTGCGCTTAATGGGCATCTTCAAGAACTTACACTGAATGATGTATTAGCACTTCTCTATACATCTATATTTGGCAGTGCTATCAGCTATGGTGTGTACTTCTACAATGCTACAAGAGGTAAGATCACTTCCCACTCATGTTTAGCATTTACTGGTATTGTCCACAAATATATTCTTTTAGGAATCTTATATGATTATGTTCTTTGCAGGTAGCTTGACCACACTTAGTTCTCTCACTTTCTTAACTCCTATGTTTGCTTCCATTTTTGGGTAAGATTCTTTCCCCAACATGTCAAGCTAAACATACATGACAATTGACAAACATGTAGCACTTGTTTTCTAATTGCTCTTCTGCCTCACCTTTCCTTCTCAGGTTCCTCTATCTGGGAGAGACCTTCTCGCCTGTACAGCTTGGTGGCGCGCTTCTAACATTGGTCGCCATCTATATGGTTAACTACAAAAGCATCGTAGGCGAGAAGTAAAAGGCCGTTGCAAGATTCTTCCGGAGACTCTAACACAGATGGATGCTGTACTGAAGCACCTGTAACATTTCATTGGCGCAAGACAGCAATGTGAAGATTTAAAGTACATCCCACGGTCCCAACTTCTCACACAGCTTGAACTGTGAAACAAGACAGGGATATGGTGGTATAACCTCTGAACATAGTTAGACTGGTAATCTGGGCATCAGTGCATACTTCCCAGGTTCCCAAGGTAGTCATCTACTTCATTTCGGCTTGCATTCTGAAATGGAGATAAAACTTGAGTGCCATCAGATGGTTAAAACTTAAAACATAGTTGCTATGCAACTGTATTGTGGATATCAAATTGAGGGGAAGTTGCCCCTTTGTACAAGTAGTTTGGAGAATGAAAAAAATAGTTCGACCAAAAGGAAGCAGCTGTATATGTTGAGTACAAGCTTCGTCTACCGATCTGATAATTATGAAGCATGTCCTTTTCGTGAGAAAAAAAGGGAACTGTGAAGCTGTACTTGGAGGTGTATGTTAGATAATGCGGAGTATATGTTTTCCAACTGTGATATATCTTACAATTATTATATATTTTTATTTTTTAAAAAAATATTTTATATCTTGCATGGAGGACTAGTAATATTTTCCAAACACCAAAATGGCTAAAGGCAGTACCACCACCAAATTGAGATTATCAAAATCTACCGCAATTCCAAATTCATCAACTAGGGCAGTAAATAACAGGCAGGTAAAATACAGCATGAATCCAATTCCAACCACGACATATATTGGATATCAAAATAGTTCCAAAACTTTCTGTACACGGTCGGTTTACATCTTCAGCCAAGAAAACACAAAACCTATAAGTCCTGATATATTCGGTATATATTCAGCTGCAGGTAAACTCTCAAGTCTCAAGTCTCAAATCTCAAGCGGTATAAAACTCTATCCGGCAAATGTCAGTGTCATTTTGACAAAACGGTAAAACGTTTGCTACCATTGTCGCTGGGGTAAGTAAAAATCTGATGCCTCCTCTCCAAAGTCTGCAGCCATGGGGTTTCTTTGCAAGTTGCAACCTACTCTTCTCGGATGACACAGATCAGCTGTTCAGATCACATGGGGTGAGTGATGAAGTAGTTGTAGTCATGGTGCTGGACTCCGAGCTGCTTGAGCCAGGAATCCGCGGCGCCGAAGAGGGAGACCATCCTGTCACGGTCCCCTGTTCTCGGGTTGGTCCAGAGGGAGCCCTGCAGCTTGTGCGCCGCGAGCCCAAACGGAGCAAGCTGAGTCTTGCTGGCCTTCTTCTCCGTCTCGTCGTTTCGCTTCCCGTTGGCCATGCTCTCGAGCGCGTAATCTGTGGATAAGGCGGAAAATACAGGTCAGCACGGTTCAAAATTAGTGCCAAGAACATCATTACTGCAACACGTTGCAGTTCAAAAACAGAACTAAGGTGATCATCGGTGAAGTTTAATAAAGGAATACAGTGCATAATATTTTTCTTCTTAATATGCATATCACTATCAAGCACACTGGGATAGCTCAGTTTAGACTCAAGTACCATTACCCACTTATTTTTTATATATTTGAAATGGCAGCTGGGGTGCTTAAGTGCTGTTGCACTCATTGCAATCCAAGCAACCTTGCACCAATATTTTATATAAGTATACAAAGAGCTCCTACCACTGTGGTAGAACATAGATATTTCTAGTTTTTAAGAAACAGCTGCATGCCTAAGACTAAGTACTAAAAGTCATGGCATGTGGCAAGACAGTCTCCTTCCTCCGCTTTATAGGGCAACCAAACTTCTGCCACTTATCCTCTTTTTTAAGTGACATCCTTATATATGCACTTAAAAGCTAAGGCATGAGACCTTTTGAAGCTGAAGTTGGAAGCTTGGATGCAAAATAGAAAGCTGTACAATCCCTTGAAGAAAACTTACAAACTCTTGCAAGCTAAGCCTGTGTTTTAAGCTAACATAGCATGCTAATGTGCAGTAAAAAACATATCTTGACATTAACACAAAATAATAAGAGTAAATATATTTTCTAAATTTAGCATCTAAAATGAAGAGGATAAAAGCATCAATGTGCTTGGTCTGAATTCTGAACTGTAAAGACCAATCAATCGATCAGTCACAAGCAAGGCGACTGTTTTCTAGCTACATAAGTCCACAGTCTGAACACTAAAGACCACTCATCTGACCAGTCTCAAGCAAAGCAACTATTTTCTATATATATAGTTCATTTTCTGAACATTAAAGACCACTTGATCGAACAGTCCCAAGCAACACTACTGCGAAAGCTACACTGCTACAGTTTTGAGTGTCTTAGTCCTGGGCTAGCATGTTGCCATTTAAGCATAGCTTAAACATATACTGATCCTGAGGTTTTTTTCCCCACAGGAACTGATTATTCTTGTGTAATGTATATCATCATGAGATGTAACATAGAAAAAACATATAGTAAGCTATAATATTTTTGAATTGATATGCCTGCCTATGGCAACACTGTAAGCACACAAAGGGGCAATATCATATCCATTATTTTCATGCAGTAATAGAATAATACCCTAGAGAATATATATATTTCGACTCTATCACAAGATTCAATCAAACTAGTACTTGTTAATGTCCCTAATGCAACAAATAGCATACCTTGAAATGAAGAGGAAATGGTATGATAAGTTAGGAAGCATGCAGATAAGTCCTTCACATTGCGCTGGTAGGGAATATGGTAGATGGGATACCTAAATATAGCAATATAAGTTAATGATAATGTTTAGCGTAATTGTCTCTGGGAACAGAATTAACAACCAATAATGGATTCAAGCTCCTGGAGACATCAGCTACTATTTAGAAACAAAAGAATTATAAAGTGCCAAAATTAACAGAAATGCTTCAATCAACTACCAAACCAAGCAACAAGGCGATTAGAACAACCATGAATGCAGAAACACCAGATTTACTATAGCTGTTTATAAGCCAGATTTTATGCTAATTGCCAAAAAAAACAGCATTAATAGAGGTAAGCTTGATCAATACCAGGCAACTGACATCCAACTAGCAGGCGAAAGGTCAACACTTCTCAGGGATGTCAACCCAGGATAGCTCTGGGATAGTTCATACACCTGTAGAAAAAGGATATAAGCATAGGAAAAAGAAACAGCTGGTCTAAACTACTATCACATAGGACATAAAAATTTACCTTGTCAATGAGTGGGATCCTTCCATAAGGAGAGCAAACTTCGAAGAACTCAAAATACATGTGCCCGTGGCGTTTTCTATTGCCACTTATTGCATCGCAGTTAAATAATGAGTCTTCAGATGTTGAACTCCAAGATCTTGACATCTTCTCATTGTCCTCATCATCGCTCCAATAGTCCATGCCATTATCTTCACCAAAACTCCTATAGAAAAAAAAAGAGAGAGAGAGAACTGATTCACAGTGCATCCAGAAATCGGCAGACTCAAAATTCACGCACAAGAACGGATCTTTTGTCCAGACCTGGATGCAGTCTGGGCTTTGTTGGTATATAGCTGTATCCCTGACAAGTAGGGAACATAGTATTGGACTACTCTTTCCCCTCCATACAGCTGCACCGTAGTTCCAGCCCCGTACGCGCTCCACTCATAGTACTGCTCCCATAGGTCCGCGAGGTTGAAGTACTCGACGCTGTCCATCTCGGCGTGGTGCCAAGAATCGCTCGAAAACCGGCCATTCGCCTGGATCAAAACGAGCAACATCTCACTTTCAGTCTTAAGTTGACAAATAAGCACAGCTAGTAGTAGCCCAGCTTAGCTAACCAAGATCGAAAAGGCACTCATATACAGCAGCTGATCAACATGCAGAATTAGAATTGACAATAGCAACCGGGAATTTAAGATGGCAACCGTATATCGCCACAGGCCGCAGCTACTTTCGTCCCAATTAGGCAGCACGGCAGCAAGCACAGAGCTTGATGGTACAATTGTCCTTATAATCGTACCAAGGAAAAGCTATATACAACATGGACGCACTATCAATTAATCAATCTACCATTACCCACACCCCCCATCCTTTTCACGGATGCATTTTGCAATCAGGAAACACGCAGCAGCATGATCAATCTCTGACAGAAAAAAAATAAACAGAGAGCAGTAATAACTAGAATAATCGAGTAATGAGCTACAGATCATGTCAGCCACATCCACACCAAAATCTCGCGCGAAGAACACGAAGCTTTAATCAATCGATCAATGAGAGAGAGAGGAGGAGGAGGAGGAGGAGGGGGTGACCTTGGGGAGGAGGTGCGTGTCGACGGCGGGGGTGGTGCAGTCCAAGAAGCACTGCAGGTTGGACGACGGCGACGACGAACGCCCGTACTCCTCCACCCACCTCCCGCCCGCGCCCATGGCGGCCTCCTCCTCCTCAGCACTCACACTCACCGCCACCGCCGCCGCTCCAAACGCCAACGCAACCAAGAAACCGAAATCCGGCTGAATCTCCACCGCCCGAGAGAGAGAGAAAAACAAAGAACCCGCGCCTTTGCTGCTGCCAAGATTGGAGAGACGAGCAGGAGGAGGAGGAGGGGGAAGGGGAGGAGACTTTATGCGGACTGAGGCGAGGAGGAAGAGGAGGAGAGAGAAACTGGACTTCGGTTTGCTTTGGCTTCTGTGTTTCTCTCTCTAGGTGAGGTGGGGTGAGGTTAGTTTCTCTCTCTAGGCGTCGGGGAGGGGTTGCCTTGTCGGGCGCAGCAACAACGCAATCTCATCCCCACGTCACGCACCCACGCCCACGGGGGAGGAAGGAGAGAATGGGGGAGAAGAGAAAGCTGCGGGTCCTGACCCGCTAACCCGGTAACCCGGTAAAACATTGTTCGGTTAATCCCCTCCTGTATTCGATCGAGAGGATTTGAAGGGTTTTTATTTCACAATCTATTGTAGTATGTAATTATTTTTTTTCTTCTCGGGATTAATCGAATAAGGCCTACGGGAGTAGATCGCTCGACCCACCAAGCTATGGGTTTGGTCTGGAAATTGGAATGTGAGTTCGATTTTGTTTTGTTTTTTCTTCTGTATATGTGTTTTATAGTTTCTCCGTCCTTGAAATTATGCTTGGTAGAATTTCTGTGTCGAGGTAATCTTATTTTTTTTCCTTCATTTGTTATTTATATTAGGCTGAAAACATATAAATACTGCTCGTATTTACGGTTATTTATTCTTTCGGTGCTATACGATATGTCTACGATGGTGAGACATATATGACTGTATGTTAATTTACTTTATCGATATCAAGATATTTTTTTCAAGATATAGGATAGGGCGTGCGTGCACATTTTAAAGGTAACTGCTCGCACGTGCATACATGTTTATATTGTTTTTAAAAAGATAAAAAAAAAGGGACACGAGATAGGATACCAATGTGCACACGAGAAAGACTACATACGAAAAATCTAGTTACTTGGTTACACTAACTAACGAATTTAGAGTGCCACATAATAAAAACATAATTTTATACATCATCTATGTGAGCCAAACACCAACTTCTACTCATCTTTTTTTTACATGTAAAGTTCTTTTTTTTCGTAAAAGATAAAGGGGCAGACATTCTCTCACTACTCCTACAACCTCACCAAACCCGTTAACCCGCAAAAACAGAATTGGATCAGTTAAATATTGCTTTCCATCTTTTGGAAGCCTTTGACTCTTTTTTTCCACCTTGTCATGCAGCCGGGCCCACTCTCCTGTATATCCAAAGCCAAGCCACGAAAGTGTAAAGCCACAGCAATTTTCCTTTTCTATGAGCCCTTTAAATAAAAAAGCAAAAATATTTTTTGTGGATCCGATAGCCCGGTA
Source organism: Oryza meridionalis (assembly GCA_000338895.3). NCBI lineage: Eukaryota > Viridiplantae > Streptophyta > Magnoliopsida > Poales > Poaceae > Oryza > Oryza meridionalis. The sequence goes on from CM002533.2 coordinate 19,580,876, forward strand.
GTTGGTTCACGCCCTCCCATCATACGTTTTTATGCAAAAATCTTTGTCCTGTTTTGTGAGTCACTGGCCTTCACTTTGTGCCTTCCATGCTCTTGTCCCTACTGTGCCACACCCTCTAGCATGCAACCAATTTAAGCCCCATCTGGCCATTGCAAAGTTGCTTGGCTTTTCTTGCAACTAATTTTGTAGCTTTTTTTTTTGCTATTATATGTTGCTTCTTATCTTATCCTTTCTCTTTTTGATGTACATTTCGTAGGGTTATTTCGGTTACATTTATCCTTTTGCTTTATTGGTCATACTTTGGTGTTATGTATTGGGTAGAAGTTTTCTATCTTTTTTTTTTAGTTTTCTTCGTGGATGTGTTTTCAGTAATGGGCTTCAGGATCCATGTGAAAGAAAAAGTGAAGCTTGTGGATTAGAATTGGAGATAATATCAATTTTGATTGCTTTTACATAAATATTTTGCATGGGTACAATGTAATTAATTTATATGATACTGTGAAGATATGGATCTTAATTAAATTGATTGAACATCTATTTTTTGTGGATCTTTCAGATATAGCTTGTTAATAAGTGATTCGCATTCGCATATGGTTTTATCTAATTATTTTGTCTTGCAACCATAAACAGTGAACATATCCAGATTCTTCTATTTTCGGGTTATAAAGATCATGCTCCATTCAGACATGAGTGGTCTCTCCTAAATTCAAATACTATGGCGAATTCAAATATGGCACAAATAGGATACAAATCATGACCGTGTTTGGACAATTTGCTTTTATATTAGTATTAACTAGAAAAATATCTGTGCGTTGCAATGGGTGGAGGCTATCTTAATTTTATTATTACTATACAGTTTAGCCAAAGTGAAATTTACTGTACGAATTTATTTGGATATTGTTTTTATAAGACCATAAGCTACAATTAGGAGTCCGATCGTCTCAAGTTAGCGTGCGAGTTTTTTTAAAGAGATTTCTTATATGACTCTTTCTATATTTCCTAAAGCAAACAAATTTAAAATCATACTCAAATACAAATATGTAATTCCAAAAGCGAATGAACTTAAAACCGACTCAAACAGAATGACGTACCAAAGTACCAGTAAAAACATCTTCAATTTTTATAATAGTAGAAATTTGGAAGTAGGGGGGCGCATGGAGTTAATAGATGATACTGCGAAGATGTGTGTTTTAATTAAAACAAGAGCCATCCATTTTGTGCATCTTCAAGATAGTAATTTGATAATAACCGATTATTCCATTTAACCATTTCATTGCGTACTCATGAACATCTATTTATATTTTTATGAAATCCGTACATCATTCTAGTATGAGTTGGCTTTCTTAAATCCAAGTATTTTAGCAAAATCAGACACAAACTAGATACAACCGTAACCATGTGACATGAGTTGGTCGATGTAAGTTGCCACCTGGCCATGGTCCACATAATTAGCTTGAACATATAAGTTTTGTTACTCTTCATTTAAAGGTCCAAAACTATTAGCTGTCTCAACCATAATTCTGATGGAATTTTTTTTGGTTGGATGGTTTAGGTTGGGGCATGCATGAGTCCCTCAATTAGTTGGCAGTACACTGTCCCTATTCTAAGCTTACCTAGCTGGAACTTGAATCCTGTCCAAAAGAAAGCACAGCAAAGTCTTGTCTTGTGTGAAGAATTGGCATTCTTTTTTTTGTGGAAGTCAAGTGGAACCTGGCCCACCCATTAATTTGATCATTCCAACTATGAGAGATGATGTGATATTGGAGAAGGGTATCTTCATTGGGGAACACTTGTTTCATTTTCTTTGAGAAAGGCATTTGATCCTGAATTCCTCCTAGCCTACATTTGCAAAGTGTAGCAGAGATGCTGCCATCCACAATAAATATAGTGGTGGTAGTGTATTGTAACATCTTTATTCGCATGCTCTGCCTATTTGGCTATTGTTTTCCGCCGTGTTTAGTTCCAAAGTTTTTCTTCAAACTTCTAACTTTTTCATCACATCAAAACTTTCCTACACACACAAACTTCCACCTTTTCCATCACATTATTCCAATTTCAACCAAACTTCCAATTTTGGTGTGAACTAAACACAGCCTTCATCTCACTGCCTATTTTGTGTGTGCCTTTCTGGCATTCCTTTTCTGTGAGAGCTTGCTTGGAGAATGATTTAAATAGTGTCTGCCATTAGTCCAATATATAGAACAATAATCCAATCACCAATATGATGTGTGTACTTAGGGTTACACATATAAGCCACTAAAGCAGCATCTTGATGATACTAGCTAGTTTCTAGTTTTGTAGCTGCATATATAGCACGATGGTAATATAGTGCATATCCATTTTTATTATGATGGAAAGATATAAACCATAAGGGTCTATTTGGTTCGATGTATCAGCTTGTCATGGGTCACACGGTCCAATGCCATCCTAGACGAGGCCACCAAAATCACATCGGATGAAGTGACCGAAAAAAAAGCTGCGAGGTTTTAGCACGAACAATGGACTATACATACCCATGACACAAATCAAACATGATTGTTAGGGGATCGAATGAGCCTAGCATAGACTGGTTTCATCAAACCAAACAACATCTAAGTTTCTTTCTTGTAAAACATGCAAGACATGGATAACCGTAGTTCTCTTTTGTCAAATACCGATGCCTACAATTGATTATTTGTATGGGCTTCATTTTCGTATTAATTTTATAAGCTTCATGGATTTATTTATGACATCTCTCTATTCGCCATATGTTAAAAGAGTGTGTTCCTGGGTGTGATGTCACTACTGGAGAATTGATCTTTGCTCGGATGCAAAAAAATTATATTTGTACCCATTCGAATAGGAACCGGGATTTAAGATCATTTTTAGCCACGGTTCAATAGTTGTCAGGCCATGTCAAGCCCCTAACGATCTTTAGTCCTGGTTGGTAACATCAATCTATACTAAAAATTTATTTTAAAAATTTATTTTTAGTACCGATTAGTGTTACCAACCCAGACTAGATGTCTCCAGGGTTAGTTTAAAAAGAAAGCATCTCTATCCAAGTTATATGTGTGTAGTAGGTAGGATGATAATGCGTGTGAGGACCGAGGTGAGAGATCTTGAGTTCGAATCCCACATCCCACGTATTTTTTTTTGACTTAGATATGCATCGTAAGTCCCGGTTATTTCAACCGGAAAGTCCCTTTCTCCAGCAGTGTGTATGTTAGGTACATGTGCATAGGTGTGTAGTGTAGGTCTACCTCATAACCGAACAAACTAACACTTCGCAATAATCGGTTTCATCCAACGGTTAATTAGTCAATTTTCCAACATTATCCTAATTTTGTATTTCAGTTATGTACAAATTAACTCATGCAAATCTGTGGAATTTGCATTCGTTTTTTCCATTGCAATCCCCTCCCAATTATGTTTCAAATCTGTGGAATTCACATTGTGCCTAACTCTGCTTCTAGAACTCTTGCTTAGCTCGAGCTTACTACTAGCTACCATCCAATTACAATTACTGTGCAGCATCCACGACAATTGACCTGTCGTTTGAATCATCTTCGAATTCCGTGCCACTTGACAGCGAGCATCCGATGCTCAGCTAGCTTAAAGATAAATTCTACTACTCCTCGATAAAAAGAATTAGCTTACACGGCTAATGCACCTCTGGTTAGGCAGCTGATTAAGCTAAGCTCTGAGAGTGACATGTTTTACAGTGACGTGGCACTGAGTGATCCCCATCCTAATCCGGATTATGCGAAGAATAGACCATGGCCGCCCCCCGTGATCCTGTCCATGTCATCACAGCTATGCACTGACAGTGGATCACTAATTATTTGCTTTTTTATTATTATTTGTGGGGATTGAATTAGTTTAATTTTCCGCCATTTCACAGGGGTTGGTGGAATATTTAAAGAGGATACTTGTTTGTGGGAAATCCGTATGAAGTCGACTTGGATATGTTTGGTACAGTTTTAGATCAAGATTTCTTAGAGCTAGGTTTTTTAACTCGTAAAATATATGGATCTGAATATGATCTTAGTAGCATTTCGATGAATTGCTTTGTTCATATTTTATAAAATTATAAAATTTTAAACTATTATAATTTTACTTTCTAGTAAGGATATAAGATATAGAGTTGTGCCAAATAGGGTTTGGACAGGGTGATTTTGGTTGTGTGAGTGTGCCCTTCTTAATTTTAGTGGATTTGGATTGTTTCCATGTAGTATGGTCGTGGTTTTTAATGATTGTGTGTTTTCTTTTTGTGTGAAATGGTTGGTGTCTTTTTTAAAAAGTGGCGAAAATTTCTAGCGTACATACGAAGAGACGATGGGATTACAACAGGAGGGGCAATGGAGAGGCCGAAAGTGACCACACTAAGAAATCTGAGAAAAAATTACTAATGAGACGGATGGCTCTAGTCATTTCATTAACGAAACGTAGGTGATAATTATTGATATCTTGGCACGCAATTGACTGCCCCTCATCTTGGTAACTAGTCCATTTCTTCACAATATCAGTTGTTAGAGTTTAGTTCATAAGAATATGAAGTATAATCTTTTTAATTAGATCTAGGTAGTCGTCTAAAATTTTAATTATTCCTCCTTGTTTGTGCTCTGGTTAATTTGATCTCATATTGCTAAATCTTGCATCGTATATGACTAACATGAACTGTCACTTATACAATTAATAACATAGAAATCGATCGTTAGCAATAGACGAGTAAGGCTGAAAGTAACGCACACAACCATTTGACACACTCCACGACTCCCATATATAATAGGACATCTCTTTTCTTTTCATCGTCGTGTTTTCTCGTAACTACAATAAATATAGGATAAGAATTATCGTTGTTGTACACTGTGCCAATATTCAAAGGTACCCAATGGTCTAAAGCTCCAAACTCCAAAACAAATATAGGAATCTTAGTCTTAAAGAAAAACATAAGGATGCATGTGGTGCTGAAGTTATAAGTATATGGTTTCACCTACTGAGAATTAAATCCTAACGCAAACAAATATTACGCACATACGATTATATTTTTAATAAAAAATATTTAGTGAAATCAACGGTAAATTGTTGCCTTTGTCTCTTTAAGGGTGCATTAGATAACACATGTATTCATGGGATATAAGCGTGATGTGTTTGTGTAACGATGTAGAATGAACCTACGTGTGCGTCTTTCGTGTAATAAAAGAATACGACATCGCATGTTTGGAGCCGCAACTCGATGCCGTCGATCGGTTATATTATATTACAACGTCTTCAGACACGCGTAGCACGGCTGCACATTCGAGCCATATGTATCACCAGTTAGCCATGCATCCGGCCGGCATCCGAGGCCAATGCAAGCAGAGGAGGAATTGAAGAAAGGGACAGTGGGCAGCGTGCATCGCTACTTCCCTAGCTCATATAGCTAGGATGTTATGAATTGTGATGTGTGTGGCCATCGTTATCGTTGTCAGGATGTACACCCTGCCAGAAAAAGTCAAACTCTAAATTTTCATGTCCAATTTTAACTATCCGTCTTATATAAATTTTTTATAATTTGTATTTTCATTATTGTTAGATGATAAAATATAATTAATATTTTATGCGTGACTTATCTTTTTAATTTTTTTTATAATTTTTTTAAATAAGACGGATGATCAAATGTTGGATACAGAAATTAGGTTTTGTCTTTTTTAAGCACGGAGAGAGTAATTAGCTAGCTATTCCCTCTGTTTCGTAGTCCTGGTTCGATTAGTATTGTCGAACAAAATTTTATTGATTCGTCGGCTGCAATGAGTGACATCGATCGTGGGACCCACGTATAAAAAGAATCTCTAATCACATGCGTCCATCTCTCTCTTATGCAGCCAACCAACGGCTACAGATCACTTTTTCATCGCTGAGTTTGACTCTTCTTCTGTGCTCGAATTTTGCTCTGACACATCTAAGTCAGGTCACTGCAGTGTGTTGTATTCGATTTTTTCAAGCATGGTTCGATTTTACTCATAGACTGGAGATGCTCTTAGTCGTTTGACCTTTTTTTTAAAATTTCTTTAATTTTGACCAAATTTATAAAAAATTTAGTAGTATTTTTAGCACCAAATAAACATTTTATCAAAATATATTTAATGTTAGATTTAAGTTTGATTAGAAAAAAATCAAATGACTTATAATATGAAACGGAGGGAGTAGCACACAAGACGACTTCATTGGACTATTTGAAACAGATTATTTATGCCACGCTCCAAACAATATATATTTTTTTACAAGCCTACGTACAACAACAGTGCACTCAATAATTTGTTTCAAAGCTATTTGTTAGATGAGGCAGGAACGAAGGTTACGTTGGTGCCATCTGTGGGCTCGGTTAGTGATGAGAGGGATAGTATTTAGTGCCATGTCATTAGCTTTGCCAACTTTGCACATGTCCCTCGGGGACACGGCAAGGCATATTGTACAGTAGAACTGTAGAATTGTGATCTCTGTGGATGCATGAATTTTGAGGGTAGGTAACATTTCTTTTTTTTTGCGTATTTAGTTTTCTTTTCCTCTCGTGGGTGAACGCGTGTTTGTTTTACAGCCAAGTATTGTCAGGTGGTTTTTTCTATCTTACCAATCTCGTGGTGGTGGAAAACAATACGATAGACATGTTTTGTTTGAAAAAAACGCAGTGGTTTTTTTCTATGACGTGTGGATTAGGTTATGAAAAATTTGGCAAGCCGGTGGCAACAAAATATTATATTAAACCAGTAGAATTTGCTTATGAGAATTACATTAATTGTGAGAGACTTTCTTTTAAAAAAAATGGAATTGGCCATGAACCCTATGGTAGGGTAAAAGAAGGAAAACAGACACGTCCAAGTCAGTCATAGGACATCAACCTATGGATGCCAAAGTTAAACAACCTCCCCACTGCTATATGCAGCTTGCCTATTCCCATGTACTCCAAAGTTTTAATATTATTCCCAAGTACTACAAAGTTTTCATATTAAAATTAACAAAATAAGCTAGTATGCCATCCTTGACCTTTTGGTAGGAACTAAACAAACGCTCCTACAGCTGTTATGCTCCTTATCCCCTATCCTACCCATCCAGTCAAAATCAATCTAGATATTTTTAAGAGAAAGTCAAGTACTAGATATCTAGACAAAATTAGTCACCTTTGACCTTTTGAACTTGCCTGATCCACTCAAGCTGCCTAGTTGTTTGGCAATACCCTACCTTTGTCGGTTACAAACATTTCATGTTTACGATCATATATATTCAGTCAAAAATATAAATTTTAGCACTCAATTTTACATCAAAATAAATTTATAAAACCTAATAAGTTTGTGACATTACTAGTATTTTTCTAAGCATATCTATTTATATATTTTTTAAACTAAGTGTCTAAAAAATTATTGATTATCAGTACTATAAAATTCTATCTGAATCTTATCATAAACGTTAAATATTTTTGACCGAAAAGATTATCACTACTCTTAATATTGTTAGGCATTCCATGAGATGAGTTTCTATCTTTTAACATGGTTCACTGAAATGTGAGTCATTTGGTCGTAGGGTTTATATACGAGCCACCTAAGGGCCTGTTTAGATCCTCTATCAAAATTTTACATCATGTCACATCAAATATTTAGACACATGCATAGAGTATTAAATACAAACGAAAAAATAACTAATTACATAGATTGCGTGTAAACTGCGAGACGAATCTTTTAAGCCTAATTACACCATGATCGATTTGATAATATGGTGCTATAGTAAACATTTGATAATGACGGATTAATTAGGCTTAATAAATTCGTATCGCGGTTTATAGTCGGGTTCTATAATTTGTTTTGTGATTAGACTCTTCAAATGTGTGTCCGTATATCCGATGTGACACGTCAAAACTTTACACCTTAAGCTTTATTCGTTTTGAAGGATTCCTAAAGGAAATCTCAATTCCTTTGGAATAAGCACTATTCATGCATTCAGTTTGTAGGATTCAAAGGAAAATTTTTCATAGGAACACTGTGCCAATCCTCCAAAAATCCTCTAAAATGTACTAATTCCATAGGAATGAAAACATCCACTCCATCCTCTTTTGTTTAGCTAAGTGCCTAAGTGTAGGAAAAATTCCTGTGTTCCAATCATTTGTTTTGTACGTGCATTTCTATATTATTCCTACGTTTTTCCTATTCCTGTTATTTGAAAATCCCGTGAACCGAATAGTCCTAAATCTAAACACAGCCTAAAGTTTAGAGAGCATCGGTTTCCCGTTCCATGGGCAGTACTGCCCATACTGTGCAGCCGGCACAGCTAACCTATCCAGCTGCCTGAATCACCTGGTCAAAAATCATCAACTGCTTGTTATTGTTAGCTAGGACAGCTTCTGCTTCTCCCTTTCCATGTATCTAGCTAGCGTGCTGTGCATTCACGTAATTGTAAATATGCAAATTGTTGCAATATATGCAGTGTGTGTGTTGATCTTGATCTAACTGACCTTTTCTTTGTCAAACCGGCAGCCATAGCTAGCCCATGTGATTGGTCCTGACTAATTAGTCAGCTCATAGTAATTAACACGGTTGGTTGATTGATTAATCGGTTTATTAATTTGTGTTAACACGTTTGCTGACCTGTGTTGTGTGACTGACCTAGCTAAGCCTTGCACATGTGATGTGTTGATCACTTCTATAGGCTCTAGCTAGCTACCCATTCTTGTGTTGTAGCACATTGGTTTTTGGTAGTTTATTAGTACTTTGATTAGGTTGGTTGATGAGTTGATTTGGGCTTTGTGATGAAGGATGGGTTATGACTGATTAAGCTGGCTGAATGCTTTTAGGAGTTCAGGTTTAGAACTGTTCAAAGATTGATTTGGGGGTTTCCTTTTTTGTTCTTTTTGTTTAAGAAAAGAGGACTCAAGTTGTTCAAAGATATGAGAGGGCATGTGCAATTGGGGAAGCATTCCTATGGTTTCTATTTTCTTTCCTGACAAAACGTGTAAACTGAGTTTGAAATTTGGATGTCCTGTAGAGAAGAATTGAAATCTTCTATTACTTGGAACATTTCTGTTCAATTATCAGGTAAGCACACGGTAATTTTATCACTGCCATGGTAACCGTGTATGTAACGAGGTCTGAAAATTGGGAGCGTATCTTTCCTACATTGATGTAGTAATTGTGTACGATTTCCTACGCAATAAATGGTTAAGGCACCGTTTGATTCAGCTTATTGACTGAGCTACTTCCTACTTTGCTAATTTGTCGTAAGCATATTTCTCCGCCTGTTAAATGATTTTGTCCTTTATAAAACTTTATGTATTTAAGTTTCTTAAAAAAATCAAATAAATCTTTTATGCTAGTGATCTGCCATATTTTCAAGACACCTATCACTCTATCAGCTCAGCCTACCAGCTGAATCCAACTATGCTTAAATCCTTCTGCAAATAGAGGGGTGTATTTTGGTAAAAACCCATTTGTGTTCGTTCGTCTTAACAACTTCTAATAGTTCAGATTCATAACTATAACTATAAATGCTTATATCTTATGACAGAGAGAGAGAGAGTGTATATTAGTATATCACTACTTGTTACAAATTATACATGCCATGTGTGTATTAATCATATTATATTTTTCATAGTACTGCATTATTTGCATATCTGCACATGAAGTTGACTAAAACAAGACACATTATATATTTATGGGTCCCTATATTTATTTATATGTAAAATCCCTAGCAATGCTGTGTCGGCACAATGCTGATAACAAGAGACCATCCATGCAGCTTGAGCATGAACATGAGCAATTGACCCATACAGAAATAGAGCAAAGGAAGCGGCAATTATTTAGGAAAATAAAAGGGGAATAATTGAAGGTTTGGAAATTGTGATGTGGGCCTTTCTGGGACTGGCCCATCTCGTGGAGGGAGCTCTCCCTTACGTTGGGCATTTGAGCCCAACTATTCTATTCCGGCCCATAATATTTTCCCACCTCTAAAAAAACGATTTTGGACAAAATTTCTCCTCTAATTGCTAATGTAAATACATTATAATTACATTATAACCTGTATGTAACTATAATATAATTTATATGTAACTTTTACATAATTTTAAACCATTGGATTTATTTCAAGATTCGTACAAGTTGGGAAGAAAAAAAAATTATAGCGTACGCACAAGTAAGGAGATTCGGTCTCACAACCTGCTTCGTGAAAATAGAGTGTTACGGTGGGATTTTTTTTCAAAGTTACATATAAATTATATTACTGATACATGCAAGTTATAAAATAATTATACTATATTTATAAGAATTTTTGTCTGATAAATGTATAAATATTATTACAATTCGTCTATTCATAGCTAAACCATTGAAATTTTACAAAATTGGGGGCCGTGTCATTGTTGTCACATCATCCATCTCCTTCCTTTTTCGCCTTCTTCCTTATCTCTTTCCATCTTCTTCCTCCTTGCGGGAAAAATGGTGATGGAGCTCGCCATTGTCTGATAATCTCGCCACCGCCACCAGAAAAAACAGGAGGACAAAAATGGCGATGGAGCTCACCTCCATCTCCTAGACAGGACGAGCTTGTTGTCGCCAGAAAAATCACAAGGAGGAAAACAAATTGACGATGGAGCTCTCTGCTGTCTGAGACCTCATCACCGCCACGACGAGCTCGCCATCGGCGTTGCCGCCTGGGGCCACGGAGGAGGTGGTACACTCTAGGGTGGTGCAGGCTTGCCGGGGGTAGATAGAGGAGGAAGAGGCCGAGGACGAGCATCTCGCTGCACCAAGCAAAGAGGAGAGTGTTAGTAACTTTTTGTGATAAGTTGACAACAACGATCGTAGCACCTTATATCTTGCGGTGATCCTAGAGTCGCCAACCACCTCAATCTAGTAAAAACTAGACCAAGATGAGTTTTGATAACTAAACCGGCTAGCAGAGCCGATTTCTAGATAGCTACCCGTCTCGTGGGTAAAACAGAAGGTTTTCAGGACAAACCTACAAAGAGGTGTCACACTCTTGCAGCGGCGACGGACGATTTACAGCGCAAATCGATAAAAATGGACAAACTAAGAGAAAACTAAAAGAATCCAAAGAAAACCCGAAACATACCTTCCCGAGCAAGGAAACTTCGAGACCCGGTAAAACAGACCCGGACTCAGACTTGCCGGTCAGACCGGCCACACACCGCCGGTCTGACTGGCCCTCAACCGGCGGTCTGACCGGCCAACACATGGCGGTCAGACCAGCCCACTCGGAGAAAACCGGCAGACTTTTAAACTTTGGCAATTTTTCCTATTTTAATTCTAGATGCCAAATTTAGGTGTAAATAGAGAGGTGAGGGAAGAAGACGAGAGAAGGAATGAAGAAAATGGAAAATAAAGGATATGGGTGGAAAATATGGCGTCACTGGCATAGTTCTGATTTTATAAACGAATTGTAATGACAACTATTTGAATAATCACATTCACCATGGGATCCAATTTACACAGTAAAAACCGCTATCTATTCCGGAAAAGAAAAGGAAAAATCACTGGCTCGATCTGGGCCGTCGGTTTTGATCGATCGGACGGTGAAGAACCGCGTCTCCTCGCTTCGCCGGCGGCGGCTTCCCGTGCGCCGTGCCCGCCGGCGCCGCCAGCCACCCTCGCCTCGCCGACGGCGCGGTGGTACAGCGGCCGTTACGTCTCCGCGGCTCACGCCGGACCTGCATGGGGGGGGGGGGGGGTCGACGGCGCTCGGTGGCGGCGCCGCGGCTCCGGCCCCAAAGGTGGTGGTGACGGATGCTCTTTCTTTCTTCTTTCTTGGTTTCTTTCTCCCCGCGAGACCCCTCCATGGGTGTCCCTCGAGATGGTGATCTCATGGTTGTCTATGTGGAGCTTTACCTCTTTCTTCTTCTTCTTCTTTTTTGTTTCCTGTTCGGGGATCATTGAGCATCTACCTAATTGGCTAATCAGGATATTAGCGTGTACAATGGGGTTGAGTTGATTCGTTGAATTGATTGCTCTTAGTGCGATTATGCGAATTTGAAATGTAGTATGACAGCTGAAACGAAAAGGAAGAATAGAATCGAGATTTTAGCGATGCTGATTTCTTAGGCAATGTGTGGTTAGTGGTTACAACTTACAAGCAGTGCTGAATTTACCGAGATGTGGATTCTTACAACGTTGGTGTTTGGCATCATACACGATTAGATTAATGTATCAGTAATTTGGTTTGTACATGTTGCTATGTTTATCTATAAACTTGGTTGAACTTGAAGAAGTTTGACTTAGTAATCTGCCATCATCATCATTGGAGTCTTTTGGAGTAGTATAGATATGAAATAGAGGGAGCATCTTGCATTTGGTTGGTCATAAAGAGTCATCCTTGTTCCAACTTATACGTGCCATTTCTTCATTACATATGTTTTAAGTATAAGCAAATGAGTTTTTTTTTTCCTGTCATTCTGTAGAATGGAGTCTGTGGGCTTAATTTGAAGTCATGCAGTGGTTTCATGCTCAAAACGACTCCAAAGGTGATATATTTTTCATCCCATTTTTCAAAACAATAAGTTTAGTGCCCTGAATACTAATACAAATGGTTCTGCAATGTAGGTCGGATGCCCTTCGCTCCGTGTGAGGGCATCTGTCTCTTCACCACAGAAACAGTACTCTTCTAAGACAACACAAGTTAAATCAGGGGAGGAGGTGCAGATTGCGGTTCTAGGGGCCAGTGGTTATACTGGAGCTGAGGTAGTTCCATTTTATCGTTTTATTTCCATTTGCGTTTGTTGTTGTTATCTTATACAAGTGGGTTCCTTTCAACCAATGTACTTGTAATTATGTCCTTCTGTTTATTCTATTCTGGATCCACATTTAATTTCTATGACTACATCCTATATGGAGATCTTCGACTTCTTTTTTGTTTCTGTTTGCTAATTATTCAAGTACGCTTGCATTGACAGATTGTTCGGCTTCTGGCAAGCCACCCTCAGTTTCATATCAAAGTGATGACTGCAGATAGAAAAGCTGGCGAACAGTTCGGATCTGTATTTCCTCATTTGATAACGCAGGTAAGATTTTTTTCTTGATCCATACTCCTTGGTACCCGAGATTGCCTACACTTGTTTCTTGAAAAAATTGGAAGGAAGAAATGACCTGAGTTTTTTTATCCTTGGCACATCAAGAATCGGTTGAACCTTTTGGTAGTACATTTCTTTTTATTAGAATTACTGGGCCATATTATAGTTATTTTGCTGATCAAAATTGTAAGACTCTGCTGGTTATCTTTTGATATGCAGGACCTCCCAAATTTAGTTGCAATAAAAGATGCAGATTTTTCAAATGTTGATGCGGTCTTTTGTTGCTTGCCACATGGAACAACCCAGGTTGTTTATTATTGTCATGACTTCTCTGAAATTCTTCCTACCAATTCCTGAATCATTTAGAGGTCACACTTACACTATTCTGCATAATGGAGGAATTTTTAAAGCGGTACCTGCTTGTAATATTTTATCAGGAAATTATTAAAGGTTTACCGAAGCAACTGAAGATTGTTGATCTTTCTGCGGTATGCTTCACAAGGCTAGCAGATTATTTTACATAGATATTGTCTTTCATGCTATCCAATATCCATTCTTACTACGTATGATTGACCATCTTCACAGGATCTCCAATTACGTGATATCAATGAGTATGCTGAGTGGTATGGTCATTCACATAGGGCACCAGAACTTCAGGTTTTCCTGGCTACCTGTCGCTACATACTTGTTTAATTGTCGGTGTTGGTTATGCACTTTTACCATTTGTAAGATCTTTAGTTCTCGGCATTGTTTATGAACATTTGCTTTTAGTCAGATCTCAAGTTCTGTGTCATTAAATTATGTTTGTTTATGAACTCAATACTCAGCGGCTTTGTTTATTCAGCAAGAGGCTGTGTATGGTTTGACTGAAGTTCTTCGAGATGAAATAAGAAATGCACGGCTTGTTGCAAATCCAGGATGTTATCCCACATCTATTCAGCTTCCTCTTGTTCCTCTGATAAAGGTGATGAGGGAAGATTAACAGAAGTTATTAGTCATATATGGTTCTCTGATTTTTAATGAAACCAACAAAATATAATTACATTTAGGGTACAAAACTATCCAATTTTGGTAGCATATAAAGGATATTTGCCATAGTGTAAAGCTTGTTGGCCATGCTCCTCTAAACCCTTAACTCTATGCAAAATTTTAAAACGTTATCAGTTGAATTTACATAGCATTCATGTACCTCTTACCTTTTTTCCGTACCATGCAGGCAAAACTGATCAAACTGAGCAACATTATCATTGATGCAAAATCTGGGGTTAGTGGAGCAGGCATGTATTTGACTTGAGATACTGACGTACTGTACTACTATGGCTACAAATTTAGTGGTTGTATATCTGCCATGATTACTAGTCAATCTTTCTCTCTAATGCATGCATTTGTGTAGGACGTGGAGTGAAGGAGGCGAATCTTTACACTGAGATAGCTGGAGGCATCCATGCTTATGGAATAAAAGGCCACCGCCATGGTAACCCTTATTTTGCCATTTTCCAAAAAGCTGGAATCAACATCAGTGTTGTAGTTACTGTGTTATAGCTCTTTAACGAAAATTTTGTTTATTCTCCCTTGGACAAATGAATAGTCGATAAAGTGGTTACAGAATGTTTACTTATATCTGGCTATCTGCCCTCCAAGTGCCTTTAAACTGGCCCTACTGACACGTTGAAATAAAACCGTGTTCGTTCCTGAGATTGAACAAGGACTTTCAGAGGCTGCTAAATCTAAAGTCACTATCAGTTTTACTCCAAATCTGATCTGTATGGTAAGCACTTACTTTATCATTTTTGTTGACTTAATAACTCCAGGTTCTGCAGTTTTGTACTGTATTAAACGCACCTGGAGTGTGTGAAATGCAGTTAAATCAAATTCTTCATATTTATGTTGAACAGAAACGTGGAATGCAATCTACTATGTTTGTTGAAATGGCACCTGGAGTGACTGCTGGTGATTTGTACCAGCATCTCAAGTCTACTTATGAGGTTTGTTTGTCTGACCAGTGGCTAAATTATCTGTCTGACTATTTGAATACAGACATAGTTTTCTACTGAAATGAATTCATCAAAATGTTTTGAGATTATGTAATGTTGTGAGTGAGAGCATCTCTTGTTAGCATCACAATTTTATGTACCTGTATCTTCCCCAGGGTGAAGAGTTTGTCAAGCTTTTACATGGCAGCACCGCTCCTCACACGCGCCATGTCGTGGGATCAAATTACTGCTTCATGAATGTCTTCGAGGACAGGATTCCTGGAAGGGCCATCATCATCTCTGTTGTAAGAGTCTTCAACTATCTTTATGCCCATTGTTGAACTAGTTTCTTCAGACTTAAAGACTCGAAATTCTTATTTTCTTGTTCTTCAACTCCACAGATAGATAATCTTGTGAAGGGATCGTCTGGTCAGGCTGTCCAGAACCTCAATCTGATGATGGGTCTGCCTGAGAACACAGGGCTGCAATATCAACCCCTATTTCCATGATCCTTTGCATCGGTACGTTTTCATTCCATATGAGATTCTGTCAAGATGATGTTTTTGAGTTCATTGAGCCATGTCATCGTTGGAGTGGGAAAAACCCAAGCTTGCTCAAATGCATTGCTTGGTTTGTGCTGTTGTTTTCTAGAGATCAGCTACAGTTGGCAGTTCAGTAGTGAGAGCATTAGCTGAGTGGCTTTCTGCCATGAAAAATCCTACGGCTATATACCATGTGCTCTCGTGTTGTCATCAGATCAAATAAAATTCAATAAAGCAAGGCCTTTGTTTGCCATTTTTACACCTCAACAAAACTTTCCTTTTTTGAAAGTAATCTCAGCAAAACATGCATTTGTACACATAGCCCTTGCTTAATTGGCAAAGCAGAATAACTACATCAATCTCACTTGTACATGGCTCGTACCCAAATATGTCGGCCTGAGCATTTACTTATCAACCATAATCTGACTTAATTTCCTCAGTCTATAAGTATATCTTTTTTTAACGAACCGGCACTTAGACCACGCTAATTTCATTGAATAAAGTAGGAGAAAACTATAAAAAGGGAGTTTTACAAAGGAAAAGGAAAATTGAGGCAAAGTTTTTCTAAAAATATAAGAGATTTATATTCACACTCCAACCATCTCTTGTCTAATAAAGAGTATCATAGTCTTTACTTTTGATCCTTAATTTGTCAAAAAAAAAACCTATAACCTTTTATATTTGTGGATAGAGAGAGTATATCATACTTGAATCTAGCTTGGTTAATTAATCCAAAATTACATCGAAACATAACACTAACCCCCTTTTGTCCTAATTACTCCAACATCCAATCGATCTCTTCCTCTGATATCATCTCATCTGATGTACTATCCGGCCAATGAAATGATCAACGCGTGATCAAGGAGAGACAGGGACATATGAAAGGCATTACTACATACCGGGATAGCGAGTGTGGCAGCAGCACATCGATGTGCGGACGAGATCTGAGCCGTCCGATGATGAGAAAACGGACGGCCAGATGGCGCCTGTCCGCGGTCCACCCCCACACACGCCTCGCCTGCTGGCAGTTGGAGTGGCATCCTTGTGCCATTGCTGTGTTTTTGCATGCATGGTCCTCTGCTCCCTTCTAGATTCTAGCTACTCAAATTTAATTTGTTTGGTCCCTGATGGTGTCTGTCCATTTTGTGCAACATTGACCATTACCATTTTCCTAATAAACTATGTTTAGTGAAAAAAATGTTTGAGAAAATAGTACAAGAGTTTTTTAGTTGTTCTTGTGATGGACACAATGGTATTATGTTGATGTGATGAGCTTAGTTTCTTTGTCATCATTAGTGCCTAAAAGTTCTTCAAGTCCTTACGAGGAATCGATGTCGTAAATTCTAGGTATATACTCTACTCGCTAAAAAAAAACAGAGACCAACGATTAAATTGGTTGTTTTGCTAACTTTGTTATTATTTTTTTTACATTTTGAGGATAGGCCTAAAGCCAAATTATACAATCAGGTTATGTTGGATACAATCCTCATCAAGAAAAAAACCTAAGAAAAATTGGGAGGCACCGACAATAAGCCGTAACACATTTCTTGGAGCAACACTCCTTCGCTATATATGCCACCATATTCGCTGACCGACGAACGACCTCACTCTTGTGACCTGATTTTGCTAACTTTCTAGCAAAAGAACACTCACATATGTATAATCGTGAATATCAGAATTTGAATCCTGCTAACTATGTCTATGGCACAACATCAGAGTTTTTTTTTTCTTGAGATAGAGGGCACATATGAAATTTACTTTCCCTGTACATGTGCTTCCCACATTAATTAATACCTTAAGACTAACGTGGTGTTTGGATTCATGGACTTAACTTTAGTCTTTGTATTTAGACGCTAATTTAGAGTATTAAATATAAACTACTTAAAAAACTAATTACATAAATGAAAGCTAATTTGCGAGACAAATTTTTTAAGCCTAATTAATACATAATTAGAGAATGTTTACTGTAGTATCACATAGGCTAATCATGGATTAATTAGACTCAATAGATTCGTCTCGCGAATTAGTCCAAGATTATGGATGGGTTTTATTAATAGTCTACGTTTAATATTTATAATTAGTGTCTAAACATCCGATGTGATAGAGACTTAAAAGTTTTAAAGTTTTAGTCCGACTACTAACAATAATCATCAACATTTCCCGCCATTTTTTCTCATCATCCCTCTCTGTAAAACAACAGTAATTAACTGAGCTCCACTTCTGTGTCCTGTGGTTTTGCAGTACTTGCAGTGTGGCAGCCATGGATACTACCCCTGCAGCATCACAACTACTCCCTCCGTCCAAAAAAAAAAAACAAACCCTGATTTCCGTGTCCAACGTTTGACCGTCCGTCTTATTTAAAAAAATTATGAAAAAAATTAAAAAGATAAATCACGCATAAAGTATTAATCATGTTTTATCATCTAACAATAATGAAAATACTAATTATAAAAAAATTCATATAATACGGACAGTCAAACGTTGGCACGGAAACTCACGGTTTGCTTTTTTTTTGGACGGAGGGAGTACTACTACACCATTGCAGCTACCCATGCATGTGAAATACCTTATGAGAGTATACTATCTCATCTAGAAGGTTTTTTTTTTACTTGTAAACATGCTTGCATTAAATTGTTTTTTTATGAAGAGCACTTAATTACATTAACTTCCAGAGTTAATTGGACACTAGCTACTGTGTAGATCAGAACACAGAAACTGCAGGGTACTTGATGTGCAAATATCTCACTCACACACAATGTAGTAGGGGCCAAAGTAAGAGTATTACATGATCCAGGTGTAGGGGACACAGTATATATGTAGGCCAGTGCCACAGGGTGTATATATTTATTTACTCAATCTATCCCAAAATGCAAGCATTTATGAAGTTGATCAATTGAGAAAAAAAGATGAAAATGATTGAGAAAAGATTGTAATTGGCCGAGAAGAAAAATATAAGAAGGTAAATGAAAAATAATTATGATTGATTAAGATGTTGGGATAAGTGAAGAAATGACTTCATTTTAAGATAAATCTTATGCAATAGAAATAGCTTTATCTTGGAACATCAGAAAAGAGTGAATAGGTCATGCAGTAACAGTAAACAGTAGTACTTAGTTCAGAATTGCTGGTCACTATTTTGCGGTAATATATTGGCCATTGTGTGGAGTTAGTTCCCATGTCAGGATAGAGTTGGGTGGGTTTGTTATTACATTGTACTTTTTTGACGGAATTGTTACAGTGTACTGCAAAAGTGCAAGCTCGAATTAATCTAGGATCTGTTCAGCAGTCAACCAATCAAGGGAAAGTCAATTAATTTACAATGCAATGCAAATGTTTATAGTTGGTTTGTCGTCAGATTTGCTTTGAGATTTGTGTGTATGGCACGGAGTTCAATAAAACATAATAAGAGTATGAGATTATGAGAAGTATAATTGGATCGCTGGTAATTAATCGACTACACTGAAAGAGAGTAGAAACAAACATGCTAGATGTTCCCTGGATCAATATCAATATCAAGTTAATTAAGAGAAACACTGTTCTGAATCTGGGATCCACACGGGACCTCGAACGCGTGCATATACTCCTGCACAACCACCAGCATTTCTTCCATTAAAGAGATGAAAAATATCTGAAAAAAAAATAACATGGAATCCAAGTATATCCAACCTCACCAGTATGATGAAAGGATGGGCTATAAATTATACTGGCGACAATACTACCTGATCTGATACATTCCTCCTACAAACATGCCATTTTCCTAGAAATAATTAAACATATATAACTGTCTATATTATATTTTAATTGCTAATTGAATACATGAGAGTTCAGAAAACTATTATCTTCATGAGAATCCAGAAGACTGGCTAGGTTTCCTACATATATATCCATGCATATATACACATGCACAGTAAACAGCAGTCCCAGCTGCAGCTAGCAGTAGCAGAACAGCACTAAAAAATGAGTAAATGCATGCTGCCTACCAACATCCACCTGCCACAGCTTCAATGCAGTTAAGTTTGAGTGATCAGGCCCCGGGCTTGGGCTGCACCGCATTTTTTTTTGCATGAGATTCATCTTGAGGCTGTGTTTAGATCTAAGTTTGGATGTAAACTTCAGTCATTTTCCATAACATCAACCTGTCATACACACACAACTTTTCAGTCACATCATCTCCAATTTTAACCAAAATTCAAACTTTACGCTGAACTGCAGCCTGAATCTGTATGCATCTAGCTATTCCTACTTTCCTAGTGACTACCAATTGCCATGCTAGCTGCTGCTGATTCTTCTTCCCAGTCAGTGGCGGAGCCAGCGATGAAAACCTGTGGAGTCATATCTGTAAAATTCTTTAAGTTTTATATGGCTGCAATGTAAATATCAATAGTTTCTAGACTATTTTGCAAAAAC
The DNA here is from genome assembly GCA_000338895.3 of Oryza meridionalis. Taxonomy (NCBI): domain Eukaryota; kingdom Viridiplantae; phylum Streptophyta; class Magnoliopsida; order Poales; family Poaceae; genus Oryza; species Oryza meridionalis. The sequence continues at coordinate 19,600,822 of CM002533.2, forward strand.
CTGTGGGGTCAGCTGACCCCACAGGTTACACCTAGCTCCGCCACTGTTCCCAGTGGTAGTAAAGTACTATATCTCCCTCCCAAAATATAAGAACGTTGAGATGTTTTTGGAGGCTATATACAAACGTTATACTAGGAAATGTTTTTATATTTTGGAGCGGAGAGAGTAGAAGATTAGATTATCACAAACTCTTGTTTCCTCCTTTGGTTCACACATTACCACAAGAGCACTCTACATGTAGGGTGTGTTTAGGCTGTGTTTAGATTCAAAGTTTGGATCTAAATTTCAGTCCTTTTTCATCACATCAACTTGTCATACACACACAACTTTTCAGTCACATCATCTCTAATTTCAACAAAAATCCAAACTTTGCGCTGAACTAAACACAGCCTTAGTTCACGCCAAAATTGGAAGTTTGGTTAAAATTAGAACGATATGACGGGAAAGTTGAAAGTTTGTGTATGTAGGAAAGTTTTGATGTGATGGAAAAATTGAAAGTTCGAAGAAAAAGTTTGGAAACTAAACTCGGCCGTACATACACTCTTTACTTAACTAATTGAAATGTTTTTTTTGTCTTCTTGGATATACATCTTTCTAGTGATCTATAAATCCTAAAAGTAAGGTCTAATCTTCAGTCGGTTTAATGCAAATACAATATGTGTTTTGCTTTATTGATTTACGAATCATATATTTTTATAGAAGAGGAAAACAATGTTGAATTTTAATAAAAATCATCTACACGGGACAGTTTGAGACACGGTTTTTTAAGTACAGAAGCTAGGGCCCATATAATAAGAGAGCTTTAGCTACCAATTAATTGTTGGGAGTGCCATCTTAGTATAGAACTTACATGTTAGGCCATTCCCAACCCAATGAGTAGGATGGTATTCATAGCATTAAATAAGCTGCCACATAGGATGAAAAATGATGTGGCAAGTGAATAAATGAGGAAAGAGTAGGAAACCATGTCTTGTATGAGACATGGTTTCTTCACAACATCCAAGACATCATGTGAGATAAGTAGCATTGAATTTAAGTATGGAATAGTGGTGTTTGCATTGGAAGAGTGGTGTCTGGTACTAGTTTCTTGATGATGTGGAGTTTATAGAAATCATGTTTAGTGTCATGGGTTGGGAATGGCCTTAGTACATTGTTAGCAACTGATGCATGCATTTCGTAATTGGAACCAATAATGAGATCAAAGAGTAACGCTTTTGTGTGAGGCATGTTTGGCCTTAGCCCAACATGTCACATGTTTAATTAATTTCATACTACTCTTAATTAGAGATTTGCGGGCTAAATTCAACGGAGGATTTAACTTTTACTCCTAGAAGCCAGTTAATGATGTTTTGCATGTCACTTTTACCTTTGGACCAGAGATCATGCAAATTTGGTGCAAGACAAATATGAAATTTGATCATTGATGTGCCAACCAATTCCAATGTTGTGCCACACCAGTTTTCACGTGCGATGGTTAAATAATCGTTCAAGGAATCTTATAATCAAGGCAAAGTATTCAACTATTCATTATCCAAGCAAGGACCCTCTTTGTCCAACAATTTTGGTAAAAGGGAATGTATCAATTAAATTTGTAACCGAACTTTTATGCTTTTGTGTTCTGGAAAGTTATTTTCCTCCCGAGATATCCAACATATCTAACCCAACGTAGGTTACACACAGGGATTTTAGAGAACACAAGGACTTCACGAGGAAAAAAAATTCCTATACTCCGAACACGATCTACTCTATCCAGTTAAAAATTAATATTTTATGATTAGAACAAAATTCAGTTAAACTTTTAACAACACTTCAACCATCACTAATTTATTAAAAACAAAATAAATGATATATGTAGATTCTGCCTTGAAAAATTACTATCTTTAACCATCAATAATTTATTAAAAACAAAATAAATGATATATGTATATTTTGCCTCGAAAAATTACTATCATATGTAGTATATCACAAGCTCACTGGATTTTTTAAAGAGAAAATTCTTATGTGCCCATGAGTTTTCACTTAATCCCTTCTATACCCCTGAATTTTATCTCATCTTTTTTCAAATTTACGATCAAGTAACTATATTCTGTTTTTTTTAAAAAAATAAATCATTTTTTTGTTAAGGGCTGTCTTTTTCAATCAACTTGGACACAAGTACAATAAAAGACAAGAGTAATATGGATATTTTTACAAAAATCTAATGGTTAACTAACAATTGACTCACGGAATAGACATGGAGGGGATCAAAATAAATAAAAACTCAAAGCTATATAGGGGATGAGGCTAAATTTAAAAGCACAGAAGGGAATTGGCGAAAATTCGTGGACATAAGGAATTTTCTCTTTTATAAAACTTATTGTAATATATTTTTTTTATAATTTTAAAAGCTTAACTGAATCTTGACCTAAACATCAAATATTTATCTCATTCTAATCGATGTTAACAATTTCTCAACTTTTTCTATAAAATCTTAATCGCACGTAAATAATAGGCGCCATTGCATTAGGTGTAAAAAAAACCTTATCATCTACTCCCTCTGCCCCAAAATAAGTTTATTTTCACCCATATCATATATAATAATAAAAAATAATAATACCCCCACCTTATCAAATCTCAATGCAATTATTTCTCTCTTTATCTACTCCCAAAGTCCTAATGCATTTATCCGTTGCTTTTGTTAAAAATGAACTTATTTTAGGATAAATGGAAAGAGACCATAAATGATATTATTCTGAAAGAGGGAATACTCTCGTTTGCAAATGAAAAAAAAATACTATAACAAGAAACCATGGTCGGCATAGCATTTGTGCAGCAGAAAGAACCTAAACCGTGTGTGGCTGCATGCATGATAGTGATGATACCATATGGCTGTTCACAACCCAACAACAACTTGCAATCCTGCATGCATTACATGGCCAAGAATCCTGAGGTTGAGCCACTGAGATGTATCTCCCACTTTTGTTATGGCCCATGTGTTAGTGGCTCAACTACGTATACAGTTAAGGTTTTCTTTAGAATCCAACTTTTTTTCTTTAAACTTTTAATTTTGCTGTCACATCCAATTTTTCCAAACTTTTAATTTTAGAGTCGAACTAAACACAGCCTAAGTCAAGGGATCTCCTTCATCTCTACCAATCTCTCCTCTCTCTCTCTCTCGTGCTTGCATTGCATATGCACATTGCTTCTAGATCACACCAAACAGCCACTAGCCCCATTCATCTCCATTGCATGCTTACATTGCATGCATGCATGCATGATGCTACTACTACTACTCTCTAGAGCTAGCTACCTTGACCCTAGGTCAAACCCCTACACCCTTCATTACTTCTGCACCTGATCTCCTTCTCTCTCTAGCTTATCTCCATAGATTTTCTCTCTCTAACTGCTCCTCCATTACTGGCCTTTATATCCACCACCTCCTCCTCTTCTCCCTCCCTCATAGGTGGTGTTTGCTTAGCTAGCTAGCTAGCTCCATCACTAGCTCTCGCATCGCATGCCACGGTGAGCCGGTGTCGCCGGCGTCGTACGGACGTAGCAAGCGAGAGGGAGAGATGAAGAAGCAGGGAGGAGTAGGAGCGGCGGCGGCGGCGGCGGCGGCGGGGATGGTGAAGGCGGAGCTGGAGGACGTGGGGATCAAGGCGGCGGGAGGGGCGTCGGCGGTGTCGGCGCTGAGCCCGCTGAGCGAGACGCTGTGGCGGGAGAAGGCGGCGGCGGAGTTCCTCGGCGACGTGTCGGCGCGGCTGGCGTGGCGCGACCTCACCGTCACCGTCGTGCTCGGCGGCGGCGGCGGCGGCGGCGGAGGCGGAGGCGGCGGAGGGACGACGCAGGACGTGCTCCAGGGGCTCACGGGGCACGCCGAGCCGGGCACCATCACGGCGCTCATGGGCCCCTCCGGCTCCGGCAAGTCCACCCTGCTCGACGCCCTCGCCGGCCGCCTCGCCGCCAACGCCTTCCTCGACGGCACCGTCCTCCTCAACGGCCGCAAGGCCAACCTCTCCTTCGGCGCCGCGGTACGCACGCACACCTCGCCGCCGGCGACCCGTCGCCACTGTGCTGACCACAACGCTAAGTTAATCAGTTATTAGTACTGGAGTACTAAATAGTAAATACTAATCAGCTTTGCTTTTATATGGGGTTGGATTTTGCTTCAGAAAATGGTTTTCTGGATTAAAAGCTGCACATTAAACTAAAGAAGTACTCCCCCTCCGTTTCACAGTTTCATAATGTAAATCATTCTGGCATTTCGCACATTCATATCGATGTTAATGAATCTAAACATATATATATCTATTTGGATTCATTAATATTAATATAAATATGAGAAAAACTAGAATGACTTATATTGTGAAACGAAGGAAGTAGTACATTTCTTGAAGTATAACTGCACACAGGGAGAATACTTGTAGTACAAAAGAAAAAAAACATGGAATATGTGTGTGTTCTTTTTGCAGTACTTCATTTTCTTGAAGAAGATTTATTTTTTTGTGTGTTTGATTAGAATGTGTATTGTGGTTTTTTTTTCCTTTCTGTTGCTTTCATTACTTGGGTCTTTATCTGAATCACCTGAACAATCGATTTCAGAATGAGAAAGAAATGGGTCTTTTTTTTGTTGTTGCCACGTGCCAGTTCTTGGAACCTTGCTGCTTTCTGGCTACTGCATGTGTTTGGACAGACTGCCTCTCTGCAGATGTAATTTACTGCATTAATAACTCCCTTTTCATGGATATAGATCACCCATTTCTGGCCAAGATTAATTGGGGGATCTGGCTCAATCGATTAGTTTCTGCTTGTTAATTTTTAGATAGGAAAAAAAAAAGCTCTTTCAGGTATGTGTTTGGTAATGGAGTTAACACTCATTCAGTCATCTAGCTTGTTGGCAAGGAAAACAAGGAACTTCCCCAGCAGATGGGATGTGGTTTACCAGTTTCTTCAGAAACTATGCTCATCAAAAACTCATGATCTGTTGACAATCCTGATTATTTGTTGTACATATAGCGTGTGTCGCCATGTTGTCCAAAATCATTTCTTTATGACTTAACAGGAGCTTTTTTTTAAAGAAAAAACATAGTCCAAAAGAAGGTTGTTGCTGATATTTTTCATGACTTGTGCAGTTGTGCTTCATTGGTTTCTGTCAAAACTGTCAACCTAATATGTAGGAAGTAGTTTAACTTCTGTACCAATCAATAACTATAAAGTATTATCAAGGAAAAAATGAGCAAAATTTTTGTATGCAAAAAGTTCTACCTTGTGAAAAATGATAAGGTGATACCTGAAGTTATGTGCATGTATTATCTTACTACGTCTGATGCAGTAATAATCTCAAGGTAACAAAAGAAGTTACCTCCAGGCTCCAGCTTACTGAAATTTTCAGTATAATATGTAATTTCAGGCCTATGTGACCCAAGATGACAACTTGATTGGCACATTGACGGTGAGGGAGACCATCTCATACTCGGCGCGGCTTCGCCTTCCTGACAAGATGCCCATGGAGGAGAAGCGCGCCCTTGTCGAGGGCACGATCGTTGAGATGGGGCTGCAGGACTGCGCCGACACGGTGGTCGGCAATTGGCACCTGAGGGGGATCAGTGGTGGTGAGAAGAGGAGGGTCAGCATTGCCCTTGAGATACTGATGAGGCCCAGGCTGCTCTTCCTGGATGAACCAACCAGTGGCCTTGACAGGTAGGTACTGCTATTATATTTATGGCAAATCATTTGTTATTACATTAATTAATGGATCATGCAAGCATGCCGGGTCGGCCAAAAGCTGGCCGACCAATTTCATTAAGATTGGGAGAAAATAAAGTAAACATTTAGTTACATCCAGGCCCAGCATGATAGCAATCTAGCTATCTAGCAAGCATGATAGCAATCTAGCTGAACTTGAGATGTGGAGATTTGATTTGCACAGCTCTCTACCTTGCTTTGCTTTCAACCAGTAGTGTTTATCAAACTCATTCCTGGTATAACTATCAGAAGGTTACTATGCCTTGTCATTTGTCAAGTGATTGTAATTGTTACAGTAGCAATTATCTGTCTAAGTAACTGATGTGCAGATGATTAATCTGTTGCAGTGCTTCAGCGTTCTTCGTGACACAGACACTGCGTGGGCTAGCGAGGGATGGCAGGACAGTGATAGCATCGATCCATCAGCCGAGCAGCGAGGTTTTCGAGCTTTTCGACCGCTTGTATCTCCTTTCAGGAGGCAAAACTGTTTACTTTGGGCTGGCCTCTGAAGCTTGTCAGGTATGTCAGTTTTCACAAACTCTATTAAGTTGTTTCTGCAATGCTAATATCTATATGGGTTCCCTGAATCATGTACTGTTCTTTGCATTTTGCAGTTCTTTGCCCAAGCCGGCTTCCCTTGCCCACCGCTGCGCAATCCATCGGATCATTTCCTCAGATGCATAAACGCAGACTTCGACAAGGTGAAGGCCACTCTGAAAGGATCAATGAAGAGAAGAGTAAGTTTCAGGATTCAGTCAGTCTCCTCCTAGTACCTACAACTGGCACTCTTACCTGTGCATGTCTTGACTGAAATTGTGCTCACATTTTGCATACATAGTTTGAAAGATCCGATGACCCACTTGATCGGATTATGACTTCGGAGGCCATCAGAAGGTTGATCACCTACTACAAGAACTCACAGTACTACTTCGCTGCGCAGCAGAAAGTCAATGAGATGGCACGGGTTGTAAGCAACTAGATTACTACAGCAACTTCCCCAAACATTCAACCACAGCTAGACCATTGTAATGCAAGCTAAGAGGACTTACATGGTATTTTTGTTGCAGAAAGGGACAGTGCTGGATGCAGGAGGGAGCCAGGCTAGCTTTTGGATGCAGGCTTTCACACTCACGAAGCGATCGTTCATCAACATGTCGCGGGACTTCGGGTACTACTGGCTGAGGCTTATCATCTACATTGTTGTGACAGTCTGCATCGGGACAATCTACCTCAATGTTGGCACCAGATACAGCTCAATTCTGGTAAAATTTTCCTTCTTCAGTTGTCACTTCTATTTGGATGCAAACTTACACTGAAAAGTATCTAGCTACCCTGAACTGAATACTTGATGTTAAGCTTGGTGATCTGATAAAACTGTGAAAACAATTAGGCAAGAGGCGCATGTGCTTCTTTCGTCTTCGGCTTCGTCACGTTCATGTCGATTGGAGGATTCCCGTCTTTTGTGGAAGACATGAAGGTTTGTGTCACCACTGAATCAACAAATGGGTTAGAAAAGTTCTTCAGATTACAGCAAACCATGCTCACAGAATCTTTTTGATGCTCTTTCAGGTGTTTCAGAGAGAGAGGCTCAATGGGCACTATGGCGTGCTGGCATTCGTGATAAGCAACACGATCTCGGCGATGCCATTCTTGATCTTGATCACCTTCATCTCCGGGACGATGTGCTACTTCATGGTGCGCCTCCACCCGGGCTTCACGCACTACCTCTTCTTCGTCCTCTGCCTCTACGCAAGCGTCACCGTCGTCGAGAGCTTGATGATGGCCATTGCCAGTGTCATCCCCAACTTCCTCATGGGCATCATCATCGGTGCAGGAATTCAGGTGAATTAATTACCATCCATCACAACAACTTGATCCTGTCCATCTTTATCAGGCACTGTTTGGAGTCCTGCAACGCATACAAACTGGGATTAAATTTTGACACTGTACTTGGAACTGCACAACATAATGTTGACGTTTGTTAATATTCTCTCATGATCATGACATGCAACAACATTTATTGAAGAGAAAAATATCTTTTGGAAATGGACAGGGGATATTCATGCTGGTTTCAGGATACTTCAGGCTTCCCCATGACATCCCAAAGCCATTCTGGAGGTATCCCATGTCATACATCAGCTTCCACTACTGGGCATTGCAGGTAAAAGTTTCAACTTTTTTTACAGCTCCCTAAACTGAAGCAAACATTGACCTCAAATCATATCAATTCAGGGTTCAAAACTACAAATTTAGGAAATTTTAAACTCAAGACAAAATAAAATAAAAAATGTTGTGACTTGTACATGTATAGAACATGACATGAGAAACAACGAATTTGAAGCAAAAATGGGAAAATTTGAAGTTTGATGGATTTCATCGATATTTTTCATAATTTGTCAATCTTTTAAACTGCTTGTACTTCTGTTGTCAGTTTTCACTAGTACATGTAATAGAACATAAATCAATCGTAGAGAATTATACATGATAAACAACAAATTTAAGAAATTTGAAGCAAACAAAGTTGAATTTCACCGAATTTTGATCGATCTTTTCAGGGTCAGTACCAGAACGACCTGAAGGGCCTGGTGTTCGACAACCAGGACGACGAGCTCCCCAAGATCCCCGGCGAGTACATCCTGGAGAACGTGTTCCAGATCGACGTGAGCCGATCCAAGTGGCTGGACCTCGCCGTGCTCTTCAGCATGATCTTCATCTACCGCCTCCTCTTCTTCGCCATGATCAAGGTCAGCGAGGACGTCACCCCGTGGGTGCGCGGCTACGTCGCCCGCCGCCGGGTGCAGGGCAAGGGCGCCCGCGGCCGCCGCGGCCGCGGGGCGGACCTCGCCGCCGCACGCTCTCCGTCGCTCCGCGCCTACGTCGTCGACGCCGCCGACGACCTGCCGCCGGCCTGACCACCCGTGAGACAGACACGGCTTCTGAAAACTCTGAACTCCTTAACTGAACAAGTGGAGACAGAGGAAGAAAAAGAGAGAGGCTAAAACTGAACTAAAAAAAAAGAACCTGAATATCTGATATGATAATTGTGTGTTATAGTAGTATCAATGCTTAATTAATCGATCAAGCTGTGTTGTTGTATTGTTTTGATAATTACTAATATCAAGGTGTATATCCGCAGCTGAATGAAGTTTAGCTAGTACTTAGTTTCAGTTCTCTGTCTTATCTCTGATCTTGCTGCAGTTAGTAACAACTTATTCAAGTTGGAAATTTGATGGTTTTGATCCACAATTTGAGCTCCATTTTGTTTGGATGGCATCTTGCAGCAGTGGGTTTGTCCAAAATGGAGCTACAGCTGCTACAGATTGGCAATGATGCATATGGCAGTAAGGTACTGAAGATTTTCACAAGGATCTTGTCAGGACAGTATGCTACTGTATGCAGTTTGGTTGTGCAAGAGAAAAACATCCAAGAAAGGACATATGATATTTATGAGTATTGAAGAGCAAACTGTTCGCTACTTGCTTGTACCATGATCCATCATTTAGTCTTAACACATTGCAAGATGGTGTGGCCTGTTAAAGAAGTAATTTTGCAATGTTGATAGGTAATTAATGACAAGCTGTTTTATCATGTGAGGAGAGTTTATTTGTATGCAGACAAGAGCAACAAACTGTATATATGCTAGTAGTACTTGATATTTCCATGATCCATGATTAGTCTGAACATTACAAGATCCTGTGGCCTGTTAAGAAGCAGTTCACCAATGCTTATCAGTAATGACAAGCTATTCTATCTTGTCAGGAGAGTATACAGTATGCAGTTTGGAGTTTGGACAAGAACAAACTGTATATATGCTACTTGCGAGTTCCATGACCCATGATTAGTCTGAACATTACAAGATCCTGTGGCCTGTCAAGAAGCGGTTCGGCAATGTTCATCAGTAATGACAAGCTGTTCTATCTTCAGGGCTTTGTTACTGTGACTGTTTGAAAAAGCAAAGATACTGTTGTAACATAAATTGGTGATAATGGGTTGATCCTCATCCATCTTTTCTCTGTGACCTCAATGAAATGTTGCAATGGGTTGATCTTGATCCTCATCCATCTTTAGGTGTGGTGGCAGCAGCAGCATGAGCTGAGACGATGCTAGCTGCAGATCACATGCATAGAAGTTAATGCAGTGAGCAGTTGCAATAACAAACACAAATGAAACCATTGTGCAACAGCAGCAACTGGGCACAAGATGTCATCCGGTTTGATGAAAGGATAGAAAGCACAGGAACCTGTCATATCTTTGTGAACAGTAGTACAGGAAATATCCTGGCAAAAGTAGTAGTAATCTTGTGCAGGAAATATCTTAGCAAAAGTAGATGAAAATCTTGATGGCGTGATGCCACCATGAGCCAGCCCCATGACTGAAGAGATACAATAAATTAAAAGAGAAACCCAGGATGGTAGTACATCAGTACTCCCTCCTATCATAAATATATTTATATGTTGAGAACAAAATTTTGTCAAACTTAGAAAATTCCGACCACCAATTCCACATTGAAATAAGTATATAAAAAAAAATACTCCCTCCGTCCTAAAATACAGCAACATAACTAGATTAGATACCGTCTAACTCCCTGTCAAGATTTATAGTGTTAGGTGGTGTCTAATCTCCTTCTAGGTTATTACTATATTTTGAGACTGAGTTAGTAAGTTTTGTGATATTACGATAGTACTTTTCGAGGCAAGTAAAGTATACCATTTTATTTGTTTTAAACTAGATATTTGGGAAATGATTGGTGGTTAGAATTTTAAAAGTTTAACCGAGTCTGGTTCTAAACGTCAAATATTTACTACTAGAGCAAGCAGCTGCTTGCGCTTAAAAATCTTGTGCTTGCTGCATTCAGACTTCAGAGGAAAGACATGTGAGACAGGTGAGGCTCCCTTCTCAGCACGGCATAGCATGCTGGTTAATCCAATGACATGAAGCGTCTGAAGTTGGTGTGCAATTACAACCCTTTACTGGCACAGTGACTGAATCTTGCCAACTTAGCCAGCTGAAATTCTAGTAGATCATGGGGTTTGTGTGAATCGTCTGGTTATGGGTGAATACATGCGTGGCATAAAGTGGCAATGTGGCATGAGGAATATTTTCTAACTTGCTTTTGGAAGCCTGCTAGTATGTTCAACTAAATTACCAATGTTCTTGCATGTTTTTTCTACAGAGGTTAGGATAGAATTCAGAGATCAGACAGAAATATAATAGAAGATGTGATTGGAAATGAAGTGTTCATCTTTTTTTGAGAACTAATGAAATGGTCATCAGCTCATGTTCTTCTCTTCTTCTCATCTCATCTACAGAGAGAACAGAAGGGGATGTGAGGACTGAAGTACTACTGAACAGGCATCAAATTGTTGGAAACTTGGATGTATTCATTTATTCATTCATTGATTGCACGTCCAAATTCACAACAGAAAATGCCAAATTGCATCATTACTATGAACACGGCAAACTGCAAATTGTTGAAAAAAACTTAATGAGAAAGGACAAGGCATACCCTTACCTAATAGTAGTACTCCATGGCATTCATCAATCAAAGCACTAAATTTGGGGACAAAGTCTGAAATATATCTACAGTAAAAACTCCATCTTGATCTCCTCAATGACAGACAAATATATTTTGAAACGGATATTCCAAGAACATTTACAGATGCTACCATCTAACGACAGGAATCGGATGGGTTTGAATGAATTCAGTTGCAGTGGTTGAAGTTGTAAGGATGCCATCGTGAGTTGTCCGGCCATTGCCGGCAGCAGAGACAGCAGTGCAGGCTTGCAGCAAATTGGGGGATGACCTCTCTACATGATCTCCTAGGGTATAATGTGTACGGCATGAGAAGAGGAAATTTTTACCCTGGAAGTTTTTGACGGGATACCGACAGCCGGGTCGTGCCTGGGCACGGTGGGCTGGCCCAGCACGGCCCGATCAAATAAAAAAAATATAGAGATGCAAAATAGACTTAAATAGTCGTCTAAGGCAAGGCCCAAGACAAGAGGTATACAAAATAGACTTATTTTCCAGCCATTTAAACACACCCCACAGAGTTGAGGGACCAAAAATAGACTTTTCTCTGAGGAAGCACGATGGACCATCGTGCCTTCGGGCCAGCCCGGCACGGCCCGAGTAGTATTGGGCCGTGCCTGGGCCGTGTATGCCGCCCGTGGGGTGGCACGACACGGCCTGGTGTGTCGGTCGGGTCGTGCCGGCCCGACAAGCCTCAGCCCAGGCACGACTGGGCTTGGGCCATGCCGTGCCGGGCAGCCCAGATGGCCATCTATACTCTCATGTCATGGAAAAGAAATGGCTGTCTTTTTTTTATGAAGAGGTTGGTACATGTACTTTCACTGTTAGAAAACTAACCCTGTTAAGTTTCCTATGACAATCCCAAATCTTTTTTTATTAATTTTATATACTCCCTTTATTCCACAATTAGTTCATATTTCCCTCCCATTTGTTCCAAAATAGGTGCATTTTGAGTAATTATTACACCAAAGTTTATGCAATTAGGAATAATTGCATTGGAAATAAATAAAATGAAAAATAATCACATAATATTTGATAAAGTAGGAGTATTCTAATTTTTGTTTTGGTTTGTATTGGTAATGAACTTATTTTAGGACAAATGGATTAGTTCAGGTAACCAAAGCCCAATGATTTTAGTTCCAAACAAAATAAAATATATACATATTTAAGTCAATTGTGTCCCACACCCCTATTTTCAACTACAATTACGACTCTAACCCTATTTTTTTTAAAAAAATAGGCATGTTTGGTACGGCTCCAACTCTAGCTTCAACTCTTATGGAGCTAAAGCCCAGCCAAATAGTTTCAGCTCCACCTAAAATATGAGTTGAGCTGAGTTTAGATTGCTCAACAACTCCACTACAGATCCAACTTCTAGAGCTAAAAAGTTGGAGCTCTACCAAACAAGCCCAAAATGGTTAAATTTTGCCGAAAGCTTTTTTTACATTCTAGAAGGCCAAAGTGCAGTCCAAAAGGCCCAAACTCGGCAAAGAAAGGCCCCAACGAAAGGAGGAAGCAAGCAAACAAACAAAATCCCCCACCCAACTGGAGAGAAGAGAAGCGGCAAGAAACCCTAGCGACATGCTCCAGATTCGCCTCAGCAAGATCGGCTCGTCGGACTCCGGCGCCGCCGCGTCCGGCGCGGCGGCCGGGGCCGGCGGCGGGGTCGGAGGCGGCGGCGTAGGCGGCGCCGGCGCCGGCGCCGGCGGGGGCCCGCCGAAGTCGGCCTCGGCGGCCGCGGGCGGGGCCCCGGAGTCCGTCACGGTCGCGTGCCCCGACCACCTGGTGATTGCCGACCTCGCCGTGGCCAAGAGCCTCGGCGCCGTCACGACCTCCGCCGTCGCGGCCGCCCGCACCATCGGCCGCCGCTCCCGCCGCCCCCTCGGCGAGCGCGTCCACATCTGCTGCCGCTGCGAGTTCCCCATCGCCCTCTACGGCCGCCTCGTATGCACCTATAGTAAAACCCTAGCTCCTCCTCATTTTTCCTCATTTTCTATGTGCTTGCCTTTTGCTAGCTGTGCTGTGGTTTGAGGGGAAAAAAAGTTTTAGTTCATCGCAAGAAGTTTAAAATATATATATATATATATGTATATATGTATATATATATATATATGTATATATATATATGTATATATATATATATGTATATATATATATATATGTATATATATATATATGTATATATATATATATGTATATATATATATACATATATATATATATATATATATATATATATATATATATATATATATATAGAGGTTTTATTAACCACATGGCGATGCTATCTGATTACCCATTTACCCATCATTCAGGAAGCAGCACTAATTATTGGGTAGAAGACCATTTGGGAGTGGTTCGATACAGTTGGGGCGACATGCAGTCCGGTCAAAGTCATTTTAGATGAATGCTGTGCTTTTTGTTCTGCTACAATACTAATATGGTAGGAGTAGCACTTGGTTAGAGGACTCTACATAGTTTGCATGTCAAATATAGATAATATGCTGAATTCTTGATGCTGTGGGAGTCATTGCTAAATCTAGTTATGACCTTATTTCCATAGTGACAGGGTCTTTCATATTTTTTAATATTCGGAGCTTTTGGATTTATTTGTATTGGCGATTTTGTGCTAACAGTGATACTTTTGAAAGCTTGTCTGATTCTAGCTTTGGCAAGGACCATAAGCAAGTGAAACAGACTTATTGTGTGCAAAGTATTTGTATTTGATAACCATCTGTATCTAGGATTGTCATGATAGTTTCAGTGTTATATAGTTGTCTCTGTAGGCTTGAAGCTAATATATATGATTTTCCTGTTGCCCGTATTACTAGCCTGCTATAGAGTATAGACATGACCATTAACTTTATATAGTTCTTTTGTTACTATATGTTTGGTGAACCCTACGATAGTGTTATGACATCTCTTTTTTTTTCCTATTTATTTCAGATTCCTTGTGAGCATGCTTTCTGTTTAGCCTGTGCTAGAAGTGATTCCAGCTGCTATCTGTAAGCATTCTCCTGAACTTTCTGGAACTTGATCTTGTTAGTTTATTGACTTATTCTCAGTAGGATAACATGCAGTAACAAAGTGATCTTTCTGTATGGAATGAAGTTTCTCGTATGATCTCTGAGAATTCCTGATTGATGTGTTAATTTCCTTCAGTTGTTAAGTTTTCTACCAAAATGAGTTTCAACTGAGTAGATCATAAGATATACTCCCTCCGTTTCAGGTTATAAGACGTTTTGACTTTGCTCAAAGTCAAATTGCTTCAAGTTTGACTAAGTTTGTAGAAAAAATAATAACATTTTCAACCCAAGACAAATTTATTATGAAAATATATTCAATTATTGATTTAATGAAACTAATTTAGTATTATAAATATTACTATATTTGTCTATAAATTTAGTCAAATTTAAAGCAGTTTGACTTTGACCAAAGTCAAAACGTCTTATAACCTGAAACGGAGGGAGTATTATAGTATGCATGAATTTCAAATGGTTTGGTACTACTAATAAACTATGGCTTGTTTGCATTCTGTTATTGCTTTCATGGGATGTGTTAATCTTTTACATCAATAGCTATGGACACTGGGTAAGCAGTGATACACTTCATGTTGCTGTCTGCCTTGGAATGCTACTTTTTGTGTCTCTTCGCCAATCAAATGTTGCACATGCTCGTAAGATTTTTCAAGAAATATTGCACTAAAAGTGAGAAATCTTACTAGCTAGCATTGTTATCTTCTAGTATTTTGTTACAGATCAACTTGGTTTGGCGCCTGCCACTATTAAACTTTTGTTAACCTATTTTTTTCAGTTGTGATGAGCGCATTCAGAAGATTCAAACTGTGAAAATGATGGAAGGGATTTTTATCTGTGCTGCACCTATGTGTCTCAAGTCTTTCCTTAAGAGATCTGAATTTGATTCTCATATACCTGAAGTTCATGCCAACCTCCTGCACAATACTCCAGAGAGGGAAGAACGTAATGAGCCAGATGCTCCTAACATTTCCCGTGCTTCTGGGGGTGATCAAAGACAATCTCAGATGCCTGAAATGTCTACTGCACGTGCTCCTCCTCGGACTGGTGTTTCACCCTCTTCAAGTTCTCATGTGCAAGATCGTGATGACCGATCTCGCTACCAACATTCCAGAGACCAGACCCCACAGAGGCCCCCTATGCTATCAAGACCACCATCATTCCATGGTCGTCACTCTTATCCACCAGGGGATACTCCAAGTGAGAACAACCCGCCTCAAGGATTTGATCGGCCCTACAACTGGGCTCATGAAAATGCACCTGGGGCGACTCCAGTCCGCCAAGAATCAGAGCATGGTAGTCAAGACAAACAGCAAATGATGCCTAATGCGCCTTTCATGTTTCCTCCAATGCCTCATCAGCCAAACTTCATGATGCCCATGAATATGAATCAGCCATTAATGTCCAACACATCATTCAATTATCCTCTCCAACAAGATGGAAATCCACAGTTCTTCAGTGCCCCTTTCCAGATGCAACTACCAGATGTTGGACTGGATCAAGGCTCAGCCTCGGGGGTCCAACCTACGCTACCTGGTCCTTTAAGCTTCCCTGAGGGGCTTCAGCGTCCATGGGGCATGGGATTGATGGGCAACCCATTTCAGTCGATGCCACTTGGACAGGGAATGCCTGAAGGTGCAGGTGAACCTCAGGGAGGTGGCGGAATGGTTTTCCTGCAAGGTGGTTTCGGAGTCATGCCTGATGGCTCAATGAATTCAGGCATACCAGGTAGGGATCTTTCTGGCCAAGGTGACCGGGGTGTTCTAGCGCAGATGCCCATGCCGATGCAAATGCAGATGTCACTTCCCCCACCTCCCCCTACACAACCCCCTTCAGCTGGACAGCAAACTTTTAGCAGAACTTGATGATTATTTATGTACGATAATTTAATTGTTGCTGTCAAAATTGGATTGTACTTATCGAGAAAACGGTGGTCTCATCATTCTGCGTTGCTGATGAGAAATGTGTTGTGCCATGAACGATCATATCCCTAATGAAATTCCTATTGAGATCGAAGTTTTCATGATGTTTGTGTGATTGTTACTCTGGATGATTTAATGCCATTGTACAGTTGGTGTAATCTTTACATGTTGAAACGTCAGAATTCATTAACCTATTAAAACGTTTTTGGACTTCATCTCATTTCCCATTTCCTGGAGATGCTATAGCAGCAGTGGACTTATCTCTCTCTCTCTCTCTCTCTCTCTCTAATAGCTCATTACACTTACAATCAACTAAATAGTGCTCGCAAGGTGGTAAGGAGCAATATCTGACGACTGATGGGAAAAGAAAAACTATATTTGGTACCTGCTTTGTTGCAGTACTGTTGCCCTGTAATTATATAACTCTGAACTTGCAGAGATTTTTGAATTTTTGTTGACTAGTATTTGATTGCAAACCGGATGGTACAAGAATTTGCTGTACATTTGCCAAGGATGACCTGTATGTTTCCTATCTATATCTTTCTCTATAGCTGTCTATCTGTTCCAAGGAAAAAAGATGAGTATTTGGGCGAAATATCGCCGTATGGCTATCATATCATCTATCTGCTTGTCAGCTGAAAGATATCCTGAAGAAAGAGGCTTAGCTCCTGTGCAGATCTTCCAACCTCGCCTTGTCGCCTATAGAACAGGATGCACAAATGAATCGATTTTTAGTTCTTTGAATCGCCAATGAGACTTTCAGAATCTCAAAGCAATGCCTTTTTGAAGCTAAACCAAGAATTTACCGTGTCAGGGCAAAGAGAACGCTGTGAACTTTTATCAGCTCTTGAAAGCACAAATTGCACCGATTGAGCCTAGCAAAGTAGCAACAAATTCACATGTGTGAATTGAACCATTGTAATGTACATGAAGCCTCAGCAATGTATTTAGATGCAATGAAAATGAGAGGCAAGAAAGGTTACCTCTGTTCTGCCTCAATGTCTACACCAACTGGTGGAGTAGATGACACAGCTGAAGATATTGTAGAACCAAAGCTTTTCACAAGCTTAAGGATCATCTCCAAGGCAACTTTCAGGTGCCTGCAATAGGAGATGTCAATGCATACTTACTAAGAGAAATGCTACAAGAATATATTCAAGGAAAAGTACCTGTCATAGCTGCTTTTTTCAAGAACACTGGAGGCAAGAGGTAAGACACAAGTACAAATATCTAGTGTGATAGAATTATCATTCTCCATCAGAACACTAATTATATCGGCGGTAACCTGTAAAAGTGGTAGAACTCATCAGACATTATAATGGATGGAACTTCAACAGAACAGGATGGTAATTAAGAAGTACACACATCAAGATCCTGAATCCTGCGTGTAGCATCAATAGATCCCTTTACATCGTTATTGTGCCAACACCTGTAAACCACCTACACATAACACATTGAGATTACCGTTACTCGAGGTATCTCAAAATAGCAGATACTATAGATGGCCATACTCGTTATAACCTCTAGTTTTGTTAGCCGAGACTTCACTGCATGAATGAATTCTTGATGGTTTTCCATCAGATCAGCAATATCATCTTCATCACCAGCTGATGCACTCTGTTCTCTAGCAACCGAAGAGCGCCTCCTCTGCAGAAACAATAAGGTAGGCATAACATGGATTTGGTACCAACATAAGAATAAATACATCGTGAATGACATAATCTGGAAATTTGGAGTATGCATACCAAGTTATGTAGTGTTGGTGCATACTGATTTCTCTCATAACTTGCAGACAAATTGGAAGGCCCTGTCCTCCCAACAAAGAGCAAGGTAAGTTGAAGGGAAACAAAGAGAAATAATAACATATCGGTTTGAACACTTACCATGTTCAACAGCGTGTTTTTCACTTGAATCCGTTGAATGTCTCAATCCAAACATTGTTCTTCTGTTGATGTATGAAGTCTCTGGATTCCTTCCAACAGTCAAATTTGGTTTTACAAAAGAAGATGCATTATACCAGTCACCACCTTCATTAGACTTGACACTTTCAGTAATGGCTGACCCAGACAAGTTAATGTCTCCAGCACCTGAAGTTTCTTTAATATATTTACATTTTGAACTAATGGGCTCTGAATGAAATATGTCCTGTTGCATACTTTCAGTTTCAGGAGCCTTCCTTCTGAAGTCACGATCCATATTAACTGTCAAAGCGGTCTCTGGGGTTTCTTTATGTGTAATAATATCACCGGCTTTTCTTCTACGGCCATTTTGTACACCCATATTTGAGCTCCTTGAATCAATCACACACACCAATTTATCATCTTCTCCACAATCCACAGCCAGACCACCTCGTTCTATGTCTTGAGGCTCAACAATTGTTAAATCAGTAGTGAGAACTTTACTGAGATTGGGACCAGAATCCACTTTAGGGATATGCCTAGGGACAACAACAGGGATGAACGGCGATCCTTCACTACTATATGCAGATATTTTGGACCTGGATCTATTTGTGGGAGCAACCGATGGTACTGAGTTACGATGGAACGCTCTAGCACCTATAGAGAGATCCACTTTGGAGCGAATTCTTGGAGTTGTTATAGGCACAGCATAATCTGTCTGCCTCTTCTGGTCATCAGAGAACTTTGGGTTCAATCTAACCCTAGGAGAAACAACTGGTAGAGAATCAGATCTTGTGAGCTGAATATTGCTTGTTATAGGTTCTTTTGGTAGTTTCTTTGTCACTGCAGAAGAAGCTGGAACAGGAACTTCTTTTGAAGCAGACATTGAGAGTTTAAGCAAAGTATCGGAAGATGCTTCCTTGGCTGCGGTTTCGAGAAATAGCAAAATATACATAGTTTTAGGGTGAAGAATCATAACTCAAGGATAATGGATGAAGAAAAATTATATTGATGTTATACGCCAAATGATAATTGTTTAAATTACCTGGGCTTCTGGAAACTGATAACCTTCCCAACACTGATGATATGCTATTATCAGCCTGTATTGACCTATTTACGCTTTCATTCAAATGTGCTTCAGCATTGCTAACAGCATACGGTTCAATTTTCTGAAATTTGGGATAAGTAACATATCAGAACTGCCCAATTGGTAACAAAGTAAATAGTGTAGAACCATACCATCAAGTCCACGACCCATATTCCAGCACAACTTTGGTTATATGAGCAACCAAGAAGTTTTCCCTCATGAACAATTAGATCCCCTAATGTGGACCAGCCAACATCAACCACATCATGGCATATGATGGGTTCCCAGGAAAGAACCTACAGGTAAAAAAAAAAAAAATCTGTTGTGAGGTCATTTTCCAAAGCTTCAGAGGATATCGACAGTCCAACAGAGCAGTTACCTTCAAACTTTCATGTAATCCGCAAAAAAGTGATTTACCATCTTTGTTGAATGTCATAGACCGAACTACACTAGCCTGAAAATTAAGAGTACATGCAGATAAGATAAGTATTGATTATTTCATTTACGTCGAGAACTTTGTAGACAGAAAGCACTGCCATCCATTTGAGTAGAAAAATATAGATAGAATGGATTATGGATCAACGTACTGGCACAAAATATTCCCGGCTATTCTGCAAGAAACAGAATATATTAGTTACATCCACGAAACAAGAAGATAAGGAGCGGAGATTGAAATAACTCATGGTATAGCTCAAGGTACAATCAATCTTTTCTTTAAGGGTGGGTATGTATTATCTAACTGACAAAACATTAGGGTCCAAAGGTACAAATTAAGGTACGTGGGTAAAAACTTGAACTGACATATCGTTTTGCATAAATGAATATTAAATTATATAAGCTCTTGAAAGCTATTTGCAGAGAGAGAATTTCAGGTATGATTATATCATTTGGTTTGACATGCTGGATGCCTGAATCACTGGTCAGATTGATATCTTACCATTTAGTGACTCCAAATATGCACAGAAGTACTGCTTAATGTTGACTTGCTGTGTTCTTTTATCCCCTTTTAAAGGACCAGGTTTAGGCAGAATTACCATAAACTTAAATAGATTACTGGAACTTGGTTTTAATTGAATCTCTTTGAAGCCAAGAACATGATGACATGTATCTAACACTTACATGAGACCCTCATATATAGGAGATAGTATGACAGAGCGCTACATAGCGATGGTATTTATAGATCTAAATTGGCTCAAACTCTGAACATTAACTTGAATTGCTTTAAGATATACAACAATTAATATATTCAATACCTCAGGTCCAGAAGAACCAATCAACTCAAAAGTTTCAAGGTCCCAAAACTTAACTGTCTTATCAGCTGAACCTGCAAATATTTTTGAAACAAGAAAGCAATGTATAGGCTGTCAAGTCTAGATGACACAAATAAGCATCAGTCAACAATGATCCATGCCAGAAATAATAATATTCATAATAGCATAATTTTGGAGGAAAACATGTCATCAAACTGCCAGCTAGTACACTACAGTGAATGCATCTACTACAAGTGTTATAATAAAGGATCATCTATCTAACCTGTAGCCAATAAGAACTCATGGGGGTGAAAATCTAAGCAGTTAATTGGGCCTTCATGATTCCTAAAGTCATGCAAGAGCTTTCCAGCTGTCAAATCCCAGATCTAGCAAGATGATCAGAAAACAATTTCAGTGACCCGAGAGATACATATGACAGCTTAATGGTTCGAATAATCAGCATATCATGTTATTTCTTTTCCAGTGCTGTGATTGTGTTTGCCTTGTATTAATAGACATATTCAGAATTGTACCTTTACAGAGTTATCAGATCCACCAGAGACAATCCACCGGCCATCAGGAGTGAATCTAAGCACATCAATCCGCCGTGTGTGACCTTTATATGTGTGAATGCATCCCTTTTTCCGCATATCCCATATTTTCATGTTAGTGTCTGAAGACCCAGAAGCGAAGAATTCTCCAAAAGGATGGAAATCAAGGGACGCACAACTCGATCTATGTCCAGTAAAAGTACGAACGACTGAGCAAAAAAAAATTAACAAAGTTATAGTTGTGTGATACAACTACAGTTTATACTTCGGTTTAAATGCAGCGAAGTGTTTCTTTAAATGAATAATGCAGCAAATTGTTATCCAGATTAGTTCGTACCTTTTGCTTCATCTACATCCCATATCTTTATTGTCCCACTTGATGCTCCAGCACCTATCATAGCTTCAGATGAGTCAAAGCTCACTGACTCAACTGGACTCGTAAGGCCTGACAGGCTCTGCAATTCATAGTGACATTAACTTGTAAGAAGAGATGTAACTTTCAAACTGACTAATAAAGACCCCATAAAACTGAGTAACAAAGACAAGGAAGAAAAAAAAGAAGTATTACACATGAACGATTGACCTTTCAGAGGCCAGTGGAATATTACCAAGATGGAACTGGGTTTCCCTATGGCCCAAAGATTGACCTTTTGGTCCTCCCCACCAGTGATGAGGATTCTTGATGTCTTCCTCCCAAACTTGACACAGTTGACATCGGAAGCATGCGCGACAAACTCCTCTGGCCATTGTCAAGGAAACATGGTTGGCTGTTGTAGATTACCATTTGGCATTTGGGCAATTTTCAGTGTTGCTTCAGAAAATCACTTTTTTGGAAGGGTATTTCAAAATATACATTTCAACAAGGTAACACAATTTACTGACATAACAATGCTTTTCGGGTTAAACCATGTTCATTTCAGTGAATGCATTATCCATGATATCTCACCATCTAAATTCTTAAAGAAAAGAGCTACACATAATAAATATTTGAAGATTTTGTATTGATTAATTCATCCATCCAATTTTTTCTCATGGTAAGTGTCAGCATCTGACCCTAGTGTGATCCTATTTGCAGCAGAAACTATCCAAGCAGAAGATAATACAGGAGTCAATTTTTGTAAGATGACAACTCAATGCTCTAACTAATATTTATTTTTGAAATAAAACTTCACCAATAATAGTCTTTATTCTCTCGAACTAAAACAAACGAAGACCCCCACCGCGGTCGGAGTTGGCGACGTCGACGTCGGGGCGGTGCGGGGAGGCGGCGGATCCGGAGTCCCCAAGTCCAGATCCGGCCATCCTCGCCTAAATCTCGGCGCGAGGCGGCTAGGGGCGGCGGTGGTGGCTCGGCGGCGCTGTCGCGGCTCGGCGACGGTGGCAGCTCGGCGGCGGTGGCGGCTCCGGTTGCGTGGCGGTGGTGCCGGCCTGGACGCGGAGGCGGATGCGGTCGGGGTGCATGGCGGCGGCGTGCGGCCGAACCGTGCGGCGGCGGCGGTTGGGAGCGGCGGCGGCGGCAACTCGGGGGCGTGGCCCGCCCCATGCTGGCGGCGGTGCTGGCGCTGGTCAGCGCCCTGCCGCCTCCCCCACCCCCGCCTCCGCCTTCGCTGCCGTCGGGCCCTATGGCGTGGCTAGGCCTCGACGGTCGGGCAGCTGGGCTGCCGCGGTGCCCTTAGCGGCCAGGTAGCGGCGCGGCGCGGCTAGGTGGGGCAAGGAGGCCGGACAAAGGGGGCACCGGCGGGTGGCACCGGAGCCGGAGCGGCAGCGTTTCCGGCATTGGTGCAGGCCCAGATGGCAGTGCAAAGGGAGTTGGCGGCGGTTGGTCGTTTTCCTCGTTGTCGATCGGCACCCTCGCCCTTCCTAGAGCTCCTCCCCTTCTTTGTGGGGAGTGTCTAGGCTGGATTGAGGCGGCAGCTTGTCAGTGGGGGAAGCTCAGGCTGCTGAAGCAATGCCACCTAGTCCCGGGTTCTCCTTCGGCCAGATCTGGCGAGGAGGCCAGCGGGTGGTTGAACGGAGGGGTCCTGGGTCAGCTCTCAGGGATGGTGGTTCGATGAAGTCGGCCGACGGAGGGGCGTCGGTTCGGGTGTGGCGGAAGCCATGTGCCGCCGATGTTCAGATGGTGGATTCGGATTGGGTAACGGACTTCCCTCTCTGTAGCGTGTGTTTAGGCGGTTGGCACATGGTTCGGGGCGTGTGCTCTGGTGCACATCCTTCCTCGACAGCCAACTGTCGATGTAAAACTTTTCTTGTAATCTTTTCTTCCGTCTTAATTACATTGAATGACCTCCTTCGGTCATTCCGGCAAAAAAGAAAAAACAGCAAAATTTAGTCTGGCTTTAAGCAGAGAACTACATAATACTTGCACACGCATACAAAAGGAAGATCTGCTAGAGCTGAACAGTAGAGTTCACATGGTCTCAAATCGTCTCATCTCATTGGAATTCGTACCAAATCAATCCCAGCAGCGTACCGCGATAAACCCAATCATCAAACCAAGAACAGCACAAAGAAAATAACATGAGCGCAGATCGAAACCGATCACCACACGCGGACTCCCCCCAACTCGATCAGAAACCTAGATTACATACAACGATAAGCAGGCAGGGCAAGAACAACTCGACCCAAAAAAGAACTCAAATTTAATCTAAAACTCCCAAACCGAGGATTCAAGCGGCAAGAAGAATCGAGGATACGGAGCTTGTACGCGCGCTTGGTGGCCATCTGCGGCGATGGCTGCAGTCATGAAAAGCTTCGATTTTTTTCCTCTCCCCGCTATGTGCCCACGCAGAGGGATTCGAATTTCTACCAACCTGATGCTAAAAGCCTGCCTAATTTTCTACCAAACTAACTAACTAGAGAGAGAATCTAGAGAGAGACTAGAGTTAGTGCTAATGGAGGGGGAAAGGGAAAGAAGAGGGAATGTAGGAGGCGAAGAAGGAAGCCCACTAACAGCTTCTTTGCTTTGCTCACCTTCCATCCATCCTCTTCTCATTTCTTTCAGTTTTCACCTTGTATTTCAGCAGTTTTTCTTTTTTATTTTTCTTGTGAAAAAGCAGCCGCTCCCGTATATAAGTATAGATGGCCAAATGGTCCGGGGGAATAAAATATCGCAAAAAGGTGTTGTATAAGATTTAGTGTTTTAAATTTATCACAAAACTATAGGTTAAATAGCAAATTTATTGTAAAACTATAGGGATAGTGCCAATTTAATTACAAAACTACAGAGTTTGTAACTCTAACATAATGGTAGTGTTAGGGATTTGAACTCTAAAACCTCTAATTTTGTGATAACTTCCATATTAAATATGTAGTTGTGTGATATTTGACCTTAGATTTATAGTTTTTTGATAAATTTGACGCTAAATTTGTAGTTTTATTGGTACAGCATATTAAATCCGTAGTTTTGTGATAATTTTACTATATAGATATTTCAAGTACTTATAGTGTTGTCAATAATTCTCATCGCCTCGGAGACCCTCCTTCTACCTTGAGAGAGATGGAAAAGAGAAGAGATAGAAAGTCACTGACATGTAGATCCCGCTTGTCACATCAACAAAAAAAACTGCTTCACAAACCACTGAAGAAGGTTCGATTTGCACTGGTTCTTAAACATGGGAAGGCGTTATAACTTATAACCCGTTTTGTGGTCGAGGGAGGTGATCCAATCAGAGCAAGAGTTGGGGGAGGCAAAATAGACTTATAGCCTCTGCTCCGTTTCTCTGGTCTCGGCCCACAAGCGATTCGGAAAGTCCTAAAAAAGAAAAAAAAAAAGAAAAGAACGCCTCCTCTCCGTCTTCAACCCAGCCGCCGCACGCAAAACCGGTAATCCGTCTCCGTCCCGCGCACGAACCAAAAATCCCCCAACATAATCATCGGTCCCGAGTCACCCCTCGCCAAACCCTAGCCTACAACCAAGCCGGCAATGGTGCCTCCGCCTCCGCCTTCGCCTTCATCATCGTATGAATCCTCTCGCTTTTTATCTTTTTTTTTTTTCTGTTTGCGACCGATCCAATTAGGCCTTACAAATTGGTCGATCTAGTCTAGTATTAGGTTGCGATTGAATGTAGAGGCCGGGTTTATCCCATTTTGTAAAAAAAAATAGGTTACGAATTGGTCTGATAAACGCTCGGCATTGGTAATTCATTCCTTGGAGGGAATTGGGATTGGTAGCTCGGCAATATTTGGGTATTCATTCGTTGGAGGTGATGGGGATTGGTACTTGCTATAAAGGCTTGTTTTCTAGTATTAGCAGCAGCAGGAGATAAGGGACATAAAATAAATAAAATTGGGGGATCAGTATGGATTTCTATCGAATTTGTGCTACAAGTTCACTACAGATTTCTTACTCAGCTTATTAGGCATTGCTCAGTGATCGATTGTTCTTTGATGTGAATTTTTTTAGGACATACTGTATGTACTCACTGTGCTTTTCTCCCTTCAGATCTGACAAGCTTGTGGCAGGTGCTGCTCAGTCTGCACCTCTAGTACCTCTACAAGAGCCAGATGTTTCATCCTTGGGGGAGTATTTTGACACCACATCATCACAAGATTTGATTGCTGCCAGTCATAACATCGTTGATGATGGCTCATCTAGCACTTACCCATCCAGAATTGACAAGCCTGTGGCAGATGCTACACTGTCCACATCTCTGCAAGATATGGCCCTTTCGCTCTTGGACGAAATTTTCGATGATAATCCACGAACAGATAACACCACCACTGATGGCTATCTGCAATCAGCTTCCTCATCTGTTGGGTCTAGCATTTTGGTCCGCAGTTTTGTAAATTGCTACCAGCTGTTCTACATTAGAATAGACCCCAGGGGCTCTTGCTGGACTTACCCTGATGTGGGTGGACCGTTTCAGAGAGTAGATGAAGCTGACGACGCTATCAAGTGCTTTCTTGATGAACTGCAGCATGGAGCAAGGTAAAGTTTCTTCTTGAATTTGTTGTAGCTCATTCATTTAATTCTCCACAGTAAGCAACGGTGTTTGGTCAGTGTACTTTAACTTGACTAGGTAGTTTGCATACGTTGTTTCTACTCATGGTGCTCATGCATTACTCTTCATATAAAGGTATCGCTTTACAGTCTTAATTTTGTTTCATCATATTAGTTAAGAACGCAGCAAATATACTTAACTTTGGAGTATAGAAAGCCTAAGAGTTGATAAAAAAAAATACCAGGTTGCATCTATAATATGTGGTCCTCTTATGGCAATGACGAAGTTAGTGAAATTATCCTCTGTTATTATTTTTGCCAGGGAGTACTAATCGTAACCCATAGGCATGACAGTAAGTCCACAAAGTAAATATATACTATACTATACTTTGTTTAAGGTATGTTTTAATCTGAATTGTAATGTAAGTTGATTACAAACACACAGTTCTGTTGTCTGCTGTATCAAATAATTGCGATAACCATATCAATTAGCCTGATTGATAACTTATAGGCATGGAGGTTGTAAATGTTCAATTCTCTTATCTTGTTATAATTTCAAGGACACTTTTTTATTACTCAATCAGTGATAACATAGGTACCTGGGAGTTTCATCCTTGCTCAGTAACTTTCTACACAAACTCTTCCTAACCCTACATTGGACCTATAACCATTTAGACAACTTAGTGTCACTTCTATATTCCCCACTTTGAATTCTCCACTGAAGTACTAATAGTGTGGCGTGCTCTGATCTGAATTAGGTGCACACAGTCAGCTGAATTTTCCCGTGTGGATAGGATGATACATGATTGTAAACACTATCTTTATGGTCCACCAAAGAGAGATCCCAGTTCTCCGAGTAGCAAGACTACCTATGATGAAAAGCAATACTTGGTTCAAGCTATATTGGACCAGTATAATGATGACAACAAACTTTTTGGGGTATACTCTCCCCCCCCCCTCTCTCTCTCTCTCTCTCTCTGATGCAATTTTTGGTAATGTTATTGTTGTAGAATCATGCATATGAACTTGAAGATCTTGTGAGTAGGCAATTATTTTGTGAGAATTGTATGTGGTATTGTCATTTCAATTTCACAACAAAACAAAAGGGAGCTGACGATAGCACTGGCAAACTATTCTTTGCTGAAGTGACACATGTGCAAAGAAGAATGGCCTGGAAGGTCAGCTGTTTCTGCAAGATTGACACTGAAGTTAATGGTATTCATACTTTTCTCTTAAACTATCTTCTAAATTCACATTGTAGTGGTTATTGGTACAATTACAGTTTACCTCAAAACATAAATCTGGATTGAGGAATATTTGTTTATCTACTCTGTAGTCTACACTGAATTCATATGTTGCATGCTGCCTTTTGCTTAGCTCCTATGCTCTATATATTGCATTACACACTGTTGGAACTCAATTCATTAGACCCATTGAATGTATATTTTTACGATAGCATTTGTATATTTGCTGCTGAATGTAGGATATGATTTCCAAATATTTATTAAACTGAAGTCAGTTTATTTGCCGTTATGTTCGAGTACAGTGTCATTCATGACCCTTGCGGTAGTGTAAAAACCTCTAGCAAGTAGCGTACAAATTCCTCGACCTCATCAACCTGAGAACTTTGTGACTATGTGTTAACATCTGTTCTTGCATGGCTGCTGATTTGGCGCCAACTCTTCTGTTAGATATATTTTCAGAACTTTTTCTGCTGAATATAGAACATCATCCGCAATTCCTATCACACTAATTTGGCAGTTTTGCTTTCCCATTATGTTACGTTTCAGTAGTTCATGTCATACATGCTTGTACGATATCTTAAACTGTTTCATGTACAGGCCTCTATATTGGTTGCATATGTCGTTTTTCGTTTCCTTCAATTACTCGGATGTACATCTGCTTGTGCATGGTTGGTGATTTGGCAATTACTTGACAAATGCATTTTTTTCTCTGTAAAGGGGGTCACTGTTATGGTTGCAGAAACAAGGGGACTCCTCGTATGAAGCACCCCCAAAATACTAATGCATACGCTGGTGGTCACTTGGATGTAGAGCGATATTGTTTTGTACTGACAAGCAGCTCCGAGGATGTACGGACATTCACTTTCAGGACTAGCATTTACTCCATTTTAAAATAATATATGATGCCGCTGACTTGGACTTAATGTTTGAGCAATCATCTTATTCAGAATATAAGATGATCGGTCGAACATCATGTATCAAACCTAACAATGTCATATATCTAACAACGGAGCTAGAAACACTTTTGCTGCTTTGTTGCTAATTGCATGTGCTGCTTTCCTCAATTGTGTAGGAGGAATCGGAGGAGGAGGAGTTGGGGTTGTTTGAAGTGGATGATGTGGAAACGGAGGAAGAGGAAGAGGAAGAGGAGGAGGAGGAGGATGAGGAGACTAATATGTGGCTAAGAAGGGATATATTCGATAAATTCCTAGACACTATGGTGAATGAGTTACATAAGTCGGAGGAGATTAGGCGTAGGCCATGATGAAGGTATGAATGGCATCTCAACGTTGCAGCCTGATGGGATTTTTCTTATTTGATGATTACTAAGTGAGTTTTTCTGTATTTTTTTAAGGGTCTCCAAGCAAAGCGTGGTTGAAGGCGCACAGGCTTAGGCTAGGCAAGGCGGTGATGGAACATCATCTATTAAGTTACTCCCTCCGTAGGTTGAGTTTTTTTTTTTTTTTTGGACGGGAAGGAGTATTTCTGTTTTTAGCTTATCTCTGGTACGTCTGGCTTAGTTATTTTGTTGTGAAGTAGGGCCATTTTTTTTACTGTTAGTAAAAGAATGGTGGCTCTTCATCAGATGAGAAATGAGACAAAAACCAGGGCAGAATATATATGCAATCGATCATGTTATGGGATCAAGAAAAAAATGGTGGCTCTTCGGATAAGAATTGAGACAAAAGCTAGGGCAGAATATATATGCAATCGATCATGTTATGGGATCAAGAAAAAGAGGCACACATTGTTTGCTCCGGAGGCTTAAAGTTACCACATTGATCAAGAGAAAAATATTGATCGTTAGATCGGTGTGTAGGACTAGATCGTAACTGTTTATATTGATCAATATAGTTCTATAGAAAATATAATTGCATTTATGGAACAAAAGTAAAGTCTTTATGAAGCTAGAATTAGTTTACGTTTTGGAGTCGTCCGTATATGTGACCGTGCTGTGTCCCAAAGCAAAGAAAAGAACGTTACCCTCAAACGCAGTGAGGGGTGGTAATGGTTCAAGGTCTAGGTCATTTCACAACCCTATTTAACCCTCAAATATATTTAGGTCAAAAATGTATAATAATTGAGTCCAACCCATTTTAAATCAAACCCTCAAAATTTTCTAGTGTAAAATATCGGGTCCATTACCACTCTATATAGCCCCTTTTGCATATACGGAGTATATATATAAAGTTTCACGATTTTGCCAGCTCCTTTTGTATATATATAAAGTTTCACGGTTTATAGTTGAACAGTTAAATATATGAAGTGTATGTTTTAAAACGGTAAAATTTATAATGTCGTGGATCTAATTAAACCTATATATAAATGGACCTTACGTGCACTAAACAGTCAGCAACAAACTGTGGCGCTCCTAATATTCGGGTGTCAGTGTGGCATTGAAAAAAAAAGGCCCTGTATATGCAAGCATCCCAGCGAGCATATTGCCTTATACCCTGTCCGTCCAAAAAAAACTTAAAACCTCTTCTAAGACAACGAATTTGAACAATGGACAGTCCAGATGCATTATACTAAGAGGGCCGGGTCACATCCTCTACTAGGTAAAGTTTTTTTTTTTTTTTTTTACGGAGGGAGTATATGCAAGCATCCTTAATATTGGACGATGGAAGTATATGCCATTTTCCATAGAAAGTAGAGATCATGGCGAAAGGTAATTACGATGGACTATATCATCAATGAAACTATGGCAATTACGATGGACTATATATGGAAACGTATAACAGTGTTAACTATTTAGAAAAGTCAAAAATTTCAGGGGAAATCGATAAATCTAAAACTGTGGAAATCTTGGTCTATAATTTCGATGGCTAACCCTATTTAGACTGTGTTCGGCTGGTAAACTAAGTGATAGATTAATGCATTATTAATTAAGTATTACTAATAAAACTTAAAAAATAGATTAATATAATTTTAAAGCAACTTTTATATAGAAAACTTTTAAAAACATGTCATTTTATAATTTGAAAAGTATACGCGTGAAAAATGAGGATGCATAAGTTGAGAAAGTAGGGGAAAGAACACACCCTTAGAGCAAATTTAATACTAGTAAACTATAAGTCAATTATAAAACTTACATGGTGGTAAGAGAATTAGAAAAATAGAAAAATGTCAACTCACATACCAGACCTAGCTCTTTACATACTTCAAAATAAAAAAAATACATTAACTGTATAGTTGGTGAGAGAAATAGAGAAGAAAAAAAAACAAACCTCATCTTTTTGCTTATACTTATACTTATCAACCAAAATTTGAATTTTCAACTTTAAGTTTAGAGTTGATTTTGAGGTTTTTCGTCAAAATTTATTTTTCAGCCTTTACTTTTAGATCACTAAGGACACACATATAAAAGTTTTATTAACAAATAATTTATCGTTTGCAAATATACTGTTTGTCTTATTTGGAGCCGAAAGCTGAGAAAAAATAGTGAATTCCGAAGCGGTTCCTCCATTGTAGACGTCAGAGGGAGGCGCGTGTCACTGACGCGTGGGCCCACACCAACAACGTCAGGGCAGCCGCCGCCTCCTCCTCCTCATCGGTTTCCTCTCCCCCGTTTCTCCTCCTCCTCCTCCTCTCCACCCCTCCCGCCTCCGCCTCCGCCGCCGCTTCCGATCCGCGGCGGCAGCCGGAGCTCGGAGAGAGGCAGGCCTCCCGCCGCCCTCCCCCCTCCTCGCCTTCCCTGTACGGCCTCGTTCGCCGGTGCGACGCGTCATCCCGGTCCGAATCGGGCTCAAAGGTATATTACTCCTTCTTCTTCTCCCTCTCTCTCTCGCGTATCCCTCCCTCGTAGATGAGCCAATCCGGGCTTAGGTTTGATCCAGTTCAGGGATTTCTTTGAGTAGCAGCAGCAGCATGTGAAGATTGGAAAGAATTGCGGTTCAATAGAAAGGATGGATGGTTTCTTTCTTCTTTTTTTTTTTCTCCTCCTCCTCCTTTCGTCTAGTGTGTTCCATTAATCTGTTTCAGGTCAAGACTTAATGTGCGCACACTCCCTTTCTGAGTGCGCCTGTGTGTGGACGATTTGCCGACTTCTTGGCATATCATTTGTAGGGATGCATGTTGGGTGGTCAAAACTGCAGCTTTTATGTGTTTGATTGTTGATAATGTGAGCATGTTCTGTAATCTCGTGCCAAGAGTGGTTATATATTGGCCTTTGTGTGGTAAAAGAAAACAACTGGAGTGTTCGATCGCCTTATGTTAGGGTTCATAGGGGGTAGACGGCTGCTAAGGATGAGAGAGGGACCTAGGGTTGGAGGAGACTAATTCTGATTCATTGCTTAATCCAAGTGACGATATGATTCATCCTTATATAGATGGAGGGAAGGGCCCAACCTAATCCTATCCAACCATCTGAGCCACCGTAAGTCGAGGGAAGGCCTCGACCTCTCGGCCCACTGCCCATGACACTTTATTTGATTACGTATTAGTAGAGCGGCAACAAGGCGGCAAGTGTACAGTCATCAATTAGGCATCTCATGTTCCGCATTCAGTAGCTTATTCAGGAGCTAGTTATTGCCGTTATTGACCAGGCGATGGCCTGATGCCTTGATGGAGTGTAATGATTTCGTCATTTCTTTCCATTTATGGAGTTGCTGCACGTCACGTACGTTAGGATGACTTTTGCTTCTAATGTGATGCTCTATGCATGTGACTAATGACTTGTATGCTGACCCTGTTATTATAAATTCAAGTCCTACCTGTCCAGTTGCCTAGCAGCCACCTGTAGATCTCTACGAAAGGATGTTTGGCGCCATTATACGTAGTCCTTTTATTTTACTTTCTGTGAAATGCTTTAGTGGAACATCTCCATTAAATTCATTTAATGACGGGATGCCCTTTGTGTCTGTTGCTTGTCATTTTCTTAATCTGTTTACTCCAATAATGTGCAACTGCGCATTACTCTGCCATGGTATTCCTTTTTGGACACGTTGGCCTGATATCAGCATTTTGCCTTTAAAAAACCTACTGTGAGTTTGCACGACTCGAGTACTTTACAAATATTGATACTTGGATCTTGAGCCGTGCGTTATAAAATTCACTACCTTTCTTGGATCAATTAAGATCATGCCACAGTGAGACTAAACTAGATAGTAAGGAATACAATAGGTGGAACTGTGGAAGCACTGTATAGATACATCTTTAGAAAATATGACAAGGTATATATTTAATTACTGTGGCGTGTATTCAGTGAGGTGACTTTAAAGTTTAGATGTATAGCCTTTGCCTGTTATTATTGATCCTGCAAACAGCCCTTCCTACGAGTAATTCCATAGGCCCAAAGTATCCACATAAGCATTTAATGGCAACTTTTTTCCATGTTGAGTTATGCAAAAGTTACAAGGTCATGCATGTTGCCATCATGGAACATTTCTCATACTTCTACCGTGCGCCATGTCCATTATTTGTGTGCTGCCTGCGTCCTACATTATGTCTAATTCTCATTTATGTTGATGGACTTTTCCTTATGCAGGCAAAGGTTACTGATGGATCATGATAGATCTAGAAGGCATAAATCAAATACTTCCAGAAAAAGGCCACATTTCAATTCTGATGACGGAAAGAGGAAACGGCTAAACTCAAGGCACGATGATGGAACCATATCTTCTGAGCCAATAGAAACCATTTACAGGATACTGTGTCCGGTTAAAAAGATTGGCAGTGTCTTGGGAAGAGGCGGTGATATTGTTAAGGCACTAAGAGACACAACTAAAGCAAAGATAAGGGTTGCTGATTCCATTCCTGGTGCAGATGAGAGAGTAATTATTATCTTTAACTACTCAAGTCAGACTGAAGAAGCTGCTCAAAATATTTCTACTGATGGATTTGAGGACATGAAGCCTCATTGTTTTGCCCAAGATGCTCTGTTGAAGATACATGACAAAATTGCAGCAGATGAAGATCTCCATGCTGGAATTGTTCATGAAAAGTCTGAAAATGTTGATGATGTAATTGCTCGAATTTTGGTTCCAGGAAATCAAGTTGGCTGTCTTCTAGGAAAAGGTGGCTCCATTATACAACAGCTACGAAATGACACTGGAGCAGGGATCCGTGTCTTACCATCTGAAAATCTTCCTCAGTGTGCACTTAAAAGTGATGAATTGGTGCAGGTAACTTCAAAAAACTTATTTGTTATCTTTTGTTCCAACTTGTTTTGTATCTGTAGTTTCATTCATGCCAATGTCCTTGAGTAATGGTATCAGTTAACTTGGTTTGTGTTCATTCGTTACTCGTGAAAAACAAATCACTCAGTATGGCATATATCAATCCTTGTACTACTAGGTGAGTTTCTTGTCAATATGCCCTGTTAAGCTCTTGAATGAACTAAGTAATGGAACTTTTTGATCTGGCATGGAGTTTTTACCTCTTAACTTTTCGTCAATATGCCTTTTTTTCTTAATGATATGTAATTTCATGTTGCAAAATTGCAATGTAATACCATGATGTGCATCAATGGAAGTATGATTGCTTTGTCAATTTGTTGTTTTTGGAAATCACTGTCACTTGGGCTAATGTTATTTCAGATATCTGGATCTTCTTCCCTTGTAAGAAAAGCTCTCTATGAAATATCTACTCGTCTGCATCAACATCCTCGTAAAGACAATCCACCTCTGGAAGAAATTATAGATGCAAGCACACAAAGGAAGCATCAGGCTCCACCACAATTACCACATGCAAATCCAATGTTGCCACACCTGCATGTGGATCACTCACCACAAATACCCTTGCTTGATCCATATAGAAACAGGCCACTGCAGTATCATTCTGCTGAAGCTGAAGAGTTCTCTATTAAAATTCTGTGTGCTTCTGAACACATTGGTCAAGTTATTGGGAAAAGTGGTGGCAATGTTCGGCAAGTCGAACAGCAGACAGGTGCTTGCGTTCAGGTTAAAGAAGTTGGCAAAAATGCTTCTGAAGAAAGGTTAATTGTTGTTTCATCTCAGGAGGTAATATGCAGATGATTATTCCAATTGGCATTGCCTTACCATTTTTATCACGAGTCTTTACAATATTATATCCTCCTACATATTCTTTCCAGATTCCAGATGATCCAGTGTCTCCAACAATTGAGGCGCTTATTTTGCTCCATAGTAAAGTAAGTACACTTGCTGAGAATCACCACTTGACGACACGGCTTGTTGTACCATCAAACAAAGTTGGTTGTATTATTGGGGAAGGTGGAAAGGTAATTACTGAAATGAGAAGACGGACTGGGGCTGAAATCCGAGTCTACTCAAAAGCAGATAAACCTAAGTACTTGTCTTTTGATGAGGAGCTTGTGCAGGTAATTTATTTGGCCATACCTACACCAGAGACCCATATATTACTTTTATAACTACAGTTTTTACTTGTTAACATTTCATTGTGCTTTTACATTTGTTCCAAGCTTTCAGGTTGCTGGGCTTCCAGCTATTGCAAGAGGAGCCCTGACAGAGATTGCTTCGAGGCTTAGAACTAGGACACTCAGAGACGGAAGTTCTTCCAATAATCCGACACCTTTTGCCCCTTTTGATGGTCCTCCTGTTGATATCTTGCCTAACAGGGAATTCATGCTATATGGACGATCTGCCAATAGTCCCCCATATGGAGGGCCTCCTAATGATCCACCATATGGAAGACCTGCCATTGATCCACCATATGGAAGACCTGCCATTGATCCACCATATGGAAGACCAGCCATTGATCCACCATATAGAAGACCTGCCAATGATACATCATATGGAGGGTTGAACAATGATGGGCCTCGTGATCCTTACACTGCGTATCCTGTAGAGTACTTCTCTAAAAGAGAGTACCCTAGTGGAAGTAGCAAAGTTACACCATCTGCTTCATACGACAGATATGCAGCAACTACTCGCTTGCCTAATAGAGAACTGCCCTCATCTATTAGTCCTGGTGCCGATTATATGTCCCGCCGTTCTTATCTTGACCAAGTACCTACTGATAGGTACTCTAGTAGGGGTACACTACAATTAGGCCTCTCGAGAGCTGGGAATAGTAATGTGCAACAATTAGGAATCACCAGAGCTGGAAATTCCAATGCTTATGATTATACCGAGGTACATTTCCAATGCGTTAGCTTGCCTCTTCTTTGCAAATGGCCCTCGCCTGATATGTTTCCATTAGAAACATGAAACCATATATATGACTGTTGCATTATGTCTATTTTCTTCCATGATGGTTCAGATGTCTGAAAAAAGGACCAAAATATTCTAGAATATGTCATGGTGATCCAAATATATCCTTATGTCTTGTGCCCACTCTAATATCTATCATTGGTAACACTATTCAATTGTTACGATGTTGTTGCAAACCCTAGATTCAGTTATTCAGCTGTTCTCTGCTGCTGTTGCTTACCAGTTTTCTTAGTTGGATGTTGATCTTTTCTCATTTTTTATTTCCTTGTTTCCTGGTTCACCTGATGCCTCTCTGATGCATCTGAATGTATATTTTTGTTCTCTTCAGTGCTTAATAGATTTAAATTTCATTCTTTTCAGGCTGCTGAGCAGATCCATGGACGTGAGGATTACCGAAGACTGTCAGGTCTCACTGGGTATGGCTTACGCAGACCGAATTTTTTCAGGACACAAATGTGAATTTTGTCCTCATAATCATTGAGTGATGATCTCTTTGCAGGTATCCAGGTGGCTCTGTTGAATTTCGGATTCCAAATAGTTATCTGGAGTCTGTCATTGGAGTTGGTGGTGTCAATCTAGCTGAGATCCGTCAGGTATAGCGTATGCGAAACATCACGCACTATGCCCAGTCTTAACCATGCCCCAATGGCCTCCAATAGTTTTCCTCATGAAAATCTCCCCTTGATCCCAGATCTCTGGCGCGAGAGTGAAGTTGCACGAAGCCCATCCCGGTTCTTCCGAGTCCATTGTGGAGATCCAGGGCATTCCGGATCAAGTGAAAGCCGCACAGAGCCTTCTGCAAGGCTTCATCGGCGCAAGCAGCAACAGCAGGCAGGCGCCCCAGTCCTCTCGCATGGCCCATTATTTTTAGTTAAGCTGGAGGACATTCGCAACAGGGGGGGTCACTGCACAGCTGGAGTTTGTTCTTCAGTTCAACTGCAGAAAATTGCAGATCGGTTGCCATAGTTGCTAGAACGGTACATAGATGCCACCTAACTATAGCGAGTGGCATAACTAATTGTGTTTATCGACTATCTAGTCAATTTTAGCGGCAAAAGCTGTACTGCCAAATGTTGTCTCTCCTTTTGTTCATGGATTCAGACTTGTGTCTTGATTACTTGTAGTCCTTCATGGATCAGACTGGAGTAAAAAAAGAAAGAAGGAAGACATGGGTTTAACAGGAAGCTCAAAACGGTGACAGTAGTAAAATAAAAAGGGTTTGTTCACTTTATTTCCAACATCAACCTTACCAGCATTGGGCAATACCAAATCTTGGTGTTACCCAATGTTGGTGGCATTGAATATGCTAGTTAATTTGGAATCTCTCTGAAATCTGGTAGTGTTTCTGAGAGGAAACTTCCGGAACATCTAAATTTTGGTAGGGTAAAGATGTTGAAAGAACAAATTTAGTTGGAGATCCAATTTGGTAAGGTCGAAAGTGGTAATGGAGCGCAGCCCAAAATGCTTATTAGCAGTGAAGCGGTGGAACTGGAAGCTTATGCAGTTGGACAGAGGCTGCAAGCCCCCAACTGAGTGATTATGCCATAACAATTACTTAGCATTATCAGGGAAACTCATTTTCCCATCAAACTGAACCTGTATTGATTCTCTGACAACGAGTACGCTAGCAGCTGGTTCAACGCTGAATACTACCCCAGTCCCCAAATATAAGTAAATCACATGCCCCATTTGCGCTGATATTTACATCATCTATAAATAAAAACATACATAATATAAATGGTCTAGAACATCATCAGGAGTACAAGTTAAATAGTGACAACAATCACCAGCAGTAAATTGAAAAAGAAAAGGTCAAGTGCAATGCACCGAATCAATCTGTCATTCCCAGTGCTTTCAGGGAAATCAGTCTTCAAGCCGCTTCAAAGTCTTAAAAAAAAAAAAGTCTTCAGGCCGCTTCTTCTGCTCTGCATCGATGTACAAGGGAGCAGACCAAAACGATGCATCAAATTGAGCTAGAAAACTCAAAACAACTAACATAAGTGTTCTGAAATCATATACATCCAGATCTCGTCGCTGTGGCAAACCTTCCACACGGAAAGAACATGATGCGTCTTCTCAAACCGCGGACATACATAGATCACTTCACACAGGAACTGCAGAAGTTACAGGCAATTCAGAGCTGATTGATTCCTTTCTCCATCAATGCAACAGGTCAACTGGATATCCACTGCATGAAAATTTCAAGCAATGAAACAGTAGAATAAGAATTTTATCTGTAGATCTAGAACAGTACCAAATAAACATTACCTTCACTCTCTTAATGCCGAGAGAAATTGTTAGGCATTCTTCAACAGTGCATTTAACACAATTTTTTAAAAAAGAAAGAAATGATCTGTTCTTTGCAGACACAAAATGTAACATGGCCAAAGGAGCTTCCACTAGCATTCAACTTCATAGATACAATCAGTTAATCAGAATCATTGCAACAACCCTTCTATATAAGATTTACAGCTATAATCTGTAGGTCAAAGACCATGCACCAAAAAACATTGGCCTATAGAGGCAAACAAAAGATGCTGTCATGTTTTCTGCACATCACATCTACTGAGAAGATAAATGGACAAGCCCTTGTAAACTAATTTAATTGCCAGCAAAATGCAGTAAAAATAATCAGGGTTGCACTTCATCAGGAGATAGTTCCGTGAAAAGGAAGAAAGAGAACTGCCCGCAAGAAGACTAAATTCAAATATAAAAACATGAATATTTTATATTTCCTAGTATGCAGAGTAGGACCATATGTAGAACAATCATAATTTAAAGCATGAGATTTTAAACGTAAACAGAAGTCACTGACATGATTATCAGCAAGATAATACAATACCAAAAAAAAAAACCTAACCTATCTATAGGGCTGAGACTTGAAGTAGTGTAAACACACAATATCAACATAATCAATAAAAGACCAATATGATCAATTTAGGATAGGTAAACCCCAGCCCTGCCTACCTGCCCTTTGTGAAGTAGCTTCGTAACTGTAGCATTTATCCATTTTTCCTAGCAACCCCTGTTCTATAACACTTCCATTAACTTGTACATCCAATCATCTGGCACTAAACCATTAGCTGAGAGAGAAGCAAACAAATCCTTGGCTTCATCCTTTCTGCCAACTTCAAGCAACGCACCAATCGTAATGTTAAAGGTCCTAATTTCAAGCTGCAACTCCAACAAACATAGCTACTGAAACAAGCGAAGTGCATCATCAGTGAGATTGTTTTTGCAAAGTCCTTGACGGATTATGTTGCACGTGTTAAGTTCAGTCTCTATTCCTCTTTTAACAATCCTGACGTAGAGCTCTTTCGCAGCAGCTATTCTCCCTGTCTGAAACAAACCATGCAGAATTGTGTTGTACGTGATAATATCAGGAATAACACCATTGCTCACCATCTCTATGAAAAGAACCAACGCGTCCTCCATCCTACTACCTTTACAATATCCATTAATCAAACTGTGGTAAGTAACACAATTAGGTTCCACCCCAACTGAGACCATGCCAGGGAGTAATTTCATTGCTTCATCCATCTTACCGGCTGTTAACGACCAAATTTGGTAATATCAGTATCGGAAAAGGGGATTAGGTTGAAGTGGAGACGGAGGCGGAGATCGATTTGAGAACAGAGCAAAAATCGGCTGGAGTCCGAATCGGCTACGATCAGGATCGGCTGGGTCCGAGTCAGACTGGGTAAGCCGATACAGCCGATTCCGACAATATGACTTGGTGTACAACATCGGGTTGAGTTGATATGCTTCACGATGATTGCCGTGCATGGATAGAGTCCTGGGAAGGCAATTGTATCTATTAATTAGGATATTTTATATAATTTCCTTAGAGATATGCTTAGGCAAAAGTCTGCCGCAAAGACTTATGATATCTTAGAGTTTGTTAGGGATAAGAGTCGTGTCCGGTATGGACATATCTTGTAATTCTCGGGTATAAATAGACCCGAACCCTACGTAATCGATAACACACGTTCAATAATAATCTCGGCGCATCGCCACCCTTTTTGCTTTAGTTTTATTTCGACGAGTTCTTGCTTTCGAGTTGAGCTGCATCGGTTTCGATCTTCAACAAGAGGTAAAACATGTTATGGCGGCTTGCGTTCTCGGGATTAGTGCTTCCATCTTTATGACACTCTAATCTTGTTTATGTAATTCGTCGAGTTATCATATATCTTACATAATCTTTGGCAATATCGTTATCTAACCTCTAATCGGCTAACGTCTGTTACCAGAAGGCAGCCGATTAGGTTAAATACCGACGTTGACTTAGATTATATAGGATATCCACCACTCTATGATATATCCAACGGCTTGATTGTCTAGATATTATC
Organism: Oryza meridionalis; assembly: GCA_000338895.3. NCBI lineage: Eukaryota > Viridiplantae > Streptophyta > Magnoliopsida > Poales > Poaceae > Oryza > Oryza meridionalis. The sequence continues at coordinate 19,640,504 of CM002533.2, forward strand.
CTTCTTTTCATACTTATAGCTGCATCAGTTGAGTTTGATCTTATGAGTCGTATTTAGAATCTTAATCTCTAGCCTGTCTTTGGTTGCCGATTAGGGTAGTATCAGGGTTTCAGCCGATCTTACCTGATTTAACTACTTTTATCCTATATGCTTGATTGACATATTAAATCTGCCCTTTATATTAAGATCTTGTTGCATTTAAGTATATTAGGCTTTTGTTTAGTATATTCTACTTGCTTTAATATCTTAATATAGAGTAGTATCGGAGTATTAGCCGATACATGCTAGATCCATCTGATCGGCTATGCTATGAACATATATAATCTCATTATTAATATATATTTCGATCTAAGTGATTCATACTGTCTCGGCATGGAGACCGATCTATCCCAATCACTTGATTTAAGTATATATCGATATAAGGACTGTATATTGTTAATATCTACAGCCGATCGAATAGATTTAGTCCCTTCTTATTTATTAATGACTGCCGATCGATGCACATATGACATCGGCTCAAAGATAAATGATATGTCATCGGCACCTAGCCGATCGGCTATCGTTTATGGATTTAACTGCGGTTTCTTTGTCTTTGTTTCTTGTTGATTGCAGGATCAAATCAACTGGCACGCTAAGCATACCCGAAGGCGAGTTTTGGACCTGCACTGGAGTTAAGCAGATCTCCCAGGCCTCGTGTTTTACGTCAACACCGGCTAGGCAATATCCACTGATGAGTGCATTGTATGTAACGACATCAGGCTTAACACCAGTATGTGCCATCAAGTCAAAGAGTTTTTCAGATTCTATAACTCTCCCTTCTTTGCAAAAACTATAAATTATTCTACTAAAGAAAATGGTGTCTGGACAGATGCCTTGATCCAACATTTCAAAAATTAACTCCTCAGCCTTCTCCCATTTGTCACAGGTACAAAAACCATGAATTAGGGGGGTATATACAATGATGTCAGGGGTTAGTCCTTCATTGATCATCTGCTTTAAGGTAAGCACTGCATCGTATACTCTGCCTAGCTTGCAGAGTACATCTATGACTGTTCTGTAGTTCACTGCATTCGGACTCAATCCTTGCTGCCTCATTTTGCTGAATACAAGCATTGCCTCATCTACTTTTTCTTGTTTAGCGTATGCACATATTAGAATGTTGAATACATGATGATTAGGTTGGATACCGTTCCATACCATCAAATCCAAGAGATCATGCATCTCAACAAGGGCTCCTTTGGTAGCATACCCCTGAAGCAGGGTACAATAGGTAGTAATATCAGGCTTTAGGCCCCACTTGGTCATAGAATCGAAAATCTTTCTAGCTTCCGTGCATCTTCGGTTCTTGCAAAGATAATCCATCAGCAAGTTACAAGTAACAACATCTGGTTCGACACCATCACTGCACATCTTTTTGAGAAATCCAATAGCCTCTGTCAACTGCCCTGAAGAGCAATATCCGTGCACAATACTATTATATGTCCTGCAATTAGGCATGACACCATTCTTAACCATGGTGTTAAGTACCTCCATGGCCTTGTCCATAGCTTGAGCCTTGCATAAGGCAGCGATAATAGAGCTGTAAGTCACAACATCTGGCAAAATCCCCTGGTCAAACATTTCATGGTATGTAGCGTAAGCTTTGTCCGGATCCCCCTCTTTGAAGAAGCCATTGATGACGGTGTTGTACAACACCACATCAGGTGGGCAGTCACCTCCATCATCAGGCATCATTTGGAGCAGCTCGAGAGCTTCTTGGCTTCTGTTCTCATCACACAGACCCTTGAGAAGAATGGTGCAGGAGAAGACATTTGGTATGCAGCCGAGCTGGGTCATTCTGCGGAGCACTATGTCCATTGCGTCGCTCGTCCTCTTCTCGGCACAGAGGCCCTTGAGCAGAGGAGTGAAGGTGATGGCTTCCACTCTAAATCCCTTCTTAATGACATTGTCCAAGCGGCCCGCGCGGCAGCAGCAACCGATGAGAACGCTGTAGGTGTACAAGTTGGGAGTTACCTCGTGGGCGCCGGCTCGGGCCATGCGGTTGTAGACACGGCGGCCGTGGGGCTGTGACGCGCGACGTCGTCGAGGGCGCGGTTCAAGCCGTAGATCGTGGCCCCCCTGCCACGCCGGAGCAATTCGTCGAACACGTGGCGTGCGTCCTCGGCGCCATTGCCCCCCGCGCGGCCCCCTCGCCCTTGGATCGAGCCCTCCGAGCCAACAGCGCGGGAAGCGGGGCGGCGCGCCATGCCCGCCCTAGCTGACAGGTGCAGCAGCAGCAGCACCGGCGGCTGCGAGGCCTGACTCCCACACACAGGCACACGTGCCCAGTGCGAAGCTCGCCGATCTGCGCCGTCCTCTGATCTGCGCCGCCCAGATCGAGGCCGCCGCGGGCGCCTGGGGAATCTCAACCCAACCCCAGCCCCAGCCCTAGCACGAATCTCAACGTGACACCCCGCGGCTAAGCAAATCCTCTTCCTCCTCACTAGTAGCACGCCCGTGCTAACGCTACGGTGACAACTAATATTACAAATGAAACAACCAAATGATAGCGACACAATATATGCTTCATCAATGGTACATAGAACAGATAGTTAGGCTAAAAGAGCGATAGAGTTATTAGAAAAAAATTAATCAACATACATCCACAATACCATTTAAGAACAAGCCGTCCCTTGCTATGCTATAAAGTACATGTATTACTCCTCTCAAATACACAAAATGATAAATATCCAAAATTAGTTTGACTTAAGCCATCCATTTCGCCTCCTTCTGCAGCATCTCTTTGGTCTGAACAAGTAATTCGTTTGCCGCCGATGACATGGGGGCCACCGGAGGGAAGAGATTGGGGCGGCGGCGTTGGAGTGCTTCGCGGCGAAGGAAAGGAAAAAAAAAGGAAAAAGTACGAATTACCCCCTAAACTTTTGCGGTCGACCGAATTACACCCCCGAACCCGAAAACCAGACATTGTTCACCCTAAACTTTCAATACCGGACGAATTACCCCCTATCTAATCTAGAGCTGTTTTGTCCTACGTGGCGTACACGTGGCAATCCAGTCAGCATTTTCTTTTTTAAAAAAAATGTGTGACCCGCATGTCATATGGAGTCCCTCTTACTCTCTCTTCACACTCTCTCTCTCTCACAGGGCGGTGGCAGGAGGTGGGCGGCGGCGCGAGCAGCGGCGGCGGGCGCGACTGGCGGCGAGGAAGCCGGCTGGCGGCGGCGGCGGCGGCGGGCGGCGTGCTCGTCGGCGTGGGAGTAGGGGTAGTCGCGGTGGCGGAGGTGGGGATGATGGAGACGGCGGTGGCGGTGATGCTGGAGGTTGGCGGCGGCGCGAGCGGCAGCGGGGGCGCGGCTGGCCGCGAGCGGCGGCAGGCGCGGCTGGCGGCGGCGGCGGGCGGCGTGCTCGTCGGCGTGGGAGTGGGGGTAGTCGCGGTGGCGGAGGTGTGGATGATGGAGACGGCGGCAGCGGCGCGAACGGCAGCGGGGGCACGGCTGGCACGGCTGGCGGCGGTGGGCGGCGTGCTGGAGGCCGACGTGGGGGTGGGGGTAGTCGCTGTGCGGAGGTAGGGATGATGGAGACGGCGGCGGCAGCGATGCTGGAGGCCGGCGTTCTACGGTCTGGATGCTTCTTGGACACCGCATCGAGCTCGCCGTCGGTGAGCCTCGTGGCGAAGCCGCTGACCACCTCGGTGTACGAGTGGACGAGGCGTGGCTCGTCGTCGGAGCCGGCGAACTCACTCAATGGCTGGAAAGATTCATGCCACCGGCGGTGGTCGTCCTCGCCATCGCCGTGGCCAAGCGGCGGCGGCTCGACGAACGCCGCCTCCGGAACCTGCCCACCTCGGCCTCCAGCATCGCCGCCGCCGCCGTCTTCATCATCCCCACCTCCGCCATCGCGACCACCGCCACCCCCACGCCGACGAGCACACCGCCCGCCGCCAGCCGCGCCTGTCGCGCCCGCCGCTGCCGCTCGCGCCGCCGCCCACCTCCTGCCACCGCGCTGTGAGAGAGAGAGAGTGAAGAGAGAGGATGAGGGACTCCGTATGACATGTGGGTCCCACATTTAAAAAAATAGAAAATGCTGACTGGATTGCCACGTGTACGCCACGTAGGACAAAACCGTTCTAGATTGAATCGAGGGGGTAATTCGTCCGGTATTAAAAGTTCGGGGTGAACAACGTCTGGTTTTCAGGTTCGGGGGTGTAATTCGATCGACCGCAAAAGTTCAGGGGGGTAATTCGTACTTTTCCAAAAAAAAAAGAGTAAATATCAAAGAACCCCATGTACATGGGCCTTTGTAACAAAAACCCACATGTGTAGGTTGTTTGTTTCAAAACACCCCAGGTAGATGGGCCAAGCTTCAAAAACCCCACATTTACTCAGTTTTTACCTAATAGGCTTGCCGACGTGGTTGTTTGACCCACTCTCACATGCCACGTAGGTTGTTGGGTGCGGGCGAGTGCGGGAAGCCGCGCGTGCGCCGAGCCTAAGCCCTGCAGCATGGGAACTTCTTCTCGCTTGTCTGCTCCCCATCGTTTCTCTTGCTCAACATGAATCCCTGTAGCTCGTGGCTCTGCTCGGCTTGAAGATGCCGCCGAAGACGAGGGATGACGGTTCGCGTAGGTGGAGACGAGCATCTGCAGCAGTCTGGTTGACAAGGAGGTTATTGTACAATTTTTATTGGAGATTTTGTTTTAGGTTTCTTTGATTTGGGGGAAAAAATGTGTGCCTCAATGTTTGGTTTGGATTTCACACGGATGTTGCAAAATCAGTTCTCTTATAGTGAAATCAGCTTGCAGATTTTCTCAGTTTGCATCTGGAATGATTACATCAGTACTCCAATTAGCATATGGTTGATGCCATGTAGCATATGGTTAACTTGCAATAGTAAAACAATGATTGGCAATTAGCATTTCATTACTTCATTCCAAGCATTCCCAAGGTCTGTAGCCAGCCTTCATTACAAAATAACATGTCTTGCATGTAATATGTGATTCAAATGGGCATCACAGATTAACCACATCTCACGTCCATGGTTAAGTGTGATGACTCTTAGTCCTACACCAAAATAGCGAAAATCTAATGTTCTATATTTCGCTTGTATGATCAACACCAAACCAATGCATTGCACGTCCTCCTCCTCCCCTTGCACGTCCTCCTCCCCTTGCACGGCCTCTCCCTATGGAATGATCAGTCGATGCCATGCTTGTAGACTGATTGCCATGTAGAAGTGTGCCTGCAAATGTCACCTCTTGGCTATAGCTTGACTCCTCAAGTACAACTCTATTACTCTGCAATATAGAACAAAATTGTTAGTTGTATATGCGCCATAACTTCGAAAGCATTAAGCAGTAATTAATGTTACCTTATATTTTCTCTTTCTTATCTTTAAATCAGGCCTCAGTGGTTGTGGACAACTAGTGTACTTGTGCCCATGATTTTTGCAGTTTGAGCAAGTGATAGTTGTCATTCTCACCCTTCCACTATGCTGTGTTTCCTCTCCTGCTGATTTCCTTCTACTTTTCTTTGGCCTACCAGGGTGCTTGTTAAACTTTGGAGGATCTATATCAGGTGTTGTAGTTCTGATCCAATCATGTTCACCTGGCACAGGGTATATGAGGTGTTTATAAGCTTTCTCATAAGTTGCCTTCTTGAAAAAATCATTTACATAGTCTTCAGGATATTGTCTGAGCTTGTATATAGCTGAAATAGCATGCTTACAAGGAATGCCAGTCACATCCCACTTGAAACAGCCACATGTTCTGTTTTCTAGGTCAACCGCATAAGTGTACTCCCCGCAACTCACTTGCCAAATACCCCTCCCAGCACACATTGGCCTACAGTACCTTGAATTAGTCTTCTCTAATTCCAACTTCTCTATGTAATGTGGGGTTATCTCCCACTTTGCAGCAGCCACTCCTTCCCTCTTGTCATTGCATTTCTCCATCAATTTGGTCCTAATCATCTCAAGCATGGTCACAATTGGCTTGTCTCTAGAACCAATAATGTAGTTGTTAAATGCCTCACTTAAATTGTTAACAACCAAATCAGTTTTGCACCTACTGTCAAAAGCATGCCTAGCCCAATGCTTGTGAGGTATTTTATTCAACCAATCCCATGCATTTGCATTTTCCTTTTTCAGCTCTTCCATGGTGATGTTGAAATCTGATTTAGTGTAAGCATATACAGCTTGATCCATCAGCACCTTTAGATCTCCACCCTTATAGCCAGCTGTGCAAAAATTTTGATACAAGTGCCTCTTGCAATACCTCTGAGCACAGTCAGGGAAAACTGATTTGATGGCATGTAGCAGCCCCTGCAAGTTTTAGAGACATGAGGTATATATGCAGACATATAGTGGGAGTATTAAGGCTAAGATTGGTCCACACCTTTTGCCTATCTGACATTATAGTCAATCTTGCACAATCTCCATTGTCATCAAGTGCATACTTGAGTTGATTCAAGAACCATATCCAATTATCTGCATCCTCTTTACCAACAACCCCAAAAGCTAGTGGAAACAAATTATTGTTTCCATCTCTTGCAGTAGCAACAAGAACTTGTGCTCCATTTGTGAGCTTTACGAAACAACCATCCACTCCTGCAAAAATATTAGTACAGTCAATACTACATATAAGTAGAGAACAAACCTGTTATATAAAACTGAAAAATCAAACCTACCAATAAAAGGTCTGCATCCCTGCCTAAAACCCTCAATTTGAGCATTTAAGCATATGAAAAGCCCCCAAAATCTTGGGTTCATACCAGGCTTTGGATTTTGCAGTGTTTTCACCACACATCTGCTACCTAAGTTTGTGTTAATCACAGTCTGCAGGTAATCTCTAATTCGTAGATATTGTTTCTTGTGGTTCCCGAGGACTTTCTCATATGCTTTGCTCCTTGCCCTGTAAGCCTTAATCTTACTAACATCAACCCCATGCTCTCTCATTGCCTGGTCCATCAATGCAGTCACCTTCTATCCTGGATCACTCCTTATGTCCTCTGAATAAATCTCACTAAGCCATGTGCTAGTAACTCTAGTGCTGTTCCTAATGGTTCCACATTTGTGTGGCTCAACCATTTCTCTGATTTGCATTGTATTCTCCCCGGCTATCTTCGATACAAGCATGTAGAATGGACATCCTTCAGCAGTGCAAGCAACTTTCACCCTATCAGGATCATTCCTCAAATACCTGTAATCTCTGTTTTGCACAATATGGTAGCTTTTCAAGGCCTTTCTAAACTGCTGCACGTTCTGAAAACACATAGCCTTGCATAGTTGACTTTGATCTAAAATCTTGGCCTCGTCAAACCATATCCTTGTAGCTGCAGGCCGTTTTGTTCTCTTCCTCCTCCTTTTTTGTTGCAGTAGACACTTGAGCACCATCATCTTCTTCAGAGCATAGTTCAATACCAAGATCAAACAAACTTTGCTGGTCAGCATTAGGGACCACATGATCAGAAGGTGCATTGTTGTTACCATCGACAACACCAGAGCTGTTCCTCCTCGGTTTACACTTTGATGGGCCAACAGAATTTTGTGTGTTCACTAAAGCACTTGAACCAGCAACTAATTATCCTACGTGCACTTTTTAGTTACCTTAGACCTGACAAACAAGTCTTCGACATCGGTATCTCCTTCACAATGCAAAAAAAGGGTCATCTCTTTCTCTTCTCATCTCCTTCAACACCTCATCTATGTCAACATCTTCTTCCTCGGAATCATCTTCTGTACCATCAGTGTTGAGTGCTTCAATATAACCAAGTTCATCAACCTCTGCAATGCTCTTCCCCTTATCTTTCTCCTACCCACATATACAAATATACAAATTTTAGTCAAAACTCTAGTTCATAGCTAAGATGCAACTTAATAAAGCATTCCATAAACCAGGTCAAAAAACCAAATTTCATCTCCCCACAAAAAACAAAAGACACAATTTCATCAACCCTAATAAAATTTGAGGAATGATTAAGGGGATTTATCTCGATTACTTACCTATGATCATTGGCCATCGTAATGCTAAACCGTTCTCTGTTGCATGCCTCTCCGCCAACGTCTCTCTCCTGCTCATCTTGCTCCATCTTCTCGCGCTCAACTTTTGGAGGCGCGTCCAGAACTGTGTTGCAGGCACGCGTCGTCCCGCCTAAAAGGCTCGGCGCACGCGCGGCTTCCCACGCTCGCCCGCACCCAACAACCTACGTGGCATGTGAGAGTGGGTCAAACAACCACATCGGCAAGCCCATTAGGTAAAAACTGAGTAAATGTGGGGTTTTTAAAGCTTGGCCCATCTACCTAGGGTGTTTTGAAACAAACAACCTACACATGTGGGTTTTTGTTACAAAAGCCCATGTACATGGGGTTCTTTGATATTTACTCAAAAAAAAAGAGGAGAAAAAAATTGGGGGAAGTTGGAAGCCGTCGCGGTAGGAGTAGTCAGTCGTTTGTGTTGTGTGATCTTCTAATCTATCTATCTACCCTATAATTCACCAACTTACTCTTACACCTATCTACCCTATAATTCACCAACTTACTCTTACACCTACATTATTCATTCATCAAATCCAACGGACCAGAATATCTCCCGATCATCTAACGGTCCAGATCACTCCTCCTCCCCCGCGTGCGTGTTCTCTCCCCAAAACCCGCTCCCCTTGCCGCCTCGCCCGCTCGCTCCCTCCTTCGCCCAACCGGCGCACCTCCCCCACGTACTCCCCCGAGCAAACCCTAATTGTCGCACCGTCTCTCCGGCGCCTCCATCCCCTCCTCCTCGCCATACTGCCTTCACATCGTCGCCGTCGCTCCTCCTACCCCTACTGCATCCCTCTTGCGGCCGTCACCAACGCACTCTCCACCAAATCCCAATTGCTCAAAGGACGGAAAAAAAGAATTAGAGCGAACAAAAAGAATTAGAGAGATGGGGATTGGAATCAAGAGACAGATCAGTAAGGACCGACAAGCCAGATTCATCGACAGATCACAACCGATTTTTGGGTTTGATGTCTTCCATTTGATTTTTGGCGCTCCTCCCTCCTTGCTCCGATCTGGCCTAAGTGTTGCCGCCCGATTTTCGCGGTCGATCCCGGCACCAGCCCCTTCCTCCGGCCGTGTGTGAGTCCGACATTCCAAGTCCCCGCGGTCGGATTTCTCAACCCCGGCATCGGCCTCGCACTGCAACAAGGTAAGTCATTATTGGGATGTTTATATCTGAAAATTCAGAGAATTTCTTTTGAACTTCATTAATTGCTTGGTCAGCAGCATAGCCTAGGAAACCAATTAAATTGATACACATGTTGTGTGCTCTCTTTAGAGATCACCATCCAAATTGACATCCAAATTAAAAAGAAGAATTTAATTATCTAAATCATGATGCCAATATTGAGAGCTTCTTTTACTTTCCGTTGTATACATTATTCTGTGATGTGTACCGAAGGTTATATACATAATGAGAATTTACCTCAATTCTGGAATTGTGCTCTATTGAACCACTTGTATTCACACTGTAGTTTACCTTGTGTCGTTTAAGTTTGTCTTTGCATATATTAATGAATGGCATGCTTGCACACACACGGAAAGTTCTGATTTGTGCATGCAGTGACAATTTTTCCCTTTAAAAAGTCAAATTTAGTTTACATTTTTATTCATGACACCTGAATATGTAAAATGTCGTGCATTAGTAATGTGCAAGCACTTTCGATGTATTGTCTAAACTCTAAAGGAACAACTTACCAGTTTATTAGTGAATTCCGGTTGCCACAGAGCATGCAAGCCTAGATGAGTACATGGAGAAATGGTTTGGACTGGATCAATACTGGGCATGCAACAAATTACTGCGACAGCACGGGCAAAGGTTAATTAAGCTTGCCTTGCGTTCTTTGCTGAATGGTTTATGCATCTGTTTAGGTTTTATGATTACAATTTTGAGTTTGCAAATGTTTCAGTAGTTTTACTCAATGCCCTGTAACCAATCCTGTATTTGATCCAATTTAGTAATTTACGCAATTGAGTTTAGAATAGTTTCACAAATCAATTCGGAGTCAAACTATCAATTGTTTTTGGTGTTTCAGGTCTTCAGACTGAAGTTTCAAAGTAGCTTCATCAAATTTTTGAAAGCTTTCAGAGTGATTGAGGAGGTAGCCATCTTTGCCCTCCTTGTTTCAGGATTGAGTATATGAGAGACTGAAGTGAAGGAGGATTTGTGCATGAAAAATATTGCAGAATTACTTAGTATAGAATTACATCCATAGTAATAAAATTCTCTAAAAGATAAGAGTAATCTGCTTCTCTCTTTCTTGCAGTAGCCTTTGGAACTAACACTACTATCAAACGATTAGCTCTACTAACTTTCTTCCTTGCAGGAGGCACAATTAGTGGTGCATCTCTCATGCTCTGTGTTACTTCTTTTGATAAGATAAACTACAGTGAAAAATTATTTTCATGATAAAATGTGCAAAATTCCATATTTAGATTGTATTTTGCTTCATACTGTTTTGCATGTTCAAGAATTAATTGTATTGTTATTTACTTCCTCAAGTCATAGAAAAATCCTTATATGAAAAAGGAATATGACAAATTAAAGAAAGCGTGTTATACCAGACCATATTCATGCTTCTATGTTAATCTTGTCAATATTGGAAAGCCTGGAGGTTAGTGCTAACTAATATAATACCTTTTTCACCCTTACCGAGTTTTGTGCCCTTGCATCTATTATAGATTACCGAGATATACTGAGCAATCAGTATTAGAGTTTGACCAGTTCAAAGGGCAGTGATGTTGATATTCAAGGTAGAGTTTATGGAATTTTATCTGCTTGCTATCTTTGCTTTACTGTTTGGCATAAGCATCTTTAAATCATTTTCTGCAGCATGTCCTAATTAATAATTTCTTTCGCTGATCAGACAAGGATTGATTACCTCCACATAAAAACGCAGACAAGTCTAGGCTTTATGTGGAGTGCTCCATGGTTACTGATAACTCCAATGCTAACATATCTTCTGAAGATGTTGATTTTTCGAAATGTAAGGTATATTTCAGTCCCCTTAGCTCTCCGAGATATGTTGTATGGCACAGTGAAAAAGCATCTGATGAACTCACTTCAGATTGTTTATTTTCAAGATAGCTGGACGCCTGAACCTTCAACTAGACTCAAGTATGAGTCTGTAGTAGGTTTCAAAAGTGAAGGTTTTATTATAGACTAGAAAGAGTTACTTCTTATTTTACAGTATTCTGCTTTGATTGGTATATATTTCCCAGTGCAACAGAAAAGTGCCTCAAACCACAATGTGTTTTGTATATATATAGCTGCAGCTTTGATTTGAGACATTGGAGAGTCATGATAGTTTGATCATTAACCAAATTTTAAAAATGTAAAATGTATAAAATATACAACATTGTAATTTTACCCCTTGTGACGCGGGTTCCACGTGCACACAAATGGTTTCTCTTTGTTTATTTGCATATTCCACATAAGTCCTCCATATTTGGTGATTCATTGGTTCATAAATTACAATATATATGCAGAAACTTTAGTCATATATGTGCATATAATTGTAAGTGAAATGACAAGACATGTAATTTTTTGGGCAAAATTTAGCTATATCGGTTGTTTCCCGTTGTTTATTTCTACACATAGATGAAAACACCGATCAACTGACTTTGATTACGAATGTATTAAATGAGCGTCAATTTTAGTTCAGAGGTTCATTCGTTAGTCATCCAAGCGAGTCCACCTTGCTTATCACAGAAGTTTATCTTCAAGTTATGAAATGACCAATATTCTTTTTTGTGTAAATACAAATAACTACAGTGACAATATACATTTTGGTTGTTTTGTAGCCTTGTCCAGATAATCAGGACCACATCAAGCGGAATGAATGGCTTAAGTCAAGCTAATTTTAGATATTTATTATTTTGTGTATTTGAGAGGAGCAATACCTGTACTTTATAGCATAGCAAGGGACGGCTTGTTCCTAGATAGTATTGTGGATACATGCTGATTAATTTTTTTTCTAATAACTCTATCGCTCTTTTAGCCTAACTATCTATTCTATGGACCATTGATGAAGCATATATTGTGTCGCTGTTATTTGGTTGTTTCATTTGCAATATTAGTTGTCACCGTAGCGTTAGCACAGGTATGCTACTAGTGAGGAGGAAGAGGATTTGCTTCGCTGCGTCGGGGCGGGGGGGGGGGGGGGGTGTCGCGTTGAGATTCGTGCTGGGGTTGGGGTTGGGTCGGACAGTCGGTGCATCGCGTCCGCGTGTGACCGGTACTGGTACCAGCTCCAAATCATCTGTAGTGTTCGGATGCCCCTTTTCCATCCTCTCTCCATCTTTTTTCGTATGTACGCTTTTCAAACTGCTAAACGGTGTGTTTTTTAAAAAAAAGTTTCTATATGAAAGTTGCTTAAAAAATCAAATTAATCCATTTTTTTAAAAAAATTAGCTAATACTTCATATAGACATATATATGAATCTAAACATATATGTGTATAGATTCATTAACATCTATATGAACGTGGGCAATGCTAGAAGTCTTATAATATGAAACGGAGGGAGTAGTACTTAATTAATCACGTGCTAATGGACCGCTCTGTTCTCCGCACGTACTGTTCCTAGTTGGGAACTAGCAACTGCGAACACACCCTCAATTCATACAATAGTTATATGTAAAGGTATATCTTACACTATTAATATCTGGTCACGCCTGTTATACGCACATTGCGTCATGAAGTCTGTGCTGCAGCTGGCTACAAATCTGTAGTCCGCTACTTATCTCTCTCTTCTTTTATCTCTTCAATATGTGTTTATAGCTGACTTATAATTCAATATTCTACCTGCTCTAAGGTGGTGTGTGAAACTAATGAAGATGAAGATGAAGATTAAATAGATGTAACGTAAAACGAGAAATTCATTAGCACATAATTGATTAAGTTTAAATTATTACAAACTTGACAAATTATTAATTGAAAAAAATGCTAACGGAAATCGAGATAAAATCTAAATCTCTTTTGCTACAGCTATGTATCTAGGATTTTTTTTATAAGCTGGATATTTCTAGCAACATAAATTCATGATATATATCTATGACTACCTTGATAATATTTAGATAATTTATTTTATACACATTTCAAATAATTTTAAATTTTAAATCACATTAATGTATAAACTTTAAATTTACCGTGGATGTGAAATGGGATAACTTTAGACGCACTTTTGGGTCGGAAGTTATGGGATGATTTTTCTTTGAGAATTACACAGTACAACGCAGACTCACAACGCACGCACACTCATCCCTATGAACGCACGTGCACAAATCCTACCCCTATGAGCATCTTCGAAGACTGGGCCGGCAAATCATCCTTGAAATTGACGAAGTCACCACAGACGCCTCGCTGTTGACCGGTACGTCGTCTACCGCTGAAAATACAATGCCGTTAAATCCTGGAAAATTCGCTCCCATGGGGAGTCGAACCTAGGACCTAAGGTCCTACTGAGGCACTCCGCGGTAGCGCGATAACCGGTCGGTTTTGTCCAAATTTGTGCGACCAGGGTTTACCTTATCGTTTGGGCCGGGGTTACCGTCACCCCGCGGTAGCGCGGTAACCGTCTAAAATCGTACAAAAATCACATCCAAAATTTCGAATTCAGAACTTGGCGGTTTCGGGATTTTACCATGGTTACCGCACGGTTTACCGCGATATTCACATGGTTATCGCAAGCTGTGTAGCTGAAATCATGTAAATAAAAAATAAATAGGAAAAAAATCAAAAATACGGTTGAATATATGTAGAAAACTAGAAATTGAGAATAATTTGAAGAATATGTAGGATACTTAAGGCCTAATATTGTCTTCCTTTTTCCAATTCGTAAACTATTTTCAGTTCTGTCCTCAAATTTGAATTTAGCTTACTCTATTTCAAAAAATTTCTTCACCATTAGCAAGTACAAATCAAAAACTATATCCATGATTTTCTTTCCAATTTTTTTTATTTTTTTCCAGAATTTTGAATTTGGTCAAAATTCATCTAAACCATATCGCCGGTTTCTCCTACCGTACCCCGCGGTAAGCGCGATAACCGCCGCGCGATAAGTGAAACTGTGCGACACTACCGACCGAATTTGTGCCAGGTTTAGGCAGATTTTGGGACCACTTTGGGCCTAACTCACACGTGCAATTGGGCTGAAATTACAAACACTGATGGGATGAATTTACTCTCGTTAAATTTGACGGTAATTAAACTGAGCAACAATCAAGAGCACATATCAGCTATGAGCCTATCTGTTAACAACATATACTATTTAGTTTCTCCGATGCGGCACCAAATATTAGCTCAACAATCTGTTACCCTAATACTACTAATCTTCAGGCGCAAAGCCATGTTGCCCCCCAACGCGAAATCAGAGGGAAGCAAACGCGTAATTTCTTCAGAAATTACACCGATTCACTCCTATTACAGGACACTGAACTGCATGCCTCGTATTACAGGACACTCCTCTGGTAGCAAACGTCCAGCCTTGCAAGCACACCACCATCCTCCCATTAATTTCTGATATCAATCTGCCAAAAAACATGCTTGTGATCGAAACTAATGCATCATCAAATTAGTAGTAGTAGGATGTGACTTCGAATATCCAATTGATATCATAAAAGATAAACAATTTATCTACCCGAGATATGGACATCTTGATTAAATGGAAAGTGCAAAGGACTGTCAAACATAACTGGCATTCAAACATTTGAAAGCAAAATGCCCAGCGTTTCAGTTACTTCCGTATTGTAGGTTACTGTTTCAGCTTTCAAGCCATTGACCCAGCAATGTCATGCCTGTAGCCTGCCTATAAAACCAAAATAAACTTTTCTGCATGCATTGTTGGCATAATCTAAACAAAATTTCAGACTTTCCGTAGCAATTTTGGATGCAATCAGCCAAAGGGTATTTGAAGTCTATACATATTAAAAGTAAGCAGCTTATCCAAACCTGCTTAATTAATTTCAAATTTACAGACAAGTGTCTGCAGAACAAACATGCAAAGGACATTTTGAGCGTTGCCTTCTTCTCTAACAACTAATGGTTAGCTTGGAAGAAAGCTAGTATTGCTAATATATACATGTATACTTCAAGCTAGTATGGAGTTTTATGAATTCAAAAACTGAAAATGGACCGTTTTGCATCGGCAAAAGTAAATTTAATAGCATGCACCTCCTGACTGACAGCTAACCAAATTTGAAAACAGGCACTAAAAACCATTGGCCAAGATTATATAGCAATGCGTGGGAATCAATTTACACCGAGAAACATGCTAACATTTACACCAAAAACCGGTGGAAAACCTCTTGGAAAAGAGAACAAAAAACAGGCACAAACCTGATGGATAAGATCTTTGATCTCTCTCCGGAATCTGTCAGCCTTAACGGTTTTGCAAAAGTTTTGAAGCCGGACAAGTGTTAAAAAGGACATCTCAAAGAAGGCAATGGAGTAGCTCCATTGGGCCAAATGCTTAGCCCAACTCATCAACCGCGGAAAAGATGCATGCTTCCTGAAAGGCACGCGTCTTCACTGTTTTCTTATCTACCTGCCAGACAAAAGTACCTATTAAAAGGTTTTTCAAAGTAGTGCTCCCAAAGGAAGTGTTGTATTACGAGAAAATATACCTGTTTAACGCTGAACAGATTCACAGCTTTGCCTACAGCATCTGGTTTCCCTCCAAGTTCTTCCATTTCCAGCATATCAAGCAGCAGGGAAGACACCAGAAAAATGAAAAATAAATAATTAAATAGTTTTGTGTTACATCAAAGTCATCATCGTCAAATTCCAAGAGCTCTTTATCACACTCCTCCAAATACTAGTAGAACTCAGGATCCTACAAAAAAAAAAAAGAGTTTTTCAGCCATCATAAGCAGCTGACAGTAATATAGCAGCACAGGTATGACAGAACTAGGGAGGGAAATGATTAGCTCAAGAAGAACTAATTTCCTGGTTGTCGCTGTGTTAACAATGATGCATACAGATAAGAATTTCAGCAATAAATTGAACAATGATAATTATCATCTAAATTTGTAAAAAGCCGTCTAATGGTTATAGCCATCACTAACAGGAAACAGAAAGTATCAATTATTTTTAGAATAAGACTGTCCAAAAGTCAAGTTAATACATGTTCTTTATTCCAAAAAAGAAGGTGTCTTCAAAGTGCAAGCCACTAATCTGAAAGTACTTAAAATAGAATTTGGATATGCTTAACACATATGCTTTCTTCAGTTTCATCTGCCCCAATTGCAATGCCGGTGCCACTAAACCAAAGGCATAGGGTGTTCCACACTAAAAGTGGAAGTACAACTGTAGAACTACCTTTATATATAAACACCTATAAATCCAATATAAGCAGAAAAAAAATTCTTAACAGTACTGAGCTACATGCTTGTAGATATCAAAAGTACTCTTTCCATACCAGCAATCCCTATGACATTACAACTAGCTTCCTGATTACCCTTCCATGAATAGCACAAATACACAGATTTAATTTGCCATCACCACCTTCAAAATGATCAGAATGGCTAAATATATCGCTATATTTGTTGAGGAACTTGCATGCCTTGCTTATACTTATTCGCAGCAACCAAGTCAATATTCAGTGCTCTCTGCACAAACTTCCGCGTGTAAAAAGATTGCAGTCCATTTCCAAAATTAATAAAATCAATATCAACAAGGACCAACCACACAAGTTTACCCAATGCATATAATAGAGTCAATATCCACCTATTAAGCATTCAACACCTTCTGACATTCAGGATGACCACGCAAATCCACACTGCTTATCCAAACCTATTCAGGCGATATTTGAAGTCTATACATATTAAAAGTAAGCAGCTTATCCAAACCCGCTTAATTAATTTCAAATTTACAGACAAGTGTCTGCAGAACAAACATGCAAAGGACATTTTGAGCGTTGCCTTCTTCTCTAACAACTAATGGTTAGCTTGGAAGAAAGCTAGTATTGCTAATATATACATGTATACTTCAAGCTAGTATGGAGTTTTATGAATTCAAAAACTGAAAATGGACAGTTTCGCATCGGCAAAAGTAAATTTAATAGCATGCACCTCCTGACTGAGAGCTAACCAAATTTGAAAACAGGCACTAAAAACCATTGGCCAAGATTATATAGCAATGCGTGGGAATCAATTTACACCGAGAAACATTCTAACATTTACACCAAAAACCCGTGGAAAACCTCTTGGAAAAGAGAATAAAAAACAGGCACTTAAAAAATATAGCTTGGTGGCGACGTTGCTTCTAAGTTCTAACTGCCAAGACGTGTGTATATTTTATAGTCTCTTGGTTAACATGAACTAAAACAGACGTGAGGTGATCTGCTTGCTATTTACACAAACAGAGAAAAGATACCTCCTCTAGTACAACTGTAGAGTGTAGTAGAAAAGAATTCCAACTCAGAACTTCGAAGCTGCAAAAAGCTTCGAAGCAGTTCAAAGATTCTATAGAAGCCTCGTATTTTTCAGGGAAAAACCTACGATATTCTTGATATTTGCTCCCAGACGATTGGGGAAGATTCTAACAAGAAGGAAGCAGTGGATGCTTCGAGGGAGAAGTGCTTCTCATCAATCATGAACAGGCAAGTGCCAGCCCTGGTTATATCACCCCTCTGTAACAGTTTCCTAACAATGGAATTTAGCATGCGGGAGTCGGCGGAACAGCCATTCTCCTCCATTGAAAGAAATAGATCATCCAATTCTTCTAGCGACCCCTGCTCTATAAGATTTTCTGCCATTAAACTGTAGGTCCAAACATCTGGCACTAAACCGTTAGCCGAGTGAGCAGCAAACAAATCCTTAGCTTCATCCATTCTTCCACATTTAAGTAAGGCACCAATCATAATGTTAAAAGTCCTAGTCTCCAGCTGTAAATCCGTCAAACATAGGTTCTGAAACATTCGAAGTGCCTCGTCAGTGAGATTGTTTTTGCAAAGTCCATGAAGGATTATGTTGTACGTGCTAAGTTCAAGCTGTGTTCCACTTTTGGTAATACTGACATAGAGTTCTTTTGCAGCAGCAGTTCTTCTGGTTTGAAATAAACCTTGCAGAATTATGTTATACGTAATAATATTAGGACTAACACCACTGCTCACCATCTCTTTGAAAAGAGCTAATGCGTCATCCATCCTGCTAACTCTACAGTAGCCATTAATCAAGGTGCCATAGGTAACAATATCAGGTTTCACCCCAACTGAGACCATGCTGGCAAGTAACTTCGTTGCTTCATCCATCTTACCAGCTAAGCAGCATCCATCGATGAGTGTATTGTACGTAATGATATCGGGCTTCACACCAATTCGTACCATCAAGTCAAAGAGTTTTTCAGATTCTATAACCCTCCCTTCTTTGCAATGACTGTCAATTATTGAATTAAAGAAAATAGTGTTCAGACAGATGCCTCGATCCAACATTTCAAGAATTAACTCTTCAGCCTTGTCCCATTTGTCACAGGTGCACAGACCATGAATTAGGGAGGTATACACAATAATGTTAGGGGTTAGTCCTTCATCGATCATCTGCTCAAAATAAAGCATAGCATCTTCTACTCTGCCTGACTTGCAAAGTATGCCTATAACTGCTCCATACGTCACTGTATTCGGATTCAATCCTTGCTGCCTCATTTTGCTGAATACAAGCATTGCCTCATCTACTTTCTTTTGTTTAGCGTATGCACATATTAGAATGCTGAAAACATAATGATTAGGGTGGATACCGTTTCGTACCATCAAATCCAAGAGACCATGCATCTCAACAAGGGCTCCTTTGGTAGCATACCCCTGAAGCAGGGTACCATAGGTAGTAATATTAGGCTTTAGGCCCCTCTTGGTCATAGAATCGAAAATATTTCTAGCTTCCGTGCATCTTCCGTTCTTGCAAAGATAATCCATGAGCGAGTTATAAGTAACAACATCTGGTTCGACACCATCACTGTGCATCTTTTTGAGAAATCCAATAGCCTCTTTCGGCTGCCCTGAAGAGCAATACCCATGCACGATACTATTATACGTCCTGCAATTAGGCATGACACCATTCTTAACCATGCTGGTAAGTACCTCCATGGCTTTGTCCATAGCTTGAGCCTTGCATAACGCAGCAATAATAGAGTTGTAGGTCACAACATCTGGTAAAATCCCCCGGTCCAGCATTTCATGGTATGTACTGTAAGCTTTGTCTGAATCCCCCTCCTTGAAGAAGCCATTGATGACAGTGGTATACGACACCACTTCAGGTGGGCTACCTCCTCCTCGATCATCAGGCATCATTTGGAGCAGCTCGAGAGCTTCTTGGCTTCTGTTCTCATCACACAGCCCGTTGAGAAGAATATTGTAGGAGAAGACATTTGGTATGCAGCCAAGCTGGGTCATTCTGCGGAGCACTATGTCCATTGCGTCGCTCGTCCTCTTGTCAGCACAGAGGCCCTTGAGCAGAGGAGTGAAGGCGATGGCGTCCACTCTAAATCCCTTCTTAATGACATTGCCCAAGGCCGCGAAACCGAGGTCCAAGCGGCCCGCGCAGCAGCAGGAACCGATGAGAATGCCGTAGGTGCACAAGTTGGGAGTTACCTCGTCGGCGCCGGCTCGGGCCATGCGGTTGTAGCGGGACACGGCGGCCGCGGGGCTGTGACGCGCGACGTCGGCGAGGGCGCGGTTCAAGCCGTAGATCGAGGCGCCCCTGCCACGCCGGAGCAATTCGTCGAACACGTGGCGTGCGTCCTCGGCGCCACTGCCCCCCGCGCGGCCTCCTCGCCCTTGGATCGAGCCCTCCGAGCGTGGGACACCGCCGCCGCCGCGGGCGCGGGTAGGGACGCGACGCGCCATGCCCCCGCGGGCGCCAGGCCTGACGGACAGCGGCGGTAGGCGGCGAACAGATCAGCGCCGCCGCGGGCGCCAGGGGAAGGGAGGGCCGGAGGGGTGTCCTCACGTTTGATGCGCGAGTACTTCTCTAACATTGAGGGGGTGTTTGCATAGTAAGGGTGAGTTCTATTTCTCTACTTCAACTTCAACTACGCTCTTCAAACTATTAAATAGTATATTTTTTAAAAAAAATATTTATATAAAAGTTGTTTCAAAAAAGAAAATAAATCTACTTTTTAAATTTATAATAGTTAATAATTAATTAATTATGTGCTAATAAGCTTTCTCGTTTTGCGTGCCATAAAAATTTATCTCTAGTAGTTCACATCAAACGGGGCCTAAATTTTAGTCCTTGTCACTTTGGAAATTTGGGCGCTAATTAAGAGTATTAAACATAGACTAATAATAAACTAATTATATAAATAAAAGCTAATTCACGAGATGAATCTTTTAAATCTAATTAATCCATAATTAGCATATGTTTAGTGTAGCATCACCCCTGACTATATATCCTCCCCCATTTCACGTTATATGATGTTTTCCATGTGGTGTTTAGATCCAGGGACTAATTTTTAGTCCCTGTCACATCGGATCGATGTTTGGACACTAATTAGAAGTATTAAACGTAGACTAATGACAAAACCCATTCCATATTTCTGGACTAATTCGTGAGAGGAATCTATTGAGCCTAATTAATACATGATTAGCCTAATCGATGTTATAGTAAACATGTGCTAATTGCGGATTAATTAGGCTTAAAAAAATTTTCTTGTGAATTAGCTCTCATTTATGCAATTAGTTTTATTATTAGTATATGTTTAATACTCCAAATTAATGTCCAAACATCCAACGTGTCAAGGACAAAAAAAAAATTAGTCCCTGGATCCAAACACATATAGTCTCTCCGTCCCAAAATAAACCAACTTCTAAAGTTTAAAATTTGTTCCAAAATAAACAATTTCTAACTTCTTACCTAAAATCCATCCGTAAAATCGAGAAGTTTTATATCTTCAATATCCCCCACCTACCCACCCATCAATATAACTTTGCTATTAATTAGGGGTACTTTGATCCTTTGTCTATCCTCTTATATCCACATTGGACTTTTTGTGGGACAGAGAGAGTACAATATAAGAGATTTTAAAGGAATGTGACACATTCTAGTATTACGAATTTAGACAGTGTCCAGATTCGTAGTAATGCGATATGTCATATCCTCTAAAATCCCTTGTATTATGTGATGGAGGAAGTGTAAAACATATGCATAAATCCACATGTAAATCTATTCAAAACTCAACACGATTTATAGTGTGAAATAGGGGAAGTAAAAAAGAATACACCAGTATTAACAAACATCATATTAGTTTCATTAAATCTATAATTAAAATAGCTCTTAATAACGTATTTATTTTAGTATTGCAACGTTAAATCAGTTATTAAATCCATAATTAAAATAGGTCATGAGAATGTATTTATTTTGTATTATAAATGTTAATATATTTTTCTATAAACGTGATGTATAAACCTGGTTATATTTAGAACAGAGGGAGTACCTAGCAAAATTACATATTTTTGTGGATCATTCTCTATTATTTTTGTAAGTATCCTCCTTTCAGTTATTGTGCAGTTTGTACCTTCAATATCCCTATGACATCCTTCGCGGAAAAACGTCAGGATGGTGTTCACTGACAAGTAGTACAAAATTTGGCAAGAGAGAGAAATACTGCTCAACAATGGCACATATTAATGGGGATTGCAGGCGCGTGGCCTGTATATATCATATTCAACATTATTAATACGGACCAAATGATACAGGCTATTGTCTAACCAACCTGACACCAATCGATATTACACCACCTCACTTTGTAAGCAGTACACCATAAAACGTAATTCACATATGCGCAGTCTGAAGAAAAATAAAAAGAGGCACACAAACATGTTCTGCCACATCCCAAAACCATCTCTCATTGAGGCCTGTAGTAGCTGCTCTGGTGAGGAGGGTAAGAACCCTGGGCATTGTACGGTGGCTGAGGATATGGCGGCTGCGGCTGCGGCTGCGGCTGGGGCTGATGTGGATTGTAGTACTGCCCGCGCCATCCTCCAGGATATGCTTGTTGGCCATAGTCATGGTTGGGAGGTTGCTGGTGTGGCGGCTGTTGGTAGTGACCAGGGTGGGGCGCGCCATAAGGAGGCTGTTGCGAGGGCGCACCATAAGGAGGCTGTTGCGGTGGCGCACCATAGGGCGGGTATGGCTGTGAGTAAGCGGGTCTTGGCTCGGGCTGAGAGTACCCGGGTCTTGAATCACCCCCAGGTGGAACACCATAGGGGCCCTGCGCATGGGGAGCATGAGACGATGGTGGTGGTGGTGGTGGACTGTTCTGATCTGGTGGCGCAGAAGTGTTCCTCTGCATGCTTGCTTGGCTGGAAGAAGATGAGAAGCTGAAACCTGCTAACTTCTTCTGCACATCTTCGATCATTTCACGGCACTGAATGTTTCGGGTCATTATGAAGTCACTGCACTGCTGCTTTATTTTGCCAATTGCTTCCTGCACAAAAGGACCATTTCAGGATATAAATACATACACAGTGGTCCTCCTACATACAATGGTAACAGTCATCATATATATCCTAACTACAGTAGAAACAGAATGCAACAGAGACACGCATTTACCTGTAATGTCACATAAAAATTGAGGCCTTCATTAATGTTCTTCTTAATATCTCGGTATTTAGCAACAGCCGCAGCAATTTGCTTGTAACATCTCTCACGAGCAACTGAAAACATGCTTCACAAATCAGGCCTACACAGCTCATTGCTTACAAACCGGGATACATACTTGAAAACATTGATTGTGGTACTATTTACATGATAAAATGATTGTAAGTTAGAACTAAAGAGACCAAGTTCCAGCATCAATGGTTCTTCATATCTTAAATTGAACTAGAACTAGGAGGAAAAAATGTATTCAACGAAGAAAAATAATTGAATGGTTAACAGAGAAAAACACATGCATACAAACAACACAACATTCTGTTGTTTTAGCTAGCAGACAATTTGATGACTAGGTATGTGTATATATAAGTTCCCAACCTTATTGGTAAGTGTAACACAAATTATTATCCCACATCCAAATCATTAGTTGCTACCAAGAATGGGCAAAAATCCAGCTATCAAAGTCACTAAGCGCACGATATAATCCATTGATGAATAAATCAGAAGGGATACCTTTGTAATCCTCTAGGTTGAACACCGCAGCAAACTGTTCATTTTGTGCCTGTGCAGAAATCCAAAATATAAATAGTGTTAGACATAAGGACGAAAGAACATGAAATACAGTATACTTAACTCTTCAAAATATTTTCTGGTTGTTCTTTCTTTGCTAATACCAACTAAACCATTGATGCTATTAGACGTTTAAAATTTTCAACATAATTACATTTTTTGGGGGATGTCTATCTAGATTTTAGCAGAAAGGTGTTTACATTGAACTTCTAGAATAAGAGAATTGCAAAGGTGGACTATATCAATCTTTATCAGGAATGGTGGCTTACCTGTATTTGTAGCAGCAGTTGTTCTTGCGCCACAATGTTATCAGCTATCTCAGCACAGACAGGATCATACTTTGAAATCTCCTTCTTAAAAAGATCATCGTGTGATCCAACACCGGCCATCAATTTAGGGAGTATGTCATCCTGATAGAAATATTTGTACGTCATAATTCTAAATGAACATGATGGCATCACAGGTTATATGTATCACTATCAGTCATGAATACAGATATTGAATTCGACCGTTACAAGGTGCCAAGGACAAACAAACTTTGAAAAGAAAATGCAAGACCTCCCTGAAAACTTGTCAAGTGGAAGTTAAACGGAGAGCACATGTATAGCTTTTAATTGGTTCCTAGCAGGTTATTACATACACGTACAAGCATAGGACTCCAAGAACACCACATATCAGGCATGAACATGATCCATCCATAGTGAAGATCAATGGGCAACTGGTTGTAAACTAATTTTATTGCCAGTAAAATGCAGTAAAAAATAATGAGTAACACTTCAGGAGATAGGTCCATACAAAGGAGAGAAAGGAGGGGGGGGGGGGGGGGGGGGGGGGGATGAAGCGATCGCAAGAAGACTAGGTTCAAATGTAAAAAAAAAGAGTGATGCTATTCGTGGAAGGGCTTGTGAGCCCTTGGTTGCATGACTGGTTTTTTTCCTTCTTAATGAAATAAAGCAGCTCTCCTGCATTTTCTTTAAAAAAAAAGTAAAAACATGGATATTTCCCTAGTATGCACATACGACCATATGTAGAAGAATCAGAATATTTGCATGAGCTTTTAAACATAAAACAAAAGTCAACTACATGATTATCAACAAGCTAATACTGAACAAAAGAAATTCCTAATCTGTCATAACATATGTCTGGGACTTATAGTAGTTTATGTACACAATATCAAAATAAGCAATAAAAGATAGTACCTTTCTCTTCATTTCTTTAAGCATGTCTTCAAGACCTGCTCTCTGTGCACCTAGAGATTCTAGTTGCCTCTGTAAAAGCACATCAAATTGGTTTTTAAGTTTTAAAACAAGTGAAGCCTTACTTCAAACTTGCCAGCTAAGGAAAACAATGTAGATTACCAAGCTTTGTTTAAGGGCTCCAACAATAGCATCCTCATTCCCATCCAAGGACATAATAGGCCTAGAAATACTCGGTAGTGCAGACTCTATCTGCAATATATAATAGCAATATGTAACAGACCAAATATGAAAAAAAAAAGATAGTGTAGGATTGAATAACATCATTGAAATTCATAATGAAGCATATCAAGAAAGACAAGTTGAAGAAAAAAAAACAAGAACACTATCTAGTATAATGTATTTTTAACTCTCACCGGTCTTCTGTCAAGAATAGACATCAATGGATAGCTCTCCTTCAAACCTCGCTCAATCTGAGAATCACTATCACCAGCTGTCTTAAGATTAGAAGCAAACAGATTCAATCGGTCTTGAATGTTTTTTGTTAGGGTGCTAGATTGAGGTCTAGTCCAACGACTCCCGAATTGCGTCCGAAACTGAGCATCTTCATTCGCCTCCTTCTGCAGCATCTCTTCAGTCTGAACAAGTAATTCCTGATTGACTCTGCTCAAATCCCTAAGCTGCTGCAACTCCGCTTCCAATCCAGCAGGGCCTCCGCTTATCTGAACAGCCTCAACGTCTTCCTTCAAATCTAAAGGTAAGGTGATATTACCTTCCAATGAAAGAATGGAATCGGGCAAGTCCATTTCCTTCAACCTAACTCTAGTGATCTCACTAGCTTGCTGTAATTTCTCCGCTTGAATCCTGATGATGTTATCTACCATCTCAGTGTACTTGGAAAGTGCTTTCATGCTTCCATCAGGCACAAGTGATGAAAAAAGCCTCTCTTTGCTAGCATCTAGAACTTCAGCCAAAGATGTAGGCTTTACAAGTGATGCTGCAGGGAGCGCGCCAAGAGAACTAGCATCCGGAACCCTCATCAGATAAACACGATCATTCTCTTTCATAGCCCTCTCCAAGTTGGTCTTCATATTACTCTCCAGCTTATTAACAGAATCAAGAAGTGGGGCAGCAACTCCCCTGGCCACCTTCTTGGCATCTGCCAAAGCGCTAATTCCAATCTTCAGACGTGCAATTTCCTGTGCAATTTCTTCTTTCTCGTGAAGATCCAAAGAACACCTATAGCAAGCATCAGCATAGAACTGAGCTGCCTTCAGCTGGACATGAGAAACCCATGTCTTATCAAAGTGCTGACTGAGAGGAGCTGCGCTAAGAGCTGCATAGGCTTCTTCATAGAATATGCCCACCTGAAAAAGGGACATCCACAAATCAATCCAATAGCACATCTGACACCAATATTACAAAAAGGTGAAGAAATATTTGTATCTTGAATGTTTGTAAAAGCAGTAAACCCTGCAAATTGTACTTTATTTAATCAAATAAACTGCAAGACCTAATCTAGCTTCTATTTACCACCAGGAGAGACACATGAATGCTACCAAATCAATCATATTGTAACCAGTCAGTTTCATTTAAAATATGATCACTCCATGGGATGATGCCACAACTCAAGTTTATCATGCTATCAAGAGAGACTTCATGCCCAATGGTTCACCAATCACCATAGCAAAGTCCAATTATTATTATCAACACTAAAGATAGCATCTAAAGGAGCACTTATCTAGGCAAGTTCCCAAAACTACAAGTTGCTATGTCAAGTCACCTGTGGATGGTAATTACAGACAGTATCCCCATCAAACGACTCCACAAAAAGCATTCCAAAATACTAGCCACAACAATCGAAATAAGCTCCCTTACTACATTATTATCAGCTCATATCATCGAAATAACCTGAACAAGAGGAGGCAGCGCAAGAAGAGCCTCACCTGCCGGGCAACCTTGGAGCACAGCGCGGGCGGCTTCCCACCGGCTATCACCTTCTCGAAGAAGCACTCCTGCGCCTGCGCGAGCATGAGCTTCTCCAGCATGGCAGCGCACTCGGGGGTGACGTCGACGGTGGTGGCCCCGGCCGCGACGGCCTTGGCGGCGACGCCGCTCTCCCTCATCCACGCGAACGCCCCCGCCGCGCTCTGGAACGAGCCGCACGCGGTCCTGATCCCGACGTCGGTGGCCCGGTCCGCGGCGAGCGCGATCTGGGAGTAGACGGCGGCGAGGTTGAAGAGCACGGCGGCCTTCTCGAGGTGGATGGAGGCGACGCTGGCCTTCTTGCCGGTCTTGAAGGCGTCGTGCCAGGTGAAGGCGAGGGAGTGGACGTGGGCGCGGTCGGGGGAGATGGGGAAGCGGGGCTCCACGAGGGACAGGGCGCGCGCGTAGGCGAGGAGCGCGTCCCGCCTCCGCTCGAGGGAGGACGGGTCCGGGAGCGACGGCTGCTCGACGTCGGCGCGCAGGTCGCGCACCGCGGCGAGGTCGTCGTCGGCCGCGGCCGCCTCCCGCTCCGAGTAGGCGGAGGCGATGTAGAGGCGGAGCGGGCGGTAGAGGTCGGTGGGGGTGGTCCTCTTCTCGTGGATCGCCAGCATCACGTTCGCCGCCGACGACATGGCGGCCGCCGGAGGGAAGAGATCGGGGCGGCGGCGGTGGAGTGCTTCGCGGCGAAGGAAAAAAAAAAAGAGGAGAAAAAAATTGGGGGAAGTTGGAAGCCGTCGCGGTAGGAGTAGTCAGTCGTCTTGTGTTGTGTGAGGAGGAGGAGGATTGCTTCGTCGCGTTGAGATTCGTGCTGGGTTGGGGTTGGGTTGGGTTGGACGGTCGGTGCACCGCGTGGGACCAATACTATTAAGAGCGAAGTTTACGCCCGTGTTTAGTTCCAAAATAAATCGTTAAACTTCCAACTTTTCCATCACATCAAAACTTTTCTACACACATCAGCTTTCAACTTTTCCGTCACATCGTTCCAATTTCAACCAAACTTCTAATTTTTGTGTTAACTAAACACATAATAGTATAGCGAACTATTACTAGCTCCAAATCATTTATAATCAATTCATACAATAGTTATATATAAATTACATTATTAATATATGGTCACACCTATCATACGCACATTGCGTCTTAAAGTCTGTGCTGTGGGTGGCTACAAATTTATAGCCCGCTGCTTATTTCTCTCTTCTTTTATCTTCTCGATATATGTTTATAGCTGGCTTATAATCTAATATTCTACCTGCTCTAAGGTGGTGTTTGAAACTGATGAAGATAAAGATTAAATAGATGCAATGTAAAATGAGAAATTCATTAGCACATAATTGATTAAGTTTAAATTATTACAAACTTGATAAATTTTTAATTAAAAAATGATAACGAAAATCGAGATAAAATCTGAATCTCTTTTGCTACAGCTATATAACCAGGATTTTTTTTTAATTAAATCCATGCCACAATAATTTTGTGAAATTAAAAAAATAACACTACTATTCATCATATCGGATACATGCCACTAAAAATTTCTTAAATTAAAACCATGCCACTCCTATCCATTTTTCCGTCTCCTCTCCCACACCGTCTCACACCGTCTCGTTCCCCCGTTTAACCGTTTCTATCTCCCTCTTCTCTCCCTGCAACTACAGAAAGAACGGCGGCGGCCGAGCACTCCCACGGATCGACGACGGCGGCGGCGAGCCCTGGGGCCGGCCACCTTCTTCCGGCGGCCGAGCACTCCCGCGGACGGCGGCAGCCGAGCACTCCCGTGGATTGACGACGGCGGCGGCGAGCCCCGGCGCCGGCCACCTTCTTCCGGCGGCCGAGAACTCCCGCGGATGGCATCGAGGACGGCGGCGGAGGCAGCTCCCAAGACTCTCGTTGCGGATCGACGGCGGCGGCGGCGAGCCCCGGCACCGGCCACCTTCTTCCGGTGGCCGAGCTCGCCCAGCGCATCGTTGAGCAGGGCAAGGACATCGGCGATGACGGCGGATTGTCCGCCGCGCGCTCCCGCACCTCAGTGACCTCCTCCGCTCCCTCCTCCACTCCCCCGTGGGCGTCATCGTCTTCCTCTCCGACCTCCTCAACTTGCGGGCGCTCGCCGTCGTCTTCGCCCGTTTCTCCAGCTACACGAGCGCGGCCTCACCCTCTCCTCCACCCGCCTCCTCTCCCCCTCAGCCACCTCCGCCGACGGCTGTGGCGGCGGCGGTGCCATCGATATCGCAGGCTCCGCCCCAAGCCCTGCACGGGAGCGGCGGATCTCGATTCCCACCGGCGCCATTGGGATCCTCCACGCCATGGCCATCCCCGTCGAGCTCTCCGACCGCAACTCCCTCGTCGTCAAGTCCAGCCTCCTCTGCCCACTCGCTGTTGACGCTGCCCTCGTCGTCAACGCTCCGGCAGGGGTGGCGAGGCGGACCCGGAGTTGGTGTCGTCCAACTCGGGAAGTCCGCCGCGGCGGCGAGCGCGGCTGCGGCCGCGGCACACCGGTTTTGATAGTCGAGGACCCTGTTGTGTCTGGTTTTTCGATCGAGGGACGAAAATCGGATTCAGATGAACTTATTCCCACTACCGACCGAATTTGTGCCAGGTTTAGGCAGATTTTGGGACCACTTTGGGCCTAACTCACACGTGCAATTGGGCTGAAATTACAAACACTGATGGGATGAATTTACTCTCGTTAAATTTGACGGTAATTAAACTGAGCAACAATCAAGAGCACATATCAGCTATGAGCCTATCTGTTAACAACATATACTATTTAGTTTCTCCGATGCGGCACCAAATATTAGCTCAACAATCTGTTACCCTAATACTACTAATCTTCAGGCGCAAAGCCATGTTGCCCCCCAACGCGAAATCAGAGGGAAGCAAACGCGTAATTTCTTCAGAAATTACACCGATTCACTCCTATTACAGGACACTGAACTGCATGCCTCGTATTACAGGACACTCCTCTGGTAGCAAACGTCCAGCCTTGCAAGCACACCACCATCCTCCCATTAATTTCTGATATCAATCTGCCAAAAAACATGCTTGTGATCGAAACTAATGCATCATCAAATTAGTAGTAGTAGGATGTGACTTCGAATATCCAATTGATATCATAAAAGATAAACAATTTATCTACCCGAGATATGGACATCTTGATTAAATGGAAAGTGCAAAGGACTGTCAAACATAACTGGCATTCAAACATTTGAAAGCAAAATGCCCAGCGTTTCAGTTACTTCCGTATTGTAGGTTACTGTTTCAGCTTTCAAGCCATTGACCCAGCAATGTCATGCCTGTAGCCTGCCTATAAAACCAAAATAAACTTTTCTGCATGCATTGTTGGCATAATCTAAACAAAATTTCAGACTTTCCGTAGCAATTTTGGATGCAATCAGCCAAAGGGTATTTGAAGTCTATACATATTAAAAGTAAGCAGCTTATCCAAACCTGCTTAATTAATTTCAAATTTACAGACAAGTGTCTGCAGAACAAACATGCAAAGGACATTTTGAGCGTTGCCTTCTTCTCTAACAACTAATGGTTAGCTTGGAAGAAAGCTAGTATTGCTAATATATACATGTATACTTCAAGCTAGTATGGAGTTTTATGAATTCAAAAACTGAAAATGGACCGTTTTGCATCGGCAAAAGTAAATTTAATAGCATGCACCTCCTGACTGACAGCTAACCAAATTTGAAAACAGGCACTAAAAACCATTGGCCAAGATTATATAGCAATGCGTGGGAATCAATTTACACCGAGAAACATGCTAACATTTACACCAAAAACCGGTGGAAAACCTCTTGGAAAAGAGAACAAAAAACAGGCACAAACCTGATGGATAAGATCTTTGATCTCTCTCCGGAATCTGTCAGCCTTAACGGTTTTCAAAAGTTTTGAAGCCGGACAAGTGTTAAAAAGGACATCTCAAAGAAGGCAATGGAGTAGCTCCATTGGGCCAAATGCTTAGCCCAACTCATCAACCGCGGAAAAGATGCATGCTTCCTGAAAGGCACGCGTCTTCACTGTTTTCTTATCTACCTGCCAGACAAAAGTACCTATTAAAAGGTTTTTCAAAGTAGTGCTCCCAAAGGAAGTGTTGTATTACGAGAAAATATACCTGTTTAACGCTGAACAGATTCACAGCTTTGCCTACAGCATCTGGTTTCCCTCCAAGTTCTTCCATTTCCAGCATATCAAGCAGCAGGGAAGACACCAGAAAAATGAAAAATAAATAATTAAATAGTTTTGTGTTACATCAAAGTCATCATCGTCAAATTCCAAGAGCTCTTTATCACACTCCTCCAAATACTAGTAGAACTCAGGATCCTACAAAAAAAAAAAAGAGTTTTTCAGCCATCATAAGCAGCTGACAGTAATATAGCAGCACAGGTATGACAGAACTAGGGAGGGAAATGATTAGCTCAAGAAGAACTAATTTCCTGGTTGTCGCTGTGTTAACAATGATGCATACAGATAAGAATTTCAGCAATAAATTGAACAATGATAATTATCATCTAAATTTGTAAAAAGCCGTCTAATGGTTATAGCCATCACTAACAGGAAACAGAAAGTATCAATTATTTTTAGAATAAGACTGTCCAAAAGTCAAGTTAATACATGTTCTTTATTCCAAAAAAGAAGGTGTCTTCAAAGTGCAAGCCACTAATCTGAAAGTACTTAAAATAGAATTTGGATATGCTTAACACATATGCTTTCTTCAGTTTCATCTGCCCCAATTGCAATGCCGGTGCCACTAAACCAAAGGCATAGGGTGTTCCACACTAAAAGTGGAAGTACAACTGTAGAACTACCTTTATATATAAACACCTATAAATCCAATATAAGCAGAAAAAAAATTCTTAACAGTACTGAGCTACATGCTTGTAGATATCAAAAGTACTCTTTCCATACCAGCAATCCCTATGACATTACAACTAGCTTCCTGATTACCCTTCCATGCATAGCACAAATACACAGATTTAATTTGCCATCACCACCTTCAAAATGATCAGAATGGCTAAATATATCGCTATATTTGTTGAGGAACTTGCATGCCTTGCTTATACTTATTCGCAGCAACCAAGTCAATATTCAGTGCTCTCTGCACAAACTTCCGCGTGTAAAAAGATTGCAGTCCATTTCCAAAATTAATAAAATCAATATCAACAAGGACCAACCACACAAGTTTACCCAATGCATATAATAGAGTCAATATCCACCTATTAAGCATTCAACACCTTCTGACATTCAGGATGACCACGCAAATCCACACTGCTTATCCAAACCTATTCAGGCGATATTTGAAGTCTATACATATTAAAAGTAAGCAGCTTATCCAAACCCGCTTAATTAATTTCAAATTTACAGACAAGTGTCTGCAGAACAAACATGCAAAGGACATTTTGAGCGTTGCCTTCTTCTCTAACAACTAATGGTTAGCTTGGAAGAAAGCTAGTATTGCTAATATATACATGTATACTTCAAGCTAGTATGGAGTTTTATGAATTCAAAAACTGAAAATGGACAGTTTCGCATCGGCAAAAGTAAATTTAATAGCATGCACCTCCTGACTGAGAGCTAACCAAATTTGAAAACAGGCACTAAAAACCATTGGCCAAGATTATATAGCAATGCGTGGGAATCAATTTACACCGAGAAACATTCTAACATTTACACCAAAAACCCGTGGAAAACCTCTTGGAAAAGAGAATAAAAAACAGGCACTTAAAAAATATAGCTTGGTGGCGACGTTGCTTCTAAGTTCTAACTGCCAAGACGTGTGTATATTTTATAGTCTCTTGGTTAACATGAACTAAAACAGACGTGAGGTGATCTGCTTGCTATTTACACAAACAGAGAAAAGATACCTCCTCTAGTACAACTGTAGAGTGTAGTAGAAAAGAATTCCAACTCAGAACTTCGAAGCTGCAAAAAGCTTCGAAGCAGTTCAAAGATTCTATAGAAGCCTCGTATTTTTCAGGGAAAAACCTACGATATTCTTGATATTTGCTCCCAGACGATTGGGGAAGATTCTAACAAGAAGGAAGCAGTGGATGCTTCGAGGGAGAAGTGCTTCTCATCAATCATGAACAGGCAAGTGCCAGCCCTGGTTATATCACCCCTCTGTAACAGTTTCCTAACAATGGAATTTAGCATGCGGGAGTCGGCGGAACAGCCATTCTCCTCCATTGAAAGAAATAGATCATCCAATTCTTCTAGCGACCCCTGCTCTATAAGATTTTCTGCCATTAAACTGTAGGTCCAAACATCTGGCACTAAACCGTTAGCCGAGTGAGCAGCAAACAAATCCTTAGCTTCATCCATTCTTCCACATTTAAGTAAGGCACCAATCATAATGTTAAAAGTCCTAGTCTCCAGCTGTAAATCCGTCAAACATAGGTTCTGAAACATTCGAAGTGCCTCGTCAGTGAGATTGTTTTTGCAAAGTCCATGAAGGATTATGTTGTACGTGCTAAGTTCAAGCTGTGTTCCACTTTTGGTAATACTGACATAGAGTTCTTTTGCAGCAGCAGTTCTTCTGGTTTGAAATAAACCTTGCAGAATTATGTTATACGTAATAATATTAGGACTAACACCACTGCTCACCATCTCTTTGAAAAGAGCTAATGCGTCATCCATCCTGCTAACTCTACAGTAGCCATTAATCAAGGTGCCATAGGTAACAATATCAGGTTTCACCCCAACTGAGACCATGCTGGCAAGTAACTTCGTTGCTTCATCCATCTTACCAGCTAAGCAGCATCCATCGATGAGTGTATTGTACGTAATGATATCGGGCTTCACACCAATTCGTACCATCAAGTCAAAGAGTTTTTCAGATTCTATAACCCTCCCTTCTTTGCAATGACTGTCAATTATTGAATTAAAGAAAATAGTGTTCAGACAGATGCCTCGATCCAACATTTCAAGAATTAACTCTTCAGCCTTGTCCCATTTGTCACAGGTGCACAGACCATGAATTAGGGAGGTATACACAATAATGTTAGGGGTTAGTCCTTCATCGATCATCTGCTCAAAATAAAGCATAGCATCGTCTACACTGCCTGACTTGCAAAGTACATCTATAACTGTTCCATAGGTCACTACATTCAGATTCAATCCATGCTGCCTCATTTTGCTGAATACAAGCATTGCCTCATCTACTTTCTCTTGTTTAGCGTATGCACATATTAGAATGTTGAATACATGATGATCCGGTTGGATACCATTTCGTACCATCAAATCCAAGAGAGCATGCATCTCAACAAGGGCTCCTTTGGTAGCATACCCCTGAAGCAGGGTACGATAGGTAGCAATATCAGGCTCTAGGCCCCTCTTGGTCATAGAATCGAAAATCTTTCTAGCTTCGGTGGATCTTCCATTCTTGCAAAGATAATTCATCAGTGATCTATAAGTAACAACATTTGGTTCGACACCATCACTGCGCATCTTTTTGAGTGTTCCAATAGCCTCTTTCGGCTGCCCTGAAGAGCAATATCCATGCAGAATACTATTATATGTCATGCAATCAGGCATGACACCATTCTTAACCATGGTGTTAAGTACCTCCATGGCTTTGTCCATAGTTTGAGCCTTGCATAACGCAGCAATAATAGAATTGTAGGTCACAACATTTGGTGAAATCCTCCGATCAAGCATTTCATGGTATGTAATGTAAGCTTTGTCTGAATCCCCCTCTTTGAAGAAGCCGCCGATGACAGTGGTATACGACACCACATCAGGTGGGCCACCTCCTCCTCGATCATCAGCCATCATGTGCAGCAGCTCGAGAGCTTCTTGGCTTCTGTTCTCATCACACAGCCCCTTGAGAAGAATAGTGTAGGAGAAGACATTTGGTATGCAGCCGAGCTGGGTCATTCTGCGGAGCAGTATGTCCATTGCGTCGCTCGTCCTCTTGTCCGCACAGAGGCCCTTGAGCAGAGGAGTGAAGGCGATGGCTTCCACTCTAAAGCCCTTCTTAATGACATTGCCCAAGGCCGCGAAACCGAGGTCCAAGCGGCCCGCGCGGCAGCAGGAACGGATGAGAATGCCGTAGGTGT
This sequence comes from Oryza meridionalis, assembly GCA_000338895.3. Classification (NCBI taxonomy): domain Eukaryota; kingdom Viridiplantae; phylum Streptophyta; class Magnoliopsida; order Poales; family Poaceae; genus Oryza; species Oryza meridionalis. The sequence goes on from CM002533.2 coordinate 19,674,934, forward strand.
ACAAGTTGGGAGTTACCTCGTGGGCGCCGGCTCGGGCCATGCGGTTGTAGCGGGACACGGCGGCCGCGGGGCTGTGACGCGCGACGTCGGTGAGGGTGCGGTTGAAGCTGTAGATCGAGGCGCCCCAGCCTGGCAGCGGCAATTCGTCGAGCACGTGGCGTGCGCCCTCGGTGCCACTGCCCCCCGCGCGCCCTAGGTCTTGGATCGTACCACCCTTCGCGCTGGGGACGCCGCCGCCGCGGGTGCGGGTGCGGGCGCGGGTAAGGGTGGTGACACGGCGCGCCATGCCTGCCGCCGCCGGCGGCGGCGGCGGTGCTGAAGAAATGGAGAAGCCAGGGTGCGAACGACGCTACTGATATTCCGGCTTGTACGGTCACCGATCTGGGCAGTACAGTAATACACACCCACCGTCCGATTGGCTGGGCGGCGCGGATGGACGGCCCAGATCGGTCTCCACTCCGGGAGGCTGAGATCGGCCCAGATCGGCCCAGATTGGGGTGGGCCGGACGAGCTGCTGCTGCAGCTCGGGCCGCTCGCATGCGCCGCCACCCGGAGGCACGCCTCGAGGCCCACGGCCGGTCGTCGGCGTGACGCCGTCGCAGCTCGGGGCTCTCCAGCGCGGCGCTCGGGAACACATTCGGCCGCCGACGTCGCCACCTCCCAGCCACCGGAGCACCAGTGCCCCGCTCCTCTGTTCCCTCTGCTCTACCTGGAAAAAAAGGAGAAAACGATAGGGGAGGAATTATGGGGTGAGAAATTTCGAAATGACGGGAATGCCCCCTCTACTTTTTTCTATCTTCTGGATGCAGCTGACATGTGGGCCCGCGTACAGTGTCGTCGTCCTCTTCTCGCCATCGTCCAACGCCGACCAACGCCGCTGCATCCCTTCTAAAATCCAATCGATTCCCTCGCATTTTTCCAGAATAGGCTGAGGGGATTTGATGCCCTCACTTTACTCTTCGATTTCCCTCAAGATTCCATTTTGAAATCTCGATCAAAATCGCTCGGATTTGAGTAAAGTTCTGTGGTAAAGGTAATTACGGAGAGCCCCCACACCACGGCAACCACGGGCCACAGCATGAGCGCCGCGACCTTCCATACGAACATGGTGGTGAGCAGCGTGGAGGCTGCCCATACCGCACACGTGAGCCACGCCCTCGCCGGCGCCGCTCGTAGACGCAGAGGCATGCGAACAGCAGAAGTAGGGCGGCATAGGATACGACGACGAAGGCGACCGCGCTAGCGTCACCACTGGGGACCGGAGCGAGATGAGAAGGGAAAGGACAGGGGCGGTGAGGGTGAAGATGTGAAGGTAGCGGTCGGTTGGGCCATGGATGATAGAGGATTTGGAGTGGAGCGCTGGCAAGAGGAGGAAGGACAACACTGTGCGCGGGCCTACATGTCCGCTGCATCGAGAAGAAAGGAAGGAGTAGTGGGGGGTATTTCTGTCATTACGAAATTTATCTCCTCTCTTTCAGCCCGGAAATTATAAAATAATGCCTCCGGGTGTTCTACAGCTAATTACACAACTTTTGTAGTTTTTATCGACAGTTTCACGTTTTTGTTGTGTCTTTCAGTCAATTACATGATTTTTGAGTGTCCGGTAGCAATTTCTTTTTTTTAAAAAAAAAAAAAACAAATCCACCTTTTGAGACAGGCCTCCATGAAATGCAACGTGCCAACGTCTCGAAACTCTCGATTCAATGTAACAAATACACTATGAACAGCAATGTCCATTACTTCAGCTACGCGCGCGACGGCGGCTAGCCGCCGGCCGCCGGAGCTCCGCCGTCGCCGTGCGTTCCTTGCTGCAGGATGTTCTCCAATGGGGTGGGCTGGACGAGCCTCTGCTGCAGCCCGGGCAGCTCGGCGAGCTCTCCATTGGCCGGAACCGCCATGTAGTAGATCATGCCGTTGTCGTGCTCGGCGCCGGCGAGCTCGGCCTCCACCTCCCGCTTCAGCCACTTGGCGGCGGCGTGCCTTGAGAGGCTTCCCTTCGGCCTCCACCTTCTTGAGAGGCTTCGATCCCTTGAGCGTCGCCGCCGCCTGCCTCAGCCGCGCTATCGCCACGCCGACGTCTCCCTCGGCACGCCGCGCGCGCGCCGCCCGGAGGCACGCCTCGGCGGCGAAGTAGGCCGCCTTCGCCTCCGCGTGCGCCGCCCACTGCCGGTGGTCGGCGTGCTGCCGCCGCAGCTCGGGGGCCTCCAGCGCGGCGCGCACGTCGCCGTAGTCCAGGCTCACCTGCCTCGCCACCAAAGAGCACAGCGCCGGCGGCCTCCCTCCGGCGACGGCGAGCTCGAAGTAGCACTCCAGCGCCTACGCCAGCATCAGGCCCTCCAGCGCCGCGACGCGCGCGGGCGACATGCCCGTCGCGGCGCCAGCGCCGGCTCCGCCCGCCGCCTCCCTCAGCGCGCCGGCCGCATCGCAGAGCGCGGCGCACGCCCGCCGGATCCCGTCCGCGCCGCGCCTGTCCTCCGCCGCCGCCGCCCGCGCCGACTCCGCCGCGAGCGCGAACATCGCCACCTCCCGCTCGGTCACCAGCGACGTGTGCCACTGGCACGCCGCCGCGCCCGCCGTACTCCACCTGTGCCATCCCCCCGCCGCCGCCGCCGCCGCGTCGTCCTGCCAGGCAATCCCGAGCTGCGACGACGACGGCGGCACCGCCCTGCTCGCCGCCGCGTCGAACCGCGGGCCGGCGACCGCCTCGATCTCCCGCAGGTACGCGCGGAGGTCGCCGGCGACCCTCTCCGACGACGACACCACGACGAGGCGGCGCGCGCGCATGAACGCCTCCAGGTCGGCGTCCCTCTCCGCCGCCGAGCTGTCCTGCGTGAAGTGCTTCGGCCTCTTGCCCGCGAACGACAGCATCGGCATCGGCGCCGGCGCCGGCGCCGCCGCGCTCGCCGCGCGTCGGAACGGCGACTTCATGGCTCTCGTAATCGATCGAGCGCTGAACGCGACGACACGTAGTAATAATAATTCGCCGGATTGCAATGGGATGATTAGGAGTTGGATTAAGTCAAGTAAAAAAGGTGGTAATTAAGTACGTGACGGAAAAGGATTAAGCGAGGCTGCTGTTCTGTTTGTATTCGTATCGTGGCGGGGGCGGGAAGAAGGGAAGCGTGTGGAGTGGGGCCCACACGGCCGTGGTAGGACATTGTCAACGGCTGGAATTTCCATCACGCTGCTTATAATCGGTTTAGTTCAATATTTTTTTACATGATACTTAGTATTATATATAAGTCGTTTTAACTTTTAAGTTTGATTAAATTTATAAAAAACCTAGCAATATTTTCAACACAAAACAAACATATTATCGTAATATATTTAATGTTATATCTAATGAAACTAATTTGGTGTGGTAGATGTTAAATTTTTCTACAAACTTGATTGAACCTAAAGTTTGACTAGAAAAAAGTAAAAATAACTAATAATATGAAAAGGAGGTAGCAGTATTGTCTAGTTGAAAATATTATATGGTTTGAAAATATTTTTATGGTTTACGTTAATTGGACAGAGCTTTGCAAATGCCAAGGGCTAGTGTTAAGACAAGGGTGCTCTTAATGGAGTTAGCGTTGATATATAATGGTGTGATTAACTTTGGCAGCTGAGCAAATTGAAATAATGAGGCTCATTGTTCTCCCCTACTGAATTATCAATGATCTAAACTCGTGGAGATTTTGTTTTAGAAAAAGGAATTAGTCCTAATTTTTCTCATGGCTTGGTCAAATGTAGCTTCATATGCTAGTACCAGTTTACAATCATAACTGAAAATCACAGGTCCACAGATTCATGGACAATAATTTAAGCCGTGCAAAGTAGTGGAATATCCCCATAATTCACACTAGTTAAGACTGATTTCATGCCATTCAAAGGTTGTAGCATGTTCAATACTATTTTTGTGTGCGAAAAGGCCTTTAGCCTAGTGGTTACAAGAGCCTTAGTAGCACCTGAGGTCCTAGGTTCGATTCTCCATGGGAGCGAATTTTCAGTAGTACCTGAGGTCCTAGGTTCGATTCTCCATGGGAGCGAATTTTCTAGAATTTAACGGCATTGTGCTATTTTCCAGAATTTAACGGCACTGTGCTTTTAGTAGTAGGCACCTGAGGTCCTAGGTTCAATTCGCTAACGGCACTGTGCTTTTAGTAGTAGGCACCTGAGGTCCTAGGTTCGATTCTCCATGGGAGCGAATTTTCCAGAATTTAACGGCATTGGAGGTCTTAGGTTCGATTCTCCATAGGAGCGAATTTTCCAGAATTTAACGGCATTGTGCAGCGAATTTTCCAGAATTTAACGGCACTGTGCTTTTAGTAGTAGGCACCTGAGGTCCTAGGTTCGATTCTCTATGGGAGCGAATTTTCCAGAATTTAACGGCATTGTGCAGCGAATTTTCCAGAATTTAACGGCATTGTGCTTTTAGTAGTAGGGTCCTAGGTTCGATTCTCTATGGGAACGAATTTTCCAGAATTTAACGGCATTGTGCAGCGAATTTTCCAGAATTTAACGGCATTGTGCTTTTAGTAGTAGGCGACGTACGTCGCTGTGGTTACTTCGTTAATTTCTCTGCCGACCCAGTCTTCGAAGATGCTCATAGGGGTAGCGTTTGCGTTGTACCGTGTAATTCTCGAAAAAAATACTATTTTCGCGTTCTCTTTTTTTTTCCCCAAGGAAATTTTCACTTGTTTAACTCAGCACACAATCTGCCAGAAAGAAAAATGTATGGAGCAAAATCAACAATATCAGCCAAGCTGAACGATTAAGCATACATAACTAAATAATAACGGTGAAGGAACGCAACGAAATGGCAGAGGTCTTTCTCAATTAAAACAAAATTTTCATGATGCGTCTGTTTTTTCAAAATTGAAAACACATCATCATCGTTTTCATTATCTCTGGCTAATGCTTCGCCTTCTTCTTGGGATGTGGGATTCTCTCTTTTCTTTTTGTTGTTGACGAACCCTTCTTTGAGGGTTGCCGCTTGCTCCGTTTCTTTGATTTTTCTTTCTTTTGTTTCGTCCACTGGCTGTCTGGGTCGACGAAATCGTCATCGCTGTCATCTTCAACAGGCATAGAGCCATCATCCTCATCTGATTCCATATTCTTGTCCTCATCTTCGTCTTCCTCGTCTGAACTCAAGATCAAATCCTCAACAATATCCTCCTCCGTAGCGACATCGTCGTGATTACGGGCTCGCTTCTTGCTCTTCTCCTTTGGAGTTCTGCAAACCCCCGAAAGGAAACATATAACGTCTACCATTCCAATAAAAGAAACAAAAAGAGGCAAAGAGGAAGGTGATAGCGTACTTGGTTTTCTTCTTTTCAGTCAACAAGTTCTTACTGAATGCAATGGTGTCTTCGCCATCATCTTGTTCATCCTGTCGCTTCTGTGCTTCTGACAACCTCCGTGAAAAGGTTGAGGACTCTGCCCCCACAATAACGCTGATAGGGAAAAGAATGATCAGTAATTTTATTAATTATATGTACTCGCAATATGGAGCATCAAGCATAGCTCCACTCACATGTAAAGACTACTAGAAAATGTTGCATGATAAGACGATGAGGTAGAAAAAATTGGTGCATTTCTGTTTATAAGTACTACGAATCAACTGGCTGACTACTAAACCTAGCTGAAGATCAATGAAACCAAGTAACCAACCTTGTGTCGTCCAGGGAGTCCATCCTGTCCTGACTTCTCTGATGTAGAGTAGAAACATATTTTGATAGAGGACTTGACTTTGCTTCCTTCTCAACCTGAAATGAACATTATATATCTCACCAATGACACTAAATAGTATAACAAATATACAGTGCACATCCAACAGGACCAACCATACCAGTAGAAATGAATCTACGGCTGGATCATTAGGAGAAAATCCAATTCCTGCACGCTTTGAGCTTACAAACTCAGCACTAGCCTTTATCTGGAATCACAAAGGATACAAACATCAGCATACATGCATTCAGTTAGGTACTATCCTCTCTTACATGCTTCACAAACCTGATGGATAAGATCTTTGATCTCTCTCCGGAATCTGTCAGCCTTAACGGTTTTGCAAAAGTTTTGAAGCCGGACAAGTGTTAAAAAGGACATCTCAAAGAAGGCAATGGAGTAGCTCCATTGGGCCAAATGCTTAGCCAACTCATCAACCGCGGAAAAGATGCATGCTTCCTGAAAGGCACGTGTCTTCACTGTTTTCTTATCTACCTGCCAGACAAAAGTACCTATTAGAAGTTTTTTCAAAGTAGTGCACCCAAAGGAAGTGTTGTATTACAAGAAAATATACCTGTTTAACACTGAACAGATTCACTGCTTTGCCTACAGCATCTGGTTTCCCTCCAAGTTCTTTCATTTCCAGCATATCAAGCAGCAGGGAAGACACCGGAATGAAGGTACCAGTAGCTTCAGCAATGCGATTAAGCATCTTCACACATCTCAGTCGTACAGGAAAGTAACGTGCACTTGGTACCAGGCATGCCACACCATGTATTATCTGGGTTAGTGGATAAGCCAAAGGTCGAAGGTCTTCCTCGGAACTACATCCACACACAACACTTGTCCAAAGCTCAAGGCAGAATATGTATTGCCAATCATAAACTTTTTGGTAGGATTTCTACACAAGAACAAGGTCAGCAAATAACAAGTCAGCAAAGAAAGGCTCCGTTAGAGTAATAGAATATAGAATAGAGAGTAAAATAAGAAAGAAAGCAATAGTGTTATCCCAAAGTGGACTCTTTTCCTTGATAATACATATGCAACATTGGAATAATGACATACCTCCATCCGTTTCTTCGTTGGTTTGATACTTTCTTTCTGCTTTTTGTCCTTCGATGTCTTGCAAAATGAAATGGGGACCACAAAATTTGTGAGCTGCCAAGTAAATAATTGCATTGCAGTATATAATCAAGAGAGTTCAACTACACATACCTTTGGTCCTCTTTCAGTAAGAGCTCCCCTTAGGATGACTGCCAGTTGACGGATGAAAACAAAAGCATGCTGATATGCACTTTGTGGGTCCACATTGTACAATTCTCTGACACAATTACCAAGAAATTGAATGTGCTGCAATTTTGATCCACTGATTGATTTGGACAATTTACAGTTCACCAAATAAGCCTTGTAGATGCCCTTGAGGCACGTATCAAGGCACTCTGAACCTAGTTGAATGCACAAATCTCGAAGGAACAAAAATGAAACAAGAGGCATGGCACCTCGTCCTCTAGACCAGGTATGCAGCAGAGCCTGTAATCGAATTAGTCAAGTGAAAATAAAAGAAATTACAAACTCTGAACAGACATCAGATGATACGAAAGGTTATTAAAGATGGACGAGGAGCCAAATCTACAAACCTTGACATACTTCCTGAGGAGTGCAGGGAAGGCCGCCAGAAAAACAGCAGAAGCTCTGACACGATGTACAGTAAATGCTACCATTTGCTCATCCGTCAACTCGGTTATCATGTGGAGTGCATTTACAAGGTATAACCTCATTAATCTCCCATGCCTCTTCCATTGCTTAGTAATCATCAGCTCACTAACTGTCTCTTTCTTCCCCCCAAAGCTAGGTGCATCAAGTAATTCACGAAGGATTCTATCCATGTTTTTCAAAACAAAGTGCATGACTTTGTCAAGTACACTGCCAGACATGACACTAAATTTCAGTGCAGAATTGTTTCCACTTTCTTCACCATAATGGCAGGCTTTCCGGAATGCTTCGAGAATAGACCGGATAGAACCTATCTTCCCATCTTCTGCTCCTTGGCACCAGGAATCAACCATTTGCATTGTAATAGGCTTTACAATTTCTTTCGGTTCTTCCTTAGGAACAGAAGGATGTTTCTCAGCACTTCCTTCATTATCCTAAACAAAATATGCAGCAAACATACAATGTATATAGTTATCTCAAGCGAGAAGAAAAAAATACAAAATAAATGAATAAATAGTTTTGTGTTACATCAAAGTCATCATCGTCGAATTCCAGAAGCTCTTTATCACACTCTTCCAAATACTTGTAGAACTCAGGATCCTACAAAAAAGAGTTTTGCAGCCATCATAAGCAGCTGACAGAACACAGCAGCACAGATATGACAGAACTAGGGAGGGAAGAAATGATTAGCTCAAGAAAAACTTCCTGGCTGTTGCAGTGTTAACAATGATGCATATGCAGATAAGAATTTCAGCAATAAATTGAACAATGACAATTATCACCTAAATTTGTAAAAAGCCGTCTAATGGTTATTGCCATCACTACCAGGAAACAGAAAGTATCAATTATTTTTAGAATAAGACTGTCAAAAAGTTGAGTCAATAACATGCTCTTTATTCCAAAAAAGACGGCTTGTTAAAAGTGCAAGCCACTAATCTGAAAGTACTTAAACTGGAATTTGGATGTACTTAACACATATGATTTCTTCAGTTTGATCTGCCCCAATTGCAATGCCAGTGCCGCTAAACCAGAGCCATAGGGTATTCCACACTAAAAGTGGAAGTAGAACTGTAGAACTACCTTTATGCATAAACAGCTATAAATCCAACGTAAGCAGAAAAAAATCTTAACAGTACTGAGCTACGTGCTTCTAGATATCAAAAGTACTCTTTACATACCAGCAATCCCTATGACATTACAACTAACTTCCTGATTACCAAATGCACAATCAGAACTTGAGATTTAATTTACCATCACCTTCTTCAAAATGATCAGAATGGCTAAAATATATCACTGTATTTGTTGAGTAACTTGCATGCCTTGCTTATACTTATTCGCAGCAACCAAGTCACTATTCAGTGCTCTCTGCACAATCGTCCGCGTGTAAAACTCAGAAGATTGCAGTCCATTTCCAAAATCAATAAAATCAATCAACAAGGGCCAACCAGACAAGTTTACCAAATGCATACGAGAGCCAATATCCACCTATTAAGCATGCAATATACCTTCTAACATTCACTGCCTTGCGTGCTCAGTCCTAGTATAAATATAAGAATAAAAAACACATACCAGAATACCACAAAAAATCCCCAATCCTAGTATTTATAGCCCAAAGCTAAATCAACATAGGCATTACATATGGAATGGAGCCGAGCAATTCAGATGCTAGTTTTGATGCTTAGTAACAAGTAATAATAGTAAGCAATATAAGCTTCGGAGAAGGGTGCGCGAATCGTAGGAGACGGCGAGGACGGAGACGAACCTTGTCCTGGAGCCTCTTGAGCTGCTTCGCGTGAACCTTGGCCTTCTTACGAGAGCCCACCTTCTCCTCTTCCTCCTCCGACTCCCCATCCTCCCACTCCTCATCCGACACGGGCAAGTCGACTAAACCCGGCAAAGCCAAACGTTGTCAAAACTAACACAAACAGTACATAGAAGGGAGGACGGGGAGAAGAAGCGGCGGGGAACGCACCGTACTCGTCGGAGTCCGACATGGCTGACGGCGGCGGCGGCGGCGGTGGCGTGCCCTAGTGGAGGCGGCGGCGGCGGGTTGGGGAACTGAAGAGAGATGGCGGGTGGTGGAGGAGGAGGAGGGGGAGTTTTAAGCCCGGCCCATTATACGGCTACAGAGCAAGAACTGTGGGCCTAAGCCCACTCATGAGTGGGCCCAGTTTAATATAGAGGTCATTCCGATATACTCCCTCCGGAAAAAAAAAGGGAGTATACTGTGTTCTCCGTTTCTTTTTCAACATTAGTTTTAGGGCGTTACGTCTCGATCATTACTTTATACGAAATTACTTTATACGAAAGTATTTTTCATAATAAATTTACGATGTCATTTTCAGAGACTAAATCTTACTCTCTCCATTAAAAAAATAATAATATGACCTCTTGAAACAAAGAGGATGTGAACCCTGCTAGGACAAATATATCTACAGAGTCTTTTGTCTAGATATATGGTCTTAAAAGTCTTGAAAGGGGTCACATACTCACATCCTCTTATAGGTTAATTCTTTTTGGAATGGATAGAGTAATCTCTTTTCACATCACATATATCACTTCTTCTAGGTTGATTCTTTTTAAAACGGAGGGAGTGATCTCTTTTCACATCACATATCACTTCTGAAGAGGGAACCGGTGTTGCCAAATCTCTCGAATAAAGCTTCGTATTTCACTATTTCAGATGTGTAATTGCAATGCACACAAGTTCAGTTACGTCTAATGTTATAACATGATATAATCATTGATGTTTTGATACAACACACTATGCCTTTTTCATGAAACAGAACAGCAGTGACACAAAACAAAACTGGAGACATCCTCTAAGCAAAACTTCTCAGTATCCCCCAGGACACTGCCGCGGATGGCATGACTGCACACTTGTGCCCTGCCAGCTCCAGATGAACCAGTGATTGTAATATCTTCAGAGTAGATCAACCAAGACAAATAATTCAGGATTCTTCGCTGGTAGTAGTAGGAAGCTCTGTTCTATTGCTGAGCCGAAGCTCCAGCTTTATGTTCATGGCCGCCAACTCGGAGGCCAGGTATCTGAAGACGTAAGGCATGGCGACGGTCTCCATCCCTTTGCTTGTTTTGCAGGCCTGGCAGGCAAAGTTCTTGGGAGGTTTTACGGTGGGGAGCCCGAGCATGTCGCGCTTGGCTTTCTTCTGGCTTTCGGATTTGATCACCGTCGCTGTCAGCAAGCTCCCGCAGATGGAGCACACGTCCGCGATATGGTAGTCGGAGCAGGAATGGAGCCTGTCATGTAGGAGGTAAGAGGCCCCATGAGCGAGAAGCGCGTCTCGCTCCATCTCACCGAACCGAATCCCTCCACCGTATTTCCTTCCTCCTATTGGCTGTCTCGTGATCTGATCTATTCGCCCTGTGGTACGAACCTGCGAAACCCAACACATCCATGAGAATCTACAAGTAATAGTGTGGAAACATTGGTGACTAGATAAATAGAGCAATGAACACTTTTGATGCATAGCATTGTTGAGATCTTCAATCCGATATCGAATAGAAAAGGAGGGAAAAAAAAGCCAGATAACGGCTTTAACTATACACAATAAGATGGTACACAAATAATGATTGCCCACCTGAAATTTGTCTGAGACCATATGACGAAGGCGTTGATAGTATACAGGTCCAAGGAAAATCTCACATTTCATCTCAGTGCCAAAAACTCCACTATATAGAACTTCTGTTCCATGGTAATTAAATCCATAAGAAGCAAGCATGGGTCCCAGTTCATCCACAATGGACTTTGATCTCTCTTTAACTGAGCTTGCAAAAGGCGTTGCATCAATGAACTTCCCTTTCAGACTTCCGGCCTGTGAAGACAAGACTTCAGTGAGTAAAGAAAGTACCAAGACGCTATCATACTTAGGGCCTGTTTGGCACAGCTCCAGCTCCAGCTCCACCCCTCCTGGAAATGGAGCTCAGCCAAATAGTTTTAGCTCCACCAAAACTGGGAGTGGAGTTGGGTGGAGCTCTCTCACAAAATGAACTAGAGTTGTGGAGCTGGGTTTAGGCAGCTCCACAACTCCACTCCAGACCCAACTCCTGGAGCTAAATTTAAGAGTTGGAGTTGTACCAAACAGACCCTTAAATAAGAAGAATTGGAAACAAGGAATCTCTCTCTCTCTCTCTCTCTCTCTCTCTCTCTCTCTCTCTCTCTCTCTCTCAACAATCATGATATTTCTTTCAAAATGAAGAAAAAAAATGCAAGCTTTTCTCAACCTATGAAAGAAGTTTGTACCTTTGCTGCTATCGACTCTAAGAGCATTGCTATAGTCATTCGTGAAGGAAATGCATGGGGATTAATGATGAGATCTGGCCTCATCCCAGTATTAGCAGAGAATGGCATATCAATATCAGGCCACAACTGCGAACAAACTCCCTTTTGACCATGTCTGCTGCTGAACTTGTCACCAATTATAGGATTTCTCACGCGACGCAGACGAATATTAGCCTGACAAAAACATGCAGTAGTGAAAAACATGCCAAGATTACAAAAAACAAATTAGAACACACTTTCACAAACAATAATCCTACTAACATTCAAGAAATGCATTGTGTAACATACTAAAGTTCATTGGTTCCAAAAGAGGTCGGGGTTTTTTGTGGTTTGAAGAAACTGAAGGTATTTTACTTTTTTCTTGCATCTAAACAAACACAGGCACTTAGGCTGCCCTTTTTTTAACAAGGTAAATAGGGATATCTACACATTATTGCCGAAGATAAATTTCAACCAGCACAGGATACTGGAGGTGGCCATGGTCTCACCTTTTGTAGACGATCCTTAAAATTTGTCCCATTGACAGCAACATAATCAATAGCTGCAGGTTCTGAGCCCTTCAGTTTGATAGGCCTTACTGTACCAGTGAGATTGTTACAGACGCTGTAGTACTGCTCATTTGGAAATATGTTCTGTTTCATACACATACATTTGAGTAAGGGGAATATCGTCAAGAAGAAATTACACTGCTACCACTTCTCCACATGGTAAAAAATTAACTTAGTACAAGCACATAACTACCTCTCCAATCCGAGGAAGGCCATCTGATTCGATTGAAGCAGTAGTGTCCCTCGAAAGATTACTCTTGCAAAAGAACTCCGTAACATTATCTCTACTTTTTGCTGATAAATCAATGCACTCAGTCTGCAGAAAGAGTACACAGGATAAAATAAACTAATTTTAGAGTTTGTCAAACTTAAGGTTCAATCTATACCAAGTTAGATCATCCCATCAAGATTTTTCCAAAGGTACTCTCTGTTGGTGGATACTAAACGTGCATACTGAGATGGTATTCCGAATTGAAGAATCCAAATCTAATGCTCAGGATTATTCAAATATAAAATATAGATAGGTAAACTAATTTTCATATTCGGATGCGTAGGCACCAACATCCATGTCAAGAACTGTCTGATACATCTTTACAATCAATAGCAACTTTTGAAGAAAGAAAACTTATTGAACTAATTTCAAATTAATGCAACTGCAGTTTCACAAAAATAAATCAAACTAGGATTCAATATTTTGCAGAACTGAAATGTCGCATATATTTGTGTAAAAGATACCCAGGTTAAAGCCACAAATCTCAAAATAGATCAATGGGTAATGATTCGGATGCCCAGAAAAAGGCATCCCATCAAAATTTGGGATGGAGAGTACATTAAAGATGTCTGTATGCCATTCAATACACATTGTGACATTAAATTCTTATTAGTGTTAATGAGATATCTTCAAGAGTCACCAAAAAAGGGGAAAGAAACATTTACTTACCTGGAAAATATGCCCACGGAACATCCCACGATCAACAGAGGATTTATTCAAAATCATGGCATCCTCCATATCATACCTAGATTGCAATACCAGTTCTATGATTTTATCATGTTAAAGTTCAAACAAATGATCATTACACAATATAATGAAATGCTTACCCTGTGTATGATAGCACCGCAACAATAGCATTTGTGCCGGACGGGAACTCATCCATGCAATACTTGCTATATGTAGCTGTCCGGACAATCGGTGTCTGAGGGGTCTGAAAAAATATTTTTATGAGCCACCTGACTGGTTATAAAAAAGGATTTTCAATGCAATCATTTCTGCATGATATGTTGTCACATAATTAAGTACTTAGAAACAGACAATTTCATTGATTTTGGGCTCTAGCAAACACATATGGTTACGCCAAACATAATGAGCAGACCTAGTTTTCTAACAACCATAAGCTTGAGGGGATCCGAGGTTTTTTTTTTAACTAAACCTCTCAAGCCATGGAGATGTTTCACAATTGCTGACAGGGTTTTATTACACTTAATAATTCCATAATACAGCCATGAGAAACAGGAAGTGTTCAAAAGGCACAAAATTAGCAAACCTGCCAAGAGCAGGATGACATACATCTGCCACCAATAAATGAAAATAGTACCAATTAAAACACTTGATACAACAGAACCACAAATTATCTTTACATGGCACAAACTATTTGCTCCTAAGGTTGTCAACATGTTATTGGGCAGGTACATATTCAACAGAAATAGAGCAACTTCTAACAACCAAAGAAGTGTAGCTAATGATAGTTGGTTAGTAATTATTGCACAGGAAAACAAACCTGTAGATGAAATGCTTTTACATCAGTACGAAATTTTAGAGCTTGGCCACAGAATCCCATGGTTTGCTTTGCCATCTGTGAACAAGCAAGCAGGTTAGCAGGTCTAGAAAAAAAAGGTCTCAGCATTCATTATGCGTGAGCAATTTTCATTATGCATGAGAAATTGATTTACAGTAAGGGAAGATCTGGCTACTGACCTGACATTGGTACATATTCCGAGGACTTTGATTGTGATCAGACCAAGGTGTCAAATTTGCAACTACACTAAGAATGGCTGTAGGGTGGATTTCTTCATGAGTTGCAGGAAATAATTTGTTTCTTCCACCATCCCCACCATCAGGGCATCGTATTTCCATGAATGCCTAATGTAGAATGAAAAATTAGTCATCTTGTAATAATAAACTAATATAGGACCATTGAAGTGGATAAAAGGGAACCTGTTCAAATGGTCCAATCAGCTCAATATTTGGCCCTCCATCGGATAGACCTAAAAGACTTCTGACCGGACGAAGAAATCTAGCTGGATTGGTGAAAAGGTATAGTCCAGGATAAGCCCCACCATGGCTTAAGGGTACATAACCCACTTCCAAATCCTCTGGAATCTAAACAGAATTAAAAATACTGATATGAGATAGAACTTGAGAAAAAATAAACTATCTAGGAAAAATAACAGCAGTATAAGAGAGCAGACCCCTGAATGTGGCAGCAATTTTAAACTTCTAAGATGATTTACTACTTCTTCAATCTTAGCAGAAGCGATGGAACCAACAATGCATCCATCCACATGGACATGTAGGACTTCTGGAGGACCAGTTCGCTCTATCCTCGGCAACAGTTGGGCCATTCCAGCGCCAACCAAACGAGCAATAAGTGACATCTTTATTTTCTGAAAATCTTTAGTTGCCCCTTCTGAGTTGTAAAAGGATGAAATACCTGTACATTCCAAATTTAACTGATGACACTCTCCCCCAAAATGAAAATCACACACACACACAACAGCATTAGTGTAGCAGTTTCTTACGGCATGTGGAAGTCATATGGTTCAGTAAACCACAAGGCTCTCCATCAGGTGTATGAACAGGACAGAGGAAACCCCATGACCTACATGATAATTTTCAGTACAAGCAATATCGGAGCAAGACAAGAACAATAAATTGGTAAGCTAGTTTAACATACTCTGGAAGCAACTTCCTCACAGATGTCGTACGCATTTTAGCAAAACTAGAACCCCTATGCACAGACCGGAAATGCGAAATATAACGATGAAAGTTGAGCCGTTCAGCATGAATGGTCATCCCATCTCTCTGCAAATTTAAAAGGTGTTTATCACATATAAAAATGATCTGAGAGGACTGTGAACACAAACAACATTGAACTTAACTGAAAATGAACATTCTTGCCAAGAGATTTTACTACGAGCATATATCATAATTTGTGACTCATGTCAAGCATCTCTTAATCAGAAGAGAAGGAATCAGTTAGCAACAAATTACTTAGGATATATTGTCTGAAAAACTAAAATGTAAATTGTGGGTAAGTGATGCCTTCATTATTTCAAAACAGCCTATAGCCAGCATTGAAGTGTGGTGGGTTAGTGGCCGGTACCCCATGGCCATCTCCAGCACTGTGCTGCCGCAGCATGATACCTTCTGCTGTAACTCAATATAACACATGATGTGTAGTGAGCAGTGATACTTTTGAACATATCGTTTTCAGTTTTTGACGTAATTAATTTTGCATATTGTTATCTTTCATCTTGAAAACTTACTTGAAGGGTTGAAATATACACAGCATTACGTAATTTTAATATTCCCTCAGAAATTAATAGGTGTAATCAAGTGTGCAAAAGAATTAAGGTCGAAAAATAGGAGGGTGGACATGATATCCCTGCTCAAATACCTTTGAAAGAAGAGATAATAGTTACTAGGGAAGTTACTTAGACATGCAACGGAGAGTGTGATGCAATAAACCAGAGCAAACAAGGTAAACCATCAACAAATTCACACGCGAGAAAAAATATATACCTCACGAAAAGGTGAGTAAACTATAAATCA
Organism: Oryza meridionalis; assembly: GCA_000338895.3. Taxonomy (NCBI): domain Eukaryota; kingdom Viridiplantae; phylum Streptophyta; class Magnoliopsida; order Poales; family Poaceae; genus Oryza; species Oryza meridionalis. Next base: position 19,691,033 of record CM002533.2, read on the forward strand.
CTTCACTGCAAATTGATTTAGTTCTTTGTTGTTTTTACAATTAGTGCATCACGATGTGTTTTTATGCTATATGACTTTGCCAGTACATTATTGCCAAATGTTATTTAAAATACCAGATGCAGTAAGCATTTGTAAGAGATGCACCTGTGGCAGATCTAGCCCTGATTGTGAATTTACTTTTCCGACCTTTATCATACTCTGAATAGCTTTGCCAACATATGCTGAAGTTTTACTGAGAAATTTCCTGACCTCCTGTGCTGCACAAAAGAAAAGTAGTCTTAACTGTTATAAAAGTTGTAGCTGGTATTTTTATGGGATCTGGTGTTATGATTAATCTTGTGGTCTGTAGTTTCTGATCCGTCATGTTAATGATTACTAGTTCAAGAGTTTAGCATACTTGTACAACTACCAATACTAGCCATAAATGCAGAGAATGCAGTGTTCGTGCAGCATGATTTATTAGACAAAAGCCTGTATAGGGATCCAAGGTCTAGGCGTGATTACTGCAGCGACAAGTTAGTAGTTTATAAGTGATTAGTTTCATTGCAAATAAGATTAGATTGGTCAGTACCAGCAATTTCCATAATATTAAAATGTAGTCTGTTCAGATAGAAAGTTAGAGATTTGGTTTGTTAGGATGGTAGAAATTATATTCTTAAGGATCAAGCCAGACTTCCTAAAAATGGGACACTATGCACCCATTATAGTTCAGCCAAGAGAATAAAAGGTTGAAGACTCAAAACAGCAGTTAGATGACCTACACCCAGTCCTCGCTATGAGAACCCTACCCCCAATCCTCATCAGCCAGCAAGGCTTTCCACGACATGTCTTAATAACTCTTGATGTCCCTTTAACTTGACCCTCCAGAATAAAATCTCTAACTTCCAAACAAATCAAATATTTTAACTTGCTATCTAAACCAAAAAATTCTATAAAATATAGGATACTAATTAACATATATACTACTCCCTCCATCCATAAATATAGCAGCCTAGTATTGGATTAGACACCATCTAGCACTACGAATATGGACAGAGCCCTCTGTCCAACCCCTCTCTGTCCAGATTCGTAATACTAGGTGGTGACTAATCCAGTATAGGTTGCTATATTTTGGGACAAAGGGAGTAACTAATATTATGGAAATAGGTGATACTAACCAAACTGATCTTATTCCTATGGAAATTAGTCCCAACAAGCATGTCTAGACCTTGGTCCCTAAGACAATAACAACAGTGGTGATAGTAGGCTCTACCCTCGTCCGCTCCTATAAAGAGTACACCAGATGTTGGAACCCATAAACAACTCTGGGTCTCTGGCCATATGAAGACTTGTTGGATCATATGAACGCAAAGATCACTAGCATTCACTCGCTGATGGATCATTAGTGGATTCTAGTATCGATGTAGTATACTCCAGAAACACAGGTCAACTACTAAAAAGGGTTCCTGTATAAAAACATGGATAGAGTAAACATACAGTCATTGAGATCAAAGCTTTTATTTTTTGTAGCCTCTTCAACAATTAACCGTTTGGACTTTCTCAACCAATCTTGAAGTCTATCCTGGAGATGATAGGAAAGAAAAACAAGAGTTAGGAAAACAGAACTGGATGTCAGAAAAGAAATCAAAAGCAACACCAACAAAATCTCAGCCATAAAATAGGACATCAAAGAACCAGCGTCAAGCAATGCGCACAGGGAACAAAGATGAAATAAATAGAATAAAAAAATAAGCTCAAAGGCACAGCAAAAGTGCAAAGTCAGCAAAATATGACTTAACTCACTACCTTAGCAAAATTGGGTGAAAAACATCTTCGTACTACCTGTAACCACTACCATGCCTACACTGTTAATAACCTAGATCTTCTGTACCATACTAGGAGCGTGAAATAAGTACTACCTCCGTTTCCGAAGTATAAGGGATTCCAAAATCCCTTATATTTTGGGACGGAAGTAGTAGTCAATATGCATGCAAAGGACTACTAGCTCAAGCTATCAGCATAGTATGTGCTGGATGACCTGTTCTACCTTAGCCCCTATGCTTGAACGAACACATCAGCACCAGCTCCAAGCAGTTTAAAAACATCCATCTTGTAACTAACACTGGTCAATTGGTCATGGCCCAGCAAACCATGCAAATATGTAACAGAGAAGGTAGAGGCAGAGAATTGAACAAGGGTAGAAAGGTTAAGACAAAAAATTTATGCTATTTTATGTTATAGTATTGTTTTTACTAAGCACATAACATTGAAAGCCATTTTTGTAGTACTATGGAGTTGATTTTCAAAAAGGAAAAAAAAAAAGGTCATGAGCTTGTCGGCAGAGGGTTTAGTGACCTTTAGAAAAACTGTTATCAGGTGGCCAGGCAAGAGAACTTCCTGGTACTGTAGAGCATCAGCTTTATCAGGTGATGCAGTTTGATCTACAATCGCATAAAGTTTCTGCAGCATAAATCTAAGAAGTGAAAAGTAATAAGAGATACACATTATTAAAGAGGTTCAAAAGGATAGAAATTCACAGAAAAGAGCGATAAAACTTCAACTTACATCAATAAATTAAATTTGTCATGGTTGTTTTGCAGGTGAACAAAAATATAGTCCTTAAGAACTGCCTCAGCAACCTACACAATGTGGAATGACCAAAGTGAAGCGATCCAAGTTTCAACAACATGCAAGGATAAATGCAGATTAAACATCCAATATTACAGTTTCAAAATCATCTTTCTCAAATCCTTCCATCACAGATCGGAAGTACTTTCCTGCATTTCAAAGATAATTATCGATGTCAGTGACTAAGAAGGATTCAAAAAATTGTGCAAATAGAACAAATTAAACTCTCAGATACCAAGATGCAACAAGCATTCTGTGCGAGTAAAAAGAGACAGGTCTCTGACTTCGTCAAGAATTATTTGTGCCCTTTCACCAATAAGTTGAGTGCTGACAACTCCCTTTCCTCTTTCATAATGATCACTGTAGCAGCATGTCAAGCTTGTAAATATTTCCCGGTCACTAGTATCAATTAGGGCCTATCATTGGTAAAGTCACAATCAGGTCAATGTACTGTTAAAGTATCATTAAGAATACTGCCAACCTACACTAAATATCAAAGAATAGAAGCACGATCAAAATATTACTTTTTAAATAAAATATTGAGCGTATAAATCAAATTATCTGGTAAGGTAACAGAATAAACTACAGAAAGAGGAAAGATTAATGAAACGCTTAGAACAAAAAAAAGTTTGTAAAATACAGCTTAATTACTCAATAAATGAAAAATATGGAATGTTTCAAGAAAGGGCTTGAGGTCGTCACTGTAGATTGCATCATCATCCAACAATATATAATAGCAATGATTTGTAAAACTTGATCATGCACAAAGAAAGCTTATTAACTAAATTTCCAGTTAGAAAACAATAAGCCCCATGAAGGAAATATACCTTGAGAACAATCCCAACAGGAAGGAGAAATTCTCTGCCTCCCAACCTGAATTTTGCACAAATTCAAGAGTCAAGTTCCAAAAACTAAAAAGAAACTCAAGCATTTCCACTCACAATTTACCAGTGCAGAACTTACCAGAAGCCAAGCCTTGCGCTGCCATTTAGGAGGTAATACAGCTTTATTGTCACACTGGACTGATCATCTTGGACACATCTGTCAAAAAAAAACTAGATATAGATTACAACATAAAAAGGTACAACTAGATACACAGACAAGTATACTTGCAACAGCAAAAAAAACTCAGTAACATAAGCAGCTATAGACAAGTATATGGCACCTTATGATCACTGCTTTGTCAGTGTACCCAGCACCACGATTAACGAAAGAGCCACGGATCAGGCCCATAGGCTGAAAAAATTCACACCAAACCATTCATTGCCATAATGTTCTCTGGTTTTTTTTTCTAATAAGCCTTGCAACATAAATCTAAAAGAAAAGCTGAGTAATCTTACATAGTTACGTTTTTGTAAAATAAGAATCCGTACAAGTCTCTCCATCCCACCACATATGAAGTACCTGAAAGAAAATTTTACAAAATGCGTCACAATGAATACACTAACATAGGAAACAGTGTCAAAAAATTTGTTCAGTAACAGTAGAAGAATCAAGAGTGAATGTGATATAATCATAACAGAATGAATCAATCAATAAGATCCACAGGTAGTCTTAACAAGTTGAATGACCAGACTAAATGATCGGTGTACTAAGAAATGATAGAAGGGGAAGAAGATGACACAATTAAGAGAATGTAAACAAATAAACAAGTTCATGACATACTCACCCGCCCATTTCTGTTGCCTCTTCACCATGGAAAATCAATTTTTCAGAATCTGCACCTCTTAGATGGCAAAGTTTTGACTGGAATCGCATGAGCATAAAATCATAAACAAGAATAGAATACAATTCACACTAATTAAATCAAAACCATCGGTCAAATAAGAACAAATAAGGTGGTGTAGAGAGAAGTGGAACGTGAAATGGCAAATCCCGCATAGCTTCCAGAAGGAAGAAACAATAATAGTTGTCTATGGCTACCACCAGAATGTGATGTATCTGCACTTTTTTTTTTAATATCGGTGCTTTGGGTGTTCCTAACTCTACAGAATTGCAGCATAGTATGATGCATGCAGAATTGCAGATCAGCTTTCACGAACAACTGATTATAAGTTATTCAAAGCAGCTATTATTTATCATTTTAGTGTCAGAATTGTAAAGCAGCACTGAACCGCAAAAACTGCATAATCATGCTTATTTATTTAGAATTTTGGCCTATTTTAAAAGCTATAAACTGACAAAACATCATGACACTAATAAAATGCATAATGTTTGATTCTTTCCACCCAACTGATAGAGAAAAGAATCTTTTTTTTCCAGGTAACTATATCATATTAGATAGTTTAGTTTTCATTTTTTGACTTGAAGAAGCAGAAGTAGCTTTTGTACCAAAGAGACAAGTGAACTTAACCAAGACTTATTGGGGTGCCAGACTAATGTAAAATTGTAGAAACACAAGCTAGATCCTACAAGCAGATAACAAGCTGCACTCATATGTGGATGCTACTACACAACTAAGCTGTCAGCCAACAGCTCATTCAAGTTCCAAAATCCACCTAGAGAAGTTCTTACGAAAAAAATGTGATAAGAAGTACAACAAAGAAGGGGTAACAACCATTAACATAATAGGCAAGTAACCAAAATTGAAGGTTTGCCTGACAGCTGGTCCGTCATTACATTGGATGAAAGTATCCACTTTAAATTCCCCATGATACGTCGTCCGTGCCTGCCTGCACTGCTCATCCAAAGAAAAACAGGAAAGAACGTCCAAAGTTTTCAATAGATTAAACAAACGTCTTGTGTTTAAAATGAAAATGATATGTAAAGGGATTTGATAAGTCCATATAGCAAAACCTGCTGGGGGTAGAGCGGTGCATCCAACCGACCATCCCTCTTTGGTGGGAACAGATGACCTTTCTCCAAGGATAGTATAGACGACGGTTAAGGGAAAATAAGATGATAACCAAGTTACTTCCATAGTTCATTCCGTACACAAACAATTAGCATCCACAAATTTAGCAGTCCTTCCAAACCTCATCTATTGGTGTCCTCGTAAGAGAGTGAAAACGAATTCAAATCTGTGCCTTAGTAACTCTATGTTGGAACTACTGGGTGTTGGCTTTATTAACAACTTGACAGCTAAGTTCGGAAAGCACGAGAGCTGTCTTAAGGTAAATTCGTAGCACATACGAATTGAATTTTGGATGCTGGGTGGGGAAAAACTGGTAAATTCGTACTAGCACACAAAAAACTGCTCCACTGAACTGTAAGCGACGAGCAAAAGGAAGAAAAAAGAAGAACAAGAGAGAAAAACGAATTGAAGCAGGAAGGATATTTCTTAGGGTGGTGGGGGAGTTGGGGACGGTGATCTCCACGGGGCGGATGGACTGAAGCATCTTGTCGAGCCCCTCGTCGATGAAGTAGTCGAACGAGTCGATGTGCGGCCGGTACAGCTCCCGCAGCGCCGCGTACTGGTCCTCCTTGGAGGCCGACGAGCTCTTCCCGGCCGCCATGGCCGCGCGTGCGGGGGGGAGAGGGGGAGGGAGGGAGAGCGCCGCCGTCGACGGCGGCGGCGAGCGGCGGTGGCGGCGTCGCGTTTCGGCGGGAAGGTGGGGGGTAAAACCCTAGTGAGGCGGAGGGGAGAGGAAGGAGAAGAGAGGCGAGGGGTTTAAGGCCTTCGAGAGGAAATGGGCTTTTTTTGGTCCATGGGCCGATGGTGGGCCAACAAGTGGAGAGAGAGAGGGAGGGGGGTTAGATCGGACCGTTCATTGAGGTTCTTTTGAATCCAACGTACAGAATAGCACAGGTGGATCAATGTTTTTGCTCGTATAAAAACCATTCAACTTTTACCCAAACGTCTAATATTTGCGCTTGTCCCGCGAGATTTCGAGTTATCTTCATGGAGCTTTATACTGTGTTAATTATAGAGTTATTGCTAATTTGGGGATCAAAATTATTTCATTTTAAAAGAAAACATGAAAGTTATCATCAAGAAAACTACGTGAAAATGTGAAAATAGAGGAGAACAATAGGAGAAGGGTGTGACTTGGCTATATATAGATGGCAAACCGTTTTACGTGTAGATAAAATGTAAGTGTTAAGTCTAAAATGACACCGCGCGATGTCCCAAGAATGTTAAGTTGAATGGCAATGGTTAGACATATCATGGTCTTTTACAGATATAAGATAGTTCATTCGTTATATTTGTGGCATATCATTAATCTTTACATATATTTTTATGGTTAAGTATAGTACCTAAGTGCCACCATTTTGATGAACACGTTTTTTTATCATATGTTATCGATTTTAAGAAGTTTCGTAGTAAAACAAAATGACCCAAAGGCCGAAACGAATGAGCGATGAATGGATGGAAAACAGGTCTGCTTGGATGATGAAGTACTAATGCACGTTACTAAGGTTCCGTTCTTATGAGCTGTTTAGGGGAGCCTTATACTGAACTGATATACAAATACGTTTCGTACAAGGAAATTTTATGTGAATGCTTCTTAAAAAATCAAACCGGTGAACAGTATACGAGCAACTTGCCATGAGCAGAATGTTTGACTTGACGATACTCCGCTAGCTCGTCAAAGTTCCAATTCAAACTCTTATCAAATTATCATCAAATCGTCGCTACTCCATCAACAGCACTAGTGCGAATCTTCAGACATCGGCATGTATTGCTAGTTCATCAACAGCACTAGTGCGAATCCTGGTAACATAGTAGAAAAAACCGGACCAGACCGACGGTTCAACCGAAAAAAACTGGAACCAGAGGTGACCACGGTTCGGCTTCTTTTAAAGACTGTACATGCAATCAAACCGCTCTGAACCGGCTGAATCATCCTGGGGTTGAAAGAGCCAAGTGCTAGCCATTAGGCCATCCAACGTCGTGTGTACATGAGTGAATATGTAATATAGATGTATTTTCTGAACCGCGGTTTGACTATCCGGTGACCCGGGCGGACCGCTGAACCGAGAGGTCGGCCAGGTCACCCACTGATCCGGCTTTTTTACTATGCCTGAGACATCGGTATTATTTTTCACGGACGTCAACTAAGGTGGTATTTGGATCGAGGACTAAAATTTTAGTTACTCTCACATCGAATTTTTGACACTAATTAAAATATCAAACGTAGACTAATAACAAAACACATTCTATAACTCTGGACTAATTCATGAGACGAATATATTGAGTCTAATTAATCCATAATTAGCCTATGTAATGCTAGTAAACATGTGCTATTGATGAATTAATTAGGCTTAAAAAATTTGGCTCGCGTATTATTAGTCTATATTTAATACTTTTAGTTAGTATCAAACATCCGATGTAACAGGGTTTATTTTACTCTCTGCATCCAAACACCACCTAAAGTGGTTGCGTCGATTTTTGAAATTTGAAGTGGATTTGCGTCTTCGAAACAAGCACGCGGAGTGTATAAAAAAAGCGACCCGAACAGTTCAACCTCGCTTTGTTTTAAAACGGCAGGCAGTACAATACGAAACGGCGGCCAATTCATTCGAGCCCGCGGCGAGAGCGAGACGACGACGAGGTGATCTGAGATCTCCGGCCGCCGCCGCCGCCGGTTTTTGGTTTTGCGGCGCGCCCCCATCATGGCCGACTCCACCAGGGTGCTGGCCGTCATCCTGGTCGTCGACGTCGTCGCCTTCGGCCTCGCCATCGCCGCCGAGCAGAGCCGCCCATCGGTGCGCGCCCCCTCTCTCCCCCTCCTCCGACGAACTGACTCGCTGTGCTGATGCTGATGATGCTCTTGTTCTCTCTCTCTCTCTCTATCTCCGGCGGCAAGGCGAGGGTGGAGACGGACGCGAGGCAGGAGTGGACCTACTGCATGTACCGCCCCGACGCGGCGACCGGGCTGGGCGCCGCCGCGCTGGCGCTGCTGCTCGTCGGCCAGGCGGTGGCCGCCGTCTCCAGCCGCTGCTTCTGCTGCGGCGCCGCGCTCCGCCCCGGCGGCGCGCGCGCCTGCGCCCTCATCCTCTTCCTCTCCTCCTGGTACCAACTCCTATCCCCCCCTTCCCCTTCCCCATCCTCTCCACGATTCGGCTCTCGCCGCCGCCGCATTGACCTCCCCGCGTGAGGCTGACGCGCGGGCCCCGCGAGTCGTGCGCTTCCTTTCTCGCCTTGTTTAATCAAGCAAAGCAGCGCGAATTCAGGGATTATTAGCTTGGGAATCTCTAGCTGTCCATGTTTGGGATTGCCGAACATGGACAGCTAGAGATTGGTGCAGGGGAAACCGCGTTGGATCAACGACTCGGCCAAACTTGGGTGTTGATTGGTGAGGGTAAAATTTACTCGAAATCCCTGTGGACTGACGCGATTCGTGCTGAAATGGACAAATTGGTTGTTCTATATCCGTGAATCGTATGTTTGTCTAGCTCTAAGATTTTCTCAGGAAGAGAGGAAACATGCAAATAATTTGATATTTTCCCTAGAATGTATGTGATTTCAGTATAATTTAAATATGAATTCGGATTATTGGACTTCTGATCTTGTATGTTGATTCATTTAGGGTTGCCACGGGGCAAAATTGTAGGAATGTTAGCATAGAGCAGGCTCTGGTGGAATACATACTATGATGTTGATGGTTTTTTTTTAAGAACAAGTAAATTGGCTGGTTTGGAGATGGTCTTGAATTTTGTACACTTAGCAATTACCTTTGGTCATCTTGGAGTTCTTATGCTGAATTGGTCAAAATGTAAAGGTTGTCATTTGCTTGCTATGTCCTTCACACTGTTAACTGATCAAGGCTCAGCCGTTGAGTTTAGTGCTTTAGTGGTTGTAGAAATTGTTGGACGGCCGGCTGGACCAAGTCCCACATTGATTAAGGGCAAGCTTCATCAACTAATCAACAAGTAGCTTTCGGTTAATACTACTAAAATGTTCTGATTTGCTGGGTTTGGAGTCTGTACTTTTCTATTGGTATTACTGTGAGTCCAGTGATCCGGTCTAGTTATATGACCATTTCCCCCAAACTTCTTGCACAACACATGCTAAACAATTATGACAGTGGTATATGTATGAGCTCTGAAATTCAGACTACACGTATCAATTGTTTATGAACCATTTGTTTCTACAGTGATAATTGCTTAATTGTTGCAGAAATAAGTTTAAACATTTTAACTAGGAACTATGAACCATTTGTTTCTACAGTGATAATTGCTTAACACTTTTTTGGAGTGAAACTTTGTAATAATTGGCTGTAGCTCTTTTTGAGCAAAGGCCGGGATATTATATTCCATTATCTAAAAAAAAAAATTAACCAACAAGTCAGGCATGCGTTTTCTCATGACTGCACCCATGCCAGGTTGATGCTCCTATTCCAGCTTGAAACTATTTGATATTTATTAGTATTATGAATTATTATAGGAGAATGCATTGTGACGCAACTGCAGAAACACAGATCAGACTCCAAATTAATTTAGATAGCATTTGAAATACAGATTGGTGGGCAGAGGCTAATTCTAGAATCATTAGGCTCAGAACAACCATAGTCGATTTGTTTTACTTATCAAAATAAAATAATTTTGTTTTGTCTCCAGGCAGTTACTCAGTTTGTTGTAGAACCAGGCGTGTTCATGGGTTAGCACTTATCTTATTTCCAGAAATATTATGCAAATTTTCTATTTTGGAAGACCTGGCCCTAACTTTGATAATTCCCCTGGCAAACAATCTTTACCGAACGCCCCCCTTTATCTGTCTAATTTTTTTCTAGAGAAAACAAGGGTTTATCTATGAATATGATTCCTCAGATACGATTGGCATTGATATGTTTTTACTTGTGTTCTTTCATACACCTGCTGGTGACATGGGTAATGTATTACCTGTTCATTGTAGCACCTAGTATGTATTACAGCATCTGCGAAATACTTTTATTGCCATGATTCTGTACTAATTAGACTGCTAAATGAACCATGAATTTATTGAATTCTCACTTTTGCCCCCAAAACAAAAGCATAAAAATTGCAAGCAGCATAAGGTATAAGCATCATAGCATGACATCTTCAAATGCTTCAATTTATTCATCCAATGATCTCTATCAAACAGTTGAATTCCCCAGTCAAGCAGCCAGCGAATCTATATAAATTTCATCCAGACCATCCAGTTTTTGCACACTGGGGTACTGAACATTCTGCCTGCTCTTCTCTACTCAGGTTGACATTCCTCATCGCGGAGTCGTGCCTGCTCGCCGGGCTGGTGCAGTCCGCCTACCACACCCGCTACCGCAAGGTCTTCTTCGAGAACCCGCCGGACTGCGAGACGGTGCGGCGGGGCACGTTCGGCGCCGGCGCCGCCTTCTCCCTGATCACCTGCGTGCTCACCGGTGCCTACTACTTCTACTTCTCCAAGTCGCGGGTCTCCTACGCCCGCCGGGAAGCCACCATCGGCATGAGCCCGTACAGCTGAAACCCTGAACCATCACTTCACTTGATAACTCTGCTATCTTGCTTAATTAGTCTGTTATTACAATGCATATTCACAGAGAGAGAAATCACTGTGTAATACTGTGACAGTTTTGGTAACCATGTAATTTAAATTTATTTTGTTAGGTCTTTTGCACACAAAGTGTTGTTGTTCTGTTGGTGCAGAGGATTTTTGCCAGTTGTTCTGCTTGCCTGTGGGTTACCTGCTATCGGTGCTTCTGCTCTCGTGTCTCGTTGCTCATTTTCAGAGCTATATACTGTAGATGATTATAGCAAGTGATATGAAATCGCTTCACAAATTGATCGGTTAATATCAGAGCATCTAGCAGAACGGAATATACCCACTGGCTTGAGACTTATCAAGATATAATCCTTGACTTACATTGAACCATAACTAGTACTTTTATGTATGTAGCAGTCTTTCACCTTTGTTTGTCTGTCCGACAATTTGCATTGTCCTCCCTCCCTTTCATATTATAAGTCATTTTAGTTTTTTCTCTGGTCAAAATTATTTAAGTTTAATCAAGTTTATAAAAAAGTATAGTTATATTTTCAACGCAAAATAAACATATTATCAAAATATATTTAATATTAAATCTAATGAAACTAATTTAGTGTTTTGGATGTCATTAAATTCTTTTATCAACTTAGTTAACAAAGTTTAACCAAGTTTATAATATTTAACGGTGGGAGTAGTACTTAAAAAGGAAAAAAAAACACATAACACAATAGGTGCACGTACAAACTAGAGATGGGCAGAGTCGCACAAATACACAAATTTAACTACAGTAGGTCCCCATATACCCACTAGTTAACCTGAATCCAAACTACAGTAGTACACTAGTACAGTCCTAGGCTCTTGTTACGGTAATTTAGTACGCATACGGCATACGTATACTTTCATAGGGCACGTGTAAAGCATGTATGCAGATATAGGCTATACATGCATATACACACACACATATATACGTATACGTATTCGGTATATATATCCGTAATTCCGTATACGTATACGTATCAATACAAGCATGGGTTACTTAACATGAACCATCTAGACCGGGCATGTCATCTTGCAGCCACCCGTTCCAGTACTGCACGCCGCCGCCGCCGCAGTTCGCGTCCGGCGCCGTCGTCGTCGTCCCTCCGACCGCGCCGCCGACATCGCCGGTGGCGGCCTGAGGTGGAGCCGCGAACGCCGCCATTTGCTGCCACGCGGTCAGGTCGATGCTGTAGCCGCCTCCGCCACCGGCGGTGGCCGGCGCCATCAGCATCTGCCTCAGGAGATCGGGGAACGACGACGACGACGTCCGCGGCGCCGGCGCCGGCGCGACGACATGGGCAGAAGCCGCCGTCGAGGCTGTGGCGGCGGCCTTCGTGGCGGCGGTGCCGGCCTTGCCTCCGCCGCCGCCGGCGCGCCTGCTGTTCTTGCGGCCGCCGCCGACGGGGACGTCGCGGAGCGTGCCGCCCTCCGTCCAGTGGCGGCGGCACGCCTTGCAGAGGTATCGCGGCTGCGTGCGGCTGTAGTTGTTGTAGTAGCAGAACTTGGTGTTCGTCGAGCCGCACCGCGGGCACTGCCTCGGCGGTGGCCTCGGCAGCGGCGGGTGCCCGGCGTGCCTGCCACCCTGCCTCGACGCCGCCGCCGCCGCGTTCACCGCCTCGACGCCCGCAGGCACGCCAACGACGACGACGCCGCCGCCGCCAACTCCGCCATTGGCAGCAGCGTCGTATCCCTGCCCCTGCACGCCAATATCGTCGTCGAACACCATCAGCTCATCGTCAAGAAGTCACCCATCGAGCTAATCCGTGACGTACCATGAGGAGAGGAGGCCTAGGCGGGGTCAGGTAAGAGAGGGGCGACGAAGCGGAAGAGGAAGAAGAGCCCAGGAACGGCGACGACATGGCTCCCGCGACGCCGCGGCGAGGGCCAGGGTAGCTTCTTGCCGGCGGCGGAGACGACGACGAGGAGCTGCGCCTGCGCGCGCTTGCTCCGCGCCGGGGAGGACGACGACGACGACGAGGAGTAGTAGTAGTCGTACCACGGTGAACCCCTGCGCATGTCGGACCGGTGAGCCGCCGCCGCCGATCGAACACTCTCCTTCTTCTTCCTCCCCCCAACCAGCTGCTGCTGCTTAGCAATATCAATTACAGATTAATGAATAATCTAGCTAAATCTTACTTTTAGTAGCTGTCTGTGACTGTGACAGTGTGAGCTAGTAGCTAGAGGGCAAGGAGGAGGAAGCGAAGGTGCAAAGCCATGGAGGTGTTTCAGTGAAGGTGTCGGGGTTGATTATATAGCTAGGCGAGAGGGGAGGTATACTGAGGTTAGGTGTGGAAGAAGAGGGGGGGTTAATTTCTTTTGCTTAATGACTAAGGTGATAGTGGAGACGAGGGCGGCGATCGATGATCAGCTCGCGCGACGGAAAAGCGAACCGAAGCAAACGTGGACTGAACAATGTATGCGTGCATGCAGCCACCCGAGCCTCCTGCTGCGGTGTGTGCTGCAGCAGCGGTGCAGGAGGTGTGGAAAGTGGAGGACCACACTTTTTGGTCCATCACATTACACGTGTCTAAGTAAGGAGATATACCAAATCACTACTTAAAAAAAACCATTTTTTTGAGACGTGGGCATTATTTTCTTGTTAGGCTGGTAGGTCTCTCGAAACTAAATTGCCGCCTACAAAAATGACAACCGTGAGACGAAATAGTTGTCTGTCTACGAAAATAAGCATCTTTAAAAACCTCTCTCCCCTCTTCCCTCGCAGCCAAAATTTTCGAAGTCCCCTCCCACCTCTCCTCTCCTCTTCCCTCCCCTCCTCCTCCCCTCTCCCCTCCCACCGGTGGCGGTGGCGGCACACCCTGCAACGGTGGGCGGAGGGAGGGGGGAGGACAGTGGTGGTGGCGGCTGCTGCTCCTGGCTATGGCTCCCCTCCCTCCCTCCTAGATCTGGCCCGAGGAGGAAGGGGGAGGACGGTGGCCAGCGGCGCCCTCCTCCTCCCTTCTAGATCCAGCCGGAGGAGGGGAACCGGCCAGCGCCAGCGGTAGCAGTGGAGGCGGCATGAGGGCGAAGGTGGCGGCCACCGGAGGTGCGGCGGCGCACGGCGACTGGGAGGAGAGTCGGCGGCACCGCTCCCCTTCCTCCGTCCCTCCCTCCCAAATCCGGCTAGAGGAGGGGAGTCGGCCAGCGGCGACGGAGGCAATGCTCCCTCCTCCCTCCTCCTAGATCCGACCGGGGGAGGGGGGAGAGTCGGCGGCCGAAGGGAGGGGCCGACAGGGGAGGGCGGGGACGGTGGATGCGGCAGTGACGGAGGAGGAGCCAACGGCGGCGGCCCCTCGGGCAGCGCCGGCGGACGGAGGAGGAGCCATCGCCCGAATGGGGAGGGGCCGGAGGGGGAGGCCACCAGCGGCGTTTTTTTTTTATTTTCGCTAAAAATATTTTTACAAGCGGGTGGATCTACCGCCTGCGAAAATGATTTTTGTAGTTGCCGTTGGGCGTTCTCAAGCCTTTACGTACAGGCGGTCCTTTCCCCCGCCTGGAAAAACTACTTTTGCCCGCCTAGAAAAATGTTTTTTCTAGTAATGAATGGTTTTCCGACATATTTTCTCTGTAAAAAAACAAATCTGAACGGAGGAGGTTATATTCCATTCCCATCTAGGTCAGGCTTCTATAGAACAAAGAGAAGTAAGAGCTAACCACGATAGGTCAGTGGCAGATCCGAAAAAAAATAGCAGTGGGGTCTGAGCAAACTAGATAGAGTTACAATCCCCCTCCCATTTATATATGGTAAAAAATTTTAGTGAGGTTTTCGTGGGGGCTTTCATAGTCATCACGCTAATAGTGGGGGCTCAGAGACCCCGCCGCTCCCATGCTGGATCCGCCCCTACGATAGGTAGTATAGCGAGGATAAAGGAACATGCAAGAACTTAAACGACGGCAAAAGCCAAGTGTCTAGCAGAGATATTACCTTATGCTGCTAGTTCCTTGTACAATCTAACTAGTTTCTTAGTTTTTATCTCTTATATATATATGAATAATGCCCTTTTCCTCCTATGTTCTTTTAAATTGACACTTCGATATCGGTTCGTTCAAAAAAAAAGTGACACATGCCGGGTGATCGGCGGGTAGCTACTACTAGTACTGTATTGCATTAATCAAACAGGTGTAGAATAGCATCAAGACAAGTAAAAGCTGGTATCAGTGATGGACGGTGCAAAAACCCTGAGCTGTAGAGCGAGCACACAAGGATTGGTTCACCTTTTCGGTTGAGCAACAGATACGGACTTCTGATGGTAATATGACGGTTTTCGCCATTTTAATCAAATTTTGATAAGATTTTGGTCAAGTTTTCACAATATTTGAATTCTCAGAAACCATTCAAATTTCACTCGAAAATCTGCTCTCATCCCGTGTCAAAACACCTATACATTTCGTGGTTTCTGGTTGGTTTTCGTTCAAAACGTGAAACTTACATATAAAACCACTTTGTGTTAACGATATCATCGGACCGAACTATCGAGAATCAAAATTCAGACATATGAGGAAGAGAAGACATCTGCATGCATGACATGTGTATAATCGACATGATTTGCGCTTCGGAAAGAAGAAAAAAGTGTGATTTATTATTTGAACAATTTGCAACACGGACTGATAAGATAACTTAAAATCTGTGAGGAGCTATAGCGCAATTAAGATATATACCACTGAGTGCTGCACTCTCTTGATCGCCGTAGACGGGTCAAAAGTTGGTAGCCAGTGATATAGCAGTAGTAGTTGCATTTTCTTTAACAAAATTGCACTCTCGATTTCTTCGAAAGAAAAAAAAGCACTCTCGAGAAAATATACTACTATCTCCTTTTACAACTATAACAATATTTAGATATTTCATCCGTTTCACAACGAAAAACTTTATAGCATTACCCAAATTTATATAGATGTTAATAGATCTAGACACATATACAAAATATATATATATATATATATATATATATATATATATATATATATATATATATATATATCAATCAATGGATGAATATAGATAAATCCAAAAAGTGTTACAATGGATGTGTTCGGCTGCAAAGGGCTGCAGCACTGCTGCAGCCCATACGAACAGTGAATCAAGCAAAAATAAAATAAAATTTAAACATATTCGTTAAGATTTATAGCTAAAATTTGTTATAATTTTAGGACAAAAGAAATACTACATTAATTTTCTCTTATATAATTAAAAAGTAAAAAAAATGTTCCTGTGCTTCAGTAGTTGAGTTATCACTATTGACCACCCGCGAACTGCCAATTATCAATTCCAGCGACTCCTGAACAACGGCCGCCGCTGTCACCGTGATCAGAGCCGGAGACACAGTCGCGGAGTTATAGCTCCCGGACAGGTTGGGCAGCCTAAAACGATATCGTCTCCATTACCGTTAACCGTCGACGTATATAAAAATCAGTCGGTCATTGAAAAGCGTTACTATCAACCTCCACTTCTAATATATATATTGACGTGTAATCTTTTTACGCGTTTATGAAAAAAATTCACCTACCCTTTACGGCACTACTGCTCCACCACTAGGAGGAGAAAAAGTACAGAGTTTTCTTGCGCTGGAAGACTAGCAAAGCTAGCCCGATTGATCGGCCCCCACCACGTAGGTATATATATATATGGGCGTGGTGTACATAATATTGGTAGTTTAGTCGCGTGGTGGCCGGCGACGGCGACAGGAACCGGCGAGGAGGACATGGTCGGCGCGCAGAAAAGCTCTCTCCCGGCCCCCTTTTCCTCTCTCTCGATCTCGATCTCGATCAGTTCCGTGCTCTGCTCCACGAGTGATCGCCCGCCGAGTGAGTAGGACTGAAAACAACAAGCGTTTTTGTCGCCTCCCGCCGCCGCCGCTGCCGCCGTCGTCGTCTCAAGTCTTCCACTACACCTACAGTGACCGGCACACCACACAGGTACGGTTGCTTTGCTGGCGGCGTGTCCGCCTCGATCGATCGATCGATCGGCGCATGCAGAAACAGGAGATGCATGCCTTTGATTGATTCTGCCATGGAAAAGAGAATATAAAGAGCTTTAGTTTCGCAAATGGTTCGGAAATGGGCCAGCAGTCTCAATTCCTGAGAGACAGATCTAATTTATGGGAGTATCTTAAAAACTGTCACAACTTTTTTACTCAAAAACATCCAAATATAACTATAACATAATTAACATAATTAAAGTGTAATTATACTGTAACTGTATTGTAACTTTGATATAACTTATTAAAACTTGCATTCAATAATGATTTGGTTGGATAACACTAGGATATCTTATGCATGACTTGTGTGAAAAAATTTTCTAGCATTTTTCGCTCTTCATGCTCAAATCTCAAGGCAATCTGATGGTCATAAATATAAAAGTTTTAGAGGAAAAAAACTTATGAAAGTTTTTTTTAGCAAATCCTGCCGGTATCTTTGGTGTATAATATACTCTTTCCAATTTTTTAAATAGATTTTACATAATATTTGATCATTTATTATATTAAAAAATTATATAAGTACTGTATCATTTATTTTCTCGCGGCATGTTCCATTATTAAAGAAAATTTAAGTAGAATCGACTTGTACTTTGTCGGCACTGATACACATATTAATTTTTTTCTTACTAAATTTTACTAACAATTATCTTAACCGTTTGATTTTGGTAGATGGAAGTTTTAAAAATTTCTAAATGCACTTATAGCATGACATATCAATTTAGTAAATATTTTAATAAGAAAAAGTTAGTATGTATAGCCTTTCACTTTAAAATCCAACGATGCCATCTATTAAGAAAAACGGAGATAGTATATATGTATAGCTTTTACAAGGGTTGCAATGGCACACATAAATGGGCCTGTTTGGGAGAGCTTCTAGCAGCTGTAGCTTCTCTTAGAATCTCCAGTTGCCATAAGCTCCTCCAAACTGTCCAGCTTTTTACCCAGAGTTTAAGGATCTGTAGTTGTAGAATTTGGAAAATGAACTAGAAGCCAGAAGCTGGGTTTCCCAGCTTCTCCAGATTCTCACCAGCTAGCTGCTCAGCAGCTGCTTCTCAGAATCTTAAGCTCCCCGAAACAGGCCGATTATCTGCATTTGATACAAGTCCATAGGGTAAAATTAGTTGGAATGATATAAGTCTATAGATAAATAAATATGTATGGCTAAATTCAATTTATTTTTTTCTAGAGAAGGTATCTTTTACCCGGTCTCTACATCCAACCGAATATATGCAGCCTTTTTAAATTAGGAACTTAGCCTATCAAATAGGAACTTAGCCCTCAAATAACCCAATCTGAAATTCGCTCCTATGAAGATTTGAACTCAGGACCTTTGGTGCTACTCAGGTCATTGCAACCACTATTCGATTTATTACTAGAGAAAATCAATATGTTCCAAAGCTTCTAATATTATCATTGAAAGATTTGCTGTTAAAGTCACTTTCACTTCTATTGTTTGTACTGTGGTCTCAGTTTATGGCCACTGTGCAGGCCCAAAAAGGGATAATTTTTTAACATGGCTCCATAATTTGAGCATCCCTGATGATGATATTTGGCTTATTCTGGGTGATTTTAATTTCTATAGATCTGTTTTGAATAGAAATAGACCTGGAGCAGATATGAATGATATCTTCCTTTTCAATGCTATGATAAGTGACCTTAGCTTGGTTGAATTACCTCTTGAAGGCAGGGCTTTCACATGGAATAATATGCAGCAAAGTCCTTTGCTAGAACAGCTAGATTGGTTTTTCTCTTCCACTGCTTGGACTCAAGTTTCCTAATACTTTGGTGAGGCCCCTTGCTCGATCCACTTCAGACCATACCCCTTGTGTAGTTCAGATTGGAACTGACATCCCAAATATTTTTAGATTTGAAAATTTTTGGGTTGAGCATGAGGGTTTTTTCGAGTTTGTTCAATCTATTTGGCAAAATCATGGCCATGACAGTAATGCTGCTAAAAACATCTCAGTCAAGCTAAAGGCTTTGAGAAAGGGTTTGAGAAAATGGAGTAAATCTCTATCCAAGCTTCAGATGCTGATCCAAAATTGTAATGCTGTTATCTCTTTTTTGGACTCAATAGAAAATCTGAGACATCCCACTTTACTCGAATGGAATTTTAGAATCCTTATCAGAAATAAGCTGCTCATGTACTTGAAGTACAAACAAATTTATTGGCAAAAAAGATGTACTCGAAGTCGTCGTCGACGAAGGTCACCATCTTCGTGAGGGTGGCGCCGATGGGCATGTCGCCGGCCAGAGGACGTCATCGAGGCCGTCGGGCGCCCGCTCTCCCCCGCCGCCGCCGCCCAGCTCCTCCCCCGCTGGCTGCCGCCCGCGCCCAGCTCCGCCCCGCCAGTCGAGCCCCGCTCCGCCCCCGACGGCCGCACCCAGATCCTTCCCTGGCTCCCCCGGCGGCGTTGTGGGAGGGCGGGCGCGGGAGGCCGTGCGGCGTTGCCACCGCCTCGTCACCCATCGCCCATCGCCGGCCGCCGGTCTCCCGCGCTCCCCCACCGGCCGGCTGCCCTGCGTGGGGAGGGGAAGGAGAGAGGAAGAGAGGAAGGGGAAGAAGGGGAAGAAGGGGCTGACATGTGGGACCCACATGGGTCCCATGCTGAGTCAGCTGCCACGTTGGATAAAACCAGAGTCAAAACCGTCTAGGGATCTAATTTGCGCCGGTTTTATAAGTTGGGGGACGCGTTGTATCCGATTTTACGGTTGGAGGACGATTTTGCAATTCGATGACAAGTTGAGGGACCTTGGGTATACTTTTTCCAATCAGATTCGCTCACTAGTTAAGGGAGTCGAAGGGGATTTATTCCAAATCAAAATCTCTTCTAGCCCAAATAACATGGGCGCATCTAAGTCAGAGTCCCATTCCGGCCCGACAGATATGGGCCCCTTGAATCACGTCCGTACAGACCAACGGACTGGATCCTTCCGACGCCGGTGGGCGGGGAGGCGGAGACGGCAGCCTCGTAGATATTACTTCCTCCGTTTCACAATGTAAGTCATTCTAGCATTTCCCACATTCATATTGATGTTAATGAATCTAGATATATATAGTCATTCTAGCATTTCCCACATTCATATTGATGTTAATGAATCTAGATATATATATATATATCTAGATTCATTAACATCAATATGAATGTGGGAAATGCTAGAATGACTTACATTGTGAAACGGAGGGAGTAATTGTTTTGTTTAAGCAACAGATGCAGGTGATTTGGCTGGTGCAAACCCAATCCGAAGTTGATAGTGTTTTGATCCACAATTTGTTTTGCATTCTGTCTAGTTGTGATGTCTTGCAATGTCTCAACTCTCTACTATGAAGGCTTTTGCCACAGATTTGTCTTCAGGCGAGTATATTTCTTTATAAGATAGTGGCAGGAATGCCGCTTTGTTGCTGCAACTTGCGCAACAAACTTCAGCAATACACCGCATTTGACGGCACCTTAAATGCACAGGCTTACAGCTTATTTCTGCATATATATATATATATATATATATATATATATATATATATATATATATATATATATATATATATATATATATATATATATATATATATATATATATATAACCAAATGGCATCCATTTCCATCTCTACCAATCCTTGCAAATCGCAAGAGAGAAATGCTATGAACTCTGAATTCTGAAGAGTGATGCTGTACTTTGAGCTCTGAAGAAAGCAAGTTTACCGCCCATAGATCACGAGCAGTGACAGCCACTGACCCAGTGAGTCCAATGCTCGACCAATGCGCAGTGATGGTTGCCTGGTATGACTGCCTGTTCCAGAGTACCACAGCCTTCCTGTTATTGCTGAGTGACCTGGCCCAAACCTATCGACAAATTAACACAGTATTGCCAGCTTCTGAGCATGGAACAAAGACAAGGTTGATACTTGAAAACCACTGATGCAGATGAACAGGGATTACCTCCAATCCATTGTCAGCTTGTACTTTCTTTCCTTGGACACCTAGTCTGTCTGCACAAAGTTGTTATATGAGTATGGTGAAATATCAAAGAATATGGCTAGATCTAAGCATGTGAAAGAGAAGGCTTGCCTTGGTTCACAGCGATGACCTCCCAGTTGCTGAGTATGTCTTTCATCTGCTGGCTCGGCCCTGTTTAGTTTCCCAAAATTTTTTCCAAAAAACATCACATCGAATCTTTGGACATATGCATGAAGCATTAAATATAGATAAATGAAAAAACTAATTGCACAGTTAGGGAAGAAATCGCGAGACGAATCTTTTCAGCCTAATTAGTCCATGATTAGCCATAAATGCTACAGTAATCCACATGTGCTAATGACGGATTAATTAGGCTCAAAAGATTCGTCTCACGGTTTTCAGGCAAGTTATGAAATTATTTTTTTCATTCGTGTCCGAAAAGCCCTTCCGACATCCGGTCAAACATCCGATGTGACACCCAAAAATTTTCTTTTCGCTAACTAAACAGGCCCAATGGGAGCCTGAACAGTTGAAGCAAAGCTTGCTGTGAGGAAATGCAACAAAAGAAAATATTCAACATTGCAGCAAAACTGTTAGTACACATAACATGCTATGGTACCTATGATAGTGCCCACAGATACTGAACTGTGAGCGGTACTCCGATTCAGACATCTCCCCATCGCCCACTTCAAGCATGCCAGGATCTGCAATTGATGTTCAACAGCATCTGTTGATCGGTTTGAAGCTCTCAAATGGTTGAGCAGAACACATTCATCTCAAATTCTTACCGTTCCATCCACCAGGTCCAGCATAGGCAGCCCATTCGTCATTTTCGTCTGCACGAGATGTCATACTGAAATAACAGCGCAATCATGATCAGTACTGAAAAACTCAAGTACTATTATGTACTAACTAAAGGATACTACTACAGAGAAGATGAGCAGAACCTGCCCCAGTTGTCAGTGATGTCATCAGTTGTTCTCCGGCTTGTTAACCATGTAGCAAGATTTTCTTATCCCCTGTACAGAAAAGGCATGGGGCCCTAGGGAATCAACAATGCTTCGTTGTTCCTTCGACCCAGCCAATGATTTTACAGCAAGCCAAACATTTACAGAGTGACAACATAATATTTCTGTAGGTCTTCATGGCATTTCTCATTCTAGTGTACTATTCATTAGACATGAAAACATTTAGTCAGCAGTACGATGCATAAGGGTCACAAAGTTTTGCAGCACACGTATTGCTTCTATGAACAAATGTACAAAAGAATGGAATCTTTACTCTTTCCTCCACTAAAAAGTCCTTGATTGTATAACCAAGGGAGAGTGATATATACTACAATATGAAAAAAAGCACCAAACCACACTGCGTTGGCACATGAACAAAAGAACAATACCGCAGAAGATTCACACTTCTGAGGTATTTGAAGATTAAAAATGAATAGATGAATGGCAAAAGCGCAGAGAAAAACAGCATTATAGAAGAAGCTGCTCTGAATGAGATACGGCCACATGAGGCGATATAATTGAAATGTTTTTCAAACATAATTCGAATAGGATCACACAAAAAGAGAATTAACTAGATCAGGAAGGTAACAAGTCATAAATAGTAGAAATCCGAATCGCTTTTAGCACAAACAGAGAGTAACATGAAGCATTCGGGTTAGCTAGCCAAGATCATTCACACTTAGGATCAGAACTACTATGACAAGTACTATGCCAATCAGAATCAAATCACAGTTGCAATCCCACTCATTCCAATACGTTAGCAATTCACTCGGTTTAACAACGCAAGCAGTTACTTGTGATTCCCACACGTTTAGTTACAAGTAGCAAAGATACGGGCAATAATAATAACACCATTATACATAGTTATATATATCCTAATAATGAACAGAAGCACTCTAGTATATATATTTAGCTGGATCACAGATCATTGCTCCTTACCACCAACCAACCATTATTGATTCCCTGCAAGATTCGAGCTACACCTCGTCGTCGTCTTCATCGGTGACCTCCTGCTGGATCTCGGCGTAGCCCTTGGTGCGGTACTGGTAGAGGACGAAGGCGTCGAATTCGCTGTTCTCGTGAACTTGGGCGGCGATTTCCTGCCTGAGTTCTTGGCCGAACATGTGCTGCGCGATGCTGGGATCGATCGGGAGCGGGCGAGGCGTCTCGCGCGCGAGGTAGGCCATCACCTCCTTGGTCCGCAGGTATCCCATCAGCTCGTCGCTCAGCTTCACCGTCACCAGCTTCTTCTTCCTCCTCTTCCTCTTCTTCTCGCCCTCCGCCGGGGCCTTGGACTTGCTGTTGCTCTCCTCCTCCTCCTTGAGTACGGCTTGTGCCCCGTCGGGCTTGGGCTTGTGCTTGTGCTTGTGCTTGTGCCTCTTCTTCTCCTTCTTCTTCGGTGATCCCTTTTCGGGGGACTTGAGATTCTCCTCCTCCTTGGGTATGGCGTCCACCACCATCTCCTCCTTCACCTCGTCGGGCTTGTGCTTGCGCCTCCTCTTCTCCTTCTCCTTCTCCTTCTTCTCAGGGGAGTTGAGCTTGCCGATTCCCTCGATCTCATCCCTCTCCATCGCGCCCCGCCCGCCGTCGCCCTAATCTCTCCCTATCGAAACCCTTCACTCAAGTACTCCCTCCGTAAAAAAAAAAAAGAGACAAACCTGTTTCCGTGTCCAACGTTTGACCGTCCGTCTTATTTAAAAAAAAATAAAAGACAAGTCATGCACAAAGTATTAATCATGTTTTATCATCTAACAACAATAAAAATACTAATTATAAAATAAATCATATAAGACGGACAGTCAAACGTTTGACACGGAAATCCAGTGTTTGTCTTTTTTTTGGGACAGAGGGAGTATGCGTTGCGGCAGCGGCCACTGCGAGGTAGAGAGGAGAGGGTAACCCTAGGCGCTAAATGGGCTGGACCTTTACCACACAGGTCCAACTAATTACATATAGGAATAAGTTCACTTTAGATCTCTCGTCTTGTCGTTGAAATACTCCCTGTCTCATAATATAAGCAATTTTAACTTTTTACTTATATTGTTTCACCATTTGTCTTATTAAAAAAATTGGAATTATTATTTATTTTATTTGTGACTCACTTTATTATCTAAAGTACTTTAAGCACAATATTTCGTTTTTTATATTTGTACAAATTTTTTGAATAAGACGAGTGGTCAAACAGTGCAAGTAAAAAGTCAAAATCCTTTATATTATGCGACGGAGGGAGTAACTAATTTCGTCCTCAAACCGTAATAATTGTACATATAACGAGGCCCTCCACTTGCAAAACCGGTATACCCGATATTCCAAGCAGTATAGAGCTTGATTTAGCCGATGTGGTGAGTGGGCCCCACGTGTCAGGTCTATTTCTTATTCCTCTAGCCTCCCCTCTTTCCATCTCCTATTCCCCTCCCATCTTCCCTCTCTCTCATCCGTTCCCGATCGCTGGTGAGGGAGGGGCAAAGGCGGCTGGTGGCGGGCCGCCGTCGTTTCGGACAACACCATCTATGTCGCATTGGCCCCATCAGGGTTCTCCGCGTGAGGTGTCCTCTTTGCCATCGAACTCACAGAGCTTGAGCACGTGCTTCGCGCTGGACCTGTTCGCCGATGTGTATGTTTGAGCCGTGCTCTACCACCGGGAAGAAGTTCGGGCACTCCAGGATGCGAGCGATCATCGATGAGTGCATCGGTGCGCTTTCCGCTTCAAGCGCAGGAAGTTAGCTAGAGCAAAGCTAGTGACAATGTCTCATTGGTGCGCTTTCCGCTTCAAGCGAAGGAAGTTAGCTAGAGCAGAGCTAGTGACAATGTCTCATTGGTGCGCTTTCCGCTTCAAGCGAAGGAAGTCAGCTAGAGCAGAGCTAGCGACAATGTGACATAGGGTGTGTTTAGTTCCACGCCAAAATTGGAAGTTTAAAGAAATTGGAACGATGTGATAGAAAAATTGAAAGTTTGCGTATGTAGAAAAGTTCGATGTGACGGAAAAGTTAAAAGTTTGAAAAAAAAAAGTTAGAATCTAAACAAAGCCATACTCCCTCCGCCCCTTCCTTTGCGTCCGCCCGCGCCAGGAGCTCAGGAGATGGCCGCCGCGAGCCCCGCCGCCGCCGCCCTAGCGAGCCGCCGGCGAGCCGCCGGCTTTGCCGGCCGCTCACTCAGGCGGCGGCGAGGCAAAGGATGGGGCGAAAGGGCGGCGGCGGCGGCTAGGGTTCCGCCGCCCGAGTCGCCCGACACGGGGGGCGACACGGGGGCTGCTTCATCCACAATGTAGTTTGCCTTCTGTCTAATTGTGATGTCTTGCAGTGTCTTCAGGCGATGCAAATCTCATGAATTTCTGTATGTATAAGATAGTGGCAGGAATGCCGTTTTATTGCTGCAACTTTTGTTACAAACTTCAGATATACACCGCATTTGATGGCACCTTACATATACGCTTACAGGCTTACAGCTTATTTCTGCATATAACCAAATGGCATCCCATTTCCAGCTCTACAAATCCTTTGCAAATTCCAAACCTTTTCTTCCTGAATCCTGATAAATTTAGGCTGTATTCGCAGACACGTACTAATCTGTACTGCTCTCTATGATTAGTTTGGTGTCAAGACGCTTGCAGTCATGAGGCACCACCAATGCTGACCCTGAGCTGCGAACGACGAGTGCTGCACAATTGACAGAAATTGTGTGAGCTCTGAAGAAAGCAATTGATGTTCAACAGCATCTGTTGATCAGTTTGAAACTCTCAGATGGTTGAGCAGAACACATTCATATCAAATTCTTACCATTCCATCCACCAGGTCCACCATAGGCAGCACATTCGTTGGACGTTCTGGTCTGCACGGGATGTCATACTGAAATAACAGCGCAATCATCTCGTGCATTCGCTCTCAATGCCCCCAATCACACAACTTGGTCCTGTTCTTTCCTCCAATAAAGTTGAATAAAGATTAAAATTTTTGTGGCATGTTTTTCAAACTGCTAAACAGTGCGTTTCATGCGAAAACTTTCTATAAGAAAGTTGCTCTAAAATATCATATCAATCTATTTTTCAAGTTTGTAATAATTAAAACTCAATCAATCATACGTTAATACTACCTCATTTTGCGTAAAAAACCTAATCATCATCTTCATCTTCATTTTTAGGAGAAAAGAACACCACCAACATGTTCTTCTGCCCCCCAATGGCATTCGCTCTCATTAAGGTTGTTCTGCATCGAGTACAATGCTCCATGTAACCAACGACTATTTTTTTCTATAGTTCATTCTAATTTGTCAACAAGTGAAAATATAAATCCTTTTGTCTGCTACAACAGGCTTATTGTTACCTGATAGGGCACGTGCCATTGCGAGGCGTAGAAACATCTAAATGCTCAACGACTAATTTTGCAGCCCACAGTTCTATATTAACTCTCAAATCTGATTATTCTCACGTGTCATACCACTAAACACTATCAGTATGATGCTTTTAAATAGAAGAATTATACATAGCAGAGCAGAAACCAGTTATATGAAACCGTGTAGATAAGATAAACCACATGACGGTAGACTACCACAGATCCATAAAAGAAAACATTTTGGTTTTTTCAGCTTCACCTAGCAATTATGACAATATATCTGGACAACAAGCAGTGGCGGATCCAAGATCCGGCAACTCCGGGCAACTGCTCGGGCTCACCGGCGGATCACACCATTACAATACCTTAAATTTTCAGTGATTAATAGTGTATATAATTCTTCACATATGTATTTGCCCGGGTTTTAAAAAGTATCAAGATCCGCCACTGACACCAAGGATATGCACCAATCTTAGAACCTCACTACTTTCTTCCCATGACAATGCAAAACAGATCCCACTTTCATTTACCAGATATAGCCTGACATCAGTTGGTACCGGGTACCCTAAATAGAAAGATATAGAGGCAAAAAGACCATACTGACCTCATAGATCCTGACATTTCTTTACCGGTTGCCATCTTTGGTTCCTCAGCATGTGCCACCCTGTACTTATAACACCATGTCAGCTAATAAGAGTAAAAGTTAATTTAATTAAGGGGTACCTAAAAGAAAACATCAATAAACCCCTTTACATTTCAACAAAAACCTCAAGTTTCTCTTCCTGACACTGACCAACCAACTTCAATTCATAACATGAAAATCCAAGACAGAAGGAAACATAATACTCCATCTGTTTCATACTATTTTTTTATAAGTTTGACCGAGTTTATAGAAAAACATAGTAGCATTTTCAATACAAAACAAACATATTATCAAAATATATTCAATGTTAAGTTTAATAAAACTAATTTTGTGTTTTAGATGTTGCTAAATTTTTCTATAAACTTGATCAAACTTAAAAAAGTTTGACTATAGAAAAAAAAATCAAAACGCCTTACAATACAACGAAACGGAGGAAGTAAAAATGAAGCACAGAATGAGAAACTTCTTTCTTTCTGTTTCCGATGTGTGCGATGTGGTAGAATCGGAATATTAATCGGGCACTTTGATTTGCTAAAATATCATCATGCAAAAACAAAGGGAAAAAGGCTAGCCAACCTGAAATCTGCTGCCTGTGACATGAATAGGTGGTGCGGGGTGTGATCAAGCTCTCCTTGCCTTCGGTGTTGCCCTTCCTTGTGCTTCTGAAGCCTTGTGCTCTTAAAGGACCATGCCAAAACAAAAAGATGAAATATGTTATGGCATGAACCATGTACATAATGTTGAGTATGACACACGAGGGAAATTAAAAGCGTGGCAATAAGACAGTAAAGATTATACGAGTCCTTAAATGACTTGGCGTCACTTTAAGACCACTGACTGAACCTCAATATAAATCTGCAAGCAGCACAAGGTACAGTATGGAAGAAGAGTAAATTAATCAAATACAAGTCTTGAGTAATGAGCTATACCGATTCCAGTTGGCCATAGCAGCATGCTGGGTTAAATATATATACATATATATAAACACCAGTCATTCTCAAGTCCCCAGCAAGCACTCAATTTGCACCCAAAAAAATTGTTAATGCAAGACGATAAATTAATAGATACTTCCATTGTTTCATAATGTAAGACTTTCTAACATTTCTCGCATTCATTAGCATCTATATAAATGTGAAAAATACTAGAAAGTCTTACATTATAAAACGTTAATGTAAACGGAGGTAGTAGCAACAAGACAACAAATTTAAGTAGCAGAGAGTGGCTACATCCAGTTTTAACTTGATATATCTGAATCACCGGTAGCAAGATATAAGGTGCAAGATTACATCATAATGATGAGCAGGACTAGTATAATATATAACTAGTATAATGATGAGCAGAAACTTGCAAATTACAAAGCCACAGCAAGCAGATTGTAAATAAATTAAGCTTCCTCCTTAAGCTTGGTCCTCCAGTTCCTCCTCGACCATCCTCTTCCTCATCTCCTCTGGTGTCCTCCAGTTTATCCAGCCCCTCTTATCGATGAGCTCGTCGTCGTGGTGGTGGTCATGGTCATCGGAGGTGGTGATGGGGTCCATCTGGAGCTCGACGGGGCCGTTGGTGAGGCGGTGTTGCTTGAGGATGTTGGCGGAGAATTCTACATCCTTCTCGACAGGAGCGAGGTGTCTGGGGTCGACGAAGGGGCAGTTCATGGACTTGAGGTGAAGGATCGGGCATAGCAACGCGCCCGTCATGTAGGCGACGAGCTCGCCCACCAGATAGTGGTCGATGAGATCCAGCTCCATCGTCACCGTCGTCTCCGTCCCAGGCGGATGGGCGGCCTCCTCGTCCTTGGATCCGGCGGCGTCCGCCGCCACCATGACCTCGTCGTCGACGTCGTGCAGTTTCGCCTTCTTCTTCTTCTTCTTCTTCTTCGATCCCTTCCCCCTTCCTCTTCCAACCCTTGTCAGGCATCGGCTTGGCGCGCTTCTTCTTCCAGACGGAAGACCTCGCCATCGCCTGCCCCTCTATCTCTAACGGCATCGCGCCCGCGCCGTCGCCCTGAACCCTCCCTCTCAAAAATGTCGAAACCCTAACTGATGTGTTGCGCCAGCGGCCGCTGCGAGTATGAGGAGAAGGGTGTGTTCGCTGTACCTAGTTCCCAACCGAACCCTCCGCACGGAAAAAAGAGCGGTCCATTAGTACGTGATTAATTAAGTATTTACTTATTTTTTTAAAAAAAATAGATTAATTTGATTTTTTAAGCAACTTTCATATAGAATTTTTTTTTAAAAAACGAACCGTTTAGCAGTTTAAAAAACATACACGCGGAAAACGAAAAGAGGGGTTATGAAAAGGAGCATCCGAACACACCCTGTTGAACAGGCCCTAAACCCTAGGCGCTAAATGGGCTAGACCTAACAACAGGCCCAACTAATTACTCAGGCCCAATATCTTATACCTTGCGCACAGAAGTTGAACGTTACTCCTAGTCGAGGTTCAACTTTGATGGATTTTTTTTTCATTTTTAAATTTATTTTTTAAAATATTTACATAAATATTATATCAGCGAAAAGATTTACAAAAATAGACCCTGCCGCCCTCCATTTGGGCGGCAAGCTGACGTGGCACATAGGTGCAGGACGGTCGTTTTGGTGACCCATTAGTCATTCACGCAAAAAGAAATATGGGTCCACTGACCATGTGGGGCCCACATGTCAGTCCTCCCTCTCTCCCTTCTCTCTCTTTCTCTCCCCTTTCTTCTTACCCTTTCTATTCTCCTTCCCGGCACCGACGGTTGCCATGGACGGCGGTGGCAGAGGAAGCGGCAAAGGACGGCCGCGGGCAGGAGCAAGCCGGAGCCGCCGCCATGGAATCCATTTCTATTCTCCCCTTTCTTGCTTCTTCTCCTTCCCGGCACCAGCGGTCCGGGCGATGAGGACAAGGGTGGTCGGCGATTGGGGTCATGGAGGGAGGAGGTGGACGACGTCGCGCGCAGTGTTGGGGGAGAACCGCGCCGAGCCGCAGAGCTGTGGGGCGCCGGCGCAGCGAAGTTCGACCCCGGCACGGTTCGCCGACGCCCGGCTGCCGCTTCACGCGTACCTGCCATTCAGCGCCGGCGCGCGCACATGCCTCGGCCAAACCTTCACCATGGCCAAGCTCAAGGTGCTCCTCTCGCTCGTGCTCTGTAGGTTCGAGGTGGCGCCAGCGACGCGGAGTTCGACCTCACTTTTGCCTACTCCTGCCCGCCGTCGTACTTCGCCGATTCCTCTGCCACCGCCGCTGCGGGCTCGCCTTCGCCGCCGGTCAAAGGGGAAGACGGGAGGACCATGTTCTCTGGCTACCATGTTCTTTCCGATCTCACTGTATCCGCTGCATTTACTCTGCCGCATTGCTGCCCATGTGTTAGGACGCAGAGATTTCAGAAGCGCAATGGCCCGGGACTTTTTAGAATTTAGCCTATGTGACTTCAATGAAGCCTCGTCCTCTCTTTTACTCTGCTACTGCTTGTCCTGCTACTTTCTTTGCTTGATTGCAGCAATGTGCAGACGGGAGGAAGACGAGGTCGTCGCGGCACACCGGGCAGAGCTTCACGTGCGAGACGAGCTGCTTGGACGTGACTGTCAAGGTTATGGATACCACATACCTAATAGTAGTTGACTAAATCTCGGTAGGGGCCACTACATACCATGTCCTATACGGAATCAACCTTCGGATATAGGAGGAGTTCCGGATAAGGAAAGTCAACCAGAGTTCTACATGGAAATGACAAGGACTACTCGAATTGTATCCATATTGGTTTCCCTAGTTCTACTTGGACAACGGGACACCTTATGGGTATAAATACAAGCCCTCCTATGAGGACAGGGAGAGAATCAATATACACGGACCATGAGACGATCAACACGATCAACATGATCACACAGTCACCACGATCGAGATCTACCTCAATCAGCAGCCACCACAATATACGGAACAACAGAAGCCAATACAAGCCAACATACGCCAAGACACACTGCCGGATATCGACTTCAGGGATAGGCATGGCTATTCCCCTACGGTGTATCCGGATACCGTCAGGAGAGACGAAAGCGCTATCTCTGATCTCGCCGGACACGGATTTGAGGAGCAAGGCTACCCTGTTGTCGACTACGAGTCAGACCTTCAGACCGCCATGTCGACAACAGTTAGATAGGCTATCCCACATATTGTACTGGTGTGATTATGGTGAATAAAAGCAACTCCGGCTCCGGCCAACAGGATGTAGGGTTATTACCTGACAACTCAGGGGCCCGAACCTGTATAAAAATCCCCGTCTCCGTCTCTTTTACCTCAGTCTCGCGTATATCCTAGCATCGACAATCCCCATACTGTCCAAATACCGTAGTCAAGACATCAAACGTCGACAGTGGTGCGCCAGGTAGGGGGATTTTGGTGCTTCAGGATTTCGACGAGATGGGTTTAAGAGATGGATTCTCCGACAACAAGCTACTCGACGACTTCGGCTGTGAGGAGATCTAATCCGACTGGAGTACGTCTCCCGACGAGATCGGAATCATCGTCATCAACTATTTGATTTCCCGAGATCATCCAAGCTTCAAGACGTCAACGCCGTGGAGAATCAACTGCCCAGACCTCTGCCTACGACATCGGCTGGTATGGCTGCTACACAAGCATCGGCTGACCGAGTCTAGATCCAACACGCCACCATGTCCAAGCCGAGCACAACGCAACGCCGCACCGCCAGGATTCATCCAAGTACCTGTGCACCTGAGCTATCGCGTGTTTTGCCTGGAGATGGTCAACAAAGCATATTGGTTTAGACATGTCACGTGCACAAACACACACGTGTAAGCATATGTGTCACGCCCGGAATTTCTATCCAAAATTCCAAACGCTTACATGTGCGTAAACCCTCGTTCAGGAATCAGCCGAGACACATAATAACAAATTGATAATAGAGTACAATTATTACTCTAATTAATAAGCGATTAAAATGTCATTACAGAGGTGGATAGTTCCTCTCAATCAATAAAGATCTAAGCAGCGGAAAATAAAGATAAGCAGCGCAGACGATTCCACTCCACAGGCAGCTTGACAAGGACTACGCCAAATCCTCAACACCATCAGCATCACTGTAGAACTCCTCCTCTGATGAATGATTGCAAGGTGAGTATATGACATACTCAGCAAGCCACGCAGCAAATATGCAAATGCGCAGGATAACCAAGGATGGCATAATATAGGCTTCTTTGCATAAATAGCATTTAAAGAATATTTCAGAATTTAATAAAACAGTGGAGTATTAATTAAACAGTATTAATCCAACACTATACAACATACCCTGTTGTATAGGCCCAACCATTCTGTACAACCAATCTCGGCTGCACAGTTCTATCTCCAAACCAGGAATATACCATTCCAAACCAGGAGTTAATCAATTATTACCAGTTATAGCATCTTTCATTATGGTGTGAAGGGTGAGACTAATCACGAAAGACATTGTTAGACCCGCCCATAACCGCGGGCACGGCTATTCGAATAGTTTTACTCTGATCAGAGGTGTACCACTGTACCCACAAGACACAGCCCCACAACATGTCACCATGTGCCTTGGTACCACCACGGTACCTCGGAAACGAGCTGTGACATTACCCCTCGCACAACACAATCCACCACAGTGCACCATTCCTGGATCATAATCACCCCCTTATAAACAAGGCATGGACTCCCCAGCGACCCCCGTGGGCTTATCTCCGCCACTTCTCAGTCTGGTGCTCCGCAATGAACCATGCTATACAAAAGATAAAGCTGTTGCCCACGCTGGCTTGTGGTTGGCACGGTTAATGTTTCACAACCGAAACTCGTGAACCGGTCCTTAATTGTCATGAGCACGACCATCAAAACCATGTACTCACAACCCACCATTATCAGGTTTTAGTTGGCAAATTAATTAATTAACCAATCACGATTGATCATCGTGAACTATCATTAAGCCATCATTAAATAATAGTGAATCATAAGTTATCCCATTAGTGTGCTAAGGTTTCTAAGCATGACTAAGCAATTACATCTAATATCTAGTTGAACCAATATAAAGCTCAACTAGTCAAGTTACAATAACCCCAAGGTATCAAGGAATAAGATAATCAAGAACAAAAGGGCCATAACAAACAGTAGGTTAATTCCACCCAATGACATTCGAAAATAAATGCAATAGTTGAATAGAAACAATAGCTTTAAACGGGATCAACATGCTCAAAGGGTTGATTAGGATCTGTGTGACTTGCCTTGCTGGCCTTGGAATTCTTCTAAATCTTCTCCTGCGAAAACGGGCTCTCCGGAAACGTCGGATTCTAAACAGAAAAGAGCAAAAACACCAAAACAGCACATAAGCAAGCATGAACAGTACATGTGGATATTTTTAACATGTAGATCTCAATTTTAGAAAAATTTAGAGACTTGAACCACCTAAATCCGAGCTAAGATGAATTAGTTATGAATTTTTAAAGATTAAATCGGATTAAATCGTTTATATAAATTTTAATTGAATTATGACGCAATAATGAATTATTTTTGAAAAGGAAAAAGGGGTTTATTGCGTCAGCGGCTAGGGTTTGCGGTGGACCGGGTCCACGGCGGCGGTCTACGGGAACGAACGGCCGAGATCGATCCAACCAAAACGAACGGCCGAGATCGATCGGCCCACGGCCGGCTCACGAGAGACGACGACGATGACGTCGGCGGTGACGTCACCACCGGCGGCGGCTCGGGCGCGCATGCTCGCCGGCGAACGACGGCACGACAGCGCAAACGGAGGGCACCAACGGGTAGCGGACGGCACGGCGAACTCACCGGTGACCAAAACGACGGCGGAAGATGACCGGACGGCGATGGCGTCGAGGAAAAGGCGGCGGCGACCTTCGGCTTGACGACGACGACGGTGCTCCGGCGGTCTACAGCGACGGCGAAGGGTCGGACGAGGACGGCGACGAGACGGCGACCACGATGACGGCCTTCCCGAGCGACGGCGACGGCTGGAGCGACGGCGGCGCACGGCTGGAGCGGCGGCGACGACGGCGGCGCACGGCTGGAGCGGCGGCGACGACGGCGGCGCACGGCTACACGGGGCTAGGGCGCTACGGGCGACGAGGGACGAAGGCGAGGGCGGCGACGGGTAGAGGGGAGTTCGAGGATCCTTTTATAGGGGTTGGAAGGCGGCGGCGAAGCCCACGGCGGCCCGGCGACGGCGAAGGAAAGGTTAGGGTTTGGAGAGAGAAAACCGATTCCGATCCGAGCTCGAATCCGCGATTTCCAAACCGATTTAGCGATTGCTTCCATAAGAGAAAAGGTAGAGGAGATCACGGGGTTCCTTTCCCCTCAACCAATTCCACCGGAAACGGAAAGGCGCGGCCGAATTTGGAAGGGCGGCGGCGGCGGCGCTCGGCTAGGGTTTCGGCGAGAGGAAGACGACGACTGACGGGTGGGACCTACCTGTCAGCGAGCGGGAGAGAGAGGAGAGCGGCGGCTGCGCGCGCGCGGCTCGGCTTGGGCCGACTTGGGCCGGGGAGGAGAGAGAAAGGGTTTTGGGCCGACTTTCGGCCCAAAGCCAAAAGAGAGAATTTTAAAACCTTTTTCAATTTAAATAATTCATTAAATGCAATTCCATTTATTAAAAATACTTCCTTAGCTCAAATAAATCCCAGAAAAATCTAGGAATTATAAAACCAAGCAAAGTATTTAATAAAATTTTATCTGGCCCAATTTTATATTAGAATTTATTATTTAAAATTAGATCATTTCTTCTAGGCTTTTAAAAATCATTTCTGATAATTCCATTTAAACAATAATTTATAACTTTAAGATTTTTAGGGTGTGACAATATGACAGGTCGGCACGCTTTACAGGATCGACAAAGTAATCACGTCCAACTCTACTACATGCTTGTCAACTGCAGCAGGCATAAACCAAGGTAATTAGGAGATTGATTTTTCAAATTGATCTACTAATTTCGTAGATACATCCGGCATGTATCTAGAAAGGTACGCAATATTTTATATGCAATTTATCGTACCTATTCAGATCATACAGCATTGTCAGATCTACAATTTATTATGTTTACCTAGAGCATGTTTCTTATACAATATCCGTTGTGCGAGTACTTCCGACGATAGGCCAACTACGGTCTAACGCTAGGGGCTCGCTCTGTTTTCTTTCGTATAAATCATGCTTGTTTACGGTTTACATAATGCCTGATATCTATATCTGCTCGTTATATCCTGATAATGCTAGAAGATCCATGCAGTTCTTTGAGTACATACTCGATATTATCTGCTATATATCTTGCCTTTTAGAAAATATCTTTCAGGAACAATTGAGCACTCGAGTAGGCTATGGTCGAGTACACTCTATTATCGAGAACATTCTCGACAAATGCGGAGTTATCGCACCCAACCTACCAACGAAGACCGACGACCTATCTCATAGCACCGGCCATCGCTGGGCTACTCGAGAAAAGGTTGTTAACGGATAATTCCTTGCGAACGCCGTCGGCTTGATCACCCGACATGATTGCGAACGGACATCCGGATATGCTATAAGTTGGGTACGCGAGTCATGCTGGCCACATGAGATACACTTGCAATAAACCAACTCTAGCGCTTCCATTGGTGTTCGAGAGATAATCCTACACGCTTACTGGTTCTCGCACCAGTACGTAGCAATCTCTCACACCGCAGCTTCCATCGGTGTTCGAGAGATAATTCTGCTCGCTCACTGGTTCTCGCACCAGTACGCAGCAATCTCTCGCACCTTAACTTCAAGTGGTTGAGTTACGACTACTGCCTGGTCCTCGACCAGCGACGTAGTGTTTCTCCCACCACTTTCACTTTAAGTGGTCGAGTTACGACTACTGCCTGGTCCTCGACCAGCGACGTAGCGTCTCTCCCACTACTTCCACTCTAAGTGGTCGAGTTACGACTACTGCCTGGTCCTCGACCAGCGACGTAGCGTCTCTCCCACTACTTCCACTCTAAGTGGTCGAGTTACGACTACTGCCTGGTCCTCGACCAGCGATGTAGCGTTTCTCCCACTATTTCCACTTCTAGTGGTCGAGTTACGACTACTACCTGGTCCTCCACCAGCGGTGTAGCGACTCTCCTACTACCTCTACTCCAACAAAGTTGGTATCAGGTACATAATATCGCCAAGTGTTTTACCCAGAGATCCCTTACCACGACGACACCTAGCGTTGAAACCTATCCTACTGTTCCTTTACGCCGTGCTGACAAGGCCTCCGAGGAATCTAAGGGATCTTCGGCTGGGGACGCCCAGAGCTGATAAGGCCTTGTCGGATTCTGTAGAGACGAAAGACCATGTAAGACCTGGTCGTGTAAGAGTTCTCCCCGTGCGTATTAACCAAGCCGCGAAATCGAAAATTAACTTTCCAACTTCGCGGCTGGGGGCTAGGATTAGTGCTTGTTCAACTGAGGCAGGTCAAGGGTCCAAGAGCCTTCTCCTCCGAGAACGATTCCCCGACGACAAGGCTGGGGGCTAGGGAGAGTGTATCACTCTACAAACTGACTGATCGAAGTCGGTAAGAGAGAAGACGCTCATACACAAAACATTGGTCGGTGAATTTAATTCATTTTTAATTTACCATACATATTATAACATGTCACCCTTTGAGCGTTCGCTCGGGGGCTATTTCTATTTGATATTCTTTTCTGAGTATTTATTTCAGGAAAATGCTACTCGACATTATTGAAGACTCCATTTCTCTATGGTTCTATACCAAGATCGACTAAGGCGAGTACGACCAATATTGACAAGGCTCCGTCGCAGACTCTACGCCTTCTCGATCGCTCGAAAACGGTTGCTGGATCTCGACAAGGAATACGGAATGGAGAAATGGTGTACCCGCCGAGATAAAATTTCTTGACTTCAATCCAAATTCTCGATTACGGCAAGACGGGAGACTTAGTCGTACGCTCTGTACTTTCTCGGTCAACATCAGAGATTGACTTAGACAAACCCTTTCGGTGCCCGCACGAGGCTGATAAAGGAAGTCTGACGTTATCTCTAAACTCACCGAGAACGGTCACGTGAGCTCGATAACAGTTACTCCATGGTCAGCGGTCGAGAATATGAATTCGTTCATTTGCATTGAAGTCGGGGGCTACTGTCAGGGTTATGGATACCACATACCTAATAGTAGTTGACTAAATCTCGGCAGGGCCCACTACATACCATGTCCTATACGGAAGAAACCTTCGGATATAGGAGGAGTTCCGGATAAGGAAAGACAACCAGAGTTCTACATGGAAATGACAAGGACTACTCGAATTGTATCCATATTGGTTTCCCTAGTTCTACTTGGACAACGGGACACCTATGGGTATAAATACAAGCCCCCCTAGGAGGACAGGGAGAGAATCAATATACACGGACCATGAGACGATCAACATGATCACACAGTCACCACGATCGAGATCTACCTCAATCAGCAACCACCACAATATACGGAACAACAGAAGCCAATACAAGCCAACATACGCCAAGACACGCTGCCGGATATCGACTTCAGGGATAGGCATGGCTATTCCCCTACGGTGTCTCCGGATAACGTCAGGAGAGACGAAAGCGCTATCTCTGATCTCGCCGGACACGGGTTCGAGGAGTAAGGCTACCCTGTTGTCGACTACGAGTCAGACCTTCAGACCGCCATGTCGACAACAGTTAGATAGGCTATCCCACATATTGTACTGGTGTGATTATGGTGAATAAAAGCAACTCCGGCTCCGGCCAACAGGATGTAGGGTTATTACCTGACAACTCAGGAGCCAGAACCTGTATAAAAATACCTGTCTCCGTCTCTTTTACCTCAGTCTCACGTATATCCTAGCACCGACGATCCCCATACTGTCCAAATACCATAGTCGAGACATCAAACATCGACAGTGACGATGCGAGTGGATGGCAGCGAGGTGACGAGGTCGATGAGGTGGGCAGCGTGCGAGCGTGACGCGAAGAAGTCGAGCCCGCCGTGGCCGCGCGCCGCGCCGACACGGAGGGCGTCACCGGCGGCGCCGTGGGTGACTACCTGCTGCTCGACTTGTGCCCGTGCTCTCGCTGGGATGGGGTTGGAGAAGGCACCGGCTGTCGGTGCCAGGAGAGAAAAGAGGGAAGGGAGAGAGGGAGGAGTAAGAAGGAAGGTGAAAAGGAGGACTGACACGTGGGTCCACATTTCTTTTTGTGTGAATGACTAATGGGTCCCACACATATTTTTTATTTCTAATGCCACCTAAGCACCACGTCAACGCCATGTAGAAAGAAGACCGAGTCAATACTGCCACGTAGGCGTCACGTCAGCGAAACCACTCTCCAAAATCGTCCAGGGAGTCAAATTACACTGGTTTTAAGAGTCTGGGAGTTGAGATATCTGGTTTTATGATTTAGGGTCACGAATTAGATTTCGATCACTTTTTAAGGGTCATGAAGTGAACTTATTCCTTGTAGGGGCTGTATCAAGCAACTGAACAGGCCCATATCTCATCCGTTCCCATATACTGGTCTTTCAACCGCGCTCCACGCCGAGGAATAAGTTCACTTTGTGACCCTCAAAAGTGATCAAAATCTAATCTGTGACCCTAAACCACAAAACCGAATATCTCAACCCCCCAACTCTTAAAACTAGTACAATTTGACTCCCTCGGCGGTTTTAGAGGGCAGTTTCGCTGACATGGCGCCTACGTGGCGATGTTGACTCAGTCTTCGGTCCACGTGGAGTTGACGTGGCGCTTATGTGTTCCGGAATTAAAAAAATATGTGCGGGACCCATTTGTCATTCACACCAAAATAATGTGGGACCCACTGACAAGTGGGGCCCACATGTCAGTCCTATTTCCTTCTTCCTCTTCCTCGTCCCTTCATCTCCCTTCTCTCTCTCCCATCTCTCTTCGTCTGCAGGCGACGGTGGGCGCTCGAGGGTCCGAGTGGCCGCGACGGCGAGCGGGAAGGGAGGCGGCGGCTCGGCGGCAACAGCAGCGACCGTGGCCACGACAGTGGGCCTCGTCGTCGCGTCGGGGACGGCGGCGACGGCGAGCCCTTGGAGGACGAATTGGTCTTGCTCTTCTCCTTCCTCGAGTCCTTCATGGATCCCTTGGAGTATTTACTATATGTCGCTACTGTGTTGTGTGCCTTTGTGGATGATGCATTGATGCATACCAATATACCATGTATAACAAGTAAGAAATCACTTAAGCAGTTGCTACTAAGCATCACGCCGCCCCCTGCTGAGCAACTGCGACGACAGTGTGCAGTACAAAGTCGATGACGACTCTTACCGAAGCCCGGCCACGCCGCTGACGCCACCGGCGTCAACCCCTCACTTCCAGATGCTGGTGGCGCTGGCCAACTTCCTGTCCGCGGTGCGCGCGCTGTCACCCAAGATCATGGTGGTGGCAGAGCAAGACACGGACCACAACAGCGTCTCCTTCCGGAAGCGCTTCTGCGAGGAGCTCTACCACTACGTCGTCGTGTTAGACAGCCTCGACGCGGCGGCCGCCACCACCTCGGCGGCGTCGCACCTGTGACCGCCCGACGAGTGCGCGCAGGAGCGCGTCGTGGTGGGCGAGGAGATCGAGGGCATCCTACTCCGGGATGGCGCGCACCGACGGGAGCGGCACGACTAGCTGTGGGAGTGGGCTACCGCCGCACGCCGCCTCTTGCCGCCGCCGGGTTGCTGCCTCCCCTCCCGCTTGCCGCCGCGGCCACTTGGACCCTCGAACGCCCGCCGCCGTCTGCAGACGAAGACGAAGAGAGATGGGAGAGAGAGAGAAGGGAGGAGGAAGATGAAGAGGAAGAAGGAAATAGGACTGACATGTGGACCCTATATGATAGTGGGTCCCATATTTATTTTGGTGTGAATGATAAATGGATCCCGCACATATTATTTTAATTCTAGGACACATAAACGCCATGTCAACTCCACGTGGACCAAAGACTAAGTCAACATTGCCACATAGGCGCCATGTCAACGAAACCACCCTCCAAAACCATCGAGGGAGTCAAATTATAACGGTTTTAGAGTTAAGGGGTCGAGATATCTAGCTCTGTGGTTTAGGGTTATGGATTAGATTTTGATCACTTTTGAGGGTCACAAAGTGAACTTATTCCCCACGCCGAGACCAAACAAAACCGGCCCAGCCATCCACGCACAACTCACTCGAACCATCTCGATCGACCCCAACCGAAACAGCGACCAACATACACCCAAAAAATAAAAATCAGCGCACATAGAGGAGATAAAAACGACGAGAAACAATAATAAAAAAAAGAAATATCCCGTGAGGGGAAATCCAGCCCGCGAAACCCCATTGGCCAGGCCATCGCCAGCTCGGCGCCACGTGGCACCCTCCCCCTATCGCCTTATCGCCACCTGGTATAAAACGCCCGCCTAATCTCCTTCGCCCTCTTCTTCTTCTTCTAGCTTAGAACCCCAACCCCCCAAAGCCTCACTCACTTCGCTGCAGAGGAGGAAAAAAAAAAAGAGAAAAATCTCCGATGGCTCTCCAGGCGGCCACCACCACCTCCTTCCTCCCCTCCGCGCTCTCCGCCCGCAAGGAGGTGAGAGCTCTAAGCTCAGGGATTCGGCCATGGAGGCATTTCAGGGTTCAGAGTAGTTCAGAGTTTTGCTTCGTGTTCATGGCGGCGATTGGTTAAATGGTTTTTTTTTTCCTGTTTTTGGGGGTGTAGGGAGCGGTGAAGGACTCGGCGTTCTTGGGCGTTCGTCTCGGCGATGGGCTCAAGCTGGAGACCAGTGCTCTCGGCCTTCGCATCAAGGTAGTAACTGTAATAATGTTGTTACAGCACTCTGCTTGCTCTGTGCTGATGCTCTGTTTGTTAGTGCTAATATTAGTACTTACTACTAACTGGCGAGTAGTACAAGTAATTGGCTAGTTCGTTCAGTGAATTGCCAGGTTTTCGTTTCTTGACTTCACGATTATTAGTTTCAGACTTTCAGTTATGTTGGAGGAGCTTACCACTGTGGCTCTGTGGTTTGCTCTGTCAGATTAGGAGCGCCCGTGGCGTTGCAAATGGTTATGCCTGTGTTTGGCATTAATCAACTGGCTAATGAGATTATATCATGATGATTCTCTCATCGTTTTAGCTATGACAATGTCAGGGGCTTGTTTTGTTTTCACAGGTGTGCAGCTTTGCTAATTGCTAGTAACATCAGTGTGTGCCGCCATTGTTAGTGCAACCAAGTAGCCTTTGTGTCTGGTTAATTTGCAACTTCAGGTTGACATTTGGACTTGCTGAGTGAGTGTATCTAGCATTGCAAACTGATGTGAATTTTGACGAACTTTTAGTGCAAGATTGCAAGGTTTGCTTGATGTACTTAGAAATGGTAGTTGCTCACAACTCTGACAGCGCCACAAAAATTGTATTATACTTGATTAGCCTGGCATTTTGACTTCCTATTGATCTGGATTTTATGTCAGTGTTAGTTTGAGTATATATAGCATTGCAAAGTGATGCGAATTTGGGTAACTTTTAGTGCAAGATTGCAAGGTTTACTTGCTGTACTTAGAAATAGTTGCTCAAAACTCTGACATCGCCACACCCCCAAAAAATTGTACTACTACTTAATTAGCTTTGGCATTTCAAGTTCATATTGATGTGGATCGATTTCATAAACTTGATTTTACTGCAAGACTGTCAAGTTTGCTCCCTGTAATTTCATAAACTTGGTTCCGCATGTAAACTAGACGAATTTATTAAGCCTAATTAATCCATCATTAGCAAATATTTATTGTAGCATCACATTGTTAAATCATAGCATAATTAGATTCAAAAGATTTGTCTCACAATTTACATACAAACTGTGCAATTATTTTTTTCCCCACATTTAATATCCTTGTATGTCCAAACATTTGATGTGATGTTTTTGGCCAAAAAATTTTTTAGATCAAAACAAAGGCCTAGTTTGCTCGTATATCTTGACATTGTTGCCACGAAAACTGAAACTCTCCTGCAGAGGGTGAGCACGTCGTCGGTGGCCATCCGCGCGCAGGCGTCGGCGGCGGTGTCGTCCCCGACGGTGACGCCGGCGTCGCCGTCGGGCAAGCAGACGCTGCGCAAGGGCACGGCGATCATCACCGGCGCGTCGTCCGGGCTTGGCCTCGCGACGGCGAAGGCGCTGGCGGAGACGGGCAGGTGGCACGTCGTCATGGGGTGCCGCGACTTCCTCAAGGCGTCGCGCGCCGCCAAGGCCGCCGGCATGGAGAAGGGCAGCTACACCATCGTCCACCTCGACCTGGCGTCGCTCGACAGCGTCAGGCAGTTCGTCGCCAACGTCCGGCGGCTGGAGATGCCCGTCGACGTGGTGGTGTGCAACGCCGCCGTGTACCAGCCCACCGCCAAGCAGCCGAGCTTCACCGCCGACGGCTTCGAGATGAGCGTCGGCGTCAACCACCTCGGGCACTTCCTCCTCGCCCGCGAGCTCCTCGCCGACCTCACCTCCTCCGACTACCCCTCCAAGCGCCTCATCATCGTCGGCTCCATCACCGGTAATGACAACCTTTCTTCCTCACCAGAATTAGGCTGTTGTGTTCTAATGTCAAAGCTTCCAACTTCTACTATTTTGTAGTTCTCCACGTACACAATTACTACAATTACTGAACTGCTAAAAATTGCATGTTTTATAAAAAAAATTATAGGAAGTTGTTGTGATTAATCCAATTTTTAAGTTTTTCTTTTTCATGGGGAAGATTGAAAGAGACCTTCTGAATGTATTAAGAATGAGAAAAAGTTACAAGAAAAACATAATAGGAAGTTGTCGGGGATGATGCGCACCAGCGTGTGCGTTCAAGAACCACGAGCTAACCACACAAGCACGAACCTCTAAAAGTGAAAACTTCTTCTTAGATAATACTTAATTAATGGATTATTTTTCTGTGCATGGAGGGCACAACCTTATACTGCTTTCTAAAATGGTTATGATAATTATTTGATAGTATAAACGAATAAATCAAGTATTACAAAGTCGATAAGCTGATTTTTTTTAAAAAAAAAAAACTTTATAAGTGCAGTTGTAACTTTTTTTTAAAAAAAATATCATATCATTTGAAAGCATATCGGCAACATTCTATTGTAACATGTTACTATAAGAACATCGTTCTAATGTAGATGTGTGTACGCAGGGAACACGAACACGCTGGCGGGGAACGTGCCGCCGAAGGCGAACCTAGGTGACCT
The DNA here is from genome assembly GCA_000338895.3 of Oryza meridionalis. Taxonomy (NCBI): domain Eukaryota; kingdom Viridiplantae; phylum Streptophyta; class Magnoliopsida; order Poales; family Poaceae; genus Oryza; species Oryza meridionalis. Next base: position 19,734,171 of record CM002533.2, read on the forward strand.
CCGGGGGCTCGCCTCGGGCCTCGACGGCGTGTCGAGCTCCGCCATGATCGACGGCGGCGAGTTCGACGGCGCCAAGGCCTACAAGGACAGCAAGGTGTGCAACATGCTGACGATGCAGGAGTTCCACCGCCGGTACCACGGCGAGACCGGGGTGACGTTCGCGTCGCTCTACCCGGGCTGCATCGCCACCACGGGCCTCTTCCGGGAGCACGTCCCGCTGTTCCGCCTCCTCTTCCCGCCCTTCCAGAAGTACATCACCAAGGGCTACGTCTCCGAGGAGGAGGCCGGCAAGCGGCTGGCCCAGGTCGTCAGTGACCCCAGCCTCACCAAGTCCGGGGTGTACTGGAGCTGGAACAACAACTCGGCCTCGTTCGAGAACCAGCTCTCCGAGGAGGCCTCCGATCCGGAGAAGGCCAAGAAGGTCTGGGAGCTCAGCGAGAAGCTCGTCGGCTTGGCCGATCACGATCAGTGAGTGCATTGATATTCGTCTCGGATTTTGCTGTGCTCTTCTTCTTCTTCTTCTCTCTACCAAGAAAGATCGATGGAGGAGAATTTGTAGGACGCGTTTCTCACGAATTACTTAGCTGTTAATGATCAGCTTGATGTGTACGATATGATGGTGCAGAGTGAAAGTTGTGTTGTTCACTGGTGGATCATGGGATGGGAATATGGGATTGTTGTAAGATGTAACTCTAGTGTTTTCTTTTTGGGGATTACTTTTGGTAATAAGAGCTTGGGTGATCGAAAACTACAGATGGTTTTGCTTTTAAGTTGTATGATCTCTGTAGAGTTTTTGAGTAATTTGTAGTTTTGTACCCTATCAAAGATCATCTCTAGCTGCCTCTGAGCTCTCGAACTCTATATGTCCATCTCTAGTATATACTAGAAGTATAAGCGCGGCGCCACGCCGCGCACAGCTGCGCACGCAAGGATGCTTAACAGCTTAATCAAAACAAACCCTAAACACGTAGCGGATGACTATGTAAACAAAATAAGCTTCAATTTTAAAAATGTATTTGAAATAAATAGATAATGTAATACAATAGCAAATTATTGGAGTAATTTATTATTGCTCAAAACTAATGAAAAGCTCAATCTTATAAACAAAACATAATGTAAAAATTGCCCAAGTGGTCATGACTACAAATTGCCAACTTGCCAAGTGATTGCGATAAAAAAGAACTTTTGAGCTTTTGTACATTAAACCTACCTGACTTCCGTTGGTTTGGAATGGTTTGCAATGGTGAAATAGATGTCCTTTGGAATGGTTTGTAATGGTGAAATATATGTCCTGAAATTTTCTTCAAGCATATGTACCAATCTTTTAGTTTAACTTTAGAGCTATAATGAGATCCCAATGGAACAATCACAGCTGCTACATTGTCCGTTGTCCCTATCTATAAAAAAAGATCAACTACATAATCCGCCAAATTCTGTTGTGTTACTGCAAAGGATCCTAATTCTTGCTTAACACCAAGTTTCACGTACAACATCAGATCACAGACATCATGCATAGTCATTTTCTCAAATGCGCCATCAGAGGAGGCAACAATAAGAAAGGTATCATTTGGTAATAGAGATTCCCACTTCATAACAGCAACAGCTGAACAGCACATCAACATCAGGCAGATCAACCCTCAGTTACAGCAGAACCAGGAATGCAGCTCTTCCTGACAAAAGAGTGCATAATTAGCTGAGAAAGGAATTGTGTTAGATCGTTAGGCGGTACCTGAGAAAAGAAAGCCATAAAAGAATACGTAATTAGCTTACTGTGGGATCTGAATGACGTAGTTAATATCATGGAAATAAATGGTTCCATGTGAGATAAAGATCAGATGAAAAAAAAGAGAGAAACAACTCGGCTTGAAGAATTCTTGAGAACGACCACCAGTGTAGGAACTCCTAGGATGTCCATGCTAGAGTCCTCAAATTTGGGAATAAGGAATATTAATGTTAACCATGACTCCATGAAATAGAAGTCCAAGTCGTTTTTATACCTGAAACTAAAAAAAATTTCATAGAATCAACTATTATATGAAGCACTGATGACATGTTTGCCTGGTCACATCAAGTTTTTCTTTTATCGAAGTAGAAAGAGAACTTTTTAGTCGAACAGTAAGGAAATTCTTAATTTCTTATGTCTAACAGCTATAAGGGCAAAACAAAAAACTACTTTTGCATGGTGCATCTAGAGATTGTTAGGCACAAATACATGATCAAAGCAGCACTGTGTTTACAACAATTATTTTATAAGCACTGTTCAGCATTGATCAAAAGACATACACAGCGCTCTAGAGTCTAGTTGGTCCAAGTAACAAAAAAATCATCCCAAATAAGTACAGAATAGAAATCTAGAAAAGGTACTAACTGGACAAGAGACAAAGTAATTGCTAGTGCTACATTTTCAATGGCCCATGATTTCAAAATACAAAGATGCATAGCGGACCTTAAAGTTGAAGAAGGATGTAGCATCATCAAATGAACTAAGGATGTTAGGCATAGCAATCTAAATAAGTACATTTACTTAACCATCCTGTGTACCTATAAATATATATTACTCCAGAACTCTTATTAACAGCAGCAGTTCGACAAAAACAATAGTGATATCAGTTTACTGATATCTCTCGCTATGGTTGACAAATTAGAAAATAAACTCAGCATTACTGTAATACATATTAAAGAGGACAATAGGACAAAACTTTGTTGTATAGTACCAAATTGCTGGAAGTCATGATCTTACCTGAATTCCCTGATTCATCAGCTCATCTGAATTTACTAATATGTAGACCAACAAATCTGTAAACAGAAGCAATGGTCTGAACAAAAAAACATGTCATCATAAACTCTCATGCAGATAACACGCCAAATGAGCTTTCAGAATTCATACCAAATAAGAAGCATTGATAGCAGAGAGAACCCAAGCTGTCGGTGGCTATCGTCAGCGGTGGCCAAATCCACTGAAACTATGTCAGATTTATAGAACAACTCACCTGTCCATACAAATCAATCATCTTATAGAAGTCCATGACCAGAAAGCACAAGTTCTAAAAGGCAGCATACTTAAGACAACAAGATAGCCAACAAGAAATTGGCAAGAACCGCTGTCCAGAGCCTAGAAACGACGATGACAATCGCCGAGAATTCATCAAGAACTCGTCAAGAACCAAGAACTGAGCCATGATCGGTAGGGCGGCAACGCTGCCATCTCAAGAATCCAGAGCAGGCTTGGCGGGCGGTGGCAACGGCGGCATAACCCACCCGTTGCAGACGAGGCAGCGCAGCGAGATGGTGTGCCACCGGTGGACGCAGTCGTGATGGAAGGCGCAGCTACATCCGGGGAGGACACGCACGCCGCACGGCGCGCCCGGCCTCCATGCCGTCGAGGCAGATAGGACAGAGCTGCTTCTCCTCCTCGCCATCCCCGACCACCGCCGCGCAGATCCCGCCCAGCATCCTCAGCTCCTCCTCCGGTCAGCAAACACAGCGGAAGGAAACCCATAGGACAAGAAACCCAAAGAAACAGCCACAACTTGTGAGGGAAAGAAGAGACTAAACCGAGGAAGAAACACTACTCCCCAAATCCACCGAATCGACTCAACTCCACCAAATCACGGCCCCCGCCGGCGACCGCCACACGGAACGAACCCGTCCGACCATGAGGAGGGGAGTGGAGCGGCAACAACAGGACTGGCGGAGGCGTGGGCAGGCGGCTGCCGACGCATGGGGAAGGTCGGAGGAGAGGGGCGGCGTGGGGGGGGGGGGGGGGGGGGTACGTTGCTGACCAGATGCTGAAAGGAAAAAAGGCGGGTCGCAGGGAAGAAGAAAGACGAAGGGGCTGCGTACCTAGCAGCACGCTCGTCGAATCGACCACCCATCGGCAGGAACGACGCCGACGCGGCCTCGTACTGCAGCCGCCGCCACCGACAAACTCCGCTTCGCCTCCGTGCTGACTCGAGGGTCGCTAACTCCTCCACGCCGCCGACCTCCTCCATGCCGAGGTCCACCTCCCCCGATTTGCACGAGGTGGGGATGGAGGCAGGAGGCATCACTGGGGAGGAGGAGGTGCGGGAGGGCGAGCGGCGGCGCGGATGGGTTGGCGACGGAGGCGGATTTGAGGGAAGGGCCGTGGTGGTGGTGCTTAGGGGGACGTGGCGAGGACGGAGGAAGGCGGTCAATGACGGCGGCGACGGAGAGAGGGCTCACGGCACGGCGTGGCGAGGGAGGGGGGTGGGGAGGCGGAGGACGAAGGCGGCGACAGGGGGAGGCCGCACCACGGCGACGACGGCGGCCGGGCGGCAGCCCCAGGCCGGCGGCGGCGCGGGGCGCAGTGGGGAGGAAGTGGGGAACGGGAAACGATTGGGTTAGGGCTCGGGGTGTGGGGGGTAGGTGTGGTTATCTTTCAATAAAATCCTTGTATTTGTTATTTTTACAGCGCTACTCCTAAAATCAGAATTTTCTCTTCTTTGCATTGTATTTCTCTGAAGGTTAAGGGGTTTTTTGTGAAAAGTACAACAGGCTGTCAGGTAGTGCGAGGGTTAGTTTAAAATTTTATAGACAAGGATTTTTTCTGCAAAATAACCAGATAGCAAACCGGACACCAGCGGTGGAGGAAACCGCCACGCGGGCATCCTCAAACGCGAGATTAACAGTGAAATTACCGTAAACCGCGTTTTCCCGGTCGCAAACGCGCTCTCGAGGAGCCGTAATCGCAAAACGGCGACGTGTTAATCACCGAGGTAGCCAGAAAAAAGTTAAAAAAAACGGAGAAAAAGAGGATGGTTAGGGGAGTTATTGATTGATGATGTCCCGTATTTCTGACTGAAAATTTTCGAGTCGGTTGGTTCCCTCCGCCTGGATATTCTTTCAGCTAATTAGATTTTTTAAATGATAAATTTGCTAAAAGCTTGTTCAAATTCAACTAAGATCTATTCAAACTTCAATTTCTCTATCGAAATTCCCGGAAATTTCAATTCAATCATTCCCCAATACATGCCGATTTCCGTAATATTGAACTATGACATGTAAACAACAAAGAAATCAAGGGCCTATTTAGTTTCATGTCACATCAAATATATGGACACACATTTCAAATATTATATGTAATCTAATAACAAAACAAATTACAGATTCCGCCAGGAAACTATGAGACGAATCTATTAAACCTAATTAATCCATTATTAGCAAATGTTTAATATAGCACCACATTGTCAACTCATGACACAATTAGGCTTAAAAGGTTCGTCTCATAATTTTCTGATGAACTGTGTAATTATTATTTTTTCTATATTTAATACTCTATATATGTGTTCAAATATTTAATGTGACAACGTAAAAAAATTTATTAGAACTAAACGGGCCCTAATATTCTCTTCAGAGATTAGAATAGTTATCCCTCTCCACCTCCCTGCACAAAAACAGTGAACTTCTTTCTCCTTGGGCACAGGAGTAGTAGCAGCTTCCGGAAACAGAAAGCAATCAAGCAAAGTAGCATCCTGAAACCAGCAGACGGCAGAAACCAGTGGGCGCAGGCGATAGCAGTTTCGTGGTCTGGCGTACAGCCAAAATACTGGCCATCGGGTGTCTAGATAGAATGAGTCCACTGGACGCAGCTACTACCTCCGTGTGTGTTTGCAGTGTGCTACAGTGAGCGTCGCTGCTCGTATACCAGTTGTACGGGACTGGCACCTGACTATTCTGAATTTCTGAATTCTGATGGTTTATTTGGGGGTTTAGAATGCCAAAACTTAAATAGAGTACTTGGAGTAAAATATAGAGTAAAGTGTATAGCCGGTCTTTAAACTTGTGCCATTGTGTCATCTAGGTCCTTCAACTCAAATGCAGTTTCATCACTCAGAACTTGTTAAACTGTGTCATTCTAGTTCCAAACTACCATGACACCTGTGGAGTCATATGTGGCATGCCACACGGATGGTGATGTGGCATCATCACCAATTGGAACACCAATTCAATACCGACTGACAAGTGGGACTCACCCAAAAAAATTATTTATTTTTTCTTTTTTTATGTCTTTCCCTTTCTTCTTCTTCTCTCTTTTTTCCTTCTTTTTTTCATCGTCTTTCTCTTGTTCTGCTCAAGGTCGTCGTGGAAGCCGTCGAGGCCAACATACGAGGCGAGGGAGGATAGACTATGCGACGTAGCAAGAAGGGCTGGAGGACGGCGGAGCCAAGAGGCGAGGACGGGCGGCTAGGGCGACGTCGATGGTCCAATCCGCGGTAGAGGATGCCGCTGCCCAGGACACTAGGACGGATCTCGGGGAGAGGCGTGGGAGAGAAAGGTGGGTTGTGGCGTCGACAGTCCAACACGCGGTGGCCGCAACAGTTATATGGCAATCAACAAACCATAACCATCGTCGGCGTCCGCTAGTGCTTTGAACACCCACCGGATGCCTCGACCGAAGCGTGAATGCATGATTCTCTACAACTTTGCTGTCCAGCCACCTCGATGTATCCTTGTACATGGCCGGCAACATCTTGCCGAGCAGCTCCAGCCACTCTGGCTCAAACTCCGGTTGCATGCTTTTGATGGCAATAAGCTGGCACTTGTCGATGGATTGACCGAACCTATAGCCCTCTGACACACTAGAGTCGTCCGGGATCAAGCGCCATCGTCCGCGTCAGCTGCCAGGAGAGCACCATGCCGCCTGGGGCCTCTACCGGCAACATCGATGAGCACGGCCACACCCTCCGACAGGAATGGAAAGAAGAGAAGATAAAGGGGAAGGAAAGAAGGAAAAAAGAAATTAAAATAAATGATGTGGCAGCCACGTAGGATTCTGGATGACAATTTTTGGACCGGGATGACACGCTTTAACGAGTTTCGGGGCTTGAATATTTATTTTCAGAGTTTAGGGACCTGAACTAGCTCTAAAATATAATTTTGATTTAGAAAGAAGGTGAGCGAGATTTGGGCAAAAATCTAGCATTTCAATTAAAAAATTTGCCAGTAGTAAATAAAGAAACTACTCGGTTTTGTAATTAAAGTGAGGTTTTGGCACTTCTTTGCCCTAAACTGGCCTCCATTTTATAAAGTGAGAACTGTGCAGCAAAAGCCTGAAAAGGCAAAAAGAAAGAAATTGTAGAGGTTTTTCAGGAGGATACAACTAGGTGGGTCTCTAACTCTATGCAGCTGTGGTCTGTGGAGCAAAACGATGAAATGGAAGACGGGGGACGTTGACGAGGGTGAAGAAAACGAGCGTTTGACCAGCGTCAACCATGGCGTGAACAGTAGCACCACTAACCTGACCGAGAGGTTGAAGAAGATGCAATCAACGGGGTACTAGTTCTCACGAATTTCCCAGCAACAACGGGTTGGTTCTCATTACTCACGAATTCCCTGTGGCCCAACAACTACTAGTACATCCTTTTGTCCATTATGATAAAAGTTCTATCTTAATTTTTATTTGCACGTTTTTCAAACTGTTTTTTTAATTTTCTATATAAAAATTACTTAAAATATCAAATAAAATCTATTTTTGGAGTTTTAAAAAACTCAATTAATCATATATATTATTGACTTATTTTATTTTACGTGGACTAAAATATCTTCATCTTCATTTAGGTTATGTTCTTTTCTCATCAAGATACATGATACATTAGCATGTTTTTCAAATTGTTTTTTAATTTTGTATATAAACTTACTCTAAAATATCAAATAAAATTTACTTTTAGGGTTTATAAAAGTAAAACTCAATTAATCATTACTAACTTGTTTCATTTTATGTGGACTAAAATATCTTCATCTTCATCTAAGGTGGTGTTTGGATCCAAGGACTAAATTTTAATCTTTATCACATCGGATATTTGATACTAATTAGAAGTATTAAACATAGATTAATGATGAAACCCATTCCATAACTCTGGACTAATTCGCGAGACAAATATATTGAGCCTAATTAATTCATAATTAGCCTATATGATGCTGTAGTAATCATGTGCTAATTATAGATTAATTAGGCTTAAAAAATTTGTCTTACGAATTAGCTCTCATTTATACAATTAATTTTATTGTTAGTTTACGTTTAATACTTTTAATTAGTATACATCCGATGTAACACTGATCGATTCAAACACCAACTAAATCGAAAATCACCGAATGGCTCGTCATCCTCCCACATGAGATGCCAAGATGGAACACCAACAATCCAACGGCTAGGAAGCGCCCCATCCCACCCACCGCCTAACCGCCTTCCTATGCAAGTGGGTCCCACCCCTTCCTTCCTTTTTTTTTTTCTTTTTACAAATCCCCTTCCCATTCTTGGCTAGCTAGCTAGCTTGGCCCAACGCCACGAGCCGAGCCGAGCACATCCGGAGCCAAGCCGAGCTCAGCGCCTCAGCTCCCCCTCCTCCTCGTCCCATTCCCGGTTTCCTCCTCCGATTTCCCCCAAATCCGCACGCCTCTCCCCTCCGCCTCCATTTTTCCCGATTCCCAATTCCCAAATCCGGATCAGCCGCAGCCGCAGCAGCAAAAAATTTCGAAATCCAAATCCAAACCCATCCCCCCCACGACGACGTCACCCACATCCCCACCCCCGCGAGACGAGACGAGACGACTCCCAAATCTCTCTCTCCTCTCTCCTATGCGCGCCGCCGCCGCCGCCGCCGCAGCAGCAGTAGCTAGGAGGCGGAGCAGCAGCAGCTGAGATGATCGTGCGCACCTACGGCCGCAGATCCCGCTCCTTCTCCGACGGGGGAGGAGGGGAGCGCGGCGGCGGCGGTGGGTTCTCGTCGTCGCAAGACGCGTTCGAATTCGACGGGGAGGAGGAGGACGACCTCGTCCTGCTGGGGTCGTCGTCGCAGTCGTCGCACCCGCCCGCGCCGTCGCAGGAGTCGTCGTCGATGTGGGACTTCGACGAGGACCCGCCGCCGCCGCCCCGGCGGCGGCGGGGGAGGGGTGGGGGTGGGGACTACGCGGAGCCCGCCACGGCGGCGGCGGCGGCGGCCACCTCGCTCATGGAGGCGGAGGAGTACGGCGAGATGATGGAGAGCGTGGACGAGGCGAACTTCGCGCTCGACGGGCTGCGCGCCACCGCGCCGAGGCGGGTGCGCCGGGCCAGCTTCCTCGCGCTGCTCGGGATCTGCGCCTCCGCGCCGCGCCGCCGCGTCCTCCGGGCCCAGGGGTCGGTACACCAAATAACCCTCCTTTTTTTTTTCTTACTTGTCTGCGCTGTAAGTAAAGAATAACAATTCGCGTTCTTGCTCTTGCTTCGCGGGCAATCTTGGTGAGGAATCTTGTTAGGGTTATGAAATTGGGCAGCCAGTTCTTGTTTCTTCTGCGTAATCTTGGCGGAAACAGTGGGATTTTGTACGATTATGGCTCCGTAATCGGCATTTCTGTGGGAAATGAACCACCTTTAGGGCATTTGACCTTCGAACAGCATGCTTGGTGTTGCAATCCGTAGCTATTGCCTTCATCTTAGGCACAAGAACTTGTTCTGAATTATGATTTACCAACTTGTGTTTGTTTTCTTGTTCTGAGTTTTCTTGCTTGGTTAGGGTTAGGGTTATCACCGTGGTGGTGCAGAATTAGATGTTCGCTACTTGTCTTAACCTCTGCCTTGCCCAATTTGGTACCGAGTGTTACAGCTGGGTTTAGGAAGTGTGATCTTTGAGCATTTCTAGCATGTTGGTCTCTTTATTTTGCTAATCTCACATGGTTGTAGAGGAAGGAAGCATAGTGACTGATGATGAATGCCTAGATACTAGAAATGCATCTTTATTAACTTAATTAGGATTGCTTGGGTATCTATGTAGATATGACTGTAGAATGTTACTGCTGGAAATGCTATCCAATATCCATTGATCTCTAGCCTAATATATTTCTCGAGGCCAAGAGATCAGTCAATTTGGAACTTTCAGGAGAGTTTCTATTTGGTACTTAATCTCTTTTATTTGTTACTTTTGGTGCCTGGCTCTCTTTTCATGATTGCTAAGTAGACAGGTAAAGTTCTACCTAAAATTATTCTTAAAAGTTCAAAATCGCTTTAGATTAAGGAGTGCCAGCCAGAGCCTTAGCCAGAGTCTTATAAACCAAAAGCACAATGCTACAATGTTCACAAAACTTTTGTGGAATTTCCACTTGAGCTGTATAAACATCGCAATCTACTGTGAATAAAAGAAGCACTTGATGGAAGTTCATGTTAGCAAATGACATGTTTTCTGTGAGGAGGTTGATTGCTTGAACTGTTATGGACTCTTGCAACTTTTTATTTTACTTCGTACCCATTTATGCTAATGTGCACAAATAAAATTGCTGAGAGTAAAAATGTACAACTTGTTACGCACCAGTACACTTCCTATTTGTATCCATTTTCCTGTTGAATTTCAAATGTATTCAATTGCTGAAATTGTTCCATTCAACAAACACATATTCCGTTAATGAAATTATTATACATTGCGTTTTGTTTTCTTACTCACAAGTGTCCTCTTTTCTTATATCCTATAGATTGGTGCAACAAATTATTGATGCAATTTTGGTTTTGAACATTGATGATCCTCCCTGCACTATTGGTGCAGCTGCTCTTCTATTCGTTTTGGCAAGTGATGTGAGTACCTCTCAATCCCATCCTTGTGCTTCTGTGCATGCTTCATTCTATTTTTTACGCATATCGATTGTTTTCTTTTATATAACAGCCCATAAAAATAATCACATCATGACAAAGTTATTTATTTCTCCAGTACAGTTATATAAGTATTCACCACTTTTCCATGAATATCTTGGCATGTGATTACAAAGAAGATTATTTAAGAAAGTCCATGCTTTTATTTCATCATTTTGTTTGAAGTTGAACTTTAATTTATGGTGTAAATTTCAGTTAATATTGCTAGCAGCTCGTATTCTTTAATGGCATAACTTCACTTGTGCTTATTCTCCAATATCTCCCTTCTTGTTGTTCAGGTTCAAGAAAATCATTTGTTGGATTCAGAATCTTGTGTCCATTTTCTTCTTAAATTATTAAATCCTCCAGTGAATCTTGTTGATTCCAAAGCACCATCGATAGGTTCCAAACTTCTTGGAATCAGTAAAGTTCAAATGCTTAATGGATCAAATAAGGATTCTGACTGCATTTCAGAGGAAATCCTTTCAAAAGTTGAAGAGATTCTCTTAAGCTGTCAAGAGATCAAGTCGCTCGACAAAGATGACAAGAAAACAACAAGGCCAGAACTGTGTCCAAAGTGGCTTGCTTTGTTGACAATGGAAAAGGCATGCTTGTCTGCTGTTTCAGTGGAGGGTAAGTTTTAATCAAATTTCTTGGTCATGATTTCCCTTTATGACCATTATAATTACTTTTATGAGCCAAATAAGCAGTTGCCATAAGTTACATAGCACCTGTTTACAATATTCATGGGTGGTTTGCTTAGCCCTTTGCTTCACCTGCCTTTGATTGATGACTTCCATCCGTGTTGCACAATTGAATTGGAGTAATTGACTGCACTAGAAGCACCTATGGCCATTGTCATACTAGGAAGGTTTTCCCTTATCAAATATTTGATTGTTACAGAGACTTCTGACACTGTGTCCAGAGTCGGAGGAAATTTTAAAGAGACATTAAGGGAGTTGGGCGGTCTTGATAGTATTTTTGACGTTATGATGGATTGCCATTCAACATTGGAGGTGAGATCTCGCTAACATCGCATATTTTACACTTCCTTTGTTCAACTCTAAAGGATGGTGCAAGTTTTGTTCCTTTTTGCCATTTTAGCTTTAATGTGCTTGAAGCCACATGAAAGCAATGCTTGTCCAGATACATAGCCAAAGGTTGTTATATTTTGGGACATGGAAAATGCTTGAGGTAGTAACTATTTTCATCAGGACATGGAAAATTGGCTGCATCACAAATTATGTTGTTTCATGTTGCAAAATAGTTTTTTAATACTTTTTTATTCTGCATGTGGTGTTGGTGTCTTACAGTGATTCCTCTGATGATTATATCCCCCACGATAATAATACTTGACATATCTACACCAAGTGGACATTATTCATTTGGATGTTACTTTTCCAGCTATACTTGCTGTTCTTGCATAAACTTTGGAGTAAATTGCGTATCCCTTTAAGAGATAAACTGCTTGGTGCTCCTATCTGTGTACTTTTTATGCCCCCAACTAATAATGCAATCATATTACGCTGATAAACTGAATAAATAAATTAACAATATACTTCTGGTGGAAACCTTGTGTATCAGAATCTCATAAAGGATACCTCAACTTCAGCTTTGGACCTAAATGAAGGAACATCTTTGCAAAGTGCCGCTCTCCTCTTGAAATGTTTGAAAATATTGGAAAATGCCACATTTCTAAGCGATGATAACAAGGTAATGTTCCTTATATGTTCTGTTTCAGTTTAGTACCCATTTTCTTCTTCTGTACCATCTTCTCCCCTCATTTGTTCTGTGCAAAATGTGCAAACAGTGTGACTTTGTATTTCTGCTTAACATTTTTCTTTTTTTCCTGAAAAGCAGTATAAACTCTTACACTCATTTTGCTTCTTGCAGACCCATTTGCTTAATATGAGTAGAAAATTGTACCCGAAACGCTCCTCGCTTTCTTTTGTTGGTGTCATTATCAGTATTATTGAGTTATTATCAGGTATTTTTCTTAATAATACAATATGTCCGCTAACACAATAAAATGTTTTAAACATCCAGTATGTTAAAGTTGCAGTCTGACGCCTATTTTGTTTTGCTGCAGCTCTTTCAATACTGCAGAATTCTTCTGTTGTTTCCAGCTCTACATATCCGAAATCGTCTAAAGTCTCTCAACAGAGTTGCTCTGGTAATAACAAACACCAAATTTGTTTGATCAACTCGTTGACTTTTCTGTGCACTGTTTCAATATAGTTTGGTCGCCATTCAAGTCTCACCTACAGATGTTGAACTTGACCTGACACAGTGGCACCAATATTTATAAAACGCTACCTGATATTTTTAATATTTCATGTTTCCTGACCCAGATTATCTTGTTGGTTCCTCATATAAGTTTAATTAGTGTCGTTCTTGAAACTTTGTTATGCAGCAGATGTCATGGGGGGAACTTCATTTAATGATGGAAAGCGCAAGAACTCGAAGAAAAAAAACCTTTTGTCGAACCAGACACGCCATAGTTGCTTATCTTCAAAATCAGAAGTTTCTCATATTACTATATCTTCTGGTAGTGATGCTGGTCTGTCACAGAAGGCATTCAATTGTTCTCCATCTATATCAAGCAATGGGGCATCAAGTGGTTCATTAGGCGAGAGACATAGCAATGGTGGTGCTTTGAAGTTGAATATAAAAAAGGATCGTGGCAATGCAAATCCAATTAGAGGCTCAAGTGGGTGGATTTCAATAAGAGCGCACAGTTCTGATGGGAACTCCAGAGAAATGGCAAAAAGACGCCGTCTATCTGAAAATGTAATCACCGACAGTGGTGGCGGTGATGACCCTTTTGCATTTGATGATGTTGATCAGGAGCCTTCAAATTGGGAACTGCTTGGTCCAAAAAAGAAATCGCCTCAGCAACATCAAGACAAATCAGGAAATGGAGTGCTAGTTGCAAGTCATGAACCAGACCAACCTGAAGATCTTAATCAGTCGGGTACAACATCTCTTTTTAGTGCTAAAGATGAATCCAGTCTTTTGGAAGACTGCCTCTTGGCATCAGTTAAGGTAATTAAATATGTTTCCTTCTGATCTTTCTTGTTTCTTCTTCAAGAGAATATACATTCTTGGGTCACAGTTTCTCGGTTTGTCTTTGTGACTTTGTTGAGTGACATATTTTGAATTCACAAAATTTCCCTTTCAATATGGCTCCTCAATCTATAGCATCTGTCGTGTAGTACAAAATAGTATTGTAACATCTCCTAGAAGAAATTGGCACCATCCATATCATACAGTAGCAATTTATGAGACGTGATCCTGATTGGAGGTTTAGGACAGTCAAGCTAAATTGCTATTGTATTGTATCTACTATCTTTTAGTACATGATATGTGCTGGGCACTCTGTGTCTGAGTGTAGTGAGTGCTTAAGTTTACATAGTTCAGCTAACATGCATATGTAAGACAGTTTATGATTAAATTTAAGTGTAGAAAGAAGGTACTTTCAAAAGATTTTTAAGGACAATATAATTGTTTCACCGGGACTCATGCTTGTTCTGACTGTGAGCCTAATGTTACCTTTACATGCCCTTACATTGTCTATTTCTTATCGTTTTATGAGATCTTCCAAACAACTTGATCTGTCTTAATGTTTTTTTGCTAGCTCCTTTCTTGGATATCTGGTAAATGGTTAGGCTGAAGTATGAACTTTGCCTTATTGTTTCAAAGAAAATGTAACAACTCCTGGAAAAGTCTAATTTTGGTTGCCCTTTATTTTGCTGACCGTATTGGCACACATCTAATTCTGCTGTTCCTTTCTGGCAGGTTCTTATGAACTTAGCAAATGACAACCCATCTGGTTGTGAATTGATCGCGTCATGTGGTGGACTTAACACCATGGCCTCCTTGATCATGAAGCATTTCCCCTCATTTTGTTTTGTCGTGGACAACAACTATAACACGAGAGATGGAGCATCTTCCTGTCGAGATGTCAATCTTGATCATGAGTTATCATCTTCTCAAAACAGCAAGGCACACCAGGTCAAAATTAAGCAATTGCGAGATCATGAACTTGATTTTCTGGTTGCCATATTGGGCTTGCTTGTTAACCTTGTAGAGAAGGATAGCCTTAATAGGTAAGTCCCTCACATGCTTCCTTCCATTTGCTCAATTCATATCAGTGTTACTGTTCTGGCAGTTCCTTGGGGTCAGGACTCAGAAACATCCAATTAATGTTCATGTTCTCTTAACGACTCAGAAATACTTTATAACCTCTCCACAGGGTACGGCTTTCATCTGCCTGTGTTCCTGTTGATCTATCTCAGAATCCACAGAGTGAAGAGACACAGAGAGATGTCATAGCACTCCTCTGTTCTGTATTCTTAGCAAGTCAAGGTGCTAGTGAAGCTTCTGGAACTATATCACCGGTAATTCAAAATTCTTCAAGTTCCTTTTGTATCTTTGTAAAACTCGGCATTTATTACCTGCTCTTTGTTTCAAAAAGCAGTATTTTATTTTGCTCCTTAGCATAGGTCAGCAGAACAGTTGATCTTATTCAGAAAACAATATTTTGCATGTAACATACTGTTATCTATGAGATGAAAATTAATGCATGTGTAATAATGTCAATGATAAATATTTGCTATCTGAATCCAGTCTACCAACTCTAGTTAGACCGAAATTACTGAGGTTCTATTTCAAAGAATAATTTAGTGCACCATTTGTTCAACTACTATGAAGTAAAATGGTATTCCCTTCTATTGACATCGGGTTAGAAGTGAAAGGCCATCTTAATGCGATGTTCTCAATGCCACAAACCCACAAATTTCATTAACACATACAGATTATTATTAACATAGCTATAAATTGGATTTCCAGAAGCTTGAGTTGAATTTATTTTGTTACAATTGAAAGCACTGGGAACATTAGCATTTTTTTTTAGTTCTTGGTTATTGCAATTTATAATGTTATACAGAACTGTGTACCTCACAATGCATTCATTATGACATTCTATGAACCATTTGATTGACTGTTGCTTGTAAACAACAGGATGATGAGGAGTCTTTGATGCAAGGAGCACGGGAAGCTGAAATGATGATCGTAGAGGCCTATGCAGCCCTTCTTCTTGCGTTTCTTTCAACTGAAAGGTTTGCAATCTGTAGTTGATGGATTGTTTTATTAATGTCTAACTACTTGCATAATGTCAGCACTATGGCATTTAACTTATACTGTCTGTTAACTGCAACAGCATGAAGGTTCGTGGAGCCATTTCCAGCTGCCTTCCAAATAACAGCTTAAAAATCCTTGTGCCTGCGCTAGAGAAATTTGTGGTATGTCTCCATAATTCTTGAACTACTGTTTGTATAAAAAAGTATGGATGATCTTTGAATTTACTCCATTTTGGAAATCATTAATTTTTCATGTCTGAGGTGTGAGGTGTCACCATAATTGTACTTCCCATCCAGGAAGCCTGTTTGCAAAATTTCACATAAATAAGGAAAATTTGAACTTGTTTCAAGTTTGAATAGTAACAGGATGTTTTATTTCTCAACTGGAGAAAACATTCCGGCTGGGACTTTTAACCCTTAAAATGCTAGTGTGCTCCCACTGTAAGATTGTCTGCTGTCACATTTGAAACTTTGTGTAATACCTGAATCACTACCCTTGAGATGAGAGACACAATCTGGTACCGAGTTAAGTTATTGATAACTCCCAGTTGAAGTACAGCACCAAATCAAGCCAACATGTTGGCTACGTAATTAAATGTTCTCTTACAACAGATAGAGGTAAAAAGGGAGTTTCTAAGTATCTAACCTCTTACCCTCTTGGCTTAGCACTCCAGGCACAACTCTTTCTTAACTTGCGATTTAGGACTTGACTCTATGAGAATATTGTGTGCCACACTGGTTGAGTGCATGCCTATCTAAGCTGCTAGTTTTTGTTCATTTTGATTAACTCTGAAGCTGCCTGAGCTTATTCTGCTTCCATCATTTATTAATCCATCATGTTTCTCTTTCAGTCGTTCCATCTGCAGCTCAATATGATCACAGAGGAAACGCACTCAGCTGTCACAGAAGTTATCGAGAAATGCAAACTTTCATAGAAAGAGTGAAGAGGGGCCTGTACAGATCAACTAACAACCTCTTTGCAGCAAAAAAGCGTACACACAAGTGTTTGTCTTGGCCTGGGGCTCGGCAGATGGACTGATACTCTGACCTGCAGTGGGCTTGGGAGCTAACAATGGTTTCATTCTTTTTTTTTTATGTTTTCCCCTGTTGTTTTTGCTCATGTTTTGTGTAATTTTTTCTTCTCATCTAGCGATGTTGTTTTTCTTAGCATGATGGGAGTAGCCCTCCTTTTTTTTTCTCTAATTAAGTGTAAAGTAGCAACAGCATAGGGATGAATGTTCAGTGTAGTGTGTGGTGTTTCAGTTATTCAGAGACGTCCATACAGTTTGTACCTTGTGACCACACGTCTTAATCTGATGAAGCTTAGAATAAATCACATGTTAGCAATGCAATATCATCTGCGTCTTCTCTCGCTTTGGTGGCCATCAAATTCTGTGTAGAAGTGTATGGTTGGTGTGCTGTTGCAAATGCCGTATTCCGCTCTGTTTTGTGGAAGTTATGAAGTACCTAGTTGAAATACCGATTTTTCATGATCTCGGAGATTGATGCAACTCTGATTGCAGCATTTCTTTTTATTAGAATGTACACTCCATGCTATCATGATGTTTATTGTTTAGTACTACAAGATTTGGTTAACCATTATTTTAATATCATAATAATTTTATAAAATCTTGGAGTAACAAGTTCATAATACATGATAACATAACTTTTTGAGGCTAGTCTATGTATATTGTCTCCTTTGTTTTTAAACTAAGCACTCAATAAATTATTGATGGCTGTAATTTTCTTAAGGTTTCACCGGTTTCGGCCCGTGCTTTATAAATAGCTTCGGCACGAAAGACAAAACGGTCCCTCCAACACATAAATGGTTGTGAGTTTACGTTTTCATTGTCTTTGGTAAAATCAAGTCCACCACGTAGACACTCATAACAAAAGTTTGAATATCCTCAGAAATTTTGACTTGAGTCTATCTACCACCTTACCTTTGAAATCGGACATCCAACCCTCCCTCCCTCCCTAAACTTTATATTATTCATATTACACCTGAACTTTATATTATTCATATTACACCCTGAAGTGGTTTTCATTTAATTGCATACATGCTGAAATAGTTTGACAACGTGAGATATGCACTAAAAATCTACACGTTCGTCTTAAGTTGCCCTTCATTTTATCCCTTTTCTTTTTCTCTCTTACATAGGAATATCAATAGTACTAATTCACATTACAATATAGTATAAATTGGTGATCGATTATTGGCAATATACTATATTAAATATTCAAAACTAGTCATTTAAGTTGCCAAATAAGTAAACCACTATCGAAAACCACAATATAAATGGCATTACAAAACTTAGGGGGTTGAATATCCAATTTTAAAGTTCATGATGCTAGAGGAATTTCTATCAAAAGTTTATGGGTACATATGGACTTTTTCCTTTTTAAAAGAAGCTATTCTTGTCGTAAACGTTAAATATTTTTTGTACTTTATTTTTTATGATTGAAAAAAAAAACTTAGTTTTCAAAATGATTGGTCTGTATACAAGCATCAATTAGACTTAATAAATTCATCTCACAGTTTCCTGGCAGAAACTGTAATTTGTTTTTGTTATTATACTACGTTTATTATTTCAAATGTGTGTTCGTATATCCGATGTGACAACCAAACCCAAAAACTTTCCCTAACTCCATGAGACCTTACAGATATATTTGATGGGTGTAAAGTTTTTTAAGTTCTTTGGGTGCAAAGTTTTTGAAGTATACGGACACACATTTGAAGTATTAAACATAGACAAATAACAAAACATATTACATATTCTGCCTGTAAACAACGAGACAAATTTATTAAGCCTAATTAATCTGTCATTAGCAAACGTTTAATTTAGCATCACATTGTCAAATCATGGCGTAATTAGGCTCAAAAATATTCGTCTCGCAATTTACATGCAAACTGTGTAATTGGTTTTTTTTGTCAACATTTAATACTCCATACATGTCCAAATATTTGATGCGATCTTTTTGGCCAAATTTTGTTGGAATCTAAACAAGGATCAAATTTGCTGAATTTTTCCAGACGTCACGGCTTGTTCATCCATCGTTCGCATCGCCATTCGCCACCCACGCCTTGGTTTCCAACGAATTTTATCATCCGCTTAAATACATCCAAAGCTCTCCATCGCCATCGGCGGCCAACGGCGACCGCTCCGCTCTACCCAATCCACCCATCCACTCGCCGCCGCCCCCTGATCCAAAGCCTCCGCCGCGCCGCCGTCGAGAGGAGGAGGAGGAGGAGGAGGAGGAGGCGTGAGCCCCTATGGGGACCCTCCTCCGGCCGCGTCCGCTCGCCCACGCCGCCGGCGCCGGCGCCGCCACGCCGTCGACCGCGCACGGTAGCCACGCGCCTCTCGAGAGGCCCCCCCCCTCCCCCCCGCCCGCTCGCTGATCTCTCTTCTCATCCTGTTTGGGTTTGGGTTTGTGATTTGGGTGTTTTTTTTTTTTCCGCAGCGGTGGTGGTGAGCGGTGGCCGCGGCCGTGGCGTGGAGTGCCAGCCGCATCGGGTGCGCCGCCGCCCGGGTCCGCAGGTTGCGGTGGCGACGGCGAGCTGGAGGAGGCGGAGGGAGACCGTGGTGAGATCGGATTTCGCCGCTGGTGGTGCCGCTACCATGGGGGATTCGCCGCAGGCGCTCTCAGGTTTGCAGCCTCCTCCACTCTCTTCTCGCAAAATGTGTTGCTATGTTCCTCTCGCTGGGCTGGCCTCATAGCCATTAATGTAGTCTGCTGGAACATTACATTCGGAACGTTGTTGGCAATTGCTTGACAAAATGTGGAATTGTGGAGGGGAGAAAAATCGTTTGAACCTGCAGTGACAAAATTGCCATCTATAATTTTAAAACTGAAGGTGTGGAAATCAAACATAATCATTGCCAGCACATCATTCTTGTTAACCACCATGACATATTGTTGGCTTATAACAGTTAGCTCCACACCAACTTGGAAGGTGTCAATGGAATGTAAGTATAAATTGAGGATAACTGGCAGTTGTTAAGACTTTCTACAGAACTTGTAGCAGCTAAAACTAGCTATTGTGCATTTATGTTTCATGGAATTTGAGCGGCAATGGATATTTCTTACTAAGACGTATAATGCAAAACAAAAAAAAAAAAACTATGTCTATGCAGTTTACATGTAATGTGCGGATGCAAATAAAATCATGTTCATGGACAAACTAATGGGATTCATACCAAATTCCAGAATTGCATTTCTTATGTGGTTACTTTTGTTTGTTGATTTGGTTACCAGACATCGATGTGGTTTCAAGGGTCAGAGGGGTTTGCTTCTACGCGGTGACTGCAGTTGCAGCAATCTTTTTGTTTGTCGCCATGGTTGTGGTTCATCCACTTGTGCTCCTATTTGACCGATACCGGAGGAGAGCTCAGCACTACATTGCAAAGATTTGGGCAACTCTGACAATTTCCATGTTCTACAAGCTTGACGTCGAGGGAATGGAGAACCTGCCACCGAATAGTAGCCCTGCTGTCTATGTTGCGAACCATCAGAGTTTCTTGGATATCTATACCCTTCTAACTCTAGGAAGGTGTTTCAAGTTTATAAGCAAGACAAGTATATTTATGTTCCCAATTATTGGATGGGCAATGTATCTCTTAGGAGTAATTCCTTTGCGGCGTATGGACAGCAGGAGCCAGCTGGTATGGCTGTAGTCTCATCCCTGCTTTCTTAAGTAGACATATATACATTTACAGTATTTGGTAAATAAACAAGATTTTATGAATCATATATGATTTTGGGGAAAACACAAAACTCTCTTTGGTGGCTGCCTTGAACATAGTTCTGTTCACACAGTTATAGCACCTTCTTTAAAATGAAGAACTTTGTTGCACACACATAAGGCCAAACCACATAATGAATTTTGTTTATTTCTATCTTTGAATGTTAGCATCGTTTTTGTTTAATGCATGATCGCCTTCCTATATATTTGTAGTATGTCAACATTGTATTCCATGCTGAGCATAACAAATGGTTTGTTAAAATTCAGGACTGTCTTAAACGGTGTGTGGATTTGGTGAAAAAAGGAGCATCTGTATTTTTCTTTCCAGAGGGGACTAGAAGCAAAGATGGAAAGCTAGGTGCATTTAAGGTTCAGTAACCAAACTTAGGTTACATTACATCTAATGAGATTTTTATATTCAGTATATAATGTTAACCTTCTCATGGTGTACTGACGTGGTTATAAATGTCCCCAGAGAGGTGCATTCAGTGTGGCTACAAAGACCGGTGCTCCTGTGATACCTATTACTCTTCTCGGGACAGGGAAACTGATGCCTTCTGGAATGGAAGGCATCCTTAATTCAGGTTCAGTAAAGCTCATTATTCACCATCCAATTGAAGGGAATGATGCTGAGAAATTATGTTCTGAAGCAAGGAAGGTGATAGCTGACACTCTTATTCTAAACGGTTATGGAGTGCACTAAAGAAAGATGGTGTTTTTTTTTATTATATGGAACCTATTCAAAGGCACAGACAGGCTTTCAAGGCTAAGCTTGTTACAGGTACTGATACTAGTTACTAATTACTTTCGTAATCAGTATAAATAAGCTTGTGTAGTGTAATGGCATTGTACATTTCTGCACTTGGTAAATTTACAGAAGAGGCAAGTAATATTTTAGAGGATTGAGTTTATTCACCCAGTCATATAGTTGAAGAGGCAAGTAACCTGTAAGAGAGAACTGAACATTAACACCTCTTGTTCGATTAAAAATGACCAAAGAGCATCAAACATGTATTCGAGGCTGTTACTTTAGATATGGCCCATTAATTTGTTTAGTTGTCTATGTACATCCTAGTTGGTGTAAATGCCAGTTACCATTTCTATGATCTAAAACAATCAACTCTTTTAGTATATTTTCAAAAACGAAAATTCAGTACACATGTATGAATCTTAATATTCTTCTCTAGCTCGTTACAAAAGCAACAAAGGCACCGTGTCAGCTGGTTCACATTAGCTAGTTTGTACTTAGCATTATCCACTAGCACCTTATTTTCATGCATATCATGCTAATTTGCTTGCCCACGTTGAGTGGGAATTTTTTTCATGTTTTATAATTTATATATGTTTTAGACTTCTAGTCCACAATTTATGTACTTCATGTTCCTGAGCCTCTAGTATGGCTGATAGCAGACTAGGTGCTGAGTGCTGTCCTTTTTTGCAGACTGAAGAGAGAAGAAATACAAGACTGTCCATTGTTAGTCAGATTTGTAAAAATAGACTCTGATGTAGTTTACTTTTGCCCCTATTTTATTTTTAACAATACAAATATATAACAGATCCTAAGAACTTATCTTAATTTAGGAGAAGTTGCTCGTTTCATTAAATTAAATTGTGAAGTAAAAATGTGTGCTCGAGTCTGTCAATGCAATCCTGTGTTCTTGTTTGAAGATATGGTGTAGGGCAGGCCAGGATTGAACACTGAATGGTAAGACTGCTTCTGCCTTCAGACGTTATTGCTAAATTTTTAGCTACTTGCAGTTAGTGCTGCCACGCCGATTAAGCAGTAGAACAAAGTAGTTTTGTCGTGCACAAATGAGTTATATTTCATTGAAAATCGAAGCGAAAACGAATCAAAAGTTAGAAGAAAAGGGGAAACTTGGTAATTACTCCATAAAGAGAGTGCATTTTATTGGTAAGATGGTATCCGGAAGCTGTGAGCTCCGGGCTGTATGTATTCTGGCAAATTTGATATGAGATGCTCGATTATTGGCTTAAGTTAGCGATATCAAATTTGGGGAAGCACCAAAGGAATTATTGTGAAGGAGTTATGGGTGCGTGACGTTATCTGCTAGGTTCAAATCCTAGTGGCTATGAATATTTATCTGCTAGTTTCAAATCCTAGTGACTATGAATATTAATGGGTAAGGTAAGGGATTTATTGTTAATTTTAGTTTCTTTAAGATTGTGCCATCGGACGCCATTCGGTAACTGTAATAATGCTTTGTATTGGATTCACTTGTGTTACATGCACGCACTAAACATGTGCTTTACCTTTTCATCTGTTTTTGCGTTCTGGGCTAGAAACTCAAACGTTGAATTTTCCATGGTCTGCTCAACTTGACAGTTACTGCGTGTCAAGCGATCTTATACGCATACTATGCGCACAAGTGATTGTATACGGATATGATGACAGTATAACGTGTGATATTGATTTTTTTAATAAAAAAATGATGTTCCTTTCCTTGATGAAGGAACAAAGACTTTTTTTAAAAGAAGGGTATTACTAAAAACAAAAATGACAAAAACAAAATATCAGTGCACATGGCAAGTGTGCTCGGCAATTTTTTCTCTGTACTTTAAACAAAAATACTTCTATATGTTCTTTTTTATAAGGGTGGCACAAATCTTTTAAATGAGCCAAATATCTACATTGGATTTATTAAAAACTGTATAAATTATAATTTATACTCTGAAAGGTTGTGTGCATCTCTCTTGGAGAAAATGTATAAGTTGCAAACAAACATTAATCCATGTTATGTAACTTTTTTTCGCCGGAAAGGCCGAAGGAGGCCATCCAAATGTATTAAGGAGTAAAAGTTACAAGAAAAAACACCACAATGCACCAAGGTGCATGACCACACACCATACACTACCCCTAAGCACAAACCACTGAGGGTGAAGCCTAGCACCAAACGACCCCCACTAAGTGTGACCAAACGCCGCTAGGCCTACGGCAACACCACATAGATGAGACTTCGAAAACGATGCCACCAAGGTGGTCACGATATTTAGGATGCCGCCATCATCCATCTAAAAAGATGTGGTTTTCACCCAGAGAAACTCATCAAGAAGGGGAGAGGGTAACCCTTGACAGCGCCCCAAGGAGGTTACGACGCCCGAAGGCATAGCCGCTGCCGGTCCGGTGAACCACCGGACTAGGCTTCCGCCTAGGACCCTATAGCCTTGATCGCAGATCACCGTCCACCACTCAGAACCACCACACAGACAAAAGGTAGCACGTAGCTTCCACCACACCGCACCGACGCCCCTTCGTCGGCCGACTCCATCGAACCACCATCCCTGAGAGCTGACCCAGGACCCCTTCGTTCCACCACCCGCCGGCCGCCTCGCCAATTTTGGCCAAAGGAGAACCCGGGACTGGGTGACATTGCTTCGGTAGCCTGAGCTTCCCCCGCTGGCGAGCTGCCGTCTTAATCCAACCTAGAAACTCCCCGCAAAAGAAGGGGATGAGCTCTAGGAAGGGCGAGGGTGCCGACCGGCAACGAGGAAGACAACCCACCGACTCCAGCTCCCTTTGCACTACCATCTGGGCCTGCGCCAACGCCGGATACGCTGTCGCTCCGGCTCCGGCGCCACCCGCCTGCACCCCCTTTGCCTGGTCTCCGCGCCCCTCCTGGCTGCGCCGCGCCGCCCAGCTGGCCGCTAAGGGCACCGCAACGGCCGCCCGGCTGCCGAGGCCTGGCCGCGCCATGGGACAGCTCGCGCTGGCACCAGCGAGCCACGGCCGTCGCGCTGCTGCCGGCGCCAGCGAGCACAACCGCCAGCTCTAGGGGCCGAGCATGCCACTGAGCCGCCGCCGCTGCCGCCCGGGCCGGCTGCACGTTGCCGGCGCACACGACCGCACGCCGCCACGCTCCGCCTCCGCGCCCGAGGCAGCCACACGCCATTGCCGCGCACCTCGCCCGCCCGCTGCCGAGCCACCACCGCGCACCTTGCTGAGCCGCCACCGCCGTCCCTAGCCGCCTCGCGCCGCCGCCACGCCAGATCCAGGCGCGGGATGGCCGGATCCGGCCTTGGGGGCGCTGGATCCGCCGCCTCCCCACACCGCCACGGCGTCACCACCTCCGACCGCAGTGAGGGCTTCGTCGTTTGCCCCATCCTCATCGCGTCGAGGAGGAAGACGCCAAGAAAAAAGGGCCTCGCCGCCGCCTTCCTTGCTCGCTGCCGGCTTCGCCGCCGGCGAGCTCTGGCGGCGGCGAGGTGGGGGAGAAGATGTGGGGAGTGGGCAGCTAGGGTTTTTTCGCCCCCCGAGCCGCCCGTGCGAGAGCGACGGTGGGGGGGGGGGGACTTTCCAACCTCTTCCAGTGTTCTAGTTCTCCACGTTATGTAACTCAATTTGTTTAACCATAGAAAGTAAGAAACCTACCAGCGTGTTAAGCTCTCTTTCATTCCCTTTCTTCTTCCTGGTTTTGCTTCCATCACATGTCAAGTGAAGGGTTCTTAACTACCATTACTCCTACACATCTAATTTTTTTCTCAGATCTTTCGCAGGTATATATTGATGCTACATTTTATGATCTTAAGATAATCTCCTTCACATTACCCTCTGCTGAAACTTTAGCTTGAACCGTCATCTTCACCACAATTTGAGCCCAATTTGCACAGAGCACAACGAGCAATAGCTTGCCCTTACGTTCATTATTTAGCATGAACTACTACTAACTACCCAAGAATCAATACACCGGTTTAATAACGCCATTTTATCACGTTAATATATGTTTCATTCAACACACCGGTTTTGGCACAGTTGCAAACTTGCAATAAATTCTTTCCTACTTCTCCATCCCATAATATAACAAATTGGTATGTCTCGTCTGGTACTAAGTTGCTATATTATGAGATGGAGGGAGCACTTCTTTTCTTCCAAAATATAAGAATATAGTATTGGATTAGATATTATCTAGATTCACGAATTCGATTAGGTTGTCTAGATTTATAGTTGTATGTAATGTATAATTCGGTAATAGGTTATTACCTCTCAGGATGGAGGGAGTAGTTTTGACTTTTTTTTTCTTATAAATCGCTTTGATTTTTATATTAGTCAAATTTTATCGAGTTTAACTAAGTTTATAGAAAAAAATTAGCAACATTTAAGCACCACACTAGTTTCATTAAATTTAGCATGGAATATATTTTGATAATATATTTGTTCTGTGTTAAAAATGCTGCTATATTTTTCTATAAACGTAGTCAAATTTAAATAAGTTAGACTAAAAAAAATCAAAACGACTTATAATATGAAATGGAGGAAGTAGTAGACTATAACAAATTTAAACCGTGCTTTGATTTTAGAGCATCACTAATATGTTAGCAATAATCTATCCCTAAACTTTATTTTTTTTCCTAAACTGAAAATAGGAAGTGGAAATACTCCTCCATCTAAGAGAGAGCCTAAATTCAATAAAAAACTAAAAAACTAAAGGTGGATCCCTCTATTAAACTACCGCAAAAAATTTATGTTTTTTTTCTCTTCCACGCGCGCAGAACAGATATCTCGATCAAGTTAGCATGTAAAATTTTTAAAGAGATACCTTATACGACTCCTTCCGTATTTCCAAAAGCAAACGGATTTAAAATCTGACTCAAATAAAGATCTATATATCCAATTTACATGACACATGTTTCGCGAATTTTTATATTAATAATAATTAATATTTTTAAAATTAAATTATTAGCAATTTGTTTGGTGGATTTATCAAAACAGGATGGACGTTGTTTATAACAGCGTCTAGACCTAGACGCGCTTGCAAACTGCGGCCACCCTTTTATCACACAAATTTTTGACAATTTGACACTTTCCAAAAATTAATTTTATAAATTAACCGTGACCAAAACTTATTTAAAAATGATCTTTTTGTTGAGCGCAAAATCGTATACTTCAGCGCCAAATAGCACGGCGCCGACCTCCCCCTTCCCCTCCCCTCTATCCTCCACTGCTGCCGCCCACCTCTCCGTATCAGCTGCGTCGCGTTGGTTTCCGCCGGCGCTGCTGCTGCTGCACCAGTCCGCTAGGGCGGGCGGGCATGGCGCGCCGCGCCGCTTCCCGCGTCCGCGCCGGCGCTGTTGGCGCCCTTCGCTCGGAGGGCTCGACCCAAGGGCGAGGGGGCCGCACGGGGGGCAGTGGCGCCGAGGACGCACGCCACGTGTTCGACGAATTGCTCCGGCGTGGCAGGGGCGCCTCGATCTACGGCTTGAACTGCGCCCTCGCCGACGTCGCGCGTCACAGCCCCGCGGCCGCCGTGTCCCGCTACAACCGCATGGCCCGAGCCGGCGCCGACGAGGTAACTCCCAACTTGTGCACCTACGGCATTCTCATCGGTTCCTGCTGCTGCGCGGGCCGCTTGGACCTCGGTTTCGCGGCCTTGGGCAATGTCATTAAGAAGGGATTTAGAGTGGACGCCATCGCCTTCACTCCTCTGCTCAAGGGCCTCTGTGCTGACAAGAGGACGAGCGACGCAATGGACATAGTGCTCCGCAGAATGACCCAGCTTGGCTGCATACCAAATGTCTTCTCCTACAATATTCTTCTCAAGGGGCTGTGTGATGAGAACAGAAGCCAAGAAGCTCTCGAGCTGCTCCAAATGATGCCTGATGATGGAGGTGACTGCCCACCTGATGTGGTGTCGTATACCACTGTCATCAATGGCTTCTTCAAGGAGGGGGATCTGGACAAAGCTTACGGTACATACCATGAAATGCTGGACCGGGGGATTTTACCAAATGTTGTTACCTACAGCTCTATTATTGCTGCGTTATGCAAGGCTCAAGCTATGGACAAAGCCATGGAGGTACTTACCAGCATGGTTAAGAATGGTGTCATGCCTAATTGCAGGACGTATAATAGTATCGTGCATGGGTATTGCTCTTCAGGGCAGCCGAAAGAGGCTATTGGATTTCTCAAAAAGATGCACAGTGATGGTGTCGAACCAGATGTTGTTACTTATAACTCGCTCATGGATTATCTTTGCAAGAACGGAAGATGCACGGAAGCTAGAAAGATGTTCGATTCTATGACCAAGAGGGGCCTAAAGCCTGAAATTACTACCTATGGTACCCTGCTTCAGGGGTATGCTACCAAAGGAGCCCTTGTTGAGATGCATGGTCTCTTGGATTTGATGGTACGAAACGGTATCCACCCTAATCATTATGTTTTCAGCATTCTAATATGTGCATACGCTAAACAAGGGAAAGTAGATCAGGCAATGCTTGTGTTCAGCAAAATGAGGCAGCAAGGATTGAATCCGGATACAGTGACCTATGGAACAGTTATAGGCATACTTTGCAAGTCAGGCAGAGTAGAAGATGCTATGCGTTATTTTGAGCAGATGATCGATGAAAGACTAAGCCCTGGCAACATTGTTTATAACTCCCTAATTCATAGTCTCTGTATCTTTGACAAATGGGACAAGGCTAAAGAGTTAATTCTTGAAATGTTGGATCGAGGCATCTGTCTGGACACTATTTTCTTTAATTCAATAATTGACAGTCATTGCAAAGAAGGGAGGGTTATAGAATCTGAAAAACTCTTTGACCTGATGGTACGTATTGGTGTGAAGCCCGATATCATTACGTACAGTACTCTCATCGATGGATATTGCTTGGCAGGTAAGATGGATGAAGCAACGAAGTTACTTGCCAGCATGGTCTCAGTTGGAATGAAACCTGATTGTGTTACATATAATACTTTGATTAATGGCTACTGTAAAATTAGCAGGATGGAAGATGCGTTAGTTCTTTTTAGGGAGATGGAGAGCAGTGGTGTTAGTCCTGAAATTATTACGTATAATATAATTCTGCAAGGTTTATTTCAAACCAGAAGAACTGCTGCTGCAAAAGAACTCTATGTCGGGATTACCGAAAGTGGAACGCAGCTTGAACTTAGCACATACAACATAATCCTTCATGGGCTTTGCAAAAACAATCTCACTGACGAGGCACTTCGAATGTTTCAGAACCTATGTTTGACGGATTTACAGCTGGAGACTAGGACTTTTAACATTATGATTGGTGCATTGCTTAAAGTTGGCAGAAATGATGAAGCCAAGGATTTGTTTGCAGCTCTCTCGGCTAACGGTTTAGTGCCAGATGTTAGGACCTACAGTTTAATGGCAGAAAATCTTATAGAGCAGGGGTTGCTAGAAGAATTGGATGATCTATTTCTTTCAATGGAGGAGAATGGCTGTACTGCCAACTCCCGCATGCTAAATTCCATTGTTAGGAAACTGTTACAGAGGGGTGATATAACCAGGGCTGGCACTTACCTGTTCATGATTGATGAGAAGCACTTCTCCCTCGAAGCATCCACTGCTTCCTTGTTTTTAGATCTTTTGTCTGGGGGAAAATATCAAGAATATCATAGGTTTCTCCCTGAAAAATATAAGTCCTTTATAGAATCTTTGAGCTGCTGAAGCCTTTTGCAGCTTTGAAATTCTGTGTTGGAGTTCTTTTCTCCTACAGTTGTATTAGAGGAGGGATCTTCTCTTTATGTGTAAATAGCGAGGTATGTATGTCACCTCTCCGAATTATTTTTACTCTGGTTCCTAGACGGTAAACAAGCAATTATGTTCTGCCTTTGATGCCAGAAAAAACACAAAAGTTTGTCGTTATCTCTACTAACGGATCATAAAGGAATTTGTAACTGGAGTTTCAAACTTAATTTGTCTAGGCAGTAGTTTTGGCATTAGATCCAACATTGTGTAGGATTCATTTGTGTGTATCAATCTATAGGGTTTCATTAAATTTCGTTTATGTGTACTGTTTAGGTGTTGAATAGTTTGACTTGTTTTTTAACTGAACAAAAGATACTGAAATCGTTCCATTCAACAAACACATGTTCCGTTAATGAAATTATTGTACGTTACCTTTTGTTTTCTTACTCACAAGTGTCCTCTTTTCTTATATCCTATAGATTGGTACAACAAATTATTGATTCAATTTTGGTTTTGAACATTGATGATCCTCCCTGCACTATTGGTGCAGCTGCTCTTCTATTCATTTTGTGAAGTGATGTGAGTACCTCTCAATCCCATCCTTATGCTTCTGTGCATGCTTCATTCCAATTTTTTACGCATATCGATTGTTTTCTTTTATATAACAGTCCATAAAGATAATCACATCATGACAAAGTTATTTATTTCTACAGTATAGTTATATAAGTATTCACCAGTTTTCCATGAATATTTTGGCATGTGATTACAAAGAAGATTATTTGAGAAAATCCATGCTTTTATTTCATCATTTTGTTTGAAGTTGAACTTTAATTTATGGTGTAAATTTCAGTTATTATTGCTAGCAGCTCGTACTCTTTAATGGTATAACTTCACTTGTGCTTATTCTCCAATATCTCCCTTCTTGTTGTTCAGGTTCAAGAAAATCATTTGTTGGATTCAGAATCTGGTGTCCATTTTCTTCTTAAATTATTAAATCCTCCAGTGAATCTTGTTGATTCCAAAGCACCATCGATAGGTTCCAAACTTCTTGGAATCAGTAAAGTTCAAATGCTTAATGGATCAAATAAGGATTCTGACTGCATTTCAGAGGAAATCCTTTCAAAAGTTGAAGAGATTCTCTTAAGCTGTCAAGTGATCAAGTCGCTCGACAAAGATGACAAGAAAACAACAAGGCCAGAACTGTGTCCAAAGTGGCTTGCTTTGTTGACAATGGAAAATGCATGCTTGTCTGCTGTTTCAGTAGAGGGTAAGTTTTAATCAAATTTCTTGGTCATGATTTCCCTTTATGACCATTATATTTATTTATATGAGCCAAATAAGCAGTTGTCAACTTGTCATAAGTTACATAGCACCTATTTGCAATATTCATGGGTGGTTTGCTTAGCCCTTTTCTTCACCTGCTTTTGATTGATGACTTCCATCTGTGTTGCAGAATTGAATTGGAGTAGTGGACTGCACTAGAAGCACCTATGGCCATTGTCATACTAGGAAGGTTTTCCCTTATCAAATATTTGATTGTTACAGAGACTTCTGACACAGTGTCCAGAGTTGGAGGAAATTTTAAAGAGACATTAAGGGAGATGGGAGGTCTTGATAGTATTTTTGACGTTATGGTGGATTTTCATTCAACATTGGAGGTGAGATCTCGCTAACATCGCATATTTTACATTTCCTTTGTTCAACTCTAATGGATTGTGCAGGCTTGTTCCTTTTCGCCATTTTAGCTTTAATGTGCTTGAAGCCACATGAAAGTAATGCTTGTCCAGATACATAGCCAAAGGTTGTTATATTTTGGGGCATGGAAAATGCTTGAGGTAGTAACTATTTTCATCAGGACATGGAAAATTGGCTGCAACACAAATTATGTTGTTTTATGTTGCAAAAATAGTTTTTTAATAGTTTTTTATTCTGCATGTGGTGTTAGTATCTTACAGTTCCTCTGATGATTATATCCCCCACGATAATAACACTTGAAACGATAATAACACTTGACATATCTACACCAAGTGAACATTATTCATTTGGATGTTACTTTTCCAGCTATACTTGCTGTTCTTGCATGTGTAAGCAAGTTTGGAGTAAATTGCGCATTAATTTAAATGCTTGGTGTTCCTATCTGTGTACATTTTATTCCCCAACTAATAATGCAATCATATTACGCTGATAAACTGAATAAATAAATTAACAATATACTTCTGGTGGCAAACCTTGTGTATCAGAATCTCATAAAGGATACATCCACTTCAGCTTTGGACCGAAATGAAGGAACATCTTTGCAAAGTGCTGCTCTCCTCTTGAAATGTTTGAAAATATTGGAAAATGCCATATTTCTAAGCGATGATAACAAGGTAATGCTCCTTATATGTTCTGTTTCAGTTTAGTACCCATTTCCTTCTTCTGTACTATCTTCTCTCCTGATTTGTTCTGTGCAAAATGTGCAAACAGTGCGACTTTGTATGTCTGCTTAACAATTTTCTTTTCTTCCTGAAAAAGCAATATGAACTCTTACATTCATTTTGCTTCTTGCAGACCCATTTGCTTAATATGAGTAGAAAATTGAACCCGAAACGCTCCTTGCTTTCTTTTGTTGGTGTCATTATCAATACTATTGAGTTATTATCAGGTATTTTTCTTAATAATACAATGTGTTCGCTAACACAATAAAATGTTTTAAACATCCAGTATGTTAAAGTTGCAGTCTGACGCCTATTTTGTTTTGCTGCAGCTCTTTCAATACTTCAGAATTCTTCTGTTGTTTCCAGCTCTACATATCCGAAATCGTCTAAAGTCTCTCAACAGAGTTACTCTGGTAATAACAAACACCAATTTTGTTTGATCAGTTGATCTCGTTGGCTTTTCTATGCACTGTCTCAATATAGTTTGGTCGCCATTCAAGTCTCACTACAGATGTTGAACTTGGCCTGACACCAAATATTTATAAAATGCTACCTGATATTTTTAATATTTCATGTTTCCTGACCCAGATTATCTTGTTGGTTCCTCGTATAAGTTTAATTAGTGACATTCTTGAAGCTTTGTTATGCAGCAGATGTCATGGGGGGAACTTCATTTAATGATGGAAAGAGCAAGAACTCGAAAAAAAAAAACTTTTGTCGAACCAGACACGTCATTGTTGCTTATCTTCAAAATCAGAAGTTTCTCATATTACTATATCTTCTGGTAGTGATGCTGGTCTGTCACAGAAGGCATTCAATTGTTCTCCATTTATATCAAGCAATGGGGCATCAAGTGGTTCATTAGGCGAGAGGCACAGCAATGGTAGTGGTTTGAAGTTGAATATAAAAAAGGATCGTGGCAATGCAAATCCAATTAGAGGCTCAACTGGATGGATTTCAATAAGAGCGCACAGTTCTGATGGGAACTCCAGAGAAATGGCAAAAAGACTCCGTCTATCTTAAAATGTAATCACCGACAGTGGTGGTGGTGATGACCCTTTTGCATTTGACCGCCGCGTCGGCGTCGCCACCACGTAATCGCCCACGTCGCTGCCCCCGCTGCCACGTCGTCGACCGCGCACGGTAATCACACGCATCTCGAGGCCGCCGCTAGCTGATATCTTCTCATCCGGTTGATTTGTGATTTTGGCGTTTTTGCAGTGGTGATGGCGGGGGGCGACCGTGGCCGAGGCGTGGAGTGCCATCCGCATCAGGGTGTATCGGCCGCGCTGCTCCGCCCTGGTCCGCAGGCTTTGGCGGCGAGCTGGCGGCGGAGGGAGACTGTGGTGAGATCGGATTTCGCCGCTGGTGGTGTCGCTACCATGGGGGATTCGCCGCAGGCGCTCTCAGGTTTGCAGCCTCCTCCACTCTCTTCCCTTTTTTATTTTTTTTTCTCGCAAAATGTGTTGTGATGTTCGTCTCGCTGGGCTGGCCTCATAGCCATTAATGTAGTTTGCTGGAACATTTACATTTGGAACGTTGTTGGCAATTGCTTGACAAAATGTGGAATTGTGGAGGGGAGAAAAATCATTTGAACCTGCAGTGACAAAATTGCCATCTCTAATTTTAAAACTGAAGGTGTGGAAATCAAACATAATCATTGCCAGCGCATCATTCTTGTTAACCACCATGATATATTGTTGGTTATAACAGTTAGCTCCACACCAACCTTGAAGGTGTCAATAGAATGTTTAGTATAAATTGAGGAGAACAGGCAGTTGTTAAGACTTTCTAAAGAACTTGTAGCAGCTAATACTAGCTATTGTGCATTTGTGTTTCATGGAATTTGAGCAGCAATGGATATTTCTTACTAAGATGTATGATGCAAAACAAAAAACTATGTCTATACAGTTTACATGTAATGTGCGGATGCAAATAAAATCATGTACATGGACAAACTCATGGGATTCATACCGAATTCCAGAATTGCATTTCTTATGTGGTTACTTTTGTTGTTGATTTGGTTACCAGACATCGATGTGATTTCAAGGGTCAGAGGGGTTTGCTTCTACGCGGTGGCTGCAGTTGCAGCAATCTTTTTGTTTGTCGCCATGGTTGTGGTTCATCCACTTGTGCTCCTATTTGACCGATACCGGAGGAGAGTTCAGGAAAAAAATTTGAAAATACCCATTTTTTGAAAAAGATTTACGTTTATATACACTAGTACGAAGAATTTGCGAAAATATAACTAATCCGCAGATCGGTTATGCGGGAGCGCAACAAAAGTATGGCGTGGCGGCGCGGAGTGGACGGCCGAGGCGTTCGCGCGGAATGGGGCTGCGGGACCGAGCCAGTCTCGCTTGCCGGTAACGCGGAACCGGTACGCTCCCGCAGCGCCAGTGTGCGGAACCGCGGCGCCAACATTTTTTTACTGCATGGCACTGTGTTTAATACTGTTTGACACTGTTTCTGGTACTGTTTTACACAGTTCCCGGGTCAGTTCCGCACAATGGAGGCGCGGCACCGACCATGAACAATGTGTGAACAGTGCTGCACAGGGTTAAAACAGTGTATAAACTGCGCTGCACAGTGCTGGAGTCGCTGGCCACTGCGGTTCCGCGTTTTGGAACCGCGGGACCGTCGCGATTCCGCGTTTTGGAGCTGCCGGACCATGACGGTTCCGCGCAGGATCGTCGGTCCCGTATTTTGAATCTGCGGAACCGTCGCTGTCCCGTGTTTCCGTTTCGCGGGATGCGTATATTTTTATAAAACCTCTCCATGCATGTATATAAACATAAATTATTGAAAAAATAAGTATATTTGCAAATTTTTTTCGAGAGCTCAGCACTACATTGCAAAGATTTGGGCAACTCTGACAATTTCCATGTTCTACAAGCTTGACGTCGAGGGAATGGAGAACCTGCCACCGAATAGTAGCCCTGCTATCTATGTTGCGAACCATCAGAGTTTTTTGGATATCTATACCCTTCTAACTCTAGGAAGGTGTTTCAAGTTTATAAGCAAGACAAGTATATTTATGTTCCGAATTATTTGATGGGCAATGTATCTCTTAGGAGTAATTCCTTTGCGGCGTATGGACAGCAGGAGCCAGCTGGTATGGCTGTAGTCTCATCCCTGCTTTCTTAAGTAGACATATATGCAATTACAGAATTTGGTAAACAAACAAGATTTTATGAATCATATATGATTTTGGGGAAAACACCAAACTCTCTTTGGTGGCTGCCTTGAACATAGTTCTATTCACACAGTTATAGCACCTTCTTTAAAATGAAGAACTTTGTTGCATACACATATGGCCAAACCACATAATGAATTTTGTTTATTTCTATCTTTGAATGTTAGCACCTTATTTTCATGCATATCATGCTAATTTGCTTGCCCACGTTGAGTGGGAATTTTTTTCCATGTTTTATAATTTATATATGTTCTAGACTTCTAGTCCACAATTTATCTACTTCATGTTCCTGAGCCTCTAGTATGGCTGGTAGCAGACTAGGTGCTGAGTGCTGTCCATTTTTGCAGACTGAAGAGAGGAGAAATACAGGACTGTCCGTTGTTAGTCAGATTTGTAAAAATAGACTCTGATGTAGTTTATTTTAGCCCCTATTTTATATTTAACAATACAAATATATAACGTATCCTAAGAACTTATCGTAATTTAGGAGAAGTTGCTCGTTTCATTAAATTAAACTGTGAAGTAAAAATGTGTGCTCGAGTCTGTCAATGCAATCCTGTGTTCTTGTTTGAAGATATGGTGTAGGGCAGGCTAGGATCGAACACTGAATGGTAAGACTGCTTCTGCCTTCATTTGTGCACTTGGTGCTGCCACGCCGATTAAGCAGTAGAACAAAGTAATTTTGTCGTGCACAAATGAGTTATATTTCATTGAAAATCGAAGTGAAAATGAACCAAAAGATAGAAGAAAAGGGGAAACTTGGTAATTATATACTCCACAAATTTATTGGTAAGATTTGATATTAGACGCTCGATTACTTGGCTTAAGTTAAGGATATCAAATTTGGGGAAGCACCAAAGGAATTATTGTGAAGGAGTTGTGGGTGCATAACGTTATCTACTAGGTTCAAATCCTAGTGACTATGAATATTAATGAGTAAGGTAAGGGATTTATTGTTAATTTTAGTTTCTTTAAGATTGTGTCCGGGTACACCATTCGGTAAGTGTAATAATGTTTTGTATTGGATTCACTTGTGTTACGTGCATGTGATTTACCTTTTCATTTGTTTCTGCGTTCTGGGTATGAATTTGACGAGATTCCATGGTCAGCTCAACATATCAGTTACTGCGTGTCAAGCGATCTTATATGGTATGCGCACAAGCGATTGTATACGGATATGACAGTATAACGTGTGATATTGATACGATGTTCCTTTCCTTTATAAAGGAACAAAGACTTTTTTTAAAAAAAGAAGGGGTATTACTAAAAACCAAAATGTCAAAAACAAAATATCAGTGCACATGGCAAGTGTGCACGAGCAATAGCTTGCCCTTACGTTCATTATTTAGCATGTACTACTACTAACTACGCAAAAATCAATTCACCGATTATTAAACTGTTAACATCATTTTAGCACGTTAACATATGTTTCATTCAACACACCGGTTTTGGCACATTTACAAACTTGCAAAGTTGCAATACTCCCTTCGTTACATAGCATAAGAGATTTTAGGTGAATGTGACACATCTATCCAAATTCATTATACTAGAATGTATCACCGCCTCCACGCCGGGAGGGAGAGCGCCGCCGGTGGAGAAAGGGGGAGGGAGTGGTCGAGGGGAACCAGTAGGGTGCCCTCCCCGTCGCCGCCTCCCCGTGGCCGCGCCGGCGAGACAGGAGGAAGAGGGGGATATGGAGCGACGCCGCCGGTGAGGGCGCGCGCGCGGGGGGGAGCGGCGACGCCGGTGAGGAAGGGAAGGGGAGTGGTGGCTTTGAGAGAGATAGGGGGGAGGGAAAATGATTTTAGAGTTAGGGTTTGGGCTGCTGAGTTTTTATATAGATCGGGATCAATCAGGACCGTCCATCAGATCGGACAACTACGGCTTCTCCCGCGTTGGGCCGGGTGCCACTCCTAGGTTGCCCACACTATTGGGCCACATGTACGCTCCGCGTGAAATAAGTTCACTTTAGGTCCTTTAAGTTGCCTCTGAATTGTTCCCAGGCCGGCCGCACTATTGGGCCACCCCATAGGCCATGTGTACGCTCCGCACAGAATAATTTCGCTTTAGCTCCCTTAATTTGTCCCCTCAAACTCCTAAAACCAGTGCAAATCTTTAATTTTTAGTTCACCCATTGCAACTCACGGGCATATTTGCTAGTGACATATAATATGAAACGAAGGATGTAGCAGACTATAGAATTTAAACTGTGCTTTCATTTTAGAGCATCACTAACTGTTATTTAGATTTTTATTTAAATAAATGCTGAAATGATGTTTTTATTATGAAAATTAGCAATAAAGCTCCCAAAATTTCAAAAAAAAATTAAAAGAGATTTATTAATCATGGTTAATTTAATTAAAAATTAAATCTAACCATATCATATTATTTCACGGTCCGTGATGAGGAAATGGCAGCTGCTATCACTTACGGTGGGAGAGAAGGGGCATTGTTTATTTTTATAACTATCTCTTATAACTCCCATGAAACTATAAAATAAATATAATCATTATCATAACATTAGTTTTTTTCCATGGCAACGCAAGGGTAATTTTTCAGTACAATAAAAAAAATAAAAGTGGGCCATTCTGAACGGAAATTTCTGGTTTTTTTTCCCAAGAGCGCCGCACACAACTGCGCAAGAGATCGATCGCGATCACCCTGCTCGTCGCCGATCTCCTACACCATCCCTGCCATCTCCTTCCCCTCCACTGGCTGCTGCTGCACCTGTCAGCTAGGGCGGGCATGGCGCGCCGCGCCGCTTCCCGCGCTGCTGGCGCCCTTCGCTCGGAGGGCTCGATCCAAGGGCGAGGGGGCCGCGCGGGGGGCAGTGGCGGTGGCGCGGAGGACGCACGCCACGTGTTCGACGAATTGCTCCGTCGTGGCATACCAGATGTCTTCTCCTACAATATTCTTCTCAACGGGCTGTGTGATGAGAACAGAAGCCAAGAAGCTCTCGAGTTACTGCACATAATGGCTGATGATGGAGGTGACTGCCCACCTGATGTGGTGTCGTACAGCACCGTCATCAATGGCTTCTTCAAGGAGGGGGATCTGGACAAAACTTACAGTACATACAATGAAATGCTTGACCAGAGGATTTCGCCAAATGTTGTGACCTACAACTCTATTATTGCTGCGCTATGCAAGGCTCAAACTGTGGACAAGGCCATGGAGGTACTTACCACCATGGTTAAGAGTGGTGTCATGCCTGATTGCATGACATATAATAGTATTGTGCATGGGTTTTGCTCTTCAGGGCAGCCGAAAGAGGCTATTGTATTTCTCAAAAAGATGCGCAGTGATGGTGTCGAACCAGATGTTGTTACTTATAACTCGCTCATGGATTATCTTTGCAAGAACGGAAGATGCACGGAAGCAAGAAAGATTTTTGATTCTATGACCAAGAGGGGCCTAAAGCCTGATATTACTACCTATGGTACCCTGCTTCAGGGGTATGCTACCAAAGGAGCCCTTGTTGAGATGCATGGTCTCTTGGATTTGATGGTACGAAACGGTATCCACCCTAATCATTATGTTTTCAGCATTCTAGTATGTGCATACGCTAAACAAGAGAAAGTAGAAGAGGCAATGCTTGTATTCAGCAAAATGAGGCAGCAAGGATTGAATCCGAATGCAGTGACCTATGGAACAGTTATAGATGTACTTTGCAAGTCAGGTAGAGTAGAAGATGCTATGCTTTATTTTGAGCAGATGATCGATGAAGGACAAAGACCTGACAGCATTGTTTATAACTCCCTAATTCATAGTCTCTGTATCTTTGACAAATGGGAGAAGGCTGAAGAGTTATTTCTTGAAATGTTGGATCGAGGCATCTGTCTTAGCACTATTTTCTTTAATTCAATAATTGACAGTCATTGCAAAGAAGGGAGGGTTATAGAATCTGGAAAACTCTTTGACTTGATGGTACGAATTGGTGTGAAGCCCGATATCATTACCCTTGGCAGGTAAGATGGATGAAGCAATGAAGTTACTTTCTGGCATGGTCTCAGTTGGGTTGAAACCTAATACTGTTACTTATAGCACTTTGATTAATGGCTACTGCAAAATTAGTAGGATGGAAGACGCGTTAGTTCTTTTTAAGGAGATGGAGAGCAGTGGTGTTAGTCCTGATATTATTACGTATAACATAATTCTGCAAGGTTTATTTCAAACCAGAAGAATTGCTGCTGCAAAAGAACTCTATGTCAGGATTACCGAAAGTGGAACGCAGATTGAACTTAGCACATACAACATAATCCTTCATGGACTTTGCAAAAACAAACTCACTGATGATGCACTTCGGATGTTTCAGAACCTATGTTTGATGGATTTGAAGCTTGAGGCTAGGACTTTCAACATTATGATTGATGCATTGCTTAAAGTTGGCAGAAATGATGAAGCCAAGGATTTGTTTGTTGCTTTCTCGTCTAACGGTTTAGTGCCGAATTATTGGACGTTCAGGTTGATGGCTGAAAATATTATAGGACAGGGGTTGCTAGAAGAATTGGATCAACTCTTTCTTTCAATGGAGGACAATGGCTGTACTGTTGACTCTGGCATGCTAAATTTCATTGTTAGGGAACTGTTGCAGAGAGGTGAGATAACCAGGGCTGGCACTTACCTTTCCATGATTGATGAGAAGCACTTTTCCCTCGAAGCATCCACTGCTTCCTTGTTTATAGATCTTTTGTCTGGGGGAAAATATCAAGAATATCATAGATTTCTCCCTGAAAAATACAAGTCCTTTATAGAATCTTTGAGCTGCTGAAGCATTTTGCAGCTTTGAAATTCTGTGTTGGAATTCTTTTCTCCTACAGTCCGATTAGAGGAGGGATCTTCTCTGTATGTGTAAATAGCGAGGTATGTATGTCACCTCTCCGAATTATTTTGACTGTGGTTCCTGGACTGTAAACAAGCTATTATCTTCTGGTGTTGATGCCAGAAAAAACACAAAAGTTTGTCGTTATCTCTACTAACGGATCATAAAGGGGTTTGTAACTGGAGTTTCAAACTTAAGGTATCTAGGCAGTAGGTATATATTGATCCTACATCTTATGATCTTAAGATGATATCCTTCTCATTATCCTCTGCTGAAACTTTAGCTTGAACCGTCATCTACACCACAATTTGAGCCCCTTAGCACAGAGCACAACGAGCAATAGCTTGCCCTTACGTTCATTATTTAGCATGCACTACTACTAACTACCCAATAATCAATACATCGGTTATTAAACTGTTTGTACAGTTTAATAATGTCATTTTATCACGTTAACATATGTTTCATTCAACACCACACCGGTTTTGGCACAGTTGCAAACTTGCAATAACATTTTTACTACTTCTCCGCCCCATAATATAACAATCTCGTTCCATACTATATTGCTATATTACAGGACGGATGAAGTACTTCTTTCCTTCCAAAATATAAGAATCTAGTACTAGATTAGATATTATTTGGATTCACGAATTTGATTAGGCTGTCTAGATTTGTAGTCGTATGTAATGTCTAATTCGGTAATAGGTTATTACCTCTTTGGATGGAGGGAGTAGTTTTTATTTCGTACTCCCTCCGTTTCATATTATAAGTTGTTTTGACTTTTTTCTTAGTCAAATTTTATTGAGTTTGACTAAATTTATAGAAAAAAATTAGCAACATTTAAGCACCACATTAGTTTCATTAAATGTAGCATGGAATATATTTTTATAATATGTTTGTTTTTTATTAAAATGCTACTATATTTTTCTATAAATGTAGTCAAATTTAAAGAAGTTTGATTACGAAAAAATCAAAATGACATATAATATGAAACTGAGGATGTAGCAGACTATAGCAAATTTAAACTATGCTTTTATTTTAGAGCATCACCAAAAGATTAGCAATAATTTATCCCTAAAATTCAAGTTTTGGGTTTCTTAAACTGAAAATAGGAAGTGAAAAATCTTTTCCGTCCAAGAGATAGCCTAAATCTTATCTTAACTAATTAAAATATTCATAATTTTCCTTTCGTCACATTAAATTTTCGTCCGTAAATCCGATTGAAATCCAATTGGACAATCCAAAAAATAGAGAAAAAGAACAGAAAAAATAATAAAAAGCACACAAATCTTATCTCAATCCCGCGGGAAGCTGCCGACGCCGCCGAATCCGCTCGAGCGCCGCCGCCGCCGCTCACGGGGAACGATGTCGCTGCTGTCGCACGCGGTATGGGAGGGCGCCGCTGCCACTGCTTGGGAGATAGGATATGGAGAGAGAAGGAAATGTGAGGG
Source organism: Oryza meridionalis (assembly GCA_000338895.3). Taxonomy (NCBI): domain Eukaryota; kingdom Viridiplantae; phylum Streptophyta; class Magnoliopsida; order Poales; family Poaceae; genus Oryza; species Oryza meridionalis. Next base: position 19,775,007 of record CM002533.2, read on the forward strand.
TTAGGGTTAGGTTTTTCCCCGTCCGTATCTTCAGCGACACGGAGGCGATCCAAGCTGTCCATCAGATCGGACGGCTCAGAATGCCTCCATCGTCGGGCCGCGCATGCTTGATGGGCCGAGGGAAGGCCGGAGGGTCGAACAAACGCAATCAGAGGAGGAGTTGGAGGAGGTAAATTAGAATTTATTTGCGGGCTGAGATAGTAAATGGACTGAAAATGGCCCATAGAGAAATTGGGAATTTTATTTAAATAAATGTTGAAAAGGTGTTTATATTATCAAAATTAGAAATTAAGCTCCGAAAATTCTAAAAAATATTCAAAGAGCATTATTAATCATGGTTAATTTAATAAAAATTAAATCCAACCATATCATATTATTTCACGGCGCGCGGTAGGAAAATGCGTAGCTGTTGTCGCTTACGGTGGGAGAGAAGGGACATTGTTTATTTCCAGAACTATCTTTTATAACTCCCATAGAACTTTAAAATAAATATAATCATTATTATAGCATTAGTTTTTTTCTTGCAACGGACGGGCATTTTTTTTCAGTTTCCTTCTGAACGGAAATTTCTGTTTTTTTTTCCCCCAAGAGCGCCGCGCAGAAGAGATCGATCGCGATCTCCCTGCCCCGACGTCGCCGGCCGATCTCTCATTCTCTCCACGCCCTGCTCGTCGCCGATCTCCTACACCATCCCTGCCATCTCCTCCTTCCCCTCCCCTCTATCCTCCACTGGTGCCGCCCACCTCTCCGTATAAGACAAACTGCGTTGCGGCGTTGGTTTCCGCCGGCGCTGCTGCTGCACCTGTCAGCTAGGGCGGGCATGGCGCGCCGCGCCGCTTCCCGCGCTGTTGGCGCCCTTCGCTCGGACGGCTCGATCCAAGGGCGAGGAGGCCGCGCGGGGGGCAGTGGCGCCGAGGACGCACGCCACGTGTTCGACGAATTGCTCCGGCGTGGCAGGGGCGCCTCGATCTACGGCTTGAACCGCGCCCTCGCCGACGTCGCGCGTCACAGCCCCGCGGCCGCCGTGTCCCGCTACAACCGCATGGCCCGAGCCGGCGCCGACGAGGTAACTCCCGACTTGTGCACCTACGGCATTCTCATCGGTTGCTGCTGCCGCGCGGGCCGCTTGGACCTCGGTTTCGCGGCCTTGGGCAATGTCGTTAAGAAGGGATTTAGAGTGGAAGCCATCACCTTCACTCCTCTGCTCAAGGGCCTCTGTGCCGACAAGAGGACGAGCGACGCAATGGACATAGTGCTCCGCAGAATGACCGAGCTCGGTTGCATACCAAATGTCTTCTCCTACAATAATCTTCTCAACGGGCTGTGTGATGAGAACAGAAGCCAAGAAGCTCTCGAGTTGCTGCACATGATGGCTGATGATCGAGGAGGAGGTAGCCCACCTGATGTGGTGTCGTATACCACTGTCATCAATGGCTTCTTCAAAGAGGGGGATTCAGACAAAGCTTACAGTACATACCATGAAATGCTGGACCGGGGGATTTTACCTGATGTTGTGACCTACAGCTCTATTATTGCTGCGTTATGCAAGGGTCAAGCTATGGACAAAGCCATGGAGGTACTTACCACGATGGTTAAGAATGGTGTCATGCCTGATTGCATGACATATAATAGTATTCTGCATGGATATTGCTCTTCAGGGCAGCCAAAAGAGGCTATTGGAACACTCAAAAAGATGCGCAGTGATGGTGTCGAACCAGATGTTGTTACTTATAGATCACTGATGAATTATCTTTGCAAGAATGGAAGATCCACCGAAGCTAGAAAGATTTTCGATTCTATGACCAAGAGGAGCCTAGAGCCTGATATTGCTACCTATTGTACCCTGCTTCAGGGGTATGCTACCAAAGGAGCCCTTGTTGAGATGCATGCTCTCTTGGATTTGATGGTACGAAACGGCATCCACCCTGATCATTATGTTTACAACATTCTAATATGTGCATATGCTAAACAAGAGAAAGTAGATGAGGCAATGCTTGTATTCAGCAAAATGAGGCAGCAAGGATTGAATCCGGATACAGTGACCTATGGAACAGTTATAGATGTACTTTGCAAGTCAGGCAGAGTAGAAGATGCTATGCGTTATTTTGAGCAGATGATCGATGAAAGACTAAGCCCTGGCAACATTGTTTATAACTCCCTAATTCATGGTTTGTGCACCTGTAACAAATGGGAGAGGGCTGAAGAGTTAATTCTTGAAATGTTGGATCGAGGCATCTGTCTGAACACTATTTTCTTTAATTCAATAATTGACAGTCATTGCAAAGAAGGGAGGGTTATAGAATCTGAAAAACTCTTTGACCTGATGGTACGTATTGGTGTGAAGCCCGATATCATTACGTACAGTACTCTCATCGATGGATATTGCTTGGCAGGTAAGATGGATGAAGCAATGAAGTTACTTTCTGGCATGGTCTCAGTTGGGTTGAAACCTAATACTGTTACTTATAGCACTTTGATTAATGGCTACTGCAAAATTAGTAGGATGGAAGACGCGTTAGTTCTTTTTAAGGAGATGGAGAGCAGTGGTGTTAGTCCTGATATTATTACGTATAACATAATTCTGCAAGGTTTATTTCAAACCAGAAGAACTGCTGCTGCAAAAGAACTCTATGTCAGGATTACCGAAAGTGGAACGCAGATTGAACTTAGCACATACAACATAATCCTTCATGGACTTTGCAAAAACAAACTCACTGATGATGCACTTCGGATGTTTCAGAACCTATGTTTGATGGATTTGAAGCTTGAGGCTAGGACTTTCAACATTATGATTGATGCATTGCTTAAAGTTGGCAGAAATGATGAAGCCAAGGATTTGTTTGTTGCTTTCTCGTCTAACGGTTTAGTGCCGAATTATTGGACGTACAGGTTGATGGCTGAAAATATTATAGGACAGGGGTTGCTAGAAGAATTGGATCAACTCTTTCTTTCAATGGAGGACAATGGCTGTACTGTTGACTCTGGCATGCTAAATTTCATTGTTAGGGAACTGTTGCAGAGAGGTGAGATAACCAGGGCTGGCACTTACCTTTCCATGATTGATGAGAAGCACTTTTCCCTCGAAGCATCCACTGCTTCCTTGTTTATAGATCTTTTGTCTGGGGGAAAATATCAAGAATATTATAGGTTTCTCCCTGAAAAATACAAGTCCTTTATAGAATCTTTGAGCTGCTGAAGCATTTTGCAGCTTTGAAATTCTGTGTTGGAATTCTTTTCTCCTACAGTCCTATTAGAGGAGGGATCTTCTCTGTATGTGTAAATAGCGAGGTATGTATGCCACCTCTCCGAATTATTTTTACTGTGGTTCCTAGACTGTAAACAAGCAATTATGTTATGCTGTTGATGCCAGAAAAAACTTAAAAGTTTGTCGTTATCTCTACTAACGGATCATAAAGGGATTTGTGACTGGAGTTTCAAACTTAATGTGTCTAGGCAGTAATTTTGACATTAGATCCAAAACAATTTATAGGGTTTCATTAAATTTCATCTATGTGTACTGTTTAGGTGTTGAATAGTTTGACTTGTTTTTTTACTGAACAAAAGATATGTCTGAAGCTTTGTTCTTTACCAAATGCAGTACTGATCATCACAATATATTTTTTATGGAACAAGATTGGATTGTATAGAATGGTTTCCGATCTGATTATCTTATCTCAACGTATTGTTATGCACATGTACTAATCATGAAATATCTGATGGAATGATGTTTCTATTTACCTGTGTGAGGCAGCAAGGAGTGAGATGGATAACACCACATACTCCCTCTGTCCCAGAATATAAGAAGTTTTAGAGTTGTACACGATTATTAAGAAAGTAGTTTGAAGTGAGTGGTGGAGGGTTGTGATTGCATGAGTAGTGGAGGTAGGTGGGAAAAGTGAATGGTGGAGGGTTGTGATTGGTTGGGAAGAGAATGTTGGTAGAGAAGTTGTTATATTTTGGGGAGTACATTATTATTCTAGAACAATACTGTTGTGCTCAAGAAGCGTTCCAAAGATGTTTCACAACCTGTGCTCGACGGGTTTTGAGCTTAATCCTGGGACATTCAGTATCATGATCTGTCTCATTCTTAAACATGGAATAAAGGATGACAGCATGATTTCTTTGTCTCTATAATCTTTTGGCTACCCACAGATAATAGCTGTAAATCTATACTACTTTAAAAGGAGTAGTGGTGGTGGTGAGTGGTGAATCTGCCACCACCCCACCACCAACTCTCAAAATTCTGACATGTGGGATCACTGTCAATCCCTTCTCCAAGACATGTGGGATCACTGTCAATCCCTTCTCCAAACCAATTGTATGATAGAACAGTGGAAATCACGGACAGACCATGGAGCTCTCAACCATAATCATCCTTGCGAGTTAATAACAAATGGAGCGTAAACTTGGCAAGCAAAAAACTCAAATTAATTCTAAAATTAAGCTCTAGGATTCAAAATAGATTTCCTCTCTGCATTGTGCTGTTATGATTTTTAATTCCGTAACAACGCAAATGCATTTTGCTAGTCTTATAAAGAAGGGTTAATGCAAATATTCTGATTAAATGATTGTATCTATGAAGTTTGAATGCTAGTGGAAGCTCCTTTGACCATGTTTTGTTGTGCGAGCATTTAAGAGAGTGAAGAGAATGCTTCTTTGGTGCTGTTCTGGTATGGAAGGATCCACAGATAAAATTCAGGTTCTACTGCTTCTCTGCTTGTAATTTTCATGAAGCTGCAGTGAATACCTTGTTGACCACTTGATCTGTTGCTTTGAAGGAGAATATAGTAGTGGCCAAGGTTGGTGACGATGATGGTGGCATGTGATCCCCCAGATCTTCAGTGACCCAGAGAGGAGGGGACGGCACGTGGTGAGCTACAAGGCATACTCAGTGGAGGGCAAGATCAAGGCCTCCCGTCCGTAGGGGACTCCGCTGCATCAAGGGCAACTGCTCCGAACTGACCAATTTCTGGTACGGATCACTTCTCCTTTCCTTTTTTTTTTCACCTTAAGCACTCTCTTGATTCTTCGCTGCTACCTCCCTTAATTTCTTTCAATATATTGTGGCACTTGATCATGGCGGAGACCCACCTTCCAGTGTGAATGGATTTTGTCAAAGAACTAAATTTATTCCATTAGCTTATTTTCCGATTACATGGAAGACATTCTTTTCTGGAATAAATACAGAACTAAATCCTGTTTCCTGAATAAAAGTTGTTAGTGTGTGGCATGGTGCATTTCCGCGCTTCTAAATTTTATAAAACCTGTTCATTCAATTTGAACCTGCATCCAATCCAATATTTTACGTGCAGACAGGTGCTTGCGGTCAGGTTAAAGAAGTTGGCAAAAATGCTTCTGAAGAAAGGTTAATTGTTGTTTCATCTCAGGAGGTAATATGCAGATGATTATTCCAATTGGCATTGCCCTGCCATTTTTATCACGAGTCTTTACAATTTTATATCCTCCTACATATTCTTTCCAGATTCCAGATGATCCAGTGTCTCCAACAATTGAGGCGCTTATTTTGCTCCATAGTAAAGTAAGTACACTTGCTGAGAACCACCAGTTGACAACACGGCTTGTTGTACCATCAAACAAAGTTGGTTGTATTCTTGGGGAAGGTGGAAAGGTAATTACTGAAATGAGAAGACGGACTGGGGCTGAAATCCGAGTCTACTCAAAAGCAGATAAACCTAAGTACCTGTCTTTTGATGAGGAGCTTGTGCAGGTAATTTATTTGGCCATACCTACACCAGAGATCCATATATTACTTTTATAACTGCAGTTTTTACTTGTTAACATTTCATTGTGCTTTTACATTTGTTCCAAGCTTTCAGGTTGCTGGGCTTCCAGCTATTGAAAGAGGAGCCCTGACAGAGATTGCTTCGAGGCTTTGAACTAGGATACTCAGAGATGGAAGTTCTTCCAATAATCCGACACCTTTTGCCCCTGTTGATGGTCCTCCTGTTGATATCTTGCCTAACAGGGAATTCATGCTATATGGACGATCTGCTAATAGTCCCCCATATGGAGGGCCTGCTAATGATCCACCATATGGAAGACCTGCCATTGATCCACCATATGGAAGACCAATATCCACAATATGGAAGACCTGCCAATGATCCACCATATAGAAGACCTGTCAATGATACATCATATTGAGGGTTGAACAATGATGGGCCTCGTGATCAGGCCCGGTCCTGAGGGGGGTCGAACGGGGCGATCGCTCCGGGCCCCCGATTCCCAGGGCCCCCACCTATCTGTGCAACGAGTAGTAGCGATCTTCCAGCGCGCAACGTGAGGTGATGTTTCTCCGTGATTTCGCCGGCCTGCAACCGCGAGATCGCGAGTATAACGATCAGCCGATCGATCTCATCTGCCGACTGCCATGCTGATGCCACACGCAAGCGCAGCATATCAGCCTTATCTTGGTTGATCAGCATGCTGGACGAGCACATCTGTTGTCGCATCAACTGCTGACTGCTATATATGTGCTGGTGCTGAATCGATCGATTGTCGTCGCGGAAGTGAAGAACAACCACGGCACTGCTGCCTGCTGGGCTCTAGCCGCCATCAGTAAGTACGCTATACTGCCCATCTAGATCTAGATCGAGATTACATAGTGGAATTATCTGTTTATAACAAAATTACAAGGTATCAATTGATAATTTAAGGTTATAACCGTACAAACTTCAGTGATTTGCTGGTTTCACATTGGTTAGATTTGTTTCAACTAATTTGGTACTTCTGTAGCCTTGTAATTTACGAATCTAGTATTAATATTTTCTTAAGTATTAGCCTGTTCCTTGATATTATGCTGTTGAGAAAGTATGCAATAGATAACAAAAACAAGTAGGTGTGTTGAGGATGCTAAAGAGTAATACAGGCACTTCAATAATTCTGATGTTATCAGGACATCATCAATAATTCTGCGCCTACAAATCTTCAAAGAAAATTTTAATATAATGCGTATGATTTTTTAAATACGAATATTGATTGCTATTTAAAGATATTTATATTATATGGTAATTATTATTTGAAGGTTTATAATAAAGGCCTCCGTTTTTAGTTTCGCACTGGGCCTTCAGAATCTCAGGACCGGCCCTGCTCATGATCCTTACACCGTGTATCCTGTAGAGTACTTCTCTAAAAGAGAGTACCCTAGTGGAAGTAGCAAAGTTGCACCATCTGCTTCATACGAAAGATATGCAGCAACTACTCGCTTGCCTAATAGAGAACTGCCCTCATCTATTAGTCCTGGTGCCGATTATATGTCCTGCCGTTCTTATCTTGACCAAGTACCTACTGATAGGTACTCTAATAGGGTTACACTACAATTAGGCCTCTCGAGAGCCGGGAATAGTAATGTGCAACAATTAGGAATCACCAGAGCTGGAAATTCCAATGCTTATGATTATACTGAGGTACATTTCCAATGCGTTAGCTTGCCTCTTCTTTGCAAATGGCCCTCGCCTGATATGTTTCCATTAGAAACATGAAACCATATATTTGACTGTTGCATTATGTCTATTTTCTTCCATGATGGTTCAGACGTCTGAAAAAAGGACAAAAATATTCTAGAATATGTCATGGTGATCCAAATATATCCTTCTGTCTTGTGCCCACTCTAATATCTATCGTTGGTAACACTATTCAATTGTTACCATGTTGTTGCAAACCCTAGATTCAGTTATTCAGCTGTTCTCTGCTGCTGTTGCTTACCAGTTTTCTTAGTTGGGTGTTGATCTTTTCTCATTTTTTATTTCCTTGTTTCCTGGTTCACCTGCTGCCTCTCTGATGCATCTGAATGTATATTTTTGTTCTCTTCAGTGCTTAATAGATTTAAATTTCATTCTTTTCAGGCTGCGGAGCTGATCCATGGACGTGAGGATTACCGAAGACTGTCAGGTCTCACTGGGTATGGCTTACGCAGACTGAATTTTTACAGGACACAAACATGAATTTTGTCCTCATAATCATTGAGTGATGATCTCTTTGCAGGTATCCAGGTGGCTCTGTCGAATTGTGGATTCCAAATAGTTAACTGGAGTCTGTCATTGGTGTTGGTGGTGTCAATCTAGCTGAGATCCGTCTGGTATAGCGTAAGAGAAACATCATGCACTATCCCCAGTCATAACCATGCCCCAATGGCCACCAATAGTTTTCCTCGTGAAAATCTCCCCTTGATCCCAGATCTCTGGTGCGAGAGTGAAGTTGCACGAAGCCCATCCTGGTTCTTCCGAGTCCATTGTGGAGATCCAGGGCATTCCGGATCAAGTGAAAGCCGCACAGAGCCTTCTGCAAGGCTTCATCGGCGCAAGCAGCAACAGCAGGCAGGCGCCCCAGTCCTCTCGCATGGCCCATTATTTTTAGTAAGCTGGAGGACATTCGCAACAGGGGGGTCAGTGGTCACTGCAAAGCTGAGTTTGTTCTTCAGTTCAACTGCAGAAAATTGCAGATCGGTTGCCGTAGTTGCTAGAACGGTACATAGTTGCCACCTAACTGTAGCGAGTGGCATAACTTATTGTGTGTTACTGCCCAATGTTGTCTCTCCTTGTGTTCATGGATTCAGACTTGTGATTGTAGTATTTCTGGATCAGACTGGAGTAAAAGAAAAAAAAAGGAAGACATGGGTTTAACAGTAAGCTCAAAACGGTGACAGTAGTAAAATAAAAGGGGTTTGTTCACTTTATTTCCAATATCAACCTTACCAACATTTGGCGTTGAATCATTTATACCACATCGCTTGTGCAGCTGAATTTGGGGCTGTTTAAAAGATGGTCTCTTGGATTGCTAATTGCCTCGCGGCAAGCGTGGTACCTTGTACAATATAAATATAATTATAACTATTTAATTTCATAATTAAACATGTTGTTACAAATCTCTACTATTATAAAAATTGAAGATGTTTTTTGCCGGTATTTTGGTACGTCATCTATGTATGAATCCGTTTTTAAGTTCGTTTGCTTTTGGAAATACATATCTGTATTTGATTCAGTTTATAAGATCGTTCACTTTTGGTAATACAGAAGGAATTATATAAGAATTCTGTTTAAAAACACTCGTATAGTAACTTGAGACGATCAGACGCCTAACTACAGCTCATGATTTTCTAAATATATATATACTAGAAAAAATATATGTGTGTTAAAAGCTATCTTAATCTTATTATTGTTATATATTTTAGTTAACAAGAAATCTATTATGGGAACTTGTTTGGATATATTTTTTTTTTAAAAAAAATCATGAGCTGCAATTAGGAATCCAATCGTCTCAAGTTAGCAGGAGGGCGAGTTTTTTTAAAGAGATTTCTTATACGATTTCTTCTATATTTCTAAAAGCAAACGAACTTAAAAACCGACTCAAACATGGATCTGTATTTCCAAAAACGAATAAACTTAAAAACCGACTCATACACAGATGATTAATTTTTATAATAGTAGAGATAAACGAACTCCCACCGTGAATTTTATTTTAACTGAACCATATAACAATAATAAGATTAAAATAGACTTCACCCGTTGCAATACACGGGCATTTTTTCTAGTTAAAGAAGAAATAAAAAAACACAAAAAATTATAAAATGTAAAAAAGAAAAATATTATAATTTTGTTAGAATTATTATTATAATATAGAAAAATAGTTGCCAAAGTTTCTCAACGAATATCGAATAAACTCAACAATGTCATATATTTAAATATGATGGTAATATTTGTTCGCAAAACTTTAATCTTCAATCCTTCAACAACATAGATATACAACGTCGTAATCGCCAACAAGCCCGAGTGACCATACAGGATAGCCGAGCGGTGGATCTACACTGTTCTTGGGTGAAATAAATCTAGTACATTGTATATCTTATCTTAATATCTACTATTATAAAAATTGAAGATATTTCTTCAAAGATTTCCATACGTTCTCTACTCCGTTACAATATCGGTTCTACTCCGTTACAATATCGGTTTTGTACACCCCGCGCACGCGTTGTGTGTTCTCCCGTTCCAATACATGAAGCTAGAGTCTTGCTTCTCCCTGGTCTGGCAGGCCCTTTTTCCACCATCCCCACCAGGGCCAGCGGGTTACATTGACCGATCACGGCCCACATTAGTGGATGCAGCCAGCCACGCTCTTCACAAATCATGTGATGAACATTAGCTGAGTTAAAATTTATCCTTTGATGATTGTTAGAAATGTTTTTTTCTCCACATCTTCTCTTTCAATTTTGGAAAAATAGTTTTTTCTTGATTTTTGTGCTCGTACATCACTAATAAATCAGTTGTTACCCTTCCACACATTGTCAATTTACCATGTCTATTTCAGCTCTTACCTTGTATAGTCTTGACTCTTGAGTCCTCGCTATTGACTAAGTTGCTACATGCCTCCTAGAAATCAATAGACTGCCATAACAATATTTTCTACGACATGATCCATATTAGTCCATGCAATGCAAGTACACACACGCTACTGCACGAAAAAACTATGCACCATAACTTCAAAACTAACATGTTAGAATGACGTTAATTTTTCATTACAATTATATTCATCGACCGTTAATTTACTAGGCATCCTGTCTAAAAAAAATATTCACCGACCATACCCACATGTTCCGTAGTTCATTAGGTGATGGATCGGTAGTTACAGCAGCTGGATTTTTATACTTTGGTCATTTTGAAAAATTTATTTCGCAAATAGACCCCTGAAAAAACTTATCCCAGAAATAGTCTTTTTGGGGCGTCAGAGTGGCTGGCGCCGTGGTCCAACGGGACGGCGCCAACCTCTCTGGCGCCGCCCCCCGCCTCTATTCTTGTTTCTCTATATAGAGTTGCAAACTTTTTATTTTTGTTTTATTTTTTTAGATGTTTTTTCACACTTAGAATCACGATACAACCAACTAAAAAAAAAAATTAAACTCGAACGGAATATATCACTTAGCTAGAAGTCTGAAAATATAGCATACCACTTACCTACTTTGCACCTTCACCAAAATTAGACCATAACTTCTTTAGTAAAACCCTTTGATCAGCATATTAAACATAATGCACTCTACCACTAGGTGAAATTACTTAATCTAATTCAAAATATAACTACATGAAATGATAGCCTTGAAAAATTCTACATGCTACATATTTCGTCCGTTTGAGTTTATTATTTTTATGGTTCGTTCATGTGAGTTCCCAAGTGTGAAAAAAAATAAAATAAAAATAAAAAAAGTTGCACATCCTCTCCTCTGCACTAGAGAGGAGAGGAGAGGAAAAATTCTACAGGTCACATATTTCGTCCATTTGAGTTCATTTTTTCTATGGTTGGTTCTTGTGTGTTCCTAAGCGTGAAAAAAATATCAAAAAAATAATAATAAATAAAAAAATTCGGGGGGGGGGGGGGGGGGGCGCCAGCCACTCTTAGGGGTGAAAACGATCAGATAATATCCGATCCAATCTGCTCCGAATCCATCCGAAATAAGGATATGGTATGGGTTTTTAGAAATCCGGCGGATATGGATGCGGATGAGGATATGGTATCTCCGAAATACGACGGATTATCCGACATTTTTGTCCGATAGGCCCTTTACCGGATAATCCGAAATTATGAACACATGTAACCACTCTATCTATTGCATATAACATAAGTTGGTCCATCCAATGACCTAATTCATCAATTACCCTAGATTTCTTACTATGTGGTTTTCACCATTTCATGTCACACTTGCGTAGCTGTATTTTTATAAAATGGACATCATGTATTTATGTTGTTTAGCACTTAAGCACATAATTATTACAATGGGTCGTTTATTGACATTGTATTATTTTTACTTGCATTGCTAACTCAATGTTGTATTGATTGCATACACACGTAACATCTGATAAATTTAATCCGTTTCTGAACCAATTCCGCACCGACTCCGCACCATTTCCAACATCTGTATCCGTACACTATCCGCACCCACTCCGAATCCGCTTAAAAATATGGTTTAAGATATGGTATGACCACTATCCGTCCGAATCCGCTCTATTTTCACCCCTAGCCACTCTGGCGCGCTTCCCCTGCCACCTCAGCATCGCCCCACCACGTCGGCAGAAGGACGGCGGCGCCAGCCACTCTGGCGCCACAAAAAAGGACCATTTCTAGCATAAGTTTTTTTAGGGGTCTATTTGCGAAATAAGTTTTTTAAAAGGACCAAAATGTGAAAAATCCAGGTTACAGCAGACTGTGATAAGCAATAGCTATATTGCCTATATATACACGTATATGCATTGCTAATCCTTCAATTTTGTCCAATTCTTTTAAATTGTCTTCACCTGTTGCAACGCATGTTTTTTTTTCTAGTCTTAACCTTAACTAATCTTAATAACTAACTAAAAGATTCGTATCTTTCCGATTGTCACCTTGTCCATACGCTAATTTTTCGTCCGTCCCCCCTCCCCCTCAAAAAAAAAGGGAAAAATCCATTTTACACCCTCGAACTTTTATGCTTGTCTAAAATACACCCCCGAACTATAAAACCGGGTATAATACACCCTCGAGCTATCAATACCGGACAGTTCAAGGGTGTATTATACCCGGTTTTGTAGTTTGGGGGTGTATTTTAGATAAGCATAAGAGTTCAAGGGCGTAAAATAGACTTTTCCCCAAAAAAAATCCCAGTCGTTACTTTCCATCCTGAGAATCGGAGACAGGGAAAACTGAAGCATACACGCAAATAGAATCAAAGATAGGGAAAACTAAGCATATACACACAAATATATCCAAAAATTCCCATGCAGCTAGATCGGGTGCCACCGTTGTTGCCAAACCACCGCATTGCAATGTAAATCTAAGACTAAAGCCTAAATCCTATGCTAATTCATCAAATTAGACTCGGTTCTACCAATTTGGTAATATATCAAATTAGACTTGATTTTTACTGATTTGAGGTTCTCGAGGTGTCACACTATGAAACGGAAGTTTTTCCCGTTGCAACGCACGGGCACTATGCAATATCTTAACTAATTAAAAGATTCGTATTTTTCCTTTCGTCACACCGATCTTTCGTCCGTCTGTAACATCACGCGCACCTCCTCTCCAAATCCCACATCATCATAATCCGACCCAAAAACAAAATCTCAATCTCAATCCAATCAGAATCATCACAAAATCATCCAAAATATCAAGAGATGATTATAGGAGATGGAGGGGTGAGCAGGAGCAACATCATCATCGCAAAAAAACCCCAAAATCAATCACAACAACGACATCATTATCACATAAGAAAAACAATACAAACAACATACACAATCAACAACACCGGCGGATCCAGCCGAGGGGACAGCGGCGTGGCAGCGGGCAGATCCTCTCGGTCGGATCCGCCCATGGGTGCCACTGACGTCGCCGCCGCCACCGGATCCAAGGGAGAAGCTTCGGACAGAGGGAGAGGGGGGAGAGGACCGCTAAATCCGCCCACCGGAAATGCCGCTGCCACCACCTCCGCCGGATCTGCCCGAGGGAGCGCCGATGCCGCCGCCATCGCGGGAGAAGCTTGGGCACGGAGGGTGAGGAGGAGGGGGTAGAGAATCGCCGGATCCATCCGCTGGAAAAGCCTCCGCCGGATCCGCCTGCCGGAAACACCGGTGTCGCCGCCTCCGCCGGATTCGGTAGCGGGAGCCGCCGATGCCACCACCGCCGCCGGATCCGGTCGGTGGGAGCCACTGACGCCATCGCCGCCGCCTCCTCTGCTACCGGCAAGGGAGAGACGAGAGGGGCGGGGGCGAGGGCGGGGGACGAGAGGGTTAGAGGGAGGGACCGAGTGGGAGAGAGAGGGACGAGTGAGAGGAGGGGGACGAGTGAATAAGGATGCGTGACCTTATCCACTCGCGCGGTCGCACCCCGGCTCTTTCTCTCGCTCAGCTGTTGCGCTTGTGGAGAGGATGCGAGATTTTTTTTGAGTAAAATGCACGGGCAGTCCTTAAACTTGTAGCGGTCTGTCATCTAAGTTCCCAAACTCTCAAAATGCATATCCAGGTCCTAGAATTTGTCAAAGTGTATCATCTAGATCCCAAACCGACGCATCCTCTCTTGGATCCTACATGGCGCTAATGTGACTTGTCACATGGACGTGACACGTCTTTTTTTTCTTCTTTTCTTTTTCTTTTCCGTTTTCTTCTCATTCTTCTTTTTTTCCATCTTCTGCTCGGGTCACAGAGAAAGGAAAAGAAAGGAAAATACAAGAGAAGAAAAAAAGAAAAAAGAAAATTTTTAAATGGGTCCCATTTATCAGTCAAAATTATGCCACATCATGTCCCTGTGACATGCCACATCAGCGCCACGTAGCATCCTGAAGGGGTTGTGGCGATTTGGGACCTAAATGACACACTATGACAAGTTCTAGGATTTGGATATGTATTTTGAGAGTTTAAGGATTTAGATGACACACTACTATAAGTTTAAGGACCGCCCATGCACTTTACTTTTTATTTTTTTTACACGGAGAAGATGCGAATTTGTTGGTTAGTTGCGGCTGAGGGTTTCTCGCACGGAGAAATTTGCGGTGGGAGAATTTTTTTTTCGAGGTTCTTTCTATTGGGAGAAGACGGGATTATAGGGATTATTACTGGTGTGGTGGCCCCTGTTTTCTTTCTTTTTCGAGCTTCTTTCCGTTAAATTCACTTTTCTCTCTTCAAGGAGCGTAGGACATGACTGAATGCAGCTGCTGTAAATTAGAAATAAAAAAGAAACATATTCTGTTTTTCATTTTTTTCAATAGGTAAATATAAAGATTTTTAAGTAATATTTAAAAATATATAGTGCTGATCAACGACATTGTTAAGTGAGATTTTGCTGTTACTATCACTTTTTTTTCCATTGGGCTCACGTACGGCATTAAAAGTTTTAGTTTTGGTTCTCTCCTTTTGAGTTTGGGCATATACCAATATTGAGATAGGTATACTAAAGTTCATTTGGATTTTATTCGATTCAACTTTTTTGGGTTTTGTTCAGTTCTTTTTTACATGTTTCTCATCTGAAATTAGGAAATTAGGTTTGGTAAAGTCTTGAATAGATAACGCTGTTGACGTTTGAACATATATTTATCTATTTATTTATTTAAAAATATATGAATAATTTTTATTTTGTTATGACTTTGGCTTATAATTAAAAATACTCTAAGGATATTTTTTATATTTTATTTTCTTATGTCTATATGAAATTTTAAATAAGATAGATGGTTAAACATATATTGGAAAAACATATATCCAAAAGTCCACTATCACAAAAGCGTAGCATAGATACGATTACAATACGTTTCCGCGAAGACTGTTTATACCTACTCTATTCCCTGTTCCTTGTGCGGTTGTGCCATTTGGGGCCTGTTTTTTCATCTCGGATTAGCTCGCCTGGAAACCGCGAGACGAATGTTTTGAGCCTAATTAATCCGTCATTAGTATATATGGGTTATTATAGCACTTATGGCTAATCATGGCCTAATTAGACTTAAAAGATTCGTCTCATGATTTACATGCAAACTATGCAATTAGTTTTTTTTATCTATATTTAATGCTTCATATATGTGTCGAAAGATTCGATGCGATGTTTGGGAAAAGCTTTTTTTAACTAAACATGCCCCAAGGTGTTTCTCCAATTAAGTTGACCCAAAATCATTCGGCGTCACCTTTGTCTTTCACTTTCCTTCCACTACAAGGTGATGACACTGACAAAAGGTCCAAAAGCTACAGGATCTGATTTTTGTTCATCCATCTGTGATGTGTCGGCAAGCCATCCATGGAGATCCACTCAACTCCTCTCTCTGAGAGAGAGAGAGAGAGAGACAGACAGACACATGCATGATAGATTGTGCTAGTACGGTAGTAACATTTTATTGCCTCCTTTTCTAAAATTCTAGGTTGTTTGGAAAACAAAAATTCTAGATTGTTCAATAAATTAATAATATTAGGTATTTATTTTAAGTCACTTTAGGTGTTAATTTTCGAATTTTAAACTGCTTAAACTCTCTTTCGACGCATCTGAGAGCAGGTACAATAGCAGACTATAAGCCAGCTATAAATATATTTTAAGTAGATAAAAGAGGAAAAATAAGAGTAGCGGGCTATAGATTTGTAGACAGCTGCAGCGCGAGCTCCAAGATACATATGTGTATGACATGTGAGACCAAACATTAATTATGTAGTATATGTTTATATGTATCTATTGTATGAATTGGCTATTAAATTGACTATGGGTGTGTTCGGAGGTGGGTGTTGGGAACCATCTCCCAAGCACGGAAAACGGAGCGGTCCATTATGGTGTGATTAATTAAGTATTAGCTATTTTTTAAAAAAATAAATCAATATGATTTTTTTAAACAACTTTTGTATAGAAACTTTTTGCAAAAACTCACCGTTTAGTAGTTTGAAAAGCGTGCACGCGGAATATGAGGGAGAGGGGTTGGGAACCTCCTCATCCGAACGCAGCCTATACATGATTTGGAGCCAATAGTTAGCTATAATATTAAACTTGCTCTGAGTGGCTCTGGAATCATCGAAGTGATAGAAATCATATGCAGAAATGTTTATATTTGTGATATAAAAATTTGAATCTAAAATTATTTATATTTTGAAATGGAGGAAGTACTACCTAAAACAAGTATGAGAAAGAGACATGAAAAACACAAAATCTAGACTTAAAAATAATTGGAATTACTAGCAGGAGGTCGAAGTCAATCAAGACGGCGAAGAAAAGCACAGGGGACAGCAGACACGTTAACACGTAAGTAAACAAACAAGTGGTTAATTAATTAGGGGGCCCTCAAGTCTCCCCTAAAGCCACTAAACATGACAGGTTTGTGTACCATGGAAAAAAGGGTGAAGCAAAACTTTATTCTCTCTCTCATTAGATTACCAGTTGGAAAGCAATCCTGGGACCTCTAGCTAATCTCATTATTGTAGAACAACGTTTTCTTAGAGAGAGAGAGAGAGAGAGAGAGAAATAAGTCAATAAAAATTACTACTAATCCACTTGAACCAGTTCTGTCGGTGTCGGATGATTTACCACATTTGACGAAACGGACTATTTATTCGACGTTTCGAAAAACACACTTTTTTAGAAAAAAAAAACTTTCCTCTATTAGCCACTCGTTTTAGTTATATACCTATCCGAGTATCTGTTAAGTTTATTTATCAAAATATTTAATTTATCTCTATAATTAAATATACAATCCGTAAAAACAATCACGCAGTAATTCGTTTCAAACTGAGCCTCAGCTAGAAAATCAAAATGGAAATGAATAACAATAGCAACAGTAGAGTTTGTTTTTCGGCTTATCATCCGCAACCCAAATGCGAATTTTAAACTTAGCCTTAGAGTTAATTTTTAAGGCTTGTTTACCATACTTCATTTTCCCAGCATTAGTTTCTTTTGTCACTAAAAATTGTTTTTTTAAGTTGTTTCGTTCATTTTCTCGCGGTTTATCAGCAGTAGAGCGAAGCCATTCTTGGAGCCTGTTTGGCACAGCTCTAGCTCCAGCTCTAGCTCCACTCTTTCTGGAGCTGGAGCTCAGCCCAACAGTTTTAGGTCCACCAAAATTAGGAGTGTAGTTGGGTGGAACTCTCTCACAAAAAGTTGTGGAGCTGGATTTAGACAGCTCCACAACTCCACTCCAAACCCAACTCCTGAAGTTAAATTGATAAGTTGAAGCTCTATCTATCAAGCCCTTTTTCTTGATCATGCTTCTACCTACTCCATTTTTGTTTCTTGGCCCTCACAGGAATTGGAAAGGAAAGGCGTATATGCATCAATGCATGCATGCGCACATCAACCTCGTCCATCAACCATCATAATCATCATCATCTCGCCAGCTGACGAAAATGACCTGCATCCATCCATCACGGACAATCCAAGCGAACACCGCTACCAACATCACAGCCAACCTGTTTATCACTAGCTCTTGATACCACTCCTACATAAACACTACGCGCAGGTTAATTAATTAAGCGTGATTACTGAAGTAACATCTAATCACGTCCTGGTTAGCCTTTAATAAGACAACAGTTAGAGCAGGTACAATAGCAGCAGGATATAAGCCAGCTATAAAAAAAGAGAGAAAAGAGCAACGAGCTACAGATCTATAACCAGCTGTAGCATGGACTTCAAGACACAACGTGTGTATAACAGGTGGGACCAGATAATAATAGAGTAGTATAGTAAGTAACTATTATATATATTGACTATAGATGATTTGGAGCTATTAGTGTGCTATAGTATTAAACTTGCTCATAGAGCAGGTACAATAGTAGGATATTAGCCAGCTATAAACATATTATAATGAGATAAACATTGATAGAGAAGAGCAGCGGGCTACAGATCTGTAGCCAGCTACAACACGGACTCCAAGACACAACGTGTGTATGATAGATGGGACCAGATATTAGTAGTATAGTAAGCAACTATTATATAAATTAACTATTACATTGGCTATAGATGATTTGGAGTTAGTAGTGGGCTATACTATTAAACTTTTTCTCTTAGCAAAAATCAAGCGCCTAATCACATTAGAGGAGTAGCTTTGAGACAAACCAATTAGCGGCGAATCAAGCGATCTGCGTGGTCGTACAGTGATGGGCCGGGCCGGGCCCACAGCCCGACAGTGACAGGGGGCCTGACGCATGTCAGCCTCAGCCCTGGACGGGAGCTAGCCGTTGTGTCCCCGGGGGAGGGGAGGGGGGCATTCCCATCATTTCGCCCCTCCTCCGGGCCCACATCTCAGTGGGGGTAAAGGTGTAAATTACTGCGACCGCGAGTCCAGCGAGCCTAGATTTGGACCTTGTGTCCGTTTGACTGAACCGGAGCTACTCCCCAATACGGGGGGATTGCGTAGTGTGCATGCCATGTGGGCCCGAGCGCCCTTTGTTCGTGGCTTTGGGTTGGAAAGGTGACCGTGTGAGCTGTGCGGTGTTGTACTACGTATTAGTATAAATCATTTTTGGGTACTACTCCCTCCGTCCAAAGCTCATTTATAATTTGTTGTACTCCAACCGTCCGTCTTATTTTAAAAAATTATAAAAAAAATTAAAAAAATAAGTCACACATAAAGTATTAATCATGTTTTATCATCTAACAACAATAAAAATACTAATTATAAAAAAATTTCATATAAAACGGACAGTCAAACATTGTCACGAAAATCTAATGTTTGCCTTTTTTTTTTTAAGACCAAGGGAGTATCTACGAACAAAGATAATACATGTTATAATCATGAAGCCCATGATGTGATTAGCCCGGCCGTTTGACTAACCTCACGAGCTACGTGGCTGACAAGTTTAACTTGTTAACTCCATCATTTCGGATAATTAGAGCATGTACAATAGCAGACTATTAGCCAGCTATAAACATATTTTAATGGGATAAAAAATGAGAGAGAAGAGCAGCGGGCTACAGATTTATAGCCAGCTGCAGCACAGACTCCAAGACGCAATATGTGTATGACAGGTGAGACCATATGTTAATAGTATAGTAAGCAACTATTTTATAAACTGGCTATTAGATCGGCTATAGATAAATTGGAGCTAATAGTGGACTATACTATTCAACTTGCTCTTATATGATATAAATATTGATATAACTATATGATTTTGTTAATGACATGTTTGTTTATGGATGGACTATGTGGGGTCGGTCGCCTCCGTAGCTGACCAAAATACAAACTTAAAACCCCTATCTATAAAAATCTAACTTTTGTTTATAAATATAGATATAAAAGTTCATAATTAGAGCCTCATCTTTTAAACGAAAAGAGTACTATGAAAACAACTCGTAATACAAAGACTAATTACGACGAAAAGAAAATAGTACTGACAAGAGGAAAGCAGTGAACTTGCATACTCCCTCCGTAAAAAAAACCAACCTAGACACGGATATAACACTATATATCTATATATCTAGATTCGTTCGTTGTACTGAAGTGTCACCTCCGTATCTAGGTTGGTTTTTTTCGTACGAAAGAAGTATGAGTAAATCTAAAGCTATGTACACCCTTCGTCAAAAAAAAAAAAGTAAACCTTGTACTGGTGCGTGTCACATCCTAATATAATATTTGTTTTTTCTATGGAGGGTGTACAGTTGAAAAAAATTGATGTGTTTTAAGGATGAAAAATATTGGTAATGTTGGCTATGTAACTCTAGAAAAAAAATGCAGTAATAATAAAATGCTAATTTGCTGGAGTACTAGATTATAGACAATCCAGTCCAGGACACGACACCCTCCCTACTCTCTCCACTTCCACTCTCACCGGCCACCGCGCGCTCTCTCTCTCTCTCTCCCCCTTCTCCCGCAAGATTCTTCCCCCAAATCCCACCCAATCCACCGCCGCCGCCCGCTCGCCGGAGTCCCATCGCTGCCACCGCCGCCGGAGCCGCGGCCCGACGCCCGCCGGGCCTGCTTGCTGTGTGTGTGAGGAGGTGGAGTTGCTCGCGCTCGTTCCCGCGGCCACCTCCGCCTGCTGCTGCTTCTGCTTCCGCTGGCATTGCGGGGAGGTCGTGTGCCGGGGGACGTGGGGGCTCGTGTTGGAGCGCGGCTGCCGGTGAGGTGGGGGGTGCAGCGCGGCGCGGCTCGCGCTCGTGCGCCGGTGGCGCGGGCGCGGGGGGAAGCGTACGGGGGAGGGGGAGTGTGGCGGCGGCGGCGCGCGGGGTAGGGACGGGCGCCGCCACCACCACCGGCTCGTTCGCTGGCAGGCGCTACGCGTCCAGATCCGTACGCCGGTATGCTTCGTCTCGCCGCAACTCTCTCCATTTGATTAGTATCCCCTCGCCGAAACGAGGCCTGTGAGGCGCCCGCTTGCTGGCTGGCTTCCCTGTACTCGCTGCTTGCTCCTGCCTGTTGGGTTAACCCGTTTCCATCGAATTTGGGTAAGCGAAACATCGCCTCATATGGGCATTTGGGGTTCTGGCAGCCTTAGGCTCGCCATCCGTCGCCGAGCTTCCAAGTGACCGGCGCTTGTTGGTATATTTGCTTGCTTGTTCCTGTTTGGTGGCTGCGCTAAATCTTTTGTGCTGCATTGAATTTATGCCACCCATATACAGCAAATTGCTGAGCTGAAATAATTCGGCTAATTAGGTCCAGCAATATGACATCTCGTGGATTGAATGCTAAGCTGACATTGTATCACTGATGCTGGCTTATATATAGGTTGTTGAGAAGTGAAGATGTCGACAGGTGAAACCCTGCGTGCAGAGCTATCATCCAGGACGCCGCCTTTCGGTTTGAGGCTATGGATTGTGATTGGAATCAGTATTTGGGTGGTGATCTTCTTTATACTAGGTTTCATGTGCCTCTGGTCCATATACCGAAGGAAGCCGAAGAAGTCCTTTGATAAGATTCCAGTATCTCAAATCCCGGATGTTTCCAAGGAGATTGCAGTAGATGAAGTTCGTGAGCATGCTGTTGTCGAAAACTTCCGTGTGCAAGAAAGCCACGCGATATCGGTGCAGGAGAAACATTACGAGAAAGATTCAGGGAAAATGCTGGCACACTTGGTTAGGAGTAAATCGAGTGATGCCGATAATTTGAGCCAATGCAGCTCGGTGTACCAATGTGATAGGGCTGGTAGCTCGTATTCTGGTGATGAAGGCAGCTCGGGCAATGCTAGGAGGCACTTTTCTCAATATGCAACTGTCTCAGCATCCCCTCTGGTTGGTCTCCCAGAATTCTCTCATCTGGGCTGGGGTCATTGGTTTACTCTGAGAGATTTGGAGCATGCAACAAATCGGTTTTCCAAGGAGAATGTCATTGGAGAGGGTGGATATGGGGTAGTTTACCGTGGTCGACTCATAAATGGAACTGACGTCGCAATAAAGAAGCTTCTTAATAATATGTAAGAGATCCTGAAATCTATTCTGCGTTTTACAGAACTTGTGACTCCTTCTGATGCCATCATATTAATTTTCTTTTGATATGGTGCTGCAGGGGCCAGGCAGAAAAGGAGTTCAGGGTTGAAGTTGAGGCTATTGGCCACGTCAGGCATAAGAATCTTGTCCGCCTTCTAGGATATTGTGTTGAGGGAATCCACAGGTAAAGCTATTTATCAATCACCTTTGCTGATGGATGGCTAGCTTTTGTTTCTACTGGCACATTATTTACTTGCATAGGGATGTAGGATTGCTCTTGGTCTATGTCCACCTACTCACCAGATTATCTCAAGGGATAGGTTATTCCTGACTGCACTCCTTATGCTATCGATTTTTTCCCTTCCAAATCTGATGGTGGGATTCAGCATGCCCAGTGACAGATTATGCTCAGTCCACAGAAACCTTCTTTGGACCACCATTCTTTTACCATGAAAATGTGGCCATAGCTCCGAAAGCTAGGATTCACTAGAAGCGCACAACTGCTTATTGGTTTGTTAGTTGGCTATAACAAGGTCTTACTGAAATGTACTTCCATAGTTCATTACTTTGTGAATGCCTGTTCTTGTTCTTCACGTTTCTTCTCATGCATGTTCAATTCTAAATTTGTATTCATGATATGGCCAAGCTACTGTATTCTCCAAAGAAAATCAGAAGTCCATTCGCCTATGTATTTTCCAGTTTTCCGCCATTTTGGATACTGCTCTAGAAACAAGTTAATAATATAGATATTTATATGGTTTGGCCAGTGCTGCTTAAGTGACCATCGAGATAGAAATTGCTTAAGAAATATACTAAGATGTTGAGTGTCAGGTGTTTTCGGATAATCTAGTTACCAACAAATAGGTCCTATGAATATAATGGTGTCTGCTTCACGTAATTCAAAATCCACACTCAGCCAAAATAATCTGCAATAGGGTGTTGAAAATATGATTATGTTTCTCCCTTGTTTTCATCATGACTACAGAAATGAACAATGTTGCTACATCTTGTAATAATTTGTGGTTTTCAATTGAACAAAACATCCATCAAATGATATCTACAGCAATATATTTTGCACTTCTGAGCAC
Organism: Oryza meridionalis; assembly: GCA_000338895.3. Taxonomy (NCBI): domain Eukaryota; kingdom Viridiplantae; phylum Streptophyta; class Magnoliopsida; order Poales; family Poaceae; genus Oryza; species Oryza meridionalis. Next base: position 19,797,941 of record CM002533.2, read on the forward strand.
ACAATAGGTTTGAGTGTATTCGAGTCATGGTCATTGATTTAAGCTTTTTATTTCACTACATAACCATTGATTTGAGTGTATCTAAGGAGTTCTGTTTCCACAAGTACTTTATGTTAATGGTGTCTCCTTATGCTTTGGCCATCCAAACTCATTACTGTTGTTTAATATTTTTAGTGGTTAGTGGTGTCCAAATCTTTCTTTGTGTACATCATACTATGTTTTTGTAGTCTATTAAACTTCCATCCTATCATCTGACTTGTTATATTCCAGGATGCTTGTATACGAATATGTGAATAACGGGAACTTAGAACAGTGGCTTCATGGTGCCATGCGCCAACATGGTGTTCTTACCTGGGAAGCCCGAATGAAAGTTGTTCTTGGAATTGCTAAAGCGTAAGAAACAAACCATCGTCCCCGTCAAAAAGAAAAGAATTGTTCTTCACTTTAGCTCTTTTATATGTATATGTTTAGTTGCATAACCCATTTTCCATAACTGAATTGGTATACAGGCTTGCTTATTTACATGAAGCAATAGAGCCAAAAGTTGTACACCGGGATATCAAATCAAGCAACATACTAATCGATGAAGAATTCAATGGCAAACTTTCTGATTTTGGCTTGGCTAAGATGCTGGGTGCAGGGAAGAGCCATATCACAACTCGAGTTATGGGAACTTTTGGGTATGTTGATATTTTTTTGGAGTTAGTATTAATCTTTCCTATGCTTAGCTTTTACTGTTGGAATGTGCAGTACTTCGCTTATTCATACAGTATAAAATTTTACATGCTGCGAACTTTGTCCTTCGTATATTATAACAGGTAGCTTTCTCATTGCTATCATTGATTCATTTCAGGTATGTGGCCCCTGAGTATGCCAACACAGGTCTGTTAAACGAGAAGAGTGATGTCTACAGTTTTGGTGTGCTATTACTGGAGGCAGTGACTGGTAGAGATCCAGTTGATTATGGCCGGCCTGCTAATGAGGTGAGCATATATCCTACAATCTCATGCGTATTATGTATGTTACAAAAGTCCGTACTATTGGAAATTATTTTACGGCAAAATAACATCTATACTAGGAGAGACGAATTTGCTTCAGGTGTATGGCTGTCTGGCAGTTGTCTACTGTCTAGTTACCCTTGTCTCACTTTTACAGTCTATTGTTTTATTTTTCAGGAGCTGACTAGCTGTATACCTTGTCATATATAACAACACTGTAACGTGGATGCCTTGCAGGTGCATCTAGTGGAGTGGCTCAAAATGATGGTTGGCACAAGAAGAGCTGAAGAGGTAGTTGACCCTGACATGGAGGTCAAACCGACCATTCGGGCTCTTAAGCGTGCTCTCCTAGTGGCACTGAGGTGCGTCGACCCAGACTCTGAGAAAAGACCTACTATGGGTCATGTTGTTCGGATGCTCGAGGCAGAAGATGTCCCATCCCGTGAGGTGGTAACGCTTTCTCCTTTCCTGCAATAACATTCATCATATTATATCATTGCAATAAATCTGAAGCTTTTGCTGTAATCCTACTGAAGGACCGGAGGAGCCGGAGGGGCAACACTGCCAATGCAGATACCGAGTCCAAGACAAGCTCAAGCGAATTCGAGATAAGTGGCGATAGAAGGGACTCAGGGCCATCAGCAAGGTTTCAACTCTAAGAAGACGGTGATCATAGTCAAGAACAATGGCTTCAAAACTCTATGCAGTAACATGGTGGTTGGCAGAGAAAAAGGGGTATTTCTGGAGGGCATTGCATTTTGTATTGTAGGTCTGCATGGCGGTAGAGACTGGAGAGAGCACAGTGTCTGATGATGGATACCCGGAGACCTGTAATTCCCATTCAGTATTCTGTTTGTTAGTCAAGCAGCTTGTACAGATCGTTGTCTGTTCCATTTTTTCATTCTTCTGGTTTTTTTGTTTAGGAGGCTCTTGGATTACCAGTACGAACCGCTGTCTCTTTTCTAGAATCACCAACATGGAACCTATCAATATTTACTACTAGTACTACGACTTGCTTTCTTCTTGCTGAGATCTATCATGTACTGTACATAACTGACGTGTTCAGCTGCACTTGGACAAGTAGATGCTCGTTCTGTATGTCGAATTTACTTGATGAGGTCGAGCATTAAGTACCATGGCTGCAGCCGGCTTCTGTTTAGTTGTGCTGACATGCGGCGGCGACCTCACGCTGTGTGGCCCATTCTTGATCTTGGGCCGAAACTGTAGCAACGGGCGTACGGCCCATCTATATCGGGATTGTTCGGCCTGTTGTAGATGGGCCGGATCGGGATTGCGACTTACGTGCGACCCATTTCGGTTGGGCCGGTGGTCCGCTACTTCATCTAGCAGTAGTCGGCGGCAGGGTTCACAATTCCAATAGAATCCAAACATTATTGGATTGAGTTAAAAACACAAACCAATCGGCTTTTTGTCAGGTTCAGAAAATTTTAAACTGAATTTTAATTTTTTGACAAAAATCTATTTAGATTTCGTCTGTTTTTTTAGGTTTGTCAACGGATTCAGCGAAATCCGATGATATCGCTCGTGAGTGGATTTTTGATCCGGTATCGAGATTGTGAACCCTTGTCGCGCATTGCCTGACAAAGACAACCAGTGAAGCGCCGTGCGCGCCGCGTGCGCGCCGCGTGACGCGAAGATGCGCAGGAAGGAACAAGCTGGCAAGCGGCGCGCCCATGACGGCGGCGGCGACGACGACCCGCGCGCGTGCGTGCGTCAACGCACGCGACCGGCCGAGATCCGTCGGTGGCCGCGGCTATATATAATACATCGTCGCCTCACACCCCCCACACACCGAGTCATCGCTCGCCGGAGTTAGAGTTCGTAGCGGCGAAGGATATAGCCATATATTATAGATGGCGATTGGTGTTGGTGGCTGCTGCGCCGTGCTGCTCGCGGCGGCGCTGCTCTTCTCCTCTCCGGCCACCACATGTAAGCACGCCCATCTTCTTCTTCTTCTTTTTTTCTTTCTTTTTTTTTTTTTTTGGAAATGAGCCGCAGCTGACAAAAAGATCACTCACACATGGATACACTGTCGTGACACTAACCAATGCCTAAGCCATTTTGTTTTCTTGTTTTGGATTTTTCTTTTTATGTGTATCACTTTTGCTTGTTGCTCTTGCAGATGCTTATGATTCCCTGGATCCAAACGGCAACATCACGATAAAATGGGATGTGATGCAATGGACTCCTGATGGCTATGCTGTAAGTAGCGGTGGCAGTACACCAACATCTCTACCTTTATTTTCGTCTCAACCTGTACATTTACACTATCTTGTTCTACTACCTCTAATAAAAAAATATATTTGATGTTTTAAAATCTATTAAGTTCTAGAGATTAGGAAAGCTACACATGGTTTTATGTTTTGATACTATTAAGTAGTATATTTTATAAGTTATATTGAAGGCTGGGGTTTCAAAAGTTTGACTACACTAGATCTTATTCAAAGCGTCTAATGATTACTGAACGGAGGAAGTATGAACTTATAGACTTGAAGTTAAACAGCATAGCCACATCTCTTCATGTATACTTCATCCGTTTCATATTATAAGATTTTCTAGCATTATCCACATTTATATATATGTTAATGAATCTAGACATATATGTGCGTCTAGATTCATTAATATCTATATGAATTGGGCAATGCTATAAAATCTTATAACCTGAAAAACGGAGGGAGTATGTCGCAAACAACAACAACAATAACAACGAGCAAAATCTATATCGAATCCGGTTTCCCTCTTGTAACTGTATCAAAGATCTGTCCTCTGAAACGTCCCCTGTTCATCAGGCCGTTGTCACACTGTCCAACTACCAGCAATTCCGGCACATCCAGCCACCGGGGTGGCAGCTGGGGTGGACATGGCAGCAGAAGGAGGTGATCTGGTCCATGTACGGCGCGCAGGCCATCGAGCAGGGCGACTGCTCCATGTCCAAGGAGGGCAGCAATGTCCCCCACAGCTGCAAGAAGCATCCCACCGTCGTCGACCTCCTCCCGGGCACCCCAATCGACCTGCAGATCGCCAACTGCTGCAAGGCTGGATCACTGAGCGCATTCAGCCAGGACCCGGCAAATTCTGCCGCGTCGTTTCAGATCATTGTAGGCCATTCTGGGAACAGCAATGAGACTGTTAGGGTGCCGAAGAACTTCAGTCTTATGGCGCCTGGTCCGGGGTATACCTGTAGCCGTGCTATGATTGTGAAGCCTAGTAGGTTTTTAAGTCCGGATGGGAGGAGGGCGACTCAAGCTCTGAGTAAGTAGTCCATCTGTTGTTCTTTTTCTGAATTGCTGCTTGATGCCCAATTGCTTGTATGTCATGTGGAAATGCATTAGGAACATAGACTCAGTTGTGATTTCTTAATGCTAAGTTGGATTAGGCATAGGTTTAGTGAGGAAGGGACAGGAGTTGGTCACCTAAGACTGGTTGATCTGATATTAGTTGAAAACAAGTTACAGCATGCTAGGCTTTACAAGGCTGAGCCTACTTAACAAATGTTGTCATCTTTTTTTTAATCAATTTTGTTATCTAGCAACTAATACATGTCAAATTCAGACAGACATCCCCATGATTACATATAGGACTTGTTGTTTGTTTTGAGTTCTATAGTAGAAAAAATTCCTATATTCAGTACTACTAGTAGTACTTCTTAACAAAAAGGAATCTCTATTCACAGTGACATGGAATGTGATCTGCACATACTCCCAATTTCTTGCACAAAAGGTTCCATCCTGCTGTGTTTCTCTCTCGTCGTTCGACAATGACAAAACTGTTGACTGCCCAACATGCTCTTGTGGCTGCCGAAATGAAAAATCTACTACAGGAAAATGTGTAAAGTGAGTTAATATAACTGTCACTGATCTTAACTACAATTTCCACTGGGATCCTAGCTTCTTGTTTTCACCAAAAAATTGTAACAATTTCCTTTGCATTTGACAGGAAGAATGCACCTGATTTGCAATCCATCATTCACGGCCCTGGCAGATGGACCTGGCAGCCTCTTCTCCAGTGCACTTCACACATGTGCCCAGTGAAAATTAACTGGCACTTGATGCTCAAAGACAAGGAACACTACAGAGTGAAAATCACTGTCACTAACTTGAACTACCGCATGAATTTCACCGAATGGAACCTGGTTGTTCAGTATCATCCCATCCTCGATATCACCCAGATATCTGGCTTCAATTACAAGTCAATCCAAGTCGGCAAAATAAGTAAGTCAATCTGGAACCATCCTTTTTTGATAAAAAAAATGCATGTGTATGTGTGTGTATATATACTTCTGACCTATGTCTAGATTCGTAGCCAAAATTTATTTTTTTTAAGGACAGAAGGTGTATATACCATCTCTCTATCTTTTGCTCACGAAGTTTTTTTTTTCTCCTTGTATTTTAGATGATACTACGATGCTATGGGGAGTAAAGCCCTACTATGATTTGCTCATGCAAGCTGGTCCGCTTGGAAATGTGCAAGGAGAACTGATTGTGAGAAAGGATTTCAGGGCTTCTTCCACTACTAACAATAACAAGGGAAGGGCCTTCCCAGTCCGTGTGTACTTCAACGGTGATAACTGTGTGATGCCGCCTCCGGATGCATATCCAGTTAGTATTACGGCTTAGAGGCGATCGTCAAGATGATTGTATCGCATTACTATATTTATGGGGTCATGAATAAAGTGTGTTGTCTTGTCTATTGAAGATTAGAAGTAACTATAATTAAATTGAATCTCCAACTAGTATTAAGATTGTCAGAGGTCTGTTGTTTTGCTTGTAGATAAAATTCTGCCTATGTTAACTTCGATGGTGTCAAAGATATCAAATCCATAGCAGATTCGTGGCAGGAGCCAAAAAAAAAAAAGAAGGAAACGACAGTGTAAGACCGACAGAATATGTAACTCGAAAATTAGAGAAACAACCTAACTAATCCCTCTGTTTTTTTAATGTTTACCGCCGTTGATTTTGAAGACATTCGTCTCTAATTTTAAACAAACAACATGATTCATATTTTTCCATGCTTGAAGTTTTTTTGAATAAAGCGAAGGACATAAAAAGAAACCCCGAAGGAGTACAGCGGAAAGTACAGTTTAGCAAATTGATTTTGCAAATTCATGCAAGAACAAATGTTTTTGCTTTGAAGTCTGAACCAAGCTTCATGGGAGTGGGACTGATGCTGCTACTCTGAACTCTAAGCATTCAGGGATCAGTTTTTCAGAGGACAAAATGTACTACCATCCATAATACCCATAAGATGAAAAACATACAGTGGCTTGAAATAAATACACACAAAATGAAAAACCCGCAAAAAAATAATGTAGGTCATGGACTTATGGTTCGCCTTTAACTGTTGGTTTTGTTGGTCAGTTGCAGCTCGAAGCAAGCCCCAGCTTGAAGCTCAGTATTCAGCAACCTCACCACCTTCCAAATGTATCAGATCAAACAATGATTTCTGAAAAGAAAAAAAAAATCAATATGCTTGGTCGTCGGTCTCCAAAAAAAAAAATATCTGCTTGGTCAGGCCTGTCCTGCACGGCGAAAATTTGGCATTGAAGCATGTGACTGAAGATTTGGCAGCTAACACATGAACCTTCTTTGGTTTTTATTTGGGACAATTTATACTACTTCGTCCGTTTCACAATGTAAGTCGTCTAGCATTTTCCAAATTCATATTGATGTTAATGAATATAGACAATATCTATCTAGATTCATTAACATTAATATAAATGTGAGAAATGGTAGAACGACTTATATTATGAAACGGAGAGAGTATATAAGTACACTAAGACTTTTTCATATAATACTCCGTTACCTTCTCTTTAAATATGACGCTGTAGCATTCAGTGGTCAGTACTGTAATGTACTCCCTCCGTACTTATAAAGGAAGTATAAAGGAAGTCGTTTTGGACAGTGACACGGTTTCCAAAACACAACTTTGATTTCTTATTTCTATAAAAATATTTATTGAAAAGTGATATGTGTATACTTTTATGAAAATTATTTTTCAAAACAAATATATTTCATATAATTTTTATATTTTCAAACTCAACAACATAAGAGTTATTTATGATTTATATTCTCAATGTTTGACTTAAACATTATCCTAAACGATCTCCTTTACGAGTACAAAGGAGTACAGAGGAAGTACATGATAATTAAACGAAGCAGAAGGCTAAACATTTTCTTGCTTCGAAGGTCAGCACTTCCATCGTTGATCACACAACGAAACTAATAAAGGATTCCTTTTCATTAGTATTTATATTAAAAAAGTTACTGCTACCGTTCAAGTTTTAGACTTGGCTCAATGCTCACATCTATAACTAATCATTGATTCAATGATAGACGGCATACTCATTGACAACGAGTCATTTATAATGATTCTGACAATCCCAACATATGCCGGCCCAATCTCACGAGAGTTTATTGGGATAGGATATGTCTATGTGCATTTGCATAGGTGAATGTGTAGCGTTGTTTTTTTCTAAAAAATAATTCCCAAGGTAAAAAGTTAAAAGAAAAAACAAAAAACGGATTTGCTAGAAAATTTCCACAAGTCTTTTTTGCCTCCAAAACTTTCAGATTTATGACCATCGGATCACCTCGAGATTTATGTATAAAGAAAAAATTTGCTAGAAAGAAATTTTTACACATGTCACGCGTGATATCTCAGTGCTAACTAACCAAACCATCGTTGAATACAAGTTTCATATAAATTATATCGTAGGTACAATAAAGTTATATTACAATTACAGTGCATTTAAAATATAGTTACAATGTAATTACACTCCTATTATACTTCAATGTAATTACATCTGAAATTTATTTTTTACTAGAAAATTTCAGCGCATGTAAATCGAGAAACCTCGTTAGTGCATAATTAACTAAGTATTAGTTATTATAAAATTAAAAAATAGATTTATTTGAATTTTGCAAACAACTTTTACATAGAAACTTTTCATAAAAACTCACCATTTAACAATTCGAAAAAACGTGCTAACCAAAAATGAAATTAAAGTTTAGAGATGTGAAAAAAAAAAAAAACCGGGCCCACATCTCCCCCCGGCGGACACGTCACGCAGAGACGCAGCGGTTTCCGTACAACTACCACACCGACCCGAGCCAGCTCCCTTCCTTCATCTCCCCATCTCCGACGACTCCATCCTCCACAGGTCACAAAGAGAGAGAAAGCGCTAAACCCAAACCGGTCTCGACCTCGTCGGCGCCGCCGCGGCGAGGCGTCACGTCAGGGACCAGGAGATGGCGGGGAGCAGGGCGGCGGGGCGGGGAGGGAGGCCGCTGCTGGGGGGAGGGGGCGGGAAACGCGGCGGCGGCGGCGGCGGCGGTGGTGGTGGAGGGGGGAAGTCGTCGTCGTACACGACGACGGTGATCCTGGCGGCGCTGCTGCTGGCGTCGGTGGCGCTGCTCCTCCTCGTGGCGCTCGGCGCGCTCTCGCTGCCCTCGGGCGGCGGCGTCGGCGTCGGCCACGCCGGCATCGGCCTCCCCCGCCCGCGCCCGCGCTTCCGCAGATCCGCCGCGTTCGAGTCGTGCGTCGTCTCTCGCGCGTTCCTTTTGAATTCCTCCCCCGCCCGCCCCCCCGTGATTGATTGATCCCCTCTCTCCGTGGGATCCCCCGCGTGTGGCTGACGTGCGTGCGTGCGTGCGTGTGTGCAGGGGGCTGGAGATGCGCGGGGGCGAGAAGGGGGAGCCGTGGACGGAGGTGCTGTCGTGGGAGCCCCGGGCGTTCTTGTATCACAATTTCCTCGTGAGTTTTTTCTTTGCCTTGTTCCTTGTTCTCTTTTGGTTTTTGGGGGGAACAAACCGCGCATGTTGGATGATTTGTTCATTCTACGACGCCATTTCACTCCATTGCTTGATGAGATCTTCAGTTTTTTTTTCAGGTTCAAATAACCCTCTAATTAGGTGTTTTTCTTTTCTTTTTTTGGTTGATATGATCGATTTCCGTCCGTCCTTTGGGAGATTCGCTTGTTCCTTATTGGAGTAAAGAATCTGGATGGGGTGGGTAAATTTGGAAATTGTCTTGCTTTAGATGTAGGAATGCCAGGTGAGATTTAGTGGTGTTGTGAATCAGAGACGGGCAGAGTGGGATTGCTTTCCAGATCTGAGCAGCTGCACCATTGGCATTGCACTTTTTACAGAGGGAGTTGTTGTACATGGATGTGTTGTTCTTGTCTCGATGTTTGAGCTGCGCCGAATAATTTGTCGTCTTCTATTTATTTCTTTTTGAGGTTAGAGAGTATTCTTGTAGCAATACTCACTGGCATTCTTAGTCAGTTTCAATCTTTGTTTTTTTAAGTTTCAAGCAATAAAATTGAAGTTCATGTTGATTGTTGATGAGCTTGCGTGGAGCCCAACTTTTGTTTTACTGCAACTACTCATATACTCTTGTTTGGTTTATTACTGATCAAGAAATGACTAACTTCTCTTCCTTCTCAGTCGAAGGAAGAATGTGAGTATCTGATTTCATTGGCAAAGCCTCACATGAAGAAATCTACTGTTGTTGATGCATCAACTGGAGGGAGTAAAGATAGCAGGTTTGGATATCGTAGATTATTCTCTTGAAAACATGTTACCTCAATTACAACTCGTTTAGGCTTAATGGCATGTCACATGTTCAGGGTTCGAACAAGTTCAGGAATGTTCCTTGGAAGAGGGCAGGACAAAATTATCCGTACGATCGAGAAAAGGATATCAGACTACACCTTCATACCTGTAGGTATGGCACCTTTAACACAGTTAACTTATCGACCTCCTGAAAAATAGAATAAGTAGTGCAGTTTTCCTTTTGCTAAAGTGCAGAACTTTAGTCATTGTAGAAACCATACATTTAAACTTCGTTCCTTGGCCCTAATACAGATAATTGATATCCCTATATCATGAAACAGTGCAAGGTTTTGAATCTTTCTTTATCTTGCAATACCTTATGTCACTGAATCACCAAAACTTACACTTTATAGTGATGCATTTGAACACTTAGCTACCTGCTGTGGAACCAAATATGAAAAAGCATTGCCTTTACAGAGTGCAATTGTACTGCTCTTGCTCTCTCCTTTTGATCTGGTATTAGCAGAGCAACGCCCATAGAGAAATGTTAAATCCAGATCACTTGCCAGTAATGGTTTAACACTTTAACTATTGTTTTATAAATCCAGATCAATAAGCAGAACCACCAAGAAAAACACAATAAGCACAATAATCCAGATTTACTGAGTTACTATGGCCTGGTTTAGTTCCCAACTTTTCCATCACATCAAAACTTTCCTACACACACAAACTTCCAACTTTTCCATCACATCGTTCCAATTTCAATCAAACTTCCAATTTTGGTGTGAACTAAACACACCCTATATTGAGAGCATATTAGAGCTAGAAAGTCTCTGTTATCAGATTTTTTTATTACCCCTGAGCCCTGTCATTCCTTGAATTCTGTTCGGCAGCTGACATTTGTGACCAATAACACAAGGCCTTTGCAAGTACAATGGTACATAATGAGCATGTTGTAGTACATGTGAAAGTCAAACTTCTCATATTTACAAAAAAGGGCCAGTGCATACTTGAACAGAAACCCAGAAACTTCTCATATTTACAAAAAAGGGCCAGTGCATACTTGAACAGAAACCCAGAAAGATCTACACACCAATTTCTGAAATGTCCTGTACTTATTATATACTCAAATTTCTTTAGGCTTTTCAAACATTACATATACCTTTTGAGTTATTAAACGTGGGTGGTTTGACACTGGCGCACTTCAATAAATAGTCAGTAAGGTACACAACCAACAAGATGCAATGTACATGGCCGGTATTGATTTTTTTTTTCTTTTTTGCAATCAGGAATAATAATATTATTATTACAACCAAATCTGATGGATAGTCCTAATAATTCCTAAATATATTCAACTATCATCAAGTGCAACAAATTTTTTATCATAGAAATCACATTATTTTTTTATTTCAAGTTTGTTGCAAATGTTGTTGTTGTTCCTTTCTGTTCATACTCATAATTTCGCAGAGAACGGAGAGGGTCTTCAAGTCCTCCACTATGAAGTTGGACAGAAGTATGAACCTCACTTCGATTACTTCCACGATGAATTCAACACCAAAAACGGGGGGCAGCGTATAGCAACTCTTCTTATGTATCTGTATGTACTATAATATTGGTAATTCTTATATAATGCAACGCCGCTGATTCATTTGACATTTGTTTTTGTCTTATTTGAAATTTATTAGTTCTGATGTTGAAGAGGGTGGTGAGACTATTTTCCCCTCTTCTAAAGCTAACAGCAGCTCATCACCATTTTATAATGAGCTGTCTGAATGTGCTAAGAAGGGTTTGGCTGTCAAACCCAAGATGGGAGATGCTTTGCTTTTCTGGAGCATGAGGCCTGATGGGTCTTTGGATGCCACAAGCCTTCATGGTGAGATTCCAATACTTTGGTAAAATGTCAAATTGTTTTGTAGTGAATGGTTATGCCACAACATGATGACATTTCTATTTACCTTCAACTTCCTCTAGGTGGATGTCCAGTGATAAAAGGTAACAAATGGTCATCGACAAAGTGGATGCGTGTTCATGAGTACAAGATATAGACATCAGAAACTAGAGATTCAGAGGTACGAGTGAGCTGCTCTGCAATTTCCTCCACGTAGCACTGTCTGTTCACTTGGTTTTTTTCTTCACGCAATTCAAATGTCTGTGATCAACCCTTCTGATTCATTTAAAATTTGTTTGATTTATATTTATTTTCAACTCTTTGCAGGTTACTCACGAATTCAAATTTGTCGATGTTGTTGCTTAAAGAAAGAAAAGAAAAGCGGTCATTTTTGGCGCATGTTGAGGACTTCAATTTTTCCATAGAGAAGCATTACAATTTTTTTTAGCTGTAACCAACATGTTGTACACTAACTTCTTAGGCTTATGAACAATGATCATCGCTTTGCTTATGAACAATGATCGTTTCAAAGCGATGGATGTGTCGAATGTATAAATAATAATTGCCCTCCTAAAGTCGTAATGAAATTCATGATATAATGCCTGATGGACTCATTGACAAAAATAGTCTCAATAATATGTGTAATTTTTTCCTAAAAAGTAATATGTGCAATTCGTGCAGAGATCTGGTAGTACTCCATCTATCCTAAAATATAGCAATCTACTTCTTCCGTTTCATATTATAAAACTTTCTAATATTGTCCACATTTATATATATATGTTAATGAATCTAGATATATATGTGTGCTTAGATTCATTAGCATCTACTATATGAATGTGGTAATGCTAGAAAGTTTTATAACCTGAATTTATAACATGAAACAGAGGTACTCCCTCCGTTTCACAGTGTAAGTCATTCTAGCATTTTCTACATTCATATTGATGTATATGTCTAGATTCATTAACATCAATATGAATGTGGAAAATGGTTGAATGACTTATATTCTAAAACGGAGGAAGTAGGGGCTGTTTGGATGGTTGCCTCAACCTGCCAAGCCACATATTAGGCATGCCACACCTGCTTAGCCTACCGTTTGTTTAGAGACCAGATTTTTGGCTGCCACAAAAAGTCTGCCACAACTCAGTTGCTTTGCCATTGGTTTTTTGGCAAAGACGCGGCGAGCAAATTGTTCGCCATGCTTGCGGCACAACTGTTGCGTGCGGAGAGAGAGCGCGCTACACTCACCTTCGTGAAGAATGGCGTGAAAATCCTTTTGTGAATAGCGCGAAACATTTGACGTTTTGGCGCGAACAATCTGGAAAAAAAACGCGCGAAGCTCGGTATCTCCGAGGCTCCCATGTTTATTATCCTCTCTTGTTCCTCTTTTCTCTCTCCAATTCATTCTCCCGTGCAGCTCCAAGCAACAGGCAACTATTCCCCTCTTTCTTCCATTAGCTTTTTTCATCTTCTGCTCCATCCCTTTCAGATCCTCTTCTTTTTCTTTAAATCACACAAGTAATCTGTTTCACTGATGAGTGCTCAAGCCATGGAGCAATCTGTTTTTTTTCCTAAATCATCTCCATCCCCTTCATCTTATTTAGATCCATACGTTCCTTCCTTTCCTTCAAATCCAGATTCTAATTAATTTGTTCCTTTCGTCAGGGCTTGAGTCATGGAGTAGGCTGGTGAAGAGGAGTAAGTAGTGTGGCTAGAGCAAAGATCTGGCCGTGATTCCTCGAGCGTCCGCCATCGAATCTAACGAGCCAGCAAGTTTCATCACGGTAAGCACACTGCACACAGCCGTATTTGTTTTTTTGGGATTTGGGGTTTGGATACTTGAACTTTATTTTGACTTCTGGAAAAAAACTTATCATCCAACTGACAAACTTAAAATTTTCGTAAAATTATTTAGTAAAAAAGGAAGTGTAAAAGAAAACAGTAGCCGTTGAGGCTACGAACTCCATGTGTTACGTGTAGCTCTCAACTCTGACATATAGTACACGTGCGCGTGCCACCGTGTCATCGCCCAGCGCCGCGGCGACTCCAGCAAATTCGCGAGCATTTTTTACACAAAGCCCCAGCCGCGGCGGCCATGGGAAACGGTGGTGGTGGGAACAAGAAGGGGTGGAGAGACTCGCCGTCGCCGCCGCTCGAGACCCCCCCGCGCGGCGAGTTGCCGTCGACGTCGTCGTCCTCCTCCTCGCGCGCCACCAAGCGTCACCGCGTGGCGGGCATGGCGGACCGCTACTTCCCCAACGACCTCCCGGACTTCGTCGCCGAGGCCCCCGACGGCGGCCGCGGCTTGCTGTCGCTCCCTTACTCCAGCCTCTCCGAAAGGCTCCTCCGCGCCGCGCTCCGGATCAAGGACAAGGTTAGGCATGCGTGTGCCTCGGTTTGGGTTTGGGTTTGGGTTTGGGTGGCGCGCGCGCGCGCGCACGCACGCAAGGTGTTCGGCTGATTTCCCCCGACCGCTCCCTGCCCCCCCCGCAGGTCGTGGAGGAGACGTGGACCAGGGCGCGGCGACAGGTGACGGACTACACGCTCTACACGGGCGCGCTCGGCACGGCGCTCCTGCTGTTCAAGTCCTTCCAGGTCACCGGCAACCGCGCCGACCTCGCCCTCGCCGGCGACATCGTCAAGGAGTGCGACGCCGCGTCGCGTGGCCTGCCGTAAGACGACGAGCCTTTTTTTTTGTTTTCGTTCTGTACTTCTGTTGGTTAGATAATCTTGTACTACCAGTTGATGAGTTGATACACCTGGGTGTCATGGCCTCCTTGGTGTTAAATTAAGACGCAGGTTCTTGACATTCATCTGTGGGAGGGCTGGGGTTTGCGCTCTTGGTGCAGTGATTGCAAAACATTGCAATGACCAGCTGCTACTCACACACTACCTGAGCTCATTTGATGAGGTGAGGAGCCAATGCATGTGTTCACATTTCTGTCCTAATGTGCTCCATGGCTGTAAAACAGCAGATGTTATGTCTAAATTCTAACATTGTAGACTGAGCTATCTTTGTTTGTACTTCTGTAGATAATAGTCACTGAGAAAGTTCCCAATGAGTTGTTATATGGAAGAGCAGGGTATTTGTGGGCTTGCTTGTTCTTGAATACGCATCTCGGCGAGAAGACGATTCCCCATGAGCACATTGTATGTCTGTACTGCGATTCTGTTATTTTCTTTCATATTGTCAGTTCCATAGTGCTATAGAAAGCATCTTACCTAATTTTGTGAAATTACTGCAACTGTGTAGACTTCTGTGGCAAAGGACATCATCGACGAGGGAAGAAAGCTGGCTAAAAAGGGGAACTGCCCCCTGATGTATGAATGGCATGGAAAGAAGTACTGGGGTGCTGCTCATGGGCTTGCTGGCATTATGCATGTCCTCATGCACACTGAACTCAAGCTAGATGAGAAGGATGATGTTAAGAACACTCTGCTATACATGATCAGGAACAGGTATCCTACTGGCAACTATCCATCGAGTGAAGGCAGTGAATCTGACCGCTTGGTGCATTGGTGCCATGGTGCCCCTGGTGTTGCTCTTACACTCGCTAAAGCTTATCAGGTGACTGCCTACATCACATCATTAAAGTGTGTACACATGTTTATCCAAAGCATCTATGTGTACTTATCTTGGTGGTTGTGCAATATGCATACATGGTGTAGCTTTGTTTTCTGCATCAACAAAAATGTCAGCGATTTGACATCTTGTGAAATTCTTGGTTGAAGATTAGATTCCGCGTGTGATCCAACATAGATAACTGAATGTTTCTACTTCAGGTCTTCCATGATGAACATTTCAAGCAGACGGCTGCAGAGGCTGCAGAAGTTGTCTGGAACCGGGGACTTCTCAAGAGAGTTGGAATATGCCATGGTGTAAGTGGGAACGCCTATGTATTTCTCTCACTCTACCGGCTAACTGGCAATGTTGAGTACCTGTACCGGGCTAAGGCTTTTGCTTGCTTTCTGCTTGAGAAAGCTGATCAGTTGATTGCTGATGGGGCCATGCATGGGGGTGATCACCCATTTTCATTGTTTGAAGGGAGGGCTGGGATGGCTTACCTCCTTCTAGACATGGTTAGCCCATCAGAATCAAAGTTCCCGGCCTATGAGCTTTGAAGGGCATCATAAATATATGTATCCTGTTAGGATCAAATGCTCAGTGATCCATCCATCCAAAGTAGCTGTATTGTGTTTTCTTGCGTACCCAGTAATGTGTGCATTGTAATTTGTTGTCTTTGTAAAGTTCAGTATCCAGATGGTGCAAGCTTGAACCTTTGTAAAATACATGTTTGAGGGAGTTCCTTGAAATATGATAATATTTATGTTGGTTGTTGCCTCTATTTGTTTACTGAATAAAATATAGTTTTGCCTCCATGGATAAGTTCAGCAAACACCAAATTTTTGTCATGCTAAAGTCATGAGATTAAAAGGAGTTTGTATTTTCTTAGCAAGTCAGTATATGGTTGATGTTTCAGTATGGTGTTTAGCTGAAAACAATAGATGTACATACATGCCAGAGCAGGCTCACCCAGGTTATTAGAACCTTTCATGTATATCTAGCATGGCACACCAATTAGTTTTTAGTAGTTTGTGGTTGAAGTTTCCAGGTTTTTGATTTTCTTTTGCCCCATGCGTTGACATAATGTACAAGAGAGTTATTCTACTGGAAGTTGAAATAGCTCTTGCATCACATCCTGCTAAGTGGTACAAATTTGTAGTATTAAATCTGAAAAAAAGAGGATAATTTTCTTCGGTTGCACATTTATTTATACAACACTAAAATAGTTTGCGATACCATCATGACCACGACGTTACAACGTCAACTCTTTAGTGGTGCACATCAGTGAACGCAGTGCTCAACTGTTACCTTTTGCAGTCTGGGGATTTGTCAAATTGCACCTTGTTTTTGTTGCTATCTCATGCATGTTTACTGACGAAGTCTATCACAAGCTGATTCACCAGGTCAGGGAATTGCTCCTGAACAAAATGGGATCCTTCTGGGATGTAAGTGATCCCGTAGTCTGGAGCAATTTCTTTCAGTTTTTCGCTTGACATATATTCCTTCAGTGCTGGAAACTTGAGGATGTAGTCTTTCTGACCCATAATCACAAACATTGGCATTTCAAACCTTGGATTAGCACCTTCTGCTTTTGCAGCCTTGGTCCTATTAAATCAACACAAGTGTTAGTAACATCCTTACGTTTGTACAAGTATCAAAGTAATTGTAATAGCATCATATCAGGACACTGAGAATTGCTTGTCATATTTTGGTGTGTTTTTTTGCATGTGCTCACCTATATGGAATTTGGATAGCAGTCATGAGACCTGATTTCTCATACAGGTCGGTGTAAGCTGAGAGGTCTTCTTCGGTGAACCACTGAGGCATCGGTGTTGATTCATCTGCAAGGTCCATGATCTCTTGTCCTTGCTTGGCAACTGGAATCTCACTCCTGGAGAAGAGGATGTAGATTGTGCGCAAGATCCTCCTCGTGTCGAATCGGCCAAAATCCGCCTCTGCTCTCCCAGGTTCCTACTCAGGTAACATAGTTGCATCACAACATCAATCAGAATTGCAAAACCTATGTTCAGTATAAATGTATTGACTGTAAACTGTGTTTACCAAATAGTCAGAAAGAATAAAAACTTGATCGATGAGTGTTTAATTAATTTACCCTCCATCTGTGTATGTAAAATCCCTCAGGAAGTCCACTGAAACTGAGGCTTTCCACAAGAGGTGGCACACCTAAGCTCACAATACCACATACGCGGTCCGGATGGCAGAGGGCAAGATCATATGCTGGTTTGACTCCAAAATCCTTTGCAACAAGGAACACCTTTCAACCATGAAATGATCGTCACTCGTCAGGATACAGTACTTCTTTTCAAAAATTAAGCCAATTTACAAACTTATCAATAATCAAGTAAAATAATGCATGGATGAAACCATAACCAATTTTGCCAATGGGGCAAGTTCTAATTTACATCAGCTTCTGACTTATTTCATGTTTGCCATAGTTATCAAAATGCGTTAGAGACTTGGGGTTCATCTTAGCATTTGCATAAACTTTTATTGGATCTCAATGTTTTCTCCTGCCTGTACTCACCTTGGGAATCGACAGCGAGTCTAGAATGGCCAAGAGGTCATTCATCAGGCCCTGCCATGACGCCTGTGTTAGGTCAGCCGGTGGCTCCGAGAGGCCATAGCCTGGGAAATCAAGTGCAATAGCACGGAACCCGGCTGCTGCTGCTGCAATCATCTGGTGCCTCCATGAGTACCACACCTCAGGGAAGCCATGAACGAAGAGCAGAGTTGCAGCTTCACCTGGAATAACCAAATCAAGAAGCTGAGCTGCATTCTTTCGGAAGAGCAAAAAAAAAAGCAGAGAGATGCTGATGTCAACAAAAATGAGGTAAGATTCAGACCTTTTCCAATGTGAGCTATGTGAAGCTTCAGGCCTCTGATGGGCAGGTAGGAGTGCTCAATCCTCTGATCCATTGATATGTTCTCTCCAACGTCAGTCTGATTTGCTTGAGATTATATAGGATTATAGCAATTTATGGGCCGAACTTTTGGTCAGGCTAGTAACGGATGGATGGCACAAAGATGCGCACACTTTGTGTGAAGCATCTTCTGCTGATGTCTTCTGCTGTTTTTGTCAGTTTGTGGTAGCCAGAGACAAGATGCTGATGTCTTCTGCTGTCTGTATTTTAATACTCCAAGCAACGCTGCAAAATGTTAACTGAAAAAGATTCCCTCTGTACGTTCATCAGCCAAATAACGTTACTGAATTTTCATGGTCTATATTACTCGATTTTGACTATTACTTGTTCAAATACAGTCATTAAATTGATTCATGTTATCTTTCACATGTGCTGAAGCTTTGGTTTGAAGCAATTGTTTGCATAAAGAAACCAGCAGTAACAAATAGCAAACAGTTCGTTTTACTATCTGCTTCATTCTGGTAAAGTAGGGCTGTAAAAAAAAGCTCGAGGCTCGCGAGCTGCTTGAGCTCGGCTCGCTGTAGACTCGGCTCGAGCTCGATTCGTCAACAATTCGAGCCGAACTCAAGCCTAGCTCCAAGCTTGCGAGCTTGACAAGCCGAGCTCGAATAGCTCGTCGAGCCCAGATTTCCCTCTGTTAAGTTCTTAAATTTTCAATGCAACAGCTAGTACTACTCCTACTCCCAATGAAAAGCTGTATAGAAACAGATCGTGCAGGGCTGCACCGTGCAGGCACTAGCCTACTAGTACTACTTTACTCTGCAGCACTAGCCTATTAGTACTACTAGCATGCATGCAGCTCTGTTTAATAGTACTGCTAGTTGTCATACCATGTTTGAAAAAGCTACTAGTACTAGTAGTACTCGACAAGCATGCATGCAGCCTCCTTTCATCTGTATTGGTTATTTGAGGGCACACGAGTTAGGCTTGAGAAAGCTCGAGGCTCGAGCGAGCCGAGATCGAGCCCATCTCTAAGCTTGCAGTTTAAACAGGCTCGACTCGAGCTCGGCTCGAGTTGGTGCCGAGCTCGAGCCTATATAGGTAAGCTCGCTCGAGCTCGGCTCATTGACAGCCCTATGATAAAGTCTCTTTTTTTTGGAAAGTGATAAAGTCTGTCTTTTAAGATTTATCCTGATAGTCAGTTGCAAAGATAGTACTAACATGCTAAGTATAATGAAAAGTTTGAGAAATTCTCAAGCAATTGGCAAATTTTGATTGACTGACAGTTGATGGTTGCAAACAAATCAAGACATTTGCAATAAAAGAAGGGGAGAAGGCATTCGTGATCCTCACCTTGACTATTTTAAAGATGTAATTACCATTATCTTAAAATAGAAACCGAGTAATAAATGAGACACGACCGAGTGAATTTTTGTATAGGGGATTGAGCGTTGTCTTTAATCTGATTAGTTTACTATATTTAGAGCAATCCTAACCCTCCACTTAGGATGGTGTTTATGGCATTAACTACATTGCCATGTAGGACTTTTAACTTATGTGACACTATATTAATTAAGAGAGAGAGAGTGAAGAGAGGAAGAAACTGGGTCTCATGCAAGACACAGCTTCAACACGAGAACCTATGCACGAGACACTGTCAAGTTTTACATTGGGAGATAATAGTGTCTTCGTAATAGATGAAGAATAAATATGATTGGTAGAGAAAAGAGATGATGTATTTATTAATGGCATACTTTAAGAATCCATTGGTTGTAGAGTGTAGTTTCTATTGTGATGTCTTATTGACATAGCACTATAGACACTGCTTATGAATACTATGTGTTTGGACTGCCCTTAGAATTGAAAAGTAATAGCTAATCACAATTTCAAAATGTCGGAATCCAGTCATCACAAATGACGATCGAAGATGGAAGCAGCTGTAGAATGTCAACAGGTTACAGGCCCCTAATGTCATTTTCGCTCTAATGTTACAGTTCATCAATGTCAATCAATGAATATGGTTTAGGCCATGCTTAGAAGGTGGGTTTTTTATTGCGAGTTTGTACGGAAGTTTGAGTTAGGCTTTTCGAGTATGACATATGTTGTTTTAATTAAATGTTGGCAGTTTGACATTCAGTGCATTTCAATAAATAGCCGGTGTGGTATGTAAGTACATAACCAACTAGTAGAAGATTTTAATGCACATGACGGGTCTATAATTCAATTTTTTGCAGACCGGAAAAACAATAACGTTACAGCAAAATATGATGGTTAGTCCTAAATACATCTAATTATTATCAAACGCAATAATCTTCAACCACATATGCTAAGTTATTTTAAGCTATAATTACCCATGGTTATAGTCACTAATCACAGCGTCCAATAGTCACAAATGAGGATAGAGAAGATGGAAGCAGCAACATGTAACAGGCAAAGATAAGCATTTCACTCCACTTTGCAGCAAAGTCAATCCATGAACATCAGTACATCACATAGGTCATGTTTGGAAGGCTGGATATTTTTATGAGTTTCTGTAGAAGACTGAGCAGGTTCAACTAAAACCTAACTTGCCAAGTGCCAACTCAGGCAACGTAATCATCAACAACAAGTCGCATGTGGTGATTTCATCAATCTTAAGATATGTCGGCTCGGTTTTCAAAAGTGTTCATAGGGGTAGCGCGTTTATAGGAGTAAATGTGCACGTGCATATAGGCGTATGCGTTTGTGTTTCGAAAAAAAAATGTTAATCCATAAATATGATATAGGTCATGTTCGAAAGGCTAGATACTTTTATGAGTTTCTGCAGAAGATTGAGCAAGTTCAACTGAAACCTAACTCGACAAGTGCCAACCAAGGCAACGTAACCATCGACAACAAGTCGCTTGTGGTGATTTCATCAATTTTAAGATACGCCGGCTCGGTTTTCGGAGGTGTTCGTAGGGGTAGCTTGTTTATAGGAGTGAGTGTGCACGTATGTGTAGGCTTATGCATTTGTGTTTTGAAAAAAAAAGTTAATCCATAAATATGATGATATAGGTCATGTTTAGAAGGCTGGATATTTTTATGAGTTTCTACAGAAGATTGAGCAGGTACAACTGAAATCTAACTTGCCAAGTGCCAACCCAGACAACGTAACCATTGACAACAAGTCGCCTGTGGTGATTTCATCAATTTTAACATACGTCATCTCGGTTTTCGGAGGTGTTCAATGTTCATAGGGGCAGTGTGTTTATAGGAGTGAATGTGCACGTGTATATAGACGTATGTGTTGGTGTTTCAAAAAAAAAAGTTAATCCATAAAATATGATATAGGTCATGTTTAGAAGTCTGGATATTTTTATGAGTTTCTCTAGAAGATTGAGCAGGTTCTACTGAATCCCAACTTGCAAGGTGCCAAACCTTGATGATTTTATTTATAAAGGTATCAGTTCCAGGCTACTTCTTGGATTCCAGTTCATAAACCGTTTGTCCTGAATCCCTGACCTTCAGACAAATCAGAAGGTACCAATGCAGAAGAGACACTAAATCTTGGTTTGTTTTCATCACCTCCAAGAAACAGAAAATTCTCCTATAAAACCGAAGTGATCACTCTCCTCCCGAGCTCGAAGGAGCAACAATGGCGGATCAGATCGAGCACCTCCACCTCCCCATCCGTGGCCTCAACCTCCACATCGCTCAAGTCGGCAAAGGCGAGATCTCCCTGTGTATCTACGGACATTGAACTGTTCCATGTGTTCTTCACAAATTTTAGGTGAGATTTTGCGTTTTGGGTGGTGAATTTTGATTTTGATTCTTTTTTTTTCTGGATGCAGATGAGCTCGGGACGGTGATGTTCTTGCACGGGTTCCCGGAGATATGGTACTCGTGGCGCCACCAGATGCTCGCCGCGGCGGCCGCCGGGTACCGCGCCGTCGCGCCGGACTGGCGCGGGTACGGGCTGTCGGGGCAGCCGCCGGAGCAGGAGGAGGCGACATGGGACGACCTCGTCGCCGACGTGCTCGCCATCCTCGACGCGCTCGCCGTGCCCGGGGCGTTCCTGGTGGGCAAGGACTTCGGCGCCATGCCCGCCTACGACTTCGCGCTCCGCCACCCGGCGTGCACCCGCGGCGTGGCGTGCCTCGGCGTCCCCTTCAGCCCCGCCCCGGCCTCCTTCGACGCCATGCCCGAGGGCTTCTACGTCCTCCGCTGGCGCGTACGTGCTCGCCGCCGCCGCCGCCATTGCCGCCGTCGCCGTCTGTTCTTGCTGCTGACGCGAACGCGATGTGTGTGTGGTGGCAGGAGGCGGGGAGGGCGGAGGCGGACTTCGGGCGGCACGACGTGCGGCGGGTGGTGCGCACCATCTACATCCTCTTCTCCGGCGCCGACATCCCCGTCGCCAAGGAAGGGCAGGAGATCATGGACCTCGCCGACGCCTCCACGCCGCTGCCGCCGTGGCTCACCGAGGCCGACCTCGACGTCTACGCCTCGCTCTACGAGAACTCCGGCTTCCGCTTCCCCCTCCAGATGCCTTACAGGTACACAAGCCGCCGCCGCCGCCGCCGCGGCGGCGCAGCCACCGTGTCCACCATTGTCAGCGACGAACCTCGAAAAAAATTACCTGCTCCAATAGATAGTAATTATTTAATTATTGACTTATATATTACTCCATTCGTTTCTAAATATTTGACACCGTTAACTTTCTAGCACATGTTTAACCATTCGTCTTATTTAAAAACTTTTGTGATTGTAAGTATATTTAACAATGAATCAAATGTTAGGAAAAGAATTAATAATTACTTAAATTTATTTAATAAAACGAGCAGTCAAACATATTTTAAAAAATCAACGATGTTAAATATTTAGAAACTGAGGAAGTAGTAATTACTATTATGCAACTTAGTTAGTACTCCCTTGTCCCTTCGTTCCATTTTAAGTGCAGCCATGATTTTATCATCCTTCTTATTTAAAAAATTTTTGAAAAAAAAAATTAAAAACATAAGTCACACATAAACAACTATTCATGTTTTATACAAACTCATGGTTACATTTAAAATAAAACGGAGGGAGTATTGGATAATTTACATGGATCCTATGACCCCGGGATGTTGAACATGAGATCGTCACTGGCCATTGCTGATCGTTGCATGTCTCCATGGATGGATCGTACGTGCAGGGCGGTACATAGGAGGCCAAGCCGGAAGGACGCGAGGTTCGAGGTGCCGGTGCTGATGGTGATTGGGGAGAAGGACTACGCGTTCAAGTTCCCGGGGTTCGAGGCCGCCGTGCGGGGCGGCGCCATGGAGAGGTTCGCGCCGGAGCTGAAGATCGAGTTCCTCCCGGAGGGGAGCCACTTCGCGCAGGAGCAGCTCCCGGAGCAGGTCAACCGGCTCCTCCTCGGCTTCTTCGCCGAGCACCCGGTTGCCGCCGATTGAGATCCTCTCTCTACCTTCGAAGTCTCTACCTTCGAAGTGATCACGCGTTTATCACTGACATGTGGATCTAGAGTTTACCGAACTCACTCACATGTTAGTAATAAAGTCATGTAACTTAAATAGGGACGTCTAGAAACAGAGTGTGATATTGGGATCAAGTATTGTACTCGCACACAATTTATAATCCACGTGTGATAGTGGGAGTGAATATGACCGTGGGAATAATTTGTAATTTAATAATTTTAAAGTTTAAAATTAGTACTACCTCTATTTTATATTGTAAGTCATTTTAATTTTTTGGGTTAAACTTATTTAGATTTAACTAATTTTGCAGAAAAATATAGTAATATTTTCGAAAAAACTTATTTAGATTTAACTAATTTTGCAGAAAAATATAGTAATATTTTCGAAAAAACTATCAAGTTGAATATTAAATTTAAGGAAACTTATTTAGTGTTATAGGTTGTTAAATTTAAGGAAACTTATTTAGTGTTATAGGTGTTACCATATTCTTTTTTTATAAATTTGGATAAATTTATATAATGTTTGATAAGAAAAATTTGAAACGAGTTATAATATGAATCGATGGAGACAAATATATCTCAATTAAGGAAGAAGAAAGATGGTGAGCACCAACCAGGGCTAGCTTCCTGCCAGCTATCTGCCGATCTATTTAATGCACCGTTTTCTATTTTGGAAAATTAGTAAATGAACTACTCTCCCGTGTGATATTAAGTTCATATTTTGACTTCTTCCATTCATTACAAAATAAATTTATTTTTTAAGTAATCATTGCATCTAAATTTAGAAAATAATTGAATTGGGGGGAGAGACATTCAGACGCCCGTGTCGCCTCGCTCCAGGGTGGCACGGGCGGCGACGCTCGCCGCCGCCAACTCCCCTCCTTCGCCTCCTCAGCCTCGCCGCCGCCCGAGTAGCCGCCGGCAAAGCCGGGCGGCGGCGAGGACGGCGGCGGCGGGGCCTTCTTCTTCTTCTTCCTCGCACCACGACCCAACGTCTGGAGCATCGTCGGGGAGAGGGCTGAGGACGGCGACGATGGTCCTAGGGACGTTCGACGGCGAGGGAGGCCGGGGAGCCGGCACCGCGGTGGCCGGATCCGGTGCTCCCGCGGACGGATCTGGCCGCGCGGCGGCGGACGCGGCGTCCGTGCGAGGGCGCGCGGCGGCGGACGCGGCGTCGGCGCGAGGGCGCGCGACAGTGGAGGCGGCGTCGGGGCGAGGCCGCGCGGCGGCAGAGGCGGCGTCGACGCGTGGCCGCGCAACGGCTGAGGCGGCGGTGGCGCGGCGTCATGGCGACGACGGTCGGCTGCGGCAGCGCGGCGTCACGGCGTCACGGCGACGACGGTCGGCTGCGGCGCCCTGGCCGGATCTGGCCGCCCGCTGCCGGAGCCGTCGCCTCCTCGCCTTTCTGTCCAGGGCAGCCGGTCGGCAGGGCGGTGTGGCGGCGTTGCACGGCTCGGGTGGCTCCAGCGCCCGGCGACGCAGCGGCGTCACCCTGGCAAGCTCCGATGAGGTTGCTGGCAGCGAGCCCCTGCTCGGCCTAGAGCTTTTCTGCCGGTGGCGGCCTGGTGGCTCGTGGACGGCGATGTATGGGTGTGGAGTTGGCGAGGTATGACGGCTTGTGAAGCGTGATGGAATATGCTGTGGCCGTGGATGTGGGGGTGCTTGTGTGGTTGATGTGAAAACGCTGGCGAAAGCCTTGCCGTGCCTTTGGCCGGTTGACGACGACGACGCCCGTGGGTGCCGTTTTCCTTCTTGGAGGAGTTGTCTTGGTGTTCTTTAGTATCCCCAACAATCTCCAGGTGAAAACCTTGTTCCATTATCAGACGAGCGGCGGTGGCGTTACGCGTCATGTCCTTCTTGGGGGCGTCGTTTCGGAGAAGCTCCTTTGCATCGACGACTGTTGATGGTCCTTTTCGATTCAAAAGCTTCCTTACCTTGGTGTTCGGTGAGGCCTCGCCTTCTTGGGTCCGCTTCATTCTTGTGGTGAGCGTCACGCTCTTCGGTGGTTTCTGCTGATGAAGTCGGAGCTGCTCGCTGATGGGGTGCAGTGATGCTTGGTAACGATGACATGTTGCAGTCTCTTGCAAGAAGCTGGTGCTGGCCGTGTGAAGGAAGTGACTCTTTGGTGGCTTGGCTGATGTCCATTGTTGGATGTCGGAGCTGCTTTTCGCTTTGGCAACTCTCGTGGCTTCGGTGTTATTACGGTTGTGAAGTCGGCGCTGCTGGGTCGCTTGGGCGGCTAGCTCGGCAACGATAACACCTTCTATGCGATGTGGGGTCTGTTGTGTCGCTTTTGCGTTTAGTGGCATCGATGTGCTGCGTTTGGGCTCCACCATCGTTGTTAGTTGTGTAGCTAGGTCTTCTGTGTGGTGGGTTTAGCCGGTTTCCCATATTAAACCGTGCCGTTGTATGGTTTTCGGGCCCGGTTTCCCTCATAAACTGGGTCAACTCTTCTGTTGTACAGATTTCTCTCCTTAATATAAAAACAGCTTTGACTGGCTTGGGTTTCAAAAAAAAAGAAAATAATTGAATTCGGAGTAGATAAAATGGAGAATAGTTGCATTGGGATTTGATAAATAGGGTATTTTATCTTTTTATTTCGCATTGGTATGTATGGGATGGATGAAAAATAATCTCATTTTAGAACTAAGTGAGTATAATGACGACGTTTGATTTTTAATGTATGAATTAATAGCGTCAAAAATATTAAGGATGATGGTAGTATATGCGGTAAAAACGTAAAGATAATTCACACACCACGAACGAAACCTTCTCCACCTTCTGTCCACGAGTTGGACATGCACCAGCAGCTAGCCAGTACAAAAAAAAAAAAAACGTACAGCAGGTGCGGCATCCCCATCTAACCCCGCGCGACTCACCTCACCTCCCCCGTGAGTTGGGATCCTCTCCTGTAATGCATGTGCGGTAAGTGCCAATGACATGTGGGCCCGAAATAGGTGGGACCCACATGCCAATGACACGTACTGCAGGTGCAGTACAGCAGTGGATTTGCATCCCCCACCTCACACTCCCACCACCGTCACGTCGCCCCTCTGCTCTCTGCACTGCTGCGGCGAGGAGCTAGCTCGAGCCGGCCGGAAGCCATGGCCACGGCGGAGCAGCGGCAGATCGAGCACGTCCACCTCCCCGTGCGGGGGCTCACCCTCCACGTCGCGCAAGCCGGCAAAGGTTTGCCCTGCGCGCGCGCGCCTCGCCGCCGCCGCCGCCGCCGACGATCGTCGGGTGAATGATTGTTGGGCTGCTGGTGGTTTGCAGGGGAGCTCGGGACGGTGGTGTTCCTGCACGGGTTCCCGGAGATATGGTACTCGTGGCGCCACCAGATGCTCGCCGTCGCCGCCGCAGGGTACTGCGCCGTCGCGCCGGACTGGCGTGGGTACGGGCTCTCCGACCAGCCGCCGGAGCCGGAGGCGGCGGCGTACGACGACCTCATCGAGGATCTCCTCGCCATCCTCGACGCCCTCGCCGTGCCCAAGGTGACGATGAAGTTTGATTTTTCACAGATTTTTATCCTCTTTTCGTAGCTTCAGATTAAGAAAAAAAACTTCAGATTTTCAGTTTTGAGTGCGTGGCCTTTTGCTATAGCTCGTAAAATGTAAGGCATAATTCATAATTGGTTGAACAAAGGTTCGAGATTTCGATTTTTTTTGTAGTTTTTTTTAATCCTGGATAATTTGTAAGTAGAACGCATAAACTTTCAGTGCCGTGATCCGTAAGGTAGAAATTTGGAGAGGATAATTTGTCTGCTATTATTTTCGTCAGTTGATACTACTATCAGTTACACCGAATTGATTTGAAGCTGGTAAAAAACCCACGTTGGTAGCACCAACAACCAAGAGTGTATTGAAGGTCAGAAAATTCAGTGCAACATATTAAGGTGCCATTTTTCTATTCATTCTAATATAATCGGCAATGCTTTTGCCGCCTACCTTTAAAAAAAGTGCCATTTTTCTGTCTAAAAGATAAGGATATCAATTTCTCCCTAATAAAGAAATCAGCTCCTTATAAATTTGAAAATAAATAATGCCTATTTGGTTTCTTCTTGATAATTTATATGTTTCTTTGGGTTAGGCATTCCTTGTTGGAAAGGATTTTGGGGCAATGCCAGCTTACGACTTTGCTCTCCGCCACCCAAACCGCACATGTGGTGTGATGTGTCTGGGCATCCCCTTAGGCACTGCTGGTTTGTCCTTTGACACATTGCCAGAAGGATTCTACATTTTACGTTGGGCGGTAATTCCGAAACTGTCATGATAATTTTTTTAGTGCACTATTTGCTTATAATGACCATGAAAAAGAAAAATATATCTTACAGCAACCAGGAAGAGCAGAAGCTGACTTTGGCAAGTATGATGTAAAGAGAGTTGTGCGCACCATCTACATACTATTCTCTAGGAGCGAGATCCCCATAGCTAAGGAAAATCAAGAGATCATGGATCTTGCAGACTTATCGACACCCCTTCCCGAGTGGTTTAGTGAGGAGGATCTTGATGTCTACTCATCCCTCTATGAGAATTCTGGTTTTAGATATCCGCTACAGATGCCATATAGGTAAAAATATTTTCTTCGGATATTTGTACTCGATGGTACCAAGTTCACCAATATTTGATAGTTCGAGATTTGTGCCATGCTTGTTAGGTCTCTGCACCAGAGAAAACCAATTGGAGATGCAAAATTCCAAGTCCCAGTGTTTATTGTCATGGGAGAAAAAGATTATGTCTTTAAGTTCCCTGGTATCGAGTCTGCTATGAAAGACGGAACTATGGAGAAGCATGCACCAAACATAAAGATCACCTACATCCCTGAAGGAGGGCATTTTGTGCAGGAGCAGTTCCCTGACTATGTGAATGAGCTCCTTCTTGGCTTCTTGAAAGATCATCCTGTGGCTATATAAATGCTATTGTAACCTCAGTTGTGCTTCACCCGTAGTACAAGTTGGCTTAGAAAACGTTGTGCTATATCATGGTATGAATTTGTCAACAAATTAAGGATCAGCTATGGCTAGTTTGCTACTTTCAGTAATGCCTGTTTGAGCTAGTTGCAACTAGGTTGTCCTGCTAGTGTTACTAGCAATTCAAAGACTACAACCCATTACTATACTTATACCATGACTTTAGCAAGCCAGTGATGTGAACTTATACCATGATTTTAGCAAGTCTTACTGTAAAAGATGGAGTACGAAGTTACTCTGTATACGGATGATTAATCATAATTTTATAAAAAATTGAAAAATTAACAATCATTGTAATAAGTACTTATCTTTTATGATTGATTTAGTTTTAGAGAAATGTTTGTAGATCACCTATCTCATACTAGAGAAATTTTGACCTAATCCTCTCATATTAGAGAAATATTATTCCGGTGGCCGTGCTTCCTCCCTTCAATTCCTCATCCTTGTACCAAACATAATAACTCAAACTGTCATCCCTCATTCAGCCTCGTCAACCCAATAAATAAATAAATATAGACTTAAGTCTACTTTAACCCAAAAATTTTGTGTGTGCGCGTGCTTGTGCGTGTGCGGGGGAGTGGCGGTGGGGGTTGGGGGGGCATGGTTGAATCTTTTTTAAATACTAAAATGAGTACTCATATTCGTTTTCTTTTTTCTGTTAAATACTAAAATGAGTACGAATAGCTCTAATACAAAAATAATCATGAATTATCTCGAATTCAGATAAGGGCCAAATATAATTAGACAAAAAACAATTAATTAAAAAAATCATCTTGTTTTGGTGTAAACATATAAAGGCAATTCTAAAATGTCATTTACTCCCTCTGTTTCATGTTATAAGACGTTTTGACATTTGGTCAAACTCAAACTGTTTCAAGTTTAACTAAATTTATAGACAAATATAGTGATATTTATAATACTAAATTAGTTTCATCAAATCAATAATTGAATATATTTTCATAATAAATTTGTCTTGAGTTGAAAATGTTACTGCTTTTTCCTATAAACTTAGTCAAACTTAAAATAGTTTGACTTTGACCAACGTAAAAAACGTCTTATAACCTAAAACGGAGGAAGTAGATAACTAAGAGTGCCAGACAGAAGGGCCAAATATAATTTAGACACAAACAAAAAACAAATAATGAAAAAAATCATCTTGTTTTGGTGTAAACATATAAAGGCAATTCTAAAATGTCATCTACTCCCTCCGTTTCAGGTTATAAGACGTTTTGACATTGGTCAAACTCAAACTGTTTCAAGTTTAACCAAGTTTATAAACAAATATAATGATATTTATAATACTAAATTAGTTTCATCAAATTAATAATTGAATATATTTTTATAATAAATTTGTCTTGAGTTGAAAAATGTTACTAGTTTTTCTTATAAACTTAGTTAAACTTAAAATAGTTTAACTTTGACCAAAGTCAAAAATGTCTTATAACTTAAAACGGAGGGAGTAGATAACTAAGAGTGCCAGGCAGAAGGAAAACCTTCTCTACCTGCTGTCCACTAGTTTAATATGTAGCAGTACAAAAACGTAATCTCTCCAGACTGATAATACTTGTCGTTTTAGATAAGAGTGATGTCAAACTTTAGAATATTTGATTAGAATTATTTTTAAAATATTAGTTTTTCAAATATGGTGATTACATGTATAGATTAATAAAATCATATATTTGTTAATATTTTTATACATATTATAATAAAAAATAATAGTTAAAATTGTTTTCTTTGAGACCGTGTTCTTATCCAAAACGACATGTATTATCAAACCCGTAGAGAGAGTACAGCAGGTGTGGCATCCCCACCTCACACTCGCACTGTCACGACGTCGACTCTGCAATCTGCACTTCTGCGGCGAGGAGCTAGCTCGAGCCGGCCTGAAGCCATGGCCACGGCGGAGCAGCAGCAGCAGATCGAGCACGTCCACCTCCCCGTGCGGGGGCTCACCCTCCACGTCGCGCAAGCCGGCAAAGGTTTGGCCGCCTCAATTTGCCTTGCCTGCGCGCGCGCCTCGCCGCCGCCGGCGATCGTCGGGTGAATGATTGTTGGGCTGCTGGTCGTTGCAGGCGAGCTCGGGACGGTGGTGTTCCTGCACGGGTTCCCGGAGATATGGTACTCGTGGCGCCACCAGATGCTCGCCGTCGCCGCCGCCGGGTACCGCGCCGTCGCGCCCGACTGGCGCGGGTACGGGCTCTCCGACCAGCCGCCGGAGCCGGAGGCGGCGGCGTACGACGACCTCGTCGAGGATCTCCTCGCCATCCTCGACGCCCTCGCCGTGCCCAAGGTACGTAAGCTCCTCAGTTTAATAGATCCTTTACGAATTTTTTAAGCAGGTTTTCAGTTTTGAGTCCTATTAGCTAGGAGACCTAATAGCACTTTAAACTCGAAACCTGCTAAAAAAAGTTTCCTGTACAGCACCTCTTCTTTATTCAATAAAATTGGTGGCTCATCGATTCATTAAAAAAAATTCTTTTGAGTCCTATTCGTGCATGCAGACTGTGAAGCTGTGTAAGGCCTTCTGCTATAAAACTTGCCAATGGAAGGCATAATTCAAAACAGAATTTTTCACTTCTTGTGTGTATCCTGGTTAGTAATTTGTAACGAAACACATAAACTTCCACTGTCATACACAGCAAGGGAGATATTTGGAGAGGATAATTTGTTTTCTGTCGTTAACTAGTAATCTAGTATTCAGTTGGTACCACATCGGTAAGCAGCAACAATCAAGATTCAAGAGTATGTTAGAGGCATGAAAAATGAATGCAAGATATTAAGGTGCCCTTTTTCTGAGTAAAAGATAAAAGATAAGGGTATCAATTTCTCCATAATGAAACCAGCTGCTTATAAATGTCTTGCCTTCAGTAAAAAAAAATCCTTTAATTTGTTGTTTGCTCCTGATAGTTTATATATATGTTTCTTCTGTCAGGCCTTTCTTGTTGGGAAGGACTTTGGGGCCATGCCAGCTTATAGTTTTGCTCTCTGTCATCCAAATCGTACATGTGGTGTGATGTGTTTGGGCATCCCTTTCGGCGTTAATAGTTCATCCTTAAACACCTTACCAGAAGGATTCTACATTTTACGTTGGGCGGTAATTCTCTATCTATCATGCCAAAATATTGTGTGCAAGATTCGCTTATAGTGACCGTGGAAGAACTCGTCTTGCAGCAACCAGGAAGAGCAGAAGCTGACTTTGGCAAGTATGATATCAAGAGAGTTGTGCGCACTATCTACATACTCTTCTCTAGGAACGAGATCCCCATAGCTAAGGAAGATCAAGAGATCATGGATCTTGCAGACTTATCGACACCCCTCCCCGAGTGGTTAAGTGAGGAGGATCTTGATGTCTACTCATCCCTCTATGAGAAGTCTGGTTTTCGATATCCGCTACAGATGCCATATAGGTAAACATCAATTCATCAGTTGTCAGCACTCATAGCACTAAGTTTATCAGTGTTTGATAGCTTGGGATTTGTGCTATGCTTTGTTAGGTCCATGCATCAAAACAAACCAATTGGAGATGCAAAATTTCAAGTCCCGGTGTTTGTTGTCATGGGAGAGAAAGATTATGTCTTTAAGATACCTGGTATCGAGTCTGTTATGAAAGATGGCAGCATGGAGAAGCATGCACCAGACCTAAAGATCACCTACATTCCTGAAGGAAGCCATTTTGTGCAGGAGCAGTTCCCTGAGTTTGTGAATGAGCTTCTTCTTAGCTTCTTGAAAGACCATCATATGGCTGTTTAGAAACTCCTCATTGTGCCTCACCCTTACTACAACTTCGCTACAAGAACACTATATTGTTCGATATTATGACGTGAATTATCAATAAAGGAACTAGTATGGTTGATGTTACTTTCAGCGACACCAGTTATGTTTGAACTTGTTATACCCTGTTTCTGCGGCTAGTGTTGCCAGCAATGGGAAGATTTTTTTTTTTTTATCCTGGCTGTTAATGTTATACCCTGATCCTAGCAAATCAAGGCATTAGTACTTTAACACAAAAACATGCTTAGAGCATCACCAACTGTTCCCTTATTCCATCCCCAATCCTAGTTTTTTGGAATTTTGGTGAAAAAAAATGCCTCCAACAGATGTCCTATTTGAATCCTAATTGTTTGAAACCCCTTCCCGCATACTTTGTTCTCTTTATTTGAGGGAGAGCGACAGCGCGTCTGTCGTAAAATTTGGTGTTAATTTAACAGAAGGGTCCACTTTTATTTTTGGAATAAAATTTAGGCTTTCTAGAGATGAATTTTTTGGCTACCTATTTTCAGTTCAAGAAGTAAAAAATAAATCTTTGGTGGAAGATTATACATAATCTCTAGGTGATGCTCTTAGGGACTCTTTAAAATACAGGATTCCAATAATATGGGTGACTTTAGTGCCACATTTTACATAAATTGGGTTATCCCGGGATCCCATATCCCTAATTAATTAACTAGGATTACTACATGATTCTTGAAAATCCAACTAATTAACATTCTTTGAACTAAATGCACCCTATAAGCGTACACATATAAATAAAAAACAAATCTACAAATTAAATGTTGTGTCGTTTAAATTCCAATTATATCTTGAACCACATGAAAAACTCATATTACCTCTTGGATCACTTGATGACATAAAAAAGAACAAATTTTAAGACAATAAGTGGAAACAAATGATGTGAAACCCAATGCGTATTTCTAAGAAAATATGTCCCTGGCCATATTTGGAATCTTGTTATTTAAAAATATTAAACGTAGAACACTGACAAAACTCATTCCATAACCCCTAGTCTAATTTGCGCGACGAATCTAATGAGCCTAATTAATCCATGATTTATCACAGTGATGCTACAGTAATCATCCGCTAATTATGGATTAATATACCCCATTAGGTTCTTCATGCGAATTAGCTCAGGGGTTCTACAAGTAGTTTTGTACATAAACTTTATTAAATACTCCTAAATGACAAAATTTCGGATGGCTAATTATTACTACCTCTGTCTCACAATGTAGCTTTCTAGTACATGATGTGACATTACCTAGTATTACAAATCTGGACAGGTAATGTCACATTCTATACCAGGTAACTATATTTTGAGACGAAGAAAGTAGCTCTCGGGGGTCCAAACGAGCCCCCCCTAACTCGCCCCCTCGTTGTCTTGTCCTTGTCCATGGCCTGCTGCTACTTTTGGCCGTGTTTAGTTTTCTCTCTATTCCCAACTTTTTATTCTATTATATTAAATAAAAAACTTTCCTACACATATAAATTTTTAACTTTTTTTCAAACTCTTAACTTTCTTCAAAAATTACAACTTTTTAAAGGAAGGAGTTGGGACTTGGGAGTTCGACGTGCAGCTAAGTACGGTAGCTTTTCCCATCCACGTCTCACACTACACGCTGTTACGTCGCGATCTGCTCTCTCTTCCCACTGCAGTGCCGCGTGAGCGTGACCGCGTCGTCGTCCACGGCGAGCCCGACGCGTCGCCATGGCCGCCGCCACGGAGCAGCCGCAGCAGATCACCGAGATCGAGCACGCCCACCTCCCCGTGCGTGGGCTCAGCCTCCACGTCGCGCAGGCGGGCAAAGGTACGGCCGCGTCCGCGCGCTAGCCCTCTCCCCCCTGACCACTTCGTTCGATTCCTTGGCTTGCTTTGCCCGCCCGCCGCGCCGCGCCGCGCCGCCGTAGCTAGCCCACCAGGTGTTTGTTTGGTTGTCGCATGCAGGGGAGCTCGGGACGGTGGTGTTCCTGCACGGGTTCCCGGAGATATGGTACTCGTGGCGCCACCAGATGCTCGCCGTCGCCGCCGCCGGGTACCGCGCCGTCGCGCCCGACTGGCGCGGGTACGGGCTCTCCGACCAGCCGCCGGAGCCGGAGGCGGCGGAGTACGACGACCTCATCGAGGATCTCCTCGCCATCCTCGACACCCTCGCCGTGCCCAAGGTAAGCGCCTGGATCAGTTTGGCTTTTTCACAAATTTTATCCTATTTGAGTAACTGAGTAAATGAGAGGCAAAATTCATAATTGGTTGAACAAAGTTTAGAAGTTTCGATGGATTTTTGTAGTGTATTGTTTGAGTCATGGATAAGTTGTGACCAAACAAACAAACTTTCAATATCGTAAGGGAGAGATTTGGAGAGGATAATTGATAACACTATCAGTTCTACCGAATTGATCTGAAGCTGGTAAAAGTAGCACCAACAATCAAGAGTATATTAGAGGCCTGAAAAATGATTACAAGATATTAAGGGGCACTTTTTTTCTGTATAAAGGATAGAAGGATATCAATTATTCCCTACTAAACCAATTCCTCTATTATTTTTTTTATTTTCTTGTGATAACTTATACGGTTCTTCGTGTCAGGCATTCCTTGTTGCAAAGGATTTTGGGGCCTTGGTAGCTTATGATTTTGCTCTGTGTCACCCAAACCGCACATGTGGTGTGATGGGTTTGGGCATCCCTTTCGGTAATGATGCTTCATCCATGAACACCTTGCCAGAAGGACTCTACATTTTTCGTTGGGCGGTAATTGTCAGACTGCCATGATAAAACAATAAGTGCATGGTTTGCTTGTAATGACCGTGAAAAAACTCATCTTGCAGCAACCAGGAAGAGCGGAGGCTGACTTTGGCAGGTATAATATTAAGAGAGTTGTGCGCACTATCTATATTCTCTTTTCTAAGAGCGAGATCCCCATGGCTAAGGAAGATCAAGAGATCATGGATCTTGCAGACTTGTCAACACCCCTTCCTGAGTGGTTTACTGAGGAGGATCTTGATGTATACTCATCTCTTTATGAGAAGTCTGGTTTTCGATATCCACTACATATGCCATATAGGTAAACATCAATTCATTAGTTGTCTGTACTAAGTAGTACTAAGCTTAACAGTGTTTGATTGTTCGAGATTTGTGCTATGCTTATTAGGTCTCTCCATAAGAGGAAACCAATTGGAGATGCAAAATTCCAAGTCCCAGTGTTTGTTGTCATGGGGGAGAAAGATTATGTCTACAAGTTCCCTGGTGTCGAGTCTACTATGAAAGACG
The DNA here is from genome assembly GCA_000338895.3 of Oryza meridionalis. NCBI lineage: Eukaryota > Viridiplantae > Streptophyta > Magnoliopsida > Poales > Poaceae > Oryza > Oryza meridionalis. The sequence goes on from CM002533.2 coordinate 19,833,282, forward strand.
GCACTATGGAGAAGCATGCACCAGACATGAAGATCACCTACATCCCTGAAGGGGGCCATTTTGTGCAGGAACAGTTCCCTGACTATGTGAATGAGCTCCTTCTTGCATTCTTGAAAGACCATCCTGTGGATAAATAGATGCTATTGTAGCCTCAGTTGTGCTTCACCCTCAGTACAAGTTGGCACGGGAACATTGTGCTATATCATGATATGAATTGTCAACAAATAAAGGATCTATTATGGATGGTTTTTTACTTTCAGTAATGCATGTTTGAGCTTGTTGCATCTAGTTTGTCCTGCTAATGTTGAAGGCCAAAATGTTGTTATATTATAACCCAGTATTACATTTATACCATGATTTTAGCAAGCCAATGATGTAAACTTATACCATGATTTTAGCAAGTCAATGATGTAAAAGATGGAGTACGGAGTTACTTCTTATGTGTTTGTGACGAGCCCTTTTGTGGCCGTGATGACCAAGATCTCCGATCGTTGCTAGGATTGGGCGAGTGTGAAGTTTAGGATGATTTTTTTAGCAAATTCGTCAAAGATCAATGATGGATTCCCTGTGTATCACAGAGAATCCGTCAGGGAAGCCCAAATCTATTGTAATGTAGGGAAGTGATAACTCGAATATGCTTGTTTTTTTTGTCCTATTAAAAAAATGCAAAATTTGGTAAGGTATATACTTATCCTAGTATTGTAAAACATAGCCTAGTTACTTAGTTAGACTTATTATTCATCAAGCATAGCAACTTAGATTAGTTACACCGCTGCCTAGGTCCGCCTCCACCAGAAGATATGCTCCCTACCTAGCTACCCTCGATATGGTGTCATGCGTTGAGGACCTCATTCATTTCATGTTTTAGAGCATAGTTCTTCCACGTGAGCAAAATGTTCTTTTCTCTTGGGCTAGCAGAGTATATCGACGGAACACTGACAATGATAGTATTTCTTAAGCAAAATAGTTTGTACGATGACATCTCCTAAAACTGGTATCAGGCGCTTATCGATGGTAAAACTTAAAAATTTTCAAATAATATTACTCCCTCCGTTTCACAATGTAAGTCATTCTAGCATTTTCCACATTCATATTGATGTTAATGAACCTAGACATATATAAATGTAGGAAATGTTAGAATGACTTACATTTGTGAAACCGAGAAAGTAATAATGTAATAATGTGGAATAGTGTGGTTGGACTTAACTACAATTAAAGTCTAAAGAGGTGTATTGTAATGAAGGTCTACTCTAGAGTCATTGAGGAATGGGGTGTGCTTCATGCCTTTTAGCGGAAATCCGCATAGTAATAATCTCCTAGGTTGTGTTCGTTTGTCTGGGTTGGGAACCCATTTGCTGTGCACGGAAAACGGAGCGGCCCATTAATGTGTGATTAATTAAGTATTAGCTATTTTTCAAAAGAAAATAGATCAATATGATTTTTAAGCAACTTTTGTATCGAAACTTTTTGCAAAAAAACACCGTTTAGCAGTTTGAAAAGCGTACACGCCAAACACGAGAGAGGTGAGTTGGGAAAGTTGGGGAAAGAACTCAGCCCTACTATCTGTATTACTATAGCTATCTTTGTGTGTGTCTGTGTGTGTGAAAAATGTATTATATGTATTCATATGGCTTTAAATTGTTTGTATTCGTTTTTCTTCAGAGTTGACGAAAACCATCCACGCTCTGTTTTCATCCCTAGTAGCTGCAAGTTTGTGAATCATAAAGGATCTGGTATGGCTGATGTTTACGTTCAGGAGTGCTAGTCATGTTTGTTTGAACCTGCTATATCTTGTTTGTGCTGCTAGTTGCTATCAACAACGGAAAGGGCAATATTTATCCATCTGGCCGTTGCACCCTTGATTCTGGTAAATCGCGACATTGGTAGTTCAATTGACGAACTTGTAAAACAACCTGCATCTCTGATCGAGGTGCGTTGTGCATTGAAGACTTTTAAGCCATACCAAGGGCAAAATATAATTGTTTCTGCCAATATAAAATGCGTAGTAGGACTTGAAGTTGAAAGACCAATTAGAAACTTCACATCTGTCAAGGCGACATAATGTGGTTACAGAAAATAAGTAAAGCAGTTTAACAAAAGGTTCAAGAAAGACAGGGCAAAATGATCATACGGGAATTTAGAACAGCAAGCACCTGCCCAGCAATCTCAGGAAAACGATTTAGTCATAGAGAACAGACCAGCAATTCTCTGTTGCCCAATGCATAAATCCACACCTTCCGTTCTGAAGAAATGTTCACAGCCTTCGCTGAAAAATGGGGCATTATCTCATATATTAAGCCGACATTTAGGCAGATCTTACAGTCGTAGATACAGACGCCAGTGCTCTGAGAATACACCGAACCCAAGAAAAATTACATCATCCCAAGTCGCGGCTAGCAAATACACCCATCTAAGAATTTGTGGTATGCATATGGAGGAATAAACATGTTCATGGTAGTACGTATTGCTGGCAATTAGGGCATACAAACGATACAGATTTTAACTGGTGATCGCCGATACAAATTGTAGCAATCGCATGGCTGATGCTTCTTCAGGTAAGGCTTCATGGTTGGAGGAGTGCAGCAATCAGTTTGGTGGTACACAGAATCACGAGGTCACAGCTCGAGTCCATCCCAGTTCACTACCCAACTGTGTTTCTTTCTCTATATATTCCATTGTCAACATGCGCAGAAGAAATAGACCTGTGACCAGATGGAGTTGAAAGAAAACTTTAGTTTGGGGATATCCAAGAAGACAATTATAATCCAAGCACATAGGAAACTAAAAAAGATACCCGTGAACCAGTAGACGAGAAGTAACATATGTTATTTACTTGTTTTGTTACAGAAACACAAAATTACTGGTAAGAAAAAGAAAAATTATGCTTCCGAAGGTGGTGTTTTGATCCTCAGACATTTTATCGATCTTCAATTGCTCTACAGTTGGAATCAGGAGAGGATAACTATAGTGTTGCTTAGCAGAATTAAATAGTCTGACCGCTATTGTGGCAAAAAAATGCACATTCACAAGAGTTGGTTGGAGCAGAAAGTCAGCTTGCAACTCAGTAATCAATGTTAGCATTGACACACTTCAACATAGAATTGCCACATTCCCCTAATACTTCAGTAAGGTGATACAGTCAATCAAGGAGTAAAACAACACCAATTCTTCAACCAAAACATAAATCAAGCTGAAGGCAACAAGTATATTCTTTCAATCTTAAGGCCATGACAGCATCAACATGATTATAATTTATATGTCATAGATAACTGGGCATATGTGCACAGTAGATTAATACATCATGAACAGATTCTGCATAGTTTACATACAGAACTCATATTTTTAGACTACCCATGCACCTAGTAGATTTAAGCTAAGGTTTACTTAATGATAACCAACAAAATAAATGATAATGCTGCTTGTCTCAAACAAATTAATTGCAACTCAAATATTAAGAACTCTTCGCAATATTTATTACATGATAGATCTTATAGCTGACCAATAGAATAGACACTGAAAAGCATTTCAATATGAGACATCATAAAGCATGGAAATACGGGAACAGATTGAAATACCTTATCAGAAGTTAAAAGTGAGACAAACTAGGGATCTGTAGCATTTGGATTTTCTTCCTGGCCAAGAGCCAACACAGCTTTCTTCAGAAGGGCCTCAATCGACAGATGTGAATTCTCAACAGCCTTTGTTATTGCTTGCCATCTCTCTCCATGCTTTGGTTCTGCTGCAACACATCTTTGTAGGACATCCTTTTGTGTATCAGCATTTCCATGTTGCAGTTCAAATTTGTAGTACAAGGCCCAAAAATCTCCAATGTCTGGAGCAAGAGTAACAGCTCTGTTCAACCAACTTCTAGCTTTATCAACCTTCCTATCATGCCAGAAAAGTTTGGCCACAGCAGCAATGACATGGGGATTATGGTCACATCGTTTTATAGCATCTGAGCTCTTTGCTTTACGCTGGGGACGTGGCACCATCTCTATAGCTGCAGCCCACAAAATACCACTTGTCGGGCATTCCTGTAATGCCTTGGCTAGTAGAGCATCAGCTTCCTTCTTGTTCCCATGTCTCAATTCAGCCCGAACAGCTGCAAGCCAGAGTTCAGGTGTAGCTGGGTTCTTCTTTCTTGCCATGGTGAGGACAGCACGTGACTTGCTCAAGCCATTTATCTTCTCCTCTAGATTAGCTAGAGAGAGCCAAAGAGGGATGCAACTCGGGCAGTGCTTCAGCGCATTCTCGTAAACCTCCTTTGCCTTGGATCCATGGCCAAGCCGGTCTTCCATTTGTCCAAGCATTAACCACAGCTTGAAGAATGAGGGGAATAACTTCAGACCTTCCTCCAACAGCTTCCTTTCTTCGTCTACATTCCCTAACTCCCTTTCAACAATCGCAGATTTCATCCAGACCCTCTCAGTGCCTCCTCTTTCCCTGGCCTTTGACAAAAGAATTCTTGCTCTCTCTGGTTCATTGTTCTCAAACTCAAGCTTGAAGGCAGCTAGCCAGATCTCCTCTGAATTGGGGAGAGAAGCATAAGCTTCCTGAAGAATGGCTCGGGCAGCCGGGACATCTCCAGCCAGCCATTTCTCCTTTGCACTCATAAGCCATAAAACTTCTGCACGTGGATTGTAGGTAACAGCCTTCCTGAGGAGATTATAAAGAGACTCCTTGGTTCCATGGCTCTTCTCAAGCTGAGCCGCTTTCAGCCAAATACTCTTCTTGGAAACGAAGACACTGAGTGCATGCGCATAGATGGCACGGGCTGTCTCAATTGAACCACGCTTCTTGCATTCCTCAGCATCAGCAACCCATGTGCGTTTTCTGTCTTCCTCATCAACACCAATGCCAATAGTGCTCTTTACAATAGCCTGGCAAGTCAACACAGATCCAGCACGCTCAGCAGCTTCTGCTTCCTTTAGCCATGCCTCCCTGTCAATATCCAATCCTTCTCTCTGTAAAGTTTTTATACTTCTCTCAATCACCTTGATTACTGACTGGGTGTTTCCATTAGCTTCCTCCAGCTTTGCAGCTGTAATCCAGATGGCAGGCTCCTTAGGAAGCTTTTCTCTTGCCTTGTTAAGTACCTTCTTTGCTTGGTCATATGTCTCCAGCCTCGCTAGGGCAAGCCACAGTTCCACATGGAGTGGGCAGCACTCCACAGCCCTGTGAAGCAACAGTCTTGCATCCTCCTCATTTGCAAGCTCTACTACTGCTTTCCACAGTCTGACTGAATCAGGAATGTGCTCCAACCCTTTTCTCAAAACCCTGCTCTTATTCAAATCACTAGTTTCCAACTTTGCTGCCTGCAACCACAGCTTCACAGAATTGGGAATTGCCTTCACGCCCCTAGCAATCACTGCCTTTGCCTCGTCTGGGCTGGCCAGCCGGCATGCCTCGACCCAAACATCCTCATTCGTGGGGCACTCCTCACAGCCACGCTGGATAAGCTGCCGAGCAACCTGAAGCTTGCCAGCAACCTCTTCAAGCCTAGCAGCAGCAATCCATCCTGGTGGATGCTTCGGGTTTGTCTGTGTCACTGACTTAAGCAACAACCGCGCCTTTTTAATGTCAGAAATCTCAGCATCACTAGTAATCTTCATGCTCTTCAGGTCTGTCAAGTAACCCTTTGGATCAACGACAGTAAGACCAGATACCGAATCCGACAACCTGTCCAGCTTCAAAGAGAGCACGGTGCCACGACCTTCGCCCACAGCCGTCAGATCGGTAACCGGAGTCTGCGCCCATGGCGTCTCCATGCCACCAGCTGCACGGCTCTTGGGATCCAGTGCCGTGACATGCTCCTGCTCCTGCCGGGCCTTCTCGAGCAGGGTGTCCGGCACAGGAACGAAGCTCTCAAACCGCTTCTTCTTGTTGCGCAGCGAGTAGTCCCCGATTTCCGGTATGCTTTCCCACTCCTGCGCCGACAAATCGACCAACTTGCGCTTCAAATCAGCGAATTGCTCGGTGATCTTAGGGTTGGAAGCACGGTACTTCTCGATCTCCTGCTTCAGCCGCGCCTCCCGCCGGTCCTTCCGGCGGGAGTCCATCCTCTGGTCGATGCTCTCCCAGACCGCATCCGCCTCGCGGTCGTCGTCGTCATAGTCGGCGTTGGAGAACAGCCCGGCGTCGTTGCCCTCGAACTCGTCGAACTTCTGGTTCTCGTCGTACCCCTTCTCCTCGTCGCCGCCATCGTCGTCGCCGTCGTCGTCCCCGGGTGGCTTCCCACGGCCGCGCCCGATGGCGGGGGCGGCGGCGGCGGCGGACCGGTCAGGCAGATCGGGCGCCGCGCGGGCCGGCCCGATATCCGAACGGGTGGTGAACCCGGTGGCGCCACGCCCCAGACCGGCCACGTAGTTCGGGGGCGGCTTGGAGTTGAGGAAGTCGTAGCGCGCGGGGCGGGCGGGCGGCTGCGCCGACGGCGGGGGCGGGGCCGCCGCAGGGGTCGTCGTCGGGCCGGTCATCCCTCCGAGAAGGGGGAGGTGGAGTAGCAGGGAGGAGGAGGCCGAGACCCGGAGGGAGGACAGCAGCGGGGACGGCTCGGCCGGGAGGAGGCGGCGGTGGGCGAGGTAGAGCCGCAGCTGCTCCGGCGGGACGCCACCGCAGACGCGGGAGGCGGAGGCCGTGAGGTCGGCGAGCGTGGCGGTGGACGGGTCGAGGTCGACGTGGTGGGTCCTCCCGTCCGGCGCGCGGACGAACACCATCGCGGCGGCGGCGGCGGCGGCGGCGGCGGAGTAGATTGGTTTGGGTTTTTGAGGTCGTGAGGAAGAAAGAATACGGAATCGTGGAATTGGTTTAACTATTTTTTGACTGTTTGGGTGAATTGAGTCGGTGGCGAAGAGAGGCGGTGGGCCACGTGGGCCGTTCCATGGTGAGCTGATCACCTACCATATGGGCCGTACAAGGGCTCATGGGCCTGTTTGGCTCGTGATTGGGCCCATCGCCTGACCTTCCCTTCTTTTGGGTTGGGTTTCTTTGGATTTATTTTTAAGATGGGCTTGTTGTTTTATCGACTTATTTGTTGCGAATAATAAAATTTCTTACCGTGCCTATGTGGAAAAAAGGTCATATTTTTTATATAAACAAAGAAACCATATAGTTAGGATGGAGCTATCGACGATCACGACAATAACGATAATAACCTAAATAGAGAGCTAGAGATTCTTATAAAGATTATTATAAGAAGCTTGTGAGTAGTCGGCTGATGATAATCCGAAAGGGTTAAGTTTCAAACTTCTAGCTCCAAGTTTATTTTTTATGTCGTAGCCACTGATTCTTATAATCTAGGGGAAAATCTACACTGATTGGCAAGCTAGGGATTATGGAAGAAAATATAGCTGCCAAAGCTCCAAATAAGAACAAATATACTGTGATTTGGTTCTTTTTCTTAAAAAACAATATCTATTATAAGCCCATATGAAAAATGGTAGTTTTTGAAATCTTTTATGTATTAAAACGTTTCTTTTTAGAAGCTATCAGCTTCTCAAAGAAGAGTTGTTTGCATCAATAAACATCATATGTTAGATCATTTATATAAATACAACAATAAGTTTCCTGCCATTTTTCATAAGTGTTTGTTTTACCTTTGAAATATTCTTTTTTACCATAGCATGCATTGAGTCGTATATACGGTGCCTACTTTCTGCTAATAAACATACGTTAAAAATGAATAACAACGTTTTAACTAAGGGTATGTTCGCTGTAACTTTTCTACAGCTGCGCAGTAGCAGCCGCCACAATAGCTATATTGTTTCTACACACTAGTACTGTTGGTGTAGTTACAACTGCTGCTGCATCAAGCTGCACTGAACAAGGCCTAAGTGAATTACATCATTAAATGAAATATATAGAAATTATAGTGTGCTAGCACATATATGTACATAAAATTTGAGACAATGATGTAATGGAAGTTGTGGCCTAGAGAGATAACATTTAAAGTAAATTGTTGGAATAATACAATTTAACTAAATATTCGATGCATAAACAACTTGATGAAAGTTGTAACCAAGGGAGATAAATTTTAAATGAATTTGTCAAACTATAAATCTGGCAATTAGAGATTCATTCAAATTCCTAAAAAGGCATATACTCACTCATTTTATCTGCCCTCGTGCCAATTTTAACAAAATCCATGTACCTAGCTTTAAATAAAAAGACAACCATCCCTATTTTCTCACAAGTTACATTCAGTCGCAGAACCGCAACACCCAAGATTATCCACATCCACGCCAATTTCAACAAAATTTGTGTATCCAATTTCAAATAGACATATGATCCTCTGTATTTCGTTACAAGTTAGTACAACCAACTGCAATACAAGAGCACGATACTTAGGGCCTGCTTGGGAAGCTTAATAGTTTGAGAAATAGCTGGTTAGTAGCCAGCTTCTGAGTAAGTTTCTCAGAATTCTAACATCTAATTACTAACATCTAATTTATTTTCTGAATTTTACAATTACATAATCTAATTTTAGAAGAAACTGTAGCAGTTAGAAACTCTCCCATATATGCCCGCATCCAAGATTTTTCATCCAAATTTCAACGGAATTCGTACATACCCAGAGCTCTATCACTCCCGAAACGCCACCAAAAGACCTATACCCACTCGTTTCCTGAAAACCACCTCCCTCTTCTCTCTCTCTCTCTCTCCCCGTCGTCGTCATCGTCGTTCGTCGTCGTCGCCTCCCCTTTCCACGGCCGCATCCCATTCCCCACCCAACCTGAAAGCGACGCCGCCGCAGCAGCAAAACGAGGAGGAGGGGAGGAAACCCTCCCCCGCGACAGCGACGGGCGGTCGCTTCCAGTGACCTAAGCCTCCCTCCGCGCCCCCCCCCCCCCCCCCTCGCGCGCGCTTCCCTCCCCTTCGCCTTTTTGTCTCCTCCGCCCCTTATGACCTCTTCCTCCGCCCCAAACCCTAGCCCCCTCGTCCCCACCCCCACCCCCTCTCCCCCCACCGCCAACGGGACTCCCGCCGCCGCCGCCGGCGGAGCCGTGCCCGTCTCCTCGCCGCCGCCGCCGCCCAAGGATCAGCAGCAGGAGGGCCAGGGGGGTGGAGGGGGAGTGGGGGATGGGGGTGGAGTGGAGGAGGTGGGCGTAGGGGGAGGCGAGGCCATGGAGGTGGATGGTGGCGCGGGAGGTGGTGGAGGTGGTGGGGGGGTTGGGGATGTGGAGGGGGGTGGTGGTGGTGGTGCGGGGGGAGGAGGTGGTGGAGGTGGGCAGCAGGCGTCGCCGGCGACCGTGTTCCGGATCCGGCTCAAGCAGCCGCCCTCGAGCCTCCGCCACAAGATGCGCGTGCCCGAGCTCTGCAGGAACTTCAGGTGCGTTTCGAGATTAGTTGTGGGTTTTTTTTGGGGTGTTTTTTCTTTCTGGGATTTAATAAATATGTTGGGGAAGCTTAGGTGTGAGCCCTGATCTATTTCAGCTTATTCATCGATTATTGAAGCGGATTATTTGGTTTGGCTCACGCTTTGAAAAATACGCTTTTTTTTCGAAGAAATTTTCCTCTACTGCATTGCTTAGACCACTTGTTTTAAGCTACTCCCTCCGTATTCGTAAAGGAAGTCGTTTAGGACAATGTTTAAGTCAAATCTTGGGAATATAAATCATGAATAGCTATCAAGTTGTTAAGTTTGAAAATGTAAAAATTATATGAATAGATTTGTCATGAAAAATACTTTCATAAAAGTATACATATATCACTTTTCAATAAATATTTTAATAGAAACACGAGTTCAGAGTTGTGTTTTGGAGACCGTGTCGCTGTCCAAAACGACTTCCTTTACGAGTACGGAGGGAGTATTTGTTAAGTTTGTCTCTCAAAATATCTAATTTATCCCTATAATATATCCGTGACAATAATCCACTCAATAATCTAAATCAAATATGATCTGGGTTTACCTTTTTTTTCCTCTTCAAATTTGGGTGGCGTTTCAATGGTTGGGATGAACAATCTAGTGACTCAAACTTGCAGAAGCATTAGCGTGGGCATGGAATTGCGATTTCTTTGAATGATTGTATCCTGTGCAGGCTTCTACTATACTAGATCAAATACAGTTATAACATGTAGTGTCATTATTTCACATAACTAAGTTTAGTCAGGTCAAACTGGTTACTTTGTTCACCAGTTAGAAAATACCGAACGTGATAACTCCATTTTAAAATCCACATTATTTTTTTTGTTTAAAACTGCTTTGATCTTGTAGGATGAGGTTGCCTTGTCTGCTTTAGCCTACACTATATCGGGAACAACTAGTAACTATCTTATCTATGGTTTTTTTTTATTGCAGTGCAGTTGCTTGGTGCGGGAAGCTCAATGCAATTGCATGCGCATCAGAGACTTGTGCACGCATACCAAGGTATACATTTTTCCATCCTTTCCCTGAAAATTTACTTTCCTCTGACCTTTAGTTATCCATAAATAAGTTTGTTCTGTTAGCTTGCCTTAGTGGGATATTCAACCATTTGGTAGAATTGTTTGCTTACAGTTTCTGGTTATGAAGGTTTCTTTGCCGTAAAACGATCTAATGTATATTTTCAGCTCTAATTCAAGCCCACCATTTTGGATTCCCATACACATTCTAAATCCAGAGAGACCAACAGAATGTTCTGTTTTCAATGTGAAAGCAGGTAATAATCTTTCTATCAGTTAGCTTAAATACTTCTTTAGCAAGGTTATTCAAATTACATGTATTGCTACATGGTACATGCATCCATGGCTAAATCTCAATTGTTTTGGTAATGTGATTACGTTATGCATGTGCAAATCACTGTCCATTGGGCATTTTATAGTCAGGTGAAGGGTGAGATTCAAACTCACTTTTGTTTATATACGAGTTTTTCTACCTCCAATCATAACTCACTGTAATTTTGAACAGATTCTCCACGCGACTTTGTTCAATTCATTGAATGGTCTCCTCGATCATGCCCTCGTGCATTACTGGTGGCAAATTTTCATGGAAGGATTACTATATGGACACAGCCAACTAAGGTACATCTCTACCTTAAGCAAATTTCGGTCTGCATATCATTTTTTTTTTGTTAGTAGTACCATTGAACTTACTTTGTTAATTTGCGAAACACTCAGGATTTTCTTTTTTCATTTCAAGTCTATATACATATCATGCTGTTTTGTGTTTTTTCTCTAATACTTGTTTCTTTCTTGATATGGTGAAGGGTCCTACTAATCTTGTACGTGATGCCAGTTCCTGGCAATGTGAACACGAATGGCGTCAAGATCTTTCGGTGGTGACTAAGTGGTTGTCAGGAATTTCTCCGGTTTGTTTCCAATTTGCAAACTTACAGTCTGCTTCTCTTGTTTTTGATAATTAGCACTTTACACTTGGAATGCAAATATGCAATACGATTGACCCAGCAGTTTATACAGTCCGCTTCACAATTTAACATTCGAGATTTATGTACTTTTCAGTGTCAATTGTTAATCATTATTTTTTTTAAATATAATATTTTATAAAGCAGTGACAATAGACTTGAGTTTAAACTGTTCTAAGATTTTTTCACTGGACATTTATCACAAACAATTGCAACAATTAGGTAAAAAAGATTCTGGCTCAGTTTATATCTGAGTAAGTACTTTGATCTATTTCAAATGACACTACCTGTGTTTGATTACCCTCTTGGCCTGAAATAAATGGATCTTAGAATCGAAGGAATATAATTACTAAGCTGTTGCCACGGCTAAATTTGTTTGGTTTCTTTGACTTTGCAGTATAGATGGCTTCCTGCAAACTCTAGTACTTCATCAAACTTGAAAACCTTTGAGGAAAAGTTCCTTACACAGCAGCCTCAAAGTTCAGGTTGGTTAAACACATATATTACTGAGCATATATTTTTTTGGAGGAGAAAGCAAGCATGCTTCTTTACGCTACTCTGACATATCGCTGTTTACTGCAGCTGGGTGGCCAAACATTCTATGTGTCTGTTCAGTTTTTTCATCGGGTTCTGTTCAGCTTCATTGGTCACAATGGCCTTCTCAAAACTCAGCACAACCTAGATGGTTTTCTACTAGCAAAGGGCTTTTAGGAGCAGGGCCAAGCGGCATAATGGCTGCTGATGCTGTTATTACTGAAACTGGAGCACTACATGTTGCTGGTGTTCCCCTTGTTAATCCATCTACTGTAGTTGTTTGGGAGGTGATGCCAGGCCTTGGCAATGGTATTCAGGCAACTGCAAAGATAAATGCAACAAGCTCTCTTCCTCCATCACTGAATCCCCCACTCTGGGCTGGTTTTGCTCCACTTGCATCTTACCTCTTCTCTTTGCAAGACTACCTTGTTTCCGAGGGCGCACAGACAAAAAAACAGGCACAGGTAGATAATGAGACCGCTGAGGTAGCATCGATCCATTGTTGTCCAGTTTCCAACTTTTCAGCTTACGTCAGTCCTGAAGCTGCTGCCCAGTCAGCCACTACCACAACATGGGGATCTGGGGTTACCTCAGTTGCTTTTGATCCCACTCGAGGGGGCTCAGTCATTACAGTTGTAATAGTTGAAGGTGCGTATATGACTCACCTGGGAAATGAATTAGTATGATGCAATTGTCACATCTCACTATGACTGTATTTGTTTCTAATGAATGGCATGAACATCAATGCCATTCATAATCACCACACTAATCCTATGATCATCCAACAGCTTTAATAGTAGGAGAGTTAATCTAACTATGTATGTCCAGAGCATGCTTATACATGTTTTAGCTCCCTTTTAGTTGCTTTTGTTGTTTCTTTGATTTGCTCTGGTAGCTTGTGCCATGGTAATAAAAGTTCTTGTCTGTAAATGCTATATGCATATTCTTTTAAGGACTTTTGGGGTCTCTGAAATTTATTAAGTGAATCGGTTGATCTTAGGCTCTTGGCTAATGCTTATTTATTTTTTCTGACAATTGTTAAACCACATACTTCCAGGGCAGTACATGTCTCCTTATGATCCTGATGAAGGACCTTCCATCACTGGATGGAGAGTCCAGTGCTGGGAATCTTCAGTCCAACCTGTTGTTCTTCATCCAATATTTGGAAGCCCTGCAAACTTTGGTGGACAGCCACCTACGCAGACTGTTTGGTCCACAAGAGTTAACAAAAGCATCCCACCATCGGAGGACCTTAAGAACCCTCAATCATATGTTCCAATGCCAACAACTTCAGATGAGCGGAGTTCTTCTGAGTGCAGTGTTGACAGGGCGAACCGACTTAGCTTTGACCCTTATGATCTTCCAAATGATGTCAGACAATTGGCCCAAATAGTTTATTCTGCTCATGGTGGTGAGGTTGCAGTTGCATTCCTGCGTGGAGGTGTGCACATTTTTTCAGGTCCAAACTTTGAACAGGTTGATAGCTATCATGTCAATGTTGGCTCAGCAATTGCTCCACCAGCCTTCTCCTCCAGTGGTTGTTGCTTGGCATCAGTATGGCATGACACACTCAAAGATCGAACCATACTAAAGATAATACGTGTGCTTCCTCCTGCAATTCTTAATGCTCAGACAAAGGTTAGCTCAGCTGTTTGGGAACGAGCAATAGCAGATAGGTATGCACCCAAGTTAACAGAGGTTGATTGAAATGATTTATTTGTTGAAAATGTTTTTTTTATAACTGCGATCTTTTTAGCAGATTTTGGTGGAGTCTATTGGCTGGTGTGGATTGGTGGGATGCTGTTGGCTGCACACAAAGTGCTGCTGAAGATGGTATTGGTAAGGATGCTTATGCAGATGCAATTTAAAATTTGTGTATAGTATTTGCATTTCAATTGTGTTCTAGCTGTCCACACAATTAGAAAAGTAGGGATTATCTGCTACACGGTAGAATTTCCACAACTGTCACTCAACCTCTTAAAGTATGTACTTCTTCCGTTTCACAATGTAAGTCATTCTAGCATTTCCCACATTCATATTGATGTTAATGAATCTAGATAGATATATATGTCTAGATTCATTAACATCAATATGAATGTGGAAAATGTTAGAATGACTTACATTGTGAAACGGAGGGAGTAATTAAGAACAGTGTAACCAAGCAAATCTCTGTTTGGTTGTTTATAATGTTAAGACTTTAGAGCTGATAGCACATTTATGTTCCCAATTTGAAAGCATTGTTCATCTGCAGTATGATGAATTGTGTTTTGCTTCATTTTTCCCATTTGGATGTCTCAATATGTTAACATTATTTCCTGGTGTGAGTTGCAATACATCTTTTTAAGCTGATAGAGAACTTTTCAGTAAGTTTCATCATTTTCTACATATGGTTGGTTAACTATTTCAGCACCTGTAACATTTATATTTGTCCATGATAAACTAAATCTCTTGCTTTTCCTTCCAGTCTCACTGAACAGTGTGATAGCTTTGCTGGACGCGGACTTCCATTGTCTTCCAACTATACAACAGAGGCAACAACACTGTCCTGTAAGTGTGCTGTGCTTTTAGTACATTATGTGCGGTTTTAAGCACAGGTGCCTTCAATTTTTCATCATCTACTGCCTACTGCCATTACTATGTGACATGCATGTCACAATATCTTTTTGGGTTCTTAAAGATTGTACGTTCACCAATCACCAGTCTTTATTCCACCAGTAGTTGAAAGGGGGATACGAATCAAAATATAATCAAGATGACTTTTTTCCTTTTCTTTCCTGGACATAGTTTTTTAGTTTTCTTGTGACAAGTCACTAGCACTGCTTTGCAGTTCTGAATGAACATTTTAGCATGAAGCTTGCCAAACTTTTCTATGAACATAAATTATATCTCTGGATGTATTGGTCAGAGACCATTTACGGTAGTATGTAGTTTGCTACTTTATTCATAATGCAATATATTGTAATTTGTGAGTTGGACAAGATTTGTTTTTCTAATTGTGTGTTTACCTTTTACTTCAGATTTTGAGGACTTGAAGTTGCAAGGCTATTGCTTTCTTCTGTTACTGATTAGTCTATTTTACTTATTGCAGAATCTTGATAGGATAAAGTGTAGATTGTTGGAAGGAACAAATGCTCAAGATGTCAGAGCACTTGTGTTGGACATGCAAGCAAGATTGCTTCTGGATATGCTTGGCAAGGGAATTGAGTCTGCCCTGATAAATCCATCAACTCTGCTACCTGAACCGTGGCAAGCTTCCAGTGACATGTTATCTAGCATTGGGCCTGACAAAATGACTGTTGACCCAGCTCTACTTTTAAGCATCCAGGTATACTGTGTTTCATGTTCTTTTGATTTCCTGGTCCACAGTTTCAGTTCAATTTGCTAATCTCGTTTTCCTTTTTTTGGCTATAGACTTAATATGGGCTAAAATGATGTTGCAAACCTTTTTGAATGATAAGCTATTTGTAAACCACAACCTATTCATGCATGAGGATGAGGCATGAAATGCCACAGATTAACCATGCCATGTATGGAATTTACAGTATTTACAGCAGTATTTTGCTGTTTTTATGTTCCAAACCGACTACGATTCAAACAGCCTCCAGATAGCTTTCATCATAAGCTTTGCTCCTAGGTGTGCGGGAATTATGCTCAGCCCATCAACTGCCTCCAATGCCTTAGCAATTTGTGCACACATTTCAGCATAAGCGGTCTGCATATGAACTTTTCATGTTACTATTTTGTGGATTTAATTTTTTTTTTGAACATGGACTGCAGGGGTACGTTGATGCTGTTCTAGATTTAGCGTCACATTTTATCACACGCTTGCGACGCTATGCGAGCTTCTGCCGAACTTTGGCTAGCCATGCAGTTGGAGCATCTTCTGGTTCAGGCAATTCTAGGAATATGGTTACAAGTCCAACCAACAGTTCTCCTTCACCTTCAACTAACCAAGGTTAATTTTGATTCCGTCTATCTTGCTAAAGCTTGTGCTTTTTTTTTTTTGGTGCTAAACAAAACCACCTATGAATTATTTGTTTCTTTATTTAATTTTTTGGAAAATACAAGTTTCTGGCACATTTCAAACTTAGCAATGATGCTAATGTTTCAGGTAATCAAGGTGGAGTAGCGTCTACAACAGGGAGCTCACAAATGCAAGAGTGGGTCCAAGGTGCCATTGCTAAGATTAGTAACAACACTGATGGTGCTGCGAATGCTGCACCAAATCCAATTAGCGGGAGGTCATCATTCATGCCTATTAGCATAAATACAGGAACATTCCCTGGCACACCAGCTGTTAGACTTATTGGGGACTGCCATTTCCTTCATAGATTATGTCAGCTGTTGCTATTTTGTTTGCTTTTTCGGAGAAGGCAATCTCCAAGGATACCTGCAAATGCACAAAAAAGTTCTGATTCTAGCATGCAGAAACAACACTTGATGAACAGTAAGACAGAGGATAATACTTTGGCAGTCAGATCTGGTCTAGGTGCTGCCAAATTGGAAGATGGCACAACTTCACGTGGACAGATGGTTGGAGCAAAGGGTGCTGAAGAAAATCCAGTGGGCAACAAATCTGCTAGGATAGGTTCTGGCAATGCTGGCCAAGGTTATACTTCAGACGAGGTAACAAACAAATAACCCATAAATATGGATTTTCTCAGCCTGAATTGTTCGATAAGAAAACTTTTTTCAATCTGAAAATAGTGATAGTTATACATATAACAGTATTTTTGTATGTGCGCTTCGACATCAATATCTAGCCTGTATTGTTTCTGAACCAACATTTAGATTAGAGCTGTTATATAGTGTGGTCATATGTCTGCATATCATATATCATGTGTGTGTCTAAATTGTTTGCAAGTGCCATATGATTAAGGGTAATTAGACATGATTGGATAATTTACTTAGTATAATCTTTGATCGGTGATTTGGCCGACATGTTTCTCCCGATTTTATTAGTTGCCTTTCTGAAAGTATTATTTGTGTAGCACTGTAATACATCTAGTTTCTGAATTATTTGTTTCATGCTTGCAGGTGAAAGTCCTTTTTCTCATATTAGTTGACCTATGTAAACGGACTGCAACCTTGCAACATCCGTTGCCTTCTTCTCAGGTTGGTTCGAGCAATATTATTATAAGGCTGCATTACATCGATGGCAATTACACTGTGCTCCCTGAGGTAGTGGAAGCATCTCTTGGCCCTCATATGCAGGTACAATACAGATTTATTGTGGAAGTTTATTTCTGTATTCTCTGTGTACTCATTAGAGCATTCAATGTTCTCTTCTCAGCAATACATTATAGTAATTCTCAATTGTGTTGGAGAAATAGAGATATAGTATTTTGCAAGTTCTACTCTACTTACCTGGGTTAACGATGGATTGATCCAGCAAGAGAATATTGTTGTCCAAGTTAATTATGGAAATTTTCATTTATACAAGCACACGTGCATAATTGGTTTTTATGATTTCTTTTGTTCATACGTTCTCCATCTGCCTATATAATTTATTACTCATGGCCTCAGCGCCCTCCTGTCACCATTTAGGAGTTCTCATTTTCATCAGCATGTACATCTTTGGTAAGAGTAGTGAGCATGTACATGTCCAACAAGAGCTGTGTACACGCATTTCTGTCGAGAATTTATACCAATGTTGCCCATTTGTTCCAATACTTGTTGCAGAATATGCCTCGTCCACGTGGAGCTGATGCTGCTG
Source organism: Oryza meridionalis (assembly GCA_000338895.3). NCBI lineage: Eukaryota > Viridiplantae > Streptophyta > Magnoliopsida > Poales > Poaceae > Oryza > Oryza meridionalis. The sequence goes on from CM002533.2 coordinate 19,850,868, forward strand.
GCCTTCTACTTCGAGAATTAGAACTGCAGCCCCCTGCTGAAGAATGGCATAGACGCAACATGTTTGGTGGGCCATGGTCAGAACCAGATGATCTTGGTCCATTGGATAATACGCGACAGCTAAAAATCAATGGCTCTACCAATCGCCACTTATCGGACATGGAAGAGGATGGCGACAGCTCCTTTGGGATTCAAAATCTTTGGCCAAGAAAGCGCCGGTTGTCTGAAAGAGATGCAGCATTTGGTCTGAAAACATCTGTGGGGCTGGGATCTTTTCTAGGTGTGATGGGTTCTCGGAGAGATGTTATTACAGCTGTGTGGAAAACAGGCCTCGAAGGTGAATGGTACAAGGTAAGCATACTTGATAGTAGTAGTCTCTAACTTCAGTATTCTTTCAGAATTAATTATCGACGCACTCTATCCAATTCACCATTTGCCGTGACACCAAGACATGCTATCTTCTGCAGTGCATACGATGTTTGAGGCAAACCTGCGCATTTGCTCAGCCTGGTGCTCTAGCTCCGAACACGTCGAATGAGCTTGAGGCATGGTGGATCAGCCGATGGACCCATGCTTGCCCAATGTGTGGTGGGACATGGGTGAAAGTCGTTTGAATTTGACGCCTTCGGGCGACACCTTCACCGTGCTAACCACTCTTGCCAATAGCTTTCTCGGCCAAATCTGTGTAGGCGCCATCGGTTTTTGGACAATTTTGTATCTAACTTTAGATTGTTTGGTCTCAGGCCCTCCCTGGTATGGTATCATAGTTTACCTGCAGCAGTCAGAGCAGATTGCACCAGCAGCTGTGTAAAACGGTAGGAAAAAACAGGATTAGGAGCATGCCCAAACACTGTCAGAGTCAGCAGTTGTGTTGTGCGATCCCTTTGTACATAAATGTAGTGCACTAATTTGCAACATTAGAAAAGAAATTCCGTTAGATACTGCTTGATGTCAATAATATTTGCTGGTGATTGAAAAGACCATGTATGTAATAGTATGTTCAATTGGGTGTTTCTCTCATAAGCTATGCTATGTTCAACTTGTGGCTTTAGATCATCGTTCAACGTGGTCGACAAATCAAGACGAAGTTTGAATTTCTGTTCGAATCTTTTCGTAGGGTAGAAAGTATTCAAACTGTGCTTGGTTCTGATATTTGCAGAGCTACCTGTAATACTGTCATCCTAGTACACATGCAAAAATTTACAAGTGCTTAAAAAATTTATCGAGTGCACAAAATTTGCTCAAACTTAACAAAAATATATTCTTGAAATATACACTACAAAATTTGCTAAAAATTGGGAAGTATCAGCGGTGTGGTGGTCTAATATTTAAAATCTTATACCCATGAATATTATGTACGCGTAATTTGGTTTTCAATATAAATATCGTGAAAATAGGATTTGCCGCTAGTTTCTGAGTGAGAGAGATGCATTTGCGAGTGTGCAAGTGTGGTGTTGTGTGCGTAGTGGTGTGAGTTCGTGCATATGGTCCGTCGTGTAATAAAGAAATGCTAAGGGTGTGTTGGATGGTAGCGATTGAGAGCCTGTCCCTTCCACGCAAAACAGAGCAACAAATTAGCACATAGCTAATAAATATATTAATAAATAATTAAAAAATAGATTGATATGATTATCTAAATTAACTTTTCTATTTTTTTAATAAAAGACTGACTATTTAGTATAATATACATGTGCTAACGCTAAATAGCCATTATATTTTTGAAAATAAATACTATTAAAAAATGTCATGTTAGTGAAAATAATGTTTATAGAATCTGTCCAATTGAGCTTTAATTTGATTCAAGTCATGTATCATATATAAATATATTTAGACAAAGAACAATAATATCACATTGCATGAAAATAATAATTCATAACCGTCAAAAAATTATATATAATCACATCAATATACAATATCTCAATATACAAGATATGAGGGCAATATATGTCTGAAAAAACAATGACCCAAAGTTATTCGATTAAATTATTGCGGGTATAAAGGCAGGAACCGTGCATGTGGAAAATAATGGAGGAAGAAGAAGTTGGGAAGTAGTATAGGACGCCCTAATAATGTTATCTCGCCAAGCTTTTTCTTCCCTATTTTATTTAAAAAAAATAAAAAACTAGTCTCGAATATATGTCATAGACACATGCGGACCCATATGATATAGGCAGCGAGTGGTAAATCGAGTGGCAAACACTCAAACTTAACCGGCAAACTGAACTACAACTAGTCTCGACTCGACTGCCCGAGAGAGAGAGAGAGAGCCCCCCAGATCTCCCTCGTCCTCCGGCGATGGCGTCGCCCTACACCGGCGCGCAGCCGCCGTATCCGGCGGGGGCGCACCAGCCGCCGCCGCCGGCGCAGGCGCTGCTGCAGCAGAACCACTCGCTGGCGTTCCGCGTGATGCGGCTGTCCCGCCCCTCGCTGCAGCCCGACCAGGCCGCCGCGCTCCGCTTCGACCCGCGCGACGTCTTCCTCCCCGAGGACGCCCTCACGGGGCCCGACCCCTCCGCCTCCGCCTCCGCCGCCGCCGCCGCCTTCCTCCAGGGCCTCCTCCACCCGCTCGACTCGCCGGCCACCACCGTCCCCGGCGACTTCACCTTCCGCGACCGCTTCCTCCTCCGCGACCCCGTCGACGCCCTCGCGCTCCCCGGCCTCCTCGTCCTCCCGCAATCCTTCGGGTTCGTCTCTCTCTCTCTCTCTCGCTTCCATTCCAGTAGTAGATTGCAGCGAATGATTGTGTTGATGTGATCGTGCGGGGACGCATCGATAGGGCGATCTATTTGGGGGAGACCTTCTGCAGCTACATCAGCATCAACAACAGCTCCAGCTTCGAGGCCAGGGACGTCGCCATTAAGGTTCTCGAACCATCGCATGATTACCATCTTCTATTATATCGCATTAGTTGGAAAGCATCATTTAAAATTCTGGATCGTTTACCATAAAATATTATTCTGGATGATTTCTGGAGAACGGTATAATTGCACCCAGTTTGTCATTGATGCTGTTGTTTCAGTGCATCTGGTTAGAGTGCTAGGTTGATGTTTTTCTCTTCTTCTTTTTTTCAGTGTTAGAATCTCAGATCACCAAGTTATTGTTGCTGCAGTCATGAACTGATGTTAAATTCGATTACTCGATTGATTCTCTGCTGTGGAATTACTGGAATAGTTGCTTGTTCATCTTATTTTACATTTGTTGACCAATGTGGTGTGTTCAGTGATTAGGCCAATTCTATTAGAGCCTCATTAAGAAAAAAAATGTAACAAGGTGTTATTAAGGCATGCAAGAAATTCTGAGGTATTATAAGCTAATAAGTAGCTTTGATGCAAATAATTATAATTGACCTTGACTTTATCTGTAGTTCTTATTGAGCATTTAGCTAGTCCAGTCGATGGATTGCATGTTGCTCTATGACAAATTTGATACTTTAGACACCCCTTTGGTGGCATGCATGCAGGACTTAGCTGTCCTTGAAGCCTTCATTTCTTCATATTATGTCATAAGTTTTAACCGGAAGTTTATTTACATTAGGCAGAAATACAAACCGAGAGACAGAGGATACTTCTTTTGGATACATCTAAGGCCCCTGTTGAGTCAATCAGATCTGGGGGTAGATATGATTTCATTGTGGAACATGATGTCAAAGAACTGGGAGCACATACGTACACTATCCTCTTTTTTATTTTATTTATGAATTGGTTGCATTAGACATTAGTGAAGCACACCTTATTGTTGATTTGCTCATGTGGTGATTGAATCCAGGCTTGTCTGCACTGCTTTATATAATGATGGTGATGGGGAGCGTAAATATCTTCCTCAATTCTTTAAGTTCACTGTTTCAAATCCATTGTCTGTTAGAACGAAGGTACTTATTTCTCTCATTTTTTATATGGCTAATCTATACTCCATATGTATAATCTCCATGTCCCTCTATCTTAGAATGTAATCCCAGCATATTCGGATTACAGAGTAGGTCACATAAATAATTTGTGTTCACTTTTTGTTTCAGGTTCGCACCATCAAGGTATGTACCCTCTTGTTTCACAAATGCAAACAATATTGTAAGTCTTGTAACTAAATGTTGGTTTCTTTTATGGAAACCTTTAAAACTATACGCTGTCACATTTGCATTTTTTTTAGAATATGTTCTGTCATCGCAGCAGTTACCAGTTAGCCATTTCTTTCTTTACTTGCCATTCTATCTGTGCAGAATCATCCTTTTGGTTCCATAAGAAGTTTATCAGCGTCTTGAATTCCCCAAAAATAAAATTTGGGGAACCTCATTTGACTTTATCCTTGGTTTATTCCAAACTGGTTGAACAAACTTCTATGTAAATGTGGTTGGCCTTGTTTCCTTCGACATTATAGTATATATTCTACTGTACTACTGTTCGTTATAATGTTATTTATCCCTTTACTGTGCATTTATTTATTCATCATGGCAGTCTTGAACTCTATATAGCTAGTCCACTTTGACAGGATACCACTTATCTGGAAGCCTGCATAGAGAATCATACAAAATCTAATCTTTATATGGACCAAGTTGATTTTGAACCTTCCCAACAATGGGCAGCTACAAGATTAGAAGCCGATGAACATCCGTCAACAGTGAAGTCTATAATCGGGTAAGTTGAGCTCTGATAACAAACCCTATTTGGAGAATGGAACATAGTGTCTCGATGCAAGGATGTTGATATATCATGTCGATGCAAAAGGATTGCTAATGTGAGTTCTATTTTTCATATAGGGACTTGTGCAAGCAACCGATTCTCATCAGAGCTGGAGGAGGAATATACAATTACCTATATCAACTCAGACCATCGTCTGGTGAGTCTGGTCAAACAAAGGCAGAGGGAAGCAGCATACTCGGGAAATTTCAGATCACATGGCGGACGAATCTCGGGGAGCCTGGCCGTTTGCAAACTCAAAACATACATAGTACTGTCAGTAAAGTTCCTGACTTCTGGTTTGAACTATTTTATATGAAGTGTCGAGGGCTATACCTGTTAAGTTACTCTATATATAAGTGTTAGCTATAACTTTGGCAACTCTTTCTTTTGAGCAGCCCACTGCAAGCAAAGATGTTGATCTTCGTGCTGTGAAAGTTCCACCTGTGATATTTCTGGAAAGACCATTTATGGTAGGTGATTCGTTGGTGAACATCTGGCTCGGATATTTAGCAAGAAATTTGTTCATGTTCTTTTTCCACAATATTTTGATGTTTATGCTTCTGTATTGTTTAACTTGTAAGATAAAATATGTTCCTGCTTTGGTATCTATCTGATATTTCTCTTCAATAGTTTAGCTAAGGGAATCTCTTTATTAGTATCTTTGGACAAAAATGGGTCAGTCTTGCAGGCTTTTTTGTCAGGTCCTATGGATCCCTTGTATAGTCTCTGAATATTTCAAAAAAGAAAAATGCATTAAAGCATTACACTAGGGTTATGCCCTATTGTTCCCATAAAAAACGAGGTTCTGGCTGTTCAAAACTGTTATGCTCCAGGCTCTCTAGAATTTCCTTCCCATATCACTCACCCCTTTCAATTTGTTAACATGTTATGTGTTTAACTTTCCACGAAGCATGTTGTGCACCAAGCTTTCAAAAATTCCCTTCCTATATCATTCTACCCCTTTCAATTCATTACCACAGGAGACATGCAGTACCGAGTAAATTTGCAGGAATCATGGTAATACATCTCGCATGCTTTATTAGTGTCTTTTCTTCATACAGTTTCATGACTTGTTGTCAATCGCTATGCACTAATGCTTATCGTTGAACCATGCACTTAGTGCATTACTGCATTGCAAATATTAACAACAGCTGCTCTTCACATTACTATCGATATTTGATTAGATTTATATCCTCAGGTTAATTTATGCCTTACAAACCAATCAGACAAGACAGTTGGCCCTTTTGAAGTATTTTTAGCACCAAGCGTACTTGATGAAGAGAAATATGTTCTGGTCAATGGATTACAGAAGTTGGTTAGTTGTTTCACTTGCTATTTTATGTTTGCTGTTATACAAATGCTATACTAGTCTGGGGTGTTCTGACAGTTGCTTAGACAGGTGTCCTGTGAAATTTGTCCCTGGTGTTCCATAACATATTTGCATAGTTAATTGCTCTGTTTCTATGGTATGCTAATGTGGCATGTAGAAGCGTGTCAGGCTATAGGTTTCTTTGTTTGAGAAAACAGGAAGTTAGGATTTTTCATTGGGTACTTGATTTCAGGCTAATGTTACAACTTTCCAGCAATCTGGCCAGTGGAAATTAGATTGTGAGTTAACAATGAGTTTGTGCGCTGCTTATTAATAGCTACCTTAATCGCTTTGGTGACATCTAGTTTTTTTTTTTCTTAAGAGATAGTCAAACGTCCAGGAAAATCTTTATGTTGGAGTACACTACTCAGCTGGTCTCAACTAATCTCTTTCTGGTGCCTTTTATTCCCTCCTCTGTAACAGTGGGTGAAAGTAATGATGTGTTGGGTATGCTTTTGATATTTTGCTTTCATTATCTGCGCAGGTTTTGCCACTAGTTGAGGCTTTTGAATCCATCAACTTTGACTTGGTAAGATAACTTTCTGGGTACATCACTTTAGATATATTGAATAACTATATATCTGCTCTTAGCTTTGTATTTGTCGAACTGTGTTGTGGATTTTTTTGCCACTCTAAAAGTGTGATGCATTTTTACTACTAAAAAGGTACTCCCTCATCCCAAAACAAAAGGGATTTTGGCCGGATATGACATATCCTAGTATGTCCAGATTCATAGTATTAGGATGCGTCACATCCGGCCAAAATCATTTATATTTTGGGACGGAGGGAATGGTATTAGGATGTGTCACATCTTTTTGCCTGGTTTTTTATCTGACCAGTGACGCTATTGATGAATCATAACAACAATACTGCCTTGTGAATTTTCCTCAACGATACTGATTTTCCTCATTCGTGCTATTATATGAATGTTAACCAACAGTTGAAACAATTTAGTCTTCTATTTGACCATCAAAGCCAGTGTTCATTGTCTTATGAATCAGAAAGAAATGTATTTGACTATATCTGCAATGAATCTGTGCAGAGTATGGTAGCTACTCAAGTAGGCGTGCAAAAAATTTCTGGAATTACACTGTATGCCGTGCAGGAAAAGAAGCTTTACGAACCTTTGTCAGACATAGAGGTAAAGATAAGCAAATTGGGTACTATCAATTACTCTTTCTTGTAGTGTTCTGCATGTTTGTTTGCTAAAGCTACATTCTCGTGATAGCATTATAGTTCTTTAAAGTTCTCATGATAAATTTGTTGAACATAAGTGCTCGAGCATGTGAAGCTTTTCGGCATGTTCTCTTTTCATTCCTTTCCTGAAGCTGCATTGGTATCTTATGCACGGTTGGGTTACTTGTTTTTTTCCTGCAGATTTTCGTTGATGCAGAATAGAACAACGCTACATTGGAAAACAGACACAGATGTTCCCCCATGTTTTCATCATCTGAGAAAGGGATATACATATCGTCAAGCGTATTCTAGTTGATGTATTTTTTGTTTATTGTACAATTGATTATATCCGATTGTAAGGAGACACATTTTTACCAAAAAGGGAAATAGATTGAATGTTCTACCAAGGAACAGGTAGTTTTTGTTGGTCCAACACCTTTTCGTATATCTGTACTCCCTCCATCCCATAATATAAGGGATTTTGACTTTTTGTTTGTATTATTTGATCACTCGTCTTATTTAAAAAATTTGTACAAATATAAAAAACAAAAAGTTGTGCTTAAAGTACTTTGGATAATAAAGTAAATTAAAAAAAATAATTCTAAAATTTTTTGAATAAGACGAGTGGTCAAACAATGCAAGAAAAAACTTAAAATCCCTTATATTATGGGACGGAGGGAGCACTAAACAAGGAGTGCAGATGCGGGGCATCTTGAAGTTCCAAACAAGTTAAGCAAATTGTCTTGTGTCATTTGTATGATTTGTCCCAATTAATTATGTCCTAAATTATATGATCTCCCTCTAAATCCCTCTAAATCATCATTCTCTTTAGATTGGCGTGTCTTTGATTCAATTTCCCTTCCCATCAGAGCTACGGATTGGGGGCTTGTCTTTCATCTCCAAACAACACATCCAGGAATTGAGAACCTTTCGGCAAGTACTTTGCCAACTCCTTCAGAAATCTCAAAACAAATTCCCAACTCTTTCCATGATAAGTCAAACTATTTGCATATAATATTCCATGCTGGAATATATGATAACCTTCAATATGATGTAGTGAGAAAGAAACCACCAATACCACCAAACAGAGCAAACATAACCATAAATCACCGAACTATTTGCATAATAATATTGTCTCAAAAGTGCCACAAATGCTGTGGCACAACCACCATCCAAAGGCAAGAAAATAGCGCACACACATTATACCACCAACAATACAACGCAAAGGAAAACCAACAAACAAATCCAACAAAAGAGATATAGAGAGCAATCTAGTACTAATCCAATGTCACAGCTGCAAATTGTGCCCCAATTGCTGTGTTCTTCATTCATTCATTCAAGTGAAGCTCGTCAGAGGTGATCCACACAGCTGCACGTCGGAGATGTCGGAGAGCCTCTGCCTCGAGCTGGACGCCATGCCGAACTCCTCCAGCTCCAGGTCGGAGATGCTCTTCCTCTTGTGCGCCTCCTGCTTCGCCGGCCTCTCCTCCGACGCCTCCAGGATTGGGCTCAGCATCGGCTGCTCACTCTGCTGCTGCTGCTGCGATATCATCGCCTGCGCCTCCGCCATCATCGAGGGGTCATCCTCCGCAGCGTAGAGTACCTTATGAATCGCGTTTACAATCTGCAGAAAGAAAAGATAAACAAGTTTCTTGATCAGCATCGCCCTAACTGACAACAAAATAAACATCAAGAACCTAAGAACTAGTACTACTGTTTATTTTCCGAAAACTGAATGGTTAACTCTAAAAGCAAGTTCACAATCCTTTTAGTATTCCGGTTTTAGGATAGTCTTATTGTCACCAAGTAGAACAATAATCAGGCAAAAGTTAAGGCATTCTGCTACGGTTTTACCGGCAAATGCTCGACTTCAGGGCTCTGGCACAAGATCTCCACATCCCTCAGCTTGGAGAAATAGAAATCTCTTTCTTTCTCGAGACTATCGACGAGCAGCTTCAGCTCAGTGATCTGCAAATGATGCCAAGATTGAGTATCTCACCCTTCAGCAGCAATGAGAATAAAACAGGCCAACCGATCATGGCATCACACAAAACCTCTCCCACCTGTTCATCATAAGCTGGTCCAGCTGAGTTTGCGGGAGAAGGCTTTGCGCTCCGTGACGGAGGGGCGTTCGGCGCATGCCCATTGGCCTTCTTGGCACCATGAGATGATGCCTGTGCTTTGTGGGTGGCGGATGACGATTTGGCCGGCGCCTGAGAAGGAACTGATGTCCTTCTGTTGGTCTCTTTGCCGCCCTTGCTGCTCTCCCTTCTTTCAGAAGCATTGTAACTGTGTGAATCAATTCACAAAGAACATCAAAACATAAGGTTTTCAGAGGATTAGACGAGTACTTAAATGAAATTGCCACAAACAGAAATTTGAATATGACAAATTCTCACAAATTAAAATAGGACAGGTTACAGAATAGTATGTAACAGATTACCTGTTCATGAAGCCTCCATTGACCGAATCACAGTATCGCTTCATCCATTGCATGAATTCCAGATTGTCAAGGGGCCTTCCCTTGGTAAGCTTGTTCACTTCGATGTGCTGCGATAATAAGGAGCAAAGCAAACAAGAAAACTGTAAGAACACAGTCGCACTACTAGCAATGAGTAATATAAGCAACAATCCCAGTTTTTTTTCCATCACCGGGTCATGAAACACTACAGATTCACACAACATATAGTATCAATTAGCATCAGCAGGGGATCTAGAATCTGTGGTATTTGTGCAAAACTACTTCCCTTCCCTTCTGAAATCAATCACGAACTGAACAAACGCGCCCAAATCAGGCAACCGAAATGAGAATTTACACTGAACCACCTACACGATAGGTGTACGGAACAAAAAAATTGCTCGCGGTGGGGAGCAGGAATCAGAAACCGGCCGCACCTTGGTGATCTTGAGCTTGTTGAAGACGTCCTGAAGAACTTTGTAGTTCTGGATCATCTCGTACTCCGTCTTGGCGTCGAAGTTGACCTTGTGCATCGGCACCGCCCCCGGGTGCGCCGCGTCCATCAGCTGGCACGCCACCGCCCCCGACGCAGCCTACACAAAACCCACACCCAAATCAACTCGCCACATCAAGAACCGAGAAAAAAAATCCACGCATCAAGAAATCCAACAAGCAACCAGCCGAATCAAACCCCAAGGGGGAGGAAGAGCGCGATTTACCTCCTCGACCTTGGAGAGGCCGAGCTGCAGGGTGGTGTTGATCCACGCCAGGATCTCGTTCCGCCCCACGAAGTAGGCCCCGTCCATCATCCCGATGTTGCTCGCCGCCATCTCCTCCTCCTCCGCTGCCTCCTCCGCCGCGGCGAACCAGATCACCACCACCACCACGGGGATCGAAGAGATCGAAGAGATCGAAGAAGAGAGAAGCCTCGAAGATTTCGCGAGGAGGAGGAGATCGGCGACGAGGTTTTCGAATGCGGCGGCGGTGGTGGTGGGGGAGGAGGAGGAGCGGGATTAAAAGGGAGGCGGCTTTTCCATGGACGATTCTGCCCTCGTGTTCATGATTTCAACGGCTGGATCGTGGGGTGGGGTGGTGGATGGACGGGTGGATCTGGTCGACCGTTGGGACGGGGCGGGGGTGGTGTGGTAATTTCGCGAGGACGGGGGAATTTGAATTTTTGGGAGGTTTTGCGTTTCGTGGGTCGTACTACTACAGCCGTCAAGGAGTTGGGCATGTGGTATTTGTTAGCTGTAATAATAACTGATGAATGGACCCAATGCAGATAGTGCAAATTCGTTCGGTTTTCAACTTTTTTTTGCCCGTTGCTTTTGATGTCTTCTCAAGCTGTTGTAATTTGATGAAGAAAACAGTAATTATTTTTTTACATGGATATTTGTTTAACTCACTCACAATTTAAATACTCGCTCCGTTCACAAATAGGAGTAACTACTATTTGATTTTGACATTTGAGGTCTAGTACTATTTTGAACAAAATTATTTTTTAGAAAAATAACCTAATTATTTACCTTCAAAGTCGTATCAGTAGATTTGTAATCGGAAGTATTTTACTAACATCTTACGTTCAAATATATTCGTGTTGATATTGGTTGAAAATTAATGCTCAAAGTTGATAAGTATTTGTTAACCGCGGAAGTAATATTTTAGCAGCTACAAATTGTGTAAATGGATTTCTTGCTATTATGCAAACATGTTGGCAGCTCGGATGTGCATTTATAATAAATTGGCTAACTAAGATTAACATTTCATAGGAATTTGAGAAATAAACTGGAAGAAAAGAGAATGATTTGAGGGGGGAAAAAAAGAAAGAGCAATTTGAGAGAGAAAAAAAGAGTTGCATCTTGAGGCACATATATTCATATGTTTCAATTTTGACCACAACACCTTAAACTAATTTTTACTAGGTAATATTGCCTTTCTTGCAATTCAGACCAACTATCTATATAGCCCTATAGGCACGCCTCCTTCTATTCTATGTGGAGCTCACGGTCAAGATTGAGCCTACTTGACTGCTTCAAGTTCAACGGTTGATTGGTATCCATGCTAGATTTCGTGCCTCCATCAACACCATGCTTGTGTCAAGCACCTTGTGCTTGAGTTTTGCCTATCAACGTGGTGCCAGAGTTCAAGCTTTAGATGCGCCGTCATCCCTCTAGGTCGAGCTCCATCGAAATTGGTCTCTCACATGAGCTATAGTACACATCTCTCCCCGCACTAAAGTACACATCAGTGGCCCTCTTTTGTGCTTCATTAGAAGAAGCGGCGGTTCGCTGGTGTAGTTTTAAGGAGGCACGGACAGCGACGCATCTACGGCTAAAAAATGTAAAGAAAACCTTAGTCTAAAATTAAAACAGTATCTATATAACCCAGACGAAAATGGAAATTCTAATTTTGTCCTAACCCAATCAAAAACTCAAAAGAAATTGTGTTAAAAAAAAGATGGTGGTCTGCCATGGAAGGCACTTGGACCGGAAGCGGGCCAGGGCTGCAGTGGGCCCGTCATCCTTCCACCGTTAGAAGCGGGCGGTACTCGCTGTTCTGTGAAACCAGCCTCACGCAATACCCGCCACTCTAGGTGCAGGGACGCTTGAGCCTTCGCCCAGGCGCCTCACACACGCTACACAACTTGGAACGGGGGGGCCGCATAGTGCGAACCACAGGCCCAGACCCAAGAGCATACCGACCAGGTTACAAGCCAACGCTTCCTGGCTCGGCGAGTCCGCAGGTGAGGAGTGAGTATTTAAGCTGGTGTGGAGCTGACTGAACAGCCGAGGTGGTACTAAACAAGAGCTAGCGGAGTCATGTTTGTTGGCTGTTGGCTTTTTCTGAGAGGAGCACGGGCGGTTAGCGTTGTTTTGTTGGTCGTGGCTTTTGTGCACTGTGAGTACTGTTGGGCTTTGGCCTTTGGGCCCCCTGTTTCGCAAAGTCAAGAGGCCTTGTCCTTGGAACAGTTCACAAAAAAGTTGTATTTGAAGGGATGAATGCTTTGGTGCAAGCACAAGCACAGCTTTCTCGTTGCTTTTGAGATGTGAACTGAAGTTCCGCTGTTATGGTTGCTCGTGTGGTTGATTTGACGCCATGGCTTCACGATTTGCGCTCGAATTTTGTCGCCCAAATCTTAGAGGTCTCTCAAAGCGCTTGGTTCTTGTCAAGTTTCAGCAACTTTCATGAATTTCACTCGAAATTCGACATCTTACTAGGCTCGCATTATTTTTACCCCAAAACGAAATTGTGAATCCAGCTTGACGGTGACTAATAGACTTCGCTGTCCAGTAACAATCGCGCAACTTAGACACGCTGAATGTGACACTTCTGGAGGAATGGAAGAATGGATACAACAGCTAAGACCATGACAGAGTATGTTGAGCTCCTGAGCTTCAGCTTTGCTGTGAGCCTTTGATAGACTGACAACTATGGCGCTTCCATTGATATGTATGGTCTGTTGGTTCCATATTTTCTGAGATTACTCTACTGTGATTATCTGCTGTTGAACTTCTTCTTTTCTTTTCTTTTCTTTTTTTTGCGGGGAGTTATGTTGTTAAACTTCAGTTAAAGTGAATTCAGTAATGCAGCGAAGTGTTAATTCTGGATGCTGTTATAATGTCTGTGCTTTTAGTTTCAACTAGTACTACTTTGAAGGTGACCTGAAAAATCTATTGTTTCTACTACTTCAGAAACGCTTGGCATGATCTGCAAATTTTGTACTAGCACAATGTTGTTAAGAACTGACGTGCCTCTGTGACACTTCATTTCATTCTGAAAATAAATTCTTCTATGCTTGAAAATTTGAGATGCTCGTCCAAATTTTGACAGGACACATTTGTTCAAGTACAGGACTTCGAAAAACTTAAGTAACAGTGCCAAGTTAAGCTAACATATCCTGCTGAGCTTACCGAAAATATTTCATCAGAACATATCATCATTTATCATAATAAAACGAAGCAAGCGATCGAGTGCCTCTCAGATATGATCAGCTATGCTTGCTAGTTCTTACTGAAGATTGCTAGTTCATCAGAGAAGGGAAGGTTCTTACTGAAGATTAGCAGGGCAAAAGGAACCCTCATTTTGGGTTCTATTTACGAGAAGAACCTCCTGGGGGAAGGGTCGGAGAAGAAAACTCCGAACCACGTCGGGTATTCCGTACCGCGCCTCGGGGTTCGGAGAAGAATATTCCGAATCCTTCGTGGGTGTTTTCTGACCGTTGGATCAGACACAAGCGGCTCAGATCGTGTGCTCGAGAGAATGGCTGGGTGTGTTTTTGCAGAAAGTGCGCGCCCTCTGCTTTGCTTCATATCACACTACGGCAGTGGTTTTTTCTCTTCTGCTTTAGAAGAGTTTTACACGTTAAATTTTTATATCTTTTGTGATTGATCTATTATTTTTTATCGTTTGTTTGTCTCTCGTTTTCTAACATTAAGCTCTATGGCCAAACTCAGACCAATGGATCAATTGCGTTTGCAGTGACGTGGCTGATTGAGGAGCAAGATAGAAAATGCTTGATGCAGTTAGCGGAAGGACAATTGTATAAGAACACGCTTTAGGCGCGCCTGAGTGTGACACTAAATTATTACTCGTCGAGACCTACACATGCAAGAAGAATAGTACTGAAAAAAATCGAAGGATTAGTTCTGATCCGTGCTCATTCCAGATTCCTCCTTGACTCCTTGTTCTAGTACTGTTTTCTTAAAAAGATTTAAAAGACGAAACAGTTAATGTTTTTTCATTGCAAACATACTCAACAAATCTGTCGTAGTACATTCGTACTACTAGCAGCACCAATGCACCATCACTGACATCCCATGTTACCAAGTGCATGCATGCAACAGCATCGATCGTCCTTTCAAAGAAAACGATGGAAAACATGCAGTGTGCCTACGACCACCAAGGTCCACACACCTGCTCCGGTGCTCCCCATCTTTGCCGCGTGCAATGATGCTCGCGATCTTACCCCATTAACCCAAGACGGTTCTCCTTCTCCCTAGGCCCCAGCAGCTGGCTACCTAGCCAGCGATTTCACCATCTCATCTCATCGTCTCGATCCACCGAACATAGATCAGCACGAGCACGTACGGCGCCCAGCCCGGCCAAAACCAACCGAGTGATTCGCGACCTGGTAAAAGTGTGGCACCGACATCCTGTGACTTATCTCATACTCCACATATGAGTTTTCTTTAGAGCAAGTTTAATAGTATAACCCACTACCTGCTTCAAATCATCTATAGCTAATGTAATAGCCAATTCATACAATAGTTGTTTACTATACTATTAATACCTGGTCCTACCTGTCATACACATATTATGTCTTGGAGTCTGTGCTGCAACTGGCTACAAATCTGTAGCCCGTTGTCCTTATCTCTCTTCCTTTATCTCTTTAAAATATGTTTATAGCTGGTTTATAGCCTGCTATTGTATCTGCTCTTATACGTTACCTATTAGGGCATGTACAATGGAGACCACATGTAACAGTGGTCTCAAGACGTCACGTATAATAGAACCACACCAAAATCACACTACCCAGAGTGAAAACCACTCCAAAACATATTTTGCATTTCATCCCCTATCTATATAATTTATATGTTAGCCCTTATGTGTATCTTATTTGGTGTGTTCGGTGGATATAGCTACAGCTGTACAACCACAGCATCTACAGCAAATGCAATAAAATTTGTATTGGCTTGTACTATACTGCAGCCAGCCACAGTCACAACTGGCTGCAACTTAGCTCAAACGAACAAGCCCATTATCAAACCTATTAAAACTTTATATTTTGGACCCTATAATTAACAACCAAAATAAGTACATATGCACCCCAAAACACCATGCGGATCCACTGTCAGTTTCTTCCTCCTCTTTTTTATTCCCTCTGTCTCCCCCCTTCTCTCTCGAGCCCTCTCGCCGTCCTCGCGTTCTTTTTCTCCACTGAGACCACCGGCGCTTTCCTTCTCCCAGTCAACCCCGCCAACAAGACCCCTTCCCTCCCATGTGAGCTCGCCGGCGAGACCCCTTCCTTCCTAGTCCCTCACGCTGCCGCGAGCTCCCCATCTCCCATCTCCTTTACTCTAGGCGAGGCAGAGGGCGATGGAATCGGTGGCGCCCGAGCTCGAGCTCTCCAACGACGAGAGAGAGTTGGGCGGCGTGGATCAAGCCTCATGCTCGCTGGATCTGGCGGCGCGGGCCACAACGGCGGTGGATTTGCTGGCGAGTGGCGACACAACCACAACGGCGATGGCGGTTCCTCTCCTCTTCCCCTTCTTCATGAGCGTCGGCGAATCCTCACGGTGGCAGTGGCGGATCCCCACGGTGATGGAGGATCTGGCCGTGAGCTCGCCGGCCTCTCCCCCTCCCCTTCTCGAGTGATGGCTGCAGCGGCTCGTGAGCTCATCAGATCCGACAACCTCGGCGGCGAATGGTGGCGGCGGATCCTCTCCCCCTCCCTGCTTCGCGAGCATCGGCGGTGCTTCTCTTCGCGAGCGTCGGCGGTGCTTCTCTTCGCGAGCGTCGCATCGGCTGGCCTCTCCCCTTCCACCCCCTTCTCATGACGGTGAAGGGCCACCGGCGGCAGCGGATCCGACCACGAGCTTGCTGGATCTGGCGACGGCGGGGAGCAGTGGTGGCGGCGGATCTGCCAAGAGGCGATGCGACCACAACAGTGGCAGTGAGCGGCGACAACGACCACGGCGAGATGGGGACTTAGGGTAGGTGCACGGGGGGACCAACCGGACGATGTGACGCACAGGGCTCCGGGCTCATCCAACGCGAGTCCTCGAGTCGTGGCTTCGTGGCTCCCAAGCCTCGGCCGACACTTCAACCGCACCCTCTGCAAGAGCCGCTCCGGCCTACGGAACCATGAGCTCGACTGCCAGCTCGGCTTGGCTTCGACATGGAGCCGTGAGACCACATGCCAGAGTGGAGCGTTATATATTGCCTTAGTGACTCTAAAGTCGTGTGACTTGAGTGACATGATCTCAGTCTGCACGCGTGCGGCCGTCTCAGGATGGTTTTGCCATCCGCGACAGCACGACGCGATCGTACGCAGGACGGCAGGAGAGCTGGAGAGGTATGGGTTCACAGTAGAGGTGGGTTCACAGTAGGGGGGGGGGGGGGGGGGATAGTGTAACCCAGCGATGGGCGATGGCATCCGAAGAAACGGAGATTCGCTGGCGTCGTCTCGTCGAATAGAAAACATACGATGCCCTTGACCGCATCATGGTTGGGTTCCTCCATGACAAAGATAATAAAGTACTACTACTACCATTAGAGAGATATGATTAGCGAGCATCTGTGGATCGATCACCCTATATAACTGCTCCCGTTGCTCAACCATTCAGTCATTGCAAAACCGAAACAAACAGTGGCAGAGGGCAACATGGTAGCAACATGCATTGTAGTACTCCCTAGTACTGTCCTATATAGGACCACACACCACACCCCTCTCTCTCTTGGCAGTTAGTAGGAGGGCTACAGATTCCATTTCCATTGCTGCATTGCATTTGCATGCATCCTCACACTCACCAAAAAAAATCCAAACGACACCAACAACTACCATTCTCACTCACTTCACTCACAGCCAGCATGCATATCCTGCACTAGGCTGTAGCTGAGTCCTTCAGATATGCATCAGCTGGTACCACGGTTTCACCACCTGTCGCGTTCCTATGTGAGGGATCGTGGCTTGCAGCGGCTGTCATGTCACCGCCCAAGGCGGCACTGCTGCGTGCCAACCATTTCGGAGGCCGGGAGACCACCACGTAGTACTACGTTCGTTCGTACGGGAGCCAACCCGTCCTCTTCTTCTCTGTATGACTGTATCGGGACGGAATCTTTTCTCGCCGGCCGCGTGCCAGCAAAGTGAGTAGCAGCTGACATGCATGGCAATGGCAGTATGGCACTGTGCAATTGTGCAGCAGTGCCGTGGCTTTGTCTCCTGATCCTGAAGCAATTATTCTTCCGGTGCTTGAATCGGCCAAAGGATCGGACCACATGAGTTTTAATTTGCTGCCATGGTATTTGCAGGGTGGTTGTTCCTGGCTGTTTTAGCCGGTACTATCTTTATATTTTAATATATGATGCCGTTGATCTTTTATCTAATGTTTGACCATTTATCTTATTTAAAAAATTTATGTAATTATTATTTATTTTATTGTGACTTGATTTATTATCAAATGTTCGTTAAGCATGATATAAATATTTTTATATTTGTAAAAAAATTGAATAAAACGAATGGTCAAACATTAGTTAAAAAATCAACGGCGTCATACATTAAAATATGGAGGGAGTAGTTAGCTATCCATGTGTGCGTTCTCCCATTGGTGTTACTATTGATTATTTAAATCTTATATATACGATCATTTAAATCCTACAAATTTCTTCACAGATCTTCTGTTTCAAAAGAATCTTTATTGATCCATGGTTGTATGCTTTTAGTCGGATCGTGCAACTAAATTGGGTGATACTCAACAACAAAGCACTAACCGTTATACATATAATTTAGTTGTAAAACTCATGTATAACTACAAGCGTAAAAAAATCAATTAATTTTTTTAATAATGAAATAAAATATCACGGTCTTCGATCAAACGGAGATCAATTAAATAAGTAGATGTTGATAAGCACGGTAGTTATTGATCAAACTTAATCGTACATGAGCCGGACAATTGGATCAAATGCGTAGCAATTTTTTCATCGATCTCTCCTCCGGTGATTTTTGTAAAATTTAATTGGAACCAGAGTAACTTCTGTAAATAATTAATCCGATCCTCTTCTGTAAATTATACCGGTCCAAACGGGCGTGAACCACTGACAGCGCTACGTGCATGTGGTCCACCTGTCCGTTCGTAGGTGTGGTTTCCATGGATTAACCGTCTACGTAAACTTACTCGAACAAAAGGACAAAATCAGGTAGCTAGTCGCCTAATCCAGCTCGTTACAGGCTTACAGAAGCATATTGGGAAAAATCCGGAACGTGCATCCAGCCAGATAACAGCAGTAGGAACTATAGGGAATTAGGGATCGCCCCCGTTCTCCCGATCCAACAAACTCTCCTGCTTCTCCCAGTATACTCCACCCACTTCACCAGGACAGCTAGCCATATCTCACGGGTGTTCTTTGGCCATTCACAATGCAAACACCCACTGTGAGTTACCACAGAATGACAGTTAGGATGAAGACCTTCTATTCACAGTGCAAGTACCGAGTGAGACCCACAGTGCACGGCTTTACCAAATCAATCCTCAAACTCCTCCCTCGTCACGCACTCTCCGGCTCCTTCCTCCCTCCGGCGGCGGCTTCTCCCCTGCCGGTGGCTTCTCCCCTTTCCCCGCCAGCGGCTTCTCCCCTCTCCCTTTCCTCGCGGCGGCGGCGATGAAGGAGGCTGGGGACGTAGCGGCGGATCGAGAAGGCCGAGGCGGTGGCTCGCGACGAGCTCGGCGTCGCGCGAGCGGCGGAAGGGAGGCGACGACAGATCCACGGTGCTGTGGAGACTAGGGATGCGGCGGATTAAGGAGACCAAGGCGGGAGTGGCGAAGCTCGGGCGTCGACGGGCTCGACGCGCGTGGTGGCGGCGGCTCAAGAACGGGCGTCGAGGAGGAAGCGGGCGAGGTGAGCGCCGGGCGGGCGGCGGGATGCGTCCCCGTCTGCCTCCTTCTCCTCTCTCCCACACCGCCGTGCCTCGCCTCCCACGCCGTGGCAGCACGCTGGGAACGCCGCCGCCGTGCGCCTCGCCTCGCCGTCGACCACGCCGCTCGATCTGTTGATTTGTTGTCGATTTGTTGCTGATTTGTTGCCAAGATTTGTGTCAATTTATTGCCGGGTGTGGGCGGCGCGAGGGTACGAGCTCCACAGTGCAGAAAAGCAGCCGTTTTCTCGCCTCGCGAGAGAAGGTAACGCGCGGCTCAGGTTGGGGGCAAGGCGCTCTCCACGGGTGCGCGCCCTCACTCCACGCAAGCCAGAATCCAACATGGCGCCCCATAACACCGGTCCAGCTGTGTGCACTGTGAAGGGCCTTATCTTTCGGTTGGAGTTACTATCATTATCGGGCAAAATCACGATTACCGTAAATTATGAGGTTTTAAAAACTGACATGGTTTTACCCTCCATAAACACTAAAAGAATAATTGTATCCTAACTTGTACAGACGTACTGGCGTAATGCTCGAATAGAAATACTACGGAGTAACAGATCGAGGGTTGAAAAAAAGATACTCGTGGAAATGTTAATATGTCCTCCGACACCCTGTTCAGTCCTTTTCTTTTCTTCGTCTTCTTCTTCTTCTTGCTCTCCTTAAATACTTCATATGTTATATTTTAAGTTCAATCATAAATTTTCGTGTCTATCTTTGATCATTCGTCTTATATTTTTTTTATAATTAGTATTTTTGTTGTTATGAGATGATAAAACATGAATAGTATTTTACTCGTGACTTATGTTTTAATTTTTTTTAAAAAAATTTTAAATAAGACGGACGATAAAGTTGGGCGCGGAAAAGCGGAAAACCATGAGATATATCCACATTCTAATACAACGAGTTTAGATAAAGATATATCCAGATTCACAGTACTAGAATGTGTCACATCTAATACTAGATTGGTTTTTATGCAACAGAGAAAGTACAATAAAACTTTTTTTTCCGATTCGTTAAAGATCGAAGAACGTGGTAAGCAGAGCTAAGCTGAACAGGAGAGGCGCCCATGCATCCATCGGCTATTCGGCTTGCCGCCAAAGAAGCGGACGAAAGCCAAACATATCACGCGCGCGCGTACCACCACCACCACCACACGGTGGCACGGGCTCACCTGAAAACGAATCAGCCAAAGCAACCGACGACCGTGACAGCATGCGAGCCGAGCGCCTCCGCACCGCGCACTCTGGCCGCGACGCGCGGCGCCACATCAGCGGATCACACCCGCGACGCCACGGCGGAGAAAAAGGCATCCGCTGCCGCTGTCGCTCGCGCCGCCTCGTGGTGGCGGGTGTGGATAATCACCACGGGGGGAAGGGAAACTGCGGCTCGCTCGCGCGGAAGGAGTTTCCTCTTCGGCGCGCGCGCGAGAGACCGCGAGTCCGCGAGAGGTAGCAACTGGTGCTTGCCGTGTTTGACACTTTGACCGCGCGCGCGCGCGCGCGCACGAGCCGTCGCTGTATCGCGCGCTGAATTGATCGGCGATCGACGATAATACAGCAGCCACTCGTACCACCAGATTAGTTCATTTTTTGTTGGGTAGATGACGGGTTTCTTTCAGTTCAGATCGGAAGATAATAATAACACCATAGTACGTAGATTCAGACTACTGTTGCGGTCTCATAAAAGTGGCCTTTCGCACGGCGAGGGGCTGTGTTCTACGTGCACGGACACCCCCAGACACACACACAGGCCATGTCTGCCTGTCATGACTCGTCATTGAAAAATCAGGTTGTGTACGAACTACTAGTACTAGTTGTGCTCTTTTGCCAGCTGGTTCAGACAGTGGCACGGTGGCAGATAGCGAAGGTTTCATCAGACAAATTGCAGTGCAGCAGTGGCAGATTGGCAATCTGGCATGCAGGCTGCAGCTGAGCTGGAGAAGCAGCAGGAGTGGCCGCAACCTGATCGCGGCTGTGGCCGCAGAAGATCCCGGAGTCCGTGGCACGGAAGGTCCGCATGGGCCCACGCGTACAGCATGCGTCCACGTGGTGGGGCCGAGTGCCACGTCGCCTACACGTCCTTTTGCCAACCAAACCGGCTCGGCCCAGATCGGCTTCACGGCTCGAGCCAGGGTTCTTTCTGCCTTTCGGCTCCTTCTGGTAGAGAGGAAACCTACTTTTTCACTACTACTACTACGTGTAACGTTTATCCTTTTATTTTTTTCGCTTTAACGCGCAACAGGGAAGGTTCTGGAGACGGCTGCGGCGGCGGGCTCTGGCTGGACTGGAGTATAGTAAACCGGAAGAGTAATTAAAAATGACCTCACCGAAATGGAGAGCGTTTTTCACATGTTAGAATGCTGATTTGTCAGCGCAGTTAAGAGCAATATATTAACCAAAGAGATTTTACTTCAATTGATCAATTCCACTATAACAGTATGGTGCTACATGTATACTCGTAGATGATTTAGTAGACAATCGACGTGCTAAGCATGTTCACGTAACCGTAACAAGATCAACTGTGCGAGGCTCAACAACAATAGCACCGCCTTTTTTTTTCTAGAACTGGAAATGTCATGAATGTTTATGTAGATGAGATGGGCATGGTATTTTCATCTTCTCCATTAATGAAAGACATATAACACCTACAAAACCATTGTGCAAATGATTAGATTTGGGAAGCTTTAGAGAATACCATTAACCATTTACGTATTGCAATTAAGTGATTCCCAATCACCAGATATTGCTAACTAGTCGATAATTATATACAGGAAAAAGGACTTTAGTTGGGAAAAGATAATAATTTTGTGATGGTATCAAATACTCTCTCCGTCCCAACATAGGTGCTGCACTCTAGTTAAAATTTGAACTAGAAAGCTGCACCTATTTTGGAACGGAGGTAGTACGTTTATGTAACTTTTTTTCCTTTCGTCGCTTTCATGTTGTGATCAGCTCATGCGTCACATTTTTGTCTTTAAAAGAGGTTGATTAGACTGATCCCAAGCCTCCCAATCTCTTGATGGAACGTATTTATGGTACAACCACCTGTACGAACGAACAAGCTAGTAGTTATACGGCTTTGATCTTTATGAATTAATGCGTTCCCTTTTCATGGAAGAAGCCAACAAGAAGAAGAAGATGCTAAAAAACATGATGGTTACGCTGGAAAATGAAAGAAAGAAAATTCGAATGGAGTAGTTTATTAGATTAGAAAAATGGTGCAAAAATTCAAAAAAAGTCCTTGTCACGCATGGATCTAACCACTTGGTGCTGCACCAACCATCTTGTCAAATTTGGGCAACCATCTCGTCAGATTTGGGCAATAGACCAATAGCTAGAGAATGCAAGTTCATGAAGACGTGATGGAGACTGGAGTAGTAGCTAGGAGCCTATGAGGAGGCTGGATGAACAATTGAATGAAGATTGCTTGGACTTGATATTACAATAGTTAACTTTACTCTACGAAAACTATACCAATTTATCATGTGGATAATCCATAATCATCCTCCGTTCGTAGCACATCGTTTTAGTGGATTTCTGATAAAGCTTCCACATGTAAAAGATTTCTGATAAAGCTTCCACATGTAAAAGGTTACAGTTCTATCATGATCTCCGAAATATCCATTAGGGGTGTGTTTAGTTTACATCAAAATTAAAAGTTTGGTTGAAATTGGAACGATGTGACGAAAAAGTTGGAAGTTTGTGTATGTAGAAAAGTTTTGATGTGATGGAAAAGTTGAAAGTTTGAAGAAAAATTTTAAAGCTAAACTCGGCCTAGGTTCTGTAAAGATAGAGGAAAATGATCATGTGGTATGAACGGGCAAAAATATAAAATGGTTGTTGTCCTACTTTGGTCAAACTGAATTCTAAATGTCCAAAATAATACTTAGTCAAAATATTGCGCAAGCAATATTGATGTGACAAGAATTTGGTTTTGGAAACACGTTTACAAAATAACCATTTTAAAAACTATAAAAGAAAACCCGGCATACTACTACCGCCAAGCTGGAAACCGAAGCAAGTGGTCAAACGGAATGGTCAAAAAGCGTAGCCTAAACCGAGCAGAAACCTCTTTGCTGCTGCCTGTTTCGACCAAAGTGTTGTTCAGCACATCAGCAGTGGCGGCTGAGCGAGCCAACCAAACAAGACAAAATAAAAAGTTTAGTAAAACAAATCTGAGATCTACCATAATTACAAAATGATCCCACATGGCGGTTACTCCTGTTCTTTTTGTTTTTTTAAAAAACAAATTCGGTACTAGTTCATGCATTTGCACTATTTTTCAGGTTCCAATTGGATCTCCTCTGACCTGTGTACCAACTCTGGAGGCACAATTGGATTTATCAATTATCATATTGTCAAGTTATAGCTAGCATTGCATCTATATGTTCCATACATTTATTGTGAAATATTTTTTCCCTCTGAAGCAGCTAGCCATTGCACCCATTGCATGATAGTGAAGAAGATAATCATACACCATTAGGTCAAAGTTCTTTTAGTAAGCACAATTAACTGACCAACGTTTTTCACAACATCCCGTTGTTAAGCTGGTGACAGTTGACATTCTTGCTGGCAATTCGTGCTGCACACTTCTTGGCTTCTTGCCTTTTTTTTCCCTTTCACCGTGAGTCTGTGATTTGGTTGTAAATATAATGGCTCTTGTAAACAATGGATTATGGGTTTATTTACTGCTTTAGTGCTTTTAATAATCTTAGTTTGTCCACTAAAAAAAATCTTAGTTCGATGATCTGTCATCCTGTGTCTCATAATAGTAACATTTTAACCCATCCCATTTATTCCAAAATAAATTTATCTTTAAGTAATTATTGTACCGGAGTTTATGAAAGTAGAGGCTAAATATACTATGAGTATATAGAATGAATAATAATTCCATTGGAATTTGATAAGGTAAAAATATTTTATTTTTCTTGGTTTTACATTTGTATATATATGAAAAGAGCCAAAAAAAAATCATATCTCGAAGTGGAGGGCGCTTATTTACCACTGTAAGAACAATGCCAAAACAAAGCAAACTGCAAACAACATAACCGTCTCACGGAGTTACGGTTCCAGCTCAGATCGGTTGGCTCGAGCCGATTCTAGAAGCCAGGCCCGAGCCGCGCGCAAACCAGCACAGAGTAAAAACCACGGGTAACCATTAAACCAAACCACCCGTGTAACCCCCCACCTCCCACTGCCGAGTGGTCCCCACAAAACCGGGCCCCACCTGTCATCGAGCCACGCGTGAACCCAACCGCGTAGCGGCCACGGGCCACCCCCAAAGCCTATATATATGCCTCCCATCCCGCGCCACGGTTAAAGCCAAGCCAAATCGGCGGAAGCAAAAAAAGAATCCCGTCTCGTCTCGTCTTCTTCCTCCTCCGCGATTTCCGTCGCAAAAAAACCTCGTCGTCTCGTCTCTCTCCTCCTCTTCGAAATCGTTTGTGAGGGTTTCGATCTCGAAACCGACAAGGGTTCGCCCCGCGAGTGCATGGCAGTGCGCCTACTGGCTAATGAGGTGTCGGACCTGTGCATCGGCAAGCCGGCGGTGAGGTCGCTCCCGCTCTCCGCCGCCGCCGGGGACCTGGCCGCCGCGCTCAGGAGGGGACCGCAGCAGGCAGCGGGAGGGGCGGCCGCGTGCGTCGCCGTCGTCGGCCCCGGGCGCGCCGTCGCGGGGAGGCTCGGGCTCGCCGACGTGCTCTGCTTCCTCTGCGCCGCGCCGGGGGCGCTCGCCCACCCCACCGCCGCGCTCTCCAAGCCCGCCTCCGCGCTCCTCCCCAAGGACGGCGCCGGCGAGGTCCGCCGCGTCGACCCCCGCGCCAGGTAAGAAAAAAGAAAAGAAAATCCCCCCACTTCACTTTTCGCCCTGTTCCGATTTGTTTTTATATTTTTGGGACCGACGCGTCTTTGATGATTTTGTTGTTGTTTAGGTTGCAAAGAACGCGATTTAGGCCAAAATCCCCGCTAAATCTTCGATTAAAGAGTGGTTGAGATGCTTAAAAGATACGCGAATGCTATCCTATTTGCCATAATGAAATGAATAAACGATGGGGATCTTTATGGTATTTTTCTAGTAGTACGAGTTAGTAAAAATTAAAAATCTATAATATTGGGGGGAATAAAACGATTATTAAATGATGACATTTTACTTTTTCGAGTTAAGAAAACTGTGATCTTTGACTATTGAGGTGATTTGTGAGAAAAAGACGAGACATTCAGTTGATCCCGGATATTCCTTTGATCAAAGTGACTAGCACTTGAAATTTTGATCCCCGATTGGAATATGCGAACACGAATCGTTTGGAACAAGTGGCTGTAATCTTGGTTAAGAAAAAGGCGCCCGATCCGGGTCAAATCGTCCGACTCATCGGGACAATCTTGTGGTGGCGATCTGCGTGGCGCACTAGAGATTGCGACCTGCATCCATGTCGTTTTGCTCCATTCCTGATAGGATTCAGCTGCCTCCAGCTCGCCTCGTACCAAGTCCAGGAGATCTTTTCCCTGTTCTTTCGTCGTTGTGTGGTTCAAAGATGGGGCAATAAAAGTTGGATCTTAGAAATTTTATTTGGGGATAATAGTAGGATCTTGATGAACTAAATCTTTGACTAGTATAATTACTGTGATTTTTTTTCATTGTGTTTTCTAATCGTGAAGTTAATTAATCAATGTGGTGGTGTTCTTTTTTTTGCAGTGTGTTGGAGGCGCTTGATGCCGTCTTGAGCGGCGCGCAGGTGCTCGCCGTCCCTCTCCGCTCCGGCGGCCGGAGGAAGCAGCTCGGCGGCGGCGGCGGCGGCGGCGGCGGCGGCGACTACTGCTGGTTGACGCAGGAGGACCTAGTCCGCTACTTCCTTAACTCCATCTCCCTCTTCTCCCATGTCGCCGGCCGCTCCGTCTCCTCCCTCGGCCTCGTGCGCGCCGACGACCTCCTCACGGTGCGTCCCCACGAGGCAGCCCTGTCCGCCGTGCCCCTCCTCCGCCGCGCCATCTCCACGGAGACCGCGGTCGCCGTCGTCGACGACGGCGGCCACCTCGTCGGCGAGATCTCCCCGGCGCTCCTCGCGTCCTGCGACGAGACGGCGGCCGCGGCCATCGCGACGCTGTCGGTGGCCGACCTCATGGCGTACGTCGACTACTTCGGCGCGCCGCCGGAGCACATCCTGCGCGCGGTCAAGGCCGGGCTGAAGAGCAAGGGCCTCGACGCCATGCTCGAGCTAGTGGAGAACGAGGCGGTGTCCTCCTTCGCGTTCTCCTCCTCCACCTCGTCGTCCTCCGACGACGAGGCCCACGGCCGCGCCGCGCGGCTGAGGCGGCCGTCGTCGGGGAGCTACGGGCGCCGCTCGACGGAGGAGCCGGTGGTGTGCAGCCCGGCGAGCTCGCTGGTGGCCGTGATGATGCAGGCGCTCGCCCACCGCGCCAGCTACCTGTGGGTGCTCGACGAGGACGACGACTGCCGCCTCGCCGGGATCGTCACGTTCGCCGACGTGCTCACGGTGTTCCGAGAGCAGCTGCAGTGAAGGCCGCTGCCGCGGCGACGCCAAGAAAGAGTTCTTTTTTTTTTCTGTTGCGGCGATCGATCGATGGATCGTTGTGCATGCCTGCATCCTTGTTCTGAAAACATTTTGGAGTGTTTGTTTTGAAGCGTTTTGAACTCTGAAGTCTGAAGTATTTGTCTCTGCCTTGGCCTGGTGCTGATGAACAAACTGAGACTTTTTGGATATGCCTTCCAAATAAATAAGCATTTGAGTTTTCATGCTGTAGTGAAAAATTCTAAATTGTGATTCAGTTTAGAATAGTTGAGGACATGTTTTGTGAGAAACAAGTGATCAAAGTGGAATATTTTAAAAAGAAACTAAAACACGACGGAGATGCAGTAATTTGGATTGATGAGTAGGGATAGGAGCAGAGAGATCGAAGAGTGACATTCTCGTTGGCATCATTTTTCTCTACTATTATAAAAATTAAAAATATTTTTACTGGTATTTTCGTACGTCATCCAGGTACGAGACGGTTTTTAAATTCGTTTGCTTTTAGAAAAACATATCCGTATTTGAGTCGGTTTTTAATATCATTCACTTTTATATTTAGAAAGAATCATATAAGAAATCTGTTTAAAAAAACCTTGCATGCTAACTTAAACGATCGGACTTCTAACTGCAACTCATAATTTTATAAAAGTATATATATCCAAGCGAACTCCATAGCTAATTTCATTTTAACTAAACCATATAATAATAACAAGATTAAAATAAACTTTACCCGTTATAATGCACGGGCATTTTTTCTAGTCTATGAAAAAATGAGAAAATTTTGCAAGTGAAATATTATTATGCCACATTAGCAACAAAGAAAGTTGGAAATATTTGCAGTATAAAAAAAACAAGTAAAAACATGCCACTCGTAGCTAGAAAAAAAAGTAACTTAAGGAATATAAAAACATGCTTCCCATATAGAAAAAAAAAAGAGTAACCCCCGAATCAAGTAATACTCGTTGAAGCAAGATGTATGTGAAACCGAAAAAAGAAAAGAAAAAAAAACAAATAAGACGCTGATCTGATCTCTTCTCGTCGTCTTCTTCCCGCGCCTTTCGCGAAGCCAACTGCTCGAACGGACGCACCCGTGCAGCCGCGCTCGTCGGCCGTCGCCGTCGCCGTCGCCGTCGAGGCCGCCCCTCCGCCGCCGCCAGCAGCTGATCCGTTCGCCATTCCTTCGCGCGCTGGTTAGTTCCACCTTCCTTTGCCTCTGGTTCCATAGTTTCCTAGTAAACCACGGGGTGATTTATTCAGCGCTGCCGCAGGTTTCCACCTTTCCTTGCCCGTCCGTCAGGCCGGACATGGCACGCCGCGTCGCTGCCCGCGCCCGCGCCCGCGCCGGCGGCGTCCCGCGCTCGGAGGGTACGATCCAAGACCGAGCACGCGTTGGGAGCGGTGGCGCCGAGGACGCACTCGATGTGTTCGACGAATTGCTCCGGCGAGGCAGCGGCGCCCCGATCCGCAGCTTGAACGGCGCTCTCACCGACGTCGCGCGCGACAACCCCGCGGCCGCTGTGTCCCGCTTCAACCGCATGGCACGAGCTGGTGCCAGCATGGTAACTCCCACCGTGCACACCTATGGCATCCTCATCGGCTGCTGCTGCAGTGCGGGCCGCTTAGACCTCGGTTTCGCGGCCTTGGGCCATGTCGTTAAGAAGGGATTCAGAGTGGAACCCATCATCTTTAATCCTCTGCTCAAGGGCCTCTGTGCAGACAAGAGGACGGACGACGCAATGGACGTAGTGCTCCGCGGAATGACCGAGCTCGGCTGCGTGCCAAATGTCTTCTCCCACACCATTATTCTCAAGGGACTCTGTCATGAGAACAGAAGCCAAGAAGCTCTCGAGCTGCTCCACATGATGGCTGATGATGGAGGAGGCTGCTTACCTAATGTTGTGTCATACAGCACCGTCATCGATGGCCTCTTGAAAGGAGGGGATCCGGACAAAGCCTACGCTACATACCGTGAAATGCTTGACCGGAGGATTTTGCCAAATGTTGTGACTTACAGCTCCATTATTGCTGCCCTATGCAAGGGTCAAGCAATGGACAAGGCCATGGAGGTACACGATAGGATGGTTAAGAATGGAGTTACACCCAATTGCTTCACGTATACTAGTCTTGTGCATGGATTTTGCTCTTCAGGGCAGTTGACAGAGGCTATTAAATTTCTAGAAAAGATGTGCAGCAATGGTGTTGAACCAAATGTTGTTACTTATAACTCGTTGATGGACTATCTCTGCAAGAACGGAAGATGCACAGAAGCTAGAAAGATTTTTGATTCTATGGTCAAGAGGGGCCTAAAGCCTGATATTACTACCTACAGTAGCTTACTTCATGGGTATGCTATCGAAGGAGCTCTTGCTGAGATGCATGGTCTCTTTGATTTGATGGTACAAAGTGATATGCAACCCAATCATTATGTCTTCAACATACTAATATATGCATCCGCCAAGCAAGGAAAAGTAGATGAGGCCATGCTTGTATTTAGCAAAATGAGGCAGCAAGGATTGAAACCTAATTGTGTTACGTATAGCACTTTGATTAATGGCTACTGTAAAATTACTAGGATGGAGAATGCTTTAGCACTTTTCCAAGAGATGGTGAGCAATGGTGTTAGTCCTAATTTTATCACATATAACATAATGCTGCAAGGTTTATTTCGTACAGGAAGAACTGCTACTGCAAAAGAATTCTATGTACAGATTATCAAAAGTGGCAAAAAAGATCTTATAGAACAGGGGTTGCTAGAAGAATTGGATGATCTATTTCTTTCAATGGAGGACAATGACTGTAGTACTGTGTCGACTCCTGCATGCTAAATTGCAGAGTTACAAAGTTACTTCAAAAAGGGGAGGTAGGCACTAGGCAGTGCTGGGGTTTACATGTCCAAAATTGATCAAAATAACCTCCCCGTTGAAGCTTCGACTGTTGATTTGCTGATTTTGCTGATTTCAAGCAGGAAATTCAATCGAACATACGGAATTTCTCCCTGAAAAGTTTTGCTCTGAAGTGAAATCCATCCTGTTTGAAATGGTCTACAGTTATGCAGTTGTAACTGGCTATTGTTGGCCTTCTCACTGAATTAGTAATACAAACAAGAAATTCTGGACCAGTCTATGTTTGGGGATCACCTTTATCTGTTACATGTGGATTGCTAGGTACAAACTGCTCTTTTTTTTTTGTCACACTATATCTGATTCCCTTCGAAGAAAAATTCCCAGATGATATTATAGTTCTCTAATTTTGCTACTTTTTGTAGCTTTGTTAGAACTAATTTATTATCTGCTAAACTTGCAGTGACAAAGATTCCCCTGTATGATAAATAGCATAGTTAGCAGACTGTTTCACAGAGGTGCACTAAGCAGAGCTGGTGCTTACCTCTCCATGACTGATGATAAGCACTTCTCTCTCAAAGCATGGTCTGTTTCCCTGTTTTGTAGATCTTTTTTTCTGGAGGCAAACACCAAGAATATCATAGGTTTTCCCCTGAAAAGTACAAGTATTTATAGAATATTGGAACCGCTGAAGATTTTTGCAGCTACGAAATTCTGAATTGGAATTCTTGTCTGCTACAATCCTGCTAGTGGAGGGTTCTTTTCTCTGTATGCATAAATAGCAAGGTTTCAATCAAGAGGGTTTCATGAGTTCAATTATGAATACTGTTGGCTCTATACTAGTTTGCCTTTCTCCGCACTGAAGAAATGATAGAAGTATTGTTATTCAACAAATGCAGTATTTAATTATCCAAAAAAAAAAACATTGTGGAACAAGATCTTGTTGTATAAAATGATATTCGACTGGATCATCATATCTCCAACATATTAATACTATGTGCATATGGTAAACTTGAAATGTTTGATGAAGAAATGCTTTTTGTACTAAACTGACTATTTTTTGACGTAAAAAGGTAGAGGTGGCTCTACCTTGTAGCCATCTCATTAATGGAAATTGTGGAAGACAAGGTAGCATTGTGAACATTAGGTTGGAGGGAAAAAAACAAAAAAAAAGGGAACAAATAAAAAAACATTACACTGTAAGGTGAACTGTCTAAGCTGCTCGCACCAATTTTTAATCCCCAATTTGGTTTCACAACTGGCTCGGTGGCTACAAAGATGAAGAGTAATATTTGCTGCTTTAGGAATTAACTGGATATCGTCATGTACAGAGTTATTCTAGAAGAACTTTGTAAAAAAAGAATAATACTCCCTCCGTTTTAAAATGTTTGACACAGTTAACTTTTTAGTACGTGTTTGACCATTCGTCTTATTCAAAAAATTTAAGTAATTATTTATTCTTTTCATATTATTTGATTCATTGTTAAATATACTTTCATGTACACATATAGTTTTACATATTTCACAATTTTTTTTGAATAAGACGAATGGTCAAACATGCGCTAAAAAGTCAACGGTACCAAACATTTTGAAACGGAGGGAGTACTATTAGATACTAGTGTTCATGAAGTGCTCTAGATGTTTGACAATTGGCAACCTCAACCTGTGCTCAACTGGTTTTGAGATTGATTCTGGGACTGCAGTATCATGATAGCTACCTTGCTTAAACATGGCAGAAAGCATGACAGCATGATTTGCTAGCTTCTATAATCTGGGCCAATGGTTTTTAGCACCTGGTGCTTTGAGCGACAGATAATAACTGTAAATCCTATAGAACAAGGGTTGTTGCAAAGGTTCTGATGAAATTATCAATGGTTGTGCAAGCTCCTTTGGCCATGTTTTGTTGGGTCTGGAAAGAGAATATTCTTATCGTCATACAGATTCTTCTTTTTTTTTTGGTAAGGAAAAAGTATTGTGTTGAAGAATTTCTAAAGCTTTCCCTCAGCATTAGGAGATTGAAAGGAATACTTTTTTTTTTGTGAGGAAAGGGGTACTTATTTGGTACTATTGTTCTAGTATGGAATCATCTCCTGAAATTTGTTTGTTAAAATGCTAATCCTACTTCTATTTTTCCTTGGACTTTTCATGAATTTGCAGGGAACATCTTCTTGGCCTGCTGCACCGAGGGAGAATGAATATTCTGCCCAAGTCATAAAACATTTTACAAATTTATTTCTTGTCAGGAAGTGCTCGTGCTCCCGCCAATTGAGACCTGCCTCTCGTTTGCAAAAACATGCTGGTCTTTTTGGATTTGGATTATTATGGTTTGATCTGCAAAGAGGCAATTCAAGAGAAGCAAAGCCGTCCAATAGAGGATAAATGGAACAGGATAATATACTACAGGCAGTATGATTGTAGAGTGGCCCTAAAACAGTAACTTCCACGCTAATAATAGTGCTTGCTTTACAGTACTTGTGGTTCTCTCTCACTATCTTTTTGAGTGTGTGCTGCTATTTACCGGTGATTTTGTCCCCGGGAAATCAGACAATCTGACTCTAGTATTTTGCTATACGTTGCGATACATTTTTTTTCTTCAGAAACGTTCTGGCAAGGCGCAAATGCTCCTTCCATTTCGTATTAGAAGACGTTTTGAAATTTTTACTAGGTTAAACATTTTTAAGTTAACAATTTATGAAAAGAAAAGGAGTAGAGGAAAAGCATTGGAAAATTATCCTTTGCCTGGTGATAGGAATAAGACAAAAATAAATTTGAATGATAGGTACTTTAGAATATTATATTTGTAGATAAATTTCAATCTTTTTTTTTTTTAGAAAACGAGTAAAACCCGGGCTCTACATCCAACCGGATATATAAAACTAAAAAATTCAATCGCTTGGAGTACTTATATTTGTCCACCGAGGTAGTACATGAATTCATGACTTCATGTAATATTAGTGTATTTCCTGTATTGCTGTGTTTTTTCACTCCCGTATTTCAAAGGAGCCGATCATTTTAGCTATGCTGATAAGCCAGGTAACGATGAAAGAAGCTATCATAGTTAATTTATTGGTATCTTTTATATCGAGTTATTAGCAATTTAAAAGCTAATGTTGTAAAATAGACTCTAAAGAAAAAAAACTCCAAAATCATCTTAAAAAGTTATACAATTCAAATTTGTTTGTCTTAAAAGTCAACAACTAGTGCTACCTCCATCCCAATATACTTGTCGTTTTAAGTTTTTTTTTCGTAATATTTGATCATTCGTCTTATTCAAAAGATTAGGGAATTATTATTTGTTTTGTTTGTGACTTATGACTTATCTTTTTTATATTTGCACTAATTTTTTTAAATAAGATAAATGGTCAAATATTGCAAGAAAAGAAAAATCAAAACGTCACAACGACATCTATTTTGGAATCGAGGGAGTAAGGCCGTGCTTAGATTCAAAATTTTTTCTTCAAACTTCCAACTTTTCCGTCACATCAAATGTTTGGATACATGCATGGAGCATTAAATATGGAAAAAAAAATCAATTACACAGTTTGCATGTAAATCGCGAGACAAATCTTTTGTGCTTAATTACGCCATGATTTAACAATGTGATGCTACAGTGAAACATTTGCTAATGACGGATTAATTAGGCTTAATAAATTTGTCTCGCAATTTATAGACGGAATCTGTAATTTATTTTGTTATTACTCTACATTTAATATTTTAAATATATATCCGTATACTTAAAATAATTTTGACACACGAACTAAACGATTCTATACGAGAGGCAATCGAAGTTAAAACACCATGGATTATCACAAAGCCATGGATGGGGCCCTCACGGATCCCCCATCCTCTAAACTATTGCCGCGTGTGCTCCCTGTACACCGGATAAGGTTTTGGGATCTCGTTGCACAAACCATCAAAAAAAAAAAACTTGTTTAAACAACTCCTTACCTTTGCAATCTTGCATCCCAGCATCAGGCAGTGCATCATCATTCATCACCTTCTCCTCCTTCCCCATCCATCCATCTCCTTCCTTGCATCTACTATTTTATTATTGCAATCCACTCCCCCACTCTGCCTTTCTTGGTGGTGGTAGTAGACTAGTAGTAGTAGTTAGCAGTAGCTGCATTCTTGCAGAGGCAGCGGAGGAAGTGTGTTGAGTCAGTGGCCATCCATGGCGGCTGGCAGTGGCAGAGAGGAGGCTGCTGCTGCTGCAGGGTACGGGCGCGGGCCGCCATGGGTGTTCAGGGGCAGGCAAGCAAGGCTCTCTCTCTCTCTATCTCGATCTCATCCTCCGTTTGATTGATTCTTGATTCGATGGTTGGGGGCAATGGCAACTATGGCAGGGCATTGTACCAGCTGCATTTGGTGAAGGCGGCGACGGCGCGGGCGTTCGTGCCCAGGGAGCTCCGCCTCGTGGAGGCCTTCGGCTACACCCTCGGCGGCATGTTCCTCGCCCGCTACGACGACAGCCCCGCCGGCAAGTTCGACGAGGTCTCATCTCGTCTCGCCTTCTCCTTCTCCGGCGATCTGTTCCTCTCTCACTCCGTTAATTTCTTGATCGGATTTCTCGCTGTCTCTCCTTGCAGCTCGTGGTGATCGCCGGCATCGTGTGGAACCCGCCGACCTCCTGCGCGTGAGTCGCCAAGATTGCTGCGTCTTTTTGGCCTAGTTTAATCGAGTCCACCGCTAGTGCTTTTGCCTTGCCTGATTGGGTGGAGTTCTTGGCCAAGTTGCATTAGATTAGGGGGAAAATAATCTCCGAGCTTTGCATTGCGGCAGGTTCGAGTGATCGAGTCCCTCAAAAAAGCCAATAAAAAAACGCGTCTTGATTAGTGTTGATTGTACTTGAGCACAGGGCTTTGCATATGGGTTCTCTTTTTGCTGCACTCCCTTTAATTATTGGGTGTTTGCATGATTCGATTCGATTCCCCTGTACTTGCTCCGTATGGTACGGCCAGGTTGCAGGGAGAAAAAAAAGATCACAATTTTTATTGGGTGGAAACCGGAAAGGAATATGTGCATGTGGGAAGTGTGGGTTTTTCAGACAGCTGAAAAATGGATAAAGTTTGCAAACTTGCTACTTTTCTGAACTTTGTTTCAGATGCCTAAGATGAGTTGCTTGGTGGTTGATGCTTGACATGAGTGTGTGATGTGTTGTGATGCTATCTAATCCTTTGATCAAAAGTTCTTGTGTGCTCTGCTGGTTTGGTCTGAAGTCTCTGAATTCGTTCACAGGTGGGCTGCTAGAGTGCTGGTGAACAGCGCCGAAGCCTGCCGGCATGGTCGCAAGGTGGCACCGGGATCCCCTCTCTGGTTTGTTTGTGATGCTATGTTCATTTGCATTGATATTATTACCCTGATCAGTGCCATTGTCATTCCTGTAGGAAGTAGGTCTCCCAAGCCATGTTGCTACATTCTCACAGGTACTTGCGAAATAAGGTTTGTCAAATGTTTAGAGTACTTGCATGATTAGGTTTGTCAAATGTTTGCTGTCTACAACTTTTTATATTGCTTGGACATTGTTCGAATGTGCTAGACTGAAGCTGATGCGCTTAGAAACAAGCCATTGGTTAAATCAAACAGCTTCCTGAGCTTGCTTGGAATGCGCTCAACTGTCTCCAACCAAGGGAATGACCGTGAGATCGAGATCTCAGAGACCAAGGGCTCTTGTACAAGACATTTGTGCAACATTAGTGTACCGCTTACTGGTGAGTTGGAACTTATCTGTTTAATGAATCAACGATCTTTTTTACCGAATGACTGAATTATCTGTTTGAGTTAAAAAAAAAAACTTACTCTCCTTTAGTTCTTTTCGCTAAAATTGCCTGGGTTTAAAAGTCTGCATCTTATTTATAGCTAAAAGCAAATGCTATATTAGTAAACCTGCTTCATACTACTATTCGTCAAATGACTTCATTCTTCATTTCCGGGGTCTAAATGTGTAATGGATATCATGTGAAATTCCAAAATGTCTTTAGGATAGCAACTCCCTTTTTCTAGATAATGGATTAAAATCCGGCCTCTACACCAACAAGGGTGTACACGGCCATAGGATAGCAACTGCCTAACCTTATGTCTCAAAAATGGAAGTCACTAAAGCTTCACTTTGTTGATTCAATGCTTTCTTTCACTTTCTAATCATGCAAAAGTGTCAACAGGGTCGCATAAACACAAGTGGATGGGTCCAGCAATCAGAATGTCTCTTCCAAGCTTCAGGTTAGGTCAAAAAGAAGTGGAGGGTATTCGTGTTTTCCAAAAGAAAACTGCCAAAGCCTCCACTCTCTGAAGTAGCCATATGTGGTGTTCTTTACAGCGACAATTTTGTTTTCTGAAAATAGAGACCTTTTATCGAATAGCTCAAAACCGAACATGACATGCACTGTGAATTTCAGTGGACAGATAGAGGACCATCCTGATCTTCTCAAGTACTCTTGCCAAGTGGAATGCAGGTGATGACATACCTAACCTCTCTAGACATCATCAAACACACATTTTATATACCTGTGAACGTGATCCATCCGTGCCCCAGCAGTGAATTTTTTCACAATTGTCGCATTATGTCCAAGCAAATACATTGTTGTTGTTCTAGAGTCTATAGTTCTAATATTTTTTACCTGGCAATCACCTTCCTAAACAGTCTTCACTTGTGCAGAGTGCGCCCGGTAAGGCCTGCTAAGATTTGGAGAGCAAGAATTGCTGGACCACAGGAGTGTCCTGATGGCAAGATCAGCAGCAAAGGCTCGGAAGTATTAGCTGAACCGGATGCGCAAAAACATACCGTTATGGTCTTGTTATCTAAGCCTATCTTGGCTCTGGAGTTCAACTCTCTGGAGATGCACGTTGATGCTCCGAAAATCGTCATCCCACACTCCAAGAAAAAGGAAGTCAGGTACTCCAGTACATGAATTTGATGTGGACTATGTAACAATGTACCATGGCTCACAAACCAGGAGTTTTGACCACTTTTGACCTGGTTGTTTGATGAGTTTTTACAATTTCTAGTTGGGTTTTACCATCATTTTTTTCTCTCTTGTTAGTAAGGAAGGGAGATGGATGTGTATCATCTCTTGCTGATGTTTTTCTTAGTGTGAAGGGTCCAAAGAAATTGTGTTGAATATGCAAAGTACCTGCTGAGTTGAAAGTTTGGTATAATTTGAAAACAGATATACAGCTATATGCACATAACAGTTGCAGTAATGTTTCTTCAATGAAAATAAGTGCGGGTATGCAAATGCACGATTTAACAAACTTTTAGGAAGTTAACCAGAAGAAAATCCTTAATTTCCCGGATGCTTTTCTGTGAAAATTGCAAATATGGCTAAAGTACAGTGCCCAGAAATTAACGAAAGGTACTCCACTACTTGAATTTTTTGAACGTTGCCAGATACACTTTTATGAACCAGGAAGTTGTGCAAGTAAAAAATGTGTCAGCTGGATTGAAACATGAATATAACCTGTTTTCAATCTGTAACAGGAAGAATGTTTGTCTAAACTTTCAGAGCAAAGTAACATTTCACCGAGAAACTGATCTACTAGTTTTTGCAAGATAGCAGGCTAGCTGCATTGCTGAAATGCGCTCACTGCACCTCTGCTTTCACTGCAAGAAAAATAATTATTTTTTTCCTTTCTTTTTCAGCAATATATCGAAACCACTGTCAATGTCAAATCAAATTAAATTAAAACAGGACATAGTTTCAATGATTTGGATTGAGAAGTAATCTAACGCATTAGGAAGTACAGTAGGTTAAACCTGAAGAATGATCTCTTCTTTGCAAAATAAGAGGCAGTAAACTTTATGTTAAAAATAATTTTGCAAGTAAAATTGCCATCAGAGTTGCACTGGGCGAATGGCGAAGCCAACTGCACGAACACCCAGCACTGCATCAACACACGCCGCCGCCGCCGCCGTCGTTGTCGCCGCCGGTGGAGGCCATCGCCAACACAAGACCGGCATACGCCATTCCTTCGCGCGCTGGGTAACTCCTCGATCCCTTCCTTGCCCCCCCTCCGACTCCTTCCTCGTGTGAGCAAACTGACTCATGTCCTTCAGGCTGCGCCATGGCACGCCGCGTACCCACCCAGAGCGCGCACCGCCGGCGCGATCCCTCGCTCGGAGGGTGCAGTCCGTGGCCGGCGCAGGCGCAGCACGGGGGGCGGTGGCGCCGAGGACGCACGCCACGTGTTCGACGAATTGCTCCGGCAAGGCAGCGGCGCCTCGATGTATAGCTTGAACGGCGCTCGCTCTCGCCGACGTCGCGCGCTACAGCCCCGCGGCCGCTGTGTCCCGCTTCAACCGCATGGCCCGAGCCGGCGCCGGCAAGGTAACTCCTCCCACCGTGCACACCTATGGCATCCTCATCGGCTGCTGCTGCCGTGCGGGCCGCTTGGACCTCGGTTTCGCGGCCTTGGGCAATGTCGTCAAGAAAGGATAGTGGAAGCCATCACCATTAATCCTCTTCTCAGGGCCTCTGTGCCGACAAGAGAGAGGACGAACGACGCAATGGATATAGTGCTACGCAGAATGATCGAGCTCGGTTGCACACCAAATGTCTTCCCCTACAATATTCTTCTCAAGAGGCTGCGTGATGAGAACAGAAGCCAAGAAGCTCTCGAGCTGCTCCACATGATGGCTGATGATGGAGGAGGCTGCAGGTGATGACATAACTAACCTCTCTAAACATCAGGAAACACACATTTTGTATCACTGGGATCCATCCACGTCCCAGCAGTGAATGTTTTTCGTCTAGACTTCTAATCTTTACCTTGCAATCACCTTCCTAAACAGAGTTTTCTCTTGTGCAGAGTGTGTCCAGTAAGGCCTGCTATGATTCGAAGACCAAGATCAGCAGCAAAGGCTCTGAAGTACAAGCTCAACCGGATGAGCAAAAACAGAACTGTTTTGCTCTTGTATATAAGCCTATCTTGGCTCTGGTAGCTAGGGTTAGGTGACTCGGGAATTATACTCTATTTTTTTTATTATTTTTGATGTTCTTTTGTGCTTAATATTAATATGCTACTATATGTGTTTGTTCAGTTATTTTTATCGAGCATCTTCGTCTCCGTCCCATCTAAAATTTAGAGCTGTGATCGCTTAGTTCATTTAGAGAAGATCGAAACATAACCTCCTCATTGCAACAAGAGACAGTATTACCTTCATTTAATATTATAAGTCGTTTTGATTTTTTTATAAATCAAACTTCTTTAGATTTGACCAAATTTATAAATAAAAATATAGTAATATTTTTTCAAGGCAAAACAAAGAATTTATCCAAATATGTTTCATGTTAGATATAATAAAACTAATTTGGTGCTATAATTGTTGCTATAGTTTTCTAGAATAAACTTGGTTAAACTTAAAGAAATTTGATTTAAAAAAATCAAAACGACTTATAATATAAAACGGATGGAGTATTTTTTATTTGTAAAAAATGAGCCAGGAAGAGGGCATACAGCACTTTGATCATATCAGTTAAATCCAAATAAAAACATTAGCTTGTCCAAAGTTGACAAAAGAATCCAAATTATTTTCAGGGGAAATACTAGACCTCCATACATATTTCCTGAGACTAGGATAAACTAATGAGATCATAAAAGAAACTTGGACAAATCTCTGAACTCGAGTAACTGCAAATGCCTTCAATCTTCGAAAAAAAATGTTATTTGATCCTAACCAGAAGAATGTAGAAATAACGACAATGACTTATGATGAGCAACATGGATCAGAAAGCCGCTGAAGAAGTAATGATATTACTTTTTCCAATAGACCGATTTTCTTTTCTATCAAATATGAGATTATATCAGTTTAGATGAATGATAGTATTGGAAAATGATTTATATGCATGGTGAGAGGTGAAAAAATCGAACCCAAAGTTTCAGACAGCCTCTGCCAACTATGGCTCATGCCATACTTCTCAATGTGATTTTTCATCAAATAGTAATCTTCTTTGGACCAACTTCCCTTCCTCATTTTTCCTT
The DNA here is from genome assembly GCA_000338895.3 of Oryza meridionalis. Lineage (NCBI taxonomy): Eukaryota > Viridiplantae > Streptophyta > Magnoliopsida > Poales > Poaceae > Oryza > Oryza meridionalis. Next base: position 19,890,520 of record CM002533.2, read on the forward strand.
TTACTATTGATTACTAAATATATAGCCTTTACTTGCCTGGTGCTAAACAATTCAAATGAGAGTGATGAGGCCTGCCTTATGTTATAAATAATACTGCTTCCAAGGAGTAACACCTAGTCACCTAATGCATGATGGTGACTAACTTGTCTATTTTACCATGCAGTAATATATCTTCCTCTTTTTTTTATTTTATTGGTTTGTCTTATGCTACAACCAACGATTCCTCATTCTCATAGGAGAGAAGGGATGAAGAAAAGGAATGGTAAAGAGGAAGAAATTGGCAAACAACTCTATATATGATGAGGCTGTAAAGGTTAAAAGGTAAAATAAAAATGGCATTCACATGTTACATTTGACGTAACAAAATACCATATTTGCACCATCTAGTTGTCCTCTCTAAGATATATTGCATTCGATAACTTGGTTAATTTATAGGTTGGCCAAAAATGTGGAGAACATGCTTTCAGCTTCAGCACCAGAGAAAGAGAACAAACATTAACACCTTTTTTTCTCCAATGAGGTATTCAGGGCTAGCTTTTTTAAAAATATTTTTTTAAGAAAATGATCAACGAGTTTTACAGCAACAGGACAATAGAGATAGTACAGTTAATGAAGTATGCACAAACAGAAATTCCAAAGTTAAAAGATTTTCTCACCAATAACCTATGGTATCTACCATTATATATCATCAGCACACTTGTACTCTGTGAAAATAGATTTCAGTAGTATGGTTATTGACACTGACAGAGCTGCTTGCTCAATACAATGTGTTTCCTCTCTCTCTGTACTGGATACGACACTGGCAGATAAGGCAGGTACACTTTTACTTTTTTTTTTTTTTGAAGTTTGGCACCAGGTACACTTTTATGAACCAGTAAAAATAAAAGATTGGATCATAAAACATGTCCTATACCAATTAAACATAATAGAAACTCTAGGTTTGCACCAACAGTCAGTGTTTCAATTTCAAGTTCAGATGCAGTTTGTAACCATCCAACCTTGGCATTCATTGGCAGCTATTGTATCATGTAGCCAGTAACCACATGTGTCAGCAGGATTAAACCATGAAAAGAAACCTGTTTGGAATCTGTAACAAGAGGAGAATGTTTGTCTAACCTTTCAGATCAAAGTAATATTTCATCGAGAAATGGATCGACTTGTCACAAGATAGCAGCATTGCTGAATCAATAGCCTCTGCTTTCACTGCAAGAAAGATTTAAACAAAGCTCTTAAAATGCAACAAAAACCAAAGCGACGAGAGGTCCAGGCGTCACACGCGAGATCGGAAGCTGACGAGCTGAGATCGATCGATCGCCGCAGGTGATGAGATCATCGAAACCTACCTCCCCTGTGGGCTGTGGCCGTCTTGCGCGTTGAGGTTGGAGACGGAGGCAGCGAAGGCGGCGCGAAGGTAGCCGCGGCGCCACCGGATACGCGGACCCGAGGTCCGAGGAGCCGGTGGCTCGGCGGGGCAATTCGTCGAACAGTTGGCGCGCGCCGAGCCGTCCGCGGAGCAGCAGCGCTGAGACGGCAGCTCCGAGCTCTGGGACGCGCCGCGAGCACCGACAATGAAGCGGTGAAAGAGGAGGAGGAGGAGTAGAGTAGAGGCAGCGGCGACCGGCGAGGCATCGGTCGGCGGCGGCGGCGGCGGCGACGGCGGGAGGCGCTGCGGTGGCACGAGCAAGCATAAACGGTGACGTATTATACCGTAGGCATGCCGCATGCTACAGATGACTTTATTTTCAAAATTTCAAAAAAGCTTTTGGTTAAATTATAAAACAAATTTGCAACAAATTTATCCTTAAAAACTAAATCATTACCCTTCGCTACCAGCAAGTTCACCGATAGTGATTAGATAATCACGTAGCCAGTAGCCACACAAACAACACTAAAAACTTTTTAAAAGAAATTCGAACAGATTACACAAATGATAACCATGCGTCTTCTCCTAAACCAGCTACTGTTAATTCCGACCAAGAACTGATGAGCCATTTCTTGCTACGCTAAGTCGCTAACACGATCAGTCATCGAACCAGGACAAGAAGCTCTGCACGTCGTCGAAGCCGGCAATGGCGGGAAGCTTCGGAAGGCGAGGCGAATCCGGTGTGATTGGATGCGGCCGCTTCGGGTAGCGGCAGGCGTCGTCGGCGGCGGCGGCGAAGCCGGCGGCGATGTCGTCGAGGTCGGTTGTCCAGGTCAGCTCCGGCAAGTCCGGCTCGATGAATGGCAGCGGCGAGAAGGGGAAGCAGGGGATGCTCACCTCGCCGCCGGTGGCATTGCTCGGCGGCGGCGGCGGCGGTGGTGGTGGCGGCGGCGGCGGCAGTGCCAGGATGCAGGTGCTGATCGGAACGGCCGCGATCGGCTCTTCTTCTCCTTCTTCTTCCGCCGCGTCGGCAATGGCGGCGGGGGACGAGACGGAGTAGGGAGCGAGCTCGCCGGCCGCCGCCGCGGCGGCGGTGCTCCCCTCGCTGTAGACGACCAGCGCGAGGCCGGGCGGGGTCGCGTCGTCGACGTCATCATCGTCGTCGGACGACGTGGTGGCGCTGGCGCTGGCGGCGGGGCGGTGCCTGCGGCGCGCGGCGGCGGTGCTCCTCGCCGCCGCCGCCGCCGGGAACCTCTTCTTGAGCGTGCTGTTCCAGTAGTTCTTGACGGCGAGATCCGTCCTCCCCGGCAGCTGCGCGGCGATGGCCGACCAGCTGCGTCCATCAAATCAAAACAATTTGCAACTTGTGTCAGTGATGCAACAAATCAAAGCAGGTAGATTTTGATGCATTATTCATCACTAGCAGATCATTGATAAACAAAATTTACAGATCATTTGATCAGAAATCTCAGCTAATATAACATGAGAGCAACCAAATCAAATCGAATCAGTGAGTAAAACAGTGCAGTTCTTGCAGACAATGTTGAAACAATCAAGAATTATCAGATTCTGAAGAACAGAAGTGATAAACAAATTTACAGATCATTCGATCAGAAATCTCAGCTAAATATAACATGAGACCAATCAAATCAAATCAAATCAGTGAGTAAAACAGTGCAGTTCTTGCAGACAATGTTGAAACAATCAATTCTCAGATTCTGAAGAACAGAAGTGGACACATGAGGCTGGCTCACTGACCTGCTTCCCTTCTTGCTGTACATCTTGCAGATGATCCTCTCCTCCGCCGGCGAGAAGTCGCCGTGCTTCAGCCCCGGCCGAAGGTAGTTCAGCCACCGGGAACGGCAGCTCCGGCCACACCTCTGCAGCCCTGCGAACCATCGGAAAAAAAAAAAACTTGTTTCATACATTGCCATGATCAAGTCAGATATGAGCAAACGATATAGTGATGGTTTTCTGAGAGAATCAGAAGAGGATAAATAGCAGTTAAACTCCTAACAGAAATATTTCTTGTATAAAAAGTTTATAAGAAACTTTACTGTTAGAGGATTGATCAAATAAATAAATAATGGGGCTACTAGTAATAAAAACAGAATTTTTGTAGTGTTTTCTGCAACTAATATAAACTGTTGAGATCATAAAAGTTGCACAAATTATTGTAGTCAAGTAACTGTACATGCCTTCCATTTTTACAGTAAATAACATGCAGTGGAACAGGGTTACCTACCTACTATTTCTATTACCCTAAACAGAAGATTAACTGATCTAGACAGCAACAGCAGATCATTTGCAAGAGGTTACTTGACTACAATAAAATGCTCCAATGAAGAGGACGATTTGATTAAAAAAACACAATTTTCACAAAAGCAAGTTTTTCTTTTCCTTTTAGTTTATGATGGGAGCAGATCAATTTGTTAGTGTTAATACCAATGTTAAGAACAGTGTGTATGCATCAAGGGGTGAAAAAAAAAACAAACCTAAAGCATCAGACAGTGCCTGCCAACTACGGCCAATGCCATACTTCTCCATGTGGTTTTTGATCAAATCGTCCTCTTCCTTGGACCATTTTCCCTTCTTCATTGTTCCTTTTCACTAGTACTAAAATATTTTCAGACAAAGGCTAGTGTTTTTTTTTTTATCAAATTTGCTTGTCTCCAAGAGGGGCTCAAGAATTCACTGGGGGCATAGTGATATATAGTCCTTATAAATACTGCTCCTTGTACTGAACCTGTGATGATGGCTAGTTTGTCCATTTTACTGTATTTCTACCTCTTGTCTGCTTTTATTGCCTTGTCTTATACTGCTACTACTACTATTTAACCAACGATTCCTTATTCTGAAAAGAGTGAGAGAGCAAAGGGGTTGAAATGAAAGTTTAAAGCGTAAAAGAGAGAGTGGTAAAAAGGTAAAAGAAAAACGGCATACAGGTAAATAAAATTTTGATGCAATAGAATTTCCTATTAATTCACTCTGATCGATCGCTCTGTGGCTGATAACCAGTGAAGAAATGAACGAACGCATAAAACTTTTCTATGTGCTTGTTTATTTAAAATCCAATGCTAAAAACAAAGAACCATAAAAAATATTAAAAATAACTTTATACTTAAGTTCCAAAATTTAAATTTTGCTACGGCTAATAATCCATCAAGTAAATAATGGGGCAAAAGTTTTTTTTTTCTGTTTTTGCCTTCTGCTAGGCCTAGGTAGGTACATTAGTACATAATATAGGAGGTGACTGTTGAGAGTGAGATACTCAATGTGAAGTAACATCATCCTTCCGTTCTTTCTTTCTTTTCTGAAACAGCTTTCGGCTTCACCATCAAATCTTTCCGACAGACGATTACTCCTGCATATGTTTAATTTCTTTTAAAATATTAAATAAACAAGGTCTATTACCAGTCTATCACGGGGCAATAGACAGGATAATACAGTCTCGAAGCTTTTTTTTTAGAAAATGGATTAGAATCCGGCCTCTACATCCACAATGTATGTACACAGCACAGAGTCTCGAAGCTTGCAAAAAAAAATCATTTCCTCTCCAAATTGCCAAATAAACCATTGTGGAGAGTTTTTGGTTACAAGCTATGAGCATCTAAGTTAGTGGAGTAGTAGTAAACTAAAATAATGTGGAGAAAATCTTACTTTGGACGATCTTTAATAACCAAAGTTTTACAATGGGTTAAGACCTAACCTATCTTTTTACATGACACCATATATAGTTATCATTCTTTTTGCATTTGGACTAGGGATTACAACTTAACACAAGAACAACTAATGTAGCAAGTTATAGTAGATCCTACTCCATTAAATAAATGGGTTTCATTACTACATATGAACGCTCACAAATCATATTTCACTACTTAACAGTTGAGGGCACTTAACTTGATGAAGTACTCAAACTAAAAATAATGAAATACTCAATGTTAATTCCATAATAATGAAACTGGATTATAGCGTCCCTAATTAGGCTCGGTTCTTTAAAGCAGAGTAATTGAGCCATCCCAAAGTTAAATTAACAATTTAAAGTAGTAGATCAAGCATGATGGAGTCTTTGGTGCTTGCAACTTTGTGAACCCTAGTCCAAAGTACAAAAAAATATATAATTATATGCAGTGTTGTCTTATAGCATCAACACACCAATCAATAACAAACAATAACAAAATAGAGAAAAATGAAAAGAAAAACTACAACATACATGTCAATATCGCTTTAATTATTTTAAATTGCTAAATATGATGGTACATGCATGGTGCTATGTCATCAAAAACCGCTCTAGGTCGCGAAGCTAAAACGAAAGTTGTAAAAAGCTGGAAGAAAAAACAAAAGCTTGCTTGAAACATCCTATATCCTAACCCTCGAAAGCGAAGACGCAAAGCGTCACTTTTCAAAAGGAAAGGAGTGAGGCTGACAATTTAGGTCTAGAAATAAAATATGGAGAGTTTCAAGAGTTGATGGACATACAAAAACTGATTTCATGACAATTGCAGAGGATGATGACGAGGCACAAACCTGAACAGAGCCACTAAAAGTTGGAGGTTGAGATGGCTAATTGAGAGAACTTCAACTGCAGCTTAAAAAACCATCATCTGGGACGAGAAAGGAGTTCATCGCAGTTGCGGTGTAGCTCATCGGAGAAGAAAGTAGCAGATGACACAACTTCCTTTTCGTTGAGCTTGAGGACAAACCCTACACAACAGCATTGATGGTGAGCCCAAAAGCCCCTAGATGGGAGGCATTTGCTAAATAAGATTTTGGCAATACCCTCCATAACCGGACGCAACCGGGACAAAACAAGTTAGACGCAAGAGGCTTTCTTGAGCGATAAAAGAAAAGAGAGAAAAACCAGCTACAGGAAGAACTCAACTATAGAGGACACAATCTCCTTGCCAATGGCCGATGACTAGGAGAAGAAAGAGGGGGGATGGGGGATGGGATGCATGTAAATAACTACACTGGTATAAAAGAAGAAAGAAGAGAGTTCCATAGTATCGCTTGAAACTCGAATTCCAAGTTATACGGCGAGATATCAATACGACAATAACATTTTTACCATCAGATTTTAGTTATTTAACTTAAAATATAGAATACACAAACAAGACAAACACACTAAAAATTTACTACTATCGAGCTAATACATGGACGCTAATTTATTTATCCACAGGCAGGGAAGGTGCAAATAAGTATCACTTTTTTTTAGATAATGGAATATAACATCCCGGCCTTTGCTCAACGAGATACAGCCAATTATTACAATCAAGCACCCTTGAACACAATCAAGCACCTTTGAACAGAGTGTAGTCCAAATAAAGAACACACCAATGATTAAAAGTAAAACCAAACCAAGACAAGGAGAACACTTTTATTCAATCCTATTTGTTAATCTCCATCCATAGTTAGTAAAAAGTTGCATGACCATCGTCTCAAGCTTACAACATGCAACTTTTAGAAACTCTCCATCATCATCACACTTTTGTAATTTTGCCCAAAACCAGAGCCAATAAGTTGCCCTGATAATTACCTGCATATATGAAATAGATAGTGATTTGTTAAAGACCATATCATTCCTACTCAACCACAGAGCGTAACATATAGCAGATGCTCCTACAAGTATCCGTTTTCTCTTTTTCTTGTCAACCCCCGAAAGCCAATCATAAAAAATATAAGATATGCTAGTAGATAGATTAAAACCAAATGAGAACTGAACAGCTCTCCATATAAACTTTGCATAATGACAGTCCATAAAATGATGTTGAATATTCTCATTTTTCATACAAAATCAACATCTTAAACTACCATTCCAATTCCGTTTCACTAAGTTGTCCTTGATTAACACGACCCCTTTAAGCAAGTACCACGTAAAGATCTTAATCTTAAGTGGCATCTTAAGCTTCCAAATACACTTATTCTCTCAATATATCTATTGTTAATTAAAGCTAAATACATTGACCTAACCGAGAACCTACCATTCTAATGAAAATTCCATCTAAAGCAATCAGAAGAAAGATTTAATTTAATATGTACAATAGAATCACACGGTTCATGCTAATATACAAGGTTTTGACCAACTAAAGCTGTACTAAAAGAAACATTAAGTGGAACAATTCCCATGACACTAACGATAGAAGAAATCTTTCTTCGAGCAATAGCATATAAAGATAGATATCTGTCTTTAAAGACCAAGTTTTCTAGCCATCTATCTTTCTAAAATCTTATTTGTTCCTCATTATTCACAGTCAGGAACCCATACTTAAGGCCCTGATCGGTAGTGCTGGCTGCTACAGCCAGTCAGCCCCAATCCAAACCAAATACTGGCTTATTTGCAGCAGCTTAGGGTGTGTTTAGTTGGGGAAAAGGAAAGTTTTGGGTGTCACATTGAACGTTTGACCGGATATCGGAAGGGGTTTTTGGACACGAATGAAAAAACTAATTTCAAAACTCGCCTGGAAACCGCGAGACGAATCTTTTGAGACTAATTAAGCCGTCATTAGCACATGTGGGTTACTGTAGCACTTATGGCTAATCACGGACTAATTAGGCTTAAAAGATTCGTCTCGCGATTTCCTCCATAACTGTACAATTAGTTTTTCTTTTTATCTATATTTAATGCTTCATGCATATGTCCAAAGATTCGATGTAATGTTTTGGGAAAAAAATTTGGGAACTAAACGGGCCCTTAGTAGGGCTACATGGCTTGCTGGCTGCAGCCAGCACTACCAATCAGGCTCTAAGCAAATAAGCATCACTAGGTAGGATTATTAGAGGAACCTAACAATTTCGGCACTAATGGGGCCCACCAAGTTGATGCACCAATTGGACTTGATGAGGTAGGCTGTGGATTCTTCCTGCCAGAAATTAATTAAGGCAATGATAATGATAACTGTGGATTAGCTAAGAGAGGCCTAATAAAAAAACAGTAGTACGACAAAGCAGAGAGAAGTTCGGGATATTTCTAGACTAACCAAGCTGTAGCTGCTCCGAGACAGATTGCCTTATCCACTACTCCTGGTCCCATCTCAAAACAAGATTGGAGCATCTCATCAGTACACTGTTCTTCTGTCAATGAGATCGCATTCAACCTCTGTCACTTTTGCCCCTTCTGAATCTCCCCAGCTTGATGCATTTTTTTTTCCAATACTCTAGCCTTTAACACCTTTTTCTACGACAATTGATTTTTCATTTTGATATGAAACCAAAAATGAGTAAAAGAAGGTGTTGTTGAGGAATTTCACCTTTGGGCTATCTTTATTAACTAAAATTTTACAATGAACTAGGACTAAATTCATATCTTCACACAACAGCCTATAACTCTTTTGTTGCCATCAGTTAGTCTAATGCTTATTATAGGCAGCATGGATTGCCAACAATAGAAAATAGTTTTTGGGTCACTTTTTTTATATATGTCCTGAGCCAACGTTCAAAAATAAACTATGATTATAAAATCTCAAAAACAACTTCAAAACTATGTTCTAGAATTCAAAATTTTACAGTGACCGTAGGACAAACAATAAATTCTATGGAGGCACCATATAGTCAAAAACCATTTTGGTTTGGGCCCGAAATAAAATGTGGACAGTTTTATTTTGATCAATGGTAAAAAGATATGTAAATGTCTAATGTTGTACAAACAGACACATCAGGTATTGACTAATTAGCACCGAAAGTTTGTACTTTGTACAGCTTTTTTGACTGAAAACTGGTATGGAATAGGAAAAAAAATTGCTACAAGCACTTAGCAGAGCTTAACAATAGGTTTTCGATCGAGATATGGCACCTAAGAGTATGAAAGAATGCAAGCACATGTTGAGAACCATATACTGGGTAGCTGTAGTGATTTGACGGCCGGTACGGTGTGATTTTTAGGAGGGTTAGAGCTGGTGTACCTCGTGAAAAAGGCAGAAAGCGACAGCATAACCGTAGACCCAATCTAGCAAAATATCTTGTGTGCCCAGATGAACACGGTGTGTTCGGATGCCTCATTTCCTAACCCCTCTCTCTCGTTTTCACGCGCACGTTTACAAACTGCTAAACGGTGAGTTTTTTTAAAAAAAAATTCTATATAAAAATTGCTTAAAAAATCAAATTAATCTATTTTTTAAAAAAAATTAACTAATACTTAATTAATCACATGTTAATGGATCGCTCCGTTTTTCGTACGGGAGGAATTAGTTCCACTGAAAACCCGAACACAGCTTTGGATTATACAATGCTCCACCTGTGACAAAGCAAGCTCTTATAGGATTTAATGCATTGCACCTGCATTTAACTTTAACGGCTCGTTTTTTGCTTAAAGCAATATACAAGATTTTGAAGTCTTCCTAGAACTCAAGGAAATCAATTTGAAGCAGCATAAAGGCAGCTCAGGATGAAGTATTTCTTTCACATTTGATGCCCATTTTGAACGCATGCTTGTTTATTGTTCCTGTTTCATACGAATATTTAAATTCCTGTAACATTATCGTAAAATTCACACATTTTAACGCAACATAGGAGGTATTCAATCCATTTCAAAAGAAGATTTTCTCACATCCTAGGCATCTTTCGAACAGTAGGAATTTTACCCTTTTCTTTCATGAGAACAGTTCCCGTAAAAAATCCTACAGAAACTTATTTGATCCAGAGATCGCCTAAACTCAATGCTCTGCGAAGACTTGATATTTCATTTTTATTTTAACTCCACGAAGTTCTATCTACTCAATAGGTAGAGGGTGTGTTCGGCTGCCATTTTTTCAGCAGCGGCTACGGCTGCAGCAGTTCAAAATTGCTGCAGCTTGTAGCGACTTTGAACTGTCGCAGCCATAGCTGCCGAACAGTTAGTTTACGTCTTTTCTTTTTTGTCGGTTGCTAAACGCTTTCCAAATTCCTACTATCTCAATTTCTTTTACGCGCATGCTTTCTAAATAGTTAAACAATAATTTTTTTATTAAAAAACCAATTTAAAATATGATAATAATATATTTTTAAGAAGTTTTGTTAAGCTAATGGTATTTAGTTTTAAGTGTTGTGAGGATTAGTTCCCAATGTACTGCAGAATGCAAAACACAGCCTTACGGCAAGTAATTTACCGCGAGAGAGAAGACAACGAGAACACCGGTGGGCGCGCCCTGACACTCAAGACGCGCCCCGACGCGGCACGCCACCGCGGCGCGCCACGGCGCACACGTGGCGCCGGCCGGAGCGCGCGCGCGCCTCCGCCTGCGCGCCCGGCACGCACACTCGCGTCGCGTCGCGTCGGTCCCTGTCCCCCCTCCCTCTCGTGCCCCTCCCCTCTTCAAAGGCCACCACACCACACCACGCCACACCCACCCAACCCCCCTCCCTCCCACCGCACGGCGCACGCTCGCGATCGCGAACCCCCCCCCCCCCCCCCCCCCCAGCGAGGGCAAGGAAGGAAGGGAGACGAGGAATCTGAACGCGCGCGCGCGAGCAGAAGGGGTGGGTGGTTCCGGCCGCGGCGGGGGGGTTGCCCCGGGGTTGGATGAGAAGGAGGGCGTCGGCGTCGGCGGCGGCGGCGGCGGCGGTGGTGGTGGCGGTGGTGGAGGATGCGGAAGGCGTACAAGGACTCGCTCAAGGTGCTCGAAGCTGACATCCAGCACGCCAACACCCTGTAAGCTCCTCCCTCCTCCTCCTCCTCCTCCTCCGGCTTTCCCCACCGCGATCCCGTCGCCCTTCCCCTCTCGATTCCAGCTGCCGCGGCGGCGGCGGCGGCGAGGCCGCGCCGGTGCGGCGTGAGAGATCGATCGGTGGGTAATCGAACCGCGGCGCGCCGCGCGGGTTGTCTGGTGAGGTGGTGGGATTCTGCCGCGTCTCCTCAGTTGTTCGATACATTATCCGCGAGCTAGCGAGCGCACGAGCAGTGGCAGATCAGGAAGGGATCTTGTCGCGTGCTCATTTAGCATATTAAAAAGAACACTACTCCCTCCCATGTGTTCCAGAATCCCCTGCCAAAAAAGTGGAGGAGAATTCTAGTGGTGTGATCCAGAGAGAGGGGTGCAGGGTGCCTATCCATCCACATGTGATGTGATCCACCACCCAGTGATGCTAATTGCTTGTTTATTTCTTGGTGTTCTGATGAGCAGGGCCTCTGAATTTCCCCGGGAGTACGATGGCGCGTGCCTGCAGATGCGGCTCTCGTATAGCCCCGCGGCGCATATATTCCTCTTCCTGGTGCAGTGGACTGACTGCAGCCTCGCCGGGGCTCTCGGCTTGCTGAGGATCCTCGTCTACAAGGTCTAATGGCATGTTACAATGTATGTTTGTCGGTTCGGTGTTTGCGTATCGGAGTTTTTCTTACTGAAATTGTTGCTCATTGTGTAGGTTTATGTCGATGGGACGACGACAATGTCTACCCATGAGAGGAAAGCCAGCATCAAAGAATTCTACGGTAATGTAACATGTTCTTGTAACTTTAGCTGAGGGTCTAATTATGCCGAGATTCTCCTCATTGCTTTGTTTTATTGATTGGAATTGTTATATGGTTGGCTGGAACAGCTGTGATATTTCCGTCTCTGCTGCAACTGCAAAGGGGGATCACTGATACGGAGGACAAAAAGCAGAAGGCCGTGTGCATGGAGAGGTACAGAAGGAGAGATGAGGATGAAAGAAACATCTTATCCGAAATTGATGCCGAGAGAGAAGAGGAGTGCGGGATTTGCATGGAGATGAACAGCAAAGTGGTGTTGCCCAACTGCACCCATAATATGTGCCTCAGATGCTACCAGGACTGGTACGCAGAATTTCTTGGTCTGTGCATGTAGTTTGTGTGACTGCATTCTGGTGATGTGCAACTGCAGCCTTCTCTGTCATGAATGTGACTGGTTAGCTAACATTGGCTAGATGTTGTGTTTTGTATTATTCTTCCATGGACGTCCCCTGAGAGTCATGGTCCCATGGAAGCTTAGGACCCTTCAAACGTGGTGCTGTTGATTAGCTAACAATGTCAGGTTGACATGCCCCCTACCAATATGCTCAGAGGCTTAAGTTCAAGCCCTTCTGGAAAACTCTTCGCTATGAATGAATGTCCAGTAGGCAGCAGCTTAACTAAACAGGATAATAACGGGCACATACATTATTTATTTATTTTACTTATGAAGCGAGTAAACAGCACAATTTTGAATATTCAGCTATTGTAAAATGTAGGAAGCCTATACATTCTGTGCTTAGCAAATCAAAGCATATTCTGAACTGTCTCCTACTACTCATAATCCAAAGATCTTTTGAGAATGGCATTTTGTTGAGTCTATTGATTATATCGACCTTGTCTTTGTTCCTGCTTCTTAGTTCTTATGCATCCTGTTTCTAATCATGTATAGTTATTTGACTCCTGATTATGAAAACATGGGTGATCTGTTGTTTCTGTAGCTAACTATTTTGCTAATCAATCATGTTGAGGGTCATGGAATCATGCAGAGCAACCTAGCTACATATGTTAGCGAACATTGATACTGTATATCTGGAATTTCAATATGTTTGCCGAACATCATTTGTGGTATTGTGCATTAGGTTTTCTCACATTACATATCTATATGATTTATCTTTATTCTTGGCTTCTTGCAACCAATGCATATCTTTTGTGTTAGCAAAACTCGTATCACGTCCTTGTACTCTGGAGTTGCCATACAGCTACCATACATATCTGTTCAAAAAACAATGCTTGAACAAAAGGATTGTGGTATTGCAGGAATTCAAGATCACAGTCCTGTCCATTCTGCCGTGACAACTTGAAGAAGACTGACCCTGGTGACTTATGGATCTATGTTGAGGACCAAGATGTGGTTGACATGGAGACAGTGTCAAGAGAGAACCTCAGAAGGCTGTTCATGTACATAAACAAGCTGCCTCTGATTGTTCCGGATGTCATCTTCAGTATTTATGATTCCCACATAAAATGACTCGCAATGCTGCTTCGTCGATGGCCTTCAGCCAATGCTCTGTTCTGATTAAGCTATGCCCCCAAGTTCTCCATTTCCATGCTTAGACTCAAAAGCTCTTGGAAATGCCTGAACCGTTGTGGAGACACAAACCTCCTGGTTGTGTTGTAGAACTTATTTAGTGGTTACATGCGTCCTATCTTCAAGCATATCAAAGCCAGCTTGTATATATCTGACGTGGCTCTGTCAATAGAGAACTTGTGCATGCCCCAAATGGAGGCAGTGCTGTTTGTTACTGTTATTCTGAGCTCTGTTGTAGCTTGCTCTTGCTGTTTACAAACATGATGGCTCTGCCAACATTTGCATCAAGTGTTTCTGCTGTTACTCAGGTTTATCCAAGATTTGCCATTATCCTGAGCCTCTCGTTGAGTTAGCTTCACCTTGCATGAGAAACTCATATAGCACCATTTCAGTTGAACTGGCTAACACTTCTACATCAGTATTTACAGTCAACAATAGCTGAAACTGCAGAATCATCGGTCCAAGATTACCAATTCATACTAGCAAATTTTCATTCATATCATCCTCACTGTGAGAATTGAGAAGCATCAATATAAATATATAATCAATCCGATCAAATTGAGCTCAATATCACAATTGGCAAAGAACGGATTACTGCATTGCCTGACAATAAACCAGCTTTCTCCGGCAAAATTTGGTTACTGATTTAGTGACTGTCAGATTTAACCAGCTGTTGTTGCTCATGGTGTGTAAAAGAGGATAGGCTTTTATCCAAGATTTGCCATTAACCTGAGCCTCTTATTGAGTTAACTTCTCCTTTCAGGAGAAGCTCATACAACACCATTTCAACTGAACTGGCTGACACTTTTAAGCAATATTCACAGTCAGCGACAATAGCTGAAACTGCAGATTCATCAGCCATCAAAATCACCAATTCATACCATTTTTTTCCTTCAGATCATCCTCACTGTGACAAGCATCAATACAATCAATCCAATCAAAATCGAGCTCAATATCAAAATGGAGAATGCTACAGAATGGTATCCCTTCGAACTTCGAACGAGATAATACCTCAAAAGTATCATCCCGTCCAAACAGGGTATCGGCCGATACCTATCAGGTATCAGGTGATCTTCAGAGATATCATTTCGTTCGATCAGGATACCGTCTCATAGCATTTCCCTATCACAATTGGCGAAGAACATATTGCTCCATTTGCATTTCCTGAACAATTCACAAGCCTTTTTTTTTTCTCTTGCTCAAATGCTGATCGGTTTGGTTTCCTAGAGATCCATGTACATCCGGTACGCATCCCTGTGTGGAGCGTAGTAGCCGACGACGGTGGCGTCGACCTGGAACCCGGCCTTGCGGTAGAGCGCCACCGCCGCCGCCCTCGCCGGATCGACGTGGAGGGACACCCGCTGGACCCGCCTCCTCCGGCAGCCCTCGACGGCGGCCATCAGCAGCGCCTCGCCGTGGCCCTGCCTCCTCCGGTTCTCCTTCACTGCATCAGCAACCACAGCCACGGAATCAGGCCCCAAGAGTTTTGAGGGGGGTTTAGAGGGGAGAGGAGAGGAGGGTGTTTGTTGTTGGGGTGTGTCGCACCGGCGAGCTTGGTGATGGAGGCGCAGAGGGAGGTGGCGCACGTGTACATGGCGTACCCGACGACCTCCTCGTCGGAGGAGGAGGAGGAGGAGGCGGCGGCGTCTCCGGTGGTGGGGATGGTGGCGGCCGCGGCCGAGTAGATCAGGGCGGTGTTCCGGCGCTTGAGCTCGTCGTGGAAGGTCCGCGACAGGGACTCGTGCTTCGGGAAGATCCGCTTCTCCATCCGCACGATGTCGTCGATGACGCGGCCGGCGCGCGGGTGCGCGGGATCTAGCTCGAGTATCCTCGCCGCCGCCGCCGCCGTCGCCGCCGCCGCCGCCATGATGCTTCGATGGAGAATGCAGGAGCGAGCTTGTTTTGCGTTTTGCACCCGCGCTTCTTCGGTTTCGGGTTTGAAGGATCAAAGGAGCCCAGGCCGTGTTTAGTTACTTTGCCAAAAAAAAATTACGACGTATACGGACACATATTTTAAATTTAAAGTATTAAACGTAGCATAATAACAAAATAAACTACAGATTCCATCTGTAAACTGCGAAACGAATTTATTAAACCTAATTAATCCATCATTAGCAAATGTTTACTATAGCACCACATTGTCAAATCATGACGTAAGTAGGCTCAAAAGATTCGTCTCACAATTTACATGCAATCTGTGTAATTGGTTTTTTTTCGTCTACATACGCTCTATACACGTGTCCAAACATTTGATGTAACGGAAAAGTTTAAAGTTTGAAGGGAACTAAACACAACCCCACTTTTGTTCTTCTCGCCGATTTGTTTGGGCGTAATTTGCTACTACCTTCGTCCATCGTTGCTTTGACTTTTGCATGTAAAGTTTAACCATTCGTTTATTTAAAAAATTAGTGCAAATATAAAAATGGATATGTCATACTTAAAGTATATTTGATAATAAAACAAGTCACAAACAAAATAAATAATAATTTTATAATTTTTTGAATAAGACGAATAATCAACGTTACAAATAAAAACTCAAAATGACAAGTATTTTGGAACGGAGGTAGTAGTAATTTGTATGCAACCATTCGTATACGAATTGGTTATTTGTGCTATAAAATATGATATTTCCGCTTATAAAATATATGTGATGTTCGGAGAACTGATTTTAGTTCTACCAAAATCAAATGCTATACCTCTGGTCATTGATATATGACTATTTGATAAACATATGAACTATCTATTTATACGTAAGTTGTTTATCCCAATAACGAATATTAAAGATTGGAGGTAGTATTTTCTTACCAAAGGGATTAAATTTACATGATTTATAAAATGAGATATTCTGTAAACAAAACTGAAATTAGTAAAACATCATTATTCAAACAGAGCAGGTGAACGAAACAGTGAGTCTGCTAGGAAAATGAAGGAAAAAAGAGTCTTATTGTTGTCCATATTTTCTAATAAACCAAAATAGTTTATTAGCGGATACAAACTAATTTATAGGTAAAACTTTTATATATTTCTTCATAACAACTTAAAAGCTAATGCTGAAAACAAATTATGTTAAAATTATCTTAAAATCAACTTTTCAAAAATTTAAATTTTAACTTTTAGTTTGATTTATTAGACCAACCGATAAAGCTCAAAGAGTATCACCAGAGAGGGAGGATCACGTGCAAGTACAAGCAGAACCAGCAACTCAAAACCACACAAAAATAAGGAGATTCTCCAGGGTCCAAAACGCAAATGATCCCAAACCCCTAAATCACCCGCTCCCCCCCTCCTCCTCTCGCTGGTGTCTCTAGTGGCGGCGCGGCGCACCACCTCGCGGCGAGATGGCGAGCTCGGCGCTGAGGCGATCCCTCCCGCGGGGGAGCTCGCTCCGACGCCTCCTCCCTTCGAGCCCTCCTCCCCCTTCCCCCGCCTCCGCCGTCGCCGCCGCCGCCGCGACCTTCCGCCGCTCCTTCCTGTCCGGTGGCGGTGACGGTGAGAACCCCCCCTACCGCCTCCTCCTCTGATCGAGAACTCCTCTCGAACGGATCCCTCCATGCGATGTTCCCTAATATAAGTTGTGTCGAATCCTGACCTGGATGGAGTTGTTCGTGCTTGCCCACACCTTCGCCATTTTTCGTTGTAGTGATCCATCGTATTGAATCGAGTGGCTGGAGAGATCTAGGTTTAACGCAGATTTGCAGCCGCTTATGCTGCTTATAATCCGATTTTTAATTTTTAAATTTAATTTTAGAGTTGATTTTGTGTTTTTTTCGTTGTAGTTTATTTATAGCATTTGCTTTTGAATAGCTAAGAACACACATATAAAAGTTTTACTCATAAATTATTTTTTGGTTGACAATAAGCGATTCGGATATGCATTTGCATAAGCGAAAAGATGAGGCTGTTGATGTAGAGCTTTCGTGTGCAAAATCCCCATTGCGATGACAGCACTAGTGATTGTTTGAGGAGTTGATGCCTAAAAGAGATGTCCCAATAATACCAGTGTTCTTATGCTTGTTTTGGTTGGCTTATCCCTGCGCAGGGGTGGGAGAGAGCGTGGAAGAATTTGAGAAGAGGATGCTGAGTGGCTTGGATGATGGGTTTGAGAATCACCGTGGAGGATCCGATTGGGGCTGGAGGGGTGGGTTCCGTAACAGGGGTAACTCTAGCAGCATCATGGCTGAATTGGGCACGGGGTTCGATTCCTTAGAAGATGGTTTGGATGAGAAGTTGGATGAGGCATCCCGCACCTTTCATGTGACGGAGGAGTACGAGGACGATGACTATGATTACAGGCCAGATGTGACTTTCAGGCGAGGCTCAACTTATAATGTCAAGGTAAGAGGGATTTCTGTTTTTCACATCATTGTTGAAGTATACAAAGAGCACATGCCTTGTGCACTATTTAGGATTACATTTACCCTGGATAAGTATTCTGGAACTCAGCGGTAAATGTGTGAGCTAGAACAGGTTGTGATGTGTTGTATATGTACACACAAATTTACATCTTTTGCTGGATAAATGCTTGTCAAAACAGAGAAATTCCTATTATGATACGCTAATGCCTAAACAATTGAAAACTTAGAAAATGTGACTCTTAGTATTAGTTTTAGTTTACCTTTTTTTATCTGTTTGCTCATTCCATGGACATACTGTAGTGGAATGAGTCTTCTAACAGCATGTTTATCACACTCTACTGCATGCAGGATCTTGACCTTACAAGACCTGCAGCCGCAAAGAACCCTCCTAGGCCACAGTTTCAAACAACTACAGAGGAGGTTTTAAAGAAAGCCGATTTTAGGGTTTGTACATCTGCCTGACAAACTGTGTAAATAGTCTGCAGTTTATTTTTTAGCTTTTAATGGAATTATAGGTTTTGCATTAATTTGTCACCTTGTATTCTTGTAAACTATAGAGTGTTTAGCCAGTTAGCCAGCATGAATTTCAGTAACACATAATGGTGGTATGCTGTGACTAATTTCAAGAACGGTATGTCATTTGAGGAAGTCATAACTTATATGATGATAGCATGTGATCTACTTTCTATCCTAGAAGGTTATAACATTTGAGATTCTGGTATTTTATTTACCGTTGTTGTGTTTGAATTTTAACAATAACTAAAATAGTTTACTGTAGTGGGTTGATATGTTGCTTGTTAGCCTACTTATTTGAATTATTGCCTCACATTATTCTAAGATGACATTTGGATGCAAATACTGTAACACGGTAACTATCAAAGTCGAAATCATTGGGATATATGTAGGCATGTATTTCAAGTTTCAACGTGTAAAACGAGTGCACATGTTTGAAAATGTACAATTCAGATTGCAGAAAAAAAAAATCATAGTTTTACATTTGAATGATACAATAACAAACAATGATCTTGCCTGGATATTAATAGCTGCAGTTTTTGATTACTTGGTTGTTCCTTGCAGAATGTTAGATTTCTGGCCAACTTTCTTACAGAAGCTGGCATTATAATCAAGAGGAGTCAGGTAATAAGGAACTTTTCCCCTTTCTGTGCATGGAAATTTGGGTAATGACATTCCTGATATATGGTAATAATTCAACATGCTATTTTAGATAGCTTTCAAATTGATATTTTCAGAGTAGAATGGTCTCTCTAAGAAGGGATTGCCAGAGTTCAGATAGCAACTTTCAATGTATGCACAGGGACTCAAAGGTTTCCAATATTCTAAATGTAACTTTTGATCACAAGAAGATAAATATTGGCTTATTTGTATAGTTCATGCATTGCTGATGATGCTGTTAATGAGATATCTTTGTTGATTCTTGTTGGATGTGGTCTTTTCAGTGCTTAGTTCTAAAGTAACACAATATCATAATTAAGGTGCCACGTAGCACCATCTCTCCTCGGCGACTCTCAGCGTAGTGTCTTTTGTGGTATCTTGTTTAGTTCTTTTTAGGGTATACCTTCATGTTTTGCTGTATGAGTCTGTTTCACAAATGCACACATAATTATGTATTTATATAAATGCTTTGCCATGGTTTCTAACTTATTGATCTGCTTTTCAGACTCGTATAAGTGCGAAAGCTCAGCGTAAGGTTGCAAGAGAGATTAAAACCGCCCGTGCATTGGGGCTATTGCCTTTCACAACAATGGGCCAAAGACCATTCATTTATGGCAGATCTGTGGAGGTGAATCTTTCAGAGGAGGAATATGGTTACGACTTTGTAGATCGGAGGGCAGGTGAGCCTGATGAGAATGCAGACGACGCTGTGCCTGATGAGGATGTTGCGCCTGGTGTGGAGAATGCATAGGCATTTTTCAAGGGCTTGCCATTCTGCAATGCTCTGCATTTCTTCAGTTACTCATTCGACACGGCTCCACATGCCTTCCTGCCTGATAGTCATCTACTCTTTCCCGGATAATAGCCCAGGTTCAATAAATTGTAGAATTTCGCATATTATGTACACTATAATCTCGGTTTCTCGGTTTTGCTTGTTGTGACATGATCAGCAAATTTTTTGGCTTGCTAGTCTCCAGGTTGGAGATCATGTGCCCCACCTAACATTAACATGAAAATGATCCAGACGAGATCCAGTCCTTGATTAATTTTGAGGCAGTCACATTAAGTCCGGTTACCTGTTAATGATTGCCAGTCAGGGGGCTCCAACAACTGAGAAACTCATAGTAATTCTGTACTGGATAACTTGGCTCTTTTTTTTGTTTGCTTTCTTTTACTGTAATATTTTTGATTCGCTATCTCCAGATACAGCAGTTATCTCAAAGATTAAAGGACTGGGTTAGGATATGCTCTTTGGATCTCTATAATTTTCACTTGAATTATGCTATGGAATCTGGATATGCACGTGCCCAATTTTTGCTCCCAGATACTGTGCTATGTTGTTGACTCGCACGAGCGCACGGTGGGTGGGTCACATCTCACATCGTGCGAACCAACTGTGTTGCGTGACATTTCACTGCTCTCCACTCAATTATTCTTATTATTATTTTGTTATGTTTGGTTGGTGCCGTGTCGGCGCGGCTCGTGTGTCAATTCGGAGGCTGGCATCGCGGCAGAAGCCCTGTGGCATATTCGCATCCGCGTGAGAGTTCATCGCAGAATTGAACTGGGCTATGAAATGCTCCATTGGCAAATAAGTTAGTGTCGCTTTCCTAATAAATTAATTTATTCTAAGATAAATATAGTCGTTATTTGTTTTAATTATATGTGTATAGCTGTAGTCGCATTCTTTATTTCTTTTAGATAATATAAAAGTTGATCGCTCTAAACATACAGTGTGTTTTTTTGCGAACGCCAAAAAAAAATACAGTATTACTAGCAAAGTACATTTTATTACGAATCTAAGTATACCACTTTGATGTAACATTATTATATCATTTAAAATTTGTTGTGGTCAAAACATTCTCAATCATAATTAAAACCAACGAGTATTTGCAAAAAGAAGGGGTGGGAGTGATTCTCATGTAGCGCATGATGATCAGAGTTTCTGCATGAGTTCGGTGCATCAGGTAATTTAAGGTATTGGGGCCACCTGTCGGTGAAGTGTCTCATTGCTGAGTATGAAAACGTTGTGTGCATGAACGATAAGAAACCCAAACATGGCATTCTATATTTGAGTAAATTTCACAAAACAATAACTATTTTTTTAAAATGATCATAGCGCAGTAACGATACGTGATTTAAGAAAAAAGGAATATCAACTTGACCCACTATCACATACAGATAAAGTCAAAAGATCAGTATGCATTAAACAACTTATTACATGGTTAACATTCATTTATTCGTTGTATTTATTTTAGATAATAAAAAAAGTCCGGCTTTTGCTTCAGAAAGGCCATAACCACTTATTACATGGTTCACCTAATAGATAGCGCATAAAATTCAGGAAATAACGAAAGCACTAATTATTATAAGGTATTCTCTCACCCTTTTAAATTTTCAATTGAAAAACTATTCTCTCCCCAATCATCATGCAACTGAAAGTTTAAAGTTTTTAGTTTCCTAGTGTTTGTTTTATTATTCCCTCCGTCATGTTATAAGCCCTTCGACTTTTTTTTTCTAATCTAACTTCTTCACGTTTAACCAAATTTATAGAGAAATATAATAATATTTTTAACATAAAACAAACAAGTTATCAAAATATATTCAATGTTAAATTTAATAAAACTAATTTAATATTTTATGTGTTGCTTTTTTATAAACTTGATCAAACTTAAAACTTTTAAAAAAAGTCAAACGACTTATAATATGAAACGGAGAGAGTATTTAGCTTTGCATGTTTTCTCAAAACTGTTTATCTTTATAGTCATATGTACCCCCTCCATCCCATAATATAAGGGACCCTCCGTCCCATAGTATAAGGGATTTTGGAAAGAGGTGTCACATGCACCTAAAATCTCTTATATCATAAGATGGAGGGAGTAATAACATATGAGATATCCTGCATAATAGTAGTAGTTTTTTACTGACCGTTTCATGAAACTTATCCTTTTCCTCCTCGATTTCTATTCCTAGAGCAAGGCTAATAATACAGCCGACTTGTTGACTATAAGGTTATTTGCAGCCTTCTCTTAGTCCATCCATATAATAATTAGCTCTTTACAATTAATATAGGACATATTTGTCTCTCTCACAAAGTTTTTTGGTTCTTGTGTCCAAGCCGGCTGTAAGTTTACAGCCCGCTTCTCCTCTCTCTCTCCTCTCTTCTCTCCTCCACCTTAGCATTTAGTCGGCTTATAGCCTACTATTATACTTGCTCTTAGGCTGTGTTTTTACCTTCAAGTTCCCAACCCCTCTCCCTCGTTTTCCGCGTGCACGCTTTTCAAACTGCTAAACAGTGCGTTTTTTTGCAAACAAAAGTTTTTATATGAAAGTTGCTTAAAAAATCAAATTAATCCATTTTTGAAAAAAAATAGCTCATACTTAATTAATCATGCAATAATGTGTGCTCCGTTTTGCGTGCCAGGGAGGAGGGGTTCCCAATCCCTCCTCCCGAACGCAGCCTTTTTGCCCTGTTTAGTTCGCAAACAAAATTTTTCGCGCTATCATATCGAATGTTTGGTCATATACATGAAGTACTAAATGTAGACAAAAAGAAAACCAATTACACAATTCGCCAGGAAATTGTGAGATGAATCTTTTAAGCTTAACTGTGTCATGATTTAACAATGTGGTGTTACAGTAATCATTTGCTAATGATGGATTAATTAGGCTTAATAAATTCGTTTTGCAGTTTTCTAGCGAAATCTGTAATTTGTTTTTATTATTAGACTACGCTTAATAATACTTTAAATGTGTGTAAATTTTTTTACAACTAAACAGGCCTAATTCGATTACGAAAAACTCATCTTTCGAACTCACTAATCCCACGCAACATTGTCCCCGCGGAGTCCGCAGAGAAAAAAAAAAAAGTTAACGACGGACCAGAGCCGCCCGCCCATACCATTCACCTTCATCTCACCTTCCCTTCTCTCCACGCCTCTCCTCCTCTCCTCTCCCCGGCGAAGCCACCGCCGACCATCTCCCGCCTCCTCCCCACCCCACCCCCGCGCGCCCGCGCCCCGGCGAGCACTCCCGGAGGCGCGCCGAGGGCGGCCTCCTCCTCCTCCTCTTCCCGACCTCCCCCTCCTCGCGCGCATGGCCGGCGGCGAGAGAACGCTCGGAGCGACGACGCGGCCGCGCCCCTCCCGACGCCCCCCGTCGCCGCCCGGCTCGAATTGAAGGTATTCGTTACCCGTCTCTTCTCCTCCCCGCACCGTGACCCCCCGGCGTGGTGGTGGCAGCCCCAGCGGTGGGGGTGTAGATTAGGGATCCGTTCGAATTTAGGTCGAGTAAATTTCCCTCCAATTAACGCTGGAATTTCTTCCTCTTAATTTTTTTTATGCGTGGTGCAGTGCTAACAGCAAGCAGTTTGGTTTGAAAGCAAATTTGGGGGATTATTATTATTTTGGTGGGAAATTTGACTAGGGATCTGTAATAGCGGAAAAAGGAGGAGCTTCGGTGGTGAATTGAGGGGGTTTCTCCATGGTGGGGAAGGAATTGGTGGTGAGAAAGAACGGCCCCGTGGACATCCGCGAGATTGCCGCCAAGGCGACGCTAAGGGAGGTCCGGCAGAATGGGCACACCTACGTCGAGCTCCGCCGTGTCGGCAAGCGCGTCATCTTCTTCTGCACCATCTGCCTCACCGAGTGCTTCAGCGACACCGTGCTGTTTGATCACCTGAAGGGGAACCTGCACTCCCGGCGCTACGCGGAGGCTAAGGTCACGCTGTTCGGCCCCATGCCATGGCCGTTCAACGACGGCGTGCTCTTCTTCAACAACTCGCGCGAGAAGGACCTGCTCTTGCTGGACTCGAGCTCGCAGAACACCAGAGAGCTGGCTCTGGTTCCAGCGAACGACACTGAAGTGACTTCGAGGTTGAGAGATGATTCTAGCTCCCGCAATGGCACGAAAGGCGCACGCCGTGGTGCAAATGCGCATGCTAATGGTAGAACTGCTTCTGTATCTGAAGGTCATGTGCGGTCAAACCAAAGTGGAACTGACGGTCCTCTCGTTATTCCTAGTGTATTGCTAAAGGATGTTGTTTCGGATTTGCCTGTCCATCTTTTGGGATATGGAAATATTGCATACAGGTTATGGGAAGCTAGCAAAGGAAGTAAAAAGATTAGCAAGCTCTGGTGTGCTTGGGTAGGACAGGATGGCTCCCATGGCTTGGATGAGTGTGACACCTATGAGCAATCTGACTTTGCCATTGTCAACTTCTCTTATACAATTGAATTGGGCAGGAAGTGGTCTTCTGATGATCAGGACCTTCCTATCTCTGCTGGATCTTTCTTCGTGATTGATGATGCTGGACACCGTGGAAAGAGAAGAAAGAAGTCATTTTCAGATCAAGAAGCATCTTCAGAGGAGTCGAATGAGCAAAGCAGCTCCGCCCATGACAATAGCCAAGCTATCATAACAGGTTCCCCGACAGGTACTTCACACAATCTTCAAGTTGGCCTCTTATCCACCAAATCTATGAGGAGGGAGTTGCGTAAGCAGAAGCGCCTTGCTGCTGAGAAAGCTTGTGATATTTGTGGGCGACCAATGCTTCTTGAAAAGGATGTAGCTACCTTGCTCAACTGCAAGACAGGAAATCTAGCCTGCAGCAGTAGAAACTCAAGCGGGGTAAGTTATTTCAAACATTCTTTGCCTATGCAGTTTCTTAGTATTTCTTGAAGATAGCAACGCATGACATGCTTAGCATTTCTCACAGATAAATAAATTAAAGCAAACCTAAAAATTTAGACATTTGACTAATTTCCATTCATTAGTTATGGTAACTTCTTCACTGTTGTAATGGAATTACAGTTCTCACAAACCAGGGATTTCAAACCGTATAATGCAAAGTGGTTGAATTCATTTCAAGCAAAACATAGTGTATAGTTTCTTCTTTTAAAATTTGTAGTATTCTGCTGCAACCTCCAATGACTTTGTACGGCTAATTTTGCAGGCATTTCATTTGTTTCACACTTCTTGCCTTGTGCACTGGACTATTTTATGCCAATATGAGATGCTAGCAGACAAAATTGCAAGCAAGGGAAAAAGCAATCGAGGAAGAAAGGCAAAAAATGCACCTAAGAAAATAACATCCATCCTTTGCCCAGAATGCCAGGGTACTGGAATCCATGTTGAGGGAGATGAACTGGAAAAACCAACAATTTCTTTATCTGAGGTTCGGTGCTGTTCTTCCCTGCTACTTTTCTTTAACTGGACTTGCTTCAATTATTTGTTGTGTTGAGTAAATGTCATCCTTAACTTTAGATCTATATCGCAGATGTTTCGCTATAAGCTGAAAGCCATTGAAGCACACAAAGCATGGATGAAGAGCCCTGAGGTGCTTGAGAACTGTTCCACTGGACTTCATTTCCCTGCCGAGCATATAGAGAACTCTGAGGTAGCTTCATAGGCTAGCATAATTAATACCCATTTTGTTTGGATGTAATGCATCATACCCATTTTTGTTTTGGATGAAACGCATGATTGATCGAACTAACTTTGTTGCAGGAGCAGGAGGTGATGCCACTGAAGTCGGTTGCTTTCTATGCAGCTGACGGGTGAGATGTCCTGCTAAGGCCATGGACCGTGCCTCGTCGCTGCCAGAAACGAGAGGGATTCTGCCAGGGACGTTGTAAATTTACTAGAGCAGCTGTAAATAAGCTTGCTTGACAATACTGTTAGAGATGCTGACAGTGTAGTTCGCTTCGGCTTAGCCTGTAATTGTGTTGTACCTATGATAACCTGTCTGTCCTGAGATACAATGACAGCCAGTAGATGGAACTCCAGCAGAACTGTATAAAGACTGGGTCTTGTAACCGTATATGTACTGTCCGTATGCTTTGTTAAAACAAGTTCTTGTGTTTTATCTCGTTGCAACGTTTCTGAAACACTGATGATTTTGGTTTCGTGGTTGATGCTAACAATTTCGGCGTATTCCAGAACTCAAATGCTGCGTTTTTGGTGTTTCGCGCGTAGTTTGTACTACCGAAAACGGCTGTTAGAAGTTGTAAGCAGAAGAGACGACGTCGGATAACTGAACACTGAATTTTTTTCAGCTAAGGGCGAAGGCTGTGCTTACTGCTTAGGAATATCACATTTTATTTTACTAAGATAAAAGCTCACAATCTGTTCATAGGTGATTGGTGTCAATTTTATACAAATATCCCATTTTAACAAAAGCATAATCACAGTTTACACAGTATGGACCTTTTGTTTTCAGATATGAGATAGAGAACTGTGTTTTATTTCGGAATCGCTTTTAGAATCATGTACTCCGTACTCCTAGCAAATTGATCCCTTTCAAGAAAGCCCTGTTTGAACAAGGTGCCCCCTTTCCTAGAACTGTAAGCAAATCTCTCCCAAAAAACCATGAAAAAGATCAGAAGAGAAGAAAAGAAAAGGGCAAAGTTACCGCAACTTGGATCTCAGCAAGATAATTGTGTCATCAGGAGGCCATAGCCATGATAGCAACAGCCTCACATGTAATCAGGAAGATAACGCAGAATTTCTTGAACAGCATCATCGATCCACTTGATTCACCAACTCAAACACAAAAACACAAACCACAAAAATCACATCAAAAACAACAAAAAAACCAGCTGTATCAACTACTCCTGACGGACTTCAGATCACTACTTCTACACCTTACAGATCTGATCCTGCTGGATTGCTCAGAGTTTCAGATACAAAAGGGAAAAGAAAAACAGAGAGAAACAGAGAGAGTCTCAGATCTACTTGCGGCGGCGAAGGCTTGGGAGGGGATGGAGGCTAGGGTTTCCGGCCATGCGAGCCCATTTCCCCATCAGGTGAACCCCTCCCCTTTTATAGCCTCACTCCCCCGACCCGCAGCCGCGCGCCCGGCGGCGCCGAGACCCCACCGCCGCGTCTCGCTCAGAAAAGGGAAAAAAAATCCAACTCGCCTAACGAGTGGGCCCGAAGCGGCCCAAATACCAGGGGACTTTCCGGCCCACCCGCCGCCCGGCCCCTTCTGGAATCTTCCGTCGCCTTCGCACCTCGTCACGGGGGTAAAAAGAAAAAAAAGAAAAAAGAACCCGAAAAAAGAAAGCAGAGGAAAACCCCAAGCCGCAGCCCCCCCCCCCCCCCCCCCCCGCGCCGCGAGTCGTCTTCTCATCTCTCCTCCGCCGCCGCCTGCTGCTGCTGCTGCATCTCTCGTCGTCGCCGGTGAGGGAAGGGAGGGGAGGGGAGGGGGGAGGGCGAGATGGCGGCGGTGAGGGAGGTGGGGTCGAAGGCGGAGCTGGAGGCGGCGGCGGGAGGGGCGCGGGCCGCCGCGGTGCACTTCTGGGCGGCGTGGTGCGAGGCGTCCAAGCAGATGGACGAGGTCTTCGCGCACCTCGCCGTCGACTTCCCCCACGCCGTCTTCCTCCGGGTACGTACGCGCGTGCGCTCGTGCTACTGTTTGGCGTCCTCCCCGATCACGGTAGATTTGGGCTGTTTGGTTCGCTTAGGGTTATGGTGTGGTAAGGATTTTGGTGGAAGGATACAGTGGCTTGCTTGCTGGTGGCTTCACATACTGTATTTCCTACCGTTTTAGTAGATTCATGTATGAGATATTTTTCGGATGATGAATTGTGAATCTTAGGTTCATGTATGAGATGTTTTTCGGATGATGAATTGTGAATCTTGGTTCATGAATCATGAGTAGATTTGGAATTAGTTTGCTTTTATATATCTGCGAAGTAGGTATATATTTTTGAGAGGTTGATACTAACCTGGCTTCCTGGAGTTCTGCCATAGTATAGAGCCCATAGTATATAAATTATTGTTAGTGATTATTTCTTTGATGTTCTGTGTAGGATAAATGCTATTGAAGCTGCTCTACTTCTGTGTTTGATTCGTAACTGTGGTGTTTTCTTTTACTTCATAGTATTGTGTAGGGATATATCAACTATCATGTACAATTCTTTCATTGCCGATCCAACTTGTTTATCCAGTTTGACTTACTGGTTGAATGCAACCACTGAAGAGGTAGTTGTGTAACATCCTTAAGCGCTGATCATTTTCCTGCTTAGCGTACAATTCTTTGATTGCCGATCCAACTTGTTTATCCAGTTTGACTTACTGATTGAATGCAACTACTGAAGAGGTAGCTGTGTAACATCCTTAAGCGCTGATCATTTTCCTGCTTAGCACCAACTCACTGTTTATTCCACCTTGGGTTGTAGCTTACTGCATGTCTGACTAGTTGCTATTGTGCTAGGAACCATACTCTTAGCGCTAGAATACGTCCTGCAACCTTTTGAGTTCTCAGTGGACTCTGAAGTCTGTCAAGACTCAAGAGTATGAGACAAAATATAAATATTTCCAGTCCCTTACATAATTATGATTCGTTTTGCTACTGGATTATTCTGTAGTTTCATTGAGTGATACCATCAAACTGAGTGTTATATAATAAATACTGTTCTAATTCAGTAGCTCTTCTTTATGACTATTTTCTTTGGGCATTACTTATATTCCTATTAGTCTCTCTAGTAATTGTTAATCACTGTATTATATTGTAGGATTTGACTTCTAAATCTTTTGCTTGTTTGTTTTCTCATACACTGGTAACTTTTATCAGGTTGAAGCTGAGGAACAACCCGAAATTTCAGAGGCATATGGAGTTACAGCAGTGCCATATTTTGTTTTCTTGAAGGTATTTGCAACTGCCTTCATATAATTTGTTCTGGCACGAACCATTTCATATAGTTATATATTTTTGCATAATAACTTCTGGTAGGGTCATGATACTCTTCCTTACTAACTTGATGCGGATGAGTTCTAGCCTTGTATAATGCTAGTATGGCTATAATGCTGAATAAGTAGCTTGTATTCTTCCAACAAGATGAGAGGTGCAATAATTTTTTTATTCCACAAAATAGTGATCAAATTTGCTTGCTCATATACCCTGGAGTAATGAGTTTGGATTGTCTCACACTGACATTAGCTGCCTACAGTGAAGTTACCACTTTTTTAGAGGCGCAGTAAAGATTCTACCTTGTTGTGTAATTTAGTGCACCATAACTGTCTGCACTAAAGACTCCTTATGAATGTATCTTATGACATCTGGTGAAGTGTGTTGTCTGATGGTGTAACACACAGTCTCTCTGAATTCATGGACTTATAATCAGTATGAGCTGTGAATTGTGTTCTTGAACCAATGCACCTGATCATATGATTATTACTATTAAAGCCTGCATGCATAGGTCCTTTAGTATATTGCTGAATATTTGTTAGCAGATTATTTGAAATATCAGTATGATGCTTTTTACTTAAAGAGGTTGTCATCTTTGTGTCTTTGTTTTTTTGGGGTTTGCAGGAAGGTAAAACTGTTGATACTCTGGAGGGTGCAAATCCAGCCAGCTTGGCCAATAAGGTTGCAAAGTTAGCTGGGCCTGCCAGCGTTGCTGAGTCTGCTGTGCCTGCTAGCCTGGGTGTGGCTGCTGGGCCTGCTGTACTTGAAAAGGTTCAAGAGATGGCACAGCAAAATGGAGCTTCTGCCACTAGTAGTGCAGAAGATGCATTGAACAAGAGATTGGAGCAGCTTGTCAATTCACATCCCGTCTTCTTATTTATGAAGGGAACCCCTGAGCAACCAAGGTGTGGTTTCAGTCGAAAAGTAGTTGACGTTTTGAAGCAGGAAGGAGTTGAATTTGGGAGCTTTGACATCCTAACAGATAACAATGTACGTGAAGGAATGAAAAAGTTCTCAAACTGGCCGACTTTTCCTCAGCTCTACTGCAAAGGTGAGCTGCTTGGTGGATGTGATATTGTGATTGCTATGCATGAAAGCGGTGAATTGAAGGATGTTTTTAAGGAGCACAGCATTCCGCTGCAGCCACAGGGAAGCAAAAACGAGGAGGCAGTGAAAGCCAAGCCTGATACTGAGAAGAGTGGTGCAGTTTCTGAACCGGCTTTGCTTACTGCAGCTCAGAAGGAACGCTTGGAAAGCCTTGTTAATTCCAGCCCAGTGATGGCATTTATAAAAGGTACACCTGAGGAGCCCAAGTGTGGATTCAGTGGAAAACTAGTGCATATTCTTAAGCAAGAGAAGATCCCTTTCTCAAGTTTTGACATTCTTACGGATGATGAGGTTAGGCAGGGTCTAAAGCTTCTCTCAAACTGGCCTAGTTACCCTCAACTGTACATAAATGGTGAACTGGTCGGTGGATCAGACATTGTTATGGAGATGCATAAGAGTGGGGAGCTTAAGAAGGTTCTATCTGAGAAAGGGATCATTGCGAAAGAAAGTCTAGAAGACCGCCTGAAGGCCCTGATTTCCTCTGCCCCAGTGATGCTCTTCATGAAGGGCACCCCAGATGCTCCCCGCTGCGGCTTCAGTTCGAAGGTTGTGAATGCACTGAAGCAAGCTGGAGTAGGGTTCGGAGCGTTCGACATCCTGTCCGACGAGGAGGTTAGGCAAGGTTTGAAGACGTACTCCAACTGGCCCACGTTCCCTCAGCTGTACTACAAGTCAGAACTGATTGGAGGCTGTGACATCGTTCTTGAGCTGGAGAAGAGTGGAGAGCTGAAGTCCACGCTTTCGGAGTGAGGAAAATTTACCGTCGTATCCGCATCTTCCTCTTCCTGGTGTTTCTACCATCCGTCGACCATCGAGTTTGCTCTGTTGATGGCATTTTCTTGTATTCATAGATCCGTATTTCAAACTTAGATATATGCCTGTGCCACATCGCTTTTAACTGTGACATCTGCAGAAGAATAACTAAGACGACCTGCTCAGTACGGCTATATTACCAGTTCATTTTGCCGCCTCTCTTTCGCTCTGTCTTGACGCTTTGCAACTTCCTTATTATCGCAATTAATAGAGGGTGCTTTAGAAAATTAGAATGTACGCTTAATTTGTGCATGTCTGATAAACTGGTGTCATTAGAGATTTTACAGTGAAGTCTGAGATAAACAGCATTTTGCGTACGTGCCACGTCTTTTACTACATAACGTGTATAGTAGTACTATATAACGTATATGTTGATGCCAAAATTTAAATCTTAAAACTTAATTTTGGTAATTTTGGAGTTGATTTTGAGGTTTTATATGGGCCACTCATAAGTCGCCATATAAATTGGGCCGGAACGGGATTGTGGATTGGGCTAGATGGGCCTTACAGATCCGCTGCTACCGCAGCTAGGCCTTGCAAAATTAGGAAAAAGTACACTGAAGATCCCTCAACTTGTTAGCGAGATATTCTCGAACCGCTAAATCAGATATGTGGGATCCCTTAACTATACAAAACCGGTCACCGAGGTCCCAGGACAGTATTGACGCCGGATTTATCCTACGTGGCGGCCGAGTCAACATGGGTCCCACATATCAAGATGCCACGTTATCTCTCTTTCCCCTCTTCTCTTCCTTCCTCTCTCTCTCACTTTGCTCCTCGTCTGCTGGCCGATGACGGGCGATGCGGCGCCGACGAGGATGGGGTCGGCGTCGATCCCGGGGGCGGACCAGGGAGAGGCGACGGCCATGCAGTTAAACCTGACTAGGAAGGACCAAGCACCACGGCGTCGAGCTCTACCCCGCGCGCGACAGCGTCGAGAAAGGAAAAGAGAGCTCCAACCGACTTTTTTTTTTGTTGACTAGGATGTCACGTCAGTGAAACAACCCATATATACTGTCATAGGACGTTGAGTGTACGGTTTGTGTGAGTTTAGAGGTACATATTTCTAATTTGTGGTTAAGAAATCTTAAAAAAAAATTAAGCTCTACCCCGTGCGCGACAGCGTCGAGAAAGGAAAAGAGAGCTCCAACCAACTTTTTTTTTGTTGACTAGGATGTCACGTCAGTGAAATAACCCATATATACTGTCATAGGACGTTAAGTGTATGGTTTGTGTGAGTTTAGAGGTACATATTTCTAATTTGTGGTTAAGAAATCTTAAAAAAAAAAATTATCGCTGTTAAGTCGAGGGAACTTATTCCCCATTTCTTCGATTTCCTTCCCCCTCTCCCCTCCCAAAACCCTCGCCCCGACTTCGCCGGAGCGCCGACGCCGCCCCCCATCATGCTGCAGCACGTCCGTGGTCTCTTCCTCCGCGGCGGCGGCCTCCTCCGCCGCCTGGCGGTCGAGGAAGCCGTCTCCCCGTCGCCACCTCCTCCACCGTCGGGGAAACCGCCTCCCCCTCGCTCCGTGGCCGCCGAGGAGAGAGCCTCTCCCTCGCCTCCTCCGCCGCGGCGCAAGAAGGACTCCCTCTTCCGCCGGGTCGCGGCCGCCGCGGACCCGCGCCTCCCGCTGTCCCCCGTCCTGGAGCAGTGGTGCCTCGCCGAGGAACGCCATGTCGCGAAGCCCGAGGTCCAGTCCATCATCAAGTATCTCTGCCGCCGCCGCCGCTTCTCTCAGGCGCTCCAGGTGCGGGACGAATCTACGAATCCCCCTTGTTGGCCATCACTTCCATCGCCGCATCTCATCATGCCACCGATTCCCATTTGTTTTGATTTGATTTGATTTTCTTTGCAGCTTTCCATGTGGATGACTGAGCGGCTGCACCTCCATCTATCCCCCGGCGACGTCGCGAATCGGCTGGAGCTGATCACCAAGGTCTGGCCTCGATAGGGCCGTGGAGTACTTCGACAGCATGCCGGATCAGCTGAAGCAGCAGCAGTGCTATGGCTCCCTGCTTAAATGCTACGCCGAGGCCAATTGCGTGGAGAAGGCGGAGGAGCTCTTCGAGAAGATGCGGGGCATGGGGATGGCCAGTTCTTATGCTTACAATGTGATGATGAGGCTTTATTTGCTGAGGAGATGACAAGCTTATTACAGAGATTGGTTACTCCAACAAGGGACATTTACCATGGGTTACTGAAGACATATGTCAATGCAGGAAAACCAGTGTCAGTCTTGCTTGATCGTATGAAAAAAGATGGTATGGAGGCTGATGAGGAGACAGAGAAAATCCTTGCCGGAGAAGTCCACTAGGTACGCAGGATTGAATAAAACATATCACTGACCAATTCCTTTTAGTTGCTTATTTTGCTGTCCTTTTTCTTGTTTCTGGGGCAATGAAGTTCAAACCCACTAGCCTGTGGGTTTGAGTATTTGATTATAAACCATTATGCTACTGCTTATATAGGAACTCGCCATTCTTCTATGCATGTGATGGTGTCATTGTGCTGTGCGGATATGTCTATGTCTTTGCCGTATGGCTATGTGAAATTTTGCAGTAGTGGTAGGATCTGAGATGTTTAGCATTTTACCTTTTGTTTTCATGGAAGGCCCGGTTTTCCTTGGCACGCATCACTCATCATGAGCTTGAATGAATGATCGATGATCAATCTAAACTAGTGTATTGTGTCGCGCGTTTACACGATTATAACCTCCTTCTCTACAAAGATGTATAATAATTAACTAATTTTTTAAATAATATTTAATAACATAAATTAGTATTTTCTCCTTTTATAATATAATTTGTTTATCCTTCCCTTGTAATAGATAAAATTTTTAGCAAATTCAATTCTATTCTACATAGATGTTCAGAGAACATATTTATTAGGAAACCTAGTATGTCTTTTTTTTTACACAAAAGGCCATTTATTTAAATAAGTTGTATAGAAATGTCAATTGCCAGAATTAAAATTAATTACATGATTATACTTTTAAACTGTCATGATTTTTAGTTCTTTTATGGTCAGAATGTTAATTTACAACAGTTTAAATTATCGGTTGCAGCTGGTGGTGAACTGTCACTATTCTCTCTTCACAGGAAGTCCATGTTAATTTGAATTATCAAGTGGTTATTGTTTTTGGTTATATATTTGCCAACAATAAATTCTTTTATGAATAATTCGGTATGTACAATCTTACATTGGGGTAAAACTTTGCCAGGATATAAATTTACAACCATAAAAATATAGATAAAATTGGCCATGTGCGTAAATCAACAAACGGTTCATACAAAGAATAAAAATTAGAGAAACTAACTTATTGCGCCGCTCATTGACAAAAGGGATCAGGATCCTCTGCAGTCGAAGTCACGTGACTTTGTCATTGACATATGGGCCCGATGATTCCTGGACCCACATGTCAGTGATAAAGGCACCATGCATTTGACTGCAAAGGACCTCAATCCTGACAAAGATTTCAGAAATGCCAAGCTCTTTCATTTGGTTGTGATGGAATCCAAGAAGAACTATTAAACATGAGAAATAATTCATTGCAATACAGGAAATTTGTGTCTACGGGCGAACTTCTACTACTTGGATTTTCTCATGTTTAATACTTCTACAAGAATATTAAACACTGAATTTTCACTAAATGCATGTCTCCATACACAATCTGAGTTAGAAATTTTTTTTTTAGCAATTTGACACATTGTGATACATATCGTTGGCTTGGATATTCTTATGAGAATATTACTTTGCCCAGATTCACTAAACTCCAGGAACACTTCATATTTAAGAAAATGCAGTTTGCGATATGTATAAGTGCAATCAGCTGCTGCCTTGTTACAGGACCTTCTAGGTGCACACAATTAGTACCAGTGTGCTCATGGTGCAGATTCCTTTGAATGCTAATGGGGTTAACACCGTGAGTTCATAAGTAATAAACCGTTTGCAGTGGCGCCATTAATCTTTTGTTATGTGTTAATCTTTTTTTCGTAAATTTTCTGATTTTTTAAACACCTGGAGTAAGGGCATGATTTCAGGTTACTCCTTCTGTAGTTGGGGAATATTATTTTTGTACATCAAAATTGTTAATCAACTGATTTCAATCATTCAATGGTGAAATCGTTGAAATGAGCAGAAAAAATGACTCATGCTGAAAATGGAAAGTAGTACTTTCTTTTAATGAGGATGAAAGATTCATACAATCATACTTCCTAATATATTTTCTGATGCAATTTAGGAGCACCAAGCACCTACTTACCCTGTTGCCTGACAATCTCATTTGTGCTCTCTTAATATGCTTTGCATTCATAAACCACCAACAAAATGTAAAATTATGTTATGAACTGAACTGAAATCATGCATCAGCAAAGGAATGCTTTTAATTGTACATGTTGAAAAGTATATAGTTTAACATGATTTACAGGTTTTATTACATTAAACAGCAGCAAAATTTTCAATATCCAATTAAAATTTCGATTCAGGAAGCAAGTTGTACTTTGCAGCATAACTAATATTCAGAATATCATTCAAGAATACCCATGTTTTTCTACAGAGGAGCTGTGATGTAGTAATGTCTAACCTTGGAGATGGGCAACTGATATGGCAGTTGGTTCCGGCAGTGGAGGTGAAGATGCTGCTCTGATCATCCCTCCTTTCGGGGGATAGGGAACTTGTCCCTGAAGAACCTCGAGTATTTGGTCGATGGCCTTCGATCTTCACGGTTAAAAGTTGAACGTGGTGATTTTACAGTGAAGTGGACGACATTTGACCCTCGCGTCGCCCTCACGCGGGCGGCTCGGGGGAGAAAACCCTAGCCGCCCGCGCCGCCACCTCGTCGGCCTCTAGCCACCTCGCCGCCGCCGGAGCCAGCCGCAGGAAACCGTGCGGTCGGCCGGGAAGGCGGCGGCGGGGAGAACATCCTCGGGGAGCCCTTCCTCGGCGTTGGAGGCGGAGCAGCGTCGACGGGGCAGCGGTCGATGGAGGTGGCTGCGACGGATCCGAGCACACCGGAGACGGATCCGACCCCCCCGGGCGCGGATGTGGCCGGCGACGGTGCTCTGCGTCCGGCTGCCAGTGGAGGCGGGCAGCGCGTCGGCTGCGGCCGGCGAGCGGAGGTGGTGGCAGCTCACGGCGACGGCCCGAGAAGAGCGGCGGCAGCAGCTTGCGGCTGCGGCTGGAGGAGCGGTGGCAGCTCGCGACGACGGCGGCCAACGGAGGCGCGCGGAGGTGGCTTCCGCCGTGCAGTGGCGGAGCTTGTGCGGAGGTGGCTGGCCGGCGGCTGCGGAGGCCAGCACGGTGGTGGAGGCGTTGCAGCGGCCGGCAGCACGCATACGGCCAGGCGTGTGCGGGGTGGCTACCACCAGCGCTGAGCAGTGCGGCTGAGCTCCCTCGTCGCCGTGGTGGCCTATGTGTGGCTAGGTGGGGCAAGGAGGCCGGACAAAGGTGGCGCGGGAGCCGGAGCGGCAGCGTTTCCGGCGTCGGCGTAGGCCTAGATGGTAGTGCAAAGGGAGCTGGCGGCAGTGGGTCGTCTTCCTCGTTGCCGGTCGGCACCCTCGCCCTTCTTGGAGCTCATCCCCTTCTTTGTGGGGAGTTTCTAGGTTGGATTGAGGCGGCAGCTTGTCAATGGGGGAAGCCCAGTCCCGGGTTCTTCTTTGGCCAGATTTGGCGAGGAGACTGGTGGGTGGTGGATCGGAAGGGTCTTGGGCCAGCTCTCAGGGATGGAGGTTCGTTGAAGTCAGCCGATGGCGGGGTGTCGGTGTGGTGTGGTGGCTGTCCTGTCGTTGGCAGGATTGGAAGCTGGCCAGTGGAGGGGCGTCGGTCAAGTGTGGCGGAAGCCATGTGCCGCCGATGTTTAGATGGTGGTTTCGGATTGGGCGACGGACCACGGTGGTAGGGGGTTCCTAGCGAAAGCTTAGCCCAATTTCTTTGGGCCAACAATGACTTCGTCTTCGGGTGTGGTAACCCTCCTGAGGGCACTGTTGAGGTACCCCTCCTCCCTCGGCAAGGAGCTCTGGGTGAAAACCTTGTCCAGTTCCTTGGACGGATGACGACTGCGTCTTTCGGCGTCGCAACCCTCGTGAGGGCGTCGTTTTAGAGTCTTCGTGTCGTGGTGGTGTTGTTGGCCCGGTGGCGATCGGTCTCGCATAGCGGGCCGGTTCGGTGCTTGGCTTCCCTCTCTGTAGCGTGTGTTTGGGCGGTTGGCACATGGTTCGGGGCGTGTGCTCTGGTGCACATCCTTCCTCGACAGCCAGCTGTCGATGTAAAACTTTTCTTGTAACCTTTTTCTTCCTATCTTAATTATATTGAATGACCTCCTTCGGTCATTCCAGCAAAAAATTTTACAGTGAAGTCTGAGATAAAACAGCATTTTGAGGCTGTGTGCGGCACCCCCTCTTCCCAACCCCTCTCACTCAGTTTTCCACGCGCACGCTTTTCAAACTGCTAAATAGTGTGTTTTTTACAAAAAGTTTCTATATGAAAGTTGCTTAAAAAAATCAAATTAATTCATTTTAAAAAAATATTAAATAATACTTAATTAATCATGCGCTAATGGATCGCTCCGTTTTCCGTGCGCACGGTTAAAGTTGGGAACCAGGCTGTCCGAACACAGCCTCAGGCCACATCTTTTACTATATAGCTGATGCCAAAATTGAAATATTGGAGTTGATTTTTGTAATTTTGGAGTTGATTTTAAGGTTTTATCATTATAGCTCCCTTTTTGCAGCATTCATGTGTATAAAAGTTTTTAACTATAAATTATTTTTTATCGTTAATACGTCATTTAGCGTATCCTATATATCTATAAAGGTCATCCCTAATAAGTGTAGGGAATGCTATTTATCTCTTATCTCCTTGAGCTATATCACCTTAATTGTTTCTAGTTCTTGGATGATTGATCTATGGTTAAAATTATATCCCTCCTTTCCTTCTCCCAGGAAGTCACATCATATTTGTTTTCTTTTATTTTTATTTTCCTTCTGTCATTGAGGCATATCACCTTAGTTTTGCTTTCGAATAATATATTTATATATGATTTAAATTGAAGAAACCACATTATTTTAATTGTTTATATTTTTTTCTCATGGTTGATCACAGATGAAAATCATATAAAGTTATACCGTGTAGCTATCTGCATGTTATTTGTACTATTATCATATAAAACTCTCGCAACAACGCGTCGGGTTTCATCTAGTTATCAATAATTGGTCAACCAATGACCGAGTCTATATCGTTTTTTCTATTTTTTTTCTCGATTGCATTCTATTCACAAGAAGGAATAAGTTCACTGGAGGTCCCTCAACTTAACAACGAGATTTTTTAAGGTCCCTTAACCACAAAACCAGAAATGTGTACCCCTAAACCCACTCAAACCGTTCAAAGGAGGTTCCATGGCAGTATCGACTCAACGTGGTATCCTAGTCAGCAAAAAATAGAAAAATAAATACGTGGACTCACATGTATGTGAGAAAAAAAATGTGGGGTCTAGTCAACAATCTTCTTCTCTTTCCCTTTTTCTCTTCTTCTCTTTCGTTTTTATCTTTGCCGCAGAGGGAGAGCGACAAGGGCGCGCGGCCGGAGGAAAGCGGAGCGGCGGCTCCAGGCGCGGGCAAGCGGTAGCTCCGGGCGGGCAAGCGGTAGCTTCGGGCACGAGCGGAGCAGAGGAGCGGGGGACGTGGGGGTGCAGCGGCTAGGAGCCGGCGAGAAGACAAGGGGGTGAGGGGGCGCTCCTTCTCGCGATGATGTG
Source organism: Oryza meridionalis (assembly GCA_000338895.3). Taxonomy (NCBI): domain Eukaryota; kingdom Viridiplantae; phylum Streptophyta; class Magnoliopsida; order Poales; family Poaceae; genus Oryza; species Oryza meridionalis. The sequence continues at coordinate 19,928,736 of CM002533.2, forward strand.
CGTGAGTGGGAGGAGCGCCGGCACAAGGCGGCGCGTTGAGAGCGGTCTTGACGGTGACATCTCGCCTACCACCGCTCACATGCCACAGCCGCTCCGCAGCCACACTCTCCCATCGTATCCGCTCCGTCGCCGTGGTCGCCCCCCGCCTACCGCCCGCCGACGCTCCGTAGCCGCGCACGCCCGCCGCCGCCGCCGCTCCGCCTGGTTTTGCCACTTCCCCTTTGCAGCAAAATAAAAATGAGAGAGACAAGATTGTTGACTAGGATTGTTGACCCTCATATTTTTTCCTCACTAACATGTGGGGCCCATATATTTATTATTTTTATTTTTTGCCGACTAGGATACCACATCAGCGAAACTAGGTATCTATGTTGTCTCGGGATCTTTTTTGGACGGTTTTACATAGTTAAGGGGTACACATTTCTCGTTTTGTGGTTAAGGGACCACAGGTGAACTTATTCCTCACAGGAATACAGGATGCTTCATCAGCATGGATCAGCTATCACAGCTTATATGGGCCACCCATAAGTCGCCATATAAATTGGGCCGGAAAGGGATTGCGGTTCACGTGCGAGATATATTTGAATGGGCTAGATGGGCCTCGCTGATCCGCTGCTACCGCAGCTGGGCTTGACTCATCAATAGACGCCCATTTTTTTTAGCGATTTCCTTCCCCTCTCCCCTCCCAAAACCCTCGCCCCGACTTCGCCGGAGCGCCGACGCCGCCGCCCACCATGCTGCCGCACCGCCGTGGTCTCCTCCTCCTCCTCCGCGGCGGCGGCGCCGGTCTCCTCCGCCGCCTCTCCGTGGCCGTCAAGGAAGCCGTCTCCCCGTCGCCATTTCCTCCGCCGCCGCGGCAACAGGCGGCCGCCGAGGAAACCGCCTCCCCCTCGCCGGGGAAACCGCAGGAGGGCTCCGTGGCCGCCGAGGAGAGAGCCTCTCCCTCGCCTCCTCCGCCGCGACGCAAGAAGGACTCCCTCTTCCGCCGGGTCGCGGCCGCCGCGGACCCGCGCCTCCCGCTTTCCCCCGTCCTGGAGCAGTGGTGCCTCGCCGAGGAACGCCCTATCGCGAAACCCGAGATCCAGTCCATCATCAAGTATCTCTGCCGCCGCCGCCGCTACTCTCAGGCGCTCCAGGTGCGGGACGAACGACGAATCTACGAATCCCCTTGTTCACCACTTCCGTCGCCGCATCATTCGATCTTGTTTTGTTTTCTTTTCTCTTGCAGCTTTCCATGTGGATGACCGAGCGGCTGCACCTCCATCTATCCCCCGGCGACGTCGCGAATCGGCTGGAGCTGATCACCAAGGTCTATGGCCTCGATAGGGCCGTGGAGTACTTCGACAGCATGCCGGATCAGCTGAAGCAGCAGCAGTGCTATGGCTCCCTGCTTAAATGCTACGCCGAGACCAAGTGCGTGGAGAAGGCGGAGGAGCTCTTCGAGAAGATGCGGGGCATGGGGATGGCCAGTTCTTACGCTTATAATGTGATGATGAGGCTTTATTTGCAGGATGGACAGGTTGAGAGGGTGCACTCCATGCATCAGGCTATGGAAGAGAGTGGTATCGCTCCTGATGTATTCACTACTGATACTCTGGTGGCAGCGTACGTGGTTGCTGAAGATATTGAGGCGATTGAAAAGGTTCTCGAGAAGGCCAATTCGTGCAATGATCTTATGACCTGGCACTCATACGCCACTATAGGCAAGATTCTCATGCAATCCGGGATGGAAGCGAGGGCCTTGCAGGCTTTTCAAGAATCAGAGAAGAAGATTGCTAAGAAGAGTAATAGGGTCGCATATGGGTTTTTGCTCACCATGTATGCCGATCTAGGGATGAATAGTGAGGTGGACCGAATCTGGGATGTCTATAAATCCAAAGTGCCAGCATCGGCATGCAACTCAATGTACATGTGCAGGATAAGTGTCCTACTTAAGATGAATGACATTGTTGGGGCTGAGAAAGCATATGAAGAGTGGGAAAGTAAGCATGTTTACCATGATTCCCGGTTAATCAACTTACTTCTCACTGCTTACTGCAAAGAAGGTCTTATGGAGAAGGCAGAAGCTCTTGTAGATCAATTCATCAAGAAAGGGAGGACGCCTTTTGCCAATACTTGGTATAAGTTGGCTGGTGGATATTTCAAGGTTGGTCAGGTGTCGAAGGCAGCAGATCTCACAAAGAAGGCACTTGCTTCTGCGAGTAATGAATGGACACCTGACCTGACGAATGTGCTGATGAGCCTGAACTATTTCGCGGAGCAAAAAAATGTCGAAGCAGCTGAGGAGATGACAAGCTTATTACAGAGATTGGTTACTCCAACAAGGGACATTTACCATGGGTTACTGAAGACATATGTCAATGCAGGAAAACCAGTGTCAGACTTGCTTGATCGTATGAAAAAAGATGGTATGGAGGCTGATGAGGAAACAGAGAAAATCCTTGCTGGAGAAGTCCACTAGGTACGCAGGATTGGATAAAACGTATCACTGACCAATTCCTTTTGGTTGCTTAGTTTGTGTCCTTTTTCTTGTTTCTGGGGCAAGCAAGTGCAAACCCACTGGCCCGTGGATTTGGGTATTTCATTATAAACCTCTATACAACTGCTTATATAGGAACTCGCCATTCTTCTGTTCATTTGATGTGATGGTGTCATTGTGCTGTGCGGATATGTCTTTGCCGTATGGTTATGTGAAATTATGCAGTAGTGGTAGGATCTGAGATGTTTAGCATTTTACCTTTTGTTTTTATGGAAGGCCTGGTTTTCCTTGGCACGCATCACTCATCATTAGCTTGAATGAATGATCAGTCTAAAATGTCAATCAGTTCAGTTCAGAGTCTACTGGGTAGAATCATGATACATATCATTTTCTGAAGGATTTGCCAAGTTAGAAAGAAAAAATTTAAATGGCAGCAGCGCTGATATCAGATGAAGATTTTTTTTAATATGAATACTGGTAGTATTGTTGTACTTGTTACTAGCAAAAACGCTTGTGCGTTGCAATGGGGGAGCTCACCAGCGATCCTCCGCTTCTTGGTCTCCGGTGGTGGGCCCACAGTCATCAGTCCATTTCCGTGGCTGCTATATCCTGATCGGGTTTATCGGGTTTATCAAACCGTTTTAGAAAGAGTTACCATTACTTCACGGTTTGGCATTTACCACGATAACCACGCAGTTATTGTAAAAACTGGTTTGGCATTTACCGTGATAACCACGTGGTTTTACGGTTTGACAGTTACCGTGATAACCACCTGGTTATTATAAAAAAAAACTGGTTTGGCATTTACCGCGATAACCACGTGGTTTTACGGTTTGACAGTTACCGTGATAACCACCTAGTTATTGTAAAAACCGTATGGTTATCACGAGGTATACCATAGTTTCAAAGACTAATAAGGTTACCGCGTGATAACAGTACGGTTGTTTGTAAACCCTCCTGATTGCCACGATCGCGTGATGGATTTGGAAAATTGGGAACCCATGGTGGATGAGTTGTCACGGTGGTTCATTCAGTGGCACAACAGCAAATTACCTTTTATCTTTTCAGTGGCAGAATGACATTTGATTCTGATGGTTCGTAGTACTTCGTTGTGGCAATGTGATAAAAAAAAAATTTAAAGATAAAAGAATGTACGTACTGTTCGTTTGGCTCTGTCTAAGCAAAAATTGTACTGTTTCTTTATAAGTTGGTCCGGAACGTTATAACGATTCACGTTTGGCCCATTTTATTTGGACCAAAATGGGATTGTCATCCAATGCGGCCTGTTCCAAGCCCATTTAATATGGGCCGCCGAAACGCTAGTGTGATCCACGTGTGGCCCATAAATATTGGGCCGGAACAGGATTGTGGAATGGGCCTTGCGAATCTTCAGCCCATTCTTTACACATCACGAGACGCCCATTTCGGTCCACTCCCTCCTTCCTCCCCCCAAAACCCTCGCCTCCGCCGCCGCGCGATCGCCGGCGGCGATCACCATGCTGCTGCACCGGCGGGGACTCCTCCTCCACCTCCGTGGCGGCCTCCTCCTCCGCCGCCGCGGCCTCTCCGTGTCCGCCGAGGAGACCGTCTCCCCCTCGCCTCCACCTCCACCTCCTCCTCCTCCGCCGCCGCGCCTTCAGGGGGAGGACTCCCTCTTCCGGCGGGTCGCGGCCGCCGACCCGCGCATCCCGCTGGACCCCGTCCTGGAGCAGTGGTGGCTCGCCGAGGAACGTCCCGTCTCGAAGCCCGAGCTCCAGTCCCTCGTCAAGTACCTGCGCCGTCGCCGCCGCTTCTCCCAGGCGCTCGAGGTGCGCGACGAACTCCTCATCCTTGATGCCCACCCCATCGCCGCATCTGATCATGCAATTTGGTGTTTTTTTTTTTTGGTTGCAGCTTTCCATGTGGATGACCGAGCGCCGGCACCTCCACCTATCCCCCGGCGACGTCGCGTACCGGCTGGAGCTGATCAGCAAGGTCCATGGCCTCGACAAGGCCGTGGAGTACTTCGACGCCGTGCCGAATCAGCTGATGGAACTGCAGTGCTACGGCTCCCTCCTGAGATGCTACGTGGAGGCCGAGCGCGTCGAGAAGGCGGAGGAGCTCTTCGAGAAGATGCGGGGCATGGGGATGGCCAATTCTTATGCTTACAATGCGATGATGAATCTTTATTCGCAAATCGGGCAGGTTGAGAGGGTGCACTCCATGTATAAGGCTATGGAAGAGGGTGGTATTGTGCCGGATATTTTCACTATTGACAATCTAGTGTCAGCATACGCGGATGTGGAAGATGTTGAGGCGATTGAAAAGGTTCTCGAGAAGGCCTCGTGTAATAATCTTATGAGTTGGCACTCATATGCCACTGTAGGCAAGGTTTTCATGAAAGCTGGGATGCAAGAAAGGGCCTTGCAGGCTTTTCAAGAATCAGAAAAGAGGATTACTCCGAGGAAGGATGGTAGGGTTGCTTATGGGTTTTTGCTAACCATGTATGCCGATCTACGGATGGACAGTGAGGTGGACCGTATCTGGGATGTCTATAGATCCAAAGTTCCGGCATCGGCATGCAACACAATGTACATGTGCAGGATAAGTGTCCTGCTTAAGATGAATGACATTGTTGGGGCTGAGAAAGCATATGAAGAGTGGGAAAGTAAGCATGTTTACCATGATTCCCGGTTAATCAACTTACTGCTCACTGCTTACTGCAAAGAAGGTCTTATGGAGAAGGCAGAAGCTCTTGTTGATCAATTCATCAAGAAAGGGAGGACACCTTTTTCCAATACTTGGTATAAGTTGGCTGGTGGATATTTCAAGGTTGGTCAGGCATCGAAGGCTGCAGATCTCACAAAGAAGGCACTTGCTTCTGCGAGTAATGAATGGAAACCTGACCTGGCAAATGTGCTGATGAGCATGAACTATTTCGCGGAGCAAAAGAATGTAGAAGCAGCTGAGGAGATGGCAAGCTTATTACAGAGATTGGTTCCTCTGACAAGGGATGTTTACCATGGGTTACTGAAGACATTTCAATGCAGGAGAACCTGCGTCAGACTTGCTTGATCGTATGAAAAAAGATGGCATCAAGGCTGATGAAGAAACAGATAAGATCCTTGCTGGAGAAGTCCACTAGGTACGTAGGATTGCATAACGCGTATTACTGACCAATTTCTTTCATTGTCCTTGTGGCAAGCAAGTGCAAACCAACTAGCTCATGGATTTGAGTATTTGACCATAGATCGCTACATAACTGCTTACATAGGAACTTGCGTTCTTCTATGCATGTGATGGCGTCTTGGTGCTGTGTGGATTTGTCTTCTCGTATGGTTATTTGAAATTATGCAATAGTGGTAGGATCTGCGATGTTTAGCATTTGGCCATTTTGCCTTTTGCTTTCATGAGATGCCTGATTTTCCTTGGCACACATCACTCAAGTTGAGCTTGAACAAATGCTTAGGCTAAATGACAATAAATTTAGAGTTTTCTGGGTTGAGAAGAATCATGATTCATATCATTTAGAACTTGCTATGATTGAAAGAAAATTTTAAATGTCAGCAGCAGTGAACCACTGACATCAGATAGCAATATGAAATGAATGCTGGCAGTATTTTACTCTTATATTAATCTGTAAGTTATGTATGTATTGTTTTGTATTGCTATCTTATTGCCACTCTTTAGGTTCTGAAATTTAGTTAATGCATTATATTTTGATGAGAAGATAGTAAACAACAAAAGGCGTTTCATATTATTAACATAATTACCATCTTGCAGAGCTGTTCAGACTTGATTTTGAAATTGCAAGCAATCTGGTATGCAAACCTGAATCTTCAGCTTGTTTGTTTGATTGATTATTTTTTTTCCATCAACCCTAGCTCCTTGTCAAAACATACGTTTGCAACTCCTCTTAGAAGTAGCTGTCGTCTTTTTACATGATGGTGGTTGCTCTTGACACCATATGTCATTATTTTTAGTAGTTTTTTTTCTTAAGATCATTTTTGTACTAATCATGCATGATACATGAGGCCACGCGGGTTTAAGTTCTTTGTTTTCTCTCCCTACGCCATGGTCCGCTTCGATTCAAAGCCATGTGAAGCTTTTGGTTGATTTGTTGTTGACAAAGCGGTCTGTTCGTCCAGTCAGCGACTAATCACCCATATTCTTCCCATCAACACCATGTGGCATCACATCCTGAATGAGTTGTTCTTTTTGCTGCCCTTCGTCTTCACTCGTGCAGAGGCCGGCGTGGCATGGACATGAAGAAATTTCAGAAGAAAACTCACACATTCATGGACATCGTTTTTCGCTGTTGCCGAGTGATCTATGGCGAATTATCTCTGGAAAAAGGGTAAAGAAAACAGAGGCCGTTTCTTTGGCTCTTTTGGTGATAGTTACATGATCACCATGCGTTGATATGTATAGCTGATAGTGTGTGGTTTCTCCGTTGATCGCTTTCGACTGACTCGCTGAGGCATTTCTCCATTGGATACGTGTTTAGTTGGCTTAAGCAAGAGCAAGAATCTGAAAGGAATCTCTTCGCCTATATATGAGTACAATTGCTAAGCTCGCTGCCTAAAGAGAATCAGAATCTTGGCATGTTAACGAATCTCACCGTCATCGTACAAATCTATTGAGTTGGTTCTGTACTTACACCAAAATTATAAGATTCCCAGCAAGGAGCTCAACACATGGACACCTTACTGATTGGCCAATGGCCATTTTCATTTTATCATTTTTTAAGGGATTGTTTGGACATCTTCTGACCTTAATTTGGAGAAAAAGCCTCAACAACGCCTGTTTATCCACTGTGTGAGTACCACAGAATCGATGATAAGCAGGGGTTCTTCTCAGCCTTCCGTTGATTGCTCAAGAAGAAAATTTCGGATATGGATTTCAATTCAATCTTCCCACTAGAGTACTATAGTTCGAAAGAATTGTGAAAGGGCATGTAGCCTAGTGGTTACAGTGACCTGAGTAGCACTCCAAGGTCTTGAGTTCAAATCTCCATAGGAGCGAATTTCAGATTGGGTTATTTGAGGGCTAAGTTCCCTGTTTAATAGGCTAAGTTCCTAATTTTTAAAGGCTGCATATATCCGGTTGGATATAGAGGCCGAGTAAAAATACCCTTCTCTAAAAAAAAAAGTTCGAAAGAATTGCTCCATCTATTGAAACAAGCCATAATTCAAGAATCACTTAATAAATAATGCAGTATGTATAACATGAACAAGCATCGTCTATAGAATTATTTCTTTTGTCACATAATATATCAACCTAGAATCAAATAACGAATAGGACACGATATAATACCATGAATATCGTATATAATACGATGAATATGGTCGTGCCTCATGTCCGAACTAACTGTACTATTTAGTGTTACATTTGATACTAGATTATTATACTACTAACGGAAGAAGTGCTATATGTGTAATAGGTGTGACTGCCATATAGACCTCGCTTGCATCGAGCTTACATGTGAGTGATATACGCTGCACGTACAGTACTACAGATGATATCTCAATCCTCATCTCCTTGACGCCAACGTCAGGCGATAGATATGTGCGGTTGAGTTGGAAAGAAATTGACTACGATGTCTCATTAGAGTCATCTTTGTCTGTTTCATCAGCAACTTCTCCCCATTCAGTGGAAGGACTTAGTGACAAAAGGCTAGTGGTATGATATCATCACCCCCATCTTCCCATTAACAAAATCTCGTGGGCATTGTCACGCCACACCCAAAAAAACAAATGAAATAAAAAAAGATTGCCACCACCTGCCTATAGACTCTAGAGACATCAGTGTCCAGCACAGTGATCATGTGACAGGTGGGTCCAGATGACACGGCAACGGCACGTTAATTTGCACCCTCCCCCACACTTGCTGGAAGTGGCAAGCTGGTGTGATCCCATCGAGAAAATTGAATTATCTACGTGGCTGCCACACCGGTAAGAAGAGCAATAAGCCAATTTTTCGTGATGGGAGTATCTAAAAATCTGTCGTAAATATTTTCAAAGAAAAAAAATTTCAGATATAATTATAACTAAAGTATAACTAGAAAAAATGCCCGTACGTTGCAACGGGTGAAGCCTATTTTAATCTTATTATTGTTATATAGTTTAGTTAAGATGAAATTCACTGTGAGAGTTCGCTTGGATATATACTTCCTCCGTCCCAAAATGTTGCTACCTACTCTAGACATAACATATTTTTAGAAAATCATGAGTTGCAGTTAAGAGTTCGATCGTCTCAAATTAGATCGTCTCAAATTAGCATGCGAGTTTTTTTAACAGATTTCTTATTGATTCCTTCTGTATTACCAAAAGTGAACGATCTTAGAAACCGACTCAAATACCGATATGTATTTCCAAAAACAAATGAACTTAAAAACTGACTCATACACAGATGACGTACCAAAATACCGACAAAAACATCTTCAATTTTTTATAATAGTAGATAAGAGATATAGATTAAAACCAAAACATAAAAATAAAACCGACTCAAACACGGATGACGGACCACGGAAACATCTTCAATTTTTATAATAGTAGAGATAGAGATTATATTATAACCACACTATAACTACATTGTAACTACACAGTAAATACGATATAACTTATATAGAACTTGTATTCAGCTATGGTTTGTGTCGACGGGTGAAACCCGTAGACCGGATATAGAGGGTATTGGGGTACGTTGATGCAAGGGTCTACGTAGTACGACATCAAGCAAACAGAAGGCGAAGATTATACTGGTTCAGGCCCCTTGACAGGTAATAGCCCTAATCCAGTTGGTATGGGATTATATAATGGAAATCACAGGTTACAAAGGAAACGATGGAACTCGATGAAACCGGCGAGATCGTAATCGAGTTAATTCGACTAGACCTCCCGGCGATTTGGCTTCCACGGGCTCCGACTTCGTAGGCTGTGGTGGTGGTGTTGGCTCTGTGATCCGATCCCCTTGGGTCCTCCTAGGTGGTCCCTTTTATATCGCGGGTCAAGCGATCTCCAAGTAGGACTCGGAGACGTCGAACCACACACGATACGTTGAGAACCCAGCCTTGTCCGAGTAGATCTCTTTTCGTCTGCTAATTCCATGAAGGATTTCCTTAACGCATACGGAGAATGTCCCTATACACGCGGGCATGCCATACTGATATGTGACGTATATCGAAGGGTAAAGGGTATGCCTAACCCGTAACCCTGACAGTAGCCCCTGACTTCTACCTAAATAAACTCATGTGACCAATCGCGACTTCTGATGTCGAAACTGATGTCGTTCCCGGTGCGGGGACCGTAGAGACAGGACGCAATCGACAACACCATGTGAAGCCCAACGGTCATGAGTGAATTTAAACTGAAGTCTGAACAACTGCCGCGCGCAACGGACCTAGAAATTTCCGGCGGTAATCTCTCTCTCCTTCCTTTGGAATTCGCATCGACGGAAATGCGTCTATTTAAGAGGATTTTGAAGTCCGTCCGTTGTGAAAAAAGTTCTCCAGCCTCCAGGCGTTCCTTGTCTCCTCCGCTCCTGTAAAGCCCTAGCTTGTTCATCTCGGCCCCTTCTCCGACGATCTCCGGCGGCGATGGATCTCGGCAAGTCTACCTCCACCAGCGCGTCGCTTAAGAAGCTACAGGAGGATGGCGTCCTCCCCGGCCGCGGAGCCATGGAGAGGGAACCAGGAGGTACTGAACCTGAACCTGTCCTGGGCCGTATAGTTGCGATCGAGGACTATATTCTCTGTGGCTTTCTTCCTCCGCCTTCTGAGTTTCTTCTCTTGGTCTTGAATTTCTACGGCCTTCCTCTGCTCCATTTGAACCCCAATTCCATTGCCTTCCTTAGCATCTTTTCACATCTTTGTGAGGCCTATGTTGGGGTAGAGCCGTTTCTCGACCTCTTTCGCTTCTACTACGAGTTGCGTTGGATGGAATCTACCAGGGTATCTGGATGTGTGGATTTCCGACTTCGAGATGGCCTGAAGTCGCGATATATCCTCTTCCAGTGCCCTTCTTCTCGTAGCAAATGGCGGGCAAGGTGGTTCTATCTTCAGATAGAGGATTCAGATCCGATCTTTGTCGTTCCTGAGGAACAACCAGACAAGATCCCATCTTGGACCGCCAAACCCGCCTTGACCCCTGCTCTTCAGTCGTTCATCGATGCCATCGATGACCTCCGAGCGCGAGGCTTGTCGGGGTATGAAGTCGCTACCGACTTCGTTAGTAGGCGGATCCAGCCGCTCCAGGCTCGCGCCCACCCTGCCTTTGACTACTCTGGGCCGGAGGACGCGACCCGGGTTTCTCCTCGGGGTATTTTTCTTGTGTTTAATTTGATCCCCTTCTGTGCAAGTTCTCCCTAACTTATCGAATTCTGTTCTCGATCTGCAGGCTTGAGTGACGCCACCGTGGAGCGCCGTGTCGGCCAATTGGTGATCAGCGGCCCGACAACGACAAGCGACGTCCCCATGCCTCTTTGTGATAAGGAGGCGACCGAGCGCGAAGCCGCAATCAACGTGAGTGTACTCGGTAACCTTGCTATTTTTGCTTCCCGGGTCGGAAAATGATTTCATGCGGTGTAGGCTCTCCCTCTGACTGACGTTATTGGACCGCTCGCGGACCACCAGGCGGCGCCCTCACTGAAGGAGAGTGTCGCTCGGGAGACGCCCGACGTGGCCGTCGCCGCTGCTGCCACGACTAGTGGCGGTCGTGTCCCGAAAACGGGAAGGACATTCACCTCCGTTCTCGGCAACCGCCGGAGAGCATCCTCCCCACCGGTAAGTCCCTTGGTTCGTTAATCTCGTATTCAAGAGATGTCACCCTCAACTCGTGCTTGATTTACCCAGGCCGTGGACGCGTCTTCGCCACCTCCGCGGCGGAGGAAGCTGGTGACGCTAGGCGAGAAGTAAGTAAGCGGAAGTCAAGATCATCTCCTCATTTATCTTCTGGCGGCTTGATTTGAGGATCTTCTGCAGGTCGGCTCAGGCAAGGGCGGTGCAGGCGAGAGCGGTGCAGGACAAGTCCGAAGGGGCCTCCGGAGCGTCTCCTGCGGCAACCTCAACCGATATTGTTGTCGCGCCAATGAGCCGTGAAGCAATGCCAAGCGGTCCGTCCAGTGCCCTCGGACCTACTCGCGGGCCATCTGCCAATGTCCTCACCTGGGGGGAGCTCCAAGCTGAGATGCAACGCATCCTCGAGGCTGGCGCTCGTGGCGTGAGTCGCGAGATCGAGGAGGCGAAGACAGCGGCAGCGTCGTCAGCGAACGAGCGTGCCGACAAGCTGGAACGCGACCTGGCGGAGGTTCGCGAGGACCTCCAGAAGATGAGGGAGCTGGTGGCCAGTAACGAGCGGCAACGGCGGGGACTCGAGGACCGGATGTCGGAACTTGAGAACAACTTGTCGGAGATCCGTGGGTCACTGCGGGTCACCTACACCGGTCTTCATCAGCTCGCCGGGGAGTGTGGCGTCACGACAACCATCCCCGCGAACCCCGATGAGTTCTCGCTGACGTCCTCACTTGCGGAACTGGCTACGGCGATGGAGGCGATAACCTCCAAGCATGCGGCCAGGATCGTGGAGGAGGCGTCAAACGGGATTTACACCGGGGCCTGTCATGTCCTGGCGTGTGTCCGACTGGCGCACCCCGAACTCGATCTTCGGCAGATCTTGGACCGGGGGGCCGCCAACGACGCTCGTAAGGGCGTGATGGAGGAGGTTGGCGAACTGGGAGAGTCTGTTCTCCCGCTTTTTGAAGAGTAGGGCCTAAGATCATTTGTAATCAACTACACTTTGTATAACTGTTGTCGGCTTCAACTGCCTTTATTCGTGCAATCGCTGCCTTGATCTCTGTTGGCACCCTGGTCCTGAGTACTTTTGGTTGTCGTTTGTAGGGATGTCGATGTCGAGGATGTCCAGCAGTGCGGGCAGCCCAAGTTACCGGTGGTCGCGCCGGCGATTACCCTCCAAACGTCTGTGTCGCAGGACGATATGGGACGAAACTCACCCGTGGAAACGGGCGTGGTGATGACCTCCTTAGGTTGGTGATCTTTGTTTTCATCTCCTTCATTCTTCTTCCTGGAGTAACTTGGTTTTTGTGTTCTCGGAATGGAAGAGCAGACCTCGAGAGTAGACTTGCCGACCAAGACTGCCGTATCCAATATTGGAAGACGAAGTGTGAAGTCGCGGAACTCGAGAGGGCGATGGTGGAGGTGAAAAAAGACCAGGCCGTGGAGGCACTCAGGGGTCGCGAGGTGTGGTTCGAGTCTTATCTAAAGAGTTGTTGCACGTCTATGGCCCATGTTTGTAGGGAGCTCCGGGTGCCCCGTGGAGATCCCGAGGAATCGGCGGGCGGCTACATCTCGTGGCTGAATGGGGCATGTACTCAGCTCGAAGGCATCGGCAAGCGCATTGACGAAGCCCTGAAGCAGGAATGCCGTCGGTCGAGCCGATATGCCGGAGGGCATGTGTTGGCTTGCATACGAGATCATCGTCCGCAGCTGCACCTCGAGTTTCTCCGTGAAGGGTTCGCTCGTTCTCGGAGGACTCCGGCGGAGATAGACCACCTGGTGAAGTCGATGGCGCCGCTTGCGGAGGAAGTTTTTCAGTCGATGGACTGGCGTTGGCCTTCCTGGTAGCCTTTGTACCCTGCGATAGGCATCTTAGGAAAAATGTAATATAATTTTGGACTTGTGCGAAATTGTAAGAAGTATCTTATAAAATAGAAAAGAAATCTATCGTAACGAGTCCTTCTTACTCTAGATGTAGTGTGTAAGAGTGGCTCCTCAGTTCTCGACTTTGGGCAGTCGTTTGAGTTGTACACTCTCCCTAGCCCCCAGCCTTGTCGTCGGAGAATGGTTCTCGGAGGACAAGGCTCTTGGACCTTTGACCTGCCTCGGTTGAACAAGCACCGGTCCTAGCCCCCAGCCGCGAAGTTGGAAAGTTCATTTCCGATTACGCGGCTTGGTTAATACGCACGGGGAGAACTCTTACACGACCAGGTCTGACATGGTCTTTCGTCTCTACAGAATCCGACAAGGCCTTATCGGCTCTGAGCGTCCCCAGCCGAAGATCCCTTAGGTTCCTCGGAGGCCTTGTCAGTATGGCGTAAAGGGACATGAGGATAGGTTTCAACGCTAAGTGTTATCTGGGTGAGGGATCGTCAGGCAGGAACACTGTGATTGTAATATGCGCCTGAAAATAGGCTTTATTGATGATGTAAGTTGTCTTGCAGGTGTGGATGGTATTGACTCATACATAGAATTTACGTAGTTGGTCAATGTTCCATGAGTTTGCCAACTCGCGGCCATCGCCGTCTGCAATTTTGAATGTGCCTGGTCGCAAGACTTGTGTGATCGTGTATGGTCCTTCCCATTTGGGTGAGAGCTTGTTTCCCCTTGCTTGGCTTTGAACCCTTCAGAGGACGTAGTCGCCGATCGAAAGTATGCGTGCTCGAATGCGCTTCTCGTGGTAGCAGCGAAGGGCCTGTTGGTAGGCGGTTGCTCGAACGGCAACTCGTTCGCGATGTTCCTCGAGTAGATTCACATCGTCGTTTCGCTGCTCCTCCTGTTCCTCGTCGGAATACTTCTGTGCTCGTGTACCCTGATGTTGTAGCTCGCTGGGGAGCATGGCCTCGGAGCCGTACACGAGGAAGAAGGGTGTTTCCTTGTTGGACGTTGTCGGTGTGGTGTGTATGGCCCATAGTACTGATGGGAGTTCTTCGACCCATTTGTTATCATGTGACATGAGCCTGTCGTAGACACGGGTCTTGATCCCTTGTAGTACTATGCTGTTTGCCCTCTCGACTTGTTCGTTGCTTTGAGGATGGGAAACCGAAGCGAAGCATATTTTGACTCCCAGCCCGATGCAGTAATCCTGGAAGTCGGCACTGATGAACTGGGAGCCGTTGTCGGTAATGATGCGATGCGGTAGTCCGTATCTGCAAAATATCCCCTTGATGAACTTGATGGCGTTGGCGGCCTTGATTTCCCCCGTGGGTACCGCTTCGATCCATTTAGTGAATTTGTCGATCGCCACGAATAGGAACTTGTAGCCGCCCTATCCTCGTGGGAATGGCCCGAGTATATCTAGCCCCCAGCCCGAGAATGGCCAAGTAAGAGGGATTGGTCTAGAGCGCTTGTGCAGGTAGCTTTGTGTGCTTGCTGTGGAATTGACAGGCTTCACACCGCTGGACCATGTCACATGCGTCTTTGAGGGCGGTTGGCCAGAAAAACCCTTGTCGAAAGGCTTTCCTAACCAATGTGCGACCAGCGGCATGTGACCCACAGATGCTTTCATGTATGTCGTGGAGGAGGTGTCTGCCGTCATCGGACGAGACACATTTGAGAAGTACTCCGTTTGGCGCTTTCTTGTATAGATCGTTGCCGATCGTGCAGTAGATTTTTGCTTTACGGGTTATTTTCTCAGCCTCTACGTCGTCCTCGGGCAACTCTTCGCTGTTGATGAATTTGATCAGTGGGGTGCACCAGTCGTCTGTGGTCTCGATATCGGCGATGGCGCGTTCCGCCTCTGTGGCCTCCGAGCTGATGTCGGGGCGGCTGTGTTGATCTCGCCGATTGCCTCTTTCACTGATGGCTTCGTCAGGATGTCCAGAAAAGTGCCGGGCTCGAGTGGTTCTCATCTGGACGCACGTCGCGCTAGGTTATCTGGCTCGATGTTGTCCTTGCGGTATACGTGTCAGACCTCGATCCCATCGAACCTTTTCTCCAGCTTCTTGACTTCTGCGAGGTACTTAGATAACTCGGGGTTAGAGCATTTATAATCTTTGTGTACCTGGTTCGCGACTAGCTCGGAGTCCCCTTTCACGATCAGTCATTTGACCCCAAGTGCGGCTGCTGCTCTTATCCCGGCGAGTAGTCCTTCGTACTCAGCTGTGTTATTGGTCGCCCTGAAGTTGAGGTGGATTGCGTGCTTGAATTGATCTCCGGAAGGAGATGTCAAGATGAATCCTGCCCCTGCTCCTTGGCTGTTGAGTGCACCGTCGAACGCCATTGTCCACGTTTCGTTGTCGATCTGGTTGTCTGACTGATTATCAGGCGTGGTCCAGTCAGCTACAAAATTGGCGAGTACTTGGGACTTGATGGCTGTTCGTGGTACAAAGTGGACATCAAACTGACCTAGCTCGACTACCCATTTCGCAATGCGGCCGACAACGTCTTTGTTTCTCACGACTTCACCGAGGGGGAAGGAGGAGATAACTGTGACTCTGTGGGCTTGGAAGTAGTGTCGTAGCTTTCTTGATGTCATGATTACTGCGTAGAGCAGTTTTTGGATCTGTGGGTATCTGGTCTTTGCGTCGTGGAGAGCTTCGCTGACATAGTATACTGGTCGTTGGACTTTCTCTCTCTCGACGACAATTACAGTGCTGACGGAGTATGGCATGGCGGCAATATAAAGGAATAATTCTTCATTAGGTTGGGGAGCAACGAGTACAGGGGGATTTGATAGGTAGCACTTGAGTGCAATGAATGCCTCTTCGGCTTCCTGTGTCCATACAAATTTATCTTGCTTCTTTAGCCGAGCGAAGAAGGGTTTTCCTCGTTCTCCCATCCTAGCGACGAATCTACTTAGTGCTGCCATGCATCCGGTTAGCTTCTATACTTCCTTGAGTCTTGTGGGCAACTTCATGTTCTCGATTGCCTTGATCTTCTCGGGATTCGCTTCTATTCCTCTGCCAGAGACGAGGAAAGCGAGCAGCTTGCCCAACGGTACTCCAAAGGTGCACTTTTCTGGGTTGAGCATGAGGCGATATCGTCGGAGGTTGTCGAACGTTTCCCGTAGGTTGTCAATCAATGAGTCGCTTTTCTTGGTCTTGACAACAATGTCGTCGATGTATGCCTCGACGTTGTTGCCGAGCTGGTCGCTAAGTGCGCCCTGGACCGTGCGCTGGAAAGTGTTCCCAGCGGTTATGAGTCCGAATGGCATCTTAACGTAGCAAAATACCCCGAACGGCGTGATGAATGATGTCTTCTCTTCGTCCTCTCTCGCCATGCTAATTTGGTGGTTGCCGGAGTAAGCGTCGAGGAAGCTCAGCAGCTCACAGCCGGCTGTTGAGTCCACCAGTTGGTCTATTTGAGGAAAGGGGAAGTGATCCTTGGGGCACGCCTTGTTGAGGTCAGTGAAGTCGACACACATTCTCCATTTCCCGTTGGCCTTCCGCACCATGACTGGGTTGGCTAGCCACTCTGGATGAAGTACTTCTCTGATAAAGCCAGCTTTGAGAAGTTTGTCGAGCTCTTCTCGTATGGCTTGTCTTCGGTCTGGTGCAAATCTCCGCAGTCTTTGCTTTACTGGCTTGGCATTGGGTCGCACCATGAGTTTGTGCTCGATCACCTCCCTGGGGACCCCCGGCATGTCAGACGGCTACCAAGCGAACACGTCAGCATTGTCGCGGAGGAAGGTGATGAGCGCAAGTTCCTATTTCTCGTTTAGTGATGCCCCGATCTTGACGGTCTTGTCGGGGTTGGTACTAGAGAGAGGAACGGTCTTGATTGCAGCCGTCCGGTTTCGGCGTCTTGTTTGTCTTGCTCATTTTCTTGGGTGGCTCGGTTGTGGCCGGTGGACTTGGCGTTTGCTCGACCATGTCGAGGCTCCGCTTGTCACATTGTACCGCCAGCTTTGCGTTCCCTTGGATGGTGATTGTTCCCTTCGGCCCTGGCATCTTGAGCACTTGATACACGTAGTGAGATGCGGCCATGAACTTCGCAAGTGCAGTTCTCCCGATGATGGCATTATACGCTGTATCGAATTCAGCGACATCAAAGGTGATTTGCTCTGTCCGGAAGTTGTTTGCTTGGCCGAAAGTCACAGGCAGCGTGATTTTGCCCATTGGTTTGGACGAAGACTGGGGAGTAATTCCATGTAAGGGTTGATCGGTGGGTGTCAACTCGCTTCGTGGTATTCCCATGGCGTCTAATGTGCTGGCAAAGAGGAAGTTGATTGAGCTGCCACCGTCGATGAGAACCCGCGCGACCTTGATGTTCCGAATAGTGAGTTCGACCACGATCGGATAGCGTCCTGGGATAACGGCGGTCTTGGGATGGTCATCTTCCGAAAATTGTATCTTCTGTTCAGACAACTTCATCTTGGGTGCAGCCCCCTGCCACGTCGAGCAGACTTCTCGCTCCACTTTCTTATACTCTCGCTTGGAGGAGTACGCTGTAGAGCCTCCGAAAATGTGTGAGACGTGGAGGTCAGAGTCTGGATACGCTGGGTCCGACTCCTGAGCGGTCATCTCCGTATCCTTCTCGACCACGCGTACTCGTTTGCGTTGTTCCGATGTCATGTGCTTCTCGAGCGATTTTTTGAAAACAAGGCAGTCTTCCAAGGAATGTCTGTTCGACTTGTGTATGGGGCACCATGCTTTCCTTGCGTCACTACCTTATGGGTCTGGGCGCTTGGGAGGGTTAGCATATTCTGCTGCGAGTACTTCTGCTTAAGCTTTCCTTTTCGCGTTCTTGCGATTTTTCTTTTTGCTTGACTCAGGTGTGTCCGTGGCTGGTTTCTTCTCACCCCCGGTCTTCGCCTTGTCGTTCTTGCGTCTAAGTGCATCGTCAACGTGGGCACATCGCTCAACAATCTCGAACAGTCTCCGAGTAGTTGTGATGCGTCTCGTTGCTAACTCCTGGGTAGTGTAGCGATCTCTGACACCGGACTTGAAGGCGCGAATTACAGAAGCATCGGTGATTTCGGGGATTGTATTTCTGCACTCGTTAAAGCGCCGAACATATTCCCTCAAGGATTCACCCGAGCTCTGTGTCAATGCGTGTAAGTCGTCTTCGATCGCGTGGCGTTTGTAGGTTCCCTGGAAGTTGGCGACGAACTGCTGCCATAGGTCTGCCCACGAAGAAATCGAGTAGGGCGGAAGGTGCATCAACCATGAACACACAGAGCCTTTTAACGCAGTTGGCAAATAATTCGCCAACGCGTTATCATCCGCTCCGGCAGCATAGAGTACTGTGGAGTAGACTTAAAGAAATTCTTCTGGGTCAGTGCTCCCATCGTACTTCTCTATTGCTCCCGATCGGAACCTCTCAGGCCATCGGACATCGCGCAACGAACGACCGAAAGCCCTACACCCAGCACTGGGGGCGGTGGGTTGTCGGCGATCGTATGTCCTTCGTGGATATCTGTCTGACGATGAGGAGGAGGAAGAAGATGAGGACGACGATGGGTCGCTTGGTTTCGGTGTAGGATTACGAGAACGCCGGCCGGGTTCTCGAGAATCCTGTCGTCGCCCTCCGTTGTTGTCCCGGCGCCGTTCTCTGTCGTCTTCGTCATGATGGCGGCGTCCTCGACTGGTATCGCCCGGCGTCCGTCGCTCACGATCGTCGCGAATATGACGGTTGTGGCGGTGATCACGGTCTTGGTCCTCGCTCGAGCGGCCTCCTCATTCTTCATTGTCGTGATGTCGTGAAGAAACGTGATGCCGGGAATGGTTCTCGTTTTCCCGTGTGCGACGAGCTTCTCGGCGACCGTTTAGGTGATCGCAGAGATCGCTGGTGCCGCGAGGTGGAGGGCTGGCTCGATGGGGTGATTCCCGCTGTTCGGGGTTTTCGCCGTTGGCACCAGCAGTTGGATGCTGTTCTGGGTGGGTTGCAGCGGCGGCCTCCTCGAACGCATTGCTGAGGTCAGTCACTGACTCCCGTAACCGTTCTGTCCATTGTGCGAGGTCATCGCGTAGAACGGGGTCATAAGGGGTCTCCCTCAGTATTGCGTTGAGGGCCCTGATGTGCTGAGCCGGTGTAGACGTCTGATTTTCCGCCCCGGTGTTAGCGCGTGCCGATGTGCCTGTCCTGTCGATAGCCAATACCTCACGTGGCGTACTTGTTGACGAGGAGTTGTAGTCCTCGAGTAGATGCAGGACTGACGGTTCGGAAGAACCGGTGTCGATAACACCGACGAAACGATCTGGGGTCAGCGTAGTTCCTCGTTCTTTGCCTTCGTCTCTGAGGGTCTTGCCTGGCTGCTGGACCTTGGGAGATGACATCTTTGTAACGCTGAGAAAAACTTTACAGCTCGAGAGGTCGTGGTTCTTTGTCTTGTGAATAGGACAATAGACACCACGAGTTGGAGAAACACGCTGAATTCCACGCTCCTTGTAGGCGCGAATCTCGGCGCGGGCGTTGAGGAAAACCCAGCAGGCTTGCAAAGTATGTTTCCTGGATTTGTGAATAGGGCACCAGGACCCTGTCGCTTCGGAAGTTATTCTCGTCGGCTCGTGTTTCTTGTCGGAACGACAAGGTTCGGCCGCATTAGAATTCTTCTCGAGTTCGGATGTCGTCGATGTTCCGTTCTCCGCTCCGGCGGGAGGACCTTTCGACGTGGAGCCGTCTTGGGTTACAGCCACTGCGTTCTCGTTTCTGGTCATCGATGGCCCAGCTGAGATCGGCATCGTGGTGTAAACCGGAAAGATAGTTTCACCGACTTGAGTCCACGCTAGCATCGTTGAGGCAGGAAGCCCGTAGTTGAGGTTGGTGTTGACGCTGTTGTCGACGAGGCTGGATGACATAGTAGTAGAACCTTGAGCACCAAGTGCCCCTACCTGGCGCGCCACTGTCGACGGGTGATACCCGTAGACCGGATATAGAGGGTATTGTGGTACGTTGATGCAAGGGTCTACGTAGTACGACATTAAGCAAACAGAAGGCGAAGATTATACTGGTTCAGGCCCCTTGACAGGTAATAGCCCTAATTCAGTTGGTATGGGATTATATAATGGAAATCACAGGTTACAAAGGGAACGATGGAACTCGATGAAATCGGCGAGATCGTAATCGAGTTAATTCGACTAGACCTCCCGGCGATTTGGCTTCCACGGGCTCCGACTTCGTAGGCTGTGGTGGTGGTGTTGGCTCTGTGATCCGATTCCCTTGGGTCCTCCTAGGTGGTCCCTTTTATATCGCGGGTCAAGCGATCTCCAAGTAGGACTCGGAGACGTCGAACCACACACGATACGTTGAGAACCCAGCCTGTCCGAGTAGGTCTCTTTTCGTCTGCCAATTCCGTGAAGGATTTCCTTAACGCATACGGAGAATGTCCCTATACACGCGGGCATGCCATACCGATATGTGACGTATATCGAAGGGTAAAGGGTATGCCTAACCCGTAACCCTGACAGTTTGATTGGTTAGCACCGAGATCATACGTGTGACATGTGTGAAAATTTCTTTAACATTTTTTTTTCCTTTTATGCATAAATCTCGAGGCGGTCCACAAATCTATAAGTTTTGAGGGAAAAAAAACTTGCGGAAGTTTTCTAGCAATTCCGTAATACAAATCATCTTGTATGTCATGTAGGTTTCCTTCAATATACTCACTCACTATTCACTAATTTAGTGTTTGTATAGCTGTTGGTTTAAGCTAGTTAGTAGTACCTAAAAGGGACGTATTATTAGCATATGGTTAATTAATCATTAATTATTATAAGCTTTGAAAATAGATTTATTTGATTTGAAAATACTTTTATATAGAAAGTTTTTTTAAAAAAAACACAGTGTTTAACTCGGCCTAACCCCACTTTAGAATGCGGCACCCTAACAAGGAACTAGCCCTTGAGCTTGTCCTACCTAGTCTCCGCCGCTAGCATCTCCGCTCTCAAATGATGTTAACATCTTCAAAAAGTAGTCGATCACTGATCACTCTAAAACGAATTTTTACCCAAAAAAAAAAAACTACGACGGGGGATATCACCCGAAAACGTTGTTGATAGCTTGGGCTTGACCGCACTGCGGGCTCTCACACTACCTAAGATGAGGTTGAAATGCATGAGCTTTAAATCAGACAGGTAAACTTAGTTTATTTGCTCAATGTTCCCAACTTTACCCTACTTGTTTTCGACATGCTCAAGGAAATTCATAGAAATTTTCACAGTAAGAGCCTCTTATGCTGTTTTACATCAAAAAAATTCATAGAAATTTTAGAGGATTTTATTTTTATAGGAATTTTTTTCCTATATAGCCCTTTGAATCAAAGGATGAATTCTATGGAATCCTATGAAATTCCTATGGAATGTCTCTTTCCATGCAAGTTTTAGAGAAAATTTAACATGACGTTGAGGTAGAACCTCGTGAAAAGAATCCTTTGAGTTTTTATTTCTTTTTTATTTCTCCTCAAATTCATGTGTATTTCTTGCGGCTCAATCAAACGGTCATTCCTATATTTTTTCTGTGTTTTGCAATTCTCTATTTTACACTTGTATTTCTGTCAGAATCCTATGTTTTTCTTATTCCTTCATTTTTTTCATTCTTGTGATTCAAAGGGGCCTTTAAACGGTGTGTTTTTTTGAAAAAAAAATCTATATAAAGTTGCTTTAAAAATCACATTAATCCATTAAAAAACTAGTTTATATTTAATTAATTACTCCCTTTGTTTCATATTATAAGTCGTTTGATTTTTTTCCTAATCAAACTCTTTTAAGTTCGACCGAGTTTATGAAAAATATACTAATATTATCAATATAAAATAAAATATTATCAAAATATATTCAACTTTAAGTCTAACGAAACTAATTTAATATTATAAATATTGCTAATTTTATCTATAAATGTTGCTAATCCTTTAGGTTAAGGATTTTGACTAAGAGAACAGCCAAATAACTTATAATATGGAATGGAGATAACTTATAATATGGAATGGAGGAAGCATATATGTGTTCCGTTTTTCGTGCGTCGGAGATGAGTTCCTAACTTAAGAACATAGTCTTGTGTGTTAGTGTACGCCGCTTTGTCCAGCGCATGCGTGCACCAGCTGTTAATTTGCATGTGTGAGCCGAGGATTGTGTGATCACACTCTTGTGCATGAGTGCGTGCGTGCGTGCTCCACCGACGATCGATCACCAGAGAGAGAGAGAGACCCGGACGTCTTGCCGGCCGCGACGAGATACGTACGCCTTTGCTGCACGGGAGAGATCCGTTCGCCGGCACGGACGTCCTCGATGCTAGCTGCCTGCCTGCCTTCGTGCGTGCGTGCGAGAGGAGGCGAGTTCGGTGAGCCGCCCAATCCATCCATCCATCGTGTGTATCATGTACGTGTTTAGGTATCATGCATACGTAATCTTTTTTGGCGAACGCGTAAAAGAATTGCACGTTGATTGATCACGCATACGCTATCATCGGGCGAATTTGCAAAGTGCAGTTGCTGATCGCCTTCATATTTGGAGTGCGTACGTACGTGTCCTCGAGTTGCTTGCTCGATTCGCTGTCTGATGACTCTGAATCTCTCTGATCTATCACACCTATCTTGGCGTTGTCAGCTCGTAACCTCCGATATTTTAATAAAGACTTGTGCCTAATTAATCGGATGGAGCATTATTGTTGGTGTCTTGGTGAAGGAAACGGCATGGAAGCGGCGGGGAGGAAGTGCCTTTGTCAGGAGACCAACAGGCTGTGGTTAGCTATAGCTCGTTGCATATGCAGTGCACCCAAGCTAACTGCTCAAGAGGATCCTCGCAGGACTTCCTAAGCAACAACGTTGCGTTTGGGTACATTGCACTTACAAGGAGTAAGGGCATTAACAGTGGAGGCCACCCTTACAACTGGTATGAGAGGAGAGGGAATGTGATATCTAGGTTGAGGCTGTACCTCCTCTCCCACAATAAGGTGCAGCTTTATTTTTTTTAATCAACTCGTTTTTTATTTTAGTCTTCATATTTTAAAAAATCACATCTAAGTCCACATTTTTGCATCAGACACCCTAAAATTTTGAAATGAGTATAAAATCTAGACTCCATCAGATTGATTGCTCGATCCCCATTCCGTCGTTGCCCCCATGCCCCCCTTCTCTGGTGATTTATCCGGCCACTGCCCTCTCTATCATCCTCCCACGTTGTTGTGTCCTCTCCTCCCTTCCCATCGTGTCATCCTCTCTGTTATCGTATGTACTCTCCTCGTTGCAGGATGGAGCAGAGCTTGACGGGGTGGTATGTGCATGAAGAACGAGCGTGGCAGCAGTAAACCTCTCTACCGTCCTCCCTCGTTGGCAAGCGTATATTGAGATGGCGACGAGCAGGTTGAGGTGACACCATTTGGCAGATCGAGTTGTCACTGGAGGTCCTCGCACATAACTGGTGGGGGCTCTAGCCGATGAGGTCCATGATGCGAGAAGATTATCGAGTTATCCATGGTGAGGCTTGTTATGATGCTACTACAGGAGGCATCCTGGTGTAGTTGAGGATGCAGAACTTCTGTGCGAGTACAACTGGCACTTAAAAGACCTTCCATATAGACGAGTTCCGCAGTGGCGACATATCTACTAGAGCTTCCCCTCTTCTCTAACTGCCACCGCCTCCATGCTCAGGATCTCAATATTGAGCTCATCCCTTTCTAAATGCGTGTGGACGGGGATGCACATTGAAGACATTCATGCTGTCAACGCGTCTCGTGAGGGCTCCGCAACAAGTGGTATTGCCCTAACCAGGCTCTCGTGCCCTTTGCAAGGCGGTAGAAGCAGTGCGAGAGCACATGGTCAATCAATGTGGAGCAGCGGCAAAGGCGTGGCGCATTGAGGGTGCTCGCCACTTCTTCACACTGTATGTGCTTTAAGGATAGTTGCCTTGCATATCCTATCTTACTATAAAGTTATTCCCCACTAACTCCTTAAGCTTAACATGCAAAGATGCCACATCATCATCCACTAATTAACAAGATGCCACATCATCATCCACTAACAATCATCACATTTAAACATCATGTAAACATGCTATATCTTTCTTGTTTTTATAATTTAAGAGCTTTTCAAATACAAACATGTTAAATTATCATCCAACATAATTCACATAATGTTTCAATGTATATCTTTATTATGTTTTATGATATCCTATATACTTATATAGTTCATCATCACTTAGTTAGTGCTTAAATGATTAATCTATGGTCCAAATTATCTTTCTCCTTTTTTCCTCTAATTAAGTTATATCACATCAATTGTTTTTAGCTTTTAGATGATTAATCTATGGTCCAAACTATCTCCCTACTTTTCTTCTTTCAATAAGTCATACCCCCTTATTTTTTACGTTTGAATCACCATTCTACATACTGTTTAAATTTAAATTATCATAAACCACATTAATTTACTTAATCTGATGTTATCTAGCTATCTTTCATGTTATTTTTTTATTGTTATCATACTAAATTCCCACATCAATGCGCAGGGTTTCACCTAGTTTGAGCTAGATATAGGTATCCAATAGCAAAAGCTCACGGTTGGGCGTGTGGCCGCTGCAGTTGTGCAACCATAGCCATCTTATCAGGCGTATCGTTCTTTTCAGTTGGGCTTCTCCTTTGTTTTCTATTATTATGTTTTCTAAATTGCTAAATAATATATTTCGTGCAAAATTATTGTCTATAAATTTATTTGAGAAAACAAACATACTAATATTTAATTAATTATACACTAATTACCCACCGTATGTTTCCGTTCCACGATAAGCTCAAGCCCAACTTCACATTCATACGATGCTGCCAAACCAAAGTACGTAGTACAAATTCTCCCGTGCAGTGTTTTTACATAGTCAACGCGTCGCGTGTAAATCGTGGCGGACTGTAAGTGTGGAAATGGAAATACTCTAAAAAAAATCACTTTCTCTAAAGTCACATTTTCTTAATCTTTATATACAAGTTGAAAACTTAAATTTAATATGAAACGGAGTGGTAGTAAAAAAAGTTCTACCTGCTCTCAAAACATTATAATTAGGCACATATACAAGATGTTATGTGTCTACATATATGTTGTTAATTATATCCCAAAACATTTATTTTATAAAAAAAGTTTTATTGAACTCAACCAATTATATGGAGATGGTACAGTCGTAAAAAGAATAATTTGGCTTTGACATTACTAAGATGTCCACCGCTAAACACACTCTGTCATGAAGCTTTTACCACAGGACATATCCATGAGACAAGGAATATTCCATTCTCCACTGAGGAAATAAAATGGCAACAAGGTTACACAGATCTTACAAAGAATCTTCCCATCAAATCAAGCCAGCATATACTAGTATACATCAGCTATACAACCACACAATCCAAAATCTCAATTATTTTTTTTCTTTTTTTTTTGTTTTAGCCTGTCCTTCCCATGATTTCGTATGGTATTTTTGTTTGCATCTACCAGCCGGCAAAGCCCAACCGACATGTCGGGAGTGCTCTTCCTCGAAAACACGGACGGTGTTTCACTTCGATCGGTTTGGGATTCATGAATGCTGAATCTATATGAAGAAACATATTTTGGGTACATTTTTAGCTCTTGCACGCTTCTGGCTAGAGAATAGTGTAGTGTTTATCAACGGAATTGAAATGCACATGTAAATAGGCTTTCAATATGATTTTAGTAAGATCGTGTATGTGCCGTTGATCAAAAGGTGCATCTGTGAAGTGTAAATATGGTGTTACAGGGACAGGGTAACCATAAAAATACAGTTGGAAGTTCTTGCGCTGTGGCACAAACCAAGCCGTTTTCTCGAGCAAAAAGTGAATGGGAACTGTGTTTTTTTAGAATGTGTATGCATCTATCGTGTAATTGTAAAAAAGAAAATTTACAGGGACAAGGTAACTGTAAAAATACAGTTGGAAGTTCTTTTGCGCTGTGGCACAAACCAAGCCATTTCTCGAGCAAAAAGTGAATGAGAAGCGTGTGTTTTTTAGAATGTGTATCTATCATGCCTGTGTGATTCTGTATGTAAAATGAAGACTAACATTCAGTTGACACCTAGACGTTTTCGGCGCTCTAGCCAGCTAGCATCCAGATTCAGTTATTCCCATTCCAAGCTTGTGTTGATACAGAAAAGCCGGACCATTCAGAAATTCTGAAAAAACAAAACATATTCCAAATCCATCGGAGAAAGCTGAACTTTCCAGATTCACGAGACGAAAAAAGTGTAATGGTCTCTGCGCTGATTTTTTCATCTTCCAATCCTTTTAGAAAACTTATTCTACAAATAGAAAAAAAAAACTTATTTTAGAAATAATTATTTTCTTGATGTTAACATCATTGACGCCGTAGGAGATCCAAACACGATGACGACACCGAGGCACGATATTTGATAACGGAGTTCAGCCGAGGCCTACATCTCCGGAGCACTGATTACGGGCGCTCCTCCCCGATCCAGCATATTACAGCGTATCAGAGTTACAACGACTCACGGCCGGTCGCCGCCGGCAGCCGCTCCCTCTCGCTATGCTAAGTCGCCATGCGGTTACAATAGGCACGTCCCTCTATTTATGAGAGATCCTATGACAGAGTCCGACTCTTACTCTAGTCCTACACCTAGTACAACTCCAAGTCCTAAACTGTAACCGACTTTGTACACATATTCGACACAAACTCTAACAAACTCCACCTTGGCGAATATGCCACGCCAACCTGAATTCGTTACTTGCTCGAATGTCCGCGTACCAGGACTTGAGTTGGTTCCTTTTTTCGTCGCTCACACCGAGCTGCCCCGACAAGCCTCCACCAGGCTCATCGTAACAAGAGACTCCGCTATCCCTATAACTTCCTCCTCTTGACTCCACCTGCAACAGTGCTCCACCTTCTCTCATATCACCACAGTCGTCTTGCCAAGCGAAATTGGATTCCTCCCTAGCTGTCACATCATATACTTCTCGAAGACCATGTTCAACTCCATCTACCGTCTTAAATTTGACTTGATCTAATACATGGCCAGATAACCCGTGTCATCACCAAATAGATAAATCAAACTTACCAGACATGAAGAAAACCTTTTCTTCCTTGTCGTCTTATGAACCATGCTAATAAATCCAACATCCACGCTTTCCCGCATCCGTAGACTGAATTCTTGATAATCTGAGAAAAATCACTGTTGCCTTGAATCACCCGAAGAAATTACTACCACAGCGCTCGCTCTTCCTCTTCAGTGACGCAGATTTCATATATCCTCATCATGCAAACTCCGCAGATTCTGGATATATCCTGTACTGCCAAACAGCCCGTTGACACCATCAACGATTTTCACCCGCTGTTGCCCGGGAATTTCTTCACGCACCTTTGCCACACTCCTGCACCACCGCAGCCTTGCCTTCGAATCATAACGCAGAAGCCCTGATGCACAGTTATTCTTGCTGTCAATTCCAGCCACCTAGCCTCCGTGCTGATCTCCACGTCCATCGCGACTCCGAGTTGATTAACAACTCCGCAACCGTGTCGACCTCCACCAGCTACACAAACTGCACATCCTCTGCAACCGGATTCCGATACCAATTTGCTGCTCCGTGCATGGACCTACACACAATATGCCATTGGACACCCTTGCCGCATGCATGCACACATCCACAGCCACCACGAAACCAAGCTTGTTCCTCGTGACTGCATGCGATCCATGGCAAAAGTCCAAGAAGCTCCTATTGCTTGATCCAATTTTGTTGTGCTGCTCCTGTGCGCATCGTCACCGCCTCCAATAACTGGAGCCGACCCGCGGCGAATCCCACTGGCACCTACACGACGACCACACTAAGCCATGTTCCTGCCGCCCGGATTTCATCGCAAACAATTTCGCTCCGACCTCCAATTGATAGCCCGTCAATTTAGCCGCGAGCCGAAGCCGACAAATCATCATGCCGTCTTCCTAGCCACCGAACGACCCGAGCGCTATGTCTAGCCGTCTCCCCGTCGAACGCAGCTCATCGAAAGGCCCGGGCCACCCCGCCCAGAGTGTTCGATCCACCGACAGCTTCAATCAACCCGAGCGTGGGGCCCCACGTCTCCCTGTTGAGAGTAGCTCACCGGAAAGTCCGAGCCACCCGCTCGAAGTGTCCGACCCACCGATTGGATCGCCAATCGCTTCCGCCGCCATCAACCCGAGCACCACGTCTAGTCATCTCCCTGTTGATTGCAGCCATCGAACGGTTCAGACCGCCGCCTGAAGTGTCCGATTTCACCGATCAAATTCCGTTGATCGCCGCCGTGCTCCACCTTGCATCCATGTCCGTCCCTGGACACCCTGTGTAGTCGTCGCGGCGTGGAGCACCTCCCTCGCACCTCTACCATGGATCTCCCGCAGGCTCTGATACCACTTGTTATAAAACCAACCCCGAAATTACATCAGAAACCAAACGCGGAACAAACGCCATAGGAGATCCAAACACGATGACGACACCGAGGCACGATATTTGATAACGGAGTTCAGCCGATGCCTACATCTCCGGGGCACTGATTACAGGCGTTCCTCCCCGATCTAGCATATTACAGCGTATCAAAGTTACAACGACTCACGGCCGGTCGCCGCCGGTAGCCGCTCCCTCTCGCTATGCTAAGTCGCCATGCGGTTACAATTGGCACGCCCCTCTATTTATGAGATCCTAGGACAGAGTCCGACTCTTACTTTAGTCCTACACCTAGTACAACTCCAAATCCTAAACTGTAACCGACTTTGTACACATATTCGACACAAACTCTAACAGTCCAATATGATAGCGTCAATGATATTGGCGCCGTCCCCTCTCGACCCCCGATGAAAGCTAAGTTACTAGTATGAAAGGGGATGGTTTCAATATCATTAGTGTGAAGGACCTATTTGTAATTTTTATAAAAATGACTTGTTTGTAACAAAACTTATTTGTAAAAAAAAATATTTACAAATAGATCCTCAATATTAGTGACTGTGATGTTGAGGATTTATTTGTAAATTTTTTTATTACAGGTACTAGATCTTTTCATGCTACAAATTGGTCTTTTTCTAAAAAAAATTAAAAATAGATCCTTGACGTCAACGATATTGGCACCGTCCGCCTTTATATCGGTGACTTAGCTTTTACCAGGGGATGTTGGGGATGAGGGGGACGACGCTAGCGTCACATGGATCCAATGACATTAGCGCCGTGAAAAGGGTTTATTCCTAAAAATAAGTATTTTGAAAAATCAGTTTGTAAAATAAGTTTTATAATTGAGCTAAAGTTGAAAAATCCAGCTCCCTGCGAGTCCCAGGCGATCAAATCAACCCGTGGCTGAAACGCAGGCACGCAGCCCCAGGCAGGCGCACGGTGACACTGCAGGCCAGAGCTACCCTACCAGCCGTTCACGCCGCGGTTGAAAACCCGAGCTGTTCGGTCGGTTTGCTTTTTCTGTTGAACAGCGGCAGCACGTACGCATTGCCAACCAGGGGAGGTCACACTCGCAGCACGCGAAACCTCTTCCTCGTGCTCGTGTGGTCGTGTGTGGCCCTCGTTGTGCCGCGGGCCAGTCAAATGTGGCGACCGCGACGTCTTACCGCGCGCCGACGGCCTGCCGCGTCCGCCCCGCCCATCTCCCCATCTTCTCCACCCATGCGTCTGACTTTTTCTCGCGGGTAGGACTGTAGGAGGCGCCCGCGCTACGGCGCCGGGTGCCCGGGTCGGTCGGTCACGAGCGTCTCGCGCTCTCCTCCATCCCCGCGCGCGCGGGGAGACGTACGTACGTGTTGCGCGCGGGGCGTGGGGCGCGGGCGCGACACCCGCGCGAAGCGGCGGGCGTACGGGGGGAGTCGCTGCCCGGTGCAGCCGCGACTTGGTGCGGGGTCAGCGGGAGGGGAGGGGACGAACACGCGGCCGCACGTACGGCGGGGGGTGTCACCTTGGGTGATTAGAATCCGGTGCAGTTGCCAGTGTAACTGCAACTTAGAGCAGTTACACCAACACCACATGATAATAAATTAATGGTTCAGATCAACATAGCACTGTAGCACATGTATACTGTAGAAAAAAAAATTATTTTACGTGTTTTATAGCAATTAATCTGAACCGTTGGATGAAAACACAAATTGGTCTAGATTGCTTGCAGTCTTTATTGTGTAGTTGTAGTTCCAATGCAGCTGATCTTAATCCACCGTGAACGATCTCGTGGATGAGCTTGAGCTTTGGATTGTGTCAAAAAAAGAAGAGGACAATCTTAGTACTCAACAAGAGATGAAGAGAGCAGGTTCAATATCACACGGCTAGTTTGATGGATCCGTGATGGACCTGGACGTGCACTGTTTTTAGACAACTCGACCCAAAAAGAACTTTCTAGAACGATGTAGTAGTCACTTTTCTTGTTTTGGGGAAATTTGATACTAACAGTCATCCCTTCAAAATTAAGCAAGCATACGTAGTGAGTGTTAGCATTGTATTGTGTACTTCCTCTATTCTTAAAAAAAAATAAATCTTGAGTTTTCGTGTCCGACGTTTGATTGTCCGTCTTATATGAAATTTTTTTTATAATTAGTATTTTTATTGTTGTCAGATGATAAAACATGATTAATACTTTATGCGTGACTTATCTTTTTAATTTTTTCATAAGTTTTTTAAATAAGACGGACGAACAAACGTTAGACACGGAAACTCAGGGTTTGTCTTTTTTTTTTACGGAGGGAGTAATTCTTAAAAAAATGACATGACTCCTCAAGTGAACTTGTCAACATAGTATTTAAAGAATACTATGTTCGTCCTAACATATAGCAATATAATCCATCATAGAGATATTCCATATATACAGGTGTACGTTTTAGTATGTGTTATATTTAGGATAAAAAAATATTTATTTAATATGGGTGCTCATTAATTTGGGAGATAGTATAGGCATATAAATGGTGTGCTTGATGGTGAACCGGCATGCACTAGAAAACGCATTCAAGTGGTCCTTATAGTGTGTATGTTTAGAAACTCTACTACTTTCTCCGTCTTAAAATATAAAAAGTTTGGGTTAGATGGAGCGCCATTACGATGAATCTCGATATATTATCTATCCAGATTCGTTATACTAGGATATATCCCATCCAAACAAGACTCTTATATTTTTGGGATGGATGGAGTATTATAAATTATTTGACTTGTTTTACTCTTGATATATATTATATTCCTTACCGGTATGTGGAACACGATTCAAAGCTGGAGATAACACCGGTACAAGCTGTGCCTCACACCAATATCCTTTTGAGCCTTTTTGGAAGAATTATATAGATAGATGGGAGTTGGTGCATGCATGTCTTGTTAGTACTGCGCACACACCAAAGATGTCCAGCTTTTGCGTGCCAGACACTTCGGCTATAATAGAGGCTTACATATTCTTCTAAAGCATTGCACGGGTGAGAATGAGTTGTGTCGATCTCCCTGTTGATCTTACGTACTTGCTCGATAAAATGATATGACCAGGATTGATGCCTCGATCACATATGCTGATCGGAACAAAAGAATCGATTCACGCAACTGCGTGACAGTTGATAATAATAAAGCTCGGAGCAGTGACAAACTAGATTTCCTGTGTAATTGTGTGGAGCAGAACTGTATTTAATTTGATACGCGATTTATATTTCTATCTTATGATTATAATTGTGTATTTTGTATATAATCACGATCAATCTTGGTAATTAATTATGATCTAGACATCAAATGAAATCATCGAGTGGTATAATTTTTTCCCTTTTATTTTCAAGATCAGAGTGTTAATGTCAGGTTTCTAGAATGAATATATCCATTTTATTAAGAAAAATATGTTTTACAAAAAATAATACTGTTCTTTTTTTAGAACAATATAATACCGTTCGATAAGGCTAAATGAGGCTAAAAAGCAGCCAGCACTGTGCCGCAGCAACTACGACACAGCCCGGCCTATAGACAAGTTCACATTGAGTTAACTCGTGGCATAAAGTGATATATCTCTATCTCTACTGTTATAAAAATTAAAAATATTGTTACTGGCACTTGGTACGTCATTCGTGTTTGAATCGGTTTTTAATTTTATTCGTTTTTGAAATTACATATTTGTATTTGAGTCAGATATTAAGTTTGTTTGCTTTTTGAAATATAGATAAAGTCGTATGAGAAATCTCTTTAAAAAACTCGCATACTAACTTATAAAAACAATATCTAAGCAAATTTCCACAGTGAATTTTACTTTAGCTAAACCGTATAAAAAAATAAGATTAAAATAACATTGACCCATTGCAACGTACGGGACTTTTTTTTTTCTTGTATATATATATATATATATATATATATATATATATATATATATATATATATATATATATATATATATATATATATATATCTATATAATGTTTTTGATGTGAAGTTTTGATTCATGCAATCGCGCGTCCAGATGTTTTTGGATTTGTATATGCGTAACGTGTGCTCATGCTCAAATCTTTTTTTTTGTTGGACTTTTCTTTTTCATCGTGTAGTTGTGTCATGTGTGGCTGAGACTCTTCATGCGCCCTGCAAGAAGCAACATAATTTTACGAAATATTCCCTACACTTCATCGTCATCGGGAGCTGGTGATCCAATCCATACCTAGGACCTGTTTAGTTCCAAAAAAGTTTTTCCCAAAAATATAAATCTTTGGACACATGCATAAAACATTAAATATAGATTTTTAAAAAAACTAATTGCAATGTTAGGATGGAAATCACGAGACAAATCTTTTGAGTCTAATTAGTCATGATTAGCCATAAATGCTATAGTAACCTACATATACTAATGACGGATTAATTATGCTTAAAAGATTCGTCTCGTGGTTTTCAGGTGAGTTATGAAATTAGTTTTTTTATTTGTGTCCGAAAACCCCTTCCGACATTTGGTCAAAAGTCCGATGTGATACTTCAAAATTTTCTTTTCGCGAACTAAATAGGCCCTTATCTAAGTGCATATATTTTTAATCCAAAGCTTCTTTTGGACTATGTAGGATATGTATTAATATGTATATGCTTTTCAATTTTTTTAAGCCCACGGCCTTTTGCTACGTACCTACCCACTTATTAGAACCCGTTTAAAACGAGGACAGATTAATTTCAACATTTTCCGAAAACCAACTGTTTTTCTTACAAATGCCTTATTTGGAACGAAATAATTTAATGAACAATTTGGAGAAAACTATCACGGATAACTAGTTCAATTATACATTTTGAAAAATTATAGCATTTGAAATAAAACTAAAATTCATTTAAACATGAATAGGGTGAAATTCCTATGTTCAAATCGACCTTACCGTCAATAAACAAGGATGTAATGATAAACACAAACCATTTTCATCTAGAAAAAGGATAAACACAAATTCTGACACGTGTGAATGTGGGGATGCTCGTACAGACGATGATGACCTCACCTCGGCTCAATAGTGACAATTTTAAAAAAAACCAAGCACATATCCATGAGGAAATTTCTTATTTCCAAGTGGAAACATACCCCAAAAAAAAATCAGTAATCATATAGGAGTACTATACCAACAAAAACACGATGCCAGAACGTACCGCATACAAGTCATGTATAACTGGCAAAATAAGCAAGAAACACGTTCCGCTCCGGCCTATCTGGAATGTACTACGACTACCAAATTTCATGCAAAGCAAGTAACCAACACAAGAAAAATAGGTGTAATCCCCTAGTAATACTCAATTAAAGGCTTTCAAAAATTGCTGGCTACGATGGAGTATAACACATGACTTCCCCATGTTTCCTGTGTGAATCAAAATATCACCGTACGAACTTCGACGAATCAAGCGAGATGTTAGGCTTGTTCACTTCGTTGCTGAACCTTACTAAAATTTAGCAATATTTTAGCATTACCAGATTTTAGTCATGTTGGACCCTTTGGTTTAAAGCCTTACGCGAATTTGGAAAAGCTTTTGGGAAGAGGAAAAACCCAGAATCACTAATATTTAATTATGTTTAGTTTATTACTTCAAAAATTAGTAATATTAAAAGTGGCAGTAATGTGAACATGTCCGTTGGCACCGACGGTACGAGCGCCCTGCCAAAATTTGCCAAAATTTCGAACAAACTTTCGTACTCATCCAAAAACCAAACCTTCCGACCGGATGCGACCGGGCCAGACTCCGACTCCGACCGACCGGGCCGCGTCCGAATCGCGGGGAGTATAAATAGCCTCCACCCCCCTCACTTCGTCTTCCCCCACAAATCACCAAACGATCGAGGAGCTCTGCGTGCGTTTCGATTTCTTTCTTCCCCCCATTTTCTGTTGCCATTGCTTCCCTCGATTTCCGAGCTCCGTGAAGGAGAGAGGAAGAGAGCGGTTGCAATGGCGGCAGCGCTGATGAGGAGGGCGGCGCGGGCGTCGCCGGCGGCGTGCGGGCTCCGCCGCTTCATGCAGGAGCAGACGGCGTTCCGGCCCGCCGAGCGACGCGGGTTCATCCCCCTCGCCGACCGGATCCGCGACCTCGGCGCCGCGTTCCCGCGCATCAACCTCGACGGGCTCGTCCCCCCGGCGCCGCCGCAGACGCATCCGACGGTGGCGAGGGAGGAGCGGGCGTCGGCGTCGTCGGCGGTGGCGGGGCTGACGGTGGAGGAGGCGAGGAAGGTGCTGCGGGCGACGCAGATGGAGGCGGCGCGGGCGAGGCTGCGGGCGTCGGGCGCGGGCACCGTGCCGTACGCCGAGTTCCTCCGGCTCTGCTGCGACGCCGCCGGCGCGGAGTCCGGCGCCTCCGTCGCGCGCGCGCTCGACGAGTCCGGATCCGTCATCGTCCTCGGCAAGACCGTCTTCCTCAGGCCCGAGATGGTACGATCCACCCCCCATCTCCTCTCCCCTCCTCTCATCAGCTTCAAATCCACCAGCTTAATTTAATGCCGCTTGCTTGATCCGTCTCTTCTCCCAATTTTGGTCTAGTTTTCTTTTTTTTTTTTTGATTTTGCGGTTAGCATGTCATGAGAGAAATACACGCTGGTTTCTCGTCTCTTTTCTCTCTCCTTGCAGTTGATTTTTTTCTTTTTTTTTTGTTTCCGGGTGACCGGGTTGAGAATTCAGAAGTGTCGAGATCTGATGAGATTTTCCGCGTGTTTCTTTGTATGTTTCCCAACAGGAAAAGAATGAAAGAAAGGGCGCTGTTCTTAAACGGTAGTAAGAGCAGTTGACACACAAAGTTTGGGGATTTTTACTCCGTCCGACATGGGAGTGTCTTTTCTTCTCACAAAACCAGATGGACCAAAAACAAAATTAAAAAAAAAACTATTCTTTAGCCCCTCAAATCTTATACCTGAGGGAGCAAGAAAGAAAAGGAGAGAACTTAATTGACATTAGTGATAATTTTAATCTTGATCTCCGATGAATGAACATGAGGAGAATTAACCTGTGGCAGCCAAAATTTTTGGAGGAAGGATGCATATTAATAGTCATCATCCAGCACATACTCAAAACTTTTTATATTCCCTGTTATTATTTATAGAAATGTTCATAGTTAGTATTCTATTGGATTTTCTACCATGCAATTTAAATGCCATATGTCATGAGGACAACAATCGGAGACATATTTGGTCTCTCTTACAGGGCATGGGCTGCACAACTGATAGTATAAAAATGATGTTTGAATTGCATGGCAGAGGATTCCGTATCTAAGATTCCATTGCATTCCCCATCACATGCCAGTGGTGGTGGAGTATTGATGTAGTACCTTTTAACTTTGTGATACCTCCTAACAAATTTGAGGGCCAACCTTTTAACTTTGTGATACCTCCTAACAAATTTGAGGGCCAAAACTGAAAGTTAGTTACATATCAAACAATTTTGTGCTAATAGGTGGTTCCCTTTTTGCTCCATAACCTTTTCTGTGCATTTGCTAGAATTGTATGTTATTATTAGATCAGCTCCTTCTGGTTTATAACGCAGGATGGCTCATAGTGGTGCCCTTGTTATTGGCTCACTGTTTGGTAAAAGTTGCTTTGGAAGAATTTCTAGTTTTGGTCCATAAAATGAAGTTAGAGAGTAGACAACCATAAAATGTGAATTAATTGAAAATTCTTAAGAGTGAATTCAAGGACCTAGGAGCATAGATAATTAGCAGTGTTGCAGACTTTTCAGAATCAAATTCTTACTTCTGTTCTTACTTTTTGACATTCTTACATGCTTGCTTCTATTGCTGCTACCGTTCACTTTACTAGTTGGAATCAACACTATCATGAGTAAAGAAGCCCTTTTTTTTAATATCTGTTGAATACATTAGAGCAAGTCTAATAGTACAGCCCACTACTAGCTTCAATTTATCTATAGCCAATCTAATAGTCAATTCATACAATAGATGTTTACTATACTATTGGTATATGGTTCCACCTGTCATACACACAGTGTGTCTTGGAGTCCGTGCTGCAGCTGGCTACAGATCTATAGCCCGCTGCTCTTCTCTCTCATCGTTTATCTTATTAAAATATGTTTATAGCTGGTTAATAGCCTGCTATTGTACCTGCTCTAAGCTACATCTCTATCTCATTAGAATAATACTAGAAGATTAATGGACGGCTAACAGGTTATGACACATCTACTTTCTTATGTCCTGACCTAGCCAAAGTAAAGGAGACACTGTCACATGCCATCTGATCTAGATTAGGTCACAGCATTCGTAGGCAGCATAATTTGTACAATTTACTGTTTGTTTTGTTCCATGCAAGTGCGGTTAGTCAGACAATTTGCAATTTACCCCATGCAAGTGGTGGTGGTGGGCATGGCATAGATGTTTTTGGGAAAATCTTTTTTTGCATGTTTTAGTCTTGGAAGTAAACTGTTCTTATTTTACAGTCTTTTTTGCTGTTCATATAAGTATAAAAATAGAGGTTGAGGCTTTTGCGGCATATGTTCCTTGTCCAACTAAACAATCTTATCCTGCACAGACTGATCCTCTTGGCTCGGCGTGGGGATTCTTTTCTTTAAGCAATTTAACATTATTGTCCTAACAATATACACAGTATTGGTTTTTGTTTCAGTATCAAATAATTCTTTTACTTTTGAAAACACATTTGCAATGTGCTGGAAACACAATTATATCTTGCACTTCCTTTTGGAAATTTAATCATTTGAAAACTGATTTGTGCTTCATGGCTGTACTTTTCTCTTGCGAACATTGCTCTTTCTTTGATGGTTCTCTGTTGAAAAGAAGAGCAACCAAGTAAATTTTCGAAATGTTTTTTTGTTCTTTCTGTTCACCATTGCAGGTTGTCAAAGCCATCGAGAAGGCCATACCGATTCCGAGAGCGCAACCCATTGCCTTGGATGGCCCAGCAAGGGAAGAGCTGAAGGCCATGGAGGCGCAGAAGGTCGAGATCGACCGCACCGCGGCGCTCCAGGTGCGCCGCGAGCTTTGGCTGGGGCTGGCATACCTCGTCGTCCAGACTGCCGGCTTCATGAGGCTCACATTCTGGGAGCTCTCATGGGACGTCATGGAACCCATCTGCTTCTACGTGACGTCCATGTACTTCATGGCCGGCTACACCTTCTTCCTCCGGACCAAGAAGGAGCCCTCCTTCGAGGGCTTCTTCGAGAGCCGGTTCGCGGCGAAGCAGAAGAGGTTGATGCACGCCCGGGATTTTGATCTCCGCCGGTATGACGAGCTCCGGCGAGCCTGTGGCCTGCCGGTGGTTCGGACTCCGACGAACCCCTGCAAATCGTCGTCGTCGTCGTCTTCGTCGTCTTCGATGCAGGAGAGCCATTGCCATTCTTACTGCCATTGCCAATGATCTTTGTGCTGTTCTGTTCTGTTGTCAGAATTTTTTTCATGCCCAGTTTATGTGGGTTAAGCTAGCTTCTCCATTGTACCGTTCTGATGTGCGGATGATGCGATGCAAAGCATAGTTTGTTGAAGAGATGACAAGGCAGATTTTAGCTTGAAAAACCTGGAGGTGAGAAAAAAAAATCCTGATGTGTGTGTGTGCGCGCGCTTGCAGCTGAGCTGGAGAAAGATGACGGAAAGCCACCACTAGTAGACTTCATTTTAGGTTGTACAAATTTGACAGCGAAAAACATATTGCTCCAACAAAGCATGGGTCAACAACGAAATCGTCGAAGAGATTTTTCATTGGAACGATGTGAGCGTGCTCTTTACGGCATCATTACCCTTCCTTGGTCCCTGCCTATGAAATTTCTTTACCCCATTACGATCCAACTGGACTGGCATTCATTCACAATTTCATTTCGAGGTTTCTGAAAAATCCACTTGATCTTTTCCATTTTTTTTTCTTGTCTGAGTTTAGTTCTAAACTTTTTCTTCAAACTCCTAACTTTTTCATCACATCGAAACTTTCCTACACACATAAAACTTTCAATTTTTTCGTCATATCGTTTTAATTTCAACCAAAATTTTAATTTTAAAGTAAACTATACACATCACTTCTTATGCATTGGATTTTCCCAAAAGAAAGAAAAGATATACTAATAGGAAAAAGAAAAGCATCTTGAACGGCTACGCCACTTGAGGTTGAGGGCAGCAGCAGCAGCCACAGGCGTCAGCGTTAAAGCTGGCTTTTTCACCTGTCCTTTAGTTGCTGACCGTTTGGCCCATGTCACCTCCTCTCCTCACAAGGTTGGTGGGGCTGAGAGATTGATAGAGATACTTTTCCTCGTGACCGTCCGTCCATTTGCTCGGCTAGCGTTGATAGAGTAGTAGTCGGCTCCATTGTTTTGCTTATTTATTCGTGGAATAAACCAAACAGTATATTTACAAACCAAAAATAATTTATGAATAAAATTTTTATATATGTGTTTTTAGCGATTTAAAAGTAAAGGCTTAAAAATAAACTTTCATGAAAAAAAATCCTAAGTCAGCTCTAAATTTAAAGTTTTTTTCATAAATCAGCTCTAAATTTAAAGTTGAAAATTTAAATTTTGGCTGATAAGTATAAGAAAAAAATGATACTTCCTCTATTTCACAATGTAAGACTTTCTAGCATTGCCTATATTAATTTAGATATTAATGAATCTAGACATATATATATGTTTAGATTTATTAGCATCTGTATGTATATGGGTAATACTATAAAGTTTTATACTGTGAAAGGGAGAGAGTAGCTAATAGTAGTGTTTTGGTTGTGGACTTGTGGCGTGCTGTCCTCCCTACGCAAGTTGGCCGCCGAACAGCGCAGTACAGCCCGTCGCCACGCAGGACCGGTCGATGGGTTGTCTCGCCCTTGCAGAAAGCGACGTGCCAAAATTTCCTCGTGGGTTTGTTTTACTGTTCATCGGTGTTTTAAGTGATTGTTTTCTGTTTGGTTTTGGCCAAATATCTAGTTCAGTTGGCAGTAACATCTTTCCTACGCAATAATAGGTTAGACCTAATTTATTACTTCAAAGCTTTTTAGCATTGTTCATAAATAGAAAAAAATATCGCCACAACAAGTGATTAGCTGCGGTAGAGTGTGAATGTCAACCAAAAACTCCTAAATTTGTGGTGCTCACGTTAACACGTATATCACACATCAATGTAGTTCCTGTAGTCCTCTTCGTACTTATAAAGTTTGTAACAAGTACTACAAACTTTATGAAACTTTATAAAGAACTAAGATCTATGTAGGTTGTATTTAGTTCTATGTTAAAATTAAAAGTTTAAAAAAATTAGAACGATACGATGAAAAAAAAGTTCAATGTGATAAAAAAATTAGAATCAAAAACAGGGCCGTAGTTTCCCTCCGTCTCTGTCTCTGCGCGCGTATGGAACACGTACGTAGAACAAAACGCCGCGCGTGCGTGACAGTGGTGGCTGGGCGAGCATGGTGGAGCCGTGTGCGGTGTGCCCTTGCTGCCGTGCGGCTCCCCTCGCGCTCGGCTTGGCTTCGATCGCGACGGCGGCGGCAAAGGCGCGGCACACGAGAGGTTTGACGCGATCACGCCGCGCGCCCTCTCGCACGGAAGGGGGCCGCGCCTATACGCGGGCACGCGGCAGCTGCCGGCGCCGTGTCTCGCGGGCCACCGCCTCACCCACCCACCGCGCGCGAGCCGTTCGTTCGTCGTCGCCGCCCCGCGCGCGGCTAGAACAACTGAGGTGTGTTCGGCACAAGTTTTCCCAACCCTTCTCGTTTTTCGTATGTACATTTTTTTTTACAAACCGCTAAACGGTACGTTTTTTTAAAAAAAGTTTTTATATAAAAGTTGTTTAAAATAAAAAATCAAATTAATCTTTTTTTAAAAAAATAGCTAATACTCACTTCATTCCAAATTGATGTACATATAGTTTTTTTAGGTTATTCCTAAATGATCTACATATTTGTGTATATTTATTAAGTCTATTCGTTATTTGTGCATTGGAGTAACATGTAATATCTTGATTTGCTATTGGCTAGGAAACAGTGGGGATGGTGCATGCATTGAGTTTGTTGCTAGAGTAAATATAGTATGAGAGAGTTATTAGTTTTTCTTGGTCTTGGTGTACCTATGAAATATGTAGATCAATTTGGAATGGAGGGAGTACTTAATTAGTCACGCGCTAATATACCGCTCTATTTTCCGTGCTTACTATTCCAATTCCCAAACCTGAAACAGCGAACACACCCTTAAGTTTTGTCACTTTTGTAGTCATTTTTAATTTTTAAAAAAATTGATATTGTTAAAAATTTAGCAAATCGGTAATATTACCAAGTTTGATATAATAGGCTAAATGTGATCTTGTTAAATTCTTTAAACATAACCAATAATTGATAACAAACTAAATATTGTCATATATTTATCAATCTTAATAAACGATGTTACTACCTCCATCCAATATAAATTGCAATTCTGGCTCTCAGTTTTTATCCCACAAAAACTATAATTCTAATCACGTGGGACCTAACAAATTGATTAATCTAAATATCTGATATTTTCCTTATGGTCTCCTAGCCTTCCATCCCACAATCTTCCTTTTAATCTAAAAATGTTTCCTTAATTGTTTCAAACTTCCTTTTAATCAATTTTATATATGAAATGTGTGCATCTATTATGTTCATTAAATAAGGTTATTGTGGTCATTTTCCAATCATACTATTTTGTTTTAAATTAGCTACTTCCTCCGTTTTACAATGTAAGTCATTTTAGCATTTTCCACATTCATATTGTAACGTTAATATGAATGTGGGAAATGCTAGAATGACTTACGTTGTGAAACGGAGGGAGGAGGGAGTAGAAGTGTAATTTATATGTGACAGAGGTAGTATAGTTTAAAAGTGACATCAACCCTCTACTAGTTCGGCACGCGCGAGCGACGCGTGACGGACTCACGTTCCGTCGCGTCAGCCGGCAGGAGGAGGGGGCGCACACATATCATACGTATCCCCGTGGGGGAGGTTGGGCGAGACGGTTCGTGGTATCTGGCACGTTAGCTGCCTTGCCGTATACCGAGTTCAGCGAGTTGTGGGGTTCAAGCCTGGACCCCATGAGGCCATGACATGAGTGATCATCCACGTCATTCCACCGTGTATATCTCAGGGGAAAAAAAAAGAGTATACATAACTCCAAATTCATACAGATTGGTGAATTTCATGACAATCATAAATAAGTGCAAGCCCTATTAAGCAGTATGTAGGCAATACCACCTGTCCCATGTCCTTTTTTTTTACGCTTAAGCAGTATGCTGTTTGAAATTCTCTTGTGTTGATGATTAAAATACGGTACCTCTGCGAGTTTACATAGTGTTCTTTAGAGTAAAAGGGTCCATGGCTAAAAATTTGAACATACTACTACAGTCGTGTTGATGGTAGCATTGGATTGGTAATATGACAGTTGAGCCATTACCAATGGATTGATTATCAATTGACTATTTGGATGGTTTAATCATTGGCAGGATACAGGCTGGATATTTCCTTCCATATTCATTAGAATACAATAGTACAATAATACTATCTGACAGGAAACTATGCAATAGCAGATCATTTTTTATTGAAGCAAGAGCAGATCATTATTAAATAATCGTTCAATGTTAACACACCTGAAAATATTTTCTGCTCGCACATCTGTGGTGCCAAACAAGTAATTTGACATCGGGTAACATTTCCGATTTGCAATCTTCCATGGATGGATGTATTCAAGGGCATTCTTCATGAGAGATTGGCCGTGACAACTCTGATGGTGCTGACCAAGGCTTTCTTGCTGGCTGCTACCCAGACTAGCTTGGCAAACCAATGTTCCATCCTCCTGAGTCAACAAGCTTAATGGGACCTATCCTTCCTCTTGGCTATCAGATGGATGCATCATACTACTGTTAGTATCACAGTATCACTGTTGTTCATTTCTCAATTCCAGTTTGTTCTTGCCTCTTAAAGATTCGACACCCCTTTGATGGAATAATGCAGATCTCAATCTGCATTGGCATGTCCCTAGCGGACCAACAGTGTTATCACATTCCCTAGTGCCGCTTGGTTTAAACCTGGTATTGTTGGTCATGGCCAATCTTGCCACTGTACCTTTCCTGGCATAAAGCAATGGTAGGATGATCTTGGGTCAGTAAAGACAAGAACTGAACTGAAAGATGTGCTTGAGCAGACCATAAACTCCATTGTCATCATTACTGTGCGTTTAACCTTTGCTCAAATTAATGCCGGTGATCCTGATGGAGGTATTAATATGCACAGTGATTATAACCATTATCAGGTACGCAATGCCAGGAATGATAAAACTGTGCTATAGCCAGTAGTCGTTTGTTCGAGATGACCTGGAACAGGGATTTGCTCTTCATAACTAGCAGACCACACATAACAAACAAAAAGGAGATCTCCCATTATGCCGCAGCCCAGAGTGTCATCTTTATATAATAAGGTCTATAAGAACATCAACAATGTCTAGTTACAGCAGTGTAACTGCAGGCAGTATCAACCAGCCCTGGATTTCAGAACGGGGCGATACTTTTCTGGGAGAAACTTCATATATTGATCACACTCCCTGTTGGAAACCAGCAAAACCAGCGACTCAACCATGGAAGCTTCTAGGTGGAAGTTATGTTTATCAATTTTAGAAAGGTAAACCTCAGCCTTGCTTACCTCCCGTTTGTGAAGTAACTTTCGAACTATGCAGTTTAGTGTACGGGAGTCAGCAGTACAGCAATTCTCCTCCATTGAAAGAAATAGATCATCCAATTCCTCAAGCAACCCCTGTTCTATAAGATTTTCTAGCATTAACCGGTAGGTGCGATTATCTGGCACTAAACCGT
Organism: Oryza meridionalis; assembly: GCA_000338895.3. Taxonomy (NCBI): domain Eukaryota; kingdom Viridiplantae; phylum Streptophyta; class Magnoliopsida; order Poales; family Poaceae; genus Oryza; species Oryza meridionalis. The sequence continues at coordinate 19,972,070 of CM002533.2, forward strand.
TAGCCGGGAGAGCAGCAAACAAATCATTGGCTTCATCATTTCTGCCAACTTTAAGCAATGCATCAATCATAATGTTGAAAGTCCTAGCCTCAAGCTTCAAATCCATCAAACATAGGTTCTGAAACATCCGAAGTGCATCATCAGTGAGTTTGTTTTTGCAAAGTCCATGAAGGATTATGTTGTATGTGCTAAGTTCAAGCTGCGTTCCACTTTCGGTAATCCTGACAGAGTTCTTTTGCAGCAGCAGTTCTTCTGGTGCGAAATAAACCGTGCAGAATTATGTTACATGTAATAATATCAGGATTAACACCATTGCTTTCCATCTCCTTGAAAAGAGCTAATGCGTCCTCCATTCTATTAATTTTACAGTAACCATTAATCAAAGTGCTATATGTAACACTATCAGGTTTCAACCCAACTGAGACCATGCCAGTGAGTAACTTTATTGCTCCATCCATCTTACCAGTTAAGCAATATACATCGATGAGTGTACTGTATGTAATGACATCAGGATTCACACCAATATGTCCCAACAGGTCAAAGAGTTTTTTAGATTCTATAACCCTCCCTTCTTTGCAAAGACTGTCCAATATTGTATTAAAAAACAAGATGTTGGGATTGATACCTTGATCCAACATTTCAAAAATTAACTCCTCAGCCTTCTCCCATTTGTCATAGGTACAGAGAGCATGAATTAGGGAGGTATAAACAACAACGTTAGGTGTCAGTCCTTTATCAATCATCTGCTCAAAATTAAGCATAGCATCATCTAGTCTACCTAACTTGCAAAGTCCATCTATCACTGTTCTATAGTTCACTGCGTTCGGAATCAATCCTTGATGCCTCATTTTGCTGAATACAAGCATGACCTCATCTACTTTTTCTTGTTTAGTGTATGCACATATTAATATGTTGAAGACATGATGATCAAATTGCATGCTATTTTGTACCATCAAAGCTAAGAGATCATGCATCTCAACAAGAGCTCCTTTGGAAGCATACCCATGAAGCAGGGTACCATAGGTAGTAATATCAGGCTTGAGGCCCCTCTTGACCATAGAATCAAAAATCTTTCTGGCTTCTGTGCATTTTCCGTTCTTGCAGAGATAGTCCATCAACGAGTTATAAGTAACAACATCTGGTTCAATACCATCACTGCAAATCTTTCTGAAAATACCAATAGCCTTTTTTCCGACTGTCCTGAAGAACAATATCCATGCATAAGACTATTATATGTGAAGCAATTAACAATAATGTCATTCTTAACCATCACTGTAAGTACCTCCGTGGCCCTGTCCATAGCTTGAGCCTTGCTTAAGGCAGCAATGATAGAGTTGTAAGTCACAGCATCTGGAGAAACCCTCCGGTCCAGCATTTCATGGTATGTGATGTAAGCTTTGTCCACATCACCCTCTTTGAACAGACCATCAATGATGGTGTTATACGACACCACATCAGGTGGGCAGCGACCATCATCAGCCATCGTGTGGAGTAGCTCGAGAGCTTCTTGGCTTCTCTCCTCATCACACAGCCCCTTGAGAATAATGCTGTAGGAGAAGACATTTGGTGTGCAACCGAGCTCAGCCATTCTGCCGAGCACTATGTCCAATGCATCGTTCGTCCTCTTCTCGGCGCATAGGCCCTTTAACAGAGTATTGATGGTGATGGCGTTCACCCTAAATCCCTTCTTAACGACATTGCAGAACGCCGCGAAAACAACGTCCAATCAGCCCGCGCGGCAGCAGCAGGAGATGAGGATGTTATGGGTGCACGAGTCGGGAGCCACTACCTTCTTGGCGCCGGACCGGGCCATGCGGTTGTAGCAGGCCACGGCGGCCGCGGGGCTGTCGCGCGCGACGGCGGTGAGTGCGCGGTTCAAGCCGTAGATCGAGGCACCCCTGCCTCAACGGAGCAATTCGTCGAACACGTGGCGTGCGTCCTCGGCGCCACTGCCCCCCGCTCAGCCTCCTCGCCCTTCGGTCGCGTACTCTGAGTGGGGAACACCGGTGGCGCGTGGCTGGGAGAGAGCGGGGACGCGGCGTGGCATGCCCAGCCTCAAGGACGCGGCGGCGGCGGCGGCGGCGGCGGCAGCGAGATGCCCGGACTCCGGCGACCTAGCGAAAGGAGCAGTGGAGCGGAAGACTGATACTGTGTTTGGTGTTGGGCCGTTGCCCAACCCCGCGGTGAACGGAACAAGATTCTCTGATGTACACGTACGTTACCTGACTTTGTGTCGCTGACATATGGGCCCATAGTGAGATGGACCCACATGTAAGTTACACAAAGTTACCTAACGTTACGTTAGAGGATCCGCGTCCCGGTTGAACCTTGTTTTTTTTTAAAAAAAAAGGTACAGAATGTCGGTTGTTTCTAATGACAATTAACTATTCGTAACTTTAATTGTGAAATTTAATAATTTATCTTGGGTCCTCATGAGTTCAATAACAAATTGTTAAACGTCACATCTAAAAGTAACAAATAGTTAAATATCTCTAAAACGTTAGACTGAGTCGTGTTACTGTAACTTGTGACTAGCTTACCGCTGAACAGATAATTGAGTAACTGTTGAACTACTGCATACTTTTATAAAGAAAAAAAATGATTTGCATACTTTCATAAAGAAAAAATGATTTGTGATTTCTAATACTATAACATTGATTTATGTTTTTGCATCGATTTATGTGATATATAGGATGATTTAGAGCATCGAGTCATGGTTTCTTGATTATTGTGTTCTCATTTACTTGAAAAAAAAGATTTTAATGTGTCATCATATACGTTTGTTGTGATATTTTTACGCCAAACGACAAAGATATTTATGGATCACGCGCCTATCCTAACTATCTTGTTTTATGCGCCTACCTTACCTATATTGTTCTGTATACATTTTCTCCAAATTATCGGTTAATTTTGGTTCGTGGCATAGGTGCCAAGTCATAGCTTATCCTCGATACCGATAACATTATTTAATCGTGCACGATATATATATATATATATATGAGAATTTCCACGTCAAAATGGTGGAAACCTACGGTACACCACCGATTCTCTTATCACTCTTTTTTATCAACATCCCTGTAAAGCATATCACACCTACCGTGTACTCCAACCATATACATTGTCGGGAATTTAGTCGCAAAATGTAGAAAGAAAACAATCTATCGTGACATTGAATTCAGATTAGTTTACTAGTGGTGTATAAGTCACTTCTATATGGTGTTCTATTACATCAAAAGATCGATTTTTCGATAACATTATATGTTAAGCAAAATTTACAAGGCGCCTCTTAACAGCCGTAAAATCACTCAACATCAGTAGCGGAGCCAACATCCAACTAGACCGGCCGCTGAAAACTCCATTAAGTATTAATATTGATGAGTAAATTGATGATAAATTTTTTATAATAAATACTAGTTATATCGAAATTTGTTTGGACTTAAAAATTTGTTGCTCCGTCATTGCTCAACATGTTACCACCAAGATTTGTTTTTCCTCTCTAGATTTGAAATCCCTTTTTTTCATTCCATTATTATTATTTTTTTGAAATTTTACACCCATCGACATTTCAGCTCCATCGGGTACCCCAGAACTCATCACGTATGGCACAACAAAACACCTTCTTTTTTCTGTTTTCTTCTTTTTATTTAAAAAACTTTTCCGCAACCTTTTCCCGTTTGTTTCCTTCTCAAATGGCCTCTCGCGCGCGCGCGCGCGCGTGCGCCCTCCGCTCTCCACTCCGGCCACTCCTCCTCCTCCTCCTCCTCCCCCCGCACGCATCGCCAAACGCGCCCCTGGTCCCCCGACGGCGCACGCACACACGGTGGCGCGCAGCTGGAGCTCACGCGCGGGCGCGCGGCCAAAAGCTCTCTAACCACCACCTCCCGCGCGCCGAGAGCGCCGCGCGGCCGATGGAGAGAGAGGCTTCTCCCTGACGAAAATTAGCCCGAGGTGAACTGGCGCGCGCGCGCGACGCGCGACGCGCGAGGCGCGCGCATGGAGAACCGGGACACCTCCCCCTCGCCGAGGCGTGCGGGTCACGCGCCTTTAGCTCGCCACCAGCGTGGCACGCGGGGGCGCGCCGCGCGCGCGGCTATATATTCCCCCGCCATTGCCGCGCCCTCCTCCCCCACTGCCACAGCACCGCCTTTGGTGGGAGAGCCTCTCGCGATCGGATCGTAACGAACGCCAGAGGGGAGGGGCTTCGATCTTGGGATGACGCCGTCGGCGATCGTGGTTGGCATGCCGACGAGGTGCGCGCCGCCGGCGTTCATGGCGGGGGTGGGGAGGGGGAGGGGTGGGTTCTTTAGGCCTGTGGCGGCGGCGGCGGCGTGCGGCGGTGGAGGCGGTGGTGGCGGTGGGGATGAGGAGCAGAAGAGGCAGATTCCGCCGCTGCCGTCGATGGCCGCGATGCCGCCGTCGCTGCGGGCGATCCAGGCGAAGAGGAAGCTGGAGGCGGTGCGGCGCGGGGTGGTGCCGCGGGCGGCCGGGACGAGCGCGGTGGCGGCGCTGGTCGCGGCGGTGGAGGCAGTGCAGGGCGCGGCGGCCGGGGGCGCCGCCGGGGCCGCGCGCGGCGCCGGGGACGCCATGGCGTGGGTCATCCGCAAGGTGCACCTCGAGTCGCCCGACCTCGCCGTCGGCCTGCTCGGCCTCGTCGCGTCCTGCCTCGGCACGGTCATGGAGGCGGAGATGGATCGGATCAAGGGCAAGGACGTCGAGCCGTCCGCGTCGGTGGCGGCGGCGGCCAGCAACGCTGCCCCCGACAACGACGGCGGCGACACCGACCAGATCGAGGACGCCGACGCCGAGATGCCGGAGCTGGTGGAGCTTGACATGGAGACGGAGCTCTGGTCCAGGATCGGCATCATGCACGGCGACGACGACATGCCGGTGTTCGTCGACGACGAGGACGGCCTGCAGGAGATCATCGACATCGCCCGTGTCCACCGGCGGAAGGCCGCGTACGAGAGGATCATCGCCACCGCCGCCGCCGACGTCAACTCGCTCATCCTCTCCAACTACGCGCAGCTCCTCTACCAGTTCGACAAGGACCTCGACAGGTACGCACACCCTCGTCGTCGCCATCGACGTCGCGTTCCCCGCCGTGGTCGCCATTAACGATGATGCCGTGATCGACGCCGGTGATGAACAGGGCGGAGGACTACTTCAAGCAGGCGGTGGCGGCGGAGCCGGTGGACGGCGAGGCGATGAGGAGGTACGCGCTGTTCATGTGGCACGCACGCGGCGACCTCGCCGGCGCGGAGGACATGTTCACCCGCGCCATCGACGAGGAGCCCCAGAGCAGCCAGCACCGCAGCAGCTACGCCTGGTTCCTCTGGATGACCGGCGGCGTCGAGACCTGCCTCATCGACTCCGGCAACGATACCGAATGACAAGCCATATGCATCGGCCAGGAACACAAGACGACGACGACATGACATGATCGAACACCTTCACCGGCAGGTGCCCGGCGACGGGCCGGCCATGTAGACGACGGTGCAGCTAGCACCTAGGCATCGCCATGGCATACCTACCCATGGCTATATATAGCAGTCGAGTAGCATAGAAGAAGAACTGATCATCAGTGTGCATGCATGGCAACAATGGCAGGAGCTGAGAGAGGCAACAAAGGGTTGGCAGGCAAGCTAGCACACATGGTAATGTAGAGTGTTGCCATAGTGATCTCATGGAATAAATCATGCATAAAACCACCAGTAATGTTATTCCAGAAATTGTGAGCAATCTCTATGTATGGGAGAGGCATAATGTTCTTCCTTTTTGTGTAATCTGGTGTTTGCAGTTTGCACAGATTGTGAGTACATGAATGTCAAAATGTGGCTTGTAGTGCATTTGATTGCATTCCGAATATGTGTGATGTACAGAGGTTTGTAAATACTACATGTATGGAAGAAAAGTTGTGCAGAGGTTTGTAGATACATATCGAAGAAAAGGACTCATGTTGGCTCTATAAACAGGCTTGACTTAATCATCGTAACACTGTTAACATTGACATAAACGGTTATAGAAAGGTGGGAGTTTGGGTGGATCATCTGCAGCCCAGCTCTAATCTTGATTCTGCGCTGATGGAAGTATTGGTGCACAGCTTCTGAAGGTCAATGTAGCCGATTATCGTGTCCTCAAACACGACGTCCTGCATTTTGGCGTCAGCGAAGGTTGATCCTGACAAGACGGTGTTCCTGAAGATTGCCCCTTGGAGATCGGCCTTCTCAAAATTGACACGGTCTATTACGGCATTTGTGAAATCCGTTCCTGAAAACAATTGAGATATAAGCATCTAGTGTTCTGTTTATCAATTCAAAGGTACATGATTTTGGAAATAATGCAGCAATAGTGTGATGAATGACAGAAGGTGAGTTAGTTACCTTTGAAGCTTGCCCCCACAGCATAAGCTTTGGACATCACAACTTCAGACATGTCAGCCCCATCAAACTTTGAATCGGACATCAAGGCCGCAGCTAGAGATTTTCCTTTCAGATTAGTTTTCTCGTTTGTGTAATCGCAAAACCGGAGATCGAGTGGCTTGTCATACACCCCATTTGCCTGACCAATTGTGTTCCCGACAAAAGCACGCTCGCATCTGTTTGGCTCTGTGGACAGTGGAGGCAACCTCTAATAACCAGAGCAAACAGGGTATGATGTTATTTTAGGAAGATATAAAGCCATTGAAGAAAAGAAAAAATAACTCTGGGAGGCTAGAATGAGTTTAAAAGAACAAATGTACTGTAAATTTGTACTGACTTACATATACTGCATATATTTGGGTCATACCTATAAGATACCATTTACTACTTTGCAGTTCAACTGAAGCAAAAATGTCAGTGTTTCCTAAATGAAATTTGTGATCAGAAATACAAAATACACTGCATACTTTTTGAGTGAATTCTCCGGATATGTACAAAAACCATTTATATGTGCACTCAAATCTGAACTCACAATTTCACATGCATTGGTATAGTAATCAGTATAAGAATTTCTTGCTTTACATTGCACAGAAAGAATTTGCCAAAATTAGGGTGCCCCCCCACAGATAATAGAATACCATATCAATCAGTCAGTGTTGCAACAGTTAACAGCAGAAATTTCAGGCATTGGTAAATCTCGTCAACCCATACTCCCTTTTTTTTTTTTTACTTTAGTTAGTCATATAAAAAGGAAAGAAGGGGGTACCTTTTAAGAATTATACATTTCAGACGGTGATAAATCTTGTCAACAAAAGTACTTAATCAAATTCTAAAACCCCCAACACCGTTTTTAGTCAGAAGGCATATTGTTTTTAAGAAAAAACAAATCCTACATTTAGATAGTACTTTCTCCGTTTTACAATGTAAGACTTTCTAGCATTGCCTATATTCATATAAATATTAATGAATCTAAACATATATATATATATATGTGTGTGTGGATTCATTAACAACTATATGAATGTGGACAATGCTAGAAAGTCTTACATTATGAAACGGAGGGAGTAACTAACAACACTCTAGCGGTCTAGCCTTGCATGGAGAAATTTCAGCAGATTTTTCTTTGAAGGGATTTGAAGAAGGAATCAAGAGAAACATTGGATGGTTACTCGATTTGATCAGTTAGGCCAGCTAAATTAAATGCATTTCCCTTATTACTTGGTTCTTCTATCGAATTTGAGCGAAATACTGGGGTCAATCTTGATTTGGTAACTCTCATTGCATTTGACAGGGAATTAAACTGCTCCAAATCAAGTGATTTCTCTTTCTAAGCACACAATTCGTGCCAAGCGCAACTCTAGCCTATGTATTTGTTCACCCGTTGTCACGATCGTGCGGGATTTATTCCACCAGAGGAAGATCACTACACCCCCCAATAGAATGCCATGGAGACCAACCTGGCTGGCGGCAATCACGGGGCTGGACGAGGACGCGACGGCCCAGGCCGCGAGGACGCCGCACGCCAGCCCGCCCACCGCCTTGCGCCCACCGGCAAACAGCCCCGCCGCCTCCGGCCCGCCGCCACCCCCGGCCGAGCACGCCACCACCCGCCCCGCCCTCGGCGTCACCCGCACCCGCAGCCGGGGCGCCGCCGCCGCCGTGGCCGGCGAGGCGATGCAGGAGGAGGAGGAGGCCATGTCCGTGCCGTGCGGCCGCGACAAGAGGAGGAGGAGAGAGAGTGGATGCGCTGCGGCGAAGAGAGAGAGAGAGCGAGAGAGAGAGAGCGCGAGCTGGTGTTGTGTGTGCCTCGCCGCGATCTTATGATCTTATCGACTTATCTGCCTCGTCGTCTCGCGTCGCGTCTCGTCGAATTTTTTTCATTTTTAATTTTTTTCTTTTAATATTTACAGAAATAATCCAACGGCTCAAAAAAATTATAAAAATAGTATCTGCCGCCCTAGCGAAGAGCGGCCAGCTGACGGAAAATTGTATTTAGCCCCTTGCCGCCCTTACAGAAGGCGGCAAGGGGCTAAATGCAACTTTCGAAGCCCTAAAGAGCATTTGGCTCGTACTTTTTGCATCTGGGCCCCTAGAGGGCGGCAAGGGACCCAGATAAAAAAGTACCAGGCCCGGGCTGGCTTTTTTGTATGGGGCCCGGCAAGGGTTTTCGTGCAAAAAGCCCTCCCTCTCCCGTCTGCCGTCATCACCCGTTCCTCCCCCGTTTGCCACGTCAGCTTGCCGCCCTAGTGGAGGGCGGCAGGGTCTATGTTTGTAACTTTTTTGCGCCGATGGATTATTTCTGTAAATATTAAAAGAAAAAAATTTAAAAATGAAAAAAATTCGCGTCTCGTCTCCCGGACGGTTTGGGCCTTCACGGCCGCAGAGCCCACGTGATTCCCCGAGGGGAAAAAGTACACTGAAGGTCCCTCAACTTGTTATCGAATTACAAAATCGTCCCCCAATCGGGTGTCCCTTAACTAATCAAAACCGATTACATTAGGTCCTTTGGTAGTTTTGACCCGGTTTTGTTTTACGTGCCGGCTGAGTCAACGTGGGACCCACATGTAAGGATGCCACGTCATCCTTCTCTCTCCCCTCTTCTCATCCTCAGTTCCTCCTCCAGAAAGTATTTTCTAAACCTAGGTGCCTCCTCAGTTCCTCCGTTCCTCCTCTCTCTCTATATATGTCTGTAGGCCGGTCGGCGAGGCGAGGCGGGAGAGGAGAAGGGCGGCGCTGCGCCGCGCCGGCGGACGCAGTGGGGAAGCACGGCGGTGCAGGTGGGCGACGGGGAGGCGCGGGCGTGCGCTAGCGTCGCAGGCGCCCAGTTGGCAGTGGCGGCAACCGTCATTGACGGATGAAGATTAGGATGCTACATCAGCGAAACCACCCATATATATTGCCTAGGGACTTTGAGTGAGCGGTTTTGTATAGTTTAGGGGTGGAGATTTCTGGTTTTGTAGTTGAGGGACCTAAAAAAAATCGTACTGTAAAGTTGAGGGATGGCCGGTGAATTTATTCTAAATTTGGACGATTTTTATCTGCTTGCAACCAAAATTTGAATGTTGAAATCCAACTTTACAACCACAAAGTAACATGCCTGTAAATTTTTTGCTTTGTTATTTGTTTATGATGTACCCTTACTAGATTCTTTATTTTCGGGGAAATACTTTTGCCTTGTTTTTTTTTCGTATCATCTAAAATGTTATAAAAAAATTAAAAATTAACAAGATATATTAATATGCTTTAAATTTGAAATCTACAAACTACAACATAAAAACAAATATGACTATATGGACATGTATACTGGTTAGAGTTTGATTTGTTTTTTTTAACTTAAGGATATCAAATTTGAAATTAAAGCTTGTCATTTTTTAAAAAAAATAATTATGTAGATACATATGAGAACAGGGAGACCACTCGAGAGATTGTAATCCATTTTCATTGTTTTCTCAAAATATCAATAGAATTTGATCCGACATGTTTGTGGAGGTACATGCAACATAATAAGTTTTATTTATTTATTTTTATTATTTAGACATCATATTAACCACTCCTATTCTTTTGAAGAAGAAAAAAAATCACATGCCTCGAAGGTCTCAAAATCCGACATTCGCTTTCCCTTTCCCAACTTCCCAACCTCCTTTGCCAACTTTAGAACAACAACCAAAACGAACTGTTCCAGGAAAACCAAAGGCAAAAACGAGAGAAAAATAGCCACCACGAACCCTTCCTTCCCCCCCTGTCTCCACTTTTTCACGTTTTCCGGCGAGCGCGGCGGCTAGCCATGGATGGCGTCGGCAGCGGCGGCGGCGGCGGCGGCATCCTGTCGTACGAGAAGCTGGAGGGGTACGCGATCTGGGTCGGGGCCAGCGTGGCGTCGGCCTTCTTCGCGTCCATGGAGAGCTGCTCCTGCATCCACGTCCACACCGCCGACGACGAGGGCGACGACTACGACCCCGAGGAGGCCAAGGACCGCCCCCTCATGCTCTCCCGCCCCCAGGCCCTCCCCGAGTACTACTACGACCGATCCGCCTCCTCCGCCTCCTTCGCCAAGATGTGATCTCATCTGCTGCTCCTTCTCTGATCCGTTTCTTGATTAGTTTCTGCGTGTTCGTGTGATCTGTGGATGCGTGTGGTTCAATTGGCGTTCTTTCGGTGGGGGCATTCAAGAAACCATCGTCCCTGCATTGTGTGGTGTGTTTGTGTTCATAAAGTGTGTGACTCGAATAGCTTATGGATTTGTAATTGTAATTCTCTTGAGTTTTTTTTTTTGGTTCATCTGTTCTGTACCTGATTCCTGATTTGGTCCTATAAAGCATCTTGTTCTATAGATTTGTGGGATTCCTTCAGATTTCGGATACGTGAATCTTGCCAGCTTCAAGTTTGTGGCAAGGAAATTTTGCTCCCGTATGAGGTGATCATTTTACAGGATGGCTTTGCTGGCTTTGCACAAGAAACGCTGCATTGCTGCCGCAGATCCTGGATGCATCGAAATGCTGGCACTAGTTTCTGATGGGGGTCAATCGCAAAAAAAGAAAAAAAAAAGAAGGTTTCTGATGGGGGAAGAAGATCTTTGGGAGGAAGAGGAATGGAGCTACCTTTTCAGTGTCATATGTGGAATTCTTTGCACCAATGTTTTTGTGGTAGTTGTAAAAATTGAATTGAGCCTTTCTTTAAGAAAGAGATTGAATTGGGCGATTTGCCCTTGGATTTCCATTTGATGTACCTGGTAATTTTCAGATCTAGAACCAAGGCAAACTATCCGTTTGTACATGCAAAGTGAAAATTTCATGTCCTGGCTTCTCAATTTTGAGTGAAAATGGTCTGCTAGCTTGTCCATCCAAATTACAGATCCCTGCCAACTGACAGAATGATATTTTTGGAGTTGAGCAACTATTGTATGGCTAAAATTGCTAGTAATATATTCTGATCTCTGCAAATGCAGTTCTTGGAATTGTAAAACCTTTCTGCCTTGATGCTACAATTAAAGAAAAATCAACGGCAGAAAATCACTACAAGCTCAATCCACAAAAACTTTCTGCAAGAACACAACGGAGAGTCCAGTTCCCATCTCACAAGGACCGAGTTTTGTGCGAAGTGCTCCAAAGGACAAGGGAGGCCTGTTGATTATTGTGAAACAGAAGCCCAAAGCCCAACCATCCTCACAATCCACGAAGGCCACGAGCTAACCAAAAAACAAACCTCTCAGAGTCAGAGCAGCTGACAAACATGTCACTCACTCCACTCGAGTTTAGTACCACCTCGCCAATTCAGTAAGCTCCACACTAGCTTAAATACTCACTCCCCATCCGCTCTCTCGCCGAGCCAAGTAGCGATGGCTTGTCACCCGAGCGGGGGCAATAAGGTGGTGCGGATGCCTGGTCGTTTGCGCTTGGGCCTGGGCCTGTGGTTTGCATTATGTGGCTCGCCCGTTCCAAGTTGAGTAGCGTGTATGGGTCGCCTTAGCGAAAGCTAGAGCGTCCCTGCACCTAGAGTGGCGGGTATTGCGTGAGGCTGGTTTCACAGAGCAGCGAGTACCGCCCGCTTCCAACGGTGGAAGGATAACGGGCCGCTGCAGCCCTGGCCCGCTTCCGGCCGAAGTGCCTTCCATGGCAGACCACCATCTTTTTTTTTTCCACCCTTTTTTTTGTTCCAGTTTTGTCAAGAACAGTGGGGTTGATTTGATCATCAAATAGCACTAGTGAGTACTACAGACTGGTTTACTGTACAAGGTTACAAAATAAAAGGAAGCAAACCAACTCCAAGTTTGCAACTTTTTAAGTATTTGCTTCCTGTCCTATATGCAACTAGGATAATGCAATTGTGGAAAAACACATCAATTAACAGGCCTATACTATATGCAACTCCAAGTTTGCTTACTCGTGCTATTGCATGTACTTTTTTCACTCACAAACAAGGGTGAAAAGCCAAACTCGTTGTTCAATGTTCAGCATTCTTCTCATCTGTATACGCTAGAGCTACAATTAACACATATGCATGTGCTTGGCCAGGAGGAAATTCAGCAACAAGAACCTCATCGATTATGCAGAGGATTCGAGCCTTGAGGCACTGGCCTGTCGGAAGCTTCGTACGCCGGGCTGGGAGCACTAACAAAAGGCCGTCCTCTTGTTCTTGGCAACTCGTAGAGCTGCTCCTCTGAAGACGCTTCTGAGTGATCGTCTTCTTTGTCCTCCATAACTCTCCTTCCATGGCTGAAACCAGCAAGCTCTGCAAGAAAGAAGCATGCCAAGAAGAAGGTGACCAGCATGCCCCGTCGTATCGACGGCGGCAGCAGCAGCTTCATGTATGTGAGAAGATTTGGGAGCAGAGTAGTAGGGACTAGGGAAGAAGAAGAAGAAGAAGCTGGAAAGGAGGTCAAGAAGATGGAACTGGATGGAGTGAGGTCCAACTCTCCAAGGCCAATCATGGATTGATTTTTAAGTTGAAGGTTCTGTTTCATGGCTCATGTGCGCTAGTGTCCACAGTTTTTTTCTATGCGGGAGCTGGTTGTCCTGGTTCTGAGCTTTGGATTTATCTAATAATGAATAGTTGAATACATATTGGATTTGTCTAATGCAAAATGCGTCTTCATGTGGATCGGCTGCGTGACTCATCGTATGATTGATTTTGTTAGAGTTATTAGAGTATAGACTGTAGAATGGTGAGTCTGGATGGCAGCCGAATTGCAATTTGGAATCTGAATGTTTGACTGAACATTCGGATCTTGGAGATCCGTACTTTGCCTGAATGGTTTTATCGACAAAACTTTTCTTTAATTTGGAAGGTGAAAAACAAAGAGTGCATTACTGAGGATGCGATCTTGGTAAATGTTTCAAATTCACAGCACCTAAACTCTCCACCGTAAGAAAAATAAAATCTTTGTAAAAGTTTCAGACTTGGAAGGTGGCATTGTGCTATATATGGACCAGGCAGAAAGGTTTCAGACTTTTCTTGAATTCTGAATATTGTTTTCAGAAAACTGCCTGAAAATCGCTTCACGTGCTTCCAAGTCAAATAGCACCACACTCACAGTAACAGCCTAACTTGTTTGATGTGTCACGAATGACAATACATAGCTAGCTATTTTCAGCACCTTGATGTGCTGTGATCTCTCACTTGAACCTTGATGATCTGTGCTAGTTGTCCTACTGACAAAAATATTTTTTTCCTTGCTTATGTCAGTTTCATTGCAATATTTTCCTTACTAAAATACATGGAGCGGCAGAAAAAAGAAGCCTTCTTCCATTTGATTTCTTTAATCTATCATCTACCACCAACCTGACTAAACAATGACATGCATTTGGATGATATATAAGCAGTCCTGCTTTGAAATTCTAAACTCTGAGCTGCCATGAAGACTTTGGGATCCACAATTTTGAAGTTCTGATAACTTGGATTGTACTGCCTAAATCATCAATTATCAGTACATTGTTCTTGGGTGTGTTTAGTTCACGCCAAAATTGGAATTTTGGTTGAAATTGGAACGATGTGATAGAAAAGTTGGAAGTTTGTGTGTGTAGGAAAGTTTTGATGTGATGAAAAAGTTGGAAGTTTGAAGAAAAAGTTTGGAACTAAACTCGGCCCTTATCTCTCAAGTCTGAACATATTCTTTTCAGAAAATTGACAAAGAACACAACTGCACTGAAAACTTTGACTTGTATCCTATATTATTCTAGTAAAGACATTTTCATATATTTTCAATAACATTTTCGTCCTGCGCACCACAAACCAGAAAGACTTTACCCTTTTCAGAGTTTACTATAAGTAAAAAGAACCAGATGTTACATTCTTCACTCTTCACACTAAAATACTTACATACACACATATGTACCTTTTACTCCTACTACTCTACATGATCTAATTTACACCACTTAATGAAGTGAAAATTCACTCAGTGTGGCTAATTGACTGCAATTAAACTGTAGCATATCTCCTTGAAAAGGCAGCAGAGAAGAAGCTGGCTCAGCTGAAGCTGCTGATCAGTTGTGCAGTGGATTTGGTCCCTGAGGCACCAATCTCTTGGAAACAGCATGCATGCTTCTGTACTCATCGCCAACATGATGTCCTGAAGCTGAAGGAGGAGCCTGCAACCTTGACATGTAGACGCCTTTCGCCGGCGGCGAGCCGCCGACGACCGCCATGGCATCGAGGTCCAGGATGATCCTCCGGCCATAGCTGACGCCGGCCATATCCGTCAGTAGAAGAGCAGCAGTAACTAGCATCACCATTACCCTGGATTTTCTTGATCTTAACATGGTCTCAGCAATTCAAGAAAGTGTTTCACCTAGCAAGAGGAACAAGAACAGCTAAGCAAGGAAGAGAGGAGGAGATCTGGGGGCAAAAAGTTCTAACGAAAATGTGTGTTGCTTTTCTGCTTTTATAGTGACAAGGCAAATGGATCTTTCACCAAGTCACCAAGAAAGCTCTCCCAAGTCCAAGTGCACTGTAAGAAGTAAATGCAAGGACCTCCTTGGCACCGACTTGGACTTATGCTGCCCACCATTGTGACAAGATTGACCTCCTATAATTTTTTTTTTCTGGAACTAAGATCATTATTATATTTCAAATGATCCGGCTTATGGGGAAAAAATAACAAACTACAGAGAGTTTCTCCTATAATAATTTAAGAGTAAAATTGCACTTAGCACCTGGTATAGTGTAGCTTGTTTTACTTTGCACCAAGTTTATTACATACTTTCACTTTACACATAGGGTGTATCTAAATAAGTTTTATTTTGCATCAAGTTGCTTCATATAATTGAAGATAAATCTTATAAAATATGAATATAACTCATGAGTTTTCATAAAAGTTGTATTCATATTTTATAATAACTCACACATAATTTTCTGAAATTTCATAATAGTTTTTATAGGTTTGATGCTGCATCTGGATATTAATTGAATCTCATATCAATAGGCAATAGCCTCTAGTGTAAAGTGAAAGTACATGATAAATCTGGTGCAAAGTGAAACAAGGTGTGCTTTACCCTGTGCAAGGTGCAATTACGCATAGTATTGAATTAATCTAGGTGTCAAGCAATAATCAATCCATGAACTTCAGTTAAGAACAGTTCGTAGACCAAGCCACTGATGGAGTACACATGGCCATTAAATATCTCTGTAATTGGAGAGAGTTAGGCTGGAAATTGTAGAGTTAGGGATTACCTAGGATTTAGCAGCAGAAGTTAGACAGCCTAGCTGATCACTATGCATGATGTACAATTGTGTACAATGTGCTAGTACAAGAGATGCACTGTTCTGTTCAAGATGTCAAGACTCAAGAAGTCTCTGAGGAGTGCAGAAGACAACAAGTTTTCAGTGATGGCATCCATAATTCGTTAGGCACAAGAGCCTGACTCATGCAATTCGCCCTCTCATCACTTATGAAGTCTTCATCAGTGATGGCTCATCATACTTTGATCACCACTCATTATACATGTTGAATGTGTTTTTTATTTCAACGTATAAAGTATCTATAAAAAAGATTAGCTACTGATTTCTTAATACATGTTGTTGGTTTATTAGGCCATGTTTAGTTGCAGATTTTTTTCTTCAAATTTCCAACTTTTCCAGCACATCAAAACTTTCCTACACACACAAACTTCCAACTTTTCCGTCACATCGTTCCAATTTCAACCAAACTTCCAATTTTAGCGTGAACTAAACATACCCTTACTACCCTGTTTTGAATAATATTTTTTTTGTATATGCTAAATTTACTTGAGATTTCAATAAGGTGGGTTTTATGCCAGAAATCATAATATGTGCGATTTCCTGCAAGTTCTTTTTAAAGAAAAGGCTCAACGGTCTTTGTTTTCTGCAACTCTAATCATAAAGCATAAAGTTTTCTAAAGCATACTTTTAGAAACAATATCATTTTTTACTTTATCAGAAAAAAATAGTAGCATCTATAGAAGAACAGAAATATATTACAAAAAAAAAGCTCGTTAATTCGATCCAGATTTGGTGTGTAAAAAATCCTCACCGGCCATTGCTCGTACGCGACGCAACGGGCGAAAGCGATGGTGTGTCCCAGCCAGCCGGCGGCGCGTCAAAGGGTTCACATTGATCCGCCGGGAGAGCTCCTCATCACTTCGCCGTCGTGAACAGAGCGAGACCGACGGCGACGCGCGGAAGAGGTTTCTCGCCTGAGCTGGCCGGGCCGGGCCGGGCCGGGCCGGCTACTCATCCCGAGGAAAAAAAATAGGGTCCCCATCGTTTCCTACATACAGCATCAGCTGTTGCCAAAATTTAATTTTTAAACTCAATTTTGAAGTTGATTTTGAAGGTTTGTCATTGAAGTTTATTTTTCAGCATCGGCTTTTAAGTCGTTAAGAATTCATATATAAAAATTTTACTTATAAATTATTATTATTATTTTGCTAATACACCGAATGACATATTATCCACATTTGGCCAAACGATAGGGGCCTAGAGGTTTATGATCAGCAGGCCAGGCCCGGTTCGGTGAGGCTGGGTGCAGATTCGTGAGTAATACCTCCGCTCCAAAAAATAATTATAATAATAACTTTTAACTACGAATATGGACATAGCGTATTTAAATTTTGGTTTTATTGGACGGAGGGTGTACTATGTACTAGCCGTGTTTGAATTTTGAGTTTCCAAGATACAAATTCTGATGGTTTTTATACAAATCGGGCTCCATTGTGTTCACTATACACTAACTAAAAATTACGAGAATTAATTGTTAGTTCTGGTATGTGGTTTGTTGTGTAATTTTGAAAAGCCAATTCAACACAAAACGAAGCCTGAGGAGCACAAATCAACAGCACAAATTCCCTTGAGATTCGCTGCAGAGTGCAGACAATCAACATGGACAAACAGTTTTTTTTTTTTCTTTTTTGATAATGGACAAGGACAAACAGATGAACAATAGGGAAAGTGTTAATAATCAACAATTTTACATACACGAACTGGCATAATTCTACAAAAATGATATAAGCTCACAAAACAGCAGCTTCAAAGGCTGATGAACTTCTGATTTTATTTCACCAACAGCGTGTATATAATATCTTCAAAATGGAGCTCTTGCCACAGCAGATGCAGTAATTTACAAACAAGGCATTTTCCTAGTTATCTCTAGCAGCAGCCATGGCGCTAATTCACGAGACAATTTGACCAACTCAGCGAGGGCTCAGTAAGCAAAGGCTCAAGAGAAGGAAAAAAAATTGGAATTAGAATGTCTGGACAGATTTTGTAGTATACATAGTAGATACACGGGCTGAAAAAAAAATCGCTTCTTGAATCTCAGTTCTGGGACTTCTCCACCTTCGCCTTGATCTTCTGCTCGATGATCGCCTTCTCGGTGTCGAGGCTGAACATCCTGTTGAGGGCGTGCATGTTCTCCAGCGTCTCATCGAGGGTGCGGCTGTCACTGCCATCACATCTCAGGTGCTGCAATGGGCCATGGAGAAGCTTGTTCACAATGCCGGTGCTGAGCTCCTCGATGGATCTTCTCATCTTCTTGGTGAGGGCATCTTCTCCGATCTTCTGAAGGCACTTCTCGAGCTCTGAAGCCCTGATCCTGTCAGCGTAGGACCTCAGCTTCTTGATAGTCGGAACGGTCTCCAGCGAGTCCCTCCACGCCTCGAATCGTTTCAGTTCTTGGGTGATGATTGTTTGGGCCTCCATTGCTTTCCTAAGCCGGTCCTCCTTGTTGGCCTCCACAACCTCTTTCAAGTCATCGACGTTGTATACTCGCGCATGGCCAACTTCAGACACACAGGCGCTGACATTTCTGGGGACGGATATGTCGATAAAGAGTCGAACACCACCCATAGCATCAGAAATAGTGGGAAGCGCCTCTGCGTGCTCCTTTGTGAACAATGGGGTTTCGGATGCCGTGCTTGTGAACACAACATCAGCTTCGGCAGCGGCTTCATACATCTCTGTAAGAGGCCTGTACACAATCTCGATGTCTTTCATCTCTTCGCGGATGGCATCCACCCTTTCCATTGAACGGTTCACCACAACAACTTTCTTGCATCCCTTAGCAATCAAATGTTTAACCACTAACTTTCCCATCTTGCCAGCACCAATCAACAGCATCCTAGCTGATAGGCATTCAGACTTTGGAAGCTTCATCAAGGCCAATTCAACTGCAGCTGAACTGACAGAGACAGCACCTGATGATATGTTAGTTTCGCAGCGGACACGCTTTCCAGCAGTGATTGCATCCTTGAACATCCTATCGATGTTCTTTCCCAAGCCTCCACTGTTCTGCCCACTTCTGACAACTTGTTTAACTTGAGCAAGGATTTGCCCTTCTCCAAGAACCAAAGAGTCAAGCCCAGCAGATACCTCAAACAGATGGCGCGTGGCATCACTGTCACGCAACATGAAGAGATGCTCCCTGAGCTCAGAAGCAGGGATTCCACTTTTCTGTTGAAGAAAAAAAGCAGCAGAGGAATTAGAACCATCTAAGACAAACCGTGTTCTTCAGTCACAGAAAAAGGGAAAAGACGAGAAAAAAGGACTATGGACAGAACAAATGAGCATTTGATGAAATAATCCTTACCTTTGACATCCAGTCTACCACTTCTCTAATCCCACGGTTCCACGATAAAGCTACCACATAGATTTCCATTCTATTGCAGGTACTAAGAACAGCAGCCTCTTCAATATGATTCAGACTGGTGAGTTCTGAGATAGCACGGGGCCATAGTTCCTCTGCAACAGCAAGTTTCTCACGCATCTCCACTGATGCAGTGTGTACACTGAGGCCTATTACCGCTATGCTACTTCTTTCCTTCATGTACCCTGATAGTGAAAGAAAAAATTGTCAAATACTGCATGAAGTAAACATGCAAAAATTTGTACTAAAAGGATGAAACTAAAAATTGATGGCGCATCACAAAACGTTTTCAATCAATAGTTGCACATGGATACTTTTTTTCTTTTGGGTGTATCCTGTGTTTACATTATGAGTGTAATGGTTGCAAATCTGGAATACCTACTTTTTGCAGTAATTACTAATTACACAGGGTTACAACCTCAAATTCCCAAACATTTGACCAAAACAAGATAGAGTGGAACCTTTTTCCATGCAACATACTTGGCCAATAGCTAATAATAAAACAAAATACAACTACGACGCGTTCTTTTCATCTTTATGTATTTGAAATTTTGGCATCTTGCAGTAATAGTAACCAGTTTGTTGAACTACTATTATTCGGTTACTTACTATGGAAAGCTCTTTGCCATAATAAAAAAAGTTATTTTGTGTATTACTACTACAGGTCTACAACTAACCCACAAAAAAGCAAGTTGGCATGTGCTTTCTCCCTGCAATTCACTGGAGAACAACAAAAAATAATAATTCCTTTGGGTTAGCGTGTAAGTTCCTCATCCCCAATGCTAATTCGCTCTAATGCCAAGATAGACACCTAGCTCACAAATTGCATCTTCTGTTCTCTCTCAAATCTTTTAAATTACTTCGTAAGTTAAACGTGTAGACTGGTAAAAACAATTCAGTAGCAGAAAACCTGCAGAAAAATTACTACCTGAGTTCATACAAATCAAAGCAAAAACTAGAAAAGAGCAATGCAACCTCCCAAATCTTTTTCCTTCTATTCCAAACACCCAACCACCTATTTGACATGCTCAACACCAAAACTAATATGAACTAGCAGTAATCAAAGCCACCAAAACACCAAGAAAAACGCAAATATTTTCACAGCTGTCGCATCAACGCCCGGCGAGCTCGAAGCGGGGAGAAAGGAGGGGGCTAGGGACGCGAAGAGGATACTC
The DNA here is from genome assembly GCA_000338895.3 of Oryza meridionalis. Classification (NCBI taxonomy): domain Eukaryota; kingdom Viridiplantae; phylum Streptophyta; class Magnoliopsida; order Poales; family Poaceae; genus Oryza; species Oryza meridionalis. The sequence continues at coordinate 19,992,259 of CM002533.2, forward strand.
ACGGTCGGCGGAGATCTTGAACTGCTCGAGCGCGGCGACGCTGGCCGCCTTGGCCACCGCCTGCGCCTCCACGCCGGCGTCGCACCGCACCACCACGCCGGACCGCCTCCGCCCGCCGGCGGCGACCCTCGCGCACGCGCCGCCGCCCGCCGCCGACGACCCCGCCCGCGTCTTCGCGGCGGCGAACGCGCCCCCGGCGGCCGTCGCTGACGTCGTGCTCGCCATCATCAGATCAAGAAAGCACCAGCACCACCGCAACTTCTCCTCGTCACAAAACCAAAACCAGATCAATGGCGGCGCCGCTCCCCCAAGAACCGTGGATATATGGACCAATCCAAGAAACACGAGCAGAGAGGAGAGGAGAAAAATCTCAGGGGCGAGCTTTTCTCCCTCCCCTCCCGCGGCGCGCGAGCTGCGAAGCTTGTGTGGATTGGTGATGCGGGGATTGGTGTTCTTGGCTTGGTCAAGAGGAGGAAAAGGTTGGAGCTTTGGAGCGAGAGGTTATGGGGGGATGAAGGGGGGTGGTTGGGCCATGGCGTGTGGGGCCCACGCAACAGTGGGATGCATTGGCTCGGTCTACTGCCGGCTCTGAATTTTTCTATTGCAAAATTAGTTTTGTGTAGAGACCCCTGTAATAGTGGGGAATTTGCAACTTCAAACTTTGACTCAAGCTCTTGTGAATCTCTTGATTTTTCTTTCTTTTAAGTATGTGCTAAATTCTTTCGTCAGGAGTAGAAGTTCTTTCAAGTATGTGCTAAATTCTTTCGTCAAGAGTTCTAAAAAGGAAGTTCTTTCACTAGGAGATTGATCAAATTTGATTAGAAGTTTATTGTCCTGATTGGATTCAGATGATATCACGTTCCAGCATGTCACCATTTGTCATAAGTTTTTACAATAAAAATTTCCGAGAAAATTTAGCGGCATGTGGGAAAGATTGAACTTATCATATTTTGCTTTAAGTTTTTATCTTATGGGTCCCCAAAGAGCGAAATGCGAGTAAATACTCATTACGTGCTGAACTCACCTTCACATTCAAATTTGTAAAAGAAAAAAAAAGGAGCAAGAATTGGACCTCCCCAAAATTTCCGAAAACTACAAGCCCCAAAAACAAAAGGTGACTATCCCAAAGATTTCCAAAATGTTTATGAATCCCATGGCCATGTTGGGTTTGGTGGGGGGTGGGGGGAAGGGATGAGAGGGTAGGGGGAGTGTGGTGGCCTCTGGCCTCTGATTGGCTGCAGCGGCCACATTCTATCCTCTACCCTTATCTCTCTCTTCGCTTTTTCTCATCTCTGAAAGAAAACCCCATTCGCAAATTGCAGCCATCAAATTTTGAGCATGCGAGGTGGGCACACGCAGCTCCCATGGCCTCCGCACGTCCACCTCCTGTGGCCGACGGCCCCAGCGTGTCGACGTGGTGGCCACACTCTCCTGACCTTGTGGGCCCACATGTCGGTCAAGGGTCTCATGCTGATTTTGGAAAACGTGATGGTTTATTAATGTATAATTAATTAAGTATAAATAATTTTAAATTATATTAATATATTTTTTTGAAACAACTTTTGTTATAATTTTTTTAAAAAAATACAATGTTTAGTAGTATGAAAAACATGTATGTGAAAAAAGAGAAAGGTGAATTGGGAAAGAGAAGAAAAGAACTCAGCCTTAGGCTTGGAAAAAAAGGATAAATCATTAATTTATAATCAGTTGAGAATTAACTATTATCATAAACTATAGAAATAGATTTATTTATTTATTTTAAAAATATGTAAAAAAATTTCACGAAATATATCTTTTAACAGTTCAGAAATCGTGGTAGAGGGATTGATCCCAACCCCACTTTAGAACTCGGTTTAAGTATCATGGTTTCATTTTATTTTGTAATTGCTTGGGTCTATTTTGGATTTCTTTAATCATGTTGAAGATGAGTACTAATCGATAATAATGCGACGCATATTCGAAGATTTTGAGGCACGACAAACTATGAGTCATTCTCTAAAATTTACTAATACCCAAGTGGTTTTGCTTTAGCAAAATGGTTTTTGATAAACAAATGGAGCGTTTCTCTCTCTGATGAGAGCAAAGAACACGGTTGCATCTTTGCAATGTTCCTTTCTCGCGCCGTTGCTATTGGACTCACATTTTGGAACATGTACAAAATAGCGATTTGTTTGTTTGGCATATTTCTACACTACTAGTATTATTTGGTACTCCATGAACTTTCGTCATACTGTGCGTGGAAATGGCGACATCAAGCCAAAGCTCCCGTCATTGCCGGCCATGGAAGAACCATCCTTCCAAAATGTAGTTTCCCTTTCGAAATTAACATTGCAGCATTGCCCTGTTTGTTCAGTGTCAGGGAGAAAGTTGTTCAACATGCAGTATTCAGGCCAAGTTTAGTTCCAAACTTTTTTTAAAACTTTCAACACTTTCATCGTATCAAAACTTTTCTACACACACAAACTTTTAACTTTTCCGTCACATCGTTACAATTTTAACTAAACTTTTAATTTTGGCGCGAACTAAACACGCTCTCAGTAAGTTTTTTAAAAAAAAGGAGTATTCAGTCTGCATTATTTTTTAAAATTTATTCTTGCCTTTGCTTTAAAGAAACTATATTACTTCTGAACTTAATTAATTAGAGGTAATCTAGTTGGGATCTAATGGTACCAATAATTGTAAGAACTGAGCGGTGATTATGAATACACTCCTTTTTAAGAACAAGGAATATTTCAGTTAGACAGGACTGAGATTGCATCAATTGCATGCATGAACCGTAGTTGACCGGGAAACATTCTCAAAAAGAAATGAGGAGCATCAAAGGTGGCAGCTCAGTTTACACACTGCAGATTAGAAGAACCAGAGTTGAACCTTCCTAAACAATACTAATTTTCTATGGCGTTTGACATCGTGCTGGTGTGTATAAGGCTTGTTTTCCTGCACGTTTTAGTTGGACGCTTAATCTGTCAAAGCTGGGATCTTGTGTGCACAATGACTCATTCTCTGCTACTTGCTGGCTGCTTACGATGCGACCGTTTCAAGCAAACAAAGGAGATGATCATGCCACAGAAGATCCCTACTCGTCAACAAGACTTTTTCCGTGTGGTGAGTGGGTGACCTGGTGAGGTTTGGCTTTGACTGCAATTTTGCTAAATCTTTTATTCTTAGGTTACCTGAAGACTTCACAAGGCAAAACATCTTACATCGATCTTTCAATTCAGAAAAAAAAAGGAAAAATCTTACATCTGTTACTGTTACGTAATTGTGTTGCAGTGGTAACAACCTTGCATGGTTGATGGCTATTAACTGTTAGAAGAAGGCCATGCTGGTGCCTAGAACAACAAAAGTATTTTAAGCGTGTTAGGCCTGTTTGGACCACTTCTCAAAACTTTACGTCCTGTCACATGAAATGTTTAAACACATACATAAAGTACTAAATATGGGCTAAAAAATAACTAATTGCACAGATTGCGACTAATTTACGAGACGAATCTTTTAAACCTAATTGCTTTATGATTTGACAATGTGGTGCTACAGTAAACATTTGCTAATAACGAATTAATTAGGCTTAATAAATTCGTCTCGCGGTTTACTAACAGATTCTGTAATTAGTTTTTTTATTAGTATCCAAACACCACATGCGACACCCTATATAATACCCGATGTGATACGTCAACTTTGAGCCCGTGATCTACCCTGTTTAGATGGAACTAAAACTTTTAAGTCCCTATCACATCGGATGTTTGGATACTAATTATAAATATTAAACGTAGACTATTAATAAAACCCATCCATAATCTTGGACTATTTCACGAGTCGAATCTATTGAGCCTAATTAATCCATGATTAGCCTATATGATGCTACAGTAAACATTCTTTAATTATAGATTAATTAGGCTTAAAAAATTTGTCTCGCAAATTAGTTTTTATTTATGTAATTAGTTTGGTAAGTAGTCTATATTTAATACTCTAAATTAGTGTCTAAATACAGAGACTAAAGTTAAATCTCTGGATCCAAACACCATCTAAAGGCTCCCTCAGAAAAGATATATGTCTGGACATCAGCGTATAACTTGTTTGATGTCAGATTTCATCAGTGGCTACGCGCTCGTCTGTTCGCATATTTTGCAATATCTCTTTGTTCTATTTTAGGCCGGTCACAGTGCAAGGACGTGGCGCGTTACTTCCTTTGCCACGTCCGAAATCTGCTGAAGTGTCGCGCGCGGTCGCAATCAAAGATGGCAACTCGCTCCCATGCAGGGACGCGGAGAACTTCGCTCGGTCTGGGTAACGTGCGGCGCCAATCGCCCTGATTCCGTGCGCTGTGGAGGGCGTGCCTCCGACGCCCATGACCTCGCGCCGCGCGTGGAGACACAAAGTAGATCACTGCACTATGGGATGAGGTTGCTTGGGCCAATTTTTGAGTTGCCCAGCCGCTAGAGAAATTCTTCGAGGGGCTTGCATTGTGAAAGGCCTTAACGGAGCGTTTGCTTTTATTTCTTGTAAAAACAGGGTTGTAATATCTCCTATCATTTAATTTAGTCTACCATGTTTTTTAAAAAAAGAAGACATACTTAATTGGTGCGAGTGTTGTGTGCTCCAATAGTACTCCCTCAAAGGCTCAAAGAAAACAGAAGTTCAGAATTTTGCTGTTGGAAGTAGCTTCCTCTGTCCTTACACCTGTCACACTGATCATGAAAAAGGTGGTTAGAACATGAAAAAGTCGACACTTTGGAAGTTAGGAAAAGGTATATTCAACTTCATGCTGCTGAACTATCCTGGTGCATTTTTGCTGACGAAAGTAGTTGACTCCCTGAACTAGGGCTTGATACAAGCAGTGATGAGATAAACAAAAAGGGCAGCTTCAGGTTGGTCTCATGCGCTGTCCACCTATCCTTGAGAAAATATTTGTTTTATTGTCGATTGTTTCTTTCTTGAGCAATCTTTTATTGTGTTCTTGAAGCTCATTTGAATATATTAGTTGTGCTTCTAGATCTCATGCCAAGGTGTGTTACGCAAGAAAGCATCTATGTCATGTTATTGTTCGATGCCAGCTAGGTACAAGATAATGTGCTTAGCAATTAAGCATTACTAAAATAAATTGCAATAGATATTATGTATCTTCTGCCCTTTACAATCTTAAAATAAATTGTGATAGAAACCACCAATCCACCATCAGAAACCAGAGAATGAAATACCTGTGCTGGATGAATAATTTTACTCATTGCGCCGAAGTTCCTTGCCTAGTTTGGCACTGGTTGCTTTGATTTTTCCCTCTGCTTTAAAATCAATTACACCTGGCATGCCCCAGATTCAAGGTATTTATGAAATATTAAGCTGTTCCAATAATGGCATGGTGGAGAGCAATACAAGAAAGAATGAAGAATTAGCATGTAACCAAGAAAAGGGGATCTGTGGGCAGGTAGAAATATGAAATTATTGACGAACAGGGCAGCCAACTAATAACATGGCATTACGGCAACATATTCTTGAGTATTGACAAAAGGGAAATCGACGGCAGTAATGCAGTATCTTCTTGTAATCTACACCTATAGACACATGAATTCATGAAACATCATTCTGCGATTATTTGTCTTGAATTCTTGATGCGTGAAGTTAGCTGCTAGAAGGCATTCAGTATTCAACTCCTGAAGCCTTCATGGATCATCACTACCGACTTCCATTTCTTCCTCATATAATAATTGATTAGACATCTTAGCAGTCAGGATGCTGTCTTCACCATCAACAGCTGCCTCCTCTATTGCATCGGCAGTGCTATCGCCACCCTGTTCTACGAGCATCCTTTTTATGGTTCCAACCTTCACATACTTACTGCTGAACTTGTACTCCCAATCCTGAAGGGCACTGAGTTCAAGTAAACTTAGGCCAGATATATCATCAGTCAGATCTTGTGGCTCAAAGGACATCTTCGCCAACGACCTACTGGCATCTTTACCAGCAAACAATGCATATGGTCCACCAGGTCCGTAGAACAATCTGCACAGAGAAAATCATTTAGTTACAAAGGTTATGTGCAGTAAACACAATATGAGATAAAGACAGGATGACTGAAAGTTTGAACTGAGGAAGATAACAAAATGCCCTGGTAGTGCGGGTAACTGGATATGGATTTTTAATCGTAAGCAAGAAAAACACTATATTGTAGGGAACATTATAGGTTGGTGATTTGGAGAAACGTAGGCATATGCATAAGTTCCAGAGAACGGCACAATGTGTAGAGGTAGAAGAGCTAACAGCGCTACTGCCGGGCCTGAGTTCCATCCGAGGCTTCTCACCCTCTCTTCTTAATACTATATCGATATTAAAGCTCCTCCTTTGATATCCAGCGTTTTTTTATGCATAAGTTCCAAACTTTCAGCAGACCTCATGAGGAACCAAATGTAGCTTATAAATAATACTCTATTTTTATTGTAGGAATTGTTGTTCTTACAAATATACAGTACTTCCACATGCATAAATCCCAACTGAGAAGTTAGTATTAGGCTTCTAGACTTTTATTGAGGCATATGTTACTGCATGCTGTAGCACACAAAATCAGATAGCAGGCATACTTAACAGCGAATAGTGGTGATCTATAAGAAGAACAACAACAGACTTTAGTCCCATACTCCCATGGCGAACTGATCACTGATGATCTAAGCACATAATCAGATAACATGTGCACATTGATAACAGCATATGAACAATAATTTTGTTATAGGAATATGCAGTTTATTTTGAGAAATCTAAAATTGATCTTATATCCATTTCCAGGTCTGAAGGATACGAATATCAAACATCAAGGGCTTGTTCGGTTAATCCCTCCCACAAGGGGATTCAAGGGGAATCGGAGGGGATTTATTCCACACCTATTGAGCTGTGGAATTAATCCCCTCCAATCCCTCCATCGTGGGGATTAACCGAACAAGCCCTTGCCGATTAGCATTCAGATTGATCCCGATTCGACTCTACTTGCCTGTTAGTCTATTATTCTTAAAACCATGTCATCTTCACAAACACAATGAATATAATAGCATTGATGTAGTCACCAAATTAAATGAATTGCACTTCATTTCTGTAGTTGATTCCACTCGTCAGTGAACTAAGTTGAATAATCTATCACAAATCTACAATTCATCTTTGGTTTTTGAAACTAGAAACATATAGTAGCAGAAAAGCTTTAAAACGAGGGTTTACAGAAGCTAGGGCTTAACGAAAGCGACCTGCTCTGGGAGACGTCATAGATCTGCCCCTTGATCGCCATGAGCAGCGGCTTCTCGGGGTCGGACCCGTCGTACTGCTGCAACTCCTCCGCCGTGATCTCCCCCACCTGCACCGGCTCCGGAGGCGGCGGGGCCTCCTCGCTGGGCTCCTCCCGGGGCCTCGGCGGCGGCGGCGGCGGCGCGAGGAGACTGGACCCCACCTTGTAGACCACCGCCGCGCCGGCCACCGCGGCGATCACCGCCACCGGCGACGCGCTCCTCGCCGCCGCCCACAGCTCCGCCACTGCCACGGCCACGGCCACCGTCAGATTTTTCCAAGCAAAAATCCCACGCAACGCCACAAGAATGAACACATATCTTACCCTTCTTCGAGATCCCACCGCTTACAGGCCCAGCGCTGCATCGCACGACGCCGCCGCCGCCGCCGCGCGGAGGCCGACCAGGGAGGTAGACGGAGGAGGCGGCGCGCCGCCGCGCCGCGGCCGGCGACGCGACGACGACGACGGCTGGGCGAGCGCAAGCAGCGGAGCAAGTCGCCATTTCGAAACGAGGCTACCACCAAACACACCTCTCGTTTGTTTGTTTTTCAATATAAACTGGAACCAAAATCACTCGCGGTTTGGACAAATAAATCTTAAAATCACTCACTGAAAAGTCAAGTAAAAAAATTCGTCAATGATTTCATTCCTAGTCAGTTTATTTTCGTCAATGATTAAACCAAATACACACCTCTCGTTTTTTTGTTTTTCAATATAAACTGGAACCAAAATCACTCACAGTTTGGACAAATAAATCTTAAAATCACTCACTGAAAAGTCAAGTCAAAAATTCATCATTGATTTCATACCTAGTCAGTTTAATTCGGTCAATGATTAAACCAAATTAACATGAGCAAAAGCTTTAAAAAAATTTAAACTAGAGTTTGGTTGGGGCGCGCCGGGCCAAGGTAGCAGTGCAACGCCAGGGCGACGCGTGGGATTCGGCTCCTCTGCCTTCGCACGCGAACGGCAGAGACGCACAGTAAAATAAGTCTAGCGCTACAGTGCGACGAACGGCACGCAAGTAAAATGAGTCTAGCGCTACAGTGCGAAACAATGTCTCTGCAGCAGTGGAAAACAGTAGGAAATCACTGTTTTCTGTACTGTTCACTATTTACTGTGGTACACTGTAGTGATTGATCTTGATCGTCGACTTTACATCGGACGGCTGAGATCCGTGTGAAGTCAGGGTACTGTGCTTCTCTGACTTCACACGGTGGTGAATCAGAGGATCCCGATTCGACGCGAGGGACCCAGTAGCGAGCTACTATGGTGGGCCCTCCTCCATAAAATATTAATTTAATATCCGTGGACACATGACCCATATATCTGATAAGAACAGATACTACACTTGATCTTAGCCAAAAAGCCAAGAAAGGTATGATTTGTGAAGTGGTTATATACCGCGCCAGCGGCTCCCCTCTACCGTGGCTGGGCGAGGTGGTACTAAACAATTCTGCAGCATTTTCACTCCGTTCGGCCCGAGACTAGCACTGGGTCAGGCCCAGCCGCCCAGGAACACCGGTGCAGGAAGCCCAAGCGACGTGATCTATGTTGTTTTGCCAAGTGTATTTCATATTCTAAAAGAATTGGCCTTTCCAGATTATCTGAAAAACAGAAGAATTCTAAACAGATGGGAGAAAACTAGTACTCCATTCGACAATGACTCAACAGGTTGAAATTACTGCAAATATGGGTTCTAGGTCTTTCAAAGTGACCGGCAAACAGTAGTTTTGAAATCGACTGGGATACTGCAGCCCGTTCATATAGAATTATGCAGTACGGTCTCTGTTCCAACATCAATTGGAAATTTGCATCACGTGTACTTGACAAATATGGTATCGGCTACCCACGTGATTAAGCCCTTGAAAACATGTGTTTGACATTTTGACTAAGCTGAACCTTTGCATGTCAGGCATCACATCAGTAGAAACTGATTCAGTTAGAGGTCATGCTTATGGGATGTGTTGCCGCGCAAAGCATGATTCACCTGCAAATGCACAAGACTAACACTTAAAAAGGTTTTAAAAAGGCAGCTATATTATTCACCCATAGTTATTAACAGAGACTTAACAAAAGGGGAATAAACCCCAGGTGATCTCATGTCTAATACTCCCAGTAACAACTAATAATAATAAGCACTAGCACCTCCAGCTCCAGGTCCTATGTGCTAGTGCAGATTGCATATCCAATTACACAAATTATTACTGCAATGGGGACTACTGGAGTGTTCTAACTTTCTTTGGCGCCTTCATCAGGTGCAGCAGCGGCAACAGCCTCCTCCTTTTCTTTCACTTCCTCCAAGCTTACCTCCCTCGGCTTCTCTTCGGTTGCTGGCGCCTTCTCTGGCTCAGCGGCAGCGGCGGTTTCAGTTGTTTCTGGTGAAGTGCTTGGGGCACCATCTTCAACAGGGACGGTCTTCTTGACGGTACCGACCTTCACGTACTTGCCCATAAACTTGTACTCCCAGTCCTGCAATGCGTCGAGTTCAAATGGGCCAAGACCAGAGATGTCGCCGGTCAAATCCTGGGGCTCGAAGGACATCTTGGCGAGTGCTCTGCTGGCATCTTTGCCAGCGAAAAGCGCATAAGGTCCACCAGGTCCATAGAACATTCTGCATATGGCCGTCAAAATGTGAATGTTAATTAGAAACACAGTACACAATATTTAAGTACTACTTTCAAACAAAATATTAAATATATATGTGGGAAGCTTTGGAGCAATGCAACAATTCCTAACACTAATAGACATGCATATCCTGAGTACTCCAATATAAATATATTATGTAAACATCATGTAGCACAACCCCTCACCAAAAAGGCCACCAACTGTCCATGTGTTTTGAATGGGAAACAGTGCCGCGAACAAATGATTATCATTGGGAAAGTATAAGCAATAATGCAAGTTAAAGCTTCCAAGCAATAGATCCAAGATATCCAAAATTAATATTATCATCTACCCACAAATATAGATGCACCACCAGCAACTGCATCTTGCATAGCAAATGATAAAGAGAAATCATATATCTTGTAGCATTATTGAACATCACTATATAAAAAAACTAAGATCAGCAAACTACTTTATCTAATTCTTCCAGACTTTCAGTGCAGAGTACCTACTACCTAGCATAAAGAACAGGACATTCCTTTCTGACTCCCCATGGAGACGGATCATCAACATATTAACAGCAATTACTAATTATCAAGCATTTGCAAATAAGAAGTCATGAAGTAACAATATGAAACATTAGGCAATTGATGTCAGGAGTATATGTTATGTTCAATGACCTAGCACAAAAAGTCATCACTTGCTACTCGGTCCGGAATCTTGGTGAGCCCAAAATTCAAACCTAACTTGATTGCTATCATTTTCTGCACGATTTTTACTGGCTTATTTCTTTTTCTCCCCAGTTTGTATCTGATTTTCTTCACCTCCTATTATCAGTACTGCCATGAATTGAGACGTTTCTCCAGATTGGTTAACTGTCGACTATTCAAGTATCTAGAGGGTTTGGACTAGTTTGCATTATTTCACCATTGCAAACAAATTCTGAACACACATGACACACCTGAAACCTGCTAAATCTTAGGGTGATGATAATAACTACACACAACTTAAGTGAAAAAAAAAATACGAACACCATCAGAAACTTTATGATTCAAACAAACCCTCAATTTTTATCACCTGGAGCACTGCAGAATCGAAAAGGGTAGGTAGGTACTATGATTTACATCTGTGAAAAGTGCTTTATTTTCTTTCTTTTCAAAAAGAAGTGTCCTTTTGGGGGCAGAATCGATTACCCAATTACAGACTACAGTAGAAACATGCAACCACCCCCAAAATCGAAAGCATCATCACAGCGATCACAAAGGAAAAAAGGAACGGACCTGCTCTGCGTGACGTCATAGATCTGGCCCTTGATGGCCATGAGGAGGGGCTTCTTGGGATCGGACCCGTCGTACTGGCGGAGCTCCTCCTCGGATACCTCCCCGAGCTGCACGGGCGGCGGAAGCGGCTCCGCCTCGGGCTCGTCCCTCGGCCGCGGCGGCGGCGGGGGCGGCCCCGCGAAGATCCCCGACACGACGTGGTACAGCGCCGCCGCCACCGCCACCGCGGTGAAGAACGCCGCCGGCGACAGCCCCGTGTACGCCACGATCGCCTGCTTCAGCGTCTCCCACAGCTCCGCCACCGCCGCCGCCATCGCTCGCCGCCGACGAGCTCCTCCTCCTCCTCTCGCCTCCTCGGGTTTGGGGCTTTTGGGGATGAGGGGTATTCTGGTCTTTTCACAGCTTCGAGCTCTCGACGAGAGAGGAGGCGAGAGAGAGGAGAAGAAATATCTTGGGGTTTTTATATACAGCGCGGCGTTGGCGCGGGACAGGTGGTGGCTGACGTGTGGGGCCAGGACAGTAGGGCCCACCTGTCAGTGAGGGCGGAAGTCTCGAGGCAATGGCTTATTGGTGTACGAGTCGGGGCCCCAGGTGTAATTGGGATTCAGGTGGGCTTCGTTTAGGGTAGTGTTGTAGGAGTAATAAATTTGCAATTTGTGGAGATGAGATGTCCTTTTCCTTGTAGGATTATATTTTTTTCAGTTTGTATTAAAAAAAAGATTATATTTTCAATTGCTTGTAATTTCTATAATAGAGGCGTAAATGTATAAAGTATGGGCCCGATAGTGATTGATAACTATTGTTTTGCCTTTCAATTGTACTCCTAATGTGTAGTTTCTTTTTGAGATAATAGAAGTAGGAGTATTATTTCCGGTTTCTAATCGGTTAAATTAATCCTTTTGTCACGAAAAAAAAACAAGGTGTTGAGAGTTATTTTCAACAATGATTTTATTGGTAAAAAAAAGAAAGCATAGCTAATAGCTTTGCATTCAAACTTTAAAAGTTCACTCTTAAAAAATATAGGGACTATAAAAAAACATCGTATGCTTTCAGGTTATTTTGATATAGACTGAAGGTCTGTTTAGCAGAGCTCTAGCTCCATCTCTACCTCTTTTAAAGCTAAAGCTAAAGCCTAACCAAACAGGTTCTGCTCCATTCAAAATAGGAGTGGAGCTAGTTAGAGTACTCTAACAAATAAACTAGAAAGGTGAATTTATGTTTAGGCTGCTCTGTAACTCCACTAACCTAGCTCTTGAAGCAAATTTTAAAAGTAGAAGCCATACCAAATGGCTCATCTCTATTTTACGACCCTTGTCCAAAGTCCGAATAAAAAACAATGGAGTATTATGCTAAGAAGACCAAATTATTGGGAGAGGAGTTTCTCCCTCCATGGGGCAGCGGTACCGCAGTTTTGCCTCTCTCTTTTTTCTCTTTTATTTTCCTGCCTGGGTTCTTCACAATCCTTTTAGCATCCCCAACAAAGAGAGAGGAGGGAGAGAAATCTTTTAGTGTTGGGTTATTAGATTAGTATGCAACGCACAAATATATACTTTTTGCACATAATGACTGGTATCATGTCAATTATGTATGGTTTCACAGGGATAATCAATCACTCAATCCTAAATAAAGGCATAAACAACAATTTCGTTGACTCGACTCTCAGATAATAAAGCAAAGCAAGCAGATTCCGTTCTGAAACAAAATAACGCAGGAGAAAAATCAAGACCCCCAACAATTCAGGACAGTCTGATATCATCTCAGTTATGTAGTATCACAGGGATAATCAATCATTCAATCCACATAAAGGCATAAACAACAACTTCGTTGACTAGCCTGACATAAAGGCATAAGCAAGCAGGAGACATGCTGCCCGCTAATGCAGATTCCGTTCTGAACAAAACAAATGCACCAAAAAAGAAAGAAAAAAAATAAAGACCCCAAACAATCCAGGACCAGCTTGCAGTGCCACTCTTTCACGCTTGTAATGGAAAGGCAGCTCACTCTTCTGCCTTGAAATATGAAAAAACCCAAACCATCGCAAAGAACCAAAACGACGAGATGATGCCCAATACTCCAGTGCAAGATGATTTTAAAGAAACAACGCATACGGTTTCGGAGATTTTTACATTCTGGTCATACCATGGAGATGATAAACGCCACCTTTCAAACAAGGACAAGACAAACTATTCATGCATTTACAACATCAGCTACCCACACCACCACCATGCATGCACATTATTGTTACCATTATTATGATTATTACTCTAGGTTACAGCCTCTCGGTGCTTGCTATGATTTTATGAAAATGTCTGGTCAAACAACTTCCTACAATGGTAGGTTTAATTTCCTGACCATTATCATCTATTCCACGGCTGTCAATGCCTCGCACTCTGCATCGAACAGCTTCCCATAGTCTTGCAGATCAAGTGAGCTCACCTCATCCCGGCGCCAGAACCAGTCTTCGTACCTGTACCACCGCATGATGCCTTCGTCCGCCATCATCCGCTGGCACGCAAGGCATGATCTGCTCTGGCAGTGGTAGAACTCCCGCAGCCGGGAAGCTTTCTCGAGGGTTTGGTCATCCAGCTCATGGATCACTTGCCTCCGCCCATTGGCCACGATCTCAAACAGCAGGCAATGAGAAATGTTCAGAACTTCAAGGTTTGCCATGTTGTCCAGTAACCATAGCAGGGCACTCATGGTCACTTTCGAGCAGCGCAGGCTTAAGACTTTCAGCTTTGGAAGGTGGGTGGCAATCGCCGAAGCAAAGAGGTCGTCGAATGAGCCCATGACCTTGAGCTCTGCAAAGTTCTTGCAGCTCCTCGCTATCTCTTCCATGATATACGGAGGATGGCCAATGGTAGGCATTGTCAGCGACTCCAGCTCTTCCCACCTTTGAATAGCTTGGCATATTCCGAATTTGGTAATGCGGTTCCATGCTGGCATAACCAGTCGTTTTAGGTGAGGAGACCTGTTAAGACATCACACAGGAATTCAGAAATATTTACTTCGAAGTATTATTCTTCTTCCATGCAAAATGAGATACCATAAATAGTGTGAAACCCATAAATATGCGTCACAAAATGTTCAAAGATATAGTATTTAATCTATTTGCAACATTACAGCTCATCTAACTCATAACTATGATACTCCCTCCGTTTCGAAATGTTTGATCCCGTTGACTTTTTAGTACATGTTTGACCGTTCGTCTTATTCAGAAAATTTGAGTAATTATTAATTCTTTTCCTATCATTTGATTCATTGTTAAATATATTTTTATGTAGGTATACAATTTTACATATTTCACAAAAGTTTTTAAATAAGACGAACGGTCAAACATGTGCTAAAAAGTCAACGGTGTCAAACATTTCGAAACGGAGGGAGTACAATTCTACAGAAAATATGAGTTGTACGTTAACTGATGAGCTGGAAATTAGATTGTCCAAGTAACTATAGAGTTTGCATATTTACATTCATATGTAGGAATACAGAAACAGAATGCTCAGAAAGCATGAGAAGATAGACCTAGCAGAGTAATTACCTTTCTGAGATGTAATGTAGGTGTTCATCCTTCATGTACAGATTGTAATGAAATATCAAGCAACTAACATTTCCATAGCTAATTGACATAGCCACCCGTAATATTCTTGAAAGCCTCTTGTCAGACCTATCATCAACCCAAATATAGGGAGATGCCCTTGTTTGAATATAATTGGATTTCAGCAAACCGAAGTCAAGAGTGCTCCAAATAAGCGGATCTGAACAGGCCAAACGCCACAAACGACAAACTTGAGATACGGGTGACAGCTCAACTAAGTTCAACTCCTTGAATATCTTCACGAGGACATCAGTGTCCATGTCCTCCCATCTTTTTCCCATCCATTTATTCTCCCCCATTATTTGCAAAATCCTGCAAACCAAGGATGAGAGAATATCAGCTATTGAAAAAGCCAACTTTCTAACAAGGTTACTGCCATTCACAAGGTAGTAATGTCAAAATATTAGCGTACAACTATTTGAATGTAAATTAACGTATATAACAAGAGCCCTTATGTTATTATGAATTAGAGGATCTCATGATTGTTGATGCAACATGATGATTCACAAACACAAACACAATATATGGTAGGTAGTCAAAACATCATTAGTAAATAGCTCACACTGTATTTTCAAATCCTTTTAAAATCCAAATTATACAGAATGTAGAGTGAAGATATTTTTTTCTGTGTAATGGTCCAAAATATACAAGTCAAAGAAAGATACACCAAACCTAGTTACTTCCAGGAATCGTCATACTGAGCTTCTAACAGTGATGTTTAAACATTTCTGTGAACCAAGCGAATCCCCGGACTACTGCCACAAAAAACTGCGTTAAAAAGACATGAGGCTACCAACACAACTACCAGATCAGCACAAACATTATATAAAAAGGTTGGATGCCAAGGAAGGGCTCAGTATTATTGGTATTACAAGGAAGCCATGGGTATTATTCCATCCCAAAATTTGAACAGGGCTGAATGGTAAGTGCACCGAGACCCATATGTCCCTGAGAACCGCACTATGCACAGTTCTCTCAACACAAGCATCATACTCATAGCATAATCAAATTGGATGACATAACTGGAAGGGTCAGCAATCAAGGCTCCAACCAAGTTCTAAGAAGGTCAATCGAATAGATGGTATCTAGCCAGATTTCCATTGGGCAATAACACATAAGTAATAAAGCTGTGGTATGCCATTATGGGGGAAATGGGAAGTGCTGTAGGTTGGACCTAACAAACGAATACCATAATTTCACATTCTCCTTCAGTGTCATCAATAAAGTATTCTCCTTCAGTATCATCAATAAAGTACTGAGACTTTGTTTTTAAGGATGAGACTTTGTTTTTAAGGATGGTATGCATGGTTAGGGGAGCTTTCGCTTCTAGAGATGATCAAATGATACTCTGATCTTTTGCATATGCTCAAAAAGAAGAAAAAAAAGATATGATATAAACCATTCAGCTGCTCTCTGATTCCAAGTTAAAGTTGCCATCATACATGAATCCAAAAGAAAATTACGACTAGGCCATTCATTCACCCAAACATTCTAAACCAGAAAACTTTACAGCGCACTAGAACACACACATGCGAATTCGGAAAAACAAGTACAAAACAACAAGCGATACAACCAAAGACAGATAAAGCGCCTAAACTAGAAGACAAGTAAAGCTTCTCCAGACCATACAGCACGGCAAGCCCATGCGAAGGGTTTGGTTAATATATGCCTAATTCCGCCAAATACACAGATGAAACCCAACCATACATGTCCCCCGATTATACCTTCTAAATCATCCACACTAACAATCTGACCCTCTCCCCCAAAAGGGGATTTTAGTAAGTAACCAAATATAACACTGGAGCTAAGGGTCAAATTGGTACATGTTCACTGACCAGTCCAATATAAATAAAATGGAAAAAAAACACAGCATGTCTTGCTAACTACTGAAATGACAAATCATATCAAGCTCTAGGTTGCCATCAATCTAAAAGGAAGTCATAAGTTAACAGGCTGAGAGCTGATTTCACAGGGACAAGTCAACAAGAGAACACCAAGTTTTTTAAGAGAGAAACAAGAAATGTGCAGGTAACTCAGGTAAGCAAATGACACTAAGCATATCCTTGATTGAATAACTGTTTTGACAGCGCAAAGCTCAAGGTTACGTGTGCAAAGCAATTAAGGGTTTCCTGCAGAATCAAGGGTATCGAGTATGCAATTTAAGTAGGGAATTTCTCATCAACAGTTGAAAGGAGGACAACTAATTTAGAAGGAGATTGATCCACAGAATCGGCAATCCAAGCTAGCTTAGGGCTAGAACTAAATCGAAGGAGAGCAGAAAGGTCCAACAAATGCCGCATAACCAAAATACAACCACAAGTTCCGGCTAGAAATTCAGTCTCCTCACTAATCTCTTCACAAAATGGGGAAACCAATTACTAAATCCTAGCCAATAATTCTCCCCCAAACAAAGCACGAACCAAACAGAGATGAACAGGAAGGAGAGCTCCGTACCCTACCCGCTTCCCCTCGTACCGCAACGAATCCCACCGAGCGCCAAACCGACACGCCGAATCCCCCGCGCGAAGCATGAATCTCGAACAATTCCGCCATCTCCATCGCTCCCACACTCCCAGCGCACCCCATCGCCACCACCCACCGACACGCGCGCGCGGGGAGAACCCTCTACGCTCTACGAAACTACTCGACCAGCCGCCGCCGCCGTCGAATTCGCCGCCAAATCCTACCACCACCACCCAACACAGTGACAAACCCCCCAGCCACACACGCACGGATTCACAGCCCGATCCCTCGCGGAAACCCTGAGAAAACCCCACCGATAGAAGGGCGAGAGAAAACATTACCCCGGAAGCGGATCTCTCCGGGAGGCGGAGTGCTAGCGCGGCGCCACACGCGCCGCGGCTCCGGAGGAGCAGGAGGCCGAGGCCTACGGTGGACTGCTCCGTCGGTCGGAGACGACGCGGCGGCGGCGGCGGCGGAGGCGGAGGCGTCGGGAATTTTGGGGCGGGGAAGGAGGCGGCGCTGGGGCATCGGCCGCGTCGCCCCCTTCGCGGACGCGACGAGACGAGACGAGGCGAGGAGAAGAGAAGGGGGGAAGGGGAGCGTGCGGGTATTGGATGGCGGGTTAAAAAAGGGTGGGGTAAATTCATTAATAATAACGCGCCATAAAATATAAAGACTTGATCAATACTACATACTACATCCACAGGTAATAAAACTTTTTCTAGATTCATTAACATTTATATAAATGTGAACAATACTGAGGAAGTAATATTTATAAAAGTAAACTATTTTAAATAAAAAGTAACATATTACGATAGTTCATTTAGTGATTAATATTTTTTTTATTTTTTTTACTATTTATAAGTTAAAAATGTTTGACTTAATACTGTTTTAAAAATCTTATATTTTGAGAGAAAGGGAGTATCGTAGTAACGTCTTTCGTGCGCGGTGAAAATGTGGGATTCTTTGGTTGGCTGTTGAGGAGGAGATCTGGACCGTTGATTTGGGTGGGGTGCACCGGCGGATCAACGGTTTTGAGGAGGGTGCTGTTGCTTGTGTGCCACTTGGTTGTATTGTGATACACGGGAGCAGAGTAGGAGACCGAGGGGTTTGTTTGTCATTTTTAGTTTGACTTGACTCATTTAGAAATATTTTTTTATCTAATTACACGTAATCGTATTAGCATATGTTGTTGTCATCGTTTGTGCATATTACATGTGTACTCCTATAAATGAATTCCCTTTTAGTGTCCGCTGAAGATATCGGCTTACTATAACATAAAACTTACTTTGGCTTTATTTTCTAATTTATGCTTCCGTTATTATTGTCTCATCGTAATTTTGTTCTTTACCGAAATTAATTACTACATCAGTCCCATAATAATTCATTTCTAGGGAATTAAAGATAGATTACCAACAAACAAAATTTACCACAATAACCCTATTTAATAACTACACTACGCACGCAAAATTCATTCCATATGTATACTTTATTAAAAGAAAGGTTGAGATGCACATTCCATATGTAAACTTAACTAGAAGGAAGGTTGGGGTTACACATTCCATTTATTGGGTCCTATCTCACCAGAAATACAATTTATTTGGGATAAATTTGAATGATAGAAATGCAATTGCGGAGTATCTTAGAACGGATGTAGTAGAATTTAAGATCAATCAAGTTTGGAATTAGGATATTGGCTACACGAAGATGTCAATAGCCAGCTTCTAAGCAAGTTAGGCACTTGCCTAGGTTTTTCTTTGCCGATGTACGTCATAATTAGTTGCCAAAAACCAATAAAGAAAAAACACCAATGACATGTAAGTAAATTTGTTTAATAAGGGAGTATGATAGTAGTACAGTTACCTCCACCACTAGCAACAACATAGACATCTCGTGCAGCAAATAGCAACATGTGTGTGACATGCCATAGAAGAACCTATCGTACTATTCAACGAAAAGATGTGGCTACCACTAAAATGCCTAAGAGCTCTTCAAACGATCCGTAAGGTTTGATTATTCGATAAACTTTCACTAACGTGCAAAAATTAACATCGATGTCTCATTTATTAGATCCGAGGATCCAATAGAATATCTTATTCAATTCCCAATTTTTTTTACCCGTTCAAACAGCAAGATAGTGATGGGAAACAATTGTCTAGAAACGATCAAATCTCGCACGTGCTTCTCTAAAGAGAACGAGAGCGTCACGCTCTTGTCTGAATTTCCAGCCATCCAGTCAACCTAGCCCGGATATCATCAGCAGCCTGTATTCAGAATTTCAGAGACGGGAAAAAACGCAATCTTTGACGACGAACCCATTTCCAATCTTACAAAAAATTTCGTCAGAAACTCTTCAGCATCATATTTTCGTTTATACTTGTACTTATTAACCAAAATTTAAATTTTCAATCTTAAATTTAAAAGTTGATTTTAGAGTTTTTTTCCTGTTCGTTGTTGGCTCCTTTAGCCCGTCTTTTGGTATATTGGAGAAAAAAAATAAAATATTTATAAATAAAAAATAATTTATAAATAAAATTTATATACGTGTTCTTTTAAACACGTATATAAATTTTATTTATAAATTATTTTTTATTTATAAATATTTCATTTTTTCTCCAATATACCAAAAGACGGGCTAAAGGAGCCAACAAAAGGAACATGAAAAAAAAGCAAAGAAAAAAAAAAGGACAGAAACGGCTGCTGCCGCTGAACGCTGAACCAATAAAAAAAGGAAAAAAAAAAGAAGAGAGATTTTTTCTGCTGCTGAGGTTAACGAGGCTGACCGCGAGTCAAGTCCAGATCGTCTGAACCACTGCTGCGTCTGCACAGGCCGGCACAACGTGCGAAGCTTCGCTGTTGAAGCACAGCTTTTTCCAGGGTTAATCTTTTTTTTTTCTCCTCTTCTTTTATTCTTTTCTCGCTAGGGTGACGTCACGGCTTTCTCTGTGTAAGGACGTCAGCGCCGTGGCCGTCACTCGCCTACTTGTCGCCTGCGCTTTCTGTCAATCTGCGGCTTTGGCGTGATGGGGTTTAATTTCAGAATTCAGAGTAATTTGCATATGTGTTTTTCACTTTTTCTTTTCTTTCTTTTGTGTGGCCTTGTGAGGAAGATGAGGATTAGGAATCAGGATTAGGTTGGGTGGGGCGTTGTGTTCGGAGCAGCTCTCGGTGAAGCAGTAGGATGATGGAGGGCATCCTCTCTGATTTTTTTTATTGAATTTTATTTTTGGGCCGTTGGGATGAGCTAGTAATATTACGAGGTAGAAGCAGTCCACTCGGGCAATGCAATGACTTTGGGCAGGTCAATCGATTGAGTAGTTGAAGAAATTTTTGCTGCTTAATCCAGTAGTTCTGCACCGGGTGGAAGTAGTTTGTGTGGTTGACTGAGTAAGAGCAAGTAAGGTATAAGTGAAGCTATATGCTTATGTGGAAGAGAGAGATATAGAAAAGTAGGAAGTATTGGCTCTCATACAAAAGCTAGCTCAACACAGGCTCTAAGAAATATGCATTAAATTCATAGTGAGAGAAAGAGAGAGGATGACAAAAATAAAACTAACCTTGTAGCTGACATATTATACATTTTAGCTCTAAAGTAGTGAGCTCTACTATTAAACTTGCTCTAAAAGAATCAAGTAAAAGACTAGAGACATTTGTCAGAAAATTCGGGTGGAAATTCCCCGCAAAAAAAAAGAAAATTCGGGTGGAAACAATCCAACTGTACACACGTATACACGCTTGTCTTACAAAATTATTACTCACTTCATTAAAAAGAACAAAGCTAACTTCTCACTATGAAATATAAACATAGCTTATGTTTATATTCGTAGTTTTTTATTGGAGAGCTTATAGTCGAAGCGCATCCAATAAAAAACGATGTGTTTCTTATAAATGATTAGACATATCACAAGCAATTTCTTATATAGACAAATTAAATATTACATAGCCAGCCATTCGGCTAGCATACTGACTGATAAGCCACATCATAGCAACGCAAGTACGCAAATGTGCTTATAAGAGCAGTTATAATAGCACGATATAAGCTAGCTATAACCACATGTGAAGGAGAAAAAGAAGAAAAGCAAGTTAGATATCTGTAGCCAAGCTACAGCAAAAGCTCTAAAATATTGTTGTTTATGAGAGGTGTGTCTACAATTAATGATGTAGTATATACATATATAAAATATTGTGTGTGTAAGTTATTACGGAGTAGATTAGTTATAGATAATATATTAATTTTTAGGGCTAGGAGTAGCAATTATCCATACTATTGAATTTGCTCCAAGCTATGATAGTATAAAGTTTTAGAGATAGTATAAAGTTTTAGAGAGAACCTGGTTTGAGACCCGTAAACTGTGGCATGCATGATTTATATTCCCCAAGTAGTAGTAAGTAGTAATTAGGTTCGTCCGCTGAAGTCTGAAAATAACACGCCCTAAGTAGATCCATTAAGGGTACTTTTGAGTCAAAGGATTTATATAGAAATTTTATAGGATTCAAATCATATAGAAATTTTTTCTATTTGGTCATTTGATTCAAGGGATTGAATCTTTCCAAATCCTATAAAATGACACATTACATATGGATTTTGGAGGAAATTTAGCAAGAGCTCCAACCTCTTGAAAAATTTTCTTTGAGTCTATCTCTCTCATCCGATTCCTACATTTTTCCCGCGCTCCAATCAAACGATCATTCATGTGTTTTTCCTGTGTTTTGTAATCCTCTGTTTTACATTCCAGGGCCCCTTTGAATCGTAGGATTGAGAAAACGTAGGAATAGAAAAAATATAGGATTCGATAGGAATGTAAGTGTAAAACAGAGGATTGCAAAATGTAGGAAAAACACAGGAATGGCCGTTTGATTGAACCGCAGAAAAAACGCAGGAATTGGATGAGAGAGATAGACTCAAAGGAAAGTTACCAAGAGCTTGAAGCTCTTGCTAAATTTCCTCCAAAATCTCTATAGGATTGCCCATTCCATAGGAATTTCAAAGGATTGGATAGGATCCAATCCTTTGTTTTAAAGGGCTCCATAGAAAATTTTCCTATAGGATTGGAATCCTCTAAAGTTCCTATATTTTTCCACCAAATCAAAAGGGCCCTGATCAATTCCTGTTAGAATCCTGTGTTTTTCTTATTCCTTCATTTTTTTCAACCTTTCATTTTTTCAACCTTGCAATTCAAAGGGCCGAACCAGTTGGCTTTGGACAACACTAGTTAGATATACGGTGGCACGGTGCAGGTTCTTTCCCTCGAAATGACATGCTTTTTTTTGGAGGGATTCTTGAACAGTTGTACCCAAAGGATGTTGCGACATGACACCGCACCAGAAAAGCGGCGGGAATGTTTGAACCTCTGATTGATCGTCTTATTATCGTCTTCCCATTTGGAGTTTGAGCTAGGGGCGAGAGAATATGTGCTACCTTGATGCTCCCTCTTTCTGTTCCTTCCTTAGGTCTCTGCCACGACACCACAACCTTTACAGCTAGAAATGTCCCTGAGAGCCCATGTTAGATATAGTTCCACACCAAATAGAATCGGAATATTATCATCTCAATTCTCACATGATCCAGATAAAATTTTACTTCTTAAAATGGTGCCAAATTACTTGCTCTCTTCGTACCTAAAAAAGATCAACTCCTTGATTTTCTTTGAGACGGAGGGTTACATGTCAAAATATCAGAATTCAGAATGAGCATATTTCTCCCTTTCATTGCAAATTCTGCTCTGATTCATGATATCTTAGCACAGGTACAGACTCCAGGATTGCAGGAATCCAGACGAGAAGATGAGAAGAACCAGCGACAAGTTTCTCAACGACACCAAAAAAATTTAGCAGTAATATGGAAACATGTATATATATTCCTGTGTGCGTGTGCAAGTGGCACTGTGGCAGGTTCTTCTCATGAGTGCTCCTGGTCCTCTACAACAGCTTCCGCGACTTGCTCCGGTGACGCTTCTTCTTCTTCCTTGGCTGCCTCCTCCGTCTCCGGGTCTTCCTTCGCGGGCTCCGCGACGGCGACCTCGGATTCGACGGTGTTCTCGGCGGCGGCGGAGGCGGGCTTCAGCAGGTTGTCGTAGCTGCCGGACTTCTTGAACAGCTGCCAGAAGTGGTTCTGGCAGTAGAGGATCCCGTTGTGCGAGGCGTAGGAGGCGTTCGTCAGGAGGCAGCCGCCATGGGCGCACTTGAAGCAGGTCCTGTGGTAAGACTCACCCTCCATGGTCATCTGCAAAGGGAGGGGAGGGGATTTGGAAATAAAGACAAGAAGAACCTCTAAAGAAATGCTGATGTATGAATGTATCTTGTCAAAAGATTAATCATGAAATTTTGAGCAAAGTTCATCAACCACTTGGGGTGAATAATAAGGACATGTGCATGGATACCAGCAAATAGTTGAAAAAGGAGCATCCACTCACCATCCTACTTTACTGATACGTAAGTTTCGGTTGCTTTTGTCAGCAGACAAGAATACAGTAAACTGAGATGCATGATCGTCGGAAAAGGAGATTATTACCTTCTCCAATGGATACACAGTCTTCTTGCAGGCAGTACACTTGTCCTGGGTTCCACAGAACACAGAGGACAGCTTGCTGGGAATCTTAGGCTGTTTATCACACAAAAGCAGATTGTATGAGTTGCAATCCATGGCAAATTTAAATCGCCTGATGTTGCTGATAGTCCTTCACGGCAAGAGCCATGATTCTTTCAGGAGGTACCAATGCATTTTCCTTTTCTTTTGCTTAACAACAAAAATATGAATTCTGGTCCATATGGAAGTTAAAGAATAAGTTATCTTTAGAAAGACAATGAGAATGCGGTACCTGTTCACTGTTTGCCTTTGTACCTGAACCACAGGACAAGCAGAATAGCAATAAGATTCTTGTGATTTCAAAAAAAAAATAACAGGTAAAGGGTGATGCAGATCAAACAAACATACCTGAGGGGAAGTTCTTCTTGAAGGTGCCTGTCTCCTTGAATAGCTGCTCAAAATGGGTCTTGCAGTAAAGAACCCCATCCATGGACGAATAGCTGCACAACTGGAAATAGAACAATTCAGCATCAGCTCATGAGTAACATATAATATTTTAACATCATGAAGCAGCATAAAAAACTGTTCATTCACATTAAGGAGTGCAGACACCAAGAAGAGTGCATACCGAAAGTGTGCCTTTGCAGTGGCTGCATCTGAAGCAAGACTTGTGGTAGGGAATGCTGTCCGCGGTAAGGAGATCAATGAAATGCACGGTCTTGTCACAAGCATTGCACTTGTCCTGTGTACCAGAGAACGTCATCTTGGTATTCTCGGTGGGGATGTGCCGAGCAATATGATGATTTGTTGCTAACAAGAATTCGCTAGCACAACCCTCCTGATAGAATCAAGATAATATCTTTGGCTCTCAATCTGCAACTGAATAGATGCAGATGAAAGCCAAAGGGAGGGTGTGCACAAGAAGTTGATGGGAGGCTTTAAAATGCAATTCTGGAAACCTGATTTGGGAGAGGCAGAAACTAGGGAAGAAATAGGAGAGGCTTGGGTCCAACTCCACCTCTAAGCCAGAGGAAATGGTCAAAGAGGTGAGATTAGATGTGCCACATCACAATGCTAACTTTGGAGACTCCTTGCATGGTTACAATTTGTGGTTATTCTCCTACACAAAGTGTTTGACTATATTTAGGGTGCAATAATAGTGAATGACTAACAATAGCCCAAGACATTTAGAGAAGAGTTATTTAAATGTCATTGTTATCAGTCGGTCATTTTTCTCTTTTGAGGAAGAAGTTGGCCAAGCTATTCTTAGTGCACCGAGAAGAACACAAACAAACAAATGTATAACCATTTGCGCATATGATAAAATTAAACAGTATGCACTTCATCGCACAATAGCAAACGTTAAGAACATGCCATTGGCCTTTTAGAGAAAGGTGACCTTGAAAATAATGGTTCTTCACAAAGAAAGAAAGACGACACATAAGCTTATATAAGAACAAAAGGCACAACAACAAAAACTAGCTCATGGTATGATACGAACAGACAGTTTCCCAGAGTAACTATTGTATACGAACTGGAATAACAGGGGGGAAGATGTATTTCTCACCCAAAGTGTGAAATCTTCATTTGCTCAGGGCCACAGGCAGGCTACAAGCAAATTATTTTTGATCTGGCTTCAGCCCCAAAAATGTATTCTGAAAATGACAGAGTACCCATATCAGTCTGCTTTTGCCCAAAAGGCCAAAAGTACAATAACATGTATTTATAGGAAAATGCTAACGATGTCAATATACCACCTTCAGTTTCTATCTTCCAACAGGGGATATAAATGTATAAGCTATTAGCATTTTGCTTTATAGAATGGGAATTTGGGGGGGAGAATCCAATCCAGGTAAGTCTAAAAAATGGCATCAATGACATCATATAATTCAATGTTTGTACATTCAACAATTGGGTGGCACTCTTCTGAACAACAATAGACTACAAGGCACATACTGCCTGGAAAGGCAGAAACACGAAAATTGGAGAAATACAAGTTTTCAGTTGGTTAGTATCTGAATCAAGACGACTTTCATTCTTCAATTCTTCCAAGTTCCAATCAGGTGGTTTTGATTTGTATCCCAATCATAAATTGTTATAGTGGCCAGCTTGTGCTACCGCAAGCAGCCATTTCAATCTGAACTATGCATCACTCGGGATGAAGTTACTCCTTGAGCAATCTCAATACATCACCAACAAGATGCAGGGAGCCAGTAACTAAGACCTGGTTAAAGTGTACAAATGCAAATGTATCAGCATCAATTTTGAAAGTAGCTGCTGCTTGCTAGAGACAAAAAGCATAAAAAACATGGATAACATAATTGAAGGAATATAAAATAAACACATGCGCATAAACAATTACTAGGTATTCCTTCCAGATCATGGAAAAGCAGACCCACCCCCCCCCCCCCCAAAAAAAAAAAAAAAACTGTGCATTCACTAGCAGTTGCACACACGCAATGATAACAATCCAGCCCAGGTGGGGCTGGCCGAGGCCCAATAACTTAAGGTTGCCCGGACCCCAATAGTTTATAGGCACATCCACTCGGGGAAAGGCCCAATCTCCCTAAAAGACTAGTCCGATAGGGGAAGGGTGGCTCTCCCTTTTAAGGTGGCTTCCTCCTCCCAAGCTAAGCAAGGTGGGATTATTCAGAGGCTCACACGGTCGCCGCCCGACTTTTGCGTCTTTGCCAGCGGGTAATAGTGGAGGATGTCCTCATCACGCAAGCACATCGAAGGGATGGAAAGGTACACAAGAGACAAGAATGGTGAATCAGTGATGGTTACTACACAACTACATATACATGTGCTAAGCTGATAATGAATTATGTGATATCCCTGAGTCCTGACTATGGTACAGTAGCTAGGTATGGTTGGAAGAAAAACTACAGTCCTACATGATACAAACAATTGGGAGAACAAATATGAAGGTATAGCAGAAGTTTTCACCTGATATGAAGTAGGTTGGTTTTGTTGAGCAGTTTCCCTTAGCCACTTGATTGCCAATGGAAGAGATTCAAAAACAGAACTAGCTGTACTGGAGTTTGAACCAATTAGACCTGCACCGTTCCAATTTTTAAGTTTATATACCATCTTCAACCCAATGAACTTACTTTGTTTCAATAAGAAAACGCAGCTGGCAATAAATGAACAATAATAATTATTGCAATTCAGTTTAGAGCAACCTTTATTGCTATGAAGCAGGCCTTCCCACACTCTTTGAAGTGATAATTGCCATGACAGATCGATTTGCACACGCTCTGAAGGTGGTGATGCATGAGAACCAAGCTTGTTGTATTGAGATTGATTTGGCACAAATAGGGCATGATCAAACTGGAGTCCTGAGAAAATGATTGCTCATCAGAAACAAAAGCATTCATACAACTCATAATAGAAATGTAATGATCTTGGATAGTGAGAAAAGGTTAACTATGCAAGGGAAATGAGTTTGATTATAATACCATTCTGGGCACATGTAGCTAGAAGACATGGAAGCAGTCTCTGAGGATCTCTTACAGACATGCAATTGAACAGGAGAATCTGCAAGGATCGCAAACAAAGAGTGCTCATAAGAAAGAAAGAACAATGATATGAGCCACACACACACACACAGAGAAACCTCTCACTGGCTCACTGCAACTGCAACGCATACCTTCCTAGAATTGGTGCCAATATGTGGCTGATCCAAAGGGTCTGTTTGTTCTTCATCCTTCCTTGTAACACAGGAAAACCACCTCGCACAAATTTCCATACTTTCTGGGCTATGTGCTCCATCCAAATAGAAAATTAAGGAACTGCTGTCTTTGGAGAGCACTTCCGGATCTGGAACAATCTGTGCTCGTCCTTGCAAACAAGCACTTGACAGCCCTTTGATGAATTGATCTGGCAAGGTAACCTGCATTCCTTGTTAGGTTGATTACTGAACTTAACTTTCTTTACATGCCAGTTTGGGCTAGAGTACTTACAGAATGCTTCTTATGTAGTATGTTGAAATGCCCTTGTCTTTGAAGCCAGGTATTAACCAATGCGACTGCAAGGCCAGCGTTCATGTATTGGTGTTCACCATGTAGCCCAAGAGGTTGATCATCTAATTGTTGTGGATCCAAAGGCTGGACTACTTGAAGAGGAACCTTTAAAGAATTTAAGTTGTTCATATCAATGAAGAAGGTTGTACTATACTGATTGTAACAAAGTTCATGGATACATTAGAGTGCAAGGCATGGTGGAAACCCCGAAAGAAAAAATGAAGCACGTGAAATAACATACACCCAATTCAGAAGCTCTGTGCTGAAGTACAGACATTGCCTCTTCTGGTTGTGGAACTGTATATGCTGGAACTCCTTTCTGCATTTAGAAAGAGGCTACACAGGGATTAAGCAACATATAAATTTAACTATGGAAGTAGTTAACTGAAGGATATGAGAGCAAAGAAAACATGTTACACATATTTATCTATTGATAAATATTGTGGAAAAGTAAATAGTACAGAACCTTTAATATTCCGGCTTTCTCCCCAGCAATTTCTCCGAGCGTATTTCCTGCTCATCGGCCAAAACAAACGCGTATAGCGTGATGTGAGTTTGTTATGTATGAGAGGAATTTATTCCTTTAGTTTCTTAACTAACCAAGAATCTCCATGTGATCATATCCAAGGGAAGATATTCCACAAACTACAGGTGCTTTGACCTGCAAAATTTTCAAATATATTATACTCTTCAGTTTTTTTGTTCAAGCCAAGATATTGGCAGCAATCTCAGTGGGCTACAATGGAACTAGACATGAATTGAACATAAAATGCAAACATTTTGCATGTTTTACAGCTGAACCTAGATGGCAACATTTTTGTGGACTTTGCAAACATTCAGCATTCATACTAAAAGGTCAAAATGAGATGACATAATCTTTATTTTTGGTTTTATTTTTGGTTGGCGGTTATGCCATATAAATATGCTATACCATTCATTATTTGACAGTAAAATGATGAGTAAAGATGTCACGCACCACGTTCGTTGCATCATATTTTCCTCCCAAACCAACCTCAAGCACAGCTACATCCACCTTAAACCAAAAAACAAAGAAAGTAAATTTAAATAAATCGCTAGGAAAGTTATAGGTGCAATTGTTAAATTCAAGAAGTGCACAGTGATTATCTACTTAAAGATGATAATGCTTGAAAATAAACTTATCAGACAACTAACCATTTCATAATTCTACTAATCACATGAACTGCAGATAACAAGTGAAGGGTGATGAAAACATCATAGTACTAGCAACCATTTAGATTCAATAAAGATCTAACATAATATGATGTGACTTTTCTTTGAGAAACATAAGAATTCAGTATATGTTGAGTGGGACAATGCCCATGAAAATCCATTCTTTGGATGGTTGGTATTAGTGAAGTTTTCAAAATCCATATAAATAGAAAGCTGGGATAAGCTTAACTAGATTTACTACAGGATTGAAAAAGCTTAGGACTGAGTATTTGAATGTTACCTGCTCATCAGAAAATATCTTGAATGCTAGCAGTGCAAGGAATCTAAAATAGGCTGGCATTGGAATATCACCGCCAGTCTTATCCTGGAAGGCACAACAGATTAACCATAGTGAGTGTTTCAAAGCTTATAGAAAAATGATGCAGATCCAACAATATCCCATAGTCAGTATGATACAACCATAACTTTCACCACGTGAAACAAATAAATGAGGGATCCTTACTTTCAGTTTGTTCCAGCACCACCAGAAATACCTTATAAACTTTTCTTCCGAAATGTCCAACCTAGGAACTCACCAGAGAGGAAATTAAGAGAGCAAAAAAGTTCAGTCATGGCAATAATCAAGGAAAATTGTTAAAGCAAAACTGTATATCCCCACTAATCTAATTATAACAAGCTAAAGATATATAAAAAGTAGAACAAATAAAGGTTGCAATGTGGCAGATTGAACTAATACCCGTTAAGCCGAAATCTCTCACGAACATCCATCAAGTGTGGTGAGGTGAACAACCCAGTGCGGAAACCACATGATCGAAGGATTGACTCGGCAAATGTGCATGTTGAACCCTAAACGATACCAGGAAAACGGATATTTCAGTGCTTTTAGTGGGACTTCTCCTTGGAATATATTGAAATACGATTCTCTTTGGTACACTATTCAAAATGCACCACAAAATCAGTCTAAAGGGTGTCTTCAATCTTCAATTGCTTACATTGGTCAGGCATCACTACACTCAGTGACAGTCAATACAAACAACTAGCAAACACAAACACGTAGCCCTAAATAGACAGAATTAAACCTAACAATTAAATCAGTTAGGTGAAATCCTCATTTCTCAGGCAGGGACAGCTCCACCAAACGTGCGAGTTTCTAGAGAAAACCGTACGCATCAAGCACATAGCAATCCCACTTGATATCACAGCCCACCAAATGCAAACAATGCAGCTAACATCGACCACTGGTTTTGCTATAACTATTGATGCGCATATTTACAGAAAAATATGCAATACATTACTGAAACCGCACACCCTCCCTTTTGTCCAAATCAGTTCAAATCACTCTAACACAGCAATGTGAATCCCTCCAGCCACTCTCTGCTGTACTCACCTTCCCTTTCGTCCCCGCGACATGAACCACCTTCAACCGCGCGATCGGCTCCTCCAGCTCCAGTATCTAGCAACGCCAACCAAAATCAATCCCAATCAGAAACCACCAATAGAGCAATTAAAAACCAAAATCGAGCTCCACCCACGGGAGAGCGCGCGTGCGCACCTGCAGGTACTTGGCCATGAGCTCCCACTGGTTCCCACGGTTGCCGGTGTCCGCCCGCACCTTCTGCGTGATCAGCGACGAGATGCACCCCAGCACCTCCTCGTACTCCGCCGACCCCGCCGCAACGCCTGCACCAGTGCACCACCACCACCACCGCCGCCGCCGCCGCCGAATCAATCCCAAATCCCAATCAATCACCGCACCCAGAACTACACGACAGAGAGAAAACCCTCGCGAGCTTCGGTTTACGTTACGTACCTGGCTGCGCGACGCTGGCCATGGCGGCGCGCGGGGTGAGGAGCTGGAAGGGGTGGGACTGCGGCGGCGGCGGCGGGCGGAGGAGAGGGTGGGGAGGGGCGCCGCCGCCGCCGCGGTGGTGGTGGTGGTGGAGGAGGAGGAGGCTGCTGCTGCGGCGGCGGCGGAGGTGGGCGAGGCGAGGGGGCGGCATGGCGACGGAGGAGGAGGGTAATAGTAGTGTGGTGGTGGCGGATGGTGGTGGGCTCGCGGCGCCGCTCGCGCGCATCGTTTTCGTTTGCCGGATCGTGTGATCCGGAGTGGCTCGGGGCGTTTTGCGGTTTTATGGTCGGGTTTTGCTTGCTTGATGGGCTTTGTGGGTTACGAGGCAACCGGTTTGGTTTGGAATCTGGGCTATGCTTCTCTTGGGCTTGAAATACTGACGCTTAGCTCAACTTAATATGGCCCTGGTTGCCTGGTTGGTTTAGGCCGAACCTTCCCTTGCAGCACGAAAAACGAAGCAGCTAATTAGCGTATGATTAATTAAATATTAGCTAAAATAAATTTTAAAAATAGATTAATATGATTTTTTAAAGTAATTGTTGTATAGAATTATTTTTTTCAAAAAAACACACCATTAAACAGCTTGATTGCTCGAAAAACATACGCGCGGAAAACGAGAGATAAGAGAGTTGGCAACACATACTTCCAAACAAAGCCTTAGCATTGCTCTGACCTAATCTAACTTAGTATACGTTTTTTCTTTAAAATAAATTCGAATTTGAGTTTTTTAAGACTTTCTTGTGATGAAAGTTATTCTAAATTTACACACGAGATTTAAGAACATATCTTAAGGGAGCTTGTAGTTGTAGTGCATTTACCTTGTAAAAACAGACAGGAATGGAAAGATGCAAAAGTGAATTGCAGTTTCAAAATAAACTCAAATTTAGAAGATAAAATTGAGAAGGCTAAAACGACTTGTATTTGGAACCCGAGTGAATAGGAACTATAATTCTAACTCCAGACTCAAGTTGAAATTTTGGTAGGATCCTTAGGGTTCTAATAGAGTTAAACAGCATGCACATTTTGATTCGGATAATAACAGCAGTTCAGATGTCTTGTACTCCACATCATTGTCCCTTGAGATACGGCACGATTCAGTAACAACAGCCCGAAATTTCTATCATGGATAATGGATCACCCTGCTAGTTTCGTGTTACTCGACTCCGTGCAGTCATACTGTGGTTATTTTCATGCGTGAAATGCGTGTAGGCATTAGTTTAAGCCGTGATGGACACAGTCACACTGACACTGCAGCTAACCCAACCACACCTCTTGCTGTGCCATTCTTGTTTTCATCTTCTGAAAAAATATCTGCCATGCATTCAGTTGATCAATCAGGCCAATAACTTCTTGCCGCCGGGCATCTCTGAAACACTGCTCACTGAATCACTGTTCTGGGTAAGGAATCCAAGATGGCAAGATACTCCAGTCAGTCATATAGATATGACACTAGGCGTGTTTAGTTCACGCTAAAATTGGAAGTTTTATTGAAATTGGAACGATGTGATGGAAAAGTTAAAAGTTTATGTGTGTAGAAAAGTTTTGATGCGATGGAAAAGTTGGGAGTTTGAAGAAAAATTTTAGAACTAAACTCGGCCACTGGTGAAGTACAGTGCTTCAAAATGGAGTGCCATTCTGCAGTGTAAGATGTACTGAAGAATGAAGATGACCAATCTCATTTCAGTGCAAATGCAGGAGCTAGCAGACAGCAATCGGTGGTTGTGTCTGTGCATGGAAAGAGCCAGATCAATTGCATTAGCTTTGTTCTGCTGTGTTCTTTGCCTGGAAAGTGCCAACAAATTTTGGGCAGCTATTGGACAGGTGCAGATTAGTCTAAGCCAAGCCTAGTGTGCGTGTGTTCCAGTGTGATTTGCTTGGAAAAGGACCAGCAAATTACTAGTACCACTTGTAGGTTAGCAATGCAGTTTCTTGTCTGAATATTAAAGATTCAGGCCGTGGTGAGAACATAACGAACCTACCTAGTTGAACAGTCGTCAGTCATCAGTCACCAGGTCAAGTTTTCAAATGGAAAATGAAAATGAAATGGTATGACCAGCTTAGGTCTTTATTGGTAACGGTATTGTATAGTAGATGTTAAGGGTTATGTTGGGCATCTTTTCTTAGATAATGGCAAATTGTGTTGGGTACTATCTAACATCTCACTTACTAGATGCATCATGCATGTGAGCAGATGCTAGCATCATTGATCATAGCAACATATGCTTGTTATATTTTTAATGACTTGACCTCCTTAAGTCCTTTTGTGTTGACCTGGAGGAAGACTTGGACCACGAAAAAAAAACTTTCTTGTTTAAATACTAAAGGGTCCAAAAGATTAGGAATACATTTACATAAAAATATAACTCCCTTTTAAAACCTTTTTAAAAGTTCCTTTCAAAAAAACAAACTTTTAAAGTCAGTCAAGTGTTTTTCCACAAGGAAATTTCCACTAACGAGAAACATATTCTTCCACGCGGTTTTCTGGGCTCAATTCAACTGATTTTCATGGATATTAACAGCTTAATATTACAAAAGAACTTAAGAACCACGGCAATTGTCAGATACTATCGAAAACAATTAATCATTTCTGCGATAACTTATATGGTCCTTGAAATAATAAGCTGAGTTGAAATAATAAGCTGAGGTAAATAGTTCACTATAAAAGAGATATTCAATACTCAAAAATGCCAAATTTTACGGTAGAAAATATTATATCTTCATATACTTTTTTTTCTTCCAGTACTTGAGGAGGTACCACCAAACTTGTAATGTTAATTTGCTGTACCTCTTATTACCTCGGTTTGTGCCTACATTATTCCATTACCTGATTCTAACAAGGCATAAGAGTTATCGACTCTGAAACCTGATATCTCGTGAAAAGCCGATGAGCAGAAGAACAGAAAGACCCGTCGTGTTTCAGGTGAGCCGGGGAGCAATGACTAGATGACCGACAGTGACACACGCAGACACGGTCAGGCTCTAGTCAGTCATGTGCTTTCACAAGAGCCCCCCTTAAATCGACCATCGCTTGCACAAAACACCGTGATTTTGATTTCTCACGTTGATTTGCCCTCCAACCAAATATATACTAATTCAGGCTTTTTTTAAAAATAAAAAACGCCAGTTCAGAGTTCAGACCTAATTGAGGTCCGATATTTAATGAACTAAAGATTCTAATAAGTAGTTAATGACAAGTCAGCCGGTGAGAATCTAAGTTAAGTTTGATTTCTTAGGTTTTTGTTTACGATTTATTTTCTAGATTATATGGTTATCAATTTTTAGAATCTATGTGATAATCTGGATAGTTTAGATAGTCGGAATTTTAAAAGAAGTTGCGGAGCTGCCAGAATCTCCCCCTCATTAACTCTCCTTCCTCTTCTGAAAGTGTTTCTTGTTTTACTCCGGATGGCTGTGTAATTGATTGTACAGAATATATCAGCGAGTTAAGCGCTGTTCTTAATCTTAATTAATCAGATCAGTAGA
Source organism: Oryza meridionalis (assembly GCA_000338895.3). Taxonomy (NCBI): domain Eukaryota; kingdom Viridiplantae; phylum Streptophyta; class Magnoliopsida; order Poales; family Poaceae; genus Oryza; species Oryza meridionalis. Next base: position 20,026,542 of record CM002533.2, read on the forward strand.
AAAGTAATTAGGTATGGCAATTTACTAATTTGATAGTGTAATTAAACTACAGAGTTGGTGAGGTGTCAATGAGTGAGCCAGTGATGGCGAGTTGACGTCAGACGGGTCGCCCACTCTGTGTGAGTGCAGGCAAGCATCATTGCCTTTCTCTGCATATGTCTCTTTCGATCTTGTCCCACTTAATATCTACGCTGTTGCAGTTGACACCAATGGATTAAGCAGTGGAAGCTGCAGCTGAAGATGGCGCGAAAGTACCGGCTCCCTCTCCTGCAATCTTCAGGAATACCACAAATTCAGACAAGTGTTTTTCAAAAAATGTCTCCTATCAATATAAAAAAAAACATGAACTTCTCATTTGATGGAATGGGCAGAACTGCTGCCACTGTTCAAAAAAGAGAAGTGGAGTACATTCACAGAAGAAGCAGTACATGTTTCGGCACGTCTATTGGTAGTAGTATTTTATTTATAGTATTTGATCTTAAACATTGATTTATAAGTCTATAAAAAATATTCTATCATCAATAGTAGATGTGGTGGTAGTTATAAAAGTGAGTATTCTAGATTAATTTTAGACAACGCTAGTAGAGACTATTGTAAAACATCTCAATATTATTTACGATCTAAAGACAAAATTTACAACTTATGATGTAATATAGTACTTTGACCATTAATTTGTTCTATGTTATGTTATCAACGAATATAAAATAAACATACTTTAAATAAATATAGTGATGCAACACATGCATAGTACTTAACATAGATATGGTTAGCATGATTATTAATAAAAAGTTATCGAGTTTAAATTTCTTTAGAAAAAGTGTGCCCTGTAATTCAGAACGGATGGAGTACTACATTAAGTGATGGAGCCTGTCTAATTCATGATGGTACACAACCATGACCAAACCAATTCTCCTAGTATGAAAATCCAGCTATATAAGCAGATCCCCAGACAAAATCCATGGATTTAGCAGCTTGACAGGAGGATCCATGGTAGCCACACAATTTACATGCGTCTCAGCCCTCTTCATCTTCAAGAGATTCAGGCATGCATGCAGAGCAGAGAGGAAGGCAACAAACAGTCGACACAACTAACGCACTACGATCTCATCGGTGACAGGAAACTAATCACCAATCCACCGCTACAGTACGTTGATCATGCTTTGTCATTGGGCCCCGGCCTGAATTATGCAAACGATGGTTGGTTAGGATGGAAGGAATATTACTGATCGAGCTCATGAGAAACAAATGCCTGAATGTCACTGCAAGTTGCAACATGATATGGCATATTCATGGGCTGACTCTTCTATAACTAATAAGTAACTAACATGAGATATTCTTAAGTGCCCAATTGCTCAGTGTTTCATATTTAGGAAGATTAAATCTTTTTTTTAAAAAAAGGAAGACTAGTCTTTCACATCAAAGACGAGTGAATTTCATAGAATTGGGTATATATGTTGACCAAACTACCAAGAATTACAGTGTATTTCAAGGAAACTTTGCACCTAGTGTACATATAGTACATATCATCTGTCAACCTTTCAAAAACTGAAAAAAAAAACACATAAAATGTACTGTTTCCCCCATTTGTTCATGAAAAAAAAAAACAGTTCCAAGATAAAGACAGGATGCAGTACAAACTCGCATTCCCCAATTCCGATCGATCCGAGCCGTCCATCCCCGATCGGACGGCTCTCCCGACGTGCTGTTTGAACGGAGCGCTCGTGAGCCCAAGCTTCAAGTACGTACACACATGGAAAACGAAGAGGACCAAGGACTCTGAGGCCTGGACCGACCAGAGGCAGTAGTGAGCCCAGTGAGGAAGATGACCAGGACATGCACGGAGCTAAGCCCCACAAGAATACAAGATGAGCTGGTTGGTGTCAAGTCTTGCATGTGTCCCCCTGCTTCGATCAACCACAGTGCATGCATCCACAATTAACATCGCAAAGTGTAACGAAAGTAGACTGGATTAGCCAACCTGTCATTGGTCTAGTTAATTTTTGGTACCCTCTGAGAATTTTTTTGGAGCAAGAAATTGACATAAAAGCCCCTTCAAAATCGTGCGAATTTTGGACCGTATGAGTACTTTAAAACCACTGTAACGGAATTCTAACCCTAGCCCCACCCCTCATCTCCTACTCACTTCTAGCCACCACCAGATCACTCGCTCGCCCGCTCGATGCCTCTCGTTGCTACGTGGCCTCACCGGTTGGCCGGAAGGTATCAACGCACCGGCGAGACCTCCCTGATCGGCCTCTTTCCCATCCCTCCTTCCCTTTCCCTCTCACTTCCTCAAGCCAGCAACGACGAGGTGCTCCCACTCTGTTGTCTTCCCCATGTTCAATGGCTCTCCGCCGTCGAATCCACCACCAGTACTGGCCGCTGCCTCTTAGCTCAAGTTTGCTTTGCCCCGCCACCAATGTTGGCCCACTGCCCCCCCTCCATCCCCTCGTTGTCGGTACCGACATCACCACCTCATCACCCATCCTTATCCATCCCCAACTGCAAGGCCACAATCTTCCGTGTCCATTTCTTTTGAGCTCGACGATCTTCCTCCTCTTTCACCCCCTCTCCTCTAAACCGGGATCCTAAAGCCTAATTCAACCGCCTTTGTTGAGGTCGCCGGAGCTGGAGGAGAAGAGCTTGGGTAGTGGAACACGGATCGTGAAGTAAATCCTAAGGTCATAAATCTGCAAGTGGAGCACGGATCGCAAAGTAAATCCTAAGGTCATAAATCCGCAAGATTTTAACCCTAATTTTCTATCAAACGTCATTTAGCAATTCCATTAAATTAAGACATAATCCATTATATGCCACTGATTTTGTCACATGTCTACAATTTATCACTGACTTTGTCATATTCTATAATATGCCATCGACTTTTGCTAAACTTCTATGATTTACCATCGCTGTCCAGTTAGTCTCCGTTAATACTGTATAATTTTGTCCAAATGACCAAAATACCGCTAAGACAAAAACTTCCAGAATTTGGACAAAAAATTCCGAAATATCATATTATAAACATAAGATTGCAAACATCCAAATTTTAGCAAAAAACTTAAAATCTAATATTTCTAAATTTATATCCAAAATTTAGAAGTTTTTTATCTCAGGGGTATTTTGGTCATTTGGACAATATTATAAAGTACTAACGGAGACTAACCGGATGGTGATGGTAAATCGTAGAAGTTAAGAAAAGTCGATGGCATATCGTAGAACGTGATAAAATCAGTGGTGAATCGTAGACCCGTAGAAAACTCGGTGGCATATAATGAATTCTCTCTTAAATTAAATTAAGGACTAGTTTCACTTACCTTCGGTTTCTCTCGCAACAACGTCCAAGGACACGAGAATATGATTTTCGTACTATCGAATTCTGACGATCACATGTAAGAATAGTATTCCTGACGTTTCATCGTCTCTATATATTTTTAGAAGCTTCTTCATCTCTATTAAAAGAGGCACATTTCACGTGTACGTATGCATTTTTATGTAACCGGGAAAAAAAAACTCCTCGTTGATGTATACACTTGTTTGTTGACTTGACCAGACGCAATGACACAGCAACTCGGTTAATTAGCGCGCAATTGCTCCCTTAATTAATTTATTCTCCATAATTAATTAAACTCGTCTCACTCTCACCGATCTCAGCTAAGCCAAGCTCGCGCGTGTATATATATAGCTCCATCCTCTCACACTCACACCACACCAAACCTAGCAGCAGCACACGTACGCACTCGATCACACGTGCGCATCTCCATCTCCTCAACAATGGCGGGCTCGACGGCGGCGCTGAAGTTCACGGTGAGGAGGAAGCCGGCGGAGCTGGTGGCGCCGGCGGGGCCGACGCCGCGGGAGCTGAAGAAGCTCTCGGACATCGACGACCAGGACGGGCTGAGATTCCACATCCCGGTGATCCAGTTCTACCGGCGCAGCGCCGCCATGGGTGGGCGCGACCCGGCGCCGGTCATCCGCGCCGCCGTCGCCAGGGCGCTCGTGAGGTACTACCCGTTCGCCGGGAGGCTCCGGGAGCTCGAGGGGCGGAAGCTCGCCGTCGACTGCACCGGCGAGGGCGTGCTGTTCATCGAGGCCGACGCCGACGTGAGGCTCGAGCACTTCGGCGGCGCGCTGCAGCCGCCGTTCCCGTGCCTGGAGGAGCTCGTGTTCGACGTCCCCGGCTCGTCGGAGGTGCTCGGCTCGCCGCTGCTGCTGTTCCAGGTGACGCGGCTGGCGTGCGGCGGGTTCATCCTCGCCGTGCGGCTGCACCACACGATGGCGGACGCGCAGGGGCTCGTGCAGTTCCTCGGCGCGGTGGCGGAGATGGCGCGCGGCGGCGCGGCGGCGGTGCCGTCGGTGGCGCCGGTGTGGGGGCGGGAGATGCTCGAGGCGCGGAGCCCGCCGCGGCCGGGGTTCGCGCACCGGGAGTACGACGAGGTGCCGGACACCAAGGGCACCATCATCCCGCTCGACGACATGGCGCACCGCTCCTTCTTCTTCGGCGCGCGCGAGGTCGCCGCCGTGAGGTCCCACCTCGCGCCGGGCATCCGGGAGCGCGCCACCACGTTCGAGGTGCTCACCGGCTGCCTCTGGAGGTGCCGCACGGCGGCGCTGGCTCCCGACGACGACGAGGTGATGCGGATGATCTGCATCGTGAACGCGCGCGGCGGCGGCAAGAGCGGCGGCGGCGCCGGCATGATCCCGACGGGGTACTACGGCAACGCGTTCGCGTTCCCGGTCGCCGTCGCCACCGCCGGCGAGCTCCGCGCGAGGCCGCTGGGCTACGCCGTCGAGCTGGTGAGGGCGGCGAAGGGCGAGGTGAGCGTGGAGTACATGCGGTCGGTGGCGGACCTCATGGTGCAGCGCGGCCGGCCGCACTTCACGGTGGTGCGCGCCTACCTCGTCTCCGACGTGACCAAGGCCGGGTTCGGCGACCTCGACTTCGGGTGGGGGAAGCCGGCGTACGGCGGGCCGGCGAAGGGCGGCGTCGGCGCCATCCCCGGCGTGGCCAGCTTCCTCATCCCGTTCAAGAACGCCAAGGGGGAGGACGGCATCGTCGTGCCCATGTGCCTGCCTGGCCCCGCCATGGACAGGTTCGTCGAGGAGATGGGCAAGCTGATGAAACCCGCCGCCGCCACCGCCGCCGCGATGCGGCAGCAGCCGGCCGACATGTTCGCCATGATCAAGTCCGCGCTCTGAATCGATCAGCCGCGGCGCACTACGAGCAGCAGAGTTTACTCTCAGCATGTGTATGTTTGTGACGAGTTCTCTTCATTTTGTACCATGGTAAAATATGTACTTGAATAACTCCAATGAATTGCAATGTATAATACTACCGTCCCAAAATAAGTGTAACTGTCAATATCCATATCAAATGATTACCCGTCCATCAAATTTTATGAAAAAAAAAATTAAAAATAATCACACATAAGTACTTTTATTGTTTTATAATCTGATAACAATAAAAGTACTAATCTTTACTATTATAAAAATTAAAGATGTTTCTGCCAGTAATTTGGTCATCATCCGTATATTAGTCAGTTTTTAAGTTCGTTCGCTTTTGGAAATATAGGTCCGTATTTGAGTCGGGTTTTAAGTTCGTTCACTTTTAGAAATACATAAGAAGTCATATAAGAAATCTCTTTAAAAAACTGGCATGCTAACTTGAGATGATCGGACTTCTAATTGCAGCTCGTGATTTTCTAGAAAAATATTGCAGTGAATCTCATTTTAACTAAACCGTATAACAATAATATGATTAAAATAACCTTCACCCGTTGCAACGCATGAGCATTTTTTCTAGTCATAAAATTTTTTTAAATAAGACGAACGGTCGAACATTGTACATAAACAGTAAAAAACTGTACTTATTTTGGGACGGAGGAAGTAGTAAGTTTTTTCTCTCCATTAATAGTAAGGTGATCTCTTGTGTTGGAAAAAGAAATTCATTGGGGAATTTGATGAGGGTGATGCACTAGCAGAGTAGCACTGTAGCAGTACCTGAAAATGGACATCACGAGGCATGCACTAACGACACTAGGAGAAGAACTGTCACATCTTTAATAAGACTTGGATTGATTAACATTTCCACGTCACAAAATGCATATGCGTGTCAGCTTGTGTAGAATCCCTTTCATTAGTTTGGGACTGATTTTGAATCATCGAGATGGAAATGGAATGCAAAAGGATCAAAAAATTGAAGATGAAATTCTTCTCCTGATACCTCTCGCGGTCTCGCCTTGTGGTTGGTTGATACATAATCACCTCTCGTGTTGATGATATCGATAACTCCGGTTAAGCCATTTGAGCGAACACCATGGCAGCGTCAAGCAACCTCGTCCTTCTCCCCCTCCTCGCCGTCGCCGCCGCTGCCGTCTCACTCTGCGTGGCGGCGCCGTTGCCGGGACGGCGGCTGCCGTAGGCGCCGGGAGGGGCGCCGTGGACGCCGGCGACCAAGCACGACCGGGCCAACGGCGAACGCCTTGGTGTTCTCCAGCAGGTGTCCCGCGTCGAGAGTCAGGACGTCGTCGGCGTGGACTACCGCCTCCACATCAAGGCCTTCGCCGGCGACGCCAGCGGAAATAACAGTAAGGCTATGTTTTTCACGCTAAAATTGAAAGTTTGGTTGAAATTGGAACGATGTGAGGGAAAAGTTAAAAGTTTATGTGAGTAAGAAAGTTTTGATGTGATAAAAATGTTGGAGGTTTGAAGAAAAAGTTTGGAACTAAACTCGGCATAAACATTTTGAAAATTTACACGCTGCATTCATCATTTCATCTTGAGCACGTTCGCATCGTCAAATTTGAATTCGAAGGTAGACACAATTTTAAAGGATTACAATGCTATACCTGTATGCTCAAAATCATCATCGGACCCAAAATTTCTCTCTCTTCTCCGAAGAGGGTTACGGCCCAAAAATTTTAACCCAGCCCAACCCAATTTTGAATTATAGGCCAGAATAGGCTGGGTCGGACGTATGCTGAAGCCGTCCAGTTCGACCAAAAAGGAATAAGTCTATTTCACTTCTCTCAGCTCTTGTTTCTGATTGAATCGCATCCCTTAGCTGCAAAACCCGGTATAATGTCTCCCCCATCTTTGAAATCCGATGCGAATAAACCCCTTCGATGGTTTGAAAACTGGTGCGAATCAACTCCTTCGATATATAGACCTACCACATGTTTTGTCATATCTCACTGACATGTGGGTCCTGCTGTAGAAAATCGTTTCCTAGACCACCGAAGGAGTCGATTTGTAGCGATTTTCGAAGATGGGGGAGACGTTATACCCGGTTTTTACTGTTGAGGAATGTGATTTAATCGGGAGCAAGAATCGAGGGAGCTAATGTAAACTTATTCAAAATAAAAAAAACCACAAGGCAAAGGCAAAAGTGAAAATGAGTGGAGGAGAAAGTGAGGCCAGATTTGGCCCGAATCCCGGCCGATTCGGGGCACGGATGGTTCCTGATCAAAGTTTCCTCTGCAAATCTGCCGGGCCAGAAAGAGACTTCGGGCAAGCAAGAAGGCATCTGGTTCGTGTGATGCCGCGCACCATCCGATCATGTGCCGCTCCCATTCTCCGCGTGCAGAGCTCAGCTCGGGGTCAAGATTTGCAGGTGTGTGGAATTGACAAAAAAAAAACACCACATCTTGAAAACCGGTGATGATAAAAATGTCTACAGATATTTATTCAAGATGAAAAGTACTCGAACCTGTACTCTTCTTTAGAAAGGGACTTGAATGATGAATCTGTACTACACAATGTGGTCATATTAAAGGGGGGAAAACACGAACCATAACTTCACAACTTGCTTGCATCCATTTTCTAGCTATGCAAATGCAAGGTGCCAAGGTGGTTACTTCAGAAAGTGAGACTGCTGCCTAGTTTAGATCACCTTTTCCTTTCAAAACAAAACAATGGAGTACCTACGAGTATCAAACCTATACTGTTGGAACGAGATATTGTCATAGTTTTCTCTCTTAAACCTTCTCTCTGATAAGCAATCTATAAATTCTTATATTTTCAAATGAAAAGAGTACACCACTAAAATTGTGTTTGTTTGTCCGTGCTTGGAGGAGATTTCCAGTCACACACAAAACGAGAAAAGCTCGTTAGCACAAAATTAATTAAGTATTATTAACGACTACAACCTTAAAAAATTAGATTTATTTGAATTTTTAAAAAGCTCTATGTAGTTTTTTCCCTTAAAAACACACTATTTAATAATTTGAAAAACGAGCGGACGAAAAACAAGGACGTTGTAGGACATATTCACTTTGTTACCACTTTCAACCTTATTAAATTTTGGCGCTGTAACAAACTAAACATTATCTTACCAATATCATTATACTAAAATTGGATAGTTCCAAAACTTTCTGCTTACAAAAACACCATCAAAATTTGAAAAGTCATCAAACTAAATACATCCAATACTATCATAACATCAAAACTTACCAAAAAGTTGGTAGTAAGGTTGAAATTATCAACAAAGTAGACAAGCCCGTAGATTGGAGCGGAAGAAAAGAACCAGCCCTAATACGCAATTTTTTCCTCCTCCTTTTGGTATGACTATCAAACGGATGGCCGCAAAAACTCCTCGTAGCGGTCAGGAATCCGCATATATGCCGCCGCCGTCGGTTGGACCCCCCGACAACGCCTCCACCGGTAGGAGCCGCGTCCTCCGCGCGCGAGCGCGAGTTATCCTCACCACCCACCGCTCGTCGCCTCCACTCCGATCGCCGCCGCCGCGGCAGGGGAGGGGGGAGGGTATCCTCACCGCCGGTGCCCTCACCGCGGCGACCCTTCAAAATCCCCCAGGACGCCGGGAGGGGATCAGCTCCGACTCCGTCCGAGCACGCGCCACCGCCATTGTGGGCCCTCGATCCCGGGGCGGCGCGGGGATGTGGCGTCACGCGGCGCGGCGGTCGTCGGCGCAGATCCGGCGGAGCGGGGTCATGTCGTCGTCCTCGTCGCCGTCGGCCCCCGCGGCCGCCGCCGGCGCCGCGGTGCCCGGCCCCTGCATCGTCCACAAGCGCGGCACCGACATCCTCCACGACCCATGGTTCAACAAGGTAACGCGCCGCGCGATTCTCCTCCTGATCTCGCGATCTGCATGCGCGCCGGGGCTCTCACGATTTCGTTTCTGGCACACCGCAGGACACGGCGTTCCCCATGACGGAGCGGGATCGCCTCGGCCTCCGCGGCCTCCTCCCGCCGCGGGTCATGTCGTTCGAGCAGCAGTACGACCGCTTCAGTGAGTCTACCCGCCCACACCACCGAATTTTCGCCCGCCGCGAGATCACCCATCAGTCTGCCGCTTTGCTAATGTGGCGTGTGATGCGCTTGCCGCTTGCTGTGTTGCAGTAAACTCGTTCAGGTCGCTGGAGCACAACACCCGGGGAGAGCCCGACACCATCGTCGCGCTGGCCAAGTGGAGGATCCTCAACAGGCTGCACGACCGGAACGAGACGCTGTACTACAGAGTGAGCGCGCTCTCTCGATGTTGCAGTGGCGATGGTTGATTCATGAGCTCAAGGTGTTTGCGTGTTTCATTGTCTGATGCGGTGATATTCGTCTGTTTTTGCCAGGTTCTAATTGACAATATCAAGGATTTCGCGCCGATAATATACACTCCGACTGTTGGGTTGGTCTGCGAGAATTACAGTGGCTTGTTCAGGCGCCCTCGTGGAATGTATTTCAGCGCCAAGGATAAGGGGGAGATGATGTCGATGATTTACAACTGGCCAGCCGAGAAGGTACACCTGAGTACTTCTGTTATAGAATAACAGCTTATTTGGACACCGATGTTATTACTAGTATATCAAAGAAAGAGATTGGTCAAGATCGAAATTCGATCAATGAGATATGAAATCAAACAAATGTGTGCTGATTGCTGTGCAAACTCTTGCGATTTTCCAGGGATAGGCTGCATACTGAATGCTAATAGGCAATTGTACAATAATCTATGCTTAGACCAATAGTCAGCTTTCATCCATGTCGTACAACATTTTATGCTTGTTGCTATATAAATATTTCTACAAACCATTGAAACTTCATGCAGCATAATTGGTTCCATTTCTGCTTGTGTTGAACCTCTTCATCTGATTGGCCGTTGCTTATTTCAGGTTGACATGATAGTTGTGACTGATGGGAGCCGTATTCTAGGTCTAGGTGATCTTGGAGTTCAGGGCATAGGTATACCTATCGGCAAACTTGATGTTTATGTCGCTGCTGCTGGTATCAATCCACAAAAGGTTTGTAATATACTCTTCCCATCTGGCACAGTAAGAGAAATGACCACGAAGAAATATGTTTCCATACCTTTTTCCAACAAGACATAACAGCCAAGAGAAATGACCATGAAGAAATATGTTTCCACACATTTCTCCAACAAGGCATAACAGCCAGTAGCACAGAAAAAAAAATCAATCATAGACTGTTATTTTCCATTTATTCTTTTCTCAACCTTTTCCCACTTTTGGTATGTATCAATGCTTGTAGGTTCTTCCAATTATGCTTGACGTTGGAACAAATAACACAAAGCTTCTAGAAGACAAGCTATGTGCGTAAGATACATCACACAACTTCTCAAACTCTTTCACTATTTTGGAGTAAATTCCTGTATGACTTAACTTACCAAATATTTCCTTAGATTTAGGACTGAGGCAACCTAGGCTGGAAGGAGAAGAATACTTGTCTGTTGTAGATGAATTCATGGAAGCTGTTCATGCACGTTGGCCGAAAGCAGTTGTGCAGGTTCGTGTGTTTTCTGGTAATGTTTTGTTACCTAAGTGATGCACCATTACTGAAATTGTAAAGTTACAGTTCGAAGACTTCCAAATGAAATGGGCCTTTGAAACTCTTCAGAGGTATCGGAACCGATTTTGCATGTTCAATGATGACGTGCAGGTATGTTGATTGCCTGACTAGCTATTCTGTTTTAGCATGGATTATTGCCTTCCCAACTTCATATTATTGTTTGTTGCGCTTGTCATATCCAATAGGGGACAGCAGGAGTTGCTCTAGCTGGTCTACTTGGAGCTGTGAGAGCACAAGGTCGACCCCTCTCTGATTTTACTAAGCAGAAGATAGTTGTGGTGGGAGCTGGAAGGTATATGATATGTTTAATATGCTTGCACTTTTCTATTAGTTTATTTCATACAAGGTATTTCTTGTCAAAAGTCTGTTTCCTCCGTTCTAATTCCTCTTTAGAATCCAGTGCTGGGATAGGTGTGCTTAATATGGCTAAACAGGCGATGCTGAGGATGCCAGGGATAAACAGGAGCGGGGAAGGGCATAATCAATTCTGGGTTCTGGACAAAGATGTAAGCTATTTTATGCAAGAAAATATCAACTTCTCTTTTCCAATATATATCTTCTGCCATACATGTGTTCAATTGCAATTCTGGGACAAGCTTTATAAAGTCCTGTTTTTACATGAATAATAGGTTTGCTTCTTATTTGCCACTGGCCCACTGTTATGCTGTACCGTGCAGGGACTTATTACCAAAGCCAGAAAGGGCCTGGATCCTGCAGTTGCTCGCTATGCCAGAGGTTTTGGTCCTGAAGAGGTGCAAGATCTCCATGAGGGGGCTAGTCTTGTTGAAGTGGTATAAAAATAATTCTAGAATTATTTTTTTCCTCGGCTGCTGGAGCTAAAATATTTTATTGTAACAGAAGATTTTCCAGTGCTTCTGTGCTTGTGTTTGAACTAATTCAGCTTTATACTGATCATCAGGTCAGGAAAGTGAAGCCTCATGTGCTTTTAGGACTTTCTGGAGTTGGGGGCATATTTAATGAGGAGGTAAGAATCAACAATTCCAAACATGTTGATTTCACAATTTTATCAAAAAAAAGTTGAAGAATGGTCCTCACTTTTAAATATTACTAGTAAGAATAGGGACTTTTCAGTGCAGTAAATAATCGATCTAAAAAAAGTTGCTCCCATATTAGTTCCCCGCAACTTCTAGAAGTATTTTACAGTACCAGTAATATTTATATGTTCAATATAGCAATAGCCAGTACACCCTTTCAAATCTGATGCTAGTGATTGGTAGCACATGGAGTTAGAATATTTTCTCCAACCTTATAAAGGATTTTGTGAGGTTTACATTAATGGGCCATTTCTATACTGTTTTAGTTTGCTTCATTATGATTTGTGAGTAAACCACAAGAGCATCAAATATGTATTTGTCTTGTTAGGTTTCAAAAGTTCTCTCCTTTGCAAATGTAATAATATTAAGCTGGCTTGTTGCGAAGTGCTAAATCATAATCCAAATGGAATTCATCTGTTAGGGCATACTCATATGTTCTCTCTTATAAATTTCAACATTGGAGTCTTAACTTTATCTTTGTACCTCTGCAGGTTCTCAAGGCTATGAAAGAATCCGATTCCCCTCGTCCTGCAATTTTTGCAATGTCCAACCCAACTACTAAAGGTTCCTCACCTCACCCCTTAATATTTACTTCTAGGATACCCAAACATAAATGCCTGATATTTATCTTTTTCTTATTACAGCCGAATGTACTCCTGAAGATGTATTCAAATATGTTGGAGAAAATGCAGTATTTGCCAGTGGAAGCCCTTTCAGTAATGTCACTTTAGGTATGTCCTGTTTAACGTTCTCTGTATCATTTCGATTTGCTAGCACTTTTGCATAAGACCACTTATTTTATAATGTGGTTGTCTCAGGCAATGGTAGACAAGGGTACGCTAATCAAGCAAACAATATGTATCTGTTTCCTGGGTATGACAATCGTTCTAGCTTACCGTGAAATGCTTTTTTTCCCCCTTTTTTCTATGTTATTCTGATGGAAATTTCTGTATAATTCAGGATCGGTTTAGGAGCCCTTCTTTCAGGTGCTCGGCATATTACAGATGGCATGCTCCAATCAGCAGCTGAGTGGTAAGTTTTATTCTGTTGTTTGATCGGATCATATTTTTGCTTGTTGTCTCGTTGTAGCTTTATTTCTTAAGATCTCAACTGCACTAACAAGTACAATTACTGATGTCCCACATATTGGACAGTGTGACGTAAAAAGCTTACACGCTTCAGCCATACTTTTTGACAAAGTGGTGTTTTTTCCACCTTAAATGGCACAATTTCTATAATTAATGTATCTTAGATGGTTTGTATGGTTTGTTTTTTCCTGGTAAATTGAGCTATGCATCTAATCTAGTGATTTCTTATGCAGCCTTGCGTCATACATCACAGACGATGAAATTCGAAAAGGCATCCTCTTTCCATCAATCTCAAGGTTAGCTCTTCCATCCAACCTGCGCCATTGCAGACTGATAGGCGGCAGCATGATACCATAATCCAACCATTCCACTGTTGCTAATCAACACATCACCATGACAAATGCAGTATCAGGCACATCACCGCACGTGTCGGCGCCGCAGTCGTCCGTGCCGCTGTTGATGAAGATCTGGCCGAGGGGCGCTGCGATGTAGACGCTAGGGACCTCAAGAGCATGACTGAGGTACTGCATCATACATAATTTCAAATTCCTGAAGTTGAATTTTTGCCAGTTTGGCGTCTGAAATGTGTCCTTTTACATGTATGCACAGGCGGACACAGTCGACTATGTGGCTCGGAAGATGTGGTACCCTATTTACAGCCCCCTCGTGAACGATAAGTAAAGTTCGGCGAAGGGAAAACTCTGACGTTGCACGAAGCAGATGTAGCACCTGAATAACTGTCAGTCACATATTTGTTCAGACTTATTTTTTTTTGTTGCTATTTTCATTTAGCTGCGCTACTGGAGGGTAATTCAGCAGATACCGATGCCCACGTCTATGGCTATGTTATCACGCCACGCCATTTTTTGTTCTGTTTTGACAGTTGACAGCTTCCGTCATCAAACATTGCTCAATTTCAAGATTAGTTGAGCTACATAAATTTACATCTCGTGCTTTACTACATTCTACTAACATATTTTTTGGATATTGATCTATCACTCTATCCCTGCATTTCCATTGTTTAACCCAGCAGCGCATTTGCAAAATGAACATAAAAACCCACAGGTTGCAGTTGCTGAAGTGAGATGGCATTCTTTCTCATAAAATGTTCACAAGCCAATTGCAACAAAGAACATCATCATCCCACACCAAAAAGGAAAAGCCCTTGCATTCCATTTCACCAACGAGACTTGACTGAACAATGCCACCTACTACAAGCGATAGCAAAAGCTAACTCTACGATGCTTCATCTGCCAATTAATTATGCATGCCATCTTGTAGGAACCTTGGAGTCGCGCTCTCCGGTGTTTCGGCGTGCACAGCACGCGACGAAGTAGACGAAGGACTAGCCGCAAACAAAAGCCAAACAGAAAAGAAAAATGATGAGAAAAGATTCATGTCAAAATTAACACAAGATGGATTGGAAAATCTATCACTACATGGTTAAAAAATGAGACATGACGTGTTGTGTTTGACGCTGTGGCTTACCAAGATGACAAACAGTATGACGTTAAAGATGGCTACCACCCTCCACTCTGCCTTCATGTATTGAGCAACCCCAGCTCTAGAATCAAACAATTCATATAAGCATTGGTTTCTTAAACTGGCTTTGGTGTTGTTTCTAGCTGGGAATTGGCAACCAAGGAGCTTACTTGCAAGAATCACAATCATAGCACAGAACAGAGCGTGCGTTTTTGTACAGTTTGCAGTCGACATTCGTGCTGACTGGATGATAACTCAAATCAAAGTAGGAAGCGTTTACAGCTGGGTACCCGCACCTGGCAATGTTCAGAGAAATTCGATAACTATGGAAAAATCCTGATGATGAACAGTTGCAAGTTTGCAATATACTGTGAGATGTTTAAAATGCGTACTCTGCCGGTGGACGGCAGCAACCAGACTCCATAGGAGTAAGATCTGCAAGTTTGTATTGTTTCAGAGTCTGCAGGGAGTTGAAGAGTACAGGTAAGATTGACATGGCAGAAATTGATGGAAACTTTCGACTTTGTAGTGAGTACACCAGTAGTAACTAGTAAGAAGATGTGAGGAAGAGGGGGGACCTTATATCTTCTTGACAAGCCATTACAATCATCTGATTTCACAAGACAGCTTCTCAGGTGAGTCCATTTTTCAGTGTCATTCAGCTGAGTATGAGAAAATGAACAAAATATTTAAAATATAAAACGTACTACTGCATGCTAGGAAAATGAGCAACTGAATTTTCCTGAGACAAAAATAGGACATGCCTGTTTGATAAACCAAGAGCTATAATCCTGCAGGCGATACTCTTTATATCTGCATAAACATGAGAAACGGTTTATGACTTGTGTGGTGACATAAGCATGCTGAAGCAAAACTGTTTTTTGGACACCATTAAGCGTGCTTGCAAAGAACGATTAAACACTAAACAGCATGTAAGATTCTTTGTGTTGTTCAGATATTGCAAGTGTGTGTTAATTTAAGATTGGAATAATTTATGTAAGTACTACTAACAGTGACATACCTCACCCCAGAGACAGAATGGCCAGTTCCGGTATTTGTGATAATAAACCTGCAACAGTACATGCCAGTATCTTTTTTTAGATTTTTTTAGATAAAGAGTGCATGCCAATATAGGGTTATAAAAATGCAACCACTAGAAGAAGCTACCAAGTCCATTGATAATTAATCCCTAAATGGTGCGGTACAATTCAATTCTATCACCTAATTGATGTACAAACCAGCAAATTTTAAACAAAAAGGTACTCCATGATTGCAACCAGGTTGGACTGAAAAAGGCCTTCTGCATCAAATGTGTTAACAAACTGAACTTACGCAAGCACTGTGAACACCATGATTGCCACCAAAACCACGAACAGCATTACCAGATACTAGACACCCACATGTCAAGGTAACAGCTAACTCCAAAAGTACAAGAAAAATAAAATAAAATATCATATGTATCAATTTCTTCAGAAATAAAAGGATACTGTCCATAGCAAGCAAGCAATTTTCTTCCAAGCACCAAGAAACCCCACGAGCGATCTGCAACATCAACACTGAGCCGGGTTAAGACGGCGCAAATCACCATGGTTCATCAGATTAACACCATGGGGACACACTTCGATCCTTACATGAGGAAAATTACTCCTCCAAGACCCATGACAGGGATCGTCAAGGACCGCCTGCATTCGTCGTTATGGGTGCTCATCCAGAACCCGAACCCCACCACCAGTAGTGCCAGTATCTGTCAACCAAGAAGAGAATTTAAGCGTGTCATAAAATGCATTGATGCCGAAAGATGCAATGTTTCTTTCCGTATGGTCGGGGAGTAAATTTTGTGGAGCCTGGATATGTGCCAACATTAAACTGGAAACTGAGTGCTACTAGTGTCCATAAGAACTGGAATTGATTAATTGAGAGTATCCACTAAATGAAAGAAGAAGAAGAAATTAGGAATACAAGAAACTCAGAGCAAATGTGAAGGCAAAAATGCAACAAAAGAAGATTTTAATTTGGCATTTAGGAGAACCGAAAACTCAAAATCTATGTGTTGCATTGAATCAAAACAGGCTGAATTCAGTGCAGGAAAGCTAAGCTTCACAAACAGAAACAGCCTAGGAACCCAACCAAACAACGAACCCTACAATGCCGCGGCAGCAATACGACTCATTTTCAGCAAATCAGCCGCCAGCCCAGAGAGGAAAGAAACCGTGAGGCGGCTCAAGCTCAAAACAGCAAGCGGAAGCGGCGGGGCAGAGAGCCGAAAGCAACTGAGCAACAAGCGGAGGAGTGGAAGGCGACTGACCATGGTGAAGAAGTTGATCCACCTGATGACGAAGGCGCTAGTGCTACTACCCATCCTCCTCCTCCCAAACAATGGTGGCCCGCGGCCCGCACACACTGGATCCTGGACAGACGAGATCTGCGCCGCCCGCCGGCCCACCGGAGACGAGCGGGACAGCGGCGGCGCCACCTGCCTCTCTCTCTCTCTCTCTCAAGGGTGGATTGATTCGCGAGCTTTTGGGTGGAGGAGAAGACAACGGCGGCAGTTAAGGTCGGCACGGGGGCAGAGGCGAGCGGACGACGACGAGGGGATGGAGAGGATGACGCGTGGGCCCGGGGCGTCAGTGGCCCACCGTGGAGCCGGCTTCACGGAGGTGTAGTGGTGTGTGCTGGCGGCGAGCGTGAGTGACTGACTGCGTGTGGTCCTCTTCGATTTTGTTTTGTTGGACTGGTTTGATTGTTTTGAACGGTGGCCGCGGTTTGCATATGGAATAAAAACGGTCGGAGAATTTAAAGACGCGAATATTATGAAAGGAGCTAATATCAAATAATTAGAAGGTGTGAGGCTTTGAATATAGATCGTCTAGCCCACCGTTTTGTGGAGCTAGCCGGAAGACCTCTGGACGTTTCTCGGTCGGAGATTTTCATAATGAGAATTGCTGGAACACGGGATTTCGATCCAATAGGATACTTTATAAATCTTATTTTGGTGGGGATGATACTTCATAAATCTAATCTTCCACCTTCCATCTTCCTCATGTTAGAGCTCCCACGTTGCAAAGAAACGAAGCAGCGGCACCCTTAGCTCTTTGCCCCCACCGGTCACAACAGCAATAGATGAAGAAGGGAGACGTCGATGAGAAGAAGGGAGAAGAGAAGTTGAGACAACGATAGATGACTTGCCGGTCAACTAGACAATGACAACGTACTCTCCTTCCTCATGCCTTGATCCGATACCTGATACCATAGGTACCAGACCAATACATAATACATGATACCATGCACCTCGTACCTGTGGGTACCAGCTAGTATTTGAGGTACCAAGCATGATACCTGAGGTACATACCCTGGTACTTGCTTGGTACTTGGCTACCAGGCATGATACTCGAGGTATCAGGTCCTGCTATCGATGCTTGATACCTAAGGTATAAGCTGTGATGTACATGTATACAACACTGGCGGGTTAGCAAAGAGCATGAAGAAACCCGAAGACCTCTCATCCACTTCATTAACTTCAAGGTCGCCATCTACGTTGAGACCAGCCGCCTCCACCTTCCTATCCGTCCCCAAGACATCGTCCCCCTCAGCCTCGCTGCCTTCCTTTCCATCTGCTCACACATGACAACCCCCAACCTCAGAGCCATAGTTGGCTCCCTCCTTGGCTATAACCCCAATGCCCTCGCCAACCTCCACAGGGGATGTCGTCGGTGTTGGACACGATGGTCAAGAAGTCGAGGAGAGGGAGGAGGAGGATGGCCACTAGGGTAAAGGAGGGGATGGGGGGAGGAGGAAGACGAAGCGCTGCTGCTTGGTAGGGGAGAAAAATGAGTTGGTAGGGGAAGTAGATATGGAATATATGTAATGTTTACCCATGTTTTGTCTCATGCCTTCGTGCCCCCAATGGTATTCCGTATATTAGTTTTTCTGTTTCATAATCATATCTTTTTTCAAAAATAAAACTAAAAAGATAAAGTCGGAAACAAAAACAAAATCGGAAATATCGAAACAGATTGTACAGAGGAAAACATATCGGTATCGATCGGAAGCCGATAATAAATCACACGATAATTATATAATACAATAAAATAAATTCAAGGTTTTGCTATATAAATTATAAATTGTCGCTTTTTAACCTCATCCTCAAATTTGGGATTTGGTTGAGAAATTGATAGGTATCTAACCTACTGGTCAAATAAAGAAATAGACTACAAATATTACTTAGTGTATTTAGAAATACGGTAATTAAAAGGTTGAAAATGGTAGGTATGCAGCAAAATCATTTCCATTTCCATTTTTGTTTTTTTGTTAGTAACCATTTCCACATTGCTCGTTCGGTAAAAATCGGAAACTGCCGATCAAGAATTTTCGTGACCATTTTCACCCCAAAGCAGTTGCCCTTTACCAACACAAAGTGACAACACACAAAGTGGCGGGCAATGCCGAGTATGTGCTCAGCAATCATAGATAGGAAAAGTGATCCAACCCCACCCCCCCCCCCCCCCCCTCTCCCTCCATCCTACTGGGACGAAGCTGCTCCATCTTCTGCATCAGCTCTTCATGTAGCAATACTGAATTCGATCTACATGTCTCACAATAGGAAAACACAAAATATTTCGTTTATCTCAGTTCTAGAAAAAAAAATGTGATATCTCGAATTTAGGTAGGCGAAGTTCATGATCTCGAATTTTCGGTAGGTAGGCGAAAAGCTCATGTCTAGGTAACTGATTTTGGGTGCCTTTGGTTAGGCTTTTGAACATGCTTTAGCTTTTGCAAAAACCAAAAGCCAACCAAAAAGTAGTACAAATCAAAAGCACATCTACCCCTGTTTTCACCTACTTTTGGGGAAAAAATTACCCACCTGCCACTGATTATTAAAAAAACGATTCGCTTTCTTTTTTTCCTGTTCCCTTCTACCCATCTCTGCCGCATCGGCCCGACGCTGCCCGTGCTCCAGCCGCCCGCCCGCCGCCAGCCCGGCACTCCGACGACCGTCTCCCCGTCGCCCGGCGCCGCCCCTGCATCGAAGGCGGCGTGCGCCGCACCACCCCGTCGCCCGTGCTCCAACCGGCCGGCCGCCGTTCCTCCTCCTCCTCGCCGAGCCACCGCCGCTCCTCCTCAACGAGCCGCCGCCGCCACCGCTCCTCCTCTCGTCCAGTGCCGGCCCAGATCCGCCGACGAGGAGATGGAGAAGGAGGAGGAAGAGGAGTACGAAGGGGATGAGGAGATGGAGGGCGAGGTGCCGGTGTCGTCGCCACAGATGCTGCCGGTGGCAGCGGCGCTGCGGAGGTCGCTGCTTCTGTGCAGCAGTGTACGCGCCACGGAGGACGAAGGGGCCGCGGTGATCTGGCCAGCCTCGACGACCTCCTTCCCTCTGCCCTGGCATGCAGTGGCCCTCCCCCGGCCCCGTCTGCTCTTCCCCGCCGCCGACGCCGACGTACTCGGCCGCCGCCCACTCCTCACCCAACTCACGCGGCAGCGGCTCGAGGCCGTCGCTCACGCTGAACTGGCGCAGGAAGTGCTCGCTGCTGCCACCGCTGCTCCCCATAGACAATCTCATCTCCTGTCGATCCAGTGGTGGTGCACTGCTCAGCGCATCACATCGTGGTGAGCTGCCGCGCCATCGCCGCCACCGAGGAATCGAACCCGCCGCCAACAGCAAGCCCCCACACGAACGGTGAGAAAGAAGATGAATGCAGTGAGGCTGACAGGCGGTGTCCAGGCTGACAGGCGGTGTCCAGTTGCAAGAGAGAAGTTTTTCCAAAAGCCACAGCTGATCAACCAAACGGGCTTTTGACTTCCGCGTAGCTGCTTTTCCAAAGCTATATTGCAGCTTTGTGATAAGCTTGTAATGGGTCAAACAGAAGTAGGTGTAAAACATCACAAATAGCAAGTATACATATTACGAAACGAGGGTAAATTAAATAAAGTTAACAGTCTACACCAAGGATAATAGAAATTGACACGAGGAATACAGTGAGGGAAATACTTCTACTAGTCCAATCCAAACATGAGAAGAAAAGGGAAAAAGGAAAATGAAGGAACCACAGTGACAGTAACAGACTCAAGCAGCAGTATCCTAATATAACACAACCAAAACTGTCGCTAGCAAATGAATATAAAGCAAATATTGAGCAGATACGAGCAAGAAAAAGGTTCAGTTTGGCCGCAGCCCTGGGTCTTCAAGCAGCGTCTTCAAGCAGCCAAAAATGCAAGTCCACAGTTAACATGATTAGTATCAGTGCCGACAGAAAACACTTCCTCACTAATGGAATATAAGCTTAGATGTGTCATCAAGGCACCAAATAAAACCCTGGGCATACAAAAGAACTTCAATTATTACCTGAAACAATATGTCATGTTGTTTGAAAGAGCGTCAGCTAAGAAATTCACTGCTTACCTGATGAGGTGCTATGTACATCTGATGTACTTGCCTAACAATAAGTAAATGATAAAAACACCGTTACAATGTTACATTGATCATTGACAATACACTGCCAGATCGATTTGTGGGGGTATCGTTTTTATTTCTGTCCCAAGTTCTTGCTCAATCCGATACCTATAAAGGAAGATGAACAGGTCAGAATCTTGGTACAAGAGTAAACAACAGGATCTACTCTGGCAAAGCATCCTTACAAGTTGAAACGGTCCTCATAAGTGATTAAGTTCACCGCCAAACCAAGGTGTCCAAATCTCCCTGAACGACCAACCTAAGGAAAAAAATAATACAGAGCTTTTAGAAGCAACAAAATATAAAAAACCACCAGGTTAATTAGTTCAGACCAGACAACGCAGCAAAATGGAAGTGAGCCAAATCAATAAAATATAATCAAGATCATGCAAGTAAACACAATCAAACACATGTTCCCAATGTTATGTTACCTACAAGCAAGGTTGTCAGTATCCCAATCCGTATCCACCTTACGAGACTATGATGCTACCAAAGTCAAAACGATACCGATCCCATCTAGTATCCTAATTTTCATAGTATCTCAATCTTACTGTTCATTTCCACACGATCCTACGAAATCTTAGGTAGTATCCCGATTCTACGATCCCTATGATCCTACAAAATATTATTTAAAATAAGGTGGATTGATAATAATGTGAATAAATATGATCAAGTTTATATCAAAACCAATTAAATTTATCAAAATCAATATTACATACTTTAATTTATACAACATATTACATATTTTATATAACTATGTATTTTCTAAAATCTGATAGTATCCTGATCCTATGGTACTACAAATAAAAAGACAATCCTACCTAGTATCTCAATATTGAATACCTTGCCTACAAGTGTACATGAAGATCCAACTTACAGTAACAAAAGCAAACTGCACAATGGTAAATCACCATCACTCATGCAAGATGCAACCCTAGATTTGATTTTTGTGTTGAAGATCTTATTTGTGAACAAGCAAAACAACCCATAAGGATAGCAAATCTGAATGAGAGAATTGGCATTCAACCATTCAACTTAGAACGATGAAGGTTAGACTATTGATAGCTTTACATGATTACAGATTATAGGAAAATATTTTCTTTTGGAATGGGAGGACACAACTTACCCTATGCAAGTATGTTTCAGAAGTCTTAGGGAAGTCAAAATTAATGACAACATTCACGGCTTGGATGTCAATTCCTCTTGTAAACAGATCTGCAAAGACATGTCACATTAATTAATTGTTTATATGTAATAAAAGAAAAGTCAACCTGATAGGTGCACACACAAAAGGAGGTACACTTACCACACACATCAAGAATCACGGCTTGAAACAATTACAATACAGCTAGATCCAAACATTATTTCAATAGTAAAAAAAAAGTAGACATGGTAGATCAAGTGAAAAAAATGCTCTAGACATTATGCCAAACAAGTTACTTTCTAGTGCATAACTATCAGTGGAACATTCAAACTACGAGTACTCTATAGTCTTAGACATAGCCTGGGGGTACCTAGTCTTATAAGCTGGTGAACAGTGGGCATGCTTTGGCAGCTCATATATCATGTGAACTAAATTTCATGCTCCAGAAGCTACTTCTGAGCCCATTTTATGATGTACGAGCATGCAAAAGCAGTACACGCCTTCGTGTAACTAATAAACTAGCCAAAGAATTCTGAAAATTATTTACTCAGAGAAATCAGAGGTCAAATCTCATGCTTGAGAAGTCAAAATACAACAATGGTACAATACATTATTCAACAAATAAGGATATCAGAAGATAATGTAAAACAAGATTTTGTAACACAGCATATGCTACAGAACACTAGCTGAAATAGCAGAAAATATTCAAGGCAAAAGGTGGAGAACCTGTGCACACAAGGTTTCTGCAAGCACCATTGCGAAAATCATGAAACACTCGGTTTCGATGGTCTTGCAACATTTTTGCATGAATGTAGAAGCATGAATAGCCAAGCTCGGTGATTTTCTTAGCCAGTAGCTCAACTCTGTTAACAGAGTTACAGAATATAATGGACTGGTTTATTTGAAGCTGACCAAAACAAAGAACGGGGAAATTCTGTCAATTTATGCTTAAAGATGGACAAGACAGAAAAAAAAAATATTTCTGGTGAGCTGTACCTTTGAGAAAAGCGTATTCAGACAGTGAACTTTCTGTCTTTCTTCCACGAAAGCATAGTATTGTGTAATTCCCTTTAGCGTTAGTTCATCCATGAGATTAATAACATAAGGCCTAGGTAGATATTTCTCTTTAAAATCCTTAACGGTTACTGGAAAGGTTGCTGAAAACATCAATAGCTGACGATTAGCTGGAAGGAAATGGATGAGTTGCTCAATGGAAGGCTGAAACTCTGGAGCTAACAGTTTGTCTGCCTGCAGATCATAAAAGAAAAAAGAAAAATTATAACATAATTGTGATCGAAACATATATAAATTAACAAAAGCAGGACCCTAATTGAGTGCTACTCATGATACCTCATCCATTACAAGCATTGAACAATCCTTCAGCACACAGATGCCCTTCCTTGTTAGATCTAGTATCCGACCAGGTGTCCCAACAAGTAAATGAACAGGCTGATACAAACGCATAATGTCATCCTTCAAGCTGGTTCCACCAGTACTAACCATAACTTGAATATTCAGATACTTCCCAAGCTCTTTACAAACTTGTGAGGTCTGCAGAGCTAGCTCCCGTGTTGGTACCAATATAACAACTGCAGAGAAAATCCACAGATCCAAGAGTCACAAACAGTATGTTGTTTGTAAACATGAAAGACTTGATTCCTCACCAAAAGAAGTGAGCGACAATAGCTGGGGAACCAAAAGAGGAGGAAACGATAAATTTAATAAAAGGCGGGTATAAAACTAGCACTACAGAAACATTGCCCTTTTAAAAGTTTCATATAGCCAATTGAAATCTTACAGGGTAGCCAGCTTTACAAGGGAATCTGAAGAGAAAGCTCAAAGTGAGAATAGACACCCAGAAATACCAGCACCCCATAAAAAGGAAAAAGAAGTGATCAGCTAAGAAAATGCCTGTTGCATTGTTTATAATTTGTCTGTCAATACGGCAGATAATGCTAAAGAACAAATAGCTTGCTAAGACACAATCGTAAGTTCTCGTCCAAGAGACTGTCAGACAATTTGCATGCCAATAATTCCCAACACAAACAGTGCACTGAATTTTTTAAGTTCATATTATGGATCTAGCATACACAAAACTAAGATACTACCCAGAATTGATGAATTTCTGAATTTGAGATGCATCAACATGAATGCCGGAAAGAACAATGCAGTTCAAAATGTTGGGAGCAGCAATCAAGAAAATATTAATGTTATGGTTCCTTATAAATAAAAATACAAGAGTGAAGATCTCACCTTGTATGGCATTTTTCTCTGGATCAATTTTTTCAAGTGCAGGAATGCAAAATGCAGCAGTCTTCCCAGTGCCGTTTTTAGCTCTTGCAAGAATATCGCTACCAGTCAGAGCTATTGGAATGCTTTCTTCCTGAATAGGCGATGGCCTTTCGAATCCTTTCTCATATATTCCCATTAGTAGTTCACGTTTCAAAAAGTAATCCTCAAACTCATTGCCTTTCGTTGCAGTGACATCCTGCATAAAAACATATGTTGCATAACACAGCATCAGCACCAACAATAGCAAATGGTTACCATTCAAATATTCCATCGAACATTTGCTCAAACCAACGAAATAAATGATGTATAGTAGAAACAATACTACAAATACACAACGGAATTTCACCTCTGTCCTATAACGTGTATCTGGAGCTGGCAAATTCAATTGTGCCTTCCAATCTTCAGAGCTGAAAGAGCCAAAGAATAATGATCAATAAAGTTATTAAAGATGCCACAAGAACGACTTCAATGCAACATTTCCTAATTCAAACCCCACAGCAAGTAAATATAAAACACCGGAATAAATTAATAATGCAATAAAATGGCAAGATGGCGTGTTTTCTGGGTTCTGCAAAGAAAAAAATGCAGGGGCAAGCAAGCAGGAGTCCTGCAAGCACAGAAGCTAGTGAAACATGAATATTACAAACAAGTAGAGCCAAACCCTCTATTGCCATATAAATAGCTTACACAGAACACTGTTAATAGTTGAATAATATGCGCACAATCCAAACCTCCCCAAATTACATCCAATCCATGCGATCAACTCGTATGTCTCAATCTCGCCATCCTACACTCCCAAACACAATATACGCTCCGCTTTCTTCTAACAACTAAACACAAACCCTAGCAGCTGGCAGGCACCAAAGCGGCGTTACCAGAAACCGCGTAAAAAAAAAATCCACATACCTCGAGTCGACGGCATCCAGCTGCGCCGCCGTCCTCGCCGCGGCCTCCCCGGACGCAGCCGCCGCCGTGGCCTGGTCCCGCCGCAGCCACTGCTGCTGCTGCTGCTGCTGCGGGGAGCTGTTCCTCTGCGCGTGCTGCTGCTGCTGATGCAGCTGCTGCGCCTGGTGGTGGTGGTAGTGCTGCTGCTGCGGCTGCGGACCCCGGCCGTAGTAGCCGTGGTTCCCGCCGCCGCCACCTCCTCCAAATCCGCCGCCGCCATTACCACGGCCGCCTCCTCCTCCGCCTCCGCCTCCGCCTCCGCCGCCGCCGCCGCCGCCGGAGGTGTAGCCGGGCGGGTAGCGCGCCCTGGGGTGGTGCATGGTGGGGATCTAGGGTTTGGCGGAGATTGGGAGCGACGGGGCGGAGCGGAGAGAGATCTAGGGTTTCGCCGGTTTGGGTTTCCACCCGCTTTGGGTGGTGCGGTGCGGGTGGCGTGGGCTTTGGAGGTGGATCAGGAGGAAGTCGGAATCGCGAGAGAGAGAGAGAGAGAGAGGGGCTGATATTTTTGAATGGGAGGGGTTGTGTTTGGCTTTGGCCTTCCTGATTTTGGTACACGCCCTGCACGAGCGCACGTGTTACTCGCTTACTACTCCACTCCTACACCGTTAAGTACCATCAAACATATTTATGCTAAATTTTTTTTAATAAAATAATTATTGAAACGTTATAAGAAAAATCAGCGGTGTCATACATTTTAAAATGAATAGAGTATATGGCGAGTGAGTTGATAAAATATCTATATAGTTGTTGAGTTGATAAAATATACAAAATGTATACTAGTTTGTTTCTACGCCCTTATAATTAAATTTATATTTAAAGGTCATATATTGAATTTTGATCACTTTTAAATGTTAGCACCCCAACACGAGTTGAAAACCATTAAGAAATGAATATGAATGGGCTTTATTTTGTAACTTAAGAAGAAAAACAAAGCTCCTCAGATTGTGATATCTTTGCGTACATATATAACTTGTTTGTGTGTTCTATAAAAGTAGATAAACATGTGAAACACAACTAGTATTGGACCTCTCTAGCTAACCCTTTCACTTAAAAGTAATAATTCGTTAAAACAAGACAATACGTAGCAGCACCAGCATTTTAATAAAGTCAAATGGGTAGCTTCTTTTACATGAGTACTAACCAAGTACCACAGGCACAAAAATGTTACAATTTCCATCGCTGAATCCGAATAAGGACCCCAAAACATCATGTTTGTACATAATAAATGTTATCTTTTTCACATAAGGCTGCAATAGTTGCCCTGTACATGAAATTAAACAAAAACAAACAACCGAGAAAATATATGCCAACCGCTAGCTACATGAACTTGACACCGATACACTCACTCTGTCACACACACCTTTACAACAACAACGACGACGACGATCAATGGAGATAACCGAGAAGAGATTCAGCCGAAGAGCAACTTCTTGGGCGGCTCTCCCTTGGCGCGGTACTTTGCTGCGGCCTCCTCCGCCTTCACCACCTCCTCCCCTCGCAGCGCCTCTGCCGCCGCCCGCTTCTCCTCCGCTGCCCTATGCACCTTTGCCACGCCGTTCATCAGCTTCTCCACCTGCTCTGCCTTCTTCCTCTCCAGGTACTCCTGCATATATATAAATCGATCAACTCAATGATTCACACACACATAATTGCTCTCCCCTTGTTCTGCTTGTTGATGAATTGAGCTGAGCTGAACTTACTTGGTACTTCTTAATCTCGGCCTCGATCTCGGCCACCTTGGAGTTCTCCCACGAGGCGATGTCGGCCAACTTCTTGGCCGCCCTGTGTGCGAAAGTTTCAGTTAACCAAGGGCTCATTTGGAATGCAGGAATTTTATATCTTTCGACCTAGTTTGAATTTATTTTCTATATAAAATGTTTTTATAAAGCATATTATTTAATAGTTTGAAACACATGTTAATGAAAAGCGAGCACGGTTCGAAGTCGAAGAAAATAACTCAGCCATGGCAAGAAGTGAGAGAGGAGGTACTATTAGTATTACTTTTTTTTTTTACTAAAACTATTAGTATTACTGACTTGTTGTCGGCCTTGGCCTTTTCGTTCTCCTCCCACGCCTTGATCAGCGATATCCTCTTCTCCGTGGCGACCGTCGTCAGGAGAGCGTCTGATGAACACGAGAGAGAAATGGGTTGTGTGTGTATCAGCTCGAGAATTCGAGAGGCTGTGTGCAGCTTCTTGATCTCAGGCAATTGTAGAGGATGGAGAATCACTATTATTACCTCTTTCGTGTGAGCCACCTGTTGCTGCAGCTTTCTCAGCATCTGGCAAAAAAAAAAGGGGGGAACAAATTTGATATTTTTGGATGAATTTCCTAAAGTTTGCCTGACTATATGTCACATCTCCTTGTGGAAACATGAAAGATTCAGAGGGTAGCATTCAAAAACAAGAAGAAAAGAATCAGACTTCATAGTGCTATCTGGTTCAGATTAACAGATTCAAATTAACTGGTAGTTGCAGAGATGTTGGTGCTAATTAGTTTCTTCATATATTATACACTCTGGTGAAATATGTTCATCATGTTTCTTTCTGAAGAAATTAACAAGAGATTTCACAAGTTGCACCTGGAATAGCTCAGAGCAACAAAAACATGTTCTCTGCTTGGTGGATTATTACAGCAACAAAACTAATAAGCAAGGTTGTCAATGGAAAACATGGTTTTCATGGTGACCTTACTTACCATCGACGACGGTCATGGCCTTCGACTCCTCCGGCGCCGGCACGGCGGCCCTCTCCTCGGCGATGTCCTTCGTCGGCTCCGGCGCCGGCGCTGGCGGCGCCACCTCCGCCATCTCCAGCAACTCAGCCAAAGAAGCTATCTGCACGAGTTCTCTGACGACGTAGCAAATATATCAAGGAACACAATAGAGCAGCACACGAACTACTTCTACTTCTACTTCTTCTTCTTTTTTTAACAGGAGCTGGCTGGATGGCGACTGATTAGCCCAGGTTGGTTGGGAGAAGATGGCATGGCAGCAGAAGCAAGCAACCAGGCGAAATCGGATTGGATTGTCAGTGATAAGGATTCAAGGAAATTCTTTTCTTTTCGATTGGCCTTTGTTGTTTTTTTAGCTGAATCTATGGTCAGTTTGGCGTGCCAACTGACAATTCTATCCATGCATCGCTTTCTGTATCCATGGGTTTTTTTTGGTTTCTGAAGATTTAGTTCGTATGTTGTATGCTGGTGCAGATTCTGGCCAGAGAAACAAGATACCATACCAATGGCTGTGCACAGGGGTTCGTATATCCACTGAAAAAAAATGCAGATTTCTGAAGATTCTTGAACTTTAAAACTTATGAAATAGTGAGAGGCCTGTGTTCGTTTTTGAGTGATGGGAGGAATTAGTTGACAGGCTGCATTTGAATCTTATAAAGATTCATACTAAATACAGGCATGCAAAACAAGAAAGCTATTAGCGTATGATTAATTGAGTTTTAATTATTATAAATTTAAAAAATGGATATATTTAATATTTTGAAGCAACTTTCATATAGAAAGTTTTCGCACAAAATACGTGTTTAGTAGCTTGAAAAGCTTGCTAACGGAAACTTCATCTTCATTGTGTAATTTGATTGTTCTGATTAGGTATCCATTTCATTCACACCTCGTAAAAAAAAGATTGAATTTGATCTTGCAATCTCATAACCTAGTATTTCGTGAGAAATGCAAATTTTCACATTAGTCCTATCTTTTCGCCTGCTTTTGTGTCACCAAGCAAATGGGTGCCGTGCCGTGTGCACTTAAAATTTTGATGAATCAGTGAAAGCTACTTCTCTTCCAGTACAATGCACACAGGTGACACGGCCTGAATCCCTGAAACAATCTACTGGTATGACTCAATTACAGCCTCCATCTTCAGGATTACATGTGTCGACTGTCCAAAACCTCTCATTTTTCTTCTCATTTATCCCTGCTACCGTACCCATTTTTGCACAACAAATCATCACAAAAAAATATCGTTTTTCCTTCCTAATTAATCGATTTCACCGTACACGATTTTGCACATCAAATCATCAGAAAAGATTATATTTTTCCCCTTCCTTATTAATCGATCTTATCCAGGATTTGATCGAATGACCTCATCCGTTTGAATTTACGAGCATAATTGTGCCACGAGATATGATTTGTGCCTTTGTGCCTAATAAGCTAGGTGTAGCTAAGGTCCCGGGAAAACTTAAAGATCACGAAATGGTTTCACCTTTTTTCTCACCGAGAAGCTCATCCACGAGAGCGACATCGGCCAGCGAGTTCGAGCTGGGAGGGATGGTTTCGTCAGACCCGACGGGTGTAGGTGTCGCTTGCTTAAATCCAGTTAGGTTTAATTCCTCACTTTTTGTGAACCTATATTATAAATGAGTTTTACATGATTAACCTGTCAACATTCAACACCAGCAATAACCAACAGCATTCAATCAACAAATTGAGACAGAAACAACATGCATTTCTGAAGTTAATTGGTAGTACTCTTATGTGGTTAAATTCTTGGTTATTCTCTTGTTCCATATGAGTTGACAGCCTGACAGTGAGTTCGGTTGTTATGGTTTCTCATTGCCTGGTCCTACTGTCGTGTCTGGCATGTCAACAATGGCTCATCAGCCTTAAACTCTTTATATGTGATTTTTTTTCCTTCTGTTAGGTGAGCAGTCGGGATGCTAATGTGCAATGGAACCCAACTTGATTTCATAGCCTGCAAATTATGTATCAAGTTATTTTCAGTTTTCTAGTTGGTCTGTTAATCTGGGTTGCTGTTGCATCATGATAATTTCATTGGAGTTGTTGTGCAGTAGACAGAGAGGAGGAAGAGTACCTGACCAAACTCAATTCACAAAATCGATCCTCATCATCCAAAACATGCCTGGCTATTTGGCTAATTACGTCACCGTTTCACAATTCACATACACACGATCAGGAATTAAACATGTTCTTCCTGTAGGCTTAAAAACGAAACTAATGACTGCGACTCCTGATACTGATACATCCATGATCTCTGATCATCTGTCACATAATTATTTTTTTCAGAACCGATATTTTGTCAATAAAGTGAATCAGTCTACTAGTATCTTTTTCTGAAGATTCTGAGTGGAGGAGACAAGCTTCTAACCTTTTCTGACTTTTTTAGCACTAGTACGAAGTTGCAGCTGTACAGAACGGCAATGTATTCACGGTAAGGTAATCCATATGTATAAGTGAGAAAATATGACGTGCAAACTCTATATGTAGTGTAAATTTAAAAACTATCGTATAATGAAAAATAGACGTCTAATATTTATCCATGTCTCTGATTATCTGCCACTCAACTTTCTTTGCATGATAAATATTGGAATCCAGATCTGGTGCAGTCATAGAAGAGACTGCAAGCTTAGCAGTTGGAACCATTTTTTATCATTGGATCAAGGCAATCAACGGCTGAAACAAATGCTACAGTTGTTTTAAACAGTAATTGCTATAGTACCTGCTACAGAAACTAACTTTGTACGGCCATTTGTGAACAATATCAAGGAAAGATCTAGGACGTTAATTTATAATCCAATGATGTCCTTAGGACTGCATAAGTTGCAGTGGCTATAGCCACTGCATGTGATCCCAATCCCAAATATTGTCAATAAAGTGAATTAGTCTAGTACTAAATCTTTAGTAATATTTTATGAAGATTCTGTCTGAGTGAAGGAGACAAATCTCTACCCTTTTTCTGACTTTTTTTGTGCACTAGTATGAAGTTGGAGCCGTCAAGAACGGCCATGTATTCGTAGGTAGGTAGCCCATTGTTAGCTATAGGCAGCATTTGCAGGTTCAGGCCCTATTTAGATCCTATCTTAAAATTTTTCCTGTCACATCGAACGTTTGAACACCTGCATAAAGTATTAAACATAGGCTAAAAAATAACTAATTGCATAGATTGTGACTAATTTATGAGACGAATCTTTTAAGCCTAATTGCTTCATGATTTAATAATATGGTGCTACAGTAAACATTTGCTAATGATAAATTAATTAGGCTTAAAATATTCGTCTTGCGGTTTACTGACGGATTCTGTAATTAATATTTTTAATAGTGTCCGAATACCCCATACGATACCCTATATAATACCTGATGTGACACGTCAAAACTATACACCATGTATCCAGACACCCCCTCAGTCTAGAACTGTTTGCTGGGAGTGGCTTGCTTGCTTAAGTGATTCGATGACAGTATGACCAATTCTGATTAGACAATTGGAGATCTCACAATACTCTGATGCTGTGTCGCCATTCTCCTGTGCAAACCGTGGAGCAAATCTATGGCTGGCTGCATTTTGCAAGGGGAGGATGGCCCAAAGCAGATTCAGGTGAGAATATAATTAATGATCTAATTGATCATGATCTGCTTTCTGCTTGAGCCCAAACTGTTAAACCAGCAAAGCTTAGACATTGGGCTGACACAAAACCATCAGCTGCATCATCAGTATCTGCATGTGCTTAATAAAATTGCATGTGATATCATTTGCAAGTAACGGAGAAATTTTGACTCAACGTACTGATGACTGCTGATACGTGCCAGAATCAGGCAGTCAACTCGGGTCTTTTCCTTGATTCGATTCGTTTCGTCCATTTTCGTTGCTTAATCGTGGCGAATAAGCGGTCGTCACATGCGGCACAGCTAACTTAACAAAGGTGCTTAGACACCGGGTTTTAGGCAGCATTTCACACTGATTTTTTGGCTTTTCTGCTGGTGCTGCTGCTAGCTGCTCCTCCAAGCGCGTTGTAACTGAAGAAGCCCATGGTTTTCTTATGGTTCTGAAATTCCCCTTCACAAATTTCGTCAGATGGCTCTGGTCGTTTGAGCTACTACTGAAAAATGACGAAGCAAACAAAAATAATTTAAGGGTAAAAAAATTATATATTTGCTATTAGCGGTTTAAAAACAAAGGCTAGAAAATAGATACTTTAAAATTGAGTTCTACAAATTTAAAATTTTGGATGTGCCGGGCAAGCTAATAAGAAAGCAATGAGAGACGTATATAGGTCATGTTTAGTTCACACCAAACTTCCCCCCAACGCCCAATTTTCCATCACATCACATCACATCCAAAACTTTCCTACACACATAAACTCCCAACTTTTTTTTCCAAACTACCAATTTTTTCTAAACTTCTCCCCAATTTCAGAAACTAAACACATCCATAATAGTATGAATGATAGTTTTAGTGTACTATGAACAGTTTCTGAAAAGTTTACTCTGTCATAAAAGTACATAATATATTTTCTCTTCAGAGAACTTCAGAATAGTATGACTGACTATGAACAGTTTCTGAAAAGTTTACAGACTGAAAACTCAATTTTCTCTACAAAGGATTTCAGAACACAGTAGCGGCGGTACAAGATTGTGCCTATTGTCGTATTCAGTTAACACGTAGTGTAACTTGACAAATAAAGCAAAGCTTGACTTATGTAACTGCACGAGGAGAAGGCCACATGACTGACAGTAGGCCCCACCCAACTGTGACAGTATGAACAGTTTCTGAAAAGTTCACTCCCATATAGAGAGAGTACTAGTAAGAGACTGTAAGGCTGTGTTTATTTTCATGTCAAAATTGAAAATTTGATTAAAATTAAAAATTTGAAGAAAAAATTTGAAAGTTTATGTGTGTAGAAAAGTTTTGATGCGATAGAAAAGTGGGAAGTTTGAAGAAAAAGTTGGAAACTAAACCAGACCTAAGTCAAACAACTTGGACAGATGAAGTAAATTTTGATTAATGTAATTGTACGAGAAGGCCACGCCGCCACACAACTGTGGGAAAGATATGAACATGTGCATATCTTTATGCTGAGGAAAAGATACAAATCCAACTGTTAATGCCTCTACTATTAAGACTACTATATTTCTCATGTAATTTTACGTGCAACTAGATTTAAAAGCAGAGTTGGATTTAATGTTTAACCTTTGCTTTGTTTTTTCATAAATCCAACTAGGGGATTTCTCCCCGTAGTTTTTGTGCGGGCTAGTTGTTTTATACAAAATAAATCTTATTTTATATATACAATTATATTATGTGAATCTTGTATTTTGTATACAATTTAGTGTATACAAAATAAATCTTGCTCTTATTTTATACATACAGTTATATTTTGTATACAATAAATTATAAAGTAGGATTGAATTTAATATATAACTCTTATCTTATGATACAAAGTACATAATTTTGTCGTCCCGCCATGGTCTAATAGCGTATATATTTTATCTCTAATTAATGTAGTAATTTATAAGTCTCTAGAGTGAAGGTGGTGTCTTATTTTTTTAGCAATCTTAATTATATAATAGATATATTAGATTGATTGATTGATTGATTAATCTGCGTAAGCTTTTATAATCTAGACCCATCATAATCTCCAAAGATGCACATTTTTCTCTTTTTGAATGCAATAATTTTTAAACCTCTAGAAATAATACAAACTGTTTTTCATCTACTCTAATCCCCTCTACTTTCAATTATAAGTCATTTTATACGTGCACATAAGAATAATAAAAATAATCCAACTGACTTGGTTGCCTTTCATTTAAACTGAATTGGAGAAAGGATTAATCATTTATTTATGAGGGATTTAATAAGGACAAACATGTAGGAATATTTTAAAAGTGGCTAAAAGTTTTAAAACGACTTGCATTTGAAAACTAAGGACCTATACATAATAGTAAGGGCGCATCAGGCTTAATACCTAAAATTAAATCGACTAATCTAGATGTAATCTTATTCTGCAAGTCATTGTGTTTGATCGTCTATCTATCTTATGCCATTTTACTAGTCATATCGCATCGATCGCGATAATAAGACCATTGAAATTTGACTGTAAATTTTAAAGCCCTATCATGCATTTCGCACCGGTACCTCCAATTGCTAGCTACGATTCTACGGGTGTTGAAGACTACGTCGACGTGAAAACGATAGGTTTAAAAAAAATAGAACGATGTAGTGGTAGAATAATAAATAGATTTATATTGCGAAAACTGATGCAAGGCAAGTAACAAATATACCACTCCCAAGTTGTAGCATATACTCATGGTATCAAGCTAATCGATCCTCCTTTTGAATTTTATCAACTGTTTAACAAATTCGAAATGTAACTCTCCTCCAATCCAGCCTTAAGGTGGCAGCCGGTGCAGTCCCAACGAAGAAACAAAAATTTATTGTTTTTTTTATAAAATACTAGAAATGGAACTTTCTAGTTTTAAAGCTCAGGAGGATCCCGGCAATAGAAACTGGCAGCGAATGGCTCGCAGAATCCGAGACAAAAGGCCCGGGCTCGTACGTGGTTTCGCGGGCGCCAGCCCCAGAAACTGTGGCCGGTGCCCACCGCTTCGCCGCCTCCGCCCTCGCCTCCCCCCATAAATGCCGCCGGCGACCCGCAGCCCACTCCTCACATCACATGCTTCGCTCTCCCCTCCAACCTTGCAAGCAAAAGCGCAACACGCGTCACCGGGGCCGTACACCCATCGCCTGCTCTCTTGGAGGGAGCAGCACACGGCTTCACGGCTTGCTTGCTTAGCTTGGCATTTTGCTTTGTCGATGGACGTGTACATCTCGGAGGAGTACGTGGCGAAGCGGCGGGCAGAGAAGCGGGCGGCGGCGGCGGCGGCGCGGATGGCCGGCGGCGACGGGGAGGACGGCAAGGCGCGGGGGGGAGGTGGTGGTGGGGATAGCCGGCGGACGCGGTGGACGGCGGCGTGGGCGGACGGGTCGGAGAAGGGGAAGGGGAGTCCCGGCCATGTCGTCGGCGCCGTGGCGGCGTCGGGGAGGGAGGATGACGTCATCCTCACCTACTTCTCCGCGTAGAGATTTTTCTTCTTCTCCCTCGCAGTAAAATGCGTCTAGATTAAGATGGCAATCGTCTAAAAAAAGAATTAACATTGGCAATGGTCCGTGCATTAACTGCATTGGATTTTATTGGCAGCAGATTTTTGCTTGTAATTAGGTAGTAAGCAATTATTAGTGGTGCCTTGGTTGGGGAAAAGATTACAGCTTCAAGTTTTTGTTTTTGTTTCTTGTGCTTCCCCAGTACCAACTCGACACACAAAAGAAAATGACAGAACTGTTTGCTTCATCTCTCTGTCTCAATCTCATCTTTATTATCATCCTCTCCTATATCATCAGTAAACAAACAGTTCAAAATTTTCGCATCTCGTAATTAATATCATCAACTACTTACAAAGTTGCATGCCCATAGATCTGAACCGCATTTGCAGCAGGCAGCAGCTATGGGAATAATTCAGCAAAACAATTATACAACAGACACAGCTGATGAAGAAGCTGGGTCGATCAATGGCTCATCTGGCTCATGACTTGCGCACTGCTGAATACCCATGAGAATGTTCATTGTGCATCGGAGCAGTAACATACATCACGACGGTTGAGCCCAGGAGTATGACGAGCACGGCGGTGAAGTTCACAAGCAGGGCCTCCGAGCTGTACCTGCCGAGCCCTCCGGCCTGGAGGAAGGTGAGCTTCTCCAGGAACCCCAGCTCCGCCGCGAGCAACGCTAATATGTAGACGAGAAGGCCCGAGCGGACGTGCCATGGGAGCGCGGCGCGTCGGAGCGATGGCGAAGCGCCGGGGAAGAAGAAGGTGACGAAGCCAAATATCCACTGCAATATCAACATGGGATTAGAACAATCAGGTTTCAGATTATTCTGAATATAGGGAAAGGGTCTCACAAAAGATTATTCTGAATATGAGCAAGATGAGAACAATGAATTTTAAGAAAATGTTATTGACATATGTTTCATTAGATGATTTCATCTTGTAAAGTTCTCAAGGTGACACATGGCATCATCATTCAACAATGAGGAGACCTAACACAATATTAGTAATAAGGAGCTGATACCTTGATGTCACTCGGTAATGCCAAGGGACAAGATTAACTCTAGAATATCGGCATCTATTTTCTTGAGTTCTCATAGTAGGTTTATGCTACATATTCTTAAATTCCTCTATTGGTTTGTGGCCTAAATCATGTCGAATGAAGTATGATTCTCTCTGCTTTGATGCTTCAACAATATCCTACAGACACTTTTCCTTTACAGACAGATGTAACATTAGCAAATTACATGACTTTTCCTTTACACTTTTCTTCACAAGGGCAAAACCACTACTTAAAGTGGCATTTGGAATGTTGCAAATAGCTAATCTGGGTTCAGATAGTTAACTTGTCCAAGCTATTATAATCTAGTGGAAGCTCTTTTGAGGCATTCAGTAGTATAGCTATAGCAATCATGCTTGCATGGCTACCGATGCAATAAATAAAATTTAAAAGCTCTAACATAGTTCCAAACCATAAATCTCAATTCAGACAACATTAGAATGATAAATGCTTTGCTCAAATTACCTGTACACCATACAAACAGATAGTTCCAAGTCCAACCCAGGAGTGCAAGCTGTAGAGGTTAGCAATTCCACTTTCATTGTGAAACTTGAAGGCAGCATATATTCCAACTGAACCCAGCAAAAGTGCAATAGCATGAAGAAGTAAATGGACCATCTTATTTGTGTCATGGCCCCATGGCCATATTTTGTAGCCCATTATGGCTGCAAACAAATCGCAATAGATTGGTGAGAACTTTGCAAAAATAATAGCCTAGTGAGTATTGTTTAAAACTCCTCATCATGGCAAAACCATCAAAGGAGAAAAGAGAATGAGGTTTTGTGTCCTGACCTTCACTTCCTAGGATGATGAACCCGATCAGCATAAGCACAGGATGAACCTGCATAACAGGGATCAGAAAACCAATTCTTTTAGCAAATGGGCCATATGTAATACTCTGAGAGCGCAATTAAAAAAGTAAACCAGACCATTTTACAATCAATCTTCAAATATTATCCCCTCCTAAATATAAACCTTGTCAATCACTCAGTCATTATCCTAAAATTTCTAATAAGGAATTAACCTCCAAAAATGACCTTCAGCACAAATCCTTACACAAAACTGAACCTTCGGTAACCCAGCAATCCATCTTCAGAGCAGGCCCTAGTGGTCAAATGGAGATTTACATTTCTTCATGAACTACAGAATATACATAGCAAAATCTACGATGCTATCATGCCAGAAAGTAGAAATACCAGCGCAAACACCAAACAATACAGGTCTCTACTCTCTAGTACACATAGCATTATCAAGTTCATTCTTGGAGACAAATAACACAAGAACTAGAACAGTACAGTGCTACAGTATTGCAACCAAATCAGACGACGCCGCCATTAACCAGAATGGTCAACTAGCCTGCAGTTTAGAGTAACACAGTACTAACCACAATGTTGCAATCGTTCACGGCAGTTGAGTTAAAGATCCAGCACAACTAAGGACCGGAGAATCACCCCAACAACAATTGCAACATCCACGACGAAAAGGCGGGGGGCGAGCGATTCTTACGTTGAAGATGAGGCCCTTGTTGGTGGGGGAGCTGAGCGCGAGGCCGCCGCGGAAGTGCACGCACCACAGGAGCACCATCCCCGCTGCGGCGGCCACCAGCACGCGCGCCGCCTTCGCCGGCGCCGCCACGGCCATCGACCCTCCTCCTCCCCGGCGAGGCGGCGAGGCGGCGACGCGGAAGCAAGATCGGAAGAAATCCTTCTCCAGTTCGTCGCAGATGCGCGTCAAACTTTGACCGGCGTCGCTCGCCGGCTCGCGTGGAGAAGACGAGGGATTTTGGTGGGCTAGCCGAATTGGGCCTCACCAACCCGATTCCTCAAGTTGGGCCGAACATGACAGCGGCCTAGTCCGGCCCATCCTAAAACCCTGCAAAAAAGGCTTTGGGAACAAGTACACTTTGGGCCCCTCATGTTGTCGCTGAATGTGAAATTCGTTCCTATATCCCATCCCTCAATTCATAATATCGTGCCAACTAATCCCTCGACAGTGTAGTGGCCGTTTTTTGGCTGATGTGATGAGTGGGCCTAACTTGTGTCTCCCCCTCTCCCTCTCCCTCTTCTCTCTCTCTTCCCCATCTCTCAGGGTCGTGGCCTACGGGGCGCCCGGTGAAGGTGGAGGTGGAGGCGAAGCCGGCCGATGCGCCAAATCGAGGGGCATTGTGGAGCTGGAGCACCCGCTGAGCTCGCTCTGCCTCATCCATGATAGCAGCACCTTCCCAGACAATGCCACCGCTGCCTCTTGTGGCTCATCAAGTCCTGCATCCACGTCGCTGGTCCCGGTTCCTGTCCCTATTCTTTGCCCCACCCCACAACCACCATCTCCCTCGTTGCTGGTCCCAATCTCCGTCCTTCTTAATGACTTCCTCCTCGAGTGCTTCGCCCACGTTCCCTACGCCTCCCTCCTTCCACTTCTCGTTGTCTACCGCCGCTTCGCCATGCTCCTCGCCTCTGACGCCGTCCTCCACCTCTACCGCCCCACGACCAGCTCCACTCCCTTCCTCCTTGTTTTCTCCATCTCCCACAATGGTTGCATCACGCAAGTGCTGCTCCGGTTTGACATCTCCATGCCCGTGCTTGAAGTTGCTGTGCTGCCGTTGCCCCAGCGTGAGTGCGGAGGTATGGCTGCGCCGCCCCGTGTTGCCCTAGTGAGATGGGGAAGAGAGAGGGAAGAGTAGGGATGGCAGTCGGGCACGACGGGCACGGGTAGTGACTACCCATACCCATGCCCGCGGGCATACCCGTTACTACATGATGGGCAAGCAACACTACCCATGCCCGTTGCCCGCGGACGCCATGTGCCCGCGGGCATGCCCGTTTACCCGTCACAAACTCACAGTTCAACATTTCAACGATAAATCTCCACAAGCAGAGAGACATTATCACAATTTAAAGAAAACGTAGAGTTGTACCAAGTTCAACAATATAAGAATTACAAGTTCATCAATATTAGATGGTAGCATTTATACTAATTTGACTGAGGGACTACATGTTAGTTGGTTTTTGCGGGTAAATGGACGAAGCGGGCTACCCATGCCCGTGCCTGTATGCCCGTTGGGTAGAGGTTTTGATCCAATAAAAAACCCATGTGTACTAAATGAAGAACAAACCTAACTCTATTAGGGCTTTTACCCACGGGTAAACGGGCAAACGGGTTAAATTGCCATCCCTTGGGAAGAGGGAGATGAAGAGGAGAGATACGCTGACAGGTGGGCCTACTTGGGGCCACTTGTCACGCTAGTGTAATCTGGTCACTACGGTATCGTGAATTGCGGGATGAATTATACATGATATTTCAGTTTAGGGAGAAATTTTAGACTCAGCAATAAACTGAGGGACCTAGAGTGAACTTATTCCAAGGCTTCGGTGTCGCTGACCAGCGGGCCAACAGTACTCTGGCAGTCTGGCCCATCCGATGCTAGCGGGCCACTTGCGACGATGGCTTGGGCAGTGGTGATCGCAATGAATCATATGGGCTAGAAAAATTCGACACGCCACTAGTTGGGCCTTAAGCTAATTTAGGCCTTTACGGCCTAGTTTGGCCGAAACGGTATTCCTGTAAACGAGCCGTGCAAAAAAGAAAAAAAAAAGGCTCCGGTAGTTCGGCGTCACTGACAAGTGGCCCCACCCTCCCTGTCTCCTCCTCCGATCCCTCCGGCGACGGCGGCGGTTGCGCCGCCGCGTCGACGACGGCGACCCGTCCGTTCGCCGGTTGAAGAAGACCACCCCATCGGCGACTCCGATCGAACCCTTCGAGTTCGAGGAAACCTTCGTTTCTTCGTCCTCTTCCGGATCTCTGATTTCCGCTGCACGCGCGCGCGCGCGCTTCCCTCTCGCTCGCGGCATCCGACGAAGCCTGACGGCCGGCAGATGCCAGCGACGGCGACGGGGCACCTAACCGGGGCAACCGGCCATGAATGCGGCAGCGGCAGGGTCGTTCTGTTCGATCCACCCGTCGTCGGATCCAGCCGCGTGCCATCTCTTGGATCAACGATAGCAACGAGTGTGCACAACTGTATGTATTGTCTTGTTCAGTTTTTGGTGCTATTTCGATTCAGAGACTCGTTTGCTTGTTATGTCAAAGATCAGGACAAGGCAAACCGGATGATGTGGATTGGATGAATCATGAATGGTAGTTCAGAGTTTCAGATTTGTCTGTATACACATACAAAGAAAAAATGTTCAGGTATGTCATGTGAATTGTATGCTGTTTGCTCTGCTAGCTAAGTCGGTTACCAGATTATTGCTGCGGATTATTTGCTACATGTCTCTAAAATATGTTTTCTGAAAGAAACTTTCTACTACTGCACATTATCACTTGTTATAAACTATCTATTAACAGTCTTATCTTTTCGCTTATGCTTATGTTTATTAGCCAAAATTTGAATTTTCAACTTTAAATTCGGAGTTGATTTGGGGTTTTTTTTCATCCTGTTTATTTTTATATTTTTGCTTTTAGATCGTTAAGAACACGTATATAAAAAAATATTCATAAATTATTTTTCATTTGCAAATATATTGTTTCGCTTTTTCCTCCAATATACCAAACGATGGGGCAGTAAGTTTATTTCTCAAAATATTTAACCTATTCTTATCTATAGCAATAATTGGATCACTAATCTATTTGAAACGGGGGTAGGTGATTCATCAGGTTGATATTGCGTTCAGTCCGAGGAGATCTCACATACCATTTTAAGCCATGTCCTAATGGATCAAAATGCTTAACATGGGAGAAGAAAAATGTTGGCATTGTTGGAAGAACTGTACGTGCCAAGGCATCCAAGAAATCCTGCTCTTTTCTTTCTCTTTTGTCATGTCTTCTAAGCTCAGACTCATGCACAACCTCACCTCTGCCTTTATTAACACCACAAACTACTACTATAAACTTTCAGAGGAAAACTGTACACTATACATTGTGACTTGGTTGTGAGTGGTTCTATCTATACTTCTATTCATACACAGTTTATCCTTTCACTTGCATTGAAAGCTATATCTATTTAAGCTTATGAAGCATTGATTTATTCAGTACTTAGCTTCAGTCTGCAGATCTTCTTTTGGTTAACCTTCTTGACCTTACATGCTAACCTATTGAGCCTGTGAAAAAAAAAAAATCTGCTCATCAGACTTCTTCAGTAGTTCAACTACCTACGCACCTTTCCACCTGGAAGCATTGAAAATTATTAGAACAGATGTTTTCACCAATGACAAGTTATTACAGTTATTACTGGCCCATCTCATTCTGCATTGTTCTCTGACAGGATGAGCTGAAAAGTGAAAACCATTGATAATAAACAAGTTCAGGTCACACAAGTACATCTGCATATCAGCATAGAAATCCCCAACCTCTCCTTTTCTTTCTGCTTGGAACCATGCAAGGCTCCAACAGCAAGCTTCTGATGCATGACAGCATGAGTGTTTTCCTACCTTGAAGGCAAGCTAGCTAACAGCCTAACAGTTCTGTGTAAAGTAGAATATATACATTTTTTAAAGAAAAATGCTCTGCCAATTCATTTTATTCTTTCTGTTGCAATGCAGGCCAAGGCCGGTGGTTCATGCTTCACACTTGCTACCAGATTAGCTTTGGCTAACCTTGATTTTAACATCTTACTGGTAAGTTATAGGTGCCGCATCATATTATCACAAAGTACATCCATGGCACTTTCCAACAAGAGGGAAAATTCAGAAAAAAAAAGTGCATGTGAAGGAAAAGGGAGAGAAACCACCCTATCAAAGTATATATCAGACCAACTAACCAATGCTAGATCTCTATGTGAGATGATCAGCAATGAAAGCAACAATAACATGTCACCTTCTGAGGCATAAAAAAGAAAGGGGACCAATTAATGTGTTTCACTGTCAGCTTTTGTGAAAGAACTGTGTGGGGTAGTAAAAGTATCATGCACCTGCTTTACCTGAAAGAGATCATTATGCAGCGATAGGACAACTAATCTATGAATAATAGTCTTGACAGAGAAACAAAATGTACGTGTTAATCGCCTTAATTTTCACTGCCACTATTCATGAAATCAAAAAGATGCTTTCAGGATCACCATCTATCTGTTGTTCTAGTACTACAAAGTACAAACCCTCAGTAAGATTCAGGCATTCAGCAAGCCATTTCGATACTTATTTTTCTTAAGATAAAGCAAGCTTTTACATCAAGCTGATAGAACCACACTAATCCTAATTTCTTTTCATGTAGAACAAATTCAGCCTATGTAGAACAACAGTTATAAGAAAAAAAATCAACTAAAAGAGTTAGTTATACAAAAAAAGTGTAGCAGAAAATGTTAGTTATTCAGAAATCGAATATTTAATTTGCTCGAATCCT
This sequence comes from Oryza meridionalis, assembly GCA_000338895.3. NCBI lineage: Eukaryota > Viridiplantae > Streptophyta > Magnoliopsida > Poales > Poaceae > Oryza > Oryza meridionalis. Next base: position 20,069,054 of record CM002533.2, read on the forward strand.
ACCAGCAGGGAGATGAGATCAAGCTGGATGATCCGGATGGTCCTGACCCTGACAGACAACCGCTGGGACAGCGTCTCTGCATCCTACTCCAGTCCACCTCCAGACTCCAGAGTAAGGTCAGGCTCAAGAGTTGTATACACTAATGACTAATCCAACTTAGGACAGTGTGAGCAGTGGGCACACTTAACTACACACGGAATTGAGTTGAGTTGACTGCGTTTTTGGTAATGCCGGCAGGCACGCCCGTGCAGGACGCATCATCCATCATCCATCCAGCTGCGTCTGCGTCGAAATCGATCGCACTAGCGGCGGGCGGAATGCAGGGCGTGAGGCCGCGTAAATGATCACGGGGGTGGACTCTGTGCGATCTATCGGCAAAATGGCAAGAGGCAACGAGAAATCACGCCGTGGTTTGGTTTTTCCATTGCGCCACATGGAGGGCATGGAGGTTTGGTTTTTTCATTGCGCCACATGGAGGCATGGAGGGCTCCAGCGTGCAGAGTTCATGGTCAACGCGGTGTCATGTGTATGGCAATCGGCACACTGCTCCTGCGGTGTGTAATGGCGAACCGCATTTGATTGCTGACTTGTGTTGTGTTGTTTGATTTAGAGCATCTCCAGCAGGTTACGGCTGTATTTAGATGCAGGGTAAAAATTTTTACCGTGTCACACGGATATATGGACACATATTTAAAGTATTAAACGTAGTCTAATAACAAAACATATTACAGAATCCGCCTGTAAATTACGAGATGAATTTATTAAGCCTAATTAGTCTATCATTAGCAAATGTTTACTGTAGCACCACATTGTCAAATCATGGAGCAATTAGGCTTAAAAGATTCGTCTCTCAAATTAGTCGCAATATGTACAATTAGTTATTTTTTTAGCCTATATTTAATATTTCATGCAGGTGTTCAATGTGATAAGGTGAAAAATTTTAGGGTGGGATCTAAACATGGCCTACTTAAATGAGATCTCCATCTTCACATTTTTTTTAAATGGAAACCAGCACGAGAGTGTGCTTTTTCATTAAATATAGAGGGAGAAAAATACAACCCCTAGAGATAAAGAAAAGGCAAAAGCCAAGAAAAATTGTACACCATACGATGTACGGGATAAGCTTGCGGAGGTCTTTAGTGCCCACCAAAGTTCACATGCCAGCTGCTTCTTTTATTTTTGCGAGAAGATACGATGTTGTGGTCTCCTTGTGCTAAAAAATTTGCTGGTTTTGCTCCTTCCATATTTCCCGTCTCGCGATTTACATACAAACTATGCAATTGATTTTTTTTTGTCCATATTTAATGCTCTATGCATGTGTCCAAATATTAGATATGACAGAAAAATTGAAAGTTTGAAAATAAAAGTTTGAATCTAAACATGCCCTTTGTCTCGCATCTGAGTCCTAGAAATTTCGTGGTTTTCGTCAAAGACGTGAACCCTGCGTCTGACCCTTGACAACTGACAAACACCAAAAACTTGTACTGGAACTGGGACATGGAGGAGAGCATGTCCTGGAACTAACTGTGTTAGGAAGTAATGCAGCCTTTTTTCTTCCGACCGTTTTATGCAAACAGCCAAGAGTGAATCATTGTCCATAGCATTGCTGTTCCAACTGGTAGGATGATCAATGCAATGTACGCATCACGGATCATTGCCTAGAGCCCTAGCATTAACCAACAAAATCGACTAGCTCCATCTCATATTAAGATCATTTTTTTTTGTTTGTTTCAAAATATGTTTATTTTAAACTATCATAGCATTAGAATTTGTAAAAGTAGGACATAAATGCACTAGGAGTAGATAAAACGAGAAATAACCGCATTGTGGTTTGATATATTGAAGGTATTTTTAGTATTGATATATGTGAGATAGATGAAAAATAAATTTATTTTAGGGCGGAGGGAATATCTAACAGTATAATCCTAGCCGTTATCTCTGGAAATTAATCAGAGCACACTTGCACATGAACTAAATTATGACTCTCTTACCAGCATTCAATCTGAACCAACAGTACACATAATCCCTACCCTGCGCAACATGCATGTGTTTTAAGTGTACGAGTAGCAGTGAAGAGCAGTAGATTTAGCTGTGCTTGGGCCAACAAGGAATTCAGGTTGCTTGTACCTGCAGTCGCTGCAGCTAAGCCAGCGGCCACATGGGCTGGGTTTCACGCTAAAATTGAAAGTTTGGTTGAAATTGGAATGATGTGACGGAAAAGTTGGAAATTTATGTATGTATGAAAGTTTTGATGTGATGGAAAAGTTGGAAATTTGAAGAAAAACTAAACACGGCCAGAGTCCTTTCTTTGCACTGCAATGTACAGCTGATCACTCTGTTTTCAGAGAAGCTGAGTACTGAGATTAATGGCTAGAGGTGAGCTTAATCGGCATGCAGAGCTAGCTGGAGCCATAAATTTGCTGAACAACTCGGACAGTATCGTTTCAATGCGTCGCCAAATTTAACTACTGTCTAATTCAGTTCAGTCCTCTGTCCAAAGTGTGATATCTGCACAAGTAGGATTTGTAGCGGAGTATTATACTATTGTGTGTAGAAGAAGATCAAGAATTACACGGTTTTAGGTCTCCTTTGATTGAGAAACTTCAGAGGAACTCAAAGAAACTTTTTAAGCTACGTTCTTTCTTCTAATTCTAGAAATCTAAGATCCGGGATTGCTGATTACATTAATAACATTTAGATAAACCTTCTTCTTCTCCCTGTTTTTAGATAAACGATAGAATTCCAAATCTAGCGTAGATCTAGGAACGGAGCTGTGCCAAACATGATCTAAATCTTCTGAAAGTACTATAAAATTTATGTGTTCCAAATAAGCCCTTGGTATGAATAACTTCTGAAAATTTTGTCGATACGCATCAACTATGGATTATTCGAATTTCATCATCCTCCACTTCAACAGACCAAGTTTTAATTAGCTGCTAATGACACCAGAAAATTAAAGTACAAATCTTTTGCAGTATGTGGCACTGATCATGCAGGCATAACATAAGATGCCCTACAGAGTGGCCTAAAAAAAAGATATAATGGATGGATCAGCAAACTCCACCATCATATAGACAAAAACAAACCCTAACAATCTGTCTCCAACATCCATTTCCCTGTCCTGATGCTATTGTAAACGCACATTTCCAAATCCATACCTACACCTACCCTGCAACGGCATATATGTGCATCAGAGATTGTCAAATGGGAGGAAATTAATTTTCTTGTAGTTGAGACATCCTTTTCTCAATACAATCATGAAATACTGGAACACTAAAAGTATGTAGAAATGAAAAAAATAAAATATAAAAAAATGGCAGGGCCTACATTCTGTCTGTTGGAAAAGACCGTTGGGCTGGCAAGAACTACCTCTGCTCCGAAGTACGGCACACCATACAATGATTCCAAAAATCTAAACCCACTTCTCTGACTTTAATTCTTTTTTTTGTTCTTTTTTGTTGTGAAAACATGAGTCATGTGCACTGAGAAAAAGATTTAAGATTAGTTAATCTTTTGTACTTGCATTGTTCTGACTATTATTGAGACTTTGTTAGCTAGAGTAGTACATTCACAAAAACCAGAAGATTTTATAAGGAGAAAACATGGACGAAGCAAAGGTAGCAAAGGCTCTAAAGACAAAAGTGGAGCAGTACAATGATCTTTATTAACAAGGGTGCAACACCCAATAACAGCAAAGCTATGGATCCAATGAACTAAAGTGTAATCTGGTAGTTGTGCAGAAGACAAGGTAGTGTGTATGATGCTCCCTAGATGTCATACAGTGTATCTTGATTGGGTTTTGTTACATGTCAAAATTTGATAGTGACGAAATTTTGGTAATATATCATATCAAACCTTCTACCGAATCCTAGATAGAAAAACTAAATACTACATTTTTTAACTCTGCTCTAATAATTTGGCAGTGCAAAACCTTACTATAGGATTATCGCCACCAAATTAAAGCTTGGTACTACCTCCGTCATAAAATGTAACTATTTCTAGCACAGGTCTTATCTCAAATGAAGCTATTTCTCTACCTACCTCATCCTCTCAACCAATCACAACCATTCTTCTTCATCTACTTTCTCTTTTCAACTAATCACATATTTTCAAAAAAGGCTATATTTTGAGACGGAGAAAGTAAGTCTTGAAATACAACCATTAATTGCCTCTGTTAATATCGTGTGTGTCTATATATATATATATATACATACATATATATATATATATATATATATATATATATATATATATATATATATATATATATATATATCCTATTATTATTCACGTAGCACCTATAGTTCACTCTACGGGTGATAACCGAAAAAAAACGAAGATAGATAATGTTTTGTATGTTTGTGTTCTTAGTATGATAATAGAACCTTAAAACCAACTATATAAAATTAAGTTTTAAAACTTAAATTTGGCTTCAGCTGATGAAGTAGTATCAAGCAAGCGATGAAGCTGAGCTGTATAATTTTAATTTATCTGGCCCCGCGTGTCAGTGACTATCGTTGATGAGTTTGTCCAGATGCATTAATTTGCTTTTCGATCGACAGTTATCTACGCGAACCGTACTGACTAAACTACGAGTATGTAGTACACTGTACGGTTAATCTAAAATTCAGTATAGTAGGAGTACGATATTTTCGAAAGTAATTATAGGCTTTAGGTTTCCGTACGTAGTACTGGTAGAATTGGAGGCAAAAAGGCAAAAATCAGTGGTAGTTCAATCCTCGATCAGTGTGTCGGGATGCCTTGATTCTTCGTCAAGTAAACCAAAAAAATAATGTTCAGCTAGTATACTCTCTCTCTGTAATTCAATCCTGCATCCCTAGGATTGTTTTTTAATAGGATAGATTAAAGTATTTTGTCAGCGGCAATTTGTTATTGCTGCATATAAATGCTATGGTCACTACCAGTTTATACTCTTTCTTGTGGAGTATAAACTAAAACCTCATAGGATCTAATTGTGTCTTCATGTTATGTTTCGAAGTAGCTAGTGCCTATTTAATTGTCATTCATATGTTTCAATTGTTCTTACGATAAATATAATTAGATTCATACTAATATACTCTCTTCGTAAAAAAAGAAAGGTAAATCCTGACTATATATCTGGACATGTATCATGTCGAGATACATAGTTAGAGTTTATCTTTTTTTTTAGTAACATCAATATCGTAACATTAACACTAGTACATCAATCTATTTTAGTAACTAAAAAGAAATATGTAAACTAACTAAAAGAACAGTGTACCCTTAAATGAAATACAGGTATAATTATGTCATACTTTGCAGCAACAAAACCTAGAGGTTAACATCTAAACCGACAGAGAAACCACTGTCGGCCGAGGCATCATGAGCAGAGGATCCAAGCCTCCATCCAACCCATCCATCCACCCATTGAAGCTGGACCCTCTGCTTTTAGAAAGCGTTCCAGCTGCTAATTAATCAAAACCTTTTCTCTTGCTAATCAGCAGGGACCATCCATTGCATATCATACATATATCCATATCAATTATCCATTTGCAGCACACACTACCAGCAGCAGCTACATATTCCCTGAATTAATTTATTTCTGAATTTTTTTCATTTGGGTGATCTGATCGATCAGCTGCAGCCTGTGTGTATAGCTAGTACTAGCGGTGGTTATCTATGGTCGCACGTGATCGTGAGATTACTGGGTTAATGTGGGGTTTTAGGACCAGCAGATGCCGTCGCTTTTCAGCCACAACGTACCGTGTCAAACAGCTAATTAATCCTGTGTACCACCTTAGTTTTTTTTTTTGACAGAACGAATATAATGTACTCTCTATTCTAAAATATATAGCAACTTAGTACTGAATTTGATACAATCTGATCGGATCCGTAGTACTATGTTATGTTAAATTTAAATTTGGCTTGCTATATATTTTAGAATGGAGGAAGTATTAAAATAGTATGCGATCAGTGTTTTTCCAATGGACAACATTAATCAACGGTGATAACAAGTGCAGCTATTTTGTTGCCATAACTAGCTTAAATATATTAAAAATGTGCTGGGCCCACTTATGAGTGAGAGTTGCACACTTTTTTTAATTAAAAAACTATTAACTCTGTAGATGCTACAGGATTCCCAGTCGAGTCATACCTATTGGTCTTTCCCTTTCACAATTATTATTTTTTATAATCTTCTTACGCTAACCTAAGGTTGGATTAGTTAGGTCCCCATATGGTTGGTTTGCCTAGCCCCAATCAATCAATAGATTTGAGCTGGTTTTCAGTACTGCTCCCTCTCACAATAAGAAAATGATTAACCAAAATTTAATTAGGTTATATATACATCTCCAAACAGCTGGCATTAACCAAATTCATGTACTGTTTAGACCTACTCATTAACAATGTACTACTGTCATTTAAAATAATTCCTCGAGAGACAAATCTCTACACGTATGATTTTTTTATATGTTTCTATATACGACTGTGCACACCTATAGAATATATCTCTTGTTTGTGGATGAAGCAAGTACAGTGTGTGTGTGAGAGAGACTGTGTGTTGTATAGTAGTCAAAGGTGTTCAGTCAATTAATTAGTGGCCTAATTAAGCTAAGTGTACATGAAGAAAGCAAATCAGTTACGCACCGACAGTTTCAGTAACTAGGATGGTGTTTATATCAGAAAAAATGCAGGGGCCCCATATTTAGATCAGGGAAAAAGATTATTGGATTTTTGTGGGAGCTAGCTCAAAAGTCAAAATAAACTAATGGCTCTTATAAAAAGGGGAACAAAAGACAGTACAGAATAGATGGTTGGAGATGAGTTTGCATGATGCACGACTGCATCACCGACTAAATAGAAAACTAGTAATATATATACTAGCACATAAGCATTATATTGGAGGGAGAAGCACTCTTTTTCTATAATAATCAGCTACAAATTGTGCTGCAACTACTCTCTACCTTTTAGTTTCTGTTAGCTAGCACAAAGCATTTAAAAATATCTAGTACATTATTCTTCTTTATGTTATATCTTTATAAGTCAATCATAGGTTATTTTACTACATGGTATAGGCATTTCTACGTTTAACTCTTTTTTCTTTTACGTTTTTACAATCTAAATTAAATGTTCTGAACTTAGGTGAGCCCAACTATAGTGATCGTGTTTATAAGAAAAACTGTGCCAGCTTTCACCGTTTTGAAGGAAGAATAAAATGTCCTTAGTTATTTTGTAACTAAAGTTGCAACCACAACTTTCTGCTATTTGTCCATTTCATATAACAATCAGTACAATTAACTGCTAACATAGTACGGAGAGCTAATTATATCGATAATACACTAATTTATGGTTGATATCATATGATTATTCAATTAACCATGTGTACGATGTATATATAAGGAGGAAAAAACCACCAGTATATATAGTAGTACACTAGTACCACTACTCTGTTTGAGCAATGTACTAGATACTAGCTGTTTGGATATGCTCCTTGCTTGGATGTACATACGCACCATGTGTGTACATGTGTAAGAATACCTTTCCCTTTTTTGGGTATACGTGCTGTTGCTGTATTCATCAAAGCAGATCACATTCGGGATGGATGGATGAAAGAACTTGCTGAGGTTGGTTGCCAGCAAAAGCACAACGGAAAAACAAAAAACCAATGCACGCCGATCAGTGCAGAGCAACCTCCACATGCGCCAAGGCCCCCAAGGCACCATGCCGGGGCTGCCGCGTGGGACCCACCTGTCAGCCACACAGCCCCCCCCCAGCAAAAGATGCCCTCAGTAGTAGCCGGGTGAATAAAATACTCAATCCGTCCTAAAATATAAGAGATTTTAGTTGAATTTGACACATCCTATTACTGTTTGTCCGAATTTGTAATACTAGGATGTGTCACGTCCACCAAAAATCTCTTATATTTTAGGACGGAGAGAGTAAAAAAAGTTATCAATATATAGTTAATTGAGTTTTAATTATTATAAATTATAAAAAAGCAGATTTATTTGATATTTAGAGTAACTTTTTTATAGGAAATTTTCACATAAAACACAACTTTTTAATGAAAACCAATGGTAGAATTTGCCTGAATCAGAAAAGAAGTCAGGTGAGGTGAGGTCACACAATGACACAACCTGCGAAGGCCGGCATGGACAAGCACAGCTAGGCTCACCTGAAATCCTACCCATGATCTGACCCATCGTGCACCATTTCTCGTCCTCGTCTGAATTGTTCTTGTCGAGTTGTAAGCATCATCGTTGTGCTTTTGCCTGCTTGCCATGGCTCATGGCTGGCTGCATGGTTCCACCATGCTCCATTGCCTCCAGAATTTGGGGAGCATATGCACGGTTGGATGGGTCATTGGTGGTGTAATGGTGTTGCTGGGATTGGGGATTGTCTATACGAAACTAATTAATTGTGTTTGTTGGGATTTCATTTTGTAGGTGGTTACGCTGCGATGAAATGTATATCCATCGACCGTGGCTTTGTGTACGAGGTGTTACTTGCAATTGGACGTGTATGCGTTTGATAAGTTCTTCTGCATAGTAATTAATTTGATGTTTGTTACATCATCATTTACTGGTTAGTTTATCTTGATCGTCCTTTTTTTTCCATTCATTGAAGATGGATGAAATTTTTTCGAGGAAGATACATATAAATTAATTAACTATCACCAAGTTGAAAATAGATTTAAAATGGTTATTTAAAGAAATTTGTATGCATAAAATTTTAATAAAAATCTCACCATAAATTCGGGAAGTGTGTTGCATTAATCCACCATTTTATTAATTAGATAAAAACACACCTTTAAATAACACTCTTAAATTAAATAATATTTCAACGTGTTTTATGTACTCTATTGAAAAAGACAAGAAGTAATGTCATCATTGCCACCGCTCTAAACTTCAATGACATCATAGGCTACACTACACTTTGACCTCAAACATAGACTACCCATTACACTTCCACATTAATACCCTCAATGAATCCTTTCCAATGCTCGCAACAAACTACAAAACTCTCCAACACATTTTCAACAGATTCCTGAAGGTTTCGGGTGTGTTTAGTTTCTGAAAAAAATTAGAAATTTGAAGAAAGTTGACAGTTTAAAAAAAAGTTAAAAATTTATGTGTGTAGGAAAGTTTTTGATGTGATGTATTTGGTTTTTAATGTGATAAACACAGCCTTCATCGATATCCTATGAAATGCAACCACCAAACTCCCCTCCCCTAATCTCACCCAATGACAGCAAGATAACACCATTACGATTTGACATCAACAACGACCACACTTAGAGTAGGTACAATAGCAGGCTATAAATCAACTACAAACATATTTTAAGGAGATAAATGAGGGGAGAGAAGAGAAGCGGGCTACAGATTTATAGCCAGCTGTAGCACGGACTCTAAGACGCAGTGTGTGTATGGCAGGTGGGACCAAGTATTAATAATGTAGTATGTAACTATTGTATGAATGAGCTATTAGACTGGCTATAAATAAATTGAAGCTATTAGTTGGCTATACTAAGAGCAAGTTCAATAGTATAGCCTACTATTAGCTCCAAATCATCTATAACCAACGTAATAGCTAATTCATACAATAATTGCTTACTATACTATTAATACCTGGTCCCACCTGTCATACACACATTACGTCTTGGAGTCTGTGCTGCAGCTGGCTACCGATCTATAGCCCGCTGCTCTTCTCTCTCTTCCTTTATTTCTTTAAAATATATTTATAGCTGGCTTATAGCCTGTTATTGTACCTGCTCTTAGCACACATTAGTAATTTGCGAGAAGATATTTCACGCTACTCACTCCGTAAAAAAAAATCACTTATAGTAGTAATAGGATAAATTAGTAGTGTGCTGAAATAACATATATCTTCTAGTAGTACGGGATGTGACAACTATAAATTTTAGATACAAGTTTTGTTTAGATTTATAATATTATTAGTATATATCGTATCTCATATTAGATTTGTTTTTTATTGAACAGATAGAATGCGTCAATTAAATGCGTATTGGGAGCAGTATAATTTACTTCAGAAACAAACTTTTTACTAGACAAATGGACGATGCTAGTACAAGATGGAGGCAGTAACTCCAAAGAGGAGAGGAGGGGAGGCTTAGGTCTGAAGCAAGTACAATAAGCCACTGACAAATCGATGGATCCAAGAACCCAACACCCAACATCGATCCCCTTCTCGCAGAGCAACCGTTGCCGTCGGCAGGTCCACGCACGCAGACGACCGCTGCCGCTGCAGCTGTGACGCTCACGCAACGCAACGGCAGTAGTATACAGAAAGATCGATTTCTGAAAAAAAAATAGAAAGCTCGATTTTTTTTTGTGTGTGTACGATTAGATTTCTGAAAACAAGATTGTTTCTTTGTGTGATTTCTGAAAAAAAAGATTGTTTTTTTTTTGTTTGTGTGTAGTGTGCTCGTCTCTTGCACAGTTCCACCAGACTCCATCGCCATCGCCAATCACACTCTCTGTTAGCTCTAATAAACCCCTACTGCTACTACTAGTCCATCGCCCGAACAATTGACCGCCATTTTTATAGCCCTCAGAACCTTCTCTTTCTTGTTCCTCTTCTTCCCCTAAACCCCCCACAAATCACAGAGAGAAAGAGAGAAAGGGACCAAAAGCATAGCTGAAGTAGTAGTAGTAGAGAGAGAAAATTCAGTTGATCTCTCTCTCTCTCTCTCTCTCACTAGATCTGTGCGGCTTGCTTTGCTGTTGCCGTTGCCCAAAGGTGGCCTTCTTGCCTTGCTTGCCGTTGCTGGCTGTGTCAGTGTGTGTGCGTGCCACCCACTCGCTCTCGCTCGCTCACTGTCTTGCTCTTCGTCTTCCTTCTCTCGCCGTAGCAGCTAGCAATGCCACGGCGTCGCGCGGAGGCGGAGGCATTGCAATGCGGCCGCCGGTGAAGCTTAGCGCCGCACCGGCGAGCGAGCCGTGCCTTCTTCTTGGTTGAGACTGATTTTTCGGGATGTTCAAGTCGGCGCGGTGGCGCGGCGGCGGCGGCGGCGGGGGGAAGGCGAAGGCGGTGTTCAAGCTGCAGTTCCACGCCACGCAGGCACGGATAATTAATTTGCTCGCCGCGACGAGCGAAGAATTTTGTTGTTGTTGATTTGTTGGTTTTGTGATGATGATTTGGGTGGGTGGTGGTGACGGAACAATGGGATGGTTTCAGGTGCCGGAGGTGGGATGGGAGGCGATGATGGTGGTGGTGACGCCGCGGGACGCGGGGCGGCCGACGGCGAGGACGGAGAGCGCGGAGGTCGCCGACGGCGCGTGCCAGTGGCCCGCCCCGCTCTACGAGGCCACCAAGCTCCCTTCCTCCGGCAAGGACAAGATCTACCAGTTCCTCGTCTACGACACGGTGCGTTCCCTCTCCTCGCCGCCACCGCCCCACCGCCACACCGACACCGCCATTACTGTTCTTGCTTGCCCGTCATGTGCTCGACGATTTGTCTCACCCGCCGCACAATGCAGTGTTCGACCAAGGCGGCGCTGCTCGGGGAGGCGACGCTGAACCTGGCCGAGTACGCCGACGCGTTCAAGCCGTGGATCGTCACGCTGCCGCTCAGCGGCAGCCCCGGCGCGCAGCTGCACGTGAGCACCTCGTCCCAATCTCTCTCTCTCTCTCTCCCTTAAAAGGATCGGCCATTTTTTTCCTGTGAGCTTTGACGGCGACGCGCTCGCGGTGGTTCTTGGGGCCTCATGTTGGTGGTGCTTGTACCCCCTGTGACAGGTGACCATCCAGCGGGTGGTGGGTGGTGGCGGCGGCGGCGGTGGGTGCGGTGACGACGCCAGGTGGGTGTGCTGCTGGTGGTTGTTTAATCTCGACCATCTCTTCTTCTTCTCCTTCTTCTTCTGCCGCATTGTGCTCTGAGCTCAACCAGATTTAGGCATTTGAGGTGAGTGATTGTTCTTGGTGTGTGGCAGTGAGAACGGCGGCGACGTGTCGCCGGTGGTGGCGAGGACGCCGCCGAGGAAGACGCTGCAGAGCCAGCTGAGCCGGTGCGAGGACGAGGAGGCGGAGAAGGCGAGGGCGGCGGCGGCGGCGGCGGATGCGATGAGCCCTATGCAAGTAAGGATTGGAGGTGTTCTTGAGAGCTTTTCCTTTTCAGTGCATCATCATTGCATTGCTTTGTTTCGTTTTGGTGATGGATAAAAGAGAAGGCTTTTGGCATGCAAAGAAGATTGCAAAAGAAAAAGAGGGGAAAGGGAGCTTACATTTTTGTGATTTATCATTTGGGAAGTTTTTGTTGATGTGTGATTTTTCTTTTTTGTTTGAGATCAGAATTTTTCATGCTGAACTGTTCGAGATCAGAATTTCTCTTGCTGAACTTGAATCGTACTGTTTTAATTTTTTATTTGTTGCTCTGTTATATTTTTTGTTTGAGATCAGAATTTCTCTTGCTGAACTTTAATCATATCGTTTCACTTTTTGCTTGAGAAGGGTGAGATTTTGGCACTGAACAATGGATGTAGGATCTGACTTTCGCCTGTTTTTGTGGTGATCTCTTTTACAGGACGGATTGGTGATAAACAAACCTCCTGGGATGAGGTTTTCAGCGAGAAGAAACATGCGTGGGCCTGTCGATCACCTTCACAATTCCAACAGCTTTGATGCCATTTCGGTGTCGGGTTCAGATGGGAGCTCAGGGAGATTTACCCCCAAAAACAATGCAAGTATGCACAGCACATTTCTTCAGGAGGGCACCAATACCCTCTCACCCCTGAGGAACACATTGACCAGCTCCGGTGACTGGTCGGGAAGCTCAGCTCCCGATGCTAGCACCGACGGGTCAACCAGCAACTCCGGTGAGGCGGGGTTGAGGGAAGCAGAGGATGATGTGGAGAAGCTAAGAAGTGAGATAGCCACTTTGACGCGGAAATTGGATGTCTCCGATATGGAGTTGCAAACACTGAGAAAGCAAATTGTGAAGGAGAGTCGACGAGGGCAAGATCTTTCCAAGGAAGTGGGTAGCTTGAGGGATGAGAGGGATGCTCTCAGAAGAGAATGTGAAGCACTCAGAGGGATGAAAAAGACTATCCATGATGCAAACGGATCTGGTAAAAGACTATCAAGCGGGGAAGACCCATGGTCGCAGATTGAAGAGCTAAAGCAAGAACTGGGCCATGAGAAGAATCTAAATGGAGATCTGCATTTACAATTGCAGAAAATGCAGGAATCCAACTCTGAGCTACTTCTGGCTGTGAAGGATCTTGATGAGATGCTGGAGCAGAAGAACAAGGAGATATCACTTTTGCATGAAGAAACACTGGAGGATCCCCAGGAGGCTGAATATGAGCTAGCATTGTCAAATGTGCATAATGCTGGACACAAAATAGACATATCTGAAACAAGTTCAGTTCAAGAGAAAGAAGACGAGCTGATGCTGGATGCATTGGCAAAGACAACCGATGGCGTCGCTACCTCTGAACTTCAAAATAAAATTGTTGAGCTGAGCAATGAAATTGAGTTGTATAAGAAGGACCGTGAAGACCTCGAGATGCAAATGGAGCAACTTGCACTTGACTATGAGATCCTGAAGCAAGAGAACCATGACATCTCTTCTAGGCTGGAGCAAACACAGTTGAGGGAGCAGCTAAGGATGCAGTACGAGTGTTCAGCACATTTGTCTATAATAAGCGATCTTGAAGCCAATGTTGAGAGCCTGGAGAATGAACTCCAGGAACAATCCAAAAGATTAGAGGCTGACATACAAGAGGTAATGCGTGCAAAGGTTGAACAAGAGCAAAGGGCCATAAAGGCCGAGGAGTCCCTGAGGAAAGCAAGATGGAACAATGCCACTACTGCTGAACGACTCCAGGAGGAATTCAAGATGTTGTCTTCACAAGTTTCCTCTGCTTTCAGCGCAAATGAACAGTTGCTTATGCAAGCTAGAAAAGAGGCTGCAGAGCTACAGTTACAGAAGGGCCAGTTGGAAGAATTACTACAGAAGGCACAAGAAGATCTTGGATCAATCCAAGAACAACACCGAGTGAAGGTTCAACAGTTACTGACCTTAGTGGATTTCAAGTCAAAGGAGACAGACAGGCTGGTAATGGAGCTTAAAAGCAAGAGTGATGAGTTCCAGAATCAGAAGAGATGCGACGAAGCAAAGTTAAGTGTTCTCTCAGAAGAAATAGATCAACTCAAAGCTAAGATTGAGAATCTGTCAAATGAACGAGACAATCTCTTCGAAGAGAATGAGCAGAAGGACAAGGAATTAGCTGCAAATTGTCAAAAGGATATGTTCTTGCAGGATAGAGATGCTGAGATAGCTTTGCTCAACAAAGAACTTGCTTCAATCAAGGACCAAGTGCAGACATATTTAGAGGAGATAAACACTTTAAAAAGTTCAAAGAATGAAAAGGAGGAGATGATCGAGAAGCTGCAATCAGAGATTAGATCGTCGAAATTCGAGTATGACAACCTGAAAATTTTGATGTCCACTAATGACTCTGAGAAACACAACCTTGCTTCCCAAGTGCTGAAGCTGCGGAGAGCCCTTGAAAGCAGGGAGGATGTGAAACAAAATGGTGTCAAATCAGATGAGGTAAATATTGCATAATCAGATATTTCTGTAGCACAAATAGTTCTCTAACTCTCCTTTTTAAGTTTCTTTATTGAAATTCCTTCCATGCTTTTCTCCATCATATCTATAACCAAATCAGGTTTAAGTTGTTAGGGACAATTGAATTGCTCCAAACACAACTAACAGAAACTTGTTAGAAGAAAATGATACAAGTATTCCTTAAGACCACACAATTGAACAAGTAGGTGTAACTTCCCTTTCGTATTGAAGTCAGCACGCTGGGCTACTCTTAAAAACTCATGTAGTTGCGAGTTGTGACCACAGATAAGTAGGACTATCTTCTATAAGAATTTTTTTCATGATTTACATCCTTTTGCACATGGGGAGATAAATTTGTTTTTATTCACCATTCAGTTGTACAGATCCCTTCTGATAGGTAGGGGATATCTTTATGAATAGAGGTCCCCGCTAACTAGGATGTGATATTATATATTTGTTGAGCTGCCTGTCCTTTACATACCAATGCTTAGATTGTAATCATACGCTTTGGTACCTAGAAAGTTACACACAATGTTGTGTTTTTTCAGGACAACCACCATGCTACTTCTAAGCGCATTAAGCACGACGACGGCACCACCGGGAGCTGTAACGCGCTGCCAAGCACCAACAGACACAATGCAAATGGTGACTGCAATGGGCATGACAGGAGGTATAATCTACACTCATAGCAAAACTTTACCTTTCTATAATTCAGTACCACATGGTCCATTGCTGACAGACTTTGCCGGTGGCAATTATCAATTAATGTAGGGATGCAGCTCATGATCAGTCGGTAAAGGAGCTGGAAATCCTGAAGGAGAGGAACACTGCACTGGAGGAAGAGCTGAAAGAACTACACGGGCGGTACTCGGAGATAAGCCTGAAATTCGCGGAAGTCGAAGGCGAGAGGCAGCAGCTGGTGATGACGGTGCGTGCCCTGAAGAACTCCCTGAGGTGATCTTGATCTATGCTCCTCACACACGTTGTAGTACAAAAGATTTAGATGATACCCCGGAGGGTTTTGTATAGGCAGGCAGCTGGATGAGTTGTATGAAATGAGGACAATATCTAGGTGCTCTGCAGAGGCCACAGGTACCCAGGTTAGCAAGGGTGTGGTCAGTCACAATACACAGCATTGTAGATCTTCCCCTCACAATAATATTTCTTTCTTCTTCTCTTCTTCCTCTTCCATTGGTGTGTGTAACTGTAACATGAATTAGCTTCTCATCTAGAGTGTGTTGTGTTGTATGATTCCTGATGCTTGGCTTTTGTTGTGAAGAAAGAAAAGTGAGATAAGAAAATATGGTGTGACCAGTTCCATCTTAAGGGGTATGCTCCAAAATTCTGGTGCATGATGGATTATGGGTGAAACTAAAGGTTATGATAAATATTCGAGAGCTGAGATGAAATAACTAAATATTGAAAAGTTGAAAGTTTGTTTAGATAGATTTCTAAGAGATACTGATGCAGAAGTTTTGTACAAAACCGTAAATTTAGGAATTTAGGAAACATGCTGTGAGCCCATCCATTATCTATAAGCGGAAAATAATGCATTGGCGAAAAATAATTTACCTGGTTGATAGCTTGTTGTTTCGTCAGATTTACTGTGGCTTAGATCAGCAGATTCATCTGGTCCCAAAGCTTATGCACGGTTATTAGAACATCAGAATATTTTTCCCATTTCGTGCAAGAATTAATTAGCAATCTTCTCTGAGATCTTTGCAGTCAGTGGGTACCGTAGTAATGGGCCATTCATAGGGTCTACTGTCTACTCTTCGTAGGCCCGTAGGGGTGGCCCAAAGCCCAACTCAGTTTGTGTTGAACCGAATTGATGACAATCCTGTTATTTCATATATTATTATGACTCGTGGCACATAATCACATATTTAATTATTTAAATATTTTATAAAAATTGTGTTTATTCAAATCTCATTTAATTTTAGTAACAAAGCGTAAAACTATCAATCTCTGTCTAGAGCTCAATAATTAAAAGTTAATACACATTCTATTTTAAAAATTTTAAATAAATTTATACTCAGCGCAAAGTCTTGTTAAACTTTAGATCCATAATATCTGAAGTTATGTAAATACCAATTATAATACTTAGTTTTTCTTTTTGCAACTCTGGCTATAAAATATGGGGTTTTCTAAAATGTATTCTTTTTAAAATATTACCGCTTCCATGTTTAAATATATGACACTGTTGATATATTTGGTTTAGGTGTGTAACTTTGGACCACTATTTTTCTTGGAATATAATTCTAACATGTAGCAAACTATAATATTATGAAAGAACCTATAGAAAAAATCTACACACATCGTTTTTATGTTTCTAGACTCAAAAAATTTAGGAGCCGTTGATGGTTAAAGTTTCAAAAATTTGATTGAATTGAGTCAATTGTGTTACTTTTCCATGGGGGATTATCCTACGTAGGCATATTTTGATCACTTTATCAAAACAAAATTTATAAAAACGGAGTATGAATTAATCAAGCTGATGTTTAACTTATATTGCTCTGCTATCATAAAAACAATGCAATGGTGAGTAACTTTGTGATGGTCTTAATTGGTAGTATTATCAGCAGGTGATTTTAAACATTGATTTATAAATTCTGCTATAAATAAAAAAATATTCTGGTATTGATAAATTGAGGTGGTGGCATATCTATATTGATTCTACTGGAAACTATATATTTTGATCCCTCGAAGGGAACGAGATATTCCATTGTTTGTTTAAAAACCATTTAATCAGTTATAAAAAATTCTAAAAATTTTGGTAACACTCATACAACATTTATACATCATTCCGTGAAATCTTAGGTCCAAACTCAACTTACATGTCAAAGATATAAACGGATAAATTCAGTGTATGAATAACAATGTACTGTTTACACCTAAATTTAATTTTTCCTTAACATGTAGGTCGAATTTGAGCTTATTTTTGGTGGACTAACAAATATCACTATAATCTAAACAATCATTTTTTTTTCATAATTTTCACAATTATTTATATTGGATTTTTTAAATAATTTTTGATAATTATTTATATTGGATTTGAAAGAAAAAAAAGATACACGAGAGGATATCTCAATTCTCTTGAGGGATTAGGATCCATCCCCTAAATTCGACTAAGATTTTATTACTATTACTTCTCCTGTACATAGTACTGTACCACTGCCAATTGTGTCGTGCCATTTCGAACATGCGGATTTTCACATCGTTAAATTTATTTATTTGTCAACGAAGAGAACGGTTATTAAATAGGAGTACTAGCATTGTACATGCCATAACAGTATTGCTAAAATATGCCGCCTCAATTCGTGACTGTTTTATGGGCTTGTATGCGTACGTCTGCTAGAAGTATTGCTAAAAATCTGCAGCCACAATTCGTGACTGAGGCTTGCATGCTTACCTCCGTATATCTTGCCGTCACAGACATATACAGACATATGTATCCTTCCACTTGCATGCATACGTCCGTATACCTTGCCGTTAGAGACATTTATATTAACTAGCAAAATGCCCGTGCGTTGCACCGAGTATTAGCTGGGTGGCTGAAGTTTGATATTAAAGATTTACCAAAACACCTAAGTATGATTATAAAGCATAGGTGATATGTATAGAGATAAAAAGGTCATGTTTGTTCTTGACAATTAATCTATTTTATATTTTCGCGATGTGGATGATACTTATGACATAGTGGGCCCAATGGTCATAGCAAGGGAGGAACGAATGATGACAGTTAAAGTGATTGGTTTTGGATAGATGTTGATAGATGAAAATTTCTGTGATGAATAGAAAAAACAATATTTTAAAGTACATAATCCTAATGAAAAATAAAAGAACTGACCTAAGGACACATCCTCCCCCAAAACACCGTCTCCAACGACAAGTCCCCTGCGCCATCGCCGCCTACCCCGATGGGTGCACCTGGGTTCGGTCCCTTCCACTGGAGCCCATGCCCGCTGCGGGGCGTGCCTTTCAGCGTGTGGGACGCCGCCTCCCCCTTCCACAGTGGCGGCAGTGGAATTGGTCCCCTATGCTAGCACCGTTCTTCCTCCTGCCTACGTCGTCGCTGTCGTCGCTGGTAACTGACTTATTCGATCGATCGGTTAGGATCACTCGTGAGTTTGATAAAACATTTCTCTGTTGAATCCCTAACCCTAAATTCGTTCTCCTCCCTTTCCCACCGCGAGTAGCAGCGGGTGCCTTCCCCACTGCATGCGACGGCCTCGCGGCCTAGGCGTGGCGGCGGCTACCTCCCCCATTGCGAGCAGCAGCGGCGACAGCAACGGCGGCACCCTTCCCCGCCACGAGCGGCCGTAGCGGCACCCTCCGGCACCCTTCCCCGCCACGAGCGGCCGTGGCGGCACCCTCCCGCGGCTTCCGATGTGCGGATCCGGCGGCAACTATGGATATACACACCTCCTCGTAATTCTTTTTTTTTCCTTTACTTTTCTTTTTTTGGGACTTCTGATTTACGTGACTTAGTGAATAGGGCACCTCCTAATTTCTGACTCTGGATCTGGAAGTGAGTGGGGGTGGGGGGGTCAGAGGAGGAACACGTTGCCCTCTCCGTCGGATCTAGCCCCCCTCTCCATTGACCTCCAATCCTAGGCGGTGGCGTCCGGATCATCTCCTCAGCAGACACGCGGCGCGAGCCGTTGGCACATGCCTCATGGCATCGGTGTCGTGGGGTCTGTGGAGCGGCCACGGGAATGATGCGTCTTGAGCCTCTGGCGATCGCCTCTCCTTGCCATCTTCTTCCGCCACCACCGCCCATCCTCTCATTATGTATTGCTTTGTGATATGCTCGATTCCGTTGGTCTCAAACTTTCAATCCAGTGGATCTTCCCAGCTGATTTTACTGATTCGATTCAGAGTCCGAACCAACAGAAAGGCCAATGGTGAATCCCGATACGAACAGATATCGTAAAGCAGATAGTGGGGCAACAGAAAAAAAAAAGGCGCGACGAGTGAAAAAAGCGGTGATGATCAGAAAGTTACCGATTTTTTTAAGTAGTTATGGTTAAAATAATACTGCTAATTAACATACTACTAAAATCGTTTGCAGTGAAACGTTGGGAGTACTAATTAACCCATTAACACATCTCATGCTCCCAACCAGCCGTCCATGCACGGCAACAGATGGCCTCATCCCTCAGGAACCTAAATCCATGTCCCAGGCTCGCAATCCCACCTGTCCACGCACGGCAACAGCTGGCCTCAGCAACATGCGCTGGCTACTTAAAGAACATTTGATCATTCGTTTTATTAAAAAAATTATGTAATTATCATTTATTTTACTGTGATTTGATGATATGATTTATTATCAAATGTTCTTTAAGTATGACATAAATATTTTTATATTTGCACAAAATTTTTGAATAAGATAAATGGTCAATGCCGTCGTACATTAAAATACGGAGGGTGCATGAATTAGTTCAATACCATGAAATTCCTTCATTTAAAGACTACATCACTATAAGAACAGAGTCCTGATCGAGGTGGATGAATTAAGGGCAGCTCTAGCTCTAGTTCGAAGCTGCAGTTCACATAAGGTGCACAAAACTCTGGCTCTATTGCTACAATTTTGACATCGATTTATAGAACCCACGTAAACAAAAATCTCTCGATCACTTGCGTATACTCTCCCTGCGCGAACTGACAAAAATCCGAATGCATCTGATCTGCCCGTCTGTCTCTCGTTCCGACCCCCCTTCCTTTCTTCCTTTCTTCTATCATTTCTCCTTGGCGCTATCACGTTCAGCAATCCGGTAGAGCAGGTGCCGTGCAGTGCAGGTACCAGACGATGACTAAGGCTTAGTTCTTTTTTTCTTTCAACTTCAAGCTTTTACCTCGTCGTTTTCCGTTAGCACGTTCTTCAAACGGTTAAATGGTTAACTTTCTCGTTTTTCGTTAGCACTTTTTTCAAATATTAAATGATGTGTTTTTTCAAAAGAAATTATATAGAAGTTTTTTTTTAAAAAAATCAAATTAATTCTTTTTAAATATGTAAAATTTAATATATAATTAATCATGTGTTATCGAGCTTCTTAATTTTGCATGCGCAGAAAATTTTCCTCGTTTTTGAAGCAACTAACAGGGCCTAAGAAGAAGATACACATAGAGAGGGCGTTCTCGAGAAGGCGATGCTCCTCAAGCTCAAGCAACCACCGTTCATGGATATGACGACGTCGCTGGTACCGAGAGAGAAAATGGAGCTAGAAACATATATGCTTGATACATTTTGCACGGTGATAGTCTATAACAACTATATTTTAAAAACAGGTGGAGTGACTATGACGTTCAAACCGAACAACATTTAAATTAAGCTTGACAAATATTAATGTGTAAAAAGTGTTGAATTGATTTCCTGTGTCCACGAAAAAACAAATAAGATGACCAAATGAACTCCAATGGATGCCTGCGTGCAATCTTGTACATCTGCTTGGACGATTTTCTTGGGTGCTATCCTGTTCTTGTGTTGTGATCCAATTTGGCAGACACCAATTTGCTGCACGTGTACATATCGACCCACTGTTACTAGTCAAAGAGACCCATATATGTAAAAATACGAGTATCCAAAATGCACGAAACTGAGAGGATCCATGTCTCTTTCTTCTCCATTCATTATTCCTCCGTTCAGCTAAAGAAGAAGAACAGTTGTAGTACTACTACCACTATGGCAAAGTCTAAACTCTACATTAATTTATTTTGGTATGAAGAGAGTACACGAAACGGTCTGCTTTCTGCAACACCTCGATCTCGTATATAAATACCCGGGACGTGCATCCTTCCCCTACACCACATCGATCACATTCGATCACATTCGGCTAGTAACCAAGCGGCGGTTCTTGCTCTAGCTAGCTCGAGCAATGGCGAAGTGGGCGGCTGCGATGGAGATGCTTCTGCTGGTGGTGGCGGCGGCGGCGGCGGCGGTGGCGGTGGTGGTGGCGCAAGCGCCACCGCCGCCGCAGTGTGACCCCGGGCTGCTATCGCCATGCGCGGCCCCGATCTTCTTCGGGACGGCGCCGTCGGCGTCGTGCTGCTCTAGCCTGAAAGCACAGCAGGGGTGCTTCTGCGAGTACGCGAAAGACCCGACGTACGCGTCCTACATCAACAGCACCAACGCACGCAAGATGATCGCCGCCTGCGGCATCCCCTTTCCCAACTGCAGCTAGGCTCCCTCGCCGCCGTTCGCCGGCGCGGGCCATGATGTGTGGCAACATATATAAATATATGGTGTCCTATGTGCTCGTATAAAATAAAGGACAATGTGTGGAAACATATATAAATATATTGTGTACTGTGTATTTGAATAATATAAAGGATGTGTGTTTGAATACATAAATTATCGATCGATTAATGCACCCGTGTTTGATCGATCGATCAGGTATCTTCTGGGATTTAAGTTTGAGTTTTGAATTTCTAATCTTGTGGGAGCGTGAAATGCTACTTTAAGAGTTAAGTATTCTAAGATGATTTGTGTTTTCAACTTTGTTTATCGATCTCTCAACTCAAATTTCTCATAAACAAAATCGTCCAAAAATTTAAACACTTGGATCGTATGGACTATAGATAGAACAACCGTCTGATAAAACCACGATGAGCAACACACTTCTCTTCACGTCTATATAAACGTGTGTAAACTGTAGTGCGTACGGTACTGGAAATGCATGCACCAAAAATAGCAGTTCTGGGTTGTGTGAGTGTGTGGACGTGCATCCAATTTGCATGGAGAAAAAAAATGCATTCTTCCTCAGTCTTCAAAAGAGTGTTCCGTACTACTCGAAAAGGAAAATATACTCTTTTTTTCCATGAAAATTTATCCAACTGTCAACCTTTTTCACCACCATAACTTTACTGGTGGTCTTATGTCCACATAAAGAACAGGTGATGTATTTCCCATCTTGAGCATTCAAAATTTATTCCAAGATTGAGCTAATTTTCACCTACTTTCTTTATCTCAGCAAATTATAACTATCTTTTATTTAATTTCTCTACATACTTGTTCATAACCATCTAATCGCCGTCCCTTCCTCTCTCACCGACAGTGAGAGGACTAGCGGCGGTGGCAGACTTGGTAGACGGCAGCGTTTGGTGGGGATGGGGGCTAGTCCGCTCTCCCTTCCTCTGTCACCTTTGAACTTGGTGGGTGGCGGTGCCGTTGGGTGGAGACATTGACTAGTCCTTCGTCCCTTCACTGTCACCCGTGGTGAGGGTTGGCAACAACTGGCAGCGGTGGGGGCTAGCCCTCCCCTCGTGATGGCAGTTCAGTCGATGCACATGACGATGGTGGTGGATGGTCGGTTTGGCTACGGCGGTGGAGGCTCTCGGTGGCAGCTTTCTAGGGGCGTTGGCGGCTAGGCAAGCTCCAACGTCCAGATCTTGACCACGACTAGGCGAAGACGTGGGGACTATGGTTGTAGGTGAGAGGTGACTGTGTTGGCTGGAAATGTAACGGAGGTTTGAGCAAATAACAGATTTGGGTTGGCGTGATATATTCGTTAAGGTGGAGTTTGTTAAAGTTAGATGGAGTTTGTTAGAGTTTGTGATGAATATGTTTACAAAGTCGGTTACAGTTTTGGACTTAGAGTTGTAATAGGTATTAGGACTAGAGTAAGAGTCGGACTCTATCCTAGAATCTCTCATAAATAGAAGGGTGTGCCTGTTGTAACTGCATGGCAACTTAGCATAGCGAGAGGGAGCAGTTGCCGGCGGCAACCGGCCGTGAGTCGTTGTAGCTCTGATACGCTGTAATATGCTAGATCGGGGAGGAACACCTGTAATCAGTGCCCCGAAGATGTAGGCTGCGGCTGAACTCCGTTACTGAATATCGTGTCTCGGTGTCGTTATCGTGTTTGGATCTCCTATGGTGTTTCTTCCGCGTTTAGCTACCGATGTCGATTTCGGAGCTAGTTTTATAACACATATAGATCTTACAAAAATATGAATTAGCTCAGATCAATACTATGAAATTCTTTCATTTAAAGACTACATCAAGCTCTAAGAACAGTCCTCATCGAGGTAGATGAATGTTAAGGACAGCTCTAGCTCTAGTTCGAAGCCACAGTTCACAGAAGGTGCACAAAACTTTGGCTCTCGATAGCTACAATGTTGACATCAATTTGTTCAACCCACGTAAACGAAAATCCCTCCAACACTTGCGTATGCCCTCCCTGCACGAACTGACAAAAATCCGAATGCATCCGCCCGTCTCTAGTTCCACTTCCCTTCTTCCTTTCTTCTTGGCGCTGTCATGTTCAGCGATCCTGTAGAGTACGTGTCGTGCATTGCAGGTACGAGACAATGACTAAGGCTTCGTTCTTTTCTTCAGCTTGAAACTTAAACTTCTCGTTTTAGTGTGTTTTTTCAAAAGAAATTATATAGATATTGTTTTTTAAAAAAATAAAATTAATTCATTTTTAAATATATAATAATTAAAATTTAATTAATCATGTGTTATCGAGCTTGCACATTTTGTATGCGCAGAAAATTTTCCTCATTTTTGAATTCATTTTTTCTGGTTTTTTTCTTTCTTTTTTTCCTTCTCGGTTTTTTGACATATACGTATACAAACTTTTTATATGTATGTATAAACTTTGTATATATACGTATATAAAGTATGTATACATGTATACGTATATGTATACATATGATGTGTTTTTTGGTTTTTTTCGGTTTTTTAATACGTAAGTATACAAAGTTTGCACACTTCGTATATAAAGTTTATACACATCGTATACAAAGTTTATACACATTGTCGACGGTGGATACTCGTAGACCGGATATAGAGGGTATTGGGGTACGCTGGTACGAGGATCTACGTAGTACGACATCAAGCAAACAAGAAACAGGGATTATACTGGTTCAGACTCCTTAATAGGTAATAGCCCTAATCTAGTTGGTATGGGATTATATAATGGAAACCACATATTACAAAGGGAATAATAGAACTCAATGATACCGACGAGATTATAGTCGAATTGGTTCGACTAGATCACCCGGCGACTTGGCTCTTGTAGGATCCGACTTCGCAGGCTGTGGTGGTTGTGTTGGTGATGAGATTCGATGCCTTAGGTCCTCCGGGGGTCCCTTTTATACCGCGGGTCTGTTGATCTCCAAGTAGAACTCGGAGATATCAGACCCCACACGATACAGTAACGGCCCAGTTCAGTCTGAGTAGGACTCCTTCCGTTCGTGGATTCCGTTTCTGTTATACGATGAATTTCTTTAATGAGTAAAGGAAACATCCGTGTACGCACAGGTATACCATATCGATATACAGCATACATCCAAGGGTAGGAGGTATATCTTATCCGTAACCCTAATACACATCACATACAAAATTTGTATATGTGTATATTTTTTATACATCAAAAATATATATTCGTTTATAGTAGTAGTACTGGTAGTAGACTAGTAGTAGTGTAGTAGTACTACTACTGGTAGTACCACCCCACACAAGCGGAAATTAGCTCAAACTTAAATAGTCAGGAGACACAGCTGATCGATCGATCAAACACGTACGTACGGGGGGTGCATTAATCGATCGATAGTTCTTACTGATTCAAACTCACATCCTTTATTCAAGCACACACCATGTATTTAATATACGCCATGCATCATGGCGATCGAAGCCTAGCAGCTGGGAAAGGCGATGCCGCAGGCGGCGATGGTTTTGCGGGCGTTGGTGCTGTTGATGTAGGACGCGTACATTGGATCTCTCACGTACTGACAGAAGCACCCGTCCTTCGCCTGCGCGCGCAGGTTGGAGCAGCACGATTTCGACGGCGCGATCCCGAAGAAGATCGGCACCGCGCACGCCGACAGCTTCCCGGGATCGCACTGCACCGGCGGCGGCGGTGGGCGCCGCCGCCGCCACCGCCACCGTCACCACCAGAACCACCATCACCGTCGCCTCCGCCCACTTCCCCATTGCTCGAGCTAGCTAGGCGCAAGAACCGCTTGGTCAATTGATTACGGATTGATGTGATGTGATCGATGCTGCAGTTGACTGCTGCTTTGGCTAGTGGTGGTGTAGGGGAAAGCACGCACGTCTCTCTTCTCTTCTTGCCCACATTTCGCTCTCCGCCGGCCTTCGGCCGTGCCCGCGCATGGGGAGGAGCTGCGCGCATCCTCCTCCTCCTCGAACTCGTCACCGTCGTCGTCGTCGTCCGCCACTGCCCCGCTCTGCACCGCCGGATCCGCGAACCACCTCCTCGCCGGCCTGCGTGCTGTGCCAGCCACCGCCCCGCTCCGCGCCGCCGGTGAAGACGGGCGACAGCCGACGGAGATGAGCTGGATGCGGCGGGCACGGGTGGCGGCGGGCGGGGGACGAGCTACGCACGTCCTCTTCCTCCTCGAACTCGTCACCATCGTCGTCGGCGGCGGTGTCGTGATTCGGCGATTGGGATGAGAGAAAGGCGACGGCGGTGGCGATGAGTGGCTCGGCGTTGGCGCTGGGGATGCGGTGCGGGAGCTACGACTTGCTCGCGTCGGCCGGCGGCGGGAGGAAGGGTGGGGGCAGGGGGTGAGGGTGGCGAGGCGGCGGGGAGAAGGAGCGGCTGCAGCTGCTCCACCGCGCGCTGCGGCTGGTGGGCCGCCGGAGGGCCGGGGTGCTGCTGCTGCTCGTCGTTGCCTCCGCCGCTGTCTGCGCGTGCACGGTCGACGACCGGCGAGGAGCGACATGTGGGCAGGAAGAGGAGAAGAGAGATAGGAGATAGAGCTGACATGTGGGTCCAAGGGCATTTTTGACATTTCACGCAATTTCTCTTTCCTCTTCAATTGGAAATTATTATTTTAATCGGCGCGGTGTCCACTGGCAAATTGCCACGTTTATAGAGTGTTTTCCCCCAAAAGTGAGTTTGGGCAGTGTCCTAAGGCTAAAACCACATATAAGGAGTGTCTTGTAGCAAAACTTGCCTTTATATAATTAGCCATAGCGACATCCGAGATAATATGTTACCATTTCCGGTGAAAAAGATGAGAGAGAAATTTCAAAAGGACAAAAATACCCCCAACCTCAGTAGCATGTAACCCCAAATGGGTCTGGTTCAACCAAACGCACTCACCGTTCAACCCCACACCTGAAATTCTCATCCAAATCTAACCCTAGGTGGTTGGAGGTGGCGGGCGACCGGCTCTAGGAATCGACGGGGGGTGGAGCTGTGAAGTTGGTAGGCATCGACGGCATTGGGGATGATGTCGCCGAGGAAGAAGTTAGCAGGGAAGAAAGTGCCTTTTTTTTACGAGCATTGAGGTTCCATTGAAGCCCTACAATTGATTCTCAGATCCGCTCGCCCACCGCGGCCAAAGCCACCGCCACCGGCTGCCTAGGGTTAGGTTTGGATGGGATTTCGGTTGTGAGGGTGAACGATTAGTGCGATTGGGTCCGGTTGAACTTGAACAAGATCCAATAGGCCAGGCCGGTTTACATGCTGTTGAGGCCGGAGGCATTTATGTTCTTTTGAAATTTCTATCCTATCTTTTTCATTGGAAATAATACAATATTGTCTTGGGTATGCTACAACCAGTTACACAAATTTTGTGATGTCCATTGATATATCCCAACCAATTAGATGACTTTTTGGTAAGAACGGCCGTAGCACTAGTACTACTATGATAAAGTCAGAACTCTAGATGAGATGGCAGTGAAACTACTATTACTATGGAAATCTACTATTGGTGACAAACAAAGTCAACGAGTTGATTATTGTAAATTATTGAAAAATAAGATGTTATGGGTTTGTACTATGTTAAACTTCCTTGGGTTTGACTAAATATATAGGAAAAATATAACATCTTCTACGGCATACATCAAATTAGTTTAATTAAATTTATTATTGAATATATTTTATAAAATATTGGTTTTATGGTTAAAATACAGTGTATTTTATACCAACTTAATCAACTTTTAAGAAGTTTCATTTAGGACAAACTTTCAACTACTTATAATATAGGATATAGGGTATATATAGTTTTTGCATCGTTATATAAATTCATGGAGTGCTCGAGACATCCTGCTAGTTGAGTTAATTCATATTTTTTTTTGTAAAATTTGCAAAATACTCCTGCATTGCACTGGGTAATGGTAAGGTGGATGAAGTTTGACCTCAATGATTTATCCAAGCACCAGAGCAAAATCATAAACATCGACGGAGTGTAATTACCACAAAAGGTATATTTTTGTTTGAAACAATGGCTCTACACGTTCGGGATGTGAACGATGATCTTGATGTGTGGGCCTGATGATTTAGCATGGGAAAAACAGATGGGTGAACGACTGAATTAAATTTCAAAATATTCATTCATTTTTTTTCTCAAAAATATTCGGTATGCAAAATAAATTTACATAAATATACCGTCGGTCTTGCACAACTATTAGGTGAAGATGATGTGTGAATGACGTCGCGGACAAAGCAATGCGCGATACCGTGCCATGCCGATTTCATTAGCGATTAATTAATTATTATTTAATAATTATTTAATCATTAATTAGGATAATTAATCACTAATTATTATTAGTTAATTGTTAATTGAGTAATTAATCACTAATCAAAAGGAGCTGTCAGACAGTGTCGCTCGTTGCTTTAGCGAGACCGTTCGGTCTCGCTATTCCGTTACGCGATACCGCCCGCAACATCATTCCCACGTCATCTTTACGTAATGGTTGTGCAAGACCGACTGTATATTTCTGTAAAAAGTTTTGCAGCCCGAATATTTCTGAGAAAAAAATGAATGAACATTATATTTTGAAATTTAATTCGTGAACGACTCGGTTCTTTGCGCTTTAGTCAATTGATGAAAATTTAGACTGAGGTCATTAAATATTTTTGCATCACACGTTTTCTTTTATGAAACTTCTACTGCCTTAGTTTCATAAAAATTAAATTTCTACCTTTAAATCTTTGTCCCATAAAAATTGTGTGTCTACTAATATGGGACCTAACAAAACAAATTGATTACATCAAAATTTGTTTCCTTGTAATCTCCTTTCTTTCCATCTCATCTCTTAACCTGTTGTCTCAATCTTACTTTTAATCAAGTTTATATATAATGTGCGTGTGTGTACTGTGTTCATTAAATAATTAAGGTTAATGTGATCATTTGTTTATCTTTCTAATTTGTCCTTAATTTCATAGAAATTTATTTTTTTTGATGGAGGTAGTATAGTGTTTTAAAAAAATGGATGACTTTTTTTGCCCGTGCATTGTATAATCACACAATACAATAGTGCAACGTTTTCTCCAGTTAGTTTGCACACGTTTGCCACGTTGAGTTGGCCGGCTGGGCCAGATCAGCACGAGCAGCCGGTCAAGACTTATCTCTCTCTCTCTCTCTCATCGATTCTTGTTCAGTCTCTCTCCTAGCTCGTCTCTCGTCAGTGTCAAGAGAAAGAAAGGGAGAAGGTGAACGTACCCGCATGATAATTAAACCTAAATCGAGAAGGTGAGTAGCCGGTGGCTGCGGGTTCGCCGTCTCCTTCTCCTCCTCCCGTCCTCCGCCTCGACCCTCCCATCTCCACTCAAGGTCTGTGAAGGCCTACAGCGGAGGACGGCTAGCAAGGTGGAGATAGACAATGGGCGAAGAGCGGCGAGCAGGACTGAGGTCGGTGACCAATCCATCTTCTGTGGATCTGGGCATAGGCGACAGTGGAGAGAGGGTGCAATTAGTGACGGCATAACCACGGAATCAAATGGTCCCTTAAAGCGGGACCAGACACCCATCGATCAATCCTAAGCCTGAAGGAGGTCAAGATGGAGTCGCATATCTCATGGGCATGTTCGACTGCCATTCCTACGACAGTGCTACGGCCGCAGCGCTTGTTTTGTGTAGCTGCAGCTAGCCTTCGTGCAGCTGTAAAAAATGCCAGTCGAACAGACCCCATGTCCGATAGTCGATTTATTTGTGTTGCAATAACATCTATTTCTTTGCTGATTTTATTGGGGGTGGATTAGAGTTCTCCCTATGCTGATTTTATTTGGATGGATTTGAGTCCGATTTGACTAATTGAAGTTCTCCCTCTTCCAGTGGCGTGTTCGAGTTGGCAGTTTGGAATTTGGATATGACCAAGATACGAGCTCAATCAGGAGGTGATTCGGTGGAATACGTGCAACGAACCAAGATGGACGATAGGATATGCGCGCTACAGTAATGAATTAGGCAAACGTTGGACAAAAACGTATTGTGACGATCGTAGAATTACGAATTTTTAAAAAATTTTAAGTAGGTTAGATTAGAGTAGATTTACATCTTTTAAAGAGCCTTTATCCTGCTAAGAGTAGGACTCGCATTTAAGACAGCTACATTTTTTCATCCATTTTAGCTGGATTCCATGTAGACACGGTTTGTGCCCAACTTATAGGACTAGTTTCGGGCCTAAAACATGTGTAAAATACCGGCCCGAAATTTTTTCCATTTGGGCTGAAAATATGCGCTTGGATGGGCTGTAATCGGCTTACAATCCGTCGGAAGACCCATTACTACCAGGGAAAAAAAAATTGCCCAGGAGGCCACACACACACAAAAAAACAAAAAAAAAAAAAAAAAAAACCGACAGAAGTCTCGCCTTGCCCTCTCGCCGTCGCCGTCGCCGCCGCCAGCATCTCCCCTTCCTAATCTGTGACGACGGCCGGCGACACCGGCCGTACGTTCTGGCTGGCTGCAGAGGAGAGTGATATGGTCCACGGCGACAACATCAATTGCCTCTGGGGACATCACATATGCTCTTGTCTCTCGACCAATGCAAGGCATGGAAGCAGTTATATGGCCAATTGAATTTTGGATTGGAGTTTTTGTTGCTGATTTTTTTACTTCTGCGGTGTTTGATTCTGGTTTACTTCGATGCCAATGTTCATTGTTCTACTTTTTCATGAATTGATTTTGGATCCTAGCTTAGCACTCTTCTTGATTTCCATATGCTAGGTAACAATCATAACCCAAACGGTTCGCCTACCATGGAATTTTTTTTTTCACTGGTAATTATGGGTAACACAACATTGCATTCGTATTTCAATCACAGGGGTAAAAACATTCAGAACCCCTTTCTTAACTTAAGGTTTCAACCTTTACTTTCTCGTTTTCCACACACACTCACTTTCTAAAGTACTAAACGGTGTGCTTTTAAAGAAAATCTATAGAAAAGTTACTGTAAACAGGGACGGGTCTAGAAAATAAACTAGAACAGTATAAATCAAATCTTCAGTCATCACATCCTATGAATCTATGAAAAAAAATTATTGGGGGCTTAGGGGGTCTCTACTGTTCCGGAGACGGTAGTAAGGTCTCAAGACCCTCCGGCTCTATTGTGAATCCGCCCCTGACTGTAAAATACCATATTAATTCAAATTTTAAAGTTTGTTAAATAATATTTAATTAATCATACGTTAATTTGTAGCTCCGTTTTATGGGTTGAGGGCAGAGGTTCCCAAGTCCTTCAAAAGAATACAGTCGTGGTATTTGTTGTTATCGATTGAAGGTGTCATAGCCAACATGTCCAACATTACAAAAATTTTGGACGAATCTGTTTAGTTGAGAGATCGGTAGATAAACTTGACACCACAAATCATCTCAGAATACTGAACTACTTCCTCCGTTTCACAATGTAAGATTTTCTAGCATTGCCCATATTTATTTAGATGTTAATAAATCTAAATATATGTATGTGTCTAGATTTATTAACATCTATATATATGTGGGTAATGATAGAAAGTCTTACGTCGTGAAACGGAGGGAGTACGAAGTAGCATTTCACGCTCCCGCAAGATCGGAAATCGGAACTCTGAAGTAGCTCAAAGTGGTGTTTAACTTTTCTTAAAACGAAAGTGATGTTTAACTTACAGTACTGCTTTGTTACCACGCGCGGTAGGTTCGTAAAAACATTTCTATGGTAATTAACTTTATGATGCTCTCAGTATTATCAACATTGTCATTCATTAAAGATTAGCCATTGATTTATATGAGTTATTATACTATCATCACTAGGAAATTAGTATTCTGCTGTGAGTAGTTAAGGTGGTAGGCTGGTAACATATCTTTGCCGATTTCACCGACAGAGACCATTATAAAATACTCCTTTCGTTCCTATATATATAGCAATCTAGAACAGATTTGATATATTAAGGTAGTAAGGTCTACGAATTCATAATACTAAATACTTTCTCCGTTTCATATTATAAGATTTTTTAGCATTGTCCATATTCATATGGATGTTAATGAATCTAAGCGCGCGCGCCCACACACACATATATATATGTATATATATATATGTATATATATATATGTATAATATGTCGAGATTTATTAACATATATATGAATGTTGGTAATGTTAGAAAGTCTTATAATATGAAACGGAGAGGGTATATCTAATCTGGCTTTAAGTTACTATATATTGGGCTATGAATCAGTATCTATACCAGGAGAACCATCCTACTTTAGGGTGTATTTAATTCTTTGGGTGTAATTTTTTTAAATATACGGATGCATATTTGAAGTATTAAACATAGACTAATAATAAAATAAATTACAGATTTCGCCTATAAACTGCAAGACGAATTTATTAAGCCTAATTAATCCATCATTAGCAAATGTTTATTGTAACATCACATTGTCAAATCATAGCATAATTAGGCTTAAAAGATTCGTCTCGCAATTTATATACAAACTGTGCGATTATTTTTTTTTCATATTTAATGCCCATGCATGTGTCCGAACATTTGATGTGACGTTTTTGGCAAAAAAAAATGATACAAGGCCTTAGCCCTGTTTAGATTCCAACTTTTTTTCTTTAAACTTTCAACTTTTTCGTCACATCGAACTTTCCTATACACACAAACTTTTAATTTTTCCGTCACATCGTTCTAATTTCTTCAAACTTTTAATTTTAACGTGAAACTAAACACAGACTTAGTAGAATTTGCTAGTGGCAGCTACCACTTCCACTTGTGCGTGCCGTTTTGGACATTTTGCACTGCAGCTTTCAATACCGAGCCCAAACGTTTAACGCAAACAGCGGATGTAGTACTAGCAAATAAATTCGGCCAGATGAGCACCAATAAATGGGTCATCCCTCATCAATCTTGTGGTAATCTGTTTGGCCTTCATGGCACTCTCAATGCTCTACAGAAAAGAACAGTGCTCTGTGCCAAATAAACTGAAGGCGTTTGGACATAACCATACACATCATCAACATCTCGCGTACACCCTCCGGCCCAATTAAAACTAACTTTATAGCTATAAATTCGTAGTTAAAAATTAACTTATTTTAGAATAGAGGAGTAAGTGTTTTCACTTGAAAAAACTCAAGCTTGTCAAGTTATCATTCTTATGTTTGGCCTGTTGCTTTGTGGTCAAAATATTGGGTCGAATCATCTATTACTACTACTAGCATTAATGCGGCTCCTTAAATGGTCTCTTAGAGAGCGATTGTTGCAGGCGAGAGAATTTATATCCGTCCGTAACTTACTGAAGGTCTCCTCCAAAAAATCAAATCTATAGTACTCTCTTTGTTTTAAATTATAAATTATAAGTCGTTTTAATTTTGGTCAAAATAAACTGCTTCAAATTTGTAAAAAAATTGTAACATTTTCAAACCAAGACAAATATATTATGAAAATATGTTAAAATAAAACTAATTTGTTGCTGTAAAAATTAATATATTTATCTATAAAATTAGTTAAATGTTTGGAGTAATTTGACTTTCATCAAAGTCAAAACGACTATAATCTGAAACTGATTGATCTATCTCAGGACTTCGCTCTTAGGGCATGAGGTCGTTTTTAGAATGAAGTAATTTCACAGGAATTGAAATCCCGTGAAATCCATGTAAAATTTCTGAGTTTTGAAGTAGGATTTTTCTCTCTCCATTTTAGCTGGATTCCATGTCAACAGCCGTTTAGGGGTATTTGTTGTTATAGTAGTGATTGAAGTTTGGAAGCACGTAAGAATTCTTCTCAGTTATAATTCTTTTATGACATGGAAAAATACCCTAAAAACAGCCGTTTGGAAAAAAATCTTACATATTTTTAATTTTTCACACAATCATTAATCTCTCTCATGATATGAGTTTTTCTTCGTTTTCCTATTCGTTAGCTGGACACCCACCTATAATAAAGTTATAATCGATCGTTAATTATTAATCCAAACCCACATCGTTTTATTCAAGTGCACACAGTATCTATGCCAACACTGCTGGGCAAGGGTTCTTTAAGTCCCGGTTTACAATCTGTTTTACTTCTGGTTGCAAACTGGAACGTCCAATCAGAGAGACTAAAGATGAGGTTAAAATAAATATGGTAACGCTAGCCAGTCCACTAGAGTTTTTTTTTCTTTTTTTCATTGTTTTTTTCATTCATTAGTTCATTAAAGTCATATATTGATTTTGAGCACCAACGTCGTCACCCCTAAATCCTCACAAATCATACGCAATAAATCATTCACAATTTATAGGCCCATCCACAAAATCATCCACAATCCACGAACCATTCACAAAATCATCCACAAAATCATCACCAAATCTAAAAAAAATCTACAACAAAATTTACGAATCATTCACAAAATCTAAAAAATAAATCCACAGCCACCGTCGCCGCCGGCCGCCCAGCCGTGCGCCGCCTCCCATCCCGTCGCCTCCCAGCCTCCTCTCTCGCCGGATCTGATGAAGGGGAGGCCGCCGCCCGCTGCCGTGGCCGCTTCCGCTAGGCTGTCGCTCGCCCTCCCCTTCCGCAGGATCTGGCGGAGGGGAGGCTGCCGCCCGGCGTCGCCATCGTTGGAGGAGGGGGGAGGGAGAGGGGGGAGAGGGGAAGGAGAGGGTGAGAAAATGAGAGGGGAGGAGGAGATAAGGATGAGGCGCAAGGTTCAAGGCAGCAATTCGCGATTTTTTCTTAATTTTGGTGGGACTAAAGATAAAAAGAACCTTTGGACTTTTGAACCGTTCCTACTTGAACAGGGACTAATATGATTTTTGCATGTCCCAGTAAAGATCACTTCTCCATTAGTGTGCACGTATCATGGCCGCATCAACGAGAGGCGGCGATCAAGCCTAGAACAGATAATGAATTAAACCGGTCTCTACATCCAAAACGTATGTACACACAGCTATCATACTCTCAATTAACACGAGATGAAATTCAGAGTTCAAACTTCAAATACCAAAAAAAAAAGGCACATCATCGATCGATCAAACACGCGTACTGGATAATTATTAATTCAAACTCACGTCCTTTTCTTCAAGCGCACGTACACACCACGCGTATATATGCCACGTACGCATCATGGCCGGCGGCGGCGGGAGATCGAGCCTAGCAGCTGGGAATGGGGATGCCGCAGGCGGCGATGGTCTTGCGTGCGTTGGTGTTGTTGACGTAGGACGCGTACATCGGGTCTTTCGCGTACTGGCAGAGGCACCCCTCCTTCTGCTGTGCGCGTAGGTTGGAGCAGCACGACTCCGATGGCGCCGTCCCGTAGAAGATCGGGCTCACGCACGCCGATAGCTGCTCAGGGTTACACTGCGCCGCCACCACCGCTACCGCCGTCGCTGCTGCCGCCAGCAGAAGCATCTCCATCGCAGCTGCCCACTTCGCCATTGCTCGAGCTAGCTAGCGCAAGAACTGCTTGGTTACTAGCCAAATGTGATCGAATGTTATCGATGTGGTGGTGTAGGGGAAGGATGCACGTCCAGGGTATTTATAGACGAGATGCAGATGAAAGCATGCCATTTCGTGTATAGTACTCCTTTCGTACAAAAATAAATTCAGACTTTGTCGTAGTAGTACTAGTGCCAGAGCTGTTCTTCTTTAGCCAAACGGAGGAAGAATGGATGAAGAAACAGAGATGCATGATCTATCCTCAGTTTCGTGCATTTTGGATACTCGTATACATATACATATGGGTCTCTTTGACTAGTAACAATGGACGGATATGTACGCGTGCAGCAAATTGGTGTCTGCACAAATTAATTGGGTCACAACAAGAACAGGATCGCACCAAGAAAATCGTCCAAGCAGATATAAGTTTGCAGGCAGCAGGCGTCCATGGGGCATCTTATTTGTTTTTTTGTGGACACTGGAAATCAATTCAAAACATTTTACATCAACATGTATCAAGATTAATTTAAATGTTGTTTGATTGTTGGTGTTTGGACGTCAGTCACTCCATCTGTTTTTAAATAGTTGTTGTTGACTATCGCTGTGCTACATGTATCAAGCTTATATTCCCGAATCCATTTCCTCCTTCGCTCCCAGCGACGTCGTCATATACATGTACTACCTACATATTTTAATGCATGACGCGTTAACATTTTATTTCACGTTTGACCATTCGTCTTATTTAAAAAATTTATGTAATTATTATTTATTTTATTATAACTTGATTCGTCATCAAATATTTTTTAAGCATGACATAAATATTTTCATATTTGTAAAAGAAAAATTTGAGGTCGAAAAGTCAATGGCATCAGGGAGTAAGTCGGTTGCTTGAGCTTGAGGAGCATCGCCTCCTCGAGGAAGCCTTGTACCCGCGCTGCACGGCACCTACTCCACAGGGTCGCTGAACGTGAAGCAGCTCTGAGTGTGGCCGCGTGTCGACATCACGACATCTAGTGGCGGAGCTAGCACCACCGTAAAACCCGGGGTTAATGTATTTCTTTAACCGATTGATTTTTATATGCGTAACGGCTAACACAGAGATGGCAGCGACAGAGCCCGGCGGCCGCCCGATCTGCCCGGGAGCTGAGCATGAGCCACATAAGTGCCAAGAATGATCTGATCTGCTTGGATCCGCAACTGGTTGACATAATATATTCTCTACCATGGCTTTTATTTTTGGATCCATCACCAGATTGGAAGGCTTGGGTAGGGGGAAGGGGAACGAGAGACGTGCAGAAGCATGCTGATTTTTGTCAGTTCGTGCAGGGAGGGCATATGCAAGTGATTGAGGGATTTTTGTTTAGGTGGGTTCTACAAATTGATGTTAATATTGTAGCTATCGAGCCAAAGTTTTGTGCACCTTACGTGAACTGTGGCTTCGAACTAGAGCTGGAGCTGTCCTTAACATCCAACTATCTCGATTAGGACTGTTTTTAGAGCTTGATGTAGTCTTTAAATGTTGGAAAAAAACTCAAGCTTGTAAAGGTGCCATTCTTAATTATGTTTGACCTGTTCCTTGATGGTCAAACTATTGGTTCGACTCATTTATTAACATTCCTCTACCTGAGGACCCTGTTCTTAGAGCGAAGGAATTTTCCCCGAAAAAATAAAGCGAAGGAATTTTACGGAGAATTAAACTTAACCATATGAAATTCCTGTAAAATTTATGTGTTCCGAAGAGGTTGTGTTCGCTAGTCGAGGTTCCCAACGGGGAATAGTACACGTAGAAAACGAAGCGGTCCATTACGCGTGATTAATTAAGTATTAGCTGATTTTTTTCAAAAATAAATTAATTCGATTTTTTAAGCAACTTTCGTATAGAAAGTTTTCGCAAAAAATATACCGTTTAACGGTTTAAAAAGCGTACACGCAGAAAACGAGGGAGAGGGGTTGGGAAAAGGGGTGCCGAACACACCCAAATGGTATGAGTAGGATTGGCATTTAGGGTATGTTTGGTTACCGGTCACACTTTGCCACAACTAATGTTGGGCAAGTTATAGCAGCCACAAAAGTGTGGTGAACAAATTGCTAACTACAAAGTGTTGCAAAGTTAACATGAAATTTAAGTCTATGACATATGGGACATGCTATTGAAAAAGTGTGGCAAGCCATAACTGTGACAGTGAACCAAACACATACCTAATAAACTGTGGCAGCCAAAATTGTGGTGTTGCAAAGTGTGGTCATGAACCAAACACCTGGTTTAGTGGTATTGCTTTGTTATTATACTAGGGACTGAAGGTAGCACCATTTCTATAGCAAACACTCACCTTCAGAAGGTCCTCCCTCGTGTTTTTCCCCCAAATGATATGCAAGCTTCAAGGGCTAAGAAGACTCAATTGGGAAAACAAAAAAAAGTGTTGGTTGGGAAAAATAAATTGTTAAGTGCATGCTTTTGAGTTTTCATAATGTCTTTTACGTTCTGAGTTTTTCTCTCTTTTTTAACCTTGCACTGCATAATATGGATAATTTTATCGTCCTTAAGAAGAGATATAGAGGTAACATATTTTATAGTGTAAATTTAGTGTCTCTAGGTACAAAGTATCTCAAGGTACCAAAAATTTTAGTGTAAAATTTAGCTACCTCAAGATATACTTTCTCAATGACAGTAAATTCCTCACATAATATTCATCATTAGCTGGACATAAGACCACCAGTAAAATTATCGTGGCATAAAGGTTGACAACCGGTAAAGTCATTAGAAAATCAAAGGGTCCATTTTACTTATACTTTGTGAAGAAAATAGAGTATATCATTTTCTTTTCAAATACAAGTTGGACGCACGCACGCACGTATCATCTTGGTTTTGATCATATCAGAACGCTCGTATTATCCCAGGGTTCAAATTTGTTTACGAGAAATTCCATGACAGAGATTGGTAGACAAACTAGACAACACACAGATCAGCTCAAGATATATAAACTGACGATCAAATTCAGAACTCAAACTTTGAATACCAAAAAGACACACCATCCACCGATCAAACACGCGTGCTGGATATATATAACTATTAATTCAAACTCACGTCCTTTTATTCAAGCGCACGCACGTACACACACCATGGCCGGCGCCGGCGCCGGCGAGCGGCGGCGCGCGGCGGCGGGAGATCGAGCCTGCCTAGCAGCGGGGGATGGCGATGCCGCAGGAGGTGAGGGTCTTGCGTGCGTTGGCGCTGTTGATGTAGGAGGCATACGCCGGGTTGCGCGCGTACTGGCAGAAGCACCCCCTCTGCGCGCGCAGGTTGGAGCAGCACGACGCCGACGGCGCCGACCCGCCGATGATCGCGCCCGCGCAGATCGCCAGCTGCCCGGCGTTGCACTGCGCCGTCGCCGGCGCCGCCGCCCACGCCGCCGCCAGCAGCAGCACCGCCATGATCGCCGCCCACTTTGCCATTGTTGCCACGAGCTTTTGCTTTGCTTGGAGATGGTCGGTCGAGTGATCGATCGGTATCGATGCAGTTGGCTGCTGGCTGCTGGCTGCTGCTTAATTTGGCTGTTGGTTTGGGTATTTATAAACAGGAGGTGTCGGCGTGTCGCAGAAAAACAGAGGTTCATGTATAGACATGTACTCCCTCCTTTCATTTTAACTGACGTTTTAGATAATGACACGGTCTATAAAATATATCTTTAACCTTATCTTTTATTATAATATACACAATAAATAAATGCATGTTTACTTTTATTGTAGTGCTTTGAAAGACAAATCTACATATGTTGTTCTAGTTTCTTTAAATTAAATATTTTAAAGTTATTGATGGTCAAAACTATAAAAGTTTAATCACAATCATACTCAAAACGTCAATTATTATAGAACCGGAGGGAGTACTCCATCATTTTCTAAATAAATTTAAGTCTACAGTTTAAATTTTATCATAGAATAATAATTAAACGATGTATGATAGATATATCTAGACGGAGTACTTTAAATGACGATGTTAGTGGTGGTGTTGAGTTTGCATCCAACGCCATAAAGTCGTCATGCACACATGAATGATTTTTTTTTCTTTTTGAATATGGCATTATATGCCTAATTAACTAACTATGCTATAAGTTTATAATTTTTGCTTTTGCTTTAATCTCTTGTAATATTCGTTGCAAAGCACGGACCGTTAACTAGTTTTGGAAAAATAAAGAAATAAGCGTTTGAAAACCGAATTGAGAATAAATTTCAATTAAAAAATTTAAAAACATTCTAAATTTATATTTTTGCTACGGCTATATAACAGGTACTAGATGATGAGATGCATAACCAGATTTTTAGAAGAAAAAAAAAGAGAAATCAGGGCTGCAACTGCCTCTCAAACAGGAAAGCGAGTGCATTAATGTACTGAATGACACGTACCTGAAATTTTCCCTGCCGGCAACGTCCCAAGTTAATGCCTGATCGGTGCATGGCATGGGCATGCTGGCGACGAAATCATGAATTGAAGCCTTCCCAGATTTGCAGGTAATTAAAGTTGGCCTCGTCACAAACCATCAAAAGTAAACAAACCATTTTTTTTTTCGAACGACCGATCAAATTCGACGGACGTTACATTGATAGGGTTTTGGTCAAAGAAAAAAGAAGAAGAAGAGAAAAAATGGTATATATATGCCTACGTGTAAATAAAGCCCCGTTTAGTTCCATAAAAGTTTTTCCAAAAACATTACATTGAATCTTTAGACATATGCATAGAGTATTAAATATAGATTAAAAGAAAAACTAATTGTATAGTTAGGGGGAATCGCGAGACGGATTTTTTAGCCTAATTACTCCATGATTAGTTATAAGTGCTACAGTAACCCACATGTACTTGTGACGGATTAATTAGGCTCAAGAGATTCGTCTCGCGGTTCCCTGACGAGTTATGAAATTAGTTTTTTCATTCGTGTCCAGAAAACCCTTTCGACATCTAATAAAACATTTAGTGTGACAGTAAAAAAATTTTATTTCACAAACTAAACAAGCCCTAAGCTTGGACGTAGCTCTCCTACCTCCTCTCGTGGCACGTAAACAAACCATATTGCACAACAGGCTGGTTTGGCGCCGATTTCACTCAAAAAGTTTGGCCTGAATTTAAGTGGCATTAACTTAGAATTGGATTTGATACAATCGAGTATAACAAATGTGGACATATCAAATCTCACTACTAGAAAAAGCATTTTTCTCAATATTGGGGTTTTATTTTCACATACGGATATGACCCTTAAAGCTAAATTACCACCAACAAAAATATAAATCGGAGTGAAATTTATTGTCTGCCTGCAAAAATATACTTGAATATAAATAGACTTGCGGGCGCTACATTTTTTCTAGAGTAAAGTTCATCACTGGTCCCTAAACTTGTACCGCTGTGTTATCTCGGTCCCTAAACTCACAAATCGACCGTTCAGATCCTCAAACTTGTTCGACTGTGTCATCCCGGTCCTCGTTTAGATCCTCCAACTTATTTATTTGTGTCACCCCGGTCTCTAAACTTGGATTTGAATATCATCTGGGTCAAATAGTACGGTCTAAAGACTTTATATTTAAAAATAATTCATAACTTTTTCATGTGAACTCTAATGAAGACAAATTTTATATCAAACTTGTAGCCCTCGACACGATCTACAACTTTGTAGTTGATTTTTTTTATTTTAAGTCATTTTTTTGTCCTAAAATGTAATTTTAAAATTAAAATTTCAAAATTTATAAACATGCAACAATATTTTGGGACCCTAAACAGTTTTAATTCAAAAAACTTTTCAACTACAAAGTTGTAGGTCGCGTCGAGGGCTACAATTTTAATATAAAGTCTGTCTTCATTAGAGTATACATAAAAAAGTTATGAATTATTTTTAGACCGTCTAGTTTAGAAACCGGGGTGACATAACTGAACAAGTTAGAGGACCTAAACGAGTGATGACACAGTCGAACAAGTTTAGGGACCGGGATGACACAGTCGAACAAGTTTGAGGACATGAACGGTCGATTTACGAGTTTAGGGACCAGGATGACACAACGGTACAAATTTAGGGACCGGTAATGGACTTTACTCTTTTTTTTTCTAAGTCTCACACCTCTCCTCCCCTCCACACCGGTCTCTCCCATCCCCTCTCCTCTCACACCTCCTCACCGGCCTCTCCCCTCCCCTCACCTCTCCTCCTCTCCCCTCCGGCCCTCCCCTCCCCTCCCCTCTCCCCGGCCGCCAGCCAGAGGCGGCGGAGGGAGGCGGCGGTGGCGGCGGAGGGAGGCAGCGGCGAGGAGGGTCGAGGCGGCACGGTTCCCGGCCCCTCCCTCCCAAATCTGGCCGAAGGGGGGCGGGGCGCGGCCGTGCGGCGGCGGCGGACAACGGCATGGCGCAGATGTGCGGCGGTGGTGGACGACGGCAGGGCGGCGGCCGTGATTTTAGGAATGTTTTTATTTGCTTTCTTTGCTATAAATGATTCGGTGATTTTTGGATGAACTGGATGAATTGAATTTGGATTCACTGGATTGGATGGGGAATGGGTGGGAACTGGATTGGGAACGGGAAGCTACCGCCGGAAACGGTGGTGGCTGCCTTTTTTTTTAGCGCTCGAAGTTATTTTCGCAGGCGGACCTATTGCACGCCTGCGAAAATCAACTATTTTCGCAGGCGTTGAGGTGCAGGCGGATGGCTTATCCGCTTGCGAAAATATGATTGGGCCGCCCAGAAAAAACACTTTTTCTAGTAGTGTCTAATTCTAGATTAGTTTTTTTTGGGATGGACGGAGGCGGAATCGCTAATACGCGCGCACACATCGGCGGCGCGCGTTTCTAGCCTAGAAGGCACGGCGCTGGTGCGCACGTGCCTCCTCCCTTTTTTTCGTTTTCTTTAACGATTTTTTCGTTTTTTTTCCACTTTTTTCTGGTTATTTTTTTAATCTTTAGCATGTTTTGAGTTTGAAGGTTTTAAAATTTTGAGTTGAAAATTTTTAAATCTGAACTTGAAAGTTTTTAAATCTCGAGTTGAAAGTTTTCAAATATCAATTTTCAAATTTTCAAATTTTTCCAAATCTTGATTTGAAAGTTTACGAATCTCGAGTTGAAAGTTTTCAAATCTCGAGTTGATATTTTTCAAATAACAAATTGAAAGTTTTCAAAATTTTCAAATATGGACTTGAACGTTTTCGAATCTCGATTCTCGAGTTGAAAGTTTTCAAATTTTGACTTTAAAATTTAAAACTTAAATCGAAAGTTTTCAAATCTAACTTAAAAATTTTTCAATCTGTTAGTAAAAAAATATAAAAAAATCTCTAGAATTTTTTCTAATTACTATTATTAATATTAAGTATATTAATTAATATAGATAGTTAAAGACTAATGGGGGAGCTAGCAGCCCCCGGACGGAGGACACATGAGATCGAATCGAAGCACGCCACCGTAGTAGCAGATGCGTGCACGTAGCAGCGGTTCATCCTACTTGGCATATTTGGATGCAACGCTTGATTACCATGCATATGAGCTTATCGTTATGATCAGACGGAAGACAGATGAGCATGGCCCCAATGCGCGCTGTCTGAGATTAATTATTCTCGCTCTCTCATTCTACATGACAAACAACAAGGCATGTTTATTTCAGCTTATAATTATTATAATCTAAATTATTATAAATAAGCTGAAACAAACAAATAGTTTATTACGGTAGATTATTACAATCTATAAGCTATAATAATCCATTATAAAGGTGTTTTTTTATATTATTAGGTGACTAATAC
Source organism: Oryza meridionalis (assembly GCA_000338895.3). NCBI lineage: Eukaryota > Viridiplantae > Streptophyta > Magnoliopsida > Poales > Poaceae > Oryza > Oryza meridionalis. The sequence goes on from CM002533.2 coordinate 20,111,973, forward strand.
CTAACAAACAGCTAATAATCTAGAGAAATAAACAGCTAACAACTTATTCTATGTCGGCTTATTATAATCCAGCTTATCGTAATCTTACTCAACAATCTAGTTTATAATAATTTTAAGCTGAAACAAACCGGACCTAAATTAACGGCTCTTTTAGATAATTGAACATGGAAGTAACCTTGGATCTATGTACTACTTCAACCATTTAAGAATATACTAACTCCATCGGCCCAAAATATAATAGCTTTTAGTTACGAATCTAAACAATGATGTCAGATTCGTAGCTAAAATTTACTATATCTTGAAACGGAGGTAGTTCAATGTTTATGTTTCTTTTTTATCGTAAGTCAAAGTTATCTATGTTTGATCTAAACTATAGCACCAAACAAACTCCATCCGTTCCAAAATATAAACATTTTTAGCACGGTGACAAGTTAAACATTTTTAGCTTTGACTATTAATAGCAAAAAAAAATAAAAAAGATCAATCATGTAAAATTGATGTTACTAGATTTATCATTAAACAAACTATCATAATATGCAACTCTTTTTATTTAAAATATTATACTTTTATTTATATTATTGATCAACGTAGCATCTCGCAGACCGTGTCAGAGTCTAAAAATACTTATATTTTAAGACGGATGGAATATGTTAAATATAATGTTTAAGGTGGATTTAATAAAACTAATTTTCTGTTATAAATGTTGCTTTATTTTTTAATATATGCTTGATCAAATTAAAAAGGTTTACTTAAAAAAGCATTTTACATTCTGGAACGAGAATGGAGTAGTAGTAACTATCATATGAAGAATGCCATATGTACATGTCCTGCAGATTCGATCACCATGCAAACGTGAAACATGATATGTTAGGCACGTAAGAACGCAATGGCGACGACTATAGCCTTAATATAGTACTACCTCCGTTTTAGGTTATAAGACATTTTAACTTTGGTCAAAGTTAAATTATTTTAAGTTTGACTAAGTTTATTAATAAATATAGTAATATTTATAATACTAAATTAGTTTTATCAAATCAATAATTGAATATATTTTTATAATAAATTTGTCTTGAGTTGAAAATGTTACTACTTTTTCTACAAACTTGATCAAGCTTAAAGCATATCAAAGTCAAAACGTCTTATAACCTTAAACAGGGAGTACTATACACGAGTGTTCTTCGTCCTTAGTTAAACAGATGAAGAATATTAATGGACGAATTGAAATGGAAAAGAAAGAGACTCACACATGGATCATCCTTGACAGGTGCGTGCATTTCGTATAGTACTCTCGTATGGGTCTCTTTGACTATGAGCAGTGGATATTCATACGTGCGTACTGTGCAGAATTGGTCTGTTCCAAATTAATTGGATCACAACAAGAACAGGGGATCAATCAAGATCGACGTGGCTCCGGCACCAAACAACATCGTCCAAGCAGATAAGTTAGGCATCCATGAGAGTTTTGGTCATTGGCATTTTTGTCCATATTGGAGATCGATCATCCTGCCTAATTTATGTGGCATTTAGCCTATCTCATAATAATTGTAGACTTGATTGTTACCATACCACCTTACTAAAAAAGTGATCAACTTATAAGATATTATCCCTTCAACCTTAACACTTTTATACGAAGTGAGAACAAAAGTATAAGTGAGGTGCTATGTGGAATTCACTTTATTCATCAGATGACTGGGCTGGACCCGTGGTTTCTGTAGGATGGACTGTTACAATTTAAATGTTACGTTGTTGTTTTGTTTGCTCGGATTCTCAATTAGCCACTCCTTTTATAAATAACTGACACGGTTGACTATCACTATTCTGACTTTGATCAATAATTACGTTTAAAAATCCCAACGAAAATAATTACTTTTAAATATTCAGATCAGGATGAACAAAAGTATCGCGCTTATATTTACGACGCAAGTATGATATTTTTTTAGTATCTGTATTTTTAAAAACGAGTGGTGAAAGTTTCAAAATAAATATTGACCATTGTCGGTCATTTCAAAATGGAGGGAGTGTAGATTGGGAGAAATTGCTGAGACATGAGTGTCTATAATATTTATTTGAAACCATGTGGGTTTTTTTTTATAAAATGGTACAAATGGAGACACTTACACGCTCGCATACTTATAAACGTATATCCTACCCCTTAAACACTTAGACATATAATCTTTTCACTAAAACGGACAAAACGCACATGCTTTGCTATGGTAAAATGCACATACTTTATTCACTTGATTTAAATGAATATTACTATATTAGCCTACTACATAATATTAGAAAATATCGTAGACTAATTTGTAGGATGTGCAAATTTAGTAGTGGTGGGTTGGTAGCAGAATCACTGCCACCACCATTAGCTTTTATATTATTAAAAAAGAGATACACATACCGTTTTATGAAAAAATAGTTACAAATGTTTCATGTTATTCGTACAGTTAAGACATAGTGTAAAATATCACTGTGCTTAAATCTTCTGACATTGTGTCATGAATATCAATCATGCATGACACCGTACGTACATTGATACATAGCTGCCCCCGGCGGCTACTATTCTATTTTTAATTTGGATCCAGTTAGGGCAGTCCCAACCCTCCACCTAGGATGGTGTCTGTGGCATTAACTATATTGACATGTAGAATTTTTAGCTTATGCGGCACTATATTAATTAAGAGAGAGAGAAGAGAGGAAGAAACTGGGTCTCATGCAAGACACGGCTTCAACACGAAAACCTATACATTAGACACTATCAAGTTTTGCATTGGGAGAGAATAGTGTTTTCATAATAGATGAAGAATAAATATAATTGGTAGAAAAGAGAGATGATGTATTTATTAATGGCCCATTTTAAGAAACCATGGATTGTAGAGTGTAGTTTCTATTATGATGTCTTATTGATATGGCACCATAGACACTGCTTATGGACACTATGGGTTGGGACTGCCCTTAACAGTGGAAACAAATCGCGCGCATTTATTCACTTGGGCCCTGTAAGTTGATTGGTTGTTGTTGCCAGTTGTTTTGTAATGGCAAACCGCATACATGGACGGAATAGTTCATTTGGATTTGTCCATTCGTGGAAACTGATTTTATATAATATATATATATATATATATATATATATATATATATATATATATATATATATATATATATCGCTTTCAGTCTTTGCACTAACTAATAATACATGAGAAATCTTATAATATTTGAGAGGTACCAAAATCTTTAATCTAAATTTTTATTTATCGGAGGTAACAAAATTTACAGTATCTTTTCCGGTACCACCTCAAAAATTATAAAATCATTCATAATACATTCTAATATGTAACTATAATTATTTGTCACTAAGATTCAAACCCTGAGGAATGAAGCTTTACGTGCCCGATTCCACGCCGTACCAATGGTGCTTCACATAAACTGGTAAATTCAAGTTGCGTTTTGTTTGTTTCCAGAGAAAAGAAATAATCAAATGCCACTATCAGCCACGTATTGTTTCATTCTTAATTAGCAAAGCGTATTCAGTAGTTGTAGGATCTTTTATCTTGCTGCTTGATTTTTATTAGTTTGGTTTTATTTTTGGTTTTGTTACTTTGGCTACATACACACTCTGTGAATTTGCTTTTGTGTGAACTTTATAATAATTGGCGGTAACTCTTGAGTAAAAACCAGAATATTTTATTCCATTATCTTAAAAAAAGCAAAGCGTATAAAACACATCCCCGCTTACTAAATGACATCGAAATTTCTGTTCATGTGTTTGACTGCAGTACATAGGCCATGAGCTTTAATCTAGTTATTCGATTTACTATCAAATAGGCAAGTGGTTTATTAAAAGACATAGTTATTCAATGGTGAGTCGACCGAAACTAAACTCGATTTATCATGTGGGATAATAGACACGGTTTCCACTTGCCACATAAAGAAGAGCACTGCTACACGTACTTAAAAACAAAATACTTACAAAATCCTTACAATTAATCTGAACTCTTTGATTTAACTAACGCAAGTTACAGAAAATCTATATACACTCACATCTTGATACAAACGGTGTTAGTAATAAGAGCTTAGTAGGAAGAATTTCATATGTATAGCCTTTTCCAGAAGAAATGATCAAACCAAGAAGTGAAACCAGCCGGAGAAGGTCTACACCGGCAGGCCTGGCCCATACAGCCCACGGTAGGAAGCCCAGCTGCACTGGGTGGCCCAGCGGTGGGGTGGGCCACGTCGGGCCAGCCGCAGCAGAATGCATGGGCCGGCGCTCAGAGGCCCATCATGATGAATGAAGATTCATGCAGGTGACCGGCCCAAAATAGTTACAGAACCCAAAAATTACAGAAAAACTACGTATTTGCTAAAAACTTCAAAAAATACAGAAAGTTACGAATTTGATAAAAAAAATATAACAGTTTGCACCATTATATATGCTTTATGATTTATTCTGGCGAGAGATTCTTGCTAGATGTATGCAGGTAACATGGAGTAAGTGACACTATTGTAATTACACCTTAATTATACTATAGTTATATTTGAAAATTTTTTGTCTTAAAAAACTGATATGTTATATAGCTACTCCCTCCGTCCTACAATATAAGGGATTTTGAGTTTTTGATTGCAATGTTTGACCACTCGTCTTATTCAAATTCTTTTTGCAAATATAAAAAACGAAAAGTTGTGCTTAAACTACTATAGATAATAAAGTAAGTCACAAATAAAATAAATAATAATTTTAAAAAAATTGAATAAGACGAATGGTCAAACGTTACAAACAAAAACTCAGAATCCCTTATATTATGGGACGGAGGAAGTACTTCCAAAAACTAACACGGAAATGCTTTTTTGAAAAAAGAAACATGTGTTCTCCTTTCTGTGTGAATAAAGCACGAACAGTTCCAGTTGTATATTCGTCCAAATATACTGTCCCGTGGTTTATTCATCCAAACGACAAATCCCTTTTTCTCAAAAAAAAAAAACCCAACGTATTACTTTCTTCCCTTCTCTCTAGCCAAAAAAAAAAAAACAAGAAAAGCACCGACCAAAATGTCTCAAAAATGGACGCGTCCAAGATCGCGCTGCCACATGACAACGGCCTTCGATGAAATTATCGTCAATTTTTATCAAATTCCGATCAAATCATTCCTCGTCGGCGTCCATCCCGGATACTATAGGTGGACACCTTCGAGTCGCTTCTCTCTTCTCCGGCGACACTGCCACTGCCACGCGTCCCTCCCCTCCTCCCTGCCCAACCCCCACGTGTGCGTCCACGTGGCACCCACCCCTCTCCCCTACTCCTCCTATATCCTCCCTCTCCTCCGCCATTGCCACACCTCATCACCTCCTCGTCTTCTTCTTCCACCTCGCAAATCCGATCAACACATCAGCTTGAGAAACAATGGACGCGCCGGCCATGCTCACGACCAAGCACGTCCCCGAGGACGTCGGCCTCCGCAACGTCGGTGAGTTTGCGTGTGTGTGTGATTGATTTGATCACTGTGTACGACGCCGGCGGCGGCGGCGGCGGCGGCGGCGGCGGCGGCGGCGACGGCGAGGTTGGTGATTAATGGTGGGGGTGTTTGTTGCAGCGGCGGCGGAGGAGGAGGGGGGACAGGGGCAGATGCACCGTGGGGAGGAGAAGCAGCACAAGCCGGTGCTCAAGAAGGTGAAGGAGAAGGTCAAGAAGATCAAGAACACCATCGCCGGCGGCGGCGGCGGCGGCCACGGCGGGAACAACGGCGGCGAGCGCGCTAGCGGAAGCAGTAGCAGCAGCGAGGAGGACGAGGACGATGTGGCGGCGCAGAGGATGGGTGACGTGGACCAGCGCGGGTACCAGGAGGACGTCGAGGAGGACAAGCCCGTCGCCATGGAGTCCGATCCCGAGGTCCATGGCGCGCCGAGTAAGCTCCTGCTCCGTTGATCTCTCTCCCTGCGTGCGGTGCCGCCGCCGCCGCCGTCGTCGTCGTTGTCAGGTTTTGAGAACTTGTTTGGTTGGTTGCAGTGTACGACTCGGCGAGGATCCCGTCGGTGCAGGAGGTGGAGGGCGACGGCGGCGCGCCGAGGGTGCGGCTCGGCGACCTCGGCGGCCCCGTCGTCGAGGACCCGGCGGCGCCGCGCTCCACGACGCGCGTGCCGCGGGAGGGGGAGGACATCGGCACGACGCCCGTCGTCCGCGCCTTCGAGTCGATGAGCGTCTCCGACGACCCGAAGCACGTCGGCGCGGCCGGGAAGCCGGACGCCGACGTGCAGAACGACCCAATGCCGGTGTCGGACGCCGCCACCGCCGGTGAGGAGTGGAAGGACGCGACGCCCGACAGCGCAGCTGCAGGCGCGACGTACACCGACAAGATCAAGTCGGCGGCGGCGGGCACCACGGAGTACGGCAAGAAGCTGGCCACCACGGTGTACGAGAAGGTCGCCGGCGTCGGGACGGTCGTGGCCGGCAAGGTGCAGCAGGTGACGCAGTCGGCCGGCACCGCCACACCAGGCGTCGCCGGCGGCGCCGCCGGCTCACAGTCGCAGGACGACGTCGACGCCTCCACCACCCTCGCCTCCGGCGAGCCGGCGACCGGGGGGCAGCAGCAGCAGGACAAGGGGGTAACAGTCACCGGTTACATCGCCGACAAGCTCCGCCCGGGCGACGAGGACCGCGCGCTCAGCGAGGCCATCTCCGGCGCGGTGCAGCGGCGCAAGGACGACGTGGCGCAGCGCGTTCCGGCCGTGGCGCCGGCGGCGCCGGGCGACACGATCGCCAAGGTGCGGGAGGCGCCCGCGCAGGTGCTCGCCAAGGCGCGCGACGCCGTCACGTCGCTCACCGGCGGCACCCGTGTCTCCGACACCGTGCAGCCCACCACCACCACAGGTACATAAACACAAACATCTCAAATTTCACTTGCCATTTTCGCAGCCGGATCATGAGCTGATGATCGAGTTCGTTTTTTTTTTCTCTTTTTCGTGTGATTTTTTTTTGCAGAGGCGGATGGCGCGGAGGTGGAAGCGGCGCCGGTGATTCGCGGGGAGGAGATCGGCGAGACCCAACGTCAGCCGAACGTAAGCATGACATGAAGCGTTGTAGAAATGGATCCTCTCGTGTGTGTCTGTATGTTGCCACGTATACACGTGTAAGTGTAAGAAAAGTGTGTCAGTGTGCTTGGAATAATAAGCCGTTATGTACGGCTTTTGTGTCGATGTGCAGTTTTTGTTTTTTGATGTCTTCTGTGTGTATGTAAGCAAGCCCGTTTTGAAAATGGCCAAGTTCAGTTGAAACTTGTAATGGTTTGTGGACTTGTAATACACTGTTTGTTTCAACTAATTGCTAGTACAAAAGTGTTCACCGTTTTCTTCCTGATCACTGATGAAAGTTCTTCAGAAAACACACTGGGAAATTTCCAATCTTTGCAGCTAGCTATTTTTCACCTGCTGAGTGGCGCCCAGAAGTTCATTGACGTTAATGTCCCCTTTTGCTTCTCTTCCGAGCGATTCAAACCGGTCATCTCCATGCATTGTGTGTGTCAAAGAAACTGTGAACAGCAAATCAAAATCAAGGTGCATGCCGAAATTGCCAAATGTAACAGATGACTACTTCCTCCTCCGTTTCTCAAAATGTCAGTCAGGATAGCACTTTCAACATTCATCAAGTTATTCTAGCCCTTCTCATATTCACCACCCTTCCGTTTCACAATGTAAATCATTCTAGCACTTTCTACATTCACGTCATTCTAGCCCTTCTCATATTCACCACCCTTCCGTTTCACAATGTAAATTATTTTAGCACTTTTTATATTTATATTGATGAATGTAAATGTAAATTATTTTAGCACTTTTCATATTTATATTGATGAATGTAAGAAGTGTTAGAATGACTTATATTGTGAAACGGAGTTAAGTAGCTTTCAAGTGCCATGAACATTTCGAGGTGCGAGTGCGACAACGATATCGTGTTAGATCACCGGACGATTGAGTAATTGACTACCAACATCTCCGGTTCTTCCTGCTGATGCATGGCCTGAATATGAAGCAGGAATGATTTGGATTTGGACGTTTGGTCCAAAGTGGCAGGACGAAGCTAGAGCCGTGTGCCTGTATGGGAGTCGAGACACTTGGGTGGTTGACTGCCCCCATGATTTTGGAAACAACCTTCTTTACTGCGTCTATTTACAATAAATAATCATATAAGTGAATTTTAACATCCGATACATAATTCCAGATCGATATTGAAGTCCTATAATTAGTTTCATAAAACCATATTGTTAACTATTTTGCGAGACCCAATTTTTCCTCTTCTTTTTTGGGACTTTGAGTTACTACTATAGCAAATAGCACAGATAATAAATGAAATGCTTACCTTGTTACTGTGGCCAAAATAATAATAAAATGATTATCTTAAGTGGCTAAGGCTTACAATGAATTGAAAGAATTCATAAATTTAATTTAACTTTAGAGCTTATGGTGGATGAAAAAAAGAATTAGTCGATGACGTGGTTTTATGAAACTTTAGAATCATAATACTATGTTTATTGTTACGTGTCAAAACTTTTATTTAGGTAAAGAATTATAGTACTAGGCTAATTTATTTTCTCACCATTTTCAACTTCTACCTTTCGTTTTTCCGCGTGCATATGCTTTCTGAACTGCTAAACCACGTCTTTTTTTTTGCAAAGTTTTATATATAAATGTTGCTTTAAAAAACATATTAATCTAATTTTAAAGTTTATTTTAGTTAATATTAAATTAATCATGTGCAAATAAGTTGTTTCGTTCGCGTGCGCGTAGGATTAAGATCCCAACATGTTTTGTCCAACCCAGCCTAAGATTTTTCCCCTTTTTTTTTAAAAAAAAGTGTTTTCTAAAAGGGCTTGAAAACTACCCAAACATGGGCCTCGTAGCCCAACACGAGATACCATTTCGGCCCAGACAAAAAATCGATTCGCTTCCAGTAGCGGCCCAGTACGGCGCCGGCGGTGCCGAAGCCGAAATTTTCCATCCCTCGCAGTCGCAGCAGCCACCTCTCGCCAAACTCCCTCTTCGCGCCGCCGCCGCCCGCCATTGCCGCCGCCGCCACCGCCGTGCCCGAGCTCGCCGGCCACCACTCCGCCGTGGCTCGCGCGAGATGCGTTCACGCGAGCCCCTGAGCGCTCCCTCGCAATGAACCAGGGCGCTCGGCCGCCCGCGTTGCGGACGCTCTCCGCCCGCCTCTGGCCGCGCAGGCGGCTCTGCGGAGTCCACGCGGGGAGCGGGGGCGAGGGGCCTGGAGCTAGGGAGAGTGATGGTGGTGACGTCCGCGTTGGAATGGGGGAGGAGGAGGAGGAGGCAGGGTTGGATGGCGGACGCGTCCCGCAGGAAGTGCTGCTCCGGCTGCCGACGCCGCCCGGCCGGGTTGAGACCGACGACGATGATGGCGAAAACTTGTCCCCCGGTGCGGGGTCCGGTTCCAGGAGGAGGTTCTTTGAAGAGCTGAGGTTGGAGGCGGATAGGATTGTCAAGATCCTGCTTCAGGATGGCCCGGGGTTCAACACCCGCCAGGCGCTCGACGAAATGCGCCCGAGGGTGTCCAACGCACTTGTGAGGGAAGTGCTGCTCAAATTTGTTGTCTCGATCGATGGCGTGAACCGTGCTAGGTACCCGAGGCTGGCGTACAAGTTCTTCCTGTGGGCGGAGGAGCAGGAGGGGTACCGGCACGGCACGAGCATGTACAACCTCATCTTGAAGATCTTTGCTGAGTGTGGGGAGCTCAAGGCGATGTGGCGGCTGCTTGAGGATATGACAGATAAGGGGCTGCCTGTGTCTTCCCGGACGTTCCACCTCTTGGTATGCACATCGGGGCGGGCTGGATTGAGGCGGAGGCTGGTGGAGAGGTTCATCAAGTCAAGTAATTTCAATTATCGCCCATTTAGGAATTCATTCAATGCGATACTGCACACTCTGCTGACCATAGAGCAGTATTCGTTGATTGAGTGGGTTCACCAGAAAATGATCACCGAGGGGCACTCACCTGATGTTTTGACATACAACGTGGTGATGCGTGCCAAGTATATGCTCGGGAAATTGGATCAGTTCCATAAGTTGCTTGATGAGATGGGAAAAAATGGGCTTGCACCTGACCTCTATACGTACAATCTTTTGCTTCATGTGCTTGGTAAAGGAGACAAACCACTTGCTGCTCTCAATTTACTGAACTATATGAGCGATGTTGGCTGTGTACCGAGTGTGCTCCATTTCACAAACTTGATAGATGGTCTCAGCCGTGCTGGCAACCTAGAAGCTTGCAAGTATTTCTTCGATGAGATGGTCAAGAAAGGGTGTCAACCAGATGTTGTTTGCTACACAGTTATGATCACAGGTTATGTGGCAGCTGGGGAATTCGATGAAGCCCAGAAGTTCTTTGACGATATGTTGCTGAGAGGGCAGCTTCCGAATGTGTACACATACAATTCCATGATATGCGGACTTTGCATAGTAGGAGAATTTGATAAAGCATGCTCTCTTCTGAAGGACATGGAGTCGCGAGGATGCACTCCAAACTTTACAGTGTATAGTACTCTAGTGAGTAGGTTGCGAAATGCTGGGAAGGATTCTGAAGCTAACAATATCATTCAGTACATGACAAATAAGGGTCATTATCTTCATTTATTGTCAAGGTTCAGGAGATATAGAAGATGCTGATATGTGAGGCCCCATAGTCAGTTACATTGTAATTTTGTTGTATTGTTTCCAACTTGGAAAGATGGATCATAAGGGAGTACTTTGTGAGGTAACCATTCGCACTCTAACTGTTACTCTAGCACATAGGGTTATTTATTCAGTACAGAAATGCAACACTGTATACTTAAACTGTTTTACGCACTAATGGAATGGGATAGGATGGGGTGGCCTGGCGTGTCCTAAATCCTAACCGACTCATGATGGAGGAGTTCAACCCTGATTTACTAGTCCTAAATAGGAAACCCAACCTTAGTTCTGTTGCAATGTAGTACACAATATTTGATTTACTTCCACTTCTGGTCTCCTGAACCAGATTACATCCAATCTTTTGTTTTCAATATACTCTTTACAGTGCCAAGAACTTATGCTCAACAAAATATGGGGCATATCATTTTGCTAAATTACAACAGAACTTAGGCTTTTGATTCGGTTGGATGCAAAGCACACTGTATTTCTCTCAATTCTCATTTCTGCCAACCCTATCATAGGGTTAGCTTAGTGGATTATATGTCATAGATCAGATAAGATCCATATAAACATTGTGCATTATCTTGCAGCACTAAGAGATGAAAAGCCTATGCAATCTTGTCCCTTAATGATTCTCTTTAGGTCATTAGCATCTCTCGTCACAGATTGCTTTATCATTATGCATTTATGTAATGTATGATTAAAAATTCTCAGTGTCTAAAAAAGATAGCAACAAATTAACGCACCGTTAAGACTGCCTCCAGTCACAAATAAGTGACATTTTTGGCAGCGACAAAGTCTCCAAACACAGCCACGACTTCTAATATCTATTGTGATATATTATACACATGGTAAAATGCTATATAAAATAGAAATATTTAAGCAAAATATACACACACCATTTTCGCATGTCCAGTTTAAGTATTTATAGAGATAGCGATTGTTAAGCTCTTAATGTTTGGCTGCATCTACCCTGGCCTGAATCACCACTATCTTTTACTGGAGGGGATATTAAATATTGTTTAAGTGACTCTGGTCATCCATTATTTTATGTTGGAAAAAAATATTTGAATTAATCAATACGATAGGTACAGGCCTGCAAAGATTCATCAAATTAGCAATGTTCTCTAAGTTCTTTTAGTTGCCAAATTGACTTTGGCATCATAAACATAAAGCATTAAAGTTGATGATATTGTCATATGTGAAGACAAATTGCTGAGTTACAGCGTGTTGATGTTAATAGAGCAATTGACAGGTTGTATTTTTTTTTTTGTAACTGTAAGCAATATTACTTACGTGTACCAATATGTACTTTACAGTATTATGGTACAGAGTAATTTCACATAAAACATCGATCAAAAGTCCAAGGTATTGGCTATTTCACTTGCAGATGGGAGAGACACTATGCAATGGTGCTGTATATTTCATAATTTTATCATTTCTTCTCTTCTTTCTTTTCCTCTTTCTTCTCCTCCTTCTTCTCTTCCTTCTTCTCTTCTTTCTTCTCCTCTTTTTTTTCTTCCTTCTTCTCTTCTTTTGCAGGTCCAACAGACACAATGTCAATCTTCCCAATCTTCTTTAACTTCTTTGCAATTGCCACCGTGTCCATTTCACCGATGATGGTCATCTTATTGTCCTTTAAATCTGCAGCTATGGAATCGATACCTGTACATGAAATGAGGTGTGTAATGCATTAGATTTTCTTGTTGACACAGTAATAGTTTATCTTACAAAATACTTCTTTGAAGATCCAATCTTGCATCATTACATGTTTAGCTGATAATACATGATGTGGAGCATCCAGTTCTTTTGTCTAACCTTTAGAAACTAATGTACAGTTGTTCACCGCAAACAGCACATATTAATAATCCCATACATAGGGGGGAAATCATTCCGTATGCCTAACTATATCATTGATCGTCATCTTCATTGTGTTATGTGATGTAACAAACAATTTCCACCTTACATGATATCTCTTATCAAACCTCTGCCTAAAACCATGCTAATGCTTCCAAATGTGATTTGCAGATGTTTTTTGAATCAGAGATCAAAACATATTTTTCAAGTTTCAGCAGCCAAAGAAGAAAGGGGATGGTACAGAATGTTACCGTAGATGTCTGCAACGGCTTCGATGGCTTTCTGCTTAATCTTGTCGTCGGTCATGGTCGGAACCCTCAGCACCACCTTCTGCTGAGAATCATCATCCGACGACACGAAGGCGTGAACCGCCGAAGGAATCAGGGAATTGAACCATAAACAAGAGTTGCACTTGCTTACCTGAGCCATCTGGAAGCTGTGAATGGAGTGGAGTGGAGGAGGGGAAAGGCTTAATGTTCTGCTGAGGTATGAACAATGAGAAGAAACCAAGGCTGGTGATGGCACCGGCCGGGCACCTTTATATGCAAAGGGTGCAAGTGTGCTGTCACTATTCTGGAAGAAACCATATCACCAATTCCATTCAGCACTGGTATTCATTTCTCTTTCTCCACCCAATTCAGCAGTGGTGTTTGGCGATGAGTCAGCAGCCAAGCCAGGCCAGTTTCTGTTTGCTGCAAGTGACCAGTTTATTCATCCGTCCGTCTCGTCGATATCTGATGCGTTGGAGATGAGGTACGCAAAAATACTTTCAACTCTTTCGGCCGCTGCCAGTTTCAATTGGTTCACTCATCCCTGGCTTTTCTTTCTGATCAAAATTGTTGTGATGTCCCTTTCCATCCGTTCCTGAACATGCCTTTGCTACGTAGGATTGCAGGGTCGGTCCGTGTCCTGCCGCGACCCTGCGACGGGTCAGTGCCAACCGCCACTCTCCGGCACCCGGCGCGCACTGACGCGAGACGACGGGATTCTGTCCATGGAGAAGAGGTGGTTGGCTGGCGTGAGAGTGCGGGGGCGGCAGCTAGTGGCGGGACGGCGGCGGCGTCGTGGCGACAACGTCCAGACATCTCTAGTAAAGCGGCAAAAGTGAGTGAGGATCATCTATCATAATATCACTATCATTACAATTACGGATATGTTGGTGACTATAATGATAGTATTATTACGGTAGAGGATATGAACCCAACAACAGGACGAGAAGGTTGCAGCGGCTTGGAGGTTGAAACAAAAATGGCAGTGCTGTTCGCCTCTCAACGTTGGTTGGTAGAGGGGCAGTGAGGCTCAGGAGTAAATTTGGTCTGCCTATGTTAGGCCGGCCCGGCTATAAGTGAGGCTCAGGAGCATCGAGCAGACATGCGGCTGTGTGAGTGACATGATCCAGAGGAATTTCTTCACTTCTTTTACGGGAGGATCTAGAGGAATTTGGTTTGTTTGGCTTTGGCGTTTGGCGCAGTGCATGATTGAAATTTAAAGTGTTATGTGAAAAGGATGGAAGCTCACACACAAGTGATCCTTTCGATGGAACCTTTTTTTGCTGGGTTCAGCCTTGTGTACACTACTACGTGCACGATTAGGCCGGGCTGTTTTTGTTGGTGGGCCTGCTCTTGAACCTGATGGGCTTTGCTGGGCTGGGCTGGGCTGGGCTACCACGAGTTCATGGTGCCAACAAGAAGATTACAGGTCAGTCTCAGTCGTGTCTCCTTCGTTGCATTAGTTTTATCTTGTGAAACAATACTGCCAACAAGAAAGATTCAACGGTATGAATTCCATGGCGTCATGTATATGTGGTTTGACAAATACTGTACACATCTTATGGACTGGAGTATGGACTGGAGTACTCGCTCTGTTTTAGATTATAAGTTATTTTAATTTTTGGTTAAAGTCAAACTACTTCAAATTTGATTAAGTTGGTAGACAAATATAATAATATTTACAATATCAAATTAGTTTCATGAAATCTATAATCGAATATATTTTAATAATATATTTGTCTTGGGTTAAAAATGTTTTTACTTTTATCAAATTAGATTAAACTTAAAATAGTTTGACTTTAACCAAAGTTAAAATAACTTATAATCTAAAACGGAGGGAGTACTAAATTTCTGCTCCAGCAATGGATCTGAAAGCGAGGTTAGCAGTTTTGGAAATACAGACTTCTGAGTTCTGACCGACTTGAAATGCATGCAAACTTGGCAATCAAGTTTGGCATCCGAAGTTCGAGCCAACTTGGCTCCCAAGTTTTACCGGACCAAAGACACGCGATTCGCAAATGGGGCTTTTAACTTTTTACCACTTTTAAGTTGTGGTCATTAAGAATTTATCACTCACATTCTAACATGTGGGCTCTCACATATCTATGATATATGGGTTCAGTGGTAAATTTTTAATTGTGCAAATAATTAAATATCTCTTTGCAAATAAGGTGGTGTCTGGTTAGGCCTTTTGTGCTGTATAGTCAGTCTGCACTTTTAACGCAAATATACTTAAATTATTTGTTTCCACCGGGCTGAAATTTATGGAGCATTGCTACATGTGCTTAAAAAAAATCTAAGTTCTCAACCATTTTGATTTAACTAGATGAAAATTATATGAAATTATAGGCCACATTCGCGTTGAGTTAATTTTGTAAAAAAAAAAAAAGCACGTATAACCATCACAAGAGTACCTATTTTTTTTTTTACAACTATTTCCCACTTTTAAAGTTGCATCAAAATGTCTTTATGTCGAGGAAGCACCAGCAATGTGGTGGTATAATCGTGGGTGCATGACCAGGATTTAAATACTAGTGTCCACAAATATTACGCACATGAAACAATGGATGAACGGCTGGTTTCCGTATCTTAGAGTATGTGTTACCGTCTCCTAGAGCATGGGTTAGGAGACGCATTCGTGGGAGTGTGAGTGTGGTATTGCGTGTGTAGTGGTGTGTACTGTGTAATCTGAAAAAAAAAATCTTTATGTTTGTAACTTAGTACGAATACGAAATTTGGTAATAAAACCGAAGTAAATTATTTCGCTAACAACCTTTATATATACACTGTTTCAATCCTTCGACAAGCAGCCCAGTAATCCAACCCGGCCCAACCTCGTCTCCGCGAGTCCCAAACTGCGACCATCGCCGCCGGCGCCGCCGCTCACCTTGCTCGCGCCGCCCGCGAGAGGTCGATCGCCGGCCGCCGGTGGCAACGCCGCCGTGCCTACTCCGATCAAGCAAGTGATCAATGCATCGATCACAAAAACCGTAAATACCTCTTGTTATCCGACTCCATTAACGCGTCCGTTCCCGACTCTCTTGGAAGCAAGAAACGCCGCCCTAATAAATTTGGGAGAGGCCACCACCCCCGGCCGGCGACGAAGCGCGCGCGCGGCCGCTGCCATCTCGCTCCGTGAAGACCATCTCACCGGCGGCCGCGGCCCTGGGGGGAGATCAGAGGAGGAGGCTACTGCTGCCGTCTTGCGCTATCCGGACTAGAGAATCACAGATTCGCAGGCGCCATGAAGAAGGTGAGTGCTCGCGCTATTTGGTTTGGGATTGGGATTTATTTCCGTCGTCGTGGGGATCAGTGATCAGTTGTTGGTTTTTTTGTGGGTACAACACTGGATTTTCTGCCCGAGATTTTTTTTTTGTCTCATGAAAATCAAGGTTGCATCATCTCCTACTACAATATTAGATTAGTTTTTATGGTGGGAGTGCTTAGTGCTGGCAATATGTTGTTCTATCCATGGGCGGTTGTCTGGTACTGATTTGTAAGGCGTGATCAGTGATCATCACCCATGAGCAGTAAGATGGAGTTGGCTTAATCAATAATTCCTACTATGCAATAGATTAAGAACAAACAATGTAGCTTGTATTTGAGCAGTAAGAGAGTTGGCTTAATTAATAATTCCTACTAAAATAGATTAAAACCAAACAATGTAACTTGTATTTCTGTCTTAACATTGCGTTGTTTAGTTCCTCGCAAAATTCCGGCTTTTGTTTTACGCTCTTTGGTTTCTGATTCGTTTGATGTTATGTTCGTGCAGCCACTGGATGAGAAGGAGCTGGAAAGGAAGCTGAAGAAAGATCAGAAGGTAACCCAGTTCTAGTTGGAAAGGAAGCTGTTATGTACTTCTGTGAGCAATGGAAAGGAAATCGTGTCCAGTTGTTTGGTGTATGAATAACTTCACCTATGGGCTATGTTTGTAACAGGCAAGAGAGAAGGAGGAGAAGAGGCTCAAGGCGAAGCAAAAGGAGGCGATTAGGCTTCAGGTGGTCAAGATCTACCCTGCTCAGACAAATATGTGTTTTACTGTCAATTCTGACAAATATGTGTTTTACTATCAATTCTTTGTGCTGATGTGGTTGTCTGTAGGTACAAGCAGCATCTGATGAACCCAAGAAGAGTGAGAAGAAACAAAAGAAGAAAGGTGCTGCGGATGAGAATCCTGAGGATTTCGTCGACCCGGATACTCCTGCTGGGCAGAAAAAACTGCTTGCTTCTCAAATGGCCAAACAATATAACCCTGCTGCTGTTGAGAAATCGTACTGCCTTTCTCGCTTTAGTCCTCAATTTGATTTATTTTCAATGAGGATATAGCTTTCATATTGTTAGAACCTTAGGAATTCCATGAAATTTCTCACTTAGCTGTCCTTTTCTCATTCTGTTGTTTTCATGTAGATGGTATTCTTGGTGGGAATCATCTCAATATTTTGTAGCAGATGCGGCGAGTTCTAAGCCACCATTTGTAATAGTAAGTATATCATAATGCAAAGAACACACGATTATATTCAGGATAAATACTTTATCATGATCACTGTGTGAGTAGTATCTCCTATATGAAATACACAATTGAAGCTTGATTTCTATTACTCTTCTCACTTTGCATTTGCAATGCTTCTTTTTTCAGATCTTGCCACCCCCTAATGTTACTGGGGTCCTTTACATAGGCCATGCGATTACAGTAGCAATTGAGGTATTAATTATTGAGTTGATTCTCCCTGTTTCTTCATTGGCCATATAAGCATCGGTATTGATGTCTTTTTGGTTGTTACATCGTGAACAATTCAACAATTCAGGATGCTATGATTCGGTGGCGGAGGATGTCGGGCTATAACGCTTTGTGGGTTCCTGGAATGGACCATGCTGGCATAGCTACACAGGTCTGTCATGCATATAACATGTATATGGTATCTCATGTTTCTAACATATAACCTCTACAGGAATTATTGTTAACTTGAATACAAATTGACTTTTGCTGAAACATCACATTGATTGCTAACCAACTTTCTGTTTTAGTTTTTAAGGGGGCTTTATCTAACAAAATTTCTCTTCATATCAGGTGGTTGTGGAAAAAAGGCTTATGCGTGAGAGAAACCTGTCAAGACATGATCTGGGGCGTGATAAATTTCTGTTGGAGGTAATCATTTTTTTCCTTACCTATTGCATATTGTATTAACTTCACAGTTGATTTCATTTTTATTTATTTTTTTTCATTCTTCAATCTTCTTGGCAGGTCCTCCAATGGAAAGATCAGCATGGTGGTACCATATTGAAACAATTACGTACACTTGGAGCCTCACTTGATTGGTCACGCGAGGTAATATGTTTTGATTTCCCCTAAGGTTGTAGCCAGAAGAGAGCACCATTTATATCTAAACAATATATTTTGTTGAATAAATATGACAAAACCCCAGACATTATGGTTCAGATTGCACAAAACCACATGTTTTTTGGCATTGCACATAACCAAAGGCATTATGGTCCTATAATTGGTTAATGGTGTGGTTTAGTGAAATCTTAATACCATAATATTTGGGGCTATGTGCGATGTGCCAAAACTCTGAGTTTGGTGCAACTTGAACCATACCTGGGGTATATAAAATGTATTCATATATTGTTTTGCTTTGTTGTTAAATATCTATTTTCTTGCATCTTGTTTCAGTGTTTTACAATGGATGAGAAGAGATCAAAAGCTGTAACAGAAGCTTTTGTCAGACTGCACAAAGAAGGTCTAATATATAGGTCAGTGTCAAAATATCGTTGAATGTGCAGTTAGTTTTTTTTTTCTATATTTGTTCTGCTTCAGTAATTCTCTATTCGAATTGTGTGTTTCTTAGTTTATGTTTTCTTTCTGAAGCACACCTTACTTTGTTACTATTCTGTATGATTTACTTGCAGGGATAATCATATTGTGAACTGGGATTGCTCACTTCGTACTGCAATTTCAGATATTGAGGTATACGAGACTTCTAATACTATTAACATTTTGATTTGTTGATGAGGAGGATTGTATTTTTATGTTTTATTCGCTACTTTTCAGGTTGACTATTGTGAACTTACAGAAGAGACTTTGTTAGAGGTCCCTGGATGTAGCACTCTTGTCCAGTTTGGTGTTATAATAAATTTTGCTTATCCTCTAGAGGAAGGGTTGGGTGAAATTATCGTTGCAACAACAAGAATAGAAACAATGCTTGGTGATAGTGCAATAGCTGTTCATCCTCAGGATGAAAGATTCAAGCATTTGCATGGAAAACATGCTGTCCATCCCTTTAATGGCCGGAAACTCAAAATAATTTGTGATGCCAAGTTAGTGGATCCCAGTTTTGGTACAGGAGCTGTCAAGGTAAGTGTACTCACTGATGGAGTGTCTCGTATATCTTAATTTTATTTTCCGTACCTGGATTGATTATATTCATAAATCAGCAAGCTCTTATTTCTTTTTTCTATTTTGCTGTTGTTTCCATACAGATCACGCCAGCTCATGATCTTGATGACTTCAACACTGGCAAAGGACATAAACTTGAGTTCATTAATATTTTCACAGATGATGGGAACATAAATGAAAACGGAGGTCCACAATTTGAAGGAATGCCACGTTTCACTGCTCGGGCTGCTATTATTGATGCACTAAAGGCAAAGGTATTATTAGATTATTTAGTTTTCCATTTCCTTTTCTAATTAATTCCACGATGGTCTTGTAGTCTCCCGCAATTGTAGATGGTTTATTATCATGCTTTTTATGGAATTTATTATTTTTACATTTATCTTATTCTCTCTCTCTCTCTCTCTGAAATGGTGCATTGATGTATTATCACTTTATTAGTTTCTCACAATGGAATACTATTGCTCTCTATGAAAAACATTATGATATTGGGATACTATTAAGTGTTGCTATTATGTTCTGAAAGCATCTAGAGTATGGTTAAGCTATGAATATACCATTCAGCTTTGTTCTTGAGTTGGCATACTGATTAATCTTTTTTATTTGGAAATTTTATCTTGTTGCCTACTTAACTATCTTTCATGTGCCACCAGTACTTTCCTGTATTCTATTGTCTTAGAAGAAATGCCAAATTACAATCATTTACACCTTTCAATTAAGGGTCTATACAGAGGCACAGAAAATAATAAGATGCGCTTGGGCCGTTGTTCAAGAACTAAAGATATTGTGGAGCCAATGATGAAGCCCCAATGGTTTGTCAATTGTAGTACTATGGCAAAGGCAGCTCTGGATGCTGTGAAAACCAAAAGGATCGAGATCATTCCACCACAATACGAGCAAGACTGGTATAGGTATATCCAATTTCCTTTTCTTTAGGCATACATAATTGGTAGTAAATCGCAACATTGAATAGGAGAATAATCCATCCACTACTACTGTAACAGATGGCTTGAAAACATACGTGATTGGTGTATTTCAAGACAACTTTGGTGGGGACACCGTATACCAGCTTGGTATGTGACGTTAGAAGACGACAAAGAGAAAGACATGGGTTCTTACATTGATCACTGGATAATTGCAAGAAATGAAAGTGATGCAATCCTGGAGGCAAAGCAGAGGTATCCAGGGAAAAATTATCAGTTAGACCAAGATCCTGATGTGCTGGATACATGGTTTTCATCTGGCCTTTTCCCATTGTCTGTGCTTGGTTGGCCAGACAGCACAGCTGATCTTAGTTCATTCTACCCTACTTCTGTACTTGAAACTGGACTGGATATCCTCTTTTGGGTAGCACGGATGGTGATGATGGGAATGCTACTTGGTGGTGATGTGCCATTTCAGAAGGTAATATTTAGGATGAATCTATTTGTCACATCCTTAGATAGTTCTCAGATAGTTCTCAGTCAAATCTGTTAAATGAATCTATTTGTCACATCCTTTTTCATATAGCATAGTTCAGTATGATTGCATACCTTTTAAAATTATTTGACATGATTATAAGTTTGGTAACTTACTTAGCTTTTGGTTCTCGAATCATGGAAACTTTTCTATGCTAAAAATGAATCCATCAGTAACATTGCTGTTAGAAACTTCATTTGGCGCCATGTTAGAAGCTTCATAAATAATTGATTACATTTAAACCGTGTCTCATGGCTGCTTATCTGTCTCAGGTTTACTTGCATCCAATTATCCGCGATCCACATGGCCGCAAAATGGCGAAGTGCCTAGGAAATGTCATTGATCCCATTGATGTAATAAATGGTATAACACTTGAAGATCTCGGGAAAAAGTTGGAACATGGCAATCTTGATCCAAGTGAGTTAGAAAAGGCGAAAGAAGGTCAGAAGAAGGATTTCCCTAATGGCATTCCAGAGTGTGGTACCGATGCCCTTCGTTTTGCCCTGATCTCATACACTTCTCAGGTAAATTTTGCCACCAGCTTTTGTTCTTATTTTCACTGTTAGTAAAAATTTATTGTAGTAACATTTCTTGTCTTGTTCAGTCTGACAAGATAAATCTGGATATCAAGAGAGTGCATGGGTACAGACAATGGTGCAATAAACTGTGGAATGCCGTCCGTTTTGCCATGAACAAGCTTGGAGATGAGTACACTCCACCAGCGACTATTGCACTGTGTTCTATGCCACCTCTCTGCAAATGGATACTCTCAGCACTTAACAAGGATGTTGGCAAGACTGTTTCATCGATGGAAGCATGTAAATTCTCTGAGGCCACATCGTCTATATACTCTTGGTGGCAATACCAACTTTGCGATGTATTTATAGAAGCCGTAAAACCTTACTTCCATCAATCTCAAGAGTTGGAATCTGAAAGAGGTGCTTGCCGAGATACATTATGGATATGTCTGGATACCGGTTTGCGGTTGCTCCATCCGTTCATGCCTTACAAAACAGAGCTTTGGCAGCGCCTTCCTCAGCCTAAAGAGGCTCGTAGGAAAGATTCCATAATGATATCCGAGTACCCCTCAGTTGTTCAGGTAAACACTTCAAACATGATTTCAGAATGAATGAACTCTTGTAGTTTGTAATAAATTTTCTGAGACCAGTATGGTAGAGTCCTAGTATTGGTAAGATTAAAAGAAAACCACTGTAGAATACTAGTAGAATAAATATATGTAAAAGAGATGAAGAAATGATTAATGCATTGCCTGCCTCAGTTGGAGAGACCACAGATTTAAGAAATTCTGCATCCTTCTATGAAATTCTGTTATGCCTATTTTTACTGGAGTATCTTAATTTCTTTTTGGTTGACAAGAATGGACGAATGATCAAATTGAAAATGAAATGGAGACTGTGTTGGATGCTGTGAACAAGCTAAGATCTCTTCGTCCACATACAGATATACATGAAAGGTAAGTTCACAAGATGTGTTCTTTTGGTGTGCGTCAAGACTATCTCAATTCCTTTTATAGTTTTATTATTATATTTTGTTTCATAAGATGTTCATTTGAAGCTAATACCTTCTGCCCTAATCTGGACAGACGGCCTGCTTTTATGCTCTGCCGTGGGGTAGAGATCGCTGCCATTATTCAGTGCTACCAGACGCAGATTGCAACTCTTGCTTCTGTTTCAACTCTTAAGGTTTGCTCGATCTTATAAACCTTCTACTCCTATTACTTTGGCTCTCAACTCAGCCACTCACTTGAAGTCACTGTTTATGGTTGCCTTGCTCTTGCTGGATAATGACATAATTTCCATTTGAATTCAATTCACTCGAGTTTGTCCAGAGATGTGCTTATATTTTTGCTATTCTATTTTATGTTGCCTAAAATGCAAAAATAAGAGGAAAAAGAAACTGATTCGAAGGAAATTTTTGCAGATACTGACAGAGGATGATCCAACTCCCCAACTGTGCCACAAATATTGTCAACAAAGATCTATCCGTTTACCTCCAGCTACGAGGAGCCCTAAACACTGAAGCTGAGCGTGAGAAGCTAAGGAAAAAGCGAGATGAGATTCAAAAGTAAGTGCCCTGTTAAACCATCTGAACATAAATTTGAACGAACCCATCTGAACATAAAATGAAATTCGTAGTTTTGTTAGTGGTAACACGTTCTATTTCCCACTGCAATTGCAGGCAACACGACACCTTATCGCAGAAAATGAATGCCTCCGGCTATCGCGAGAAGGCTCCTCAGAGCAAGCAAGATGAGGACATGAAAAAGATTGCTGCATTACTGGAGGAACTTGAGATCATTAGAGAAGCCGAAAGTGAACTAGAATCAAACAACTGAAAGGGTTTTGATGTATAGTTTTTTAATGACCTACTGTGACTTGTACGAACGTAGGTGATTGGCATATTTTACGAACTCAAGCTCGCTTTCAGCTTGTAGGGATCAAGAAACACTTCCACTTTGTAAATTCATTCGTTCTTTATATTTCAGAGGAAAATTTTCTGTTGATGTCCATCATCATTTGGCCTTCTCTTGACCTTTTTAAACTAGGTCTAGGTCACGCACTTCGTCTTCTCCCCTCCCCCATCCGGCCGTTTTAGAGACAATAGCAGTCTATAATTCAGCTATAAATATATTTTTAAGAGATAAAGAAAGAGAGAAGAGTAGCGGGCTATAGATTGTAGCTAGCTACAACACGGACTCCAAGACGTAATATGTGTATGACAAGTGGGACCCAAAGACATAATATGTGTATGATAGGTAGGACCATATATTATAATAGTATAGTAAACAACTATTGTATGAACTTACCATTAGATTGGCTATAGATGATTTGGAGATAGTAGTTGGCTATACTATTAGGGCATGTTCACTTTGATGCCATTTTTAACCATACCATTTTTTGGTAAAGTTGCCAAAAAAATGTCTACGTTTAGTTTGTTGTCAAATTTGGTCAATACATAAGAAATTCTGCCAAAATTTTAACAATATTATCATCTTATCAAAATTTTAGTATTGCCAAAACTTGGTAAGGTTTATTTTGGCTATAATCTGCACAGGCACTTAAACTTGCTCTTACGTATCCCTCGCCGCGTGTCCTTCCGCAGCGTGCCCTCCGGTGATGCCGCCGCATGAGGACGCCCTCGATGCCGGCGCTGGCAACGTGCTCACCTTCAGGCTCCACCCACTCGCTGTCTTGAAATTATCCGACCGTATCCGCGAGTTCCATCTCCACGATCACCAGTACCAGGCGGCGGCGGCGCGCGGCAATTACAGCTCCTCCTCCTCCTCCGAGGATGTGTGGGTGCGTGATCGGGGTTCGGCGTGGTGAGACGGTGGATGTCTCCGACATCTTCTTGCACGACGACCCCGACCCCGGAACCTTCGACCGCGCCTTACTGGAGAAGGATCAGGAGATCTGTAACTAAAGCTGCTTGCTACCCCAAGTCCTCCCGTCATTTTTAGGGTTTGATTTGATTTTGTGGGTGGTTAATTTGATTTGTGTTTCTTGCGGTTCAGACAAGAAGGCCTTCCCTGACTTGTCCGTTCTCGGGTGGTACTCCATTGGGACCAATGTGCACGCCACCGACATGGGAATCCACCATGGGGACTACACCGACATGCAAATCCACCAGACCGTGAATTTTTATAACCATTTAAATCAACTCTATTTATTCGAGTGCTAAATATATAGTATATCACACTCTCATCTGAGCTTGTTCTTTAGTGTTTGCTCTTATTATGAACAAAATGTGGGGTTCGGGTCAGGGGAGGATCTAGAAACAAAAAGTTGGGGGGACTCAACATACAGAGTACACCGATATAAACATATAATCTCAGTATTAAACTATGCTAAAATGCTATTATGAGACCTTTAGCACCTCCTATCTTATCAACTATGATGAAAAAATTGAAGGGGGGCTTAGGGGGGTATCCATGGGTTTTATGGGTGTAGGGGGGACTCAAGTCCCCCCTGCACCCACGTTGGATCCGCCCCTGGTTTGGATGTAATTCGCTGTTAGTATACTTGCCACTAGTTGATGGTAGTTGAGATGTTCAGTGGACAACAATTCTGATTTAATCATTGGAATGTCTGCTGGAAATCCTGTTGCGAGAACACTCTTTGCCCCGAACGCCGCGTGTCCGAGTTTCCCTTTCCGAGTAAGAGCCCTTTGAATCGCAGGATTGAGAAAACGTAGGAATAGGAAAAACGTAGGATTTTGATAGGAATGCAAGTGTAAAACAGAGGATTGCAAAATGCAGGAAAAACACAAGAATGACTATTTGATTGAACCGCAGGAATTGGATGAGAGAGATAGATTCAAAGGAAAGTTACCAGGAGGTTTGTCACGCCCAGAAATTCCCGAATAGAATTCCAAGCAGAATGTGCATTAAAATCCCCGTCCAGGACCAGCCGGGGTACACAAACGACAATGTTGACATACAGATCCACGCCTTACAAACATCATAAAGTCTTACATAAA
Source organism: Oryza meridionalis (assembly GCA_000338895.3). NCBI lineage: Eukaryota > Viridiplantae > Streptophyta > Magnoliopsida > Poales > Poaceae > Oryza > Oryza meridionalis. The sequence continues at coordinate 20,137,110 of CM002533.2, forward strand.
TGCAGCGGAAAACAAAAGAAACTGGAGCTAAGCCTTGACTAAACTGCAGCGGGAACACCACTCCACAGGCATCCTCGACGGCACGGACGAAGCCTACTCCTCAGAGAAACCTTCATCTGACCCGAACTCGAACTCTGAGGTTGGGAAAAGAAGAGCAAGACTGAGTACTACCCACTGTACTCAGCAAGTCATACCGGGATAGAGGTATGATGCAGGGAATCATCAAAGAGGAGCTAAAGGGATTCATTTGCATAAAGCGAGCATTTATAAACGGGGACTGAAAGATTTAAACAGTTGTAATAATTAAGCAGTATTAATCATCCACTGTCCAACGCTACACCACGTTGCAACAGGCCCAACCATCCAACAATAGGTAACCATCCCATAGTAATATTATAAAACAATGCAATATTTGAAAGGAAACAATAGAGCATTTGCAATATAGGATCAACATGTTCAAGTGACAAGCATGACTTGCCTTGCTCTGATGCTGGAGGAACCTCGGCGACTATTTCGAAGTACACCGGAGCGTCGAAGGAACCGGAATCTAGCGACATACAAAGCAAACATTGCAAACAGGCTATAAGACTACTGAAACAGGGAACAAAACCATTTTTAATGGATTCTACACATTTTTCTTGATTTACCGAGACTTGAATGGGATTAAACGGAGCTCGGATGAATTAGTTATGAATTTTAGAAGATTCACTGTGTTTATTACTATAACAAAAATCCTTAAATAATTTTATTGCGCAATATTAACCAGGGCTGACGTCAGCACGGGAGGCGCGGCGCCGACATGCGGGGCCCACCGGTCGGCGGCACGGGGAGAGAGAGAAGGGCGCCGGCACGCGGGCCCCACATGGCAGCGGCTCAAGGGGGGGCGGTCCACCGTGGACCGGGACCACGCGGGTGGTCCACCGCCGGTCCACGGGACCGACGGCCCGGATCGCCCTCGGGCCGATCGGACGGACGGCGGCGGCGGCAGCCCCCGGGCTCGGATCGGCATCAAAGCCGATCGGCCGACCCGGGGCTAGCGGCGGCGGTGCGTGCGCGTCGCGTCGCCGGCGACGGCATCCGGCGGCGGAGGCGACGCGAAAGCGGCGGCAGCGGACGGCGGCAACGACCCAAAGCGACGGCGAGCGCGGGCGGCGGCGACGCACGGGGAAACGGGGAAGGAGAGGAGAGGAGATGCCTCACCGAGGGTGGCCGGCGCGGAGGAAGACGATGGCGAACGGCGACGGCAAGCCACGGGAGGCGACGGCGACCGACAGACGAGCTTCGGCGTGCCCTAAGGAAGGAGAAGAGAGGGATTAGAGAGAGGGAGATAGACCCCGGCGACCGGCATTCGAGGCCGAAAGCGGCGGTAGGGGTTAAACCCACCGGAGCGCGAGGAGACGGGTGTTCCGGCGGCGAACCTCGACGGGGGAGGGGCGGCCGAGGTAGATCTCGACCCCGCGAACCCGACGGTGACGACGGCGCGGTGCGGCGGCGACCCTAGCGGCGGCTAGCGGCGGCCGAAGTAGCAAAAACGGCGGCGGCGGGTGGCTGCACGGCGCGGGAGCGATGGGGAGCTCGGGAGGGGTCGGCGCAATAGAGAAAAAGTGAGAGGGAGCGGCGGTGAAGCTTAAATAAGGGGAGAGAGGGCCGGACGTGGCCGGGAGAGGCGGGAATCGCCGGCCGACGTGGGGAGTGGGGAGGGAGAGAGAGGCGGGATTCGATTTTCGAATCCCGGCCATCTCGGGCGCGGCGCGAGCGGGAGAGAGGGGGAAGGTGGGCGCGGAAGACTCGGCGCACGCGCGGGCGTGGACGACGTGGCCCGAAGAGGGCGGGGGCGCGGGCGCGGCGACGGTTGCGGGAGCGGCGGCGCGAGCGGGAGCGGCGGGAGGAGGGAGACGGGCCCGACAGGTGGGCCCCACCTGTCGGCGACCTCGAGAGAGGAGGCAGCGGGGCGGCCTGGCTGCCGGGCTGGGCCTCGGCCTGCGGCCGGCCCAGCAGAGAGGAGGGGGGGAGGAAAGGAGGAATGGGCCGACGGCCCATTCGACAAAAAGGAGGAAAAAGAGAGGAAAAAGAAAAAGAAAAAGAAAAAAGGATTTTCCCTGGAATTAAAATATTGCTTGCTCAATTTTAATTGGTTAAAATTATTTCTAGAGCTCTGAAAATTCCACTAAAAATCCTGTTAGTGAATTTCGACATGTAGAACTCAAGAAAAATTCCACATGTCCAATCCGATTATTATTTGCATTACTTTCTTAGGGTTTTCTCCTGATTCCACCTTCATTTTCTTGGGGTCGTTTATAAAATTAAAATTTTGGCTTGGGAGGAGAACTTCGGGGTGTGACAAGGTTGCCCCTTTGAATCACAAGAATGAAAAAACGGAGGAATAGAAAAAACATAGGATTCTGACAGGAATGAAAGTGTAAAACACAGGATTGTAAAACACAGGAAAAACGTAGGAATGACCGTTTGATTGGACCACAGGAAAAACATAGGAATTTGAGGAGAGATAAAGACTCAAAGGATTTCTTCCATGAGGTTCTACCTCTTGTTAAAATTCCTCCAAAACTTGTATGGGAAGAGGCATTTCATAGGAATTTCATAGGATTCCATAGGGTTTATTCCTTTGATTCAAAGGGCTTTGTAGGAAAAATTTCTATAGGAATAAAATCCTCTAAAATTCCTATGAATTTCCTTTGAATCAAAGGGGGCCTGAAGCTCTTGCTAAATTTCCTCCAAAATCTCTATAGGATTGTCCATTCCATAGGAATTTTAAAGGATTGGATATGATTCAATCCTTTGTTTCAAAGGGCTTCATAGGAAATTTTCCTATAGGATTGAAATCCTCCAAAATTCCTATGTTTTTCCTCCAAATCAAAGGGGCCCTTAAGCTTTGTTAGACACGTGCTTATCTACACGTAGAGAAAGCATCTATTCTGTTGTCTAGCATGACCATGCACAGCTTTAGCATAGCTTTAGATGAGTTTTCATGCATTTTTTTCTACCTTATGAATATGTAGTCTGATAAAAAGTCATTGTGTAAAAGTTCTTAATATGAATGTTTCGATTGCTGAACACAATTCATATTGGAAGTCTTTTAAGGCATCACCCAAAGCTAACTGGCTACATGCTAAAAGTTTTTTTTTCATCCTGTTGGAAATCGCCTAATAGAAAGTTTCACCGTTGAATGTCTCCTAGTAGAAAGTTTTACCATTGGAACTCTCCTAATAGAAAGTCTCACTATTGAAAGTCTCCTAACAGAAAATTTCCTTCTCCATATAAAATGCATTTTTAACTCTGTTGGAAATCTGCTTCTACTCTTTTCAGAACCCTAAGTGAAACTGATTGATTACACACTAAGAAAAAACAAAATAAATTATTTTCCATGCAAGCCAAGCAGTGAATCTGTGTATTAAAAAAATCCCAGTGGCTACTGGTTTGAATGCAAACCAAAAAAGGCGTATCATGGACTTAGCTTGCAACAAGAGGAAAATGATAAGAGTTCCTCGCTCATGCAAACACTCACATCCACGTACCATATTTTTATTCATTCCATTATATTTCGCATGTTTATACTTACAACATAAGTTGATAAAGTCTTTTAGTGCTTGTGGAAGGTTGGGGACTCCCTCATTATAGTATTGATGGTCGGTAACCACTTGCCATAACCTAATCAATGTAAGCACATTTTGCTTCTAATAAGGTTGTCAAAGTTTAACATTTGAGGATACAATGTTCACTCCTTTGAGAATGAAAACTGAAATTTTTGATGAGGTAACATGACATTGGGATATAGTTTTAGCATTACTTTAAGTTCTTGGAGAGTCTGAGTTTAACAAGTATGCGGAATGATTACGGCTGATGAAATAGCCAGCAATAATTGTTATGTTGGGATGTACACTGTTCTTAAACTTTATGTAGAGATCTAGCTTGTTTTGTTGGATGGATGGAGTGGTGGAAAATTGATTTTGGCTGAGAATATATGGTTGAGAGAATATTTGTCAAAATGGATGTTTGTTTGATCTAATTTTACTCCCTGCATAACCTTTCCCTTGTACTATTTTTATGTAGTTGATGGATGCTGATGGAACAGCCTTTTATCTTCTATTAAATCCTGCAATCAACTTTTCCCAGAAGGATATCCCTGTGACTATTTATGAAAGAGGTAAGAATCATTGAATGTATTACAATGTCCCTGCAAAAAAAGAATGTATTGATTTCTCTTGATCCTTGGTTCCACCCTGAATCAGTTATGATACTTGAGGGGTTTATATATGCTGCATTGACTGTCAAGGTTTGATTTTGCGTATGTATCAGATATGCATGACTTTTGTGAATCTTTCCTCGTGTGTAAACTACCAAGTCTAGCACTCAACATCTCAGTGAATTGCATGCTGATTAACTTTATTGTTTAGAGCAGCAAATGATATTTATTTAGTGAGCTGAAGATTAACTTTATTTTGCTTATGCAATTTCAAGTGTTGTGCAATTCCAATGGGAGTCCCCCAGTCATCTTTGTCCATGGAAACTATACAGTTGAAGTTTGTATTCTCCCCATGTGTTTGTTTAGTTACAAATACTACTTACAAACGCTACAAGCATGCTTTATTGAAGATTGTAGGGGTAGAGAGGATATCTTTAGACCATGCTGATTTTGTCTATCCAAGTCCATGCGTCGTCTTCGATGTTCTTGTGCCACCTCTTGGAAAAGAGTAACTGCAAATTTTCTTTCCTTCCTATGAGATATGACTTGAATCACCTTACAAGTAAATGTGGGATATAAAACTTCACAAACAAAACAAGTTTAATACCGTGGGGCTGTTTGGTAGGTTCAGTGTTTTGGGCTGTGTTGCACAGCCCCACCATTTGGCTAGAGTAGGCATGGCTTTGTGCTCGCCATTTTTGAATGCGAACAAATGCTGTTATAGGCAACTACTTTGTGCTGGCTACAACGCTTTAGGCTCTGTAATTACAGATTTTTTCCCCTTCTTGTCACATATGCCTTGAATCTAATATATAAAATCGCAACAAAACAAGCTAAATTACTAAAATACTTTGGTCTTGTACTTGCAGAAAAAATGCATTTAGGACGATGCTGTTTGAAACCCCTTCTGGATTTGCAATGTTCTGTGTTTCGGATGTTTTGTTTAGATATCCTGAGGTATATATAACTTTTCATTCACCCTAGTGTGATGCATAATTCACTTTTCTTCTGTTACATTTAGGCCCTACACCTTATCTGATTTTCCTTTCCTTTTGTAGGACATATGGTCGAGTTTTACTGATCCACGTACTGCACACCAGGTACATTTTAACTCCTAAATTTCCTTTCATGCTTTTTGTTTCTTTATATCTATTTATTGATTTATTGTTTTTTGCACCTTTACTGTCTATGTACATCCTAAGCATTACTGTTTTATTATTTTTTTTGCACCTTTACTGTAAAAGTACATCCTAAGCCAACTAATTATTGCTTTATTATTTTTTGCATCTTAACTGTACATGTAAATCCTAAGCCTTTAAATGTGTTTCATACAATTCTATTTGTATGTCATTTGTTCCCTTGGTTTTATTAATATCCTAAGCCTTTAAATGTGTTCCGTACCATTCTATTTGTAGGTCGTTCGTACCATTGGTTTTATTGAGGTTGGTGACAAATCTGTTGTATGGAATAAGGATATTGGTCCTGGCGAGGATTTAGAACAATTTATCCTAAAATTCCCAATTATAAAATCATTGGTTTTTCCAGACGCACAGCTTAAATTCGTTATTAAGAAAAAACTTGTAAGTTTACATCTACCCTAATGTATTTTAATGTTGATGTTTATTTATTTTTTTTTGTTAGTGTGGAATTATTAATGTTTCCCTGTTATATATATTTTTTTTCAGAATATTGGCTGTTGGTCTAATGGGCGTATTGTTCCTGAGTTGATTTGGGGACTAAATTATGCGCTGGATGAATTTGTGCCTCGAGAGAAGGGCAACCTATCAAATGAATGCCATTTTCCACTGAGCAAGCAACTACATGAGCAGTTAAAAGCATTTGAATTTAGTATCTCACCACAATTGGTATGTTTTCTCCTTTGCTAATATTGTTATTATTCTCTGCTGACCATCCTTTTATTGTTTTCTTCCTTGGTCTGCTGTGTTACCTTATTTATTTATTATTTTGTGTTACCTTATCCTTTTATTGTTTAATCCCTTAAAATATTTGCTATTGTACTGTCTGTTGTGTTACCTTACCCATTATTGTTTAATCCCTTGCTATTATATTGCTTGCTATTGTTGTGTTGCCTTATTATTTTATCCTTTCCATTTTAGATTAACAGAGAGTTTATAACCAGTTTTGGTTACTTAAATTATCTGGAACATACTTCAAAGAATATTTCCGGGGATTTACACCAGAAATTTGATCGTTTCTTTTGTGGACTTGAGATGTCTGAGAGAGTGTTTGTAAAAGTTGTTGCAGACCGTCTCCGTTCCATGGAGGTCAGTAGATTTGCTAAAAGCAAATAATACTAATAATTAAGTGGTGGCTACAGATGAACAATTTATTTTCTTTGTTTTCTGTAGGAAGTGGCATCAACACCAGACAGAAGAGAGGCATTGAGCAACGCTAAATTTCTTTTGACGGTTCCTAAGAAGAAGTATAACACATTATCTTGTCTTAAGCGTATGGAGGCAGAAGTTAGGGGTTCAGGGCTTGGGCATCCTTGGGTTTGCGTAGCTGTTTTTGCAGTGGCCTTCCGGGCTATGGAAGGATTGCGCATTGCAATGAAGCGAGCAAATTAGAACTGGGTAATAGGACCAATAAGACTAAATTAGGATCCGTATATATTGTGACAATTTTGTGATCTAAAGTGACCAGTAAACAAGTACTGTTTTACCGCTAGTTCATATATTCATTTTAAAAAAAATATTTCTTCATCTGTTGCTTGGCAAATGGAGTTTTATGGATTGTTCTATTCTGAATTGTTCACCTGGCTTGGTTAGAGCCTAACGTAATTGGATTTATGTCTATCATACTAACAGGATCATTGTGCTCTTTTGTGCTATGGACGTGATCCATTCAGTTTAACCCTTTTCGCGATTTAGTTTTGGCAATTTTTTTCCGCGATTTGGTTTTGGCAATTTTTTTCAGAGCTATGTGCATTCCTATGAATCTATGTTGCTTCACAGAAAATCTATGGTTATTTTTTGGAAAAACCCTCATGTTTTTTTATGTTTATAGCACTATCCCTATAAGTTGAACTTTATCTTGTTCGTGTTGTATTTACGATAGTTGTTTCGTATAAAACGGAGCATGGTGTTAGTCGGTTCTGAGAAGGCAAAACGTGGCGCGCATGCAGCGGGAGACCAGGAGGACCGGTGAGGAAACCGGACAAAAAAAAAAGGAACTGTTCCATTGCTCACCCAATCAAGGAGTTTCTGCACCTGCATAGTACATGGCACACCTACAGAGGAGCCGAAAAAAATTTCAAAAAACGGAGCCTTACCAGGCTTTACTATCTTATTATTACTCTAGAGCCCTCATCGCTAAGCCAATAGCTTTAGCTGATCAGTCAAAGTTGCCTTTTTCCCTTAAGCTAAAGAAAAACCATTGATTGGCTTAATTAGCTTATTTGGCTTATTTAGCTTGATGAAGATTTTCTGTGGCTGGTGCTCATCAGCCCAATAAGCAATTCAATGGGCTTTGGCTGAAAAGCCTCAGCCCAAACATCCATCCGATGACGCCCTAGGACCATCCTCTTTTGACACTGCAAATGCTAATGAAATTTCAGAAATCATGTAGGTTTCAGAAAATCCCAGAAGAAAATTCATAAAACACAGGGGCAAGACTGTAATGTAGTAGATGGGTTTAACTAACATGCTCTCTTTTTTCTAGATTTCTGTAACGTAATGGGTCTAACATGATCTCTTTTTCTAGATTTGTCTGCTAATTGCTGGAACAACAGCATGTACTGATACATAGTATACTGTAAGATGGTCAACATGGATCAACAGACCGTTCACTGACAGTTCTTCTGAGCGCATCAACGTAGGGCAAAATCCTCTTTACATCAGGCCCATAATACAGCGAGAATATCGCATCTGCCCGGGCGAATGCAGCAGCCGCGCTTGCGCCATCTCCCATGGAAAGCTCGATGGAGACGAGCTTGATCAACTCGTGCGCGATGGTGATGTGCCTGGGGTGGTAAAGCTTCTCAAGAATCTGCATCATCACAGGAGAGGGTAACTCAGAAGTCAGAACAATGAATAACATATGTTTCTATAGTCCCTAGAAGGGCAAGTGAGTGACTCGAGCGATGATTTGAGGAAAAGGAGAAGAATATTACCTTGATGGATGCTTCACAGTGTTTTCTTGCTTGTTCTTGATCTCCTACCTTAGCGAAGGCCTCAGCAATTGTGTCGTGTGCCTACAGATTTCAATATGGTAGTAAAAATGAAAGAACTCAGATCATTCTTTTTTACATCAAGTGCAAGAAAACACATAATTAAACTAGTACAAGCACCAAACCTGAGCAAGAGCCTTGCTATATGGGTGCCTTAACTTCTCAATTTGTTCTAGGGATTGTAGTGCTTCTGCAACGAGGACTTCAGGGACATTGTCTAGAGATGGAAGCTCCTTCAATCTGTCAGCATAATTGTCAATTTGTATGTGTAAAGAGCACAGATAATGGAATCAAATCCAGCAATTCATGTGCAATTTCACAGGAATATAGGATATACCTGTTTATCTTTGATGTTGCTCTATCTGACATAGCAACAGCAGAAGAAAAGTCAAGTTGGGATCTGCAACTCATACAGAATCCAGGATCTATGTTGAACATGGTATCACTCTTGAAAAATAGTTTTCCAACCTTCACTATATCCTCATCAAACTTAGATACATCCTGATGCAAAAAGAACTGTTATACCACCAAATTACTAACAAGAAACTTTTGAGAAAAGAATATGTGAGGAGAATAATCTTACAGGTAATGATAATGTACAGACATCAGATTCTCCTATGGAAACATGCACAAAATTCTCTTTGTGTCTATGATGAATTAATTCTGATACAGCACCAAGGCAATTACTTTGCGGACAGCAAAATGAATTCATGACAAGGTCTGATAGACTTAGTACTGAACAACTTGAACACCCACAACTGAAGTAGTAATTCTCCCGAAGTGACTTTTGTCTCTCTGGAAGATCCATCTCACCAACCTGAAAACGAGAAACATAGACAATGCGGAAAATAGATGTGCTACACGTGATGTCAGTATGTCACAGAGGGAGGGAGGAAAGATACCTGTGGGCCGTATGACAGCTCGATTGGGCTACCTGCTTTTATATATTCTGTAGACCTTAGAATGAGAGTGCGCGAATGAAAATATGCATGTATGTTGGGCCGGCACGAGTGGTTGAAAAAGCTACCAGACATGTAAATAGCTTGAGCAACCCTGACCTAACGATGCAAAACTAAACACAGGTTATAGATGGTCAAGATAATAAATGAGCTGCGGTGCGATAACTCAACTAAAGCAAAGTAAGAGTAATACAATACTGTGCCTGATATTGCTATTTAAGATTAGCTACATGTTGTCATGTGTTTGCTGAATTTACTACAAATAATTTTTCAATTTCCAAATTGCTATTTACCTAAACATGATTCAGAAACATATTATCCTAAAGAATGTACTCCTATAGAAATACCATGGTTGGCAACGATTATCAAACAGCTTTTATATGGTGATGTTACTAGAGAAGATAAGAAGAGGAGACAAACCTGTTCCACACTACACATAAAAGCACCACTAAATCCAGAAAACCCCTTTGTCAACACCTTGCCTCCATCCATGGATTTCATATGAACAATTGCAATTGAGTTGACTTTAATTTGACATATCAAAAGAACCAACTGCAGATATAGTTACAAAAATTAGCTTCTTCTTTAGTAATTATAAATAAATATGAAAATAGTGTTCCATCAGTTTCTACATCCTAGGGGCCAGAAGTATACGGCAGAATTCTGAAAGTTTAAGAAATACTGAGCTAATATAAACAATAATGTCAAATCTGATATCCAGAACAATCCAAAAAATCTGACTAAAGCAGCCATCAAGCTCAAGCCACAGTTGTAATGAAACAAGCAATTGAAAATGTAAACATGCAAGGGGGACTCTTGAGGACAAATGCCACATATACCTGTGATAAAGAATCCTCTGCCCACGTGACACCTGATTTATAATAGCTCTGGAGGCATAAGAGCAGGACAGTTGCATATATATGCGACTCAAATTTGCTAGCAGAAGAATCTTGATCATAGTGGTGAACGAGATCCTGCAACAGTTTAGTTCATTAGTTCCTGATGTAACAGTACTTATGCTATAACATTTGAGTGCTTGCAGACATGAATTCTTTTATACCAGATTTGGACCAGAGATGGTAGATCTCTTTCCGGCCAGCAATTGTTTCTCTATGTACTGTGCCATTATCCGCCCAGCTAAAACTATATCGGCTGGCAAAACAGCTGCCCAATGGACACCTCCACATTCATGCCTATGTTCAGCAATTTGTTTAGAGTCTGGAGTCTTGCTCTTGGTAGAAGTTACACTCAATTTTGCAATATCCACCACATTATTGTTAGATTCTAGACGAGTATTTTGATTACAAGACATTTGTCCTATAGCCTTCTCCTGGCACCTGTTTGAACAGTAAATGGGTATTGTACATGAAGTGCAGAATACGACATCTGCTGGAGCTTCACTAAAGCAATAGTGGCAGTGAGTATCCCGGCAAGATTTCAGGATAATCTGCATACAACTGTGCAAGTAAGAGGCATATAGAACTTCAGTTCAAGCTTACAATAATTGATTGATTATTTAACAATGCTCATAGAGATAAGCTACTGCCCTGGCATAATAAAACAGTAAAAATATACTATAACTTATCAAATTTCATATTTAACTAGGACAAAGATCAAATGAAACTCGGTATAGCTTTAGGTGGCACGTAAAAAACTCATTTGGCATAAACAATTGAGGAGATGATTCTCAATCATACCACAGCAAGAGGATCCTCAGCATGAATCAGTGAGGCTGGAGAAATATCATTTGGAGACGTCATTCCTCTACCTTTGTTGGGTGTAGAGGTACATTCTAGAATAACCTTAGGCTGTTGCTCTGCCATTTAGCCATATCGTTCACTTAGTATACGTACGTATCTAACCTTTTTGAATACTAAATTGGTTGTCTACCATCATTACCAACCTGTATGTTGCATATCTGCATTGATGCAATTGCTGCTTGATGTCCCAACTTCATTCACATTCTGATGCTTTTGTAAAATCAACTTCAGCTCTTGTTCTATGTTACTCTTTCCAGAAGAGGTTACTTCCATGCTCAAAGCAACCTCCAAATCATGTATGGAAGATGAATAGTTCTTAAAAGATGCATTTACCATCCCCCTTCTGTACCATGCCTGAAACCATAAACAGAAACAGGTGAAATCATCAGAGTAACTTGGTTTCCATTCTTTAGATTGAAATCCTGCAAATAGAGACAGAACAAACAACCCAAGCACATAAGATGCATTCTACAAAGTTCACAAACCGTATTACTACCTTAGCATAATTAGGTGAAACAGAAATGGCCCTGTCGCAATCTCGCAGACACTCTTCCAAAAGGCCCAATTTCTGTAAACTTCAGAAACATGATCAGAATGCATGCACTATTCAGTAATGAGGTCAGGTGACAGAAAAAAAAATCCTTAGATACATAAAAGGGAATAAGCTGAATATAACCTATTCACAATGCACTGTTTACCATGAAACACCACCAAGAACTAGAACATTACATCAATATGTCCAAAATGCAAACAGGTAAATGAAAGACTCACATGCATGGTAGAGGCACGGTTGACATATAATGTGGCTATCAAGCTTGCATCCGTTCCATCAGGACTAATCGGGAAGTACCGTAACGCCTGTAACAACAGACAAAAACAATTAGCTATCATCAAATGGGCTAGTGCCGATTTGTTCAAAAAAAAAAAAAAGAAGAAAAGACAGATAGATTGCAGTCCACACACACAAATATGCCATTAAAAATAAGTGAGGATCAATTTATTTTTTCATATCAATGCACCACTCTTTAAAAAACAGAACAAGTGAACAACAACAAACTTCACTGCTGAACAATAGAAGTTACTTCTGAGTTCTGAACTTGCAGCCATTTTTACCATCGGAACCCATCACTTCACCACCTACACAATCCAAGCAATCAAGAGGAAGAAGAAAAAAAATAAACGAGTAACACAACAAATCAACCTGCGAGTAGAATCCAAGCGCTTGCTCGAACTCCCTCTTGGAGAAGCACGCGTTCCCCTTCCCCTTCAGCTCGGCCGCCCTCCCCTTGTCCTTGCGGCACAGCGCGAGCTCCGTGTCCGTCAGCTCACCAATCACCTGTACTCACACCAACACGCCACGCGAACGATACCATCAAATCTAGCCGCACCCATGGCTGGGGAAGAGGAGACGAGCAGCGGAGCACCAGGCGACGGGAGGTGGTTACCTGGCGGAAGAGAGGGAGAGCTTCGAGGAAGGCGAGCAAGCGGGAGGTGGTGGAGGGGAGGTCGGCCGCCGCGCCTTCGCCGACGGCTCGCCGGAGCTCCGCCGGCACCGCCGACTTGAGCCGCTCCATGGGCGAGGAAGAGTGTGTGGGCTGTGGGCAGCAGCATGCGGCGCTCGGGCTTTGAGCCCAACTGGATGTGTTGGGCCTACGTGGGCTGATATATGGGCCCAATCTATTTGAGCCTTTTAGGCCGAGGCTATCCGTCCCACTTGGGCCCCTGAATTGACAGGCATTCTTCATTTGGGCCACACTAGAGACCCTGTATTTTTAGGACTAAGTTCACCCGAGGTCCCTCAACTTAACAGCGACATTTTCTAAGATCCCTCAACTATAATATCAGAAATGTTCACCCCTAAACTCACTAAAACCGTTCACCGGAGATCCCTCGGCAGTATTTTTGTCCGATTTTACTGACATGGCATCCTAGTCAGCAAATAAAATTAAAAAAAGTATATGAGCCCACATATCAGCTACATATTTTTTTCTTCTCTTTTCTTCTCCTCATCTCTTTTCTTTTCTCTCCTCTCTCTTTTCCTTCAGGCCGGCGGCGTGCACAGCCGCGATGGCCGAGCGCGGATGCGGACGGCGGGCGAGCACGGGGGCAGGCGAAGCAGCGGCGTCAGCGGGCGAGCGCGGCTGCGGCGGCGGCGGCGGCGGCGGTGAGCTCGCGGCGAACGAAGCAGGCAGGGGCGTGTCGGGTGCGTCCGGGCGGTGGCCATGTGCGGCGGCGCGACGACGGTGGTGGCCATGCGGGGCGTAGGCGGCGCGCGGGCACGGCTCGGCCGATGATGTGCGGCGGGACAGCGCGCACGAGCGAAGCAGACGGGAGATGGGGAGCGCGACGGGCGAAGCAAGCAGGGGCAGCGGTTCCACCCCTTCCGCGGCCGCATGGCTGCCTCCGGCTGGCGCCGCACAGCAAGACCATGCCCATCGCGGCGAGCTCGCGGCCCCGTGCTGGAGCCATCGCGGGTACTTTGCCGCCGCAGCATCGCAGCAAGCATGCACGCGCTGGCCGGCTCCTCCGCTCGCCTCGGGCAAGTCCGTCTCCGCCGGGCCGCGCGCAGCCTCCGCTCCCGCGGACTCCACCATCTCCGGCGCTGGTCTCGAGACGCCGCCACCGCGGCGGGTTTCGGTCGAGCGAAGTGGGCTCGTTCATGCGACGCGTTGCTCGGCTATCTCAGCATGAAGAACGACAGCAATCGGCCTCATGCATGTGCGTGGCACCGTTCAAGTGCATGGTACTGATCACGACAGCAACAGCAGCATGCATGCGTGAGTTGCGCCATGCTTCTCGCACCCGGTGGAGCACATGACACCGCTCCCGTGCGGGCCCGCGGCTGCATGACCATCGCGCGTCGTCGGCCCACAGTCGTCGCGAGCCCCTGCAGCGTGGCCGCGCCCTCCGCCTTCGCCGCGCCCACTGCCTTCGCCGGTCCCGCCGTCTCAACACGCCCGCGCATGGCCCCGCCGCTGCTCCGTTGCCTCCGCCGGTCGCCCAACTCCGGCGGCGGCCGCCCCCTGCTCCGCTTCGCGAGGAGAATCACGTCGACCTGCTCCGCTTCGTGGAGCGGCGTGAGCGTCGGCCGTGCGTGTCCACCAACTCCCGCGTCATCCCATCCGCCTCTCGCCACCGGCGATGTCATTGCGCCAACCGCCTCTCTCCCCCTCTCCCGTCGGCGTGGCCGACATCCTCTTCCCTCTCCCGCGACGACGACGACATGGGGACGGATGATGGAGGAGTGCGGCCGGCATCCTCTCCCCTCTCCGGCTCTCCCACGACGACCACGACAATGTCGACGAGAAGTCGCTAGGGCAGCAGGGGGATGACACCAGCGAGCACCCTGAGCCCGGTGCTGCCTCGTCGCCCCGCCGCCCCTGCCTGCTTCGCCCGCCGCGCGTTTGCCCGCCGCCCCTGCTTGCTTCGTCCGCCGAGCGCCGAGCGCTCGCCTGCTGCCCCTGCTTGCTTTGCCCGTCGCGCTCCCCATCTCCCGTCTGCTTCGCTCGTGCGCGCTGTCCCGCCGCACATCATTGGCCGAGCCGTGCCCGCGCGCCGCCTACGCCTCGCATGGCCACCACCGTCGTCGCGCCGCCGCACATGGCCACCGCCCGGACGCACCGACACGCCCCTGCCTGCTTCGTCCGCCGCGAGCTCACCGCTGACGCCGCCGCTTCGCCTGCCCCCGCGCTCGCCCGCCGCCCGCATCTGCGCTCGGCCATCGCGGCTGCGCCCGCCGCCGACCTGAAGGAAAAGAGAGAGGAGAGAAAAAAAAAAGAGAAGAAAAAAAATATGCAGCTGACATGTGTGCCTCACGTACTTTTTTTTTCTGACAAGCATGCTACGTCAGTAAAACCGGGTAAAAATATTGCCGACGACGGAACGGTTTTAGTGAAAAATCTCGCTGGTAAGTTGAGGGACCTCCGGTGAACTTATTCCGTATTTTTATCATTTTAGTCCCTATATTTGATCTCTATATTGGTCACGATCCAAAGATTTTTTTGCATTCTAGTCCCTTGAGTTCGTGTGGGATTCGCTCTCCGAAGCCCTCTTTCCATTGCGTCGCCGGCGGCGATGGCCACCTCGCCGCGGCGCTCCCTCTCCGACGGATCCGCCGCGACCACCTCATCGTCTTCCCTCGGCGCCGCCCCAGTCGGCGGCGCGAATGCCCCCGACGGCTGGAGCGGCGGGGTGGGTACCCCCAGCGAGGCAGAGCGGCGACCATCACAGGTTCTAGCCTTGCTTTCTCCCCTTCCTAGTATCTCTCCTCCCTTTCTGAACTGCGCTCTTTCAGTTATATTTCTTCAGAACAAACTCCTTATAATTGAGGTTGTTTCCCACAATGGATAGGGTGATTAAACCGGACCTCTTGTTGTGCAGGAAGTATTTCTTCTGAAAGGTGGTTGTGTGCTTGTTGTGACACAACATTTATCCCCAAATTTAGCTCTCATTTAATGTGTAGATGTTAATTATTAGATGGTCAAGTTGCTGCAGTTGATGATTTTCAAATATGGCTGATTCAATCATGGGAAAGAGCCAAAGAATGGTACACTGGTAATAATCGGACTTTGTGAGTCAATTTATATATGAGGATCATTTAAACATGGGAAAGAGCCAAAGAATGGTACGCTGGTACTAATCGGATTTTGTAAGTCAATTTATATATGAAAATTTCTGCAGTGGACAAAACACTTGGTACTGCTGTCAGTTGGATTCTTACTATGGATTTTGAAAGCATGGATCCTATTATTCCTTCTAGTGAGATGCTTTCTTGACTTTGTCTCGTCAAACAATATCATGGCAACAAGATATCCAGAAATTATCAAGTATGTTATTATAAGGTATGCTTTACACCAGCTTAGCGTTTATTTGGGTGTCCCAATTAATTTCCTACTAGTATTATGAAATGATCTGCTTGATGCAGTTCACGGTTGTGGGCATTTAAACAGCAAAGAGTAATCCTGTTGTTCTTTTTACCGTGTGAGCACAGTTGGAATGTGAAGCATTCTAGGACCATGAAAAAATGAAGACTAACAATGAACTACTTGCAACTAACAGCTTAAAATAACTGATGTGATGGCTTGTCCATTGAGCTTGATTGATGGTTATTTAACCATATAAGGATTCCTGTCTTTCTAACTTGCAATTATTTCAATGACAATTGGCAAGCTAAGTAACTCTATGACAACAATATAGTCTTTAACTAAGTTGGCACTAAATCTCAACAAAAAAGTTATATTGAAAAACAGTGTAGTTTCTTGTTCCAGTAGGCATGCATGCTGCCCTGTTGCTTTTCTTCTTGATTTTTTTTTAAAAGATCACAATTCTGGAGCTATTATGCATCACAGAACAAAAGAGATAAGTAGCACTGTG
Source organism: Oryza meridionalis (assembly GCA_000338895.3). Taxonomy (NCBI): domain Eukaryota; kingdom Viridiplantae; phylum Streptophyta; class Magnoliopsida; order Poales; family Poaceae; genus Oryza; species Oryza meridionalis. The sequence continues at coordinate 20,153,592 of CM002533.2, forward strand.
GGAGACATAGATTTAGTCTGAAAACCCTCATTGGAAAAAAAATCCATGAACACTCAAAAGTGATCACTATTTTGACGATGATTATAACGGAGCTCTTTTGCTCTATATCTATTGCCGTATAAAAAACAGAGGTATATTTATAGTGTCAGGGCCAGGCAGACCCATCGGACTAAGCACCGAGTTGGTCCAGCATTTTTTGGTCCGCATTAAGTTTATCATGGTAAAAAAATTTCCAACCTTGTTTTTTAGCCCTAGACCTTGGGCCATGATCCAAATAGCCCAGGGCTTGGGTCGGTCCCCCGAGAGGAATTACATAAAGAAATAGACTAGGTGGTGTTGGTGCATATTAATTTTAAGAATACATAAAAATTCATGTTTCGGTAGATATACACATTACAAGCGCCCATGCTATGGGGGTGTTTGATGTCAAGCAATATTCAAATGCATGTACAGAACATGCATGCATATGGTTGTATGAATATGGTGTGTGATGTATACCCTAAATGTACTCTCGAAAAGGTTCCTTTCATTTGCAGGAAAATCATTCACCTACCATATCGTTGTTTCTACAGAGAGGCCCTTCACCAATATAACAGAAAAGGACCAAGTTCAGAGATAGAGAGAGAATGGCGCAGACTTGCATTCTTTCAGGTCAATGTCTTGTGGTTTCTACCTTCGCCAATATAATAGAAAATGACCAAGTTCAGGGATAGAAAAGAAGGGTGAAGACTTGCATTCCTTCAGGTCGATGTCTTGTGGAAGCCTCTCTATATAGATCCACAAGACAGTATATAACACCCGCAGATCTAACTTCATTGTCGTGCTCTGATTCTGCTTAGTATTGCTAGCTATTAGCTAGTCCCTGTGAGAGCAAGAAGCCTGACCCTAGTTAGCTTGCCTCCAGTTACACAATACCTAAATCAGTAATTACGGTACAATGGATTACTCAATTCGCATCTGCATCTCGAAATTACTTGGCAATCATGAGCAAGACTCGAGAGAATCCTTAACGGCACGAGATGCTTATGCCATGGAGAAGCCTGAGAAGAAGATCAACTGGCTTCTGATCTTGGAGATGTTCTTCACAAATGCTGCAAGCAGCGCTGGGACCGTCGGGTTTGTGTGGGCGACAGTCGTCCTGCTTGGTGGCTTCGTAACAAAACTCAACCCAGTGGACTTTTGGTTCATCACAATCCTGAGCTTCTTTCAGGCTATAAGGTCAGTGGCTCAATCCTTCTACAGTTAGTTGTATTGCGAAATAAAAAATAGGCATATCAGTGCCACGCATGCCTGATCTAAAGGCCAGCAAGAATAGAGGTGATGTGGCTTCACCGTATTATTGGAAAATAGCATTAACTATCCTTAGTGAGGGTCAATATATTGTACAGGTATATAGGAGGATTTAGTGTGACAAGTCTAATTGAATAATGACATTTGAAACGTTTTCCTAGGATAATTGGTGGTGACTGGAACACGGAACAAAAGATCGTTTCTGACCTACTAACAAACACTGATTCTTTCAAGAATAACGGTGGAAAACGAAATAGGAAAAAGTCCAAAATTTCGTCCTGTCTGCTGTTGTTCAAGGACAAATTAGCCAGTGCTGTTGCCGATTACGCACCCAAAGGTTTGCATTATAGCACCCTGCTATCCCTTGGGAGAAATCTCTGTAAAAACTCAGCATCCATAGTTCGTCTGCTGAGGTTCATAGTGCCTATGGTTTGGATCGCGCTATCCTTTCCTCACCTGCTCCTCCAAAGCTTTGGCGACATAGGGCGAAGTGCTGAAGACATCAACATGAAAGCAGCGCTTAATTTGTACTATGGTCTGGCAGTTGGGCAAGCCATGCTGTCCTTCATTGCAATCAATTACTCCTACTCTCGCTCAAAGCTTCTCGAGGATGTTGCTAAGGCATATGGTCTAAATAACCCGGAGGATAAGAGTTGTCATAAGACGATGGATCTATACTACCGCCATGTCAAAAGAATCTGCAGAGATGAAGGTATAGCCAAAACCTTAAACATGAGTCTGGTTACATTTGCAGTGAAGTCCCTCACCTCCAGCGACCAGGAAGCCCAGAAGGCAGGGCTCACTATCTTGCATAGCTTGTTAGAGGCAGGCAGTTTCAGCAGTAAAGAGGCACTCCTGGCAGTCCGGGATTCCCCAGATGCAACAGAGTCATTGTCCAATATGATTGCCTCCACCTCCGATGATGAGATGTTAACAAGGAAGATGGCTGCCTTTGTTATGTCAAGGCTAGGCATTCATCTTCGTGTCCCTGAGGTACCGTTCGCGATGCGAGCAGTTTGCACATTGCTGGAGACTAGGGATGGAGATCAGGTGACTCCGTACGCTGCATATGTGAAGTTGACCAACAGAGGGTTGAAAACTCTCGAGCAACTTTCATGTAACACCTGCAACCTATCAGTTATACACAGCTCGCACGAGCTCATGGCAAAGCTCACAGGAATCGTGCATGCTGCAGCATTAAGTGATTCTTTTGCCTTCAGAAAAGCCAATTGTGCAGTGACCGTTTTCAGCAGGCTTGCAGCTTGCACTGGCATACAAGGGATCGACACACGGCATGACATACTGGAGAATGCCTTCCTTCTCTCAAACATTCAGGAGATACTGCAATGCTCTACCACCAGTTATCTCCTTCGTGAGCGAGTGATAGAAATAGTCGATGGCTTTGCGCTGAATGCTGCATCAAGAGATTGTGGATCCACAAGAAAGCTGTCTGTGATGCTGCTGGGTGTTTTCTGCAGCCGTGATGAAAGAATCAACGAGGTCCAGGTCCAGTTAGCTGCTGGAAGAGCACTGGCAAGACTGACCACAGAGAGCCAGAATAATTGTCATGCAATCATCAGGCAGCAAGGAGAACTACAGGCCTTCAAGAGCATGCTTTCTGGTCAGCACGGTACATTTCGTAGAGTTGTGGTGGCGAACATTCTGAAAAACCTATGTGCCTATGCCAAACCAGACAGTGACTGCCAATACTCCATGCAGAAATTTTCTGTAGACAACATCTCGATGGTAAGAACACAATTTTGTACTTGATAATTTAGCTAAACAGATTAAGATTTGATAGTTGTGTTGTTTGATGCGTACCAGGGACTAATGTTTATGCTGGTTAATTTGTAGGCACTGAGAACTATGTATCAGACAGATAATCTTATAGGGGAGGACATGGAGGCCTTTCTTGGCCTTGTTTTGCAGTTCAGTAAACTTCTCTGTGCGACCGATTTCATCGAGGCTGTCAACGGAAATGGAATCGGCTTAAGGAGTTTTATCCAGAAGCTGAAATTAATCCTGAAGCAAGCAAATTCACATAGAACTGAAGCAAACTTACACCCTGGAATCAGAAGATCCGCAATTGAGCAGGTCATATGGATGGCGCAACTGGAGCGTGAACTTCACTGCATCGACCATTTCATCGACTGCGAAATGCGGGACGATCTGGTGATGGCGCAGCAGACAGCCAGAAGGGCATGGCAAGAGAATTTCAAGCTTTCATCTGGAGTCGTCCCTGTCCTGGAGTACGAAGAGTCCCTTCGCTCTGTTGCCTCGAGGGCACTGAAGCTGATCCTCAGTGAGCACAATGCGCCAGTAATCCGCCCGAGCTTTCTGCCATGTACCAGTAGCGACCACTCGTGAGTTCAGGGGAAATTTCAATGTAAGCCTTGTTCTGTTTTTCTTTGAAGAATGTGTTGAAGTTTAACACGACCGGGGCACTCTGGTTGTATTTGTGTTTGGAGTAAACATTGTAAGCCATATGTGCTAAGGTTGTTCAATTTACATCGTATCGTCGTGTTTCACTTGAAAAAAAAAAAGAGAGAGCGAGAGGAAAAAATAGATCTAACTTCCGATTTCTCATATATGAAAACTCAGCAAGTGCACTTATAGGTCGCTTCCTGAATACCTGCATAGTGTGCATCAATCTGGGCAGATCGGTGAGCCCAACATCTCACAGTGAACCAAGCCTGAATCTATTTGGTTCTCATTGCATTGCATCAAACAACTGCTCGCAGGATCGCGGGCCACAGGATCGAGATTAGAGAGGGAGGCCATTGTGGAATGAGAGCAACTGGGAGGTCAGAGGTGGTTGAAAGGAAGTAGCGGAGCCATCGGAAGCGAAACGCCATATTTGCAAACGAAAATTAATTTGTAAATAAAATTTTTATATGCATGTTCTTAGCGATCTAAAAGCAAAAGCTAAAAAATAAACTTCGATGAAAAGACCTCAAAATCAGCTTTAAATTTAAGATTAAAAATTTAAATTTTAGCTGATAAACATGAGCGAAAAGACGAGGCAGTCTCTCGCTGTGCCCTGGTCAAGTTTGAGGAAGATGAGGCTGGGTGGCTTTACGTGTGGTAGGAAAATCGGCCCAGTGGTGTTAGATTTCTTGGGCTGGATGTTTCTGGTTTTTTAATGCCTGTTTGATTCGTTGCCGAAATCGACCTCGCCGAATTTCGTTAAATGCCAAAATTAGTTAACATGGTGAAAATGTTGTTTAGTTTGAGACCTTACTGAAATTTGATATGGTTTGGCGAGTGGAAGGTTCAGGAATAACCAAATTTTGATACGTATTTATAAGGTTATGAGTTATGACATTAAGAGTTTGTTTGGTTTGCTGTTATACCAAAAGTATTATAACTGAAACGAAGGTAGTTTTGTTTGGGTGGTCGTTACCAACAATTAATATCCATCATGTATTATTCATTTGGGCCCTTGTTTGGTAGTAGCGATCATGTATGTTTCATATGGCCTCTAGATTTCAACCAGTATTTTTCATTTGGGCTACCAGTTGAATCGTTATCAGTGGTAACGATCAAGTGTTTTTCATGTGGACCCCTGGTTTGGATCTAGCATAGGTCGTTACCTTGTTTTTTATTTTACTCCCTGTAAATTTTGGGGGTTTGGATGGATGTGTTACATGTGCAAGAAGCCAAGAACTGTGGGGGTTTTGGTGGCCTAACTGATCGTCTCACACGGGCACCGTGCTGTTACCAGTCGATACCAAAATATGGGACCGATGTGGGATGTCAGGTCGCACGGATGACGGACACACTCATGTAGGTGAAGAGAGGTTGTGGAGAAGCATCAAGACTCGGGCATTGTTCGGTTGGAAGAGGAAACTTGGTACTGTTCTGGGAGGATATCTGGATATATAAATGGGTCGTCAATTCGTTAGTTGGCGCCTTCCATCTATGATGCGGTTCCTGCGAGATTTCACAATCGCAGGACAGTTGCAGAAGCACTTCTCAACAAGAGATGGATTCAAGACATAACTGGTGCCCTGGGAATGCAGGCTATTCTCGAGTATCTTAGCCTCTGGCCAGTGATGAAGTCTATACAGCTCTCGGGCCAGGAGGATTCGCTGCACTGGAGATGAGAGACGTCAGGTGAATACTCCTCTTGGTCGGCCTATCAAGCACAATTTCTGGGTCGCATTCGCTTCCAGTCTAACCCGATCTGGAAATCTTTAGCTCCACCGAAATGTCGGTACTTCATCTGGCTTGTTGCCCTTAACAGATGCTGGACAACAGATAGACTTTGAAAGCGAGGACTTCCACATCCTGCTAAGTGTGTCCTTTATGATCAATACGAGGAGAGCATTGATCACCTGCTGATCGCATGTCCAGAATCTCGCCAGCTTTGGTGGATGGCCCTCAATGCGATTGGACATGCAGGATGCTTGCCACTTTCAGATTCATTTTTCCATCTTTGGCTATGTGACAACAGGATGAAGCTATGCAAGGGACAGCGACAGGGATTTGACACCATTACGGCTCTGGTTGCTTGGACCATCTGGAAAGAGCAAAACAATAGAGTCTTCAATCAGCAGCAAAGATCCTGGACTCAGGTGGCCAGTGCAATGGCGGCAGAAGTTGAACTTTGGCGACTTGCAAGATTGGCAGTGCCGGAGCCGCGTTTGTCGGACGGAGACATTTGGTCGCACCATCAGTTGCAAGATTAGCTCCTAGTCTTTTTATTTTCCTGTACCTTGTCCCCTTCATTGTTTTCTTAATTTCCATGTAAATAATTTTTATTTCTTCTTAATACAAAGATGCACTCCTTGCGTATTCCCAAAAGACTCGGGCATTGTGCAAATGTTGGACGAAAATTTTGGAGAGCTAACGGAAATGTTGTCAATTTTTTAAGTAGTGGAGGTGGGTAATGTTATGGCACTAAATTTTATTTGGTTTGTTTCCCGTACCAAAACACTTTAAATTTAAGGCGTTCACGAAAACCTTAAATTTAAGGATCACGCATCTTGTTTGGGGTGTTGTCAATGGTAGCCAACTATTTAGTTGTCTAGAGTCGCTACCAATAATATTCATGATGTACTAGTCATTTAGGCCCTTGTTTGGGTTGTCGTTAATGGTAGCAATCACGAACGTTTCATCTTGCCTCGGATTTGGACTGGTATTTTTATTTTGGTCCACTAGTTAAATCGCTATCGTTGGAAGCGTCGTAGCAATTTCATGTGGATCCCCTTGGTTTCGATCTAGCATGGGCAATGACCCAGTATTTTTACATTTTAAAACTATTGGTTTTGGATGGACTTCTAAGCGGTCATGTCACGCGGTACCAAGTTAAAACCTATTCCAAAATATAGGACTAATATGAGATACGCTTAAGCATGGAGAAGCATCTTGTGGCATTATGCGGACCGTGGATGAAAAAAAATGGATGATGAAGGGAAGCATTATCAATTTTTCAAGTAGTAAAGATGGGTAAGATTATAATGGTAAGAGTTTGCTTGATTTCTTCTCCTGCAAACACCTCAAGACATTTGGGCCTCTGCATTGGGATACTGCCGATGGCAGGTAACCATCTATTACTATTTGTTTTGGGTCTACCGATAACATCAATATGGCATTATTTACTTGGGTCCTTTTCATGTCGATGTTAATGCTTGCGATTACGAATGTATTATATGGACCCTAGATTTGGATCAATATATTTTACTGGGACCTCTGGTTGGTTCTTTACTAGGGTAGCGATCAAGTGCTTTAATCTCATGTGGACCCCTGGTTTGGATCTAGCATGGGAAATGATCATGTTTTTTCATTTTATCCTATATTGGATTGCTAATCTTGACCGTTTGATGGATGTTATCTGTACCAGAACTGTGAGGTTTTGGTGGACTCCCAGTTAGTCGTCTCGTGCAGAAACCGTGTTGCGACCGATTATGAAATATGCGATCGACGCCGGCAGCGCAGCCCATCGATCCACGCTGGTCGGAGCTCACCAACCTCGCCGTCCTCCGATCCACGCCGCCGACGAGGAGAGAGGGTGCCACTGCTGCTCGATTTGGGCCGCCCGGAGCTCGCCGGCCGTGCCACTGCTCGATCCGCACCGGTCACGCAGCCCCCGAGGAGAGAGGTGAGGGGCGGAGGGGAAAAGAGGTGCTGGTGGCGGGATCGCCGAAGGAGGAGGCCGGAGTGGGGATGGGGAGAGGATAAGAGAGAGAGGGGGGCTGTGTTTTTATATTTATTTTCGATTTTAGGGTGAAATATAAAATTAAAGCCACTCCTATGGCCACTTGCAATGTGAAGAACCAAGATTTTAAGCTTGTGACCCTAGCCTACGTGGCACTCTGAAGCTCTTCAAATAAGCGTGATGCACCGTGAACGCCCTTAGTAGTACTACAGTACATCTAGACATCTGCGGCAGAAAAGAAGGCTTTTTTTTTTGTAAATTTACACTGTCGAAAGAGACTGTTGACGAAAAAATCGAACACACCGGCCTGGGAGATCTGCTTAACTCCAGTGCAGGTCCAAATATGATGAGATGCGGGCGTGCCAGTCAGTTTGATCCTGCAACTAACAAGATATGCAAATAATAAACAAAACAGCCGATCGGCTGACAAGCCGATGGAGTAGTTCCAGCCGATGCCGATAATAGCCGACGCCAATACTAGCCGATAGCGATAGGGTTTAAGCAATTGACTATATGTCCAATATAGATGATGATATAAATGCAATCGGCTGATAATAATATAATATAACAATAACATAATCCAATATAAACCAATCGGTTAGCAATGATATAATAGAATAAGCATTGATCTGAAGGTTAAAACATACATCGGTTGGAGGTCCGATGTCATAAAATCCACAGATTAGATTAAACAGTGAAACCTTTGTTGTCATCGGCTAAATCCAACATGTATACAATCCTTATAAGCCGATGCAACGTCCAGATAACTCATCGGCTGAAACCCCGATGAAACCCTTATTGGCAGTCAAGAAGCAGGCTAGAGATTATGGTTCTAAGCACGACTTAGTAGATCAAACTTAACTGATGCAGCACTAAGTATGAAAAGAAGCATAATATCTAGACAATCAAGCCGTTGACTGAGTTTTCAGGGTGATAGATGTCTAAGGTAATCTAATCTAGCAACGCGATTTAGCCGATACCGGCAGAAACCCTAAAACGAGAAGCAGCCGATAGAGCTAAATTGATATGCTAAGACTAGATTAATAGAGACATATGATAAATAGGTAGGCAAATATATCATCCAAACCAGAGCAATCCAAGAGGTCGAATGTACTGATGCAGCCTTGAACGACGCCGACGTAGACGATACAATTGCCTGGGCCGACGGAACATTGGACTTACCCCTTCGCCGGAGATCAAACACCGATGCAGCTCTGCGTCAGGTGCCAAGTCCCGCCGGACGATAAAATAAAGTAGAAAAGGTAAAAGGTGGCAATGCGCCGAATTGTATTGATGTGTGGAGATAGATTACAATGACCCCGGGTGTACATATTTATACCCATGGGTAGATACTAGTCCTTGTAGGACAAGAAAGAAACTTTCCTAAAGATAAAAGGAAAACATAAAGTCCTTATCGGACACTAAACACACTTTCCTAAAGATAAAAGGAAACTAACAAACTATTCCTAATTAATAGATAAACTGCCATGCCGCATCCTTCTTGAACTCGGACTCTTCTAGATAAGCTTCCTTCGATTGATCCGACTTCACCAAGAACATGATAGCATGGCGACTTGACAACTCCCATCGGCTGTTTCTAGAACTCTGAAGCCGATAATGACTTTCAGCCGATGAAGACTTTAGGGTTACCAAATTTCACTGTTAACACATGCCCCCCAGTTTTGGAGTATGAGAACTCATGCTTCAAAATTATCTTCTTTCTGCTCTTGATGACTCCAAAATTGATCCTCTTTTGTTTGTTGGCATCGGTTCTCATAAGCCGATACTGATGTGCTTGCCCCCCGAGCCGACATGTTGAAATATCGGCTTAGTAGATTGCCCCTTCGCGGCATTGACTTCCTCTTCAGACATAATGGGTGCAAAACTCGTGTCCCACCAGGCGTGCCAATTTGTGTGTTGACGAAAAAATCGAACACACCGGCCTGGGAGATCTGCTTAGCTCCTGTGCAGGTCCAAATATGATGAGATGCGGGCGTGCCAGTCAGTTTGATCTTGCAACTGACAAGATATGCAAATAATAAACAAAACAGCCGATCGGTTGATAAGCCGATGGAGTAGTTCCAGCCGATGCCGATAATAGCCGACACCAATATTAGCCGATAGCGATAGGGTTTAAGCAATCGGCTATATGTCTAATATAGATGATGATATAAATGCAATCGGCTGATAATAATATAATATAATAATAACATAATCCAAAATAAACCAATCAGCTAGCAATGATATGATAGAATAAGCATTGATCCGAAGATTAAAGCATACATCGGCTGGAGGTTCGATGTCATGAAATCCACAAGATTAGATTAAACAATGAAACATCTGTTGTCATCGGCTAAATCCAACTTATATGTATATGCAATCCTTATGAGCCGATGCAACGTCCAGATAACTCATCGGCTGAAACCCCGATGAAACCCTTATTGGTAGTCAAGAAGCAGGCTAGAGATTATAGTTCTAAGTACGACTTAGTAGATCAAACTTAACTGATGCTGCACTAAGTATGAAAAGAAATATAATATCTAGACAATCAAGCCGTTGACTAAGTTTTCAGGGTGGTAGATGTCTAAGGTAATCTAATCTAGCAACGCGATTTAGCCGATACCGGCAGAAACCCTAAAACGAGAAGCAGCCGATAGAGCTAAATTGATATGCTAAGATTAGATTAACAGAGACATATGATAAATAGGTAGGCAAATATATCATCCAAACCAGAGCAATCCAAGAGGTCGAATGTACTGATGCAGCCTTGAACGACGCCGACGTAGACGATACAATTGCCTGGGCCGACGAAACATTGGACTTACCCCTTCGCCGGAGATCGAACACCGATGCAGCCCCTCATCAGGTGCCAAGTCCCGCCGGACGATAAAATAAAGTAGAAAAGGTAAAAGGTGGCGATGCGCCGAATTGTATTGATCTGTGGAGATAGATTACAATGACCCCGGGTGTACATATTTATACCCATGGATAGATACTAGTCCTTGTAGGACAAGAAAGAAACTTTCCTAAAGATAAAAGGAAAACATAAAGTCCTTATCGGACACTAAACACACTTTCCTAAAGATAAAAGGAAACTAACAAACTATTCTAATTAATAGATAAACTGTCATGCCGCATCCTTCTTGAACTCGGACTCTTCTAGATAAGCTTTCTTCGATTGATCTGACTTCACCAAAAACATGATAGCATGGCGACTTGACAACTCCCATCGACTGTTTCTAGAACTCTGAAGCCGATAATGACTTTCAGCCGATGATGACTTTAGGGTTACCAAATTTCAGTGTTAACAGAGACATATCTTCAATCTGGTAAAAAAATGCTATGAATTCACATGCAAGAACTAATCAATTAAATGCTATATGAATTCACATGTAAGAACTAATCAATTTTTACACTTGTCGGAAGAAAAGATAACATCTCTTCAATTAATCAGAAAAAACAAATGCTTTGAATTCACTTGCATGAACTAGCAAGTACCAAGAACAGAGAAAAAGAGAAATCTGCATCAGATCAGCCAACGGTGTAGCATCCACCCGTCGCCTCCACCTTCTCCTGCATCACATCAGCTGAGCGTTGCATCCATCCGATGACACCATTGCCTTCATCGGATTTGCCTCCTTGCAAGCCTCTACCTCAGCCACCACATCCCAGCTGCCGCATTGGGTGCAAAAAATAGCCAGCAGAGGAGAGTGACGAGTGGAGCGGGAGGGAGTGGGAGAGGGGTGGAACAAGAAGAGAGGTGCTAGGAGAGGTGGAGCAGGCAGTGATAGAGATAGAGCAAAATGGAGAGGGGTGCCATATGCTTGCTTTACTCTGTTTTAGACAAAATTTAAGCTGATGTAGGTGCTTAAGTTTGTACTGAGGGGGTACACATATGATGAAAATAGATGAAGTATAGCTTTAAAAATTTTTTTGACTGGGTTCCTGGGTACCCCTTTGGACATGTAGCTCCGCCCCTGGGAGCAGGAGGGAGTGGGAGAGGGGTGGAGCAAGAAGAGAGGTGCTAGGAGAGGTGGAGCAGGGATGGAGATGGAGATCGGTGGAGCGTTGCTACCCTGCATCGATAACAAGAGAGAGAGGAGGCAAAGGGTGAAAAAGAGAGAGATGCAAGAAGGGTGAGAGACTGGAAGGAGATAAGATTAAATCATGTGAATATGAGGAAAGAGAGAGGACTTGGTCATTCTAATTCACCCCAATGCAGCAGACATTTAATGCTTCCAGTGATTTGAGCACAAGTCGATTTTTTTAACAACCGCTCCGTCCCAGAAATCAATTTATTCTAGGACGGAGGAAGTACTAGTAAACTTTCGGTCACTATTAACGAATCACGATTTATCTTATTTATGTTGGCTCATACATCTAGAATTTTAGACCGGCACTAGTTGAATTTGAATCGCGTATAGCGATCAAATGTTTTTTATGTGGACCCTGGTTTGGATCGTTGTATTGACAGTTTGGCTGGCAGCGACACCTGTATCGTTTTTCCATTTTAGTCCCTACATTAGATCGCTACTCATATTGGTTGCGATCCAAATTTTTTTTTTGCATTCTAGTCCTTGGTAAATGGTAATGGTGGCACTCGCTCCGCCGCTCTATTCCCCCCTCGCGTCCGCCGCCGACAGCGATGGCCACCTCGCCGCCGCGACCTCTTCATCGTCTCCTCTCAGACGGCGGCGCAAGATCTCGTACTGGCGTTCGGTTTCGCCGCCCAGCCTGCCCGAATCCGCGCCCCCACATCGGCGTCGCGGAGAGCTATCCCGATGGCCGGAGCACCGGCGGGGGGCAGTAGCCTCAAGCTCCCCCCCCCCCCCCCCCCCCCCCCCCCCAACGAGAGGCGTGCGCCACAGGTGTTCTCGTTGCTCTCTCTCCCCTTCGTAGTATGAGTATCTCTCTGCCCTGGAGCCTCTACTCGTTTTTTTGTGGGGGAATGACATGGAAGGGTTATTGGTACATTGTTCCTCAGAAGAAGGAAAAAGAAAGAGAGAAGGTTTTTGACATACTAGTTTCTAGACTCGTTTTTAGCACGCAAACTAATTCCTGTCTGTGAACTTTTCAGTAACCAGGTTGCTGCAGTTGATAATTTTGAAAGATTGATCATTTAAACCGTGCAACGAGCGGTACACTGGTAGTAGTCTGACTTTGTGAGCTCAATTGTCCAATTGATATATTAGAAATTTTCGCGAACGCGCAATATATTAGAAATTCTACAGTAGGATAAAACAATAAAATCAGGTAGTAGTAAAAAAAAAAGAGTGATATACTAATATGCTTCTCTGTCAGTTGATTCTTTACGACGAATACTGAAATCAGGGATTCGATTATTTTTACCAGTGAGATGCTTTCTTGACTTCCATAAGATCATAATATATCAGTTAATCATAAGGGATGGCTTTTACACCATCTTAGTATTTATTTGGGTGCTGATATTAATTCCTATGGTGCATCTGTTTGAACTGTGCAAGCACACCTGGAATATGAAGCATTATTGGACCATGAAACAATAGAATTACTTTGTACCATAAACAATGTATTGGCTTGTCTGTTTATTTCTAACATGAATCAAACCAAATAAGGGGTCCTATCATTCCCATTGGCAATAAGTTTGCTGACTATTGGCAAGCTAAGTAACACTATGACAGCAGTATACTAAATCATGACATTAAAACAGAGTATTTTATTGTTCCAACAGATAAGCATGTTGGCTTGTCAATGGTTTTAAATCATGACATTAAAACAGAGTATTTTATTGTTCCAACAGACAAGCATGTTGGCTTGTCAATGGTTTTGTTCTTGATTTTTTTTTCTTTTAAAAAAGGATCACAACTCAGCAATTTTTTTACCAAGAAAAACTTGAGTAGACTTTTCCTATTTCTAAACCAGTATCACGTAGCTCCTGGTAGGAATCACTCGTCAGAATAGATAAATAGGAGACAAGGATTTAACGTGGAAAACCATTACAGGGGAAAAACCACAGACACACAAAATGATCACTGTGTTGATAATGTTTACATTGGAACTCTTTTGCCCCCTTTGTTTGGTGTTTCTTGCCCTAGGCCTGCAGGGCCATATTTGTATGTGTTACATGTAGAAATAGACTACGAGTATGACCCCATAAAAACCGAAATTAATTCAGTTCATTTTTTAACAACCTAACTGCTCTGCTGCAATAATTTTGGAAGCAAAAAAGTGGAGTATTATCTGATATTCTGATATGCAGGATTTTTATTTATCCTTGTGGGTTCCAAATGCTGCTACAGAGATGTTGGTGGTGCATTACTCCGGTCTTAATGACTTAATCTCTTGCTGACTCTGATAAGACAACAACTTTGCAGTTTTCAAGTTTCAACTTGTAACCAATGCTGTGTTGCTAGAGAATGATTCTCTGTAACAAACGTAAATAAGATGTTGATGCGAAATACAATGTAGAAACCTCTCGCTCTAGCCTCTAGGATTGGAATTCTTTGGTGGACGTTAGATGCCAATTTAATTAGCCCTTCAATGATCTCCAGTAGATTTTGTTCTAATAAAGTTCAACGTTCAGCTTCATTTTAAACATCAAAATAAGGTATCTAATCCTCCTTTTCTATTTGATGAGATTTGGGTGGGGAGTTCCTACCTTTCAAATTTATACCAAGGTTGACAGTTATGTAAAGACTCCTTGGCACATTGATGTGATTGAGCATTATTCGTTCATAATTTCCAAATAGTTGGTATACTTTGCCTAAACACTAACATTCATTTCCATATGAGAGTATGTTTGAGTGCTATCCAACAACTTTCAGTTGACCTTGACATGTTCTTCTACTTGACTACTTATACTGCTATGTTTTCCAACTACAATGGTTCCTGCATCCTGACCTTCACTTTTCTTGTGTTTGTGAGAGCCAAACTTGTAAGCAGCCAGTGCTCCTTCAACGGGGAGGTTGCATTATCATCTTTTATGTGTATATTAAGTGTGTATTCCTTATTTTAAACTTTGTTACGTGTTTCCCATAAACAGAAAATATATTCTTTTGTAACAATGAGGATTTGACATGCTTTAAAATAGCATCATTAAGATAAGAACAATTGTTTTTCTTCTTAAAGTTTGTAGCTATTGGACCATTGACCGCATCACAATTGATTGGTCACCGTTTCTGATAACGAAATGGTTTGGCACCTAGCTCACAAGTCACAACTTGCTCCACTTGCTAGAAATTGTGATGCTTTCAGCTTTGTCCTAGTTTTTGACGACTGCTGATTTTGCAGGAATCTACGGATCATTCAGTTTTGACCAGAACCCATATTGCAATGGGTGTTCTACACACCCCTCTCTGAGATTCTCACGGGAGGTGATTGATTCCAAATCTTCTGTAGTAGCAGATAAGTCACCGAACTTTAGGGTGGAGAATGCTCCTTTTGCTTATCAGGAACCATGGTGCTGCTTGAAGATCGGTCAGCCATTCCTATATCCTTAGGTGCATACCTCAAGCTGCAGTGAGGGAACATATGACATTGTAGTCTTGTCCGGACAGAGATCAATATACCTTAGCTTGGAACTGTTCTCAATGAGTAGTCAACGGATGGCGGGAGAGGGAAGGGGGAGGTGACATACGAGCACACGAGGGAGGCGGTGAGATCGCTGGATCAGGAGAAAGGATTGGTGCGAAAGCACAATTTTACCCTCCCACCAACAGAACACAATCGGTACCTCCTTTCGTGGGGACGCGGTACCACCAGGTATCGAGCAATTCCAGCCGTTAGATTGCGCCAGATCGAGTGCCAGGATATGTACAGTCTCCCCTCAAGGATTGTAAAAAATCTCCTAGTATTATTTATCAGATGTTTAGTATATGGGTTATCACTCTGTTAATTGCAGTTTGACCTTGACAAGTTCCAAGTCTCCTACTGATATTTTCTTTTTTTCTAACATTTTCGCAGTTCTCCTATTTAACAGACCCCTTTGCATTTGAAGCCATCCATAATTACTGATTGAGCATTACACCTTAGTATCACCATACCTTGCCTTTACCTATACCTCAAGGCACTCAATCCTTTCAATGGCTGGTGCTGTTCTCTCAGCTTTTCTGCAAGTGCTTTTTCAGACTGCCATGGAGCTGTTGAAGAAGGAACTCGAGTTTGGTCGTGATATTGATAATGAGGGGCAAAAACTCATGTCCAATATGGAAATGATTCAAGCTGTTCTTAGAGGAGGCGAGAAGATGAAGTTTGATGATGTGCAGAGACACTGGTTTTCTGATCTGAAAGATGTTGGCTATGATGCCATGGATGTATTGGATGAATACTTCTATGAAGTTCAGCGACGTGAGGTGATCCATCTTCCCCGTCTGCGTAACCATACATTAAGTTCTGCTTTGAATCCTTCACGTCTTATATTTAGGAGTAATATTGAAAAGAAGATTAAGTATATAGCTGGTAAAATTGATGATTTGAAAAATAAGCGCTTAACCTTCCAAGTAGAGGTCCATGATCAAACCGATCAACAACATGAAGGAAGTATGTGTAACAGGAGTACCTCTCTTCCTCCAATTTCACCCTGTGGTAGAGAGAATGATCAGGAGAGGATTGTAAATATGCTTCTCCAACGTGATTTGAAGCCCAACATTGCAGTATTGCCTATACTGGGTGAGGCTTATATTGGGAAGACAACTGTTGCTCAGCTAATCATCAATGACAAGCGTGTATCAAGGCACTTTGATGTCAGAATATGGGCTCACGTATCACCTGATTTCAATATAAAAAGGATATCTGCATCTATCCTAGAGTCTATATATGACAAACCTCATTATGACAACCTGGACACCCTCCAAAAACGCATACAAAAGCGGCTACGAGGGAAAAGGTTCCTGCTTGTCCTAGATGACTATTGGACAGAGAACTGGCATGACTGGGAAGATCTCAAACGTCCATTGCTCAAGGCTTCTGCTGGAAGCAAGGTTATAGTGACAACATGGAGTGGGGCAGTCGCAAAATTGCTTGGTATGGATCTAACGTATCAATTGAAACCTCTATCAAGTGAGGACTGCTGGTCATTGTTCCGCCGATGCGCCCTTGGTGTGGAAGTCAAAGAATATAATTCTGGAGATTTCCTCGATAGGTACCCTCTTCAATCTTAATCTCTCCGTTCCAAAATATAATAACTTTTAGCTTTTTCTTAGAGAGATTAAGGTTGGATGAAAAAGATTATGATGCCCCTCATTCATTGAGGGATATTTGAGGAGTGGGGGAGGGTGGTTAGGGATAAGATTGGGTGAAAGTTAACTGAGGAGTAATTGGTGTGGAAAGTAGTACTCTAAAAGTCCTTACATTTTGGGACAAATTTTGAACCCCAAAAGTCCTTATATTTTGAGGCACAAGGACTGAGGGAGTAACTAGTACTAGCACAAGTAAATTTTGGGCACAAATGCTAAAACCTCGGCACCTGATGCCCCATCTCTGGTTTTTTTAGATGATTGTCGTAACAGAGGTTTTTTGAATATAAAAGTTCATACAGTAACACTCCGTATTAATAAATTCTATAATCATCAGATGACCTGACATCTGATCTCTTCTTTCACCCGCAGAAAGATGCATAAAGTTTCTTATAGGGTTAAAGTTAAACTAATACCCCCACTTTTCTATTCACCTTTTTCAGAGTTTATCTCTAACGCCGTATACCTTTTTCCCTCTATCTTAATAAAATGATACGGAGATCTCCTGCATGTTCTAAAAAAAACTAATACCCACCTTTCTATCCATCAGTTGTTCCTTCTTTTTTTTCTATTACATGTTCTATTTTAGCCTCAAACATTTCTATGTATTTGACTATTTGCAACATTGTTCTTCAACTGTTGCAAAAATGGCTGTTTTGCAGATTGAAGATGGAAGTTCTACAGAAATGTGATGGTGTTCCTTTCATTGCGGCCAGCTTAGGCCATAGATTACACCAGGAGAAGGATAAAACTAAGTGGGTTGCTATTCTGCAAAAGGAAATTTGGGATGCCAATCCCAATGATTTCATTAGGGCTCGTCAACTGAGCTATGCACAGTTATACTCCCATCTCAAGCCTTGTTTTGCTTACTGCTCAATTATTCCATGGGAATTCCAGTTTGAGGAGGAGTGGCTTATCAAGCATTGGATGGCTCATGGTTTCATTCAGTCTCAGCCTGGCGATGTAGCCAGAGCCACTGGCAGTTGTTACTTTAGAACTTTAGTTGAACAGTCCTTTTTCCAGAGAGAACTGGTTCACCATGGTGGGGAACGACACCGTTATAGCATGTCCCGAATGATGCATGAGCTCGCTTTGCACGTCTCAACTGATGAATGCTATATCTTGGGGAGTCCTGGCGAAGTTCCAAAGAAGGTCCGGGCCGTCCGGCATTTAACAGTATTACTCGACAAGTTTGCCAACCCAAACATGTTCGAGACAATTTCCCAATATAAGCATTTACATACACTTCTAGTCACTGGTGGCACAAGTTATGAACTGAGTATCCCCAAAAATATACTCAATAGTACATTAAAAAAGCTTCGACTTCTAGAATTGGATAACATTAAGATCACCAAGCTACCTAAATCAATTGGAAATTTGATACACCTCCGCTGTCTCATGCTCCAAGGATCCAAGATAAGAAAGCTGCCTGAATCAATATGCAGCCTGTACAATCTTCAAACTCTGTGCCTAAGGAACTGCTATGATCTTGAGAAGTTGCCACGCAGAATAAAGTATCTTCACAAGCTAAGGCATATCGATCTGCATCTGGATGATCCTTCCCCTGATATCCATGGATTGAAGGATATGCCTGTGGATATAGGATTGTTGACTGATCTTCAGACACTATCAAGGTTTGTCACAAGTAAGAGGGACATTCTCAACAACCACAGCAGTATTAAGGAGCTAGATAAATTGGACAATCTCTGTGGGGAACTACTCATTTCAAATCTGCATGTTGTTAAGGATGCGCAAGAAGCTGTGCAGGCACATTTGGCTTCCAAACAATTTCTCCAAAAGATGGAGCTCTCATGGAAAGGCAACAACAAACAAGCTGAACAAATTTTGGAGCAACTAAAACCACCCTCCGGAATAAAAGAGCTTACCATTTCAGGTTATACCGGCATATCGTGTCCTATCTGGCTTGGTTCTGAAAGCTACACGAATCTAGTCACTTTGTCACTCTATGATTTCAAGAGCTGCACTGTTGTTCCTTCCCTTTGGCTATTACCTCTTTTGGAAAATCTCCACATCAAGGGATGGGATGCATTGGTTAAATTTTGTGGGAGCAGTTCTGCCAGTTTCCAAGCTCTGAAGAAGCTACATTTCGAGAGGATGGACAGTTTAAAGCAATGGGATGGGGATGAGAGAAGTGCATTCCCTGCCCTTACTGAGCTGGTTGTCGACAATTGCCCCATGCTGGAGCAACCAAAATTTCCTGGTCTTCAGAACTTCCCATCGCTGACGAGTGCGAATATAATCGCGAGCGGTAAGTTTATTTGGGGATCATGGCGCTCCCTTTCTTGTCTTACATCCATCACCCTTCGCAAACTGCCGACGGAGCACATCCCACAGCACATCCCACCTGGGTTAGGACAGCTCCGTTTTCTGCGACACCTTAAGATCATTCGTTGTGAGCAACTGGTGTGCATGCCTGAGGATTGGCCACCTTGCAATCTGATTCGCTTCTCCGTGAAGCATTGCCCTCAGCTTCTTCAGCTACCGAACGGTCTCCAACGCCTGCAAGAATTGGAAGACATGGAGATTGTAGGATGTGGAAAGCTTACCTGCCTCCCAGAGATGAGAAAACTTACTTCCCTAGAAAGACTGGAGATTTCAGAATGTGGCTCGATTCAGTCCCTGCCAAGTAAAGGTTTGCCCAAGAAACTGCAGTTCTTCAGCATAAACAAATGCCATGGGCTTACCTGCCTCCCAGAGATGATAAAACTTACTTCCCTAGAAAGACTGGAGATTTCAGAATGTGGCTCGATTCAGTCCCTGCCAAGTAAAGGTTTGCCCAAGAAACTGCAGTTCTTGAGCGTAAACAAATGCCCATGGCTTAGTTCGCGTTGCATGGTTCTGGGAAGTACTATCTCTTCACTATGGATTGACGGTGAACTTATTAGGTACTAGTATGAATTGGATTTAGATTTAGAATAAGGGGATGACAACTCTGCAGTACAGAGTAAGTTAAGCCTCTTTTGTTTGATTCCGTAACAGTTTCAGAATGTAAGTTAAGCCTAGTGTGCCTCAAATGTCCTACATGATCTTGTTTGTGGAGAAATCATATTTCTTCTGTAATGTAAAGTACTGTTTCATACTCCCTCCGTCCCAAAAAAAGGCAAACCCTGGGTTTCCGTGTCCAATTTTGACTGTCCGTCTTATATGAAATTTTTTTATAATTCGTATTTTCATTGTTGTTAGATGATAAAACATTATTAATATTTTATGCGTGACTTGTCTTTTTAATTTTTTTCATAATTTTTTCAAATAAAACGGACGATCAAACGTTGGACACGGAAACCAGGGTTTGTCTTTTTTTTTTGGGACGGAAGGAGTATGTATTAACTTGGATAAACGTGCCAGCAAAAGCACAATGCCAGAATGGGAACCAAAATGACCCAGTATGACATGGTCTCTTTCTGTAAGACATCCTTAAACCTTGTGTTTTGTTGAACTTTATTATTTGCACCGAACCTTTTACAAGCTTGTCTAATCACATGTGATGCTAAAGATTCGTGCCGCAATTTCAAAGTCCATCAAAGGTTTTCTGGCAAAGCAAATATACACGAACTATCTTTCCATTCTCGCTGTTTCATCTATTTCATGTTATAAAATGTTTTTAAGTTTCCTTTAAAAAAATGTTTTAAGTTTGTTTTAGTCAAACTTGTTCGAGTTTGGTTAAATTTATAGAAAAACATAATAATATTTATAAAACAGAGTTAGCTTCTTTATATCCACATTGAGTATATTTTCATAGTAAATTCATTGTGTTGAAAATGTTAGTACACTTTTTATAAATTTTGACTTATAACAAACGTAAAAGAACTTATAAAATGAAACCGAAGTATTATTAGAGCTTATTTGGTAGGACGTCAACTTCTAAATTTAACTTTTTAGGAGCGGAGTTTTGAGTAGAGCTATGGAGCAGTCAGAATCTCACTCTATCCCTGTAGGTTATTTATGTCAGATCATTCCAGCCTACTCCACTTTATTTTCGATGAAGCTAAAACCGTTAGGTGATACTCCAACCCTAGGAGAGGTTTCTCGGGGAACATATCAGTCCATTTTCATCCTGCTATGACAGATATGTACAACTAATCAACTTGCCCCTATCAACTTTTGTGAACCAATGGCCTCATGTTGTGAAGCGAAATATTTCTGAACGTTAATTGTGGGATAGTGGTGACACATCTTTCATTTCGGCAACAACACGGTTGATTTGTGCTTCTGAATTGCAAATGGTGACATGCTGCAGTTGAGAATATAAAAGATGGTTCATTTAAACAGGGCGAAGAGTGGTACTGATGTGACTTATGCGACGATATATAAGGGGGTGTTTAGTTTTGGCGTGTCACATCAGATATTATATAGGGTGTCACATGGGGTATTCGTGCACTAATAAAAAAAACTAATTACAGAATCCGTCAGTAAACCGAGAGACAAATTTATTAAGCTTAATTAATCCGTCATTAGCAAATGTTTACTGTAGCATCATTGTCAAATCATGGAGCAATTAAGCTTAAAAGATTCGTCTGTAAATTAGTCGCAATCTGTGTAATTAGTTATTTTTTAGCCTACATTTAATACTTCATGCAGGTGTTTAAATATTCGATGTGACATGGTGAAAATTTTGAGGTGGGATCTAGACAAGGCTTACATATTCTTGGATAGGACGAATGCCAGAGTAAGCGTAAAGAAACTACTTCCTCTTCCATACTAAAATGTAAGTACTTTTAAGATTGGCACGGATATTAAGAAAGGTAGGTAGGAATGATTGGAGAAAATGTATGGTTGGTTGAGAAGAGAAAATATATGAAAGAAAATAGTTATGATTGGTTGAGAGAATGAGGTAGATAAAGAAATAGCTTTATTTTAGGACAAAATACTGTGTTAGAAATAGGTGTTGACCCAACTGGGAAACAACACAGTTATATCTTGTCTCAAATGATGCACGATCTTGCTTTACAAGTCTCGGGTGAAGATTGTAAATGTTATATCATGGGAAAGGGAGTACCTTTCAATCATGAACAGAAGATCCGGCATTTAACAGTAGATCTCAACAAGCAAGTCAATCATAACATGTTTGATGTGATTCGGGAAGGCAAATATTTGCGCACGCTTATAGTTGTGGGCAGCTCTGAAAATTGTGTGCCAAGAATCTTTAATGACTTTGGAGAAAAATTTCCAAGGTTACTCGCTTTAGATTTGAGTAATTCTGGTATATCTGAGCTGCCTAGATCGATAGGAAAACTGAAACATCTTCGGTGCCTCCAGACTCCAGTTGCAAAACACCAAGATCAGACAATTTCCTAAATCAATCTGTAATCTCTACCTTCTACAAACACTGGGCCTTAGAAACTGCTATGATCTTGAAGAGTTGCCACGCAAAATAAAGAATCTTCGCAAGCTAAGGCATATTGATTTGGTGATGACCTGTAATCCCTGCCACAATGACTGCAGCTTGAAGTGTATGCCCAAGGACATAGGACTTCTTGACTGATCTTCAAACTCTTTCTAGATTTGTCATAAGCAAGACGAGCACTCTTAGCATCCACACTTGCAAAAATGGTATTGGGGAGTGGGCTAACCTGAACAATCTCAATGGTGAACTTCTTATTTCAGGTCTGGAACATGTTAATGATATGGAAGAAGCTGTGCATGCGCATTTGGCTTCAAAGAAGTTCCTCGAAAAGGTAGGGCTTTCATGGAGCGGCAGCAATGAACAAGCTGAACAAATTATGGAGCACCTAAAACCACCAACCACAATCAAGGAGCTTACGATTTCAGGTTATGCTGGCATGTACCCTAGGTTGCTTGGTTCTCCAGACTACAAGAAGCTAGTCACTTTGGACCAGGGTTTGAAGTTTCGGTTCAAAATTTCCAAAATTTCGGTAATTTTGCACCCCACCGGCATGCTCAAATCTTGTCCGAAATTTTCGGTTGTTTGCTTTTTTTTTTTTGAATTTGGTCAAATTTTATTAAATTCATTCAAATTCTGTCAAATTTTAAAATAATTTCGGCCAGAAATTTCCGAAATTACCTAAATTTCCGAAATTTCGGTAATTTCGGTCACCCCTGGCATAAAATCCAATTTCAAAATTGAAAACCCAGCTTTGAACCTCTATGATTTCAAGAAATGCACTGTTGTCCCTTGCCTTGGACTATTACCTCTTTTGGAAAATCTCAGCATCAAGGGATGGGATGGGTTGGTCTCCATGAATTGCAGTCAATTTTGTGGTAGCAATACTGCTAGTTTCCGGTCTCTAAAGAAATTGCATTTGGAGAGGTTGGACATGTTGCATAGATGGGATGGAGATGGCACTTGCTCATTCCCTAGCCTTCTTGAGCTTGTTGTCAAAAAATGCCAAAAGCTGGAGCTAGTTGCTCACAAGCTTCCTTCACTGACAAAGATAACAGTGGAAGGATCACCAAGTTTCTGTGGTCTTTGGAACTTCCCAACTCTAACACATGTGGATGTTACTGCAAGTGGTGAGTGGATTTGGGGATCCTGGAGCAGCCTTTCTCCTCCAATATCCATCACACTCAGCAAACTACCAACAGTGCGCATACCCTCAGGACTGAGATGGCTGCCATCATCTTTACAACGCCTTGATATCAGTCACTGCGAGCACCTGGAGTCTATGCCTGAGGATTGGCGACCATGTAATCTGAATCACTTCTCTATTAGGCACTGCCCTCGGCTTCGTGAGATTCCGGGTGGCATTCAGCGCCTGCGGGCATTGGAAGGCTTGGAGATTATTGATTGTGGGGGGCTTACTTGCCTCCCAGATTTGGATGGCCTTACTTCATTACTACGGATGGAGATTTCAAACTGTTGTTCAATTCAATTCCTGCCATACCTGCCTAGTTCAATGCAGTTTTTAAGTATAAATAACTGCCCGCAGCTTAGACTTTCATGCATGAAGGAGGGAAGCTTAGATCAAGCGAAGATCAAACGCATATTTTCAGTATGGATTGACGGGGCTGAAGTGTTCAGTTCTGCCGACGAGCCTCGTTTTGTTATCCCAGCAAAGCTTCAGAAAGGCTAAAGTAAGTACATGTGTTTGTGTGCCTGCATATACACACATATAATATCCCTTTTATATATACTCTTCTATCGATTATCTTGTCATGCCTTTGGATATGATTCTTAGTTTTATACTTGGTGCCAATACAGATCAAGTATAAAATCCAAAGATAGAAAGGCCATAGCTCTACATTTTTTTAAAAAAATCAAGTCCATAGATGCTGTATTTTAAGAGATTTTCTCCCGTCCTTCTTTCGGTACCACACGGTACGGTACCAGTTTTCATCCGGCCGTCCATTGCTGAGGGGTACGATGGGCATGAGGCTGTATCGCGTGTGCTAACCATCTCAGGTTGCGCCGCCGCACGGTACGGGAGAAAAAACCCTAGGTTTTGGGTGACCTCATCCTGAAGCGCCATAGCCATCCCACGACCAAGCAGGCAGCAAGCGCCGCCGCGGCAGGTGCACGGGCTACCGCCGGTGGACGTCGCCGCCGCCGCCCTCCGCGGCCGCCGCTGGAGTCGTCACCGCCGCCACAGGAGTCAACCGCCGCCGCAGGTGCACGTCGCCCCTGCCGCCGTGGGGGCACGTCGCCAACGCCGCCCCCCGCTCCCGTCGCCGCCGCCGCAGGAGTCAACCGCTGCCGCAGGTGCGCGTCGCCCCTGCCGCCGTGGGGGCACGTCCCCAACGCCGCCCCCCGCGCCCGTCGCGGCCGCTGTAGGTGCTCCTCGCCCCTGCCGCCGACTCCTGTGATTTCATCGCTGTCGTAGAGGTAGACTGTTGTGATTTAATTGTGCCGATTTTTGTTTGACCGGATTTGAGTACTAAGAGTGAATTGTGAAATTTTCTTTATAGGCAAACTCTTTATGGGTGAAGATAGGGCAGACAATTTCAGGACCCTTGAGGAGGAAGAGGAGTATCGTACGATTACTGCTATGAGATTCAAGACTGAGGATGACGGCTTCAAGTTCTACAATAGTTATGCGAAAGAAAAGGGATTCAGTGTAAGGAAGAATTTTTCTAGGCGTGATCCTGTGACAGCTGATGTTGTGTTTAGGCAGTATACTTGCTCTAGAGAAGGCTATAGGAAAGATATATATATATGGACACAGCTAACATAAGTAGAGAACCTAGAGCACTGACACGATGCGGCTGCAATGCTCGTTTTGAGATTAGACTGGACAAAAAGAAGGGTGATTGGATTGTAGTTAAGTATGTGGCTAAGCATAATCATAGTTTAGCTAAACCAGATGAAGTTGCCTTTTTACGGTCTCACAGAAACATTAGTGATGCTCAAAAGGCAATTGTGATGGAGTTGAGAGATGTTGGTTTGCGTCAGAATCAAGTAATGAATGTCATGGAGAGGCGTCATGGTGGTTTTGAATCAACTGGTTTCATGAGTAGGGACCTTTATAATTATTTTAATAGAATGAAGAAGAAACAAATCTTAGGTGGAGATGCAGATCATGTTATAAAGTATATGCAAGCAAGGCAGAAAGATGACATGGAGTATTTCTTTGAGTATGAGACAGATGAGGCTGGTCGTTTGAAAAGGTTGTTTTGGTCAGACCCTCAATCTCGGATTGATTATGACGTGTTTGGGGATGTTGTTGTATTTGACAGCACCTATAGGGTTAATAAGTATAACCTTCCTTTCATCCCTTTTGTCGGTGTTAACCACCATGGTTCGACAGTCATATTTGCATGTGCTATCGTTGCAGACGAGAAGGTTGCAACCTATGAATGGATCCTGAAGCAGTTTTTGGATTGCATGTGTCAAAAACACCCGAAAGGACTGATCACAGATGGAGATAATGCGATGCGCAGAGCAATTGCGTCTGTGATGCCACATTCAGAGCATCGGTTGTGCACATGGCATATAGAACAGAATATGGTTAGACATCTCAGTCCAGCCATGCTTTCAGATTTTCGATCACTTGTTCACTCTACGTATGGTCCAGAAGAGTTTGAGAAAAAATTGGGTGGAGTTCAAGGTTGTTCATAAAGTGGGCGAAGACAACCAATGGCTTATGAGAATGTACAATTTGAGGAAGAAATGGGCAGCTGCTTACACTAAAGGTATGTTTTTTTCTAGGAATGAAAAGCAACCAACGTAGTGAAAGTCTAAACTCTAAACTCCATAGGTGTTTGGATCGTAAATTCAGCTTGGTCCTATTGGTGGAGCATTTTGAACATTGTTTGTCGTGTATGAGAACATAGGGAGGCCGAGCTGGATTCGAAAGCTTCACAGTCAGTCCCATTCACAAGTAATGAAGCAAGTTTAATTGAAAAAGATGCTGCCCGCTTATTTACACCTTCAATATTCAAGAAGGTGAAGATTGAGATTAGTAAATCAATTGATTGGGAAGTGATAGACTATATTGATGAGGATACAGTTCATAGGTATGTCATTTGCCTAAAAGAAAATCCTGACAAGATTAAGATTTTGAATTGTAGTTATGAGGACTCATTTTTGAAGACATTGAGTTGCCCATGCAGAAAATTGGAGTGCGAGAGCCTTCCATGTCATCACATTTTTGCTGTACCGTTTCATTTGAAGTTGGATGCCATTCCTAAATTCTGCGTAGAGCGCAGGTGGACTGTTCAAGCAAAAAATGTTTTCCCTTCTGATAGGTATGGTGAAGCATATACATGGTCAGACCAGATGGAAAGGTATCGTAGGCTTCGCAGCTTCGGTTCTGAAGTTCTTTTGAAGTGCTCGATGTCCAAGGAATGTACTTTGAAGGTGATGGAAATGCTGGAACAGTTGGACATAGAAACTGAAGGTTGCGAGCAAAAGGATATAGATTTGACCTTGCGTGGTCATGTTGCAGCTCAAAGTTTACGTACAGACATTGCTTCACGGGATTTGGTGCATGATCCAATGGAAATTGTGCCTAAGGGTGCTCCTACTAAAAGATTGAGAGGATTCATGGAGAAGCGTGTCAGGCGTTGTGGTTATTGCCGCCAAGCTGGTCACACAATTCGTTGTTGCCCAATATACCTAAGGTAAAATTGTATGAATTATCTTCCATTCGTCTATTTCATTATAGGCTATTACATTATGCAATCATTGAGAGTTGTTTTGTCATTCGTACAATTTCAGGAAAGTAGAAGATGTGTGAGATGGATAAGAAGTAGAAGCAGCCCTTTGCTATGCACTTTACATAGTTTTGTCATGCTCTTGGTCGTAATGAATTTTGATGTGTTTTACTGTATGTGAACACGGTGTATGCAAATCTGAAAATTATGTGTTTTGGTGCTGGTGCGTTCTGGAATTGAAGATATGTTTGATGTATTGCAATTTGGTGCGCTAAATTGTTTACTTTATGTGAGTATGAAGTTGTGCTATCAAATTTGGTAACATTGAGCCAATATTGCTTGATATGCTTGAGACTGACACCAGGATGGTTCTAATTTATTTGTTATTTGAGAAAAAAAATTTGCATTCATAATAATACAGTTCGTACATAAAGTATTCAACACTGGTACATATATTCCAAGATCTTGTACATAAGAATTGCAATAACAACTAGAGAACCCATGAACCAACTTTTAACATGGTCTGCCTCTTTTTTTAGCTTTGTAATTTTTTTCTTATATGTTGCTTCACAAGTCAAAATCTTGGCAGCCATTTCAAATTCAAGTTTCATTTTGTCTTCCTCAACTTTCGCTCTATCAATATAGCTGGACCATTTGTACTGCCGCCTGGTTGGATTTGCTGTGCTAGCATGGTCCAGCGCAAGCCAAAGCTTCTCGAATGCCTTCTGCACTCTTGGAGGCCACTCTTGATCAACCCATATTAAAGTATCGCATTGGTCAACCTCCTGTAACATTGGTTGTTTGTAAGTATTATAATGCTAAATTAGTTACACCGAAATAATGGCCAACAAAATAAAAAACATACCTCAAGGGGGCAGCCCAGAAACCTCCTTGCAGTATCTGTTCCTTCCCAAGCCGTTCTTCTTTTTGGTCTCAATCCATGACGACACTTAATTTGTGTGCCGGTTTCATAAATTTGTTGCCAACACAGTTAAATAACTGGTATGAGTTACTATCCAGGATTGACATATAACGTTTGAAATTCTTTTGCAGCCTACCAATGTAGATCTCATCATGAATCAGCTCCTACAGATACAAAAGAGCTGTCAGTTCCTGGACAACAAAATTTCAACAAAACTGATTTCAATTGAGGGTGTTTGTTTAGAAAACAAAAGGGATATCCAGGTATAACTTATTGTATCTACGATAAATTATTCTTACAACTAATGCAAACTATTTCCATTGGCAGGAAATGAAGTTAAAGATATGCAAGCCATCAAGGTCCAAAAAAACTGACATAGCTGCTGGACCAAGCAAACACCAATTCAAATCTGAAAATCAACATCGTGCCAATGAGGATGATCTCAAGGTTACACTCCAAACTTCTATTCAATTCTGAATATCAACTATATATAGGCCAAAAAACCATCGGGTGTACATACTACAACTAAAATTTCAGGAAAAAGACTTTCGAAGTGAAACGACATTGCATATTCCCCAACCTGTTTTGAGCGACCACAAGAAAACTGAAGACAATCTCCCTCAACAGGCAATATTTTATTCATCATTTGCACTACCTTTTGGTGTACATATTATATTCAATGAAATAACTCTACATTTCTACCAGGAAACAACAAATGCCGATGAAATCCATGCCATAGGAACAGCTAACTTGCCATACATTATCCAAAGTGACGATGAAAGCTTGGTTGAACCAAAACAGGTAATCATCTATTCAAATTTGATAAAAAAAATAATCTGAACTTCGTTCAAACAATATAATTATCCTTGCAGCTCTCAACAATAGCAGGAAAGGTCAGACGTCCAGATGGAAGGGTCATCAAACCAACACACATATCGCAAACAGATTTTATATACTACAAAAGAAATTTTGCCCATAAAGAACAAACAACTGAAGATCTAAGCTTGATGGAGCAAGTAACATTAAGATACCTCTCCAAGTGTGAGGACGACAAATCACTATCATGTATTGCGGGAATAAACTTATTTTCGCAATTCCTTAGACCACTTATTCAACCTAAAGATGCACCAGCAAAATCTAAGTGGTTATCAGGCAGTGTAAGCATTTTGTACGTACTAATCCCTTACAACTCAACTTTCACAATATTTACATTGATGATTTGTATTGAACAGGTTATAGATGCATATGTACAAATCATCATGGACATGCAATCCGAAATGCCAAGGGGGCAAGGTACAGCTTTCCTTGAAACTGATGCACATTGCCAGCAATGGAAGATGAATGGCGAAAATAAAGGTACAACCAGCAAAAGATATCGACAACAAAGAGCAGATTCTGCAATCAAGTATTTAGATCATGAAATGGTAACTAATCCCACATTACTAATCTTATGTCCATTCAACATATAAATGGCTTCCATACAATTTTTCTTGCAGATTTTCCTGCCCCTACTTAGGAACTCAGACCACTGGTATGTTGCTGTCATCAATGGTGCGAAGGAAAAAATTCAGATACTAGACTCAATGCGTATGGATAAGAGCAACTATGCGGCGGACAAAGACCTAAACAATACAGTATGCTATACAGCAATGTCAAACATTTAACTTCAGTGCTACAAACATATGCACTAACTATACTAAACTTGTGTGTAGATCAAAGGGATTGACAAGTATCTTAACTATACAAGCAAAGAAAATGTCAGCACTTCAAAATGGAAGAACAAGAAAATAACATCGTGGCCTATTTCCCCAATGCAAGTGCCTCAACAGAAGGACAGGTAACATGTCATCCTAATGTTTCATTTTTGCTTCATGAATAAAAGTCTTAAATTGTGAGTTAAATCACAGCTGGTCGTGTGGCTTGTATACGCTGAGGTGTATGGAGCACTGGAATGGAAAAGATTTAGCCCCTGAATATCATGCAATGGTATGCTACCTCTAAACTAGTGAACTTAGATTTACATAACAGAAAAATAGAATGGCCCTTCTAATACTATGTTCCTTTTCAGAACACAACTACTACTTTCAGAGCTAAGCTGCCATCCATTCTAATCAATTCATCAATGAATGAGGTCATCGAAGTCCAGGATGAACTCAAACGACTAGAAGCATTGGAAGGACAAGACAACATATCTCAAATTTGATAAAGACTTCTACAGAGTACAACTCGTCAATCAAAAATTGTTTCAAAAAATGTATGCCTGTTTAATTTGCAATGCAAGCAAACTATGTGTCGTTCAGTGCAAACATTCAACTCAGAAACTTATCCTCTGTGATTAAACTCAAATATGTTACCTTATTGCAACGCCGCGAAGGGGAGAAGGACAAACCTAGGGTTTGCCATTTGCGCCCCGTCGCCGCCGTGCCTTCTGCGTGGCCGTCGCCGCCGCCGCACAGGGGCCACCGTCGCCGCCGTGCCTTCAGCGTGGCTGCCGCCGCCGCGCCACCGCGCAGGGGCCGCCTTCGCCACCGCGCAGGCGCCACCGTCGCCGCCGTGCCTTCAGCGTTGCCGCCGTCGCCGCCGTGCCTTCAGCGTGGCCGCCGCCGCCGCCACGCAGGGGCCGCCGTCGCCGCCGTGCATTCAGCGTGGCCGCCGCCACCGCCGCCGCGCAGATCGAGAGAAGGGTAGGGTTTTGCTACTCTGGAAGGAGCAATCGGCCGATCCAACCTTCATTCCAAACGCGAAAATACGATTATACCCTTCCACCCTTGCTCAATCGCGCAGGCCACGCCACGACCAAGCCGGTACCCCGAGGTACCAACTAATCCTGACCGTTCGATCTGTCGTCATCAACGGTTGGGATTTCAGTACCTCGCGGTACTAGTACCTTACGGTAAAAAAGGATCCTCATATTTTAAACATGATTTCCTGAGCAGATTTCTGCATAAATAACTTAAACCACTGTTTTTTTTCGCAGTTGCTGCTATTGATGTATGTTTAAGTTAAAGAAATGTCTTGCTCAGGGCCTAATTTGCATTTTCCTGGTCTTCTGCAGTTCTCTGGCCTCCGTTGAAGTTCAGGACAGCAACTTCCCTTTAATGGCCTGCAAGTGGCAACGCAGAAGTAGGCATGTTGTGCACAATTCTCGGCGTTTCCCAGCTTGGATCTATGCGAAGTCTTTCTGAGTTCCATTATCTGTCAGGTTTTTATAGGATCAGTTTGCCAATTCAAATCGTGGATGGGGACTTCAGGAATGACTGTCGTTTGTATTGATGACCGATGGAAATTCTGGAGGAGACTGAAGCGGTGAAGTTGCAGTTACTTCGTATTTTGTGAGAAATGTATGATCTTGTGTGTTTTTTCGATGGTTTGTTTAGAGCACTCTTCAGGTTGATTGAATATATCCCTCTAAATTCTGTAACAAATATGTTTTGACTTTGGGAAAGCTCGGGGTCTTACTCCGCTCGCTCAGCGTATCATCTTCTCTTCGCGGGAAGAGCCAGCCTCGAGCACAAGCCAATTTGGAAGTCTCTAGCGCCCCCGCGCTGTCGGTACTTTTTGTGGTTGGTCGCTCTGAATCGTTGTTGGACAGTGGATCGTCTTCGGAGTCGAGGGCTGTCACACCCGACTCGCTGCCCTCTTTGTGATCAATGCGATGAGACGATTGATCACTTATTGGTTGCTTGCTCGGAGTCTCGCCAACTATGGTGGATTGCTTTTTCAGATATTGGTCATTCTGAGTGTCTGTCTCTCAATGAGTACTCTTTTCACTCCTGGCTATGTGACAGTCGTAAAAGAATGGCCAAGGAACATCGTCGAGGGTTCGACACCATTGCAACTTTGGTGGCGTGGACGATTTGGAAAGAAAGAAATAATCGGGTCTTCAACCAAAAGAGTAGGACATGGGCGGAAATTGCTAGGGCCATGACGGGCGAAGCGGACCTTTGGCGATTGGCTAGAGCCGCGATACCGGCCATGGCGACCCCTATGTCGGGTGGAAGGTCGCCACATTCGTTGGGAGATTAGGCTTTTTCTTCCTCCCCCTCCGGTACCTTATCCCCTTCGTGTTTTTGATTTTTCGGCCCGCTCTGTAAATACTTTTATTCCTTCTTAATACAAAGATGCGCCCCTCGCTTATTCCCAAAAAAATATGTTTTGACTGCTTCATCCTTGATACTTGTAATTACGTACAAAGATTAGAAGTTTGTACAATTTCATGCTGGTTTTTATTTACGCTTCTAACTTGAGCTGACAATGACATGGACAAATTCCAGCAAGCTTGAATGTTCAGCTCATGAGCTGCTACTCTACACACTGAGCTAATTAACCTGAACTGAATACCACTTGCAAATTTGCTCAAACTCCCCGTGAAGTGAGGCAGGCAAAGCATTTGCCCTAGCCATTAACCTGAGCTGTCTTGTGTTGGGTTAGGTTGAATCCTAGCCGCACGCCTCTCCATCCAACGGCTGTCTTGGACCAAGTGGGGGTCGGAGAATCCTTTCCCGAACCCGTCGGACGCCGTAATGGGCCTTTTCTCTGACGGGCCGGGCTAATGCCCAATTTCATGGGCTTACCCAACTGGAGGCCCAATATTGCGGGTGCTGACGGTTGGTTGGGCCGGAACGGGAATTCCGGACTCCGTGCCAAAGCCCAAAGGTTGGAAGGTTAGTTGGGCCGGAACAGAATTTCGTGAGGTTAGTTGGGCCCGAACGTTGGGCCAGAACGGGCTGAAACTAGGTGGGCCTAATCTCGCTCTCTTACCCTCTCGGCGGCGGAGGCGGAGCCATGGCCGCGGTAATTGTCCCCTCCTGCCACACCTCCGGCGACGCCGACAGCCGCCGCGTGCCTCGCTGCCGCTGAAGGAAATCCTCGCCATGGCCGCCGTCCTCCCCGCCGGAAACGCTTCCGCCGCCGCCACCTCTCCTCCGCTGGAAGAGCGAGGTTCTAGTTTGCGCCATACACCTTCCACTCCTGCGGCGGCCTGCACGGCATAAGAGAAAGGTCTCTGCACGAAAGGGGAGGTAGACACTGACCTTCTCTACGTCCCCATCCATACCTTCCCGTCTGATTCTCCCTGTCTGATGATTCTTCTTCATCTCATCACCCCCCATGAATTGCAGTGCTTGCTTTGAATCTCTAAGGAGGATGCATTTCTAGATGGATGGGGTTACTGCCTCATAATGTGGATGAGAGGTGCGCATTGCCTACTCAGCTACTCTTATTATATGTAGTATTTTTTTTTCTCTAGACTAGTTAAATGTTACCTAGAATAAATGGGCAACTCACTCGCAAACTTCCTTCACTGACGAAGATTACAGACTTAGAAACCTTTTTTTTTATTATTTTTGAAACGAAAGCAGCAGGAGAACTGACAATTATATTTCAATTAAGCAGGAGTAAAAACCCAGTAGGGGTTACAAGAAAATATTGCAGACTTACAGTGGTTATGATTTTTGAGTCTATGGCATTTAAGAGCCGGAGATTGTTAAACTTGGCAGGTTACTTCATGAACCCTTGAGATGAATAGACTTGCACTAAGTTGGCATTAGTATATGAAATACTGTAGGAGTGTAGGATCATCCAAGCAATCAAAATTACTTACTCTATCGCTTCAATAACATATGTGATGTCTTTTTGGCACAGTGGTCGAGATCATAATGCTCTAACTGGCTAGATGCTTAGGAAACTTTGGAAATCAAATACTGTAACACTATGACAGGAATATAGCTTCTAACCAACTTGATTATACTGGATTCTGTTGTTTAGTTTAGCTACTTTCTTGTTTCCATATGCGGTCTTTCAGGTTATTGGTACATTATTCTTCAGGAAAAAAGTTTTTTTGGGGCACATTTCCTAGACTCGTGTAATTTCGTCCTAAATTTGAGTAGAGATTATTGCAATACTTAGTATTTAGCTATAGGTGTAAACAACATAACACAAGAACAGGTCTTGAAATGTCACAAATGAAAGATCTGAAAAAATAGCTATAGACTTATGGATATATGCCCAGTCTTTTAGCAAGGTTGTTTTCAACGTTGCGTATGGTGATCGAGTCACTGCCTCTTGGATATATATACCCAGTCTTTTCTAGCTAAGTTGTTTTCAACCTTGCATAGAGTGATTGAGCCACTGACATCTTATTGTGCTGGCAATATCTTTCATTTTAGCATGCACACTAATTTTTTTGTGTGAATTTTTCAATCATCAAAGTGCTGCAGTTGAGAATTTTGAAGATGGATCATTTAAACAGTGCAAGGAGTGTTACACTGGTACTAAATTGACTTTGTGAGCTCAATTGATATATGAATGATTCTGCAGTTGGACAAAATTACATGCTACTAAAAGAATAAGTGATGCACTGATGTGCTGTCCTGTTAGTTGAATTCTTATGATGGATGTTGAAATCACGGATTCTATAATTCCTACCAGTGAGATGCTTTCTTGACTTTGTCTCAGCAAAGAATGCCACAAAAACAAGATATCGGAAATTATCAAGTATGCTATTATAAGGGTTGGATTAAACCAAGTTAGTTTTTTTGGATGTTGCAACTAATTTCTTATTGTGAAATTATTTGCTTGATGCAGTTCACAGTGTGGGCATCTAGACAGCTAAGAGTGGTCCTGTTGTTTTTGACTGTAACAGCAGTAAGCGCAATCGGAATATGAAGCCTTCTAGGAAAACAGAGAAAAAAACAACTTGCTACTAAAAATTTTAAATGAATGACGTTGATTTGCCAGTTGAGTTTCTATCGTGATAATAAACCAAATAAGGATTCCTATCATTCCAACTGGGCAACTGGCAATAGTCTCTAAACAGCTTTGTATTAAATCACAATGTTTAGGAAAAAAAAGTTTCTATCTGTTCCAGTAGGCACACAAGCGGGTTTTTAATGGTTTTCTTCTTTATTTTTTTTAAAAGATCAATTAAGCACTGTTTGTACCAAGAAAAACATAAGTAGACATCTCTATTTCTAAACCATCATCATGTAGAATCACACAATGGAGTAAAACGGGAGACATGGATTTAATGTGGAAAGTCATTATGAAAAAAGACATGCACACAAAGCAATTAGTCTGGAGCAGAGGATACGGAGAACTCGGACCGTGATTAATCCGAAGAAGAGGATACGGGTCCCCAAGTGACAAGAGTGGCTATGGGGGATCTCTTCCTCCATGGCAGGCGTCTCATCCTCGCGGAAGTGAGGGCCCCTCGAGGCAACCTCACTAGTTCACCGGTGAGGGCTCGTCTCGGGATCCTCAAACACCGCCTTACAACCCCGTCGTTCCCATTGGTTCTCTTTGGATTCACACCCCAGAGCGAGATCAGTTGGTGATTTGCCAGCCCCGCAACTGGCGCCTCAAATCTGAGGTGGTTGCACCGCAGCGGGAGGAGGATCCTCGCAGCAACCGACGCACCGCCACCGATGCTCGTTTTTGGACTCTCTTTCAACAAGATTTCTATGAGATTGTGATCAAGCACAAGTCTCATCCCACGATGGCGATGCAGTGGATCAACTGGGAGGAGCTGCAATCTTTTGATGATACAGATCTCAACTCCATCATTGCAGTTTGTGAGGAGATGGGGGTTCGCGCGTTCATGACACTTCAGCAGCCGTGGTGTAATGAGATTATCGCTCAGTTTTATGCCACGATGTACTTTGACCGTACTCGTGATGTGTGTTGGATGACTCAGGGCACCTGGTACTCCATTCTCTATGAGAGGCTTGCTAAGTTGTGGGGCTTTGATTTGAACTGGATGCAACACTTCGCCACCTTGCACGATCATCCGATCCCCCTCAACACCGAGCTTCGTCCTTTGTATCTTCCAGGTGGTGTCTTGGGCAAGATAGAGGGCATCAATCCCTTTCACTCTTATCTAAACCAAATGTTGTGCCGGACTCTTGTGCCAAGGGATGGTGATGCTAGCAACATCAACCATGTCTCCCGGAATGTCCTGCTCAGGTTTAATCCTCCCTCCCATCCCTTCAATGTCTTCAATTTTGTATGGGAGGAAATCCAGTTAGCATCTTTCCAGTACAAGAAGGGCTTAGTCTATGCTCCTCATCTTATGAGGATGATCGAGACCGTGACTCGGCTACAGTTTGAGCACGAGACCTCACCCTCAGCTTCACTTGCGCCTGCTCAAGGCTGACCGTCCCTCTAGGGTGGATACTTCCACTGTATCTGGGGACATTCCCTCCACTTTGACTCATCCACCTTTTCCTGTGGCTCACCGCAAGACTTCTTCCTTGTTTCGCATCTTGCGAAGTCTTTTTTGGCCTTTGCTCTGCAGAGGCTAAGAAGAATCGCAAGGCGCGAAATGAGGTTAAGAAGACGGCCCAACGCGTCAAGGACATGCAAGCTTAGTTGAACTTGCATCTACAGGTGGAGGCGCCTCCTTTGCCTCTAGGCTTTGAAGCAGAGCCTAACGAGCCTGAGGAGGAGATTGAGGACCCATTCGCTGTCTATCCTTCGGACAACGACTTCTTTGTGTTTATAGTGCACACTTCTAGGGGAGTTCTCACTAAAACTTTGCATCCACATCCACAATTTAGCTCACTAAAATCGTGAAGATGGACTAAAGTTTTAGTGAGAACTCCCCCTAGAAGTGTGCACTATAAACCCGAAGAAGTCGTAGTCCGGAGGATAGCCAGCGAAGGGATCCTCGATCTCCTCTTCAGGCTCGTCCGGCTCTGCCTTAAAGCCCGAAGGCGAAGGAGGCGCCTCCACCTGTAGATGCAAGTTCAGCTGAGCTTGCATGTCCTTGACTCGCCGGGTCATCTTCTTGACCTCGTTTCACGCCTTGCGATTCTTCTTAGCCTATGCAGAGCAAAGACCAAAAAGACTTCGCAAGATGTGAAACAAGGGAGAAGGCTCGCGGTGAGCCACAGGAGCATGTGGCTGAGTCGAAGTGAAGAGGATGTCCCCACCTGCAGTGAAAGTATCAGCCCTGGAGGGGGGTCAGCCTTGAGCACGCGCAGGTGAAGCTGAGGGTGAAGCACCTTGTGCTCAAATTGCAGCCGAGTCACGGTCTCGATCATCCTTATAAGATGAGGAGCATAGACTAAACCCTTCTTGTACTGGAAAGATGCCAACCGGATTTCCTCCCATATAAAATTGAAGACATTGAAGGAATAGGAGAGAAGACTGAACCTGAGGAGGACATTTCGGGAGAGATGGTTGATGTTGCTTGTATCACTATCCTTTATCACAAGAGTCTAGCGCAACATCCGGTTCAGATTAGAGTGAAAGGGCTTGATGCCCTTTATCTTGCCCCAGACACCACCTGGAAGATACAAAGGACGAAGCTCGGTGTTGAGGGGAATCGGATGAACGTGCAAGGTGGCGAAGTGTTGCATCTAGTTCAAATCAAAGCCCCCAACTTAGCAAGCCTCTCATCGGAAATGGAGTACCAAGTTCCCTGAGTCATCCAATACACGTCACGAGTACGGTCAAAGTACATCGTGGCATAAAACTGAGCAATAATCTCATTACACCACGGCTGCTGAAGTGTCATGAACGCGCGAACCCTCATCTCCTCACAAACGGCAATGACGGAGTTGAGATCTGGATGATCAAAAGATTGCAGCTCCTCCCAGTTGATCCACTGCATCGCCACCGTGGGATGAGACTTGTGCTTGATCACAGTCTCATCGAAATCTTGTTAAAAGAGTCCAAAAACAAGCATCGGTGGCGGTGCGTCGGTTGCTCAGAGGATACTCCACCCGCTGTGACGTAACCACCTTAGATTTAAGGCGCCAGTTGCGGGGCTGGCGAATCACCAACTAATCCCGCTCTGGTGTGTGAATCCGGCTCTGGTGTGCGAATCCGGAGAGGGCCAATGGGAACGACGGGATTGTGAGGCGGTGTTTGAGGACCCCAAGACGAGCCCTGACTAGTGGATTGGCGAGGTTGCCACCCTCACTTCCGCGAGGATGAGACGCCCGCTGTGGAGGAAGAGATCCCCATAGCCACCCTTGTCACTTAGGGACCCGTATCCTCTGCTCCGGACTAATCATGGTCCGGGTCCTCTAAAGAGGATGGAGTAGGAAATTGATCCTTTTGACAGTTTGGACTTGCGAGAGAGAAGCTTGCGAGGATCCATCCTTAACCAGAGAAAGATGCACACGATTATAATGGATGTAAATAGCAAGAGAATGGAGGAAAAAATCATGCAAAACCGAGGTTAGAGGGCTCGGACAGGAATTTTCGGAATTTCCGAAAATTGCTGACCGAAACCTAAAGCCTAGATCCCACACAAATCCACCAACCAAAACTTATGGAATTGAATCTAGAGCTTCTAAGGCACTAGTAGAACATCTTCACCAAAGAAAATCAAAGGATTTGAACCGAGGAATCAAAGGATTTGATTTGAAGTCACATACCTCAAGAACACAGTGAAGATGAACAATGTAGCCCCTTTGGAAGCCCCCAAACGAGCTCCCGTGAGGTTGGAGTGGAGGGGAACGCCGAGGAGGAGTTGGCCGCCGGTGGGGAGTGGTGGGAGGGAGGGAGAGAACCCATGGAGAGAAGAGAGGAAAAGAGTAAGCCACAGGAGAGAGAGAGAGGAGAATATATAGTCACATGAATTTTTGGAATTTCCGAAAGCAATTCTCGGACTTGTCCAAAAATTTACAGAACACTGCGCGCAGATCTAAAAATTTTCAGAATTTCTGAAAATTTTTCGGAATTTCTGAAAATACCTGAGAACGAAGATGATATATCATGCTTTCCATTGCACTTTCTTTTCGTTTTCTTTTTAATGAGATCAGTATGTGAAATCATTGAAAGCTCATTCACTTGTAAGTTGTAACAGAATAAGCCATTCATAGTGTTATTACCGGGACACGCGAGTTGGAAAATTTTTTCGCGCGTCGACACGGTGCGATACGTATTTGACGCTTGATGCCGTGTCCCATGCGTTGCAGGTCCTGCGCTGGGCGACGCCGGTCTGCAGCCAAGAACCCAGCACTCTGATGTGCAGCCTCCATGGCCTCACCGAGGCCACGGCTCAGAGCTGGGCTAAGGACCATATTGGAGGAGGCAGGAGGATTGAGATGCCGGTCGCCGGTGTTGATGAAGAGAGCACCCAATCTGCAAGAATAGGCGACGGATTTGATGGTGCCATGGTGGAGAGGAGAGAAGGGGGGAGAGAGAGAGAGGAGGTACATGGCTCATGGCTATCGAACAAGAAGGCTGGGGAAGAAAGGTGGCAGCCTGGCTCGTGTTGGTTGTGGGGAAAGTCGTGGGGAAAGTGGGCCCAGGCTTTTGGGTAGTGACTTCTGTTGCTTTGGATCGTGTATAAAGTATAGTGTACTACTGCTATACTTATCTGAATCATGAGAAACTCCTATAGCTTTTACTCCTAACTTGCATGTTGTTTTTACATTCTATTTACACTAAAGTGTTTTATTTTAGAACAGGGGCAAAATGATGGGGTGTTTAGATGAGGGGTGAAAAATTTTGGTGTTGAAGTATTAAACAGAGTCTAATAATAATACTAGTTACAGAATCCGTCAATAAACCACGAGATGAATTTATTAAGCCTAATTAATCCGTTATTAGCAAATGTTTACTATAGCACCATATTGTCAAATCATGGAGCAATTAGGCTTAAAAGATTCATCTCGCACATTAGTCTTAATCTGTGACATTAGTTATTTTTTTAAGCCTATATTTAATACTGCATGTAGGTGTTCAAACGTTCGATGTGACAGGGTGAAAAATTTTAGGGTGGAGTCTAAACAGGACCTAAGTCCAATATTGAATATGTTTGAACACAAAAAATATTTAATATTATTTAGGGTGGCACATTATACAAAATTTGTCAGTAAACTTAGGTATTAGGTATTTAAAAGCCACATATGACATACACGTTATGTCTTGTTTATTTTTTCATAAAATTGTACATAAAATTCATTAAACAATTTTCATGAGACATATGGATATGAATAGAATTTGAAGTCAAATAAATTACATAATATGTAAGTAATTTAATACAATTGACACAACCCGTAAAAATCAAAGTCAAAGAAAAGTACCTACATGGTGAAGATATATCAAGAAAATGGAGATTGAAGGACAGTGGTGTGGGTTGAGTTCTATGCTGACAAGAAAGAATTGATTCGATCATGCGATAGATAAGTTTTCATAGGAAATTTTTCTACTTTAATTGATTTAATATTGACTCTCCGACAACAAAATTGAAGTGATGATCATGGAAGAGAAGATAGAAGCACGGTAACAAGCAACCTCTATATGATGTTAGCACCGCACACTTATCTTCAATGGAAATTGAAGAGTCAATGCGTCCGATGATCCAAAGTCATCTATCGTATCGATTTGTAAGAGATAGCATTTTCTTTTTTCTCTCAATTTTTTCTGAATGTATCATGTAAGGTATGTACCTAAGGTGGCATTGTATAACTAGGTAAGGGTGGTAATGGGTTAGAGCTCACGGGCCCTTTCACACCCCAACTCAGCCCTTACATATTTTTAGTTCAAAAGTCTATAAAATTTTAGCCCACTTTTTTTTTAGACCAGTCATTATAGTTTGTAAGATAAAAGGTTATTATGTCCATTGGTTATAGGTATACCGTTTCCAAACAATATTCCCAGATTTCTTTTTCATTAAAATAGTAGAAACCAGAACTGGAAAAGAAATACCCTAAAAAAGAACTGAAAAAAAATGTAAACGGTAGATTTGGCACAGTTTAGTTCGGTTTTCGAGGCTATTTTCCCATCCTATATTAATTTCG
Organism: Oryza meridionalis; assembly: GCA_000338895.3. Lineage (NCBI taxonomy): Eukaryota > Viridiplantae > Streptophyta > Magnoliopsida > Poales > Poaceae > Oryza > Oryza meridionalis. The sequence continues at coordinate 20,194,005 of CM002533.2, forward strand.
AGCTACGGATTGTAATTCCATATTCATATGAAAATCAGTATTTGTTTTAGCCAGGGTTCACAACTCCGATGAAAACCAGTCGAATTCCGCAAAATTTCGAGGTTTCGACGAGGCTCGAAAGTAGAAGCCGTCTGAGATTTCAATGAGTTTCATCCAAATTCAAATTTGAATTGATAAAAAAGGAAAAAAAAATCAAATCAAATCTTATAAATAGTATGATATTCATAGAACCTATTGGGTTATAAATTTTCGAAAAAATTGATGTATTCCGTGTATTTACTGAAATTTACAGTAGAAAAGAAAAGAATAACGAATTAAAAAAAGAAAAAAAAATCAGTTTACCTCTTTTTCTAGTTACCGATTGAAATTTCGATAATTTCGCTCAGAATTTCATCAAAGCCGACCGGTTTTCGTGAGCTTATCGGTAAACTCAAGGAACTTGTATTCAAATTTTGGTTTATGAAATTTGTTCGGAATCTACCAGCTTTCCACCGGATTTCGCAAAAACCGTCATTCCACCAGAGTCTGAAACGCAAGGCCATCTCGGAATCGTAAACCCTACTCCCTCCGTCCCAGAATATAAGAAGTTTTAGAGTTGGACACGGTTATTAAGAAAGTAGTTATAAGTGAATGGTGGAGGGTTGTGATTGGATGAATAGTGGAGGTAGGTGGAAAAAGTGAATGGTGGAGGGTTGTGATTGGTTGGAAAGAGAATGTTGATAAAGAAGTTGTTATATTTTGGGATAAATCATGATGGCTAAAAGTTGTTATATTTTGCGATGGAAGGAGTAGAAGATACGATTACTAACCCATTGTGGATCCCATAATGTTGAAAATGCCAGTTTTATTGTACTTTTATATCTTCATGAAAGCGTACGATGATTTACTTGATACTACTTTGATCAAACACATATATTATGTCATGGTTTTCTTGGATGCTATTGGCCAACTTAACATGCTTGAATCAGGTCTTTCTAAGACTTCACCAGAATAGTTTCACCTGAAAAACCAGCAACTTAGATGGTTCCTGAAGATGTTGAAAAGCCATATCCCTAATTCGTCAGATAACTCTCATTAAATCACGAAATTTGTGAAGAGAACCTGTGAATTTCAGGACTCTGTTCGTAACATCACTCAACCCATCGGCAGCCAAGTTGGGCCGCTATGTAGGCCTCCAAGGCCGGCCCAGTTGTGAGAAGGTGTCCACGTTCGACGTATCTGAACTCTGAAGCCGTGTCGAAGCATATTGTTTAGGCTACTAGTAGCCCAGCCCAACCGAAACTAACATCCTCTTCCCTTCCCGCTCTCTCGCCATCTTCCTCCTCCAGCCATGGCGATTGACCCACCCCACCTCGCTGCCCCCCACGACCATGATCGCCGATCCCCCATCACGCCGCAGGATTTCCCCCGTCCCAGTGCGGATGAGACGCCGGCGCCGGCGCCGGATTCCTCCCCTCCCACAGGGGACAGCGTGGCTGGATTCTTGGAGACGGCTTCCGTGCGCGGCGCCGCTGGTTTCTTGGACGGCACCCCGGCGTCTCCTTCTCGCGGCGCTCGTGCGTTCTTGAAGGCTTCTCTCGCATCTTCGACTTCTTCATCGGCACTGGCATCGATGGATGATGGGTTCTTGACCGGGACCTCGGTTTCCTCTTCGGCAGGTGACCCAGGTCGATTCTTGGTTAGTGCCCCGCCTTTCTCGATCTCCGTTCTCTTTCCTGTTCGTCACCGGCCTCAACATGGATTTGTTCTTGACTTCTTGCCAATTCCCCTTTGCAGAGGACGACTCCGCGGCAGCCGGGATCCGGATCCTCCGCGCCCCGCGGTGTAGTGGACGATGCTACGGCGCCGTCGACTTCATCGTCAGCATTCTTGGTAAGTAGTACGCCGCCCTCTTGTCTTCTCCTTTCGTCGCCGGCCTCAACGTGGACAACACATCGACGTCTTGTTTGTTCTTGCGGTCTTGCCAATTCCCCTTTGCAGAGGGCGACGCCACAGCAGCCGGGATCCTCCGCGGCCGGCGCAGTGGACGATGCTACGGCGTCGGCGACTTCACCTTCGGCTTTCTTGGTTAGTAGTACCACGCCCCCGGCCTTGCGTTCCCCTTAATTCCCGTCTTGTTCTCGCCGGCACCGACATGGACGCCATCCGTGACATGTTGTTGCCCAATGCCCATTCCTCCGCAGAGCGGGACATTGCAGCAGCGGACGGGTCATGACGCGCACCAGGCCAGCTGGTGGCCAGGGGTGTTCATCATCATCGCTGGCGACGCCGACGCGCGCCGTGCCTTCTGGTGGCCTGCACGCCACGCCCGCGACGCTGGCGCCACCGCTGCCGCCGTACCCGTACAGGACGATGACCCAGACCGCCCGGCGGCGAGCGATACCGTACCCGACGCCGGCGGCGCAGACCACCGCTCGGCGCCCCTCGTCGTCCCCGGCGACGCTCTCGAGGCGTATTGGTGGCCGGCGTCCATCGTTGTCCCTGGTGATCCGCGGCGCCAGGCGTACTGGTAGACGGCGCCCGTCGCCGTGCCCGTGGCCGGCGGCGCGCGCCAGGACTCGCTTTGGCCGGCGCTCATTGGCGTGCCCGGCGATGGGAGCCAGGAGTCGGTGTGGGTCGCGCTCCTCGCCGGCTTCGGCTTCACGGACCCGGCAGCCACCTCGACCACCCATCGCGGCTACCTCCGCATCGGCACCTCGACTAGTGATGCTCACCCAGCTGCTGTACGAAATCCAATTGCTTACCTTACCTGCATGTTAGTGTTACTTGCTGTTTTCCAAAATTTTGTTCTTGTTGACATTGGTCGTTCTAATTGAAATTCAGTTGATGAGGATGATCGCAGCAGAGAGACAGAGACAGGGTGTGGCTATCGTCAGTGGTGAGGTAGGGCAGGAGTTATTTCCAATGATTGTTCCTTCCTTTTTATTGGTGGCTGACACACATGCATGCATGAACACTAGGGTGTGTTTAGTTCACGTTAAAATTAAAAGTTTGGTTGAAACTAAAACGATGTGACGAAAAAAAGTTAAAAGTTTGAAGAAAAAATTTGAAACTAAACTTGGCCTATCTTCATTGAGTAGAGTACTAGTACTGTTCTAGTACTAAAACTCTAAAGCTGCTTGTTTGTGATGTGATTAATCAAACAGGGCAGCAGCAGCGGCAGTGGCGTGACGAGTACGAGGAGGCGGAGGCGTCCGAGCAGATGGGACGACGACGACCGCGGCGGCGTTCGCTGTCTCGGATGCGGAGGCAGCCGAGTGGCATGGTTCCTGCCCTGCTGCCTGCAGCTGGTGTGCGCCCGATGCGTGGAGACGGCGAGATGCGCATGCTTCCCTGGCAGGCTCAGTTCCAGCTGAACGGGGTTAGTCTGCCGCCCACTCTGGTTCGCCTCCCGCACCCCGAGTGGCAGATCTTCGGTGTCGCCACCACGTCAGACAACGTCGTCGTCGCTTATTACCATGCCGAGGATGCCTACCTCAACGGCGACGACGCCTACTACGCCCAGACACCCGGGGTTCGGTTCCAGGTGCACGCGTTCGAGATTGTTGGTGCCAGGTGGACTCGAGTGGCCCAGCTCAGCTTTACCCTGCCATCGCCTCATCCTGGAGCACGTGGCTGGCTATCCGTCGTTGTGCGCCATGCGCCTCCTGATCCCGCTGACTGATGACGAGCTAGTTTGTGGGGATCGATTATTAGCATCTTTTGGACATTCATTCATTGATTCATCATGTACATCTGTGTGTTGTTGTGTGCGTCTGTGATTACTGATTAGTACTGTGCTCTTACTCCTGATTGGCTAGCTAGCAGTACCAGAGATTGTTTGTTTTGGGGCCCGGATTTGACGACGGCATTCCTTCATTCTTTTAGTCTGTCTGATAGTTGGATTGACACATGTTCTTTTTCCTGTGCTTAATTTTACCCCCTTTTTTTTTTGCATAGATAGATGTTCATTCTTTTACACATGTGCTTAAATATGGTTTTTTCTGTATGCATGTGTGTGTGTGCTGCACTGCTCCCGTGCGTAAATTATACTTGTCTCTCATCAGTGATGGAAGTGCATGCGTGTGTGCGCAGGGAAAAAAGAGAGGCTACATCGATGTACATTGTTTCCTCTACTTACATTGTTCTGGACAAGTCGCATGCGCTATCTCATCGGTGACACATCCACGTCGCCTGCGATGTGCAAGACAGCTGTATTGATTGTTCGAGGGATTTAAACGGAAAAAAAAATAAAACATTCAACAGTTCTCCTCCCCCAAAACTTATACTTAGATTTCAAATCTTATAACAGAGAAACAACAAAAGGAAAACACTAAATACCCAGCTAGACCTGTCATGCCAAACAACACACTGAGTCGATGTAGCCTGAACTCCCACACATCACATTCATATTCCATCTATCTCTTACCGACCCCTTCGCCACGCTGCCCCTTCATTTGGACGGATCCATTCGATCCAGATCTGACAGGCTCTATAAACGCAATAAGGGCGCTCCATTGTGGCCAATTTATGAAAGCTAGATCACCGACACAAGAGGATGTTAATCTAGAGCGAGCTTACGCCAGTTGCTTGAGGGGTGATGAAACGGAGTTGCTTAGACAACGTCTCCAAGAAGAGAAACGACGGAAGAGCACCACCGTCGTATGTGAAGGTCTCAAAGAGAGCCGAGATAAGGTTTTGACCTGGCCAACCCGCGAGAGGGGATGAGACGGCGAGACAACGCCCACAGGAGGGAGAGTGATGCTCGAAACGCTACCGTTGCCAGCCCGACTTAGGCCGGGCTAGGTTTTAACCCACCGTTTGCCGCCTGCCTATCTACAACTAACACACCAAAGCTCCACCACCATCTACACCTCCGCCGGCGGGTATACACCTCCGCCGGCGCGTATACACCTCCGCCGGCGCGTAGGCACCACTGCCCCATCACCCCCCCCCCCCCCCCCCGCCGCGCAGTCTCCGCGTATTGCCACTGGTCGTGCCTCAACGTGCCGCACCGGCGTGCACCTCGCCCGCTCCACGACCGCTCCTCCTGCTGCGCTGGCCGCAACTCCTAGCGTTGCGCTCGTGCCGGCCTCCGCCGCCGGCCGCCAACCCTCCCTGCGCCTCCTTGTGCCGCGACCACGAGCCAGCCGCGCCGCCTCACATCACGCCGGCCTCCTCCACCGCTAGTCGCGCCTCTGCATGCGTGCCGTGATGCCCTTCGTCGCCGTCGACAGAGCGCCCGCCGTCTGCAAACACCAACGCGGGAAGCCGATGTTGTGGGTCCAGCCTGCCTCGTCACCGGAGTCAGCTGTTTTTTTAAGAACTTTGTAGTCCTGTGTCCATTTCTGGTAATAGAAATGGGGGCCATGGCCCTTGCTAAAAAAAAAATCAAGATGAAAAAAAAGTTTATGTACTTCATACCTTAGTGTCTCATATAGTCATATCTCAGTTTTTGGGTTAAGGTTACTAATTATGAAACAAAATCTGTGCGAGGCCGATCATCCTCTTCATCATCTGGAAAGCTTCCGGCTTTGGATCGGACGGGTGCCGGTCAAGCCGTCCCGCTCGCTTGCCCACCACCACGCCGCTCTTCCCGACCTCCATCTTCAGCCGCCGGCCCACGTCGCCGCGGCGGCGGCGCCCGCCGCCGACGGCGACGACGCTTTCCTCGTGCAGGGCGATGTTGAGCATCAGGGCCGGCTCCACGGGCACGTCCACCCAGTGGTGCATCGAGAACACCGTGTCCACGCGGTTGCTGCCGGCGTCGTAGGCGTACACCTTGTGCCGGCTCGTGGCCAGCAGGACCTTCCCGTCCGGCGACGTGCAGAGCGGGAGGACGCGGAGCCCCAGGCCTAGCTCGTCCCTCATCGGCCGCTCTAGGCTCGTCAAACTGATGCGGCAGCGCCGCGACCACGACGCCGACGGCGAGCTGGGTGCGGCGGCGCCGCTCCATGTCCAGAGCTCGTACTCCTCCGCGACGAGGCGGAGGTCCACCACCGCGCACAGGGATCCGTCTAGTTCGGCGAGGTGGCTGACCTCGCGCGCCAGCTCCTCCGGTGTAGGAATCCATCCGAACTGCTCCGTGGCGAGGGAGAGCGACAGGATGACGCGCACCGGCGGCGAGCCGAGGAGGATGCTGGCTTCGACGGCACCGAGGCGGGCAGTGTCCATGTGCCAGTAGAAGCAGCCGTCCAGGAACACCGGCGACCGCCCTTCGAGACACCTGGTCACGCCCGGCGGCACGCGCCCGGCGGACGGCCGCCATCCGCCGCCGGACACCAGGCTGTACATCTCGCAGCGCTCCTGCCCTCTCTCCTTCTCCTCCTCGTAGAGCCTAACGACCTTGTGCTCGCCGGCCGCTGGGCCGAAGCCGAGCCCCGTGCTCGAGCGTACGTAGGCGCCGTCGTCGTACGGATCAGGTTTGGCAGCCGCCGCGTACGGCGGCAGGGAGACGTGCTCGCCGGTGGACAGGTTGCAGACGTAATACTCCGACGAGCTGGCCTGGAACAGCAGCGTGAGCCCGTTGCACGGCTTGGTGGTGAGCACGACGAGGTCGTCCTCGGCGGGAAGGTTGCCCACGGTGACGAGCTCGCGCGCGGCCGATGAGCCCGATCCGTCCGACGCTAGCTTGCAGGTGTAGAAGGCGGCGGTGGCGGAGCCCCCGGCCGCCGCCGGCGCGAAGAAGACGATCTCCGGGCGGCCGTCGTCGGTGGCCGTCCTGAGAGCGCGGCGCACGCGGACGAAGTGGTCGGAGGTGAGCGCGGCGCGCCACGCCCGGCAGACCGCGCGGAGGCGAACGATGGCGGCCGCCGGGACGCGCGCGAGGATGTGGCCGACGACCAGGTCGTCCGGCAACACCGGATGATCAGCGTGCCGAGGCCTCTTGCACGGCGGCCGAGGCGGCGTCGAAGCTTCTTCGGATTCTGCCATGATCGATCGTGTGTCAGATGAGATGAATATGATTTTGATCGTGCTAGGAAAAAGGAGGCACAGGCCCTTTTTATCGATACAAATTAAGGTGAAGTGCAACATCGTGTACCAGTCCGACTCAGATTGGTAGTTCTAATAAGAAATAAGTTCATCGGAGGTCACTCGACTTAATAGAGAGATTTTTGAGGTCCTTGATCGCAAAATCAGAAATATATACCTCTTAACTCTTACAAACCGTGCACTCAAGGTCGTATGGAAGTATATATGAGTGGTTTTGCTGACATGGTATCCTAGTCAGCAAAAAAAAATTAAAAAAAATACATGGGGCTCACATATCAGCTGCACATCTTTTTTTTTTCTTATCTTTTCTTCTCCTTCTCTTCTCTTTTCTCCACGAGGGGCTGGCATAAGAACCAGGTCAACGCCGATGACGTCGTGTCGCGCCCGACGAGGAGGAAGTTGGTGACCACGTCACGGAGGCTCTCGTTGCTGTGCTCGCCGCTCGCAGCGAAGCGCGACAGGAAGTCGTCACTGCGCGCCAACCCGGCCACCACTCTCTCCCTGCGCTCCCCGACGATCCGCTCGGCGAAGCCGTGGATCGTGGCGAGCACCTCCTGCAACCGCCTCTCGGGCTCCATGTTGAACAGCCTCTTGAAGCACCACCGCGACTTGACCGGCGACATGAACCGGTCCATCACGGCATTCTGCGCGTCGTTGAACGCGCGCATGAACTCCGCGCTCTGGGGCGAGGCCATGCTTTCCTCGCGCGAGGCATGCCGGGTCCTCGTCGAAGGCGACATGGCAGATGTTGTCGAACGCAAAGCACTCCAGCACGTCCTGCACGTCCAGCATCCGGCCGTCGCGCTCCGCCCGCTCCAGCAGCGCAGCCTCTCGACGACCTCGAACCTGACGGTGTCGACCACAAAGTTCCTCAACGAGCGCTTGTTGAACTTGTAGCTGGCGGCCTTCTGCTGCCACAGCCACTGCTCGCCGTCGGAGTTGAAGATGCCATGGCCGAGGAAGTCCACGAGCATGGACACGGCGAGCTCGCCCTTGGGGTAGTTACCGAAGTTAGTCTTTAGCGTATACTCGACATTGGCCGGGTTGGCAGTGATGACGCCGCCGGTGAGGCCGAGCGCCTCGAACGACATGGTGTGCGTGGGGCTCCGCTTCAAGACTTTTGGTGTACGAGAACTGGTGGTGCGCCATCGATCGCCACGGCAGAGTGTGGGGACGAGTCTTCGGAGTTGGCCATGGTGGCGACGACAGCGGTGGTCCAACCGTTGGGCGCAGCGGCGTAGAGCATGCACAAGAGTGGCTCATATTGGTTCAACAGCGGTCAGCCGGCATCGTCTCTCTCCTCTCCCGCGGGACAGTCTACGCTGGCGGCAGCGAGCTGAGAAGCTCATTGGCGATGGCCTCCTCGAGCCAGCCCTCAGCAGCGCCAGGCCAGCTAGTCGCCCGAAAATGGCGCTCCCCCTCCTCCTCCACCACCGCTCCCCCCTCTCCCACCGGCGCGACGCGTGGAGAGGATGGGAGAGGGAGAGTTGGTCGACGGGAGATGGCCAGATGGGGGAGGGGAAAGGCGGCCGGCTGCTGCCGTGCTCACCCTCCGTCGCTCTGCCCGCCACTCGTCGACCGCTGCTGCACTCGCTTGCCGCCAGCCTCCCACATCCGTGCTCGCCATCGTCGCTCCGCTCTCCGCCGGAGAGAAGAGAAGAGAAAGAGAAGAAAAGAAAAGAAAACAAAAATGTGCAGTTGACATGTGGGTTCCATGTACTTTTTAAAATCTTTTTTGCTGACTAGGATGCCACGTCAGTGAAATCACCCATATATACTGCCATAGGACCTTGAGTGCACGGTTTATAAGAGTTTAGGGATACACATTTCTGGTTTTATGGTTAAGAGACCTTAAAAAATCTCGCTGTTAAGTTGAGGAACCTCATGTGAACTTACTCCTCCAAATAAAAGGTCACAGATCGATTTAATTAGGCCTGCACGTATATGCGGGCCAAACTTGGTTCATGCTCATGCGGGCCAAATCTTGCAGAAAAATGATATTGGCCCAGCCTGCATTGGGCATGCCTGCTAATAAGACGTATTCTTCACATGATTACGTATTTTCATCTTTACGCCTTTGATCTTAGTACACGGAAACGTTATCCTCGCGGACGGCGTCCCTCCCTCCTCGGCCGCCCACCGACGACAAGGAGTACCCCGCGGATCCGGCAGACCTGTCCCCCGCCACCAACGACTAAGACGGTGGCCACATCAACCTCTTCTCTGCTCGCGGCGGCTCCAGCGGTGCTGCCGACTTCGCGGCGCTCGCCTCCGCCGACGGTGGGAGGGGCACCGCCAGGGAGCGGGAGCCTCCCGCGAACCCTAAACTGATATTATGATAAGGTTTGGTTAAATTTAGTAACAAGCCTAAACCTTCTATACAAGGCTAAACCGACTTTGTGAATAAGGTTGGCCAAACCGACCTTCAGCATAATGACGAGCCGATCTTAGCTATAGAGTAGACCGACCAACAAACTCTAGAGTTCAAGTTCAGTTTAGATATTTACCATATTTTCTTGTTTGAAACCAGGATTTCTAGAGTCCTATTGGATTTTAAGACCAACTGAACGTGGAGAAGACCTTGTAAACACAATACCACCCCTCCTATAAACAGACTGGGGCAAGGCCAATTGAAAAAACCACTAATCAAACGTTAAAATCAATCAACTACCCCTACCCTTATATTCTACATCTCCCTTCTTCTACTAGCTACCTGTATCTCACGTCATTTCATCCTCAACCCCCTAATTGCTCGTTGTCTCTCTCACTGCTGGAGAAAGGGTCTTTAACCCCGGTTCATAATCTCCTGTAGTCCAGGTTATGCAACCAGAAGCACGAATCCGGGACTAAAGATATAACATACTGGCACATGCGAGTATATAACATGCTGGCACACGTTCACCTTGACGGGTCTCTCACATGTGTTTGTTTGACAATATCTACCTCCCATGCGGCAATGTTTGTTTGACAATATCTACCTCCCACGCGGCAGTGTGTCTCCGAATGCTGTTGCGGGTTACACACAACATGCTTAAGGTGTGGTGGCGTGTTTTGATGCCAACAGTAAGACTAATTAAAAATTCGAAATAAAAACATTTCCCTAGCCATTAATCTCACCGTCATTCTCTTCTCCTAGCGAAGTCGAGTGATCAGAAGAGGCGACGGGGCTACCGGCGCCATGGCCGGAGAACATAGAATTTTTTCATTTTAATATTTACAGAAATATTATACCAGCGAAAATATTTACAGAAATAGATCCGCCGCCAAAGTGTAGGGCGGCAAGGTGAAGTGGCACATGGCGCCGTGTGCGCATTTTGCGCTGAGGTCCCTTGCTAGTTGCTACCCTCTGCAAGGGCGGCAAGGGGGTGAAATGCAATTTTCGCCGCATGCAAAATTTGCATGCCCGCTCAGCAGCCTCCAGCACTTGGTCACACACGTCACTCTACCGCTCTTGGGGAGGGCTGCAGAGTCTATCTCTGTAAATATTTTCGCCGGTATAATATTTATGTAAATACTAAAACAAAAAAATTACAAAATGAAAAAATTCGGAAAACGTACGTGCCGCTAATGGGCCGGAGAGTGCGGGAACTAGCAGCGAATTAGGGCCCAATTAGATGTCTTGTGTTGGGTTAGGCCCACTTGAACGAACAGTCAGGCTGAATCCTAGCCGCACGTCTCCATCCAACGGCAGTCATGGACGAGAACATAGAATTTTTTTCATTTTTAAATTTATTTCTTTTAATATTTACAGAAATAATCTATCGCTGGAAAAATTTACAGAAATAGACGTTACCGCCCCAATGGAGGGCGGCAAGCTGACGTGGCAGATGGCGGCTCGACCGCGCCGTCTGCCGCCGTCTGGGCTAAATGTAATTTTCCCAGCCCTCTAAAGCATTTGGCTGGTGCATTTTGCATCTGGGTCCCTTGCCGCCGATGCAAAACAGCCACATGCTTGTTTCCAGATATATCGATAATAATTAAAGAATTATTTATTTAAATCTAAATCAACCGTGGAAAAAATAAACTCAAATAAACGAAATATGTGACTTGTAAAATTTTCTAAATCTCTACCGAAAATAGACGTCATTCGGGTGTCATTTATTAAAAAAGGCGTAACTTTATCTTACGGACTCGGAATCAGGCAAATAATATATCCACGGACATCTACAGAAAAAGTTACATCCGATTCTTCCCGCTTTGCCGGGTTCGGTGATATTAAAACCTCCAAATTCCGCTTGCAAGATTGTATTTTTGAGGAGAGAAGTTTTTCGGTAGAGCTTTGGAAAATTCTACATGCCACATATTTTGTCCGTTTGAGTTTATTTTTTCTATGGTTGGTTCTTGTGTTCTCCTAAGTGTGAAAAAAATATCAAAAAATGAAATAAAAATAAAAATGTTGCACATCTCTCTCCTCTACACTAGAGGGGAGAGGGGTTAGAAAATTCCACATGTCACATATTTCGTCCATTTGAGTTTAGTTTTTCTATGGTTGGTTCTTGTGTGCTCCTAATCGTGAAAAAAATATCAAAAAATAAAATAAAAATAAAAAGGTTGCAACTCTGCGGAGAGATACAAAATTGGATGCGAGGGGTGTGGAGGGGGGCTGGCTTTTTTGCATTGAGGTCCCTTGCCGCCCTCTGCTAGAGCGGCAAGGGACCCAGATGCAAAATTTACCAGCCAAATGATTTTTCTATGTTATGTTAATAATAATTAAAGAAGTATTTATTGGTAAGACTTGTTAATAATGTTATAAAAATGTATTGAAGTTGGTTGTTTTGCAATTTCATATGTTAAGTGAAATATTATTTTGTAACTTATTTGACGTATTAGTGTGCGAAATTAATATAGGCCTATCGCAGTCTCGGTCGTAGAAACATTATATGCACTTAAACAAGGAGAATTATGTAACATGAAGAAATAGTAGTCGAATTTGAACATGATACATCTATTTCCATTGCGGTTATATAGATGATATTAGATTCGAACTAGGAGGGAGGTAGTGCAAGAGTTGAACACAACGACGATGTAGTAATGGGATAAGGAGGTATGACAGTAGAAATTTCAATATGCCAAGTTGTCCGATAATAGCTAACCCCTACGTGAGGATCCCTCTCCTCTCTCAAACCGCGCTTTAGTAACCCTGTATTGCTCTGGTAGTTCAAGCTGCACAACACGGCTAGGTGGAGTTAGAACCCTTCTGGTGTCTATCCATTCTCTGTATTGACATCTCCTTGGTGGTTCCTGGGGGGAAAGAATAGATGTGAAGCGAGCGAAGTTAGTAAATGTTGTGAGAAAATAAGGATTCATGATAATCAAAATATTCTTACCATGAAATCGTCGTCAAGAATATTTGGACAAACAAAGAACCTTCGACCCAATGTCGTAGGCTTTATGAAACGAAGAACCTGACAACGATCACCGCACCTGCATCTTGGACGGGCTTCCCATGGAGGGAGTGCCATAGTTAGCACCCACCAGTCGAACTGTTGTTCACGACATTGTCGTTCGTAAGCCGCTTTTCTCTGCAAGTATTGCTCAGTACTTTCGGATGCGAAATACCAGCGTCCTTCTTGTAAACAAGTGGTTAGGTCGAGGACGGGATTTTCTGTATCAACCCACTCGATGTATGCGCAAGCCGTAGTGCGGGTCTGACGAATAGAGTAGTAATACGAGGAATAAAACAATTGCCCATACGGAATGAATAATCATATGCAGATAATAAAATACCTCACGGTCATAGTTAGGGCACCTAAAAAAGCGCCTTCCTCGAATATCAGGATTCCTCGAAGCCATTAGTTGGCATCGGTCACTGCATAGGCAGAGAGGACGCTGGCACCAAGGTGGTAGTAGGTATACACAAGGATCGCTACGCCAGTTCGGATCCTCAACGCCCAGGCGTCTAGCCATTGATGAAAGATGGTAGGATTTGTAATAAAGCAAGTAGGGAAGAGGGTACTGAATGTGACTGAGTTATGAAAGATTGTGAGGCCTCGCTCGTTAAGGCAACTTATATAGGCACTAAAAATCGCAGTGATATCCCTGACATGTCAACGTCGCGGGGCATGGTGGATATGCCTGATTGGCGCCGAAAGTTACATTGGTCGTATGCGGGCAATGGTGGGCAATTAGTCGTACCGCACGCGAATAAAGGAGGCTGCATCGGTGCGGCAGAAAGTAGTCGTGCATGCGCCGAAAGGTATCGTGCAGTCGTAAAAAGTAACAGTGAAGTTCAGGGATGAGAACCCGAATAACAACAACGTATTCATTACAGAAGCATACAGTACTAGCATGTGAAGTAAATAAACAAAGAGAAGTCTGCTACTGGCCCTGCCCCGCGCCGCGACCACGCTTAGTCCTCCGTCCCTGTGCTCGCACGTGGTCCTGGGGGTACGTGAAATGATCCGTGGCACAGCACGGGTAGCACGAGTGTCTGGCGGAGGGGTGGACAGCGACTGGTCCTGCGTCTGCACCGGTGGTGCGCCTCCCAGCTGTGAGGGGCCGATGACGTCCTGTGTCAAGCCTGAAGCGAAGTCGAAGTCGGTGATGTCGAAGAGCAAGGCGGAAGCCACCCCGTAGTCCGACGAGGTCCCAGCATAGTACAGTGGTGGACCCTGACTCGACGTGCCGGCTGCCTGTGACGAAGTCCCGGTGTACTGCTAGAACTGCGCTGAGTGCAAGGTCGATGCAGATGCCTGAGACGCTGACCCTGCAGCCTGGGAGAAGTAGGCGGCCTGTGTCGTAGAGAACTGGGCCAAAGCTAGACATCGACAACGGGACCCTTGTAAAATGAACTCCACTATGCCAACTAGTGGGAGTCCACGGACACCGCGCATCACCCAGTTGTAAACTTCTGCCAAATTTGTTGTCATTATCCCATATCTAGCACCACCTGTGTCATAAGCCTTGGCCCATTTCTCTTTTGGTTCATGGAGAATCCACTGAGAAAAATTCCGAATGTCCACTCCAATTCTTCTAACCAATGTTGGACTATCCGTTGGGAGAGGTCCAAGAGCTTGAGGAGGGTCATCAACGGCGGTCGACGGACCCGCTGCATGCTGATCACTGCATTTGGCTGTCAGCTCATCTAATCTCTTCCAAAGCTCATTGAATTTTTTCTCCTGGTTCTGATTGCATAGCCTCTTGAACATGTTCATGAGCTCCTTGTTCTTGAATTGCTTGAAGAAATTAGCTCCCATATGACGCATGCACCACCTACTCTGTACATCTTCCCACTCACCAGGGTATCCTCGTTCCATACTCCCAAACTGCAACTCTTCTATCGCGCGCAGAATGCCGGCGTGCCTGTCATGTATCAGGCACACATTGGGCCTCATACCAACAACTTTTGTTTTAACCAGTTTCAGGAACCAGTATCAGCTGTCGGTATTCTCACTCTCAACAAAAGCAAATGCCAAGGGCAATACCTGATTGTTCCCATCTAACCCTATTGCTGTTAGTATCTGGCCCCGATACTTTCCAGTTAAGAATGTGCCATCAATGCAGAGAACAGGATGACAGTGCACGAATGCCATCTTGCATGCATGTGGAGCTAAGAACGCCCTTTGCAGCACACTCTTGCCAGGATGTTCAATTGAGGGGAATTTCTTTACTGCGTAAGAGCTCCCAGGGTTTCTTTCTTCGATAACACCAAGCAGGCATGGCAAATTGTCATACGAGGCTTCGTAAGTTCCAAATCTCATCTCTATTATTTTCTGTTTGGCCCTCCACGCCTTGGCATAGCTAATAGTATACTTGTATGTCTCTTCGATGTGTCGGATTATTGACCTTGGTTCATATGTCAGATTATGATGACATGCGCATACATCTCAGATGCAACAAATGCACATGTAATGTTCCTGTGGTATTTCTGAACACCAGGTAGAAAACATGTATGCTTGGTAACAACCGACACTGTCCAGTAATCCTTCCATTTTCCCTTATAAGCGTGCACTCTCCAGGGACAACCATCTTTTTCCTTAACACACCGAACTTCATATTGCGATCGGTTCGACTTGGCAACCCAAAACTCTCTATGAAGTGATACTGCAAAATGCTTTACCGCCTCCTTCATATCTTCTGCTCTATTATAAATCACTCCCTGAATAACCTTATTTTCTTTGTACTCCCATCTCACACTATCCTCTTCAGATACGACCAGACCAGAAAAATCCTGACTAGCCCATTCGGCTAGATTAATATCCGTCTCATCATCTGACGAATCACCTTCCTCCACACGCTCGTTGTCAGAATCCTCTCTCTCCATTTCATCCACAATGGCACCGGCAGTCTCCCCCTCATCAGCCACTCCATCACCGGGTTGAATGCCCACTGGAGCTACTACGCCCCCTTCCTCTCGTGCGTTGACCTCTTCCACATAACTCTCATTTACTTCAGCACTTGGTCCCTCGCCATCATCCATGTTCATCTGCACACCTGGATCCTTCGGGTGAACAAACGGAACCATAGCTAGAGGCCACCCGCGTTGCAATGCATTCTCCACATTCGAGAGTTTTGAACTGGCATTAGTTCCCAATAAAAACCCTCAGTTGCCCGACTTACTATAACATTGATTGTTATGTCACTAGTCTGTGGATCAACTCTCAAGCCCCTCATCAACCATCCTTTTATAGAAGGTACACTCCTCTCTGCCGGTCTATCAATTCCCCTTTCTGATACAATAAATTCTGACAGATCTACCCCAGTTGACCCGTAACGGACGTTTCCTGGGGCATGGTAAACTTGAAATATTTGTTTGTTCGACATATTTGTCAACGAAATAACTAGATCATATTATTTTTTCATGCAATAAACACCTACAACGTAATATCTTCTCGTGTACGCCAATGTAATGGTAAAGTATTGATTTCAAACTAGCAGATCTACGTATTTACCGATATCTACAATACGCAGTTCTAGATTAGTACAACTAAAACCCTAAAAATATAATGCATTTATTCAAACAAAGTTTTAAAAAATACACAGTAGTAAACTTAATAGTCACATATAGGATCTATGAATATTACCTGAAATCGGTGTCTGAATCCGGCAGGGCTTCGCCCCTTCTTTTCTTCTCCTCCCCCTTCTGTTTTTTTTAACTGGAGTTGTGAGGGGAGGAATGAGGGCTGGGGGCAGGGGCGGCAGGCCTTTTATAGGCAGCGAGGCCTGCCGCCCCAACAGAGGGCGGCAAGGGACCCCTTGCCGCCCCAACAGAGGGCGGCAAGGGTTTTCCTGCAAAAAACCCTCTCTCCGTCACCGCCCGTCCCTCCCCCGTCTGCCACGTCAGCTTGCCGCCCTCTGTTGGGGCGGGGGTCTATTCTTGTAATTTTTTTCGCCGACAGATTATTTCTGTAAATATTAAAAAAAAATTAAAAAAGAAAAAAATTCCAGAGATTTCTTTTCCGACCGAGCTGTACTGGGCCTTCCTCTGGGAACCTCATGAGATGGGCCTATCTTGGTACTCTCCGGGCCCACCTGTCGGTGTCACACCTCGACGTTGGCGCGCAGATAAAATTGGAAAACTAGAGGGGTTAGCGCGAAAAACACCTTCGCTTTCCCCAATCTCTCTCCCGGTCGGCGAACCCTCTCGACGGCCGCGGTGGAGGAGGAGCCATGGGAGGCCACGGCGGGCTGAACATCCTGCCGCAGAAGCGGTGGAACGTCTACAACTTTGACAACCGCGAGAAGGTCCGCCGCGACGAGGCCGAGGCGGCCCGGGAAGAGCAGCTCCAGCGCGAGGCCGTCCGCCGCCGCGACTCCGACCTCCGCCTCGCCGCGCTCCGCCGCAACCGCGGCCTCCAGTCCACCGACGCGGCG
Source organism: Oryza meridionalis (assembly GCA_000338895.3). NCBI lineage: Eukaryota > Viridiplantae > Streptophyta > Magnoliopsida > Poales > Poaceae > Oryza > Oryza meridionalis. The sequence continues at coordinate 20,210,790 of CM002533.2, forward strand.
CCCCTCCCTCCCCGGCCGCCCACCGACGCCGTGGAGCAGTGCCCCGCGGATCCGGCCGACCCGTCCCCCGCCGCCGACGACTCAGACGGCGGCCACATCAACCTCTTCTCCGCCCGCGGCGGCGGCGGCGGTGCAACCGACTTCGCCGTGCTCGCCTCCGCCGACGGTGGGAGGGGCGCCGCCAGGGAGCGGGAGCCTCCCGCGAACCCTAACCCTAAGAAGCGGAAGAGGAAGGAGGAGGTGAGGGCGGTGGGGCCCGACGAGGAGAAGTACAGGCTCGGGTATGGCCTCGCCGGGAAGGGCGTGGCGGCGCCGTGGTACATGTCCAAGCCGTCGGCTTCATCCTCCAAGGAGAGGAAGGATCGCGAGGTGGGAGAAGGGAGTGTGGGGAAGAAGAATGGTGGGAAGAAGAGCATTGAGGAGCTTAGGGAGGAGAGGAGGAAGAGGGAGGCCAAGGAGAAGGAGCGAGAGCGAGCGCTGCTCGGCATTCCATCGAGGAAGGAGAAGTACTCAGAACGGGGACGATCGTCGAGGTTGTAGCTTCGCTACACAAGATTCATTAGTGTGATTTATACTTGTGTTCTTGGACCTTTTGATTTTTGTGCTAATTGATGTCATCTTTGTGGCTTTGATGCAGATGGGCACGGTGATGTGGGGATGCACTTAATATATATTTGTGCAGGTTCTTCGAAAGATGATGCTTTGAAGAACAATGTGAGGATTCACTTAGACCCTTGTTAGTTTTGGGCGTAGAAACTGTGAATTAATTTTGGCCACCATCGGTTGGCATATGCTGTTGCATATCAGCACAACCAGGCTGATGCTTATCAGCATAAGCTTTTCTATCATCTGATGCTACAGTCCAAGGAGCCAACCGATGGGCTGTTGCTGAAAATCAGCCTCAGCAACAGCCAACCGATGAGGCAATTTGTTGCAATACTGTGTAATAAAAATTACAATGAAATTATAGATGCTGGTTGTTGATGACTCATTTTTTGTTGTATCGAGAAATAAGTTGAATGGATTAATGATATGCAATTAAATTTTGTTTGATCATTTGGGGTTGTTCAAAGTTCAAACAGAAGCATTTTATTAGATTTAAGTTGTGTATTACAGCTCTTAACATCCCTAATCATGTTTGTTGATGTTCCAGAACAAGTTTTTTTGCCCAGTTACCCTGTATAGTTCTATGCTCTATCCCTCCTTTTGATAACACTCTTATTTACCTGCTGGGTGCCTGTGTCTCATATTAGAATATTAGATAGAAAATATCATGTTTGCGCAATATGGCATAGATCATTTTTATGTAAGCGCTTGGGTGCGAAACTGTATCTCACTAAAGAAAATGGGGGAAAAGGCATATGGGGCTCCAAAGTTTGTCTGTTCTTGCTTGTAATGTGGTGCTCCTGGTTAAAATGCTTGTTTATTTATAATCCACAAAGTTGGGGCCACAAATCATGCCGAACATACTTGGCACAGTGTTGGCTGATTTTTGTTGAAAACCTAGATTTTGTTGGGAGCAAATTTAAAATATTATTCTGAAAATGTAGCAATTTATGCTGGCAACTGTTTGGTGGTAGTTAAAGCGAGAAGCCTAGACCTTCATTGACTTTTCCTGATAAGGGTTTTTCTCTAATTAATTGGCTGGTGAACGAGAAACATCAAACTATTCAATCATGTTACCTACATAGTTGTGCTATTGAAAATGTGGCTTATTTTTGCAACAGATATTTCTGTTCCGCCGAAACAATTGGAGATGATTTGACAAGATTATGAAGGACAGATTCCAGAGGTTTTATATGCCAAGGCGCTAAGCTGTTCAGACACCATTGCCGCCGAGGACATCCCAGTATTAGCAATTTGCATCAGAGTTTTCTTTTGTAAAACCAACCCTGGCTAATGTAAACTAATGTAATGCAATGGAGCTTTCAACTCTGGTAGAAATTTCACTGTTTGCTTGTAAAGTTTATCAAAAAAATTGCATGGTGGACAGACTCTCAACTCTCAAGCACCTCTAGATTGATCAAGGTTGGAGAAAACTTGTTTTCTGGAGCATGGAGATGATCAAAGTTGAGAGAGCTTACAACATGAGATGAACTCTCAAATATCCCATTTGCTTGTTGGGGAGATGGTCCCGATGAATTATAAGAAAGATCAATATATACGATTTTATTTGGGAAAGATACAAACCATTCCTTTGTGACATGATCACATCGACACTACAATTCACGTTTTATAGATAAAATTAAGAAAATCTAATACTACCTCTGTTTCCAAATGAATGACGTTGATTAGTGCAATTTGAACTAACCGGCGTCAAACAAAAAGAAACGGAGAGATACTGTAAACCACACACGTCACAATCAATAGGAGTAACTTTCCAATGATTAGTTTAAAAATACATCATGGATCAAGCTAGATTACCACTACGACGCCACACAAACACCACCCATTTTTGTCCATCGGACACTTGTAAACCTCACCAAACTTGGTACATTTGTTTTTCTGCATCCTTTGGCAGCTGACCAACAAAACTAAGCATCCCCACGACGTCACCTTTTTATTTACTGTAGAAATTATCTGACTAGACTGGAATATGAGATTTCTCATTTCTTTACAAGACAACCCAGAATAATGCTAAGTAGCCCAATCACCAGTACGAATGCCAGCGAGAAGCCTCCTTGATGTTGACTGGCTTGACGCCTTGCAAGCTCCTGCATATTTATGCCCACCAACATGGGGTTGACAAAGATGATCACTAACATATTCTTTTCCAGTGAGTTCAACAAAATAAGAAGGCATTTCTTCCACAGTGGACCTTAACTAAAGTTTTAACATGCTAATGTAATATATTTGCTCCTATTATTCAGACAAGATCGATGGAAAAAATAGAAAAATAATCAGCTCCATCGTAAGCGAAGTGCATAACGATTCAGCAAATAATAATAATAATAATAATAATAATAATAATAATATTGTTATCCATTGTCGTCTATGGATAACCTAGAGAATTTTGTGTTGAGAACAAGTAACATCTAAAGGCGCATAATCGATGAATTTTATATTGAGAAGAAGTAGCATCTAAGGACGCATAATCGTTGAATTTTATATTGAGAAAAAAAATAGCATCTAAAGACACATAATCAATTGATGTGTGCAGCTTGAAATATCTTAGATTGAAGGCCCTTCAGATAAATCCCCTGGAATATATGGCTTATGTGTATTTTCTACATGAACAAGTACTTAAGGAGGTGATGCTTATTTTTGTAATAATATTTGAATTGAAAAGGGGGAATTCTTTTACAATTAAGTAAATGACTCAAAATCATTAGCTTTCAAATGGAAGCATGTAAGAGTGCATGACTTTAACCAAATACTCACCAGCTCCTCTCGAAGTTTCCTATTTTGCTCAAGTGCAGACTTCTTTTCTTCGGTCAATTTTGCAACCAAAGCGAACAGCTGAAATGAGAAGACAAGTGGTTATTCCATGCAGGTATAAGTCAATGACCAGAGCAGAATGCAAAAGTAAATTAAGACTTAAATAGAAAAATAATTTTCATGCTTGGAACAATCATTAGTAAAACACACATATAAAGAACACCCTGCTACCTGTCAATTGTATATAAATCAAATTTATGAAGATGGAAAAACAGAGAAAAACTCTTGTTTCGAATATAAAATAAGTGTTGGTAAGTTGGTAACTAGCCATGTATGCACGATAAAAGTCTGCAGCTAGATACTGTATTATTCAAACAGAAATTAACTGAATGATTCCTTTATATATTTGTTTAGAAGACCTAACATTCCAACCCCCATTTTTAATTTAGTTACAAAGAACAATGAATAGAATTCCACACAGAGGATGACTGAGAAACAGAGGGAAAAATTCAGAGAGCTTCAGATGCTAAATGAACTCACCTCGAGGTATTGTTCATCAGGTCCTGCATGTACTCTTGTTTCCTACAACATTTTACATCACAAAGACAGAAACAAGCAACATCTTAAATTTTGTACAGATTATGAAATTGTAGACCAAATAAGGGGCACATATATATAGAGAGATATATAGAAGCAATTAAAAAGATTTGATTGTATATGTAGCACGTACAACAACAGGACTTGCAGTCTTCAGCATATCCTCATTTCTCACAAATCGTCCAAGAGGTGATCCCAACTCCTGAAAATACATTAAGCAAATCATCCATTTATTTCCTTAATAGGCTCATAGGAGCAGAAATATCATATGAGAAAAATTCAGTGCACTTACTGTCCCCATCTCAGCTGATCTCAATGAGACATTACCACTTGACAGCTCCGAACCACTCCTCCCATTATCCAAAATCCGCTGCATAGGCACCAAAATTCTCTTTGGAATATCAGACTCCTCTGCAATCTCCATCGCTGGTTCAGGTGGCATCACATAAGAAACCTTCAGCTTCACCTCCTCAACCATGTTGTTCTCATCTCTCAGAAACTAAACAACACACCAATCCATGAATTCAGAACGAAATCTTTAACCATGAACAACATGCAAACAACAATTTAGTACTACCATTTGAGAGGTGATGTCCTTAGCTGACAAGCCATCGTCGACGACCACGCTCTGCACCAAGAACTTGTCCTTGCACTGCAAGTCCGGAGGCGCCACAATCTGCGCTTGCATCGTGACTGAAGCACAAAACGCATCAAAATTCCCCACATTCAGACAGCCACAAAATAATCCCCAAAATTGAGCAGTTTCTTGAACTCTGGCTTAGTTCAGTTGTTTACACAAACACATTACCTACAACGACGGAGGCGGATCGCGGCCGCACGACGCCATTGTTGGGGCGCACGCAGTACTTCTTGGGGCTCGTCGTCTTAACCTACTACCCACACGCATCCACACAAAAAGGGACACCGCAAAACCATGAGCAAGACTATTCCTCAAACACCAAGCAAGCAGGCAGGCAAGAAATATTTCTAGGGTTTTGCACCGCAATCAAACGGGCCACAAACCACCTTAAACGCGACCGTCCTCTCGGTCTTGTTGGCGATCCTGAGGGGGCAGGAGATCTGCTTGTCGAGCTCGACTGGGCACGCCAAGAAATTGCAAAGGCATCAACAGACAAAAAAAAAATATTCAGAAAAAACAAGAACACCCGGCAAAATTCTGAAACCAGATGAAGCTAGCTAGCAGGGGGAGCCAGGAGGGTCCGGGAGCTTCGGCTTACAGGGGAACTGGAGCTCAGGGGGGTCGACGTCGACGAGGTCGCAGGAGGCGGCCATGGCTGGGGTGGGGTGGGGTGGGGTGGGGTGTGGGCGAGAGGAGGGAGGGGGGAAGTGGTGGGAAAAGGGAGTCCTTTTCGTCTTGGAGGCGAATTTTCTTGTGGGTTTTATTATGTTTTTTTGCTTCTATTGCTTTGTTTCGATTTATTATAATTTTTTTGTGAATGAGAACTTTTGTTTGTGTGTTATTATACTATACTCCTACACTACTCCCTCCACCCATAAAAAAAATACATTTTTCAGTTTTAGATACAACGTTTGACTTATCATCTTATTTTAAAAAAATTATTATTATTATTATTATTATTATTATTTGATGATAAAATATGAATAGTACTTTATATGTAATGACTGATTTTTTTATAAAAAAATAAATAAGACAGACGATCATGTTGGAAAAAAATCTGGAATGAGTTATTCATCGGGACGGAAGGAGTACATATTTTTATCGATGTATTTATAGGTAAACTCCTTTTGAAATATTCAGAGGTAAACTACCAATGTAAATGTTGAAAAGGCGTACGACTTTCACCGATCAGCTAATGTGTGGATATAGTCATGTTTATAGAGAGATAGATGGTTTTGCATAGTCATGGATAAAAGTTATTTTGAAAAAGGTTTACACTTTTGATGATTCTTAGTAGACGTATCTAGAGATGTTAACCGTACAAAAGGTATTGCTTTGACAAAATAGTTGTACATTTTCTTGTTCTACCTTGACACTAGTACTCTTCGCGTGTGTTTGGTTTGAGGACAAAGTGGGATGGGTTAGACCTATCCCAGTTTTTTAGGATGGGATGGTTCCAGTTGTCTGTTTGCTTTGTGGTATGGGATGGTTATAGTTTTTTGTTTGGTAGAAGGGATTGAGGTAGGATGGGATGGAGAACTTTCACGACCGTTAGGGCCGTCTGGCTCCCAGTGGCTAGCTCGCAGCAAGTGGCGAGCGTGGGGGCGGAGGAGCTCGTCGGCGCAAGCAGAGGAGAGGCGGAGGCGGGTCGCGTACGAGCGGCGACGGTCGCGAAGGTGGCGGCAGGCGCGGATGAGCGGTGACGGTCGCGAAGGTGGAGGCGGAGGAGGACGAGCGGCGGCGGTCGCGAAGGCGAGGTGAGGCGCATACGAGCGGCGGCGGTCGTTCGCGGAGGCGGAGGCGGTTGCAGACGAGGCGGCGGCATTCGCGGACGAGGCGGAGGCCGGTCCCGGAGGCAGAGGCGATGAGAGGCGTGGACGAGTAGCGGCAGTCGGTCGCGGAGGCGGAGGCGGTGGCGGACGAGGCGGCGGCTGGTCCCGGAGGCGGCGGCGGGCGCGGACGAGGCGTCGGCGGTCGCAGAGGCGGAGGCGGTTGTGGACGAGGCGGCGGCGGTCGTAGAGGCGGAGGCAGTCGCAGAGACGGCGGTGGTCGTGGGGGTGAGGTGGCGGTCAAGCGCAGAGGCGGAGGCGGTCGTGGGGGCGAGGCGGCGGCCGGTCGCGGAGGCGGAGGCGGTCGCGGACGAAGCGGCGGCTGGTCCCGGAGGCGGCGGCGGTCGCGGGGGTGAGGCAGTGGCGGGCGCGGACGAGGCGACGGCGGTCGCAGACGAGCGACGGACAGTCGCGGACGAGCGGACAACGTGCGCTCGTCCCAAGTGGGACGAGTTCGTCCAGCTCTTTTTCCCGGATCGATTGGTCCCGGATCTGAGAGGAATATTCCTCTTCTGGGACCAATCCATCCTACCCACCCCTCAACCAAACACCCCTAAAAGTGGGTTCATCCCATCCCATCCCATCTCATCTCAGCAACCAAACACTACCTTCAAGTTTCAGTTTGACTTGCAGAAGAAATTGGGCTGTTTTGTTTTATTCTATTTCTTTTCTGAAATAATTCTCTGACTTGTTGTACATAATTACTAAATATCTTTGTGTATACTCAATTTTAATGGTGTGATCCTAAAGATTCTTCAGCATTTCACCATTAACTGGTCCACATTCCTAACCTATTTAAGATACTTCTGCCCAATTTTTCTCTTTGTACTACTATACGTCTTCTGTAGTTGGTGGCCGTTTAATTCTCAACTAAATGGAGGATAGCTATTTTTCGTCCATTTACGGGATTATTTTTTAAACATATGCTCTTTCTTTAGACCCATTTTATTTTTTTGCGTAATAAATTTTTTTTTGTTCCAATTAAATTGTATTCAGTCCAATTTTCGCTCAGGCTCCGCCACTAGTAACAAGTTGAAATTAAGCTCACAACCAACCCAAATTCAATGAACAAAAACGACAAGAAAAAAAAGGGACAAAACACCTGATACCGCACGTTTTTGTCATGTGATATTACTGTAGTAGTGGCAACCAATTGCCACACATGAATCAAATTAAGATTGAGTCTCTATATAAATATATACTCATGCAAATGGCATATAGCATCACTGTGTTTAATTGTCCTGAAAATAAGCACACTACCAAATTATAATGTTCAGCAAAATTAATGACACCCTCTTCTTTCTTTCTTTATTTTTTTTCTCTTTTGGTTTTGGTTACCAGGTCATTTTCATCCAAGTTGGCATCACATCGGCCAATAAATAGAAGATGTTCATACATCATCTCAAGAGAGAGAAAACCGGGTCGTGTTCATACGTTATAATACACTGATGGATCTAGGTGCAAATGGTGTTGTCAAAGGATAGGTCAAGAGAACACTTTTAAAAGAGTGCCATGCTTCCCATTTCAAGCCTCCACATGACTCTTTTCCCATCACTTCTTCCTTCTTTCTTTTTTTTCTTCCTCCCTTCGTTTTTGAGTTGATTTTCATGTGTTCTAACTTGTCAGTCACTTCAACGGAATTATGTGTCAGTGTCAACAGTTTTACAGGCACAAAATCAGGGTTCGAAAATACGAGGCTAACCTGACGATAACCGCGGGTTTTGGTCTTGTCAATTTATTTCACATCGACGAACCACTAATATTCACTGTCAACAATTTTAATGGCTTAAATCAGGGTTTGAAAATATGATGCTAACCGCACGATAATCGCAGGTATTGGTCTTGTCAAGGTAGTTCACATTGACATACCGCTCGGTTAACCTAACCAAGTTAAAAAAAAAATAAGCTTTCTTTCAAAAGATAAATGGCAGGCGACAAACATTTGCCATTTTTTAGATTTTGGATCGCCAAATTCGTATCAAATTCATGTCCGGGCTCCAAGGCCATCCATGGCCATGTGCCAATTGTTCGATCACACAGGGGCCCTAAATATTTCAATATAAGCCATTGTGTTTCAATATGTTTTCGATATCAATCATTTATTTTCAAAAATTTCCCTCTTCTTAATCTATTGATTCGGTTATATCATATTTGTTTTTTTTGTTAGATAAGTTTGATAATAATTATGGCAACCATAAAAAATACTTCCTCCGTTTCATATTATAAGACTTTCTAGCATTGCCCACATTCATATATACGTTAATGAATTTAGATATATATGTGTGCATAGGTTCATTAACATCTATATGAATGTGAACAATGCTAGAAAGTCTTATAACCTGAAACGGAGATAGTACAATTTACAATGACGATATGAACGTGTATTCTCATGTGCTAAATATTCCATTTTTTCGCTTGGAATAAAATAAAAATAAAATTCTAATTTTTCTTTAAAAATAACGGACCCTGTGATATGGGGTGGGACTTTCTGTTACAATTTGTACGTACTCCCTCCGTCCTAAAATAACTCAACCTAGGATAGGATGTAACCCATTTGTCCAGATTCGTTCTCTTTGGATGGGTCATAGGTTGAGTTATTTTGGGACAGAGGGAGTAGGTAGTTCCTTTCTGAACTTCACTGAATTTTGTCAATGAGGACGAGCAGTAATCACGGTTATCAACAAAACCGCTCATGAGCGAGGATCGGTATTTCGAAACCCTAGCAGTGGCACACATACATATAGTATCATCAATTACGAGCCACTTAGAAAAACCAAGGCCCCTAATAGCAAATCTGTAGTCGTTCAAAAAAAATAGCAAATCTGTACTACGGTTTACGTATACTATACATTGAATTTGGAAGGCCAAGCTGATTGAAGTGTTGGTCTCTGAATATACAGTACACTGAGTCCTTCACGCAAAGTTGTCCATAGCAATCGCCAGGTAAGATGACAAAGAAGCTTTACTGAATGCTAATTGTTTGCTCTGCCAATGGATGGTGGCATCTAATCTCAACTTTCTTTCTGAGTACATGTACTTTTTGGACTCATACATCATGCACTAAACACGCACTCGTGTGGGCAGTGTACATTCCAAGATTGATGGACATTTCATAAAAAAAAAGAAAAATGATTGATGGACACTAACGTTAAATCTAAAATTTGAGACCTAATAACGACCCATTCGATTATAGAGATAAATTAAATATTATAAAAAGTAAACTTATAGAGCAAGTGATCCAAGCAATACAATCGACCTTTTTTTTTTAAAAAAAACATAGTTTAGACTTTAGAGATGTAGAGATCCAGTGAAGTTGGATGAAGAAATGCACGTGTGTTCATATGGGTAACTGTACACGTGTTATAAGTGCCTGTATTTGTATTGTGTTTTTTAAAAAAAATGAAGAAGAATATGCCAAAATTCCATATCATTCTCAACTTATTGTGAAGGCAAACTCTGATGGGCCGTTTAGCGTGTATAGAGGGGGACTTAACCATGGAGGTTTTGGTGTAATTATGGAGTAAAAGTGATCACAGCCATTCACACGTGAGACATGAAATGCAGTTCAAATGACAAGACTGAAACTTTCGGTGCAGAACTGCAGAGTTGCCGCTGTGCTGTCTCTTGCTCTGATACTGTGGATGTAAGTTTGTAATGTCAATCTGTTCATGTTTTTATAGAGGAATCTGTTCACGTTTTTTTCAGAGGAATCTGTTCATGGTAACATGGTTGGGGATTCAGAATTTTGTTAGTCTCCAGGAATGCTCATGGGCCTAAACAGGCTGGGCTTGGAAAACCATGTTGCTAATATAGACAGGCCTTGGCAATTAACAGTGGCGTTACTACAGTATTGTAGTCTGGGTCACAGCAGATAGAATTCCATTCTTTAGCTGTTTTAGCTTATAATTATTATATTATTAGTTAAAAATTAGAGTATATATGTTATGACATGCATAGGATTCCCGATAATTTTAGTTCTGGGTTTACCACTGCCAATTAGTATATGACAATTACAATGACTTGTGTGAGAGATGGAGGATCAGATCATCCAGTTCTGTTTGGATACTGATGCAATGATCCTTTTCATCTGCTTTACTGCTACTCCAGCCTTCGTCCATTATTGATGAGCCGTAAAAATAATTTATACATAAAACTTTTATATCTATTTTACTAACGGTTCTAAAACCAATTATGCAAAATAAACTAAAATTATACTACCATCAGATGACCTAATGCTGCTTATAAACGCCGTACTGCTTTTTTAATATATATATATATATATATATATATATAACTTTTACATACGTGTTCTAAACGATTTAAAAGCCAATACTAAAAAATAAAATTCGATGAAAAACCATCAATATCAACTTAGTTTAAAAATTCAAATTTTGACAGCGGTTTATAAGTTGTAGGACAAAAATGGGAGCCTTATCTGTAGTGTAAAAGATACCAACGGCTTGCCGGTTTATAAGCTGTATGGCAAAAAGATAACAGTGGCTTATAAGCTCCATAATTGTTTCAAAATTTTAATTTTGGCTACGGCTGATAAGATAATAAGCAGATGGTGTAGTGCAACGAGATGTTGTGCTGGTCCTGGTATTAAATGTGTGCATTTAGAGGGGAGTGTACCGGATCAAAGAGACAGGGACACACAGATCTTGATGCACTGAACAAGAAGAGGGTCTCTCTCCCTGCAACCAGCGGCTCCGTGTCCTGAGGATGTAGGGTTGTTGTGGACATGACCTACACAAAACAAGTGCAGAGAGCACAGTGATGAGTGGCAGATGAATTGTCACTGTGCAAAATGAACTGGCACACGCGGTGTAACTTGTACTGTACCATGCTGCAGCGACTGATTACCATAGCCAGTAGCCTAGTACAGTTCCAGCAATCCTGCTTTGATGATGATATACAGAAATGTTTGGCAATGGGAGAACTGTTTCCTGTTCCAATCACAATGCAGTTGTGTCATAGTTTTGCTTATTATAAAACTTTTATATATGTGTTCTTAGAAATTTGAATGTAAATGCTGGAGAATAAATTATGATGAAAAAGCCTCCAAAATCAACTCCAAATTTTGGTTTCAAAATTCAGTCTCCTCTGGTCAGTGGTGAAGAAAGCTGATGTTCTTTAATTCTGATTGTTTAGAGATCAGATTATATGTTTCACTCTCTTTTACCCACTTCTCAGCTCACACTGGATGATGTTTTTTTAGTGCTGCTGTTGCTGAGGAAGGTTTCTTCCAACAAAAATGTGGATGTCATCTTCATCGGTTTTGTTTTTTTCATTTGAATGGACACCGAGGGGAGAAGAGTTCATCAGTTAAAGCACATCAAAAGATTAATTTTGGAACAGGTCAGAGTGCAGGAAAAGGAAAATCATGCAGTTACTTGTCTCATTCACAGTTACTACTACTAGTCTGTATTGGCACAGCTCAGGATATAACTGCATCTGATTTGTTCACAGTTCACAGATGACAAATCTGCAGCAGCAGAAGTTAAGCATGAACATTGATGCAGCAGAAATTCACTTGCATTGTCCGTTGATGCGTTGCGATGAGATATTCAGATAAGAGTTCAGGTGTGACCAAGAACATACTAGCTCGGCTAAACATGAACATTGATGCAGACCAAAATCAGAATGTAGATTTTAACTCAGTTGCATTGGCCATCAACATGGTTCGACAAGATCTTCAGATAGAGTTCAGGTGTGACCAAGAACAATACTAGTTGATGTTCCTTTTTTCTCTGCATCTCATTCTCAATTCTCACTGACAGACATGTACAACACAAGCTAGTAACAGATTTACCAGACTAATCAACACCTCTTCTTCTTCTTCTTCTTCTTCTTTACCAGCAACGACTAAAGTATGCAACTATGCATCTAATCTACTCATGATCTCTGTTCTTGATTGCGCATCACAACCAGATTAAACTATACATTTCATCTCATCTCATCCTCTGAATCTAAGCCGCTACTTCTACTACCACAGCTGGCTGTTCTTTGAGTATCTCAAGCTTCCTCGCCGCTTCGACGCCGCCGTCGCCGCCGCTGCTCTTCCTGGTAATCCTGATGTACCAGAAGACGACGACCACCACGGCGGCGGCGAACCCGACGAGGATCACGTCGGCGCCGGCGATCGACCGGTCGGGCCTCATCACGCCGCCACCCTGCGCCGCCGCCACCACGCCCGCCGGCCCCGGAGCCGCGCTCGGCGGCTCGGCGCCGCCGCCGCCGCCGGCCAGCAGCGGCCTCGCCATCGCCACCGCGGCCACGCCGCCGGCGCCACGCAGCACGGCGGCGCCAAGAACCGCCGCCAGCAGCCTCGGCGTCGCCAAGAACCGGCTCCTCGCCATTCGCGGCAACAATGCAGGCACAGAAGAACAGAAAGATATGGATGCAGAAATGCAGAATCTGTCTCGAATCTCGATCTCTACGAGCTCCGCGGCGTTGTGGTGATGGATCAGAGGTGAGGTATGAGCTGGTATATATAGAGGGAGGTGAGGTAAGGTTGGGAGGTAGGGGGACCCGACCAAGGTCGTAGTGGGCAACGGCACACGAGAAGGATAAAAAAAAATTAATCAGAATTCAGAGTTGAGAATTATTTTTCCAGTCTCAAAATAAATCAATTTAGGATTCGATGCAATATTACCCAGTACGACGAATCTGTACAGATCACTATTCAGATTTATTGTACTAGATAATATCACATAGATTTGTTTATTTTGTGATGGATGAAATACTCTCTACGTCCTAAAATACGTTCATTTTCTTATCCCCCGTTTGTTCTAAAATAAGTTTATTTTTTAAAATTAATCATTGTATCGGAGTTTATATAAACAGAGAATAAATACAATAGAGGAATAATTGTGTTAGGATCTGATAAAGTGAGGATATTATTTTTTTTATTTGTATGTGCGGGATGGGTGAAAAACAAAATTATTTTGGGACGAGGATAGGATATTGGTTGGTTGGGATTCTGAATTTGTGCAGTGATGTGGAGTAGTAGCAACTGAAATTTCCAAGAGTGAGAGCTGCTCTGAATTGATGTGCTGTTTACAGTAGAGTTGGGAGGAGATCGATCAGGGGAGGTCGGGATCGGGGGGAGAGAGGCTCGGGGAAGGCTTGGAGTGGGACGGACGCATGCTGCACTGGTTACAGCTGAGCTGAGCTTAGCATGAGTGTGCATGGCTGGATGCTTCTCAACCTTCTTTGACTCATGTCCTTCACTTGGAGTGGTTGGTTGTACTAAACTAATACTACTATTACTACAGTATTATCATAAAAGGTTAAGAGCACATAGTGTGATATACTTAATATGTAGGACCATTACCACTAAGGGCCCCTTTGGATCAAAGAATTTATGTAGAAATTTTATAGGATTCAAATCTTATAGGAAATTTTTCTATTTGGCCTTTTGATTTAAAGGATTAAAGCTTTCCAAATCCTATAAAATTCCTATGGAATGGCATATTGGACGTGGATTTTGGAGGAAATTTAGCAAGAGCTTCAAACTCTTGGAAAATTTCCTTTGAATCTATCTCTCTCATTCGATTCATGCGTTTTTTCTGCGCTCCAATCAAACGACCATTCCTGTGTTTTGCAATCTTCTATTTTACACTTCAACTCCTGTCAGAATACTGTGTTTTCCTAATCCTCCGTTTTTTCTACCCTGCGATTCAAAGAGACCCGGGTAAAAACCATAGTTAATCTAATCACACTCTTAACATGTGAAGGAAGCAATGCACGCACAACCATACATATGATCGTTATTACTACCTCCGTCCCAAAATATTCTAGCTACAATTTTATTTATCCTAAAACAACACTGGATGATGGTAACGAATAACGGCTGTTTAGATTTTAGGCCCGATTTAGTTCACAAAACAAAAACTTTTTACTTATCACATCGAATGTTTAGACACATACATGAAGTATTAAATGTGAACGAAAAAACCAAGTATACAGTTTACGTGTAAATTGCGAGACGAATTCTTTAAGCCTAATTACGTCATGATTTGACAATATGATGTTACAGTAAACATTTGCTAATAATAGATTAATTAAGTTTAATAAATTTTCTCGCAGTTTTTCAAGGAAATATATAATTTGTTTTATTATTAGACTATATTTAATAATTTAAATGTGTGTCCGTATGTCCGTATACTGATAGCAATATTATGGGACTGAGGAGGAAACAGTATCATACTGCAAGCGTGTGACAGCAACGGGCTACCCCCAGCATTTGACCATTGTCAAAGCAGAATTGAAGGCGAGCGGCCGCGTGTCTGCTGGAGGAGAGGACGAGGCAGAGCCCTAGAAAAGCAATAGCAAGCTATAAGCCAGTTATAAACATATTTTAAAAAGATAAAAAAAATAAGAACAACGGGCTACAGATCTGTAACCAGCTGTAGCATAGATTTCAAGATATAATATGTGTATAGCATGTGAGACCATGTATTAATAGCTATAAATGATTTATATTAGCTATAAACAACTATTGTATGAATTGGTTATTATATTAGCTATAAATGATTTAGAGCCAGTAGCGAGCTATACTGTTAAACTTGCTCGAAGGGGAGGTTAGCTTAGCTGGATCCATCCATCCATCCATAGCTCCATGCTGTGGCTGGCTGCACTGCAGAATGCGCGTTTGGTGCGGAGCAATGGACATTCCGTATGCTGCTGCGAGATCCCTTGGGTGGCATTTGGCAATGCCTCTCTCCCTCCTCTTCATTTGCTTCCGGCTTGATTGGGCGTACTAGATCTGCACACATGCGATGAAGGGGAGCGCCCACCTGTTTGGTTTGGGACAACAATTTGTATTTGTATATGGCTAGAAAGATTTTAGCTGTATTTAAAAGAGGTGGTCAGTTTTTTTTTTCTCTCTCTCACTTTTATGAATATATGATAGACACGTGCGCATAGAGTGTGTGTTTAGAGGAATAGAAACTAACGGTAAATCTCTAGCCTCACTAAGAAACAACGTCATGGTTAAGTAATTTTGAGAACAAGGGATCATATTAGGGCATCCACACAATTTGAAAAAAAAAAAGATAACCCTTATAGCTGTACGCGAGCAATTTATACCAATGTAAAAGCTAGAAGTAGAAAAGGAAATGTGATAGCCATCTCTAGCTATATGGTCCACCCGCATGAATTAAAAATGCATTATATTTCACCTCTCTCGTGAGAGAACATTGGCAGTTGGATACGATTTTTTTTAAGGTGTAGGTTTTAACTTAATCCAGTATCCTATTTCGAGCAACAACAACCCACTTATGTGGGTTCAATCTATATTGAACTACTTAGTCTATATACATTGTGGCATATAACTGAAAATACGATTTTCCTCGTTACCATACAAGTCTAGCCTTGAGTTTCTGGCATATTTAAGACATGTAAAAACTATATAATTTTTACACAAGTAGTGGTAATGGTATTTCAAGTGAGCACTCGATCGGTATTGGAGGTACAGTAAAAAATATTTTTTGTTCTATGACAGGAGTATGCTATTAACAAGAACAGGAACAAAGTACCGAATCAATTGGAGTGAACCCCACTAAGAACATACAAGTATCTCCAATGATCCGGAAAAAATAGGGAGTGGCAAATAGAAAAACAAAAGCTATGGTTTAAAGGATGCCTTTTGAAGATACTTTACATTAAGATGATCAATTAACAAAGATATGTCACTCACGCTGCTACTACTGACTGTACTAAATCCAGTAGCTTTTGATGTAGCCTGCATCGGGATTCTACTTAAATATCGTAACTTGCTTAGACCTCAAGTCTTCATCTGGTCTGAACAATCTAGGAATGTATTAGCTGGGCGGACGCAGCATATTTCCGTAGAAATAAAAAAAATCTATATTTCGCGAGATTAGATATTGGTGTATTTTCTTTATTTTGGACTGAGCTCTTTTAGAGTGCTACTCTTATATAATAATGGGTTGTAGCTCTTTTAAGCAAAAACCGGGATGTTTCATTCCATTATCTAAAAAAATATTGGGTTTGTTGCCCTACTAGAATTGAAGAAATCATTAGTAAGGTGGTGGAGTCGTAGGTATATAAGTATGGCTATTCAAAATTTTAATGTTCGCTCTGAAAGTATGTTAAGAGACGTATTTACATATTATATCTGTTTTATGTATGTAGTGGTATGTATGACTCTGTTTTTCATGAATAAATTTTTTTGGTAGGTTCAACTCAAGCACTATAAAATTTTGATAAAGATGAGATAAAATGGATATGTTTGGTTTGATGCTAAAATTGCATTTGGTAAGGTGAAACAATATATGGCTGTACCAGAATTTTGGCACTGTGGTACTAATAATTTTAATGATGTGTTCAGTTTACTATCTTATCAAAAAAATATTTACTTTAAAAGTGTGAACCTGTTGTGCATGCGAAGTGATGTATGCCTCTGTTTTCATGAATCGGAAAAAAAAAGATGGTAGCTTCAACTCAAGCACTATAAAATGGACAGGTTTGATTTGATGCTAAAATTACATTAGGTAAGTCGAAACAATAGATGGGTGTACTAGAATGTTGGCACTCTAGTATTTTTGATTGAGTGTTTAATTTACTGCCTCATCAAAAAAAAAAAAACTTTACTTCATTGGAGTTCAGTAGAGTAGCAACTAGCAAATCAAAGTAAGCCCATGGAACTTCGGCTGTCGCCGACAGCATCTAATCTGTTGCACGAGCACGCAACAGCAGGAATGCAGGATGTGTTCACCGGTCTCGCAACAGGAGAGGATGTTGTGTTCCTGAATCCTGATGGACTCCCTGTGAAAAGAAAACAAAGCAGGAGCAGAGACAGCTCCAGCAAGATGGATGTTGTTGTTGGCCTCACCTAAACCATGTTTTTGTTTGCAGGTTAATTACTTTGGTGCCCGGAGGCAGAGGCAGCTGCAACGCAACAGAAGGAGCTTGCATTTGCATGTGTGGTACTGTGGTGTCATGTGTCAATTCAGAGAGCAGTGGGGTTGGTGATCGAGGAGTGCCCACGCTGAACATTTTGTTGGTTCTCTGCAGTCTGCATCTATTCTAATCTCGGATGGATCATGTGGTTGGTGATCGACATGATAAAAATTATTACTCCCTCCGTTTCAAAATATTTGACACCATTGATTTTTTAGCACATATTTGACCGTTCGTCTTCTTCAAAAACTTTTGTGAAATATGTAAAATCGTATGCCTACATAAAAATATATTTAACAATGAATCAAATGACAGGAAAAAAATTAATAATTACTTAAATTTTTTGAATAAGACGAACGGTCAAACATGTGCTAAAAAGTCAACAGCGTCAAACATTCCGAAACGAAGGGAGTATTATTACCTGACAAATGAAGGGCCAAATGAATAGATGATTCACAAGAAAACGCTTTACCCTGTATTGAAGTGATCGCATTTGAACACAGGAGTGCAATTTCAAAGTAGAACAGAACATAGAAAAACAAGGAAAACACCGACATTATGATGAGTTTATATTAGTAACAGGTGAGAATGGTGAAGAAAGGGAATTCTTGAAAATCACTGTTGGCGGTGGCTAAAGAACCTGAACACCAGCTGACGGATCAAAACTGGAATATGACGAAAACAGAGCATCACATTGTCGCACGCTCGCAGACAAGGAAAAACAGATGCATGTGTTAGAGGGTTGGCTGTGATCTAAGTGGCAAGGCGACAGCTGCATCTTCGCAGATAAAGAAATTATCAGTTCAGTGCATGTTTCGTCCAGTGAAGATTGAACTAATGTCGCGAACTTTTGATTGACTGAAACTTATTGACTGTCGGGATCTCACCCCGCGTATCTACAATCTAGGTGGAACAAATCCACGCATGTATACAACAAAATGGGCCATGTGAGGGAAAAACAGAAAAGCCTCATCAGAAGAAGAAAAACTATGAGAAGAGAGCTATGGGGCTCAAAATTGTTCGGGATCAGCGGCAGATCAAATTTGATGAATATCTTGTGGTATCAACAGTGCAGCGTAATCATCTACCATGACCTGCCAACAGAAAGAGAGTCAAGGAATTTATGTAGGAATGCACAAATCCGCATACCTAGCGTTGCAACATGGTATGTCAAAGGGATATCAGATTATTATCTACCTTGTATTTCTGACCATGAAATGTGTATTCTACAAGTAACAGCTTTGGATCACCAGGGCAAGGATCGTAGAAGCCCATTATTCCAGACTTCTTGATCCCCTCATGAAGCTGCAAGTGGTGGAAATTTGTTGTCAGGCAACCATATTTCGATCAAACGTATAAACCTAATTAACTTTGGAGGAATGCATTGAGCTACTACAATGAACAGACAATCTGCAAAGGTAAAATAGAGTTAAACATAGCCTAGTATTGGGAATATATAACAGGTAATCCCTATCTATTTGCAAGTTAAAGCCCGCAGGTACCATATTATATTGTTGATTTTCCAGTGGAATTACTAGCCAGAAAAGGAAGGATAGATAGGATGCAAAAAATAAAGTACATATTATAGCATTTGTTTACCATCAGCTTTGTATTTACAGATAAACTTATATGTGATTGGCACATACCTTTAGCTGGCCTGCCTCAGAGACGAGGAAGTTCAGTGGGATGGTCACATCTAATACTTGTGAAGCCACATCATCATTCAACTCATTTGATTCGCTGCTCTCTTTAACTTTTTTGCGATTCCCATACAGAGCTTTTGTAATCACCAAGCCATCATCCTCCAGCTGCCTATTCTTCTTACGATTTGAGACAGGTTCTAGTAATTTTTGTGCTTTTTTCGCTGCGCGTCTGGCTTCAGTTAGCTATACAAGAAAGAACCCTAAGCACTTGATAACCTTATTTATGTATAGAATTTGTTTAAATAAAATTTAACAAAGAAAATAACATGGGCATGCAGTTAAGAGACACATTGCAGTTGCAGATTGCAGAGGAGCTATGATAAAGAGAAGCCACAAGATAGTTTGTCCGCTTCTTTCAAAAAAAAAAGATAGATGTTCCATCATGGAAAAAATGGAAGGTCTAATATATGTATTCCCTCCGTCAAAACATAGCTACCTTCGGCATTCAATTTTTGTCTCAAAATATAGCTACTTCTCCACCTACCACTCATCTCAACCAATCACAACCATCCCCTATTCAATTCCACTTACTTCCTTAATCTCCGCCGCAAAACTACATTTTCAAATGTAGTAGATATATTTTGAGATGGAAAGAGTATCTATCTGTATAGATTTAACTGAACTGGCATGTGATAACCAAAGTTGGGTGACTAATTCCAAAACAAAACTATGTGAAGGTTCCAGCTAGTAAACTTCCAGTCCGCCCTTTGCACTGGGTGTACATAAGCTGTCTAATACAAGTAGGAATACAAATGACACAAACAACCTTGGTTTACCTGTGAAGACAAACTTTCCATTTTTTCAAGTTCCTTCTGCTTTCCCCGCTTAAGATAGTATGGCTTTACAAAATACGTCTGTGAATCAATAAAAAGCCACAATTTGCATTTAGTGAACTGATGCAGCAAAGGTAACAAATGTGAGATGATGCTACGAGTTGCAAATACTATCACATTCCAGTCAGGATAAAAATCCTCTCAACAAAAAAAAAATCAGGGGTAAGAATGAACATAGGATAGGACTGATTGATAACCTGAAGTAGAAAATATAGTGTTGAAGGAATAGCAAAAACGCTGGTAGCAAGTAATGCATTGAAATCAGTTGAAAGCAAAACCTGCACAATTATTTAATAAGTCAGAGAAACCTAAGAAAAGAAATTATACATGGAATCATATTTTATTGAAGGGGTAAAATTATCAACAACAGTGAAAAATAAAATAGATTTGTATCACGGCGATGCTTTTATCCTGTACCTGCATTATAATATTTGATAAACAAAAAATATTAGAACCAGATAGGACTCAGGAGTAGAACAGATACTTACTGGGATAACTAATTTTTGACCAGCACGATGCAACTCGAATCTCCAAGAGACCCCCTACATTAGATACATGGTGGAATTTCAGAGTACAAAATGGACAGGAAGATAAAAGTTGCCAAAACGTATCAAGCAACAAATACATGAGATTCCAAGATTAATACATAAAACCCATCAATGCTAGAACAAGCCATCTTTGATGTTGTATCCTTATATGTAGTGGATAGCAGATCATAAGCCATAAACTACTGTTGAAGACCATACCATTAGTTTGGATGATGAAAACATCCCTAAGAGGTTATATACTCCAAAGTGCATTGCAGAGCTATTATAAACACTGCAGAGGATGCTTTCTGTCTTTCTCACAATCATTCACACTAGAAGCATGTGTATGAATAAGAACAATAAAGATTCATTAATTATTTACTCATAACAATACATTATCCATAATTCCATATACATGTTTCAAACTCATCGCAGAGTAATAGCAATAGATTAAAATGTTTATTTCCGTTGTGGATAAATAGAAGTGTGCATGAGTTACTTGCACTGTTATCCATGAATAAATATCATAGGCATAAATGCAGTAATTAAGTTTATTAATTTGCTTTGACTCAGGAGATAAAGTGAATTAGCCTTTTTTTTTGCGAGGAGAATTAGCCTATATTTATTGTGATCATCAATAAGGAACCAATGTTTAGTCATGTTTTAACCCCCGAGGGATACCTTCGGAAAGGACAAAAGCGGGAGCGGACCTAAATAGAATAGGAAGTTGGGTTCTTTTGTTCACTTTCCCAACTCATCTCTCTCGTTTTCTGCGCGCACGCTTTTCAAACTGCTAAACCGTGTGTTTTTTGCAAAAAAAAAAATTCTATACGAAAGTTGCCTTAAAAAATCATATTAATCCATTTTTCAAAAAAAATAACTAATACTTAATTAATCATGCATTAATGTATACATCGTTTTGCGTCCCGGAGAAGAGGGGTTCCCAACCCCTCCTCCCGAACACAGCCTATACAACACTGTCTATCCAAAATCAAATTGTCTTAAAAAAATACTCCCTCTGTGCCAAAATATAACTTCTAGCCTTTGAATTTGTCCCAAAATATAACAACTTATCCACCGACATTCTCTTCTCAACCAATCACAACCCTCCACCATTCAGTTTTCCCACCTACCTCCACTTCTCCTCCAATCACAATACTCTCCCATTTAATCATACCAACTTTCTTAATAACCGTGTCCAACTCTAAAAATACTTATATTCTGGGATGGAGGGAGTAGCATTAACACAAGGTATTTCAACAGAATCGATATGGTGATATGGTAGCAAAATACCAAGAGAATTTTCTCAGATATTGCAAGAGATTAGAGCAAAATCCCACCAAACACATGAGACCTAAGAAACAAGCACTTCACCTGGATTCCTATATTATAGATCATCCTTACAGTACTGAACTCAGATATCCGCCTTCCTCCTCCAATTTCAAAATCAAGGGCCATGCTGCAAGAAAACAGTTCAAGAGAGAGGAATAGGGGTTACAAACTCATGTAATGGCTTTCAAAAAATGCAATACGGCCATACATAAGTGAAATCAAATAGTATACACCTTCCAACTCGACCAGCAATGCGACCATGAGACTTGGTAGAGAAATAACGGGTGTAATGAGCAGATGCACCAAAATAATTAGTACCAAGCTGGAAAGAAAAAGGCTAGGTTGTTAATACAAGTCCTCAAAAAGCAAGCATCGGATAGTTGCCTGATGTAAGAAAGTGAAACAATCTATAAAACAATTAGTTCTTGAAGGCATTACAGTCAAGGTATATATATTATAATCACTGCGAAGCCTGTTTTTCACAATTTATCAGAGATGTAACTTTCTCAATTTTCAAGGCCCTACAGTCCTACACAGAATAGGTGCTGTTAATTTAGTGATGAGATTGCTTGGAAAATTGAATGACCTTCCATCTGTAAGTACTAATGAACCATATGGCAACCATGGGGAGTTGGTTACTTTAGCTGCTGATTGCTTAGAAACACTCCTATACTAACTACTGTGCTAGCTTCAGAAGTAAGAACACAGCGGCGAACTTATAATAGATGCTGTAACTACACCTCCTCGGAAGTGTCATGGATAAAAGTACACAGGGCACTGTTTTGAAAGAAAATAAAACCGTGAATTCTACAGAACGAAACAACATGAAGCTATGTGCTACTAAAAATGAATCCAACCAGGCAATGTAGATGTTGCGAGGACATAGAATGGCAAGTACTTCAAATTCCAAACAGATATGTCAAATCTTAGCTGATAAGAGAGTTGTTTCAGAATTACCTTCACATCCCCTGCTGCAGAATTTTTTTCATCCTTCTTTTGCCATCCAACAGAAATACTTGAGTCTGTACCAAGGGCAAGCTGTATCTGGAGTTTGGGGGCAAAATCGAGTAACGGACACAGAAAAAGAAAATACCATCAGCTTACCAACACAAAATAAGTAGGTGTTGTATTTAACCTATGTTGTGAATAACAAGGTGGCAAAATTCACATGTACATTACATAAAAATAGCATGTATCAATAACTAACGGAAGACGACTTAGTAGAGCATAAATCAGTGAGAGCAAACATAAAACTCATTTTGGATTTATGCCATTTGAAAAATTCTTGTAACTTATCCAGAAAGAGATGAGTGTCTATAATATGCACCAAATGTAAAATGAACAGTTGACAAGTTGTTCTATGGGGGTGGGGGCACTAAAAGATGTGCTATTTTCCTAAAAACTATGCAACCTTAATTAGCAAGGAGCCTAGGAGGCTCTGCAAATATTGAAATTAAACAGGTATCAGTTTGCATGGTTCCATGTAGGGTGGGAATAGAACTCGAGTAATTTTTTCAGCAACGGCGTTTGACATCACAGATTGTACACATATTATCCGTGCTCTTTTTATATGTTAATCTATTCATGTTGTTACCATATTTTTGAATTGCTAAGTTGCTAGCCTATTAGTTACTTAGTTGTGTATAGGAAATAAGCAGTGTATCAGAAAACTGAAAAGAGCATCAGGAATAAAGGGACATACATTCCCAACAATATTGTCAGATAGTTGGCGAGTCCAGGCATTTGATAGATTGATAGATCCATCTCTCAAAGAAAGAGCAAGTCCAGATGTTGCTGTCGAATGTGGTGAAATTTGACTGGAGTGCATAACGATCAAGGAATTATAATTTGCAATATGCAAGCAAGTAGCAATAGAAGTAAAACAAAATGGCATGTTCTTACCGAAATGTTTGTACGCTAATAAGGGAACGTAGTCCAGCTGTAGCCATAAACTCTACTGAAGCCGCAGAAGACAACTGGTGACGCAGCACAGCGCTTGCTGCACCAGTTCCATCTGTGCCATTGACAACCAAATTTCCACCAACAACAACAGTATTTTTCTTGGACACTGGCAACTGAACTTCACTGGACATTCCCATGCTGCCCATTTTCAAATCAAATAATTAAATCATGGAGCTACAGAAGAATATGGGAAGTATCAAGCTGAATTGAAATACAAAAGGGTACTTGATAAATATGTCTACAGGTTATAAATAAATTGGTAAACTGCCATCCTAGTTCATGGGAACAGTACAATATACTGATTTAGCCTAATTGAGAATTCTTAAAAAAAATGCACACATCAAAATCAGCTTATAATCCTTTCAAAACTAAAGCCAGGGCTTTGGGGAGCTTTTTCACAAGCAGGCAATTGCCGAAAAAAAATGATATTCGGCGACCAACGAAATTTGGCCAACATGATAATCTGTAAATTGTACTTGCAAGCTGGAGGTAGTAACTCCAACCTAGGTGTTTCTAAGCACTCAGGATTGACATAAGATAAAAGGGTGGGAACTGGTAAAGCCGGAAAGGAAACAACAAGTGCAAATTTCTAAGGAAGCACTACTAATATTTTCACTAAAAAAACACTTCCATTTGCTGAATAACTGTTGCCATCACCAAAACATGCTGAAGAATGTGGAGCGGTACATAACATACTGATAAGCATACAAATTAATAAATGAGCTAAGTGAGTACAGAATTACTAATTAGTTCGAGAGATATCAAACTAGGTAATTGCTTCTACTCTATGTGAACAGCTTCAATATTGCACGTGGCTGCAGAAAAAAAAAGGCACAAAATATAATGGAAAGCATTATGTACCCTCTCATGATTCCATAGCCATCTAAATACTGTGGCACAGAAAAATTAGCAATTATTGAGCCAGTGGGTCGAGCATGGGCTAAAAATTTCTCTTCCTCCTTGCGCCGCTTCAGCCGTTCCAACTGTTCTTTGATTTCCTCTGGTTTGTTTAGCTTGGGGCCAAGTTCCAGGCCAGAATTTAAACCTTCCATACCATAGATGTCATATATCTGCCTCTTGTTCTCATCTGATAGTATCTCATATGCATCACGTATTCGTTGGAAGTTTTCAGTTGCCACATCCTTCATCTAGACGAGCACATATGAAAATAGAGGATACTAGTCAGTTCAGAAAAAAAACTCATCAATGTAAAACAAAGGGTTATTCCTAGTTCAACAAAATATAGATTATACCAGAAGCAGGAATCTATCTTAGGACAAATTAATGTTTAAAATGGGGAGCCTGGAGAATCAAATGGTGCACTATCAACATCTGAATGCATCTGTGAAGCATGAAGAAGCTGAAGATTGGACTTAACGTCAAGATTACTCACTAGATTAATCTTAATAATCTTCATAAATCGGTTCACAAAAGTATAATGCTCTCTTTTAAATAAGGCTGGTACTTTAGTGTCAGATCCCTCCCTAACTTTCATTCTGAACAAAAAAAAAAACAGCAGGGATTGTTCCATGGAACATAGTTGTAAATGAAGTAAATGAACATGATTATGATAACTAAGGGATTGGGCCCTTAGTTATCATAACTTGCCCAGATCTTCCCCTTGATCTCTACTCCATCTCTCAATGCAAACTTGTGAAAAGTTCACTGGAAACAAGCGCAGCAAGGTCAGTGTCGAGACCAATCAAAACTACCAATCCTAGCCGGGCACTACCCGATCAAACCGGTGAAAACTAACCACTCCAACCGAATCCCAATACAATTCGCCACTACCTGACGAGTCAATCCATCGGCGTTTCATCAGTAATCCATCATGGAGCTAAGCGTGGCGCGCAACCCTAAGCCAGCCAGCACTTCGAGCCGATCGAATTGAAAGCTGCGACGCGGAGATGGGGCCGGGGGGGGGGGGGGGGGGGGGGGGTGTGGGGGGGAGGGGGATGCGGAGCAGCGCCATGTACCTGGGGGTCCTGGTACTTGTCGGGGTGGTAGATTTGCGCGTACTGGCGGTACGCCCGGCGGATTTCCTCCCCGGAGGCGTCCGGCGAGAGGTGGAGCAGCGCGTAGAGCTCCCTCCCGTCCTCCGGCTCCGGCGTCGACTCCATCCCGCCGGGCGGCGGCGGCGGCGGCTTCCTCCCCCTCTCTGCTTTGCTCCGCGCGGCGATGCGGGTTTTTTCGGAAGCGAGGGTTTATGTGGATTTTTTTTAATATATATTTTTTTACTGCTCATCCTGATTTGGTCTTAATGATGTTCTTCTTCTACTTCCGCCGCAAGGCTCACGTTCCGTGTACTAAGAGCAAAGGCGTAAACACATAACTACGTAATCACTAGAAAATAGACGTGGCTTTGCCGCATAATATACCAGCCAGTATAAAATACTCTATCCGTCTCATATTAATCATTATTTAACATAAATTGAAATGTTCAAATTGATCATGATAATGTTATCATAGCCCCTTCGTTTGACGTGTAATATTATTGCATTTAAGCATGAAAATTGAGTATGCATGCATGTATGTAGGAATTCTTTGAGATGGTAACCAAAGAGTGGCAAAGCATAAACAAGAGAAGGAATCCTATGGAACGTTGGAAACACAAGATCGTCCACCTTAGGCAACATTTAAGAGGTTGGGCGCGAAGTTTAAGTGGCACATATAAAAAACAAAAAATAAAGCTTTTAGCTTTAATTGACACACTAGACAAAAAAGCCGAACACATAACTCTCTCCAACACAGAGTTAGCTTCGTTGAAGCAGGCCAAAAATGATTTGGCAAAACTGTTAAGGGAGGAAGAGTTGTATTGGTACCAGCGATCTAAGACAAATCATTTACTCCAAGGGGATAGTAATACTAAATATTATCACTTGATAGCCAATGGTAAACATCGTAAGCAGATGATTTTCCAGTTGGAACAAGAGGACACTATAATAACGGGTGATGAGAATCTTAAAGAATACATCACCAATTATTATAAAGGATTATTTGGTCCTCCAGATCATAATCATGTATCCATGATAGAGGGATGGACTGATGATATTCCTCAAGTGTCCGACTTGGAAAATGACATCCTTACTGCTGAATTTTCAGAAAAGGAAGTCAAAGAGGCAATTTTTCAAATGGATCATAACTCCTCCCCAGGTCCAGATGGCTTTCCTGCAGAGTTTTATCAGGTCTTTTGAGAGATTGTTAAGAATGATCTCATGGCTCTATTTAGAGAATTTCATAAAGGGACAATACCCCTTTATAGCCTAAACTTTAGGATCACCGTGCTACTGCCAAAAAAGGCTGATGCAAAACAAATTCAACAATATAGGCCTATTTGCCTACTGAATGTCAGTTTTAAAATTTTTACAAAAGTTGGCACCAATAGAATTACAACGGTTGCTCACAAAGTCATTCGCCCAACCCAAACGACGTTTTTGCCATATAGAAATATCATGGAAGGGGTGGTGATTTTGCATGAGACTGTCCATGAGTTACACACAAAGAAAATGGATGGTATCATATTCAAAATTGACTTTGAAAAGGCTTATGACAAAGTTAAATGGCAGTTCCTTCAGCAGACATTACGAATGAAAGGGTTTTCACAATCGTGGTGTAATTGGATTTCCAACTGGGTTGAAGGAGGAACTGTAAGTGTCAAAGTCAATGATAATGTAGGAAAAAATTTCCGGACATGCAAAGGCTTGAGACAAGGGGATCCAATGTCCCCAATTCTTTTTAACATAGTGGCTGACATGTTAGCCATTCTTATTGAAAGAGCCAAAGCCGATGGCCAAATTAGAGGGGTAATTCCACACTTAGTGGATGATGGTTTGTCCATTCTCCAATATGCCAACGATACAATAATATTTCTTGAACATGATTTTGAACAAGCAAAAAACATGAAGGCCATTCTTTGTGTGTTTGAACATCTCTCGGGGCTGAAAATAAACTTTCATAAAAGTGAAATTTTCTGCTTTGGAGGAGCCAAGGAAATGGAGGACCAATATAGACAACTGTTTGGTTGTAATTCTGGTTCCTTTCCATTCAAATACTTAGGAATCCCCATACACTATCGAAAACTCAGAAATTCTGATTGGAAATGTGTGGAGGATAGGTTTCAAAGAAAACTTAGCACATGGAAGGGCAAAAACAGCTCCTATGGTGGGAGATTGGTTCTTCTTAACTTGGTTCTTTCGAGTCTTCCCATGTTCATGTTATCCTTTTTTGAAATACCTCGAGGTGTACTTCAAAGACTGGATTACTACCGATCGAGCTTTTTCTGGAGCAGTGATAGCCAGAAAAAGAAATATAGGTTAACAAAATGGGATTATATATGCCGGCCAAAAGATCAAGGTGGACTAGGTGTCCTAAATCTTGATATCATAAATAGATGTTTGTTGAGCAAATGGCTATTCAAGCTTCTTAATGGTGATGGCCTATGGCAAAACCTTTTGCGCAACAAGTACTTAAAGGGTAAACCCCTCTCCCACATGTCACACAAACCAGAAACATCCCAATTTTGAGCTGGCCTAATGAAAGTAAAAGATCAATTTTTTCAGTATGGATCTTTTAAACCTGGTAATGGGATGGAAATAAGATTTTGGGAAGATACATGGTTGGGCTTGCAACCTCTCAAATATCAATATCCTTCTCTGTATAATGTGGTCCGAAAAAGACATTCTACTTTGGCAGAGGTTATGAGCACAACACCGTTGAATGTTTCATTCCGACGATCAATTGTAGGACCAAAGTTAGTTGAGTGGAATGATTTGATCTCTCGACTAGCTAACATAACCCTGTCAAATGAAAATGATTGCTTTATTTGGTCGCTATATAAAAAGGCCATTTTTCGGTCAAATCCATGTATAATGCGATCATCAATTCCAATGTAAGAATCCACAAGAGGATCTTATGGGAGGTAAAGGTACCACTAAAAATCAAAGTATTTATGTGGTTTCTTCACAAAAAAGAAATCTTGACGAAAGATAATCTCATAAAGAGAAATTGGAGGGGAAACAAGCAATGTTGTTTTTGTAATACACAAGAGACCATCCAACATCTTTTCTTTGACTGTCATGTTGCACGTTTTGCTTGGCGATGTGTCTTCTTTGCCTTCAACATCCCCCCTCCCCACAATGCAAAAGATATTTTTGGTGACTGGCTAAGGGGAGTGCCTAGACCCACAAAAAAATGATTTTGTTTGGAGCTAGTGCTTTATGTTGGTCAATTTGGTGTTGCTGTAATGATATAGTTTTTAACCATAAAAAAATGCCTAACATCATGCAGGTTATCTTCATGTGTTCCAATTGGCTCCACTCTTGGTGTATGATGCTTTCACAGGAACAACAGGATACTATGCGCAATGGTGCTACACGCTTGGAATTAATAGCCAAGGAACTTTTATTCCAGTTTGGATGGCGTAGTACCTACAGAATTTCGTGATAGAATCTATGTGATTTTGAAAAAAAATATTATTTTAGTAGATCATATCATCGGCAGAAGTTGGGGGTTTGTCCCATCTCGCCTTTTTTAACTTTTCTGTTCACGTCTGAATTTTTTGGTTGTGTGCCTACGGGCAGAGGCCGGAGATGTAACCCATTTCCATTATCTAAAAAAAATGTATGTAGGAATTCGAGGTAGTAAAGCTATCGTTTCTTAGAGCAAGTTTAATAGTATAGTCAACCACTGGCTCTAAATCATCTATAGTCAATTTAGTAGCAAATTCATATAATAGTTATCTATAAACATTACTACACAATTTATACTTGGTCGCACCTGTCATACACACATATATCTTGGAGCCTGTGTTACAGCTGACTATAAATCTGTAGCCCGCTACTCTTCTTTCTTCTTTTTTATTTTCTCAAAATGTGTTTATAACTGGACCTGCTCTTATGTATGGGGCCTAAGAGGAGTTAAAGTGTGCGTGTTTCTTGATTTTTCCCTACCACATACTCACATTAAATAAAATATAAGAAAGTTAATACTTTTTTTTTGTCTTGGTGAAAAAGTTATATGGTAATCAATATGGAATGGAGGATGTCGGTGATATGGGCCCGGGGGTATCAAGTTTAGAGGGAGTAGGGCGCCCCCAAACCCACGTGGCGCCCCCTAAGGGGAGAGGCGCTCGGGTGGAGCAGCGGCTGCTCCCTCCCAAATTAGGGGAACCAAGTTTGGAGGGAGGAGGCTGCCCCCAGACCTGCGCGGCGCTCCCCCGAAGGGGGGTCGGGCCCGGGGTGGAGTGGTGGCTGCCCCCTCCTCGCTTGGAGGTCGGGCCCGTCCCGACCGAAACTAGAGGGAGGAGGCTGCCCCAGGTGCCGCGTGGCCCTTCCCCAAGGGGGGATTGGGTCCGAGGCAGAGCGGCGGCCGCCCCCTCCTCGCTTGGAGGTCAGGCTCCCCAGGTACCACGTGGCCCTCCCCCGAGGGGGGATCGGGCCCGAGGCAGAGCGGCGGCTGCCCCTCCTCGCTTAGGGGTCGGGCTCCCCCGACCCCCCTCGCAGGTCACCACGTACGATGGTTTAGGTGGCCGCCTCCAAGCGCCCACCTACCCGCATTTATGATGACCTGAGCGGTTGCGCCACGCCGCATTTAATGCGGCGTGCAGTGCACTCAACCACTCTGTGACCGGCCGATTGACCGATGGGACCCGGGGTGCCAAGCGCACTACCGCGCGTGTCAGGCGGCGTGCGTCCTGCTCTGTCCCATCAGTCATGATGATGAGAGGTCTTAGCCTCTTATCACAGCCGGAGACAGAATGCCTAACCCAGTCAGGGTAGGGCTCCCGTTTTCCGGCGCAAGTGAGGACCCAAAAGTCTTCACTCATTAAATGCCGAATGACGGGCATGTCCCTTCTGTCAGCCGGACAAGACCCGGTGGACCCCACGTCACAGCAAGGCGTGCGAGAGACTTCCAAGACAAGCAACAAGACATGCATTTAATACAAAGATTGTAATACTTCTCCACTAAGTTAGGTTGTTGGGCCCATGTGGTAACCCCTTGAGCTATAAAAGGAGGTCCAGGCCTACTCAGGGAGAGGGGAAGGAGGACGGTCAGTAGACCTAAACTCTAGAAAACTCCGCGAGAGAGGAGGAAACTCCGGAAAAAACTCAGGCTTAGGTCTCGCAACCTCAAGCACCTGTGTTCCACACTCAATCAACCAAACACAGGAGTAGGGTATTACGCTTCATAGTGGCCCGAACCTGTATAAATCCCTGGTGTCTCTTTTGTCTCGAGAGACCTCGGATCTCCAAATCCTCTCTAGCGGGAGATCATGGGATCCCCCTTTCGTGAGTTCGGCCGGGGGCAGCGGGTGAGATCCGAGGTCTCTCGAGCAGATCCTCTCTAGCGGGAGATCGTGGGATCCCCCTTTCGTGAGTTCGGCCGGGGGCAGCGGGTGAGATCCGAGGTCTCTCGAGACAAAAGAGACACCAGGGATTTATACAGGTTCGGGCCACTATGAAGCGTAATACCCTACTCCTGTGTTTGGTTGATTGAGTGTGGAACACAGGTGCTTGAGGTTGCGAGACCTAAGCCTGAGTTTTTTTCGGAGTTTCCTCCTTTCTCGCGGAGTTTTCTAGAGTTTAGGTCTACTGACTGTCCTCCTCCCCCTCTCCCTGAGTAGGCCTGGACCTCCTTTTATAGCTCAAGGGGTTACCACATGGGCCCAACAACCTAACTTAGTGGAGAAGTATTACAATCTTTGTATTAAATGCATGTCTTGTTGCTTGTCTTGGAAGTCTCTCGCACGCCTTGCTGTGACGTGGGGTCCACCGGGTCTTGTCCGGCTGACAGAAGGGACATGCCCGTCATTCGGCATTTAATGAGTGAAGACTTTTGGGTCCTCACTTGCGCCGGGAAACAGGAGCCCTACCCTGACCGGGTTAGGCATGCCGTCTCTGGCTGTGATGAGAGGCTAAGACCTCTCATCATCATGACTGATGGGACAGGGCAGGATGCACGCCGCCTGACACGCGCGGTAGTGCGCCTGGCACCCCGGGTCCCATCGGTCAATCGGCCGGTCACAGAACGGTTGAGTGCACTGCACGCCGCATTAAATGCGGCGTGGCGCAACCGCTCAGGTCGTCATAAATGCGGGTAGGTGGGCGCTTGGAGGCGGCCACCTAAACCATTGCACGTGGTGACCTGCGAGGGGGGTCGGGGGAGCCCGACCCCTAAGCGAGGAGGGACAGCCGCCGCTCTGCCTCGGGCCCGATCCCCCCTCGGGGGAGGGCCACGTGGTACCTGGGGAGCCTGACCTCCAAGCGAGGAGGGGCGGCCGCCGCTCTGCCTCGGGCCCGATCCCCCCTCGGGGGAGGGACACGCGGCACCTGGGGCAGCCTCCTCCATCTAGTTTCGCTCGGGATGGGCCCGACCTCTAAGCGAGGAGGGGGCAGCCACCACTCCACCCCAGGCCCGACCCCCCTTCGGGGGAGCGCCGCGCGGGTCTGGGGGCAGCCTCCTCCCTCCAAACTTGGTTCCCCTAATTTGGGAGGGAGTAGCCGCTGCTCCACCCGGGCGCCTCTCCCCTTAAGGGGCGCCACGTGGGTTTGGGGGCGGCCTACTCCCTCTAAACTTGAAACCCCCGGGCCCATATCACCGACAGAGGAAGTAAATTAAATGATATGGTATGATAAGTACACTTAATTTCTTTATCTATTTAATGCCCGAAATTATGGAAACTATACCCCTTTATTCATATATTAATTTAAAGCAGCGAGGCATTGAATTCATAGACATAAGTTAGAAGTCGAATATATGCGCATAAATTCCAAATTCCAACGAAGCCAAAGTAATGAAACTACTTACTCCCTTCTTCTAAAAGTCTAAAACTTATTCCATTCTTTTCGTTTTTCCAAAAGTTTAAGTCCTATTTATAGTCATTATGTGTTAAATTAAATTGTTGATCGGAACCTAATAAAACATTTTATTACTTATTGGTTGCATGCTTATTGGTTTTGTCACATTGTAAATAAATTAGTTACTCCTTAGTCTTGGTGCCAAAAGAAATAGGTTTTAGACTTTTGGATGGAGGGAGTATTTTAATTTTATCTCTCCTGGTGGAGCTAGAAAGATTTTTTTTGAGCCCAAGCAAACTATAATTCTAGTATTTGTTATATAAATTTCACCATCAATTCATTCAATAACATATAAATTTAATAGAGTTTTTGTCGGTGAGCTTGCGCGGCCGCCTGCGATAGCCAGGTATGGCTTCGCCCCTACCTCCACATGTCTATAAAAATCGAGAAAATCATTTTTTTAAAATAATTTTATCTTCTTATTCTTTAAACATAAAGTTCTATAACGTTCTAAAAGTGCATAACATTAAAAAATTCTATTTGCACAATAAAGAAGAGTAAGGAATTAATTATTTGTTTGAAAATTTGGAATTGCGTTGAGCTCAAGCTAAAGCAAAAGATACTGGTGCCTCCTTATTCTCTTCTACTACTTAATTATATACTGGATATTCCCTCAAAAAATTATATCCTGGATAAATGATTGCAAAGAGGCCTTGTCTGCCCATTGCAACTTGTATGTGCAGCCGAACTGTAAGTGTCAACTGAGAGCAAAATCAAATGATATAATAAGATCTTTAGTTTCTCCCCTAGACTATCTGAATGTACTGTTCACTGTTTTTTTTCATTTAGATGGCCACGTCATGCACAAAATCAGAGCCGTCCGTCTGTACATTGATCTAGCCGCTCGTACGCTGTCTTCAGTTGCAGCTAAATAAAGTCATTTTTTTTTGTCCTTCCCAGTCTCCAGTCTCCAGTCCCCGCTCCTAGTCCTCGACGACTCCGCTGCTCTCCAGTCTCCATTCTTCAATCTGCTCCTTGCTCCTTGGCGTCTTCACCGTGGTGCCGCTGCTACAACGGACAGTGTATGGCCTCCTTAGCAGGAAGTTCGATGGCGCCTGCGTCTACAAGATCGAAGTAGCGCCGTCAACATCAGTGAGGAGAAGTCTGCGATGCGCTCCCTGTCCTCCACCTCCTGGCTCCTGCATGCAATCCCTCCTGCTCCTCGGGCCGTCGGTGGTGGTTCGCCGCGGCGTCATAGCCGCGACGCGCAGGTGGCGGAGGATCCGGCGCGACGCCACCGCTCACCCGTGCACGCCGCCTCCTCTCCTCCTCCGCTAGCTAGCACCCCCTCCCTTCTCCTGATCCGGCCTCCGGGTCGACGGCCACCACCGCCCCTCTTCTCTTCATTGGGCTCAACGGATCTTGCCGAAGTTTGTATCGGCGACGGCTATCGCGTGCTTGAGGTGACTCCTGCAGCATGGCGACAGCCCCGCGCATCAAGGAAGGGCAGCAGCATGGCGGCGGGGAGCGCAGGGAGGGCAGTTGGAAATATGGTTATATATCGGCATATTTTAATCCAATATATTAAGACAATAATTATGGCATGAACAATACAGGGTGATCTTAGTGATAACATATAGCATAACCAGTAGCATGCTTAAGGTATCATAAGCATCATGCACATACCAAGAACGCAATTGACTTGTGACTAGCACGACTAACAGCGGTATGAATGAATGAGTTAACAACAAGAGAAGGACATACCCCGAGAATAGCCCTCCGCTGGATTGTGAGGCAGAATTGCCTCTATTGGTGTTGACATTCACAACGACTCCGGCTCCCGGCGCGCCATCTCCAGAGACAGCAGCAGCGGCGCCGGCGGCAGCTCCGGCTCGAGGCGCGCCATTGGTTCCAGGCGCAGACATGGTGGACGACGAGACAGCAGCGGCGGCGCCGGCGGCAGCTCCGGCTCCAGGCGCGCCATTGGTTCCAGGCGTAGACATGGTGGACGACGAGACAACAACGAACAGAGCAGTCGTGTGGGAAGAACTCCCCAAAAACCTGATCACCCGCCTATCCGGTGCAGATCTTAGGCGAAGGTGTGGTTCCGGAGGCCCTGCTCCTTCCGATTTCTCGTGTTGCGCGATCAGAAGCGAGGAAGCGAAAACAGAAGCAGCACAGGCGCGCGCGGAGGAGGAAGAATACCAGGGAGAGAAAAGTAAGCGAATCGTTCTGATCGGACTAGCGGCCTCCTTATATAGGAGAAGAGATTCTGCTAGTTGCCGCACATGCGTCGTGGGATCGTGGTTGCAAAAAGATAGAGGCAGACGTGACGTGACGGCACGCCCGCCAGTGCCCACGGCCCGGCGCGCGCACGCGCGTGTGGCTTTCCGATTCCCACCTCAACCGGTCAACAGGGAGCCTCCAATAACTCCCTATTTAAGTTGAGATACTCCTCGCTTAATTCCTGAGGTGGTATTATTATGGGCCTTTGAGATTTAATAGAATAAATCGGGCCTAGCCCAATTATTCTAACAATCCCCACCAAATTTCAAGGCTCATAAGAAATGTTCTCAAGGTTGTGCCTGTTTGATATACCAGTATTTTGGTGGAGACTGTTAAGTTGAACTTCCACCTAGGAAATGAGTTACATCAGACCACAACTGAACAATAGACTATGCCTTGAATTGTCAATCTTGTGTGATCAGGTTTCACTCAAACCCTTGACTGGTACTGGGTTGCCATTCGCATCCCCTTTGTTTGGAACATATAAGTCAAACTCCAGGCCTTTCATGGGTATCTAGAGATCGCCCAACTCTCATAGACTGTGACTAGCAGTCGAACTCATATAGGTGTGTTCCTTCTGAGATATTCTGCAGGTCAACATCTCTGCTTGGAAAAGCCACTCGGATCACATTAAGGCATAAGCCATCCTACCATGTAGAAAAGAAGAGAAGTATATCATGAAAATGAGCCTTTTTCAAGGGTCTCTTCTCTCAGTCACACAATAGTTTGTTTCGCCATCCAAATTCACGGGATCTCCGATCACAATGGACAGGTTTCCACTATTGTGCAACCTTAGGTGGGTATCAAGCCCATTTCCCTCGATGCACTGTCTATCACATTACGTGGTAGCCCCTTGATAAACTGATCTGCCAGATTTATAGCCATTTGGACATAGTCCAATGCTATCACTCTGGAGTTTTTCTGCTTTCTGACAGATTTCAGTCTTCTCTTGATATGCCTAGATGACTTCATGTTGTTCTTTGAACTGTTCACTTAAATAATCACTGTTTGATTATCACAGTTCATTAGGATAGCTGGCAGTGGTTTTTCAACCACCGGCAAATCCATCAAGAGTTCACGAAGCCACTCGGCCTCAACTGTCGCAGTATCTAGTGCGGTAAGTTCTGCTTCCATTGTTGACCTCGTTAAGATGGTCTGTTTGCAAGACTTCCAGGAAACAGTGCCACCTCCAAGTGTGAACACATATCCAGTTGTGGCTTTTATCTCATCAGCATCAGATATCCAGTTTGAGTCACTATACCCTTCTAGTACTTTTGGATACCCGGTATCGTGAATTCCATAGCTCATAGTGCCCTTTAGATGGCGCATTACTCTTTCCAGAGCCTGCCAATGATCATCTCCCGGATTTGAGACAAACCGGCTCAGCTTGCTTATAGCAAATGAGATGTCAAGCCTCGTTGCACTAGCCAAGTACATCAATGAACCAATGATTTGAGAGTATCTCAGTTGATCCCTTGCTATTCTTCGGTTTTTTCTTAATAGCACGCTGGGATCATAAGGAGTAGGAGCTGGCTTGCAGTCACTATATCCAAAGCGACTCAAAACTTTTGTAGTGGGATTGCACAAGTGTAATCCCACCCTCATCTCCTCTTTGTAGCTTAATGTTAAGAATAACATCAGCCTCTCCCAAATCCTTCATTTCAAAACTCTTGGACAGATAGTCCTTGACCTCCTCGATCACATTGAGGCTGGTCCCAAAGATCAATATGTCATCGACATATAAGCACAAAATCACTCCTTCTCCCCCACCATAGCGATAGTACACACATTTGTCAGCTTCGTTCACAACAAAGCCTGCAGATGTAAGCGTGGTGTCAAACTTCTTATGCCATTGCTTAGGTGCTTGCTTAAGGCCATACAATGATTTCAACAGTTTACACACCATTCCCTCCTGACCTTCTAGTACATACCCGTCTGGTTGATCCATATAGATCTCCTCCTCCAGCTCTACGTTTAGGAAAGCTGTCTTAACATCCATCTGATGGACGAGAAGACCATGAGAGGTTGCCAGAGCAAGTAGTACTCGAATCGTGGTCAAGTGAGCAACGGGTGAGTATGTGTCGAAAAAATCCTCGCCTTCCTTTTGGGTATAACCCTTGGTCACAAGCCTTGCCTTGTACTTTTCAATTGTACTATCAGGCCTAAGTTTTTTCTTGAAAACCCATTTGCATCCTACAAGCTTGCACCCATATGGACGCTCAACGACTTCCCAAGTACCATTAGACATAATCAAGTCCATCTCACTGTGTACTGCTTCCTTTCAGTAGTCAGCGTCAAGAGATGAATATGCCTCTTCTATGGTTCTTGGGGTGTCATCCACGAGGTATACAATATAGTCATCTCCAAAGGATTTTGCAACCCTTTGTCTCTTACTCTTACGAGTATCTACAATGTTGTCCTCCTCAGGATTTTCCTCAGGCGTTTGATTATTGTGTTCTATCGGTGCAAAATGCTCATGGGCCATGACAGTTTCTTGACTAGAAGTGCTAGGTGTATGTTTCACGGGAAATTCATTCTCAAAGAATGTAGCATCTCTTGACTCAATAATTGTACCAACATGCATATCGGGTACTCCAGAGTTTACTATTAAGAATCTATAACCCACTCTGTGAATAGCATAACCAAGGAACACACAATCAACAGTATTTGGTCCAAGTTTCCGCTTTTTGGCTATAGGTACATTTACCTTGGCCAAACAGCCCTATGTTCGTAGGTATGAGAGATTTAATTTCTTCCTTTCCCATTCCTTGAATGGTGTCACTTCCTTATGCTTCATTAGAATTTTATTCAGGACATGACACGTAGTCAAAACTGCATCACCCCACCATTCCTTGGAAAGCCCCGCAGTGTCTAAGATGGCATTCACCATCTCAGTTAGAGTACGGTTCTTTCTTTCGGCCACCCCATTTGATTGGGGTGAATAGGGAGGCGTCCTTTCATGAATAATTCCAAACTCTTCGCAAAAGGATGCAAACTCATTGAAAAATACTCCCCACCTCTATCAGACCTCAACCGTTTGATTTTCATTTCA
The DNA here is from genome assembly GCA_000338895.3 of Oryza meridionalis. Classification (NCBI taxonomy): domain Eukaryota; kingdom Viridiplantae; phylum Streptophyta; class Magnoliopsida; order Poales; family Poaceae; genus Oryza; species Oryza meridionalis. The sequence continues at coordinate 20,248,653 of CM002533.2, forward strand.
AGTTGGTTTTCTACCTCAGCTTTATAGGTCTTAAAGTAATGCAATGTTTCATCATTTGTTTTCAATAGATACACATAACAAAATCTAGTGCAATCATCTATCAGTGTCATGAAATATTTCTTTCCCTCTTTAGTCAACACGCTGTTCATTTCGCACAAATCGGAATGAACAAGTTCTAGAGGTGCCAAATTCCTCGCCTCAGATGCCTTGTGAGGCTTGCGAGGTTGTTTCGATTGAACACAAGTATGGCACTTAGAACCTTTGACCAAAGTGAATTTTGGAATTAAACTCATGTTAGCTAAGCGCTTCATACAACCGAAATTCACATGACAGAGTCGCGAATGCCACACATTAGACTCATCATTCTCGTTAATGTGGTTCACAACATTATGATTATTACACATGTCATTCAAAGAAAAGCGGAACAAGCCTCCGCTGTCATAACCTTTTCCAACAAAAGTTCCATATTTAGATACGACACATTTATTGGATTCAAACACAAGTCTAAAACCTTCTCTACACAATAGAGAGCCGCTAACAAGATTCTTCTTTATTGAAGGTACATGCTGCACGGTCTTTCCCGAAGTAAACTTCAGATCGACCGTACCAACACCATGAACAGCCGCAAGCGACCCGTTTCCCATCAACAAGGAGGAACCTCTCCCGACCTGATAAGAAGAAAACAGAGAAATGTCAGCACATACATGAATATTAGCACCAGTATCCACCCACCAATCAGGTGAGTGAAAAACAGAGAGAACTCTAGGTAATATTTTACCGTACCCCGATGTTCCTCCGCCCTCGCTAATAACCATGTTGGCAGACTTCCTGTCTTTGTGCTCAGGACAGTCCTTGGCCCAATGCCCAGACTTGCCACACACAAAGCAGTCTCCCTTTGCCTTTCCCTTGCCTTTCTTCTTAAAGTTGGTTGCAGCCTTGGGTTTGACATCAGGCTTGGCTTTCTTGTTGTTGTGGGATGCATGAGGGTTCTTCTTCTGTACTATATTGGCACTAGAACCTCCCTCAACCTTTTTGCCCCGGTTGTCCTTTGCCCTCGCCTTCTCCTCAACACCCAAAGAGCAAATGAGATCAGAAACACCGAACTCTTGTGTCTTGTGCTTTAGGGAAGTGGTAGAGTCCGACCAAGAAGGTGGCAATTTGGCAATAATGCCACCCGCCACAAACTTGTCCGGCAACTCACAGTTGTTGTTCTCAAGTTCCTTAGCCAGCATCTGAATCTCATGAGTTTGTTCTACTACAGAACGGTCATCGACCATCTTGTAGTCATAGAACTGCTCCATAATATACAGCTCACTGCCGGTGTCAGAAACTTCGAACTTGGCCTCAAGTGCATCCCACATGTCCTTCCCGGAAGGCATGTGTATGTGCACGTCCACTATGTTGTCAGCGAGTACACTGATCAATGCTCAACGAAACAGGCAATCCGAAGCCTCGAACATAGCCTCTTCCTCAGGAGAGAGAGGTGGTTCACTTCGTTTGCCCCGTGAAATATAGAAGCATTGCATTGGTGTCAACCACAACAGTGCACGTGCTTTCCACCTCTTATAGTTAGAACCATCAAATGCATGTGGTTTCAGTGCAGCAGCAAAGCCAACTACCGAAAATGACCTATCAGGTTTTTGGATTGTTAGAAATATAGTCATATATCGGCATATTTTAATCCAAAATATTAAGACAATAATCATGGTATGAACAATGTGGGGTGATCTAGTGACAACATGTAGCATAACCGGTAGCATGCTTAAGGTATCATAAGCATCATGCACATACCAAGGACGCAATTGACTTGCGACTAGCACGGCTAACAGCGGTATGAATGAATGAGTTAACAACAGGAGAAGGACATACCCCGAGAATGGCCCTCCGCTGGATTGTGAGGCAGAATTGCCTCCGTTGGTGTTGACGTTCGCAACGGCTCCGGCTCCCGGCGCGCCATCTCCAGAGACAGCGGCGGCGGCGCCAGCGGCGGCTCTGGCTCCAGGCGCGCCATCGGTTCCAGGCGCAGACATGGTGGACGACGAGACAACAACGAACAAAGCAGTCGTGCGGGAAGCACTCCCCAAAAACTTGATCACCCGCCTACCCGGTGCAGATCTCAGACGAAGGTGTGGTTCCGGAGGCCCTGCTCCTTCTGATCTCTCATGCGCGCAAGCGATCAGAAGCGAGGAATCGTGCGCGCAAGCGATCAGAAGCGAGGAAGCGAAAACAGAAGCAGCACAGGCGCGCGCGGAGGAGGACGCGGAGGAGGAAGAACACCTGGGAGAGGAAAACAAGCGAATCGTTCTGATCGGACTAGCGGCCTCCTTATATAGCAGGAGAGATTCCGCCAGTTGCCGCACACGCGTCGTGGGATCGTGGTTGCAAGGAGGAGGAAGAACACCAGGGAGAGGAAAGCAAGCGAATCGTTCTGATCGGACTAGCGGCCTCCTTATATAGCAGGAGAGATTCCGCCAGTTGCCGCACACGCATCGTGGGATCGTGGTGCAAAAGGCCTCCTTATATAGTAGGAGAGATTCCGCCAGTTTCCGCACACGCGTTGTGGGATCGTGGTTGCAAGGAGGAGGAAGAACACCAGGGAGAGGAAAGCAAGCGAATCGTTCTGATCGGACTAGCGGCCTCCTTATATAGGAGGAGAGATTCTGCCAGTTGCCGCACACACGTCGTGGGATCGTGGTTGCAAAAGGATAGACATGACGGCACGCACGCACGCCAGCCACGCCTCGCCCATGGCCCGACGCGCGCGCGCGCGTGTGGCTTTCCGATTCCCACCTCAACCGGTCAATAGGGAGCCTCCAATAACTCCATATTTAAGTTGAGATACTCCTCGCTTAATTCCTGAGGTGGTATTATTATCCTTAACACTTATTATGGGCCTTTGAGATTTAATAGAATAAATCGGGCCTAGCCCAATTATTCTAACAAGGGCGAGGTGGCCGTGCGGTGGTGAAGAAGGCGAGCCCGCGCCTTGAGGGAGGACATGATCAGCGGGTGGTCTACTACGGCGTGTGGGTGGTGAAGGATCCGGTGGGCGGCGAGGCGTGCATCGAGAGGAGGGATGGGTGGATTAGGGGTCGAGCGCTTTTGCGAAAAAAAATCAAGCTTCGTTGGTCCATCGCAGCGAACTTTCGGGGAGCAAGGAGACACGTGGCAGATTTTTGGGGAGGAGAAGCTTAATTTCTAGGACGCCACGTGGCCCAATCTCCAGCCAGGGATAGAGCCCTGAAATCGGTATTAGAGATGTGTAGAATACGTCTTCTTAGAGGACTTGCGTAATGATGCAGGCCGTACTGGGCCAATTTTTTTTTTCTGTTTATTGGTCCGAAGGAAAGGGAAGAGCTGCGAAATGTTCGATTGTGTTGGCGAGCTGATCGTGAAACGATTAGCGTATGATTAATTATCGCGTATTGCTGCGAGATATAGGTTAGATAACGGAGAAATGATTTGGATTGAAATATTATGAAAATGATTTGAGAATGATGATTTTAGTTTTAGAATGAAATAAATTGTAGATATAATTAATGTATGTTTGCATGTTAAGTCTGTGTGCTTATAATGAGTTGATGTATGATGTTTGCATGTAGATTTTAGGACTACTAATAAATACTATGCTTGCATGTTAAATTTTAGGTGTTAATGGGCATTAGCTTTATAGAAAGTAGATATTAGAAAATAAAAGATATATTTTTTTATTAAATCTTTTAAATAAATTATGCATACAAAGTTTTGCATGAAACATTGTTTAGCAGTTCACAAAAGTTAAGGAAAAAGTACACCAAAGGTCCTTTAACTCGTTATCGAGTTGCAAAATCATCCCCCAACCACAAAACCAAATACCGGATATCCTTCATCTAACAAAACCGTTCGCTTTAGCTCCTTAAGTGATTTTGACCATGGTTTTATCTGACGTGGCAGCTGAGTCAGCGTGAGACCCACGCGGGTCCCACATGTCAAGGAGTCCACGTTATCCCTCTCTCTCCATTTCTCTTCTCTCTCAGTTTTCTCCTCGTCTGGGTGAGCAGGCCGGCCGGCGGGTTGGGGAGGAAGCCGACGGGGTGAGGCGGGAGAGGGGGAGGTTGTGGCCAGCGACCGGTGATGCGGCAGCGGTGGCGACACGCGCAGGAGCAGGCGGGTCGGCGACGGCAGGCAGGCGACGGGCGGTGCCGGTCTGGCACGCCTGCCCGGGTCGTACTCTTGTTAGTGTTGTACTCTAGTTTTGTACATGGTTGGGCCTATCAATACCGGGCTTCAAGACTAGAACGATTTAGGCCTCGGCTTGGCCCAAACTCCTGAGAGGGATCGGACCACGACGACGAGGCCCGGGTGCAAAGTTATTGGACTTCCACGGGTAACTAGTAGAGTAGGACTAGCATGTAGGAGTACTGCTGTTACTGCACGGCATGCTGCTGCATGTGAGCGGTGAAAATTAACGGGCTGAGAGGAATTCACCGGGGGGCGTCCCTCCGCGTCCGGGAATTTTTTTTGTTTTTAATTTTTTTATTAAAAGTTTTACAAAAATAATTTTCCATTTTAAAAATTGACAGAAGTAGTCGCTCGCCGCCCTCTGGGAGGTCGATTTTTAACCTCCCAGAGGACGGCGGGCGACTACTTCTGTCAATTTTCGAAATAGAAAATTATTTTTTAAAAATTTTAATAAAAAAATAAAAATAAAAATAATTCCTCGTCCGGGCGCCGAGCCGAGCCGTGCCGATGGTGGCCCACGCACGTGACGTGCCCGCGCCGCGCACCGACCGGAGCTAGGCAGTGGGCGCGACGCGCGCTCTCGACGCCATCCGGTGGCGCTCTCGTCACGTCGACGCGGCGCACGCGCTCCCCCCCCCCCCCCCCCCCCCCAACCCACCACACGTTGTGCCCATGAGCGGCGGCGGCGGCTGTCACTGAGCACCATGCGCTAGCTCAAGCTGCAGACTGAATCCGCCTTGCTTTCCTCGATCGCCCGCTTCTTCTTCCGCCGCAGCCGCGCGCGTTTCCCGTTTCCCAAGAGGAGTTCATTTTATTTTATTTTTTTACAATGTGGCGGTGCTGGTGGTCGCGGCGGCGACTGACCCCTACGCGTTCTTCGACTGGGACGTCGGCTACGTCGCCGCGGCGCCGCTCGGCGTCAAGCAGCAGGCAAACCTCGCCTCAATTCTCCTCGGTGTTCTTGGCTTTGCATCTCATGGAGGGAGATTATATTGCCTTGACACTAGAAAGAGAATAACTGTCTACGATCTTAGCCTCCTGGGAAGGAATAATCAGCCGTCACCGTATAATGTTGGAGCAATTCTATGGTCCTTGAAGAGGTACCATGAGGTACCAAAAATTTAGTGTAAAATTTGGTACCTCGTAGTACTTAGGTATCAAAAGGTATCAAATTTACAATAGAAAAAATGGTGCCTCCTTAAATACCGTAAAATTGCTCATACTGTTGATTTGGTGCGTGGACTATGCAAGTGTCGCCGTTATCATCACGTGGATGAGGTGCACCTGGTAACCTGGAAAGATGATCTGCTGTTGGTTGTTGTGTGGTTTCGGTACAATATGTTTGGACACCCAACCTTCGCTAAGTCTATAAGTTGAAGTGGACATCAGAGGGTCAGCTTGAGCTTAATGAAAAGATGACAAGCTTCGATGAGCATGCTATTTTGATAGGATATAATGAGTGTTTTACACTCTCTGAAAAGGAGTTCCCTTCCGTTAAAAGAAATCATGTCTACTGCCTGATGCGTCCTAGCATTGCATATTATAGGACCAAACTATTTTGAGCACTCGTGTTTGATTTAGAATCAGGTGTCTTGGAAGAAATTCCCTATCCAGAAGATCTTGAGAATGAAGGGGCCAATTGGATACCATATTCTTGGTTTTGTCCTACAAGTCTTTTGTAAATCTCTTGACTTAAAAAGAGTTAGTCCTTTATTGAATTAAACAATTTTCCTTTTGTATTACCACTCCTACTCCTGTTACATGAATGTTTGTTATGTTCTTGAGATGTAGCATTCCTTATCTATCTACTTTATTGCTTTGATACTAAGTTACTAACTCTTAACTACTTCCTCCGTTACATATTATAAGACTTTCTAGTATTACCCACATTCATATATATATATATATATATATATTAATGAATCTAGACATATATGTGTGCCTAGATTCATTAACATCTATATGAATATGAGCAATACTAGAAAGTTTTATAACCTAAAACGGAGGTAGTATATATTATATGTAGCAATTCTAGTTTTCATATTTTTATAATTGTGTTTAGATAGAAGTCCATACAATAGGAATTATTCTACGCACACTTTCAACATAGGAGAACTATATTCTCATAGACAGACAATAGGTATTTAATCATTTTACTTTGTGGTTCGGTAAGGCATCTCTCATTTCTTTTCTGTTTAGGGTAAAAGGCATCAACAATAAAATGTTATCCAATTCTCCCTTATCATCTCTCTTGTTTTTCTAAGTCACTACTTTATAATTACAATTTGTTCTTCAAAAGTTCTAGACAGAGGATATTCATATATGAAAAAGTTCTATGTAGAGGGTATTCATACATGACAAATGACGAGCTCATCCACTTATCCCAAATACGAAGTAGCTATTTAGTTGTACTCTAATTCGTTCACATTTACAATTTCCTTGTGTCCAAAAAACTTCTATCATTTTAAATTTGTCCACAGTTACTAAGGACTTGTAATCTACATTTGAAATTACTCATAAATATAAAGAATTCTAGATTACTGCATTTTCCCGTCATTTAACTTTTACCCAATCTTACCAACCACCCCTTATTTAATTTTCACCCAATTCATATGGCCTCAAAGTGAGAGTCTTGTTGAGGATGATGAAAATAATCGTCTTAACACGACCTTTTTTTAATTTCTTTTGTTTAGCTTGGTGATTAAGGGTGTAAGACGCATATACTCGTATATTATTCGGCATGACATGTATAAAGCGTATGAGAAAATGGTTTAGTGAGACAATCTGGTGTTAGTTCTAGCTGCCTGGTTAATTATTTAGTTGTAATAATAATTTAGCACTACAATTATGCGACAACCGTTTCGGCCAAGTTGTGAGCACATACTAGTACTAGTTGGCACCCCGCGCCTTGCCACGGGATTTACTAATTTTATTGTCAAATAAAATTAATATTTTAAATAATTAGATGTAACTCTCTATATATACAAAATAAATGATAATGTGCCTTCATATATAGCCTTTCCTATTACAATACAATTCATGTTTTATTTTTTTAAAACGCCATTGTGTATTGTTATGATATACGAAAGTTATTTTCATGCACAATCTGGATATTGCCATAATTAGGGTAGTTTGCGCATCTTTGCTTTATCTTAAGCTTGTTTCAAAAATAGGTTTGGGTTAATGATGCATAATTACTCTATGTTATTCAATTGTTTATAACAAAACAAAACTCATATCTTATACAATAATTTGAGTTGTATTAAATAAAAGAGATAAGTTTGCATTATCTTGGAAAACTTGGGAGGAGAAAACATAGTATTACGTGCAGAATGGATAACAATGTTATGCGTGATTATGATCTAAAGAGAGGTGATTGGATGAGTAATCAATGATTAAATTAGATGGATGAGTAGCTTCTTGATCTAACGGTTGATAACTATGTACTAATATGATTCGATGGTTTAGAATTTATTGGTGATGTGGTTTCTTGCATGTCTTATTTTATAGGAGTAAATGCTACTTAGTGGGTACCAACTATATAGGAAGATGGGATACTCTCTCTGATCATGCTATTATTACCAACCAACATTAGGTTATGGTAGGCTCAAGGGAAAAAAAGCTTGTGCCAAAGGCTGGATTTTTTATATTTGGTCTTTTCCAAAACTTATTTTATGAAAAAAAACTCCTAAAAGCTTATTCTACAAATGAATCATTTTCTGGGTGCCAAGGTCCAATGTCACAGCATTGGCATCGACACCCTTCTCCCTCATGGAAGTTAAATTGCTGATATGAAAATGTTTTTTTCCTTACATATAGGCTCTCGAAGTTAAAGAGGCTGGCGCCAGGGAAAAAATGCACCAGTGTTTTTGACACCGGCCCCTTTGCTAGGGAGCGATCATGGTGTCGACGCTAGCGACGCTGGCACTAAAATGTTGGACTACGACGTTAGGGTCATTGGCACTGAGAAAAGAGTCAAATTCTGAAATAAGTTTTTTCACAAGTCTATTTACAAGATAAGTTCAAAAGAACAAAAAATGTGAAAAATCCAGCCAAAACCGGACCGTAACTTTATGCACTTGTTTTCAGAACATACATGTATATTCGTTGCACAAGTATTTTTCATGCTTAAATCGACAGCAATTTGGCTCTAGGGCTTCAACGCCGAATCTGCAGAAGGCGTCCACGGTGAATACGCAGGCTCGGGATCCCCATCGCTTCATGAAAATTCACCGTTGGTTTGTTCACCTAAAACAGCTTAATGAAAATTTCATTAAATCAAAAGGATTTAATATGATTGATTAATTAATTACGTGTTGGCTTTGTCGCTTCTTAATTGGAGTTATTTGGATTTGATTTGTATTTCAGATGTGGGAGAAATGTCCAGGGGTCTTCCGGCTAGCTCCACAAGGTGGTGGGCTAGACGACCTGGATTCAAAGCCTCACCCCTTCTAATTATTTGATATTAGGTCCTTCCCTAATATTCTAGTTTTTTTATTTCGGATGTGAAGCTCAAATTCTTAATCAAATTCCACACCAAAATCCAAAATGTTCCTATTCAATTCCTAATTTTCTAAATCCTCTTAAAATTTCCAAACTAAGTTCTCAACCTTATCCATTTTGCCTTCTTCCTTTTACACTTTATCCTTCCTCCTTTCTTATTTTTTTCGTTTTCTTCCTTCTTCTTCTACCTCTAGCCGGGACAAAGCCTTCCCTCTCCCTCTCAAGCCGCAATGTGACATCCTAACCTAATTAAAATATAACATGTGTGACTCATAAAAGTGGTGTGCATGTTCAGTATCACCTTACTAGTTTAGTAAACATGTTTTTGGTTTGAGTGGATTAGTAAACCTATTTTTCAAGGTGTTTGGTTTGAGTATAGGTGGGATAGGATGATTCCAAAAATGTAATATTCTTCTGATATCCGAGTTAAATTGGTCCTTTAAAAATTGGCGGACTAATCTATCCCACTTTTATCTCACTGACATGCGGTTCATTTCTGAAAACTAGTATCATTCCATCCTTCATGCCAAACGAATAAATGGAACGATCTCATCCTAAAAACAAGGATGAGTCTAACCCATCACATTTCATTCTTAAACCAAACACATCCTAATAGTAGAACCAACTTATAAAGATTTGTCCCTCCAACCATATCACTTCCGTGTTAACCCTTTTACACAAAGCGACAATGAAAGTATAAGTGAGGTGGTATGTGTAGCTGGATTCATTCGTTGGATAGGCTAGACTACGCGGTTCGGTAACCCGGGCTATTACACGGAGCCCGCGCCGTCCTCGGACCGGTCCCTACTCCTCTCCTGATTGAGGCTGTGTTCTTATCCCCTCTTTCCTAACCCACTTTCATCGTTTTTTCTCGCGCACGCTTTTCAAACTGTTTAACAGTGTATTTTTTGTAAAAGTTTTTTATATAAAAGCTGCTTAAAAATCATATTAATTTATTTTTTAAATCTTTTTATGCGTGCTTTGTTTTATGTGTCGGGAGAGGTTGGGAACCATATGCCTCCGGAACACAGCCTGAGAAAGTATTGGGCTTGCACAGCCCACAGATAGCTGTTCACGATGTTACTGCATACTAGGATATGTGGCGGTAAAAACGGACGAGGAAATCACCGGCCGGCCGTCCACGTCACGGCGTCAGGATGTCCGAGTAGGCCGGCGGTTGGCGGGCCCACGCACGTGACGCGCCCGCGCCGATCCGGATGGTGGGGAAAGCGCGCGGTGGTGGGCGCGGCGCGGGGCCACTCACTCACTCACTCACTCGCCAACGCTGTGTGCGCCGCTGTCACTGTCGCACCACGCCGCGCACCGCGCTCTCGTCACGGCGACGCGGGCACGGGCGCGCGCAGACGCGCTCCCCCCGCACGTTGCGCCCATGAGCGGCGGCGGCTGCTGCGCGGGGTGTGGCTGGTGGTAACATGGTCTCTGGGGGGTGGAGAATTTAATGGCGCTAACGGTTTCTTGTTGGGACTCGGGGCGATGTCAGGACGGTGCCATTGCACATTTGCAGCTAAGCGTATGCTAGTCGTCGGCACGGCAGATCGTTTGATGAAACGGTACAATAGTTTTTGACTCTGATCAGGCTGGTGGTTAACTGTACTGTATAGACGAATGCCTCCCAACTCCAAGATTCTCATGTTTTTTTTTTAAGAACAGAGATTCCCTTCAGATTAGTCGCTCCAGTCAACTGCTTAACCTCAAATATTCCACACCTGCAAAGCACAAAGCGCAAAAACTGTCTTATCCAAATCCAAATCATCCGGCCTCCACGGCAACGACGACGATCCATGCGCCGCGACCACCAAAGCAACACCCAAAAAATCGCTACAAATTGGACGGGAGCACGCGCGCATCCCAATCCCCCATCCATCCGCTAACTTTTGCGGTTTCCGCCCCCACCACCATCACCACCTCCTCCACCACCGCGCCCCCTGTACATCACCACCCCACCCTGTCTCGCGCTGGCTCATCATCATCATCTTCTTCTTCTCGCGCAGTGAGAGACAGTGAGACACTGTCAGTCACTGAGTGCCACTGACCGCCATGCGCTAGCTCAAGCTGAGCTGCAGGAGGAGGAGTGCAGATAAGATAAGAGAATCCGCCTTGCTTTCCTCGCCGCGCGCATTCTCGATCGTTTCCCAAGGAAGCTTCTCTTTCTTCTTCTTCTCCGGCCAGTCGCAATGTGGCGGGCTCTCGCGGCGGCGGCGGCGGTGGCGGTGGTGGTGGTCGTGGCGGCGCGGCCGGCGGCGGCGACTGACCCCTACGCGTTCTTCGACTGGGACGTCGGCTACGTCACCGCGGCGCCACTCGGCGTCAAGCAGCAGGCAAAGCTCGCCTCAATTATTCTCCTCGGTGTTCTTGGCTAGCTCTTCGTTCTCGTTGCAAGTAAATGTGTAATGTGCACTGACTATGGTTTGGTTGGTTGGTTGGTCGCCGGCAGGTGATAGGCATCAACGGCAAGTTTCCGGGGCCTACCGTGAACATCAGCACCAACTGGAACGTCGTCGTCAACGTGCTCAACGACCTCGACGAGCCTCTCCTCATCACCTGGTGCTCACACCAACACCTCCTTCTAACGTATGCACACCTAATCCCGTCTTACATCAAGTGAATAACGTGTCGGACGAACGCATGCAGGAATGGGATCCAGCACCGGAAGAACTGCTGGCAGGACGGGGTGCTGGGCACAAACTGCCCCATCCCGTCGGGCTGGAACTGGACGTACGAGTTCCAGGTGAAGGACCAGATCGGCAGCTTCTTCTACTTCCCTTCCACCGGCCTCCAGCGCGCCGCCGGCGGCTACGGCGGCGTCGTCGTCAACAACCGCGACGTCATCGCCGTCCCCTTCGGCCGCCCCGACGGCGACATCACCATCTTCATCGGCGACTGGTACAACAAGAACCACACGGTACATCAAATCAACAAAAAAATCAATCACAATGCCGCTGCCTGGAGATGAACTTTTGATTTGAGAGGTGAAATTTTGGATGGAATTCGTTGCAGGATCTGAGGAAGATGCTGGACAGTGGAAAGGACCTCGGGATGCCGGATGGCGTGCTGATTAACGGCAAGGGCCCGTACAGGTACAACGACAGCCTTGTCCCGGCCGGCATCGAGTACGAGACCATCAATGTGGATCCCGGTAAAAAAAAAATTGACGAAACTTTGGGTCCTCTTCTCTGTACTACGGCTAGTTTTTTACAGCGTCAATATGTAGTACGTACGTAGAGCCAGTGGGGTGGCATTTTGGCAGCTGGATGAGCAGGTTTCGTTGCTTTTATCATGCTGATCGAGCATTATGTTCTCTTTGGTTTGGAATCTTGTTTTATAGTCATAGCAGTAGTACTAGTAGGAGTAAGTTTTAGTTAGTTCCTTCACTTTTTGTGATATAGTAAATTTGGAATTTGACTGTAGGACAATGTGTTGTGGAAGATAGTGCTTTAAGCCTTAAGGCGCCCTGCTCTGCTTACTGAAGCTGTCCGCTAATGCTTAACTGACAAAAAATTCATTCTCGTGAATTTTCATCAGTTTTGTCTGCTAGTAGCCTAGTAGTATCATGCAAGGTTGCAGTTAAACAAATCAACAATAGGAGTAAAAATGAAAAAAGAAAAACAAACCGAAACTAGGATACAAAAGAAGATGTGACAACAGAAGCCAGACTAGTCAATCCATCAGTACCAAAAATACAGACTTTCAGAGACCCTGTCCAATTTCATGAGACTTGAACCTGACGAATTGTTCCTGAATACTGAATACTTTCACCCACATGAAAAGGATATACGCCGTGTTTAGTTCACCCACAGCTACCCCAAACTTCCAACTTTCCATCACATCACATCCAAAACTTTCCTACACACATGAACTTTCAACTTTTTTTCCAGACTCTCAACTTTCCCCAAACTTCTAACTTTTTTCAGAAACTAAACACACCCATAATCTTGTTTGCTTCATCCACAAATTGATGCAAATACTCCCTCTGTTTTATATTATAACTTGTTTGACTTTTTTTTGTCAAAATTCTTTAGGTTTGACTAATTTTATAAAAAAAATTAAGAAATTTAACAAAGAAAAAAAAATCAAACGACTTATAATATAAAACGGAGAAGATTACTACCTACTTACAATGAGTCTATTCTCTTTTGCGCGTATGTCGGTGATGTCGGTGGGGGCGCACAGGCAAGACGTACAGGATCCGAGTGCACAACGTGGGGACGTCGACGAGCCTCAACTTCAGGATCCAGGGGCACAACATGGTGCTGGTGGAGACGGAGGGCTCCTACACGACGCAGCAGAACTACACCAACCTGGACGTCCACGTCGGCCAGTCCTACTCCTTCCTCGTCACCACCGACCAGAACGCGAGCTCCGACTACTACGTCGTCGCCAGCGCGCGCATGGTGAACGACACCCTGTGGCGCCGCGTCGCCGGCGTCGCCGTCCTCCGCTACTCCAACTCCCGGGGACGGGCCTCCGGCCCGCTCCCCGACCCTCCCCAGGACCAGTTCGACAAGTCCTTTTCCATGAACCAAGCTCGCTCCGTCAGGTACGAGTGAATTGTCCGACTTTTCTCACCGTAAGTTTCAAATTTAACTGTCTGGTGTACGTTACTACTCAAGTGAGTTTAAATTCTTGGCCGACACATAGTTAAATAAAATTTTTTGGCATTACTAGATTTCAGCAAATTACAAAATTCTAAGACCGAAATAGTAGTAGTAGTAATAGTATACAATGTACAATTTTACTTATTTTTTTAATGATTTTGATGTTATATATGGTTTTGCTTTATTATTATATAATTTTGAATATTTTCTTAACATAATTCTATAAATTTCATGAATTGTAAATTTATTTCATTTAATTTTAGTTTTTTTACGTTTGAATATGTTGTTCAACCTTTTAAATTAGAAAAGTGAAAATTTCAGTATCTGAAAATCTAGATACTTAAAAAAGAAGAAAAGAAGAAAAATTACTAGCCTTCATCGTTTTCTCCATACAGCATTAACCGCTGCCAAAATTTAAATTTTAAAACTTTATTTTGAAGTATTTTCATCGAAGTTTATTTTTCAGCATTGGCATTTACGTTGCTAAAAATACATATATAAAAATTTTAACTATAAATTATTCTTTTAAATACGTCGAATGATGTATTATTCGTATTAAGCTTTTGGGTTTTGGTTTTTATTGCATTGGGCAGGTGGAACCTGAGTGCGGGGGCGGCGAGGCCGAACCCGCAGGGTTCATTCCGGTACTCGTCGATCAACGTGACGCAGGCGTACCTGCTGCGGGGCACGGCGCCGGTGACGATCAACGGGCGGCGCCGCGCGGCGCTGAACGGTCTGTCGTTCACGCCGCCGGAGACGCCGCTGCGGCTCGCCGACGCGTACGGCGTCAGGGGCGTCTACTCGCTCGACTTCCCGGAGCGGCCGCCGCGCGGCGCGCCGCCCCGGATGGGCCGCTCCATCATCAACGGCACCTACCGCGGCTTCATGGAGCTCATCTTCCAGAACAACGACACCAGGATGCAGAGCTACCACATGGACGGCTACGCCTTCTTCGTCGTCGGGTAAATACATCCTTCCATCCCAGAAAGAACGAAACTAGAATTAAATATGACATATACAACGAATCTAAACAGACTCTTGTCTTTCATTATACTAAGATACTCCCTCCGTCCCAAAATATAAGCATTTTTAGTATAGTGACAAGTCAAACATTTTAAACTTTGACTATTAATAGCAAAAAATTAAAAAGATCAACCATGTAAAATTGATGATACTAGATTTATTATTAAACAAACTATCATAATATGGAACTCTTTTTATTTAAACATCTTACTTTTATAGATATTACTAGTCAAATTAGCATCTCGGGGACCGTGTCAGAGTAAAAAAAATACTTATATTTTAGGACAAAGAGAGTATGTCACGTTCAATCCTATGTTTGTTTTTCTGGATGAAGGGAGTAGTAGCTAGCAATGGCACAAATTAGCTTGAAAGCTATGTGCATCCGCCATGGCTGTTCTTGGAGATCTTTGGTAAGGTGAGGTGAGCTTGAATTTCGATGCAGGATGGACTACGGCGAATGGACGGAGGATAGTAGGGGCACCTACAACAAGGGTGACGGTGTCGCCCGCAGCACTGTGCAGGTGAGCAGAATCGGTAGAGATCATCTTAAAAGTTGTCGCAAATAATACCTTTAAAATTGACACTAGAATAGATTGTTCAACAGATTATTATAGCGGATTATCCACTCTTTTCCTTTTTCTTTTATTTTTGAAAACTAGGACTTCATTTTACTCTATCCTACATTTCGTTGAGCTGAAGAGCGGATTATCTACTTGATTGTAGAGAAAAATTAAATATATTTTAGAAATGAACTTATATAAATGGCTTATTACAACAAGTAGTTTAAGCAATACAATAGACATTTTTTTAGAAATCGTATTTTTTTAGAGACGTGGAGTAAATAAGTTCACTGTAACAATCCAATGAAATAGCTAAAAAGAACATGCTCTAAAAACACTCACATTTTCTAACTTATCAAGTTGATCACCATCTGATTGTGAATTGCAATCGCACTATCTCTGCACACTGGTCAGTTTTCATGATAGTGGAGATTAACCACAATGGAATTTAGATTTGATTGGACTGTATCTTCATGTGGTGCATTGCGATTGCGGGTGGGCATATGATTGGGCAGGTGTACCCGGGAGCGTGGGCGGCGGTGCTGGTGTCCCTGGACAACGTGGGCGTCTGGAACGTGAGGTCGGAGAACCTGGACTCATGGTACCTGGGCCAGGAGGTCTACGTCAGGGTCGTCAACCCTGAGGACACCGGCAACAAGACCGAGATGGCCATCCCCGACAACGCCCTCTTCTGCGGCCAGCTTCACAAGTACCAGAAGTATGGAATTTTCCCAAACCCAAATTTTCCTTCTTTTCAAAGAAAAAAAAGATCAAACTTTTTTTTTTCAAGTAGAATCCAATGCACGAGATTTCTTAGCTCTTTTTTGTTTCCTGGCTCTTTCTTGTGTATATTGCTCCATCCGTTTTATATATTATTACTCGTTTTTATTCTTTTTAAATCTTTTTTTTTAAGTTTTACTAAGTTTATAAAAAATATAACAACATTTTTAACACAAAACAAACATATTATCAAAAAATATTTAATGCTACATCTAATGAAGCTAATTTGATGTTGTAGATGTTGTCAAATTTTTCTGTAAATTTTATCAAATCTAAAATAGTTTGATTAAAAAAATCAAAATGACATATTATATAATATGAGGTAGTATCAAATTTCTCATGTGTTGGTTGGTTTGTTTCAGGCAGCAGACCCCTCACCACAAGATGGGGACGTCGGCGGCGGCGGCCGCCGTCGTGGGGAACCGGGTGGCGGCGGCGGCGATGCTGCTCCTCGCCGGAGCAGTCATGCTCTCGCCGTAGAGCGGCGACGTGTTTCTTCTGCAAGGAGGTGACTCCGTCGTGTAGGATTGTTTAGGATCGTCAGGGTTCAGAGATCGTAGCCTGTTTTCTCTGTTGATATGAGCTTGTCAGTGTGCCGCTTGATTGTGCTGCCCATTGTTCGTTTTCATTTCATTTTTCTTTTTACCTCATTTTGGGTTCTTTTAGGATGGGTAGAGATTGCTTCTTGATTCGATTCGTTCGTGCATTTGCATTTGTTCACCAGGATCAACTCTGGTTACTCCAATTCTTTTTGGTAGTGTAACTCTGTTTGATCGTCTGAAAAACTGAAAAAGAACCAAGAAACAGCATCAGCTTTGTTCCGTGGAGAACGGCAGGCAGTCAAACAACAAAACCTGCAGGTTCAGATAAACACTCCAAACAAAGGCAAACCTCGCAACATCATAATCACCCATTAACACTTTTGCAAACCACACACATTTATCACTACATCTGCACTCATTTGTCCCTTGGCACAGAGATATAATTGCAGCACATGCAGGCCCTGAAGAAATCCGTGGGGGGTCCGGTCCAATTCGATCCCAAGACCTGAAACTGTAACCCGCAAGCAGCAGATTCAGTGTTCATCTTTTCATATTTACCGCGTCGCTTTTTCTCTGAACTCTTGATGAGTGCGCCATGGTGGCACGTACTACACCTTTTTTATCCATCCATCCTTGTGCACTGCACAGCATCACATGGATGATGCTGGCATGCTGCCGACGCAGCAATTTGACTGGAGCAGGGCATGATTTTGACGGTAGATAGATAGCCCCAGCAAGCGTGCAGGAGGCAGCAGCAGCAGGAGGAGGCTGGACCAGGGCTGACGGCTAGCCGACAGAGCAACCATGGCACAGGCTGGCTGCCTTCAGTAAACGCCCTCATATGCAATTCTGCAGCATACTATGCAGTATGGTGCATTTCTACTTGATGAGTTGTTTCCCATTCTCTGGTTGAGATCTTGATATTGCGGATGGTGGAGGAGCGTTTGGAGAGCGGGAATTTTGTAGGAATTTCAGTTTCTTATTGGCTTATCAGAGACGTCCAAAATTTGAATTTCGAAACTTAATTTTGGAGATGATTTTAAGGGGGGTTTTATTGTAATTTATTTTTCAGAATTCGTTTTTAAATCGCAGATAATATAGATTCAAAAGTTTTACTCATAAATTAATTTTGGTCTTCCACGGGTTATAAGCCGTAGAGAGAACAACGAGAAGCTCTGCAAGAAAGAAACGCAGAACGTAGTATTCGTCTGAACATTCAGATCAACTGTCAGTTCACTCGGTTTTCACGGCACAATCGTTACATTAGGCCTGGTTTAGTTCCCAATTTTTTCTTCAAACTTCCAACTTTTCCATCACATCAAAACTTTCCTACACACACAAACTTTCAACTTTTCCATCACATCGTTCCAATTTCAATCAAACTTCCAATTTTAGCGTGAACTAAACACACCCTAGGTGCTAGTAGATGATTTGTGTAAATGCATTCAGAGTAGCAAAGTTTGCTGAATCTTGGATGAGAATGAGATGGAAGGCTGACGACCTGAGAGCTGAAACCTCATTACCTCATAAGCCAATTAACTAGCTGTGCTGCAGTTCAGCAGCAGCTCATGTGAACAGGCAGCAATCATTCAGTTCAGTTAAAGACTTATTAAAGGTGAGCTATTACCAGGCAGAGAAAATATAGCAGAATTCGCAATTCCATTGTCCTTTGACGACATTCTGGGCTTTTTGCTGGATATACTCTCTCCATAGATAAGTAGTCGCATGGACTGATGAACTTTTTGGAATTCAGACTTCTGAATCGCTCGATCGATTCATGCAGTCTACTGAATTTCTGATTCGTTCAGTAGTTCATCAGCCCATTATACTTTGGGATGATAAAGCCCAGATACACTTCCCTTCAGCCGTATTTGCTGGCTCGGTTTCAAAAAAAAGAAAGAAAGAAAGAAAGAAAAAGCCCAAATACTCCTAACATGTAGCAGTAAGGAAGTACCCAATTTAGGCCTGGCACCTCATGGACTGAACTAGAGGGAGCAAGCATGAGATCAAGTAGCATAACAAACTCACAATCAGGCCAATCAACCAGGCCCATCGGCCAGAGATCTAACTGAAAATTGCAGAAACTGCAGGATTCTTACCTTTGGAATTCATGCAATTCAGAGGAATTTCTGCAGAACTCAGCGCCATTTTCCATCTTCCAAACTGTTATGTATCGTATGCCAGATTTTCAGAACTTTGAAAACTGGCATATGCTTCGTTAAAAGAAGGGCATAATTTTGAGAATTTCTGATGCCTATTGATACATTTTCATTTCGTAAAATCTCCATATTCATACGATATTCATGTGGTTCCAAGTTAACTTAAACTAATCATAGGATAAGAAAGATGTGATTGTTCATTAATCTAATGCGTCAATTCAACTCTGGATCATTTGCCGGCCTCTGAATCTAGACACTCTGTTGAGCTAACGGCAAATTCTCTGTTTCCATTTTCTTTCTTCATGTGCACCGATTTTTTTACAAGACAACACACACTGCTGTTTCTGCAGGCCTGCCTTTAAAGAAGATGTCCCAAGTCAAAGGGTTAGGTTCTATCCAGTCTCCCATTACAATAGCTTGTCTCTGCATCTTTAATTATGGCTGTCACTAAGATTACTAAACTAAACAATCTGATAAAGTAATCCACCAAGTACTTGAAAGTCTCATGCACTGATGCACACAGTTACACCCACACACACACATAAAAAAAAGTACTAGTCTTCAAAAAAGAAAAAAAGGTACTACTCCCTCTATCACATATAAACTTCATTTCTATCAATTCTCAGACAAATTAGTAAGTATGGAGAAATTACTATGATACATCTCATTAATATTCTTGATTGTATTTAAATGTGTATGTCTTAGCCTGATTGGTTGTAACATCTAGAAATGAAGTTCCCCGCAAAAAAAAGAACATCTAGAAATGAAGTTCTTTTGTGAGACAAGTTTTAAACGCTAGAAATGAAGTCTCCGTGTGAGACGGAGGGAGTAAAATATTATCAGTGCACATCTGAATATCTGATGTACTATTATATACTACTCCCTCCGTTTCGAAATGTTTGACACCGTTGACTTTTTAGCACATGTTTAACCGTACGTCTTATTCAAAAACTTTTGTGATATATGTAAAATTATATGCCTACATAAAAATATATTTAATAATGAATCAAATGATAGGAAAAGAATTAATAATTACTTAAATTTTTTGGATAAGACGAACGGTCAAACATGTTTAAAAAAGTCAACGGCGTCAAACATTTCGAAACGGAGGGAGTACTAACTAACAATGATTGATTTCACAGGTGTGAAGTAGTGTGATGCCAACCACTACCCCTTGCATAATGCCCTTTGGTGCTCTCTCAACTTCTGCAAATGGACAGCAGTACATTGGAGCAACTGGGCTGCAGGGATCTGGAAAGGGAGAGAGAGATGCGGATTATCACTCTATTCTACTCTCCATTTGTGCAGGCCATGCCAAGAGAATCTTCACTGCTGCTTGAGAAAGATGCAACACCTATTCTACTGTCATCTTCTACACATCAAAATCTCTAGCATCCCCCTTGATGGAAAAGGAAGAGAATAGAATCAGATAGATGTCTTTTTCTCCTTGTTAAGCCATGCTACAATGTTTTTTTTCGGTGTGCAGTGACCAGGATTGGAGATAATGTATAGGCATGAGACAAAATGACAATAGACATTTCAGAGATGACCTGCTACTGACCTAAATAACTAGCTTTTATTCCCTTCAAAAGAAAAATCTTTGTGCTCTATTAAAAGAAATTTCTTTTACATGTTAGGACCAGTGTTTTTCAATTACCACGGTAATCTGGCTTACTGTTAGTGCGATAATGGAAACGCCCAATATATCGACCATGTTAAAAAAATATAGTAAAATTCGGTTTTCCTCAGTGACCGCCCACTTACCGGGCAAAACCGTCCATAAGGAAAACTTCTTCAATGGAAATGTAGGCCCTATTTAGTTCTAAAGTTTTTTTCCAAACTTTTAACTTTCCATCACATCAAACCTTTCATACACACACAACTTTTCTATCACATCGTACCAATTTCAACCAAACTTCCAAACTTCAGTGTGAACTAAACACAGCTGTAATGAAACATACTGTGGTCAAGTTTTTTTTTTTGTGAAATTATGAATAGCATTTCAGCAAATTCACATCTGAATACAAGTAGACACTCAAGATGAAAACAAAGCTAGTGTGATTGTCACTTCAGACTAGAGTGGTCACATTTTCTAGTCTCAACAACCATAATATGTCGCTCTCATCGGCTAACAACCTAAAAGGCCAAGAACTCTCCCATTGCCCGTGACAGTTGAATTTACACGGGACAGCACACAAGGAAACAAAAGCCATCCCCTTCTAACCAAGCAATCAAGCAAAATCAAACGGAAATTGATTAATAATGGCAAGCTTGCCGGTGGTAAGGTGTTGACAAAACTGTGGTCTGGTAGAGTATGACATGTGGGGCCAAGTGTAGCTTTGGCTAGGCTAGCTAGCTACCTTTTGGGGGAGCTGCGTAGTGGGCCCTGGTCACAGGCACTGCTGCTGGTTCTACAGCTCACTCCAACGCGGCAAACACACGTGCCACAAATCGCGTGGTTTATAGAGTTAAATGTGAGAATTAACTACGGTTTGGATCTGTCTCTCTCATGAAAATGAGTAGGAACTACCACTAAACTTGTCAAGGAAAAAATAAGTTGTCTATGCATTTTGAAAATGTTTTGAAACAAATAGTAGGCCAGTTAAACATTTAGTCTCGAAAAGGGTATTGAAAGTTAAACTTGCAAACTTAAAACATCCCAAAGCTTAGCCCCGAACAGCTGCTGGATTACTCCATTGATCTTCTCTCTCTTGAGAGTTGAGACTCGCTGAAGGTTCTCTAGGACTCCTTTTGTACTGAGAACATAATATAGAAATCAGAGCCCTCCTTTCAAAGGGAAACATTGTACATTAAATAGAAGGAAAACCAAATCACAAAGCTCGCGAATTGAGTATAATTCAACTGGTTGAATTATTTGTAAAGGAACGTGTGCTTACCCGAGTTCAAGTTAAGACTTACATGAGCTCAAATTTACGCCTAATTATTTTTAGTGGTAGATAACGTATCCATCAATTGACTTCGTCAATACCAAGACGTGTTGTATTTTTTCAATGATAGGTGACAACGAGGCTCACTTTCAATAATAGACGACGTACTCATCGATAACGAGATGACTACGGTGACTTCCATCAATTTGAAGATACTCATAGACATAGGGTGTACGTGTGTGCGTTATAGAGATGAGCTTGCTCGTGCTTGTCCTATGTTTCTAAGGGCATGTTCGTTTTGGAGGAAAAACAAAGGATTTGGAGTCCCAAGGACTAATTGCTATGAGTGTCATTCGGGTTATAGGATTAAAGTACATGAAAACCAAAAAAATTTTTCCCTACAAGTTGTATAGAGGAAACATAATAATTTTTTCATTCACTCAAATCTCTAGGAAAAAATCATATGGATTAATGTGTGCAAACATTCCTACTCCTTCACTTTTCATATTACTATGGATTTAAATTCCTCCAAACCAAATAAACCCTAAAAAAAACAGCGGAGAACAATGTCTAGAAATTAAGAAACAGTTTTTACACATCCAAGGTTGACGGGAATTTCCACATCAAACGGGGAAGTTTGATGTGTTTCGCGCATTAGGACCCGTTTTAACATTCAGCTCCAAATTTGTGTCATTTATAAAAAATAATATATATAGAAATATTCGTTACAAAAATCAAATAAATCCATCTTTTGCTCTATGTCCGGTTAGGTATGTTCGCATTCGTATAAATGAAAGGCATCATGTACGTTAACCTTTCTTTATTGGGCTGGGCCATTCCATCTTTGAGAAGGGGATTAATAATACTCGATTAACCGTAAGCTAAACGACCTATCTCGTTTCACGTGCCACGAAAACTAAACCTCTATCTTCAACGATAGAACCCAGCCTTGTCTGGGTGCAAAAGTTGTGCAAATCTTTCACACTTCATTTATTTTTCCATGCACCAAGGCTTAACGAAGACTGTAAAGTGAGTATAACTTAACTGATTTGGTTCCTTATAGTGTAATTAGCCCATCTGAATTTAAATCCTAGATTTGATACGGGTACTCGCATTTATAACTAATTATTCTTTTAGTGGTAGAGATAGCGAGGCGACTGTGGTGATTTCGTAAATCTTAAGATATTCACGGACTCCAAGACGTAATATGTGTATAACAGGTGGGACCATGTATTAATAGTATAGTAAGCAGCTATTATATAAATTAGCTATTAGATTGGCTATAGATGAAATTAAATACTCCTACACAAATTTACAGGTAGACTAGTAACAAAATCAAAACAATCACGAGATTAGAAGCATCTTTTGTAGTAGTAGTAACAGACACCTACCCCCTGAATCCCAGTAATTCCAATTCCAATTCATCTCTCCTCTCCTCTCTTCCCTTCCCTTCTCGACGGAGACACGCACTCACCCCCCCCCCCCCCCCCCCCTCTCTCGCGTCAGATCCCCTCTCCTCTCTCGCCATCTCCACCTCCTCCATTCCACCTCCACTCCCGCTTCCTCCCCCCACGATTCGCCGGAATTCGAGCTCGGCGGCGGCGGCGGGGTTTGTGTGGGGGGCGCGCGAGTAGCGAGCGGATCGGCCGCAGCCATGCTTCAGAAGTTCGCGCTCGCGTTCAAGACCAAGACGATCGAGTTCTTCGCGGAGGAGGAGGAGGACGAGGATGCTGACGGCGGTGTCTCCGCCGCGGCTGCGGCGGCGGTGGGGGCGGGGGAGGGTGGCGTGCTGGCTGGTCAGCGGGTGGTGGTGCTCAAGCCCGACACGGTTCAGAGCCCTAACCCTAGCGGAGGGGTGGGGGTGGGGGTGGTGGTGGGTGAGGCGGCCGCGGTGGAGGCGGCGCTCGCGACCGCGTCGTCGTTCCAGGCGGCGTACCTCCACCTGCAGGCCGCGCACGCGCCGTTCCTCCCGGATGCCGCGGCGGCCGCCGACGCCGCCGCGGTGTCGCACCTCCGGAGGCTGTCGGAGGTGAAGCGGCTCGCGCGGGATCCCGGCGTCGGCGTCGGCGGGGGCGCGCTCACGGCGCACCTCGAGGCCCAGGTGCGCGAGAACCAGGCGCTGCTGAGGTCGTTCGACGCCGTGGTGAACCGCCTCCAGGCCGCGCTCGACGGCAAGGACGCCGCGGCGGCCTCCCTGCGGAGGGACCACGCCGAGCTCGCCGACGGCAACGCGCGGCTCGGGGCGCGCCTCGACCGCGCACTCGCGCCGCCACCAGGCGCCGGCGGCGACGACGCCCTCGGCGCCATGCTCTCCGCCGGCGTCTTCGACTCCGTCCTCCGCGACGCGCTCCGCGTCGCCCACCGCTTCACTCGCTCGCTCGCCGACCTCCTCCGATGCGCCGGGTGGGATCTTGCTGCCGCGGCGGCGGCGGTCTACCCCGGTGTAGCCTACTCCAGGCCTGGTCACTGCCGCTACGCGCTCCTCTCCCGTGTTTGCCTATCCATGTTTGATGGCTTCGATTCATACCAATTTGGCGGTTCAACTGATGCCACCACACTGGAAGGAATCGATCTCGCAATCCGGAGGAATGAGTCACTGCAGCAATTCATCGAGCACTCAGATGCAGACCCAATGGAGCTTATCAATTCAAGCCCAGACTGCGAATTCGCCCAATTCTGTGACCGGAAGTACAAGCAGCTCATTCATCCTGGCATTGAGTCCTCACTGTTTGGGAATTCTGATTGTGGCAAATTGCCAGTGTTGGGCGCGGCCGGACCACTCTACGAGCTGTTCGTTGCAATGGCAAGCTCAATATGGACACTTCATAGGTTGGCTTGGGCGTATGATCCGGCAGTCGGCATATTCCAGATTGGCCAGGGAGCGGAGTACTCGGTGGTTTACATGGAGAACATTGTGCGTTCCAAAGGATTTTCAGGGAGCAAGGAGCTCGGAAAGATGATGCGACCGAAGGTCGGTTTCACGGTGGTGCCGGGATTTCGGCTCGGCGGGACGGTGATCCAGTGTAGGGTGTACCTAGATTGTGGCAAGAGGGAAGGAATTATAGGTGAATGAAATAATATAGTCAAAAAAGAAACTGTACATTTGGAAAACAAAAGGAGGTTTGTGTAAAGGCGATCAAGAACAGTGTCAAAATAACCTTCGGAGAGTCACAGTTGCTGCTCGATGGAGTAGTACAGAAATAGCTACTTATCTTTCATTTTAGTTTTGGTTTGGGTAAAAGCGGGTTATTCGTGATTTGTAGTGTTGTACAAAGGCCATCAGATTCGGAGAGCTGTGTTCTAACATTGTCAAAGAGCTATTTATCTAATTATTGGTAATTTATTTCTCTGTAGTTCTATAAAAAAAATGTATATTTATGATTCTGTGCCCCCGTGAATCCTTTGCTTCATTCAGTATAAGATCAGATGCTGCACTTTGTCATCTGTTGTGGAAATGCAAACTTGCCATTGTTCACTGTTTGTTCATTTGTCAGTAGAATGGTTGTTCCATGTTTCTTCAAGTAGAATGATTCAGAGCAACAGTACAAGTTTTCTTTCACTGATCGAATGTTTCTTATTTTGAGGACATATGCTTAATGTTTGTCTGAATTCTGAAATGGTTGGGTTTCAGTATTCGATTCCGAATTCAGTCAGGTGGCACACACACTCTGTCTTGAGGAAAATGCCCAACGTCTCCTAAAAACTTGTGTGTTGTGTGGCAGCATCCAGGTTTCATGTCAGTCAGGTGACTTTCTGTCTATGGGACAGTATCATTTCTGTCTCCTTTGCTGCATCTTTTTCGTTCTCTCCTGTAGCCCGTCAACACAGTTTGTTGTCAAAGTTCAGAGCTACCTACTAAACTCTTTTGCACTGTAAAAAGCTTTGTACTCCATAATACTCTAGTAAAACTAATGAAACTACCTGGAATTAATTCGTAATGACTGCTGCTGCCTCTAGAATTCTTCATGGTTGGTCCATGTTTCCCCATCAATTATGAAGGGCCTCGTGGCTAATAAATTCCACATCCCGGTTCTTACCAATTCCAAACTAACTACAGCTTGTCACCTGTACTGCCAGCAAACTAGTAGGAGACTCCTAGCACACTAACAACGCTCTTACCAGAAAAAAAGACCCCATATATTCAATTGGTGATCTGGTCATAACTTGCTCAAAGGCCAGCATTTTGCTGTCAATCTCGCTCCTCAGAGATTAAGCCTAATCAAATCATTGCCTTCCATCTTGTGACAGTAGTTAACTGCCACTGTTTTAGCTGAAGAACAAGCTGACAGAGCAGCAGCTGCGGCATTAAGAATGCGTGCCTGCCACTTTACCAGTGGGGTTGGGCATGTTCCTTGCTTCGGCTTCAGTCCAGCAGCAGCTGCACACGCATGCTCTGACGATTTGCTTGTGGCTTCACTAGTGTGTGTTTTGACCAAAGTTAGATAATACCGCCGCGATACGGTGCACGATAAACACACCAAATTCAAACAGATTTTAAAAGTAATTTAAATATTTAATAAATTTTGTCAGTTTTTCATAATTTGTCGCGAACTTGCAATTACTATGGTTACCACGTGATAACCGTGCTTATTGTTGGGTGCGGTAACCTAGCGCCCTAGCCGACGGTGGTTTGGTAAACCTCTTTCTTTTTTTCTAATTTATACGGTAGACACATACGCTATTACGCATACACACCGCTACAAACATATCATCACATTCACACTCTCTTGAACGTGTTCCTTAATATATGTTCAGACAGAAGTAAATTCCGGTTTTTACCTTGCAATAAGAAATGGCCTCCGGATTCCTATCGTGTTCCCCTCGAGGGCATGCAGGTAAGGTAGCCAACTAGCCATGGCTGGCGCGTGCGTGCTCCTTACTTATACCTTGAGTTGGCTTTACTCCCGTGGTAGCTACTTGGTGTTCAAGGCGAGCATACTTGGGGTCGCCTGCCAATCGCCTGCCGCCACTGCCTGTATATGGACTCGGATCAGGTGCAGTCGCTATAGCGACTGCAACTTTAGCAGTAGTTAATCTGAACCGTTAACAGGAGATCGGATGGCTGGCTCGCAACACCACAAGCAAAGCTCAAGGTCATCTTCTTCCTCAGGATCTCTTCTTCTTCCTGTTAAGAGTATAGCACTGTTCTTCTTCTTACTTCTTGACAATCATGGGAACTTCGAGCAAACCATCTCAACAAATACATTCAACTCGTCAAGGAGATTTCATTTTTGTGCTTCATTAACACCATCAACTCCTCCCGCGTCAATATTGCCGCGCTCTATATTCTCTTCCTCTAGTGTTCTTGTTATGTTCTTCTGTGTACACCCACATTAACCAAGGAGCAAAGCTTATCCATTATCGTGCAAGCAATGGGACCTGTCATACTCCAAGCCCCACGAGTATCAGGTAGCAGCCGCCATTGGCGGTGGCGCCGGCTCTCCAATGCTGATCGCGTCTCCTCCACATTCGACCCCTGCCCGTCTTTCACCACAAGCCCCACGAGCATCAGACGGACAGACAACAGCCGCCATTGGCGCTGGCTCTCCAACGCCGCCTCCACAGCTCAACTCTCCAAGCCCAGCAAAGATGGGGAGAAGATAAAGAATTGTTCATTTGTGAACGTCTGATGCTTCTTGGATGGTCAGATGAGGTGCCACTACTAAAGTAAAGTTGCAGTAACAATAGCAACTTCAACTGATCCGAATCCCCTGTATATCGAGTGGACTTCTGTACCGTTGCAGTGACCTAATGTGCCTCGGAAGCTGTGCCTGAAAGAATCAACGAGACTACAGTACCAGTAAACAAGTCATAGTACAAGAGCAGATACAATAGCAGGCTATAAACCACCTATAAACATATTTTAAAGAGATAAAGGAAGAGAGAGAAGAACGGCGGGCTACAGATCTGTAGCCAGCTACAGCACGGATTCCAAGACGTAATGTGTGTATGACATGTGGGACCAGATATTAATAGTATAGTAAGCAATTATTGAATGAATTGGCTATTACATTGGCTATAGATAATTTGGAGCTAGTAGTGGGCTATACTATTAAACTTGCTCTAATTAGTACTCCATTCATTTTATTAGTAGTTATTGGTTGCATGTTTATTATTTTTGTCATATAACGGATGAGTTAATTACTTCTTTATCTTGGTGATAAAAGGAACCTGTCTTATATATTTTAATGGAGGGAGTAATAAGTAACAACTAAGACTGTTTTTACCTCTTTTTCATGAACTTCTATGAACTTAAAAGCACCATCGTTCTCCTTCCCTCTATCTTAATCATACGTACAAGAAAACAGTTAACATAACAGATAACTACGTGTAAGGAAACTGATCAACCGAAAAAAAAAAAGCCAATCCCACGTATAAAAAGTGGGCTAAAAACCAATAACGGTAATAAAAAATTGAACCGAGAGAAAAAAAATATGGGAGAAAATAAAATACCTGTGACTAGTACCGTATAATGCCATAGTCGATCATAGCACATACAGCATCACGTTTGCTATGTTGCCATGATAGTTTGGGAAGTGGGATGCATAGGGTTTAGATCGAGAGTTCAGAGAATTTTATGCAAAGATTCAGAAGAACACAAAAGAACGTACAAGCATGGACCACGGAGCATTTAGACTGGAGAACGTAAAAAAAAAAAAAAAAACCGTCCTGCTGCTGCGATCCGCTTACGTTATTTCTCGAAGGACCTGCACGCAGATTTGTTTTGATCTGCCGCCTTAAAATTTTATGTTGTCCTTGGGATCGTTCCAGCAAATTAAACACAACAGCTCCTGTACACCCCTGTCTGCACTGTACATCGGCGTGTGCTTGTGTCCCATCCTGTAGACCTAGGTGGTGTTTGGGACTTTAATTAGTCCCTCAGGGACTAAAATTTTATTGAGTTTAGTCCCTCTTTCCCAAACACCTAGCTAGTGATACATCATATCGGACGTTTGCTTTTTAGTCTTCCTCCGTTACAGAAAAAATCAACCTACTCCCTCTATCTCATAAAAAGCCAATTTAATACCGGATATTGACACATTCTAATACTAGAAATCTAGATATATACATATTTAGATTCGTAATACTATGATGCGTCAACATCAAGTACTAGGTTGGGTTTTTTTTTAAACAAATGGAGTAAGAGTGAAATGTAAAACTACCTCGCTAGTACAACAAAATAGGATAAATTCGAATTGGATGGGCCATTACCTAATACAGTAAATCTGGACAAGTTAGGAGGTCCATTTATCTAGATTAGTTATCCTATTTAGTATCATATTAACTCCTAAGTTGAATCTTTTTGGGTGTAGGAAGTACTAGTATAATGCCCGCATTGCAACAGTAGCTTTTTGAATCATTTTTTAATTATTTATATGTATCACATCTCTTAGTCTCTACATATACTCCCTCCGTAAACAAAAAAAAAACTCAACTACTGGAGTTTGAATTTTTCCCGCAAAAAATCAACTTCCACCATCTTACCTACCACAGCACATAAAACATGAAGTTTTATCCCTTAAATACCATTTACCTATCTATCACCATAGTTTTTCCAATAATGAGGAGGTATTTTGGTCATTTTTACTCCTCATAGTTTCGTCCACGGAGAGTGAGTCAGGGCTTTCTGATAACTAATCACTGGAAGCACCCGATTCTCTCTACTCTGTTTCACTTCTCTTTCTTTTGGCTTCTTCTTGAGAATATTTTCACGTTGGATGAAGGGCTGGTCAGAGTTCAACTCACTACTCGGGCTCCTTTTCAGTTAAGGATGCAAGGGAGACTTCCATGTCTGGGGCTGACAGCTTTCGTGTACTGAATTTCTATGAGATTCTCTATTAAATTTGCCTTGGGATGCTAGGAATGCTCTTTTTTTTTATGGATGAAGTACATTTTAGCTTATATGTGTACTCTTTGACATACATTTTTTAGTAAAAAAAAAGGAGTGGTGGGCAGGGTTTCCCCAACCACCGGTAACCACACGATTATCATAGTTACCGCGCTTACCGCGAGGTGCGGTAAAAGGAAAACCGCGATAACCTCCTTAAATTCAAATAAAATTTAAAAATAAGTTGAAATTTTGATAAATTTTATACGGTCTCGTACGGTTTGCTACGGTTACCGCGGGGGTATGGTAACCCCGGCCCCGATAGTTTGGGAAACTCTAGTGGTGGGGCCATAGCGTGGTGGCAAATCCATCGCTCATCTCAAACACTAATGTCTTACGTATTAATGGAGTATAGATAAGCCACTTTAAGAATTCAAACTTTAAAACTTAAAAGCGGAGTCGTCCTCTTACTCCCCGCCCATCGTAGTTCCCCCTAAAAAAATTTAACTTGTCGAAAAAAAATTATCTTGAAGTTTAGATGGATGAGGGTCAGCTTATAAGTTTTAGTATTTGAACCATAGTATCCTCAGACTCAGAGTCAACCCTTTTACATAAAAAGCGTGGATAAATTGAAAGCAGCGTACCATATACTATGCTACACCATGAGTGGTAGCCCGGATCGAGGAGGAGAAAGGCCCATATGTGTGCATGCAGCATGCGGGCCAAGTGACCACTGACACTAGGCCCATTTGGGGGGGGGTGAAATGGGCTCTAGTGGACGCACTGACACGACGGACCAGGTAACCGGGCTCTAGAGAAGGCACTGGTCTCCGCTCGGCCCACAGGACAAACCAGGCCGGCTGTTTGAATCGTCCTTTTTATTTAGGGGGAAAACGCTCAGTTTCCATTTACTTGTTGCTCTTTTTTTAAAAAAAAAAACGAACCGCACAAGATAATTGTAAGGTTTCATATTGATATAACAGATAAAAATTACAGAAAATTAGCCCCCGAATGCTATAATCAGAAAAAAAAAGGCCAATCGCCTACTACACACAACACCCACTATTGGAAGCAAACATGAGCACTTGTCGCTCTTGAGGTAGATTGATTTCCATCCTCGTTTAATTTATGTGCAAATAGGGGTGGACAGAAAGCTCGTGTCTCGTTAACTCGCTTGGCTCGTGAGTCGTGACAAACTCGGCTCAACTCGTTTTATTTTCCTAACGAGCCAAGCTGGCTTTTAAGCTCGTAAGATTTAACGAACTAGTGCCTCAGGTTGCAAGAGATGGCCTAGGGACAGTTGTTTGGATGGTTTGGCTCACAAGCCAAACAAGCTAGCTCGTGCTTTCATACGAGCCGAGCCGAGCTGGGTTTCTAGTGACCCAGCCGAGCCGAGCTAGCTCGCTATCCACCTCTACCTGCGAATGATCCCTATTATTTAAAAAACATTTGTGATATCCTTGTCCTTTATCGTCTACTTGCAAACTTATCAGTCACAAACCAAAATTTGAATTCTAAAACTTAACTTTAGAGCTTTTTCATCACAATTTTTTTTACATAGGCTTTAAAACTATAAAAGTTTATCTATAATGATTTTTTTTTTGCTTCGTTCATGTTTTCACGGTTTACCAGCCAATGCTAAAAAATGACTCTAGCTATTTATAGTACCGCACGTGATATGGGATGTGCATATGGGTAAAGAGAGATGCGTGTACTAGCAACTAATCATCCGGACACAGACATTAAGGAGACAAGCACAAGAGCTGTAACAGCTGATCTCCAGAGACTGGCTTGGTTTGAATTCCAGAAGCAGGGAGCAGGGCAGCAGGCAGGCAAAACAAAGGGGTGCTCATTGATTCCAGACAATTCGTGGCCGGCCTCCCTTTACTCGACAGGGAGAGGGCACTGCACCGAAGTACCTACGTACTTGAACAACAAATAAACAAAAAGTGAAAAGAAAAAAAAAGAATAGTGCACGATCAAGAAAACTAAAGTAACTGAATTACAGTACCACCAAGTACTTATGCTATGACCAGTGTTTACAGAACTGGTAAAATTGGTCGGTTTTCACGATAAAATAGAGATGGAGAGATAGAGGAACGACTAGAGGCCAGGCTCCCTCCAACAATTTCTTTACGTAGAATAATCTAATCAATTATAATCAACAACAAGCTAAGTAATACTCCCCTTCAATACTTTTGGCCCCCTTCCATATCTAAATCCTAGCTCCATCGTTGTATCCCGGGCTGGCTCGGAAAAAAAAACATAGGTTTTCTAGTTAAATTAAAATAATCAATTGGATTTTTAATTTTTGAAAAAAATGGTCAGATTTCACTAGCATAGGCAATGGTTTAATTTTTCTAAAACCAGAAAAACCGCCTTGGTCCCTTTTTGTGAGTGGTTTGTTTTTTTCACGATACATCCTTACCGTTTTCGGCGCAGTTACTGGACCCCGCGGTAACCGTGCGGTTACCGCGAAAACCGCGCGATAACCACGAGACATACCGTGGTTTCAAAAACTAAAAAGATTACCGTGATAATCCCATGGTAATTAATCACGCGGTTTTGTAAACCCCGACTACAATCAAACAATATTCACTGTTTGGCATGAGGGTGGAAAGAGGGTAGAAATGAAAGGAATTGATGAGGATTTGATCAGATCAACTGCTAGAGAAAAAAAAACAGCACAGATATCATATAGAGCAAAATGACTAGTAGCAGAAGAAGCTCAATTAGCTAGCTAGATGATCAGATTATACCTAGGTGAAACCAACGCACAGAGACAGTACACTTCATTAATAACAAGAGTGATCAGGAAGCCCTAGATAGCTTGATAGAAAGAACACTAGTTAATTGACGAGCTAGCTAGACTTAGTAGATACTAGTAACTAACTTCTCACTAATTATTCTAGCTGGGTTTAATACGGTGCAACACCCATGTTGGCCGCCGCCGCCGCCGCAGCTGCTGCCGCTGCATAAAGCCCTTCCTTTAGTAGCCCATCCTTTCTCTGATGATCCTATAGGACAAATAAACAAGGGTTGACATTTTGATTAGTAACATAAAATTACCCTTCTTCATTAATTCACACTCACAAGAATGCTTCTGGCTAGATTCTGTAAATTATTAATTAATTAGGATGTTTTTTCCCCTCAAAGATACATCCCCGTTTTTCGCCTTCCATTCCATAAGTTTTTAAATTTAAGAAACAAAAATGATAAGATAATTAATACGTATATCAC
This sequence comes from Oryza meridionalis, assembly GCA_000338895.3. Classification (NCBI taxonomy): domain Eukaryota; kingdom Viridiplantae; phylum Streptophyta; class Magnoliopsida; order Poales; family Poaceae; genus Oryza; species Oryza meridionalis. Next base: position 20,281,013 of record CM002533.2, read on the forward strand.
TCCATAAGTTCAAATTCAACAACACAAGTTTAAAAAAATATAACTCTGAATAGTGTGCATTATTGATAATTATTTATTATTTTTGTTTTAATTTGTATAAGTTGAATTGTAACTTGCATATATGTTTGCGAAATAATTAATATATCACATATATACTGATCTAAGTTGTCAATTTTTATTTTAGAAAAATGATGACTCTTAGGTGACATAAAAAATAAGGGAACGTTTCCTTGAGGGGGCAAAACTTCCTATGTTCTTACAAAAACAAGAAGAAGAATTGAATAAGATAGTTAGCATGCTCTCAGTAAGAAGAAGAATAAGTTTGGTGCAGCCGTGCAGAGTGCTATTTGTTGGCATAACTTCTGTCTTTTAACCTGTACTGGAAACCGATGCAGAAGTTGTGCCAAATAGGACTTTGGATGATTCTGGTATATATATTCCTCAAATAAACAAAGCTTCAGTTTTACTGTCACATATTGCTCTTTTGTCCCATGAGGCTTAAAATTTTCAGAGGTGAAAAACTTGTACAGGAATATGAAAAAAAAAATGTGAGTTTGTCTCTTCACAAGCAGTAGCTAGTATTTGGGACAAGGTTTCATTGATTGGTCACCTGAGGAAGCAGGCTGGTCTTCTTGAGCCCCTGGTGATCCGGCATCAGTCCAAAGTGGATGTGCGGAAAGTGTGCCCACTGCAACAACAACAAAACCACCACACCAAACAGGCAAACAAAGATTCAGACAATGCCAAACACCAGGAACTCGATTTTGAAAGATCGGGAAACCCTAGGAAAAACAGAAGCAAAACTGCCAAACCCTAGAACAACAGATCAGACCAGAGACAGAGAGAGAGAGAGATAGAGAGAGAAAGAAAGAGAAAGATCTAGGTGTGGATGGAGCCATGGCGAGAGTGTACTGACGTTCTTGGCAGCCGCGCTGAAGGCCTCCCTGTGCGAGATGTCGGGATTGCCAGCCTTGATGCGTTGGATTTCGTCCCTGCAAAAATCCATCCATTCCCCCAAGAACAAAAACAAACACCAGTCAAGCAAAAAGATCGAGAAAGTAAGAAAAGGAAAGGCAAACATCAGCTCAACCGACGACGACATCGATCATCAATCAGTGGAGGTATTTACTCCTCTCTCTCATCACCAATGCATCATTTGCCATGTCGTCTCATTAACTCCACTGACCCCTCTCTCTCTTGCCTCGAAAGATGCAAACATGGGGAGAGAGAAGAGAGAGAGAGAGAGGGAGAAGACAAAGTCACAAAGCAAAGAACCCTTCTTCCTCTCTCTAACACTATCTCTGCCTCCCTCTGCAAAAGGCCTTATGCTCACTACTGCCGCCACGGCGTCGGGGCCCAAGTTGGCCGGCCGGCCGGCTGCTTCCACCGAGGCGGCCGGCATTGCCGAGAACTAGTAATACTTCTTCCATCTCAAGATATAAGAAATTTTGGATAGATGTGATACATTTCAAGACTACGAATCTCGATAAATAGGATGTGTTACATCCATCTCAAATTTACTACTACATTTTAGGATGGAATGAGGAGCTCAAAGTAATAGGATTGTGATTCAGAAGACATGTGATTGTTAGTAACTCACTTGATGAAGCGGTTGTACGCCGATGGCACACGCTGCCTCTTCTCCGGAGCTGCATGAATTCAGACAACCAAAATGAATTAAGCTGATGCATCAGTTAATTAGCTAGCTCTAAACTAGATGAACACGCTGCACGCCATGGCTGGAGCTGAGCTCGACCAGCCGGCCATGGCTAGTACTAGTAATCAACAAAGCTAGCTAGCAAGCTAGCTCTCATGGAAGTGTGGAGACAGGCAACAACGGAGGAGGAGAACGGACACTGTTGCCCACAGTGAAAAGGGGCTAGCTTAGCTAGCTCGAGGGCACAAAGGAAGACGACGACTAGACGCGACTACACGAGTGCTAGCTAGCTCTCTCTTCTTCTCCCTTGGACAGTTGAGAGCTAGCGTGCAGCGTGTGGTGGCCATGGAGCACTTATTGCCACGCACGCGTGTATAGCGAAAGAGAGTGGATTTTAAACTCTCCAAATTTTGATCAACAACCAAGCAAAAGTTCATCTCAATTTAATTTTGCTCGAGATGTTGACATTTGAAGGGAGTTATAAGCAGCTTTGCATGTAAGGATATACACTCACGTCTGTTGATGAGGGCGGTGTTCGTCCGGGGCGACGGCTCTTTCGCCGCCGCTTTCCCCTGCGACGTCGCCGGCGGCGGCGGCGGCGGCGGCGGCGGTGCCGGGGAGTTGTTGTTCCTGCAGCTTGCCGCGCTCGCCATGAGGCCGCCGAGGCCGTGCTGCTCCAGCAGCAGCTGTGTCGTCGGGGAGTTCGCCGTCGATATCTCATCCTGCATGCACACGCAACGCAAACGCACAGGATGGCTCAATCTTGATCGCCATGCAGAAGAAGCAGCCATTGATGCATGCAAGCTAGTACCAGGAGGGAGTGGTGGTGGGGAGGGTTGGCCGGCGCGAGGTTGAGCGAGTGGGGGAAGTGCGCGGCCGCCGGCGGCGGGGGAGGAGTTGGCGGCAGGGGAGGAGTTGGTGGCGCGGCGGCGGCGGCGGCGGCGGTGGTCGGGAGGAGGAGGCCCCTCATGTTGACGGTGAGGAGGCTGCTGCAGTGGCCGCACCTCACCGTCACCGTCTTGAACAGGCTGCTGCTCGGCACGCTCACCTGCACCCACACCCACACACGCCGCCATGGATGAGCAAGAAAAGCTCGAGAATCGAGAGCAAGATGAACACCAATGGAAAGGAAGTGTGCGTGGTTTGATCTGAGATCACTGACGACGAGCACGGTGTCGCAGTAGTGGCAGTGCACGTAGCAGAGCTGCTCCTGCTCGGAGTCCGCCGCCGCCGCCACCGGCGGGAGGACCACCATCTCCCGCATCGCCGCCGCCGCGGGGAATTTCTCCTCCACCGCCTGCTGCTCCCGCTGCACAACAGCCGGCCGAAACGCGGCCGCCGCCGCCGACGACGCCGACGACGAGGACGACGACGACATCCCAAATCAAACCCTCTCTTCTCGACTGATTCGACGCAGACGCAGCAAACAAGAACACGATTGCTTGCTTCTCTCTTTGCAGCTAGCTCTCTCGCTTTTGTAGCAGAATATAATACTAATACTTCCAAAATTTTTTTATCCCCTAGCTGCTGCTGCTGCTAGCTCGATCTCTCTCTCTCTCTCTCCTCTTGGGATCGAGATGATTTGATGGGCGTGTCACTCTCTGGTAGATGATGATCCCGGGTGATTTGATGGTTTCGGGGTTGTGAACTTGTGATTGATGTGTGATGCAATGGAACCTAGTATGTATCGGATCTCTAACTCGTTGCTGCTGCCGCTGCTTCTTCTGCTGTGATTTGGGTACTAGAGAGATCAAGAATCACATCAAGATCAGACGAGAAGAGAGAGAGAGAGAGAGAGAGAGACAAAAGCCGGGGCCCTGCAGCTGCTGGTTGGTGCTTGTGCTAGCTGCTGGGTTAGCTAGCTACTAGTAGTAGCAGCAGCAGCAGCTGGTGAGAGTGAGAGACTCATGTAGTCTTACTTTAGACTACTTCATCACGTCTCAAAATATAATTAGCTTTTTCTCTAAAATATATAATCGTTTCTGAAGTTTTTTATGAAGATAATAGAAATTGAGAGAAGAGAAATTAAATGGGGATGATTGTGAATCTGTGATTGGTTTAGACGAACACACAAGTGAAGAAATTTAAATGATATTCCTCCATCCTAAAATATAAATATTTTTAGCTACAAATCTAAACGACAGTTATCCACATTCCTAGCTAAAAACATTTATATTTTGGGGCGGATGTGGTAGACAGTTCTGATAGACTGAGTTGAGAAAGTAGATAGAGAAGCTATAGTTATATTTTGCAATAAATTTTGAATGCTAAAAGTGGATATAATTTGCGACGGAGCAAGGTTAGCGTGTAGTGTAGGGGTATTATGGGGATTTCATGGTTGGCTGAGACAGTGGCAGCTATAGGTAGCTAGGCGACGAGGGGGTACCAGGGCATGTGGGGTTAGCATGCGCATGCATCTCGATCGATCAAGTCTAGCTCAAGCCATGAGGAGTAGAGACTGGAGGAAGATGGGGAATAAGCTAGTGGTAGTAGCTACTCCAGGCCAAGGGGCAAGCTGCCATGGCCGGTTTCTCAGATGCTCCCTCCGGTCGCCACCGGATATAGGCCGGCCTCGACCGTCGCTGTTGCAATGTACTAGGACAGCAATCATCTCTCTCATGCATGTCAGGAGAAGAGAACAAAACATCTCGATCTCATGTCATGTTGTTAGGACAATAACAACCATAAGTTAGCTATAAGCATATGTAGAGAATATGAGAGAGAAGAGAAGCGGGTTACAAATTTGTAGCCAGCTCACTACTACAGAACAGGTCTTTCCATGCGGGCGTAAAGGATTTTCGCATGCGGTTGGCCCGATCGCATGCGCGAAATCGTCTATAAAGATCACGATTTTCGCATGCAGCCAAGGCAACCGCATGCGAAAATACGATTTTCGCATGCGGGCACTTAAGCCAACCGCATGCAAAGAGAAAAAATCGCGAAAAAAAATAAAATTCAAAAAGAAAAAGGAAACCCTAGCCGGCCGGCCGCTCCCGCCGCCGCCGACCACGTCGCCGCCCGCATCGTCGTCGGCCGCACCCGCCGCCGCCGGCCACCCCCACCCCCGCCGCCTCTAAATCCGGGCAACCCCGCCACCTCCAGATCTGCCGCCGCCCGCCAACCCCGCCGCCTCAAGATCTGCCGCCGCCCGCATCGCCGTCATTGTGGACGCCGCCCACTCGCCGGATCGCCGCCGTCGTGGACGCCGTCCACTCGCCCGCACCCCCCGCCGCCGAGCTAGGTCGCCGACGTCGCCCACTCGCCGGATCCGCCGCCCCCGCTGCGCGCCGGCCGTCGCCGTAGCCGCAGCCGCTCCCTAGGGCGGCGGATCCGGCCCTCCCAAGGGCGGCGCCGCTGGATCCGCCGCCCGCCGACGCCATCGCCGCCCGGCAGCACTCTCGGAGAGGGAGAGGGAGAGGAGAAAAGAAAGAGAGGAGAAAAGAAAGAGAGGAGGGGAGAGAAAGAGAGAGAGAGGGGAGGGTAAAAAATAGAGGAGAGAGAGAGGAGATGAGTTAAAAAAATTTGAAGTGGTGGGAGGGAAAAGAGAGTGGAGGGAGATGAAATTGGGGTGGTATTTTTGCATGCGGATCACTTAAGGAGCCACATGCAAAAATAGATTTTTGCATGCGGCTCCTTAAGTGGACCGCATGCAAAAATAGTTATTAAAAATTAATTTAAAAATATGAAAACTTCGAATCAAATTTTAGGATATTAAATGAACTCATATGAAAAAAGTTGTCAAAAACAAAGTTGTAGAACTCGTTGAGATCTACCAATTTTCTTTTGGTTATTTCTCTATCCGAGTTTGATTAAACTATATAAAATTTGAACTTTATAATATAAGAAATTCAAATAATTTTTTCACATAGTAAATGATTTCAAATAGAAAAGTTGTCAACAACAAAGTTGTGTAACTTATCAAGATCTACAACTTTTGTATTGGTTATTTTTCTATATGACTTTGTTTGAACAATTTGAATTTGAATTTTCAAAATATGACAACTTCAAACAACATTTTCAAATACAAAATGATTTCAACTGAAAAAGTCATCAATAACAAAGTGGTATAACTCATCAAGATCTATAACTTCTATTTTGGTCATTTCTTCATCCGACAAAATGATTTGTAAGATTGTTCACAAATGAACAATCTTACAAATCACTTTGTCAGATGAAGAAATAATCAAAATAGAAGTTATATATCTTGATGAGTTATACAACTTTGTTATTGATGACTTTTTCAAATGAAATCATTTACTACTTCAAAATATTATTTGAAGTTTTGAAATTCAAATTTTTAATTGATAAAACAAAGTCACATGAAAAAATAGCCAAAATAATACCAGTAATAACACAATAACATGATAGAGCATAATTTTAGAAACATTTAGAAAAAAAATCATCCAATTTAGAGTTCATATGAGTGAGATACACTATTTTCAAATTTTATTTTCGCATACGGCTTATTAAGTGGTCCGTACGGAAAAATCAATTTTTCCATGCGGATGCTTAAGTGAGCCGCATGCAAAAATGAGCTCATTTTTGCATGCGGCCCTCTTAAGAGGTCCGTATGGAAAAATCGATTTTTCCTTACGGGCCACTTAAGCAGCCGTATGAGAAAATGACCCTCGATTTTTGCAGACGCTACTAGTTATGGTCCGCATGAAAAAATGATAGGGCCTCGTACAGAAAAATTACTTTTGTAGTAGTGGCTATACAACATGGACTCCAAAACGTTGTGTGTGTATGACATGTGGGACCGATTATTAATGATGTAGTATATATTTGTAGTTAACTATTGTATGATTTAGCTATTAGATTGACTACAGATGATTTGGAGCTAGTAGTTAGCTAAACTATTAAACTTGCTCTTAGGACTAATGGCCTTGCGCCCATCGACTATGGATAATTGGATATTTCATATTTTCTTCATTTCATATTAAATTCATTTTTGCCTCCTCTCATATTTATCCTAAAATAATCCTAAAATAAGTTCATTTTTAGAATAATCATTACATCGAAATTTATAAAAATAGGCAATAATTTTATTGAGAGCAGATAAAGTGAGTTATTATATTAGGATTTGATTAAGTAAGGGATATTTTAGTCTATTTAGTTTTGTATTGGTACGGGCAAGACTTGATCAAATAGGGGATATTGCTATACTCCCTCTATAAAAAAAATCCAAACTAACATGGGATATAACATAATCTTGTATAACGTATATAATTCAGATTCGTTATTTTTTTATGAGGGGTCGGAGTAGGATCGACGCGCACCTAATTAATTGCAGGCTTACAGAACCCTACGAATTAATGTAACTCCAATATATGCATGGTCAGTACACTGCTCGGCAGTCAGTACCCTCATCACCGCTAGCTATCCTCCAAAAGAACAAGGACCGTTCCTTAATCATGCATGCGTGGACATGCATATATCAAATCCCATTCATGAAGAAGCACAATAACTCGTCAATATCAGTACTGTGCATTAGTTGTCATAGGTGTTGCACTCTTTCGGTGACAAATTCAACTGTTGATATATACATCTAACTGAATTTCAGTAGCTATAGGACATGAGGTGTATATACATTCTCACTTACAGATGAGAACGGTACAAAACTAATTAACGTGACAAATGGCAATCTGCTTTATTTAAGGAAGCGACCTCGCATAGCAACGATAGGTTCGGTGGTCGATATGTTTCTCAGTAGCCTGAGTGCGCGCGATGGTTGGTGCGTGGTTTTAGCGTGCGCACTCTGGTGTACTTCTTTTCTCGCCAGTTGTCGATATAAAATTTTATTGTAACGTTTACTTTTTTTGCCTGAAGAATATTCGGATGACCTTCTTAGATCATCCCGATAAATTTATTTAAGTCATAATAATAATACACATAATGTTACGATCAAATAATTAATTAGATTACTAATCTATACTAATAAAAAAGAACTACGTCCTTGGCTAGATACACCTTTTCGCAGGCTATGAATTTTTTTTACATACAGTTATATAATTACATTTTGCAGAGATCAACCACCTTTAACAAAAGACCAATAGAAATATTACATTTCCACAAGCGGGGAAGCAACCCGCGAGCTTATTAAGACAACCGGAACAGCTAGTTAAGACAACCGCACGTGGAATGCATTTTCATTTTAAAAAAAAAAACTCCAATTATATAAATTCCCTAATTTGAGATTCATAAACTCCACCCAAAAAAATAAAAAAGTGTCAGAACTGTTCATTTAGTTCACACACAATTTCACACAAAAAAATCCATGAAATTTTCTGCCGAAGTGGTCACCACTATTCCTAGATGTCATCCCCTTTTTGAGCCATTGATTTTGTCGCTGTCCCGAGCCACAACACTAGTTATCGACCTCTGATCCTCAGCGGCCTGTACCCGATGCTCGTGAGACATGCTTCCACCGAATCTAGCACTCACAAGGTCTGTCGTGGCTAGATCTAGCGCTCTTGGGGCACACCACCACCGATTCGACGCTGAGAGGAGCTAGGGCAAGGACTGTTTCGGCTTCGGCTCCCCTAGCTCCTTGTCCCTATGCCCTCCCTCCCCTCCCCTCCCCTCTTACACCAAGTAGCTGTGAGATACCCCTACCTCCTAACCACTGCAGATATGATGCTCCTACCCATCATTCTCCTCCAGCCTCTTGGCTCTAGCGGTGGTGCTGCCACCTCGCCGCCTTCTCATGTTCCTTGTCCATTGTCGGTCCACCGTCTCCCTAACCATCCATGGGCCTGTTTAGAGAAGCTTAAGATTCTGAGAAGTAGCTAGTTGGTAACTAGCTTCTAGGAATCTGGAGAAGTTGGATTTTCAGCTTCTAATTTCTAGTTCATTTTCTAGATTTTATAACTACAGTTTGTTAGAATCTAGATGAAAAACTAAATTGTTTGGGGAAGTTTCCGATTCTAGAAGAAACTGCAGATGCCAGAAGCTCCCCCAGCCAGGCCTTAAAACTCGCCCTAACCATGCACACCCCTATCTCCTCCACCACCATACCAACTCCAAAACCAATTCATAGGTCCTCTAATAGAGTTCTTCTAGAGTTGTCGCCCACTGTACGTCATTCGAGTCACCGTCATCACTTGTGAGTCTTTCGTTGTGAATCCCCACTTCTCCCTCTCCCTCTCTCCTGCAGCCGGCTGGCAAGCAATTGACCATATATGTTGTCGGCGGCGTGGTGTAGGGATGCAAGCGGGTCAACCAACAAACCCGCTTATAGGTAGAATTAGTGAGTAACCCGCAGATTGATTAGCAAGTTACCTACCAATTTGACCTATAAATAGGTTTATGGGTCGACCCACTTGCATCTCTAGGTACGGCAAGTCAGACCACGACGCGAAAGCCCACGGACTACCATTTATTAACATACAATATTAGGTTTGCGGGTCGGTTCGATTGCATCCCTAGCGCGTGGTGGTGGAGTGGGGCATGCAGCATATGCATGGTATGGTAGCTAGGCAGGGGCTCCTCCATATCGATCGGGCGACCGCAAAGCGATCGATTGGTTGACGGGGGATCGATAACGACTATCGATCTGGCGATCGGCGGCGCACGGTCGTTTTCGGCCCTGCACGCGCGCGCACGCACGCACGCGCGGAGAAACACACCACCACCCATACGTACCGGTGAGTAGTCTGGCCACCAACTTAATTGCTGCAGCTGTTGCCGCTGCCGGCCTTGCTACGTACGTACATGGATGTGCCCACATATATACTGCATGCATACGGAATTAGAAGGATCGATCAGGTGATCGGGCTAGCTAGCTATAGAAAGCACTGTTAATTTGTGGTGCATATGTGGATTTAATTAGTTGGGCATAATTTGTACTCTCTCTATCTGTTCTAAAATATAAGCGATTTTTCTCTTCGGATCTGTTTCAGAATATAGGTTGTGTTTTGTAATCCCGAAATGGTAATTCAATTTATTCTTCATCTACCAATTTTTCTCACTTCCTTTTGGTTCTTAATTTCTTATTTTATTTTAATAATAAGGGTATATAATCCCTTATATTATGAGAGATTAAGAGCATATTGTAAGAGAATTACGTATTGTGTATTGGGAATCGGCACAAATTAAATGAGACTTTCCAACCGACACTAAACTAAAGCTGATTTTTGTAGTAGTGTTTAGCGTTTATATAAGTTTTAGAAGTGTAATATTAATTATGAAGCTTTTGTTATGGCAAAGTATAGTGTCATATATACTTCTGTCATGGTTTAGTAGTGTTTTTGCTTCTTGTAGGTTAGCCCATACGATGGAGACCAAAATGTTTTTTACGGGCCCATGCATGAAAAGGACCTTGCCATCCCTTCCTCAGAATCACTTTGGAAAACTTCGAAGCTCGCTCAAAGCCGGCCGTTTCAGATGGCGCACAAAATTAAAGCCACCCAGCAACAGCAGCAGCATATATGCAGCTTTAGAGAGAGAAAGAACGGCCGAGCAGACACTAGGCAGCTGGCTACTTCCTTTTAAACCAAATATAAGGGATTCTGGTTGGATGTAACATATTCTAATACTATAAATTCAGATGTGAAGCATGTTCAAATTCGTAGTATTAAAATACGTTTCATTCAGCTAATATCCCTTATATTTTAGGATCGAGAGAGTAAAATATTGCTTCATTGTACTAGTAGAAGATGTATATATAGTACGGTAGTATTTACATAGGATTCTACTAGCTAGCTAGCTAGTCATGCATGCATATATTGTCTACCTCTTTTGCATACATATACGTACGTACGTACGCGTGTACATGCATGCGTACGTGCGGTAACAGCTCTAGCATGCGACGTCGTATATATAGCTCTAGCATCTAGCTAGCTCCATATTGCACGTACTTCGACCAACTATATTTTTGTAGTTCTGTACAGTATGTAACTGGAGCTACGTATTAGTGTGTGAGTATATATATACCTTATCTGTTTTTAAATATATGATGCTGTTAACTTTTAAATATATGTGTTTAATCATTCACCTTAAAAAATATATGAAAATGTTTGATTATTTTGTGCTGACTTAATTATTATAAAAGGCACTTTAAACATAATCTACATTTTTTTATATTTACACTAGATTTTTAAATAAGATAAAACATGTAGTGCGGTGTATAACTCAGTATATGTATTATAATAATGTGAGCATAGTTCAACTGGTTAAATTTCTTATGGTGATAGTCCACATGGGTTTAAGTTCTTGACTTGGCACGGACAGTCATATTTACGGCTATTTATTATTTAAGTGACAGGAGACATACTCATGCGACTTCATCAATTTCAATATATGCTGACTCAATTTCTCGAAAATGCTCATAGGAGTAGGGTGTGTGTAAGCGTTTATACGGATTAGTGTGTGCATGTTATAAGCCCATGCGTTTTTTCTAGAAGTAGGGTGTCCAAAAAAAAAACTATATACGTAGTGTAAATATGTTGAGAACACGTAGGCATGCATGCATTGTACGTACATGCGTCCAATTACAAAAACGAACCCCTGTAGGTTAACAGTGAAGGAGATCCAGCAAAAAGGAGTGTTTATTTAGTGGCTTCTGCCATATATCTACTGGTCCAGTACATGCATGCACTTATGTTCCATCAAATCGATATGATCCACGTATGTACTACCCATATCCCAGCCTCCCATGATCGAAACCATAATTAAATTGCCAACAAATTAATTAAGCAGCGATCGATCGACCTTGATGCCTTGATGGTCAATCAATTTGTGATCATCCCAAATTGATCATGGTCGATGGTTTGCATGCTACCAAAGCTATATATGTGTTCTTGATGATGTTTCATTTTGTTGGTGTGTTCACTTGCTTGCTGGGTTGGCACCGGCCGGCAGCTAGGGCGAGCAGGAGAGGACCAGGACATGTAGCACTCAAGTGTATCCGTCCAAAAATAATGCAGCAGCTATGAGCTAAGCTATAGCCTATAGCTCAGTGGGGCCTCCACATGACTAGCTAGTCTTTGAGCGTGTTTAGTTCACGCTAAAATTAAAAGTTTGGTTGAAATTGGAACGATGTGATGGAAAAGTTGAAAGTTTGTGTGTGTAGGAAAGTTTTGATGTGATGGAAAAGTTAAAAGTTTGAAGAAAAAGTTTGGAACTAAAACAAGGCTTTTGCTCCGTCTAAAAATATAAGGGATATATAGCATGTTTTAAGGTTAAGATGGCACGCTTCTAATTAAGCCTAACGAATATAGTGGTTTTGGATAGATTGGAAAAGTAGTGCATGCTACCTAAAATCACTTATGTTTATTGATAAATTTTAAACCTCAAATCTTTTTATATTTGTGGATGTGGGGCAGTAGTAAGCAAAGAGAAGAATTAAAGCATCAGTTATGTCGCATATGTAGACAGAGAGAAAGAGAGAGAGAGAGGGGCATGAGAAAATGCAAACAAAAGCGCCATTCACTTTTGGTGATTTGACCTCACCATGCACTCAGTAGTAACAGAAGGGCAGGCCAGGCAGGCAGCACGCAGCTGCAGGGCTGTGTAGATCAGTGCAGGCTGCAGCCCGGCTACTCCATGCCCACCCTAGCTACTACAACACCATGTTTGCCTACGTCTCCTCTCTCTCTTAGTCCAGATCCATTCTAGCTCTACCTTGAAATATAGCTAGGAGAAATTTAGGATATATTTAGGGGAGTTTAAGATTTTGAGAAACAATTTATTAGCCAGTTTACGAGAATCAAAAAGGCTAGGTTTTCTAGATTCTGATTTCTAGTTTATTTTCAAAATTCTACGAATACAGCTTCGCAGAATCTGGATACGATCTACAACTAAGTTTTTGTTAGTGTATCCTATTAGCAACATAGTTTAATCACACGTGGGCTCGAATGAAAGCTGAGGTGGGATCGAATTAGAATAGCTGATGGGTATATACGTAGATATACTAGATTGTTTCCCAAAATTCATGGGTTTGAGAATACCCAAGAATTATATATAGGTGCATCCAGTAATTAATTAAGCTCTCTAGCTAGGTCTGCACAGTGGGGGTAGATTTCTCCAGGGCCTCGATTCATGCAGACGGCCTGCATCTGCATCACTGTGCTCTCTCTGTAAACTAAAACTGTATGCCCTGCACTGCATATATATGCAGATCTCATCAGTGTTAGGCACCATTTCCCACCACTAATCAATTAGTACTTTCGATTAATTTGAGGATGATGCAGCATGGAACATCATCTATTGATGCCTGGTCTGCAAGGCATGGCCAACAACAAACATTTCCATGGCACATGCTGGTGCGTGTACATGTGTGTGGCTGGCTTATATATGTGTGATTTTTCCTTTCTAAAAAATATATATATGTGTGTGTGATTGTGCCTTTTGTATGTGTGGAAATTAAATAGTTACAAACAGTGAAAAGCCAATCAACATCAGTGCATATGCATCTATGGCCACACTGTGGATCACTCTGTGGCCACTTAGATTGCTTGCCATTTGCATGCAGAATTGCTAGCTAGGTTGCGCGCGTGGAAGTTGACAATTATATATGCATGCATGTGCTTTCATCTAGGTCATGTGTACTATAGCTACGTAAGAGTATATGTAGAGCTTTTTTTTGAACCTCTCTTATTTTAAAAAATACACGCTCCCAAAACTTATTTCTAAATTTGAACTTTTTTCAACGCCACCCAAATTTAGGAAATTTTTGGCTTTATGAAATGACAATTTATATATCACGCCATCCGCAATTGACATGGCAGTTTTATTTTGCCACTACAGTGTGGCTAGTCAAAAGGTTTACATTTAAAAATAAGTTTTGTGATGATGTATTTTTAGAATTAAAAAGATTACAAAAATTGTATGTGTACAACACTACTATTTTGGAAATTTACATGTATATTCAATTAATTTCAAAATAATTGTATGTGTATGTGTATGTGTATGTGTGGCCATGTTTATTTTTCAGCTTATTCATCATATATATTAAAATAGATTATTTGCTCCACACTTTGAAAAACAAGTTTTCTCAAATGAACCTTTTTCTTCTATTGCTTGCTTAGACCATTTCCTTTAAGCTATTTATTAACTTTATTTAGTAAAATATTTATCAATAATCCGTCGTTGTAATAATCTACGCAATAATCTAAATCAAACAGGGTATAGTCGTTCTGGTACTCGAAAGGTTATGTAGGACTTAGAATATCTAAGATGGACTGGTGCACGCCTATTCTTTCTGTCAAAACAACAACGACGTGATTTTGTAGTTAGAATGAGGGGAACATATCCCGTACACACAAACTTTTCACGTACACATTGTGCACACCAACTAACAAATTTCATAAAAAATAGAAAAAATTATACATGTACTTTCAATTGTATTGCACTTACGTGTAAATTCTTAACCTCAAATTTATTATATTTTAACAATAACAAAAAAGATAAAATTTCAGACAATTTTAAGGGTATAAATTGGTTAGAATTTTATCTTTTTTTTGGGCACTCTCTATATAGAGTGAATTTGAAGACGAGACTTTACGCATAGATGGTATGCTACTAAAAGTGCATGCACATTTTTTTAAAAAAAATTTGGTGAAGTTTATTAGTTGATGTATGATATGTACATGAGAAGTTTTGTATGTATAGGATACAAACGGTCCCAGAAGGAGAAGGAATATATGAGCAAATTGGACTTTTCTTATGTGTATAAATAATGAAATTTTGTCTCTATCATACTGCAAACGATGCTACTCTTTTCTCTGCAATATAACACTGCCCAAAAACCGTTGAGGCATGGCAGACCATAATATTCCATTTCCACGTGAAGGGGCCTGACCAATTAATTATATATACCATCGATATGATCCCAATTTCGAGGGCTGCAAAAGGCTAAGAAACTGCCGGTATGTGGTACGTATATATAGAAAAAAAACAAATTAATTAAACCAGTGTCTCCCTATCACGGTATCACATTCGATTGTGACTTCTCTGATCACTGATCTTGTTTTGGCTGATGGCTGTTGGCTGATGTTAACATTCCGCGAAGACGACAATACGTATACTGTTGTATATTATGATTGCTCTGCTGAGTAGGCAGTAGAGCATTTGGATTTAGTGAAGCATATATCAGTTAGATAAATATAATTCCAGTAAGATTAAGTTCTCTTTGAATGAACGAACTTATGTTAACGGACACACTTACGGATATGAGCGTGTATGTGTAATTTGTAGAAGGTATTTGTAAATTTACCACTTGTTTTTTCAATTTTGCAAGAGCGTCACTCGAAGGACAACTTAGGTATTATTTTTATAATTTTGTGGTGACTGTCTTGCAATAATGATTTAACCAAGTGACACATTTGCAATCGCTCCTAATTTTTTGTGAGTACTGCATGTGTGCGATTTCTGTATAATCGTGAAAAAATAATATATTAACCATGCAAGGGTACGTATTATACACATCAATATGTTTCGGTTGGCAGGTGGCTAAATTAGATGTTGACTTGTGCTGGCTAGCAAGCTATATTAGATAGCCGCCGGAATAGGCAACAGAGCTATCTCATTTATACTTTGTATTTTATCGTGAAGTTAATCAGTACACGACGCTAGTTAGGTGAAGTAGACGCCGCGATGAGCATTAGTACAAGCCAATAACATTGATAGATAAAAAGGTTATGAACTTATAGATAAGTTCGCGGCATAATTCGGTCGAAAATTAATTTGATGATTTGTCACTTTTTAGATAGTCACTTGCACCCTGATAATGACATATATGGGCCCTTTGAGTCAATAACTACTCCCTCCGTCTTATAATATAAGAGATTTTAAGTTTTTATTTGTCCTATTTGATCACTCATCTTATTAAAAAATTTTAGAATTATTATTTATTATTTTTACTTACTTTATTATCTAAAGTAGTTTAAGTATAACTTTTCATTTTTTATATTTGTACAAATTTTTTTAATAAAACGAGTGGTCAAACAATGCAAATAAAAACTCAAAATCTCTCATATTATGGGACGAAGGGAGTAGATGATTAGGATGACAAATAGTACTCATTTAAAAAACGGTAAATTAATATTCGTAATCTGATAGAGTAGCTGAAGAAAGCGGAGCATATGTACGTACATCTCTCAACCCGGCCGGCACTCTCTTCAGCCTCCGATCCTGGGGTCTCTCCCTTAATTTGATTTTATACTACCATTTTTAACATCTGAGTGACATATAATTTATGATCCCGACTCACATTTAATGTGATTTACTAGATGATTCCATAATTCTATATGTCAATAAGAGAGCGAATTGCAAGATTGATGTTTAGCTCCAAACTTTTTCTTCAAACTTCCAACTTTTCCATCACATCAAAACTTTTCTACACACACAATCTTCCAACTTTTCCGTCACATCGTTTCAATTTCAACTAAACTTTCAATTTTAACATGAACTAAACACAACATCCTTTCACCATTCTTTCTCTTCGGCTTGTGTCAGCACCGTCTTCTCTCTCCATTTAATTCATTCTCGATCGCCCCATGTGTAGAGACTAGAGAATATACCTCTGTCCCATTTCGAGGACATTTCTATTGTTATAGATGATAAGATATAAATAATATTTTATACTTGACTTATTTATTTGATTTTTTATAAAATTTTTAAATAAGATAAATGAATATACAAAACTCATGCCTTAAAATAGAATAGAGAGAGTAACCGATCAGCAGAGACAGCACAGCAGCATGCAGCGGTGGCCTCATTCACGCCACGCACAGCTCCCGAGTTATACGTTTTTTTTTTTCTCCTTTTTGTGTTTGTATATTGGTCCGTTCCCTGCTCCATTTTTACGGCTGTTTTGAAGAGAAGAAGCCATTGCATTTGCTGCAGCAGTGGAGTACGTAGTAGTGCTTGTCGCGGCTTGCCGTGATCCGTAGTACTAATAAGTAATAACTGACGAATGTTTCTGTGGGCCCCCGGTTTCATCGCTACAGAAACCTCAGTAAATTCAGTATGTCAGGGAAGAAGCTAGCAGCAGCGGCCAAATTTTATTGGAAATCTCGGCAGCAGCGTCACGAGTATCTTTTTCACTCTAGTCTAGATGAAGACGAGGATTTTTTTTAGCCGCAAAAACTAATCAGCGAGATCTCTCGATATTGTTTTATCATGCGACGCCGCTTAGATTCGTCCGATCACGCACGCTGCGTCATAGCCATTAGTTCGTGGGAGCGGTGAAGAAGCATGCATGTCTTTTATCTATTATATATGCATGTCTTTTTCTCCTTCCTATAAAGTTTTCTCTTAAATTACTTATCCGATTTACAATTCGATTACACCATTGTATTCGTTGCAATTAAATCTTCATAACAAGATCTTATACGATTATATTACGATAAAAAAATATTTATATTTATAAATTACTTTTATTATATAGGTAAGTTACTTTTATCATATATAAATATTACTTTTAGATTTGACTAAATTAGTTCTTATACATTCACGATGCTTTAAGTTGATTATTTTTATTATTGTTTTTAAGTCAATTATATAATTTATAGACTTTAAATTTAATTTTTAGATAAACCATATTTTTCTCAATATAACGAATTATCTTATCCATATCCTTGACAAACTTACTTACATTTTGTGCTAAGTTACTTTTATGATTGATGTAAATTACTTTTAGACTTTATTAAATTTACTTTCATAAATGCATTTACTTAAAAATCTTTTCTACACTTTACTTGTGAATTTACTCTACATAGTTTCTTATTTCAACTCAGTCACAATGTAATTACTTCTACTACAAAAAGTTACTTCTATTGTATAGCTAAGTTACTTCTATAATTAATTACTTTTAGATTAATAAAATGTTTGAATATATTCAACATGAATCTTGTTTTGTCGCATATTCTACGTAGAGTACAATGATGTAAATAGATCTTGAAAATAGTACGTGATTTAAAAGATATAAATTATTAAAGACATTAAATCTAAAAGTAATTTGTATATATGATAAAAGTAACTTACATATATAATAAAAGCAATTTACAACATAGATATTTTTTTATCGGAATATAATCATGTAAGATCTTGTTGTAGATATTTAATTGCAACTAACACAGTCGAAATATAGATTGGATAAGTAATTTAAGAGAAAATTACTCACTCCGTTTTATATTACAAGATTTTCTAGCATTATCTATATTCATATAGATGTTAATGTATCTAGACACATATATATGTTTAGATTCATTAACATATATATATGAATGTGGGCAATACTTCTTATAATATAAAACGAAGAAAGTATATAAGAAGAAAAAAAAAGACATGCACTATTTGAGTGTACTAGTAGCAACCATGGAGGCACATGATATGATGGTGTGTCGCGCTTGGTGGGCGCTCAAACGCCGCTTCCTTTTCCGGAAAGGCAACACACGTGCAGGGAAACGGACGTTGTTTCTTTTTTTAAGAATAAAGTTGATAGGTGGTCGGTGCTAATGCGCTACCACGCATGATGTAGTCATGTTCTTTTTTTAAGCATAGTACAGTACGTATGACTAGTACAGTTTCAATATTATAATTTTTAAAAATAGTTTTCTATATTTGAAATATTTTTTCAAAGTTTGCATACGAAACAAAACATTGAAAAACGTGCTAAAATCAGAAAAGGCTCGATGGCCGAATCCTAGTAGGCCGGGCCGGGAAGAAGCCTCATGGGCCTCAGCATCGTGGGCTCGGACGGCCCGGTCTAGCCCGGCCCGGCCCGTGTCCACGTAAGCAAACGCACGCTTGTCCTTGTCTCGAAGCAAAGCAGCAACAAAACCCTTCTCTCTTTCTCTCTCTCTCTCTCTCTGCTCGACTCCCTCTCGCCGCCGCCGCCGCCGCCCCCACCGCCGACGGCAAGCGCGGCGACCCGACCGGCCGAGACCTATCCGCCGCCGCCGCAGGTGAGTGAGGTGTCCGTCCGCCGCCGTAGGCGGGCGCTTCTTTCCCGCTTTTGGCTCCTTCGCTGAGAGTCCTGTAACCGTGTGGTTCTTTTACTCTGGGTGGATGGATCCAAATCGCGCGGCAGAGCAGCTTGGGGGGATGGAGAAGGGGGGCGCCGAGTCGTCGATCGCCTGCGCTCGCTGCGGCAAGCCGGCGTCGCTTCAGTACGTTTTTTTGCTGCTGCCTGCCGGCAAGAAGAGGCTTCTCCAATCAAGTCGGGTTCTTTACTTTTTTTTTTCTTTTTTTGCTGTTTTTCAGATGCCCCAAGTGCGCGCAGCTGAAGCTTCCGCGGGAGGGCGCTGCTTTCTGGTCAGTCACAGCTCACAAGCTCTCATTTCCCTTCCTTCAGCTTTGTAGTACAGAACAATCAGTAGTGACGGTTCACATGATCTTCATACTTACGAGGAGTATAACTGTATAAGTTGCAGACAAAGAATTATTGGATATCAGCAGTTTTGTTTGAGTTCTGACAGAACCTTCTGAATAGATTGGCAAGTGTGGGGGGTATCTTATTAATAAAGCCTTCCAGTCATTTTACCATTTGCTGTATCATGCAGTTCTGGCATTATGTAAATATGGGAATTTTTGTGTCCTATGAAGTTTGGTCCTGGTCCAGTAAGCTTTTTTACTTTTGTGTCATAATCGTTAAATGGACTTCATTATTGAGGAATGGTAATGGACACTGAAGAAAATGCATCTTGCCATAATTGATTGACACATCTTTGGAGTTGGGAGCATACTAGCTTTCATTATGAATGCAACATTACGAACTTCAGCATTATGAACGAAAATATTTGATGCTTTCGTATTCATCAATTGCTTACAGCACACAGGATTGCTTCAAGGAAGCATGGAGCTCTCATAAGTCTGTCCACATAAAGCTAGATGCATTGACACTACAACAGACTCCAGAGGGTTGGCAATATTGTTTGAAAAAAGGGCGGACACGCACATTGCAGCTTCCTCGTTTTGATTGGACAGGGTAAAATAATGTTACCATGTATTTACTTTTCCTTTTTGTTGAGCCCACAAACCATGCTTCTGTTTCTTGAAGCTTACTAAACTTGCTTACTCGTGAATTTATTAATAACTTCATTTGCAAAGGAGACTATTGAATTTGTTAATGAACCTGTTGGTACTGAGCATGCTTACCGATTTGCTAGGTTTAGGACCATTAGTACATATTCTTACCTAATTCTTTGCAGTCCATTGAGACCATATCCAATATCAAAGATGCGTGTGGTACCAGATAAAATTGAGAAGCCTGATTGGGCGCTTGATGTAAGTATTAATTTGTTTTTGTGTTTGTGTTCCCTCGTGACCTTTTCATCATGTCTTGTTAAGAATACCATTTGAACTGATAGCTTTGTAAAATAAGAAAGAGGCTCATTAAGTTGGACCACAGTCTGTTGTTATCTTCTAAGCTGCTCTGGTACATATCCCCTGACAGGCTGACATTGTCAAACATTTTTAGGGAACCCCCAAGATTGAACCAGATAGCGATTTGCAGAAAAGAGTAGAGGTAGAGTTATGGACATATCTGTTATTACCATATATATTATGCAAATATATGTCTGATTTTTTTTACTCACTGCTGTGTAGATCAAGACCCCTGAGCAAATTGAAAGGATGAGAGAAACATGCCGAGTAAGCTTGCAGTACTTACAATTTTGCACTGAAATATTATTCTGGCATTTCCCTAACCATTTGTGTTCTACTCCATGCTGCTACTGTTAGATCGCAAGAGAAGTTTTAGATGCAGCTGCTCGCATAATCAAACCAGGAATTACAACAGATGAAATTGATAGAGTGGTTCATGAGGAGACAGTTGCTAGAGGTCTGGTTAACCTTTACCTGATTGTATCATCAATGCTTAATGAAACCTTGTAGTTTGCTAGGTTCTATAGGTTCCATGTACTTCCCTGGTTTTCAGATATGTCTTGTCTTGAGTTCTATATATGCTTGTTTGTCATAATTTCTGTTCTTGGTCCTCAGGTGGATATCCATCTCCATTGAATTACCATTTCTTCCCGAAGTCATGTTGCACGTAGGTTGCCTTTAACTTTTTGCTTATTTAGAGGCTTAAAGGAATATGATATGCTCACATTGTTGTCGCTGGTATCCAGGTCAGTTAATGAAGTCATCTGCCATGGAATTCCAGATGCCAGGTTCCCCTTCAATTTATACATCAAGCTAATCTTTCAGTAGTGCTTTTGCTAACTTTGCTTTGCATTAGAAGGATTTAAGTTTTTATCTGATCTTTCTCTAACAGGAAACTTGAAGATGGTGACATTGTAAATGTCGACGTAACTGTGTATTACAAAGGAGTTCATGGTAAGTTCTCTGCAGCCTGGTATTGTATTTCGCTGCTGAAAGTTGTTGGTTTTTTGACACAATATATAACTAAACTGCAGGTGATTTGAACGAGACATATTTTGTTGGAAATGTTGATGAAGCTTCCAAGCAGCTTGTCCGTTGTACCTATGAGTGCTTGGATAAAGCTATTGCAATAGGTGATTCCTTCAGTTTCAATCTTGTGTTAGTAGCAATCTACCTTGCTTTATGCCTTGGTTATGTTTAAACTTCAAACATATGATTGCTCATTTATCTGAAGTTTCTGTTACATTTATTGAAACATCAAGGCAAGCTATCTGTGGGAAGGAGATATGACATTTGAACATTTTCATGTGCAGTGAAACCTGGAGTTCGGTTTCGAGAGGTTGGGGAGATAATAAATAGACATGCATCTATGTCAGGTTTATCTGTGGTTAGTATTACATTGGCACTGACTTGATCTTAAAGTGAAGTTAATTCTTCTACTGGTATTTCTTTTGTATATCTGCCCCCTAACTCTAATAAATGCCTTCACTTTCAGGTTAAGTCTTACTGTGGTCATGGCATAGGAGAATTGTTCCACTGTGCCCCAAATATTCCTCATTATTCAAGTACTACATGTCTTGCACCTGGTTTCTTATATTAAGAAGTAGATGTTAGACATCTGTAGAAGTTCCATTTAATGCTACACAATGTCATGCAATCTTAGTAAATAGTTTCCTTCTAATGTAGGAAACAAGGCCGTGGGTATAATGAAAGCTGGGCAAACATTTACAATTGAGCCAATGATAAACACAGGCAAGTGTTTTTACACTATCAAATTCCACATCCCGAACCTGTCAAATATATTGACAGGCCCCAATCACAGTTTTGTAAACAGTCCTTATATTTTTGCAGGAGTTTGGCATGACCGTCTATGGCCTGATGAGTGGACTGCAGTGACTGCAGATGGTAAACGGAGCGCTCAATTTGAGCACACCCTTTTGGTGAGTGTCAAACTGACAAACTCTCTGTTTTTGTTTTAAGGAGCTCATCCCAGTCCTCAGTTTGATAATCATGCTAATCTCTTTTGTGAGGAAGCTATGGTCTTTGATGATTTTGGATTATGCATATGAACTTGTTTCCCTTCGTTATCCTTTTTCTCTTCAGGTGACAGAAACAGGAGTTGAAGTTTTGACAGCGCGATTACCGTCATCACCTGATGTCTTTCCATGGTTGAAGCCGTGACGCCATTGCTCCAGGCATAAAGCACAAACTAGCAAGTGATACGAATACAATGTGGTCAATGGGACAACGCAATTTTTTAGTTTACTCCTTTTATATCATTCAGTTGCCCGACTCTCCGAAGCAGATATTGTCCCAGTGATAATACCTGTTAGTTCTGACGACTTGCTGCAACCATTGTTCACCTAGCAAGTTGTTTCTGGCTGTGTTAAGTATTTTGATTGATTTGTTCGAATGACATGAACCATAATTTGAACTGGAAACGGGATTTATCCAGGAGCACATTTGTCGATAATTTTATCTCTTGCGCCACCGTGTTTCAAACCCCAATTCCGCTCATAGCATTTTCACCTAAAGCTGAAACCCTCTCCTGGAAGCCTCATTCATCGAACAAAACAATTTCAATCACTCAACACCTTGTTCCTTAAAAAAAAGGTACAAACCTATGGCAGAAACTGCTACAAACAAAACAGCTATTCTTTTCTGCAAAGTTTCTACACTAGTGTAAATTGTGCAATTGGGGCATTGGGCAATGCTAGTGTACAAGTGCCGCCTCAACCATTTCGCAAAACAACCAAAAACGAACAGGGAGGGAAAAGGCGGAGCTTCCTGCTTCCTAGTATCCACTGAAATCAACCAAAGAAGAGTAAGATTTGTTCTCGTCAGTTGAAGCAGCATTTCTCACGTCGGTTTTCCTCCTCGTTTCTTCATTCCCAGGCTTCTGTGGAGTGGCGGCGCCGAAGCCGGCCATCTCATTCAGTTCTGACCTCTTGCGCCTAGCTTCCTCCACATCCCCTTCCCAGCATGTCTCCGCGATGACTTCCTGGGCTTTATCAATATTTTCCGCGGCGATCAAACTATCATTTTGCAGCAGTACGAGGTACACCTGATCAGCTGCAGCCTTCCGGATCTGCAAGTTGGTAGAGAACATAACATATGAGATCAATTTATCATTGCATGGTGTTCTGCAATTCTCAGGCAACAAATGGTGAAAGTATTCACCTTGGGGTATCTGTGGCCTAGGAATGTGAGGAGTTGAGAGAAGGCCGTGCTGCCACTTCCATCCGACTGGGAAGAAATGTACCCAAGTATTGAGAGACCTGCGCTTAACTTTGCAAAGTCCTTTGATCCCTTCAGCACCGGGCCCAGCGATTTTATCAGTCCACTGTAGAACTCACTATGCCCCTGCTCAGTGTTGCAAGACCAGGAGGTATAAGTATACCTTGTAAATCATAAGATTATTTCAAGATTCTTTCTGTAATACCATGAACTAACCCAGTTTCTGTAGTTATTTCCTACTGCATGGGCTTTCAAGTTATAGATTTAAGCTACAAAAGTATGATACAGTATGAAGTTATGTGCTCCAAATTCTGATCAGCGATGAGCATGTTCTAACCTTTGAAATCTTATGATGTTCTATTTCTTTTTCTTTTTTTTTTCTTTACCATGCCTCCCAATCTTAAAGGCCTAACAAAATTATCTTTTGTGCTTATTTTTCATTCGCAAATGTGCCACAGCAAACTTCCTAGCCTCTAACAGTGTACAGCACAACATTAGTACTATTACATAGATAAAAAAACTCACCTCACGCAAGAAAACCTTTTTACTGAGGAGAGTCTCAACAGTCTGCATACATTTAATAAAAAGAAGATAAAAATGTGTAAGCTCGACTGTGGAAAAAGTATATAGAATCATGTGAAAATTTATTGGTTCAAATCATCAACCGAAACATGCCACTCAGCAATATAATTATGTTTCTGTTACCTTCAATGTGGGAGTAACTACACGGTCAAACTTCTGGTAATGCTCAAGAACCCATAGAAGATCACAACTCAACAGATATTCTCTGTTTTTTCCTTCATCATTTGTATTGATGTCTGAATCTTGAAGATAATCTACTAAAGCTGATGTTGAAGATTTCCTCAAAGATTCCTGCAATCCTCCAGTAGAAATCACAAGCCCAGAAAGCACAGGCTTGCTGTAACAGCTGACCTGAAGAAGGTTCACAAATCGTGGATATGATACTGCAGGAACCTAACCAAGGAAATGTGTTGTCAGCCAAATCTGGATAACACTATCACCTAGTCAAATAATATGTGCACAATGGTTAAACAATGGTTAAATAATATGTGCACTGGCAGTGAAAATCATTACTGAGGCAACAATGGTTAAACAACTAAAATTTGTTCAATAGAACAATATAAAAATCAGTTACTCAAGAAATAGATAAACTTACAAGTCAAGGTCACTGTAAATCTAAACCCTTAAATCCACTTTCATGACAACTTAAGTTTTTTGAGCAATAAGAATAAATTGTTGAGCATATGGGAATTATGAGATCAGAGTTATAGGCACCTCAGCTAGTCTTGTAACAACAGCAACGCCAGCATTAGAAACAATACATTTAACAACAGAAGAGAAATTGATGAATAATCACTTACTGCCCACTCCAGATCTGCACTGTTGGGTATAATTTGTTCCAGCAGCTCCCTGTATGGTATAGATGGGACAAACAGTTCCTGATTGTAAAGAATCCTCTTAAGAGTTTTGGCTGCAATTTCTCTTATCTTATCTATTTTCTCAACAGCCTGTTTTGCAATGCCTGCAACCAGATCCTGTGCAATACTAGAATCAAATAGTTGGCATCTGGTGTTAACTGCATTGGTGTCGATGTCAATCGATTTAGACTCATGCTCAGCAACTGGTGTTATTTTCACTGCAATATTATCTCTCTTGCAGAGAATAGATGTGCACCGTTCTAGTGCATCCATTGCAGCTTCACGTACCCAGGAACCCACATCACCTCTGTTATCTACAGCATAATCGTCAAGTGCTCTAAATAAAGCTTGCATGACCTTATCTTTAATGTATGAATACATAGAATCACCAAAACTTGAGCTGTGTTCAACAGAAGCAGTTAATGTTTCGCAAACCAAAATTAGCCCCCTAACAGAGTTCACACGTGCTTCAGCATCAGGGTCATCAGGCTTATCCTACAGATTCATGAAACTGGAGTTTCAGTTCTACAATCCCAGAAGCAAATCAACAGAATGAGTTAATGTTTGGCTCAGGTAATCTCATTACCTCAATTGTGCATGAGTTGCACAGCTTACTTATGACAGGCATCCATTTTAATACCAAGAACTCATATGGTAATGTTCCAAGGGCAAGTGCTGCACCTCGTCTTGCAGCAACATTTGGGTCATCTAGAAGGGTCAAGTACTTCGTGATGATGTCATTAGCAGTCTTTTCACCGGAAGAAACCAGATATGTTGGAATAAAATGCTTCAATGCATCAACAGCAGCACACTGGACAAAATTGTAGAATAACACTCAGTCTAAAGCACAGATGCACCAGTCATGCTTGTACAATGTTCAGTGCCATATCAAACAACAGAACACAAGACAATAAGATACAGGTGGTTGCTGAGAGGGTCACTTTTGAGTGAATAATTGACATCAACAAGTCTATGTTGTTATCTAATATATTATTAAAACAGGGAAAAGAAGTAGCCACCATGTTGCTCTCAGGGCCTAGAAATTATTATGTCAATGGAGAAAAGGAGAAAGATTTACATTGTTGATTTGCACAGTGGGTCTAGGCTATAATAGTGTATTGATTAAATATATATTGGAGCGTTACTACAATTGTACTCCCTGTGTTCCATATTATAAGACCTTTTGGGTTTGTCCTAAGTCAAATTTTTTCAAGTTCGACCAAGTTTATAGAAAAAAAATAGCAAAATCTACAACACCAAACTAATTTCATCAAAATTTACCTTTGAATATATTTTGTTAGTATGTTTGTTTTGTGGACTTGCTACGTTTTTTTTTTATATGTAAACTTGGTCAAACATGAAGTTTCACCTAGGACAAACCCAAAATGTCTTATAATATGGAACGTAGGGGGTATTTTTAGAAATAAACCTGAAAACTGGAAAGATATAGTAGACTGTAGCCTAACCAAGCATAATTACATGGGAAATTTGTTCAGTTGCTGATTCAAGACCAAAGAAAGCTCACCTGTATTTGAGCATTGGGATGCCTCAAATTCTCATTAAGGGTTTCTAACAAACTTCTCTTTGTCTTCTCATTCAAGGATATCCCAGACATAGAAATGCATGCAATGAATCGGGAAACAGCAGAACGCATTATCTCTCCTCCTTTACCTCGATAAAGGCGTGCCTTTTCGATTGCAGGAACAATTCCTGACAGAGCTTTCTGCATGTCTATAGAATAATGAACACACATGCAAAGGAGTTTATAGGGTAAACAATTCAGATAAAAAGTATTACAAGAGATAATCTAGATAAATAGATCTCTTACCTGTGGTAAAAGTAAAACCGAGCTGATACAACTTCAAAGCAATCTCACCAGCAGCTAAAGTGGCCCCATGTCGAGTGCACAAATCTGATGAAAGAGTGCAGGGAACTAACTTTTCAAGGGCATATCCAGCAAAGTAGTTCATGTCATACTGTACAAGCATAGAAAGGGCCTGAGCAGCCAACTCTCGCAAGCTTCTCTCCTAGAAAGAAAATAAAGTCAGCCAACATCACGTCTGACAAATCATACGCTCATCTCACTGAAATTTACAATAGCAACAAACTAAGGCAATGGGCCGAGAGATCGAATATCATGAAACTTGTTTGGTCAAGGGCATCAAGCCTTATCTTCAGATTGAAGCATGCAAAGTCAGAAAACAGACATAATGCAGGAACAAGAAACAATTAATCAGTCGTAGTACTACAGTACCCAGTGGGATATTTTGTTGCACAGTAGCTCCTCTGCAAACGGATGAAGATACTCCTTATATTGAGCAACAAAAACAGCGACATTCAGATAAGAGTTTGATCTGGAAGCCAGTGCAAAATAGTCTGCTGCATTCACAATATCAATGCCATGCGGAAAATTTCCCTGTCTTCCAACATTCTCTTGAAAGGCAGCAGAAGCAGCTCTTCTGCAATTAACCTACATCATATATGTATAAGGACACACATGATTCGGCAGTAAGAAAAAAAAAACTAAGATGCTAGAGAATGCATCACAAAATCTAGATGCTACAAATGAATGACTAAATCAGAATGAACTTGCCTCTCGATCATAACATGCAACCGTTAGAAGATGGGGAGCAAGTTGTTGCAATACAGCCTTCATATCGAAATTGGTATAGGCTCGACCAAATGCCCAACAGACATATGCTGCAGCATCTCTTACATGTGAACCAATGCTATGTGGACCTCTTCGTACATCATAGTGCAAAGCCTGCAGAGATAAAATTGTCACTGGATTTGCCTCAAATGTTTTATCAGAATATAGGCAAGACTTGTTTAACCAAATAATCAGAAACATTTTGGTTATCAAGTAAAGAATTGAGAAAACATGCGCCTTTGATGCCAGTGTTAGAATCTAAAAGAATATATCATGGGATCTATATATATGTATAAGTGGTATTTGGTACCATTCTAGTATGTACCTTTATTATAACAGGAATGACATCAGGAAAGCTAGAAGGCAGCAACAGCCCCCTACGAGCAAGTTCAGCCAAAGCCAAGCAGCCTCCATGCCAGGAACCATCACCCTTCAGAACCCAAAAGTCATAAGGTATATACTTGTGGTTCACTCAGGACTTGCACTTTTGAAAGGTAGAGATGGAAACTGAGGAATATTTAAAAAGTCAAATGATGTCTTAAACTACATGAGTTCTTCAACAAACCTCCCCAGGAGAAAAAAGCTGCAAGATTGATGATAGAACTTCCTCTGACAATGCAGGTGTTAAACGTGCAGTTATCCTACCAACTCCTTTGGCAGCAGACCATCTCACAATAGTATCCTGAAGAGAGAATCAAGAAATATCATTACAGAATTCAAGGTTAAATAGAAAGGAGAATAAGTATAACATGACCTAGAAAATATTTCGGATCTTTACAAAACAATATTAGGATGACAACATACGGAATCCCTCAAACCAGTCAACAGCAAGTCAATAATCTCTTCCACAATTTCTGGAACATCCATATCTTCCTCTAAAGAAGATGTGTCTGTCTGGTCAATGTTCACTTGTTTAGTTGAACCACTTGAAGTCCCAGTTCCATCAGTAGAAGTTGAAAGGTTTGCACCCAGTGAACTACTTATCGACTGCATAAGGGAAATCGATTAACATAATGGTGGAAACATCGTCTTACAACCTACAAATGGAAGTAATGATACAAAAAATGAGAGCAAACATGATAGCATCCCATAAAAAGAAATATGTGAAAAAACTTGAAACTTAATCACAAATAGATATCATGCCAAGATTTATTTCCATGTTTCAACAGGCTTCAGCAGGTAGATCCCAAGAAAACGGTATTTTTCATGAGAAGTGTTAAATCATCACACCTTTCTGCAAGATGTCTATTATTCAGAAATATAGCAGATCAATAAGGTAATAGATGATAAGTTAATAGCAAGCTACGTTTATTTCTTTCACTGAACAGGATTGGTGTTCTAGGATTGAAGTCAAGCTCTTCTCCAACTGAATGGTTCATATATCAACATTTAACAATTAAAAATAATAATCTCATAAAATTTTGATATGATCTGGAGTTGTGCACAGTGCATAAAATATAATCAGACTGCAATCACATGTCAACCCGATGTCTTATTAAATTCTGTAGTAAACTGTACGAGTAATCATATGCTCCAATAATAAACTGACGTTTATATCATAACTGGAACTTCACTAAAGGACATATGAATCTACAAAAACAATCTAAAGGTTCTAAAGTTGTATCATACTAAATAAAATAATTACTGAACCCCACAATGACTTAAAGGAAAGGTCAAATTACGAGTAATGGTTGCGAGATATTGATGTACTAACAATTATTAAAATTTTAAAACCTGATAGCGCCATGACGGTGAACGGGGAGGCAAGCTAATGAGTGCAACTCGTTGCGCCAGTTTGACCAGAAACTTTCTAAGGAGAGAGCTTCTGGATGCAATGTTAGTCTTCATCACAACTGAACAATCATTCCAAATTCCAGAAACAGCATCACATAGCACTTTCCGGTTACCAATCTGCAACAGGGTGAAGCAGAAAGAAGGGAAAAGGAAAATTTAATGATTGTTTTTTTAATGAAAAGTTAAAAGTCGTGCTCATTCCCTACTGATAACATCCTAAAAGAATGATATATGTAAAACAATATCGCATGTTTAGAGAAAATACAAATGAACAATAGTACTAAATACTAAAGAAAAAGCTATCTCTACTAAATTTACAGTATGATGTTCGGTGCAAAAGTAAAAGATGAAGGCAGGACAAACCTTAAATATTGATGCTAATGCTTCCACTATACCAATCGATCTAAATTGATCCACAAAGTCATCTGTGACAGATAACAAGATCCTTTGTGCCCATTCCATAAAACTGAAAAACAGAATCAAGGTAACTTGAAACATTGTCCTTTATCATATAGCAGCATAGAACTACACTGAAATAGTTAACTGGATATTAACCATCAATATATTACAATCATTTCAGAGAATATAAATATTCAGTGTACTGGTAGAAACAAGACAGTTCACCGGTGATACGAAACTCTCAAATGTACTACAGAAATTTGAAATGCGTATGGATAAGAGTTGTAAGTTGTAACAAAGTAGTTGCAAGGATAACCTGCTGAAAACCTTTGGCATGTCTGGACGAGTCAATAGCCTTGCGAGCAGCAATCCTGACATCCTTCTCATTGGACCAGAACTGCAGAGATAATCCTTACATATGTCTAATATCCTTGTCACAAGTGGAACAGTTTCAGGCCCATCCACGTGATCAGCGGTAGCAATGCTTGTATCCACACTGGAGATATCAAATGGGATCAATACCAGTATATAAAGCCACAATAGAACGACACACTTAGTCTCCATTTCTCCTGTGCTCTCTTGCCTAAGAGCTGTTGCTGAGCTCATTTTATGACACTCCTCAAGTAGAGCAACTGCAGGCTCTAGATCTGAAACTTGATGAGGGAAGAACTTGATGATGCTTTTGTACCCGCATACTGTGACCAGAGTGTATATGATAATACACAGAGGCTTGATAATGTCAAGGAGCTCATCAGTGCAAGCGCCTAGTTCCATTGTTTTGGAACGGACTAATAGCATAAGTGGAGAGATGATGCTCTCTAGATATGGCTCTAGGAGTTGACCCTCCTCTTGATATTTATCCATCTATTTAGCAAAAAAAATAAGAAGATGAAGTTCATAACATAACATTGATAAACTGTAACTGCTTTCAGTGTACAATTCGCTAACTAGTAGAAGCAAACAGCTTAGATTGCATCCTATGTAGCTCAACTTATTTAGGTGAAACATAACACAATTCAAATAGGGGTTAAAATTCTGTGCAATTCAGATTTGGTACTGCATTGAGTAATAGACGCTGAAACTGTGGAACGGACTGATTTTTGTTCTCTAATCCAAAGCAAGTTAGTAACGAACAAAAAAGTAGCATTGTTACTAGAAATACGCATTGTTCACATGTATAGATCTATAGTTCAGCGAAATGGAACATTTAGAGAGAGGGGGGTTTGTGCAAAGGAGCATACGATGGAGCGGATCCTCTGGACATCGGCGGGTTCGGCGACGCCACCGGCGTCGATGATGCGGCGGAGGATGTCGGAGACGATCTCCCACTCCTGGAGGAAGTACCTGCGCAGGACGACCTCCTTCGAGTCGTGCTCATCGTCGCCGACAGTGGAGGCCGCGGCGGCGGCTGAGGCAGTGGGATCAGCAGAGGCGTCGCCATCGGCAGAGGCCGTGGAGGACACAGAGACGGGGATGCCAGATGTACGAATGGCGGCGGTTTCCTCCATCGCCGGAGAACGCGGCGGCGGCGGCGGCGGCGGCGGCGTTGCGGCGAGAGAGAGTGTGCGCGAGACGGCGCCGCTGTGCGCGGCTTGAAAGTTGAAGCGTGGAGTGCGTCTTGCGAGCTTGAAAACGTATTATGTTTTTCCGTGTTCGTATGCAGGAGGCGTATTTTGAGCCTACAAGGGGGGATCTGACTTGCAGGTCGTCTTCTTCCTCCTGAACTGATCTCTCCTCTCGCGAGCTCCGACCACCGAGACCTCCTCGCCGCCGTCGGCCGCGATGCAGCAGCGGCGCCCCGCCTCCGGCCGGCCATCCGGGACGGACGGCTCCGACTTCTCCTACCGCATGGTCGTCGACTCCCGTAAGCATCTCTCCGCGGCCCCAAACCCCGAATTCCCCGGCTCCCAAACCCTCGCTGCGAACTCACCTGTGTGCCCCTGTTCTTGCGCGCAATTGCAGGGTACCAGAGGGCTGCAGATGGCAAATCCCGCCTCGGCCGCCTCATCCTCGTGCAGGTAGGTGAACCGCCGCACTCGCGCAACGACACAACTCAATTTCCCCCTGCTCGCTCTCCTGTAATGCATGGTTGCTGTTGTTTGATTCATTTTTTTCAGGCTCTGCACCAAGTGGCCGGGGGTGCGCTGCTGTTGCTCGCGCTGTCGAAGGGCGCGGAGATGAACAAGTTCGCCGTGATGTCTGTGGCTGCTGGACTGTTGGCCATTGTGCTGGGAGAAATAGGTGATGCTCATGAGTTTTTTTTTTTTTGAACGAATCGGCAAGCTGCCAATTTCATTGAATAAAGGAGGAATAAACTTTACAAGTGCAAAAGAAAAACCAAGGCTCAAGACCTTCGGTCCGAGCATTTAAAAAGAAAGCCAGCTACCGAGATCTCTTGCCCTGCCAATGACCACAACTTGGCCTCCTCCTTGATTTTAGCCAAAAGGCTTCCTATCGAGAGTTCCTTTTGCTGAAATGTTTTACGGTTCCTTTCATTCCATATTTCCCAGGCTACTAGGAGTGTAAGCGTGCGCAAAGCTTTCTTTGGAGCATCTTTTGAATTTGTGATAGCTTCCCACCACATCGACACTGCCGAGGCCTGGTGCCACAGGCTAGGGTTTAGGTGTTCATTTGCAGTCCACTCTGCTAGTGCGCCCCATATTCTCCGATGCTCATGAGTTGGTCTTAGTTTCTTCTTATTTCAGTAAATAAACCGGATTAGTAGTCTTGCTGAACTTTGACTTGAGTAGTAAAACAATTTGCGCCACTTTTTTAAAAAAGATAATCAACTAAAATATGATACAGTATAAGAAAAGGTCATGATGGACAATCACCAATGGAGCAATTCTGGTCACTGCACTTTGCCATGTAGGAGAATGTCGAAATAAAGGAGGGTGTTCCAAATTTTCTTGGATCTGTTGGGTGATTCCATTTTTGTTCGCTAGAACCAGCAAGCAGGTTTTACTAATTGATATCCCTAATACAACACCTTTTTTATAGTAGAATAGTATAACACAGTATACGCACTTGCGTTCAAAACTGATCATGTTAGGACCAAGTTACCAACAATGACAGTGTCTTTAAATCATATATCGTTATGGGCCTTCCGTACTGACCAGCAATTTGCTGCAATGATCACAAATGTAAATTCTAACACTTTCTTATTCGAATAGCCTCAACCAATCTCTCAACATATGATAGAGTGATGAAGTTATTATAGTTAGTTATCCCAAACTTTTTCCCCTACCAGTCTATAAATGTGCTTTGTTCAGAGAAAATCTGAAGTAGTTATGTACTAGTACACATCACATGTGCTTCTACAATTTGCATTCTTTTTGTCAGAATACGTTTTGGATTCTCGGTTTCATCTAAGCTGATCTTGTACTGATGTTCCACAGGACGTAGGCGGCCAATGGCTGTGCTGCTTCGGATGTACACAAGCTTGTCATCAATTGCTGTTGCATTCTCTGTGACGTGCATTATTCGGTCAGAGTTGTTCTTCAAGGTTTGGATGACAAAATTTAGATCCCCAATATTTTTATTCAAGTAGTTTTTGTGAAGTTATACCTAATGCTCTTTCTTTTTTGTGTCTTCTCACGGTATCCAAGTAAAACCATGGGCTAAATCCTTTTCAACTTCGTTGACAAAGAAACGATATTTTCAGATTACTCTGGTGTTAGTCTTGTTGATCCATGTGCTATTTCAGAAACAAACTCAAGGTCTCAAGCTGGGTAGTCCAATTATGAACCAAACAAATACATGTAACTAAAATAAATAGTTCTGCAAAAGCCATAGAGCTGTTTGATCCCAACTTAGAGTTCCAACTTATGGCTTAATTTTTCACATCCTCACAGTTACCAAAGTATGAAATATCGAGATCTATACTTCCCTTCCTTGCCGATCTATTTTGAGAATTGTAATTTCCCCTACATGCAATCTGAAACCCAGTTGTGCTGTACTGGTGAAAAGTAATTCTTAGTAGCCTATCTATTGTAAACCACTTTGCTTTAGGACCAGACTAACATGAAAAATGGGGGAATGTATTGCTAGTATAGTGAGTCCGTATTTTCAGAAGGCTTTGAAAGGATCCAGCTCGAAGCATGATTGTTCACTTTAATGAATCCTAGAGCAGTGCTATATAAAACATATAACAATAGATTTGAGAATCTTCATGTTCAGATCCAATGCCCACAGGGGTGATCTAGCTAACAGGAGTATCTTCTAATCCTGTTATTTCAAAGAACCATGATTCGGAGATGTGCATGCTATAAATTTTCCTTGTTGAAATTGATTTGGTTTTGGAATCTGAATTGGCTAATCATAGTATGACCATTTTGGGAGCAGATTTGCTTTAGTATTATGTCCATTTACTTGCCTTATGTTCCTAATTTGTTAATGCATTGTATCTGCACTTTGCAATTCCATTTTTGCACATTAATGTATGAGTTTACCTCTTATTTCACCAATTCTTATTCCATAATACATTAGCTAACTATCACTTGGTTGTTTTCTAGATCACAAAGCAAAATACAGAGTCCATAACAAGCCATGAACTATTGGAGGTGGTTCGTGTTGCTCTTGGTAAGTGCTAAGATTGCTCACTTAAAATTGACAAAAGTATCCACTGCTTAACTCCTGCCATCTATCCCCTTTTATTACTGTTCCCAGGTGTCCTGCTTCAATTGGTGGTTATAGCTACAACAGCCAGACTTCTGCAAAATATGTCTCCTCCCAGGAGAGCTTCATGAAAATGTTGTGACATGGCACTTGTGCTTTACCATTAGAAACGACTACTCATTTTTGTACTTGTGGATTGCAACTTGCAAGAGACCTGTAATGAAGCGGCAATTGGTTCACAAATCATGACTTCCATGACAACCATGAGTTACTCCATTTTCCGTCCATGACTCCATTCTGCTTCTTCCATTTGTAGAACTGGATTGGAAACTTGAAAGCATAGATTTGCAGAATCGTCATGTTGTTTCGCCCAGGCTGTTATTGCTGTCCAGTCCAGTATATGGACGCGTGTGCCTGGTTCTAAAGTGCTCTGTTCCGTGTTCATGACCGGATCAAGCAATTTTCTCACGGTATAATTTTCATTGTCGTGGAGCTCGATCTGCAGGATGCCCATTCAGATTTACTGAGATGCCTGTGCTTTTCTAGTGTAGATATAGCATTACGTGGTCACTGTCTGATCAATTGATCTTGGCTGATCAGTCTCGTCATTAATTGATAAGAATAATACAAAAGCTACCTAACTCAAGAAGTTTGTATGCTCCCTTTTTCTTGCTTTCTGCTCCTGCTGGTGGCAGGGCTTGTCAATGCATCATGTCTGCACTTTGCACCAATGTCTGTGAATTATCTTTTGTTAAACAAATTATGCTTCCATATTACCCTATTTCCATTCAAATTCGTTCAAAGAAAGTTCCATATAGTACATCAGTTGATTAGCACTTGATTGAGTTTCTAGAACTGTTTGATGTGGTCCATGTTGTTCTAGTCCAGGGCAGTCCCAACCCATAACACTAGACATAGTTTCCATAAACTCTACATCATCAAGAAACTAGTACTAGACACTACTCTTCCAATGCAAACATCACTATTTCATACTTTAATTTAATGCTACTTATCCCACATAATGTTTTGGATATTGTGTAGAAACCATGTCTCATGCAAGACATGATTTCCTTATATTTCCTCATTTATTCACTTGCCACATCATTTTTTATTCTATGTGGCAACTTATTTAATGCTATGGACACCATCCTAGTCATTGGGTTAGGAATGCCCTTAGATTGCTCCCTTCAAATTATTGCCAAAAATATTGTTTGCCCTCTACCTCCTGCATTACTATGGTTAGGTTTCTTCCTCGAGAAAATTGTAGCTACAAGCTTTAACAGACTTCTGCAAAACTTTACCATTAGAAAATAAAAACTCGGCTACGAGGGGGGAAGATCTCGGTATTTTAATTAAGAATAATCACCTGAGCTCGGCTACATGAGGAACCTGTCCATTTTTTTGGAATCAGCGAGCGATCTTTTTTTTCCCGTGACATTAGGATTTGAACCCTGGTTGGTAACTTCCGACTAGAAGGTATTTAGCACCGTGCTACAAGATGTTCGCACTTCACCATTAGAAAGAAATATCCTTTTAAGTTATTATATTCGTGGAGTGCATATTTGCTACTACACTTGTAATGAAGCAGCAATTGCCATTTACCAATTGGTTTCAGGAAAGTTCAAGTTGTGTGTTGCTTTTTCTGGTATCATGTCCACTCAGTCCAGTATACTATGGGTCTGTTTGGAGAACTAGCCAAGAGTTATTCTGAGAGTTATTTTTTAGCATAAGGAAATAGCCATTTAATAAAGAGTAAAGTGTACGGGCGGTCCTTAAACTTGTAGTGATGTGTCATCTAGATCCCTAAACTCTCAAAATGCATATTCAAATCTCAAAACTTATCATAGTGTGTCATCTAGGTCCCAAATCGCCATAACCCTTTTAGGATCCTACGTGGCGTTTATGTGGCATGCCACATGGAATGATGTGACATCATTTTGATTGACATATGGATCCCATTTAAAATTTTTCCTTTTTCTTTTTTTCTTCTCTTTTTTTCTCTTTCTTCTACTTTCTCTGTGACCCGAACAGAAGAAAGAAAAAAAGAAGAATGAGAAGAAAACAAAGAAAAAGAAAAAGAAAAGAAGAAAAAAAAGAAAATGACATGTCACGTCTATGTGGTATGCCACATCAGCGCCACGTAGGATCCTAGAAGGGATGTGTCGATTTGGGACCTATATGATACACTTTGATAAGTTCTGGGATATGGATATGCATTTTAAGAGTTTAGGGACATATATGACACAACCCTACAAGTTTAAGGACCGCCAATGCACTTTACTCTTTAATAAAATAGCCCTAAATTATTTGGATTCAAGAGTTATTTTGAGAGCTATTTGGCTTTTAATGCACTTTCCCATAGAGAGAGGGAGATAAAGACATTTTTTCAGTGAGCCCCACCCGAAATAGTTTCAATTAGCACCCCTTGAGAGGAATAGTTTATTGGGTGAGTTATTTCTAAATAGCCTTGAAATAGCTCATATGTTTAGAACTTTTAGGCTATTTGAGAGAGGGCTTAAAAAATAATCCATGAATCAAACAGGACCTGTATGGCAGTATGCTCAGATACTGATTGCTGAACTCGCTCTGGGGCCTGATGTTCTCAGCAAAGACAGCTGAAGGCGCATGATAATAGAAGTAGACTAATACTAACAGTCAAGTACAATGCAGCACCTTTGTGCACACAAATGATCAGTTTGAGCCTTACCTACACTACTACACAAAGGATGGCAACAATTCCATGGACAACTTTGAGTGTACTACCAATCTACCATGCATGTTGGCATGCATTATTCTGACTGTGACTCGCAACTAACTTTGTCTATCTATTGTGTTGTGCTCCTGTGGTTTAGCAGTAGATCGACTTTGCATTATTGCATTCACA
Organism: Oryza meridionalis; assembly: GCA_000338895.3. Taxonomy (NCBI): domain Eukaryota; kingdom Viridiplantae; phylum Streptophyta; class Magnoliopsida; order Poales; family Poaceae; genus Oryza; species Oryza meridionalis. Next base: position 20,318,020 of record CM002533.2, read on the forward strand.
TTAAATGTCCTAAGAACAAAATCAACTTCAGTCTGTGCTTTGCTTATGCACTCTGCAGATATTTGTGCCTGATCCGTGAGACGTTTTTGCTCTTTTCGTTGAACACATCAAGAGAGATCTTTTCTCACCCTGTTGCTGTGCTGTGCTTGTGCTGCATGTGACAACCAAAGATTCAGAAGAAAACTTAAAGCATTCAACGATACAATTGCAGAAGAAAAGGAGTTCTTTCTTGCACGCAAATAAGCAGCCTGCTTGGAGTCGTAAACTATAAATGCTGCTGCAGTTAAGTGAGAGACTGTGGTTGAGTAGACTGTGAGCTTTTTGGCCAGCTTCGTCACAGCATCAGGAAGTATATCTGTCGCCTTCTATACAAATTATTGCTAAAAAGGAATCACGACATCAATAAAGTATAATTTTTTTTGAAAGGAATAAAGTATAATTTTCACTTCTTTGATCGATGAGCTTGTTATTATTTTTTAGATGTGTTCTTGGGCAGATCAATCACGCACGCATGTGTGTGTTTCGTCAGAACCCACGATTGATTAACGTGCAGCAACGCATCTATCGTATCGTCTTTTGCCACCTTATATATAATCGTTTTGTTAATAGTCCCAAAAACTTAGTACGTGTACGGACATGAAACCGATTACGCGACAATTTGTTTCTTCGATGAGGTCATCACACGACAATTAGCCCGTGATTCCTTGCAATGGTCGCCCAAACACTTTCTTAATTACTTGATGACAGTTTAAAGTACAGTTTTGTACGATAGTATTCTCAACTTATTTTGGTATGAAGAAAGGAGTAATTCTCTAATCAGATCACGGTGAATGTGTACACAAGAACAAATTAATGTGTCTATATACACCACTTTCCCATCATGTATATTTTTAATTGTTGGAGAAATAATAACATTATGACCCGTTCATCATGCCACGGTATGTGAATGTACACAGAAGAACGAAATGGTATATATGCACGCAAAACATGTGTATATATTACGGTACGGTATACATACGGTATATATCCGGCCGGTATGCATACCGCGACGTACGTACGTACATGGGGTATGTCACTGAGTTATATTTGCTTGGCCATGGCGTTGAGGATGCCGAGCGCGTTGGCGGTGAGGTGGAGGAGGCCCATGATGTGGCCGCGGACGGCCTCCCTGGCGCCGCCGCCGCCGGCGGCCTCCCCCTTGAACCCTTCCATGCACATGTTGTCGTCGGTGAGCGCCGCGCTGGCCCACGTCCGCACGTTGTCCACCTCGAACCTCACCTTCCTCCTCGCCGCCGCCGCCGCCGCCGCCGTCGACGACGACGACGACGACTCCTCGCCGCCGACGACGCGGGCCATGGCGTCCACGCACCGCCGCAGCGCGTCCACGCCGTCGCCGAGCTCGCTGGCGCAGTCCCCGGCCGCCTCCGCCGCCACGGGCGGGAGGTGGGGCGACTGGGACGACCTCGCCGCGATGGACCTCACCGCCGACGTCGCGTTGCGGGCGGCGCCGAGGGTGACCGTCAGCGCCGCCCACGCCAGCTTCGCCGGGCTCGCCCCCACCGCCGCCGAGTACGGCGCCAGCGTCGCGTCGCATAGGGCGGGGTACTCCGTCCCCGCGCACCACGTCCTCACGAAGCTGCTGATGGCGGAGGCGTCGGCGGCGCCGCTCGTCGACGTCGACGGCGCCGGGCGAGCCGCGGTGGCGCCGGCGACGAGGAAGAACGCGACGAGAAGTAGCAGCAATGAGAGGCTACGTGCCATGGCTATAGCTAGCTTTTTTGCTAGTATACGTGTACGAGTTTGTGTGTTGGCGTGGGACGCGGCGGGGGTGCGGGGATTTATAAGGGGAGAGGATGGGAAACTATTCCGAGCACTAGTACGGAACGATTCATTAGTACGTGATTAATTAAATATTATCTTTTTTAAAAAAAATAGATTAATTTGATTTTTTTAAACAACTTTCGTATAGAAACTTTTTAAAAAACACACTATTTAACAGTTTGAAAAATATACGCATGGAAAACGAGGGAAAGTGGTTGGAAAACTTGGGTGTCGAACACACCCTAAAGCTCGTGGTTGTCTCCTCATTTATTTAAAAACCATTCAAATAATTATAAAAAATTTGTAAAGAATTAATAACACTGAACAACATATATATACCACTCAACAAAATATTAAGTCCAAACACAATTCACATATCGAGATATAAAAAAACAAATTCAACATATGAATAGTAGTGTATTGTTCACACCTGAATTTACCTTTTTATTCTACGTGTATAGATCTAATTTAAACATGAATTTTAGTGGACTCATAAATACCAAATACTCTACATTATCAAAAAGAAATTTCGGAATTTCTATTTACATTGAATTTAGGAAAAAAAATATTAGCTCCGTTTTAGGTTATAAGATATTTTAACTTTGGTCAAAGTCAAACAATTTTAAGTTTAAGTAAGTTTATAGACAAATATAGTAATGTTTATAATACTAAATTAGTTTCATTAAATCAATAATTAAATATATTTTTATAATAAATTTATTTTAGATTAAAAATATTATTATTTTCTCTATAAATTTGGTCAAATTCAAAACGTATTATACCTAAAACAGACCGAGTATATAAGAAGACATCCTCTCGACGGATTAAAACCCTCTCCCGGAAGAGGATAAGGGCGGGGGGAACGGCCGAATGGCCGTGTGGGCGCGCTGCAAAGATCGCTGCGGTGGCGTTGCATGCAGCGCACACGTCGCGCGCGCGCGCAAGAGCAACGGGTGACGACGGGCTCGCATGGATATCGGTCGGGCCCGTACGTGCGCGCTCCGTGGATGAGCGTGTGTGTGGCGCGGCGCGTCGGCGATTCGCGTCCTCAGCTCCCTATCCCGAGTGGAGCCGCTCAGGTGGGCGGGCGACGCGCGCGCGTACGTTGGCTTGGCCGACCTCGATCGATCGCTCACAGGGGATTTCTCGCCGTACACCGCGCGACGCGCGGCGACGACGCTGGCCGGGGGGACCCTGGGGGGAGTGGAGTGGGGAGCGCCGCCGAACCGATCGATCTCACGTTCTTTTCACGGGATTCCTCTCGACGTCGCGTGCATGTGCGTGTGATGCGCGTCTGGGTGGCCGGCCGGAAGCCCAGAACGGCAAACGCGCGGATCCCGGTTTCATTCCACCGGCTTTGATTTTTCATGGTCATTGAGGAACGTGTACTTACTGACCCGGTTTCATACGGTCTTCATTCTTTTTTTTTTCGAAGTCCCATTGATAGAGTAGAAAAAAATTACAAGATTATAATCCTAAAGGATCGTAACCAGGAAAAAAAACCACCACCCACATACCGACATCACCAACACACAAGTCCAGGAAAATGCTAGCACCGGACCAGCCAACACCGCCGCCGCGACCGCCACCAGCTGCCCAGCAAGGACGTGGAGCTCTCCCGCGCCAGTTGCCATCCGCCACCCCGCCAAATCCGGCCGGAGCGCGCGCGGATCTGGCAGGCACCGCCGCCGCCGCCTCAGTCGCTCGAGTCCCGCCGGTGCCCCGCTGCGCTTGTCGAGAGAAGAAAAAGAGGCCCTGCCGCCGCCGTCCTTGCCGTCGCGCGGCTTTGCCGGCGGCTGCTCGGGCGGCGGCGAGGCGGAAGGGAGGAGGAAGCGGCCTGTCGGCGCGCGGTGTCGCCTCGGGCAAGCGACGCGGGCGGAAAGAATGTCGGACAGCCTTCATTCTAAAATACAACAAATTCTAAAAACATATTTACTCTATTCTAAAATATAGCTGATGAAGTCATCACAGGAGTCTCTTACTAATACGGACACTCGTAGCAAATTTAATACTTGAATCTAGATGGACAATTACACTGTAAGAAACCCAACCAGCTGATGCACTAAAAATTGTTATATTCCGAGACAAATGTAGTAGATGTTTTAATAGTCTTTACGGTAAATAATTCTACCTTGAGTTATTCTTAAGAATCCCATTTTCTTCGCAAACTTTTTCACAGGAGTGATGGGTGCTTGTGTTCGTTATGATGGCAAAACTGACGGCTACAGGCGCGATCACACGGGCTACAGAAACGAATGGAAAATGAAACAAAAAACGGCTAGGTTTTCAGACGGATTCAGGGTCGTGGACTCGTGGGGGACCGAATCAATGGCGTTATACGTTTCCTTCTCGAGTCGCGGTCGCCCACTGTTGGGATCGATCCGTGCCAAAATACCCTTTCCCTGGCAGCTCGCTCCGTTTCTTGTTCTGGTCCAATCCTTGTTCGTCGGCTACGGTTTCGTCCGTTGCACGAAGCACGAAAAAGCATAACAGCATGAGCATCACGTATTCACGTTAGCTAGTGTACAGTGTTTACAAAACCAATAAAAATACCTTTCTTTTGCCATGTAGAGAACACAAACCACTTAATTTTTCTGTCAAGTTCAAAGAATTTCAAACTAGCTAGTAGGTTTTAAACTTTCGATTAAAATTTGATCAGACTTTACCGATAGTCAACAAATTAACAGTTATTATGAAAACTGAAATAACATCGAATTCCATATTTTAGCTAGGTATGCAAGTATGGTAGTACCACTAAAACTTGTTTGTTACTCCGTAGTTTATTGCATTGGGTGTGTTCGGCTGCGTGCTGCGGCACTGTTTGGCAGCCCGTTGCTTGCCTGCTGCAGCTAATGAGCTAGCTCTAAGTTGCAGCGCATCGCTATAACAGGTTGCCGAACAGGGCCATTTTCTATACAATAGTACAAATTTTAAAAGAAAAGAATGAAGTATAAGTGGAATAAGCGGGATAGAAAATCCCGCTTTGCATCCCTACTTTTAGCTTGGAAACTGTTTGGTCCCGATCGACATGGAGCAGTGTACCCGGAGACGAAGCTACGAACAGTAAACTGAAAGAAGATTTTGGCTGTTCAGTATTCAGACGCTATTGACACTGCAGCGACGTGATCGGCCATGCATTACGCTCTACCACTAGGACCCCCAATAATAGCCTTTGTGCCATTGCAACTTGCAAGTTGTTGCCAAGCGACTCTTGCAGGAAATGCAAATCATCATGCGTATATATATCAATTTCTGACTCATAAATAGTGATCCAGTTTGTCATGGGGCATGGGATGGAGATAGCTGGGACCAGATAAGATTGAATGAATGAATGGATGAATGAATTTTAGCTCGTTTATTGCTGCAACTTGGGTGACTGATTTGCCACTGGAACTTGCCAGGACAGTGTGTGTATAACTGTGTATCTTCAGGTGCAGAGACCCAATGGTACGAATTCCAGTTATCTGGGACAGATCATGAACAGATCGATGAACGCTGGATGTACATCTCTCTTCCTCACTTTATGTCACCGTCGTCGCTTTTTTTTTCTGAGGGGGCAGTGATCGATCAGCTCATGTTGGATTATAGAGATGGGACCAAAATATCGTTGAGCAACTTGCATCCTAGTACTAGTGTTCATCAGCTGTGTGGTAGTCTGGATGACTGAATAATCCTTACCACTGAGCTCGTTCATGGCGCTGAATGAGATGAAGAAGCTGCCTTGGAGGAAGGTTGCACATTGTTCAGTAGGGAAAAGAAAGGTTCAAGCAATTTTTTTAAGATAATGGATAGAAATATCCAGCCTCTATATTCACAGCCAAATGCTTAGACTTCAGGTCTCACAACTGAGAAACAACAATCTTTTTAAAAGAAGAAAAAAAAACTAAGATTCATCTTGCTTCAACGGTTCAACCATGTATTCGAGCTTGGTTCAGAAGGTTCAAGCAAATGCAGCACGAAAAATGCAGTTGCAGGATACAGCAAAGCAAAGTAGCTAGGGAGGTCAAAAATTGACCTGGGTACTGAAGAAATTATTGAGGAGATTGCCGGTCGAGAGGCATCAATATCGTATACAACTTTCGCCAAAAAGAATACTGTATGCAATAATCGGTCTCTCATTGTAGGGTAGTATAAGCTTTTTTTGCCACCAAAAGTATTGTTCAGAAAAAAAAAAGACGTTTTGCGGGTTTAATTTTTTCTGAACCGAAATCCAGACTAAAACGGGAAAGTATACTCAAACAAATTTGTAGAAAACGAACAAATCTATGCACTACACATATCAAATCAAATTTGTACGATTGCAGCTGGTCCTGCACAGTGTTTCCCGAAGATATTTTCGTTTGCTTTCTGCAGAGTTGGAAAATGCATAGCTAACAGTAAAGCACCATGCAGGACTAGTAAAACTGAATGGCACTGGCCCTTCAAAACGAACCTCTTATTCTAAAGATTCGAGAAAGTATTTTCTACACCTAGGTGCCATGCATGTAATGCAAAGTTATATAAAAATTTCATAAGATTTTATAAGATAGTCCATGATAATATAAGACACTATGAAAACATGCAAGTCTAAATTCAATCGATATATGAAGAAACAAAAATAAAAAAATTTATCTGTACTGTAAGGGTACCATTCACTGTCTGATTTTATTATTTTTATTTTTCTAGTTGTAGATCAAATTTAGTCCTGCATGTTTGTGTATAGACTTGTATCATCGCAAACGATGTTACTAATTTTTTTAAATTTTTTCTATAACTATTTGAGTCGCATATAAATGATAAGTGCCATGGTAACTAGATGTGGAAAATCCTTGTTTCCAAAGATTCTGCTTACCTTTGTCAAATTATACATGTATAGGCTACGTAGCCACAACCACCAGCATATCTAGCACAACTACTGCACAAGACTTATAACACATAAAAGAGAGAACTATGCAGGACCAGCTATCTAGCTCAAATTATACTTTCTTCCCTTTGTCTATTTTTTTAATAGTAGAAACTTTTATAACAATTTGTACATGACATCATATCGGAGACGAGAGGACGTGCATCCACTCAGTAAATTCTCTTTCATAACTAATTATCGTTTATCATGCAGTATGTTGCCAGTGTGATACCAGAGAAAACTAACGACGTGGTCGTATAAATTTCTGAAAATGACTGATACTTTGGTTTGCCTGAAGTTTTGTAATTTGGACCTTCTCTCTAATTTTTATTGCTCCGATGGCCGTTTCTTGGCACACACACGTGAAGATGCTGCTGCATAGCGATGGCGCGAATTGGATGGTCGTCTCTACCGTTGCTACGGCTCGTCCCAGGGACGCCGCCCCAAGCCGCCGGCACCGGCGCCGCCGCCGCCGCCGTGGCCGCGGCGGCAGTTGGGCTTCCACTCCGGCCACGGGAAGCCCCGCCGCACGGGGACGCGCGGCCCGCAGCGAGCCTCGTGCTCGAGCTCCCGCTTCGCGCCCGGGCTGACCGCGGAGTCGTAGCGTGGCCTGAACCTGTGCGCCGTCGCCGCCGCCGGCGGCGGCGCAGCGACGACGACGACTGCATCGTCAGCAACGGCGATGGTGCCCCCTCCGGCCGGTGTCGCCGTCGCGGCGCTCGGTGCATCGGCGGGCCGCCACCATCTGTCGTCGCCGGAGAGGGCGGGGATAATGTCGTCTGCTGTCGTTGGCTCGGCTGACGCCGCCGCCGCTGCCGCCGCCGGCGACGGCGAGAGCAGTAGCACCGCCGCCATGGCGAACAGGGAGAGGAGGCGGCGGAGAAGGAGCGTTGCCGGAGCACGTCGAGCTTGCATTGCTGCCGTTTCTCTTCGTTCTCGGTGAAGTAAGGATTATCGAGGCGATGCAGATGATTACTTATACTCCTAGCATTTTGCTGTAACTCACGCCACATTTCTGCAGAGAATTAATAGCGAATGCAGTTTGTCATGACCTTTTTAATGAAAGTTATAAACGTAGGAGTAGTATTTATTTGTGTGGAACCGTGGCTTTAAAACGTTTTTATGAACTGAAACATGAGATTTCGGCAACTGAAATGAAAGAAGCAGAGCATAGTAAATGATTCAATGACTGAACTGAAAACAACAGTCATTCATATACTGACACAACCACAAAGTTCTAAACTACTCCCTCCCTCTCAAAAAAAGACAATCTAGAAGGGATGTGACCCTCCTAAGACAACGAATCCATCCAGATTTGACCCCTTCTAGGTTATCTTTTTTGGGGACAGAGAGAGTACAATCTTAACTAAACCATTCTGAAATTGGAATTCTGATTTTTTTTTTCTGGTTGATAATTCTACCGTAGCTGAATGATAGAGCTTATTAAAGTTTATTTTGTTAGTAACATGCAGAAAAAATACTGTATTTTAATTCAGAACATTTTTCATTCAAGAACACCTGCTTTATTCATGTTGCAATGAGCAGGCTAAATTCCACGAAGCCCAAACTACCGAATCGAAACAAACCAATCAGGCCCATATCTCCTTTTATCCGCTTCCCAGCCCACACCAACCACGGGCCTCCACCGGCGTTCCGGCCCATAAGCCGACCATCTACCCGCTTCTACGCCAAGCCTACATCGAAAGCGTAAACGCCTCATCTCGAAGGCGGAAAAACCAACCTCCGAGTTCGTCCTATCCGAACGCAACGGCGCCATTTCCTCTCCCCCCGCCCGCTTCCTCCCTCCCTCCCCCCCACCCGCCGCTCGCCGCCGGCCGCCGCCGCCGCCTCCCCCAATGCTTCGCCTCTCCACCACCACGCTCTCCCCCCTCGTCTCGCATCCTCCCCTCTCCGGCCTCCACCTCCGCCCGCGCTGCCGCCGCCTCGTCCTCCGCCTCCGCGCCCTCCCGGCCCCGGAAGCGTCGCCCTCCGCGCGCAGCCTCCGCCTCCTCGAGTGGGGGAAGGTCTGCGACGCCGTCGCATCCTTCGCCGGCACCGCCCACGGCCGGGAAGCCACCAAGGTACGTGAATTCCCGCTTCCAGAACGCTTCCCGCCACCTGATCACTCACGGGCTCACGGGCTCACGGCGGGGTTCGCCTCTGACAAGGGATTTTTGGCTTGGTTGTTGGGTGCAGACGCAGCTGTGGGAGGTGGAGGACGTGAGCTATGAGCAGAGCCGGAGGTTGCTTGAGGAGACCGGGGCGGCGGTGCGGCTGATTGACAGCGCCGGTGGAGGGATTGATTTCTCGGGGTTGGATACTGTAATGGTGAGGACTCAATCAATCAATTCACGGAAATGTTTGCCGTTTCTCTATAGTTGTTCTTACGGATTCTTTTTATTTGCTGGTTTTGCAATTTCATGTTGCTAATTAAATCATGGTTGAGTAGCAGCAGCATTGGTATTGGAATAATGCATCATTTCTCTGTGATTGATATTGGTCTACGTTATAGTATATATGTTCATTGTACACTCGTATGTCTGAGTAGCTAATGATATGATTGCTCTGATATGCCCACTTGAAGTAAATTTCTCCACTGAACAATATGTGCAGAACAGCCTAATCTGCCCATTGTTCTTCATGCTCAGTTTATAGCTTTGTTCCTTTTATCTCATTTTGCTTGACATACTTACATGCCAACTCTGTAGAGCTGTAATTTTCTGTTTAACTGAAGGTAGAGTCAGCAATACATGGTGTCTCCGGAGGTGCTGTGATAAAAGGTCAGGAAGCAATGGCCGTTGTTAGCCTGATGCTCTTTGTTGAATCCTTGCAAGTAACTATCAAAGCTGCTATGAAGCAAGACGAGGACTCACATGAGCGATTAATGAGTCTTACAGAAACGGTTTTTCTCTATCATCCTTTCTTATTGTCATCTATCGTAAACTATTCATGCCAGTGCAGTATTCTGAATTCTTCTTCTCGCCTGCAGATTCTAGATGCTGACATTAATAAGTCATTAGCGAAATCAATACAAGATGTAATAGATGACGATGGCTCCGTAAAAGACACTGCAGTTTGGTCCTTGCACCCTGATTCTACTTTTTTGTTGCTTCTTGTTTATGTGATACTAATTTAATGAGCAATTCAGTTTGCAGTGTCATGAATATTTTCTTCTTTATTGAGACCAATAAATATTTATCACTGAGCACTAGGCAAATTCAGCCATGCAGATTTGAAATTGTTTGCAACCAAGCAATATGCTATCCTAACATTAAGATAAAGAGAATCTGAACATGTTCTCTCTTCTTCCTTCATAGCATTGAATGGCACTAAAACTGATGGATGTCAAGACACTGCATTTCATTCTCATATTTGTAACAACACTTGACACTTGTCTATTAAATATATTACATTTCCATGTAATAATACCGCACTTATTTTGTCTTTTACCTATAAACTTTGTTAAAGCTGTAGTGAATGATATTTCATCTGCAATGCGCTTTTGTAACTAAAGGAATTGTTCCTTTTCAGAGCCCTGAGCTAAGACGATATCGAGAGCAAGTCCAGGTCCTAGAGAGCAGGGTATGTGGTCACATGGTTGTAGAAGATGTTACATGATCTCTAGACTATAGCAACTGTATAAAATAAATTTAGGGGAAATGCTCCTTGTTTTACTCTGTCAAGTAATTTAGAACTACCATCCTCTAATTCACAAACATACTTTTTTTTCATTCTAAGGTAATCGTTAATGGAAATATTTCTATTGATAGTTGACTGTCTAAATGTTTAAATGCTGTTACCTTTTCAGTTGTATCAGCTTATGGACAAGTTGGTGCGAAATGCTGATAACGATGCTTCCGTGTCGGTATTGTTTCATGTAACCCACTTATTGCAAAGGAAGATTCATTGCAATAAAGCGCAAACTATTGCTTTTCTGTAGGAAGTATGCATTGTAAATGGAAGATGCTGCATAAAAGTAACAGGGGTAACAGGGGATAAGTCTTCACCTTTTGATGGATTACTACTCTCCAGGTGTCTTGTATGCCCCCTAAGAGAGACGCATTTCCTCTTTAACTCCTATATATGTATCTATTGCTTCTATTAGGATACATTATTAGGACTCCTATATTATAAAAAAAATATGAATTTCAATACTCATGCTTTATGGGAATTAGCCACTAATTTATTCTTTAAAATGGTTTGGATCTTCAAATATGCTGGGAGTTTAATTATATCATTAAATAATATTTTTCATTTGCATTTCAGTGGCACAGATGCTGGAAGTATGGTAGAACCAATTGTTGCAGTTCCGCTGAATGATGAGCTGCAGCAAGCAAGAGCTCTAGTGGCTAAAGCTGAACTGGATGCTTTATCAAAATTGACTGATAAGGTTTCAGCAGTTGTTTAATTTGGTTTTGTTACTTGAAGTACTGTTTCTTATACACACTTTTTATTTTTATCTTCAGATTCTTCTTGAGCTTGATAATATTCAGATTTTACTGCAAGCAACAGTTGAACTTGATAAGGTGCTTCTTTATTCAATATTCATATTGCAAATAGTTATTGCTCAATATTTTTTTGATTATATTATCTTACTTGCAGGTTGCAGCTCGTGCAAAATATAGTATAGCATATGATGGTACATATCCTGATCTCTATTTACCCAACCTCGTAAATGGAACAGTCAGTACTGCTACAGGCGGGTCTATCAGTACAACTTCCTCAGCTCACCTCTCTAAGAAGGCATGGAAACTGTGCATGCCAAATGCGTATCATCCATTATTGCTCCAACAACACCAGGAAAATCTGCATCGTGCAAAAAAGGATGTAGCAAGTGCCACAGCAGTGAGTTTCTAGATCCATTTTATTCTACTGCATTATTTCCAAAGAAAAAAAAAGGAGAAGATGATGTATTCTGAACTGGGATACATTTTTGCCTTGCTTCTGGATATAAAACCTTAGTTCCAGAACATAACATGTTCTGTTGTAATTTGTTACTTCTCAATATTTAGCTATAGACTAATTCTCATTTTGCGAACATGTTTTAGGAAATCCGGAGGAGGAGGATATATGGACAAGACAATGTAGAAGAAGATCAACTGGCATCAGACCTCGATTTAATGAAAATTAGGGTTAGTTCTTACTTGGGGGTAAACACTGATTAATGATAGTATCACTGGATAATATATGTTCCAGTTTTCAGGTCTCCCAGATGGAGAAAGACCATCCAGTACCAGTAGATTTTTTCATTGCTGAAGAAACTACTGTATTGGTCATAACTGGTCCAAACACAGGGGGCAAAACAATCAGCTTGAAGACAGTTGGTCTGGCATCTTTAATGGCTAAAATAGGTAATGGAGTTATTAACAGCAGCTTGTTTCACTGCTACTGTTGTGATCATTTCCTACTATCTGTGTTTCTTACTCTTATAAGCTTTCTGTATCTGCTATTTATGGTATGATTGAATAGCACATTTTCATATGAACTTTTGGCATAACACTGAAGGTATATTTTATACTTTTTATATGCAGTCCTGAATGTTCTTGGTGAGTACACAATCAGAATATCTTGCATAACTTTGTCTGTTCTGCTGCAGGTTTATACATTCTAGCTTCTGAACCAGTAAAAATTCCATGGTTCAATGCTGTTTATGCTGACATCGGAGATGAACAGTCTTTGACACAATCACTCTCCACATTTTCTGGGCATCTAAAGCAGATCGGAGTGTGTTTTAGCATTTATCTCTATCAATTCTTCGTTTCTGTTACTGCCTAAATTGTTAGTTAGTGGTATGACATCTGACTCTTTATCAGGCCATTCGCACACAGTCAACTTCACAATCCTTGGTTCTTTTGGATGAGGTAAGTACACTATTCCCTGTCTTGAACTCTTGATACTGCTATTATGGTCTTTAGCAAGCTTTGGGCATAATTCTTGTTTCCTCTTTCGAATGTCAACTTCCCTCTTTTATTTTTTTTTCTCCCATATAATAATCGGTGCCATAGGCTGCAGACTGCAATTATTGTCTCAGTTATGGTTGTATCTTCAGAGAACAGGCTGACCCATATTCATCTTTTTGTTGTTGTTTTTTAGTTGTTTTCATGGCTTGTAATCTCTTTATCTTCAGCAGTGTTCTTTTTTCCAAGTTAGTTTTCTGGTCTATCACAGTCTATGTGCAACTTCATCAGTGCCTAAGAGCTAGTATTAGTGCTATGCTTTCTGTGCTTTCAGACTTTCTTCATCACTCTTCAGTTTTCAGACTTTTGTGCTTCTTTTTTTCTCAATTTCATTTCAAGAACTTCTTACATATTCGCCAAGAAAACGATGCTCATTTGTGCAATTTTTTAGATCACATGATATTTTCCCAATTCCAAGTTTTGACAAATTCCCAAACAGTACATCGGAGAATGTTATACTGTGTGACCAATTCGTGACCAAAATGCTCTTGCGATGTCGCGATCTATAAGGGCTTTCTACTGAACTTTTACCCATTCCTCAAAATAAGTTGGTGATGCATCCCTGTTTTCTTGTTTAGGTTGGAGCTGGTACAAATCCACTTGAAGGAGCTGCTTTGGGGATGTCTCTTTTGGAATCTTTTGCTGAAGATGGCTCCTTTCTGACTCTAGCAACAACTCATCATGGAGAACTTAAAACGTTAAAATATAGGTTTGTAATATTTCAACTTGACAGTTTTCGCATTATGGTCTTGAGTAATGAGCTTAACTGAGCCTTTTCCTTTACTAATCACATGCCCGTGCATTGCAACAGGATCTGAGCAACGTAGTTCAATTTTTTTTCTCTTTATTTTTTCGGTTTTTTGAGCCTTTTTTTGTTCTGGGATGTCGGATGGGTGGTTATTGAGCCGTTCTTTTAGGATGTAGGATGGGGTAGGAACGGGAAGATGACGACTGTGCTTTTAAGATTGTGGAGATACTAGTTCAGTTTACGTGGCTTATTTTATAAACTAATTTTTATGGGTTTTTGGAAAATAAATCCTCTAATTATTATCATAAAAATAAACATCAAAATGAAAGTACTTGACCCACTGAAACTTGTAATATTTGTGTTACCATTGATGATATGATGCTGTCAGCAATGTAACTCAGAAGAAATCAGGTTTATTCTAATGCAAACTGTATATGAATTAGGAATTTGTTGCACAGAAGTGCAGTTATGTGCTGTGAACAATTACATATAGAGTCATCTTTTCTCTTCTCTACTCTATGCAGTGGTACTTTTTCTGTGACTTGATGGTGATAAGGCACCTTCCAAACTAGCTTTTATCCAACAATCTGCATAGTTGTTAATTTTGTTCAGAACAGGGCTCATTATATTGTGCATACTTTCAGCAATGATTTGTTTGAGAACGCGTGCATGGAATTTGATGAAGATAATCTAAAGCCCACATTTCGGATTCTTTGGGGAATACCAGGTGGCTATCTGTTCTCCCTCTTTAGGAATGTTGATATTTGCTTGAGCAGTTAATATATGCTAGAAGGTTCTTATACTTGTCTTTATGTGGATTTTGTCTTATAAAATCCATTCTTTCAAGAGAAAGAAGGTCGCCAACCCCTTTCACTTGGTTTATCTGTCTGATTGCATTTTTTATTCTATACATTGTTCAGCATGACTAAACACTGTCCATCCTGTTTGTCTTCCATGCTCCTATGGTATGGAATGTTGTAAATCTTTCTGCGCTAAGGATTAATGCTATGCTGAAGATGTCGTTATTTTTCCAATCAGTACCTACACCTTTTGATTTCTAGTGAACTGTACAACAGGCAATATATTATGGCTGTAATGTTTGCTATAAACCGTCTGCTCTGAGATGAGTCAAACTAGTTGAATGACTATATAGTTATGGTAAACAAGTGCCTGAACTGTTGTCTGTGCTATAAAGCTTGCTCATGTTTCATTCTTGAAATTCTTATGCTCTCATATTTTGTTACAGATGTAATTTATAGTGTATTACACATGTAGGACGTTCAAATGCAATCAATATTGCTGAAAGACTTGGTTTGCCCTCAGACATAATAGAAAGCTCACGACAGTTACTTGGAACAGCTGGTGCAGAGATAAACGCGGTAAGTTTGGCAGGACCACCCATATGGGTTGATATTGTCCTTGCTACCATAAGTTCATCTAAGTTTTCTTTGCAGTTGGTTCTGTTTTCCATTAATGGGAAATGGAACAGGGTTTTTCTCTCGTTCTAATTTTTTTTCTTTGCAGTTGATAATGGACATGGAAAATTTCAAACAACAATATCAACATCATCTTCAAGAGGCACAATATTATCTTGTGTGAGAAATTCTCTACCTAGACTTATGTACTTAACGTTGAGAATGCTGCAATTCTCTTTCCCAGCCAACACATTCTTGTTTAGATATAGTGTGACATATACAACCTTTTGAGTTTTCGATAAAAAATGTAATTAACTGATTTTAAGTAATGTTGTTCAATCATGGTTTGCATCTATATGTTGATCTGCCTTTCCGAGTGAACTTTTAGTTCCACCACATAGGATCTTAGATGCTTTCTGATGTATTAGATTGTATGTGTGTTCATGTGACTATCATGTGTAACTGAATTAGCATCTATCCTGCTTATTAGGTTGAACTTTTCATATTAATTATGCATGTGTTCATTGACGTGTATCAGGCAGTCCAAGGAGCTTCACAATAACTTGGAAGTGGCACAGAAGAACATTATAGACCACACTTCTGCTCAAAGAAAAAGAAAGGCGAGAGTAATTTCAGAGTATGCTGTTATGGCTCGTTCCATTATACGTAAGAAGTTTCAGCAGTTCCGCGAATCTGCAATAGCCAAAAGAGTGCTTAAAGAAGAGAAAGCTGTGCAGAACGACAAACCTGAGAGATTGAAGGACCCTGAACCAACGAGTACTCTTGCTGTCAAAAAGGCACAGAACACAAACATCAGCATGGCCACAACGACCGAAGGTAAGATAACTTATGCGAATATGCATAGCATATAATTTCTAACGCCCATGCAATTTCAAGATAAGTTAATTTGTGAGTATTTTTCTTCTGTTCTGTTCTTCTTCTTCCTTCTCTCTCTTTCTTTTGGCTTAGGTGAAGATAATGGGATTCCAGAAGTTGGAGATTTAGTTTATGTTCCTAAGCTCAAAAACGAAGCAACTGTTGTCAAAATAGACTCATCGAAGAACGAAGTGCAAGTCCAAGCTGGTATAATGAAGCTCAAACTAAAATTCAAAGATGTCAAGATTCAGAAGAGGATCTCCAGATAAAACGGCTGCGCTACCACCTGCATTGGCAGAGATAAGTATGTAAACCTTGTTTTTATACAGTTACATTGCTTTTCTCTGCCGCATCTCCATTCTCACTGTATACATCTAGTCATTTATACACAGCCATGCAATTGTAGTAGATCCTCAGTTTTCATGCAGCATGTTTCCATCATGTTATAGAAGTTAGAACCCGTAGAATTCATCTGGAATTGAACTTGAAATTGCTTGAACGATCGTTCGAAGCAAATTCGCTAACAGATAAAGAATGTCCGGGAATTTTGCACTATCTTTTATTTCTCATCAACTTCTGAAGCAAACCGGGGTCCGGATAAGCCACGGACCCACGGTAGGCTGCTGTGATTCTGTGGTTACCCATGTGCTCTCTTCCTCAATGGGTAACGTGGTAAGTGGTGGGTGCCCGCTATTGTCGGCACACCCCGTTTTTATAAGCAATTTCACATGCACGAGCATCTTCAAATACCTTCAGATTTCAGCTAAGCACCGCAGGCCTGCCACTGTACGTGCTCCAAGATCACTGGACTAATTTACTTCACCCGTTTACAAGCCCCAACTTTAGATTTTAGAACTTGATTTTAGAATTAATTTAGCGTTTCTTTGGTTGAATCATTACTCTAATTTTTTTGGGTCCTATGCCCCTAAATACCTTTCAATTCAAGCTGTCAAGCATACCCTTAGAACAGGATGTCAACCTCAGGGGACCTACATATCGGATGGATTATTATTATGTACGGTGATTTTTGTGAAATTTTGACATGGCAACATACCCATGTACTGCTATGCTGTTTTAAATCCCCAGAGACCATAACACTGGATTGTTTGATTTTGCTACCCATTGATCCCGTCTTTCTCTACTCGGATCATAGTAGGAATTTTGTTTTAAAAAATTCCCAGTGACCATAGTACTCGATTGTTTAATTGTGCTACCAAATGATCCCGTCTTTCTCTGCTCTGATCATAGGAATTTTGCACTTCTATCTTTGAAGTCGTTTTCTGCAATCTGCAACTCCACACTCTCGAATCGCACTCGCACCATCGCATACCTAGGGGATAAGACTGTTCGAAGGAGCCGTCAGATCCCGATCCGACGGTCCTCCCGCGCACTCGCGGATAACGACAACACACGCATGAACTGCGGAACGTGGACTTGGCAGGAGGGGATTAAAAAAAAAAAAACGCGCCCGCGTCCCCTTCGCGGTTCGCATCCAATGTGCTGCGCGTGCTCTGCAGGTGGGCCCCACCTCCACAGCACAAAGCCTAGGATTATCCTTCTTGAGATTAATTATACTGCAGTACTACGTACTAATGCTCTATTTAATTTTTCTTCATTAACAAAACCAGCGGTCGCTCGCGTCGACCGGTCGACCCACCTAACCCGTGTCCGCGGTGCGGGCCTGCCACCCGCTCGATGACAGGTGGGCCATCCCCCTCGGGCGAGTGCCCTGGTCCCACCGCGCAGCGACGCATAGGCAGGAGTAGCCGCGTCGATGATGTAAGGCGAGAATAATTTATATTTTGCGGGGGAATAACAAACGTTGCTTGGCGCCGCTCGAAGCGAACCCATCACGTGGGGGATTACAGGTGGCGCCCGTACACTTGTAGGGGCCGAGCTGACGAGCTTCCTGGCTCGGCTCAGCTTGGGGCTCAGCTCCATCCACTTCCTCTTTCGCGAGCTTTGTTGAGTGTGAACGAAATCTTGAGAGGATTAACTATCAAGCAAACAAGACACTACTAGTACTTTTGTCTTTCTAGGAATCTCCCGGGAAAATATCACGATCTGCCCAAGAAATGAACTGCAGTAGTAGTAGTATTGAAATGGACCAACAGAAATGAGTGTGATTAATTTTTTGTTGTGTCCTTTTGGGGTCGGATTAATCATTTCGTGAGTCCTCACATGTACTCCCTCCTGTTAGAGTTTGTGTCGAATATGTGTACGTAGTCGGTTACAGTTTAGAACTTGGAGTTGTACTAGGTATAGGACCAGAGTAAGAGTCGGACTCTATCCTAGGATCTCTCATAAATAGAAGGGTGTGCCTGTTGTAACCGTATGACGACTTAGCATAGCGAGAGGGAGCGGCTGCCGGCGGCGACCGACCGTGAGTCGTTGTAACTCTGATACGCTGTATATGCTGGATCGGGGAGGAGCGCCCGTAATTAGTGCCCCTGAGATGTAGGCCTCGGCTGAACTCCGTTATCAAATATCGTGCCTCGGTATCGTCATCGTGTTTGGATCTCCTATGGCGTTTCTTCCGCGTTTGGTTTCCGATATAATTTCGGGGCTGGTTTTATAACAAGTGGTATCAGAGCCTGCGGGAGATCAATGGTAGAGGTGTGAGGGAGATGCTCCACGCCGCGACGACTACACAGGGTATCCAGGGACGGACATGGATGCAAGGTGGAGCATGGTGGCAATCAACGGAATTTGATCGGTGGAATCGGACACTTCAGGCGGCGGTCTGAACCGTTCGATGGCTGCAATCAACAGGGAGACGACCAGACGTGGTGCTCGGGTTGATGGCGGTGGAAGCGATTGGCGATCCAATCGGTGGGTCGGACACTCCGGGCGGGTGGCTCGGACTTTCCGGTGAGCTACTTTCAACGGGGAGATGGTCAGACGTGACGCTCTGGGTTGATTGAAGCTGGAGGCGATCGGCGTTCTCGATTGGTAGAATCGAACACTCTAGGCGGGGTGGCCCAGGCCTTTCGATGAGCTGCGTTCGACAGGGAGATGGCTAGACGTAGCACTCGGGTCGTTTGGTGGCTGAGAAGACGACATGTGATTTGTCGGCTTCGGCTCGCGGCTAGATTGGCAGGTGGTCAATCGGAGGTCGGAGCGGATTTGTTGGCGACGAAGACCGAGTGGCAGAAACACGACTTGGTGTGGTCGTCGTGTAGGTGCCGGCGGGTTTCGACGCAGGCTGGCTCATGTGATTGGAGGCGGTGGCTTTCGCGGGAGCAGTTGTGTCGGTTGCTTCGGGGAGAAGTTGCGGCGGAGCTCTGAGGCGGAGACGGTGTCGACTGTGTGCGTTGCGGCAAGTCGGCGACATGGTGCACTGTGAACACGGGCAGGCCAAGCAACGTTACATGCATTAGTTTGCATCGAACTTGTGCAAGGTCTGTTGGATGTGCATGCATCATATGAATCGTGCATGTACAGGACTCCATGCAGGGATGTTCACGTAGATGCACGTACGGGGACAGCTTACCAAGTCGGAGTCAGCTTGTGGCCATGGGAAGCGGAGGCAAGAAGCGATTCGGCTGTGACCAAGTTGCATTCGGAGAGCCTCTCAAACGGCACGAAGTGGGACTCGACGGTTATAGTGAGCTGGTGTGTCCTGGGCAACAGCGGATCGAATACGTTGATGGAGTCAACGGGTCTGTTTGGCAGTACAGGATATATTCAGAATCTGCGGGATTTACATGATGAGGATATATGGAATCTGCCTCAATGAAGAGGAAGAGCGAGCGCTATGGTGGTAATTTCTTAGGTGATTCAAGGCAACGGTGAATTTTCTCAAATTATCAGATATACAGTCTACAGATGCGGAGAAGCGTGGATGTTGGATTTATTAGCTCGGTTCATAAGACGATAAGGAAGAAAGGGTTCTCTTCGTGTCTGGTGAGTTTGATTTATCTATTTGGTGATGACGCGAGTTATCTAGCCATGGATTTGATCAAGTCAAATTTAAGACGGTAGAAGGAGGTGAACATGCTCTTCGGAAAGTCTATGACGTGACAGCTAGAAAAGAATCCCATTTCGCTTGGCAAGACGACTGTGGTGATATGAGAGAAGGTGGAACACTGTTGCAGGTGGAGTCAAGAGGGAGAAGTTACAGGGATAGCGGAGTCTCTTGTTTACGGTGAGCCTGGTGAAGGTTTGTCGGGGCAGCTCGGTGTGAGCAGCGAAAGGATCAAATCAAGTCTGGGTACACGGAGGTTCGCGCATGGAACAAATTCAGGTTGGCGTGGCATATTCGCCAAGGTGGAGTTTGTTAGAGTTTGTGTCGAATATGTGTACGTAGTCGGTTACAGTTTAGGACTTGGAGTTGTACTAGGTATAGGACTAGAGTAAGAGTCGGACTCTATCCTAGGATCTCTCATAAATAGAAGGGTGTGCCTGTTGTAACCGCATGGCGACTTAGCATAGCGAGAGGGAGCGGCTGCCGGCGGCGACCGACCGTGAGTCGTTGTAACTCTGATACGCTGTATATGCTGGATCGGGAAGGAGCGCCTGTAATCAGTGCCCTGGAGATGTAGGCCTCGGCTGAACTCCGTTATCAAATATCGTGCCTCGGTATTGTCATCGTGTTTGGATCTCCTATGGCGTTTCTTCCGCGTTTGGTTTCCGATGTAATTTCGGGGCTGGTTTATAACACCTCCATCTATTTTTGATAGTTACTCCCTCCATTCTAAATTGATCTACATATATTTTTTTTGAGGTTATTTCTAAATGATCTACATATTTATATTTGTGTTCATTCATTAAGTCCATTCGTTATTTGTGCATTGGAGTAAATGGACATTGATGCTTGCATCCATGCATACAAGTATTTATAACCCACATACAATATCTTGATTTGCTATTGGCTAGGGAATAGTGGGGATAGTGCATGCATTGAGTTTGTTGCTAGAGTAAATATAGTATGAAAGAGTTATTAGTTTTTCTTGGTCTTGGTGTACCTATGAAATATGTAGATCAATTTAGAATGGATGGAGTATATTTTATCTTAGCACACAGACCAAGGATAAGTAATTCTACTTATCATCCATTTAAACATGTTGCTAGTCATTCCTCGTAAACAAGCGATTCATTAATATTTACATTTCTCGATATCTATGTAGCCAATCTTGTGTGGAAGAATGAAGAGTCACGCATTAAATCCAAAAAAGTCATTAAGATGATAAGTTATTGGATTAAAATATGTCTATCAAAAATAAATTTTTCAGATTTGAAAATATAACTATCAAAAATAGATGGAGGGAGTACTATGTAACCATATCGTTGGTATAATTTTTTTCTTCGACAAACAATACAAAACGAATGTGTCTATTCATGTACTTTTCACACACATGCACATCCACCTCACCTATACTGTAAATATCTCCGAAAGACTAGATAAACATATATCGAGACACATTTATCTATATAAATACATGTTCTACTTTTATTAGTATCTTATATACTGAGATTGACGAAGTTATTATAAATACCTTATTATCAACGGATATGTTGTTTGTTTATTACTGAAAAATAATTAACCGCATATACATGTGCTAAAGTCAAGTACTTGAGTCCGGGTGGACATATACCACAGGGAACCTAACCGAGCTATGCTCAGTTTGCATATCATCAGTATAATCTTAGAACAACCATTCCGTTTCCGCTGAAAGCTAGCCATCTTGACTTGATATAAGAAGTTGATATTTGCTAATTTCTACTATAATGCTAAGAAGTAAGAACATGAACAATATAGTACTTAATATCAAGATGAGAAATTGTAATATGAGTATCATGTAAAATACTATACATAACCATAGTTTAAAAATAACCACAATATTTGAGCACATGAAAAAAAAAATACAATACCTGGTGAATATGATTAGTAAATTTTTGAGGAAGTGTTCTCTTAAGAGAACATTGATTGGAGAGAGCGGCAGTATTGAATTATTGATCATCTCCAACGACTATCTGAAAGTTTCTTCAAAATTACTAGGTTGATCGTACTCCTCCAAGGACTTACATACAAGTCAACAGCATCGCGCGCTTGAAAGGAGATGGACTGTGACATTGGCACCCAATCTGCTAATTGTTTTTTTTTTCTAGTAAACTCAAAGCCTCTTTTTCTGGGGACTGTACCAAGACCTTTTTTTGGTCTTCTAGAACTGAACCAACGGTGCACAAGTGGAGAGGTTAGGTGAGCTAACACTCCATTAGCCCATTGGAATAAACGACCGCGTCCGTTGGTGCAGGTAAGGTAACGGAAACGATGATATCCGTAGCCATTAGCAAAAGGTGAAGCAAGTACTTTTTTTTTTCTTTTCTTTTTTAGCACGCCGTTTATCTTCTCTCAATCTTGATTCATTGCTATACGACAGTATACGTACTTGTGGTGGCAGGGTTTTCAGTTTCGTTTTCCAGCAAAATTTTGGAATTTTTGTACCTTTTTTGTCGAAATTATTTGGAATTTTGATAAATTTTAAATGGTTGAATAAATTTTAACCAAATTGATTTTTTGAAAAAAAAAACCCAGAAAGTTTGGGTGAGGTATGTGTTTATCAATGGGAGAGGAAATTTCAAAAAAATCATTCTAAAATTGCAATCCTTGTATGGTGGTAGCAGTGGTTCGTGTGGATGAATTTTGTGCGGAAAAACACAAAATACTTACGTAGAGAGTAGTGTTGTCTGCGGCACAGGGCCAATAGAATCATGAGTTTAACAAAGGGTTGACTACTTAAAAACCAATTTTTGGCAACGCCCGTCTTTTTTTTTAATTTTTACAGATGGATTAAAAACAAGTTACGTATGCAAAAATGCATCGAGAGATTTGGATCATAGGTTATCTGCACGGACGTTCCTGTCTAGAGATTATAAAGCTTTGCGCTATGATGCAATCTTGTTATTCATTTATCCTAAATGTATGGCGTTTGACGTTGATAAGGTCTTTACAGAATTAACGTAACTTTTAGCACTAATTATTATCTTAAGGAGTATATCATTTTACTATGCAAAGTACTTTCAAAAAGAATTTTCATTTTCATATATCTAACCTAAGTGTAGTATATTTAATAAAGGGCGAATAGTTGAGTTATAAAAAGTTTGATTAAATTTATGTGCTTAAAAATGATACAACTGACTCGAGTTCCCATTAAATAAAAGACTATATATGGGATAAATAACTTGATTATAAGGGACAGCCAATGTCGTCAGTCACGGGTCTGTCACTGACACTTAACTTATCCCTTTTGGCCTTATTGTGCAAAGAAAATCCGACAAATACCTCTCTCTAATATCTTCCTTTAACGCTGCAACCAACAGTGACAAGTGGGCCCCTGTCCCCGGCCCCACATGATTAGCACGAAATGACAGCGAAGTGGCTTGACCCGATTCGATTACTCTCACGACTCACGAGACACGATAGAATCAAGCCGAGCCGAGCCCGAGTAGCGTGCGAATGAGCCAAGGCCAGTGTGCTAACCGAGCCGAGCCGAGCCGAGTGTCGACATCTAAGCCCATGGAGGGGCATTCCCGTCATTTCCCAAGGCCAGAGATCCTATAAATCGGCCCCCGCCTCTCCCCCTCCTCCGCTCTTCCTCCCTCCTCTCCCTGCCATTGCTACGCTCGGGTGCTCCGCTCGCTGCGAGGTTGGTCCACGCGGCGTTGTGTGTGTGTGTGAGAGAGAGAGAGAGAGAGAGAGAGAGCACGAGGTCCTCCTCCTTCCGCGTCCCCCGCTCGCTGTTTCATCCGCTTCGTCCTCCCTCCATCTTCGCTTGTGAGCTCCTCCGCGCGTTGCGAGCCTTACTGGTAAGTTTGCTCTTCGCTTCTCCCCGCATGCAATTAGTTCCGCGAGATTTTTTTACCTGAGATTTCTATGGTGTTTCATGTGTGTGTGTGGAGGGGGATTCACGATTTGTGTTGTTTTCGGTCGATCTGGGGGGCGTTGGGGGTTGGAGTGGATTTCGGTGCGTGTCTTCTGCATGTAATGAATCCGTGTGGTTCGGCGAGGTTTTTCACCGGAGATTTCTGCTGTTTTTTTGGGAGGGGATTCACGTTTCGGGTTGTTTTCGGTCGATCTGGGGCGTTGTGGTGTTAGGGATTGGAGTGGATTTCGGTGCGTGAGGGGGATTTATTGGGGGTAGTGAGGTGGTTGGGGTTTTTTAATTTTATTACTGTTTAGATCTGGTAAAAAAATCGTTGAGGGGAAGAGGAGAGGGGGCGGTTAGGTTTTTGGTTCAACTGCAATGGTTGAAAGGTGAGAAGGGGAGGGGGTGGGTGTTGACTTGTGGAGGTCATGGTGTTTTTGTTCGTATCCGCGAATTTTATATTTGGGGATCTGCGACTTTTCCTTTTTAATAATTCGTAGCTGGTTCATTATCCGTGATTCGAATTTGGGGTTGGTGTTGTGGGATTCGATGGTTTTGTGGTCAAAACGCTAATATATTTGGTGGGATTTGGCAGTTGGCCGATGCTGATACGATTTTTTTCCCATATCAATTCAAATTTGGATGGAATATGCTAGCTCCTCTTAATTTTACTGCAAAATTATTGGTTCAGTTGGTTCCATTACTTCAGTAGTATACTATCAGCGTGTACTGACACAGCGTGGGTCAAAAGCAAAAGCTCCAAAACAAAATTCTCAACGAAATTCTTGTTTTGGGTTGCAGAAACTTCTGATCCCTCCGAAACCGAGAAAAGAGGGGAATCTGTGAAGAGATTTTAGCAGCAGTGCAATGGAGGTATTTGGAAAATCCGTGATTGCTGAGCCCAGCAATGTGATTTACTTGTCCAGTATTCTTAACACAGAAGGGCCAATCCCTAGTCACAAGTGTGACAAGAATTGCCAGAACGAGCATGTCTTTGGCAACATGTACCGTTGCAAACTGACCGGAACCACGCACATCTGCGACAAAAACTGTAACCAGAGGATCCTCTACGACAACCACAGCTCGCTCTGCCGGGTCAGCGGGCAGCTGTTCCCGCTCTCGCCGCTGGAGCAGCAGGCGGTGAGGGGGATCCGGAGGAAGCATGAGGTCGACAGCAACGAAGGGTGCTCCTTTAAGCGCAGGCGTGGTGCACAACTGCATCCATCCCCTTTCGAGAGGTCCTACACCGCTGTGTCTCCAATCCCAAGCCAAGTTGGAGACGGCATGGACCTGAGCTAGAGATAACGAGAATCCGTCTTTTCTTGCCCACAGCCGCCTAATGCCGTTGTTTCGACTCCTTTCTCCCTTCTTTGACAGGATGGAACTATAAGAGCTTCCTTCTTTATAGACTTACGAAGGGATATGAGACTCTCCTTGGATGCACCGAATAAATGTCTATGTAGTATCAGTTCTAATTCATGGGACCTTGTTGTAACTCGTAATTTTGGTTGAACCGCCTATTCTGAATTGCATAGTACTTTCTGATAATCATTTGATGCTATCGCTTAGATTATTTTCCTATACTGCATTAATCGTGTTTACTCGCCCTAACCCTTCTATTTCATGTCTTCTTAAGGATACTTATATCTTGTGCATGTTGGTATGATCAACATATCAACTATGTGAATAGCTTGATTGGATGAATGATTTTGTAAATTTGTTAAAGATTAATTGGTTCTTATATGGGGGGTGTGAACTAACTGAAATTTCTGCAAGGCTGTTAGTGTGTTGCCTGGCAGGCCGCTGGTAAAGTGCGACTTATTTATGGTTTCTTTTCATATAAACCCTATGTATTTTACATGATTATGTATTTTACATGATTCTCTCTTTTGCAGGTTATGTTTCTAACATTTTTTCATTGTTCTTTGTTTTAACTCTTGAAATTTATTGTTTTGCAGGGCCTTCCAGGTGCTAACTTTTTTGTGGATATATTTTTATCTTTCATAAAACTATTTTGTATGATTTTTTTTCTTCATTTGAGTGTTAACCCATTCCTTTCTTGTGCAGGTAAACTGCTGAACTGTCGTTCTGTCACCTTGTGGGAGGAAAAGAACTACTTATACCGGACCACCTGGATCCTTTTGCAGCCTAATCTGATAACTAGTCTCGTGCTGAGCAGCATGATTTCCAATTCCAGGTAATTGCTTGTTATGCAACAACATCATCGCCTTATTGGATAAGATAGTGTTCCCTATAACCCCTTGCATCTGTAGGAGTGACTAGCTACATCATCTCGTTACACTTGTCTTCACACTAAACTTGGTTGGTACCAGCATGTAATTCTGACACTACTATGCACATTTTGTTATCTGTTTTACAACTCTGAATAATTAAAGAAATATCAAAAGAACAGCTTTACTAAATCTGATGACACAATTCATGGTAGAAATTATGCAAAAACAATCTTAGAATTTGTAAGACCCAATACACAATTACTAAATCTCTTGTATTCCATCTCTTGTAATATGTTTCCATAAGCATGTTCCTTTCCATGGCTTGCTTGAGTGTTTAATTTGTAAATCCCAATCACAAATGTTCTGTTCCTCGGCTTGTTCTAACGCTACGCTGTATGTCTTTTGCAGATCATGATCCAGAAGACATGAAGCTTTGGTACTACGACTAGAGCCACTGAAACTCTAGGCTGGTATCGAAGAAGAGCGCTAGCCTTTAGCTGAACCTTGCACTTTGGGTGCCCAAGCGCTGTTGCATTTGGAGGGATCAACAAAAAGTAGCTATCATCTGTAATTTGGAGTAGAAACTCTCTGGAGACAGCAGACATTCCTGCAACTTCTGTCGCTCTATCCGACTAGCCTGCTTCAGCACAAGCATATTTTGTTCTGTATTTTTTTGTTTTAAAAAAACAAGTGAAACCCTGGCTCTTCTATTTAATTATGAAAATACTGGTGCGCTCCGGCGTGCCCTTTGCAATTCATCCTTGCTCATGAAGTGCGTTTTGTTGCCGGTTTCATATGCCCTGGAATTTGTGTAAAACAGCATTGACGAACTGCGACAAATCAGTAATTGTGAAATTCAGGCTTCAGCTAATAGCAAAGATACCAACTTTGCGCAAAAATATTCCTCCTAATATTTTTGGCTTTTCGACAATGAAGGTTTCTGCAAGCCATACCATGATTTCGGTCTGTCTATCGTCCTTTCTACAGATAACACTATAACAGGAACCATAATATTTACACAAGATCGAAGCATTGCAGATTGACGAAGCAGCTGCAGCTGCCAAGAGCCATTCAAGCTGTTTTTTGCGACGTTGCTCTTGTCCAAACGCGGTGCCACATCCTGGGCATTTGTGGTGGCGGATCTCACGGTTCCTCTGGATGAATGGCATTTGGTAATCACGACCTTCCCAAATCCGAGAAAGAAGCAGAAGGCTCATCGGCAAGACGGGCAACGACTGAACTGCTCGCGATGTATACGAGTTTCCGACCTCGTGAACTTTGTGCGCTCAGGATACAGTAAATCATGGCTTTCTAAATCACTGGTTCACACACAAATCTGACGTGTGTGGAGATGCGTTTGGCCATGCGATGCAGCGAGGCAGTGGAGACCTCGGTGGCAGCCCTGCCTCGGCGGTTGGCCTCTACATGCTAACTCAATCTATTAGACCATGTCAACAAGCCACGTCCTTTCAAAACTACTAAGAAAAATATTTTACACTGATTTTAATAGTTTAGAGGTTAACATATCTGATATCACGCTTGAGGGATACAAATCAGATTAGAGTTAGGGTCTGTTTGGCACAGTTCCAGCTCCATTTCTCCTGAAGATCCTGAAGCTGGAGTTCAGCTAAACAGTTTCAGCTGCACCTAAAATGGGAGCGGAGTTGGGTGGAGCACTCTCACAAAATGATCTAGAGAGAGGTGAAACTTAGTATAGGCTGCTCCATAAATTCACTCTAGATTTAGCTTCTGTAGCTAAATTTATGAGTTGAAGTTCTACCAAACATACTCAAATATATTTTAGAGAGTCAAAATGTAGTTGTTCCAAATTCTAATCCCATACAAGTAAATGGATCAAAAAGTTTCCAAGAGCCCACACAATCAAGGCCTTTCCACGAGTATGGCCCATACATTTTGGACCTCAAAAACCAGGCCTAAATTTGGACCGGTGGAGATGCCGACGGCGGGCGTGTGGACGCGTCCTGATCAAACGGGGTCAAGCCACGGCCATCCACTCGACTCCACCCTGAAATGGCGCTCGCCGCTGCTCCCCTGCTCCGCCTCCCGATCTCTCCACCCTCCCCGCCGCCGCCGCCGCCGCCGCCACCGGCGCACGCGGCGCCTCCTCTTAGCAACAGCGTCCGCCTTCGCCCTCAGCGCAGCAGGCAGCCGCGCCGCGCCGCGGCGGCGGCGGCAACGGCTTCGCTGGTACTGCGCCGCCTCGCACTGTTCCTCTCTCGTGGTGGGAAGTACGCTGCGCGCGCGGGGCTAACCCCCAGAGCTGCTGCTTGTTTGCTTGCAGGCGGCGGACGCGGAGCGGCGGAAGCACGAGCTGCTGCGGGCGGTGCAGGAGACGGGGAGGGGCTTCGCGGCGAGCCCCGACCAGCGCGCGTCCATCGAGGAGGCCATCGTACGAGACCGGAGACCCCTACACATTTGAATCTCTCAATCTCTCCTTTGTGTTAGGCTGGGTGGGGGGAAACCCCGATTTGCGTGCTGCGTCTTGTTGTTGTGTAGGTGAGCGTGGAGGAGCTCGGCGCCGGGGAGGGGTCGCCGCTGGACCTCGCGGCGCTCGACGGCACGTGGAGGCTGTGCTACACCTCGGCGTCGGACGTGCTCGTGCTGTTCGAGGCCGCCGAGAGGCTCCCCCTCCTGCAGGTGGCTTCTGTCTGTTCATCGATTTCGTTAACTAATTTGACAATAATTTAGTCCTTAGCAACTGGAGATGCCAATCATGCCATAATTTTAGCAGTTCTCAGAAAGGAAAAAAGATTGGAAATGTCTGATAATGTGTGGAATGCTGGGTGAAATTAGCGTCTCATTTCGATCTGTTTTGGCAACTTCAGCATTCTCATGAAAGCTTGAGCTATTAGAGATTCAATTGCCCGCACTTCAAAAAGTTGCTTCAGCTGGTAGTACAATTAATTGCTCTGTGATATTGTAATTGTGAACTAGAGATTGAGATAAGGGTTGGGATCCATTCAGCCATGTGATGGGGGTTGTGCTTATGGATACAGGTGGGGCAAATATACCAGAAATTCGAATGCAAGGATAGGTCAGATGGTGGGGTTGTGCGGAATGTTGTGCGATGGAGCATTGAGAACTTGCTGGAGGTAAAATTTTTAATGTGCGTCTATCTTTATTCCTTTCTTCAGTTTCTTCTCAAGAGTGTTTCTCTTTGTGGCCATCTTGTTTGGTGCCATAGCAAAGTTGGAATACACCATATGTCCTTGACATGCGCCATGTAGTCCTGGGCTGCACATGTAATTTTCACATGCTGTGGTATCTTCTAGTTCACACATCTTTGCGGTGGTACTTTCCTAAATTTCTCTTTTGTTTCATGATCCTAACTTCACCTTACAGTTGGTAGTAGTTTTTATCATCCTTACATCTGATTTCATTCATTTGAGATGAGATGTAGCTGGAATTTCAACTGTTTACATTTTTATGTTGTACGGATGCTATTAATTGTGATAAGACAATATGCAAAAGGATGATTTAATTGTTACCTTGAAGTTTCTGGTGGGCTGACCAACATGCAAATCTTGCTTTGCCTTTAGTATCTCAACAGCATCAGGAAAGTGACCTTCCTCTAGGCTGATTATGTTCTTCTATAGTATCACTCTCAACATGGCAACTGTTCATCTCCATGAGTGTTGATATACATAAAAGTATGATAGTTACAGCTTTGCAGTGATTTAAAACGTTCTATCAAATGTTTATGAATTTATTATTTCCACAAATAGTATTATTTTATCTTTATGGAATCATCTTCCTTTTTTTTCTTTCATGTAGTGCAATCTAACTCGAATTTTCAGATAGGAAAAATGCTTGTTTTTTTTTCATCTTTTGCATTATGTAAACAGTAGACTTCCAGACCATTGTGTATTATTGATAAACCACCATTTAATTTCTAGTGTTTAATCTCAATGTTTTTTAGCTCTTTTATGCTTGATTGTTTTTTGTGCTCTCTATAGGAGCAAGAGGGTGCAACACTGATGGTCTCTGCAAAATTTGCTGTCATGTCTAAGCGCAACATCTTCCTTCAATTTGAGGAGGTAATTTTCTGATTTGATAATATATAAACCTCTTATTTGATTCAAGTGTTACAAATGAAAAAAATAATGGCATCCATGTAGTAATATTAGGCCAGACATGATGTTCGGTTACTTACTTCAGCATGCTATGGTTAGCAGGGATGTGCTATCCTCTAACCAAGTAGCACATGAAGTATAGCAGTTGGCATTCTCCATGATTGTATTCTCATGCAAGATGGTGCTATGATGTATACATGATGAAACACATTATATCTTCATAATTCTAACATTGTTTTAGCAACCAACCGTAGGAGGAAGCAGCCTACCCAAATCATCTATTACATAATTCCAGTTTTCTTGTTCATGGATATGGGTCATTCTGTGCTTTATTCATTTTCTGCTATTGTCATCCACAATTTTATAGCTATGCCCTCTAGAGAGTTACTATTATGGTTTCTTTTGTTTCTCTTTTTCAGTTTTTCATTATCAATCTTCTTCTTCTGTGGTTTTGATATTTAGTTTTAGTTGCTACTTATGATCCATCGTTTAACAGGTTGCTGTAGAAAATGTCAAGATTAGTGAGCAGCTACAAGCACTAATAGCACCTGCTATACTTCCTCGGTCATATTTTAGTCTTCAGGTAATGTCTTCTTTTTACTTGCATTTTACCCTTATTCCTTCATAACTTCTTTCGTCTGTTCTCTCTCTCTCTCCCCCCCCTCCCCCCCCCCCCCCCCCCCCCCCCCCCTGTTTTTTTTGTCATCGACAAACTTAGGCATCCATCTATAAGAGTTATTCCCGATTTTGGGAGCTACTAGTATCCACAATATACAAATATTAATGTTTTTTGTTCTGCATGTCTGCTCTGAAAAAGAGAATGATGAAATGGGGAGTTGTTAACATTTAGGACCAGCATTTGTGCATTTGAGATGCGTATTGCAGTTAGGATTTACCTTACCATCAGACAAGTATTTCATTGCAGCATGTTTATTATTGTAGATATTGCAGTTCCTTAAAACTTTTCGAGCTCAAGTTCCTGTTAATGGCCCTGAAAGGTATGTTTCCAGTGTATGTTCTTTCATTTCTTGCTTCCTGTGTTCTGTAAGTTCCAGTTTAATTAAAATCTCAGGAGATCACCCGGAGGACTATATTATCTTTCTTACCTTGACCGTGATATGCTCCTGGGGCGATCGGTTGGTGGTGGAGGAGTTTTTATTTTCACAAGAGCACAGCCTCTTTCGTGATGATTTCAGAATTACCAGGAGTATACCATTTGAAGGCGGCAATTGAACCCATGCAAGAGGTATATATAGTTAGAAAGTTAGCAACACTTTACAAGTCCCTTTTTCATATGAAATCTGATTATTGTCTTATTCTCTCTTCTTCTTCTTTTTTTTTTGGGAAAAAAAAAGAACTTGCATGCCAAAACAATCGTCAGTTTTAGTTCAGTTAGTTTGCACTTCTCACTTTATATCTTGTGCATTAGCAAACATGTATACAACACTGAATGTATTTTATCTCATCAGTTATTTGTATCAACGCCACATAACTCCAGCACTACCCTTTTATTGCATAGAGTTCTTCTGCCCCTTAGCAGGGAGTCTTCAACATCTGTTGTCAATGCTCATGCAATGTAAAAAATTGCACCTATCTGCAATATTATAGTTGATGTTGTTGGGCTTTGTTTTAGTTTAATTAACCAATGGTGGATTAAATAAACACTCTATTCAATGAGTAAATAAGATATGTTTGTTTCTAAACAAAATAGTCAGCTAGGTTTATAATTCTATGTGGTGTGAGCCTGCAACAGATGATATTAGCTGAACTTTCCTTTTGTCATAGTGCCGTTTATTGTAGATTGTTATCAAATTGTCACAGAAAATTGTTTAAAGCTTTTTCCTGAACAAATTATTGACCTCCTTTCATACTTGGGTCCTTTTGCATGCCATTGGAGCCAACATGAAGCTTGATAAACGATATAAATAACTTTCTTAAGTACTTATATATGATTCCTGGGTTGTAGGCTTACTGGAACTAACTACTATCTCTGCTGCTGTGAACTATGAAGTTAATTTAATACCTGCATCATCATAAAACAAAACCTTCTGCTGCTATACCTGTTTAGGGGATGCATTTGTGGGAGCATTTCTGAATTTTGGGTTGAGTGAAAAATGTTATTGTATAGCTTGACAAGAAAATCTTGACTTTCTTTCAAAAACAGATATGTAATTTTAAGTTTATGGGGTGTCACATTAATGCACATATATTTCCCAAAAGAGGGGGTTCACCCAACAAAACACCCCCTGCCGTTTCTATAATTGGACAGATTTTTCCTTGATGTCTCTAGAAGAGCCTCCTTTGGATCCAAGCTATCACATGGACCATACCACTGTGCCGATCTAGACAAATTTGTGGTAGTCTATTCAGAAAGTAGGACATCTTGGTCTTGTGTCCTGGCCTGGTAAAACTGGCCACTACTGAACTTCAAAAAATGCTCATGCCCAAGTTTGTGTACACTGAATTTGACAATACTACTTGGCCCAACTCTGTGTATGCTACAAAACTCTCTGCTGCTATGCTGTAGCAAACCACATTATTTGCAACCTACTCTGTATTAAATAGTATTAATAAAAGATACTACAAGTAAAAATCACCTCCAACTAAAAAGTCCGCTATGCGCAGCAGTTTACATTTTTTTTTATCAATTAACCACGGAAGCCTGTTTTTGAATTGGCACCATAGACCAAAAGAAAAAAGATTAAGAAAAAACAAAGATATCTTGATTGCCAAATATTAAACCTTGATGGAGACATTTTTTTTGTTATGGGAATTTCATAAGAAGCAAAGCTTTTCTGTCAAGGTGAACATGGCAAACTCTATACCACTTGTTTTGGTGGGTAGTGGGGAGGTGGAGGGGTCATGATGGGACCTCAGTCCTCAAGTTCTCTGCATCACATTTTTGGTTCAACGCTAATTATCGCTCTTTAGTCTTTGCTACATTTTATAGTCCCTTGAGGCTGTGTTTAGTTTACACCAAAATTAGAAGTTTGGTTGAAATTAGAACGATGTGACGGAAAAGTTGGAAGTTTGTGTGCGTAGGAAAGTTTTGATGTGATGGAAAAGTTGGAAGTTTAAAGAATAACTTTAGAACTAAACACGGCGTGAGTCCTAAAGGAATTTGCGCCTCTTGAGTTGTTTTCTGTTCAATTGAATCCTGTTAGTATGATGGACAAGTTGATCTTTCTTTCTTGTGAAATATACTATGAAGTTAGGCCCAGTTTAGATTCCAACTTTTTTCTTCAAACTTCCAACTTTCCGTCACATCAAACTTTCCTACACACACAAATTTCCAACTTTTCCGTCACATCGTTCCAATTTCTTTAAACTTCCAATTTTTGCGTGGAACTAAACACAGCCTTACCTGAAGAAAATTTACTCATTGATTTTCTGACTTCACTGGAGTACCCATACTGTGAGGTTCCCATCTTTAGGCACCTTTTCAAATAACACCATACCTGTAGTACTGTATACAGGTCAAATCATGTTTGAAAGAGGTTCCAATCATCACTTCATCTATCTTATTAATGACATCCTCTTGGATTCTTTAAACAAGCTCATTGCGCAAATGTCCTAGTCATCAAAATGTTCGACCTCTAATTTCAGTAATTGCAAACATCCATCCACCATTCCATTGATGATGTTTATCTTTTACGAAATAGAAAATATTGGATAATTTTCTTGATGGAAGTGTTTGCAGAAGAATAAATGAATGAGGAGTGTCCATGTTTATCGTTTTATCTGTGTATCCAAGCACAGAAATGGGAAAATAGATTAGCAAGCAACCTTTTACGCACTACACTTTCCTCTTTCACAAACCCTGTTGCAACGTAATTCCTATAGCCAAACATCGGGAGCCCAATGGATTTGCTTCTTTTTTTTTTGGCACTGGGGCACCAAACTGGCACCTCACCATGCGATGAACTATTACGCCATGCGGTTGGTTAATCCTTATGATTCGTATAGTTACCATTTTTCTAGTGTTCCTAGTTTATTGTCCTTCTTTCCTTCTTTTACTCTGCAACCAACATGCTTGAAGTTTAATTGTTTCTACATGATGATTTTTGTACAGATTGTGGTCAAAATAGTGTTCTTAGTTTACTTTTTATTGTACTGATATCGGTGACGTTTCATGGCAAAGTCTAGAGAGAGAGAGAAAAAGCTTGATTTATCATCTGGTGCAGTCGTTTTCTCTCATTGTGTGGCCTAACCGAGGTCGTATCTCATACAGTTTCGTTTCATCTGTGTGCTCTATAGGTTTTCTATATCCACTGGATTGATTTCACTTTCGTTATATTTTAGCTCAGTTTTACATATTATGTGGCCAAATTTCTACATCATCTGCGTGCTTTATTGGGGTGAACTGATTGAGCTGGCCGTGTACAGTTGCAATCCCCTACTTCTAAAAAAATCCATTATGAAGGGAGAGATGTAGTACTACTTTATTGGTTTCATGTCGTTGTCTGACATTATTTTCAGTGCTCTTTTTATTTACTACTCTGAAAGTTGATGAACTATTGATCGCGTTTTTGTGGTTACCCTGAGAGCTCGTTATAGTTTAACTCAATTCGGTTGCTCGTTATAGTTTAATTCGTTAAGCCTTGTTCCAGTTTTCTCTGAAAAGACTGGTCTTGAGTTCACTCTGCCCAAAACAAACCAAGTCTTGAGTTCATGTCAACAGGGACACAACACAAGGTCAATTCAAAAGACTGAAGCAGTACTAGCGTTCAAGCTTCAACCTTAATCCAAGTCGAGTTTTTGCCAGACATCCAAAGTCGACGAAGAGGTCCTGCCTCTGTTTACTTTCGGCAATTATAGCTTTGGCCTTTGGAAACCTGAAGGATCAGCACCTAACAACGACTGATCTCTTTCAGCATGTAAGTACATCTCAGGTAAATTTTACTGCCCTTCACAGATCACACACACAAAGTACACCCAACTTCTTCACTCCATCGGAACAAAGAAGGGAAAAAAAAACGTACATGCTTCATCATACACACCCTAGCAATGATCCACTGAAAATTAAACCTGGTCGTTCGTTCGTCGGTCAGTCCATGCCGGCGGCGACGGCGGCGCTGCGGCGGCCGGAGGACGACCGGAGGACGCCGTTGGCGAAGGCGAGCCGGTCGGAGAGCTCCCTGACCTGCTGCTGGTACTCGACGGCCTGCGCCATCGCCTCCGCCTCCAGCTCGCCGAGCTGCACGCACAGCCGCTCCTCCGCCTCCTCCGCCACCGCCAGCGCCGCCAGCGCCGCCTCCAGCTCCCGCCGCAGCCGCTCCTCCCTCGCCGCCGCCTCCGCCGCCGCCGCCTCCAGCTCCGCGTTCCTCCTCATCACCTCCTCCGCCTCCTTGGCGTCCATGGCCGCCACCGCCACCTTCCCCGCCATCTTCTTACACAATATATACGTCACAAAATGCACAATGCCGCAAGAGCGGGAAGGTTCAAAGCTGGAAATGGGGTGGAGTTCGTTCGTGTGGCGTGTTGCTCCGGGTGTCTTCACAGTTTGGATCTCCTTTTTATAGGCGGGAAATGGGGGTTGCAGTTGCAGGTATGATGATGGAGCCGCGAAGATCGCAGACGAGAAGGCGTCCAGGTTCAACGAACCGGGCCGGGCGCGCCGCGAGGTGTCGGTGTACGGGTACAGAAGCTGGGTTTACCACTACTACACACAACACAAGACGATGCCATCCGATCCGTCATCGCCTCAAGAGACCATACCCGTACGTCTCCTTCTGTCCCCTATTGCTGTCTTGTTCATGATTCATTTCGGGACATGAAGACGGTGAAAGTGAAACACTGGGCGATGATGGAACATGGACGTGTCTCTGATTAGAATTCGGCGGTGGTTCTTACGGTTAAACAAGGTTATCATCGTTTAAAAAAAGTTCAAACCAAGGGTATGGATATGGACGTAAAATTAAACAACGGTTTCTTTCTAACACTAGCAAAACGCCTATACTTGGAGTACGTTACAACAGATTTAAAAATTATATATATCTGAAGTTCTTAACTTGAAAATATATATTTCTCATAAAAAAACATATAGAGTTTGCAAGCAAATATCCAACCAAAAAGAACAAGACACATGCACAAAAAGTATACTCTATTTAACTAGCCTTAGGATCTGTTTGGGATAGGAGGGACTTATTTTAGTTCCTCCCATCCAAACACCACCTTAGGGATCTGTTTGGGATGGGAGGGATTTATTTTAGTTCCTCCCATCCAAACACCACCTTAGAAGTTAGGATGTGTTATTTAGAATATGTCACATTCAGTACTAGATTGATTTTTTATGTGACGGAGAAAGTAACATTTAATCCGATTCTGCATTTTGTGAATGTAAAACTGAAGTAAACAGCTGGGATTGGAGAACCAACCTGACCGGTTGGATCGTACACATCAGGTTTGACGTTATTGAGTTTAAGTATGGCAGGTCCGTGAGGCTGATCAGCTCGAGTGCAAGCGAGCGATCGAAAGGCACGTCTCCTTTACTGGCGCCTGTACTGTGACAATTGACAGGTCGAGAAAAACCTCACATCTCATCTTCCACCATGTTTAGTTACAAAGTTTTTCTTCAAATTTTCAACTTTTCCATCACATTAAAACTTTCCTACACACACAAACTTCCAACTTTTCCATCACATCGTTCCAATTTCAATCAAACTTTCAATTTTTACGTGAACTAAATACAGCCGAACGATTGACGGTATAACGGATACTCTCTCCCTCTGCCCATGAAAGATTATTTTTTTACTACGAATCTAGCACTTTTGATTATAATTCTAGACAAAGAGATGTTTAGATTAAGTTGATTTTTTATTAGATGGAGGAAGTAGGTGATACAGGCCCTCTATGTTCAAAAACACAACTGCTGTTTGAAACATGTAAAAAAGCATGAGGCCTCTTGGAAACGGAATGGAGGAATATAAGATTTTATCGGGTTTGAAGGCCCAGTTTGAAACATATTTTTAATGGAATATTGAGACATATTGTTTACTTGATTAACGCAATAAATTAATATTTTAAAAATAAACTTTACAAATAATTTAGAACAAGTGGTGTAAACAATATAATAGAAGTTGTTTTTTAAGAAATCGTATACTTACAAGCGTGTAGCAAATAATCTGTGATAAAAAAAAGTTAAAAAGAACTTATGATAATCCTACTCCTATGTCCCGAAACATATTACTCCCTCTGTTTCATGTTTTAAGATTTTCTAGTATTGTACATATTCATATATATGTTAATAAATCTAGACACATAAATATCTAGATTTATTAACATATATATGAATGTGGGCAATGCTAGAAAGTCTTATAATATGAAACGAAGGAAGTAACGTTCTAATATTTAATATTATAAAACTTGGTGCAATCCTAAAGTAATATTTTTCATCTAACTAACCAACGTTCATTCGAATTTCTTCCTATTTACTCTAATCACGAACCATCTCTTATTTAATAAGGATCATCACATGATGCAAATGCTGAGATTCTTTTTCCACTATCTAAAGAATATAACGAGGATCATTTTTTTCCCATTACTAATCGCCCTTTTTAATCCTGAAGTTTTGTGACAGGGGGAACGATATTTTTGCGTTCCAAAGAGCCAGAAAAGAAAGGAAGAGCCAAAAAAGAAAGCTACACCTATATATGTCGTAGTTTTGTGTTTGGACTTGTCTGTGAACATGGTGAGGTGAGCCTAATCAACACAGGGAATGTGCGGCACTGTGTGCACTGCAGATGCCGCATCTCTCAGGCCTTGCCGCCTCTTTCGGCGCCCTAGGGTCACAACCCTTGGCGACCGTTCATCGCCTGCCTAGCTACAGCTATATATGCGGCCACATGCCAATGTCACGGCGGCAGCGACGTCTGGTCCTTCTCATTTGATCGTGTCCCAATCTGTTGCCGTTGTGCCATTGTCTGTGCTGCCATGTCACGGCGACATGCAGTATACATATCTGATAGTATTAGTACATAGTAGTGCTTATCCTCTATTTCCGACCGAAAATGATGATGCCTGCCCGGCGACAAAGCTGATGGTCCTAGCAAAACTTTTGTTGACAAACTGTGTCTTGTTTCCTTGTGGTGTCATTTGGATAGAGAACTAGAGATGGCAAATTGGCAATGGGTGCATGGGGCCTGTGATCCGAGACTCTTGGGTTTTTATTCTATTAAAAGCTAAATATAGTCCAATTCTCAAATTTTTGGTAGGTTATCGGGTACGTTATCTGGCCACCCGTACGTGACAATCCGTGGGTAAAAATACCTATATGTCTAGCCTTAAAACTATAGGTAGCCCAAAAACCAAACAAATGCAAAAGATTAAACTGTAATATAAGATCATCTCACTCGGGCATCTCTCAACTCTAACCGTATCATACATCTTGCTCACGAGTCGTGAAGCGACCGTACATGGTCAGGGAGCAAGATAGACTCGGGTAAGCCTACGGGGTTGGAGAATTGGTGGTCACCGTCTCTTCCCTATCCCATTCTAGTTGTATCCTACATCTCGCTCACGAGTCATGAGACGGCCGTGATCAGAGAGCAAGCTAGATTTGGGTAGGCCAATGGAGTTGATAAATTGGAGACATTTAACTTTTTGCCACTTTTAGATTTAACGTTTAACTATTTGTCACCCATGTGTCAATGACATGTAGATTCGAATGACAAATTATTAATTGCAATATGTAAGAGTCGCGAACAGATATTTTTTCCAGGAAATTAGGGGGGTCACCGTCTACTCCCTATCCCATCCGGCTAATGGTACAGGTACCTGGTACCTGCATAGATGTGGGCATAGGAGAAATCATGTACTCGTAAGTGGATGTGGATGTTAAAGCGAAAAATTTTAATTTGCACGGGTTTGGGTATAGAACCACGAAAACCCAAAAAATATATATCCATTGCCCTATAGTTTGGTGGTTGGATGTGTAATTCAAAAAAAAAAAAGGATGGGCATGTTCTAGGCTTTTTTTGTTGGAGGAGCTAGATTGGCTATGGCGGAGTCGTCGTCGTCATCATCGGCACGTCTTCGGTGAAACGACTAAGTTCGGGAAAAGCGCGAAGCAACCAACTGAGCTAAAGTAAATGTAACATCTATAGCTAGAGATAGCCCGTGCGACTTTGTGAGCTGAAGCGAATTGAATCCAACGATTGGATATCCGTGATTCTCTTTTTGCCGGAAATAATACGGTGACACTGCATGCCTTGTCACCTTATCGTTGCAAAAAGAATGTTTTTTTTCTTCTGATCGTGCATTGCAATCGATTGGAATATTGTTGGTGCGTTGTCCAGACTCCTTTAATATATGATTTATTTTGGGTAAAAATACTTTTTAATTAGTATTTCTCAAAAAAATTTCAAGGTTGACTTTTCTATTTTATTATCTATATATAATCCATTCATTTGTGTCATCGAATAAAAACTGTGAATTCAGTTTCAACCATCATTCACCATCCATCAACACTTTAGAACATGACATTAGGGTCAGTTTGGTTGATGGTTAACCTTAAGCGTGTCACATTTTATTGGTGTATCAGTTGGTTTGTTAGTGTAACTGTAGCATGCCACACATTATTAATAATCGGCCCTACACATCATCTACCCTATAATTCACCAACTGGGTCTTACATTCTTCATATTTTATTCGTCAAATCTAACCGACGAAAATGATCCACCGCTTCAGATCCAACGAACCATACCTCCCTCACCTCCCACCGCGCATCGCTCCCATCCCACGGAATCGCCGCACCGCTCCCATATCCCAATCCCACGGAAACCGCATCTGCCATCATCGCCGCACCCTCGCTCTCCCCGCGTCGCGCTGACCCCCAATCCCAAACCCCCCGCAGCAGCTCCACCTGCGCTGCCGCCGGATTGACGGGAACGAAGCCCCGCGCTCGCAACAGCATCCATATCGGCGCCGCCTCACCGATCTCCTCTGCGCCGCCGCCCACGATTCGCCGTCGTCGCTCACAAGTCGTTGTCGAAGATTCGCTGCCCGTCGTCGACGACTTCATCGCTGCCACCTCCGACTTCTTTGCCCTCGATCTCCGTCACTGAGCGTCATCCACCGGCATCCTGATCGCCGCGTGTAGTCTTCGCTCCGGTAAGTTTACGTTAATAGACTGATTTATGTCTGTTTGCTATTTTTATTGTTCGCGGCTATTTGTTCTAATCACCCTTTTTTTTTGCGGGAAGGGTTTATAAATTGCAGCAGCGAGCCAGCGAGGCGATTCATCGATATTAAAATGTTGTGCATATCTCATATCTGTCATCTCGTAGTATGATAGCTTGTGTGTTATAGCTCGTGGACAACGACAATTTCTATAGATTCTTGTTTACAGCATGAACCAACTGTGAACAATTGCAATCTTTACTTGTTGATGATCATGGGTGAAGCTCACGTGTCTTTTCTCTAGGATTGGTCACTGATATGCCATTACAGTTACACCTGTGAGTTTAATATTTTTTACCCTACGTATATCGCTCGCATTGCAGCTGGTTTATTCCATAATAAACAACTTCTTTTCACAAGGTTATCAGTGATTGATTTTCTTTTTGGCATGTTTGGATGGGTATTTTGATTTAATCTAGAACATTTTACGTTTTCTTTTTTAACGGAATCTCATAACTATACTTTTGTAAAATCATGGGAAAAGAATTCCCATGTGCTCTGAGGGAAGGAGAAAAAAAGAGAGGAAATGTTCAGAAAAGAAAGGGCATCTGATCACCCTTCTTATTTTTAATGCAATTTGTAGACAATTATGTAATCGATTCCCTCTTAGTAATTTCTAATGGAAAAATTTTATTGAAGCAAGGGAAAATTGCTTACCCTTGCTTAAAATTCAGTTCAGTCTAGAAACTCATGCAGCCCAAAAAGTTTCCATTATTTAATTGTTGCAATTTTCAATCATGCTTTAAAAATCATAATGTTAGTCATACTCTAAAAACCATACTGCTAGGAAGTAAAAACTGCACCTACACTGACTCACCTTAATGACTATGACAATTAGATTTAATGGTGGTTACAGAATGAATCATGAATACTGTGTTCTCAACATATATTTGCAGAATAAATTTTGTCAAAAAAACTCAAATTCCTTGGATTAATATCACTGTCTTGGTAGTTAGTAATATTTAACCAGAATATGGTTCCTTGGATTAATTTCACTTTCTTGGGAGAAATTATATGGCATTCTCTTCATTTTTTGTATGGATGAGGACAAGTGTATAAATTAGGTGCCATTCTCTTCGTTTTTTTTGCATGGAGTATCACAAGTATATAACCAGCGTTGTAACTTGTTGTCACCCTTAAAAAATCACTTGTTTTCAAATTGATAAGGGTACAGGGGTACAGAATTACCTCTGTCCTACGATTGCGTTAACTATTCAGGTGTTATATGCCTGTTATAGCATATATCAATACCATAGAGGTCTTTTTTAAAAAAATTCAGATGCATGACTATATACGATAATGCTGATTGGAAAATATGCTGAGACTATGCCATGTAAAAAAAAGTGAAACAGGCAAACAAAACTGAAAATAATCTATGCATCTTATCCTAGGAAAATAGTTTATGTCCACTTCCCTGAGTCCCACGTTTACGTTTACAATTCATGTTTTGTGTTGTTTCAGTGTACTATTGTGAACTGTGGTTTCTAGGAGCTGATTGGGAGGCTGTTGATTTTTAATTGTTCAGGTTTGCATATCATGAAAGATCCCATATCGGAGATTACTTGTATATAGCATACGGTAAAATCACCAATGAACAGAGGTAAAATTACTTGTCTATAGCAATTTTACACTGTACATAATATTTCTTTCAAAAGATAGAAAGCAGCCTGGTAAAAAAACCTGGGACAACGTGCAGCAGACGATGATCAGTGGAACCATGATTGTGGCTGATGCTTTTTGCTGGAGAATGGAGTGAGGGTTGATGCATCATATATTAAAGGTAACTATTTTTCAGTAACTGGGCTGAGGTTAGCATTAGTTTTTAGGGTTATATATGTATGGATTTTATCTTAATGTCGGAGCTTTATTGACGATGGGTTGAGACTTGATCCCATGTCGTTGGTTTTAGAATTTCAGTCATATTCAGCATTTTGACAGTATATGGACAAGTTCAGAGTAGCATGTACTGTCTGAATTTACAGCAGTATACATGTTGATATTAGCATGTACGGATGTAATTTCTTGATTTTGGCGTGCTATTTCACTACTCTTGCTCATCGAAATCTTGCTGCTCATGAACTGCTCGATTTGATATCATGTTAAGTGAACAGGTCCCATATTTGAGATGATGTTGTTCTTTTCCAGTGCATTCCTTACTTCTATGTACTTTTCAAATAATCTTCGATTTATCAGTACAAATAATTTGTGCTATTTCGGAATGTTTTCTTTTCCAATTTTCTATCAAAAAAAATCATGTGCCTCATGTTTATGTTTAACTGTGTGGTTTGGCATCTATTGAGCTAGTGAGCCTTATTTACAAGGCAGCCAATGACAACAGAGGTGGATGCCTACATCATGGTCTTAGAATCGTAGGGCATATGAAGGGGCTGTCATGCATGCATCATGGTCTTAGAATCTTAGGAGAGAGGAGGTGGTATTAATTGTTATGCATGCATGCACGCCTTATATTATGAAACACCTTTAAAAAATAGTTATACACTATATTTTGGAACGGAGGGAGTATATGTTTTCA
This sequence comes from Oryza meridionalis, assembly GCA_000338895.3. Lineage (NCBI taxonomy): Eukaryota > Viridiplantae > Streptophyta > Magnoliopsida > Poales > Poaceae > Oryza > Oryza meridionalis. Next base: position 20,360,627 of record CM002533.2, read on the forward strand.
TTAGAGATTAAATATATATCTAAGTGTAGTAGTGTTTATTTCGTGAAATGTACAAGTTCCCAACTCCTCCTTCTCATTTTCCGCGCGCACGCTTTTCAAACTGCTAAACGGTGTGTTTTTTGCAAAAAGTTTCTATACGAAAGTTGCTTAAAAAAATCATATTAATCCATTTTTTAAAAAAAATTAGCTAAAACTTAATTAATCATGCACTAAAACGCTGCTTCGTTTTGTGTGCCGGGGAGCGAGGGTTCCCAACCCTCCTCCCGAACAAAGCCTTAAACTGAAGTAAACAGCTGAGATCGGAGAACCAACCAGCTGGCCAGTTGAATCGATCGTACTCAGCAGGTTTGACGTTTTGGGTTAGCATTGAGTGCAAGCGAGCGATCGAAAGGGTCTTCTTTAATTGACGCCTTTACTGTGACAACATGCCATGTCGAGAAAACCCTAGCATCTCAGCTTCCTTGACGGTGACTCCGTGAGATGCTCACCAATCATCACTGATAACCCTCTACGTTCAAGAACATGTAAAAAAGCACAAGGGCTCTTGGAATGGAGGACTATGGAGAAGAATTTATGGGGTTTGAAGGCCCTGTTTGAAACTGCTTTTTTTATGGATTATTGAGATAGGTTGTTTATACTCCCTCCGTCCTATAATATAAGTGATTTTGGTGGAATGTTACACTCTATCCAGATTTGTAGTAATAAGATGTGTCACATCCATCTAAAATTCCTTATATTATGGGATGGAGGGAGTACTTCATTAACTCAATAACTTAATATTTTAAGAAATAAACTTCACAAGTAGTTTAGAAGAGTGGAGCACATAATCCATGATAAAATCTTAGAAGCATGGAGCAAATAATCCGTGATAAAATCTTTACAAAAAAGTTAAAAAGGACACGGCCTTATGATAATCCTACTCCCTCCATCATAAAATAACTAGCACAATTCTAATATTCAAATTTTATTTAAAAAATAGCACAATTCTAATATTTAAATTTTATTTAAAGCAAGTGCAATCCTAAAGTAATATTTTTTTTCATCCAACCACCATTCATTCAAATTTCTTCTTATCTGCCCTAACCACAAACGACCTCTTATTTAATATGGATCATCGCCTCATCGGCGGTGTGCATGGTGCATTGCAGGGTTGTATTTATTTCTACTAAAAATGAAGATGAAGTTAGGGCACGGAAAACAATAAAACCATCAAATTAAGTTTTAATTATTACAAACTTAACACAAAATATACCATTTGATAGTTTGAAAAATATGCTGGCAGAAACCGATATAAAATCTATATCTCAATCACATGAAGCAGTCATGAAGAGGCCGAGATTTTATTCCATTATAAAAAATTTAATGAGGACATCATTTTTGTTCAATACTAATCTTCATTTTAATCCTGAAATTACAGTTATTTTGGGAAAGGGGAGTGGTATTTTTGTGTTCCAAAGAGGAAAAAAAGAGAGTTACTCCTCCTATATCGTTCTTTTGTGTTTGGCCTGGTCCAGGGAACATGATCCCAACGTAGGAAAGGCGCCACACTTGTCGGTAAGTAGATTCATTTTTATAAGGGCTCCTTTGGAACGCAGAAATTCAAAAAACATTTAAACAGGAAATATAGGAATCGAGGTGGCATATCTAATGGACTCAATTTTAAAACGCATGAATCATGTGAAACTTGGTATTTGGATGCTCCACAAGAAAAGTAAAGAATTTTAGGAGAGATGGAACCAAAGAAAGTTTCTCATGAGGTCCAGCCTCATGTTAAAACTCCTACGAAATTCCCGTAAATCAAACCATTCCATAGAAATTTTATAGGAATCTCAAGTGCTCGTTCTTTTTTTTCCCAAAGGAGCACCCAAGAAATTTTCCATAGGATTTCAATTCTAAGAAATCCTCAACCTTTCCTTTGTTCCAAAGGAGATGGACTGATTATGTGCCAAACCACCATAGACCAGTGAGAAGAGGGCAGACCAACCCCCTGTCTGGAAGTATCTGATCCAAAAGAGGTGAAAAATATGTTTGGATAGCCCGGCAATCTAATATTTTTTTTCTGGGAAGATAATCTAATAAATTTATACTGTATATTACTCCCTCTATTTCTTTATGATGTTAGTTAGTTCAATTTTAAACTAACCAACATTCATATATTTACGGAAGGACCCCACAAAAAATATATATATTTGGAGGAGGAGGGAGTACATGTTTTGGCCCAAATTTACCAGAGAATAAGAAGGCCAGAGTAGCTGAGCATTGGGCTGGGCTAGCTTTGTTGGGCCGTTTTAAATCAAACAACATCTGAACCGTGGGCCCATCTATTTAACGGGCTGACAACTTATCCCCCCGCACGAGACCCCCTCGCCCAGTTTCAGCCGTCAGATTGGATTGTACGGTCCAGATCACACTGCAAGGGCATTCTCGTAATTTGACCCTCCCAAACTAAAACCCACAGATTAGGGTTCCTCCGCCCCCCTTCCCTGCCTATATAAATTCGAAGGAGACGCGGATGGATCAGGAGCACAGCCGATGCGCCGCCGCCAACCCTCGATCTGGTTGCTACCTGCGATTCTTCAGCCTCTCTCTTCATCTTCTTTCGATTCGATCGACTTGTTTGTTTCGATTCGTTCTGCTTCGACTTCCTGTTTCTTTGCTTCCTTCGATTTGCTCTGGGATGATTTCTATGCTTCGGTTCATCGTGTTCGTATCTCGTAGTATTAGCGATTAATGTTTGGAGGAGAAACGATGGGAGGAAATTCAGAGGTAACGAGCAATGATTCAGGCAGCCCCTTTGTCCGATTACAATGGCAATGGAGGTGTTGCGTTGCTCGGAGAGTGATTCTTCTGCTCTTCAGATTAGCTGAGGGGGTCGGCTTGCCTTCCCTCGCTGAATCTTGTCTAGTAGTCTTAAGAACATTTCGTTTAATCTTCACCGTTCCCCTAGTTTCTTTTTAATCTGTTAATAGATTTGTTCTTTTTTTAGTTTTTATGCATGCCAAACTTTTGTTCCTCGATCTACTATGTTTTCTTTGTGCAAAATCATAACGCCAACTTTTGCTCAGAGCTGTGGATTGGTGGACGGCTTTTATGTTATCTGGAACTGTAATTTCGTTGATAAAATCACAAACATAACAAACATCTCGGACAAACGCAGTATGATTTGATAGCCAGACTACCAAAGATTAAAATTACAGTTTCTCCTGAAAAAGAAATTGAGTTGCGAAGTAAACGGAAGATCACGGATTCATGGTAGCTCTGCGGTCGAACTCATTGGTTGAACCGACTTCGCCGGCGGTCGGTGGCGAACTCATTGGTAGTTCTGAATTCGCCGGAGATGGTGGTGGCGATGGCGAATACGTTGGTTGAACTGACCTCGCCGGAGGTGGTGGTGGCGCCTGGAAGAGCGGCCTTATAGGCGGCCTCGACTTTGGCGACGGCGGCGCCCTCACTGGCCTCCCCGCCACCACGGCGACCGGTGATGGCGCGTTTGAGGTGGTGGTGGACAGAGCAGCCAGGATGGCAACTCCGGCGATGAGCTCGAACAGCCTCATCGTAGCCAAGAACAGTTTGTGACTGCAGGCACACGGCGGCTAAACTGAATTTATACTGAAACTTCGATGGTTGACCTGAATTTGTTCGAAAATGCTTCCGATCGCCCGTTCGGGCGTCTCGCAGGCACATCTCCACCAAAAGTAGCGTATCTCCACCACTAGCGTGGGAGGGTGGAGACAGGCAAGGGATTGGGAAGTAGTGGAGTGGAGTCGTGTCCATGAGAGTAGAGGAAGAAGGCAAATCCGGCGACCGGAGTTGAAGAAGAAGGTGAGAGTTCAGCTACCGGAACATGCTTGTTGCAGTCTATTATTTATCTTTGTTTCAAATTATTATATTGGAGTGTTTTACTCTTTTTCAATAGGATGTTGCACATAATGCATACTATAGATTTTAGAGTTGCAGTGAGTTGTTTTTCAATGTTGCATCTTATTGAAACATTTTTTTTTAAGTGATGAAACATTTCTTCATCACTTTTCATCAAGTAATGGAACATCTGAAATATTTTTTTGTTAAAACATTGTTTACTGATTAGTGAAATATCTGAAACATTTTTTTTACATGTGGTGAAACACCGTCTGATGTATGTTTTGATTGGGATCGGACGTCCGATTCATAGCGCTCTCCGAATTTGTTTGTCTTGCGATTCGAGCGCGCACATGAATGATACTCTACCAGTGGTTCTTTGCATATCCTAGAGTATAAGAATTCGAGCTTCCAATTTTAAAAAAAGAATTCCAGCCTTTTAGATTCGAAATACTGCGGTGACCAAGTGAGACGAGCAAAACATTTTTCAGAGATTGCACATGAGCACACAAACATTTTTCAGAGATATGCACACGAAAAGTACATGACACATCAGGTGATCTAGAACAAGTTTTAAATGAGCAAACGAAATTATTGACAACAAAAAAAAACAAAGAATTTACAATTGTTAAAGCCGAAGTTACCGAAAGAGTAATAGTAAATCATTTGAGCTTCTCCCTTCCTGACTGGAAATCCTGAATCCGACTGAACCTGCAACGACGGCGACTACAAGCACGGTGGCGGCGGCGGCTGCGGCGGCGCAACCGGGCTGATCGGGAATGGAGGATGCGGATGCGGCGGTGGCGGTGGCGATGGGCGCGGCTGTGGCCGCACGTATGATACCGGCGGGTGTGACCGCGGCGGAGGCGGAGCTCCAGGTGATCCCCTCCGGCCAAGAAGCCCCAACACTGGCGCTGTGGCTTGACCGCGGTGGCTGGAGCACGGCGGCAGCTCCAGCTCCGGCGTCGGCGACGTCGAGGTGTGGCCGCCGCAGGCGCGAGGCTGTGGCCCCTGCTTCTTGGCGGCCATTGACGAGGCTAGGATGAGCAGGAGCAGAGCTCGAGCCATCACCAAGCGGCAGCTGAATCCCATCTCTGGCTGTAGAGTGATGATTCCGAGTCCAATGCCTGGAGGGCATCTGGGGGCTTTATGCATTATTGATAAGTTGGATTTTCTGAAAGTGAAATCTGAGTTCTTTTAATCACCTACCGACACTGTTAACATGTGAAGTGCCGGATGAAGACATTTTTTTCTCTTCTGAAATTCTGCAGAGCGGAGGAATTGGAGTTGGAGTTTGTGGTGAACTGAAAGTTCAAATCCTAAGAGCAGGTACAAACAACAGTAGACTACTATCCAGCTATAAACATATTTTAATGAGATAAAAGATGAGAGAGAAGAGCAGTAGGCAGATATAAACATATTTTAATAAGATAAAAGATGAGAGAGAAAAACAGAGGGCTATAAATTTGTAGCCAGCTGCAGCACGGACTTCAAGATGCAATGTGTGTATGACGGGTGAGACCATATATTAATAGTATATTAAGCAACTATTGTGTGAATTGGCTATTAGATCGGCTATAGATGAATTAGAGCTAATAGTGGGCTATACTATTAAACTTGCTCTGAGTACTCCCTCCGTCTCAAATTAATTGTCCTATAATATTTGTCTACCAAGATCAGGAATAATTTAAATTGCATCAATTAAACATTAATTGTAGTCGATTAAAACATAATGCACAATTACACTCTTTAGCATGCCACATTCTCATGCGGTTATACGATGATCAATTTAAAAAAATTTAGGTTTCACGATATGATGATTAATCTGGGAAGGATGGAGTATTCCAAAATATGGGATTCGACCATCCTTTGGGCAGATACAAGCTGACTTGTACTTTGTTCTTAAGGTCTGTTTCGGGTAGTTTCTGATAACTGCAGGTTCTGATAATTTAAGGCTCCCTTTGATTTATAGGATTGGCAAAGGATTTTCATAGGATTTAAATTCCTATGGAATTTTTTCCTATATATCCCTTTGATTTATAGGAAAGAAAGGAAACTTTCCATAGGATTGTATTCCTATTCTTCACATTTCATAGGAAAAATAGCAAGAGGTGTGACCTCTTTGTGAACTTTCCTTTGTTTTTCCAATAACACTATCAAAGGACTTGTATTGCCTTTCCTGTGTTTGCTGATTTCTGTAGGATTTGAGAAACCTACTACTTCAATTCCTGCGTTTCTCCTATTCCTATGTTTTTCCTACCCTGCGAATCAAAGGGGCCCTTTTTATTCAGATTCAAAGAAGTTGTTAGTTATATGAACTAGAAGTCAGATTTTTTGTTTCAGATTCTTAAAATCTGGCTACCAACCCGCTGTTTTCCTAAACAGATTCCTAGAGAGTCCTTAAATCGATGGTTTAGTTTAGTTGGTGCTTATGTACTATCTGAAATTAGTACAGTGAAGAGAGGATAAAAGTACAATTATGTGATGCACACTATTTGAGACGTGTGTTTGTCAAGGCAAAGGCTGGGTAAAAGTCAAACTGAAATGAGGATTTGCCCCAATTAGGCCAGTTCAATAGGTTTGGAAGGCTCAGTTGAAGGATGCAGAAAATAGTTAAGATGTGATTATACATTGGAGTATATGCCAATTGTCACCTATCCCTGTGTGCCCTATTGCTGAGGCCCTGTTTGGGGGTAGTTCTAATAGGCGATCGATCGCCCTACCGATCTGGTAGCGATCGGGTGCCCCCCCTCCCCCTCCCTCCCTCCACCTAGTTTTCTTTTTTGGCACCGCATTACTTTTCTATTTTAGTAAATTTATGCACCTAAAGTTTATATACCTTAAGTTTACACATCTAAAGTTTAGAGACCAAAAGTTTATATATCCGATTCAAATTTGAATTTGAATTCAAATATTTTATATATATATATATAGTATTTCTATACATCTAAAGTTTATACACCTAAAGTTTATAAACCTAAAGTTTATAAGTCAAAAGTTTATATATCCGATTCAAATTTGAATTTGAATTTGTCGACGGGGGATACCCGTAGATTGGATATAGAGGGTACTGGAGTACGCTGGTACGAGGATCTACATAATACGACATCAAGGAAACAAGAGACAAAGATTATACTGGTTCAGGCCCCTTAGCAGGTAATAGCCCTACTCCAGTTGATATGGGATTATATGGAAAGAACCACAAATTACAAAGGGAGTAGTAGGACTCGGCGTTACCGACGAGATCGTAGTCAAGTTGATTCGACTAGATCACCCGGCGACTTGGCTCCTGTAGTCTCCGACTTCGTAGGCTATGGTCGTTGTGTAGACTCTGAGATTCGATGCCTTAAGTTCCCCCGGGGGGTCCCTTTTATATCGCAGGTCAAACGGTCCCCAGGTAGGACTCGGAGATACCGGACCCTGCACGATATAGTAACGACCCAGTCCTATACGGGTAGTAACCTTTCCATTGGCAGACTTCGTGATGGATTTCCTTAGCGTGTTCAGAGAATATCCGTATATGCACCGATATACTGTATTGCCGTATAGCATACATCCAAGGGTAGAGGGTATACCTTATCCGTAACCCTGACAGTAGCCCCCGACTTCAACTTAAATGAACTCATGTAACCAATCGCGACTTCTAATGTCGGAATTGTTGTCGTTCTTGACTGGTCGATCTCGGTGTGAGAGCCGTAGAGACAAAGAGCGTTCGACAACAACATGTGAAGTCCAACAGTTATGAGTGAATTTAAATTGAAGTCCAAGAAACCGCCTCGCGCAACGGACCCAGAGATTTCCAGCGGCCATCTCTCTCCTTTCCTTGGAATGCGCACCGTCAGTAGTGCGCCTATTTAAGGGAGTTTTGGGAATACATTTTGGAGTCCGGCGTTTGTGAGAAACTTCCTGCCTCCAAACGTTCTTCGTCTTCTCCGCTCCCACACAAACCCTAGGTTCACCTGCTCCGGCTTCTTCTTCGGCGATCTCCCGCGGCAATGGATCTCGACAAGTCCACCTCCAGCCGCGCGTCCTTGAAGAAATTGCAAGAGGAGGGTGCTCTCCCCGGTCGCAGGACCATGGAGAGGGAAACAGGAGGTACTGAACCTGAACCCGTCCTGGGCCGCATGGTTGTGGTTGAGGACTACATTCTTTGTGGTTTTCTTCCACCGCCTTCCGAGATTTTTCTTCTCGTCTTGAACTTCTATGGTCTTTCTCTGCTTCATTTGAACCCCAACTCCATAGCCTTCCTTAGCATTTTCTCTCATCTCTGTGAGGCCGACATTGGGGTAGAGCCGTTTCTCGACCTCTTCCACTTTTACTATGAGTTGCGCTGGATGGAACCTAAAAAGGTGTCCGGATGTATCGGTTTCCGACTTCGGGATGGCCTGAAGTCGCGATACATCCCCTTCCAGTTCCCCTCATCTCGCAACAAATGGCTGGGGAGGTGGTTCTATCTTCAGATAGAAAATTCGAATCCAGTCTTCATTGTTCCTGAGGAGCAACCAGACAAGATTCCATCTTGGACTGCCAAACCCGCCTTGACCCCATCCCTCCAATCTTTCATCGATATCATTGATGACCTCCGAGTACGAGGGTTGTCGGGGTATGAAGTCGCTGCCGACTTCATTGGTAGACGGATCCAGCCGCTCCAGGCTCGAGCCCATCCAGCCTTTGACTACTTTGGGCCGGAGGACGCGACCCGGGTTTCTCCTCGGGGTATTTTTCTTGTATTTTGGGTTTCTTTCCTTTTATGCGCATTCCTCCTGACTTGTCGAAACTTGGTTCTCGATCTGCAGGTCTGAGCAGCGCAACCGTGGAACACCGTGTTGCCCAGGTGATGATTAGCGGTCCCACGATGGCTGGCAACGTCCCCACCCCTCTTTGCGAGAGGGAGGCGGCTGAGCGTGAAGCCGCGATCAACGTAAGTGTAGTCGCCGGCCCTTTCCCTTTCAATACTTAGACCGCATCGTGACTTCATGTCGCGCAGGCTCTCCCCTTGACTGACGTCATCGGGCCGCTCGTGGACCATCAGACTGCGGCTTCGTTGAAGGAGGACGTTGCCCGGGAGGCGTCCGATGCAGCTGTGGCTGCCGCTGCTGCAACGACCAGCGGCGGCAAGGTTCCGAAGACGGGGAGGAAATTTTCCTCCATGCTCAGCAACCGCCGGAAGACGCCCACTCCATCGGTAAGCTTCCCAGGTCATTGATTCACGTAGTCGGAGAATGTTGCCCTCATGTCGTGCTCGGTTTACTTAGGCCTCGGATGCGTCTCCCCCGCCTCCGCGACGGCAGAGGCTGGTGACACTCGGCGAGAAGTAAGTGGACGAAATTTGAGGCTCTTGACTTAATCGGATTTTATCGTCTTGTTGCGATGACCGATGTGACTGTCTTTTGTAGGGCGCGGGCGAAGGCGGCGCAAGATGGGTCTGGAGCAAACTCCAGCGCATCTCCTGTAATGGCCTCAACCGAGGTCGTGGTCGTGCCCAGGAGCCGCGAGGTGACGCCTAGCGGCCCGGCTAGTGATATCGCGGCTGGTCGAGACCCGCCGGCTGCCGTCCTCACCTGGGAAGAGCTCCAGGTCGAGATGGGGCGCATCCTCGAGGCTGGTGCTCGCGGCATTAGTCGCAAGATCGCGGAGGCGAGGGCAGTGGCGGCGAATGAGCGCGCCGACAGGCTGACACGCGACTTGGCGGAGGTTCGCGAGGACCTCCAGAAGATGAGGGAGCTGGTGGCCGGGAACGAGCGACAACGGCAAGGGCTCGAGCGCCGTATGTCGAAGCTCGAGAACAACTTGTCGGAGATCCGTGGCTCGTTGCGGGTCACCTACACCGGTCTGCACCAGCTCGCCGGGGAGTGCGGCGTCAAGACCACCATCCCGGCGAATCCCGATGAGTTCTCACTGGCGTCTTCGCTTGCGAAACTGGCGACGGCGATGGAGGCGATCCCCTCCAAGCACACGGCCAGGATCGAAGAGGAGACGTCCAACGGGATCTATACCGGGGCGTGCCATGTCCTTGTGTGCGTGAGGCTGGCGCATCCTGAACTCGATCTTCAGAAGATCCTGGATCAGGGGGCGGCTAGCGACGCACGCAAGGATGTGATGGAAGAGGTTGGCGATCTGGGGGAGTCTGTCGTCCCACTCTTTGAAGAGTAGGGCCGCCGCTTGTCTGTACCCCTTAACCAATCGCGTTCTGTAAAACTTTTCGTTGGTTCCGACTGCTTTTGTGTGTGCAACTGTCGCCTTAGTCTTCTTTGGCATTTTGATTCCGGGTACTTTGTCTGTTGTTTGTAGAGATGTTGATGTCGAGGATGTCCAACAGCGCGGGCAGCCTGAATTGCCTATAGTCGCTCCGGCACTTGAGCTCGAGCCGTACGTGCCGCGGGACGGCATGGACTAGGATCTGCCTGAGGAGACGGACATGGCATCGACTTCTTTAGGTTGGTTCTTGTCGGCTCCCTTTCCTTTACCTCGTCTGTCTGGATTAGTTTGACTTAGGTGTTTGCGTGTTGGGCAGTCCTCGAGAGTGCGCTTGCTGATCGCGACCGTCGCATCCAGTACTGGAGTACGAAGTTCGAGGTTGCCAAACTTGAGAGAACTATATTGGAGGTGAAGAGGGACCGAGCTGTGGAAGCGCTCCGAGGTCGCGAGGTATGGTTCAACTCGTACCTCAGGAGTTGTTGCACAACCATAGCCGTTGTCTGCAGAGAGCTCCGAGTACCTCGCGGGAATCTCGAAGAGTCAGCGGCTGGCTATATCTCGTGGCTGAACGGGGCTTGTGCTCAGCTTGAAGGCATCGGCAGGCGTATCGACGAGGCCCTGAAGCAGGAATGTCATCGATCGAGCCGATACGCCGGAGGGCACGTGCTGGCGTGTATACGAGATCATCGTCTGCAGTTGCACCTCGAGTTCCTTCACGAAGGGTTTTCCCGTTCTCGGAGGAATCCTGCGGAGATAGACAACCTAGCAAAGTCGATGGCTCCGCTAGCGGAGAAAATCTTCCAATCAATGGACTGGCGTTGGCCTTCCTGGTAGTGCTTGCATATCTGTGACAAAACATCTTAAGAAAAATGTAATATATTTTGGAATTTTTTGCGACTTGTAAGGAATGCTTGTGAAATAGAAGGGAAATTTATCTAACTAAGCTTTCTTACTCTGGATGTAGTGTGCACGAGTGTCTTCTCACTTCGCGACTTCGATCAGTCACTTGAGTTATACACTCTCCCTAGCCCCCAGCCTTGTCGTCGGAGGATTCTTCTCGGAAGATAAGGCTCTTAGACCCTCGACTTGCCTTAGTTGAATAAGCACTGATCCTAGCCCCCAGCCGTGAAGTTGGAAAAATCCATTTCCGATTACACGGCTTGGTTAATACGCACGGCGGGAACTCTTAGACGACCAGATCTTACATGGTGTTTCGTCTCGGAAGGATCCGACAAGGCCTTATCACCTCTGGGCGTCCCCAGCCGAAGTTCCCTTAGGTTCCTCGGAGGCCTTGTCAAGACGGCGTAAAGGGACATGAGGATAGGTTTCAACGCTAGGTGTCGTCTGGGTAAGGGATCATCAGGAAGGGGCACTGTGATTAAAATCTGTTCCTTGAAACAGACTTTATTGAAGTTGTAAGATGTCTTACAAGTATGGACACTATTGACTTATACATAGAATTTACGCAACTGGTCAATGTTCCAAGAATTTGCTAACTCGCGACCATCGCCGTCTGCAATCTTGAATGCGCCTGGCCGTAAGACTTGTGTGATCGTGTACGGTCCTTCCCATTTAGGCGAGAGTTTGTTTCGCCCTGCCTGGCTTTGAACTCATCTGAGGACGTAGTCGCCGATCGAAAGTATGCATGCTCGGATGCGCTTCTCGTGATATCGGCGGAGGGCCTGTTGGTAGCTAGCTGCTCTGATGGTGACCCGATCTCGATATTCCTCGAGTAGGTTCACGTCATCGTTTCGCTGTTCCTCCTGATCCTCGTCGGAGTGCTTCTGTACTCGTGTACTCTGATGTCGTAACTCGGTAGGGAGCATGGCCTCTGAGCCGTACACGAGGAAGAAGGGTGTCTCCTTGTTGGACGTTGTCGGTGTGGTGCGCATGGCCCATAGTACCGAGAGGAGTTCTTCGACCCACTTCTTGTCATGTGACATGAGCCTGTCGTAGACACGGGTCTTGATCCCTTGTAGTACTATGCCGTATGCCCTTTCGACCTGTCCGTTACTCTGAGGGTGAGAAACCGAGGCGAAGCATATCTTGACTCCCAGTCCGATGCAATAAGCTTGAAAATCGGCGCTGATGAATTGGGAGCCGTTATCCGTTATGATGCGGTGAGGCAATCCATATCGGCAAAATATCCCCTTAATGAACTTGATGGCGTTGTCGGGCTTGATTTCTCCCGTGGGTATTGCCTCAATCCATTTGGTGAATTTGTCGATCGCCACGAACAGGAATCTATAGCCGCCCTGTCCTCGTGGGAATGGACTGAGTATGTCGAGCCCCCAGCATGAGAACGGCCAAGTGAGAGGGATGGTTTGTAGTGCTTGCGCTGGTAGCTTGGTGTGTTTGCTGTGAAACTGATAAGCTTCACACCGTTGTACCATGTCGCAAGCGTCTTTGAGGGCGGTTAGCTAGAAAAATCCTTGTCGAAAGGCTTTTCCGACCAATGTACGACCGGCGACATGTGACCTGCAGACCCCTTCGTGTATGTCGAGGAGGAGGTGCTTGCCGTCGTCGGACGAGACGCATTTTAGAAGTACCCTGTTCGGCGCCTTCTTGTATAAATTGTTGCCGATCATACAGTAGATTTTTGCTTGATGAGTTATTTTCTTCGGGCAACTCGTCGCTGTTTATGAATTTAATGAGTGGGGTCTGCCAGTCGTCTGTGGTCTCGATGTCGGCAACGGCGCGTTCTGCCTCTGTAGCCCTCGGGCTGATGTCGGGGGTTACTGGGCTATCTTCGTCGTTTGCCTCTTTCACTGATGGTTTTGTCAGGATGTCCAGAAAGGTGCCGGGTTCGAGTGGTTCTCGTCTGGACGTACGCCGTGCTAGATCGTCCGGCTCGATGTTGTCCTTGCGATATACGTGTCGGACCTCGATCCCATCAAATCTTTTTTCCAGCTTCCTGACTTCTGCGAGATACTTGGACAGCTCAGGGCTAGAGCATTTGTAATCTTTGTGCACCTGGTTTGCGACTAGTTCGGAGTCCCCTTTCACGATCAGTCGCTTGACTCCAAGTGCAACTGCAGCTCTCATCCTAGCGAGTAGTCCTTCCTACTCGGCTGTGATGTTGGTCGTCTGAAGTTGAGGTGAATTGCATGCTTGAACTGATCACCCGAAGGTGATGTCAAGATGAACCCTGCACCTGCTCCTTGGCTGTTGAGCGCGCCATCGAACACCATTGTCCATGTTTCATTGTCGATCTGGCTGTCTGACCTGTTTTCAGGTATAGTCCAATCGGCTACGAAATCGGCAAGAACCTGGGACTTGATGGTTGTTCGTGGTACAAAGTGGACGTCAAACTGGCTAAGCTCGACTACCCATTTCACAATGCGGCCGACAACGTCTTTGTTTCTCACGACCTCGCCAAGAGGGAAGGCGGACACAACTGTGACCTTGTGGGCTTGGAAGTAGTGGCGTAGCTTTCTTGACATCATGATTATTGCGTAGAGCAATTTTTGGATCTATGGGTACCTTGTCTTTGCGTCGTGTAGAGCTTCGCTGACGTAATAGACTGGTCTCTGCACCTTTTCTCTTTCGACATCGATGACAGTACTCACAGAGTAGGGCGTAGCGGCAATATAGAGGAACAATTCTTCATTAGGCTGGGGAGCAACAAGTACAGGGGGATTTGACAAGTAGCGCTTGAGTGCAATGAACGCCTCTTCGGCTTTCTGTGTCCATACAAATTTGTCTTGCTTTTTTAGCAGTGCAAAGAAAGGTTGTCCTCGTTCTCCCATCCTAGCGATGAACCTACTTAGCGCCGCCATGCATCCGGTTAGCTTCTGTACGTCCTTGAGCCTTGTGGGCGACTTTTCATGTTCTCGATTGCCTTGATCTTCTTGGGATTTGCTTCTATTCCTCTGCTAGAGATGAGGAATCCGAGCAGTTTGCCCGATGGTACCCCGAACGTGCACTTCTCAGGATTGAGCATGAGGCGATATCGTCTGAGGTTGTCGAAGGTTTCCCGTAGATCGTCAATCAGTGAGTCGCCTGTCTTGGTTTTGACAACGATGTCATCGACGTAGGCCTCAACATTGTTGCCCAACTGATCGCTAAGTGACCCTTGGACCGTGCGCTGGAAAGTGTTCCCTGCAATTATGAGTCCAAACGGCATTTTGACGTAGCAGAATACACCGAACGGTGTGATGAATGCTGTCTTCTCCTCGTCCTCTTTTGCCATGCTGATTTGGTGGTAGCCGGAGTAAGCATCAAGGAAGCTTAACAGCTCACAACCAGCTGTTGAGTCCACCAATTGGTCTATTCGAGGAAGAGGGAAGTGATCCTTGGGGCACGCCTTGTTGAGGTCGGTGAAGTCGACGCACATCCTCCACTTCCCGTTGGCCTTCCACACCATGACTGGGTTGGCTAGCCACTCTGGATGGAGTACCTCTCTGATGAAATTAGCCTTAAGAAGTTTATCCAGCTCTTCTCGTATGGCATGTTTCCGATCTGGTGCAAATCTCCGCAGTTTTTGCTTTACTGGCTTGGCATCGGGTCGCACCATAAGTTTGTGCTCAATCACCTCCCTGGGGACCCCCGGCATGTCGAACGGCTGCCAAGCGAATACGTCCACATTGTCGCGGAGGAAGGTGATGAGCGCGAGTTCCTATTTTTCGTTCAGTGATGCCCCGATCTTGACTGTCTTGTCGGGGCTGGCACTGGAGAGTGGGACGATTTTGATTGCGCCGTCTGGTTTCGGCGTCTTAGTCATTTTGATCACTTTCTTGGGTGGCTCCGTTGTGGCGGGTGGGCTGGTAGTGTGCTCGACCATGTCGAGGCTCCGCTTGTCGCATTGGACCGCTAGCTTTGCGTTCCCTTGGATAGTGATTGTTCCTTTCGGCCCGGGCATCTTGAGTACCTGATACGCGTAGTGAGTTGCGGCCATGAACTTCGCGAGTGCCGTTCTTCCAATGATGGCGTTGTATGCTGTGTCGAACTCAGCAACATCAAATGTTATCTGCTCCGTTCAGAAGTTGCTTGCTTGGCCGAAAGTCACCGGGAGCGTAATCTTGCCCAATGGCTTGGACGAAGATTGAGGGGTGATTCCATGGAAGGGTTGATTGGTAGGTGCCAACTCGCTTCGTGGAATTCCCATTGCGTCCAAAGTGCTGGCGGAGAGAAGATTGATGGAGCTGCCGCCATCGACGAGGACTCGCGCTACTTTGATATTCCGAATAGTGGGTTCGACCACGATCGGATATTGTCCTGGTATAACAGCAGCCTTGGGGTGGTCTTCATCTAAGAACTCGATCTTCTGTTCAGACCACTTCATCTTGGGTACAGCCCCCTGCCATGTCGAATAAACCTCACGCTCCACTTTTTTGTATTCTTGCTTTGAATAGTACGCTGTGGAACCTCCGAATATGTGCGAGACATGAAGATCGAAATCTGGGTACGCGGAGTCCAAGTCCTGAGTAGTTGTCTCAATTGCCTTCTCGACTACACGTACTAGCTTGCCCTTCTCCAAAGCCAGCTGCCTTTCCAACGATTTTTTGAAGATGAGGCACTCCTCCAAAGATGTCTGTCCGACTTGTGTATGGGGCACCATATTCTTTTTGTATCACTGCCCTGTGGGTCTGGGTGTTTGGGCGGGCGCTCATATTCAGATGCAAGGACTTCTGCTTAAGCTTTCCTCTTCCCACTCTTGCCACTTTTCTTCTTGCTTGATTCGGGTGCGTCCTTGGCTGGCTTCTTCTCTCCTCCCGCCTTTGGTTTGTCGTTTTTGCGTCTCAGCGTGTCGTCTGCGTGGGCACATCGATCGACAACCTCGAACAACCTTCGAGTAGTAGTGATTCGCCTTGTTGCCAACTCCTGGGTAGTATAGCGATCTCTGACACCTGTTTTGAAAGCGCGGATCACAGAAGCATCGGTGATATCGGGGATCGTATTTCTGCACTCATTAAAGCGCCGAACATAGCCCCTCAAAGATTCACCCTGATTCTTTGTTAACGCGTGTAAATCATCTTCGATCGCGTGGCGCTTGTAAGTTCCCTGGAAGTTCGAGACGAATTGTTGCCACAAATCTGCCCATGAAGAGATCGAGTAAGGTGGGAGGTGCATCAGCCACGAACGCGCAGAACCTTTCAATGACGTTGGCAAATAGTTTGCTAACACGTTGTCGTCTGCCCCAGCAGCGTATAGTACCGTGGAGTAGACTTGGAGGAATTCCTCAGGGTCAGTACTTCCATCGTACTTCTCTATTGCTCCGGGTCGGAATCTCTCGGGCCATCGGACATCACGTAGAGAACGGTTGAAAGCTCTACACCCAGCGCTGGGGGTAGCGGGTTGTCGGCGATCGTGTGTCCTCCGTGGACAGCTATCGGATGACGAAGACGAAGATGATGATGACGATGACGACGATGGCTCACTCGGCTCCGGCGTGCGATTCCAAGGGCGACGTTCAGGTTCTCGAGAATTCTGTTGTCGTCCACCATTGTTGTCCTGGCGCCGGTCACCGTTATCATCTTCATGTCGATGCCCCCGACCATTATCTTCTGGTGTCTGCTGTTCGCGGTTATCGCGATCGCGGCGGTTATGACGATCACAGTGATGTTGGTCCTCGTTCGAGCGGCCTCCTTGCTCCTCGTTCTCGCGACGTCATGAGGAAACACGATGTCGGGAATGATTCTCGTTGTCTCGCGCGCGTCGTGCTTCTCGGCGGCCGTTCAGATGGTCGCGGAGATCGCCGGTGCCGCGAGGTGGAGGGGTAGCTCATGCAGGCGACGTCCGCTGCTCCGGTGGTTCACCGTCGGCACCGCCAGCTGTCGGTCGTTCCGGTTGTGCTCTGGTAGCAGCTTCCTCGAATGCGTTACTGAGATTGGCCACCGATTCCCGTAGCCGTTCCGTCCATCGTGCGAGGTCATCGTTAAGCACGGGGTCATAGGGAGCTTCTCTCAATATTGCATTGACGGTGCCGAGATGTTGGGCTGGCGTGGCCGTCTGGTTCTCCGCCTCTGCGTTAGCCTGTGCAGACGTGCTAGTTCCACCGATGGCAAACACGTCGCGTGGTGTACTGGAAGATGACGAACCATAGTCTTTAAGAAAGTGAAGGACTGATGGTTCGCGGGGATCGATGTCGATTACTCCAACGAAACGATCCGAAGTCAACGTCGCTCCTTGTTCCTTGTCTGTCTCCTCGAGAGAGGTTCCTGACTGTCGGACATTGGGAAGCGTCGTCTTCATGGCGCGGAGAAAGACCTTGCAGCTTGAGAAGTCGTGATTATTCATCTTGTGAACAGGACAATAGACATCACGAGTTGGAGAAGTACGCTGGATTCCACGCTATTTGCAAGCACGGATTTCGGCTTGTATGTTGAGAAAAACCCAGCAAGCTTGCAAGTTGTGCTTCCTGAACTTGTGGATAGGACACCAGGACTTGGTGACATCGGATGTTGTCCTCGTCGGCTCGTAGTCCTTGTCGGAAGGACAAGGCTCGACCACGCTAGGAATCCTCTCGGGCTCGTATGACATCGATGTTCCGTTTTCCGCCGCGACGGGAGGATCCTTCGACATGGGACGGTCCGGGTTTATAGCCACGGCATTCTCGTTTCCGATTATTGATGGACCAGCCGAGATTGGCATCGTGGTGTAAACCGGGAAGACGATTTCGCCGACTTGAGTCCACACCAGCATTGTTGAAGCAGGGATTCCTTGGATGGGGCCGGTGTTGACTCTATTGTCGATGAAGCTCGATGTCATAGTAGTAGAATCTTGAGTACCAAGGCCCCCTACCTGGCGCGCCACTGTCGACGGGGGATACCCGTAGACCGAATATAGAGGGTACTGGGGTACGCTGGTACGAGGATCTATGTAATACGACATCAAGGAAACAAGAGACACAGATTATACTGGTTCAGGCCCCTTAGCAGGTAATAGCCCTACTCCAGTTGATATGAGATTATATGGAAAGAACCACAGATTACAAAGGGAGTAGTAGGACTCGGCGTTACCGATGAGATCGTAGTCAAGTTGATTCGACTAGATCACTCGGCGACTTGACTCCTGTAGTCTCCGACTTCGTAGGCTATGGTCGTTGTGTAGAATCTGAGATTCGATGCCTTAAGTTCCCTCGGGGGGTCCCTTTTATATCGCAGGTCAAACGGTCCCCAGGTAGGACTCGGAGACACCGGACTCTGCACGATATAGTAACGACCCAGTCTTATACGGGTAGTAACCTTTCCATTGGCAGACTTCATGATGGATTTCCTTAGCGTGTTCAGAGAATATCCGTATATGCACCGATATACTGTATTGCCGTATAGCATACATCCAAGGGTAGAGGGTATACCTTATCCGTAACCCTGACAGAATTCAAATATTTTTCATATATAGTATTTCTATACATCTAAAGTTTATACACCTAAAGTTTATGGACCTAAAGTTTATGGACCTAAAGTTTATATACCTGATTCAAATTTGAATTTGAATTCAAATATTTTCTATATATAGTATTTCTATACATCTAAAGTTTATACACCTAAAGTTTATAGACCCAAAGTTTATAAGTCAAAAGTTTACATACCCGATTTAAATTTGAATTTGAATTCAATTTTTTTATATATAGTATTTCTATACATAAATTTTTCTAGCTTTTGTTTTTTAAAAAAATTTGTGTGGTGTACTACAGTGGAAAGAGAAGAAGGGGAGAAGGAAGAGGAGAAGAGGGAGGAGTATATTGAGTATAGGGGAGGGGCAGGGGGTGATCGCTGGGCGGATGAGGGAGCGATCACCCGCTCGTTAAGATTTCCGCCTGTTTGGATGGGAGGACTAATCCCTCTCACAGAAATATAAGTCCATACTAATTTTAATCCCTCCCACATAAATTTTAGTCGCTACTATAGAGGCTTATATTTTAGTGAAATTAGTCCCTCCCATCTAAACAAGGATCGATGCACAATTTTAATCACCTGAGATGTTGATACAAGTGAGACGAATATTTTTTTTTTGAAACGACCCACACAAGATAGTGGAAAGTTTCGTACTAATATAACATAAAACAATTACATGATTACAACACTGGAAGATTGTAAATGGGAAAAACAAAAGACAACACACCACCGCCGCACGCTGGCAGCTAGTCTCACGTGACCCAACGCCGCTAGGTCTAAAGGGGGTCACAAACGCCTCCCGCGCACCGACTTCGCTTAGAAGATCGTTGACGAGTTTCTAGTTATCCTCATGTAGAGGGGTTAGAGATAGGGAGAGAGCTGAGAGAATAAGATCCATGGTCCCTTGCGACAACCTAATGACGACAAGCAAGAACCGTCGATGACCAGACCAAGAGAAGAAGGCAAAGACGGGGAAAAAAGACTTCCTAGACAACGCCTCAAAGAAGGTAATGACACCAAAGTTGCCACCGTTGTCCGTCTGAAGAAAACATTTTTGAGGGATTGCACACGGCACACCTGGTGATCTTAGAACACGTTTTTTTTAAAACAAAAAAAAAGCCCCAAAAAGTCTGAAAAAAAATCAGCGGAAAGCAAAATTTACAGTAGCAATTAGCAATAACCGA
Source organism: Oryza meridionalis (assembly GCA_000338895.3). Taxonomy (NCBI): domain Eukaryota; kingdom Viridiplantae; phylum Streptophyta; class Magnoliopsida; order Poales; family Poaceae; genus Oryza; species Oryza meridionalis. The sequence goes on from CM002533.2 coordinate 20,380,206, forward strand.
AGTGCTTGCATGAACCAGCAGCAAATCCGTCGAAGCTAGCTTCATTGCTGATTGAAGATCCTGGATTTGGCCCGGCCAAACCTGCAACGGCGACTACAAGAGCTGTGGCGGCGGCGGCGGCGCAACCGGGCTAATCGGGAATGGACGACGCAGCGGATGTGGCCGTAGGTATGCGTACGCCGGTATATGGTTCGGATTCGGAATCGGCGAAGGCGGACATCGGCGTGCGCATCGTGGCGCCCTACGGTCGCTGTAGACAAGCCCCAACCGCGGCGGCGGCGGCGGGACTTGACAGCGGTGGCCGGAGCTCGGAGGCCTCTCCGGCGGCGCCGGCGAAGTGTTGCTGGAGGCGGCATGAGGACGAGGTTGCTGCACTTGCTGCTTGCCAGCAGTTGCCGAGTCTGAAACTAGCACTAGCAAGATCACAAGAGCTTGAGCCACAAAGCAGCAGTGGAATCCCATTCCTGACAAATGCCGAAGCTCTGATTGTCTCAGGAATTTATGCAGCCAATGCATTGGTGAGGAGTTGGGTTTTTTCTGAAGCCTGAACTGAAATTTGAGTTTTCTTTTTATCAACAAATAAACTGGAATGCCGAGCTGATCATTGTGACACGTGTAGTAGTACCAGACAAAGACGTGTCTCTAGAAATTCGACGTACGGTATGGAGGAATTGGAGATACGGTCGAGATTTTGAGTTTTGCGGTGGTATGAGAAATTCGCAATCCAATGTGACATGTGAATTCCAAGATGGCAAGTGGACAAATTTTGATGTACTGCCCGTAACATTTTGAGCTCCATGGGAGAGTGACGAGCCTGCCTTGTACATAAACTTTATTTTTTCCTAATACAATGATGTGCTCATTTGCATATTCCCAAAAAAGAGAGTGACGAGCCTGGGTGATCATGCTCTCCTCTTGGGGCATGGCGAATGTTTCGCATTCTCTGCAATGGAGTTTCCTACGATCAAGGGGAATCATGTCTACTACTTGGCGCGCCGCGGCAACGATGAACATGAGGATCACGGATTACAGCATTGGGCATTTGTGTTCGATTTGGGATCAGGTGCGTGCATTGGAAGTGATCCCTTACCCAAGAAGGCTTCAGAATGGAGGGACAAATTGGGCGCCGTTTTCTTGGTTTTGTCCTAGAAGTCCCTTTGTGAAGTAGTGAGCTTTTTGATAGTTGTAGTTGGTGTTAAATGTCGGAGAGAATTATGTTGTTAGATCAAAGATTTCATTGGTGGTCTTAAAGAACATATAATTTATTTTCCCTCTTTCTTTCAACTTTTTTTTGCTCTGTTCTAAGATTTTGCTTCTGTGTTTGCAAAGTGCAGTAGTTTGGCACACTGTAAAATCAAAACGCCAACTTTCATTCTTCCAGCATTGTATTGGTGGACATATTTTTCCATAATCTTGAACATTAATTTCATGAATGAATGTCGACCTGACTAGAACACTTGTGGACAAACGCATTACGATTGATAATCAGACTATTAAATATTAAAATTACAAAATAACTTTCGGACAAATAGAAAAAAAAACGAAACATTCATGACAAACCTTGTGATCTTCTAACTCGTTCAAAATGAGCCAAAAAAAAAGGTCTTGCCTGAGAGGCCGAGAGCTGAACTGCGCTGAAACAGAGTAAATCCATGGAACTTTCTTGCTTTTTTTTTAATAATAGAATATAATATCCCGGTATTTACACAGCCAATTATTACATAGTAGCTTTCAAAATCATAGGCCCTGTTTAGATCCATTTGGAATGGCAAATGGCAAAAGTTTGGTATTGCAAAAATAATAGTTGGTGTTTAGATGCATCTTAACTTTTGCCATTCTAGCACTAAAATGAGAGAGAGAAAGAGAGAGGGAGTGGTCCCAAAACACTTTTTGGCTCAATTTGCTACTATGAACTAGCAAATGCCAAATGCTAAATTGCCAAATTTTGTTACTAGTGTTTAGATCCAAAATGGCAAAAAGTGCTTCAAAATAGTAAAACTTTTGCCATTTTGGAGGATTAGACAGGGCCTATGGCGAGGTAGGCGCCATTATTGGATGTGGCTGCGGCGGAGGCGGAGCTCTGCCTGCTCGCCTGCCTCGCCTACGACCAAGAAGTCCCAAGATTGGCGGCGCAGGGACTTAACCACGGTGGCCGGAGCATGGCGGCCGCCCCGTCGCCGGTGAAGTGTTGCTGCAGGCGGCGTGAGGCTGCTGCTTGGCTGCAGATGACGAGGCTGAAGCTAGCACTAGTAGCAGCAGTAGGATGAGCTGAGCTTGGAGCTTTCGAGCAGAAGCAGCGAAATCCCATTGCTGATGCTTTGCTTCCAGGTCCAATGCTTGGATGGCCTTTGGGGGTAGGAATTTATGCAGTTTGTATCAATGGCGATGCATTACTGGTAGTAAGTTGGGTTTTTCTTTAAGTCTGAAGTGAAGTTTGAGTTTTTTTTTTTTGAGTAAATTGCGTCGACGGTATAAGAACTTGTCGGGTGCATGCGATTAAGTGAAAATTGGATATACCGATGCAACAACTTGGCTAGGTGGGTGCGTTTGTGGTTCAAAAGGCTGCCACATGAGATTTTTTGCCACGTCAGCTTTCCATCTTGGACAAAGTCCCACGTTAGCATCAGCATCATAGAGTGATATCCTATCTCATTTTACAAAAAACCTCCTAGTAGTTTTTATATTCTAATTGGTTCTTTTGTTTTAACACAGCAAAAAATATATGTGCCTTGGTTCTGTTTTTCTGTCCGTGATTTACTCACCTCAACAGATCGAGAGGCGACGGCGGCTAGTAGCGAGTGCACAACAAAACTGCATCGCCTCTGCGCCGGTTGCGAGGGCATCATATATGAGCCACGCTGATCTGAGATCATCCCAAACTGGTGCGCTTAGTAATTCAGACCTACGAACTGATCTGACGTGATCGCCTCATGCACTAGGATGGCGCCAACTCGGCGAATTCTTGGGGCGTCCCCTCCTTCTTATGGTAAATAACTCCCTAGTGATTGCATATTTTCGTTTTTGGTTCAATTGATTGTTGTTGATAAAGTTAGGGTTTCATTGATTTGTACCGGTAATTGCATGTTTCTCTGTTTTTTCTTGAATCTTGTGATTGTATTGTTTGGTCTCTGTAGCTACAGTTTGATGGTTTGGTCCTTGCTTCCTCGTTTCTATTTATTCATCTAATTAATCTCCATTATAACCTATGAGACAAAGTGATTAAGTATATGATTAATGAGTAATATGTTGTATATGCATTGGAGCAGTGTTGTTGTACGGATGGAGCCTGGGCAATTGCCTGTGGTGGCCCAGCGCTGCCTCCGTGTTTTATAAGGCTAGCTGTCATATAAGTAATCCTTCACGAATAGTTTGTGATTAGAAATAATTTTTGCTCTAAGCATGAATATGTACTCTGTATAATCTTTTTGTGTATAACAGATCAGATAATTATTTACGATTTGACACATCAGAATGGTTTGTCTTGTGATGTAGGCTGCGAGGATGAACAGTTCACAACTGAACTACATCATGGTGGTTTTTTCTCTGGAGTTGGTAGTAGCAGAATTTATTTGGATGAAAAGGTGGATTGGTTTGATTATTGTGACAGTGACACATGGTCTTCATTATGGCTTGATGATTTTATTGAGCAACTAGGATATGATATGTCTGAGAAGGCCAAGGTTTATTGGTTATTGCTTGGGAAGACATTCAGTGATGGGCTAAGGAGAATTAACTCTGATGCAAGCACCAACAGCACCAAGGTTTAGGACATTGCTTTTGTATGTGGATCACCAAGACATTCTGGAATCCATCAATTGGGATGATGCTGCTCTTTCTACCCCTGCTTCTATACCTATCGTGGCTAGCCGTGAGAGGTCTACAATGAATCGAAAAGATTCAGATGTTAAACCTATAGAAGGTCATGACATTGACGATGACGATGACATCGATGTAGATCCTGACTTTGTTGACAGTGATTATGAGGCTGACAAGGGGGATGATGATGTTTTTGACAACTGTGTCGAAACAGAAGAAGTGGCTAGCAGCAAGATGGTTGTTAAGCTTCCAGAACATGACTCTGATGATGAAGGCTTGTTGCTTCCAGAGTCATCTGATGAAGATAATGGAGGCATTAAGTTGAAATTTAAAAACTTTGTGGCTGCTGTGGACATGGAGTCACCTTTAAGGTTGGGATGTTGTTCTCTGATGCTATTGAAGTTAGGCAAGCAATAAAACAATACAGTGTGAAGAATAGAGTCGCAATTAAATTTACAAGAAATACCAAGAAAAAAATTGAGGCTAAATGTAAAGAAGAGTGCTCATGGATGTTGGATGTAGCTGAGGACAGCAAGACGAATTGTCTTATGGTAAAAAGATATATAGATGGCCACAAATGTCAGAAGGAGTGGGAGTTGAATTATGTAACTGCCAGGTATCTTGCAAATAGATATGTTGAAAGCTTTAGGGACAATGATAGGATGACACTCAAGAGTTTCTCTAAGGTAGTTCAAAAGGAACTAAATGTAACACCATCAAGACATAAATTAAGTCGAGCAAGGAAACTAGCTATGAAAGCGATATATGGTGATTAAATAGCACAATACGATATGTTGTGGCATTATGGACAAGAGCTTAGGACTTCAAATCTAGGTAGTAAATTTTTCTTGAACCTACAAAATATGTGCTTCCATACATGCTATGTGTGATTTGATGCTTGCAAAAGAGGATTCCTAAGTGGTTGTAGACCTATCATATTCCTTGATGGATGCCACATCAAAACCAAGTTTGGGGGACATTTGTTGACTGCAGTAGGCATTGATCCTAATGACTGCATCTATCCTATAGCCATGGCTGTTGTGGAGGTGGAGAGTAGAGCTAGTTGGGGTTGGTTTTGAATACTTTGAAAGAAGATCTCCTTATCAACAACACTAGACCTTATACTATCATGACAGACAGACAGAAGGTATGACTTTATTCCATCACATTTAATTTTGTTCAACTTATCATTTTTTAAAATATTTGAATTATTTACTGTTCAATGGATTGGTACTCACCCTTCCTTTTTAAATTTTGTAGGGATTGGTACCAGCTGTGAGGGATAAATTCTCAGATTCAGAACAAAGATTTTGCGTTAGGCATTTGTACCAAAATTTTCATGTTCTATACAAACGGGAGACTCTAAAGAATCAGTTGTGGGCAATTGCAAGGTCAAGTACTATACCAGAGTGGGAATTTAACATGGAAAAGATGAAGTCTCTTAGCAAAGATGCTTATGCCTACCTGGAGGAAATACCACCCAACCAATGGTGCAGAGCATTCTTTAGTGATTTCCCCAAGTGTGATATTCTACTCAACAACAATTCCGAGGTATTCAACAAGTACATTCTTGAAGCCAGAGAGCTTCCAATTTTATCCATGCTTGAAAAGATTAGGAGCCAAATCATGCATAGGATACATACCAAACAAGAGGAGTGTGTAAAGAAGTGGTCAGGAAACATATGCCCAAAAATACAGAAAAAGGTTGATAAAAATGCAGAATTGTCAAATACATGCTATATATTACCTGCTGGTAAAGGGGTGTTCCAAGTAACTGATAAACAACACCAATATATTGTTGACCTCATGGCAAAACACTGTGAATGTAGGAGATGGCAATTGACAGGGATACCATGCAACCATGCAATTTCTTGCTTGAGGAGTGAGAGGACAAAACCTGAAGATGTGGTATCCTTCTGTTATTCAACTGAAAAATACATGGAGGCCTATGGATTTAACATAATGCCTGTTAGGGACAAGGCATCTTGGGTGAAGATGAATGGACCAAAGGTGAACCCACCGATTTATGAGAAGAAAGTTGGAAGGTCTAGGAGATGTAGAAGAAAGCAGCCACATGAACTTGAAGGAGGAACAAAAATATCCAAGCATGGTGTGCAAATGCATTGTAGCTACTGTCAAGGAGTTAATCACAACAAGAAGAGCTGCAAGAAGAGGAAGGAAGATATAAAAGCAGGAAAGCAGCAAGCCAGTGCTGCTCCTTCACAACAACATGGTAATGAAGATTTTATGCCTCTGCAGGTCATGCCTGAGGTTCTGAATAGTCAGACTAGCATTTTAACCAGCCAACCTAGCTATGATCAGTTACAAAATACCATATTGTCTTCCTTGACGAGAGAGGTTAGACAATGCTTTGCCAATTTTCCATTTTATAGCTTTATAAAATAGTTTTCACAATTTCAATGTACTTTCTGCAGAACATTATAAACAACTCTTCTAGAGTTGACCTTGGTCCACTGCCGGAATCAAATTTTATTGCCACAAACCGAAAAGCTGCAGTGCAGCCACCAATAACGACAGCAACCAAAGAGGGCAGGGCAACAATTCGGAAGAGAAAAGCTGAGCCAAGGAAGAGAAATACGTAACCCAATAAGAAATCAGAGTTGAAGAAAAGGGAGGAGACAAAGAAAAAGTGAACAATATATTCAACTTGATAAAAAGGATTAGCTTATAATTTAGCCAAAAGTTCTGTTTATTTTTTGCCAACCAATTAGACATGTTTCATTTTGGACTGTGCTCTGTTACATTGCTCTAAGTTCCAATTCAGGAACATCTCTTGTTTTTCCTGTTTATACAACAGCTATTTATTGTAAAACATTTCAGAATATTAGGAGCACATTTCTGCCAGGATTTGTCTATGGACAAGAAAACATACCACATATGTCTGTACAGAAATTGTTACTGGTCAAAGCAATGTTAATAAAATTCAGGTTATCACTTGGGCATGCAGTTCCAAAAGAGAGAATTTAACCAGTATTTGCTATATCGTGTTCACCATTCATTTAAGTAGCTGAAAAATTCATGTATCCCTTATATAACAGAAGCACTTCCAGAGTATTTACAAAAGCACCTACATTGCCATTATTCACTCACATACTGCTTTGACAGCAACAAAGAGTCAAAGAGTCCTCTCACTGTGGTACACCAGATGCAGTTATCGTAATGTTGATTCCACTATGGACGAAGAATCCCATAGAATTACAGCACAAAAAAATGGAAGGTTCAGATTCTCATCAGTTGAAGGGAACCTACTACGGCCATGGGCGGCGATGGTGGCTTCGAGATCTAACAACCCCCTGCACTGGCTTTGAGTCCTGACGGCTGCCGTGGCCGGGCTTCGTGTCCCATCGGCCATTAACCCACGTCGGTTTCGAGTCCCGAGGACCGCCGCCACCAGCTTTGAGTCCCGACGACTGCTGCCGCACGCCGGCTTTGAGTCCCACCGACCGCCGCAGCCGGAAGCTACATATTTGAGGTCCTATCCCTCATGGTGATTAATTGATCCGTACTGGAAAATGTCCTCAAATGAGAAAAACAGCAGGGGATTTGTGCAAAATTATTATGATGTGTAAAGGGCCCTCACGTAGACTTTGTCCAAGGTGGAAAGCTGACGTGGCAAAAAAATCATATGTGGCAGCCTTTTAACCACAAACGCACCCACCTAGCCAAGTTGTTGCATCGATATGTCCAATTTTCAAGTTCTTGTACTTAATCGCACCCACCCGCTAAGTTCTTGTACCGTCAACGCAATTTACTCTTTTTTTTTATCCCCTGAAATTGATGAGCTGTTTTCACTGTAACATACTCCCTTCAACTCCAACTACTTTTTGATAGTAATATTTCATTTTGGCACAATGACCAAGGATAAGTAATTCTACTTATCATTCATTTAAATAAACTACTAGTTATTCCTCGTAAACAAGCGATTCATTAATATTTACATTTCTCGATATCCATATAGCTAATCTTGTGCAAAAGAATAGAGAGTCACTATTAAATCCAAAAAATTCATTAAGAGGATAGATGGTTGGATTGAAATATGTCTATCAAAAGTAAATTTTTCAGATTTGGAAATATGACTATCAAAAATAGATGTAGGGAGTATGATGTACCGGACAAAGACTTCATTTTTTCCACGGAAATTCAGCAGTATGGAGGAATTGGAGGTGATGCCAAGATTTTGAGTTTTGTTGTGTCCTCCATATCCTAAGTAATTGATAGTATGGGGCACCATCCTTGGGTGTTGTAAAAGTTTGTGATCTTGCGCGTCATACATCAGTAGTTCAGTACATCTACTATGTACACAGAGATAGCGGTGGGCATTCGGTCTAACCGAAAATTTCGGTCTCGGTCTCGGTCCTGACCGAAATTCAACAACATTTTCATATATGCAAAGAAATAATAGAAATTTTCAACACAAAAAACACAAAAAAATTTCGTAAGCACTTATGAGTAAAGACTCTTGTTAGGTTACATGCCTAGAAAAAGTAGGGATGTGAAAATTAGAGTTTAATCCTATTAAACATAGTGGATTGTAGGTTGCATTTAGACGTTTTTTGATAATTTGGCCTTTTCGGTCTATTCGGTTAACCGAGGAGACTAACCGAATTGACCGAACAAAATTCGGTCTTTCACTACCTAGGACCGAATTTTTCGGTCTCGGTCATTTTGGTCTCGGTCTCGGTCTCGGTCTTTTCGGTTCGGTCTTTTTCTGCTCACCCCTACACAGAGAAATACAATAGCTAGCTACGGTTCTTAGATTTTTTTTTTTTTGTATTTCTGAAAATTTAGGCTCTGATAGGAGTATAGTTGAGATGCAGGGGATTGAAGCACCCAATTTGTGTGATCCACGATGTGGGACAATGTACTGCTGTCTCTGATTGCTGTACCTGCAAATTAAACGCGGTTGTGTTGGTGGGGAAGGAAGAATAGAGATCAAATCCCCTTCGTACTCCTATGCTTCTCTTGCCTTTTTCTCCACAAATCCCTAAATCTGATGATCATATCTCTAATTCCTGAACCAATCTTCACTAGGCGAGACGTTCAGTGGTTGTGGCGAGTTCGTGACAGGTGGTGAAGGAAGTTATGGGTCTCGCAACCGCTGCCTTCCCCGGCAACGGCGATGTGGGGTCCACCAAGAAGCCTCAACGGTGGCGCTGGAGCTTTTCTCCGGCGATCATCGTGATGACCAGAAGGAATAAGTTCATCCGAGGTCCCTTAACTTATCAACAAATCCGATTTTCGTCCCTTAACCAGAAAACCAGATACAACATGTCCCTCAACTGTCAAAACCGACGCAGATTAGGTCCCTCAGTGGTTTGGATGGCAGTTTTCGCTAACATGGCGCCTACGTGGCTAATTTGACTCGGTCTTCATATGACGTGGCAGTGACGTGGCAATTTGATTTGGAAAATAATAAAAAAAATGTGGACCTCAAATGTCAGTTTCATGAAAAAATAATTTTAAAATGGTGGGGTCCACGTGGGCCCCACGTATCATTCTCACAACTCCTCTTCTTCCTCCTCTCTCCTCGACTCCCCTTTATTCATCTCTCTCCCCCTCTCCTCTCTCCTCTGTTCTCCATGCATGCATGAGGAGAGGCGGCGCACGGTGGCCGGGCGAGGAGGGATGTGGCCAGCGGCGGCTAGGCGAGGCGCGGCGGCCGGGCGAGGAGGGAGGCGGCGCGCCGCTGTGGTGGGTATAAAACGGAACTAAGGGTGGAAGGCGCGCACCGCTGCGGCCAGGGCAACCTCGCTGGAGACCGGAAGCCGCGAAAATCCTCACAGCGCCGCTGGAGTCTCAGCATTTCTCGTCGCTGGCTGGACCGGAGAGAGGCTAGAGAGAAGAAGATACGACAGGCAATGCAGTGAGACGTCACCGCAACTGTCTCGGAGGATGTGACGAAACTGATGCCCCGGGGGAGGAGGAGGAGCGTGCGGTTTGTCGGATATCCATCGCGCCATGGCGGCGGCGCTGCGTCCCGCGCGCCGCCTCCCTCCTCGCCCGGCCGCCGCGCGCCGCCTCCCTCCTTGCCCGGCTGCCCCCCTCGCCCAGCCGCCGCAGGCCGCATCCCTCCTCGCCCAGCCGCTGCGCGCTGCCCCTCCTTGCCTGGCCGCCGCGCGCCGCGTCTCCTCATGCACGCATGGAGAAGAGGGGGAAAGAGATGAATACAGGGGAGTTTGGGATAGAGGAGGAAGAAGAGGAGTGGTGAGAATGATATGTGGGGCCCACATCAGCCCACCATTTTTAAATTATTTTTTCATGAAACTGACATGTGGGGCCTACATTTTTTATTATTTTCCAAATCGAATTGTCACGTAAGCGCCATGTCACTGCCACACCATATGAAGATCGAGTCAAATTAGCCATGTAGGTGTCACGTCAGCCAAAACCACCATCCAAACCGCCGAGGGGCCTAATCTGCACTGGTTTTGATAGTTGAGGGACCCGTTGTATCTGGTTTTCCGGTTGAGGGACAATAATCGGATTCGTTGACAAGTTAAGGGACCACAGATGAACTTATCCCTGGCCAGAAACGTGATGTACCAATCGAGTTAGCATGGCCATTGGCCCGAAGGCTTCCGAATTCTGAGGTCAAATGGGCTTAGAAATGGCGAGATTTGGGCTGGCCGGCATGGGCCACGCCATCGCGGTCAAATGGGCTTAGAGATGGGCGGTCGGTGCATTGGGCTGCTGGTTGGTGGTGCATGACGGTTGATTCGGAATTTTTTTATTAAAATATTTAAATAATAATTTTCTAATTGAAAAATTTACAAAATTAATACCTCATCGCACTCCCAAAGGGCCATTTTGTCGACGTGGCAGACAGTCATTAGCCCTTCCATAACGGCGGTCACCAAGGGCGCCGGAAATTTGCAGGCGGCCCCCTTGTTGTTCTCTAGGAGAGCGATTTTTTTACTGAACAGGGGCCGCCTGCGAAAAGGCGGCGAGGGCGGCCTGGCATTATTACAGGCAGCCCCTCAGACAGTAGAAAATAGCCCTTCCAAAGGGCGGCAAGTGGGCTGCCTGAAAAAATTCCACCCCTACTACCTTTTAAGTAGGCGGCACCCTGCACAGTAGAAAATTGCCCTCCCAGAGAATGGCAAGGAGGCCGACCGCAAAAATGCCAAGACACCCTCGTCACCCTTTTGCAGTAGGCAACCCCACACAGTAAGAAACCACCGTTCTAGAGGGCGGCAAGGGGCCGGCTTGGACAATTTTGGCGTCCACGGTGGCCGGCCGTTATGGGAGAGCTAACGGCCATCTACCAAGTCGGCAAAATTGTCCTTTGGCAGCTCCCAGACGACAATGGGCGACTAGTTTTATAAATTTTTCAAATAGAAAATTATTTATGTAAATATTTAAATAAAAAAAATTCGTTGATTCGACGGTGTCAATCTCATTGCTGATCTCACCATTCAGACTTACAGCAAACGTACCAAGTGAGCAAAGCTCATACATACTTCAGCAAGTGAATCAGGTGAGGTGAGCAAAAGCCACATAAAAAAGATGCACCATGAGCAAAGCCACTGTCAACAACCAACCCAAGTGATCGCAGCGTGAAATCAGACTTCAGGAAAAAAAATGATTGCTGTACTCCTGTACTGATGAAGGACGACTGGATTTTCTTTTTATGTTTAGCACCTTTTAAAAAACTTATTTTACGAATTCACATCTATAAAAATTTATTTTAGGAACATACCCTTTTCTCAGCACCAGTGTCATGGTCGCCGACCCCCTTTATATCAGTGACTTAACTTTTACTGGGAGCGAGCGTGTAGGTGCTATCATCATTGGCACCAAGACGTTGAAATCCCTGACACTAGGATCATTGCAAGCGTCGAGAAAAAAAAGTCTCTTTCTAAAATAAGTTTTTGCAAGAACATATTTGTAAAAAAAAATTTAAAAAAAGATTAAAATGTAAAGGATGCAGAAAGATGAGAGGATTGACGCCCTCCAAGGAGCAAAGTGTGGTGGTACTACCAAGGTTTACGATTCCGAGATGGCCTTCCGTTTCGGGCTCTGGCGGAATGGCGGTTTTCGTGAAATCCGGTGGAAAGCCGGTAGATTCTGAACAAATTTCATAAACCAAATTTTGAATACAAATTCATTGAGTATATCGATAAGCTTGCGAAAACCAGCCAGCTTTGGTGAAATTCCGAGCGAAATCTTCGAAATTTCAACCGGTAACTAGAAAAAGAGGTAAACTGAAATTGTTTTCATTTTTTAATTCGTTATTCTTTTCTTTCCTCTCGTAAATTTCAGTAAATACACACAATACATCAATTTTTTTTCAAAAATTTATAACACAATAAGTTGTATGAATATCATACTATTTATAAGATTTTATTTGATTTTTCTTTTTTTATCAATTCAAATTTAAATTTAGATGAAACTCATCGAAATCTCACACGGCTTCTACTTTCGAGCCTCGTCGAAACCTCAAAATTTCGCAGAATTCGACCGATTTTCATCGGAATTGTGAACCCTGGGTACTACTCCCTCCTTTCCAAAAATATAAAAGAATTTAGATGAATGTGACACATCATAATACTATGAATTTGGATAGGAAGCCAATGGCCTTGTTTAGATTAAAAAAAAGGCCAAAAACGTCATATCAAATATTTGGACACATGCATGGAGCATTAAATGTGGACGAAAAAACAAATTGCGCAGTTTGCATGTAAATTGCGAGACAAATCTTTTAAGCCTAATTACGCCATGATTTGACAATGTGATGCTACAGTAATTAATTATGCTTAATAAATTTGTTTCACAGTTTACAAGCGGAATCTGTAATTTGTTTTGTTATTAGTCTACGTTTAATACTTTAAATATGTGTCCGTATACTTTAAAAACTTTACACCATAAGAACTAAATACACCTAATATCATAGAGATTCGTAATACTATATGTAATATTTATCTAAATTTTTTTATGTTTTAAGACGGAGGGAGTACTGTATACTGACCGGGGAGAAAAACGTTGGCCGGATGGAAGGGAGGCGTAGCCGTAAAGCAGCTGTAAAACGAAGCAATAATAAAGTTATGAAAAGGCTGCCGTGGTGCCCCCCCACCTACTCGCTTTTGTTTTGCCTATTCCTTTGCAGGGACCCAGCGCCACCGTCCACCACCTCATCTTTCGTAGCTTCATTCATGTGCTCGTTTTTTCTTCATACTCCAAGTACCAACCGAAAGCAGCGACAGCTCAAGGCATACGACAACAAGGGGAAAAAAAAGGAAGATGCGATGGTAGGATGGTACTACCTCCGTTTCACAATGTAAAACTTTCTAGCATTACTCATATACATATAGATATTAATAAATCTAAACACATATATATGTCTAGATTCATTAACAATTAAATAAATATAGATAATGCTAGAAAGTCTTACATTGTTAAACGGATGAAGTACCAAAATAGATTGCAAAGTTTGTACAAACAGTTGATCGATGGCCCTCCTTGACACACGGTTGCTGCCTACGCATGGGAAAAAGAAAAAGAGAAATCGCTACGCGTCCACAAGGTTACATTGTATATCAGTTTAGTATGTGTTTTAATCAAGAGCTGTGTTGAAAAAAAACCATTCTGGGATTAGGCGTCGGTAACGGCTGTTGTGTTGCCGTTGCCTCTCAAAGCCCTCCTTTCTAACTTAGTTATTTCTTGTCTTAAACTACTCTCTATTAGGGATCCTTCATGCCTACATCAACTAATTTGATTCCTTGAGCTTACGTTCGGTGATATGTCTATTTTTAGAGCTTGTTGGGGCTTCGGCCTCAACTCTAGCCACCCAAACATGTTCTACCAAGTACCCTATGTTGGTATGATATAGTGATGCATTATGACAATAAATGAGCGAGGGATTGCTGGCTGAAAAAGCTATACTAGCTGTCTTTGGTCATAGTTAACCGAACTACTAATTGCGTGTACAACAAAATAAAAAAAATGCATGTTGCATATTTTTTTATTAACATTATGTTTTGGTAGTGTGAATTAGAAATTTGATTGACAGTAGATCGACAAACATAGCTTCAATATGCTTAAGTTAGTTATGACTTCGACATATCAGTCTCCCCCATATTTTCGTTCTGGATTCGTCTCTCTACTAGTGTGTATGTCCACCTTCCATAGCAGTGAGGGTTCCATTCCATCCCTGTAAAAAAAATCAACCACTACTATTTATTTCTAAAAGCAAAATGATAAAATATCTTTTTTTTAATAGAATAAGAAAGCATTGGGTACATAGTGATGTGCACGTAGGAGTAAACATAAAAAAGGCAGATTTTCTAGGTTGGCCCAGGTGTGCAGTGCAGCAAATTATTCCGCGTTGGCACGGCCGCAGCGCAGAGACAGCCTCAAGCTCTCAACTTTCCAGTGAGGCCGGCGCCTCTTTACATCTCATTCCCCCCATTTCCCACCACCATCGCCATTGCCACCACCTCTCCTATATCTCGCCCTCCCCCTCTCTCCCTCCCAGCCATTCCCCTCCTTCCTACGCTTCTTGCTGCCGCCGCCATCCCCCGGTTCGGTTCGGTTCGGTTCTCTCCTCTTCTTTAGGTGAGCAACTGCCTCTCCTTGTCCAGGGCCCCCTGCTTGCTTTCTGGTTTAATGCTTGATGTTTCTTGCAATATATCGGAGATGTGTTATGGTGAACTACTGAACTGAGTTGCTGAAGTAGGTGTGGCTGGTTGTTTTTGCTTGTGTGTTGTCAAATGTTGGATCCGTTGGACTGTAGGAGTTCAGGGATGCGCGTATACTGGTTGTTTGTTGTTCTTGGTGAATGCTGATCCGATCCGTTGCTTTAGTTGATGGATGTATCCGATCTTGTTTGTGCTGAGGTGACGAGTAGTCTTGCAGTAGATCTCTTCGTGTTTATGTTGTGTTGTGCTAAGGTCTTATAGTTCCCAAATTTTTTTTCCCAAAAATGTCACATGCAATCTTTAGACACATGCATGGAGCATTAAATATAGATTAAAAAAAACTAATTTCACAGTTTACATGGAAATCATGAGACCAATCTTTTGTGCCTAATTAGTCCATGATTAGCCATAAATGCTACAGTAACCCACATGTGCTAATGATGGATTAATTAGGTTTAATAAATTCGTCTCGCAGTTTCTAGGCGAGCTATGAAATTACTTTTTTTTATTCGTTTCCGAAAACCCCTTCCGACATCTGGTTAAACGTCGGATGTGACACCAAAAAAATTTCTTTTCGCGAACTAAACAAGGCCTAAGGCGTGAAGTTGGGGGGATAGTTTCTCTGAATTGTAATCAACTGACAGACTTTCGCATGCTCATAGCCGGTTTGTTTGCGGTACTCAAGAAACTGTCTTGATTGGTCATTCCGTAGGTGGGGACTTGTGAAAAAGCTGATTACATTCTTTTCATTTCCACGGTTGCTTTCTTGTTGGCGTGGGAAAAAAACAGTTTTCAGTACTGTACCGATCGACTTTCTTTTGAGACTTTTTTCTCCTCAACAAAACATTTCATAGTTTACACAAAAACACAAGCATACCAACGATTTCATTATGTGACATGGCTTCTAAAATCTGAATTAAAGAAGCAAGTTGCTTAACCGAAAACTGCCTAGTGGATTTTTTTACAGTACCTTCGAGTGGATAAAAGCCATCCATTTTATCACATCCAACGGACGTGGTGCATTTCTACTACACCTTGTTAGGTTGTGTAGTAGTGTAGTAGAAGGGTATTTTTGGAAGAAAAATACATGGTATTGCTGCAAATATGTAGTTGATGAGGGGCTTAGTTAGACCGATTACCCGTGTGAATGGATACCGGAGACGTTACATAGGATCGAGAGCAAGGACGTGATGCGCCGCTGGCCACCTGGCCCTCCGCCCGGCCACCGCCCGCCGCAGTAAGACAACAGTGCGGAGATGAAGAAATAATTAGGTGCATTGTTTAATTCAGATAAGCGCATAGCTTCCCTGAACTTCTGCTACTATATAGTATATCTGAATTATTCCTCTTGTACGTGATGGGCAGCGCTTAACTCTGACAAACCTCACAAGTCTGCATTCTGCAAGCATCAGTTAACGATCGAGCTCCAATCCAAAACACTGCTCACGAGTCATGAACATCCGCTGTCTGTGTCAACGTGCAGATTCACATTCTAAGCACTCTTAGTTTTGAGTTTAATTTCTTCTAAACTTGCAAATCACATGTGAGTTAAATTTCCTCTCAACATAATTACAGATTTGTAGCTAGTTATGTTCTGAAAACTTCTGATATAAATATTGCTAAACTTTAGGCTTTAACAAACAGTGAAACACCACCAAAAGTCCACATGGCAGGTAACTATCTAGCCAAAAGAAACATGAATAACAGAAAGGCGGCCGCTGGAGGACAGCAAAGCACCCAACCTCAGGCGCCAGAGCCGCAACGTCCGTCGGGCATTCGATGCGCATGGAAGGGGATTGGAGGGGCATGGCGACGGCAACGGCTGTTGGGCGCTCAGGGGTGGAGGGGCAGCGCGTCGTCACCGTGATCGTGGAAGGAGTGGGGAAGGGGCGAAGGGTGGCGTGACAACGAAAAGAGCGCTGAGGACGGCTCGGGCCTTGCGATCGCAGATTCCTTGGCTAGGAGCACGCGAAAATACTGAAATACCCTTCCACTTTTATTAAGAAAAACCTAAAATGCCCATGACAATGAACGCTTGGATTTAATCCTACTACACTACTACCGTTTGTAGTGGGGGCACCGTAAAAGAGCCCTTCAGAAATCATGGAGTTTAAATTTTCCAAAGAGAAGGGTAACATATTATGGAGAACTAGAATTTTGTACTAAAAAATGTATGCCTATGGACCACTATTCTAAGATGCTTCACATCTTGATGACGGCTGTCTGATCAGAAAAAAAATAATGCTTCAGATCAACCAATCAGACAATCCAGGATATGAGCAGATCATGTTGCATTCATTTCATCCACTGAAGCATGTCCCTTTTTTCTCCCTGAAGATTGGTCTAAATCGATTCAAATACACATTGCATTGTATGCTCTTAGGAGAGAGCACCATTCCTTTGGAGGGTTGGTGATTCAGACCAGCCTCGGTTGATTGATTTGAATTTCTTAACTACAAGTCACTTGATCTAGTTATAATTTACGCATCATGGACCATTCATTTTGGGAGTTTCCTATATACAACTAAAGTGTTATACTTCTTCCTATCTGCGCCTACCTTTTTGTTTGAATAATCCTCCCTCTTTCACAATTTGCAATACTAGTTAGTCAATTAATAGCTTTGAATGTGATATCTTAAAGACATGTATTTTGTCATTCATGTTTGATGAAGACTCGTGTTTTTGTAGGATGAATGTTTAGTTCAAGTTACATTTTTCTGTATTAATCTATAGTCTTTGTAGGCACTGTTTTGAATGATTTATTTTGTGTTATGCAGATCAGTTAAAATAAATGGCTGACGCAGAGGACATTCAGCCCCTTGTCTGTGACAATGGAACCGGAATGGTCAAGGTAATAAAAAGTGATGGCTTGGCATCGCATTGTTGAACAAAATTTCTACCTGATGGTAATTATTGTTACAATTGAGAAGCTCATCAAGTATTAACTGTTTTCATTTTTCATAGGCTGGGTTTGCTGGAGATGATGCTCCCCGTGCTGTTTTCCCGAGTATTGTTGGCCGTCCGCGCCATACAGGCGTTATGGTTGGGATGGGACAAAAAGATGCTTATGTCGGTGATGAGGCCCAATCCAAGAGGGGTATCCTAACCTTGAAATACCCCATTGAGCATGGAATTGTAAGCAACTGGGATGACATGGAGAAAATTTGGCACCACACATTCTACAATGAGCTTCGTGTAGCACCAGAAGAGCATCCAATTCTTCTTACGGAGGCTCCACTTAACCCTAAGGCCAACAGGGAGAAGATGACACAAATTATGTTTGAGACATTCAGCGTTCCAGCCATGTATGTCGCTATTCAAGCCGTGCTTTCCCTCTATGCTAGTGGACGTACTACTGGTAAGTGAACAAAGAATAAGCATTTTCATTTGTAAATTCTGTTTTGCTACTCTGGAATCTCAATAGAGCAGGAACAAACCGGGTGATGTTCAAATCAAATGCTATGCTCACAACCAAAATTAGCAATATATTGTCTAAAGTAAACTTAAATTGAACCATTCAAACCAAATAAAATTTAAGTTACTGCCTTGTTTTACAGATGTTACAATACACAAAAACTGTCATTATGTTCTCTCGTAATTTATTTCTTGATATTTTTTGTCAATAGGTATTGTCTTGGATTCTGGAGATGGTGTCAGTCACACAGTCCCAATCTACGAAGGTTATGCCCTTCCGCATGCCATTCTCCGTCTTGATCTTGCTGGTAGGGATCTGACTGATTCCCTCATGAAGATCCTGACTGAGAGGGGTTACTCATTCACCACCTCCGCCGAGCGGGAAATTGTCCGTGACATCAAGGAAAAGCTTGCATATGTCGCTCTTGACTACGAGCAGGAGCTTGAGACTGCAAAGAGCAGCTCATCAGTTGAGAAGAGCTATGAGCTGCCCGATGGACAGGTGATCACCATTGGTGCGGAACGCTTCAGATGCCCGGAGGTCATGTTCCAGCCTTCTCTCATCGGCATGGAAGCTCCTGGCATCCACGAGACGACATACAACTCCATCATGAAGTGCGATGTTGATATCAGAAAGGACCTGTATGGCAACATTGTTCTCAGTGGTGGATCCACCATGTTCCCTGGCATCGCGGACCGCATGAGCAAGGAGATCACCGCGCTCGCGCCAAGCAGCATGAAGATCAAGGTTGTCGCTCCGCCAGAGAGGAAGTACAGTGTCTGGATTGGAGGATCAATCCTTGCATCTCTGAGCACCTTCCAGCAGGTAATGCAAAATCATCCAATAGTTAATTCTTGATACACTTTCTAGATTGTCCGAGAAGGTTCTTGACATATGTTTCTTTCTCTTCTTTTTTGTGTGCAGATGTGGATCTCAAGGGCTGAGTATGAAGAATCTGGCCCAGCTATCGTCCACAGGAAGTGCTTCTAGATGTGGCCTAGCTGTATCTTTCATGGGAACCCCTGTCTATTAGCATTAGCTGGCTGTTTCATGGACAAAAAAAATTGTTGGGTCTGATGGCTTGTCTATGGGTGTATCTACTCTGATTAGCTCCGGTTTTTGTGTATGCCAATATAATTATTCCGTAAGTACGTGGGGAGTCAAGAACATTATGTGTGTAGTTTGATTTCATAAATTGATTTGAAATTCTTTAACTTTTCTAGTACCGCAACTGCTAGTCTGCAACCTTGCAATGTTCATCCTCCAGATCTCCACTCTGTCATGAGCTTGTACTACTTGAAGATACTATGCCCCTGTTTGGGGAGGTCGAGATTTTGAGAAGTAGCTAGCTAGTGAAAATATGAAAATGCTAGGTTTCCCAAATTGTGGCTTCTTGTTCATTTTCAGGGTTATATAATTACATATTCTCAAATTGTTGGTATTTGTATTATTGGGAGAGCTGAAGATTCTAAGATAAATATGATTTACACCTGTTCTCGAAAGGATTACATAATGGGTGCGCTGCTTGTGTTTTCAACCTGCGTTGCTGGATGCTTCGTAGCGCAAACCGTTCCCGTGCAGGTGAATCAAGAAGAAGGAACAGAGGAATAAAAGGAAAACAAATATCGGCTTCAATGGCTTCTAATCCAGGTTAGAGAATTAATTTTCACAATTAGAAGATGATTGTTTATAGGCTAAAGTAATACGATCTTGAATTAGAACTCCAAATAGGCTGTATTTAGTTCACACCAAAATTGAAAGTGTAGTTGAAATTAGAACAATGTGACAGAAAAGTTAGAAATTTATGTGTGTAGGAAAGTTTTGATGTGATGGAAAAGTTTAAAGTTTGAAGAAAAACTTTAGAACTAAACACGGCAATAGTGAGCTACAGATTAAGATCTTCTAACGTAATGTTAGAAGATGAACATTAAGTGTTTCACGCAAAACGAGGTGTTAATAACGTGTGATTAATTGGGTTTTAATTATTACAAACTTAAAAAATGGATTAATCTAATATTTTAGAATAACTTTCATATAGAAATTTTTCACACGAAATACACCGTTTAGTAGTTTAAAAAGTGTGTCACGAAAATCCAAAATTTCATCCACTGCTAGTAGTGGAAAACGAACAGGAACTTAGAGGGACATGGTCCCTTGTACATAGGCCTCACCGTTCACGGGGCAAACACGTCAGTGATCACGTCAGGTGCGAAGTTACGTCACACGAGCACATTCTTCGTGTGCAAAAACGTTCGGCGCTGGCCGGTGGAAACAGCCAATAGGGGAGCAGATGCCGGTGATTTCGCGTCGCGATGAGCTGCGAGATGCAGAGACGTATCATGGATGGGAGAGTGGTCGTGTAAGCCTGTACCCAACTGTGTCACCGACCCTTGGATTTGCCAAAAACGACCGGACTCGCCGGCCAAAATCGCTTCCCTGGATGACACCCGCATCCGCAGCACGGCGGCAGGGCTGCACGGGTCTCCTCCGATCCGACCAGAAAAGCAGCAAATGGCTTCGTTTTCCCCACTATAATTTATCCCAGAGAAGATGATTCGCTTGGCCTTCCAGCCTTCGTGCACACTGCGGTTTCTGGTTTTGGCCGCACGAACACCTTCAAAAACCGGGTGTCCCGACGACTCGAGCGACGCTGACAGATCACCTGTATTTGTGCCTCAGACGCTCTGTTTAGATGGAAATAAAACTTTTAAGTAACTATCACATCGAATGTTTAGAAATTAATTATAAATATTAAACGTAGACTATTAATAAAATCCATCCATAATCTTGGACTAATTCGCGAGACGAATCTATTGAGCCTAATTAATCCATGATTAGCCTATGTGATGCTACAGTAAACATTCTCTAATTATAGATTAATTAGGCTTAAAAAATTTATCTAACGAATTAGCTTTCATTTATGTAATTAGTTTTGTAAGTAGTCTATATTTAATACTCTAAATTAGTGTCTTAATACAGAGACTAAAGTTAAGTCCCTGGATCAAACACCACCTTACTTTTATCATCGATTCATCGTATTAGGACAAGTTTTATGGTAGATGTGACTACCACATCTAATTTCATGCATAGTGTACATCATTAAATTAAGAGGTACTCCCTCCATCTACTTTTGATCGTCATATTTCATCTTGACACACAGACCAAGGATAAGTAATTCTACTTATCATCTATTTAAACATGATACTAGTCATTCCTCGTAAACAAGTGATTCATTAATATTTACATTTCTCGATGCCCATGCAGCCAATCTTGTGTGGAAGAATAAAGAGTCACGTATTAAATCTAAGAAAGTCATTAAGATGATAGGTTGTTGGATTGAAATATGCCTATCAAAAATAAATTTTTCAGATTTAAAAATGTGACTGTCAAAAATAGATGGAGGGACTAACATATATAATAGATTATCTCTACCACACAATACCCAATATATCTAACACTTTCACATATTTCTTGAAGATTGTGTAGGGGTTGCCCCTTGCATGAAATGTGACTATTTCTCTCTCATCTTTCTTCTCTTCTCCACCTCATCATTTAATCCTATCTGACATCTTGGGGCTGTGCCCTTGATATCGTGACAATCCTGTCAACGCCGCACCTACTTTTTCACCGGAAAAATACACTATAAGCCTATAGGCAGTGAGCTTCTGAGCTGTCCCTGTTGAATCCTGGGGTCAACTCCGCGATACCACCAGTCGAACGCCGAGTTTTCGGTCGAGAATGCCAGAAACAGCAGCGCGCGCGGCGCCGTGTGCCAACTGCAAAAAAACACCCACGCTGTCATGTGAAATCCCGCGATTTTTTTTAGCCGCAACTCGCAGCCACCCGCCACGCCGCGCGCGCGTATAAACTCCACGTCGCCGTCGCTTCGTTTTACTACTGATCACGAAGACGACTACGCAGCGATGCACTTGACACTTAGCCCTGGGAGGAAGGCGGCGCACGCGAGGACGGCGAGCCACCCGTGCCACCACCACCACCACCACCCGGAACTCGCGCGGCTCGACGGCGGCGTGCGGGAGCTCATGTCGTGGACGGCGACGTCCCGCTCCGGCGGCGAGGGGAGCTCGGGTCTCGCGCTCGTGGAGGCCGTGCTCGCCGCGCTCGGCGAGGTCCTCGAGCTGCCGATGGCCGTGGCGGCGCTCCACGGCGGCGAGGCGGCGGCGGCGCGCGACGACGCGTTCCTCGTGCTCGCCGACGCGTACGGCACGTTCGAGTCGGCGCTGCTCGCGCTGAGGGAGAGCGTGGCGGGGGCGCGGTGCGGCGCCCGGCGCGGGGACGGCGCCGCGGTCGCCGCGGCGCTGCGCGCGCGCAGGCGGACGGAGAAGGAGCTGTGCCGCCTCGCGGGGGCGATGCGCCAGGCGGCGTCGAGGACGCCGGCGGCGGACGCCACCACGGGCGACGACGTGGGCGACGCGGTGGCGGAGGCGGCCGCGGCCATCGCGGCGGCGTCGGAGGCGGTCTTCCTGGGGTGCGCCACGATGCCGCCGGACATGTCGTCGTCGATGGCCAGCACGTCGCCATCGAAGAACTGGCTGGCGAGGCTGCACCTGCACGTCGTGCCGGCGTCCAAGAAGGTGTCGCCGGAGACGGCGACGGCGACGGCGGCGTCATTGGAGAGGCTGGAGGAATGCATTGGCGAGCTGGAGAGCGGGAGCGAGAAGGTGTTCAGGCGGCTGCTGCAAACAAGAGTTTCTCTTCTTAACATTCATAATCCCTTGTAATTTCTCAGATAAAGAAACAGAGAAAATTCTGAATTTTGCCGTGCCAATAACTCATCTTCATTTTCGCACATTCTTCGATAACCCCTTTGCACATCCATTTCTATTCGAGTCAACAATTGCTGGTACCACGAGAAGGTCCACAGTGTCTATTTGACTTACATTCCAGTTTCCAATTACAACGCACGAACAATATACAATTGGCTAGCCAATCCGAAACGATTTCATGTCGTCTGACAAAACATGCTAAAAAGTTTCTCCTGTTTTGAGAAGCTCGGGGTTTTATAAAACAGCTTTGGATTGAAATCTTCGAACTTATCGACTTCAACTTGGATTGAGATCTTCTAACTTGAGTCAAATGACTTTTAGATCTTCTAACTTGAGTCAAATGACTTTTATAATCACTGACATGTGGATTCATGCACACATGTCACTATAAAGTCACACTTAAGACAGTGCGAATCAACTGCAACAGAGGATGGTTTTGTCGCGATGCCGTGCCTGACATCGCATTCATCCAACCCAGTGATCGATCAAACCAAACCTTGTTCGAGCCTGATCACGGCATGGCAGTGGCTTTGCTTCTCGTCGGAGAAGGACGTGACGGGTCGAAGCATTGTGCGTGCGTGCGTGCGCCTATTGGCTATTGGCACCATCATCTTTGGGCGTGTGCACATCACAGGACAGAATTAGTGGCTTCAGCGATGTCGTCGTCTTGCTCTCGTGACGTCGCAATTGTTGGCACCGAGAGATGACACAGGAACAGGTGCACTGAACAACCACTACCAAGGCTATGGTGCCAGTATTGGGTCAGATTGATATTTTATCTGCCTTTTCTAGAATACTAGACGTAATCAAGTGGTTTTTTTTTAATCTTTGGAGATGATTAGATTAGGCTAAAGAGTACTTGCCTTTAGTAGTTGAGCTTAAGATAAGCTCCAACCAGAAACAGGCTTTGTGGCTCTTCTCTGAAACCTGGGAGGTTTTGGCAGGTGAAGAAAACAGCGGACCTGACAAACCGGAGGGGAGGAAGTTCAGTGCCGTGCAGCGCACAGCTGACATAGAGATGGAATTTTTAAAATTCATACTTCCTCCGTTTCGAAATATTTGACGCTGTTGACTTTTTAACACATGTTTGACCATTCGTCTTATTCGAAAAATTTGAGTAATTATTAATTCTTTTCCTATCATTTAATTCATTGTTAAATATATATTTATGTAAACATACAATTTTACATATTTCACAAAAGTTTTTGAATAAGACGAACGGTCAAACATGTGCTAAAAAGTCAACGGTGTCAAACATTTCGAAACGGAGGGAGTACAATACAAAATATACAAAATAATTCAACAACATGGAGTATAGTAGTAGTGGTGGTATAATACCATCTGTCATTCCCCAAAAAAATCAAATATAAACTTGTTCTACACAAGGAAGGAAAAAAAAGTGTGCCGCTGACTCTGCTAGAGTGAAGTTCCAGCTCCACCTTGTACTCCTATCCAGATTTTTCCCTACTGCCGGGTGCGGTGTTACGGCACCTCAGTGATAAACACGGTTACTTACAAAATTCATCAAAAAATTTTAATTATTTTTAAAATTTATTTGAATTTGGTGAATTCACCGTTTCCTTACCAATTACCGTACTCGGCGGTAAGCGCGGTGCCGTCAGCTTTGTAAACCTGCTCCTATCCATGTGCCGATTTTTTTTTTCTAGCCATTTAGGCAGTCACGGCTGTTCACAGTAAAGCTCATGCTGACAATAGTATAGTACTAAGCACTAGCAGCAGATTAGATTTAGCAGTTTCGCGCTCATGCCGGAGGAGAGAAAAACAGCAGCTCGCCGCGGCGCCGTGCACCGCACCACCAACACCAACTCCAAAGTGGGCAAGCCGAGCTGCCCAAGCCAAATGCCCTTATCCAACACACGAAAAAGCCAACGATTTCTCTATTTTTCAACGTGCAAGTGTGTGCAACCATCACCTGCCCCCGCCTCCGCCGCCGCCGAGATCAGGATTGTCTGCAGTCGACTGCACCGTATATTTGTCACTGATATATGGATTCGAAGATTATCGGGTCCACATGTTGGTCTATATGTCAGTGATAAATGCATAGTGCAGTGACTGGTAGAGGATCTCAATCCCCTCCGCCGCCCTGTATAAAACCCGCACGCCGTCTTCCTCTTGCTTCATCACGAACACGAAGGATTCATTCGACCGATCAAGATTCAAGAAGCAACGTGATCGGTGGCGGTTGCAGCGGTGAGCTCGATGATTGGAATGCAATTGACGATCAGGCCGGCGGCGGCGGCGGCGGCGGCGAGGTCGGCCAGCCTGCCGAGGGAGCACTCGCACCCGGCCGTGGCGCGGCTCGACGGCGGCATCCGCGCGCTCAGGTCATGGTCCGCCGCGGCGACGGCGAGGTTTGCCGGTGTTGACGGCGACGGGCTCGCGCTCGTGGAGGACGTGCTGGCCGTGCTCGGCGAGCTTCTTGGGCTGCCGCAGGCCGCGGCGGCCATCCACCGCGCCGGCGCCGGCGGCGGCGCCGCATGCGAGCGCGCGCTCGACGGGTTCCTGGCGCTCGCCGACGCCTACGGCACGTTCGAGTCGGCGGTGCTCGCGCTCAGGCAGAGCGCGGCGGAGCTGCGCACCGGCGCGCGGCGCGGCGACGGCGCGACGGTGGCCGCAGCGCTCCGCGCGCACAGGCGGACCGAGAGGGAGCTGTGCCGCCTCGCCGCCGCGATGCGACACGCGTCGAGGCGCACGCCGGCGGCGGCGGCGAGGACAGCGAACGACGCCGACGGCGAGGTGGTCGGCATCGTGGCGGAGGCGGCCGCGGTGACCGCGGCGGCGTCGGAGGCGATCTTCCTCCGGTGCGCGGCAATGTCGCGGGACGTGCCGGCCACGGTGCAGACCGCGGCATCGCACAAGTGGCTGGCGAGGCTAGGCGTGACGCGGGCGGCCAAGAAGGCGGCGTCGCCGGAGATGGCGCCGGCGCCGGCATTGGAGAGACTGGAGGAGCTGGAGCAATGCATTGGTGAGATGGAGAGTGGCAGCGAGAAGGTGTTCAGGAGGTTGCTGCAGACAAGAGTTTCACTCCTAAACATCCATAATCCCTTGTAATTCTGCAGCTATGTTGGTGACTTGTGTGTGTATACAGCTAGGTAGGATTTAAGGTAGGATATTAGAAGTAGGAATGTGTATAGTCACTGTGATATATTTAACGTAGTTTCACCTGGGCAGATTTCTCACTGTTTGCTTCTTTGACAAAACTGGCTCCTACAAACTGGAGAATAATGTTAGATACTGAATTGGTTCTTCACAGGGTTCGCAATCTTGATACCGGATAAAAAACCGCTCACAAACGGTATCTCCGGTTTTCGCGAAAACCGCTGATAAACCGACAAATACCAATGAAATCCAGAAAAAAAATTGTCAAAAAAAGATTCAGTTTATTTTTTTTAACATGACTGAGAAATTGAGTGGTTTATATTTTCCAAGCCTGATCAGTTTTCGTCGGTATTGTGGACCCTGGTTCTGTCAAACTAAATGTGAATCTTTAATGATTGGAAGAGGAAGACAACCAGATATATGGGATAACTGTTACAAGGGCATGATCACACTGACAAAAGTACACTCAAAAGTTGAACTGTATATGATGAAGAGCTGCTGTAGTGACAACTGATGCATACTAGTTTGTCGATAAAAACTACAGGATTCTCTAGTCGGAGATGACTGCAATTTTGATCATACGTCCCGTGGTATGGCCTTCCGCAGTTCACAATCAGTAGCAAGAAAGGCAATTTTGTATTCTTATATGAATCATCTTCGGTTCACATCATCTCCAGTGAAACAAGGGATCTTCAATTTCATACTTCAGCCAAGATCTTTCATCACACTGCTTTTGCTCTGGCGTAATTGTAGACCTGTTAAATGACAATTTGTCATGTTAGCTTCTGTAGAAATTTTGGTAGGAACTTATAAAGCTGGAAAGTCAAGAAGAAAAAAACAAAACCAAATGCTATCTTCGTGTACTCAATGCTGTAAACAAGCTAGTAAAGTATGTGACTGGTTTAGCGGCATGAAAAATCTTGAGCTAACAAGAACAGATGAACTATATGTAGCACATTTCTTTATGAAAATGAACTAGTGAAAGATAAAAGGATGTATTCTAACTAAAATATTCTGGTACGGTAAATACTTGGTGATAGTATTCCACAATGCAGAAGCAAATTGCCATACTGGAGAAAAAGACATTATCGGACACATAATTGCTGCTACATTTCAACAATTCTGACCTACCAATCAGTGAAGTTCAGAGTCACACCTTTCCAGTTTTGAACATCAACCAGAACTATACTCAGTCCAGCACATTGCATCAACAGATCATGCCAAAAAATGAGCATAAATCCCTGAAAAACATCCATATCCCTCATCTGGCTAATGGATGCCACGCGAAATTCCCTGCCCATGATTATGCAACACCAACATCTTCACCACTCAAGGTAGTCCAAGCACCTGTTGAACAGGTTATGGTAGACGAAAGATTGTCCATGACATCAACAGCTTACTTTCTCCTCCAGCTTCTTGGACATAACCATCAAATCTCTTCCTCCTGGAAATCACTTGTGTCCTCTCTAGCATCAGCACAGGCACACGAGGCCATGTTAGCATTTGAATTGGCATTCCCAAGCCCACGACGGCGAAGGAGCATGAGATCAACAAGCTTCCTCCTCGCCTCCGACACATCATTCGGCTCAATGAGCTTGCCACGATCATACGCCTCACGCAGGAACACCGTGTGCCGCTTCCCCTTCGCGGAGAGGTAAAAAATCCCAGGGTGATCCAAGAACACGTCCCGGACATTGACCTCGATCCCGAACCATTTCCTGAACTGGCTGAATTTCTCCACCTCCACCATTTTCTCCACGGTCAGGCTGAGGAACTCGTGCGCGATCCCCACTGCCCTCTTCTCCATCTTCTTCCTCGCCATCTTGGACACCCTCTTGCTTCCCACAGCCTTCTGAATTGATACCTCGTATGGCCCGATGTATGGTAGCTGCTGCCAATCCTTCACCTTCTTCCGGTACTCCTTGGTCAGCCTGAATCCTGGCGGGAACTGCAGCTTGAAGGCGTGTTTCTCCGGCCGTATCTTGTCGACCGCCGGAGTGAACTCCTCGGTCGCCGGATCGCCGACGAGGTGTAGGATGTGGGTGTTGGGCTCGGCGGGGTTGGGGGCGAGGTGGAACAGGTTGGGGTGGTCGGCGACGACGGAGGCCTCGAAGTCGTCGGGGAGAGCGAGCTCGCGCCAGACGCGGAAGACGGCGCGGAGTGGGAGGGAGCGGGAGGCGGACATCGCGAGGAGGCGGTGGAGGGCGTGAGCCGCCGCCGCGGGGGGTGCGGCGACGGCGAGGAG
This sequence comes from Oryza meridionalis, assembly GCA_000338895.3. Classification (NCBI taxonomy): domain Eukaryota; kingdom Viridiplantae; phylum Streptophyta; class Magnoliopsida; order Poales; family Poaceae; genus Oryza; species Oryza meridionalis. The sequence goes on from CM002533.2 coordinate 20,408,247, forward strand.
CTCGGCGGCGGGCGCGGTGAGCGAGAGGGAGAGCGGGAGCGGGGCGCGGAGGTCGAACACGCGCGGGAAGAGGCGGAGGAAGTGGAGCGCGCCCCGCCGGTGGAGCCGGAGCGGGAGGCGGCGGGCGAGGTCCGGGAGCGCGAGCGGCTCGGCGGGCGACGCGCGCAGGGCGTCCACCAGCGGCGCCGCCGCGACGAGCGGCAGGTGCGCCGCCGCGAGCTTCTCGAAGGTGTGGTCCAGGTGCCTCGCCGCCACGTGCTGCGCCGCCGTGGTCTTCCCCCGCGCGAGCAGCAGCCGCGCCGGCAGCGACATCGCGGCGGCGCGGCGGTGGCGGCGCCTCTCCGCCTCAAGCGAAGCCGCGAGAAGCCCTCGCTTCGTGGGCTTACTACTACTGGGCCTAATGGGCTTGGAGAATTCGTATTTGGATTTCTTTTTGTACAGAGAGCCCATTAATGGCGGCACCGAGCTTTTCGCTTCCATTAATGGCGGCACCGAACTTCTTCTCATCTGCTTCTCCAAAATTCAAAAGCGTTCGAGTTGCAACGAACTGGGAGATCATCGGAGGCGCGCCTCTCTCTCTCTCTCTCTCTCTCTCTTCCCTGGTTGCGCGGATCGACTTCGAGCTCTACTTGATCCTTGAGGTGAGTAGATCCATGGCTGGAATCACTAGCAATTTCGCTTGCGTTTTTTTTTGTAGCGATCGCACGAAGGGGAGGGAGGGGGTCCAGTTGATGGATTTGATGAAACCCTAGGTACCTCGATGTGGGATTCGGTAGAAAGGAGGAAGATGTCATTCCTTTTGTTGAGATTCTTCCGGTTGCGTGCAAATCTTCTGTTTTACTATTCCTTTTTGTTTGTTTCATTGTCCTTTTGATCCAAAAATTTGTATCGTCTACGGATGCTTCAAGATCATCATATAGTACGAAGTAGTGTTTTCTTCTCAAGTATTTTCAAGCCATATTTGGATGATCGTAAATTCCTTGACCCCTTTCAATTATTTCTTAAAAATCCTCTCAAATCCGTAAAAAAATCTCATGTGTTTGGCATTAGTTTTTAACTTTAATTTAATCTTCTGTAATGAAACTGTTGATATAGCTGAGACATGAACTAGAAACTGTTAGTATTTGGTAGTAAAATCACTTGCAGAAATATCTCTTTATCCTAGGAAAAAAAATCAAATGCAAAATATCATCATGCAGAACAAGTGTGACAAAGACATAGAGAGATTCCGTATTATGTTGCTTGTGGTCCATGCATTTCATTGCACCGACACTACTCCATCACCTCCTGCATCATACTGCATCATGAAACAAGCATCCTTTTTTTCCATCCACTGTCAAGATTCATTTTTAAGTTCAAAAGGAAAAGCTGAAAAACGATGAAAATGCAGGGAAGCAAATGGAGGGCCGACAATCTCTCTCCAAAAAAACCACTGTGTGCGTTGTCATTTCGCCATTGACCAAATCCTGTCCATTCCATGCATGCAGATTTTGCAAGGCAGCCAAGGGTAAAAGCGTCAGGAAGTAGGTGTGAGGAGATAAAAAAAGGGAATAGCTAAAAAGTTGTGCTTTTTTGGTTTTTTTTACCCCCCCTGCTTCTACTGCAAACAACCACCATCATGGCCGGGCAAAGCTGCCCAGATCAATGCTAGAAATTCGCGGTTTGGCTGTGAGGTCGGCAGAGCGCAATTGCTGAGGTCACAGGGAGGATCTAGGACTCTGCATTCTGAAGGTAAATTCCAATTCTCTAATTCTTGCGTTCCTTTTGTTGATGATTCCTGTGGCATTGTTGTTCTGTATCCTGGAGATGTATGGTTTATGTATCTTCTGGTCGTTTCTTCGTATCTTTAAATTGTGCTTCTAAAGTAGACGAACTATTCTGGTAGAAATGATTAATACATGGTTGCAATTGTTCATTTTCAATCTTGATATCATGCAAATGTCGTAAAATCGATTGCTAGAATTTCCTCCCTTTTCTTTCTTAGAATAGTAATGCTATAGTTTTGTATGACCTTGTCAGTTTTTTAATACCTAAAAGAATTTTTACTGCTGGTGCAATGCTTTGAGAAGTGAATTTTTGAAGAAAAAGCAAAAAAGTAAAGTACAAGAACCAAAGCAAAGCACTTTTGATTTTTGATCTTTCTGCCTAGTGGAAGTGATTTTCCTTTTAGCATCACAAACTCCCAAGTCCCAACTGTTACACCTTGAAAGCGAAGCTTAGCACAGAAATGGAAGATGATTGGTCCATGTTTCCCTCCCCAAGAGCTAAAAATAATCCAACAACTGAAGGTGAGTTTCAGATGTCCAAGACGGTTCGGAAAACAATAGCGCTAGAACATTCAGGCTCCATCGGTTGGCCTAAACTAAAGTCAAAGCTATAATTTAAATTTTTAAAATTAATTTAGAAGTTAATTTTAAGATATTTTCAACATAGGTTTTTTATATTGGTTTTTAAGTTGCTAACGACACATATACAATAGTTTACCTATAAATTAGTTTTTATTTTCTAATAAATCATTTTAGCTTATTAAAAAATGTAGACAACCCGTTAGCAAAATACCAGCCGGTAGCCACAGCCACACTCAGTGCAAGAGGCCTAATTGCAACTTTGCAAGGACCGGAGACCGGTGCTCTTCTTCCTCGCAGGAAACCAAGAAATCCACTACTGGGTCACCATATCCATTGCCGGTCATCGGAAGTGGATATTTGTCCCTCTTTTAAACATGTCGTTCAAAAAGTTATCAATTTTTTTAAAAAAATTATCAAGATAGATCAATATATGATATATCCTTTCGCAAACATGCGAGTTAAAATTTGACTTATATAATTCGAAATAATAATAACAAATTTGACTGTGAATACGCGTTCTATTTATAGTCAAATTTGTTATTTTTATTTCTACTTGTATAAGTTGAGTTTAAATTTGCATGTTCGGGAAGTGACATATTATAACATATTGATCTATTCTACTAAATTTTTTTAAATTTTTTTTATGACTTTTTAAGTGACATGTAAAAATGAGAGGATATCTTTTTAAAGGATGAATTGAGTTTTCCATGGGTGATCTGGACATTTTGGTCCACTGCCACTGTACCAATGTGCCATGACCACGTGAGCCAAGAAACAGAGGTCTCCAAGAACCCTAGCTTTGGTGTTGGTAGTGGTGCACCCCCCTCTTTTCCTGCCCAATTCCACCCTATTTTTAATCCCCGTGTCGGCGTGATCTTTCTGCCCCTGCGGGTGTAGTATGGCCACCATGGCGGCACGGCCCCCATTCACACGCACATCCTCCTCTCCTTTATTTATGAAAGGGGGTTGGGTTAGCTGGGAAGAGGAAGCAAGCCGCTGCTGACATGTGACACCGTGTTTGGCATCACACCACTTCACTCCACTGGCTCAGTGGCTGCCTCACTCACTCACCAATTCACCATTGCTAGACTGCTAGTGCAAGAGCTCGCATAAATAGGCAGAGCTGCTGCTCCTCTCCTCTCCCTCTCAGCCTCTGGAGGAGGAAGAGAAGAGGAGGGGTCTCTGCTTCATCTTTCCTCCTGAGCTGGCTTCTTTACTACAGGTCCGTAGTTTTTTCAGCTTGGTTTCTTGCTCATGTTGTTTCTTGGATTGGAGTGGTGTCGGTGTGTGTGGATCCATTGGGGAATGGAGGTGCTAGCTACCGCTGGGTGGTGTGGCATTCATGTGGGTTGCCCCTGCCATTTCTGTGAGATTTTCTGGATCTCTGTGGCCTGTGGTGCTTAGCTGCCACCATCTTGCTGCTTCCGCTTTGCCTTTTGCCTAGAATATTTATCTTCTTTGCCTCTTTGCCCTTTATCCTAGTAGCAACTTTCTTTGCCTTCAGCTGGAAGCATAAATCTTGCTTGTACTGATTTTGGTGAAGCATAAGCCTTCAACAAGAAGCATGAGCTAGCCTATGCTTCTGTGTACTAGTTTCCTCCTCTTGAGTGAAGCATAGTGTTTTTTTTCTTCCTAAGAATCATTTCATGATCTACAGTTATTAGTGGTATTTTGCGTCCCCTTCTGCTTTCTTGAATGCTATCTGTTCGTGAGTTTTCATAGTCTTAAATTGTTAAACTGCTGCAGCTTAATAAATTTAGGACAAACACAGTCAGGTGTATGTTTCCTGGTGTTGTCAGTGGTCAGATTAAACAATTTTGTTCGGTAGATCCCAGTTTTAAAATGATACTGTTGTGTTTTACTCCATATTCAAATTTGTAATCGGAAATTTATTGCCATGTGATCTTCACTAGTAGTACTAAGGTTGGTGCCACAATTAGTGTGCTGCAGTACATGCCATGGGGAATTTTTAAGATAGTGTTAAATTTGTACCATACTCCAGTAATACAACTCCAATTCATCCATGTGGCAACTTTGGAGCCTTGCATATCAATTCTGCACTTCATTTTCAGCTCAGATCAGGCAATTGTAGCTCAAGTTCTTCAATTTCATGCTTTTTTCTGCATCCAACAAAGCTTAGATTTCAGTTAAGCTAAGCTCCTAGCTGACGAGTTCTTGAAACTTGCAGCAGCCATGGCTAAAGAGTATCCTGCCTCCCCCAAAGCTCAGCAGCTGCAAGAATCCAAGAAGCAGCGGCTCACCTACATCCTGGTGGTGAGCGCGCTCTGTGTCGCCTTCTACGTCCTCGGTGCGTGGCAGAACACCACGGTGCCCAAGCCGGCGGCGAGCTCGGCGATCACCAAGGTTGGCTGCGACCCGGCGGCGGTGGGGCAGTCCTCCGCCGTGCCGTCGTTCGGGTCAGCCTCGCAGGAGTCGCTCGACTTCGAGGCGCACCACCAGCTCAGCCTCGACGACACGGACGCCGAGGCGGCGGTGCAGCCGTTCCCGGCGTGCCCGCTCAACTTCAGCGAGTACACGCCGTGCGAAGACAGGAAGCGCGGCCGGCGGTTCGAGCGCGCGATGCTGGTGTACCGGGAGCGGCATTGCCCCAGCAAGGACGAGGAGATCCGGTGCCTCATCCCGGCGCCGCCCAAGTACAGGACGCCGTTCAAGTGGCCGCAGAGCAGGGACTTCGCCTGGTTCAACAACATCCCCCACAAGGAGCTCAGCATCGAGAAGGCCGTGCAGAACTGGATCCAGGTGGACGGCCAGAGGTTCCGGTTCCCCGGTGGCGGCACCATGTTCCCGCGAGGCGCCGATGCCTACATTGACGACATTGGCAAGCTCATCTCGTTGACGGATGGGAAGATCAGGACGGCGATCGACACGGGTTGCGGGGTAAGGGGAGAAGATCAGAAGAAACATCTAGCTTCAGGTTTCTTGATGTTGTGACAATGTGCTCATGCTTTTGAATCTCTTTTGCAGGTTGCTAGCTGGGGTGCTTACTTGCTGAAGAGGAACATTCTTGCAATGTCGTTTGCACCGAGGGACACCCATGAAGCTCAGGTGCAATTCGCGCTGGAGCGGGGTGTGCCGGCCATCATCGGCGTGATGGGAAAGCAACGGCTGCCTTACCCATCTAGGTCATTCGATATGGCGCATTGTTCACGCTGCTTGATTCCTTGGCATGAGTTTGGTGAGTACTTCCATACATTTGAATTGGTTTCAATGTATCTTGCTCCAAGTTTTCAAGCTATCCTTAGGTCAAAATATTGTTGACTAATTGAGTTGATGTTCTGAATTTTTTGTTAGATGGAATATACCTAGCTGAAGTCGACAGAATTTTAAGGCCCGGCGGATACTGGATTCTCTCGGGTCCTCCGATCAATTGGAAGACACACTACAAGGGGTGGGAGAGGACTAAGGAAGACCTCAAGGAAGAGCAAGACAATATTGAGGATGTCGCGAGGAGCCTTTGCTGGAACAAGGTGGTTGAGAAGGGGGATCTCTCCATCTGGCAAAAGCCTAAGAACCACCTTGAATGTGCCAACATCAAGAAGAAGTATAAGACACCCCATATATGCAAGAGTGACAATCCTGATGCTGCCTGGTATGGAATAGCTGCACCAACAAGACTATCTGATAATTCATTTAGATGTCTGCCACTGAATTAGTTGCTTTCACCCCTTCATGTGAACAGGTACAAGCAGATGGAAGCATGTGTTACTCCATTGCCTGAAGTAAGCAACCAGGGTGAGATCGCAGGTGGAGCTTTGGAGAGATGGCCACAGAGGGCATTCGCGGTCCCTCCAAGGGTGAAGAGGGGTATGATTCCAGGGATAGATGCGAGTAAATTTGAGGAGGACAAGAAGTTGTGGGAAAAGAGGGTGGCGTACTACAAGCGCACCCTACCCATAGCCGATGGGAGATACAGAAATGTCATGGACATGAACGCAAACTTGGGCGGGTTTGCTGCTTCTTTAGTGAAGTACCCTGTGTGGGTGATGAACGTCGTTCCCGTGAATTCAGACCGGGACACTCTTGGAGCAATTTATGAGCGAGGATTCATTGGCACGTACCAGGACTGGTGTGAAGCTTTCTCGACGTATCCCAGAACCTACGACCTGTTGCATGCTGACAATTTGTTTAGCATCTATCAGGACAGGTGAGAAACTTTTATACTACATATCATTTCTGCTAGCTCTTAGTTCTGCTTAACCATGTTCAAGCTGCCACCATTTGGTTGTGCATTACACTGGACATCCTCCCGAGTATGTTGATTTTAGCTTAGCCCTTAAAGAATCTACTGGTCTAGTTTGACTCTCAGAAGATATTTCAAGTGTTCATTCTGCATCATTTTCTAGGTGAATCCAGATAGAATGAGTATAGCTTAAGCTACACAGCTGTGAGTACTGAGTACTCCATATTAGCTGAATTTCAATTATACACCAAAAGATGGGGAACATGAGCAAGTAGTAAATGAAGACTACTGGCATCATAGTCCTTTGGTATTGGTTAGATCATTGCCATGACTTGTATGGCCTGTACAGCACTGTTCATTATGCCTGTGAAACCGCTAGCCTTTATACAATTTTGAAAACGCATCTCTGATATTTCTACCGGTGCTCATGCTTTTGCTGACACATGATCCCATGCCAGCAATAATGTCTGAATTAGTGGGGCAATCTGAATGTGCAAAACTGCAAATCACATTATTGGTTTGTAGCCTGCTTACTGATGCACATTTCTTCAACATTGCAGGTGTGACATAACCAACATACTCTTGGAGATGGATAGGATCCTGAGGCCCGAGGGCACGGCGATCATCCGCGACACGGTGGACGTCCTCACCAAGGTCCAGGCGATAGCGAAGCGGATGCGGTGGGAGAGCCGCATCTTGGACCATGAGGACGGGCCCTTCAACCCGGAGAAGGTCCTTGTGGCGGTCAAGACATACTGGACTGCCGATGAATCAGAGCAGCACTAGCACACTGCACACAGCACAGAACACAGGCTCGGCTAGCTCTCTGAAGACTCAAGAAGTCTGAACCCAGATTGTTTTCAGAGCTGTGATGATGGCATCGGAGTTTTGCCATTTCGGTGTAACATAACAGAAGATATCATCTGGTCACTTGTTTTCTTCCTCCTTTCGCTAATTCTTTCTAAATCAAAGGAAAAGTTATGGATGGTTTTTGGGGTGAGATTGGGCATGGTTGGATGATACATGAGTTTGTTAGCAAGGGGAAGAAATGCAAATCTTGCATAGGTTCCTGCCCCAGTTTCACACATGGAGCAGACAGCAGAGGATAGGTTTTTTAGCTTGTAATATGATGGCGTCCAAGTATCCAACAGACACTGTTACTCTATATTGAGGTTAACTAAGATAGGTATTTATATAGTTTATCTGTGTTAGCTCTTGGAATTATCAGTTTATTAGTTAATTAAGTTCTTGATGCTCCTTAAAACGATGAGAGGCACGGTTGCAGACTTAGTACAATACTTATTAGTTAATTAAGTTCTTGGAATTATCAGTTTCTTCTTCTTCTTTTTTTATTTGAATCGGACTTGCCCGTACATTGGTCCAAAGCAATTGGTGAGGCCATTCATACCTGTCACTTTTACTGGCAAATGCAGCTCGAGCACATCAGAACAAGTGTTTGCGCTGACTTGGTCCATGCCCTAACTTAGCCCATGAACAACTGTTCAATTAAGTCCTCTTTGATTTCTCTTCAACCCATTCAGCCCAATAAAGCCCATAAAAAGTGTACGCCCATTTGTTTTAGGGCTATAATGTAGGCCATTTCCTACCGAGCTCGGTAGTAATGTAGGCCGGACAGCAGGCAGGGTTCAATCTTTCATTTTAGGTATTAGTATTGGAGGATGCCGATATGGCGAAATTTCCAAAATTTAGAATAAAATTTAATTTAATTTGAACAAATATTGCTAACATTCACGAAAAAGTTAAAATATTTAAAAATTTCGGCCGAAATGATATCGTAAGGGGGGAGGGGGGGTGTCTGATATGACGGAAATTTCAGTCCGAAATATTAAACCCTGGTAGCAGAAGATGAACTCCACATTGTTTATGTTCGATGGTATTCCCTCTGTCCCAAAATATAAGCATTTTTAGTATAGTGACAAGTCAAACATTTTTAGCTTTGACCATTAATAGCAAAAAAAAAATAAAGTAGTATCTCAGAGACCGTGTCAGGATTCAAAAATACTTATATTTTGGGACGGAGGGAGTAGGGTATAACGTGGGGCCCAACATAAAAACTCACCAATCCTCAGCTGCCGTGACTCTTCCGAGAAAAGAATTCATTGATATATACTAATCAACACTGTATGAATAACATTTTAATACTTGTTGTCGGTAGTAGCCATATGACCGAGTAGTAGTTATTCATCACTCTCACAATACTTGTTGCTAGGTAACAAGATAAGATTTAATGCTTGCTTCTTAGTTTTTTTTACTTACATTGTGGATGTTCTTAGCTACTCGTTTTTAAATTATTTGTGTTTTTAGTTTTCTCTAAGTCAAATATTTTAATATTTGATCATCGATTTGTAAAAACTTATATAGTTTATCATCATACTCTTTCTTTTTTTTTATTTGACATTGGTTTGTTCAAAACTTAACTTCAAACATTTGGGGAAGGCAACAGTAAGATTTCTGTTTTAATTCACCTAAGAAATTATATAATTCATATTTCGTTAAACTATATGTATTTTTAAAAAATGATGGTCAAATATAGATATGATTGACTTAGACAAAGCTAAATTTAAAATAAGGGGAGTAGCTCATTGTATTATTGCCACGGATTATTTGCCTAGCTAAAAATATATTCTCTCTTTTTTAAAAAATATCGTATTTCTTAGACCAGATAGTACTCATTTTGCTAATTTTAGTTACCAAAATAGATAACCCATACTATAAACTTTATGCAAAGCATGGCAACTAAAGTACAGTTAAGCAACTTTTCCTACTCTTCTAGAAGCAATTTTAGCAGAGCACAGTGATAAGTATGATGCAATTCCAGTGTGACAGCAACAGAGGAAACGTCATTGGAAAGCAGCTTTGTTCTGCTCCCAGGCTTTCGGCGCATAGATGCATGCACTCCACTTGATTAAGCTTAATACCTTAATGACAGTTTGTCTTTTCTTTTCTAATTACTACCTACGTTTTCTAATAACAGTTTGTCTTTTCTTTTCTAATTACTACCTACGTTTTCTAATAGTCCCTCCGTCTTATAATATAAGGGATTTTGAGTTTTAATTTCCATTGTTTTACCACTCGTCTTATTCAAAAAATTCTATAATTATTATTTTTTTTGACTTACTTTATTATCCAAAGTATTTTAAGCACAACTTTTCATTTTCTATATTTGCACAATTTTTTTAATAAGACGAGTAGTCAAAAAGTACAAGCAAAAACTCAAAATCACTTATATTATGAGACGGAGGGAGTAGGTGACACCGTTAACTTTTTTATCATACATTTAATCATTTATTTTATAAAATAATTACATAATTATAATTTATTTTTATTGTGAGTTGTTTTATCACTTAAAGTGTTTTAAGCATGATTTATATCTAATACATTTTATAAACTTTTTAATAAAATAAATGGTTGAATATGTGTTTAGAAGTCAACAGCTTTATCTATTGAAAAAGGAGCGAATTTTTCTGAGTGGAATAGTTGCATCTTTCATCTTCATTTCCACTTCAACGCAAGCCTCGGCTTCCTAATTAAGGGTTTTTATTACGGTGGCAAAGTAAAAAAGCTAATGGTTGTCATTATGCGAAGACCCATACTTTTGATTATTCCCTGATGGATACGTCTAACCAAACAAAGCCGAGTTTGCTAATGAATTTTGCGCCGTGAGTCGGCTTGAATGGTAGCTGTCCTAACTCCCCGAATATATTGGGCATATGCGCAGAAACCATTCAATGTGGTGTCTCAAATCGATTCTCGTGCCATGGTTTTCGTGGGTATTTAAGCCGATTTCTATGAAAAAAAACATAATCATGTTAAATGTGTTCAATACGGTCCTTTGTTAGTTGATTTTTTTTTGCGGGAATTCTTAGTTGATATGGGAGTACTACTATTTTGCAATCTTTTAATTTTAAATGTTGATTTGTGACATGTTTGGAAAAAACATCTACGAAACGCTCATGGGTCTTCTAGCTAGCTCCACAAAGTGGTTGGCTAGCCGGCCTGGGTTTGAAACATCACCCTTTCTATTTATTCGATATTAGGTCATTCTTTAATATTCGTGTTTTTTTTGAAAAAAAATATATTATAGCCTCCTTTAGAACAAGCGAATATCATAGTTTTACAAAAATAAAACAACATCGATCATAGTTTTTTTTTTGCAAGATTTGAACATCTTAAAAAAATATATAAAATTTCTACGTACCAAAAAAAACCTTACGCAAAAATATACTCCATCCATCCGTACACGTATTTCAAGATTTAATCTTTAAAATAAATTTAATGTAATATGAAATAAATTTTATTTGATAAAAATTATATCATTAGATTGATATTTAAATTTATTTTCATATGATTATAATTTTGTTACTACAAATCTTATAGCATATGAGAAATTATAAGTTAAAGATTAGTTTTGGAGACCGTGTAATTTTTATCATGCCTTATATTATGGGATGGAGTGAGTATATAAAAGAGCTAGAGAAATCCACAAATACACTAAAAGAAACGCCATAAAAATCCACAAAATATCTTAGAGCAACGTTGGGTATTCTTTGGCTAAGGAACACGAGCGTCTCATATGGCACCAGGCAAGTGGGAACAGGAAAAGGTTTTGCTTGTTGCCTTGGTGGTGCTGTCAGCGAATAGTATACCCAAATTGCAGCCAAATTCCGGAATTTTCTGCAAACAACTGGGGCTACGGCTGGAATTTTGACCATGCAAATTTATTCAACTCGAAGTGTTTGGTAGCTAGGCGTGTTTGCGAAGATTTAATTAACCGCCATAATTTGGTCGCCTCCAAGCTTTCATTGGCGCGTCAACCTTCAACCACTGCTACTTCTCTCATCACCACCATATTTACGCTAATCTCAACGTGAGAAAGCCATTCAAAATCAAAATGGCAGGTTTTGACAGTGAAATTTTGGACCGGTTCAAGGCGGCTTCCTTTTGTGAATAAATAGTGCGTGATTAGTTGCCGATTAGTAGCATGTTTAGTGCGTGCTTTAATTGTCTATTAGTAGCATGTTTGGAAGAAGAGGAGCATATGTGGAGTGGACTAGTCATTTGCTAACCCATATGAGATATACTGATTTAATATGTACTAATCCAAAGTTAAATAATCACATTTTTTTTCCTTCTATTACATCAAGATTTTCCTTTTGGCAATTGTATTCTTATTTCCCCTTTCAACTCTAATTATGATTTTGACCTTGTCTTTTTAAAGAAGAAAAATGAATCTTCTATTCGCCTCAATTCCATTAAGTCATCTTAACTGTGTTAAAATTTCATGTCAAAACATGGTCCAAAATTTATGCCAAGCTTGTCCTTGATCTTAAATTTTGAAACTGAATATGTGAAAAGCCTTGTCAAAACAGGGGTAAAATTAATGTCAAAACAGGGACAAAATTAGGGGCCAACTCTGCAAGTGTCATAGTACATGTCTTCAACACCATCAATTCGACTTGAATGGGTGCAAAAAGCTTCTGTTCGAAACAAAAACGAGCGCAAAATTACAATGTTGAGTTAATTAATTAAAAATAAAGGTAAGAATGTAATTACGCTTTAGTATTATCGGCATATAGCATGTTGAAACTATTTTACCACTATGTAGTTTACCGTGGTTTCTTAACTTTGAATTCGATGTCATGGTATAGTGTTAGCAAGGAAAAATATTTATTGAACTCATTTTTGCAACTTAATAGTAGAAGTTTTCAGATTTTCAAGACTTTTGTCACCTCATTTCAATAATGAAATGGGAGAGTTCTTGCTCTCTTTCTCAGAAAAAAAAAGATTTTCATAAATAACACATTAAAACAACCACAAAGGTTGATGTGACCATGACTATTACGGATACAACCATTGCTCACATCATGCATGAACAAGAAGACATCAAGATCAAGGCCTCCAAGTGCTGGAATTCGATTCGGCCACCTGTTATACTGTTGATTTCAAACGGCCGCCGAATCTGCATACGACCTCCGTTTTTGGCCCGTGAGTACTTGATGGAAAGCTCTTGAAGTCCTCTTTCCAACGGATCCAGCCTCATCACCAAACTCCATCTCAATTGGCCGCAATCAAAGAAACAAGGTGCTGCGTCACCTGTTATGGGCCTATGGGCATGTAACTTCGTCTGGGATCCCGGCACATGTGGGGCCCATGTGGGGTGCGCCCCAATCTGGTGGAGCACGACCCTTGGACCCTCTTGGTCGTCCTCCCACCTCTATAAATAGTTAGGTACCCCTTCAGGGTTTCTCGGGTTTTGATAGATTAAAGTTTAGCCATTGCTACTTACTTGCAGCGCGCGTGTCGGCTAGACCGTCCGTCTGCTTGTTCTTCAGAACCCCAACTTATCATTTGTATTAAATTCCAATATCAGATTGCTTTTATCTTGTTCTTGCTTGTTTCTTCGATTTGCTTGCAGGAATAGGGTTGATCTGCACCGGCAAGATCAACAACCCACGGAGAGGTGTATCGATCGCTAAGGCGCAACACAACGTCTCGTACGGTTGTAGTCAGATCGTCAACGTTTCTTCCAAATCGTAGTTATCACAACTCACCGAAAGATCGGGCCAACAACAGCCTTGAGTGTCGAGAGGAACTCAGGGTTCATCAAGTGGTATCAGAGCTTTCGTTGCTCGGTGAGTTTTTATCTTCCTATAACCAGAAAATATCCATACAAAAAAATTCGTATCATTTACCTAGCCATATTGTGCCATTGCATTGTTCTTTTCAGTTTTTGCTTTGTTGAATTTTGTGTTGCATCGTCACGTCGTGTTGCTGGTCTTAGCGTCTAGTTCGTTTAGAGTTTCGAGTTCTGGTCACGTTTTGTACCACGGTCGTTGCTGCCACCGTGTCTCTATTGTTGTCGGGACCTACGAAAACGGAATCGGCTCGCTGCCACGGTTCTATTTTTGTAGTTTTCAGAATTTTTTATCGGTCAGTTTTGGAGTTGCATTTAGGATTTGCTTGAGTTTCTGGTTTGCCCGTGAATAGATCGGCCTGTGCTTGTTGCCGGTGTAGAGAGGAAGAAGAAGAATTTCCAAATCTGTTTTTGGAAGTATGAGAGTTTAATCTGGAAAGAAATAGTAGATCAGATTGATTGAAATCAGTTTCCCTTTTTCTCTCACCATATCCGGACTCCTAGGTAGTGCCGCATCCTTCCTTTCCTCACCCACCACCACCCCAGGTCCGCGACCAGGCCGAGTCCGAGTGTCTCCTCTCGGTCACGGTTTCAATCTATACCGTGATCTTGCATACTGCTTGGTGAAAATTTTTCGAGTATCGGATTGAAAATCTGTTTGCAAAAACGGAATCTACAAGACGAGAGGATTCCATTTTTGTATAGTTCTAATTTTGGGTTTGATCTTTTACATTTGAGTCCCTGTAAATTTTGTATTTACGTTTGAGTCCCTGTAATCTTACATTGAGATCCTTGAATCTGTTTTTGTAAAATAAAATAAAAAAAAGAAAGAAAAAAAGGCAGAAAGGTGCATAAAAAAAGAAAATAAAAGCCGCACCCAAAAAAAAGAAAAGAAAAGGAAAGGAAAGAAAAAAAAAGAAAGAAGAAAGAAAGAAAAGAGAAAATATTGTTATGTTTGAGCTGAACTTCATATATCAGAGTTGTGCGTGAGTTGTGAGTTGTTGCTAATGATATCTTGTAGTATCGTTTGTGTCTAGGCTTGCGTCTCTAGTACGTTCTAACCTAGGACCAGCACGGTACTTGACTTTGAACCATTATTCAACTTTGCATTATCTGATTTGAGCATTTGCTATCCCTTTGCTATATATTTAAGCCTACCCAGAGCTCCACAGATCTAACTATAGCCGTACAACAGGTGTTTGCCAAGGCATCGATACATCCAACCTCCATTGGGGTGCTTGGTTGAGTCGGTGTATGTCACCATTCCGCTTGCATTGATAAGAATTTGTAAGAGCTCGATATAAAGCTTGAGTGTGTGTGATTTGTGAGCTTCCACTGCCTAGTAGTTGATAGGAACGTATATATTCTTTTATATGTTTCTTGTTTGCTACTAACTATGGCAGGGTTACACAAAGAGTTAGGAGCTGTTTGTGCTCAATGTGGACATTTTCACCTGCGACAACACATGGCAAGTGACCAAACATGACGCAAATAAGGTACATGATCATAATCTTGCAAGAGTAGAGTCTGTTTTGCCATCTTTTGATGGAAAGTATGATTCCGCTGTATACATTAATTGGGAGCTAGCAGTAGAAAAACAATTTGATGAGTATGATTTCTCTAATGCTCAAATGATTAAGACTGCTAGTAATAAGTGTACCGGTTCTGCATCTTTTTGGTGGCATACTGTGGGAAATAAGCTTGAAACTTGGGATGAATGTAAAATACTGATGAGAAAAAGATTCGTGTTTTCATACTATAGACGTGCTCTCCTTGAGAAGTTTGAACATCTAAAACAAGGTGACAAAACTGTTAGGGAGTACTTTCATGATTTTAAAATTTGTATCACTTATAGTGGTTTACAAGAATCTAATGAGAATACAATGACTAAATTTTTCAGAGGGCTTAATTCCAATATTCAGGCTGGGCTTGTTAGTGTGACATATAATCATATAGGCCAATTGTTCATGCTTGCTTGCAATGTTGAGCGCAAAATTTTGGAGAACCCAATGGAGCAAGAAGCTATGCTTGTGCCTCCTATCACTGATGTTTTGCAGGAAGTTCAGAACAGTCTCCAAAATGAGAAGAACGATATGTTTGAGATGTCACTTCCATCACCCGCGAATGAGGAGAAGGCTGATGCACCTACATTATCTGAAGACGGCATAAAAGGTAAATTAAATGGTGCAGAAATTACTCAAGGTGAGTATACTTCTGATGAATTACATTTTTCCACTTTCCATGCTGACCTAGAGCAAACTTTAGTGGAACCTACTTCTGAATTACCTTTGTCACAAGTTGATTTGCATTCTGTTCCTTGTGGTAAAGAAGAGTTGTGCGATAGTACTTCACTCATATCCATTCCACAACTAGTGAATGAACATGCTACTTTTAATCTTGATTCTCTATGTACTGAATTTAAGCATGTTATTCACACGTCCAGCGAGAATGGTGAACTTCATTTGCAATCTTCTTTAAATACATTAGGCTATATTCTGTTTGATGATTCTTGTGAGCTCAATTATTTGAAGGCTAAAATATTTGCTCATTCTGATTTGCCATGTCCTCGTAATGTTATTTTTCACATCTTTGGCAAATATAATGATGGCGACATTTATTTGGTGCACAAAGTTTAAATTTGTTTAGATATGCAACCCTCTGTTGTTGTGCCAAGAAAATGCAAACTGGAGAGTAGTGTTAGGACCACTGATGTTACTTCAAGTTTGTTTTACTTTTGTCCAAAGACACATGTCGGTTTTGAAG
The DNA here is from genome assembly GCA_000338895.3 of Oryza meridionalis. Classification (NCBI taxonomy): domain Eukaryota; kingdom Viridiplantae; phylum Streptophyta; class Magnoliopsida; order Poales; family Poaceae; genus Oryza; species Oryza meridionalis. The sequence continues at coordinate 20,424,214 of CM002533.2, forward strand.
AAGGGGAGTAAGATTTGCACCACATGGAAAAACCGAGGACGGTTTTCCGTGAAGAAGGGGAGGATGATGTGACCATGGCTACTACGGATACAACCATTGCTCACATCATGCATGAACAAGAAGACATCAAGATCAAGGCCTCCAAGTGCTGGAATTCGATTTGGCCACCTGTTATACTGTTGATTTCAAACGGCCGCCGAATCTGCATACGACCTCCGTTTTTGGCCCGTGAGTACTTGATGGAAAGCTCTCGAAGTCCTCTTTCCAACAGATCCAGCCTCATCACCAAACTCCATCTCAATTGGTCGCAATCAAAGAAACAAGGTGCTGCGTCACCTGTCATGGGCCTATGGGCATATAAGTTCGTCTGGGATCCCGGCCCATGTGGGGCCCATGTGGGGTGCGCCCCAATCTGGTGGAGCACGACCCTTGGACCCTCTTGGTCGTCCTCCCACCTCTATAAATAGTTAGGTACCCCTTCAGGGTTTCTCGGGTTTTGATAGATTAAAGTTTAGCCATTGCTACTTGCTTGCAGCGCGCGTGTCGGCTAGATCGTCCGTCTGCTTGTTCTTCGGAACCCCAACTTATCATTTGTATTAAATTCCTATTTGCAATATCAGATTGCTTTTATCTTGTTCAACTTATCATTTGTATTAAATTCTTATTTGCAATATCAGATTGCTTTTATCTTGTTCTTGCTTGTTTTTTCGATTTGCTTGCAGGAATAGGGTTGATCTGCACCGGCAAGATCAACAACCCACGAAGAGGTGTATCGATTGCTAAGGCGCAACACAACGTCTCGTACGGTTGTAGTCGGATCGTCAACGTTTCTCCCAAATCGTAGTTATCACAACTCACCGAAAGATCGGGTCAACAACAGTCTTAAGTGTCGAGAGGAACTAAGGGTTCATCAAAGGTAGCCCTAAACCCCAGAATATTTGCAAACTAGGATAAGGTAGGGGCCCGTAAAACTCACAGATTATCCCCTTCGGAGAGTAGTTCCCAGTTTCCCACATTTTTTTTTGGTCCATGTTGTTTTAATGCAGACCATGTAATACTCCTAGCCCCCGAATATTTGCAAACTTAAATCAAGGCGGGGACCGCAAAATCAGAGAGATTATCACAGAGGTTTTTACTTCTCTATCAATATCAATATAAAAGTAAGCTTTTGCCCTTCCTTCAAAAAGAATATTACACGGAATATAGAATATTACTAAGGAATAAGCTAATGAGTAATGAGAAAGGTGGGGAACGGAATATATGAAGCGCCAATTTGAGTTTGTAGTACAACTTTTAACGAAAGTACTTACGTTTCTAATTCTGTCTTTAAAGCAGTACAGCGACTATTTCTTTCCCAAACGCACACAAAGATTATTTCTTACCAAACGCACGCAAAGATTAATAATACTACTAATTATAACTCATTTCGTGTGAAGTTTTCCTTCGAAATTAATTCCGTCCGTCGAAGGCTGCAAGCGAAAGCAACATGCTTGCCGAAAAAAGACGTATTTTATCATTATAATAACGTTGAATCCACGCGTTTGTGATGTGGGAATTCCGTTGTCAAAGGCTAAACAATTAGCAAAAACACCAAGTACAAATCAAATTAACAATCTTTTGCAGAGATACCGATCAAAGTATACTGTATTATTGATGTGTTTGAAGAAGTGGATGTACAAGCAAGAAAAAAGAGAAAAAATAAAACTAGAAGAAAGCTACTAAGAAGAATTACTCTGTCTTTACACTTTGAGATCGATCTCAATTTTTCGTCGTCATCAGCATCGAATCCGTCCTCCAATTCTCCCGTCCACAAACCCAATCGAAATCCATCCCCAACAAACCGAGAGATCGGAGGACGAAGCAAAAGGAAACCAAAAAACTAGCTAAGCTAAGTAATTAATCGACCAACCAACCCTGAAGAAGAAGAGCAATCTGGGAGCTCCGCTCCACCGCCATGGCGGAAGAATCAGGCGCGGAAGCAACCGGCGAAGCGGGGGAGGTGGAGGTGGATCTGGCTGTGGTGATGGGAGGAGGAGGAGTCGAGGTCGAGGAGGTGGGGGGAGGCGGCGCCGTGGAGGTCCTGGACGATGAGGTGCTCGACGTGGACGAAGCGGTCGACGCGGCAGGGGATGGCGATGGCGCCCCGCTGCGCGAAGCCGTACTCGCGCTCGGCCTCCTCGAGCAGCGCCCCGAAGAGCGGGTGCTTGAGGTGGGCGAGCGGCACGGCGAACCGCCGCTGCTCCTCCCCCTCCGCCCCCACCCTCACCGTCACGCACCCCTTCGGCGCCACCACCATCCCCCCCTGCTGCTGCTGCTGCTGATGCTTCCCGTGCATCTCGCAACAATCCAAGAAACCAAGAAACCAACCGAGTGATCCCAAGAAGAACACGAAGAAGCTTGTGATCTCTAGGAAGATGGGAGGGGTTTGATTGATGGGGTTAGAGGGAGAAGGGCCAGGGGTCGGAGCTGGAGATGGCGAGGCGGAAGACGGTGAGGGAGGAGTCGCGGAGGGAGGTGGGCACGTTGGACATGGCGATCTCTTCTTCTTCTCTGTGTTTGCGTTGCCGAGGGGAGGAGAGGTGGTCTCTTCGTTGCGACGCGGGCGCGCTGGATTTTATAGCCGATCTCGCGGTCTGAACCGGCCGTTGCGCCGTAACCACCAAACCACGTCGTGGCCGCGTCGCGTCGCGCGTCGTTAGCCAAGCCGCGACTCGCGCGCGCGTTTGGGGATAAGGGGATCTTTTTGTTGGGGTTGCGGCTAGGGGCGGTGTGATTTGGAGGATTAGCTTTGGAGGGTTTTGTTCGTGTTTGGGTTAGTTTCGGGTGTGTTTCTTGCTTCTCGATCTCGATTTCTTCCTCGGGGTTGTTTAGGGGTACGGTCAAAAGGGTAGGTGTGGATGTGCGCCTGTTTCGAGTTCAAGGTCGGGTTTGTTTTTGCGTTCTGTTTCGAGGCGGTTTGGGTGGATTACGGAAATGAAGGATATTCTTGTGGGGGGTGGTCACATATGACGATGGATGATGAGGTGAACTATGATGGGCTTAAACGTAAGCGTGCTATAGGTCTCGCTGGTTGACCGGAAATTTTCTCCTCCGTGTCTTCTTAATTATCCTGACCGTGGATGACATTGCTCCAAATTCAAACATGGATAAAACTCCTATATTAATAGTGGAAGCATAGTTCGATTTGTTCTTTGCGTGTATTAAGTACTGCGCTTTCTCACCAGAGAGCCATATTTCACTACGCTTTTTTTATATCTTTATCTACCCAAAGTCTCACGTAAAATACGTGATACAGTCTGCGCATGGCGTCCAGGCAAAAATTCCTCGTCCAAAGGTTAGCCCCAGCGATTTCACCACGGCTAGCTGCCCGCGCGCGCACGGCGGCGCGACGTGACGCTGACACCGCCTCCAGATCGCGCCGCCGCCGCACGACGGCGTCGCGTCGTGTTCCCGGATCATTCTCTGTCCGCGCGCGCGGCGCGAGATCTTTTGCAGGGCGCAGAGAAGGCCACACCGCACAGAGATGCTCTCTCGTTTGTGCGGCTCGGCGAACGTGTGGCCGGCGCGCGTGCCACCGCGAACGAAGGGGATTCTTTCTTCTCTTCGCTTTCGACCGGTCGCTCGCTTCACGTCAGTCTTGAAGCGTCTCTCCATCGTATCATAGCTGCTTCTAGCTTGATTCATTGTTCTGGGTATCGATCGGCCTCACGTTTTATGGCCATTATTTGTTTCGTGCTCGATTGATTTCTTCAATGAAGCGTTAGGGAGGAATGTGTGATCGTACTGCACGAGCCAAGAATACTTTTTGTCACCATATTGAATAGTATAGAGAAATGAGATATTGCGAATATTGAACATGCTGTATTGAGCCTTAGGAGCCGGTATATATAGGAGTACAGACATTGAATCTTAAGTAAACTCAGAGATAGAGATGGAAACTATATCAAGTATTCATGAAGCCCACGTTTAAACTACGAGAGATGCTAGAGTATATGAATAGAACTCTAATATATATCAAGTATTCATGAAGCCCACGTTTAAACTACGAGAGATGCTAGAGTATATGAATAGAACTCTAATATATCCTATTGTTATAATAGATATATATGATTAGTTTCCATCTACAAATCTAGGCTTACCGAAGTAGATGGGATTAGTTTTCATCCACAGATCAAGATTTACCTAAGTAGATAGGATTAGTTTCTATCTACAGATATAGGTTCATCTAGAATCCGAATCCGTGAGAACCTGTTTAGATTGTAGCTAAAATAAACCTTTCTAAATTTTAGCAATGCCAAAATTTTGGCAAGTTTGCAATATTGTCAAAATTTTAGCAGGATTTCTTATGCACTTACTAAATTTAGCAACAAACTAAATGTAGATATTTTTTTGACAGCTTTACCCAAAAAAGATATGGTTCAAAATGACATCAAAGTGAACAGCCCCTATGTTTATTACGTATTACTATCCCATTCTTTTACTATTCAACAAGAACTGATAGGGCCCATGCATGCATCAAGTCTGTCGTGGAGTAGGAGTGGTTTCTGAGAGAGTGATAAATCGATCGGTCATCGATCGATGGGTTTGGAGTTGTGGCAGGGGGGCAAGGTTAGTGGAGACATTGCATGCTGCCATACTCATACTGGCGTGGCTTGCTCCTGCGGAGAGAAATCTCATCCATACATGACATGCATGATGTCTAGTACGTCTGTCTGTCTGTACCAGTAATAGAACTGAGCTACCAACCAGCATGTGTACAAGTTGCAGTGAAACTAATCCTTGCTATAGATTCACCAACAAGAACAAAAGGGTAGTTGAGAAATGCTACATATACAGTCTTTTAATTACTTCCTCCGTTTCACAATGTAAGTCATTCTAGCATTTCTCATATTCATATTGATACTAATGAATCTAGACATAATTATGAAACGTACAGAGGGAGTAACTGGTTTGACCTGATCATCACAATTGTCCACAGCTGAGCTAGCTAGCATTAGACGCTTGTCTCACGTATGCACGATCGGTCGCTGCAAAATTGTTCTTCGTATATATTTTATTTAGTCATCATCGATTTAAAAGGCGTCTAGGAGTCTTTCGGCTAACTACACAAGAAGATAGGCTAGACGACTTGATATTAGGTTTTTCCCTAATATTTATGTCTTTTGTCATCATCGATCTAGATTAATTAGGCCTCTTTAGCATTAATTACTATGGCCAAGTTTAGTTTCAAATTTTTTCTTCAAACTTGCAACTTTTTCATCATATCAAAACTTTTCTACATACACAAACTTTCAAATTTTCCATCACATCGTTCCAATTTCAATCAAACTTTCAATTTTAACGTGAACTAAACACACCCTATGTTTTCTTTGGTACTGGTACTTAAAATACTTTGCGTTGCAGTAGACTTGTGGGGTCAAGTCAAACTATGCTGGACCATTCCTAGCTAACTCATCGTCATTGGCACCCAAACATCGCCGTCACCAATCGCACAGATCAGCCGCAGGAGTCACAGTTAGGACGATCCGTTCCATTCCACGTCCCCTCACGCACACGCTACACGCGCAATTATCGTTGCACTGGACCACCTCACGTACAGTCTCACACACGTACGTCGTACGCAGCAGCACGCGCCGTCGAATAGTCTCATCACCTGGACCGCGCGCGCCACCGCAAAAAATCCCACATCCATCCACATGGGAAAAGCACGGCCATTCACCAGCCGACGAAACGGGACGGCCGCCGCGCGCACGGGAGATGGAATCGATTCGTCCCGTCCCCTCGCGCGCGCGAGGAGATAGCTAGCGGCGGTGGCCGCGCGCCCGAGCCGGCTTTTCTCGGGTACGATTCGTCGATCTAGCTTAGCTTAGCTAGCTCTCCGCTGCCGGCCGCCTCGGTGCACATGTCACACGCAGTCTCTAGCTGGCGCGCCTTCATCGCTAAGTCACGGGCAAAGGTGTACCGCGTACGCGCACCGGCGCACGTTAGTTTCCAGAGATAATTAACTATTTACCACTCTTTCATGTGTCATAGACTATAAGTGATAAATCCTTAATTATCGCGTTCTCTTTCCCACCACACACATAACACCAGACTCACACATTATATATACGTGTACTTTAACACATGCTCTACCAGACAAAAATTAACGATATATATATTTCTAATCTCACTAAATTTTTATTATAAACACATTTACATATACGTAATATTTGTGGTTATCTGGATTTAAATCTTTTGTGGGTGGAGTTTCACGAAGGATTTCGATGCATGGACCGTCGAGAAAAGAGTTAGCAAAGTTTGGGGAGATGCACATGCGAACGAGGGAAGGCGGCACGTTTCGTGGAGCAAGCCTAGAAACTGGGAATGGGATCATGCATATCTCATATCATCTCGGGTCGGTTTTTTCTTCTGGATGGGTGGGGAGGGGGAGCCGGGGAGGGAGGCAGGATCAGGTGAAGGTCGCGCGACACGGATGGACGGGGGCTACGCGTCCGTGCCGACCGGTGCTGTACTGGGTTGGCTTGATATCCTCGGCGCGGGGCCTACCCCAGATAGCCCGCGCACGCATGGTTGTTTGTTGTTTGTTGGTTGGTTGGTTGGTTGCCGCGCCCAGAAGTTTGGTGATGCTGCACAGCCTACATCCAGTCGTGCATGGGCATGATGCATCCAGGTTTTTCCTTTTCACAAACAAAAGGCCTTTGGAGACTTGGGAGTGTCACTCTCTCCTTATGTACTTTCCTTTCTTTTTAAAAAATTAAGATCCAGCGATATAGCTTTGTGTATTACTGACGTCAATCTTTTTTAAAAAATAAAAATTAAATAATTCTATCTTTTACTCCCTCCGTCCAGGATTATAAGCGATTATTCCCTATTTGGCACTAATTAAGGAAGAGAAAAAAAATGCATCTAGCGATTTGTGGAAGTACACATTGGCACATTAAATGAGCTGCAGAATGTACTAACTTGGAGTAAACTATTGTTTTTGGTAGGAAAAAGAGCATCTAAGGACGGTGAGTTGATCTCTGCTGTACTACTATCCCTTGGGATAACCAAAATACCCTATAATCATGGACAAACCAAGGGGCATTATTCATTATAATTGTGGACAGAGGGAGTACATCATAATTTTTTTAAACAAATCAGCATTGGCAGTGTGAAGTTTTATTGAATAAAGCACGAGTAAATTGACTATAACATGTCGACGTTTAATGTCACGACTACGGTATTTGCATGATATAGGAATTGTTGGTATCAGGGTATATGCGAGATTGAAGTAAAAGAGATAGATACAATGATTTTTATACAGTCTCCAGATTCATTGTATAGGATGTGTCACATCCACCCAAAATCCCTTATATTATGGGACGGAGGGAGTACAAAATATTTTCAAGTTTTTGTTGGTTTTTTTTTTTAAAAAAGATGGGTAGTTAAAGTTTAGATGGAGTATATTATATATTATGAAGTATGTTCAGTGATAAATATAGGAAAACCATGTTAAACTATATAAATTTCTCAAAAATCCATTGTTAAAGGTACAAATGTTTGACTAAAAACCATATATACTAAATAAATACAAATAACAAGTAATTTGAGACGAAATGAGTATATGAACACATATATCTTCTTCAGTAATTGTGGGAGTTTACACTGCATAGCATAGGATAGAACTCCCTGTATTTATTTATCTCTTCATTGTCCTGCTCTATCAACCACCGACCTCCGAGATTTTGGTGAATGTCATTCAGACACGGCATGCCAATGCCCTGTACTTCTGGAAACTGGTACTACCTTGGATTGCAGTTCTTCTTTGTTTTCTTGGTTGACGAGCTGATCTGGATGTGGATGGGGACGAGCTGGGGATGAATCGCTGGATAGTAATTAATAGGGGTCAAGATGACAAGCTTTCGCTGGCAAATTAAAGGTTGCACACCGTCTTCTACGGCGTACAACTTGGTAGTACTTGGTACAAGCAGCGTTGACACTTGGAGATAGACACCTTCTTTGTCTCGATTGAATACATAATTTGCATGGATAATGCGTGCATTGTTGTTAGTTGTAAGGATAATTTAGTGTGCAAATGGCGCTGAGCAGTCGAAGATGAAAGCTCTGTTTGGAAATATATATTAAGATTATGAGAAACAACCGATAAAGTGATTAGTCGGTGAGAGTTGAAAAAACACATTTTTAGCTTCTTACTTTTAATTTATTTTATGTATTCTATAGCTTTCAATCTTTAGAATCTATATGAAAATTATTTTGTTTAAAGGATATCATTTTTTTAAAAAAACGTAGCTACTAAAAGCTTAAACATGCCCGAAGCCTCTGCTAACTACAGCTTACATGTACTCTATTTATCTCAAAATATAAACATTTCTACATATGAATCTGGACAAAAAGTTATCTATATTTATAGTTAGAAATGTTTATATTTTTTGAGATGAAGGGAGTAGCTAGATAGTCTGCGAGCATCCAAGCAGGTCTTCTACGTTCCAACTAGGAGTTGATTAGTACTTGATTGTTAATGCTGCAGGTCAATTAGGTTAGGTCTCATGCATCCAAGCAAAGGATGCAGGGGAGGTTAGTGCTGACTTCTGAACGTCGGTAGAGGCCGCAAAAGACGCTTTCCATATCAACCATGCAGGTCATCACGTTGCTTGATGCTTCTGCTTTGCACTCAGTTCATGTGGATCGATTTTCTTTTAGGGGGTTTCTTTCTTAATTTGTTCGTTGCATTCAGACTGCATATATACTATAGATCTGGTTGTATTTAGTTCACACTGAAGTTTAAAAATTTAGTTGAAATTGGTACGATGTGATAGAAAAGTTGTGTATATAAAAGATTTGATGTGATAAAAAGTTAGAAGTTTAAAAAAAAAACTTTGAAACTAAACAGAGTCAGAGTTTATTTGTAGACGATTTGGTCGTTTTGATATTACGATACTATGTCATTTCATTTATTATAGAGTCAAACTTACGGAAGCGCACGGCTCGTATCCGTCGTCCATTTGGCTTTTTCAAATTTGTAAGACCAGATCTTCTGCATGAGCTTTCTTCGTGCTTTGCATTTGCACTGTATCTTATTTTGATGAAGAGAGCGTCTAACAAACTCAAATGGCAGGTACAAATGGACAATGTCAAATGTCTCTTCAAAGAGTTCAGTAGTCGGTACTCATGTGAGTTGGAAAATAAAAGTCCAACTGTAGACCAATAATTAGGTCATTCAATTTGTTTTTGAATGGATTGGTCACGCAAATTTCAAGTAATTTTGAGGTTAGGAAAAAGTTGATGCAGGTCAAGGACTGCGACTGGTAGGCTGTAGGCAATTAGGCATGGAAATACATGGGATGGTCCAAAGCTAGCTTTTGTGTGCAATCCATTTTTATTTTTACTATGTAGTAGAACAAGTTTAAGGTGAATAACTTGTAAAATAATTTTTAAAAGCCAAACATGTCTAATTTTACGTAGAGATACAGGGCTTGTTTATTTTGTGCCCAAACTCAACCAAACCAGAACAATTGGCAATCCAAAAACTAGGGCATGTTTACTTTGATGCTAAAAAAAACCTTATCAAATCCAAAATTTTAGTAGGATTTCTTATATAGTTACTAAAATTTGGCAGCAAACTAAATATAGCCACTTTTTTAACAATTTTAGTAAAATTTGGTAAGATTGAAAATAGCATAAAAGTGAACAGTCCCTTACTCAACCATTTGGTTCGTGGCTAAACAAATTGGCATTGCCAAATTGTTCGGCTTATTGAATTGAGTTCACAGCCATGATAGCAAATCAAACAGAGGCCCAACAAATTTTTGATGTAAGCTGGGCTCAGAAGCCGATTTTGTGAAAAAACAAAATTGGCCTTACCAGATAGTAGTCAGCATGGGCTCCTTATTTTTCTTGTGATCTGCCGCGAGCCCAGTTGTGTTAAGCATCTCAAGGTTACCGGGAATGAGGGAAAGCCTCGGATACTGCAACGAAAACAAAATTTGTAAATGTGCCCTGTATGAAACTTGACAACCAAGCCCATAAATAGACTATGAACAAAACGAACTAGATGGTAATCCCTCCGTTCAAAAATATAGGGCACAACTACTTTTTAAAGGTGTTTCATAATATAATTAGCATCTTTTCTCTCCTAAATTATTATTTTTTAAATCATACACTCACAAATTGTTTAATTCTATTGGGTGCATGTATTGTACTAGTTGGATTGATTCAAACAAAGAGGTGATAATAATTATTTTTTGGTCTTTGGGTTAAGTGTGGTTATGCCTTAGAGCATGGCTAATGATTTCGCCGGCAGTCGGCTATAACGCGTGCCAGATCACCACGCTGTGGTGACGGACCCACTAGTATTTAATGCATAGAAACGAGCCTAAGCCAATGGCAGCGGCCATAGCACGTATCCACCGGCCTCAAGCAAGCACGTCGCGAGTCGCCCGTCCAGTTCTCTCTCTTCATTTCTCCCTCCTCCACGTAGACATCAGTCTGCTTACAGCCTGTTGTAATACTTTTATATTTTGGAATGGATGAAGTACTACTTTTTGTTGTTTCTGCAAAAAAAAAAAGTTGATACTTTTATCTTTTTACCGATTATACGTAAGACATACCACTATATACACACAAACCCACCGGTGTGTACCCTAACACATGCTCACACACTATGTTTCAACAAAACCAGCGAGTGTGTCTCCTAATAGTAAACTGAATTCCTATTAAGAACACAGACTTAGCGAGACAGTGACTAATAGTAAACCCCTAACATTACTAAATTCCTATCAAAAACGCAATTGCGTGTGCACAATAAGCCTGCTGGTGCTTCCCCGCAAAGAGTTAAGACTAGTCCTATTCATTCAAGTACAGACGTACAGGTAGTGCCTGTTTTCAGTTCAGACGTACAGGTGTGTTTAGTTCACACCAAAATTTTAAGTTTTGTTGAAATTAAAACAATGTGACGGAAAAGTTGAAAGTTTATGTATGTAGAAAAGTTCGAAGAAATAATTTGGAACTAAACAAGGGCAGTATGCTCTAAAATGAAAACAAATAACCCATAAGGCAAGAACTTCTGTTCATGAATTTATGCTAAATTCAGTTGCCTGTTGATTCCAGGCAAAGATCTCATATCTCCTGCAATGTACAGCTGAGCAGTATAACAACCAGATAGCGAGTAAGATATCTCATCCCCTTGATCTGTTTGTGTTTTGTTTTTTTTTCCTAAGTACCTTTCGTACCTGAAAGCATTTGTTAATTGTCCTGAGAACCATAAAGTGGCGCCGTACCATTGTCCGGCAAAAGTAAAACACACTACGACATTTGCGGCCTTCTGCCCCCATCTACATTGGATTAGTCAAGCAATAGCAGTTTAGAATAAAGTAAAGAACATAGCAAACAAAAAGTAAATTTTAAGACATCATTATCATGATCATTGTCAACATCATCATCAGATGTTTACCTGTGGCAGCTTCTCCTGCGGCTGCTTCTTTGGAGAAACAGTATGCACCTACTCCATTGCAAATAGTGCATGCAAAATACTAAAATATATGTGACATGGAAGAAAGTTAAATCATGTGTGAGCTAACTACGCAATGCCCACAGGTAGCCAGATCAAGAACGCTTTTATCAGAACCACCAAGATGAGAAGAGGTAAAAGGTAAAACACATACAGGTAAAGGTAAAACACATTCTTTCTTCTAAAACTCCATTGTGAACTTTCACTTTCGGTTTCCTTTTTTTCTCTACAAGCATTCTCTACAAGCTAAGCCACGAAAAAGAGAGGCAAAACAGCAGCAATCCCTCCGACTCCCATGAATGAAAGCAATGGAAGCTATTCAAGCAAACAAGGCAAAAAATTTAATGGTGCCGCCTCGCGTTGCTACTTCGCATCGTCAATCCATGCAAAAATTTGGTATAACCTAGAAAGCTAAGCTTGCCGTCAGCCGGTCTAATCCAGTCGCGGACGATAGAATACGCCGCGGAAGAAAGATTCATCTCCTGTGAGCAGAAAATGGGCATTCGATAAGTGTCTCACAAAATCAGATGTTTGAGTCAATTCCCAGAATATTTCTGTTGCATACCTGTGCCAGCTCCTCAATTGTGATGGGACGGTTGCCTTCCTGCTCAAAGTACTCAAACGCAGTGCCAGCTATTTCTTCCCACCGTGATAAAGCCTCAAGTTGGTAAGGACTGATTGTCGCCGCCCGGAACTCCTCAAAGTCCATTCTTCTGTAGGCAAGTGGCTCCAACTGAAATCGAATACAAAGTAAATACAAATGAATGACATATAGCATATGTTTACATGAAGATAATGAAATTGTGAGCTGAGTGGGCATTTCATACCGCATTCAAGATATCAAGGGCTCTGGATTCCTTCATAGCATCTGTAGAGTTTTGTAAAAGAGCCTGGAGAGTAAAAATGTTGAAAAGAGTAATTGAGTCTCAGTGTCACAATGGCAGTAATTCAAATGCTCAAAAAAATAAGAGCGTGAACAAACCTACTCAAAATTATGATTGCGAGCACTTGATAGCATAAGATCACTTACCATCCTGAAGTTTTCAATGCATAGTCGACCATCTGTACTACTTGGTTCTAGCAAGTTGTACTGTGCTCTGATGTAGATAAGCTCATCTTCTGTTATTGCTCTGGACAGAGCCTGTTACATTGGAAAGGGAAAAGAAAAGGATTAGTATATTAAACCTAGAAAACTATTTTATGCAAACAAGAAACTAAAAACAACGTAAACAAGACTTGGTTCCACCTCCCTGTATCAAGTATATTAAACCTAGAAAACTATTTTATGCAAGGTGGGACTACATGGTGTATAGTTACATGTACATGCAACCACAGGTGTGTTGTGCTATCTGAAAATCAAGAAAAATGCTGGAAGTTTCATAGCATTGGTATAAGAGGAGGAATATGATGAAGTACTGCAGTGACATTGCACTGCTACAGAAATTACAAGGATGAAAGCAAAACCTTCAATGCCGCTCGCTTGAAAGGTGTAGAGCGAAGATATGCCTTAATCAACTTAAAAACTAGCATATCCAGAGGGATCGGTCGGCACTCATCTCGCAACCAGGGGTGAGCTACAGAAAAACAGACAAGACATATGAAAATTACTAACATTGTTCTGAAACTAAAAAGACGTGTTATCTGTAACTGATGTAGAGAAACTAAGGAAAACCACTGGGACTACTCACAGAGTGCCTGGGCAGCAGTCATTCTTTTTCTGTAATCCTTGTTAAGAAGTCTTTTGACAAAGTCTTTGGCTTCAGGAGATATTGAAGACCACGGTGCGTCATCAAAATTAGGATCAGCTCTCAGCACTGAGCGGAAAATGCCCGATTCAGTTCGTGCCCAGAATGGTCTGCTACCGCACAGCAAGATATAAGTGATAACACCAATACTCCACATGTCTGCTTCCGTGCTATATGACCTATGTAAGACTTCTGGAGCAACATAGTATGCACTACCAACAATATCATTTAATCTTTCATCTGTAAAAAAAGCATTGACCAATCATAAATATGTGTGCAATCAAAACACTTTTGAGTGTTTTCACCATTTGGTTTCAAAAAATAGTATTTTCACAATGTCAGGACAAATTCATAATAGAGTCAAAAAACATAGATGAAACACAAGTTCTTTGGAAGGGCATAATTCTTGTGTGTGTGTTTGGGGGGGGGTGGGGAGACTACCTGGCCGTATAAAGTCAGAAAGTCCAAAGTCGATGATCTTCATAGGTGAATGGTCATCTCTAGTGCTGAATAGGAAATTCTGATAGGATCAAGGGTAGAATTATTAGAAGGGATATATCAAAAACATTTGTAACAAGATAAACACGATTCAGTTCATGTACTAAACAGAGAAGACGGACCTCTGGCTTCAAATCACGGTGAACAACGCCTTGAAGATGGCAGAAAGAAACAACATTTAATATTTGTTCAACGATAACTTTAGCATCTTCCTCGGTGTATCTCCCACCTCTAAAAAGGGCAAGCGACACTGTATTAGCGCAATACTTGTTTTGGTTTGCAGAAAATGTTTCTCAATAAAAATACAATACCTGGACAAAATTCTGTCCAATAACTCCCCACCTTCACATAACCTGGTCAATAACAGACGAATAAAATATGAATCACCATGCAACTTTACAAGGAAGAAAAGGCTACTTGTAACCAGACAGCAAGCCCATTTTTGCGTAACTTTTAGATGATGGAAGTAAACATCAGCTCTACTTGTAATGCTCTTGATCATATGTACACATTATGTGCTAGAAAAATGGCATAGGGAGTATCCGCAGGTTCAACAAAGATCATAAGGTAAAGTCTATTTTGGCCTTTGAATTGTTCTTGAAGTCCAATTTTCACTGCAAACTCACAACCTGCATATTTTTCACCCAACTTCCACAACCGGACAAATAACAATCTGAACCCATTCGACAATGATTTTTTTTAACACATTGTAGTGGCATTCGCTTGTGTAAACTGTAAACTCCTATTATGATTGTTTTGCTTATATGGGTGCTATTTAGTTAGGTCCGCATAAAAAAAAACTTACTTAATAGGAGATTAGGAGTTTGTGCCAGTAAAACTACCATCTGAATCAAAAAAAAAATCACTGGAATAGGGTTGGGGTTTTATTTCTAGTTTTCATAGTTCGGGGTGAGATATAATCGTTTTTTTTTTTTGGTTCAGCGTGAAAAGGTGGACTTCAAGAAGAATTTGAGAGCAACTTTACAAAGATCAAAACAATTGACTATGTAAGGATGGAAAGTCAACAATATCTTAAGGAAAGAAAAGAAACGTACTCCATGATTATGTAGACATTAAGGGCATCCTCACATGCATCATAAAATTTGACAAGATTCGAATGCCCAGATAAAGCCTTCAGAATTTTCACCTCTCTACGCACATCCTCAATTGATATTGCTGTTGTCATCTGATAAAAAGGAACACAAAATTGAGATCATGTTCCAAAGGTAAATGTGAATATGTAATAGGACAACCCATAGAACTTATATTTTATTTGGCCAAATGCAAACAAAATTTGTACTAACTGATTGATCATCCTATTAGATACTTGTTCAAGCATTAAAATTAGGAATTTGTGTAAAAAGAAACCATTGCCGACATGCTGATACATACTATATATATGACAGAAGGGAATGCAATTGCATGAGATGCAAATAGAACAAAATACGAAAGAATTGAACTACATTAAACAATAAATATGATTAGGGCTCAGTAATTTATGGAAGTAGTCTTCTGCAGTGAATAAACTTGTTGTAAAATGGAATAGTCAATAATCAATGCAAGTAATAATGCTCGATCAAAATGTGTTTACACGCACAAGAAACATCAATGCTCTCGTGTACGTACATTTGTTATGACAATGTATACTAGATTTTGGCGGCAATTCGTTGGGCTGACATAAAGAAACAGGAAATAAAGATTGAACAGTGTCTAATTCGGTAATACATGTGATTTCAAGGACAATCATCTTATTATCAACATTACTCAACTAATGAACCAAAATATAGAAGATTCTTATTCACCACACAAATTTTCTTATCCTCTAGCTCCAATCGTAATCAAAGCGCCCCACTATGGATTTAAGTAGCCCTAAACTCTTTTACAGTGAACCAACATTTTGAAACTACTCCAGCTACAATGCACTATTTGCCAAGCTATCTGGGAATCATACAGAACGCAGTCACTTCTTAGCATAATCGAACACTGTATATACAACATACCAAGACCCCACATTTTGTTAAATAATGAACAAGAGAACAAGAAACAGGTAGCAGTATGGCAGATGGATATATGATCAGATCACAAAAGCAGACAAAACATTAAATGTAGGAATGCTGAAAACAAGATCTCCACAATGCACTTTCTACCCCCCACCCCCCCACAAGAAATGCCAGCACGATTACGAATACAAACTCCAATCTCAATGCTCAACCTATCCTAACAAACAAATGATTAAATCGCCGTTGTAATGTCTGCTGATGGAATTACCAGGTGGCAAAATACTTGCTGCGAAACCAAACCACCAATCCTGATCCATCATAAAACTCATCGATGGATCATAGCAAAGTGGCGACTCTATGTACGAGCTAAGTCCATAGAAATTCGATGGATTCCGCCTTTTTTTTAGAGAGAGAGAGTGAGATCACGAATAGTCAGACCTTGGCTTTGGAGATGACCTTGACAGCGAGAAGTTGGCCTCTCATGTCGCCCTTGCGGGCACGCGCGAGGCAGGTGTGGCCGAAGTGGCCGCGACCCACCTCCTTCCCCAGCTCGTACTTGGCGGCGAAGTGGCGGTCATAGCCGAAGCTCTTGTCGAGCTCCCGCTCCACCTCGCCGCCGGCGGCGGCGCCGCCGCCGCCGCCGCCCCCGTGCTCCGGGATCGGGACCTCGGCGGGCGGCTTCGCGGCCTGCTGCGCCTGGGCCGAGGCCGGCGACCGCTGCCCGAGGCGGCGCGCCAGGGACGCCTTGATGTGCTTCGCCGGCGACGGCGGCGGGAACGGCCGCCTGAAGAACCGCCTCGGCGTGGTCGCCGACGGCGCCGGCGACGGCGCGATGCCCTCGGGGAGCGGGCTCCCCGCCCACGGGCTCCCCGCGACCGACGACCTCGCCGGCGTCGCCCCCGCCGCCCCCCTCCTCCTCGGCGTCCCCGCCGGCGACGGCCTCCCGCTCCTCCTCCCCCCTCCCCCTCCTCCCCCTCTCCCCACCTCCACCTCCTCCCCCGCCGCCGCCGCGCTCACCGAGATGGTCGTCGTCGTCGCCGTCGTCACCACCCCTCCCCCTCCCTCCCCATCCACCGGCACGTTCCTCGCGTAACACTGCCCCATCTCCCCGCCGCGATCGCCCCTCCCCCCCAACGAATGCGGCGGCCGCGGCGGCGCTGCTCCCCGGCGGCGAGGTGGTCGAGATGCTCTCCACCCCCACCCCCACTAGGATTTATAGCGGAAGAGGAGAGAAGAAATGGGGGAAGAAAGAAATGGTGGTGTGATGAATGAATGAAACGTACGCGCCTCGAGCATCCGCGAGGGAGGCGAGGCGAGGCCGGGGGGAGCCACCTCGCTGACGTGTGGGCCCCACAGAGTGGGGCCCACGGGTCAGTGGCGGGGGGTTTTAGGGTGGGTAGGGTGTGATGAGTGTATAGCTCTGTATGTATGTATTTTCGTAGGGCGTCTTTTGTACGCTCTGCTCTCTCTCTTTTTTTTTTTTTGAATTTAGCCGTTGTACAGATGTACACAGAGATACGGCTGACGGGTATGGAAGAATGCTTCCAAGAGTTTAATTTGGGGGGGGGGGGGGGGGGGGGGGGGGGCGGGCTAGGGACTTCCTCTCTCCCTCTCCTTCTCTTTATTGCTGTGGCTAGCGACAACTGTTTTGGTGTGTCTTTTAGTGGTGATCGGTCGGTGACATCTGTCGTTTAAAATCGTGGACGTGAGTCCATCAGATATGTGTTGAATGGGGTGCGAGGAATTGGAGTTTTGTGTCTTTACTTTGATGAGAATGGGATGCTAAGCATTAAACGGTTCTAAGTAATTTGCATTGCAACTTTTGTAAGGGAGACGGCTATAATTTGAAAAGCACATGGTTTTTCTAATGTGAGTAGGATTTCTTTTGATTCCCAACAAAGGTGTATATGTCTCATTTATATAATTTTCAATATCGATATGATCGTTGATACCGTTACTCATGTTCTATCTTTTTAGGTTTTACGAGCACGAATAATCCAACTTTCCGTTATACTAGTTGTGTATCTAACTCATCCACGTATCAAAGGGCAGTTAGTTATTACTCCGTTTTTATTAGCCAAACGACAAATTCCGTTATACAAGCGATGCCCTAGAAGATAACGAGTGTACGCCATCGTCATTACCGTTTAAACCGTTTCTATCTAGAAAAAGAAGACTAACTACCATTGAAACATTATAAAACAATTCACGAGCCATCATTAAACCATATCATTTCTGATAGAGTAGGTGAAATTTCAACCGGGTAAAAAATCAAATGATACATCCGTCGATAAAATTGATCATCTTGCTCTCTTTGGTGGTGCGATTCAACTGGATTTATGTGAGTGATCATCATATTAGTGCAATCCATCATCCATGGCATAGTGAGGGAGGGAGGGTGTGGTCAGTGGCACACCTGACACTGCCATGTGGGCCCCACCCTCCATGGGCCCCACCTGTCATTACCCTACGCGTATAGGCGGTCTAGGTCCGTGTCCCCTCCCTTCCCTCACTGAAGTCACAGTAGCATCCCCACGCGGAAAGCCATGTGACCCAAATTTCCCCCCCTTGAAATACGGGATTAATTTTTTTTTCTCTCATATATTCAACACAAAAATACAAACAGATACGACTACGTTTAAATGTATTCTAGTATTTGAAGGCACTCTTAAATGTAGTGCTCTAAATATACGCCTTTCCAATCTTGCATATCTCCAAGATATGCATCAATAAATGAGCACCAATTTATGGGTGATTTCTTTTTATTTTGGATACATATGGATTCATGTCGTGTATATCTCTCTATCTATCCATGCATTGTCTTCCATTATTATTATCTAATACCAAATTTAATGGCTGCATCCATTCTTTTTTTTGCAATATTTGATTAATTTATTCTTGAAATGGACTGTGTACAATTGATGCTTGCTTGCTCCAAGTGCTCTGTTTTTCTTGCAGACAGGTCAGGTGGTGGTCCTTGTTCTAGCGTCACTTGCAAGTTTATGTTACTACCACCTTTCTATGCTTTCATCACTGGATAGTAAAAAAAAAGATTGATTAAACTGACCATTTCTGATATCTTGCCTTGAATAATGTCAGAGAACAACGGAAATTTTCTTCTTCTTTTTATTTTCTTTCTAGGCTGATTGAGCTATTGACCCAATCGCCGTGATCATTTCTTTTTCATAACATGGAAGAAAATTTCAAACAATGGTAGAGTAGAATTGCTGTGCAAAATTGAGAATTTGGTGCTCTTGGGAAGATGAAACGCAAGGAAGAAATTTGCTTCTGTGTACTTGGTTGACCAACCAGTACTTGTTTGTTTGACCTAGCTTACTACTACTGCAGCATGATGCATCTCACTTTGTCTAAAACACTCTTTAGCTAAGAAAAGATAATTCCAATTAAGAAATGATCCCAGATGCTGGATATATTCGTGACCAATATAAAACTCGCACAGAATATACAACTCGCAATCACAAAAGCTTCTGTCAGAGATCAAAATAACCCTGATCAGGATTCAATCCCACGAGCAGATCAGAATCCTTCTTCTCCGAATAAACAACATGTGCTTACTGTTTGTGTCTATGCCAGCCTTTGTCCTAGACCCAGGAAGGCCTCTTATCATCTGCTTTTTATCTTATCAGCCGTGTAGCTAACATTTAATGTTTGATGCTTAATTTTAAGTTGATTTTAAAATTATTCCATATAGTCTATTTTTTATATTATCCTTTAAACCGCTAGTAATAAAAAAATAGAAGTTACCTAGAAATCATTGTTTTGAGCTGTTTCATTCATTTTCGGCTTATTTGGTGTAACTCAACTTTTTTAAGACAAACCTAGTAACTCATGGCCCCGTGGTTTCACTTATCATGTTTGTACAGCTTATTAGCAAACAAATAAAACTTTTATATACATATTCTTAGCGATAAAAAATTAAATGCTATAAAATAAACCATGATTTATAAAACTTTAAAATTAAGATTTAAAATTTAAAATTTATTTTACAAGTATAAATATAAGTGAAACAATAGGGTCGTGCAACTATCAAATCAGAGTACCAAACCAAACTACAAGACAAATCAAACAAACACACAACCAAAGTACCAAACCGAACTAAACCGATGGAAAACGCCACATGCATCCACGGGCCCCCCCTGCCCAGTGCCAATGGCCTCTCCAAGATCCTTGCACTATATTGGCCAGCGATCTAAAAAAACTTGTCGAATTGCCGGCCAAAAATCGCCAGCTCTTCGGATAGCAATATAGCAGCGGGCGTTGCCATGCTACAGCAGGGGGACAGCACGGGGAGATTCCGCTAGAATTGAGGTGACATGACAGTTCAGGGAGGGGAGATTGGGGCGCTGGATTTTGGGATTCCAGGTATACTAGCTCGTGACGAGACTGACTGCAAAGAGAGTGAGAGCGAGATGCTGCTACCGTCCAGGGGAGAAACTCCAAACTTCTTCGAGCGCTTCGAGCTCGAGAGGAACGGTTTGCAGAGTTGCAGCTGCCGTTTGGACAGTGATGCCGATGCGTGCATGCATGGCTGCCTGCGTGCGGGGTTGATATGGCCATGGCTTGGCTGGAAAAAGATCATCACTGAGTGACTGATATATGGGTACTATACCCCAACAAATTCATATGTCAATGACTCAAATCAAAAGACAATATTTGCCGTGTCTAGTTCCAAAATAATTCTTCAAATTTCCAACTTTTTCATCACATCGAAACTTTC
Organism: Oryza meridionalis; assembly: GCA_000338895.3. Classification (NCBI taxonomy): domain Eukaryota; kingdom Viridiplantae; phylum Streptophyta; class Magnoliopsida; order Poales; family Poaceae; genus Oryza; species Oryza meridionalis. The sequence goes on from CM002533.2 coordinate 20,444,707, forward strand.
CTACACACACAAACTTCCAACTTTTCTATCACATTGTTCCAATTTCAACCAAACTTCTAATTTTACGTGAACTAAATACAGCCATTGTAGAGGATACTCATGCAACTTGACTTAGATGTTTAGGGTTTGAGACAGGCCAGAGTCAGGGGCAAGCTTCATTATCTCCTTGCTTGTTGGATTACTGTTGTAACCAAATTTTATTTTTTTTCCAAATTTAATTTTAAAGGTTGAATTTGAGGTTCTTTCATTGATTTTCAATCGTTGTATTTTAAATCGCAAATAATGAAAATGTAAATTTTTTACTCATAAATTATTTTTTAAGTTTTTCATATTTAAAAATTGTGAGATTAACCTCCTAAATTTCACCTACTACTTGAGTTTTCTTTTGTCCTTTTTTCTTTTGTTGAAGACTCAACCACCTGACAAATTAAAAGGTGTTCTACAATATTTTCTTCGGTAGCAGACATAATCTAGATCATTTATATTTTTCTAATTTAATGAATTATATCTATTTATACAACCATCATAATAACTAGTAATATATTTTTTTTACTGATAGTAGATATCGCAAATCAACGGTTAAGATCACCTATGTATGGCGCTCGACAAATCATCCCGTCCATGCGTTTTCATCCTTTTCAAGTACTTAGTGTTTTGCAAGAACCGATTGATGGTCCAATTAAGCCATGATATATACGTCCTTCCGATTCCTTAACACGGAGTATTAACAACGATTAAGATTGGGGGACCTAAATCTAAAGCTACCGAATGAATGGAGACGTTTCCTGGAGTCGAGTTCCGTGTGTAGTTTCTGTCGATCAGCTCAACTCTGATATACTAGCAACGGAATATTTTGCGTGTTTTCTTGGTCCCCAGCAAATCCTACAATGTACTACACGGTGGAGTAGCTAGGAACACGAAGTGACACCGCACAATGTCAGCAAAAACCAGCGCAGCCTCGATTAGGGGTGTGTTTAGTTCCACGTTAAAATTGAAAGTTTGATTAAAATTAAAAGTTTAAAGAAAAAAAAGTTAAAAGTTTATGTGTGTAGAAAAATTTTAATGTAATGGAAAATTTAGAAGTTTGAAAAAAAAGTTATGATCTAAACAAGGGATAGGGTCAAAACCGGACTCCTTCCTGATCAGCCGCAATGCAGTCACCGTCTTTTCAGGTTTCAGCTCTCGTTGCTACTCGATCAGGTGGCAAATCGCTAGCGATTAGCTAAAATTGTTTGGAATTTGATTGGTATTTTTCGATGATCGACTTGTTTTTACGGATGTTATGGCAGTTTGTAGTGAAGGAGATGGCAACGGTGATGTCCGAGTGACCGTATAATCTGTCCGGGAGCTTAGCTCTGCTACTAGGTGCTGTTTGAATGTGCTGAAAATGAAGGTGAATATAATGAAGGTGAATATAAAGATTAAGTGTTTCACCCAAAACAATATGGTAATAACGTGTGATTAATTGAGTTTTAAATATTACGAACTTGAAAAATTGATTAATTTAATATGTTAGAGCAACTTTCATATAGAAAGTTTTCGCACAAAACGCATTATTTAGCAGTTTGAAAAGCGTGTTACGAGTATCCGAAATTTTATCCTCGGATTGTATAAGATTTAACGGAAGCTCTGAAAGGTTTCCGGTTCGATTTGCATGGTTCATCTCATGATCTGATCTCTCTATCTTGGTCACAGACTAAATTTTATTGGGTTAGAGGCAGTCATAGGTCATAGACAGTAGCGATGTTGGTAATCTTGATTGGTCGTAAACTAGGGTCAGAATGGTAGCTTCCAATAAGTAAGTTAATATGAGTTCGGTTAACGATACAACCTAGATGGTTAGGCACGTGATCACCTGCAGCCTAGGAACATCAATTATTGCTTCTGATGTTGCTACAGCCAGATGATGCTCACTCTGATTTCATCAGTGTTTTTTTTTCGAGAACTACACAGTACAACGCTGACACCTATAACACACATATACTCACTCCTATAAGCATCTTTGAAGGCTAGACCGGCAAATCCTTGAGATTGATAAAGTCACCACAGACACCTCACTGTTGACGGGTACGTCGCCTAGCATTAAATCCTGAAAAATTCGCTCCATGGAGAGTCGAACTCAAGACCTACTAAAGGCTAAGGTGCTACTAAGACTCTTGTAATCCTTGAGATTGACAAAGTCACCACAGACGCCTCACTGTCGATGAGTACGTCGCCTAGCGTTAAATCTTGAAAAATTCGCTCCATGGAGAGTCGAACTCAAGACCTACTAAAGACTAAGGTGCTACTAAGACTCTTTTCACCATCAGTGTTCTTAACCTGATTCAGAACGGATCAACGGTACTGAATTGGATAGAAGTACTCCACATTACACACAATTGCCGCATTCATGGACTTAATTAACTGGGATTATTTTATGAAGTATTAGTTCTATATAATCTTGCCGCATTTATTATGAAGTGTACGTTTCACGGCCAGCGTGACTCATGCACGCAGGAATAATTGATAAATTCTCCTTAGCTTTCTGTCATTGTGTGTTTGACGATCCATCATCCATATATATATATCCAGAGAGACAGAAGTCTACGTACGATCCATGGAGCTAGCAGCTCGTGTACGTACACGTCCATTTCGATCGATGACTTAATGCACATATATATTACGTACGTACGTGATCGACAGATTAATCTATGCAAGATTGCAAAAGCTCTCAATGTCTTTAATTTATTATGTGTATGTAGGAGTACACTGGAGTACTAATTACTCCTAATTAACACGAAACGCCTTGAATATTTCTGGTGGTGTGTGATGGCACGATGCATCCACTTTTATGGCCATCAGCCTGTCCAATACGCCGAATTGGCCGGTTTGGTTCACCTACTCGTTTGCACGTATCAATTGCCACAGCTTAATCACGTCTAGCTGCACGTGTCTCTGCCTTTTTTTTTAATTTATCGACTGTTTGATGGCACGAAATGGTCGCGATTTCAGCAGTAATTCGTTACCGGTAGGAGACATTGGGGCCTCGTAGTTTACTCTACAACCTTATCAACCACTGTCTAAATTTTAATTTGAAGTTAATTTTGAGTATTTTCAACGTAGTCTTTTTTTAAAAAAAAAACATTACCTTTTAAGCTGCTAAGAGCCTATATATATAAAAGTTTTATACATCAATTATCTTTTTATCACTAATAAACCATTACAATTTATAATTAGTTTTGGTCACGATCAATGGGGGCAATTTCTTGTTTCTTCCCCGGAGCAGCCCAACCAGCACCATCATCCCAGGAATCTGCTTGTCCCGCTCGACTTGGAAGTAAGCTACAGCATATGCAGGACCAGGCAGCTCCAGAACACACATACTACGACATTGGATATTCAACAAAGTCGTATACTACGACATTGGATATTCTAGTACTGTAACAAAAGAAGTTGTTTAGTATGCTCTAAATTAGTGTCTAAATACATGGACTAAAGTTAAGTTTCTGGATCCAAACGCCACCTTAGTTCGCAAAAACTTTTCCCAAAAACATCACATCGAATCTTTGGACACATATATGGAGCATTAAATATAGATTAAAATAAAAACTAATTGCACAGTTTGCATGTAAATCACGAGACGTATCTTTTGAGCCTAATTACGCTATGATTAGCCATAAGTGTTACAATAGCCCACATGTGCTAATGACAGTAATTAGGCTCAAAAGATTCGTCTCGCAGTTTCCAGGCGAGTTATGAAATTAGTTTTTTTATTCGTGTCCAAAAAACCTTTCCGATATCCGGTCAAACGTCCGATGTACACCCAAAAATTTTTATTTCACCGATTAAACAAGCCCTGATGCTCTGAGCAGAGAATGCAGCAGTACAAGTACTCCCTCCGTCCCATAATATAAGGGATTTTGAGTTTTTACTTGTATTGTTTGACCACTTGTCTTATTCAAAAAAAATTTAGAATTATTATTTATTTTTTTGACTTACTTTATTATCTAAAGTATTTTAAGCATAACTTTTTGTTTTTTATATTTGCACAAAATTTTTAAATAAGACGAGCGGTCAAACAATATAAATAAAAACTCAAAATCGCATAGAGGGAGGGAGTAATATACTGTATGGCCTGATGGCCAGCATCTACCGTCTTGTTGATTGTTTTTTATGCACTGCTAAAGAAGAGAGAGCGAGGCACAGGCAGGCAGGCAGTCTGTCTCGGGCCTGAACTGCCTGCGTCTGCGTTTGTGGCAGGAGAGGCAGGAGCAACGGCTTTGACGCGTCGTCGGGCCGAGAGGAGCAGAACACCTCGTCACCTCCAGGGTCAAAATCCAGATAGCGGATCAAAATCCGCTCACAAGCGGTATCATCGAATTTTGCGTAATCGCTTGATATGCTGAAAAAAAACACGATAAAACTCAAACAAATTCTATAAACAAATTAAAATTCACTTTGGTATTTCTAAACTTACCGAAAAATTGAGTGGCTTATGTTTTTTTTTTTTACCCGGTTCGGGAATTGTGAACCCTGATGTTTCTACCCATGTCGTCCCAAGTGTTTCTACCCATGTCATCGTGGTGGTACCGACCCTGGCTGCTGCTCGTTGTGCAGGTCGCTGCAAGTAACGCAGGCGCAGCAGCTGATGCCTGATGCCTCTCGTTCGTTTCTTGCAGTCTGGATGACCTGCGTAGGAGTAGAAGTATGTGTGTGCGAGTTCTCCTGGGAATTTCGCGGCGCGGCAGTCTGTGTGTACATCGAGGGTTCTGAAATCTGAACTAGTAGCAACTGACATGGTGTAGTAGATATTGGTACTAGCCTGGGAGAGGGAGAGAGGAGTCGCGGACATGTTGTTTCTGCTTTTTAGATGACGCAGCGAATATATATCATCGATCGATACGTGGTCAGGCAACGCCTTAAACTGTACTAGAAATGCTGTCATGCCCAGCTAGCTAGCCGTGCCTGGGACCCCTGATAGTGATTCGTTCAAGGAGAATACCGGTACTGTTTCTGTTTTTTTTTACTGTACTACCATCACATTATTAGATTTGATGTTTTTTTTCTTTTTTAACATTAAAATATAAGGGATTACGAATAGACATGACACATCATAGTACTATGAATCTAAACAGACTTCTATCTAAATTTGTACTTTAGGAAATATCATGTCCTTTAAAATCTCTTACATTATGGGACGGAAGGAATAGTAGATTGGATGCTCTTCTCAAAGCAAGTATAAAAGCAGACAAGTCGGTTATAAGCACGTGTAGTAGATAAGAGAGGAGAGAGAGAAGAAAATCGGGTTACAGATTTGTAGTCATCCGCAGTACGGAAAATATTGTGTGTATAAGAGGTGGGACCATGTATTAATGGTGTAGTATATATATATTTATAGGTGACTATTGTATAAATGATGTATTAGATTAACTACAGATGATTTGAAACTAATAATTGGCTAAGCTATTAAACCTGCTCTAAGGTTGAGATCGTTTGTGGTGCTTTCCAACCTCCATTTCCTCGTTCATGCACACGCTTCTTAAACTACTAAATGATGTTTTTTTAAAAAAAACAATATAGAAAAGTTGTTTAAAAATCATATTAATTTATTTTTTAAGTTTTTAGCTAGTAATTAATTAATCATGCGCTAATATGCCTTTGCGTTTTTTTTTCCATGGGGGATTAGTTCCCAATCCACATAGGTTGTATTCTTCCCCTACTTTCCCAACTTTCACGTCCTCTCTTTCACGTACACGTTTCCTAAACTGCTAAATGAGATGTTCTTTTACAAAATAAATTTTATTTGAAAGCTGTTTAAAAAATCATATTAATCCATTTTAAAATTTTTTAGCTAATATTTTAATTAATCACGTGCTGATGAGTCACCCCGTTTTGTGGGTGGAGAAGAGAAGTTCTCAACTTCAACTTCATGAAAAGAACACAGTCTAAGTTCTAACCCTTGAATCTTGATATACCAAACCAAAATCAAAGGCCGGGTTAGGCAACTGAACCCCTACCTGCCTATATACCCTTGACAAAAAACAAGCCGCCTCGTCATCGTCAGGTCTATGATACAGAAAATATGTATCGTGCTGACTCGCATTGGTGTCACTCTCTGGTTGTCCAATGTCCACCAAGCAAAAACCGCTCCGAATTCGGTTCGCAATGTCACCGATGAGAGTTAGGCGCGCGCAAAACCAGGAGCGCTGTTACGGCTCTACTTCTGGTCTCCCAAGCAAGCGAAGGCGACCGAGCTAACCGCGCGACAAACCACGCGAGGCCGCGAGAATGCTGCGGCGTACGTGCGTCTCGTGGTGGATTTGTTGCTGCGCGAAGGCGAGCGCGAGCGCGGCCGCGCGCTACCCACCAAGCCCACAGCCGAAACACCGGCCGCCTGCTGCTGCTGCTGCTGCTGCCGCGCGCGCGGACGTACGCGCCGCGCTGCGTGGATGCGTTGCCGCTGGCGTGGTCGCGCCGCGCGCGCCCGCGTCTCGTCGGTTGGTTGGGTTGGGTTGGTTGGCGATCTTGTCCGTTGCGGTGCTCGCGCCTGCGCGCACGTACGCGGCTTGGCGGCACGTGCTGCGGCCAGCGGCCTGCGGCGGTGTGGATGGGGACTCGTCCTGGCTCGCCTCGCGGCTCGCGCCCTCCTTTTTGATTTGGCCGCACGCGTTCAGCACCGTGCGATCGATGTCTGTCTTCCCCCGGTTTGGATCTCACCTGGGTGTGGCTTTCTAAGGTGTTTATGGGCCAAAAAGTTCTGGCCCATCCTCACGAACATACCGAGATTCTAAGCCCAAGTATCCTACGTATTTACGTGGAGGAATAAGTTCCCCGGAGGTCCCTCAACTTAACAGCGAGATTTGTTGACATCCCTTAATCACAAAACCAGAAATCTTCACCCCTAAACTAGAAATCCGGATGGCTGGTTTCGATGACCTGGCATCCTAGTCAGCAAAAATAATAAAATAAATATGTGGAGGCCCACATGTCAGTGAGAGAAAATGATGTGGGCCCCACATCTCTTTTTTCTTCCCCTTTCTTCTCTTTTCTCCTTTATTTTCTTCTCTTCTCTCTTCTTTGACAGGTCGAGACGGGCGGGGCAACAGCGGGCGAGCGCGGGGGCGGCGGCAGGCGAAGCAGGCAGGAGCGGTGGGGGTAGGCGAGCGCGGCGGCGGCGGCAGGTAGTTGTTTCCAACGCTGGTAAAGAAGCAGAATGAATTGGGGAAGAAGTTGAACCCACGGGAGTACTGGTTCTTGGCCGCGTACCTGCCCGAACGTCGGCGGTTGCATGACGGCGGCGCCATGCATTCCGGCGGCCCCGAACCCGTTGTACAGCGCCTGGTCACCTCCCTGCAAAGAAGAAAACCCAAAGAAACACCATAGCTCAAGAAAAGCGAAGCTTCAATTCATCTTTCAAGCTTTAAAACCGTTGAGCTATATACTACCTCCATATTTTAATGTATGACGCCGTTAACTTTTTGTCCAACGTTTAACTATTCGTCTTATTAAAAAAATTTATGTAATTAATATTTATTTTATTGTGACTTGATTCGTCATCAAATGTTCTTTAGGCATGACATAAATATTTTCATATTTGCACAGAAAATTTGAATAAAACGAATGGTTAAACGTTGGTTAAAAAGTCAACGGCGTCATATATTAAAATACGAAGGGAGTAACAAACAGTAGAATTGTACGACGCCATTGGGGGTTGAACGCGGCGTCGATGTCGTCCCCCGACCGGTCAGCGACCAGCGACAGGGGAAGGAACCCGGCAGCGCCGCCGCTGTCGCCTCCACCCCTCTCTCGGCCCTCCTTTGCCCCTCTCACGCCGGCGTGGCCGGCCGCCTCGCTCCCATCGGCGGGGGCGGGGGCGGGCGAGCCCGGTGCATGGCGAGCGGTCGACGGGCGTAGCAGACAGGCGGAGCAGCGATGGCCGGTTAGTTGTTTCGTCTGCCGTGGCGGCATCGCTAGCAGCACACCCGGCTCCAGCTTCGCCACCCACTCCGCCGGCTCTCCGCCCGCCGCCCGCATCCTGCGCTCGCCCATCACCGCCCGCTGCCGGCGAAGAGAGAAGAGAGAAAAGATAAGAGAAGGAGAAGAAAAGAGAAGGAAAAAAAATGTGCAGTTGACATATGGGCCCCACGTATTTTTTTATTCTTTTTGCTGACTAGGATACCACGTTAGCAAAATCGGACAAAAATACTGCTATGGGACCTCCTTTGAACGGTTTCAGTGTGTTTAGGGGTATACATTTCTGGTTTTGTGGTTAAGGGACTTCGAAAAATCTCGCTGTTAAGTTGAGAGACCTCCAATGAACTTATTCCTTACGTGGACGGATGGAATTAATTAAGGCCCAGCTGGACAGGCTATCATTTTTTTTTTCTAAGAACTATTAGATCGGCTATCGGAGAAATACAATGTGCAAGCAGGGTTTCCGATCTAGACATTCCGTGATTTCGAGCTGGTTCAAAAGTTGATCTCTCGGGGAATTTCAGTTTTCAAGAAATTTAAACTATAAACAAAAATTCGATGAATGAGTCTCTAGCCTCTGCTACCAACAAGCACTTGACCAATGAGTCATGAAAAGATAAAAAACAGATACTCGAGATTATGGGTCCCTCCTAATTTTTTTTGGATAATGGAAATGGGTTACATCTCCGGCCTCTGCCCGTAGGTACACAGCCAAAAAATTCAAACGTGAATAGAAAAGTTAAAAAAGGCGAGATGGGACAAACCCCCATCTTCTGCCGATGATATGATCTACTAAAATAATATTTTTTTCAAAATCACGTAGATTCTGTCACGAAATTCTGTAGGTACTACGCCATCCAAACTGGAATAAAAGTTCCTTGGCTACTAATTCTAAGCGTGTAGCACCATTGCGCATAGCATCCTGTTGTTCCTGTGAAAGCATCATACACCAAGAGTGGAGCCAATTGGAACACATGAAGATAACCTGCATGATGTTAGGCATTTTTTTATGGTTAAAAACTATATCATTACGGCAACGCCAAATTGACCAATATAAAGCACTAGCTCCAAACAAAATCATTTTTTTTGTGGGTCTAGGCACTCCCCTTAGCCAGTCACCAAAAATATCTTTTGCATTGTGGGGAGGGGGATGTTGAAGGTAAAGAAGACACATCGCTAAGTAAAACGTGCAACATAACAGTCAAAGAAAAGATGTTGGATGGTCTCTTGTGTATTACAAAAACAACATTGCTTGTGTCCCCTCAAATTTCTCTTTATGAGATTATCTTTCGTTAAGATTACTTTTTTTGAAGAAACCACATAAATACTTTGATTTTTAGTGGTACCTTTACCTCCCATAAGATCCTCTTGTGAATTCTTACATTGGAATTGATGATCGCATTATATATGGATTTGACCGAAAAATGGCTATTTTTATGTAGCGACCAAATAAACCAATCCTTTTCATTTGACAGGGTTCTGTTAGCTAGTTGAGAGATCAAATCATTCCATTCAACTAACTTTGGTCCTACAATTGATCGTCAGAATGAAACATTCAACGGTGTTGTGCTCATAACCTCTGCCAAAGTAGAATGTTTTTTTTGACCACATTGTACAGAGAAGGATATTGATATTTGAGAGGTTGCAAGCCCAACTATGTGTCTTCCCAAAATCTTATTTCTATCCCATTACCAGGTTTAAAAGATCCATACTGAAAAAATTGATCTTTTATTTTTATTAGGCCAGCCCAAAATTGGAATGTTCCTGGTTTGTGTGATATGTGGGAGGGGGGTTTACCCTTTAAGTACTTGTTGCGCAAAAGGTTTTGCCATAGGCCATCACTAATAAGAAGCTTTAGGTTTTGACATGGGTCCCTGCTAATGATATCCAGCTGAAATACGGAATAGAGAACACATATAATCTATAGGAATTCAATTCAAATTGCTCGTTAAAGGAAAAACAAGGTGCTTTTTAAATGAAAACAAAGACAAAAGCTTCGCATTATTTAATTGGTATATAGTAGAAGATATATATGTGTACAAATTCGCTAACTCGTCGTCCATGTTTATTTGAAACGTCTTCCTTTTACATCCACCAGGATTGCAGACATTGCCAGTTGCCTACTGGTGTTCACCATGTGTCTGAGCTCCTTTATTTTTGGTGGGGGCACAATTGAAGTGTTGGGACGTATCATCAATCATTTAAAGCCGTAAGGCTACGATTTTTCTCCTTTTTCGAAATTTTTTTAGCTCCTCGAAGAATTTGACACGTGGTTGGCAACTTTGTAAAAAGCTCCTCGTGTTTGCACGGAAAATCGCATATGTCCTCGGACCGTTTGATACCCTATCGTGTTTCTTACCGAAAACCCCTCGTTTTTCATAGAAATACAACACAAAGAAGAGAAAATTCCGCTTCTAGGGATAGCGCTGTAAACATAAAAAACGAAGGGGCTTTTTAGAAAAAATAACCACAATAATAAAAAAAGAGGGATCCATCCAAATCCACACTGACGCGGCCATGGACGTTAGCCGGTGACCGAAGAAGAAGAGGACACGGCAGTGGCTAGGGACAGAGCCGCACTCGATCCGCAACAGTTGGGAAGGGAGCCGCCTCGATCCATGGCGGCGGTGGCCTGGGACGCGCGCTGTTGCCTGGCATCCGAAGAAGAAGAAATGACGGCGGTTCGGGAGGGAGCCGACCTCGATCCGCGCTGACGGCGGCGGCCGGGGAGGGAGCCGCCTCGATCCCCACCGGCGGTGCCAACGAAGGTGCCGAGGACACGCGCCGGGGATCGAAGAATGAGAGAGGTGGTTGCCGGGGACGAAGCCGCCTCGATCCCGCCGCGACCGCTGTGTGCCGTGAGGAGGTCGCCCAGAGCCCGCGACGTCCGAATCATACCGCCTCCGCACGCCGCTGCTGCCGCCGAGCCGCCACTGGGTCGCCGCCTCCCCTCACACCAGATCTTGCGGAGGGGAGGGTGCAGTCGCCACCGCTATCGTCGTCTTCACCGGAGGCCGCCGCAGCCTTATATCCCGCCGCTGCCATCAGGCCACCACTCCGAGCCGCTTCTGGGTCGCCGCCGGCATCCTAAGAAGAAGAAATGTCGACGTGTGGGAGTCGACCTCGATCCGCGCCGTCGAGGGAGCCGCCTCGATCCACGCTAGGGACAATACAAACTAATATTTTATTGTTAGACTTTGTAATGATTGATTATAACTTCTATAGAGCCAAAAGATGGGAATCTTATCCTTTTTTTAAAACAAAAAGATCTTACACACTAAATCATGACGCCATCGGTCCACCGCCTTCATCGTTTGTGACACAACTGATGCACGGAGCAAGTGTTGCATGGTCACAAAACCAATCGAAACCACTTTCCGTACGGTGTTGAACATAAGTTGTCGTTTTCACTACCAAAGAACTGATCTTTACTCGGATGGTAAAAATCATATTTATCCCGATTCAAATAGGAACCTACACTAAAAATCATTTTTAGCCGCAGTTCATAGCTGTCAGGCCATGTCAGGCCCCCAACAATCTTTAGTGGACTAAAGATATTTAGTCCTGGTTGGTAACACCAACCCGAACAAAAATTGATATTTAGTTTCAGTTAGTGGCACCAATCTAGACTAGAGATATTTTTAGTCCCGGTTGGTGTTACCAACCCGGACTAAAGATGTCTCCAGGGTTAGTTTAAAAAGAAAGCATCTCTATCTAACTTATATGTGTGCAATAGGTGGGATGGTAACGCACGTGAGATCTCAGGTGAGAGATCTTGAGTTCGAATCCCCATCTTTAGTCCCAGATTGTGCGTCCTGGTTGCCGAACTGGACTAAAAAGGTTGCGAACCGGGACTAGCTGTGTTTCTATCGGTTTTACTAGTTTTCAGTAAATCAGTGAGGAGCGGTTCCAACTCCATCCATGCCCACCATGAACCTCTCCGGTGAGAAATTTTCCGGCTCTACAATTTTCGGTTCTGTTTTCGGAGAAAATATTAATTACAAAACGGTTAATATTGTTTTTCTACCGTTTTCATACGAGCCTTTGTTCAGGGAGGCTATCATAGGAGGGAGTTGAATTTCGAAAACACAAGCAAACTAAAAGTGCGAACTAATGTTTTATGCACAAAGGAGAGTATAGAATATCATTGCAATTATTTATTCGCCTTCGAAATAAATTTAAGTTAGATTTTTTCTGACAACTACAGATGCAAATGAATAAATATGTTAAAATATACAGGAGGAGGATATATGATATTGTTTAGTTTGAATATACGTAAAAACTAAACCGAGAGCGCTCTCGGTATACAGATAACATGATACGCTTGCGTGCATTTTACTTTCCTTTTAGAGAGAGCGTGATATACCCAAGCTGTCAATGCATCGTCTGATTTTGGAAGCCACATGCATTTGATCATTGATCGGACTAATTAGATGGCAAAACGGGTAATGAAAGCAGATGACATCATGAGTTTGCAACCTATTTGTTAAACTCATGATGCGCTTCATGCTAAGGATAGAAGTCCATATCTTGTTAATTAATTACCCATAGAAACAACAAAGGGAGTTTGTGTTATGTGTAGTGCCCAGATGTAAAATAGTTATAGGCCCAGTTTGTTCGATTAGACCTACATGTTTTAATCCCATCTTCTTAACTATCTCGTTGTCTCGATTTCTCTATTGAATTTATCCCCGTGTTTATATGGGACTGAATAGGTGAGGATTGCGCTGTAGTTGTTGTATCGTTGATTCTTTTGTAAAACTTAGTATTTTACAAACAAACTCATGAGAAAACTTATTCTAGATTATATCGGTATTAAAGCCATCAACGTGACGATAACCCAACTTGTTCTAGTCATCTATCTATATGATTGAATATTAAATGGATTACGATAAATAATCAATTGTCCATTCCACTTGTCCAAATAAATGAACCTGTTGAGTGCATAAACTAGGCCTGACCAACAAAATTTTCACTATTGTAAAAGGAAAAGAAGAAGATAAACAACAAGTCAATTACTCTGTATTTTAGAGAAACGACAATAACTATAGGTGGCATGAGAATCAGGGTTATTTTTCTATTGTACTGTTGCCTCTGTTTCATATTATAAAATATTTTGATTTTTTTAGTCAAATTTTCTTAAGTTCCGTCATCCATATAGAGAAAAAAGTAATAACATTCATCTAAGCATCAACAAAATTGATTTTATTAAATCTAACATTGATATATTTTAATAATATATTTGTTTGGTGTTAAAAATGTTATTATGCTTTTATCAAAGTTTAAGAAATTTGAAAAAAAAAGCTAGACATTTATAATATGAAAGTACAAGTTTTTGACAGGTTACTGGAAGAACAACCGACGAATGCAAGTTGTTGCAGTGACTAAATCTCAGAAGAAAAGAAGCCATATGCATGATTTACAATACAAAATACTCCCAAATCACAATTTATAGCTCATGCTGATAGGATAGATTTCAACGAATCTATGCAAGAGGGCGATGATTAAATTAGCTGGCGATTGACCGGGGCCAAGTAGCCTTAAAAGAAAGCAACGTCTCGGTCTTTTTTTTTTCTTTTACTAATAAAGCTAATAATCACGGAAGAAAATTTGGTAAGACTGAAGTCTTACGCTCCTGCAAAAGACTTAATCCCCTGTGCAACACGTGTCCCGTCACAATCTCAAAGCACATAACTCCCTCAAACCCTCTTAGCTGCATCCTGACGTCGTTAGCACGTGAGAAGACGAACGGACGCAGCGCGCGCGGCTGCGGGGAGATGGACGAGCGCGGTGCAGGAGATGAACCGGTGCTCCTCGATGCAGTGGTGGTTGCCCGGCGTGCTGGTGATGGCGGTGAAAGCCCTGGCGGTGGCGGCGGCAGCGGCGTCAGAGTCCCTGCGGTAGCTAGGGCAGCGACGTGAGATTGAAGCTCCCACGCCGGCGATGCCTGAGGGACGGTGCGCGGTGGTAGTGGCATGCCGGCATTTGACATTGAACAATACGGCTGTGACTCCTAACAGTTACATCAGCATCATACATACGGTGAGCTTATATGGTGATTAGATAAATTAAGTACAGAGCTCTGCTATTGAAGCTCTGATAACAACTTGATTGTTGGTGATTATATAAATTGGGAATTAAGATAACAAGCTCCAACAGTGAAACAGAACAAGAAGAACAAGCTTAATTATTCGTACATAACTTCATCAGATTAGAAGATGTCTTAATATCCATATGCAAAATCCCAAAATAACAAGACAATTAAACTTGCAGAGAAGCTGATGCTTGTGTCTCTGACAAAGTAGAACTCAAAATGATTCTAACATCAGTCATATGATGTCGATTAATTGGGGTCTTGATTTTCAAACTCTAAACACCGAGAAGCTGATGCTGCTGCAGTAGTTTCACGATGAGCTTGAAATAATAGATTTGTGAATTCTCCTCGAATTGGCGGAACAAACATCATTGAAATGTCACCAAATGGCATCACTGTATTTGAGTTAAGTGGTTCCTGAACCTATTCATAACAAGAAAAAATTTAAGGTACACTCGCAGATAAATTATGATGGAGATTTAATTCTTATCGATCTTACAGTTGGCTGTGAAGCTCCAGCTATATTTATGTTTGACGGCTGTGTGGTTTCTTCTCCTGCAAAGTTCATATGGCAAAATTTGGTACTTAATGAACAAAAGGAAAATGAAAAAAAAAAAGACAAGCAGGTTAAAATAGAGTACCTCTGTTTGTTGTTGTTTTCTTTCCTCTGTCAAGCAAACTTCTAGATCTTTTTTGCAGTGGGCCTTTTTTGTGAGGAGGAGCTCTAATTGATATGCGCTCTTTTGCAACTTCTTCTGTACACTCAAGAAAACATTGTGGAGCTTCATTTTCATCTAGATTGACCTTGCTTAGTAAATTTTCTACTTCTATGGTCAGTTTATCAAAACCATGATCCAAGTGTTGGAGGACTTCATTCGAAACTCCACATTTTAGTGTAACAGATATCATTTTTCTGCAAAGATATGTACTTTGTGATGCTAAGCTGTCACTTTGGCCTTTTCTCTTGCATGTAAAGATTCCTCTTTTTGCATATTTTGTCCATCTACTCAATATATACTGAGGAGGTAAAACAATAATATTGTTGTGGTTGAAGGTCCGTAGTACATGCTTGCATAAAATACCTGCATGATTCAGAATTTGTTAGAGGTATATTAATTCCAATTCAAAATTTGTTATAGGTCAAATATTAATTCCAACTAGAATGGGCAATATGTCTGAAAAATACACTTACCAAGACAATTATACTTCCTGCAAGAACATGATATATTCATATCAACTGAATTAAAGATGACTCTTGCTTCGTCCTCACTGTGATCCACAGTTACTACCTTGTATGTGTTGATTGTCCCCTCTTGAATTATCAATGTGCATGATAGAACAAATTGTTTCTGAAATTCCTCCTCAAAAGCAGAATACATATTTCTCGTATATGATTCAGCGGCTGTCTTCAACATTGGCAAGTTACCGATACAAAGAATTGGATCTGAATTCCGTGATTTATGATCTTCATACAACTCTTTCCGGCGAAGACGTGCAATGCACTTATCATATTGTACCAAAAGTTCTGAAATGGAAAGTTTCCTACGAAAAGTTTTTTTTGAATACATTGTTCATACCTTCACTCCTTTGAGTGGATGTCATGTCTGCACAAAATGAATCACGGCGATATATTGTGGCCCACTTCTCACGCAAATCATACAAGTTCTGTATCCAGACATTGTCTTCAAGGTGGTAATCAGATATCAACTTTTGCCAATTGAAATTAAAATGTGCCACTGACCTTTCTTCATACACACATCTTTTAAAGTCACGAAGAAAATTAGGATTATTGGAGATTACATGGCTTAGATGCTTTGTAGCATTTTGGTATATATGTCATAGGCAAAGACGGTGACTTGAGCTTAGGAATACAATCCTAATCGCCTTTGCCATTGCAGCACACTGATCTGTGAAAATTGTTTCAGGTTGCTTTCTAGACATTGCTTTCATTGAATAATAATGCAGCTCCAAAAAGAATAGTTTGCCTGTGATGATTTGTTCCAATAATAGGAGCAAATGGCATTTCAGACTTGTTTGTTTGAAATGTTGTGTCAATGGAGAGAACATCCCCAAAACAAGCATAATCTGCAATGGCCTGACCATCTGTCCAGAAGAAACTACAAATTCGACCATCCTCTTTGTCCAATTGCACAGAATAAAAGAAAGAAGGGTCTTCTGCTTGTTTGTTATCCAAGTACTCCAATAATGTTTGTGCATCTTGTGTTTCCAAATATTTTTTGCGCTCTCGACCAATAAAGTTATTGCAATCCATTTGTAAGAATGGCACATTTTCATCTCCATCTAACCACCGTTGAAAAAATTCAAATATCTCAGCTGGCTTAACTCCTGCTTGTTGCATCATGCTAATTATATGTTCATCGGCATTTGACATACGCCGTTGTGATCTAAGCATGTGTGCCTTGTCAGGACTCACAAAAGGGTGATTGTGTGCCAATTCAACTTTCTGCACCTTCCAAATACCTTCCCGGCAAATAAAGAACTGAACACGAGCCTTACAATCTGTTCTTATACAAGCACGTTCTTTCTTAGGCTGGTGTGTTGGATTACTGTTCTTGTGACCTTCATTACTACAAACCATGTACTTAAATGATAAAGTACCATATGCTCTGTAGTTAACATGGCACTTTCTTACACTAAAGCGCACTCTTCTAGCATATGAATTGTAGAAATTTTATGCATCATCCTCAGATTGAAAGGTTATGCCAACCTTTGGCACTTGCTCGCAAGGAGCATTCTGATTGGTAGCCTATAAGTACAATGGAAGCATATATTAAATCGAATATTTCCTTGAATGAGTTTATAGATGTCTTCTACACGGATGTGGTCAATTTGTTATAAAAAGAGCATCTTACCTTTATATTTGATTGAGCAAATTGTTCAGATTTCTCATAATCTGATCTGAACTCTACATTATGACCCTCAAGATTGCAATCCGAGCTTTCACCCATAGCATGATGGCCAATAGAGTTGAACATAAAACCGGTTCCTACCAACACTAGATGGAATCAAATTGAAACAAAAATCGTGTTTAAGTCATCAATTTATTAGCCATATGGAAGAATCAACAGCAGATGGATAGTAAAAACAAGCATCTTCTCACCTTGGCTTGCTTCGCCGGCTTCAGGGTTTGATTCGCCCACTTGCCGCACCTCATGCAGGAGCACCGGTTCATCTCCTGCGCCGCGCTCGTCCATCTCCCCGCAGCAGCGCGCGCCGCGTCCGTTCGTCTTCTCACGTACTAACGACGTCAGGATGCATAGTTAAGAGGATTTGAGGAGTTATGTGCTTTGAGATTGTGACGGGATACGTGTTGCACAAGGGATTAAGTCTTTTGCAGGAGCGTAAGACTTCAGTCTTACCAAATTTTCTCCCATAATCACACGCTGGATTGGGTGCATGCAGAGCTGACGAGCACGACGACCATGGAGGTGGGCAGCTTGCTACCTCACGCCGCCTCACTCTTCGCTGTTTCCATGGCGAGCTTGATGATTGCAGCGGTGCTTTGCATCGTCAGGCGGCCGTGGCCGTGGAAGACGGCGGCGATCAGCCGGGAAGCCGTGCTCCGCCTCCTCGGCGTCCGCCTGGGCGACGTGCCGACGACCGTCATCAGGGACGGCGCCGTCGCGGTGGACGCGCTCGTCCGCCGCGCCGACGCGTTCTCCGACCGCCCCGCCGGCGGCGGCGCCACCTCCATCGTCTCCGGCGGCCGCGCCCACAACATCAACACCGTGCCGCACGGCCCGCTCTGGGTCGCGCTCCGCCGCAACCTCACCTCGGAGGCGTTCCACCCGATGCGTGGCCTCGCGCGCGCCGCGCCGCATCGCGCCCGGGCGCTCTCCGCGCTCGTCAAGGACGTCTCCGCCGCCGCCTCCGCGGCGCGCTCCGGCGGCGGAGGGGCAGGTGTGGTGGTGCCCGTGCCCGTCCGCGACTGCCTGTACGCCGCGGTGTTCGCGCTCAACGTGGCCACGTGCTTCGGCGACGGCGTGGACGGCGAGCTCGTCGGCGCCATGCGCGCCGCGCAGCAGGAGTTCCTCCGCTTCCTCCCCCGCGCCCGCGTCTTCTCCACGTTCCAGAAGGCGGCGAGGCTGGTGTACCCGGACCGATGGAAGCAGCTGCTCCGCCATCGCCGGAGGCAAGAAGAAATGTATCTCCCACTGATCAGAGCAATCAACGAGCAGCGCCGCACCCGCGGCACGCCATCTCCGCCGCCGACGACGACGTACGTGGACACTCTCCTGGACCTCGAGGTCCCGGCGGACGACGGCGAGCGGCGGCGGAAGCTCTCCGACGGCGAGATGGTGGGCCTCGTGTCGGAGTACCTGGGCGCGGCGACGGGGACGGTGGTCGCCCAGCTGGAGTGGGCGCTGGCGAACCTAGTGCGGCGGCCGGACATCCAGACGCGGCTGCGCGGCGAGGTCGAGGCGGCCGGCGGCGAGCCGTGCGCGTACCTGAGGGCGGTGGTGATGGAGTGCCTGCGGCGGCATCCTCCGGTCTCGTCCGTGCAGCGGCACATGGTGCGCGACGTGATGCTCGGCGGCGCGCACGTCGCGCGGGGTAACGTGGTCAGCTTCGCCATAGAAGAAATCGGGAGAGATAACATGGTATGCAAACTAGCGTCATCAACGTGTCTTTTTTTCTCCGAACACGCAAAAATATTACTTCCTCCGTTTCACAATGTAATTCATTCTAGCATTTCCCATATTTATAACGATGTTAATGAATCTAGACATATATATCTATCTAGATTCATTAACATCAATATGAATGTGTGAAATGCTAAAATGATTTATATTATGAAATGGAGGGAGTACACATCAGTCATCAACATGTCACATTATTATTATTTCCATCACACGGAAACTCAAAAACGCACGATGAAAAATTATTCAAAATCATATATATATATATATATATATATATATATATTAATTATCTGTATCTAATTTTTGACTTATATGTTAATTAATATGGCATATAAAACTGGTTAGAATTAGATAATCTATCCAGGGTCCGATAACTCGGGAAGAAAACGCCACTGCACACGCACACACAAACACATCACTATGCACATTTGCATTCATGAAGGTGGTTCTTAACACACGTTCAAAGAGACAGGCTAACGGTAAATCCATGAGCAACTGACCATCCCAACACAATGCTTCCCCTTGAAGTGTCATATTATAGTACATCTTATATAGAGATGGCACTTAGTACTGCAATGGTAAGTGTTGTATGATTTCAACCCTAGCTCACGACTTCTTTTTAAAAATTTATTTGGGGGTTCATTTTTTTCTCTAAATCTAAAAATTAAAACATCTTACATACAGATATGGACGTCACCGGAAGAGTTCTCACTGGAGAGGTTCATGGCGGGCGGGGAAGGAAAAGGGGTGCGGTTAGCCATCGGCAACAAGCAGGAGGCAACAACTAAGGTGAAGATGACGCCGTTCGGCGCCGGGCGAAGGACGTGCCCCGGGATGGGATACGCCGTCCTGCACCTGGAGTACTCCTTTGCGAATCTGGTCACAGCCTTCGAGTGGCGTGGAGTCCCATGGGACGAGGAGGTGGATCTCACGGCGGACTACGGGTTCATCACCACCATGCAGCACCCGCTCCATGCATTGGTCGTGCCACTAAGTAAATGACAGATTGACAGTGGTTTGATATATATCGTGATCATTGTGATAACATTAACAATTTTTTTCTGTGAAAATTATGTGAGAACAAGTTTATACTTTGTAATTTGAATAGAACAAACAGTGGAATAAACATGTTTCCAGCAAGGGAGTGTCTGGATTTCAGCTGACTGAAATTTATGAAAATTCCAGTCTCTTTTTCCTTCCTTAGATGGCAGTCCAGTGATTCTAGTTACCCTTCCTATTTTTCTCCTTATATGTAAAAGGTTGAGCATTATATTTGAACATACAGAATTACAAGAAATAAACATGCTATTCACAACACTTATAAAATTACATGGAAAAAATATCCAAACTTAGATAAAAACAAAGTAAAACCATATATGCAACAAAATTGCAACTAAAAGAAGTAACATTGCACATCATATTTCACTACAATTTTAGAGTTAGTGGGGCTGAAATCTAGCGATACCACTACAACAATGGAACGGATCAGGATCATCTGCAGTCACTGCACCGTGTTTTTGTCACTAGCATCTGGGTTTGATGTGTTGTTGGGTCCATATATCAATGACAAAGGTATGGTACAGTCGACTGCAAAGGATCTCTTCTCTCTCTCAAAGAACAATGGACTCCCGGCCCATCAAGAAACCAAACGAGGCCCAGGGCCCAATAGGCCACCACACGGGCTCTACGGCCCCGTACCCCGTATTTCCTACTAGGCCGTATACCGTATCCTCCTCGTCACACCCTGCCCCACCACGCCCGGATAAATCTCGTACACATCCCGTAGCGGCAGCAATACAGTTCGCACGTTACCTCTTCCACTTCCACTTCTGACTTCTCGCCAAGGGAGGTTGCTTCGCTTTGCTTTGCTTGCTCGCGTCGGAAACGCATCGTCTCCTCTCCGCCGCAGCGGAAGCGGAAGCGCGCGCGCGTGCGAGATGGCGTCCCGCGCCGTCGGCGCCGCAGTCGCCGTCGTGGCGGTGCTCCTGCTGCTGGCTCCCGGGGCGGAGCCGATCGGGCTGTGGCTGCCGCCGCCCACCGGTGGCGGGGGGCGCCTCGGCGGCGCCGCCGCACCAGGCAGGTACCTGACGCAGGAGGAGCGGTGGATGGACCAGACCCTCGATCACTTCAACCCCACCGTTGAGTCCGATCTCCCACCGCCTCCTCCTCTCTGTTTCGGTTGAATCAATTGATCCGCGCTCTTGTTTAGTTCCTTATTTCCTCTTCGTATGTGAGGGGATGAGAGCCAAGGGGTTGGGGAATTGGGGAGTGGATTTGTTGCTGTGCCGTCACTTTGCGTCAGTTTGGGCTTTGGCTCTGTCGGAATCTAGTCAATCTATATCCTAGTATAGTCTCCAGTGTGAGAACACAGCGAATTGGTACTGAATTAGCACGCCACGTCCGCACTGGCACAATCGATTGATTTTGAAGCTGGGAGAATTTATGGAGCTTGAGGATTCTAAAGAAATTTCTATTTTGTTTCATAGATTTCATGTGAGCTTCCCTTTTGATAACGCCATTCCGATGTTCATGTCCCGTACACATAATGTTCATGAGACTTTCGGACCTCATAAAAAGGCAATCGGTACATCAGCTGTATAATGTTCACGTTCCCCTTTGTATATATGTTGTGTATCTGAAAATTTACGAGCCTGCTAGACTTGCTACATGACAAACTAGCACTTCACTGCTGTCCATAATCCCCTCTTGACTAGCGATAAGTTGTTTCAAATGTGATGTCATATGGAGTAATGTTGGTGCATTCTACCATCATTGTTAGATGTTTTCTTTCTTTCTTTCTTTCTTTCTTTTCTTCTCTCTCTCTCTCTCTCTCTCTCTCTCTTTCATGGACCTTTATTTTATTTTCTATGTAGGACCATCGGCAATTCAAGCAGCGTTACTATGAATTCCTTGATTACTACCGAGCTCCAAAAGGGCCAATTTTCTTATATATCTGTGGAGAATCTTCGTGCAACGGGATTCCTAACAGCTACTTAGCTGTGAGTATGCTCAAGTATATAGTTGTACAGTTTCCAACTGAAGCAATTAGACATTATTTGTTACACATTCTAGGTGTGATCTATACTTTAAGCATATGGTTATATTTTACTTCACCTGTTTTGATAACATACACGTGGGATGGTTTGTGTGTGATGTGTGTAGGTGATGGCAAAGAAGTTTGGTGCGGCAGTGGTCTCCCCTGAGCATCGGTACTACGGAAAGAGTTCCCCTTTTGAGAGTTTGACAACGGAAAATCTAAGGTTCTTGTCATCAAAACAGGCCTTGTTTGATCTGGCTGTTTTCCGCCAATATTATCAGGTGGGCTTTGTACTGTCTATGTCCAAACGAGTGTACCTACTGATCTGAGTTTGGCTTCTCTTATTTGAAGGAAACTTTGAATGCTAAGTATAATCGCTCAGGAGCAGACAGTTCTTGGTTTGTTTTTGGAGGGTCGTACGCTGGAGCACTTAGTGCTTGGTTCAGATTGAAGTTCCCTCACTTGACATGTGGAAGTCTTGCGAGTTCAGGAGTTGTTCTTTCTGTTTACAACTATACTGACTTTGACAAACAGGTAACTACAGGTGCAGATCCTTAATCATGTTATAATGTTATTGCATTTTGGCATGCACCTAAAAGTTCTACCTTTCTGCATGATTCACATCTCTGAAGATTGGTGAGTCAGCTGGCCCTGAATGCAAAGCAGCACTACAAGAAACAACAAAACTTGTTGACGGACAACTTCAGTCTGGTCGCAATGCAGTTAAACAACTCTTTGGAGCATCAACGGTAATCCTCTATGTGATATGCAAGTATATTTCTTTTGCTTTGACAGCTTACTGATTTTATATTACCTGCCTGGTTTCAGTATGACAAAACATGAAAGGAGAAAACTGTATTTATATTACCTGCCTGGTTTCAGTATGACAAAACATGAAAGGAGAAAACTGTATAAGGAGGTCAAGCTAACTTTAAGGGTAAAGTAGTGGTGCTAAAAAATGGCTTCTCAAATATATTAAATATTTCCCTGACTTTGCATTCTGAAACTTGTTTGGAGATCATGTAATAATCTAGTGGATTCCGTTCAGTTTTCAGACAACTGGCATTGTTATACCAAACTAAGAAACTGCTTATCAAAAATATATTATGGAGTATCCAAGTCTATGGACCTTCTATAATTACATTAGAACTAAGTTTGAATTGAACCGCCATGTCCTTGTAGTAGATGGAAACACAATAGCTTAAACTGCCATTGTGCACTTGTGCCATCAACCTTATGACCACTTATGTTAGTTCCTTGCATGGTATAAAATATCATTTGAATGCTCTAATAGTGTATTTAGTTATTTACCAACTTCTTTCGGATGCTTGCAGTTAGCAAATGATGGTGACTTCCTCTTTCTACTGGCGGATGCAGAAGCTATTGCGGTATGCTCAATGTACATTTATTTTGACTTTATTATCTGTCAGATGCAATTGTTGTATTAAAATCTTATACCATGTGCAGTTCCAATACGGTAATCCTGATGCTTTGTGCTCCCCAATAGTTGAAGCAAAGAAGAATGGTACAGATTTGGTGGTAAGTAATACCTCCCTTTGGTGATAGGAACTAGGAATGATCTGACATAGGTTCAAAGGATAAAGTTGCCAGCAATTCCAGATTATTTTTAAAAAATGTGTTTGTAATCATTAGTAAGCATGTGATAAGTCCTTGTCAAACTTGACTCTTATTTAGTTGTTCCACCATGCCTTTTGGTGACCTTGCTTGCACTATACTGCTGTACAGGAAACATTTGCTCGCTATGTGAAAGATTATTACATAGGAACATTTGGAGCATCAGTTGCATCATATGATCAAGAATATTTGAAGAACACAACTCCACCTCCTGCCGAATCTGGTAAATACGAACCCTGATATTCTATATTACCAAATGTCATGCTTTGAGAATTTGAAATGCAGCACTTAATGAATAGATAGTGGCCAATTGTTTATGTTGCCTATGCATTTAATTATTGATTTTATTTAGCATATAGGTTATGGTGGTACCAAGTTTGCAGTGAAGTTGCATATTTCCAAGTGGCTCCAAAAAATGATAGTGTCCGTTCTGCAAAGATTGACACAAGGTTACTAGATCTACTTTCCTCAAATAAATATTTCCACTGGAAGCTATCTTACCTTATCGATTTAGATCTGCTATCTATGATCTTCTCTTTTTCAAGATGTGACTATGCTTCTAGATATTGTATTTATATAAGTTCCTCTTTTCTTTCTAGGTACCATTTGGACTTGTGCAGAAATGTTTTTGGGGAAGGAGTTTACCCTGATGTATTCATGACAAATTTATACTATGGAGGCACAAGAATTGCAGGTATATCATTTTTTTCTTTGAATAATTAGCTTCAATCATGTTACCTGTTTTGTTTCTTCAAGTATGGTCGTTTGGATATCAATTAAGGTATGGTGCTAGTCTGCAGCAAGCTACAATATTATTTTTACTTAACCTTGACACTCTTCCCCTTCCCCTCTCTAAATGGAAAAACTAGATAAGAGATGAAGAGAGAAATAACAACCACAAGGTTCTAGATGTTCATATTACTGGATCATATTGTGTGCCTCAAGTGATTGAGCTGCACTAGTAATGCAAGTGTGTAAAGGTCATGCTCAGTGAGTGATGGTAAATAGAAGACTAGAGAGTTAAATGGCCTTATATGATTATATCTGCAGTGCTAATAGCCGCTTTTTATCACAAACAAGTTCCATATATTATAACGATATCATGAATTTTGAATGGATATTATGGATAACCAAGAATGTGCATAATGGTCTGTGGGAAGTACTCTGTGTATGCAGTATGACATCCAAAGCCTATAATCATTATTCTGCAGGCAATCAATTCTTGTATTTTTTTAATCAATATACTGCATGCCTGCAGGTTCGAAAATTGTTTTTGCAAACGGCTCTCAAGATCCATGGCGCCATGCTTCTAAGCAGAAATCATCAAAAGAATGTGAGCATCTGTATAGTCCTGGCCATTTCTTTGTTTCAATAGCACTGTCTTTGTATCTCATATGAGCATGGTTAAATAGTGTGAATGCATTTTTTATGGCATTATGATATGCTTACAAATTATTTTTCAATGGGTACAGTGCCGTCATACTTAATTGAGTGCAGCAATTGCGGACATTGCAGTGATCTATCTGGATGCCCTCAAGCTCCTTCACATATTGAAGGTACATCCAACATTCCAGCCTTTGCTGAAGTCTCTCTTGAGGACAGTACTGCAGGGAAAATGTGACTTTCCTTTTTAGCTGTAGATTTTAACTTAAACTAGAGACTTGATAACTGTCTTTGCCTCGTCTGGTATTAAGATATATCAAGTCTCTAGTTTGAGTTGTGAGTTGTGACCAAGCCCATAATATGTTTGTATTTTGCGTTTACCAGGTGACTCGTCTAATTGTTCATCTCCAGAAGCTGTGAACAAAGTAAGAAAGCAGATCGTCGATCACATTGATTTATGGTTATCAGAATGTCAAGAGCAAGGTTGGTTTTGGCTGTCCAGCTATTATACTATTGAAGTATATGATTGCAAAAAAAAAAAAAAAGTTATAACTAATACTTCCATATTAGTTGTTCTGAGCTTCTGCTTCTCTATCACTCTGACTTCGTGACAAACACATTTGCAGTTCACTTCAAATTCAATTTTGGTCAATGACATCTTTGCTCTACCTAATCTCAGGACACGACAATGAGCCATTGCTGGACAGTAGATGGAGCATAGCTACTTACTGATTACCTGCTCGAGCTACCAACCATATGTTCAAAAGGCCATGAGTACAAGACAACGCAGCTGTCATTTAGACTAGTATGATTCACTCAAATAATACGGACAGTTGGTTGTTCCAAGCATTCTCATGGTACCAAGCATTATCCTCAGGACTGCGGTAACAATTGCTCAAACACTACTATGGTGACGACCTCTGTCATTTGTCAATAACCTTACAGGTTGCTCTCAGGCTCCCCCATTCTGCAGAAGATTACCATGATATGTAAAATGTTACTGAATTATGTACAAGATAAACTTTGTTTATTCATGAGACTAAGATATTAGATAACCGGGTACATCCTACTCCAACCATTTTTAACATGAGATATGACTACATCGTTTTTTCTTCGAAAAGCCTGACCATAAAGGATACATCTTATAGATATTATAGTTATATTTTAATAGAAAAGTAATGATCAAAGTTATGCACGGAACAGTATTAAAAGAAGTCATATAGGAAGGATTTAGGCCACACATTAAGGATCAAGCCACCAGTGGTACTACATGGTTACTCCTTCCGTCCCATAATATAAGGGTGTGTTTGGATAATGGGAAATGGAGGGTGGGATTAGAATTGGGAAATGAATGAAGAGTTAGGATTAAATGAAAGAGGGAGATGAACGGTTAGGATTTAAAGATGTCTTTTGATGAGTGGGAAATCATTTCCTTTTCCCATTAGCCAAACATAGCGTAAGGGATTTTGAGTTTTCGCTTGCACTGTTTGACCACTCGTCTTATTCAAAAAAAATTAGAATTATTATTTATTTTTTTGACTTACTTTATTATCCAAATTACTTTAAGCACAACTTTTCGTTTTTTATATTTGCACAAATTTTTTGAATAAGACGAGTGGTCAAACAATGCAAACAAAAACTCAAAATCTCTTATATTATAGGACGGAGGGAGTATTAGACAACCACACATTCAGGATCAAGCCACCAGTACTACCTGATAATAAGATCAACCTTCTAGATAAACTAAAACACATTCAACCTTGTTCTCCACAGAAGCTATGAAAAATCATACCATAATGTTAAGGCTTCATCACATCACTTGACAATGCATCGTAGATCATTCAAATCTTCATCCTTTTTGCACTTACCTCCACTGCTTAGAAGCCCAATCTAGCAGAAACAGATATATTTGTCACACATACTTTGTTAAAATTGATCAGAGTGACTTTTTAGACTTTATCTACTTCCAAAAAAAAAGTCTGCCCTATCACAATGTTAAGTGCAGTGCAAAGTGGAGTTATGTATAACAACTTCTTCCTTTCAGGACTACAAATTCGAACAACTTTAGAATAAAAGAGAGCCAGAACACAGCTAACTGCAACAAGAACTGTGTACCAAAATTTGTTATTTCCATATCAAATTGTGGACCACTAGTTTCTAACAGTAAGGAACACCCACATAATATTCTAAGGTCCATTCCAAGGCATTCCATTTTAATAGCCTGCTCACATGTACATTTGTCAAAGGTGGTACTTGTACATGTCACAGCTTACTTCAGACCCCTGTTCTTGTTCACTTTTAGTTTGAAGTTATGCTCCGAACTCAGAATTATCTAATAATGAGTACTGAAATTAACTATAACAAAATTCTCCACCAAACAAAAAATGCAGACACGTAAATCTCGCTCCTCATGAAAATGAGCTTGAAAACTAGTGCCAGCTGGGTCATTTTTTAAAGAATTGGGAAACAAGTAAAATAAAGAATAAACAAACATTGCAATCAAAATCATAACATCGGTTTTTACGATTGGAATGTAATTCAAGTAAACAAAGTATAGTAGTGTCTACATATATGTAGCAGCGCGTACTTGATGATCATCCTTTGAGCCACCATCATACAGGTAGGCACTGAAGTCGCTGGCGATGAGATTAGGCCACAAGCGTCCCGGGCTGTTGTAGCTGCTGGCTTCTTGAGCCGCGTGTCGACGGAGATCAAGTGCTTCACCCTCTTCGTCGTCCGATGGCGTTTGCCACCGCCGCTCGACGACAGCCAAGACCAGGTAGACGACGTCGTCGTCGTCGTCGAGCCGCCGCCGCGTGGCGCGGCCGGGGCTCGAGTGGGAGGCGGAGTAGGGGACGCCGGGGACCGTGGAGAGCGGCGGCGTCGTAGACGAGGTAGCACCCCATGGACGAGGAGGCGGGGCGGTACGGGCCGACGTAGAGGACGACGAGGTTGTCGCCGGCCGCCGCGACGACGCCGGAGTCGATCTGCCGCCCGAACTGCGGGACGAGGGGATCATCATCCGACGACGGCGGCGGCCGCACCATGGCGAGGTAGGTGATCCGCGGGGGATCCTCCACCTGCGCGCGCGGCCTCATGGCATGCAGGTAGGCGGCGATCCCGCCTCTGAGGTCGTCCGGGTTCGCCGCCGCTCTCACGCCGCCGGCGACCTCGTCGCTTGCCGGTGCGGGGTCGTCGAGGAAGGTGACGTAGCGGTCGAGCAAGACGCAGTCAGGGGCCATGGCCCATTTTGGCCACCACTAGCTCGCTAGTGGGGGTGTGAATTCGAACGCTAGGGTTTTGATCAAGCAGGGCGGATCGGATTGGAGCGCGCGGCGCGAGGAAGAAGAAACGAACAAGCCCCTCTCCGAAGAAAAAAAAAAGAGAGAAATTCCTCAGAACAAAACCTCCTTTAAACCCTGGCCTGCCTCTCCATTCTTCGGATTAGTACCTGATCCATCACTCATCTAATCATCCAGATCCTTCAACTGTACCCCTCCATAAAAAAAATACAATTCTAACTATAAACGTGTCCGGATTAGTAGCTAGAATTTGCCTTTTTTTTTAATAGAGTAGTAAGAACGATGTCTCTTACTGATGAGTGATGATGCAATATGGTAATCCATCGGTATCTCTTATTGAAGAATTGTTCATCTTTAGGTGCTGTGAAGTTTTTTTTTCAAGATTTGAAAGGAGATACGTTCCTTCAAACATTTTTTAAGAAAAAATTATGAGCATATTGAGGATTGGATACCGGATCTTGGGGTTAAAACCACACATCCCTTATCACTCGCTGTCAAGTGCATCTCGGAAACTGTGAAGCAAAAGAGAGAGCAGATTGTCGATCGCATTGTTCATAAAAAATGCCAGACGGACCAAAGGTTAGTTTTGCTATCTGTCCAGCACTCTAGCTATTGTACCATTTGAGCTATAGTGATCGTGAACATTTTTTCTAACCAATGGCTCTCGATATAATTTGCTTAGAGCCTCTGCATTTCGAGCCAAACACATCTGTAATTCAATTCAAAGTCAATTCAGTTTTGGTCAATTTCATTGTTGATCTACCTACCTAATCTTTCAGCGCATATAGTGGATGGAGCGTAGCTGCTTACTGATTATCTGCTCGAGCTACCAACAACCATTTGTTACTTTGAAGGCCAGGACAATCACACTAAAAATCAGACAGTTGAGTGTTCCAATCATTCTCATGCTATCAAATCAGTATCAATCAAACATTATTCTCAGGACGTACGGCCATAAAAATTGCTCAAACACTGCTACAAGATATTCTTTTGGGCCAAATCTAGCAAGTAGGCCAGCGAGTGGCGGGACGAAGGAGGCCTGGGCCAGCTCTTGCGGGAGAGATGGGGGGGGGGGGGGGGGTCAGTGGAGGAGGCGCCGATACAATTGGGAAAGGGGGGGGGGGGGGTAAGTGGAGGAGGAGCTCTCCCGGCAAGTGGCAAGTTTGGAAGTCGGTCAACGGAGGAGGCGCCGATACGGCGTGGTGGAGGCCACATGCTGCCAATGCATGTGCAATGGTTTATGAGCTAGTGGGCGGCGAACTACAAGCAAGGTTACAGGGGTTCCAGGTGAAAGCATAACTTGGCAGTTTACCAGGGCGGTAGTGGTTACGTCTTCGGGCGTCGTAACCCCTTGGGATATAGTCGAGGGTACCTATTTTCCTTTTCTCGATGAGTTTCTCTGAGTGAAAACCACATCTTTCTTAAATGGACAATGGCAAGAATCTCCGTGGTGGCATCATTTTCGGAATCTCGTCTTTGCGGTGTTGTCGTAGGCCTAGCGGCGTTCGGCTACGCTTAGTGGGGTCATTTTGGTGCTATGCTCCACTCTCAGTGATTTATACTTGTGTGGTTAGCGCATGGTGCTTGGGCGTACATTTTGGTACAGCCTTATGTTTTTCCTTATAAGTTTTCTCCTTCTTAATACATTTGGATGACCTCATTCAGCTTTCCCGGTGAAAAATATAAGATAAGTACTAGACAATCACAGTCGATTATAATTTGTCAATAACCTTACAGGTAACTCTCATGCTTTTCTCTGCAGAAGAGTGCCATGATATATAAAATGCTACTACTGATAAATCACCTGCTATATCCTACACAAAAGAATGTTTAACGTGAGAGACGCCTGCATCGTTTTCAATCGCACAAGAAGCTAGCCTGGCCGATATGTCCATGGGTGGAGCTTTCTGAAGAAAGGCTAACAAGACAAGCTGTCTTAAATAATTATCCTAATATAAC
The DNA here is from genome assembly GCA_000338895.3 of Oryza meridionalis. NCBI lineage: Eukaryota > Viridiplantae > Streptophyta > Magnoliopsida > Poales > Poaceae > Oryza > Oryza meridionalis. Next base: position 20,474,734 of record CM002533.2, read on the forward strand.
ACAAGGTTTGGTTGGATGATTGGGTGATTGGTATGAATAAAGAGTACCAGGCTACCGGTACCAATAATCTCACAAGAATGGTGCCTCTTCTATCCTTAACATATAAAAGCGATGTTTTTTTTTCCTCTAAAATAACTATCGTAAGTTTGACAGTTTATAAAATGTTTAAGATATGAAATGAAAATCATTATATCCATTATGAAATATATTTTCATTGTTTCGTTATTTGACGTGGTAGATGTTAATCTCTTATTTTTAAATAACCGACAATTTTAACTTTGACCATGATTACTCTTTGAAGTTAGTTAGAAAAAAATTGCAAATATACTCTGCAAAACGGAAATGCGGGACCGCGACGGTCCCACAGATTCGAAACGCGGGACCGTCGGTCCCGCGGAACGGTCGTGCGGGACCGTCACGGTCCCCTAGCTCCAAAACGCGGAACGACGACGGTCCCGCGGTTCCAAAACGTGGAACCGCGCGCGGTGCCCAGCGATTTCAACCCTGTGTAGCACTATTCCGATACTTCAGGTACTATCCGACAATGTTCATACATCAGTACCGCGTCCTCATTGTATGGAACCGACCCGCGAACAGTGTCAAAAGTACTAAAATGGTATCGGACACAATGCCACGCAGTACAACAAAAACGCGGGCGCTGCGGGAGCGAGCCGGTTCCGCGTTCGCGGCAAGCTCGGTCCCACAGCCCCATTCCGCGCGAGCGCCTCGGTCGTCCGCTCTGCGCCACCACGCCGCGCTTTCGTAGCGCTCCCACGGAACCGATTTGCGGATTAGGTATATTTTCACAAATTTTTCGCCCTAGTTTATATAAACGCAATTTTGTTTTCAAAAAATGGATATTTTCAAAAAGAAAATTCGTTAAACTAAAGGGAACAAAAGTTTTATACTTACATTTAGGATGTAATACACTTCAAGAACGTGGCACTTTTTTAGGGTTTGTAAATAATTTGTAAAAAAAGGATGAATTAATATTCCTCTATTAACTAAACTTAATTAATTTTTGAATAATTTAATTTAGTATAAAACTAAAACTTTTTATATTTCACAATGAAGGGGACACACTGTCTAATTACTAAAATCTTAATTTGTTGTCAACAAGTTCAGCTCCTGTGTTTACTTTTCCTTTTCTCCCCTCTTAAAAATCATCGTTTTGTTCCTTTCTCCTAATCCTAAGAATAATACTCCAACCGTCATATAATAAGCATGGTTGTGGGTTTCAGTGCCCAACTTTAACCATCCGTCTTATTTAAAAAAAAATAGTTAGTGGTTTTATTGTTATTAGATGATATAATATGAATAGTATTTTATGTGTGACTTAACTTTTAATTTTTTTCATAAACTTTTTAAATAAGCGGATGATATAATATTGGATAAGGAAATTTATACTTGCACTTATAATAAGACGGAGAGAGTAATAAATGTCCTCGTCTCCGCCAAACAAAAACACTCGAAAAAGAGTCTCTCAGCCACGGAGTCGATGGGGTCTCGTCCTCGCGTCGCCTTCCTCCACCACCACCTCCTCGCCGTCGCCGCCGTCCTCCTCCTCCTCGCGCGCGGCGCCGAGCCGATCGCCGCCGGCGGTGGCGCCGCCGGCCGGCAACTGACGACGGAGGAGCGGTGGATGGACCAGCGCCTCGACCACTTCTCCCCCACCGTGAGTCGTCTTCTTCCTCGTCTTCCTCCTCGGAGGAATTAGTTTTGTTTTACTCTAAAACCCCCTGGATTAAAACTGTTTTTCAAAACGATCCCTGAGTGGCTTTGGCTTGTTCACTCGTCGAGGGCATGGATTGTATTAGTTTTAATATCAGGGGCTGATATGTAATGTTGCGAGGAAAAAAAACTTTGGGTTTAGCGCCCTCGCGCTGATGTCGCCGGCGGCGTGCAGGACCACCGCCAGTTCAAGCAGCGGTACTACGAGTTCGCCGACTACCACGCCGGCGGCGGAGGCGGCGGCGGGCCGGTGTTCCTGCGCATCTGCGGCGAGTCCTCCTGCAACGGCATCCCCAACGACTACCTGGCCGTGAGACATCGCAAACCCATCGACGGTTGCCGATGCCATTTCTGCTGATTTGTTGGGGGTTCCTCCGCCGTGTAGGTCCTTGCCAAGAAGTTCGGCGCTGCCGTGGTGACGCCGGAGCACCGGTACTACGGCAAGAGCTCACCGTTCGAGAGCCTCACCACGGAGAACCTGAGGTTCCTGTCGTCCAAGCAGGCGCTGTTCGACCTGGCCGCCTTCCGCCAGCATTACCAGGTCAGAATTCAGATCAACGAAATGGATGAAAATCTCCCTATTCAGGCCGTGTAAATTGAACTGTTTATGGCCAAATTCATGTGAAATTCCCCTGCGTTTCAAATGGGGATAAACTATTTAGCACGTGATTTTCTGATCTCTCTCTCTCTCTGTGTGGTTTTGTTGCTTTTGTAGGAAATCTTGAATGCTAGGTACAATCGATCATCGGGGTTTGACAATCCTTGGTTCGTCTTCGGGGTATCGTACTCGGGTGCTCTTAGTGCATGGTTCAGGCTCAAGTTCCCTCACTTGACATGTGGAAGCCTTGCGAGCTCAGGGGTGGTGCTTGCTGTGTACAATTTCACTGACTTTGACAAGCAGGTTAGGAATTGTGATTTAGGAGTACAGTTTCACCAGTGCTATGGACAAGGATCATGGTGAGTCATGAACTCATGATCCTTGTATCCATGCTGCTATTCTGTGTAATCTACTTTGGATCTGATGAAGTTTTTTGTATGGTTACCATTGTGTAGGTTGGGGATTCAGCTGGCCCTGAATGCAAAGCTGCCCTTCAGGAGGTAACTAGACTTGTCAATGAACAGCTTCGGTTGGACAGCCGCTCTGTGAAGGCTTTATTTGGAGCAGAGAAGGTAACCCCTTGTGATTGAGGACTTGGGATGTGCATTTTTTACTTTTGTAACATAAAAGTACCTCTAGTTCTACGCGATGAATACAATCTCTCTGTTACCAGGATTTTCGCATGCTTTAATCCACTTTTGATTTGCAGTTGAAAAATGATGGTGATTTCCTGTTCTTCCTGGCAGATGCCGCTGCCATAGGAGTATGCATAATGTGAATTATGATATTACTGTAACTTTAAGATATATTTTTGGTTGTTGAAAACCTATGCCATTTTGCAGTTCCAATATGGGAGTCCTGATGCTGTATGCTCCCCTCTAATCAATGCGAAGAAGACCGGGAGAAGTTTGGTGGTAATTCATCTGTTACTTTTGATAATAGCCAGAGTTTTGACTTTTTTTTAGAAAGTTAAAGTTTCATTTAGCTAATAAAATACCCGGCTTCTTAATCTATCAAGGATGCAGTTGGACACATTACACAATCACACATACACTGATGCAACAATCAAAGTAAAAGATACGGGTCTGGTATACATCCAGGTTTATTTTCAACACTCAAGAAGCAAGCCTAAGATTACTACATCATATGAAGTGGGATAATAGAGCCTTGGATACCCACCCCAATTGTGTTGTGCCTGTTTTTTTTAATGAAAATTGTGCCTGAGTTTTCAACTTGATCTTGAAATATCAACAACCATGTCATAATTATGTTCTTTAAACATTGTACCTTTTCATTTAATTTGCATAGGCCACTATTATTTTCGATTTATCCTCGTGTAACCATTATATTCTGGCAGTACATTTGCAAAAGTACATTGATTCCAGCCTTCTTGAATTTTCATGTGCTGGTTTTACAGGAAACATATGCTCAGTATGTGCAAGATTTTTTCATTAGAAGATGGGGGACAACTGTATCTTCATATGATCAGGAATATTTGAAGAAAACGACTCCTGATGATACTAGTAAATGATTTTCTATTTGTTCTCTTTTGCTAGCGAAACCAAACTGCAGTTACATTTAAGAACCTGAAGTGGAACACCACGACATTGTTTTCTTGTTATTCGCCATGAATGTAATACCCATAGTTTGCCATTTATTTTTAGGTTCTAGACTTTGGTGGTTCCAAGTTTGCAGTGAGGTTGCCTATTTTCAAGTGGCACCCAAAAACGATAGCATTCGCTCTACAGAGATCAATACAGGGTAATGTCCTATGTTTTTTTCCATCTCTGTATGCTTATTCTTTTTCAGTCAAGCCTTGGGTACCTGTTTAAGAAATTATCATGTTTCGATTACTCTCATTGTGATCGCTCCGTGTTTGCACCACAATATGTCCTACTGAAGTCATTGCCAGCATAGTATTTGACTGTATTTTCACCTTCGATAATCTCTTAATGCACTGTGTCTTAGATATCCTGGACTCTTTTGATATCCATCTGTTGCTCACGTTTTTGCTCTTTGGTATATATAATCAAGTTCACTAGCTAATACTTTTACCATTACATATGCCTTTTGCTTTGCATATCTCCAGGTACCATTTGGACCTATGCAGAAATGTCTTTGGTGAAGGTGTTTATCCTGATGTGTACATGACAAACTTGTATTACGGAGGCACAAGAATTGCTGGTTTGTCTCTCTAGCTAGCTTTTATTCTCTGTATATTAGCATTTTTTTTGTGGAATCATTGGCCTATCCATGCCTGCGAAATGGAATCAACAATTTCAGCAGTCCAGCTGCCACCTTGGTACGGTCTGTAAATTTCATGGTACACTAACCATAAGCATACTGCATACTATGGTTGTACTGCTTTCTAGATACCAGATTTTTATCGCTGCTGGATTTCAGATTTTCTCACTGTTGTCCTGAATGCTAAATTGATACTCACTTTTTTTCCCCCGATTTTGCATGAAAAATGGTGCAGCTTCTAAAATAGTGTTCACAAATGGCTCTCAAGATCCATGGCGCCATGCCTCGAAACAGAAATCATCGAAATATAGTGAGATTTCAAAGTTCTCATCTACTAATTTGTTGGCTTGTTGCTATCTCCATGTTTCAATGTAGCCTTGCTCTTTGTGTATCTACTCTACTTGCAGCATGCACTAACTGAGGCTCGCCAACATTTGCAGTGCCATCATACATAATCAAATGTAGAAATTGCGGACACGGCACTGATCTGAGAGGATGCCCCCAACTCCCTTTCAGGATTGAAGGTAGATTGGAAGTGTTTTCTAGAGTATCTTGTTATGATGAATACATATGTTACAAAATAACTACATAAGCAATACTACCTCTATATTTATATATATGACACTCCTGACATATTCAGATCTTGGTGTGTAACTTTGACCACTATTTTTCCATTGAAATATAACGATATTATAATATTGTGAAGTACATAACTATCAAGTAAATTCTAGCTATATGATTTTTTATGTTTTCAAACTACATGTTTTGAGAGCTATTGATGGCCAAAGTTTTAAAAGTTTGATCGGATAATTTCAACAGTGCCATGTATTTAAATATAGAGAGTATTATATTGTGATTAACTTTGGTGGCTCTCCTTTGAGGACCACGAATATACAAAGCTATCCGCATGCTCTAGTAGCATTACTATGGTATTATGGTTCAATAGTGACTTATACAAGGTCGATACGTACCAAATTCAGAGGAAAAATCTTCCTTTTTCCCGAGGTATGTTTAGATAAAAAAAAATCTGACATGTTTTACATTGCATTATCAGGTGACCCTTCAAATTGCTCATCCCCGGCAGCCGTGAGCACAGTGAGGAAGCAGATCGCCAGCCACATCAGCGTGTGGCTATCACAATGCCAAGAACCAACAAGGTCAGGGTCTTGATCTCTTCGATACCCAATAACACACCAGTAATAACAATATGAAAAGATAGGATTGTACAGCGATTGTGGCCCGCCTTTCTTGCACATCTCTCTGCGCTGCAAGTGCAAGGTCCTCTGCTGATCTGGTCAGACATGCCGCGGTATGCAGTGACAATCTGGGCAAACGGCCGAGCCTTGCATAGCCGTTGTGTCGCGGCCGTCCACCGTCTGAATTTCTTTCTGAAAACATCAACAGCTTGAACATCTGATGCACTCCTGTTCGTAGCTCCCGTAGAACATCTGATAATAGTGCTCATGGAGATTTGACCCCTTGCTCCATACTGAATGCAGGGCATGGTGATGATGACTCGGGAGTCGGGGCTACAATAAGCACAGTTACACAGACCAATCTACGGTATCCATTGATCTACTCTAATTTAATTAAATTAATAATGGATTTTAATGGATGAGAAGGATTAAGATGTGCAACACCGTCAAAGCTGTTGCCCGAGTGAACCAAAGCTTGCCGGCATCGGCCTTGCAGTCTCGGGAGGTCGTCTTTATTCGGATTTTCAGTTGCGTGGGCTTATCTTTTGTCTGTATCTCTCGTGCAAGGGCGGGCATCCAGGAAATGCTGCTGCCTATTTCGACAGACAGCCATAATTTAGTTTATATAATTAATTAACCATGGTAGTACACATAATATTTCTCGGGCTCTTCCATGAGCAAGAATCATCAGGAGTTGGTGTGGGTGGATGATGTGTTGATTTTTAGATTGTCTGTGGATATATTTTAAGGGGACGTGAGACTAACTGTAAAATATTTTAAAGGGGCATATCCGGTGAAAACCCGTAAAAACCCTGTGAATTCATGAGAAAAATATTAGAAATAGGTGTAAGCATTAAATACATTCACATCAAATCTTAAGTTTAAACTCAACTTTATTATGGAGTAAAAAAAGACAAAGTTTAGATAAATAGTAACACAACACTATTCACCTAAAAATTATTTTTTTCAAAAGAAATTAAGTTTGGACTTAAGATTTGGTATAAATGTATTTCATGCATAGACCTTTCTCTAATATTTTTTTTAACATGTATGAACAGTTGAGTCACGACTCACGAGACAGGAAACATTTAGGGCAGGTTTGGTTTGTGGCCTAAATTGGCCTTACCAAATTTTGTCAATGTCAATTTTTGGCAAGTTTTGTCATGACTAATTTTGGTAAGGCAAAGTTCTGTTTAATTGAAGCCAAAATAGTATAAGTTCACTATTGAAATGGTATGTTTTCTTAGGCATGCCAAAATTTAGTTTCAAACCAAATAGACACTAAACACTATTGAAATTACCAAATATTGGTAAGCCTAATTTACACCTCAAACCAAACCAACCCTCTTATTACTACAGCTTTACAAAGAGCACATCACACGATTGTAAGACGTTATTGCCCAAAATATCCTGAAATTTTCAAAAAAAAAATCAGAACGGTTCTGCTGAAAGTCCAAAAAATCCTAAACTTTGTTGAAATTCCACCGAGCATCCTGAAATTTGAATTTGAAAAGCCCATAACACTAACCCCATCATCTCAGGGTCTTGATCTCCTGTATGCCCAGTAACATTATTACTAAATGCAGCCATTGCGACCTGTCTTATCATCTTGCTGCGCTGCAAGATGCAAGTGCAAGGGCAGTCTGAGGCCTCTGCTCAGACATGCCCCAAGACTGGGCCACGGCCGAGCCCTGCATAGCGGTTTTTCTGTCGCGCTCGTCCACACTCTAAACGCCTTGTTGAAAAAACATCAACAAAAGCCAAAATTTGAAATTTTAAACTTATTTTTTTTAAAAAAATTAACGTATTTTTTTAGCGTTAGCTTTTAAGTCGCTACGAACAAATATATAAAAGTTTTACCTATAAATTAAGTTTTATTTCCTAATAAACCGTTTTGATTTATTGGGTAACATGGGTTACCCTGAACTTTTGATATAGGGTACTCCTGTTTACTCCATCGTCAATGGCTCAATGCAGACCAATCTTTGGATATCCATTGATCTACTGTTGTTCAGCTGAATCAATAATTGTTATTGATGAGAAAGGATCAACAAGTGCAGCAACACTGTCAAAACTCAAAAGCTGTCACCCGAGTGAACACGAACCAAGCTGGCCCTGCAGCAGCCTGGTTGAACAGTCACATGCGGTGGGGTTTTGCAATCGTACTGCGACTCTGTGTCATTCTGGTGATCGATCGAGAGATGAGTATGGTTTGGCTTATGGGGTGTTTGGGAGAGAGCGACTTAACTCTCCAAAAAAATAAGTCTCTAGGGCAGGGACCCCCTTAGATATTAAAGCTGGAGACATTTCAGACTCATTGCGCCGTTGTGGCATGGACCGCAGAAGGCAAGTACTAGTACCCTGCTTTTGGCGGCTTCTTGACAGCGGTTAAGAGCAGGAACAACAGCAGACTATAACCCAACTATAAACATATTTTAAGAAAATAAAAGAGAGGAGAGAATAGTAGCGGACTACAAATTTATAGCCAGCTGCAGCACAAACTATAAGATACATATGTATATGACATGTGAGACCAAATATTATTTATGTAGTAAATTGGCTATAAAATTGACTAGATTATTTGGTGTCGATAGTTGACTATTCTATTAAACTCTCTAAGGCTGTGTTCTCATGCACCTTTTCCCATCCCTTCTCTCTCGTTTTCCGCGCGTACGCTTTTCAAACTGCTAAACGGTGTGTTTTTTTGCAAAAAATTTCTATACGAAAGTTGCTTAAAAAATCAAACTAATTCATTTTTGAAAAAAAATAGCTAATACTTAATTAATCACGCGCTAATGGACCGCTCCGTTTTCGTGCAGGAGTTAGGTTCCCATCTCCCCCATCCGAACTCAGCCACGTGTTATCCGCATGAACTGTACGGTACTACCTCTATAGTAAAATATAAATACTTTTTACCTATTTATCTCATCATTGAATTATGAAATGGAGAGTAGAGATGTACTCCCTCCATCCAAAATATAACAACTTTTAGGCTTTTGGATTTGTCTAAAATATAATAATTTTTTTATCAACATTCTCTTTTCAACCAATCACAACCCTCATATCTTCACTTTTCATCCAATTATATTTTCTTTTATTTAATTCTACCAACTTTCTTAAGAAATGTGTTCAACCCTATAAATTCTTATATTTTGGGGTGGAGGTGGTAGTATTTATCCTACATCCATTCTAAAATAAGTTAATCTAATACGAAATGTAACATATTATAATACTAAAAATACATGTGACATAACTTATTTTGAAATGGAGGAAGTATTGAATTACTCCTGCAATGTATATACAGTTAGACACTCCTTTTGAATTGTTCAGTTAACTACTTCCTATGTTAAGTTGTTTTAATTTTTTAATTAAACTTATTCAAATTTAATATTTTTTAAAAAAATATTAATACTTTTGATATGAAACAAACATATTATATATAAAGTTTGATAAGTGAAATATTGAAGTAAATTATAATACGAGATGAAGGCAGTGGTACTGTTTGGTTTGGAGCCGAGGGAGTAGTTTTTGGCCGTGTTTAGTTGTTTTGGCGAAAAAAATTTGACTTATACGGATACACATTTAAAGTACTAAATATAGACTAATAACAAAAACAAATTACAGATTTCGACTGTAAACTGCGAGACAAATCTATTAAGCCTAATTAATCCGTCACTAGAAAATATTTACTGTAACACCATATTGTTAAATCATGGCGTAATTAGGCTCTAAAGATTCGTTTCACAATTTACATGCAAACTGTGCAATTGGTTTTTTTTCATCCACATTTAATACTTAATGCATGTATACAAACATTTGATGTGGCGGAAAAGTTGAAAGTTTGAAGGAAACTAAATACTGCCTCTATCTATCTACTGAACTTCTGCTGGTACTCCTATATACATGCCTGGTTTATATGGCAAAAATTTTTTGTTTTGGGTGTCACATCGGAATATACAGACACACATTTGAAGTATTAAACGTTGTCTAATAACAAAACAAATTACAGATTCCACTAGAAAAGTGCGAAATGAATTTATTAAGCCTAATTAATCCGTCATTAGCAAATGTTTACTGTAGAGCCACATTATCAAATCATGGTGCAATTAGGTTTAAAAGATCCGTCTCGTAATTTACACGCAAACTGTGTAATTGGTTTTTTTCATCATATAAAGTATTTTAATACTTCATGTACGTAAAAAGTTTTTTTTTTAACTAAACAGGGCCAGTTAGACACTCTTTTTTCACTGTTCAGTTAACTAGTGCTAGTACCTTTTGGTTTGGTGTAGCCTCCTGTTTCTGTCGTACGTGCTGCGGCTGGAGCTGGACTCCTGTCTCTCCAGTGCGGCTGGACGGCTCCTTGTCTCGTCGCTGTCCCATGGCGCGTCGGCGCCTTTTACCGGGGGCGTGACGCCGTGACGGGCAAGCGAGCGAGCTGCAGACACCACCACACGCGTACCAGCCCAGGCCACGCGTCACAGGCTCTCGTCACTGCGTGGCGGTGGGGCGTCAGCCTCACTCGCGGCGTCTTCGTCTTCCGTCCTTGTCTTCTCTTTTATTATTACTGTATTATATAACTATTGTTTTAATTTATACGATGTAGAGTATAATTGTACTCTTTTGTGAAGTAGTACAGGTTATTTAGGAGAGCTTAAAATTTAAAATTTAGAGAAACAACTGGTTATGTCGAGGAGTGATCCTCTCTAGTGGGAGATCATGGGATCCCCTTTTTTGAGTTCAGCCGGGAAAAAGGCCCGCCTCCGGAAATCACGTATCCGCCCCCTAGACTACCTGCTAGTGCGCACACCGCAAGATTATACAGGTTCGGGCCGCTAAGGAGCGTAATACCCTACTCCTGTGTATGAGATTTAGACCGAGAGTTACAGAGGTCCCTAAACTCCGAAGAGAGCTCTTGTTTCCCTTCTCCTAGAGCTCAGGGTTTCTCAGAGTCATCCTCTTTCTCGTCGGGCAAGGTCCTCCTTTTATACCTAGGGGATACCATATGCACCGCCTCTACCTACTCTTCTCTCGGGTGGGGGCCCACCCTACCTTGACCGGATCTCGGCCCATGCCTTCGTCTGGAAGCTAAGCCACAGTTTGTCCTTAAGTGGGGCCCAGCGCCGTCCCTTGCCTGACACAGGAGACACCCCTGTCAATCCCCCATTAATGGATGAAGAATTGTGGTGGCCGTCCTCTCATGGGGAGGACCTCGAATGACCCTTCCGATGGGACGGGTCATACCTACCTTCACTCCGCTGGAGGCAGATGCGACGTGGGGGCATAGCTGTCCGTCCAGTCAGATGTGACCGGTGACAGGCCGGTCACAGACCGATCATTCCTGACCGTCGCGCGTCAGTCGGGCGTGCCGCACGTCTGCCCCTACCGCATTGAATGCGGCAGGGGGCAGTTGGGGCGCTGCATTCATTAAAGGAGGTTCGGCTTGGGCCCCCTCCCCGCTTGCTCCTCCCGCCAGATGGCGGATAGGCGAGGGCTTCGAGGCAAAGCAGTGCGAGGGCCCGAGGGGCATGATGTGGCACCCCAAGGCCTCGGGGCAAAACAGTGCGAGGGCCCGAGGGGTGCGACGTGGCACCCCGAGGCCACAGGGCAAAAACGGTGCGAGGGCTCGAGGGGCACGACGTGGCACCCCGAGGCCCCCTGGCCGCTCCTGCGATCCGCGGAGTACAGGGGTAGGGCCAGGCTGTAGGTCATGCGCCAGGATGGGAAGGTAAATTCCCCTCATTCCACATACCACCGGGCCCACTTCACCGACAGTAGCCCCCAGCACCGTGTCGAACGTTGGCCTCCTGAAGCTGGTCTGACGTGGCGCCTCATGACTTCCCAAGCTGGGGTTGTGGGCCCGGCGGAGAATCTAAACGGATGCTGCCGAGCGGCCTGGTTGGCGCGCTGATAATAACGGCGATCTGACCGCCACTAACCGCGCTGATGATGGGGGCGCTTTAGGCACGAGAATCGGGGGGTCGGTTGGACCACACCTCGATCTCCTCGTCCGTCACGCACGCGGCGGTACCGATGGCAGCCTGCCTAATCTGCGCCCGTGAACGTCGCACACCCTACGCCGAGCGTGCCGCTGACAGGTGCACTAAACGCGGGATGCAGATTCAGTAAGCGACGTGATGAGTGGTCGCGGGAAACGATGAGGAAACTGCAGGCGCAAGAATCATGGGGCAACCGTGAGGGCGCGAAACGAGGAGGCGAGCACGGGCGAGGCAGGGATAAAAGGATACGGAGGCGGAGACTTCGCCTCCTTCCTTTCGCCGAATGCTCACCCGCACACTCGCTCCTCAAGCCCTTACACTCTCGCCATTCCACGCGACTCCGTACACCAAGCCCCTCGTCGTTTCACCGCCAGTCATCATGGCCCAAGATGCTGGCGACGCCGTGCTTCCGGCATCGCGCATCACGGCGGATAGGCACCTTAGTCTCCCCCGCAAGATCATGCCGGAGGGCGCCGCCGTGAGGGCGGGGGAGTCGAGGCCGCGACCGCGGTACCCGGAGCGATCCGTGCACCTCCTGTCCTTTGCCATGGCGGGGTTGGTCCCGCCATTCTCTAGGTTCTTCCATGAGGTTTTGGATTTCTACGAGATCCATGCCTTGCATCTCGCACCCAACGCCGTGATGACGCTGGCCATCTTCGCGCATCTGTGCGAGATGTTCGTCGGGGTGCGGCCGACGATGCGACTGTTCCAGTTCTTCTTTGTCCCGCAACTGCTGCAAGGCGCAGTGGTGGGGGGATGCTACTTCCAACCCCGGCCAGGCACGGCGGGGCAATACATTGAGAGTCATCTCCGCAAGAAGTGGGAGGGCTGGAAGAAGGACTGGTTCTACACCGCGCTGCCGGACCACCCGCGACTTCGACTCCCCGCCGGCCCTCCCGAACGATCCACCGCATGGTTGGTGGTTTCGGAACTGGGCGAGGATTACGACGCCGTGCGGGACCGCCTCAAGGGCTTGCGAAGTCAGGGCCTCACGGGGGCGATGGTCTTTGGTGACTACTTCCGCCGCCGCATCGCACCTCTCCAAGAGCGGTCCCGCGAGGCGTGGGAGTACACCGGACCCAATGAACCCATGCGCACTCATGTGGGCGAGCGCTAGGACTGGGGCAAGGAGGACGCGAAGACGGTGATTCGGCGGGTGCTGGGTCTGGACACCACCGAGCAGACACTAATTCCAGACGGGATCTTACCCCTCTGCAGCAACCGCGACCAGGAGAGAATCCTGGCTGTGATGTCGGCCGTCGACGCCAGCAGGGATCGGTCCCGCCGGGGCGGCGCCGGTGGCGGTGCCGTTGGCGCGGGTAGTAGCGGCGCAACCGCAGGCGGGAGTCGGGCCGGCCCTGGCGAGGGTGGTAGCTCCAGGCCACCCGGCTCGAGCCGCGGGCCGGGGGGAGATTCGGCCAGCGACCCGAGAGGGAAGCGAAAAATGACCGAATCCCGACCACCCTCTCCCCCGCACGGAGGGGGCGCCGAACGCGTGGCGGACTGACCACCGGCAGGCCGCAAGCGCCCCATTGCACCTGAAGTTGGACGGAAGAAGAAGCGGCTCCGGAAGAAAGGTCAGACAGAGCCGTGCCGGGGGAGCTTTATCGAGCCCCCGAAGTAGACCTTCAATCGCCCCCCCCCTAGGTACGAATGCCGGCATCCGCTTCGGTGCTCTTTACTCATCTCATCCTCTTGTTGCTTCTTCTTCTTTTCCTTTGTTAACGCGATCAGGGTTCTTCTGCAGCGAGATTCCTTCCCAGGGGGTGTCGGCGTCCGACCCCTTGCAGGGGTCAAAGTCCGAGCGACCGGAGCGGCCCGGGCTCGCCCGATTCGGCACCGCGGGGGCTTCGCGGCCTTCCGGCAGGGCCCATCGCCCGCACGCTAGGTCTAGCTCCGGGTCCACCACAGCCGGAACACGACCTACCGCGGGCGATAGTGGTGGCGGCGTCCCCCCAGGGGGCAACTCCGAGGGCCAGACCCGTGTGGAGCGACACCTGGAGAGGGGGCCGAGAGGGGTCGTGGCCCGGGAGTCGAGGTTGGAGGCGGCCCTGAGCCCGAGGCCGAAGCTGAAACTGGAGGCGGGCCCGAGCCCGAGCCCGAGGCTGAGTTTGCCCGAGGGCCCGAAGCAGGGGGCGAGAGGGACAGCCGCTCCCCCTTGCATTTGGGGCGCCCTCGGAGCTGGCCGCACGGGAGGGGGGTTGAGAGCAGTCCCCAGTCTCGCGGGGGATCCAGTAGCACCCCGTCGTCCCGGGGACGGGCCGCAACCTTCTCTTCTCCGACCCCGGCAAGCATGGAGCCACTCCTGCAGGTGCTCGCCGCCGCCGATTCCACTGTCCGGGAGAGGCTCAACGCCCAAGTTCAAGCCCTGGCGGAGGAGCGGATGGCCCTGGAGGCGGAGTGGGCACAGCTCGCGGTGGACCGCGCACGGGTTGACGAGGGGCGCCGCGCCGTGAATGTCATGGTGGAGGTGGGGCGCAAGATGCGCTAGGCCCAACTAGCAGAGATCCAGGCGCGCGAGGAAACGCTGGACTCTGTCATGCGGGAGACAGAGGAAGAGCGGCAGGCGGCATTGATCGCCTCAAGGGTCCTGGACGAGGCGCTGGGCGACATCCGCCTGCAGTACAAGGCCCATGCCGAGGACCTAGCGAAGAAGGTCGAAAACGCCCGCGGTGTCCTTGACGCGGCTGACGCCCAAGAGCGGCGGGCATCGGAGGTCGACGCCTCGCTGCGGGCTCAGACGGCGGCGCTCGAGGCCGAACGCAAGGCCTTGGACGAGCGCACCCGTTCCGCGCAAGAGTTTGAGGCCACGATTCGTCGGCGAATCGAGGTCCTCGACTTGAAACAGCGCGAGTAGGACGCGCACAGCCGGGAGCAGGCGCAGCGAGCCCGGGAGCTAGAGGGGCGGGCTCAGGCGCTGGAGGAGCGAGCGCGTCTGCTAGACCAGCGGGAGTCCACCTTGGCCACCCACGAGAGGACGGCGACGGAGGCGGAGGCCTCCCTTCATCTTCGCGAGGAGGTCGCAGCTGAGCGTGACCGGACCACCCTTGCTGCGAAAGCTTCGGCGGCCCGTCGCGCGGAGGAGCTACGGCTCCGGGAAGAGGCGTGCTGGGAACGGGACGCCGCGCTCGCTGAACGCGAGGCCGATGTGAACCGCCGTGAGGTGGCGGCGCGCCGGCTGGGCGAGCAACTCGCGAAATGCGAGGAGGCCGTCACCGGGCGCGAGGCTCGGCATCTGGAGAGAGCTCGTGCCGAGCGCGCGGCGATGGCGACAAGGGCTTCTGAGCTGGAGGCCCGGGAGAAGGTCCTAGCGGCGGGCGGTCAGCCCGGCGGCGCGGAGTTGGCGAGCCAGCTTACCGCAGCCCAGAGCGCTCTTGCCGACCTAGGGCGCCTAGTGCAAGATCAAGCTGGGGAGATTGCGGCCCTCCGCCTTACCAACGAGATCGGGCCCGGGCAACTCTCCGATGTCGTCGACCAGCTGGAACACGCGGGACACCGAGTGGGCATCTCCGTATGCCGGGACAGGAAGCTCCCGCCCACTCAGCCGGCACTCGCGCTTCGGCTGGATGGGCTGGAGGCTGACCTGGAGAGGCTGGAGGAGGAGGTCGGCGAGACCGTCAAATCGTCGTCGGCTTCATTGGCGCGGGTTGCGGTGGAATTAGTCCTCGCCAGCTACCAAGCTCGCGACCCTGACTTCGCCCCATGGCGCGCACTCGAGGAATTCCCCCCAGGAACTGAGGCCGGGGCTCGGGAGCAAGTCCGGGAGGCGGCCGACGCGATCGTCTCTAATTTCGAGGGGTCGGCCCCTCAGTTCACCGCTGGGCTTGCCTCGGACGAGGAGAGCGGGAGCGAAGACGAGGAGAGTGGGAGCGGAGACGGTGGTGACGACGTCGGCGGCGAGGACTGGGATGACGTGGTCAGCGGCGCCGGCCTCGGGGGCTTGGGCACTCCGTGATTATCCCCGCTTTCAATTTCCTTTTGTTACTCTTATCTTTAGGCCATCGTGCCTTCTTGTTTGTAAATAAAGCTTCTTCTTCGCACTTTCTACCCTTTTGCTTTCTCCATTAAATGCCTGCGGCAAGGAAAGAAGAAAAACCAGAGCAAAAATATTCAATTAACTTCCCTATGACAGAAAAGCCGTTTTTACCCCATCCCCCTCCCCCTCGGGCTCGTCCTTGTGAAAAGGTAAATCCGCGCTCGGCCCGTGGGACCTGAATGGTAAGGGGCAAGGCCACCGCCCCGAGGGAGCCGCCCGGTGGGTCTGGCTAGACCGAGGCTACGACGACCGGGGGTCGGGGATGGCCGTGTGTAGGCCCTTCCGAGACCCCGGGGTTCGCCGCAGCCCGGGGCGCTACCCGCGTTCAGGCTCCCTTTCGGCGGTTTTCAGGTCGCCCAACTCCACTCAGTGGTTCGGAGTAAGCGTGAATCATCCTTTGAACCAGGACGAGCCAGAGGAAAGGGCAGAAAAAAGGTGCATAGCGGCGTCCACCGAATTTATTGCTTGGAAAGGGAAAAAGATACAAAGTAATGCACAGTGGTAGCCCCCAGCCAAGCCCGTGCAAGCCGAAGGGTTGTGCGGGGGTTGGCCCGAGTTCCTGGAAAGCAAAAAAGAAATGCGACGCTATGGATAGAAGCGGCGGAGGTGTTCGATATTCCAGGGGTTAGGCAACTCTGTGCCGTCCTCCGTGGTTAACCGAACAGAGCCTGGCCGGGGAACCCCGATCACTTTGTATGGCCCTTCCCACATTGGTGAGAGCTTGCTCAGCCCCAAGCGCGACTGCACGCGGCGTAGGACGAGATCGCCAACTTGTAGTGATCGGGCCCGGACATGGCGCTGATGATAGCGCCGCAGGCTTTGCTGATAACGCGCCGCCCGCAGGGCCGCGCGCCTCCTCCTCTCTTCCAAGTAGTCAAGATCGTCGCGACGGAGGATATCCTGAGTGGCCTCATTGTACAGCGCGACACGAGGCGAACCCAGGGAAAGCTCCGATGGTAGGACCGCCTCGGCGCCATACACCAGGAAAAAGGGGGTTTCTCCTATGGCGCGACTTTGAGTGGTCCGGTTTGCCCAGAGCACGGCGGGCAACTCTTCAAGCCACGAATCTCCGTGTTTCTTAAGGACGTTGTACGTCTTAGTCTTGAGGCCCTTGAGGATTTCTGTGTTGGCTCGCTCGACTTGGCCGTTACTCTTGGGGTGGGCGGGCGAGGCGAAGCATAGCTTGATACCCATGTCGTCGCAATAGTCGCCGAACAGCTCACTGGTGAACTGGGTGCCATTATCCGTAATGATACGGTTGGGCACCCCGAACCGAGACGTGATGCCCCTGATGAACTTGAGGGCGGAATGCTTGTCGATTTTGACGACCGGGTAAGCCTCGGGCCACTTGGTGAACTTGTCGATGGCAACATACAGGTGTTGATACCCGCCTCGAGCCGCTTTGAACGGCCCAAGGATGTCTAGCCCCCAGACTGCGAAAGGCCAAGAGAGCGGGATGACCTATAAGGCTTGGGCCGGCTGGTGGGTTTGCTTGGCGTGGAACTGGCACGCCTTGCATCGCTGGACCCATTCCTGTGCGTCTTGCAACGCGGTCGGCCAGTAAAAACCTTGCCGGAAGGCTTTACCGACCAAGGTGCGTGAGGCCGAATGTGCCCCACACTCACCCTCATGGGCGTCGGCAATGAGCTCGACGCCCTGTTCCCGAGAGATACACTTCAAGAGTATCCCGTTGGCGGCGTGTCGGTAGAGGGTCCCTTCTACGAGCACGTACCGCTTAGAGATACGCGCAAGCTTCTTAGCTTCTGCGCGATCCTCAGGAAGATCATTATTGTCGAGGTACGCCCGGATGTCAGTCATCCAGGCGACGTGACAAGGGGGGTCGGGGTCGACCCCCTCAGGCCCCGAGGCTTGCGGGTTATCGGGGCTCGGGGCGGAGGTCGTGGCGCCGCGGTCCTTCGGGGGGCCCAGTTGTGCCGACGGCTGCGCGAGCCTTTCCTTGAAGGTCCCCGGGAGGAGTGGGGCTCTCGCCGATGCGATACGCGACAACTCATCAGCGATTGCGTTGTCCCGTCGGGGCACGTGCCGGAGCTCGAGTCCGTCGAAGTGGCGTTCCATACGCAGCACTTCACGTGCGTACGCCTCCATTTGCGGGTCGGTGCACTGGTACTCCTTGGAGACCTGATTCACGACCAACTGGGAATCGCCTAAGACTAGGAGGCGGCGGATGCCCATTCCGGCCACCGCCCTCAACCCTGCGAGGAGTACTTCGTATTCCGCCATATTGTTTGTGGCTCGGAAATCGAGCCGAACGACGTACTTGAGGATATCCCCGGTTGGTAAAGTTGGCATGACTCCAGCCCCCGCACCATGAAGGTTGAGGGAGCCGTCGAAGTGCATAACCCAGTACCCGGCGCGAATGTCGGCGCTCGGGTCTCCACCGTCCCCAGGAAGGGAAGGGAGATCGGATGGAAAAGGGTCATTCACCGGCGTCCATTCTGCGATGAAGTCAGCCAGAACCTGGCTTTTGACCGTGTGTCACGGTTCGAAGTGCAGGTCAAATTCAGCAAGCTCGATGGCCCACTTCACTACCCGACCGGTGCCCTCTCGGTTGTGTAATATCTGGCCAAGAGGGTAAGACGTTACAACGGAAACCCGATGCGCCTGGAAGTAATGGCGCAATTTCCTTGAGGCCATTAAGACCGCGTAAAGCATCTTCTGTGCGTGTGGGTATCGGGTTTTTGCGTCTCGGAGCGCCTCACTGACAAAGTAGACGGGCCACTGCACCTTTCGGTGGGGCCGGTCCGTGATGTCAGGGGCAACTGGCACGGGGCACTCGAGCTCGGGGGCCCCAGGGGGATCCCGGACCATGGCGTGGTTGTAGGCCTCGGGGGCACCTGCCAGAGCCTCTCCTCTTTCCACGGGGGCCTCGGGGACCTCCGAGGGGTTGGGGGCTTCGGGCATCGGGCTTCGGGGGGACGAGGGGCCATCACCAGTTGAGGGGGCCCCTGACTTACTTTCGTCGCGTTCGACTACTAGGGCGGCACTCACCGCGTGGGGGTCGCAGCCAAGTAGAGTAGCAATGGCTCCTCTGGTCCTGGGGCTACTAGGATGGGGGGGAGGTGAGGTAAGCTTTTAGCTGATTGAGAGCTTGCTCTGCTTCCTCCGTCCATACAAACGGCCCGGGGCGCTTGAGGAGCTTGAATAGGGGCAACGCCCTCTCTCCCAGCCTCGATATGAATCGACTTAGGGCGGCCATGCATCCAGTGACGCACTGCACATCCCTAAGTTTGCTGGGGGGCGCATCCTTTCTATCGCATGTATTTTCTCGGGATTAGCTTCTATGCCTCAGGAGGAGACCAGAAAACCAAGGAGTTTGCCCGCCGGCACACCGAACACACACTTGTCGGGGTTCAGTTTCATGTGCGTGGACCTAAGACTATCAAAAGTCTCGGCCAAATCATGCAACAACGTATCCTGGTGCGCGTCTTTACCACCAGGTCATCAACATATGCCTCTATATTGCGCCCTATCTGATTACTCAAAGTAATACGAGTCATACGCTGAAAGGTAGGGCCTGCATTTTTTAAACCAAAAGACATAGTTGTATAACAAAAGGTGCCCACAGGAGTGATAAAAGCAGTTTTTTCCTCATCTTCCCTAGCCATGCGGATCTGGTGATACCCAGAGTAGGCATCTAGAAAGCACAAAAGGTCGCACCCCGTAGTGTAGTCGACTATCTGATTTATGCGTGGTAAAGGGAAAGGATCCTTAGGGCATGCCTTATTGAGGTCCGTATAGTCGATGCACATCCGGAGTTTGCCGTTGGCCTTCGGGACAACCACCGGGTTCGCCAGCCACTCTGGATGGATCACCTCGCGGATGAAGCCAGCCTCCAGGAGCCGCGCCACCTCCTCTCGGATGAAGGCTTGCCGCTTCGGGGCTTGACGCCGCACTTTCTGCCGGACGGGCCGCGCGTCCGGCCGCACGGCGAGGCAGTGCTCGATCACCTCCCTGGGGACCCCGGGCATGTCCGACGGCTTCCATGCGAAGACGTCGGAGTTTGCCCGCAGGAAGGAGACAAGCGCGCTTTCCTATGCGGCGTCCAAGGTCCCGCCAATTTTGGCGGTCTTGGACGGATCATTGCTAAGGGGATTTCCTTGACGGGCACCTCGTCAGCCGAGGTAAGGCGCTTCTTGGAGGCGCGGGACACGGAGGCCTCTGGGACCTGCAGCTCCGTGGCCACCGCCAGGTTGTCGGCGTGCTGCTCCGCACAGGCGAGGGCGACCTTGACATCGCTAAAGACTGTGATGGGACCACTAGGGCCCGGCATCTTCATCTGGAGGTAGGCGTAGTGGGTGGCGGCCATGAACTTCACCAACGCAGGCCTGCCCAGGACCGTGTTGTAGGGCAGATTGAGGTCCGCCACGTCGAAGTCGATCCGCTCTGTGCGGAAGTTGGTGGAGTCGCTGAAGGTTACCGGGAGCTCAACGTGGCCGAGAGGCCACGTGTGTCCCGGGGTCACGCCGATGATCGGCAGAGACGGCTGGAGCCTCATCCCCGGGGCCTTGAGCGCGTCGAAGGCGGCCGGGGAGATGATGCTCAAGCTGGCCCTCCCGTCAACCAGGACTCGCTTCATCTTGACGTTGTGGATGGTCGGGGAGACCACAAGAGCCAACTTCCCACCCCAAGCGAGCACCGTCGGATGGTCGCTCCGATCAAAGGTGAGCTTCACCTCTGACCAACGCGCCTTCCGTGCCGCCTCGTGAGTCGGGACGGCGGCCAGAAGCTCACGCCTCATGGCCTTGAATCCACGACGGGATGTGTGAGCGCAAGCCCCCCCATCGAGAGTGGCGACAGTTCCCTGAGGCACCTGGAACTCCAGACCCTCGCTATTATCGCCATCGTCGGCGGGGGCCTTCTTCTTAGACTCCTCTCGCCGATCATTGGCGGGGGTCGCGGGGGCTTTGCCCTCCCGTCGACTCTGCCGCTTCTCCTCATCGGCCTTCCGAGACCGCTCGGCCAAGTTCTTGACTGAGCGGCAGTCGGCAAGACTGTGCCGATAAGTATTGTGCACCAAGCACCACTTGTCCGCCGACCAACCTTCACCGGAAGGGGCGGTAGAGCTCGGCTTGCCGTCGGTGGCCCTTTCCTTGCGCGGGGCCCGCGAGGGCCCATCAGCTGCAAGGACGTGGCCCTCGTCATCAGAGCGGGCTGGCTTCCGCTTGCCCCTTCTGTCCCGCCGCTTGGAGCGGGGGGGCAGTCTCGGGGGCGGTCGCTGCCGCTGCCCCGGTGCCGGGGGAGTTCCAAGCCTACACCTCCTCCTTCTGAGCCACCTTATCCGCTAGCTCGAAGAGCTCGGCGGTGGTCTTAGGCTCCTTGGAGGCAATTTTCTCCAGCATGCGGTTGTGCCGCACGCCGTTCCAAAATGCATAAATGACCGCGTGGGCCGGGATCCACGGAATAGTGTTGCGGACCTGGCAGAAGCGTTGTATGTATGAGCGGAGGGACTCGTCGTCCTTCCGCTGCACAGCGTGTAGGTCCGCCTCCTCCCCCGGACGGGGGTATGTGCCCTGGAAGTTTGTGATAAACTGCTGGCATAGGTCCTTCCAGGAGTGGATGGAGTCGGGGGGCTGGGTCATAAGCCATCCGCGCGCCTGACCCTTAAGAGCCATGGGGAAATAATTCGCCAAGACCCAGTCATCCCCTCCCGCCGCCAAGATGATCGTGGTATAGATCTGGAGGAACTCGGAGGGATTGATGCTGCCATCATATTTCTCCGTGAGGTTGGGGCGAAACTTCGGGGGCCACCGGACGTTCCGGAGATTCGCCACGAAGGCCCTGCAACTAGTTCCCCTAGGGTGGTCATGAGGGGCGGGCCGCCGCGCGAGGAGGAACGTGGCACTCTAGACTAGGAGGCGCCTTCTCCTATGCAGGCAGCGCGGCGCTTGTCTCGTCGACGCTCAATGTTGACTCGAGCGTCCTGCTCCCCGTATAGGCCATCGTGACGCCTTCGACTTTCCGAGGCCTCTAACGACGTTGGGGCCGTAGATCGTCTTGAGGCTGTGGTTGTCCGACGGGCCCTCCTCCTTGCTGACGAGGAGAGGGCGGTGGAGGTACGTGACGTACCTGTGGCGGTGGAACGGCCACTCGCGGCCAACTGCCGCTAGGCAGCGGTGACCAAGTTGGCGACGTCATCCAACCATCGTTGGACGGGGGCCTCCGGCTCCGTGTTCACCGGAGGGTGCCGCAGGAGGGCTCCCGCCGCCTGAAGCGCGCCCTGGGGCGAGCTGTCGTCGCGGTAGGTCAGGCGGCGGCGCGCTTGGACGTACCGTGGCCTCCCCCCATCCAGAGGCGGGGAGAGGGCCGAGCCACCCGATCGGGCGGGAACCTCCCTCCGCGGGGGGTCGCGGAGGGGCGGAGTCCGCGAGTCGCGTCGGCGGTGACGCGGGTTTCGACTCCCGCTGGCACCCTCACTCCCGGAAGGAGTGGGGGTGTGCACCTCCACCTCTTTCTCTAAAACCTCGATCATTATTGTCGGGGCCGGAGGAAGGCTTGGGGTGGAAGGAAACGACTTCCCTTCGAAGGGCGTGAAATCCCCCTACCTGGCGCGCCAGCTGTCGAGGAGTGATCCTCTCTAGCTGGAGATCGTGGGATCCCCCTTTTTTGAGTTCGGCCGGGGGAAAAGGCCCGCCTCCGGAAATCACGTATCCGCCCCCTAGACTACCTGCTAGTGCGCACACCGCAAGATTATACAGGTTCGGGCCGCTAAGAAGCGTAATACCCTACTCCTGTGTATGAGATTTAGACCGAGAGTTACAAAGGTCTCTAAACTCCGGAGAGGGCTCTTGTTTCCCTTCTCCTAGAGCTCAGGGTTTCTTAGAGTCATCCTCTTTCTCGTCGGGCAAGGTCCTCCTTTTATACCTCAAGGGGATACCATATGCACCGCCTCTACCTACTCTTCTCTCGGGTGGGGGCCCACCCTACCTTGACCGGATCTCAGCCCATGCCTTCGCCTGGAAGCTAAGCCACAGTTTGTCCTTGAGTGGGGCCCAGCGCCGTCCCTTACCTGACACGGGGGACACCCCTGTCAATCCCCCATTAATGGATGAAGAATTGTGGTGGCCGTCCTCTCATGGGGAGGACCTCGAATGACCCTTCCGATGGGACGGGTCATACCTACCTTCACTCTGCCGGAGGCAGATGCGACGTGGGGGTATAGCTGTCCGTCCAGTCAGATGTGACCGGTGACAGGCCGGTCACAGACCGGTCATTCCTGACCGTCGCGCGTCAGTCGAGCGTGCCGCACGTCTGCCCCTACCGCATTGAATGCGGCAGGGGGCAGTTGGGGCGCTGCATTCATTAAAGGAGGTTCGGCTTGGGCCCCCTCCCCGCTTGCTCCCCCCGCCAGATGGCGGATAGGCGAGGGCTTCGGGGCAAAGCGGTGCGAGGGTCCGAGGGGCATGACGTGGCACCCCGAGGCCTCGGGGCAAAACGATGCGAGGGCCCAAGGGGCGCGACATGGCACCCCGAGGCCACAGGGCAAAAACGGTGCGAGGGTCCGAGGGGCACGACGTGGCACCCCGAGACCCCCTGGCCGCTCATGCGATCCGCGGAGTACGGGGGTAGGGCCAGGCTGTAGGTCATGCGTCAGGATGGGAAGGTAAATTCCCCTCATTCCACATACCCCCGGGCCCATTTCACCGTCAGGTTAGTAGCCAGGTTCTGAGAATCTGGAAAAACTAAGTTTCATAGATTCTGGCTTGTAGTTCGTTTTATAGATTCTACAACTATAGTTTATCATAATCTGTATCAAAAACTAAACTGTTTTAGAAGTTTCTAATTATAGGAAAAACTGCAGTAGCTAGAAGCTTTCACAGACATGCCCTATATGCATGGCTGGAGGGTCGTCTTTGTACGGATTATTTGCGTGAGATTCTCTCAGTCTCATGTCTGTATCTATCGTGTAAGTAAGGGCTTGTAGCTACTTCAGAGCGAAACGCCGAAACTTTTATCATATGAAAAACGATCACTGTCATCAAGTAGTCACAGTATTACTTGGAGTATTGGAATCAAAATTGCTGTATTTAAAACACAATATTTCAAAGAAGCTCTCATGGTCAGAGAAAGTGACTTTGCAAAAGAACATGATGAATGCCGAACAAAGAGCGTCAGTGAAAGTTTACTCGTTAACAGAGACACGGCAGGGACCCAATGCAAATCGCTTCATGCGGTTGGAGAATACGAACAACTCACTGTGTTGGTCGCACATGTTACACGTGCTGTGCTGCCCATTTTCTAGTCCCTATCACCAGCTCTTGAGTTCGTAGACTCGCAGAACTTGTTTACTTTATTGTCAAAAATAACTTATCAATCTGAAATAATACCAATCGCTAAAATTTCGCTTTTTTAATGGATTTACCCCGCGAAAACCGAGGTTTTTAGCGGTCATGCCATTTTAAAAGAGAGGAGAATATTAGAGGACATAATATCAAATAAATAGAATGGAGAGGAGAATATTAGAGAAGGACATAATATTAAATAAATAGAATGGGTGAGGCTTCAAACCCAGGTCATCTAGCCCACCACCTTATAGAGCTAGCCGGAAAACCCATGGACGTTTCCCCGTCATGCTATTTTAAACAATTCAATTCTTTGCTAAAATTGATAAATATATGGTACCATTTATTTTGTTACCAAATATACCTAGAGAAACATCATATTTAATCTATCCTACCAAAACCGTGCATGTTAGTCTACAGGAATGCATACATATGGGTACACTGGATATGAGGAAAGAATGCATATATGTGGGCACACTAGGCATGAGGGAGCTCACCAGGAAGCAGCCCAAGGCAGAGAATCTCCAAGGGTCTCCAGTGATGGTGAGCGGCATGCCGGCATCAGAGGTGACGATGACACCAGGGACATCCCAATCTGGTACATGCACGGCAAAAACATCGAATGCAGGAGGTGGAATATCCCCTAAGGTTGCCACTGCTGCAAGTAATTGACATTCACCGATTGCGGAGGATTTGGCGCCGGTAGCATTTGACCGGAGTTAAGAAAGACGCTGCCGATCTCCTTGCTCGGTCCATGGTTGAAGGAGTTTCATGAGACGTTTCCTTCCTAGATGCTAGGTGAATCTCCTAGCAAAGTCGCATGATTAGTGTGAGGTTGTTGGAACGTTGGCACGATACCATAGCTACGCTCTACACCGCGCAAGCGACAAGGTCATGTTCCTGGGACTTGGTAAGAAAAAAAAAGAGGGTTAGTGCAGCTAGGCAGGATAGACGGCACTGGTAACGGTATGACCTATATCCCGCCTAGCCTACCTGAGTCACCGAACACTGTCATTGTCTTCCTAGGCGGCTTGATGCCTGAAAGAGTGTGAGTGTGAGAATGACATGAGTGGAAGGAGCAACAACAATTTTACAATAGTAATTTAGCGAAATCCACTTTTTAAAGGTATTTTAATGAAACCTGTTTTTGAGGACGACATAATATCAATCTCCTCGTCACCGAGCCACTCACAGAAAACTCAAAAAGGACAGTGGATCCTCGGCCACCACCACATACTCTCTTCATAAAAAAAACTTAGCCTTATAATAGAACGAATCTGAAAAAAAAAACCCTTTCTAGGATAATGAATTTAAACAATGTCCAGATTCATTGTATAAAAATATCATCTCTGGATAGGTTAAGTTTTTTTTTTTTTTACGGATTGAGTACTCCACGACCCGTCCATCGCGCCGTGAGCCCAATAACTGCATCCAGCCGAGCCAGCCAACCACGCCATCAAACCCCCCACCCCAATCGCCGAGAAGCGCGGGGAGCCGGGGAAAATTGAAGCACCAAAACAACCGAGACACACACACAAAAAGAAAAAAGAAAATAAAAAAAAAAAGAAAAAACCGCGGACCACGACCCCAAAAGCGCTGCCACCCCCCACCGGCCGCGGCCTCTCTTTCCCCTCCGATCCGTCGCTTCGCCGGGGCCACGCGCGCGCACCGGAGGAGGAGGAGGCCGTGAGTGAGGTTTTCTCTCTCTTTTTTTTTACCGCGGCGAGTTGTTACTGTTTCACCGCGCCTCCCTCCCCTCCTCCCCCGCCTTTTCCATTTCGAGCTCGCCTCCCTCCCCTCCGTGCTTGCTTCCTCTCCTCCCCCACCTCACCCACCTGCCCGGGGAGGCGGTGCGCGCGCGAGAGAGAGAGGGAGTTAGGGTTAGGGTTTTGGGTTGTCGAGTGGGTGGGTGGGTGGGGTGAGGGGAGTGGTCCATGGACGGGGGGACGGGGCCGGGGGCGGAGCTGCTCTCGCCGGGGGAGGCCGAGTGGCCGCCCGAGCTCCGCCTCCCGCCTCCGCCGCCGCCGCATCCTCCTCCTCCTCCCCCGCTCGAGCCGGCTCCGCCCTCCACTCCCCAGCTCCGCGGCGAGGCGTCCCCGCCCCCGCCTCCGCCTCCGCCCGGGGGACCACCCGGCGCGGCGGTGGTGGGCGCCGCGAGGAAGGAGGCGTCCGCGTCCTGCCCCCCGCCTCCGCACGCCGAGGGGTTTGATGACTCGCACTTCCTCGGATCGATCATGGGGGGGCCCGCGCACCAGCACCAGCACCAGCAGCCGCCTGCCGTGGGGCCGCCGGTGGTGGTGAAGAGGAAGAGAGGGAGGCCGCCTAAGAACAGGGATGGAGCGGCGCCGCCTCCGCCGCCCAAGCCGGTGAAGAAGAGGGAGGACGACGAGGACGTGGTGTGCTTCATCTGCTTCGACGGGGGCAATCTCGTGGTCTGCGATAAAAAGTGCGTGTGCGCGGTTGGCGCTTGCATTTCTGCTTATAGTACCGTAGCTTCAATTTCGTCTGCTCGTAAAAAGCTGAACCAAATGTCTTCCATTTTGGGGCTGTAGGGGTTGCACAAAAGTCTATCATCCTGCTTGCATCAAGCGCGACGAATCATTCTTTCGATCTCGGGCGAAATGGACATGTGGTAAGCTCTCCTGTTGGACTTCTGCTTCTTTGTACTTAACATCTAGTGATTACTGCTGTGCACACCGAGGGCGCGTTTTAAAATGCGTTTTGAAACTGATGATTAACCGCACGCAAAACGACAAATGTGATTAGCATATGATTAATTGAGTACTGTTAATTATTAAAAACTAGAAAAATGGGTTTATTTGATTTTTTAAAGCAACTTCTGTATAGAATCTTTACGCATGAAACACACCGTTTAACAGTTTGAAAAGCATGCTAACGGAAATCGAGGAATTAATAAAACCGAAATGGAGTTTAGAATGCGCCGAGTAGGACTAGGATTAGTGTCATATCTTATTTGACGTGCGATTATAGTTGACGTAATGGTGGCCATAACTGCTGTTAAAAAAGGCATCTTTTGTGGATACTAGATATATAAGTGCATTTGGTATGATTGCCTTCCCTTCTTTGCAATGCTATGAATTTTATGTACTTGAATTTAATGAGGAGATTAGGTCATTCTTTTTGCCATTTTACCATCTGGAAAGTACATCCGTGGTAAAATTTATTGGGTATTTGCATGTCCTGACTGGTCCGCTAACAAACCAATAGTTCAATACGACTTATCCTGTTCTTGATGTCACGTTTTTCAGGTTGGCACCTATGCAGCACCTGTGAAAAGGCAGTACAGTACATGTGCTATACTTGTACATACTCCCTCTGCAAAGGTTGCATCAAACAAAAGCCAGTCAAATTCTTTGGTGTCAGAGGGAATAAGGGCTTCTGTGATACCTGCTATAGCACTATACTGTTGATAGAATCCAAAGATGATCGTGCCAAGGTAACCCGCTGCTAATCCTTATATTCCCTCTGTGTTTCTTGAATTATATGACCATCTATATGCAAATATGTCTATAGAGTTATTGTGCAAATATCCATTTTCTCAGTCCTTTGGACAGCATAATGCTCATTGAGTGAATATTACCATTGCCCCCCCCCCCCTCTGAAGCTTCAATTGGAGTTTTCAATTTTTTAACATTTGGTTCAACTAGGCACCTTCTTTTCAAGTTCATTTGATATTGAAAATCATGATTAATTAAGGTCATAGATATTTCTCTGAGTAGTTTGAGAAGTAATAACTGCAGAACCCAAAGTCTGTTGATCCAATATATTGGCACAATGTTTTGTGAGTTGCAGGCTTGTAACTATAGCTTTTGTAATGTAAAGTTGGTGGCTTTTGCTGGGTCAATTTATCCATTCCGTTGTCTATTGCCTTTAGGTTGTTGCGATGTGTGGCTTTAATTTGGTTTATGTTGCAGTGCAGAACTGTATTTTTAGCTCAAGTGCATCTGTAACTAGGAAATATTGGTGTAATCTTCATGACTTCATGTAATCTTACCAACATAGTTCTATCCTCACACATCTTGTATGAACTAGGCGACCTAAAACAAGTAGCAATACACTTTTACCTTGAAGTTCTAAATGATTTTAGGCTTATATTTACTTGGTAAAAATAAATAAAGAGGACTTGCTGAAACAAACATACAAGCTAAACTTCTCTTCTACTTTAGTTGCACAAATATTAGAAATCTCCATTTTGTTGATAAGATACTCAAACGTTTTGTATGACTTGCTATTGATATGTGCCTTCTAGGCTAAGGTGGACTTCGATGATAAAAATAATTGGGAATATCTCTTCAAGTTGTATTGGTTGGATCTTAAAGGGAAACACTCTCTAACATTGGAAGAACTTGTCAATGCCAAGAGCTGTTGGACTGTTCGTAGCACTTCCGCTAGGAGAGAAAAGGAAGATTCATCCAATGACCTCTATGATGCAAATTTTGACCTTGATGCCAGTTCTGATGGCGCCTCAAGAAAACGAAGACGGAATAGTTTTTCAGGGAAAAGGGGATGGAAACGCCAAAACAATGGTGCTGAAAGCTTACCTAAGAGAGTGCAAAATGAAGGAATGACTTTTATAGGTGACACACAATGGGCATCATCAGAGCTCTTGGAATTCATTGGGCACATGAGAAATGGTGATATTTCTTATATTTCCCAATTTGATGTTCAGATTCTTCTGCTTGAGTATGTAAAGCAAAAAAATCTTCGTGATCCTCGCAGAAAAAGTCAAATTATTTGTGATGCGAGGCTTACCAATTTGTTTAGGAAACCACGTGTTGGCCACTTTGAGATGTTAAAGCTTTTGGAAATGCATTTTCATGCGAAGGAGACGGTAAATGGTGATGGCCAAAAAGGCATTGACTCAGATTCAGCTCAAATAGACAGTGGAGGATATAGTGATATGCCAAGTAAATTATGCTCTGATAAGAGGAGGAAGATTCATAAGAAGATTGAGAGAGAATCACCAGCTAATCTAGAGGATTATGCAGCGATTGACATGCACAATATCAATTTGATTTACTTGCGCCGTAGCTTGCTAGAGGATCTTATTGATGATAATGGCACGTTCTCTGACAAAATTACTGGTGCTTTCGTGAGGATAAGGACTCCTTGTGTTGGCCAAAAGCAAGATATTTACCGCCTGGTGAAAGTTCTTGGTGAGATATTTTTTACTATACTGACGGGAGCTACTAATTTCCATGAAACCAGAGTTTGAAGTTCTTGGTGTTTGATTTTGTCTACAGGTACACATAAAGTAGCAGAGCGGTACAGCGTCGGTAAGAAGACAACTGATCATGCGCTTGAGATATTAAATTTAGATAAAAAGGAGGTTATCACGATGGATACAATCTCAAATCAAGATTTCACAGAGGTAAATAATTCATATGTTTGGCACCTTTTTGTATGCTACTCCCTCCATCCGAAAGTGTTTAGCATATTTCATTTCTTGGTTTTTCCAAATGAGATGGTCATATTTGTAGTCTTCATGTGCTAAATTAAATTGTTGACCGGAACCCAAGCAGACATCTTAATACTATTTGTTGCATGCATGCATATAGTTCCTTGGTTTTGTCACATGGGGGATGAGTTTATTCCTCCTTGGTCTTGGTGATAAAAAGAAATATGTCTTGCACTTTTGGATGGAGGGAGTAATTAAGACAGTATACTTTCAACCACAAATTAATACCGAGACACATATACAATATGATCTTATGCATAGCTTTCACTCAATTGTCAATAGTTTTAAACTTTTAGGTTATGAATATGTGAATTAAATATTCACTTAGCTGGCTCAAGCATCACGAATGACAAGAGTTTGGTGTTGATTGTCAGTAGTAACTTTATTAAATTTGTTAAACATAGATGTGCAAAATCTGAATGTTATAAGCACTTTGTAGTCATTGCCCGTGTCGTGTGGATATACATTGCTTTGCTTGGATCTAAAGTATACCAACTGAATATCATTGAAGCACATATGGATATCGTGCAACCTGTTAGAATTTCAATGGTTACTCTCATTGAGAAGAGGATGGCACTCGAGATGGGGCAATTTTCTGGTTTTCTTCATTCACAAACACAAAAGCCATACCTTCCCGAGGGAGGTTGGATACATATATATAGCCATAGCTGGCTGGTGGCTGCTAGCTAATTGCTGCCCACACTAGTCTAAAAGCATAAAGGAGATGCTAGAGAGCATCCAAACTGAATAAAGCATAAAGGAGATGCTAGATGCCGTCCTAGGGATGCTAAAAGTAAAACCGAAAGATGCTAATAGCAAAACTGAAAGGATGCTGTCCTAAAAGGGAAAAACAACCTAAAAGCAAGAGAAGGACCACAAGGACCAAAGACCACAAGGCTTATTCCATCATTCTCCCCCTAAGTCTTGTGCGTCGTCTTGTGGGAAAGTTGGGCCATCCCGATCCTGGAGCAGAGCTCGAGGAACTTGATCCTCCCAAGAGGCTTGGTGAGCAAGTCCGCAAGCTGGTCCTTGGTGTTGATGTAGCTCGCCTTGATGCTCCCTTCCTCCAAGTAGCTTCGGATGAAGTGGTACCTCACCCGGATGTGCTTGCTCCGTTCGTGGAAAACGGGGTTCTTTGCCAGGGCCAGAGCGGACTTGCTGTCCACCCTGAGCTCTACTGCTCCAGTGTCTCTGCCGAGGAGATCACCAAGCAGTCGAGCAAGCCAGAGCGCCTGGGTCGAAGCGGCGGATGCCGCCATGTACTCGGCCTCGCAGCTGGACAGGGCCACCACCTGCTGCTTGACCGACTGCCAGCTAACGAGGCACTCGCCGAAGAAGAAGAGAATCCCGCTCGTGCTCTTGCTGGTGTCGATGTCGCCGGCGTGGTCGCTGTCGCTGTACCCGACGAAGTGTGCCTTGCCAGGACACCTCGGGTAGTAGAGACCGTGGTCGAGAGTCCCCGCAACGTAGCGGATGATCCTCTTCACAGCCTGCTGGTGCTCCGTCGTCGGTTGCTGCATGAACCGACTGACGTAGCCGACGGAGAAGGCCAAGTCCGGCCGTGTGTGGGTGAGGTAGCGAAGGCTCCCCACAAGACGCCGGTACTGTGTAGCATCCACCTCCTCCGCCGTGCTGTCACGGCTCAGCTTCAGTCTCTCCTCCATCGGAGTGAGAGCTGGGTTGCAATCGGTGAGCCCAGCCAGCTCAACGACGCGCTTAGCATAGGCGGTCTGTCGAAGCGTGATTCCGGAGTCGTCCTGGTGCACTTCAATCCCCAGGTAGAAGGAGAGAGGCCCCAGATCACTCATCTGGAAGGTGGCCTTCATCTCCTTCTTGAACGTCGCCACCTCCGCATCCTTGGTGCCAGTGATCACCAAGTCGTCGACGTAGACACCCACCAGCAAGGCATTTCCCCCATTGCCCCGCCGGTAGATGGCCGCCTCGTGCGGGCTTTGCTCGAAGCCCATCCCCTTGAGCGTGGAATCCAACTTGGCATTCCACGCCCTCGGTGCCTGCCGCAAGCCGTAGAGGGCCTTGTGCAGGCGTAGCACCTTGCCCTCCTTGCCGGGGAGCACGAATCCCGGCGGCTGGTGCACGTAGACCTCCTCCTTCAAGTCGCCGTTCAGAAACGCCGACTTGACGTCCATGTGATGGACACCCCAGCCTTCCTGAGCAGCCAGCGCAAGGAGGAGTCGCACGGACTCCATCCGTGCCACGGGAGCGAAGGCATCGTCGTAGTCGATCCCCTCCTGCTGCACGAAGCCGCGTGCCACCAAGCGAGCCTTGTGCTTGACGATGGCTCCGGCTTCATCCCTCTTCAGCTTGAACACCCACTTAAGGGTGATCGCGCGGTGACCACGAGGGAGGTCAGCAAGCTCCCAGGTGCGGTTCTCCTGAACCGCGTCCATTTCCGACTGCATCGCGGCACGCCATGCCGCGTGTTTCTCGGCCTCTGCAAAAGACCGAGGCTCACCGTCGTCGCACGCAAGGTGCAACTGCGCCTCCAGGTTGCGAGGCACCAGTCCCGGCACCGGCTGGTCGCCGAGAAGATCCTCCATCGTACGGTACCGTAGCTGCTCGCCGTCGTGGTACGCGTCGAGGCGCTCCCCGTCGTGGGAGAGCGGAGTAACGAACTCCACCGGGCTGCGCTCAACACGAGCTGGCGTCGGAGTAGACGTGCCCGGAGGAGTGGCTGTTGGTGCTGGAGCGCGTGGGGACACCGGCTGGGGTGGTGTCGACGAAGAGCTCGTCGTAGTCGAAGTCGTGGCCCGAGGGTGTGTTGGTGTTGGAGTCGGTGGAGGTTCGGGGACTGGGGTAGACACACTCGGTGAAGAAGAGCTGCCTACTCCCCCAGCTCCCTCGAAGTGGACGTACTTGATGGTGAAGTCGTCGTACGTCGGAGTCGGGCCATCATCCACCGCCTTGTCCCATACCCACCCTCGCCCTTCGTCGAACACTATGTCGCGCACTGTGCGCACAAGCTGTGTCTCCGGGTCGAGGATGCGGTAGGCCTTCGAGCCCTCCGCGTAGCCGATGAACACCCCTGGGGTGCTCCTGTCGTCGAGCTTACCGATGTGGCCAAGCTCCTTGGCGAACGCGAGGCAGCCGAAGACCCGTAGGTGGGAGACCGCCGGTTTGTGCCCATGCCAAGCCTCGTACGGTGTCCTGCCATCGAGGGCCTTGGTAGGCGAGCGATTGAGGATGTAGACGGCTGTCACCACCGCCTCCCCCCAGAAGATGGCCGGCATCCCCCTCTGCTTGAGAAGAGCCCGAGCCATCCCCACAACCGTCTGGTTGCGCCGCTCGACGACGCCGTTCTGCTGCGGGCTGTACGGCGCGGTGTAGTGGCGCTGAATGCCCTCATCAGCGCAGTACGACGCGAATTCAGCCGCCGTGAATTCGCCGCCGTTGTCGGTGCGCAGCACGCAGCTTGCGGCCGCACTCCGCCTCTGCAGCGGCCTGCGCGCGCCTGATGGCATCCGCAGCCTCTCCCTTGCTGCCGAGGACCATCACCCACATGTAGCGGGAGAGGTCATCGACGAGCAGCAGGAAGTAACGTCGTCCTCCTGGTGTGGCCGGTGTCACTGGGCCACACAAGTCCCCGTGCATGAGCTCGAGCCGCTCCTTGGCTCGGAAGCTCGTCTGCTGGGGAAAGGGGAGCCGCCGCTGCTTCGTTACCACGCAGACGTCGCAGAGCTGCTCCACGTGGTCAAGGCACGGCATGCCTCGCACCATCTCCTTGGCACTGAGGCGCTTCAGGGCCTCGAAGTGGAGGTGCCCGAAGCGCTCGTGCCACTGCCATGCCTCGTCGTCCCGGCGAGCGGCGAGGCAAACTGGTTGTGCGACCTGCGCGCTGAGGATGTAGAGTCGATTAGTGCCTCTGGTTACCTTGGCAAGAAGACGACGACGGCGATCCCAAATCCTCATGAGTCCGTCCTCGACCAACACGCGTGAGCCGTTCTCATCCAGCTGTCCCACGCTGATGATAGAATTCCTCAACGCGGGGATGTAGTAGACTCCGGTGAGCAGCCTGTGCTCACCGGACTTGGCAGTGAAGGTGACGGAGCCAACGCCCTTGATCTCTACGCCGGAGGCGTCCCCAAACTTGACGGAGCCTCGGACGCTGGGGTCGAACTCGGTGAAGAACTCCCGTCGGCCGGTCATGTGATGGGTGGCGCCGGTGTCGAGGTACCACCCATCAGCCTTGTCGTTGCTGGAGCCGTTGCAGAGGGAGACGAGTACCTTCGGCTCATCAAGGTGGAGGAAAGCCGCTGCGGCCGGTGCCGCTGGAGGAAGCTCGATACTTGCGTGTGCCAGTAGCAGAGCCGGCTCTTCCTCCTCCACCTGTGCGACGTGGGCCTGGCCACGTCGTGGCTGTCGACAGTCTTTGGCCCAATGGCCAAGCTTGCCACAGTTGCGGCAGGTGTCGTCTCGTGCCGGCTTATGGTTGCCGGCGGCGCCGCCCTGGGCGCCTCTGCGAGCGCCACCCTCGGCACGTCTTCGCGCCCACCGTAGCTGGACACCTCCGCGTGCCTTGCGCAGCTTGCGGCCGCCTGTCGAGGGAGAAGACTCCCTCTTCCTTCCGTCACCCTGAGAGGCCTCCCACTGCTCCCGAGTGAGATGGAGCTTCCCGCCAATGGTGATAGGCCCTGAGAGAGGCTGTGGCTCATCATCGTCGACGACCTTGAGGCGACCCAACGCCTCCTCGATCGACATCGTGGAGAGGTCCAGCAGAGACTCGATCGAGCGAGCGATCTGCCTGTACTTCTCTGGGACGCAGCGGAAGAGCTTCTCGACAGCTCTCTCCTCGTCGTAGGTGTCGTCGCCGTACTGCACCATCTTCTGCAAAAGAGTGTTGAGACGGAGGGCAAAGTCATCAACATCCTCACCTGGCTTGAAGGCCAGGTTCTCCCACTCCTTGCGGAGTGCCTGCAGTGTGGACTTGCGGGCGCGGTCGCTGCCGATGCGTGCCGCAGCGATGGCGTCCCAAGCCTCCTTGGCAGTCCGCTTCTGGGAAAGCGAGAACTGCATCTCGGGCGGGACTCTGCAGCGATGAGGGCATCCAGTGCCCGCCGATCCTCGTCGTAGTCGACGTCGCCGTACCGGACTGCCTCCCACATGTGCCGCACCTGGAGCCTCACCCTCATCACCGCGGCCCACTCGATGTAGTTGGTTTTGGTGAGGGTAGGCCACCCACCGCCGGGACCAAAGTCCCTGACCACCGTCTGGACGCCGTGGTGACCATGGCGCCGGTCAAGGGAGGGAGAGCCGCGCTGCCTGCGAGGACTGCGCGCGGGCTCCGGGCTGCCGCCGGCACGGCCGCGCCCGTCTGGGTTCCCGTTGGCGGGCGCGCGGTCCCTTGGGCCACCGCCGCCGCCGTGGGGGTGGGCTGCTGCCCACCGCTCTGCCCGCTCCCGCGCCCTTCCTCTTGCCAGCTCCTCAAGCTCCCTGTCGGCGGTGATGTCGCCGGCGATGGAGCCGTTGATGCTGCTGCGCAAGGTCTCAACCTCTACCTCCGCCGCACGTGCCGCATCTTCCGCCGCCTCTGCCTCCGCCTCCGCCCTGGCTACTGCCAACTCCGCTGCCGCCAGTCTGGCCGCCCTCGCTGCTGCTGCAGCGGTCTGAGCCGTTGCTCGCCTGCGCTCCTCTGCTGCGGCGAGCTCGGCGTCCTGCTGACGCCGAGTGCTCGAGGCGACCGAACGCCGAGACCGAACGTCGGACATGGCGCGCCTCCGGGGGGCTGCTGTGTGGAGAGGGGTAAGGGAAAGGGGAAGGAGAAGCAGCTGGTGCTGCTGTTGCTGCTGGCTGAGTGCTCAACCGAGCTTGGGAAGGGGTGGAACAAGAGATGTTTAGCCTACAGGAAAGTGTTGCTCTGATACCAGATGTTAGAATTTCAATGGTTACTCTCATTGAGAAGAGGATGGCACTCGAGATGGGGCAATTTTCTGGTTTTCTTCATTCACAAACACAAAAGCCATACCTTCCCGAGGGAGGTTGGATACATATATATAGCCATAGCTGGCTGGTGGCTGCTAGCTAATTGCTGCCCACACTAGTCTAAAAGCATAAAGGAGATGCTAGAGAGCATCCAAACTGAATAAAGCATAAAGGAGATGCTAGATGCCGTCCTAGGGATGCTAAAAGTAAAACCGAAAGATGCTAACAGCAAAACTGAAAGGATGCTGTCCTAAAAGGGAAAAACAACCTAAAAGCAAGAGAAGGACCACAAGGACCAAAGACCACAAGGCTTATTCCATCACAACCATGGCTTGGCTGGCTGTGGGTATTCATTTGCCATGTGACTGTGTGAGGTGTCTGGTTTAGTTCCCATCATAATGTTCAAAGCAGAGTTAATTTTTACTGAACTTCTAGAATGGTTCAACTTATCTGTGGTAGGGTGATTTGGAGGAGGTGGTGATGGAAGACAGACCATCACTCAGAACTTTGTTATATGAAGTTGTAAAGACAGGCAACTTGATCATATTCTTTACAGTATAGTGCATTAGTGCTATTGCTCGGCCACTTAATATTTTTTTGACCTGGACTCGACCCCTCAATGTTTATTCTCGATTACTGGACTTATGATGCAATATCATGTTTTCGTTACCTGATAATTCAGAATCATCGAGATTTATATCTAGTTTTTTTTTAAAAAAATATTTTACTAACCTCTAAAGTAATAAAGTGCAAATTTGCTGCGGTTCGTTGTTCTATGGTACTACAATTCTTCCATTTATATGATCTGTCTGCATGTATTTCTGTAGGAGGAATGCAAACGCTTACGCCAGAGCATGAAGTGTGGTTTGATTACCCGACTAAAAGTGGTACTGTTGATCAAGATTCATTATACGGTGATCGATCTCATCACTATGTTCAAGTTACATAGATCTGACATATCTCCTTTGTCTTGATTCAGGGAGACATCCATGAGAAAGCCAAAATATTCCAACTGCTGCGAGTTAATGATGTACGTACTGTATTACTTGAGAAAAAGCTCGCTAAGTGCTGACTTGCTTTATTTCAGAATATTGCTTTCGTAACTTATCTTCTATTTTTCTTTGTTAAATCCACCTACAGTGGTTAGAAAATGAAAAGCAGAGACTGAGCCATCTACGTGATCGTGCTAGTGAAACTGGGCGCAGAAAACAATATCCTTTTAACTTAGTATGTTGTGTCGCTGTTCCATTATTTATTTCTGCCATATGTTTTACAAATATTGTAGTTTGGTTCTCCAATGTTAGATCACAGATTTGCATGCCTATGATCATCATAGATTAATCTATGAAGCGTTCAATTCATACCATCATTGCTAAATTATTATTTGCATGAGGGTACATTTCTTCGTGCATACTTTACTAATGGAGTATGTGAGTAAAGATAATGCAATTGCATGGCCTAAAACTATACATTTCTCTATTCAAGTTTAAGCAAAACCCTGTTGAGGAACATGTTTCATGGGTTTGCTAAGGTACCTTGATTTTGACTAAACTTTTGTAACATTTTTTTGTTTTGACTTTACTGCAATTTCATCGGTCTTGCACAATCATAATAGCCAAGTTAACTACAATTATTATGCATAGCTAGCAATCTTTTGTCATCCTCCTTAAATGCTGTGAAATTAACTCTCTGCTAGAAAAAAGATTTGGCATTTTAGAACTTAGAAGTTGGAAGGCAGCTTTCATGAGCTATCATCCATTGGTTTCCAGATGATGTGTCTATGCTGAGTTGCTGACATAAATCCAACTCTTTATGTTCTGGCTTTCTTTTCTCTTTGATTTATTTTCTCTGGAGAAATATTGTTATCAGTGGCCGTTCTTTGTTTCAAGTAAAACTTCTTCCATAACATTTAAAGTCTTAAGTGTATGGTTTTCTGTTCAAATAGTGATTGGCATCAAGTCATCACGATTCACCTGCTGTCATTTGTTGATCATTTTATGATCCTTGACTATACCCTACGCTTAGGGAGTGTGTAGAGAAGTTGCAACTTCTGGGCACTCCTGAAGAAAGAGCACGCATCATTAATGAAGATCCAGAAGTACATGTTGACCCTTGTATGTCTCCCGATTATGAATCTGCTGAAGAATTGGATGTTAAGAAAGCTGGTATTTCATGTCTCTGAACTCTCTCTAAGTCCCTATTCTGTTATTGTATACTGATGTGCTCTGCTTATAAACGTTGATCTTTTTGCAACTTTCTTGTTGACTTTGTACGCAGTTGATTCGACAAGTAGGAATGGATCAGACCTGTTATTTC
This sequence comes from Oryza meridionalis, assembly GCA_000338895.3. NCBI lineage: Eukaryota > Viridiplantae > Streptophyta > Magnoliopsida > Poales > Poaceae > Oryza > Oryza meridionalis. The sequence continues at coordinate 20,512,567 of CM002533.2, forward strand.
TTGGAAGAAAAGGAATCGAAACAAACTCTCTGCAGAATCATAGACAAAATTGTTCTGCCACTAGTCATCACACGACTATAAGTCCACCTACTGAGGGTATGACTCATGGACAAGGAGAAGAAGGTAACATTAATTTGCTTTCAAGAAATGGATGCGATATTCTTGAACCTAGCATTGATTTGAACAATATTGCATGTGAAACAGCATCGTTTGCATCGTCAGAAATTGTATCAGGTGACATGGAACCAGAAAAAGTATGGCACTACAAGGATCCTTCAGGAAGTGTTCAGGGCCCATTCACACTTTTACAGCTGTCCAAGTGGGCAGCTTATTTCCCACGTGACCTGAGAATATGGCTAACATTTGAGAGTGAACAAAACTCACTGCTTTTGACTGAAGTTCTCTCGAAACAACAAAAAGATTTCATTCAGCCTTCTCCCGAAGTTGACAATAATAGGTCAACATGGGAAGGCGTTGGGCAAGATAGAGTTGACTCAAGTTTGACTGGAAATAACTCTTCCTCTCCTATTGGTTATAATGTGATCTACTCTTCTCGGTTGCCTAGCCCATCTGCTGACTATCGTGCATCAGCTAGAGAAGGCCCAAACCTTCCGAGTGGAACCTTGCCATTCATGACAAGCCAGAAAACACAAAAGGATCCTCAGATGTTGCATGGCCAGGCACAGCATCAGGGTGATTATTCATGTACCATCCCGTCATCTGTGGTTTCATATAGACCAGCTGGTTCTCATGATGAGTGGCCCCCTCGAGGCAACATTGGTGAATGGAACAATAGTCAGGATAGTGGTGGTATGTGGAGCCCAACCACACCTCACATGAGTCGGAGCAATTTGGAGCATCAGCCTGACAGGTGTATTACGAAGAAGCAATTGCAGAATGATTCCAAACGTAATTCGCTAGCAGGATCTGCAGAGAATCTTAATTCCCAAATGGATTTTGGTTCACAGAAAGTACACATTCCTACTCCACAACAACCTGAGAGAGATCTTGCCACTTCTGTTGGTACTTCAAGGCAATCTGAGTTTAAAACTTGTCATCAGGAAGGCTCTCACTGGAGTTCAACAGCAGACTCCATTACTCATGATGGGCTTCAATTATCTCTTGCTTCAGCAAAGCCTGAGAGCTGCTCTGCAGTAAATCCTATTAGAGATGGAGATTCCAGTTCAGCTTCTCGTGTGCCTAATCAATCAGGAGCTCATGTCTATAGCCCACCACACCCAGCTACAACTAATTTAAGCAAGAGTGAGGAGACTATGAATCAGTGTAAATCGTGTGAGCCTGAAGCATCAAATAAATCACGCAAGCCTGATGCATCACATGCTCCAGTTAATCAACATCCTAAGCCTGAAAGTGATCCAGTGTTACCTGATACTCAAGATTTTGAGCGCATGCATCCTAGCCCAAGTACTGAACATGACAGAAAGGAGCCATTGAAGGATCAATCGAGGTCAACATCAGTAGCACCTGAAGGGTCAGGTACAAAGGCACATGGACAGTCTTCCATAGCTTTTATATCAGAAGCATCTGGCCCACTTTCTAGTAAAATTGTTGGCTTGCAACCACCCAAGGATACATCATTTCTTGTTGAAAGAGATATAAAAGATGGAGGTTCCATTACACAAACAGAGCAACAAAAAGAAGAGAGTACAGCATTTAAGAAAGAGAACGTAGCTGTTGATCCTATCTCTGACAGTGAAGCAATAGTATCTGGTGTGTTGGAATCTTTGACAGAGACATATAATCTGCATGAAGAAACCGCTTTGGAAAATTTCACGCCAACATCTGCCGAGGAAGAACAACCGCAATGCTCTACCCCTATTGCATTATCTCCTTGGGATGAAACAAGTGACTATCAAGGTGAAGCTGTTGATTCTGCTCTATGGGGTGTCCAAGATGACCAAAACAATGAAATTTGGTCATTGTCTTCACCAACACCTACTCTCCAACCTTCAGGTTAATGGAAATACCTTTTTTTAATCACTTTATTTGTTTGCTTGATAATATTTAATCTTGAGATATTCTACGGGTCTTGGAGCTGATACCAAAGGTGCTTCCTGTGCTATAGAAGAGGTGATAGTAGCCCAAGGAAATAGTGGTGTTGTTGAACCGTCACCAGCACTGGAGAAGAAAAGGATTGAAAAAGTACCAAGTGCTTCCATAGATCGTGGAGTACCAGAGCAGGTAATGCTAACTTAAATATTTAAATACTAGGCAAAATTCATCAGCATTATGCAAAGAGAATCCTAGCAACATGATGTACCCAAGTTTTAACAGCAGTTTTATTTTGACTTGTTTAGGTAAAACCAAAATCAGATGCTGCATTATCTCCAGAAGAGAGAAAACCTTCAGGTTTGCAACTATCAAGCACATATCTACAAGGGAGCACAAAATCTTCAGGTTTGCCACCGTCAGGCACATCTCTAGATGGGGGCATAGAACCTTCAGGTTTGCTACCTTCAGGAACTTCTCTGGAGTGGGGTACAAAAATTTCAGGTGTGCAATCCTCGGCCTCATCTCTAGAGGGGAGCAAAAAGGCTTTTGTTAGGCAACCATCAGGCTCTTCACTAGAGGGAAACACAAAAGCGTCAGGTAGGCAGCCGTCAGGTTCATCTATAGAGGGGAGTAAGAAACCTTCTGATAGGCAGCCATCAGGTGCATCTCAAGAGGGGAATACAAAGCCTTCAGGCTGGCAACAATCTGTGTCATCTCTTGAAGGTGGCACGAAACCTTCAGGCTGGAAACCTTCAATTTCTATAGACACGAATACAAAAGCTTCAGGTTGGCTGCGATCGAGCTCATCTCCTGATGTGAGCAGAAAAGCTTCAGCATGGCAATCATCAGGTTCTTCGCCTGTTGCAGGGAGCTCAAAAGCATCAGGTTGGCAGCCATCACCTCGCGAGAGCTCGAAATCTAAGCCTAATTCCACATGGGGTGCCGGCCAAAGCCGCAACTCGTCTTCGCACCAATCAACAACACCAACAGCTAAATACTCATCAGAAACCCCAAGGAGACAAGGAAACAACACCACAAATTCTGCTGGCTGGGGAGACTCTCTCGGAAACAAGACCTGGCATTCACCCTCAGGCAATGCGAGCAGCCGAGGCAGCCATTCTAGCCACCACCATGACCGGCACAATCAGAGCAGCGAACCATGGCGTGGTGGCTCAAATCATTCCAGGAGATCAGATCATCGTCAAGAACATGGCAACGGTGGCTCGTCGAGATCATCGTCGTCTAGGGGGCAATCTCAAAGGGGGATCTGTAGATACTACGAGAATGGCTACTGCAGGAAGGGCGCTTCCTGCCAGTTCCTCCACCGTTGAAAACGCCCTCACATTTTTGTACAGCCCTAAATGATTTCTCACTCACTCCGTAGTCAGCACAGAAGTGACCTTTATTTAACCTTCTCGGCACCACTCAGCTGTTAGTAAGTATATACATATCCATCAGCACAGGAGTATGATTAAGTTAGCATTTTATGCTTGGAAAAACAGCCACTGATGTACGGCCATGACTGTAGATCCTTCTCTTTAGGTGAATGATGCATTTTGATTGATCCTGTTAGGTTTAGTGGAATTATGAGTTCACCCGCTTTAAATCTCCCTTGATCGCGTATGCAAGAAGCAAAATTTTGATATGTTTGCACTGTGTTGTCTCGTCTCCAGAATTTGTAATTCAGGCAGCTTGTTTACCTGGGTTACTAGAAATCGGAAGCTGCCGGGCTAGCAGAGGATACCGCAGGTATTGCCCTCGGCCGGAGCAATCCTGGCGCCGCCGACATGGGCAGCTCCAGGAACGAAATGATTGTGTTACTGTGGGTTGGAACTAATCCTCCACGCAATGCAACGTAAAGCGCAATAATTGATTGCTATATAATTAATTATAGGATGTTAGTAAAAAAAGCTTTTGTTTTTTAAAAAACATACTTCCTCCGTTTTTTATATAGTAAGTCGTTTTATTTTTTTCTACTCAAATTTCTTTAAGTTTAACTAGGTAAATATAGTAGTGTTTTCAATACAAACAAATATATTATTAAAATATATTCAATTTTAGATTTAATGAAACTAATTTAACATTTTAGATGTTGAAACTTTTTTATAAACAGTTAGATTAAAAGAAAGTCAAACTGGCTTTTGAAAAAGCAGCTGTGGGCTTTGGTTTTTGAAAAAGTAGCATTGGAAAAGTAGCTACGAGGAAGTCAAAAGTCCGTTTGGTTGATCAGCTGTGGCTTTTGAAAAAACTTCTCACTTACGAGTTACTACTGGACCCCGCCTGTCAGCCTCACTGCATTCTTCTTCCTCACACGGTTCGCGTGGGGGCTTGCTGTCGGGGCGCGCCGGCCAGCCATGGGGCGGCCTGGGCTTGCCGGCCGCCATGAAGACAGCGCGGGACGAGGGAACAGGCGGCGACGGCGGGGAAGAGCAAACGCGCGTGGTTTGGAGGAGGCCGACGACGGGAGTCGGGGGGCACGGTGGGGGAGAAGCTCGCCACCTCGCCGGGAGGTCACCGCCTCACAGGGAGGAGAATGGGTGGCGTCGGGCGAGGTAGGCGTAGGACGACGAGGAGAAGGGGTGGCGTCGGGCGGGGAGGAGCAGGGGCGGCGCCGACTGGAGATGCGCCTCTGCACCCTCACTGCTGCGCGCTAGTGGTGCGGGAAGACGCGAGAGGAGTCTATCGAACTGTTTTTTTCATAATGGCAGATGTGGGTAATTTTTCCACTCAAAAGCTAGTGAAAGCAAGGCTAGGGGTTCCTTTTGGATCTGTACTACACTAAAAACAGCTTTAGAGCAAAAGGACTTATGGCTTTTGGGTCCTAAGGTTGGGGATTCCTAAACAGTGCGCCAGGAGTCAAGCCGGCACGCATTCCCCGCACTGCATGTGGCCTAATAAGGCTCTTAGCAGTAGTGACGCTTAGAGTTAATGATGGCACTTAAAGACGGTGATTAGTGAAAATGCTATAGTAATTTCTCAATAAAAAATGAAAACAATTGATTTTTGAAAATTTCTAAAATATGATTTGAAAGTTTTTCAAAATATCGATTTGAAAGTTTTCAAATCCGAGTTAGAAGTTTTTGTATTTTGATTTGAAAGTTTTTAAAATTTAAACTGAAAGTTTTCAAATCTGACTTGAAAGTTTTCAAATCTGACTTAAAAGTTCCAAATTTCAGTTGAAAGTTTTTAAAAATTGAGATGAAAAGTTGAAAGCAAAAAATTTCAAATTTCGAGTTGAAAGTTTTCAAATTTTGAGTTGAAATTTTTAAATCTGAGTTAAAAGTTTTTAAAAGTTGAGATGAAAAAAGAAAAAAAAAACATGGCTGCTAAAAAAAATAAAGAAACACAATATGGGAGTATGGGCTTTTGTGGGCTGCGTACGCGCCGCGCCATTTAGCTGTCGCGCCTAAGGTTGGCTTAGGTTGAAAAGACCAATCAAACACAAGGGAGTACAGTTTACAATTGAGGAAAGTAGAGAAAAGAACACAATCTTAGCGTTGAATGGGCCGCACGGATGTTAGCCTGGCTGATTTTGTGGGCCGTAGTACAGCCCATGTTCTGGAGCCCAGGCCCATAAAAACGGGCCTTTCTCCAACCGCCTTAGATCTCGCTCCTCAGCTAGAAGCTGTAAAATGGGGTTTCGCCGCCGGCGACCATGTCGCCACGGTGGCCGGAAATCGCCCCGCCTCCCTAGCTACTCCACGAGTACCGGCCAGAGCCATCCTCTCCTCCGTCTGATTCGTCCCGACTCGACGACACCGCTCCAATTTCCTCACCGCCGACGAGGTCAGTGCACCGAATCTCCTCCCTTGCTCATGACCTCACACGGAAATAACGAAGCAGGTGTTCATTCATTCGTCTGTCGATTCCTTGCAAATCTGAGCGATTTGTAGTTGTGATTTGTGAATCAGAGTGATTAGCTAAGCTATAAAGAGCGGATGAATTAAAGAGTTATAAACAGTTTTTTTTTAAGAGTAAAGTGCAGTACTATATATTGCAGGCACTTTTGATTCAAGAAAGCAGTTAGCTTTATTTACTGCAACCTGTCTGTCACTAAATTCAGCTGTTTGTTCCACAAGCTATCAGATATACACTTCTTTGCAAAGCACAGAGGCTTTTCCAGTCGTAAAACATGTATAATTTTCTGCAGCTCAATTACAGTGGTTACTTTGACTTCGGCGTGCCGCACTTTGGTGTGCTGGGATAGAAGACAGGATAGTAGGTGTTCAGCTCAAGCTGGTCCAGGATTTGATTGACAAGTGTCAAGTAGGAAGAATGTCCGACGATGAGCTCACTGGCATCAACCTGTGAGTTCAGAAATATTATCGAGTTTTTAGCTGTATAGAGGAAAATTTTTGGCCCAGTTGAATGCCGCAACACACTTACATTTTCAACTCCAGGTACATGAACTGCTTGGATGCCGGCCAAGCCTTGTGAAAGCAGGCTACATGAGAGATCATTTTCATGGAAAAAATGATGACTCCACATCCACAATCTGTGATAGTGATTCTGAAATATGAGTCAGATTTACCTTGCTCGAAAAGTGATACCGAGAATCCAATCATTTGTGGAGTAAACATTCACAAATCGTCCAGCAACCATCTGCGGAAATGCATGGCCATCCATACTAGTGAGAAGATGACTTGGAGCAAGGTAAGATTTGCTAAAATTATAGGTGGTTTCTTCGAGCAATTAGCACTCATTTCATTTGTGACTTTACTTTCAGTACAGTAGTGTAAAATTCACATAAGAGTTAGTAATGTGCTCAAGGCTATAGTTTCAAGCAGTTGGAATCTATAGAACTACCATACCTTCCTGGTAGACTCCCACAGCTCCTCCTTATCTGAAACTGGTGCACCTATCATCACAGCTCTTTCAACGAGTCCCTCTATTCACAATGAAAGGTCAGCCAAACAAGCTATAAATAAAGTTTCATATATGCACATAGTTAAGAGGTACCATTATTTCCCAACAAAGCTAGTTCCTCCAAACACTTGAAGACAACACGTGCCCCTAGGGAAAACCCGATGAGAGTGACAGGCCTAGAAATCCCAGTAAAAAATTAGTTCCATTGAGAAATGAATTCTACTGGATTGTACATTCTAGGCAGAGAATTACCTGCTTCCTTGCAATCCTCTGAGCAGCACTTCAGCAAGCATTTTCCCAGTCTTATCTGCCCTGGAAACATCTACTCAATTAATTTCTTGTGCGCTCATGTAATTTTGGAAAGGATAAAAAAAGATTAATGCATACATTACAGCTTTAAGTTTGTTGCATTCTTTCATTTTTATCATTGCTCATTAGTTTCTTTTTCGCGAACGCATTGCTCATTAGTTTCAAGATAATAGTATTCTTTGTTCTGTTTTCAGCTTTTGTACAACTAATGAAAAAAAAAAGACCAGTTTTGTACAGAAAAGGGAAAAATGCATCAGCATTAGTTTATGTAATGAGAGTTCATTATGTCACCTGTCAATAGCAATGGACCATTTACTATCGATAAAATCTGCAGCAGATACCAAGTAAGCCGGCCATGCAAATGCAGAAACAATACCACTTAACACAGTTTGCATTGCACCTTCCCTCATCAACTCAATTGCAAATCCTACATCATTAACCAACAACCGGACAATTTTATGTTGAGTAATCAGTAATGTATGAAAGAAAGAAATAAACGCAAACACTGTACACGTCGAACGCCAAAATTACTTGATGCCAGCCAATCGCGTATTGCTGTACTGACGCCAATTATATGCTTAGACTCCCATTGCAGAATGTACCTGCCAATTACAAGTTTCTTGTACTTAAGCAAGGCAAACATGTTCTAGAAAATGCAACGATATTGATAGGGACAAAAGCTGTATGAATCTTTCCTGTATTCATCTCATGTGAATATTTTGGTTTCTAAACAGAATGCAATAGGACTATCATGGCTTTGTTAATACCAAAGTACTTGCAAACTGCAAAGAGAACTTTTTTTTTTTGAAAAAATATTTCGTGTGAATGTCTTTTGGGGGATTGTACCTCTCTAAGTTTGTTTTCCATCCTTCCCATGGCTTCATATAATCTTCCTCGGTAAAGGCAAATCCAGTGACCAAGATGGCAACTGCTAGCCGCTGAAATCATAAAAACATCCATGAAAATCCAGTCAATCCTATTAAGTGTCATCCACTCGAAAAAGTTTTATCGAAGACTAGGGATAACATCTTTGCTTTATGCTCTCTGAACCTTTCCTACATCGAATCAAAATAACACAAGAGAACAAAAACTCACACCCTGGTTATGGTTCTCGCCGATAGTGTTGAACTCAAATTCTCTCACACAACCAATTCTTTTGGCCATTTTGGTCCCAGTCAACCCAGCTCCAGCAGCTGATTTTCAAGTTAAGATTCTGGTTAGTTACAGATCATGATAAAAGATTCCTGCTGGGTTCAGAAATAAACACCTCCAAATAAGGAATAGTATCACCAAATTAATATTCAAAAACCATCTACGCTCACCTCCGAATGATGCAGCAACCGCTACAGAGCCTGCAGTATGTCCAGCAGCAGTAGCTATAGCAGCAAACCCACTAGCTCCTATTAAAGGGATAAGTGTGTGCAATGTTGGAACCAGAGCAGTGAATCCTGCAGCAATTGCTGGAGCAGCTAAACCTGAAAGTTCAGACGAAAATATTCAGTTACAGAACTTATCATGATCTGACATTTCATAAGTTCATCCAAATTTCTTTCAGGTCATATACCCCCGGAGATGGCCATCAGCGTTCCTCCCGTCAAGGCGGCTGCGCCGATGATTCCTCCACGCTTCCAGTTCTCCCATCTGCTTCTTGGTGACTCGCTTCCTTCTGACTGTTCTTCCTCTCTCGCTGCAGCCATAGCAGAGCAAGCAACCATTATCTCGATAGCTTCCTACAATGCCAAAACGTTCGATTACAAAAACATATAGTTTGTGTCCATGACAAAACTGGTAGAGAGATCACTGTTCTTAGCGTGTGCATTTGCATGTACAACTAGGCTTTATTTCTATCCTAATTTCACATGTACAACAATGCTGTGCTGAATGTACACCGTCATGTGTACACAGATAATCTAGTGATCATGTACACAGATAATGAGACTACTACACACTATGGCCTTGGCCTTGTTTAGTTCACAAAACAAAAACTTTTCACCCATCACATCGAATGTTTGGACACATGCATAGAGTATTAAATGTGAAAAAAAACCAATTACACAGTTTGCGTGTTTTGCGAGACGAATCTTTTAAGCCTAATTGTGTCATGATTTGGCAATGTGGTGCTACAGTAAACATTTGCTAATGACAGATTAATTAGGCTTTGTCTCGCAGTTTTCTGGCGGAATTTTTTGTTATTAGACCACGTTTATTACTTCAAACGTGTGTCCGTATATCCGATGTGACAACCAAACCTAAAATTTTTCTCCAACTGAACAAGCCCTATGGTCATGAAACATTTGATGTTTAGGACAAGTTAGTCAAACTTATTTTGAAACATTTGACCATGAATAATTCCTCAAATTACTAGTTAAAAAATGGTGTGCGTAAATTTGCCTTGAATAGTAATATCTCAACATTGTAAACTTATTGTATTCTATAAACTCATTCTAACACAAAATTTATATGGTCAACGTTTTACGAGTTTAGCCGAATCTTGTCCTAAACATCAAATTAAATACTTATGATCAGAGGGAGTGTTAGTGATCTTATCTTGTAAGAAAAAAAAAACAATGGAATCTGTGGACATATGACACATATCTTACCATCTTGATCCACTTGACGTCGAGCCATGTCGCGAGCAGCCGGAGCGCGACGCGGTGGCGGGCGTCGTAGCCCCTTCTGATGCGAGGCGAGCCCATGCCCTCCTCCGCCATGTTCACGTCGGCGACGCACGCTGAGAGCAGCATGTACAGCACCGCCATCTTCCGGTAATCCTTCGTGCGGCTGCCGCCGGCCGACGACGCCGACGCCGGCCACGGCCACCCTTGGTCGCCGTCCCCCCCGGAGCCGGTGGCCTTGATCAGCTCGTCGGCCGCGACGACGTCGTTCTCCAGCCCCATCGCCATCGCCTCGACGGCCTTGGCGAGCGCGAGCTCCTGCTCTGACCTCTCCGCCGCCGCCGCCTCGCCGTCGTCCTCGTCCTCGAACACCTTCCGAAGAAACTGAGAAGAAAAAAAAAGTATGTAACGATTGAATTGCCGTCGAAATGTTTTTGTATTGGAGATTTCATTGGGGCGCGTACGGCTCCGATGTGGTGCTTGGCCTCGGAGGTGGCGGCCGTCGTCTCCACGCCCGGCCATGCCTTGTGGTCGATCTCGAGAAACCTGAGAGAAATCAATTAATCAATGGCGATCCATCGATCGAATTGATGGGTTTGACGAATAATACCTGAGGACGGGGCGGAGGAGGCCGTGGGAGTCGTGGGTCCAGAGGTGGCGGGCGTCGACGGGGTCGGCGAGAGAGGGGTCTGCGGCGGCGGCGGCGGCGGCGGCGGAGGACGAGGAGGCCGGGTCGTCATCGAGGCCGTGGGATCCGAGCAGGACGGACTGGTGGATCTGCGCCTGGCGGAGCGCGAGCGCCAGGAGCGCCCCCGCCGCGTACCGCTGCGTCTGGCTCAGCGTCGACGACGTCGCCATTGCGGCGATCGGATGGCTGGCTGGCTCGCCGGTGGGCGTGGGCGTGGGCGCGGGCGCGAAGCCGGTCGAGGAATCGGTGCCACTGGCTTAGCCGCGGCGCGCGCGGAGGCGAGGCGAGGGCGAGGCGCGGTGGGAATGGCTGCCTGGCTCGATCGGCTTCGGTCTCGGAGCGCGCGCCGTGCGGCATGGCGCTCGCGCATGGCGCCTCGCGAGGTGCAAGAGAAATTTGTATGGGCCTCAATTACGGCCCGTTTATGTGTAGCCCGGAAATTTGTACGGAAAATACCGGGCCATACATTTGGATGGGCCGAGATTGAGGCCTAGCCAAATGAGGCCGTAATGTGAGATATTTGGAATAAGTTCACTTAGCATCCTACGTCGAGTCTGTGGAACATCCCTAATCCCAACACCAAAAATGTTTACCCTTAAATGTTCAAAACCATGTAAAATAGGTCGCATAGCAGGATATATAGGTGGTTTCGTTGACATGGCATCCTAGTCAGCAAGAAGGGAATACAAAAATTTATGGGGCCCACATGTCATACTTACTCCTCCCTCTACTCTATCCTCTCTCCAGCAGCGCAGGCGAGCGGTGTCGGGCAGAGCGGCAGCGCACGAAACAGACCAGCGGGGCGGAGTGGATAATAATAATAATAATAATAATAATAATAATAATAATAATAATAATAAACAAACCACACCACACACCAATAACATAAGAATCCACCGCAAAAAAAAGCAAACACAATAGCGTAACATCGTATTCTGACTACACTTTCTCTATTCACATATTTGGGTTGGACAAAGAAAAGATGAGAGAAGATGGATCTGTTAAAAAAAACGAAATTTGGAGGGAGAGAGGTCCCTCCAAACGTTGTTTAATAAGAAATTATGAGCGTATTGGGATTGAACATGGAACCTCGGGGTTAAAACCTCGTACCCTTTATTATTGCACTATCAAGTGCATCTCAAGGTGGGTCCGTTACGCTTACGCAGGGCACTCAATGTACTCTTTTTTTGAAAGGAATACTCACTGCACTCTAGCATCAAATCAAATTAAAGTTCCAAACTATGATATGCATACCATGCCAAACCAAACAGGACACATTGCGTATCTTTCTTCACATGCGCATGAACAACAGCTATACGCTGCTGGGCTCAGTCTTTCACTCTGAAGAATATCAGAACACATTACGACGAATTGTTCATGTCCTGGCTATTTGCCGATGGCTTGGCGATCGCCATCAGGCTTATCAGCTATGATACGTAGCTTTAATTTTCGCCCATCTTTCCGACGGTTTGACGCGGCTCGTGTGGATCGCCAGCAGATCTCGCCGGCCGGCCGCCGTCGTCACGCCTGAAAAAAAAAGGCGACCAGAAGATGGCAGAGAACGCATATATCGATCTCTGACGACTAAATCCCGAATATTTTCAAGCTCAAAAGCGACCTGTGTGATCCTGAATTCTTCCTGCGTTGCTCGCACGGTAGAATTGTGCCGTGCAGCGACAGAGAAAACTTGGAAGAAAAAAGGGCTCTCCATCGCAGGCGTTACATCAGTGCGTGTCACGTCGGGTTTGGTGCGACGTTGTTTGGTACTACAGACATACAGTGGCGAATCTACGAAATTTTTATGAGTCTAAGCGAGCCTAACAATAAATTATAAAGTATAGATTATTTTGGGTTGAGTTGAGCATTTGCTTTGTTAGTTTGTTTAATTAAGTATGTACACTATACCATTGCTTCTGCTAGTGACTAAATAATTAAGATGATTAACAATAACAAAGTAATTATAATTAATTTACTGAGGCATGGCTGCTTCTGCCGCTGGTTTGGTAGGATCGATGATCAAACAGATCAACCGTATCGAAAATGTTGAGACGTTGCTACATACACACGATGAAAATCCGAGGCCCACGATCCATTAGACAGTGACACTGCGAGAAAATCAATAAACTAATTAAGCCATGTTGCTGAATTTCTCTTAATTTTCTCAGGATTTTTCAGCGCCATCTGAAATTATATGCAATTTGCGTCAAAAAAATTATATGCAATTGATGATGAGGACAAGCGCACTCGAGCTGTAAAATTGACTTTTGATTCAAATCCGTACGCGTTAAATCCACGTCGTCGGAGAATGGCGGGAACGACAAAACACAACGCACCGATGACGCCGTCGCCGCCGCCGCCTTTTACTGTCGATAATATCGTCTCGTCGGCGTGGAGCCGGGGCCGCGCGCTGTGGCCGGTGCAGGTGACGACCAAGCCGGCCGGCCATTTTGTGCTCATGCCTCACCTCACGCAGCCCAGCTACTATGGGTCTGTTTGGTTGCCTGTACCAGGCTTGGCTCGCATCAGACCATGCAGATTTGGTATGTTTGGTTTCTTGCATTGCCCCGTGATACAGGATGAGGCGATGCAAAAATTGCCCCCGAGCCAGGCCGAGCGGAAACGCAGGAATCGAGCTTCCCAACTTAGCCTGGCTCGACGGATGCAGTGGCGCTGCACCCACGCGATAGCGCATTGCACCCGCGCGTGCAAGGGGGAGGGGGCTAGTCACCTCCCCCTCCTCATTTTGCCCGCGTAAAGCCACATTGATATTGTATAACAGCAAATAACCCCGAATATTAATGTGTTATAAAGTATAACAAGATCATCCTATTGATCATTTTAATTTTGGTCTAACGAAGTTATGAGTTATTTCATAGTCAGTTTTTTTAACTGTTATATAATATATATTATTATTTTGATGCGATATTAAGCTCATGATTAATGGTGTGGCTTAGAGTTCCTATACCTTCTGTGGGAAGGTTAGTACCACCTCACATTAGGGCGATAATTGTAATGTATGAATTTTATCTCTGTAATTTGAAATCAAGATTTCCAAATCTTACGGTAAGATCGTGGTTACCACCTGTTGAGTTGTGATCCAAATTCATTTGCACTTAATAAAGGCCAGCTTCTGCCGTAGTGGAGCGGAGGCCCGTCGTCGGGAGGCTTGGGCCGGAGCGTAGCGGAGGCTGAAGCTGGCCCATTGGGCCATGCACCCGGGGACGCCCGGGGGTGCGGGGGCGGAGCCCCCGCGAAACGGATCGTCATCCCTTTTAGGGTTCCACTATATATATACCTCTTGTAAGCCGCCGTGCGGTGTTGTAACCTCGCCCCAGATATAGTGAAGATATTTTGCTGGCTGGCGCCCGTGGTTTTTTCTCTCCTACTTTGGGAGGGTTTTCCACGTTAAATCTCGTGTCTTCTGTGATTGATCTATTATTTCTTTATCGTTTGTTCGCTTATCGTTTCCTAACACCACCGTTAGGTCGTGATAACTGTACTGTGACCATGATCTTTGACTTGAAAAACGAGAGAGAAAAAAACCACCATCATACATTGTGAACAATAGAAATACCATATATGATATCCACAACTATAATAATTAATTATAGTGTCCACAAGCACCAAACCTTTATTATGAAGCAAACTCTCCTTTTAGTCGTGCCAAAATATGGAGTTAGCTTTGCATTTTTTTTTTCACAAAATCAAATTTATCACTAGATATCATTATTACAAATGCTGTACTACTTCTAGGAATTTTTAATTTCCCCCCTTTTTTTCCAAAATCTAAATTCATACAAATTTTACCAAACATAATGCTAGCAACCTTACCATGCCCTAATGGTAAGCACAGTTACCAGCGGTTTGAGAAATCGTAGTATGGTTTTTGGAAACAATAGGAACGTAATATTCGGGGTCATGTGCCATAATATTTATGAGCGTCACAATCACACCTGTTAGATGGTTGATATGGCTAAATTAGCTGCATGAGGCTATCTAGGTGTTCGTCAAAGGTTGAGCTATTCATGTTTTGCTCTTGATGACGTTGGTCTTTTTGTTTTGTTCGGGTTGGTTTAATTCTTTGTCAGTAAGTTTCAAATGTGATCAAATTATTCATTACAATCAAATCTATAAAACAAGATTTGACACAACTATATTTTCATTAAAAAACATAAAATAGTTCATGTGGACCCACCCGATATGTTCACGTGGACCCACGTATTATAGATATATGAGAACCCACATATCATAAAATGCAAGTAGTAAATCCTTAATTATTATATCTTAAAAGTGGTAAATAGTTAAATGCCCCTAGAGAAAAATGTTCTGTCAAACAAAAGTATTTTTAGATAAAGGAAGTTTTATTGATCGTACATAATTGTATAAAGATAACACAATTACTTTAAAATCACTCAAACCTAAGCATAATTAGAATGCATACGACCTATAACTATTTTTTTAAAAAGGACGACATGAGAATGAATGTCCGTCAAACTCAATCGGAGCAACACTTAATTGGGCTGTCCATCAAAATCTTTTGTACATATTTTTTCGGTATGAAACTACAACCACAAGTGACGCTAGCTTCCTCATCTTTTTCTTATACTTATACTTAAATTTAAATTTTCAACATTAAATTTGTAGTTGATTTTAGTTTTTTTCATCAAAGTTTATTTTTCAGTATTTACTTTTAGATCGCTAAGGACATATACATAAGAGTTTTATTCACAAATTATTTTTCGTTTATAAATACGCCGTTTAGCTTATTATTACCTGAATAAGTGAAATGTTGGGGCCGGCCATAGAGGTTCCCACATATTTTTCAGTCCATCAAAATCTGAATTTAGGATTCCATGCGAAATCCGTATTCATTAATTAATTTTCATCAGTTGGTCTATGGAGAGGGTTTGCATAGGCACATCGAAGACACTGAAGGACGTGGACACTGTTACGTCTACAGTATTATCGTGGACTCCTCACAAATAATAATGACCAGTAAGATCGTCAGTTACTCTCTTTTTTCTTAAGAAAAAAGTTCAGGATTGCCAAATTAATTTATGTGACCCTGTCAGTTAGTCACAAAGTGAAGTTATTGCTGACAAATTTTGGGCCAAACATTCAGTTAACCACCCTTGTTACTAAAGTTGCTGGAGAATTAATGATGAGATGATCACTTCACCTTGCCTGAATAATACCAACGGGACAAAACATCCTTATCGTTATTAGTAGTTCTAACCCCACAAGTTGCTTCGATGGATCACCGGCCGCCTCACCACCAACTATATCCTGGAATCTTTGATGGCTATGTATACTTGGCTGAATTATATATGGCATTCTGAGCATTGCTTTTCGTCAGGATTGGATGATTGTTTCGACCCGTCTCCCTCAATTTTTGCCCCGATCATGCTTTAATTCCATCATCTTTTTTATTTTCATTTAGAGCAAGTTTAATAATATAACCAACTACCAGATCCAAAAATTAATACGTCATTTATAGCTAACTTAATAGCCTACTGATACAATAGTTAATTATAGGTACATAATACACCATTAATGCATTTCTCACATTTCTCTCTCACATGGTTTATTGGAGCTCATGCTGCAGCTGGCTACAAATCTATAGTCTGTTTTTTTCTCTCTCCTCCATATAAGCACAAATATAATATGACATGTATAGTCCACTTACATTATCTTATTATATTCGCTCTTATATCCGGCGTATAAGATTGTATCTTGACCATCTCATCAATATAAAAGGGGGAGGGGGGGAGGGTAATATATATAGGTGTCTATGTGCAGCTATGGATTATCACCGCACGTCAAACTTTAATTGTGAGCAAATTATATTGGTGGTGCATTAACTTGCTCGGTGGATACAGTTTAGTGATGCGAAACATGGTCACCCATAATTGTAAATTAGCTCGGACTTGCAAGTTATTACTATTATTGCACAATTGTAACCAACTTACAACTTTAGCTACTTTTAAATAAATAATACTTCCTCCATTCTATAATATAAGGCACAACCACTTTTTTTAGATGTTCCATAATATAAGACATTTCATGCAAGCATGTAATTAATTATGACATCTTCTCTATTAAATTATTACTATTTTAAATCATCCACTTACATGTTATCTAATCCTATTGGATGCATGCATTATATTTATTAGAATGATCTAAATTACAAGATGAAAATAATTATTTTTTGTTCTTTGGGTTAAGTGTGGTTGTGCCTTATATTTTGGAATGGAGGGAGTACAAAGCTCAGACAAAAAAAAACTGACATTTGTGGAGTAGTGCCTTTTATCAACCTCCCTTTCCAGCAGAGGTTTCTTGCTTGTTCCTTTTGCTTGAGATTCAGCAAAGGTTTGGCATTGGAGGGTGGCCACAAAGTGGACATGCCTTACCGCAGATAATTTGGAGAAAAGAGGGTGATTGTTTTTTTTAAAAAAAATCATATTTATCACACTTTGATTTTCTTTCAAGGATTAAAAAAGTATCTGTAAATCTGTAAACTTCTCAATCCTAATATAATTAGGTTAGCCTAATCCTTCGGCCGACCTAGAAAGAAGGTTCTGAATTAGCCAGCTTTCAAGTATTCGTCACTCCTTATTAAGCTAACAACCGGTCATTATGGTTGATAGCTTTGTCTTTCATTTTAAATTTGATGCACCAACAATATTATGTTCTCTCGTGACTGGAAGAAGAAATGCCGAAGACAACATGTTTTTTTTTTTTGTGATTGTGACCAGATGGAGTAATCACTAGCAACCAACTCCATGTATGATGAATGTTTAGCTCTGAAGAGCTAAATGAAACTAGAGGGTCGGCTAGCTACCTCTGATGCCTGAAGATTGTAATTAAGAAAGCTCCACTTCTGCTGTTCTGCAGGGTCGTCGTTTTCTGATCTGGCCGACGTTGCTGAACAGTGAATTCGTTGAACGAATTCTGCTCCTGCGCCTGCGCCATCTCATTCTGAATTTATCTTCCAAAAGAAAAGGCCGTTTCACCAAACAAAAACAGATATATATATATATATATATATATATATATATCTGTTCGTCATCAGTACTGGTGGTTACAAGTAACCTAATTATGACTATTATAAACTAATTAATGCAACTTTGAGACTAGACTACATGTGTACTAATGCTGCAGGTAGGATGCCTAAGGAAATTGTAATAGTACTACATTGAGAAAAGTTGTACCGGCTATGGGGAAAATATTATACTACCTCCGTCTTAAAGTGTGCTATTTTTAACACAGTAGCTTACCTCAAAATAAAGCTATTTCTCCACCTACCCTCTCCTCTCAACCAATCACAGCCATTCTCTTCACCTACTTTCTCTTCTCCACCAATCACAATTCTCCTCCAATCATTTCTATCTATTTTCTTAATACCCATATTGTCGGAGGGCGATCTCCTCCACCAGGGTACTGTGAGGCCCCCCTTTTTTGAGTTCGGCCGGGGGCAGCGAGTGAGATCCGAGGTTTTCGAGACAAAAGAGACACAAGGGATTTATACAGGTTCGGGCCGCTATGAAGCGTAATACCCTACTCCTGTGTGTATAATGATTCTTCTGTGCTTGCAAAGCATCTGAATCTCCGATGTATAAGCTAGGATTAGAGAAGCTTTGGCTCAGGGATCCAGAGTTCGATCCCCCTTCCCGCTAGGTATGGTCCTCCTTTTATACTCTAAGGGATACCACATGTGCTGCGAGTGCTACCTAGGGAGAAGGGAAAATATTCTCTATATTAATTACATGTCTTGTGCCTTAGCTTGGAAGCCGCATACACGTCGTCTCGATCGTGGGGCCTACCACACCGTGCCGCCTTATACAGGGGGCGCCCATGTCATTCACCATTTAATGGGTGAAGACTTCCGGGTTCTCGTCTGTACCAGGAAACGGGAACTCGGGTCAGTTCAGAGTGGTTGGACCAGCTCTGTCCGGGGTAAGAGGCTGTGAAGCCCCTCGTTATTATAATGGGATGGGACGGAGCACGCCGCACGCTGCCTGACAAACTGACAGGGCGAGGGTACACAGCCGCCGTCCCATCGGTCATTCGACCGGTCACAGACCTGTCACAAATCGGTCACAGATCAGTTGAGTGCACTGCACGCCACATTAAATGCGGCGTGGCGCAACCGCTTAGGTCGCCATAAAAGCGGGTAGGTGAGCGCCTGGAGAAGGCCATCTAACCCATCGCACGTGGCGACCTAGAGAGGTGGTCGAGGGAGCCCGACCCCTAGTCACAGGAGGGGACGGCCGCCGCCCTACCTCGGGCCCGATCCCCCCTCGGGGGAGGGCCACGTGGCCGCCGCCCTACCTCGGGCCCGACCCCTCTCAGGGGAGGGCCACGTGGCATTGGGGGGCAGCCTCCTCCGTCCAATCTCTGGGAGGGAGTGGCCGCCACCCCACCTCGGGCCTGACTCCCCTCGGGGGAGGGCCACGTGGCATTTGGAGGCAGCCTCCTCCGACTAGTTTTTGGGAAGGAGTGGCCGCCACCCCACCTCGGGCCTGACTCCCCTCGGGGGAGGGCCACGTGGTATTGGGGGGCAGCCTCCTCCGACTAGTCTTTGGGAAGGAGTGGCCGCCACCCCACCTCGGGCCTCACTCCCCTTGGGGGAGGGCCACGTGGCATTGGGGGGCAGCTTCCTCCGACTGGTCTTTGGGAAGGAGTGGCTGCCACCCCACCTCGGGCCTCGCTCCCCTCGGGGGAGGGCCACGTGGCATTGGGGGGCAGCCTCTTCCCTCTAAACATGATACCCCCGGGCCCATATCACCGACGCATGCCTACCTAAAAAATTGTTACATTTTAGGACGGAGGAAGTATCTGGTCCTGTGGGATGTGGTCACAACTCACAAGGATATCCCTCGATCTGACGAGCAGGGATGAGGTGGTTTGGAAGGCGGCACTGAAAGAAGAGTTCTCTGTTCGATCAACCTACTCGCTACTATTGGCCGGTAGGATGACTTGCCCCGTTGGCAAGGTTATCTGGAAGTCCCGTGCACCGGCGAGATATAAGTTCTTCATGTTTCATGTAGCGCGCAACGCTAGCTTAACAGCTGATAACCTGCAACGCCGTAAGTGGAAGCTTGCGCCGGTGTGCCACCTATGCTCCAATGGCGGTGAAACCTGTCAGCACATTTTCCAGGGCTGCTCCTACACAGTATGTTTGGGACCGGGTCGGGGCTTGTTTTGGTCTCGCCTGCTCCACGCCGTCCGCGGAATTTTCTGGATGGTGGCTCTTTGCCCGAAAATCCATTGCTAAAGTTGATCGCAAGACGTTTGATCTCGGAGTCATCCTTGTAACTTGGTTGATTTGGAAAGAATGAAATGTGAAGGTGTTCAACGGGGAAGCCTCCGCGGTATCTCAGCTGTGCACCACCATAGGGGATGAATGAGAGACTTGGAAATCGGCAGGTCTCGTTAGTCCGATGGTTGACATCACAGCGCCATATTTTCTGAAATTTTAGCCTGTGTAATTATATTTGTAAAGGCGGGGCATTAACGCACTGCGCGTATGTGCCCTTTTTAGGAAGCATGTTGTGCAACTTCTCTTTCTCCTCTTAATATACATTGGCCGGCTGTCTTCGTTGGCTCGGTGAAAGAAAAGTTGTATAGCACATAGTATAATTATCTCGTGTAGTTAGATACACTTAGCGCCTCTTCTTTTTGTACTTGCTTTTTATCCCAACGATCCCTCCCCAATCACACCTCAGGCCACTACATCACAACTCATGCGGTCCTAAATTTTTAGTAGAAATGTAAATTCACAAGTTTTCGTGTTTTACAACAGAGATTCGGAGTTTGCCTTTTTTTTTCCCTTTTAATAACATATAGTAACCCGATCTCTATATCTACAAGTGGATATATAAAGCCATCAGAGTTTGCATCTACTTATGTGGACTAGAAGGAATTTACATGACACAAGTTTTACAAGAAAATTCAGATGCTGTGCTTATGTGGACAGGGACACCTCATCAAATTTACAGCTTTGATCTTATAGTCTATATATCACACTGTCACCCTTAATTATACCCTACTAATCCACTTATTGTTCTGGAGACATGGCTTAAATTACAAAGGAGAAAAAAAAAGAAAATTAAACCAGCAACCAAAAAGAAAAAAAAAAACAGTGGAAGCTAAGCTAGCCACACCAAGCTCCTCCAATGGCGCCACACGCGTCTGAACTTTTAACACCTTCACCTGCAAACCATTCTTGCCGTACGGCGCCGCGGTCGCCGGCCGCCGGCCGCCGTCAGTACAAGGGGCAGGTGAGCCGGGGCGTGGCGACGGCGGAGAGGCGGGTGGCGCGCGGCGCGGTGAGGCCGAAGATGTCGGACATGTCGAGCTCCGACGGCTTCATCCCGTCGGGGAGCGACCAGTTGAAGCCGTGGGCGAGCCGCGCGACGGCGAGCTCGAGCGCGTAGAGCCCCAGCGCCATGCCCGGGCACGAGCGGCGGCCGGAGCCGAAGGGGAGGAACTCGAAGCAGCCGCCCCTGAAGTCGAGCCCCTCGGCGGCGCCGCCGGCGGCGAACCGCGAGGGGCGGAACGCGTCGGCGTCGGGGCCCCAGGCGGCGCGGTCGCGGGCGATGGCCCACACGTTGACCATGACGCGGGAGCCCCTGGGGACGGAGTAGCCGGCGACGAGGCAGTCGGCGGCGGTCTCGTGGAGGAGGATGGGGATGGGCGGGTGGAGGCGGAGCGTCTCCTTGATGACGCAGCGGAGGAAGGGGAGCTTGTCGAGGTCGGACTCGGCGACGTCCCGGCCGAGGCCCACGACGGCGGCGAGCTCCTCCTGCACGCGGCGGAGGTCGTCGGGGCTGTGCATCATCTCCGCCATCGCCCACTCGATCGCCGACGCCACCGTCTCCGTCCCCCCGAACATCACGTCCTGCATGCCACGTCATCAACTTTGCTTAGAGCAAGTTTAATAGTATAGCCTACCGGCTCCAAATCATCTATAGCTAATCTAATAGTCCATTTATACAATAGTTAACTATAAAAATATACTACACCATTAATACTCGGTCCCACCTCTCGTATATATATAATGTTTTGAAGTCCGTGTTGCAGCTAGCTATAAATTTGTAGCTCATTTTTTTCTCGATACGTGATTATAGCTAGCTTATAGTCTGCTATTGTACCTGCTTTTATTACTCACACTACTTGTTTATTATTATTCCCTCCCTTTCTAATCAGTGGCAGAGGCTTGAAAATTTTCAATGCTCGGGTAAATCTAAACTACAACAAGTATTTGCTATGAAAATTTTGTGTTCAACTCTATAATATATCATGTTTTACAGTGTGTTCGCTGCGATGATCCCGGGTGCTCCACCACTGTTTTTAATACTCTTTCTGTTTTTTTATATGACACTATTGAATTTTAGATACGTATTTGATCATTCGTCTTGCTTAAAGTTTTGTGCAAATGCATAAGTTTCAAATCATGCTTAATGTACTTTTACTGATAAAATAACTCATAACAAAATAAATGATAATTAGCAAATTTACCACCGTTTTTTTCAATTTTGCAAAGATACCACTCGAATGATAATTCTAGTGACATTTTTTTAATATTCTAGTGGCAGTCTTGCAATAACGATTTAAAGCAATGTTAAATTTACAATTTCCCCTATTTAATAAGATGAATCATCAAATGTGTGTCTAAGAGTCAATGGTGTTACCTATTAAAAAACATAGCTAGTATATGGTGCTATTGACTTTTAGTAATACACTTAACTATTTGATTGTTCGATTTATTCAAAAATTTGTGCAAATATGAAAAAGAATTAAATATTCTGCTTAAGATATATTTAGTGATAAAATAAATCACAATATAATAAATAATAATTGAATATTTTTTAAATAAGATAAATATTCAAACATATATCCAACATTCAGTACGTACTTAAAAAACCGGAGGGATTAATAAAAGTATAATAATACAATTTTCCATACCAAATTTACTTGTGCCAATCTTACGTATACATAGGTAGGACCACATATTAGGTAGTGGTAGAAAGAACATTTCACTTTTCCTATCAACAGATTTCATTTTAATATTTTCCTTACATGACAACATGTACATCTAAGTTCCAACAGGGCAATATGTTGTCAATTTGTCCTATAAAAACAAGCTGTTGCTTGTGTACATTCAGACAAGAAGTGAGTGCCATGTTGCGTAATGCTTATCAGTAATGATGTTATAAAGTTTTCACTTTTTTTAATGTGCAAAGATGAAGTGACAATAAAAACATCATTCATCTGTTACCGTGAGGTGGAAGGAAATGATTTGGTTGGTCTAAAGTATTGAGCGGCCGTTGGGGTCAGAAAATTGAAGATTTTACTTTGGAGGGTGACATGCACCAATATGGCCAGAGCCTATCTATATGGACTTACTATCCAGGTTTCACATCATAAGCCATTTAGAGTTTATCTTAAGTCAAATTTTTTAAGTTTGGTCAAATTTATCAAAAAAATATAGCAACATTTACAATACAAAATTAGTTTAATTAAATCCATCATTTACTACATTTTTTATATGTTTGCTTTGTTTTAAAAATGCTTTTACATTTTTCCTATACACTTAATTAGATTAGAAGAAATTTGACTAAATACAAGCCCAAAACAATTTATAATGTGAAATAGAGGGAGTAGGTTAAAAGGGAGATGCGATGATGGTGACATACATAGAAGTTCAATAGGTTGGCTCATGTTTAATTTTTCAATTATTGGAGAAAGGGGTCTTAAAAGTTGAAAATGATGTTGCGTACGTTCCTAGGTGTTACGTGATGTATTTCGATCCCAAAAAAAAAAAATCAATGGAGGTACTAAGTGCAAAATGCATTCATGTTAATATATATGTGCTCTCCAATCGTTAAAACATGGTAATAGAGAGATGAAATTCACTATTTTTATGGTTTTATAAAATTATCTTAATTCCAAAAAGTCAATGAGAAATAGTTTTTTTTAAAAGAACTAAAATAATAAAAATCCAAATTAACTCTAGTCACAAAAATACACCCCACACACACACACCCAACAGTCCAACAAATTACTTATCTCTCCTAACTCATGGTTGCTTCCCTAACAAGTACACTAACATACATGATAGTATTTTTTTTTGCGCGGAACATACATGATAGTATTAGTTAGGTAGAAAACCAAGAAAATAAACAAGACATACTCACGGTTTGCTTCCCTAGCTAACAAGTCCACTAACATACATGACAGTAATAGGACGACAAAGGGGGGAGAAAAACAAGACGGACGAACACTAATAACACACACCAGCGAAAGCTCAAAAACAGTAAATATATTGGAGATGGATTTTTATTTCTTGAGAGGATGTCTCATTGTTTATTGTAGGCCACTCAAACAGTTACAACAAATATTTTTTCTTGATAAGATAGATTAATATGACATATATCACTTCACACACGTATAATATCAAATTTGACTTCCACAAGTAACTTAAAAAAAATTAAACTCTAACTAGTATACACACATTCACAGTAATATTTTTTATATCTTTTAAAATTTAAATTTAAACTTGTATATTTGTAGAGTGAAATATTACATATTAATCTTTATTTTTTTAAAAAAATAATAAGGAGATGTCTGTTTAAGTAAAAAGAAATATCCCAAATATACACTCAACCTTATGTAAATCATGGGTGAGGCTCACGACAACAGTATCGCGGAGATAACTTAGGATTTGTTTGGTTTCAAACCCTACTAAAAATTGCTAGTGTCGAAGCTTACGCAAGTTTCTTTTATTTGGTAATGCCTGTTTGACTCTACTCTAATCTATTGATTTGGTATACTTTAGGTCTAATTCAAATAGTTAACATGTAAGTACAATTTATTACAACGAATTAATTGATAAAGGCAAGAATAGGTGCCAAATGAAAATACTCCCTCCGTACTCATAAAGAAAGTTGTTTAGGCAATGTTTAAGTCAAACCTTGAGAATATAAATCATATATAACTCTCAAGTTGTTGAGTTTAAAAATGTAAAAAAAATATATGAATAGATTTATCTTGAAATATAATTTCATAAAAGTATATATATATATCACTTTTCAATAAATATTTTTATAGAAACAAGAAGTCAAAATTGTGTTTTGGAGACCGTGTCGCTGTCCTAAACGACTTTCTTTATGAGTACGAGGAAGTACCCCTTGAACACACCTACAGCCTACCGGGGTTGTTTTCTTGGCTTTTAAGATTTATAGCCATGCATGAGTTGTTCGTTGTCGGTCAAAATTCAAAAAGTCAGATTTGCTAGCCAAGAGTGGAAAGAGACTCGTACACACGAGAGAGACGGCTAGCTATAGCTCAGTAGCTTGCCACATCATGCATACGCGGAGAATAAGCCTGGAAATGAAATCGATCACCGGCGCCGGCGCCGGAGAAGACCCGCCGCCGGCCGGCGTTGGTCAGGCTCGTGCTGTGACTTTAATTTGAGCCTCAAGCTAGGTTGGCTGTTGCGCCAAGCGACTGTAAGATTTTTCGTGTGTGCAAATATCCAGTCGTTCTAGCAGCAAGTCAAAACACTCGTTCAGTCTACCACTTACAACTTCTAGATAGTAAGTTTGTTCTAAAATATACATCATTTTTATATTATAAGTTATTTTGATTATGATCAAAGTTAAATTACTTTAAATTTATTAAATTTATAGATAAATATAGTAATATTTACAACACTAAATTAGTTTTGTTAAATCAATAATTAAATATGTTTTCATAGTATATTTGTTTTGGGTTGAATGCTACTATTTTTTTACAAAGTTGATCAAACTTGAAACAATTTGACTTTGATTAAAGTAAAAACGATTTATAATCTGAAACAGAAGGAGTAGCTATTTCTATCTATATCCAATATAAGTATAAAGCTATTTTCACTCGACAAGTATATTACTTTCTATGTCCCATAAAAGAATGCATGCTACTCTGTAAAATCCTCCGAATATTTTACTACTACCCGTATATTGAAATATGGGTATAAATAATCGTAGGATAATGCCGTATCTGACGGTGTCGATCTCCTCGGGAACTGTCGACAACGCTTATGTAAGTGAGTTGACTGCCTGTAGATACATTGCGAGGGACGCATCAAGCCGGGCCACTGTATTGTACACTAAAATTAATTACTCCTCAAATCTAGCATTTAATGAGTGGCTTTAATTTTACAGGGCTTAAGGGCATGTACAATGGATATCAACATGGAAGAAAGAGAAAGAGGAGAGACAAAACATCGTTGTTATGCATAACAACGGCTTAACAACGACTCTTAATCACTATAATATAGAAATATGGTTGCATGAGGGTAAAAAAGGAAAGAATATTAACAAAATAAATATTTTTTGAGTCAATAATTAGAGTCTTTGTCGTCTCAACTATTGTAAAAATATGGTGTCTAAATAATCTTGTATTGTTTAAGAAACCATACTCATCTCTACCATTTAACATTTCCTAATCTATGATCCATGATGCATACGTGGCGCCATCTAACGGTTGATCATATCGATTCACCTGCAAACGAGGCGAACACACACATGGACTGCACATGGTGTTCATGTCAACTATACCAGGAGAGATCTCTGCACTGTCAAATAATCTACGGATCAAAGATAATTTGCCTGACTTAATCGCCTAAAATGATACTACCTGACTAATAATCTCGTACTACTCTACTGTTGCTGATTCATACGCGTATTTATAGCGTACAGTTGCGTTGGCGTCAGAAGAATTGTACATGTTTAATTGTCAGAGTTTAAGATATACTCCATACTGCTGTGCTGTGTAAATCGGTGAATCATTAATTTCAGTAATTTTACGGATTTGGTGTTGCCTAATTTCGGTCGGGTTTTATCCTGATCGGCCGGGAGGAGTAGTAAATGGTAATTAATTACTACTACCGTGTAATACTGGATAGAGAGATTTTAAGTTGGTGAAAAATTTGGCAGTAATTAATTGCTAAGTAGGTTGTCAACTGCACGTACCATGATGATGGCCTTGATGTTGTCGCGGGTGAGGCGGAGCGTGTTCTGCAGGTCGTCGGCCCCGTCGCCGCCGCCGGCGGCGGCGGCGGCCTTGCCGGCGTGCGGCTTGGCCTCGGCGAGGAACGCGAGCATGTCGTCGACCATGTCGGCGTCGGCGTCGTCGGGGTTCTTGCCGCGCTCTATGTGCTCGTCGATGATCTTGTCGATGAACCTGTCGAGCGCGGCGCGCGCGGCGACGAGGCGGGCGTTGATGCCGTTGGTGTCCGCCCAGCCGAGCCAGGGGATGAAGTCCCCGATGTTGAACGCGCCGAAAAGCTTGGAGAACTCCTGGAGGATGGCGATGAACTCGTCGTGCCCCTCGCCGTCGCGGGTGCCGAACGCGGCGCGGAAGATGACGTTCTTGGTGAGGTTGAAGATGAGCTCGCCGAGGTTCACGGCGGCCTCGCCGCGGGACGCCGCCACAGCGCGGACGAGCGCCGCGGACTCGTCGCGCACGGCGAGCCACGTCTCGGCGCGGCGCCGGCTGAAGAGCTTCACCACGCACAGCTTCCTCATCTGGCGCCAGAAGGGCCCGTAGTGCGCGAACGCCATGTCCGCGCGGTCGTAGGTGAGGTAGGCGATCGCCGTGGTCGCCGGCCTGTTCGAGAACGCGCCGTCCTGCGCCTGGAGCACCTCGCGCGCGTACTCCGGCGTCGACACGGCGAACGCGTGGAGCCGGCCGAGACGGAGGTGCATCAGGCCGCCGTACTCCTTTGCCAGCGCCGCCAGGCCGCGGTGCGTCAGCTGGTCCATCATCGCCATGTTGCCGACGATCGGCAGCGGCTTCGGGCCCGGCGGGAACGGCGCCGCGCGCCGCCGTTGCATCCGCATGATTAGGACGGCCACCGTGACGACGATCACCAGGCTCAGAGGATCTTGGAGCCACTCCATGGTGAACTTCACCATGTCCGCCATGGATGACACACCACACAAACTTAAATTCCTTTCAAAACAAAAGTAATAATCTAGAATTTTGGCCCTATTTTGGGGTTGTGTTTGAGATGTTTTTTATGTTTATAAGCGCTCTTGGTGTAGAGCTGAGGAGAAAGTTAGGATGATCCAGGGTTTATATAGAGTTGGGAGGAGTAGGTGAGGAATGAGATTTTTATATTAGGTTTAAGACTAGTATAGGATCTCAAATTTCCATAGATACCTGCGTTTTCGTCTTTTTTTTCTTTATATTTTTAGGCAGTGGGTCCCAGTATATCACGAAAAGGTTATCCTTAAAGCATTGTTCATGAAAAATATATATCCATCTCAAAATATGGTAACTTCTAACTAATATTTACATAAATATATCCAGATACATAACTAGAATTTAATATATTTTTTGAATAGATGAAGTACCGTATATCATAATTCTTTGAGAGAGATAAAAAGGGACACGACCTCTTTTTCTTTTATTTAGAAAATAGATATTTTCGTTACCAGTGTCACTTCCATATCTTGCAGCAAATTAGGTTTGCTAATAGCATGGAAATTACGTTAGCACAGCTGAGTAACACAACTGACTGAGCAAGTGGTGGCAATTGGCAAACTGGCAATTAGCCGGCCAAAGTAACAGGGTGAACTTGTCCAGCACGAGGTCTGGAATTGTTCATATCAAATAGTAATCAATACTACAGTTGGGCTAAAGATCCATGAATGCTTAATCTAATCCAAGATGTTTTTTTTGACTGAAATCTAATCCAAGATGTTGAACAGCTACCTTTCCTTTTTGTATATTTAGTGCACATGCTTAAACGACCGTACACGATTAGCATTTGGTATTCATCAGTCATCACCATATATTTTTCAGTTTTCTTAAGACTAGCTGTTTACATCACCATATACGGTTAAAGGATGGATCAAGAAAACAAATACAAATGTTCACTTTCAACTTATTTTCAATGTATCCGCCAAATCCATAACTATTCCATTTTGGAAAATTGCATTCAGTTGCTTTCTCAGCACCTTCCATACTAGCTACAATTTTTTTTTGAACTTTTACTTTTTAATTTTAAAAATTAACCTTGCCAAAACTTTTTTTCCCAGAATCTGAAACTTTTACCCACGCCAATCCGTCTTGCGCGGCAAAACAACATTGGCACGCTGCACATAATGGGCGTGACAAATTTATTCTGCTACGCCAACGAGGGCGGAGTGGTCAAATAACATTGTCATGCCAGCCAAACCGGCGTGACTAAATAATGCTGCCACGTCAGCCAAACCATCGTGACAATGTTGTTTTGCCACGTCAGTTCGGCTAACGTGACCAAAAATGTTCAGATCTTGGAAACAAGTTTTATAAGGATTTATTTTTAAAATTTAAAAGTTCAAAAAAAAAACTAGCTACAGAGTTTTTTCTCTTTCTTCTTTTTCTTTAAAGAAATGTATGGATGTGGGCCCGATCACAGCTGATAGATACATTTGTAACCTCCATTTTGGCTTTTAGCCTCTTCCAGAAGTAGAGAAGCTACAATTTCGTTTCGAGAACCTTAAGCTTTCATTGGCTTTAAGTTGAAGACAAAAACTCAATAGGAAATAAACAAGGCCTAATTAAGGTTCGTTCTTTTTGGATTCTCGGATGAGCTTTATTACTCATTTCTCATGAAGTAAGTACACGTTTTTTTAAATTGTTAAATAGTACATTTCGTGTAAAAAAATTTATATAAAAATTTCTTAAAATTAATTATATTTATTTTTAAGTTTATAATAGATAATACTAATTATAAACAATAATACTGTCAGACGGCTGAATCGAACACGACCTAAGCCACAATCACATATTCATGGACCCCCATAGATAAACAATTTATTGATAATACAAAGATCATATCTGATTTTGATGGATGTATTCTCGTAAAGAAGATTGAATATATTGCCATTATATTATTAGTGGCAAGTAGGCTAAAAAATTTGTACAACAAATACTCTATAGTTACGTAACTGCTCTAACTTGGTGATAACATTGTTCATCATTAGCAGAGCAAACTAGGAAAGATTAAGGTGCTGATGCAGGTAGTACCAACTCAACAAGGAATATCTGTTGCCAATATGACATTAGTACAAAAACTAAAGGACTATACAATTGTAACAAGTTCTGCGACAACACACTAGTACTATATTTACAAATGTACTATCCAGTTGTAATAACTAATTCACCCCAAAAGGAAGAAAATTGTTTAAATATGTGCTTGGATTTGAACTATATATTTTTGTACCCTC
Source organism: Oryza meridionalis (assembly GCA_000338895.3). Lineage (NCBI taxonomy): Eukaryota > Viridiplantae > Streptophyta > Magnoliopsida > Poales > Poaceae > Oryza > Oryza meridionalis. Next base: position 20,542,323 of record CM002533.2, read on the forward strand.
TACCAAAAAACTTTCAGGTTAAAACTACCCCCCACTGCTTTTCAGTTTCCAAAACCATCATGGTGGTTCACCGATAAACTAAAGCAGTTTGCAGCATCTTCAAGTATATCCAAAACTGAAAAGTGCACCAAACCTGAAATTTACTAATCACTGGCCGGCCAACCATGCATGAGGTTGAAACTTTGTTATGTGTTCAATCAGTTACGAGATGCCGACGTTGTTAGCCTCTTGCCGGAGAGATCTTCCTTAATTTAGAGAAACTTTGGTTCTTCATTCTCGAAGTATCTTTTATCTTGAAAGGAAATTCTGAAAATATATATCATTGTCCTCCAGAATATTTGAGAAAATGCTAATCGTTTTTTTCCTTTTTTTATTTACATTTTTTGAATTATCCAATCATCTTTAGTTACTTTGTTTATATACAATTCCCAATGTCAAATTCAGCAGCTATCATTATAAATGGTATTTTCTCTGGCCATTGTTTTCTTCCAATCCATAAAATATCTTAAAAAGAAATATTGTCAGCATCATTCATATTGTTTTTCCTGTATAGGAGTAGTTAGGCTGTAGCTGCGTAGATGCTGTACAATTTCTTTGCTGGCACTGTAGCTGTAGCTGTCGTGCAGCCACTAGTTATCATCGTACCATTTTAGGTAATAAAAATATTTTACATCTCCAAAGTCCAAACTCTGCCGTAAGCATAGGAAACAAGTTTTTAATCTAACAAAAACACAATAAGTGGCAAGACAAACCCCAATTATCCTTCAAAAGGGAAATAAACTGATAAGCTAAAAAGAGAACAATGATTCTAACAATTTGGCCAATATGTACTGTGCCACCTATTTTGAAAAAAGAGATCTCGTTGGCTACCAATTCTAAAAATGTAACATTGCTGTGCATAGTATTTTACTCCTACTATGGTAACATCGCATATTAATATTTTATTTTGAGCTAGATTTTTTTTATTTTGGTAACCCCAGATCGATCAGCATAATGCATTAGTATCAAATTAAAGCAGTTTTTCATGTGTCTAGGTACTCCCTGAACCAATTAAAAAAATATTTTTGGCCTCTTGGATAGGGGGATAGTGAAAGCAAGGAAAACATATAGCCAGGCAAAACGAGCGATATGATAATAAAAAAAACAAATATTGAATTGTCTCTTACTCGTTGCGAGAATATCGTTGCATGTCCCTCCTCAATTCCTTTTAGCAAGATTATTTTTTTGTTAGGATCACTTTTATTTAAGAAAAACCACATGAAAACTTTGATGTTGAGTGGAACTTTTAACTCCTAAACCGGAAAACGTTTGATTGGGTTCTATAAGGAAATATCAGTAAACACGAGGGCTTTTGTGCAAAAATTCCAGAGATGACGTGGAGGCAGGAGCGCTCGCGAAATCCCTCCTTCCGGCGCCCGCTGACGTGTCGCGCCCCGGCCACGTACACGCCAGCGCAAAACGCTGAGGGACGAGCAGACGGGGGGAGGTTTGAAGACTTTAGATAGGATTCATAGTTCATTATCGCTGTGCACATATGACATAAAAAAATAGTATACCGCTTCTATATAAGGAATATACAAAGTAATCCTTTCCATTGTCGGACTTAATAATTCCAATCAGATAATTTAATTAGGTCCTTAAAATTCAGACGATATATATATACATATAAATTGAGAATGAGTGGCTCCTAGTTAAGGGCCTATTTGAGGGAATTTTTAGCAGCTACAGCTTCTCCTAGAATCTGTAGTTGCCAGAAACTCCCCCAAACAGTTCAGCATTTTACCCAGATTATGAGAATATGTAGTTGTAGAATCTGGAAAATGAACTAGAAGCCAGAAGTTGGGTTTCCCAGCTTCTCCAGATTCTCACCGGCTAGCTTCTCAGTAGTTACTTCTTAGAATCTTAACCTCCCCCAAACAGGCACTAAGCCTCTCTGCAACTAAAATAACTCTATTTATTCTTCATGGAAGACTACTGTACACCACTAGAACATTATTATTAATACTAAAATACAGATCGATTTTAAGCAATTACTAAGTATGAAGGCTTACCCATACTACCGACGACCCCCATACCCTTTGACTGATTGACCCATGCAGACATGCTTACCTACCAGTACTTATCAGTAACTTCAGCTAGCTTCCGGTCAAAGTTGCACTACTGAAATGTTCAGAAGAGACAAGCAAATTCTTCCCTTGTCCAGATGTGAAGGCTGTATCTTTCGATAAGCTCGTACAAGAGAATACTTAGCCACAGTTGCAGACAAAAACAGATTAGTCGTTGATAGCCAAGTAAAGAATAAAAGAAAGGAATATTTCGTCACTAGCTAGCAGTGGGTGAAAAAGAACAGGCTCACAGCAAAGCCATTCTCTTCAGTGCCTTGTGTTCATATATGTTGGTTATTTTGTGAGATAAAATCACAGTTTTGACAATGACAAGCAGTTCAGTAGCTTAGTCAGCAGACCAAAATTCACGTTGTCGATAACTGTAGCTTTTGTCAACATTAGAACATAATTAATTAATTATTTGCAAAAAAAAAGAAAATGATTTTTCCTCATGTGGAATGGTACTCTGGTTTGAAAGTACTGTAGTTTTCACCTAGGTCAGTGATAAGGATTCCGGAGTAAACTTTTACAATTTGAGTAACTCTTGGTCACCTACTCATGGTGGTTAGGCTAACATAAAACCTAGATATATTAATTAATCAACTAGTATCTGGATTATTTTCCCTACAGGGGAAGAATATTACTATAGATTAGCTAGGTCCTCCTAACCCGGGCTGATCCATATTTCCATAGCTATCAGCCCATATTTCTCTGTCACCTTACAGAGTTTAGAATACACAGCTATCTATAGCAAACAGAGGATCCAATTTGCAATCATGCCCACTGTTCCAGTGATAATCAGAATGTGTTTGTTGTCAAATGGTATATATTATTCTAAACAAATGTCAGTTAGTGATGACTGCTGTCAAGTAAAAAACTGCCAAGTGGTTAATGGTGACATAATTATACCCGGAATAAATTGGTACATTGTACTCTCTTTTTTTTGTGCTAGGAGGAATAATTAGTACTCTGGAAGATCAAGTGATGGCAACCATGGTTATTTTAAACATATATGGTCAATCCCACCTAACCAGGCCATCACATTTTCAAAGTAAAATGACTTGAATTTTCCTTTGAGAAAAGTCACACACAATGCACATGCACCCTTTGTGGCAAACTTAGCATGAGTTTTGTAGTGATTTTTTTTTAAAAAAAAAGATGCAAGCACATGTGTATATAGTACATATATAGGTGGTTCATTTATAATATATTTATTTTATTTGAGTAATTATCTTTTCTGCATTTTATATAGTACTATTGGTGTACCGTGACAGTTTTTTTTTCCACTGAATGGGTCCCTAGAATGAATTAACAGAACGAAATTAGTGCGCCTTTTTGTCGGACGATTTAATCAGAACATACAGTGAATCGATAATGACCTAGTCCTTTGATCATCGTATGCATGTCACTATCAGAGATAAAATCTCGAACTTGTTTTGGCCATAGTTGATGATTGCCTGCAATTAGGTCACTCTGTATTAAGCATGACGTGTGGCTGTGAACATCAAAACAATGCAAGACAATTCCAGCTAGGATCTAACGGGAGCTGTTCAATCTCAGTTGCATCCGACGATTCTTATTATTCCAATGACGTGGCACAATCTGATGATGGGAAAGGTTAATCTTTTCACTACTTTAGATTAGATGCAAGACGAAGGAGAAATAAGAAATGTGGTCGTCGGAAGCATATGAAATTGTTTCCTCTGTAAACTTGATATTTTGTTGTTATCAAAGTTTAGAATTTTTTTCGAAGTCACCACAAATACTTTGATTAAATGAATAATTAGCTATAAATACGAGCATCCATGTTAAATTTCTACGGATAGTTAATTTCACTATAAGAAATCTAACCAGTTGAGAATTATGAACTTCCAAATGCTGAGGAATAAAAGAAGGCTCCTAATAATACACCTTGGCATTTAGGATGCTCATGATATGGTCTCCAGTGTTTACTTTTGACATTTCCTCTGTCCTATCCTATGTGTCCATCAAATCTTTTCAACGTACAACTATATGAAAAGCTGAAATATTTTATCATGACAATCTAATCTAATGATATCATTTTTACGTAACAAAATGTTCGAACTTTTCGTATATATTAGTCACCAAAGCTTGAAGGATTTAACAGCTAGTAGCATCTAAAACATCATCGCTTAGAATCTGAGTAGTACCTTAAATCAGCAACATTAATTCAATCCTCCACTGGCTGATTTATATTTTTTTTGTACTTTCTTTTCCAGAGATTTCAATGGCTGGCTGCTACTTTTTCAGGAAATCATGTCATGCTTAACTCATGCTCTAATTTAATCCGTGCATGTTTTTAGCCATGCGTACCTTTTCTCTAAAATAATCAGTTTCTGTTTGGCTACGTGTAAATTTTGAAATGCATCCTAGAGGAAGACCAACTTCTGTTTGGCCGGTTTGCTGATGGCACATCAGACATGAATAAGATGATATGTGAGGTGGATCAGTGACTAAAGGCAGAGTTTCTATAGTTTAAAGGCCTCCTTTGGAATACACTATAATTTTACATGACTTTTGATAAAAAAAATAAAATTCCTATAAAATTCCCGCAATTTGAAGGAGGGCTAAAACCATATGAATTCCATGGAATCTTCAATTCTCACAGTAGTTGGGAAGAATTCCATGTTCCAGAAAATGCCTTAACGTCAATAGATGACGATGAAAACTCATTTCAGGTTAGAGAACGAAGGAACGAAAGGGCATATAGTCTAACGGTTATAGTGCTTAGGTAGCATCTCTAGACTATAGGTTTGACTCCCCATAGGAGCGGATTTTAAGCCTGGTTAAAAAAGTAAGCCAGTAGTAAAAATATGTGTTAAGTATCCTCCTACGAAGGATGCCCCACGGACTAAGGATCGATCCGTAGAAAACGAGTCCATGTGATAGGGGGTAGGGTTCATGGTCTTTCTCGGCCAGTTTGGTCTTCTTAATGAAAAGTCATGGGGGGACTTTCCCCATAAATAATCGAGTTGTTATTTAAAATAAAATAGAAACAACAACAAGCTATATTCACGTGGTTTTACTTTTCTATGCCAAAAATCATATCCATCTTTATACAGAGAGCATAAATAAATAGGTATAGTACTGTTCACCTCTGTTTTTTTTCTCTTTAATTTATCATTCACCGTAGTGACAGTGGATCTAAATGGAAGGAGGAAGGCCACCATCTGACAGATGATCTGGTGTCTGGAAGCAGCTGGGTGGAGTAAGAGGGCTCTCAGCAGGGTGGCCAGAGCCTAATCTGATAGCATTATATTGCTTCCCGTGGTAGCAACAAGAAATATTGGGAGGCCAAACCTGAAGAAGACCCCAACACACCAGCCGTCAGATGAGACCACCATCATTTCATTTGTTGTTTCTGTGTTAACTTCCTCCCAGAAAAGAAATTATGCTTTTATGCTTTGTAGGTAGAATTTCTGATACGTGTCACGCGAGGACCACGTCTGATCAGATGTTAGTTTTCATGGAAAGGACATGGCAGCTTGGAAAATTCAAGATGCAGCAAAAGGCAAGACAGAAGAGGTATTTCTTGTTCTTAAATAAAGTGAAAAAATGGTAAGGATTATGTTTTTTGTTGGAGAGAAGGTGGTCTTAGGTAAATGACACGTCATTTGTGGAGATCACACAAATGACACACATCAGAGGTTGATGTGAGCATGGAAGGGGCTATCCAGATTGTAGTCAGAATAAACCTTACTAAATTTTGGTAAGTTGGCAATATTACCAAAATTTTATCAGGATTTCTTATGTATTTACTAAAGTTTACAAAAAAACTAAATATATCCAAAATTTTGGTAACCTTACATAAAAAAATGTATGGTTTGCAATTGCATCAATCTTACTCTCAAATATTTCTTAAAAAATAACTCATAATATTAATGTGTAATGCATTATTGTAAGCTTAATGGAGAAGATAATTTGATCCGCTATTGGAAAATGAAATGCCATTGCCCTCGAAAAAAAAAGGAAAATGAAATGCAAAGTGTGATTAATAAGGCTTGAGCTTAAGACTAGTTGTATATAATTATATACTGGTCTCAACCTCAAGCCTTATTAATATGATGTCCTAAATCTTAATAGTTTCCATTCAGTATTCTTGTTCGAATAGTTTCCATTCAGTATTCTTGTTCGACACTATTGTGGAAATTAAGAGGTGATGATAAGATGAACACCACGCTCATGATAGGTGCGTGGACTTTGAACAGCAGTACTTATCAATTATCATCATCACTAACTTCATTTAGAACTATTCATAAACGTCAGTACATTTTTGACTATCCCATTAATCACCATACATGTGTCTCATGTGCCTTCATGTAACATTTACGTCCAAACACCACAAACTCGATCAGAAGTTTTCAACAACAAATGGGAACTGCAATTGGATTGTGAAGGACCAAATGTTGAAACTCTGTTATGCATCAGTGACCTTTTGGCTCCAATCAAATGACAAGTCAAAGATTGCAAGAACACACCAACCATTACGATTGTGACAAACCCAAAAGGGGATAGCATTTTGTGTAAACGACAGCGTTTTGTTGATTTACCCAGGCAACAAAACCTCTAATTTTCCTTCTGTGGTAGGTTCAATTAGAACGCAGAAAAAAAAATTGCAGTGCCTCTAGAAGGAAAGTCCACAGTCATGAATGAGCTTCATGAAATTGAGATGTTCAGAAACTACAAAGTTATACATGTACTTCAAAATTGTAATGTGAAATTAAGACTGCTCTGGGTAGTCGCTTAATTCATCTCAACCCTAGGTGGAGCTGACGCATGGTCTTAACCCGGGTGATGATACTATATATTATATTATGCTAAAACGGTTGGTGACTTGGTGAAGATCCTGGTCAAATGAGACCTTTGCGATATTTTATATTACAGTAATAAGAATTTAGTAAGAAAAAGTTACTAGTATGTATAGCTAGCTTTTTCCTTTATGATATAATTATATATGCTCTCGTCGTTTGGGAATTATGGAATGAGCAGAATGCAAGATATACTCATCAAAGAGGCCCGTGCTAAAATCGAGCAGGGGCAAAGAGCCTAGCTGACCTAAGCTGGAGGGTAAGACTACTTTTTTTTCCTTTTCTTTCTTTGTTTTTCAACTGCTCTATCCTTTTCCTCTCCTTTATTAATAATATGTAAACTGAAATCCTCCTGCCTATTCATTTTTTTAAAAAAAATGGTTGGAGGCCTAGAACGTTGATAATTATTGATGATGAGGAACACAATTTAAAAAGGCCGGGTGGTTCTTAAGTCTTAACATAATTTTTTGAGTTGAATATTGTTGGGATACGCGTAGGCTATGATAGCATAAATTAAAATTTTCTATCGCGTAAACCAAGAACCATGCAAGTATTAGATCATAGATCGTTACCACTCGACGCGTTGCGCAGTGGAAGAAGACGCTGAGAAGTCGAAAGAACTCTCGTGAAGTAGCACGCGTCGGTGTAGAGGAATTCCAACTCACAGCGCCTCCATTCAGGCAGAAAACAAATCCAGACTGCGATCTAAAATCATCTTTGTCGGTTTGGAAGCTTGCGTCAGTGTAACCATTTACAACGAGCTCTTCTTGTCCTCCATAGACTAGAAATATATCCTTAGTTCTTCTCAAGTACTTCAGGATATTCTTTACAGCTATCCAGTGACTCTCACCTGGATCTGATTGGTATCGAGTTGTTGCACTAAGTGTATATGAAACATCTGGACGTGTACATAGCATGGCATACATGATAGATCCGATTGCCGAGGCATATGGAATCACACTCATCTTGTTTCGCAAATCAGTGGTTTGAGGACACTGATTCTTGCCAAGATTAATGCCATGTGACATCGGTAAGAAACCTTTCTTAGAATCTTGCATGTTGAACCTCTTCAACACCTTGTCAATATATGTACTTTAGCTTAATCCAATTAGCCTCTTTGATCTATCTCTATAGATCATTATGCCCAGAATATATGTTGCTTCCCCTAAGTCCTTCATTGAAAAACTATTTTTCAACGATGTCTTAACGGATTCAAGCATAGAAATATCATTCCCAATCAACAATATGTCATCTACGTATAGGATTAGAAACACCAATGCGCTCCCACTAATCTTCTTGTATACACAAGGCTCTTCTTCATTTTTGACAAAGCCCAACGCCTTGACTACTTCGTCAAAACGAATATTCCAACTCCGAGATGCTTGCTTCAACCCATAAATGGATTTCTGCAACTTGCATATCCTTTTAGCTGATTGTGGATCAACAAATCCCTTGGGTTGTGTCATGTACACATCCTCATCGAGATTTACATTGAGGAAAGCTGTTTTGACATCCATTTGCCATATCTCATAATCGAAATAGGCAGCAATCGCTAAAACAATCTGAATAGATTTTAGCATGGTGACTGGTGAGAAAGTTTCATCATAATCAACACCTTGAATTTGTCTGAAACCTTTCGCCACCAATCACGCCTTGTAGATGTGAACATTTCCATCTACATCTGTCTTTTTCTTAAAGACCCATTTGCACTCAATGGCTTTTACACCATCAGGTGGATCAACCAAGTTCCAAACTTGATTGACATGCATGGATTCTATTTCGGATTTCATGGCTCCAAGCCATTTCTCAGAGTCTGGTCCCACCATTGCTTCCTCGTAGGTTGTAGGTTCATCGTTGTCTAACAACAATATATCACGTTGTCCTGTAGTTAACAACGCATACCTCGCAGGTGTACGCCGTATCCTTTCGGACCTTCGTGAAGCCGGTGCTTCCACAACTGGTTCAACAACAACTTGTTCAACCTGTTAAACAACATCTTGCTCAACTTGTTGTGGTTGTGTGGATGTTGAAGCATTTTCCGGTGTTTCCTGAATTTCTTCAAGTCGCACCATGCTCCCACTATCCTTTCTTGAAATAAACTCTTTTTCCAAGAAAACACCATGTCGGGCGACAAACACTTTGCCCTCTTCCCAATTATAAAAATAATACACTTTCGTTTCCTTAGGATACCCCACAAAGAAGCATTTATCTGATTTAGGTGTGAGTTTGTCCGATTGCAAACGTTTTACATAGACCTCACAACCCCAAATCTTTAGGAAAGACAAACTGGGACGCTTCCCTGTCCATATCTCATATGGTGTCTTATCCACTGATTTTGATGGAACCCTGTTTAGTGTGAATGCAGCTGTCTCTAGAGCGTAACCCCAAAAGTTTAGCGGAAGATCAGTTTGGCTCATCATTGATCGCACCATGTCCAACAATGTACGATTCCTCCGTTCAGACACCCCATTCCATTGAGGCGTTCCTGGCGGAGTGAGTTGTGGAACAATTCCACACTCCTTTAGATGATTGCCAAATTCAAGGCTCAAGTACTCTCCACCACGATCAGATCGTAGATACTTGATTGTCTTGCCCAAATGATTCTGTACCTCATTCTAAAATTCCTTGAACTTTTCAAAGGACTCAGACTTATGCCTCATTAAGTAGACATAACCATATCTACTAAAGTCGTCGGTAAAGGTAATAAAGTACCCAAAACCACCTCTGGCAGTTGAGCTCATTGGTCCACATACATCAGTATGTACTAGTGCCAATAGTTCACTTGCCCTTTCACTTTGACCCGTGAAAGGTGCCTTTGTCATCTTGCCAAGTAAACAAGATTCGCATGTCTCAAATGATTCAAAATCAAAAGAGTGTAGAAGTCCATCTCTATGAAGCTTCTCCATGCGTTTCTCATTTATATGACCCAAGCGACAATGCCAAATAAAAGTGAGATTCAAATCATTAGGACGTTGCCTTTTCGCATTAATGTTATAGACTGAACATCCATCAAGATTCACAATGTATAAGCCATTCATCATGGGTGCATGGAAATAGAAAATGTCATTATAATAGACTGAACAACCATTGTCCACAGATCTAAAACCATAACCCTCTGCTTGCAAACAAGAAGCAGAGATAACATTCTTACACAAAGCTGGAATGCAATAACAATTATTTAACTCCAAAACTAATCCTGACGGTAAAGATAATGGCATAGTGCCGATCGTAACAGCAGCAACTCTTGCTCCATTGCCCACGCGAATGTCCACTTCGCCTCTTGCTAAGCTCCTACTTCTTTTCAGCCCCTGCAACAATTTGCATATGTGAGCAATTGACCCGGTATCAAATACCCAAGAATCAGTAGAGAAAGTAACAAGATTAATTTCTATAACATTAATACCTGAGGTGGAATTCTTTCCATCCTGCTGCTTCTGCTTGAGCTGCTCTAGGTATTTCTTACAGTTTCTTTTCCAATGACCTGTCTCCTTGCAAAAGAAGCACTCTGCATCCTTAGCGGGCTCTGTCTTTTGAACCTTGGTCTTAGAGTTGCTAATACTCGTGATCTCATCAGAGTTTAGCTTTCTCTTTTGACCACTCTTCTTATTGTTGGGCTTGCGCTTATGCATAACCATCACATGGTTAGAGTTTTTCTTAATGCTCTCCTCGGCAGTCTTTAGCATCCCATGCAACTCTGCCAAGGTCCTGTTCATGTTGTTCATGTTGAAATTCATTATGAACGGCTCAAAGCTGGGAGGGAGCGACTGGAGAATCAAATCAGTAGCCAACTCTCGGCTAAGGGGAAACCAAGCTTTTCCAGACTCTCGGTGTAACCAATCATTTTGATCACATGTGGGCTCACTGGATTACCTTCTGCAAGCCTGCACGCAAACAAGAACTTTGAGGTATTAAACCTCTCAGCACTTGCTTGGTCCTCAAACATGTTACGTAGTCCCGTGATTATCGTATGAACATCCAATGCCTCATATTGCCTTTGAAGCTCAGGGGACATAGTAGCAAGCATGAGACAGCTTATATCAAGATAATCATAGCATCGCTTTTCATGCTCCCTACGTTGAGCAGCAGGAGCATTGTTGGGCAAGTTAGCTGGAAAAAGCTGTGTAAACACAAACTCTTTGTGCTCTTGCCTGAGAACAATTCTCAGGTTATGATACCAATCCATGAAGTTTGTTCCAGACAACTTCTCTTTCTCAAGAATAGACCGCAAGTTAAAATTGGATGGTGCAGGAGCTGCCATGATCTACAATAGAAATATATGTATGCAAAATCAGCACCATGTTTACATTTAATCTTTCATTAAACAATTTAACAAAATATACTCCCACTATGTATTGTGAAACAAAATTCCCTCTAGTAACATAGTGAGTCAAGATCCTCATTTTGTTAGTGTCTAGTGAGCTTTGGTATCACAGCTAGACAACTATCAAAATAGGTAAGCAACGCCTTGCTAATCATATCATATGTGACTCTTATGCTGTTGGGGTGACATCTCCATGTCTAATCCAACCTATGCCCCAAGGTCCAAAACCGTTTTGATAACCTTGTCAAGTAAACCAATAATCTCCGCATATAGATGTCCGACATCTATCCTATTTTATCATGATAAAAAGTGACACTTTGCTATGGCAAACCCATCACTTATGATCACAACTGTAATAGGTGTAATTATTGGAAGAATATAAATTACACTTAATTTTTCTGAGGGAATCTATCCTACCATGTCATATCAAATATACAACAGCAATAAAGTAAGATAGATATAAAAACCCCAAGCGAAATCTAAGGGGCAACGCACACGGCGGTCCCGCTCATTGGCTCATGGTCCTTCAAATGAGAGCCTGAGATGAATGCATGTTCCTCTGTTGGGATTTGAAGGACCATGAACTAATTTAAACGTGTTTACATCAGTCAGATTAGATATATTTTACCAAACTTTGCTGGAAGCTTGGAATAGGGCATATGAGTTGTTCATCAGTCAGGTTTTCTCAGATAGTCAGGTTTCAGTGTGAAGCTTCAAATTCAGGTGCATCTTATTTTCTTATTGTGCATCACTTCAAAACTTCCTTTTGAATCAAGAGGAAATGATCCTACACAATTTACAGCATATGGTTGGACCATAGTTTGATAAAAACCCAGCATTAATATCTATTATCAAATTAGATGGTCTAAAGTTTACATGATTTCCATAAGTCTAGACAACTAAAAGAAAAAAAACAAGATGTAGGATTGAATGTGGCATCTATCCTCGTCCATACGACGATCCCTTAGATGCTAATGGTCTTCTCTTCTGTTGTGGCCTAAATGTTCCTCCAGATTTTATAAATCTCTTGCTTGTGCTGCTTCTAGGTTGTTCTTCTGATGATTCTCTAGATCTTACAAATCTTGTTCTATTCCTAGCACTTTCTTCTCTCTTTTTCATCTTGCTGGTGCTAGGACGATATAGAATGACAGATCGACCAATTTGGTCAACAGCAATGGATCCAGTTGACTCCTCAAGTTGCAGTATCACGTCAGGCAGCTCTCCAGGGCAGTTCAAATGAATTTTTAGCTGTCATAACATATGCCGAATGTCAACTTTGAAGTACATCTATCTATTATATTATTAAAGAAATAGAAAAAGGAGCCTCCACGTTCGCTCTCATGGCCTACAAATTCTCACATTAATCGGAGAAAAAGAAAAAGTAGAGTCCATATAGAAATACAATTTAGAAATAGCTGAAATTCGGAATTAAAAATAAGGAATATTAGAAGAGGAGACTAGAGTATATATAGAAATAGTTAAAATTCGGAATTAAAAAATAAGGAATATTAGAAAAGGAGACTAGAGTCCACATAGAAATACAATTAGGAAATAACTGAAATTCGGAATTAAAAATAAGAAATATTAGAAGTAGAATATAGAGTCCATATAGAAATCCAATTAGGAAATAATAGAAATTCGGAATTAAAAATAAGGAATATTAGAAGTAGAGTATAGAGTCCATAAAGAAATACAATTAAGAAAAAAAATAGAAATTCAGAATTAAAAAATAAGGAATATTAGAAGTAGAGTATAGAGTCCATATAGGAATTTAAAACCTATATGGACTCTATACTAAAATTAAACATAATAAAATTAAAATTAGAGTTTTGAGTCCGTATAAAAATACAATTTACAAATAACTAAAATTTGAAATTAAGAAAAACATAGGGAGAGGAGTTTAAAGTCAATATAGGAATACAATTTAGAAGTAACTGAAATTCGAAATTAAAAATTAAAGAATATTGAGAGATGAGTTTAGAGTCCACATAGAAATATAATTAGAAATAATAAAAATTCAGAAATAAAAATAAATAATATTGGAAGAAGTGCCTAGAGTTTATATAGAAATACAATTTATAGAAAATTCAGAATTTAAAAAATAACTAAAATTTACAAATAACTAAAATTTGATATTAAAAATAATTAATAACTAACACGTATATATATAAAATACAATATGAATTTTACACATTTGTAGTTTCGTAAAGTTATTGCAAAATTTAAAATTATGATGTCATTTTAATATATTTGAATAATATAATGAGAAAACATATATGCTATTATATGAGAGAAAATATAATGATGCTAGCCGCGCTATCTGCGCGGGCCACCATGCTAGTTCATGACTAAAGCAAGAGAAGGTACAAGACACTAAATCCTACAGGCTTATTGGCTTCCTTACATATGAAATAGAATGGAACACAGGCACACATAGAACACAGCCTTATTGGAAAATTTGTGTGCAAATTAAGTGTTGGACACAGGCACTTGCTTCTCAATTCCAACAATTGTCTGTCACAACTTGGCTAGGCCAGAATAAAGATATGGAGTTTATTCAGTATAAGTCCATTCCATATTTATGAAAAACTTGAGTATTTTGGTTTAATAACTATATGCATTCACAGAGGTTAGAAGTCAGATTGCTTGCTTGCACTATAACACAAATTTTGCTGCTTCTTGAAAGAGAGACTTCTGAATAAAAAAGCCTGTGGGTTGTAATGACTTCTGAATGAACAAGGGTTTTATGTTACCTATATGATTTGTGGCAAGGCTGACCATAGGTTAAATCCACCAAATGCAAACAGAAAACAGCCCAACAATTATGCAAAATCAGCCAAACCAAAAATACTAACACAAGACCAATCAGAACAAGTTTAACCTGAAATCCCTGTTACTCACTTAAGACCCTAGAAGTCAACAAAACCTCTCAATTTGAAGAGGCGTGCATACGACCTATAGTAACAAAAGAAGTTAAGGATATCTAATATATGCCATGGGGGTAAAGTTCAAAACAACAACCCAATTAAGAAGTTTAAAGAGTGTATCCAGCGCAATTGTGTGGAGGAAAATACATCTGTAACATGTAGTGCGACTAGTATAACAACTAAAGTATTGTAATAATGAGCTCATACTGGTTTGTTTGTTTGGAAAAATGTAATCACCATTTTTCTCACAGAATTAGCTAGCATGTAAACCACCCTTTGCATTACCTAACAACAAATATGAGGGCTGTCAAAACGAGGTGGAAAGAGAACAAGCCAATAATAAGGAAAACTCAAGGTCAACCTAGTCATGGTTAAATTGAACTTTGCGTGTCTACCTAAACCAAAAGCATGCGGTTATCCGCATCCTATCTACTCCTACAATCGGATTCGGGCCATAAAACATTAGTTAACTTTAATAACTAATGATGAATATACCCTACAGTGATCCTAATTCCCAGTTAAACAAAATCACATCACATCATGTAAAAAAACATCATCGTACATCAGTATTCAGCAGCATGATGAAGCATCCCATTTCCATTGGTATATCATACACTGAAATTGATGTATTTGTTCTCATTGTATTTGAAATTGATGTATCATGTTCTCATTGTATCATGTTGTAATGCGAGAGGGGGAAACGGGAGAGGCACCTTGAGGAGCTCGTTGGACTCGAGGTTGTCGTTGAAGGCGGCGACGACGGACGGCGTGACGCCGCCCTTGCCGACCTGCTGCGACTTGAGCCGCCTGCCGAGGCCGTGCGCGTACGACGCGAGCCCCTTCCGCTCCTTCACGCTCAGCTTCGGCCGCGGCAGCCGCGGGAGCACGAAGGTGGTGGGGCGCGCCTCTGCCTCCTCCTCCTCCTCCTCCGCTTCGACCCCCTCACCATCCGGCGCAACCACCGCCTCGGCCAGGGACGAGACGGCGGGGACGTGGCTGGGAGCTAGGAGGGAGGAGAGGAGGCGGTGGGAGGTGTAGACGCGGAGCCGAGGGGGCGGGATGGGAGCGGGAGGGAGGGAGCGGAGGCGGGAGGAGAGGCGGGCGAGAGGAAGGCGGAGGAGGGTCACCGCCGCTGCCGCCGCCGCCACCGCCGTCATGGTGTTCGACGGAATGCGAACCCGGGAGGAGGAGGGGATAAGCAGGGGACAGCAGCGGCAAAGCCCACACACAAACTGCGGAAGCAGAGAAGGGGATAAGAACTCGTGGGACCGTCTGACAGACGCTGACCCCACCTGGCAGTGTAAGATGTGATCAAAGTTTGACCACTCATTTTATTAAAAAAAAAATTAGAATTATTTTTTTTACTTACTTTATTATCCAAAGTACTTTAAGCACAACTTTTCGTTTTTTATATTTGCACAAATTTTCTAAATAAGGCGAGTGGTCAAACAGTGCAAGTAAAAACTAATATTATGGGACGGAGAACGAAGGGAGTACTACCTCCGTTTCAGATTATAAGATTTTCTAGCATTGCCCACATTCATATAAATATTAATGAATTTAGGCACACATATATGTCTAGATTCATTAACATATATATGAATGTGGATAATGCTAGAAAGTCTTATAATATAAAATGAAGGGAGTAGTTCAGACTTTCAGAACTAGTACTACTACAAGATATACGGGGATGTAAAAATCAGATTGGCACATAACCATACAACTGAAATGAGCTGAAACCAATGTTTAATCCCTTAATTTAAATTATGTGATTCTTCAACAAAAGTTCTTTGCGACTTAGAAACACTGATTAATTTGTCCTTCGGATATATACCTGAAAAACTATTAAGGGTGTATTCTTGAGGGAGAATGAATGTATATGAACAGTGTCCTCTCCGCTGTATAGTTTGAAATATTCAGAAAGCTAGCCATGCAACAAGATGTCATACAAAAGGCTGCACTGGTTTTGACAAAAGGGGTAGTGATAATGACAATAACAGAACAAAAGAATATTTGTGATTTCTCTGATCAGAGGGTCTTTGAAGATCACGAACGATCATAATACAGTGTACAACACCAGGGTTATGTATGTATGGCTCATTGAACGCCTAGAAGACCTGGGCGACTTTACTTGCAAGCACACGGTCCCTTTTCTCGATGTAGTCGTAAGGGAACCAGCCAGCTTTCCCTCTGCATTCACCTTCTGCCCATCCATTGTTTGACACCTGATTGAGCAGGTTAATAAACACAAGTTTAGTGTAGCCAACTTTGCCCACAAAAATCCAGCAAGCAATATGTTGAAGGTCAGAAGCATGTCCAATGGGAAGAGAGGCCAGTACCTTCCGGACAACTATATAGTCACCAGCTGCCAGGTTGAGCTCAGTTTCACTCTCAGCACGATAAGACTGGATGGCCTGTCAAAAAGATGGCCACGTATAGAAATCAGCAATAAAATCTCAACAGACAAAACGTATTAGAAGTACTGTAGTAGTAAGCTACAAACTTGCATTGTAAGTGACGATTGGTTACCTCAGCCAAGAAGAATTCCACAGTTTCCACCAATTCAGCAACTGTTGGATTCCCCATGAAAACACCGTTAATTTCTTCATATGAAGGTGGTGATGGCATAGAACTCTCAACAGCTGGAGGAGGTGCTCCTTCAATTCTTTGGCGCTCAGATACCATCTGTAAAAGTAAAGAAACAAGAGACTGAATCAGGATAACCAAAACAAAGCAGTTCTTTTTCGATAGTCAACAAGTTCCTTTTCTGTATAAGTTTGATAAGGATGCTATACAAAACCATCAGTACCTCTCTTTCAAGTTGATCAAGAATCTGCAGAACCCTCTGGTGATAACTTCTCTCAGATTCGACCTTCAGTAAGTCAGTAGTGTCATGTGAAGCAATTTTATTTCTCAAGGCAAACAAGGAACTAATAAATTGGCCAAACTAAACAAGCATAGAACATACCATTGCAATTAGTCGTTGCAAGGTCAGTCTTTGCTGTTGAGCTTCAACAGCAGTCATTGATGCGACGGCTTCCTTGCCTAGAACCCCCATGTTTGACTTTAACTCTTGCAATTTTGACTCAGCAGCCTCTAATCTTGAAATCATATCACCATTCCCAGATGTTTCTCTTAATTTCATTTGGCGCTTCGAGACTTCAATAGCCTGCAGAACCCACGTTACCTTGCTAAGTTTCTTATATGATCAATGAAAAAAATTGTGGCACAACATATCTGTGTGAAACTCAAATCTGCCACCATCACAATAGGCAGCGAACAGATAAAAAGGGAAGGGTAAAGACAGTATGTTTAATAGAAATCACCATTACAATAGGCAACATATAAAGAGTTGTAAGACAGTATGTCTCATAGTGAAATAACCTGTGCTTCAGCTTCTTGACGCATCCTGTCATATCTTTGGGCAAGATGGCGAGCATCTTCCAAAGGAGCTCCCATCACCATAGCCCTCAACGGTTCTGCCACCTAATAATATTAACCATAGGTTACAGCAGTCTCATGCAGATTGAGTAAAATATAAGCGCAATACAATTTGCAAGGGTATTATGGCATTCATGGCAGAATAAGGTAGTTATTAGCTGGTGCATGATAATGGATATTTTGCAAATGATATATTTTTGACAGATGTTAGGTTTATAAAAAATAAAAAACGTAAAGACATAGCATCACAAAATGAAGTCATAAACCAAAAGGGTAACCATCCTCTGCTAACAACCAGTTACAGCCTACAGTTGTAATCTTAGACGTTACAAGTCATTTCACCCGCCATGAACTGTAGCACATGCAGTGAGTTTCCCCATTTTCTGTCTTCTACTTATGGAGGTCATGTTTGAAATAGTTAAGAGCATATTAGAAATTAGGACAAGGCTCTGAACCTGGCAGTTTACTCCACTCCAATAACTCAATAGCAACGCTAGAGTCTAGAGTCTAGATACATTAATGAGCACACTACGAACACACTACAAATTACCATAACATATATTGCTATCCTATGAGCACATTACATAGTCATAGACAGGAAAAGGAATAAACATAAGCAAACGATGTTGTTTTGTCTTGGCGTATGCTAAATGGCATACCAATAAAGGAAACAATGCATGAATCGAGTCATTGTGTCATTCCCCAGTTCTACTAGATTAAATGCAGAAAAATTCCAAGCATGGCAGATAACGGATCAGACCAGTTCTACTTAATTAAATGTAGAAGAGTACAAGCATAACAAATCACACATCAGGCATTGATCTTACATAATAGTATGCCTATATGTATGTAGACCATATGGACATTATGAAGATGAAACCATCAAGCAGTACCTGAGTGCCCAGTGCTTTCAGCAGGTTCCCTCTCTCCTTCTCCATCAGCGAGCGTGCTTTGGCGAAACACAGCGCCGCCTTCGACAGCGTGCTTCCACTGGTGCAAGTGTTCTCCGCTCCATACTTCTTGCCGTCCTCGCATAACTTATTTCCTGCAAACGACAGGAGCACATTGCAAACCCACATTCAAAAATGATGAACAGGATGCAGCACTCGCGAACAATTGAGAAACAACAGTCCAGCATTTCCTTACCGATTTCGACCTGCTTCGACCCGGTGACAATGTATCCCTCCACCCCTCGAACTATGTCCCTTTGGAAGTGCTGCAATGGCGGTGCAAAAGGGCAGCACATTTCTAAGCGAGGCAATGGAATGGAAGGCGAAATGGCAGGACTGGTTACCATAAGTAAAACTGCAAGGGAACAAATCCAAGTACCTTGGCGGCGCGCGTGGAGATGTAGAGCTTCTCGAGCTTGGAGTGCTGCTGCGCCTCGGCCTCGTCGGCGAACGCGCCGTCCGCGCCGTACCCGCCCCCGAACTGCTTCATCACGGCCTGCGATGTGAAACTCCCGAGGTGTCAGCCATGGGAGAGCGCGCGCGAGCGGCAGCACGAGATCTCGGCCGGAGGGAGACACGGGCACACGGCGAGCTGGGATCGAGGAATCCACGAGGAGGGATAGGGAATCTCGAATTGGACTGACCTGCTGCTGCCGGGCGACCTGCTCCCGGAGCTTGGACGCCTGCTTCCGGATGGCCTCCATCGGCGACCGTGGCGGCGATCGAATCGCCGCCGAGACTGCCTGGGTGAGGACGCCGACGACGACGAGGTCGCCGGAGATGGAGGCGGAGGCGGGGGAGGAATGGAGCGGAATCGGGAGGGAATCCGATGGGCGTGGAATGGAAGGGGGGAGGGAGATCTGAATCGGAGGCGAGGTGGTGGCGAATGGCGGTGGTGGGCGATGGCCGATGGGCTGAGAGGCTCCCGGCTCCGGCTTGCTCCTTTCTTCTTCTTCCTTTTTTACCTTTTTGTTTCTGTTTTATTGATTGATTATTTTGATTTTCTCTTCTCCGATTGGCTCGTTGCGACCGTCGGATGGTGAGATTGATTGAGAGAACCGTTGGTTGGGTTGATGGATAGGAGTATGCAGCTAGTATATGACAGGGTATACTCCTTGTTAAATTCAATTATGGATTGAAGGAATACTATGTTGTTAAATTCAATTATAGAATTTTTTTTTATGACGGAGATAGCACTCTTAGTTCAAGTGTTCGCAACTTCAATCATAGATATGTGATCTTGGTACACGGTACAGTGCTACGCCGTACATTTGAAAAAGATGCATTCCTTGCTATAGATATTTTGTAATTCGCATATAAGCGTCAAATCTTTAAATTTGGTTTGGATGTAAGAGCTTTATATATATTCCATAAGTTTTAACAGGAGTTAACTCAATTTTCACATTTGGAAGTTTCAAATTTAACACTATAAACGTCCACTGGTTAAGGATCCAATTGGACACAAACCATGCATATTATTTGTTGATTTGTTACAAAACTTTGAGTTATCTTATTTTCAAAAAGACTAGTTGGAATTAGTTAGTTCGTCTCAACCGTTGTTATATATAGACGGTAGAGATTTGATCAAATTCAGCAGGTGGAGTTGGAGTGAACTCCGGGATCCCCACCCCACCTGATAGTGATTCTGCAAGTACTACCAGGGTATGAGTCCCAGTTATAACTTGGCGGCTTGTTTTGCAACTTGAGGGAAGGGGATTGGGAGTTTACACGAGGGAATTGATGGTGAGATTAAGATGGGAATTTGATTTTTCATCCCAGTCTCTTGTTTGTAGAGATGGTAGAAATTAATAAGGAGTTTAGTTGGAGATTAAGTCATTAATGAAAACGAATGGCTGAGATTTGTTTAGGCGAAGTAAAGGAGGAATTCCCTCCCAATTACCACCCCTACCCAGGTATTGAAGAGAGAGTTCATTCCTCAATTCCCCGTCTCCATCCCGCTAAAATTTCCATGTCTCCCAACCAAACAAAACAGTTAATAGCATCATCCCTCTAAACTCTCAATCCCTGCTAAGAACTCCCCTCAACCAAACAAGCCGTGGCAGATTTTAGCCTGGTCCAAGTGGAAAAAAACGATTTGGCTGGTCTCGCCATCCGTCGGGTAGTCAGACTGAGACCGATGGGCGGTCTTGTAATAGCGAGTCAATAACAACCAGATTGTACAAGTCACAAGTGCAAGCAGTCTTTCAACTTACGAGCAGAAAAGGACGGACAAACCTCACCTCTCTCGAATGCGCTGCAACTGCAAGCCAGCAACACAGCTCATCAAACACATGCTTTTTAGTTTCACAAGTTTCCTCACGACGTCCAGATCAGAGGCTCACAGCAACGCAAACAAAAACCACTAACCTAACTCAACAACGTATGAGGAGAAAGAAACGCAGGTGGAACAAATTATCAGTGCCAACTTCCAACAACAATCAAACGCGCCCGTGACGCCTGTACTGCTGTACAGGCCGCCTTGGCAGTAGACTGTTGCAAAGGACGACGGATAAAAGGCAAAGTGTACCAGTCTCTGTCTCTTGGATCTCATGTTCTTTGGTTGCTTTACTTCCCAAAAGCCAAACGAGAAAAAAAAATGCAAATGTATTATACTGTCGAGTCGCATATCTATACATATTTGCAGAGAAGTTATATCTTGTAACTTCTCGTACAACAAAGAACAGGTTGAACTGGGAAAGCTATAGAGCAAACCAAAAAAAAAAGAATTGGGAAACACAGAAGGAACATAAAAAGGCACCTTCTTTGCTAGGGGAAAAAAGAATCATATACCACTGATGATTTTACAAGGAGAGATTGGGTGCTTCAAGTTACCTGACAGATACGCACAGCATTATTTGGTTAGAAATTTCAGAGGTTAGCGCACCAAGTAAAAAGCAAATAAGATCCCAGTGGAGAGATTTTGGTACCTTTTAAGATAACATGCACTTTAGGTGAAGGTAATTATCCTGTCTGCGATTCTTGTACGGCATAGAGGGCATTCTGAACAGGCAAGCGAGCAAGGCTTGCACACTGAAGAGAAGCATTTCATTAGTTAGTAAACAAGAACGATCAGCTTACATACTAGCATCTGAATAAAATTCATGGATAGATGGGACTGTTACTTACAGCAAAAATGCCGACAAGGAAGCAAAACTGCAGCAGTGGCAGATTCGAAACATACTTTGCAGACATGGGAATTTCCATCTTTGTCACCCAATGAATCAGTTTCCTTCTCCTTCATCTCTTGAATTTTAGCCTGCATTTAGAAGAATTTGTTTTATTCAGTGGCACATATTAGCTACTCTACATAGCAGGATTACTCCTGAAGACAATAAACATCCAGTCATAACATAACATGCATATGCAGCATATTTAAACATACCTTGAGACGAACAAGAAGAGGTTCAAATTCTGGATTTCTGTATTCTTCTGCAGTCAATGACTTCACGGTATTATCTGAAAGTTGTTTCTCAACTACAGCTACATTTTTGTCAGCTTTGTTTTCCTTTGTACCGTTAGTAATGTCAGCTAGATTAATAGATCGATCATCAACATTCAAGTCAGATATGCCTAAAGCCCCTCTCTTCAGCTTAGCAACAAGTACCCACATTCCTGCTAAATCGTTTTCCAGAGATAGTTCCTTTTTCTTTGCCTCATCAAACTTTTTCTTGTACTCCTCTTCAAGATGCTCCTTCTCAGCCAAAGCAGCTTCTAGGGCAGCTTCCCTCTGTTTTCTAGCCTGTAGCTCCATCTTCATATCCTCTAAATCAAGACTCCAAGTTCCAACCTCGTCCCTGCCCCTGCCAGCTGAGCGGCCTTTTCTACCAGGAACCCTAGAGTGTGCCAACTCCTGAGCAATTAGTAACTCTTTTGCCTGCTTTGCATTTTGTACAGATAGCTTGGTAACTTCTTCAGCCAAATTCTTAAGTTCAACAGCAGCAGAAGATGCCAGTTCTTTTGCATAGGCAACTTCCTCACATAATTTGCTGTTCTGGTTGACCAATTCACGATTTTCCTCAGTGATTTTCATGTGCTCGTATTTAAGCTTTTCACTTTCTGCTTCCTGTCAAAGCATATTAAAAATATTGTGTATATTAATTCAAAAAATTGCACGGAAAGCATTAAAAATTTCAACAAACTGTGCGGAAATGAGGATCAGAAAAGGAACCTTCAACTGAAGTTTAGATTTCAAATCATGAAGCTCATGTTCTGTGCATTGTTCAGGGGATGCCTCAGTATTTGTTGTCAGCTGTTGCTCAAGGCGTAGAACTTTTTCTTGTAACTCATTGATTTCCACATTCTGCAAGTAGGGGTGATTTTTGTGTTAAACCAGTATTGTAATTGCACCATTCAGTCATTCACCATTCACAAACATTTTAAACTGAACAACGATAACAAAGAAATAAAGAAAAGGAGAGCACCTTCTGTTGTAGCTGCTCCTGAAGGACGCGATTATCAGCTGATCTTAACTGTAGCATTAAAAAAAGGCACAATCGTGAGAAAAGTTAAGACTTGGTATGGGATAAATTTTATTTTAGACAGCATACTGAAACATTTATTTTTAAAATATCACCTCTAATTCAAAAGCCTTCTCACTGCACTGAGCTGTCAGCTTGGTAATCGTCTGTTTTCACAAAAGTCAAAAAATGTTACTAAGAAAATCACATGAACATCAAGAACACCAGGGGCTCTAGAGCCTGGACAGAGAAAAATTGCATGAAAATCAAGAAACTTGGTACTATGAAGTCCGGATGCATCACCTGTTGCATATCCATCATGGAAGCATTAGCAACTGATGCCTCACCGCTTTCCATAAGTTTTTGCTCCAGGGCTCGCATATGCCTTCTCTTCTCCCGGATTTCACGCTCTAAATTATCTATCTGTGATATAAAAAAATATATGTGCATCTGAGCATTAAGACAAAGAATAGGACACTGGAGCATCAAAATTAATGAGGATTTGAAGATAGTGATGACATAGAGAGTTAGAGACATAAATATAGCAAAATGGAGTGCTAAGGTGTGCCATGAAGCATGGAGATATATTCGTAATGAAACAAAATCAAGAAGTTCAGCACTTTATACTGCGGTCAACAATTCCATACGTCTATCCTTCATAAATACAAAATAAGAAACTAGTATATGTTCATTTATCCTTGAGAAGATAACTTTTAAACTTCAGGTAACAATTCTTATCAGTTATAGATCTGTTCTTACATAAGAAGTACTCCGTAAGATACAATAAATAACAAAAAAAAAAAACTATGAGTGCCCAGCCATGTATAATATTATTTTACCTGCCATAGAAGTCAGCATAACAGGGGTCAGGGAACTATTTTTTTTCGAAATTTTGTTGAGTAGAAATTAGTATGATTTGTTCATAAGATGTGTCATTTGTTCTGCTACCGATTTGTGTCTTGAAGTAAATTACATGATTGCTTCTTCTACAAATAGAAAAGATTGAAAACTGGCCAAAGGTAGTAACTACATATCTACTATTATAAAAATTGAAGACGTTTTTGCCGGAACTTTGGTACGTCATCCGTGTTTGAGTCGGTTTTTTAGTTCATTCGTTTTTGAAATTATATATTTGTATTTGAGTAGGTTTTTAAGTTCGTTCACTTTTGGAAATATAGAAGTCGTCGTATAAGAAATCCCTTTAGAAAAAACTCGCATACTAACTCAAGACAATCAGACTCCTAATTGTAGCTTATGATCTTGTAAAAACAATATCCAAGCAAATTCCTACATTGAATTTCATCTTAGCTAAATCGTATAACAATAATAAGATTAAGATAGCCTTCAACCATTGCAACGCACGGGCATTTTTTCTAGTGAAGTATTAAGAAAAAGGAGGAAAAATATTACTTGATTCTTCGTCCCTTCAGGGTCTTCAATAGATTGCTCAATCAGTCTTTTCAGCGAACTGGTACCAAAAGCAATTTCACCAGCAAGCATCTTCACTTGCTCAATCAGTAGATCCATTTGATCCGATGCGGTGATCCCTCCCTGAAATGCAAAATACAGGAAATCATAGGCAATTAAATTCACAAATTCAGCATGTTCACTACAAAATGAAAACTAATTGAATTAATATTCTACTGTCTAGTGAGCGCTTTGCATTCTTAATTGTTCAAACTGTTCAGTAGGAAGGCAGGGAACACTATCAATGGAATCCACTGGATATGGCTAATACGCCCATCCAGAATAGACCCATTGTGTTTTGGAAGTGAAAGAGGACAGTGATAAGGGGCGGAAATTCTCATACATTAACTGCCAAAAAAACAGACTAATTCGATTCTAAAAAAATAAATAGTATACATGGGCCTGTCATATTGATGTAAATCCAAGGAACTTATTTTATAAGGACACTTCCACACAATAATTGCGAACAATTTATTCACAAGGCACATGTCATTAGACAGTAGCCAGCGTAAAGTCAAACTACCTGCATTTCGTCGGGTCCAGAACCAGCAATCGAAGAATGGTCTCCACTAGCACATCTTAGTTGATTGATCTCATCCACAGCATCTGGCGAAGCAGATGATAGCGAATCTTTCGTGGCACTATCATTTTGGACAAGCATAGAACTATCTTGTGATGTGCTTACTTTCTGAAATGGAAAGGACCAGTACATTGTTGAAGTGAAAAGGCCTGACTGATGAATGCATATCATAAAGGAAAAATTGTATGTGCCAATGCACAATAGTTTAATAACGAGCACTTACATCTTCCTCATTGACCGAATTATGGCGCTGATGACTAGACATATCTGTCAAGGCAGGAATATTGTTCTTTGTAGAAACAAGTATTAACTTGGTCAAGCGTTGTATTCTGCTCATCAGAGCAGCTTTTGCTTCTTCTTCCTCCTCCAGGCGAGATTGCATTTTTACCTGGCCCTCCTCCAACTAAACAAGATAAAAAAAGAGTAACTTACTAGGCATTTATTAACTTAACAGCATAAATCATAGGTATCCTAAAAGAACATAGCCACAATTGCGAGCAGACACAACCACAGAACTCCAGTAATTTCTGTCTCGCAAATAGCAAAAGGAACAGACCTGTTGGCGTAAAATCATGATTTCTTCCTGACTAGCACCTCCAATCAATCCTCTCCTTAGCTGATCAAGCTCTTGCTTCAGAGAGGATATTTCTCTCTGATATTTCTTGATCAAAGACTTCTCATCGATCATCTGGGCAGCAGAAAATCATGATGCATCCATTAGTTCTTACCTCCAAAACAGTTACACAAGAAGTCAGCTGCATACACCTAGAATACTTACCCGGTTACGAGCAGCATAAATTTCAACACGTTTTGCTCTGCTTGCAAATTTCAATGTATTATGGGTTTCCTCCATGTTACTCGATGCAGGGGTGATTGTGCAAATCAGCTGTAAAATATAAGTTAATCCATCACTTGATGATCAAATTTCAATTCATAGTGAAAGAATGGCCAACAGTGTAGCACCATGTAGTGAATTTTGAACAGAATAGCTACAAAAGAAAACAAACAGGTTGGTACTTACTGAAACATGGCCATGGCCACTCAATGATGACTGCAGCAGGCGAGTCAACTTAGAATCACGGTATGGTATATGTGTTGCTCTCCCTTCACTGAGTTTCCCAATAACCTGTGGGTTTGAAATTTTCAGAGTAAGTAGGACCAACAGTTAAGATTAAGATTACAACAAATGTTGTGAATTGGAAGTTTTTCCTCAGGCGCATCATTTCATTCTTTTAGGGGTTGCATGGGATTAGTTATTTTTATATATTCAACAGTTCCAACAATAAATTATTAGCAACATAAAAACAACATAAACCAGATGCTTCCCAAGTCCAACCTGAACTTGGTAGTTGCGATCATGTTCTAACTCCTAACACATCTCAAGAAAACAAATAATAATAGATTTCTAACTACAATTCTGAGTTATGAATGGTGGTGGCTAGCACCAAGAACTTACAGTTCCCAGAGTTAAAAGACTCTTGTTAATGTATGATCCTTCCCTTCTTCTCAGTCCTGTAGTCTCTGTCTTAGAACTCTCTGACCCAGCTAGATCAATCAAATTCTACAAAATACAAGAGCACAGAAATGTAAGACTAGAAAGCTGGAGCAATTGAAAATACAGACAGTTGCTTATGAGAAAAACATACAAGTTGTGAGTACATGACTCCATCATACTCGTCACCACGAGCGCTGCTTTCAATCATCTGCAGAAGAGCACGCAAATATTATAGGCCCCAAACAAAGTAATATAGCATACCCAATATTGGATTCGTCAGGCAGATTAATACAATAATTAGAAAACACTAGTTCCTTTTTTTTAACAAATGATAGAATGCTGAAAGAATTTATGAACTCACCAATGTGAAAATGGTATGACTTCGGCTGCTAAATAAGTTGAAGTTGTTTGAACCAACATGCCGATGCTCTGCCATGTTAAGTGGAATTAATTTTGGAATGGCAAGAGACATGTCACTTTCTGGTAAGAATAGCTTGAATAAACTAGCCTTCTAATATGCACAATGGCTGAAACATCAAATATATTTGTAACGGGAGGAATATTAAGAAAAAGCCATAATAGAAATCAAGGACCAATAATTTGTCGTACAAAGGAAGAAATCCATGCTATTCACTATTCACAGCCAGGAAAATG
This sequence comes from Oryza meridionalis, assembly GCA_000338895.3. Classification (NCBI taxonomy): domain Eukaryota; kingdom Viridiplantae; phylum Streptophyta; class Magnoliopsida; order Poales; family Poaceae; genus Oryza; species Oryza meridionalis. Next base: position 20,569,549 of record CM002533.2, read on the forward strand.
AATATTGAGAAAATAGACGCCTTGTTGCTGATAGCACATCTCTCATGCACAGATACAACAGATTTCCGATGCAATATGTACCAAATTGTGGTGAAAATGGTCTGCACAGAAATATAACAGAAATGCCCCAAGAAGTTTAGTTTTGAAACTGCTTGTAACTAAACAAAAAAAAATGGTTTTGTGCATCGATGGATGCAACAGCCAGGATGATTAGTCCGTGAACCAAAAACACAGAAGCAAGAAGTTACAGCAAACCCTGTATGGATAAAACCCAAAATTTCATGACCACCAATTATCTTCAGAAAACACAAGATTATCAAACATGCCTCCAGCAAATTGTCTTGCTAATTGCATATTAGTAACAGGGAAAACAAATTCTGATAAATACCTTCACCGGCAGCAATAAAAGAAAGAGCATGCCCTGGAGATAAAACAACTTCTTCTTTTATGCCTTCTACATATGTTCCCTAGAACAAAAAGGAAGCAATTCGTAAGCTCACAAATAAAAGAGCCACAGAAGTAGATATCCCGTAGAAAAAGCTATATGTGCATATAACTTAGCTAGAACACTATGTGAACAAGGAAAAGCCTAGCAAAGTTAGATATGAAAATATTATGACACGCACGATGAATATAATTATAAAATGATTAAAAACTTCTCATGTTCATCAATGTCTGAACCAAATGGCACTCCACAAAAAACAGGCCACATTTTGACTTTAACAAATTCATTACAAAATGAGAATCGCACAAACTGCTTCCACGCATCAAAATAGGAGTGAATTTATATTTCAGTACACACTACACAACAATCAAATCCTCTGTTCTGATATCATACAAATCTAAATATTCCATTGTGCCATGATAAAACAAACAAGGTCTGAAGGAAGGTAGTTTGTCTGCTACAGCATTATCTATATCAACAGAAGAGAAGTTTACTTGCCTAAAAAGGACAATTAGATGTAACGGTTGAAAGCAAAAGAAGGGATCTCAAGGGGGGTATGCAAACAAATAAATTAGAGCACCGATATTATATAGAAGTACATGCCAACATGATAACCAATGCTGTAGAGGATTAACCTGTGCATCTTCCCTCACACGCAGATTTTGGCCAGTAGGATCAAGTAGATCATTTATCACCTGCAATGAGAGAGAAATTAAATCCATTGAGATGAATGTACATAACTACATATAGAATACAACTAAATCTAACAAACCTCAAAATTTGACAGGACCTCTTAAATAAATGTGGCACTGCCCATAGTCATAAGTATCACTTGGACAGTATTTACCCTATAGGATTGGAAATATGAAGGCTAGGCAGTAACTAACTGCAAAGCTGGAAACAGAAGAATATAGCCAGCAGAAATGGTTGTGGGTTACAAGGGCAATGGTGCAGCCAGTAAATTCTATATGTATATATGAGAACAATTTTATGCACAATCTGGGTAGGTCATCAACCAATCCTTTGGTGAAGGCATGAAGGGCAAGTTCAGAAATAACTGAAGAGACATAGCACTTGTGGAGTAATCATAAGTGGGGCTGGACAAAATGCAATGCCATGGGAGAAATATATCAAAATTACAAAATGATGTGTTTCCTGGACTGTGAGGTAGAATACCTCGTTATAGATTTCCAGATATGAGACACGAAGCAAAAATTCCCTCCCAGGAGTCTGTAAATTAAGATAAAACAGTGATAGCAATTGAGTGATATCCAGAATAAATGACAAAACAAAGTAGATTGGGTAGCAAACAGGAAAAGTATACCCAATAGTACAAGAAAATGGAATGTGCAAAAATTATATGATTTAGGATTGCATTTGCATAACACAGAGCATTATGATCACTGATTGCAGCTTCTGGAAGTCGTTAAACCCTATAACTTTTAGTCAAACAAATGGATAAAAAATATTTTTCCTTTAGCTAAATGCCAGTAATTTGCTACAGATAAAAGAAAATGTCATAATATTACCTGAAATAAATAAACTATAATTTTGCATCATATATATTATCCATTTTTTTATGTAGGGGGTACTCAGCTTGATTATATAATGGGGTAACCCATTTTTATATGATTTTTTTGTAATACTAATACTAAAATTTATCAGGGGACAATTTATAAAAACTGCAGTGGCAAGAGGTGGGGTGGCAGATTCACTGCCACCACCACTAGTCAACTAGAGCCTTTTAAAATGAATATAGATGAAAGGTTGAAAACCAACTGAAATCTTTGCAAATTCATAATGTTCACAGGCAGCTAATCTTAAAGAAAGGGCCATCACAGTAGCACAAAGGTACATAGACTCCCTTTTAAAGCTGTGTCAGTTACAATTGAGATTATTATGGTCAGATGGGCTTGGACCATTACAAAAAATATGTGAATCATGCTTTATAAAATAGTTCAAATTCGGTATTATCCACATGGACATTAACCATGTGCAGAAGCAGGAATGCAGGATCCCAAGAGGAGACAGCACTGCATATTTTGGAGATACTTTTTTTAACAAGAAACCAATGTAAATTGTTTCTCCATTTAAACAAATAAAAATATGCACTACAACAGTGTAAATATTTGGAAAAAAATAGACGGCTAAATATTATGTAAGTAAAGCATTTAATTCCATACATCTTGAATTAAGCTGAATACATCCTTGATGGCTAATGGGATTATTCCAGGGCAATTCTGATCACCCTGCAAAAGATTACAGAAATAAATGGATAGATATAAGTATGGATCAAATGATCAAGTCTTCATAAATCACAATTGAGCTTTCCCTTTAGCAACAACATTCATGATTGAAAATGTACACGTCACAACCATAACTGTGATCACTTGCAATAGGAGGATCCCAGAATATCTTGAAAATATAAATTGCATTCAAAGGAATGATATAGAGGAAGTTTTTAGGACGACTCAACAGAGAATTAGAGAACCTGGAATCACTAAATACAGGATTGTATCTCTTTCCTAGAAGAAGACATTATGACAACAGACCAAGGATTTTTCCCTGTAGGATTTAAGAACTTACATGCATTGTGTGGGTCTTCCCACTACTCGTGACACCATAGGCAAAAACCGTACCTACAAGTTGGCACAGATTTGTGCTCAGCAATGTGATTACATTGATAAACGAAAAAACTCAACATACAATGTAAAACATAAAGTTAATATGTGAATGTCAGTACTGCAAGTCTGAAACATCTCAGAAGTTAAAACACTAAATGAAATGATATGGACAACAGCAACAAACATTGTACAAGGAAAGGTAATTTGTTCAATATGATATGGTAGAGAACAGTTTGGAATGAAGTGTGTGCCATCATGGTGATAATATATTACAATATGACCATAGAGTAACTCTCGAACAATAATTGTCCTCCATCAGATATAAATAAATGGAAAACTCATGAAACAATGTGTCGGACAATCTAAATAAGGATAGGTGACATACCATTTATACCCTCCATGGCACCTTTAACAACAGGCCGGGCAGCAACATCATATACAGCCTCAGTAGTTGTTTTAGGACCAAAAACTCTATCTGAAAAGAAACAGCAGTAAAAAAATGATTGGTTATTAAGTAGAAACCAGATGATACCATAGAGAACAGCATCACAAAATGTGCTATTGTTCTTAATATGAACATTGAAGGTTTGCATTGATTTCAGTCAAGTTGATTGACCATGACCAGAAACATAATTACAGTCGCCAGAAAGCACAGAACAAATGCTTAATAACTGGTTGAGGGAGTAGGCCATGAAACTTCTTGAATGAAAACATTGATGTCAATTTCATTAATCTTATAGCATACCAAATAATTGCAATCGGGAACTAGCAGTCTTCTGAAAGACGACCACAGTACAAGCAGCATGAAAAGGCAACAAGGCAGTGAAACCTCACGAGCAGTGTTTTAGATTTTAGCTGGCTATCAACTTCACAGTAAAAGCTGACTCTTAGAACTGCATTTTCAATTTTCAATTAATCATCAAGCCTTGTCCCAGCGCTGATGCATTTATGCCTATCCAAAATCCTAAGCCTCTCCTTAGTGATTTCAGCATTGTGCGACTTATCCCATAAATCTGCGGCTGTGAACATCCGACATTGGCTGAACACATGAATTCAATCCCAAGCCCCAAAATTACAGAAAGCTCAAATGTACTATTCAAATCACCACATTGTCAAATTAACCCCACAAGCAACTGAAGCATAGTACTTACCGTAACCATAAGCCGTCGCGGGGTTGTACTCGCAGCGCACAAGCCGTTCCCCATCAGCATACCACGAGATCTCGTCGCCTCGCTGGATCTCCCGCTCGCTGCAGCCACGCCCAAATCCAGCTCAAATCAGTCGAAATACTCACAACCACGCCCCGCAAACAGATCCGCGCAGCTCACACTCCCAGATCCCCCTCACCTGAGCGGCCGGAAGCGGATGGTGACGGATATGCTGTCCCCGGATCGGGAGGTGTCCTCGATGACGAGCTCCTCCGCGCTGGGGAACGGCACGGGCGACGGCGGCGACGGAGCCGGCACCACCAAGGGGGAGGAGGAGGAGGAGCTCCCCCTCCGCCCCGGGGTGGTGGACCTCGAGCCTCCCCCGCTCCCACCCCCGCCGCCGAAGAAATGGGAGGAGGAGGACACGGACGACGCCGTGGAGTACGACCGCGGCATGAGGCGGCCCGTGAGGTACGAGCCAGCGGAGGACGACGACGAGGTCGGAGGCCGCCTGCTCCCCGCCGAGAACGGCGAGCTGCTCCGCCTCAACGACGCCGACGACGACGGCCTCGACGACATCCTGCACGGAAACCGCAGCTCCCACCCCTCCCCCCACCTCCCCCCCGCAAGGCGACGCGGCGCGGCGCTGCGCGGCGGGGGAGCTCGACGGCGAGAGCGCGCGGAGGCGGAGGCGAGACGCAGCGGAAGAGGGGAAGGTATCGGAAGGTCAGAGGCTTCACATGGCCTTGCTCCAAAAGAGGCGAGAGGCCACGGCGTTGCGAGTTTTTAAAGCGAGACGCCAACGCGACGCAGAGGGAGGTAGGAGGCGACTGTACTACACGTGTCAGCCTCCGCGGCGCTGACGCGCGGGGCCCACGGTGCGCGGGCCCACCTGCCAGTGACGGCGGTGGGGCTCGGTAATTTGAAATGCGTGGACAGGTTGCGGGTGGTGGGCGGGAATAACTGCGAGGAGGGGTGTTTATTTATTTTCGAGGAGGGGTAAAAAGTGAAAAGCGGAGAAGAGTAGGGGGCGAGGTGAAAAAAATACCCAAAAAATGGGCAGGTGGTGTGCCGGTGCGGTGGCGCACCAGCTTTTGATTGGTTTATTGCACTTTTCCCAACCCGTTGGTTTGTTGTTTGTTGTTGTTTTCGATGTGATTTGAAATTTTTCGTGATAATGACCGGCGCTCAGCTCAGCGGATGTGGTCTGGTCTCTGTTTTCAAATGGGAGGATGAGAAGTTGACAGGGGACGCTCTTAACAAGATGGAAAGTACAGTTTAAATCAAGCGTTTGTCTGTTACTTATAACTTATACTCCCTCCATCCCAAAATATAAGCCATAACCCAAATACCAAGAAATAATGATTATCATCTTATAGTTTGGATCATTTTAATAAATACAATGTATGCATCCAATAGAATTAGAGAGCATGAGAGTGTAAGATTTAAAAAAATAATAATTTATTAGAGAAGGGGTCATAGTTAATTGTCTACATGCATGCATGCCTTATATTATGGAATATTAAAAAAAATTGTTCTTCCTTATATTATGGAATGGAGGGAGTACTTCCTCCGTCGCATTTCAAGCGTAACCATAATTTTCCATGTTTAACTTTAATTATCCGTTTTATTCTAAATTTTTTATGATAAATATTTATATTGTTATTAGATACAAAACATGAATAGTATTTTACGTGTGATTTGTGTTTTTCTAAAAAAAATAAATAAGACGGACGATTAAAGTTGGATACAGAAATTCATGGCTACGTTTAAAATAGGACAGAAGGTGTAACTGAACTTACATGAAAGAAGAATATGGTACGGTTTGTATGACCCTCAAGTTTTTTCTAAAATGACTTATAAAAAGCTCATTTATGACCATATACCTTTTTTCATAAATCTAAAAGTTACTTTTAATTCAAAACTTATAAACCGGACGCTATATACCATGACTTTTTAAATCGTCTACGTCACATCTATATCAACGGAACATGACATGTTGTGGCAATCGAATAAAAGAACTACTAGAAATGGTGAGTTTCACGTGCTCATTCATTACTCTCGGGTGAGTTTGGGAAGTCATGCCGCAGCTCGTCATGACAGTGGAGCAAAGACCTTCTTCGCTACTCCTAACTACTACCTCCGTTTCAAAATATTGCTATCTAGATTGAGATTTGATTCATCGGACAACGATTATCCGTCCCAAAATATTGCTATCTAGATGGGATTTGACCCATCCTAGTACTTATTTGTTGGATCTCATAATATGGCAAGATGAGGGGAAGGTTTTAGATAAAGAAGATAATAACCCCCACATAACAAATGTACACAACCAAAGAATTAAATCATACCATTTGAAGATTTCAAAGCGAGACAAAAACCCTTGAAGTGCGTATAAAAAGAGTTGGTTAAGCTTTAAATTTGACATAGGTGCTCGTATTTATACTAATTATTCATTCGGTGGTACTCGTAAATAGCGAGGTGTTCGTGATGGCTTCGTTAATCACAAAATATATTGGGCCGGTTTTTTGGGTGTGCTTATAAGGATAGGGTGTGTTCATAATGTGAGCAAACGCTTACGTTTGCACTGCATTTTTTTAGAAAAAAAAAAAGAGCTGCAGGTTGTACAAGTCATAGCCTGATTTTTCATAGGAATTTAACTAGTTCCTGTGAGATTCCTGCATTCCAATGGAGTCCTCAATTTTGAAGTTTATAACATAGTTTATACCCATACCTTAAGATTGTTTTTTTGTTTATTACGTGAATCTAGCTAGCGCATCATCCAAACTGTTTTTTTTTAAAAAAAAAACTGTGAAGGGTCAGCTCCAAATGTTTGGCCTTCAGTTACCCTCTTGCCATATGTTGTGAAAATGCTTTTATGTTTATTAGTTCATAAGCATCGGAGTGAAAAAAACACTTGTCCACCATACTTTTAATTCCCTGACCTAAATGTCATATTAATTCGCATGATATAGTGAGTACACAATTTATGTGCTTTTGTCTCCACAGGAAGAGCATGACCCTGCAGGGGTAGGTGACGTACCCAAAAAGAATGGCCCAACACATTGTACTAGTACTACACAGATCACTGTCATGAATGTTTTAAATTGGCCAGTCGAGAATGTAAACCAACTTTTCAGATTTAAAAACGATGTAAAAATGAAACTGTTCTTCAGATCAAGATGTATCCGTGAATTCTACAGTAGCACAGTTTCAGGTGTCTGAACTCTGAATTGACCCCAAAACGGCACAGAGCAACAGAACAAACCATGAACACATCACCTGAAAGATCCCCAAATCACAGTGATATTACACAAAAACAAAAAGGGCGATGTATTTTCTACCAAACCATCTGTAACATTTTGGAGTGGATTCCAGTGCAAGCATACATGTGGGATGGAGATATCAGCAATCGGCATCAGGACAGTGCAGAGAACATGGTTGTTGGCGAGTCATCCCAACGCCAAGACTCCCCAGCCTTTCTGTCCCTGACCATAATGCCAAGAACCCTACCAATGCAATGCACATAGTAACAGTACCTGATTATATGTGGGCATGCAACACGCCATGATGCCAATTTGCCAATCAAGATTTGTCATATGTGCCTCTATTATTATCATCTCACATTCCGTGTGATTGTGTGCGTGTGAAACTGTGAAGTGTTGCTGTGAATTGTTGCCATGGAGTGTGCAAAAATGCACCATATAATGCATTGGATCCTATTGGGTTTCCACCCCACATGGAGAACTCTGAACTCTAGAACATCTGTACAGGAGTACAGGACAGCATGCAGACATGGAAAGCTGATCACTTTGTGTAGTCTTGATGTTAATTAGCAGGACAGAAAATACTGATGAATCATGTACTCATGGGAGTACATGGTAGGGATCACTGGCTTGGTCAAGCTCTGCAAAATCATCCAAAAAATGTTGCAGTTTCACTACTACTAGTCACTACACTAAATCCACCTGATGGGGAGTTCCTTCTTTAACCAGCCATCTGCATCACCGCAATTTAAGTAGTCCCCAGTAGCACAATAAATTTACTACTAACTTGTTTGGTAACCAATTAGGCAGTATATTAAACTGTGAAGTAGACCAAGAGAAGACAACTACGCAGCACCAATCATATGGACCTTCTAAGCTCGCTGCCAACCTGGTCTTACTAGCATCCAAATTCTAAACTTACACCACCTAAACAATTGAGTAAACAAGTAATCAAGCAATGACTCGATGAGCAAGATTAATGAAATTTTTTAACCATGGAAGCATCAAGCATGCACTTTTTTTTTCTTTTCTCTGCACATACACACACTGCAAATTCCATTCCATGGATTCAGGCATGTTTGTTTGTAGGGGAGTAGTATGTAGGCTTGCAAGCCGCATGTGCCCATCATGGCATAAAATATGCAGAGAATCAGTGACCCAGCGTGTGTCACCCTCTGGAAAACTTGGAGATTAAACAAAGGTTAGCTCATGGCTAACAAAAGTCCATATCTTGTGACATGGACTGTAGTAAAAAGTTTACATTATCTTAGAGTAATTAACACTTCTCCATTTGTAATAAAATCATTATTTTGTTCTTGTTTGCATAGTAGTACTGGACCAGCTGCAGTGGTAGCATGCTACAATCGCTTTCACTGACGAGAAGATAACAGGGGAAATTTTTAGAGTGCAGCGCACGGTACACGGTGGGCCCGAAGGTAACGTGGAGTTAAGCCTCGAGCATGGGCCACTGGCCCAGTGGGACCACAGGCTCGATGTACATTGTCGAGGCATACAATGCAATACTACCTTAATTACTGCCTTTCCTAGAAAAAAAAAGTCATTCACTGCTTGCAAGTACTACAATGTTTATTGGTGATGAGTAAATTTGCTGTAACATTTCGGTCACCGGGTACTGCACATTTACTTGCATATATTTGTATTCCCTCCTCGTTCATTCATTCATTCACAATATGTAAATAGACAAATCTATAAACCAGAAAACACAAACTCTTTTTCCCATGCAACTCTGTGTTGCCTGTTGGACGTGTCACTGCTACGAAAATGATTTTCACATGCTACCAAATTCGGGCCGTGTTTAGATTCAAAATTTTTTCTTTAAACTTTTAATTTTCCCATCACATCAAATGTTTGGACACATGCATAAAGCATTAAATGTGGAAAAAAAAAAAACCAATTACACAGTTTGCATGTAAATCGCGAGACGAATCTTTTGAGCCTAATTACGCCATGATTTAACAATGTGTTGCTACAGTAAACATTTGTTAATGACGGATTAATTAGGCTTAATAGATTCGTCTCGTAGTTTACATACGGAATCTATAATTTGTTTTGTTATTAGTATATGTTTAATACTTCAAATGTGTGTCCGTATACTTGAAAAAAATTGGCACACAAACTAAACACAACCTCGGTTTATATAAGCAGTTGAGCCACCGCCTTATAACTTAGTAGTAGTTTGTGGAACATATCAAATACTCCCTCCGTCCAAAAAAAATTATAGGTTTGAACTTGGACACACACTGCAAATCAAATCAAACTGCACAAAAAAAATATGTCTCTATCACAATGTTCCATAGCAACACATATTTCCACCACAAATTCACAGAAAATTCTCTATTTAATGAAATTGGCAGCTTGCCGGTTCGTAAAAAAAAATCACGGAAAGGGTGAAGAAGATGGGTCAAAGACCAACAATAAAAGAGCTCGCCTGCATTAGCTCACAATCGTCAAGCTCATCATTGGTCCCGTCCTCTCCCACCTCGATCAACTTCTATCTTGGCGACTTAGCATGGTGCGGTGGTGGTAGGGCAAGCAACTCCCAAGATTCGTCGCTCCTGAGTTTGCGAAAGTCGTCACTACTTGTCGAGCCTCACCGATGGCAGATCCTTGAGGATCTAGGCCTTGACAAAGTGGCTGACGCGGCCCTTGGCCGTGACGGGGACGGTAACAACATCCTTGATGCCAAAAACACTAGCGGGCAGAAACCAATACATATACCCATATCCGCGTGTATGGGTAACCCAATGGGTTAAGTAACATACAGGGGCAGAGCTAGCATATAAGTAGTGGTGTCACAGGACACCAATGACCTCCATATTAGTCTAGGTACCCTTCTAATTTTTCAATGGATGACACCAGTAAAACTTGCTTTCTGACACCAGCGTGTGAATGAATTCTCACTTTCCTTAGACAAGTTAGCTTATGTGGATGTAGACAACTAGACAGCGCAACAAATTAACTGCTAGCAAACTATAATTTATAGCTATTTGACCATGCACAACAACTAATTCAACAAGACTATGCACATCAGCTAAATAAAGTTCATGTATCATAAGTTTTCTTGAGTGATTAGGTGAAACATAGGCTAAGCAACCACTATCGTGAGGGATTTCTTATAATTTTCATATGTACTATTGTTTAATTTAAACCATGATAGTCAATTAGAGTTGACGAATGACACCATCGACCTAAAATCTTGGCTCCGCCCCTGGTAACATATGAAGAATATCTATATGGACAAATAATCAAAAGCCTTTAACACTGCTGGCAAAGTTCACAACAATTGTTAATAATAGCAGGTTTTAGAGATCTACGGGATCTTCCATTGTCATCAGATTTAGAGATCTACGGGATCTTCCATTGTCATCACAAGTAGAGTTCTTTTATAGCCGTTAGTACCAAAAAAAAAAAGAAACATACGTATAGGAAATATCGTTTTTTTTTTAAGAAATACGTTCCGAGACATTTTGAAGTTTTTAAGGAAACATTTGACAGCATCCATCAAACGGTTACACTTCACATGCATGGTCTTTAAAAAAAAAAGGGAAACTAGTACACAAAACAGAGGTCACAGTAAACCGTAAACCATATCGCATTTGTGACCCGTCCTGAAAGATGGGACATCACCAAATGCCGGGCGGCCGGTGCAGATCGGAGTCCCCAAGTTAGGAGGGTGGTGACGATGTCAAGGCACAACGCGATGACAGCAACGAGTGGACGATCGAAGAGGGATCAGGCCCAGCTGGGGCAGCTAGCTTGTGACTGGTGAGTCGTCGATCCACTCCTTTCTACTGTTCGGGGCGCGCGCTGCACGAGAGCTACAATACACGAGATGGGAGGAGGAGGAGGAGCACGTGGTGTCGGCCACCTGATCACGCTCGCGTCCACGGATCGTTCGGTGGCGAAGGCGAGAGAACGGTAGTAGAACTAGCTAGCCTGGACCGTGTGTGTATACTGCCCGCTTTTGGTCTTTTGCGTGCAGCGCCCAACAATCGCGCTGTTGCGACTTGCGAATGAGCAATATGTACGTCGCTCCCAAACTGGTTCTCGTGGTGAAAGCTTTTTCTGAACGTTCACGGAACTGGATGATACCTTTTTTTTAATTGCTAAATCACATCTGACATACATTTTGAGCCAAAAATTTACGGACTTTCAACTTCAAGATCTGTTTCACTATTAGTGCTCCGATGAGCCTACGTCCTCTCCTCCAGCGCTGATGACCCTTTTCCTTTAGCTTTGATGACCATGACGATCGGTAGCGGAGTGGGAGGGTGAGGAGAGGAGGGTTGGCCAGTTGGTCATGGGAGGCGTTAGAACGAGCGGGCGGCGCCACCTTCGAAGCTGTGGGGTTGGTAACCGGCGGTGACCCAATAATGCAACGGTGACAGTCGGGTTTGCAATTGACTAGCTATGATATAAGAACGGTGACAGTGTTCCTCTAACAATATGGGAAGATGGTGGGGGTTGGACACTCGCCGCCTTTAGCTTGGGGAGGAGGAGGGGGGGGGGGGGGGGGGGGGGGGGGGAGAGGGGGAGGAGGGAAGAAGTTGATTGAGTGGGCCTCATTGGTGATGTCTTTTGATGCGGGCAAGGCCAGGCAGTTGAGGAGGCAACCAAGCGACCTCGTGCTCGCTCACATGCATATATGGGAGAAGGGGAGTAAAATGATAGGTTGCTTTGTGCACGAGTTTTAGAGTTGATCCAACGGTTCAAAAATTTTGAGAGTGGGGTTTTCTTATTACATATATAGGTGGTATTTTTCTTTTTTTAAAGCTTCCAACCTCGTTTACAGCAGAGTTTTAGATGAGATCCTGATCGAAGCACACGTGGGACCAGTCATAGGGTGGTGACTGGTGAATTATGAAGGAGTGAAATGTACCCACCAGGCCACCATCTATGGAGTGAAATCTCTCACCCATGTACTTTGCTTCTAAATATTTATATGAATAAATGGGCCTTAAAAAAGAACTTCTGCTTGTAATGCAACGTTTTCATAGCTAAAGTGGCCGTGAAACATTTTGTGCATGAACAATCTAATTTTCCAGAAACACATAAAAAGTTTAGGTTTGTAGATCTGAAGAGCAAAACTGAAAACTTATTATTTATTCGAGTAGATGTTGAATGGAATTTCATTAGCGACGAGTAAAGGATTTCATCAGTTCCATTGGATTTGTCACCATCCATTTGTCAGAAAGGACGGCCCACTACAACGCAAAACCAGTGCTGGAAAGCCCAGATAGACACAGGCAGAGATGCCGGGTAGCCATTACGAGCCATTTAAATGGATTTGGACTCCTAATTTGGGAGGTCGTTGAATACTTTGAATTAGACTCCGAGCCCCTGTATTTTCACGAATTAAATTTGAAAATATATTCTTCATTCTTTTTTCTCTCTGAAATATTCTTGATACGATTTTTTTGTCACAAATATATCTTCGATATCGCTGAACTATTGTCCGAAATGGTGGGGTGAGGACGTGGGTGATCTCGCATGGTGAGGACACGAGACAGCATGGTGTTGGTCTCGCGCGGAGAGGGTGCGAGACCGAGCAGTCTCGCATGATCAGCCTGCGAGAGTGTTGGAAATGAAATGATTAGTGATTAATTAATAATAATTAATAATTAATTAATCGTTAATTAGGATAATTAATCGATTAGCGTCCGAGAACAGAATGCTGGCCGGTCTCGCTTGTTGGTCATGCAAGACAGACACCGAGCAGTCTCGCGCGGGACCGCAATACCAACTGTATATTTGTGTCGATAAAACTACATCAATATTTTTGAGAAAAGAAAAAACACAATATACTTTCAAAATTAATTCGTATTTTCACTTGCTTGGTTGATTAACCTTGGAAACACCGTATTGAAATCAAAGCCAAACACAACTTTATGTGGTTTTAAATAAACTAGAAGATTCGTAAATTCATATTACTAATACATCCCATCTAAATTGGACTTGGATTCGTTAATGTTGTTTGGGCCTTTTCTCAAAAAAAAAATCAAATATGAAAAAGTTTAGAAATTCAGATTACTAATACGACCCATCCAAATTGGATTACTAATTTGTTGGTGTTGTTGAGCAGGAGAGTTTGTGGGGTTCGGAGAATTAGACTCCGACCCCCATATTTTCACATGTTTGGCTGTTTCACTATGAAAACACTGTATTGAAATTCGAAACCAACACAAATTTATGTGGTTCTACATATATGAAAAAGTTCAGAAATTTAGATTACTAATACGACCCATCTAAATTGGATTACTAGTTTGTCGATGTTGTTGGGCAGGGGAGTCAGGGGGCCGACCCCCATATTATCACCTGTTTTAGCTATTTCACTTACCGAAACGTAATGGAAAAATGTGAACAAAACCACTTGGGTATGGTAGATAAAGCGCCGTACTGAAATTCCAATCCAAGCATGACATCTAGAGGAATAATTAAAAAAAGAGAGAGGAGAAATCCCGAAAATTCAGATTACTAAGATCGTTTTGAGTGGTATATACTGGCACAAATCTAGCATGGATTTACAGCAGAGGGGACATATATTCATAACACATAGTCTAAGCACAATTTTGCTCAGTTTACATTGCAGAGATCCCATCATCATTTTATTAACGTCTCACTGACAGTTGGCTACGCAGTTTTTGGGACAAATTTTCTCAATTATCAATGTCGGAACAGGGAAAATTACACAATTTGTCAAATAGGAAATTAAATAAAACCTTACACCATTCGCACAGCAAGATGCCCATCACCCCGGTGCATCGGCGTGCATTTTTATTCTGAGTTCTGACACATCACACACAACTCGAACTATTATACTCTGCCGTTCTGGACGAAGCAAAACGGGGTTTATTACACGCCCCCAAGGCCTCATTCCAAAAGGCCTCAAACCCGGCCCATCTACGTGAATGGACCGAAAATTTTCAACCAAAATCACGGCCCATATTCACGCGGATTTCTCTTGGTGTTCGGCCCATGTGGAACAAGGCCCAAGGATAACACGACTGATTTTTTTTTTAATTGGAAGCCATATAATTTGTTCAGGTTAACCACGTCGTCGTGTATAATAATTTGTTTTTATGGAGATGGATCGGATATAATTTGGATCAGCGGCGGAAGCTGCGCTGGGGGCGCGGGGTCTCGCCGTTCTCGTCGCGGAGCTTCACCGCCGTGTACACGCCGGCGCCGGCGACCGCGCCCAGCGTCGGCGCTATCAGGTATATCCACAGCTGCCGGTAGTTCCCCGCCGCCACCGCCGGTCCCAGCGTCCTCACCGGGTTCATCGACCCTCCCGTCGTCGGCCTGCACCACACCCACGCCGCCGGTTAGCCGGAGATCAAATCTACCCATTGTTAGTGCTCATTTGTTTCATATTATAGGTTGTTTTATTTTTTTTTAAAAAAATATTTTTCTAAATTTATAGAAAATTTAGTGGTGTTATAATACTAAAATAGTTTTTAATTAAAACTAACTTTTAACATGTTTATTTTATGTTAGAAATGTTACTATATTTTTATACTCCCTCAATCCATAAAAGTTACACTACACCAAGAACAATAAGAAATTAAATCATCTTGGATGTTACAAAATCAAGGAGTGAATGCAAGCATGCAACCAATGAGCATTTATATGACTTCTTGGGTTCTAATAAAACATTTAATTTATCTCTTCATTTAAGTCTTAAATGCATAAAGACTACAAATAGTAGCAACTTATTTGGAAAAACTCAAATGTGAAATAGGTGTAACTTTTGTGGATGGAGAAAGTACAAATTTAATAAGCTTACAATATGAGACGAAAGCAGTAACGAGCTACGAGCAGGGTTCAAAATTCTGAAACAAAATTTCCGAAATTTCGGTCATTTTGGTTCCCCGATATGATATTATTTCAGCCGTAATTTTTCTTTTTTTTTTATTTTGGTAATATTTTGTTTAAATTTGATTAAAATATATTCAAAATTTCGGTATATCGACACCTCCAATAGAAACGTCCAAACCGAGGCGAAGAGGATTATAAGTACCCGGCGATGAGGATGTTGAGGGTGACGGCGGCGCCGACGGCGATGCCGGCGAGCTCGCCGACGGCGCGGGTGTCGGTGGCGACGGCGGTGACGACGAAGAGGAGGTTGAAGGTGATGATGAACTCGGTGAAGAAAGCCTGGGCGGTGGAGATGGTGGGGCCGGGGACGGTGACGCCGCCGGAGAGGAAGGGGTGGAAGACGCCCTTGAGGGCGAATCCGGCGCAGATGGAGCCGAGCACCTGGACGGCGACGTACGCCGGGACCTGCAGCCACGGGAAGTGGCGGAGCGCGGCGAAGGCGATGGTGAGCGACGGGTTGAGGTGGGCGCCGGAGATGTGCCCCGTCGACAGGATGATGGTCGTCACGGCGAGCCCCGCGCACGCCGCGTTCCCGAACGGCGAGATCGCGCCGCCGTACTTCTGGTTCACGATCGGCGCCGCCGTCGCGAAGAAGATGAGGATGAACGTCCCCACGAACTCAGCTCCAAGCTGCATCCATCCATCCATCCATCCACATGGTTTAATTATTTGTTCATCGTTAATCTCTCAGCTTAATTAACACCAGGGTTAAACCTTAGCCTATTTATCAGACCTCACCGAAATTTTGAACAAAATTTAGTTGAATTTGAACAAATATTACCAAAAAAAAAATAAAAAAATAAAAAATTTTAGCCAAAATAATATCATATCGGAGGGATCCGAAATGATTAACACACTCATACAGATTATGATTTACGAGTCCATGAATTCATAACAGCTAACTGTAACTGTATATGAATCGTGTAAATTTGCAGTCAATTTAACACTCTCTCTTTGATGATTAATTTACTGTTTGATTGATCAACCAAGCAAATTGAGCTGGACACATTTCAGTTTCAGAAGTGCTTTCAAAAGTCCATCCAAAAGTATATGAACACTTTCAAGTGCGTCTGATTGATTACGTGCCAATGCTAAACTGCAAAGAGGTGTAATCAGACACAAAAGTTTGTGATTTAATACTTCTGAATTTAGCGATTTTTTTGGTCGTGACAAAAAGAACAGTAGGAATGTAGGATCATGAGGCACTAATCAAAAGCTGAAACGACATGTATGTTTAATTTATAAAGTTTTTGTTTCTGTGCATGCGAACAAAATTACCCGCTTTTAGTCCAAAAGAATCACACAGCAATGTCCCGTTGAAATCTATCTATACTTCTAAAGCTGGCTGCTCTCCTCGCCAGCTGATTGGTTGAGAGGTAGTCAAATAACCTCGTGACACGTGGAGCAAAATCAGATGAATAACGCAATGATTTTTCTCCCGCCGTCTTGCGCGGTTGCGCTCTTCCCGATTTTTCGCGTATGTACGAAAGCCAACATATCCCGCAGAAGCAGCTCAAGTTAGCCGGCCGCTGGCCCACGTACGTGCGTAGCCACACAAGATGGGCCATCAGCAAGTTTGGACCGTAGGTTTGAGCTGCTCCGTTCCCATTGGGCTTCACAAATCACATTTTAGTGACTTAGCACATACAGGAAATATAGCCTAACACTCAAGTTATTCATCTGTTACTACAACGGAATCTAGAGATATTTACACCCCTATAGACTCTAGAAAATTGAAAATGTAAAAGTATAGAGATATTTTTGGACCGTAGGTTTGAGCTGCTCCGTTCCCACTGGGCTTCACAAATCATTCCCACTGGGCTTCACAAATCACATTTTAGTGACTTAGCACATACAGAAAATATAGCCTAACACTTAAGGTATTCATCTGTTACTACAACGGAATCTAGAGATATTTACACCCCTATAGACTCTAGAAAATTGAAAATGTAAAAGTATAGAGATATTTGCTAGCTCCACTCCAAAGTTCAAATTAAGAGTTGAATGAAGTACAAGATCCTTTCGATACAAGATTGGTTTCCTCGTACTTTTGAATGTCCGATGAATTAATTGCCACCCCTCTAATTAGATAATGCACTTTTGAATGTATGTTTTATTATTTATTTTATTAAAAAGTATAAAATAGGAATTAATAATTTATTGTGATTTAGTTAATAAACAAGCATGGCAACCAGCGTGTCTGTTCAGTTTCCCCGGCCAGACATATCAAAATGTTCTCTAGAAGAATTGTAAATAGTAAATGCCTTATGCTTAAAAGAAAATCTGTATACCGAAATTTGATGGCACAATTTATCAAGCATGGGTTTTACATTTTCGAAAATATTTGTAATTTTCACAACTAATCACCACCTAGCAAAATAAAATGGTAAAGTAATTAAACCAACAACAAATCCCTAATCTCACTAAAATTCTATTTATACTCATGTGCGTGGTGTGCATAATATTTATGAACAATAGATTTCAACCATGGTGGATTAGTATATTACACCCATGATTTCACCATCATACTACTGGTGATTTCTATATTTTATCCTTATATTTTGTTACCTAGGTTTTCTAAAAGTTTCTAAAAGCTAAATATTAAAAGACAAAGCCAACTATTAATCAATATTTTATATTTACAGTCTTACGATGACTCATATATATATATATATATATATACATATATATGTACACATATACATATATACATACATATATATATATATATATATATATATATATATATATATATATATATATATCATTCATGGTTATTTTGCTCACAGGCCTTCTATAAGCTAAAAAATTAAAATATGCACTAATAGTATACATACGGGCTATAAATTAGTGAGCGCGCCAACGCGCGCGTCGATTTTCTAGTTTTATAATAAAACCAAGCACTTTTCGCAAATAATCATGAACCAATAATGCTGCGGCGATTATGTCAAATCATGAACTGATTAGCCTCCCAGAAAAAGAAACGAAAACCAGGGACAGATTAGACATGACAGGCACATAGCAAAGCAACCACTCTCTCCTCACGGATGGATGGCTCGAAGCGATCGTTGAGTCAACTCTGAATTTTGGACACGGCCCTCTCATGTCACATCCAAAAAAACCTTATCACCAAAAATCATTGTACTTCCTCGCTCGCACGTTTGTTTGTTTTTTTTGTTTTTTAAAAATGCATTTTTGTCATCGACTTCAACAGTGCCATTGATAGGAGTAGTATTTAATTTTCTTTTTCCAAATGGTAAGTACTCCAAATGGAGTACAACATGACCAAATTTTAATCGAATCATCAGTTCTGGATTTCTGAAACTGCGATGGGTTATGGGACACACAGGATGGCGTGAACAGTAAACGCGGACTTTGACAGACAAACCGCCGGATTACGCGCGCCGCCGCCGACTGACGCCGAGCAAGGCCAAGAAATTCAGCATCTTTGCAGGTTTATAAACTCACAAATCAAACATGGTGTAGGCTAGCTAGGACCTAATCGCCTTAGCTAGTACTGTACTGTTTGATCCCATCAGTGATCATTGACAATATAAAATTCAGCTTCCAAAGATGAGCATTGCGTGTTTTCTTTGTAGACGGCAAGATAAATATTAGTTAAATGGAGTTCATGGACCTTCGATTAAGGGCTTGTTT
Organism: Oryza meridionalis; assembly: GCA_000338895.3. NCBI lineage: Eukaryota > Viridiplantae > Streptophyta > Magnoliopsida > Poales > Poaceae > Oryza > Oryza meridionalis. Next base: position 20,588,588 of record CM002533.2, read on the forward strand.
GGAAATAAGAGTTCCACGGTACTAGTTTGGTAAGTAGTTCATGATAATTTGGTTTACATTATACTATCTCTCTGTTTCATATTATAAAACTTTCTATTATTGTCCACATTCATATAGTATGTGCCTAGATTCATTAATATCTATATGAATGTGAGCAATACTATAAATTCTTATAACCTGAAACGAATATAGTATTAGATCTTTTCACTTATCCCTATAGTTATAAGCTAAAATTTAAATTTTAAAACTTAATTTTAAAGTAGATTTTGTGGGTTCTTTATTGTAATTCATTTTACAACACTTGCTTTTAAATTGCTAAAAACACGTATTTAAATTTTTTACACACATATTATTATTTGTTTGCTAATAAACAGTACGAATATGCATAAGCAAAAGCCAAACGATTACTCCCTAAGTGTGATGATGGCAATATCTTCACACACCACACATGAGTTTGATTTCAACGTTCGAACTGAATATTGAAACTTTTAAAGGTTTGTTTGAAACACACTGAGCCTGCAGAATACAATGCGGTTGCTTGAATCGTCAGAATATTTTAAAATTTCTCACGGAGGACCATTGCCAGAGTGGACCTGTGTAAAATTTTGAGTCTGCAGGTTCGGATCCAACAAAGCTCTGCTGACTGCACTCCTGATTCCAGTGTGTTAGCACTGTGTAAGTACAGATCTAACCACTGTCACTTCCTTAATTAATCACCTACTGAAACCGCGTCAGTGTGATGTTGCTCTTTTGTCTCCATACGTCACTGTTAACATATTTCTTTTCAAAAAGTACATATAACCCATGTAACATCCAAACTTTATACCACCGTTATATAACTTTTTCAAAAAATGATTTTGCATGATATGGTCTTCTGAATGAGCACTTTGGCCAAATAGAAGAGCATATTGGCACTCTGTCAACCCTCCATTTTTATTTTTGATTTCTTTCTAAGAAGAGAAATATAAAGGGAGAGACTGTTCAATATTTAGGGGGAATATACGGATTTTTTTCCTCTTAGAGACTAATTAATCGTCACTTATTTAGAAACTGCACCTAGTAATTTAAAACTAACCAAAAGGACATTGGATCATACCCAACTTGGCCGTATAATATACCGTGTATATTACGGAAAAAAATACTAGTACTATTCAGCAACTAGCAATAGGACGATCGATCAGTTCCTCTGACTTTTTTTTATTTCTGAAGCTTCGTGACAAACAAAAATCATGTAAATCATGTGTTTCAGTGCTTGTTGTGTCTCTCATAAAAAAATAATCCAGATTTATTGCACTGGAAAAAAAATTCCTGCTAGGAATAGGACGATCGATCAGTTCCTCTGACTTTTTATTTTTATTTTCTGAAGCAGATGGATGCCAGAGAGTATTTTTGTACCGGGTGCATGTTTGTACATCAGTACATGTCTCTGACATTATACCGTGCTGGTTGTCTACGCACGACTACGTCTACGTCATCTCGCGCACAATTTCAGAAGCAGAGTAAAAGTACACCAAAATGTACCAGCACGTTCAACTCCATAGTACAAAAACACCCAAAAAAACCATTTTAAAAACATATAAAAAAAAGGTTAAAAGATGAAGGGTTAGTCACGTTATATCCAGCTTATAAATTTACCGAATTATTAAGTTAAATTATTTGCTCAGCGATTAAAAATACGACTTTTTTAAAAAAAACTTTATTTCATTGTATTGCTTATATATCTTGTTTGGAGCTATTTATCAAATTTATTTTAAAAAATATTTAATTCATACCTACAAATCAAACCAATAGTCCTCAGCAATAATCGAGTGAATAATCAAATCACATAGCTGAGTTGGAGAAGAGAGCTAGCTGAGAGTGTCCAAACATTTTCTTTAAAAAAAGGTAAAGAAATGGATGGAACTCAAATAATTGCATGTATATCCCCTCCGTAAAAAGAAAAAATAATCTAATCCTACCTATAAATCTGGACACTAGTTTTTTCTTTTTTTTAAGACAGGGTACTTCTTGCTTAAAGTTATTTATTTTAAAACGAAGCGAAGCAAGAGAAGAAAGAAAGGTGTCTAAATTTATTTTGAAATGAAGGCCTAAGTTTAGTTCCAAAATTTTTCTTCGAGCTTTCAACTTTTCTATTACATCAAAACTTTCCTACACACAAACTTCCAACTTTTCCGTCACATTATTCTAATTTCAACCAAACTTCTAATTTTAGCGTGAACTAAACCAACCCCGAAGTGAGAGGAGGGAATTGAAAGAAGGGGTGGGTGTCCACGTGGGGCGTCATGTGCATGGGGGCGCGTACCTTGCGGGTGAGCGAGACGTCCGGCGCTGGGATCTCCACGACGCAGCCGTGCGCCGACGGCGCCCACGCCTCCGCCACCGCCGCCGGCAGGCACTTGCACCGCGGCATCGACTTGCGCTCGTACGACAGCGAGTCCACCCGCGGCCCCGCGAACAGCGGCGCCGGCGTCCCCGGCGTCGCCGGCGCCGACGCCCCGTTCACCGGCGACATCCCCGCCGCGCCGCCCCCGTTCGCCGCCGCCATCTCCATTAATATCAACTCTTACTCTTTCTCTTGCTCTCCTCTTCTTGCAACTTCTTTTTTTTTCTCTTTTCAGGCGAATGATGAGGTAGAAATAGCTAGGATGGGTTTTAGCTACTAATTACATGATTTGATGGCTTTTGCAGGGGTAAATGCTACAGCAATGGGAGGATTGTGTCCAGTATTACTACCGGAATGCGACTGAGATGATGGCTACTAGCTAACGATGCATGCTGGAATACGATTCTCTTGGGCTATATTTTTTTTGTTTTTTTTTTTTCAGCTGGGTGGAATGATTTTGCCGAAAATTACATGATCTAGTGTTTTTGTAGATTTTTCGCTAAGGGATTAGTGGAGGAATATCCACCCTAACCGATATGAGATGCCTAGTTATGAAACACTAATACAGCTGCTTTTGGGACTTGGAACTGATGACCTTTTTTTTGGTGCTTTTTTGGGTTGGGTTTGGATGGAACAAACTGGTGTGTTCTTACATGCTTCACAGGCTTTTCTCAAGGTTTGGCTAAGGGATATTGATGAGAGAAATGGTGTCCAGCTCTCTCACAACTTCACTCTCAATCTAGGACTAGATCAACAGAGAAGAAATTAAGATCAATGCACATCAAGAACAAGAACACGAACAAGAACAGCACTAACTAGCTAGATGGATGGATGGATGCAAGAATGCAATGGAGGAGACGATGATTAATTTGATCAGGAGGAGGAGGAGGAAGAAGATGCAGTGAGGTGTGTTTGGGGGGTTGGGTGGTGGAGGTAGCTGTGTGTGGTGCGACTGTATATAGGCGTAGTGTGCGCACATGAGGCGATGGATCGAGGTCAATGGCGTCCACTGCTAGCGAGGTATCTCCCAACTGCTCCGCCTGAAGTACTAAAAAGGCTTGGGGATCGCATCAGCTTAATCAGAAGAAGCAGTAGCTGTAATTTTGTAAGTTTGTGAAGTAACTAGTGGAGTACTAATAATTAAGTATTTTATATGAGTTAAAGAGGACAAACTGTCATGGAGAGGCTGCCCAATAGCTAGCTCAGGAGAGGAAAAAAGAAGAGGGGGAGAGAGAAACCATGCATGCACTCATTGGTGTGGTACATTTCTGACAAAGTGTGCTCTTCTTTATTTGGGTTTAAATCTTTCAGTTTGGATGATATATATTGTGAAGAAATTTAATGATATTGTAAATGTATTCTTTTTTGTAATTTTTGTATGACTTTGAGGGTGTATTTTTGGGTTTTGTAATGTGAGCACCAGTAGTACATGATCTTGTCCCTCAACTGCAGTAGTGGACAGTGGCGGAGCCAGGATTTCAAAGTTAGGTATTCCCGTCTAACCTGAATGCTGTTGGCCTACCGCCGAACGCTGAGCCGCTGCCGTCCCTGCCTCTTGCAGCCACCGGCCGCCCAACCGGCCTGACCGCCTGTGCCTGGCGGAGTGGCGGGCGCCGACCGCCGGCCGCTGCGGCAACAACCTCCCTCCTCCCGTGGTAGTGCGATCCAGCTCTCGTCGTCGGTTGCCGTCTCGCCGCGCCGCCGCTTAGGGTTTGGAAATGAGAGTGGCGGCGCGAGGGAGCCGAGCTAGGGAGGGACTGGTCACGGAGGAAGAGCGAGAAGGGGGCCGTCTGGAGGAGTAGAGGTGGCTAAGTGGGTAAACTGATGACTGATGGGCCATGGCGGAGTGGGTCGGCCTGGTAGGAAGCGTCTCAAGAGGCCGGTTAGGCTGTGTTTGGACCAAAAAATTAGGGATTTAGGTGCACTAATATGTATACATGTGTATATACTGTAAGTATATTTGTTTTTTGATAAAAAAAGTTGGGTATTCCCAGGAATACCTAGGCACCAACGTACCTCGGCCCCTGGTAGTGGGGTTTGCACATTCAGTTTCAGCACAAAAGTTCCTGAAAAAAAGAATCAAATTATGGGTCCAAATGCTGAACAGATTTTTAGCATGAATTTTCTATCCAACCAAAATATCTCTTTGACTTTTGACTTCTGATTTGCCATGAAAAAACCATTAAATGATGTGATACCCACATTGTTTACCATATCTATGCAATGCTGCCAGCCGTTATTGACTTATCAATAATAATACTGTTTTTTAAAATGTAGTATCGATTTGTATCAAGCTAGGACAACATGAATCATTAGGCTTTGATTAATCGTCATTCTCCAAAAAATATTGGGATGCATGTGCGATCTGATCGAAACAATACAAGAGATGATCTCACGCAGAGTTCGATACACACACAGGACTCATGTACCAACAACCGAGTACATATGACTCCGGTGAATCCGAAGATTCCAAACATTATAAATAGTATAAAAATTGCATGCTTGTCATGTGTGCCAGCAAATGGTCAGAGCTACCGAGTGGCAAAACATGCTACCATACAGCATGTTACACAGACCAAGTCTCCTTCGAAACACATGATTTTATACTTTTTACCTAAAAAAATCAGGCTATAACGTATAAGACTAAAGAAAAATTATCGTAGAATTTCTGCGACCGAAAATCGCGCGAATAAGAATAAGCACAAACAGGAGGGCCGCCAAAGTACTAAAGATTTTGAAAATCTGTTTTTTCAGAGTGAACTTTCAATTCCAACTCATGGCAAAGAGGCATGGGGCTATCTAGCTCCAATATCTCTCTCGCACCACTACTACAGTGTGGATATCTGAGTAGTACCATTTTGGCTAGTGATGTTGTGTCCTACTCATACTACTACCACCTGCCATGAGAGCTGATCAGTCTCCTCTCCACTTTGATCCTGCTATGATTGTCCCATCTTTATCAAGCTTGGCTTAGTTACAAGACTGCATGCATATATATGCACCAATCAATTCATGCTATACTAGCTCCTGCTTAACTGAACATGTGGCTTGATCAATTTGGTCAGGTCAAATCATCTCTTTTGCATTCTTCCACACATGTTCAGGTCGGTGCTAATAACCTTGTTAAGTCTTACCTGATTTGTTGATGAGCAGCATTCATACAAAATTATTGTGTAGGAGCATGACAACTAGTGGTATTAATGCTACCACGGTATCACAATGTCATGTTCTAGTATGATATGTGGAACTCTGAACTCATCCAATCGATGTGATCACACACATTTACACCACTAGTGAAAGAAACTCTGTACTCTACTGATGTAGAAACAATTCAATGCATCGGTTGTTGCTGAACAGTGAATTGCTAGTACTGGTAGGATTAGCTCAAGGCCACGAAACGATCGCCAGAACATCGCGAGACGAATGGCTGAAACTGAGCTGAATCTCTGAAAGTCTGAACAGAGAACAGCAGCTAGCAGAGGCAGCCGCATGCGTCCTTGTCTGCTCGAGTCAAACGAAATAAACCTCATTTTTTCGTACAATTAATCATTCAATGGCAGATTAATCACAGATGCTATTGACAAGGTCGGATTACAGGAGAAGAATCATCCATCTAAGTGCGTAAAGTGACGGCCAGATTTGTGCCTTTGGCAAGGCCTTTTGCCCTTGAGCCCAGCATAAGTGCGTAACCTATAGGTTTAGCTGCTAATAACAGCACTATCAAAAAGAATATGCTCAGAATTTGGCCCAAAACAATCGATCATCATTGCATAGTACTAGAAAATTACAACCGAAGAATTAAGCAAGCAGCTATAGCCTATAGCACTTAGCCCGGCTAAGGCTATGGTTGGAGAAATGTTTTATAACCCATAAAAAATATCTTAAGATACCTAAATTTTACATTAAAATATTCGATACCTTAAAATACTTAATATCTAAAGATACCAAATTTTACATTAGAAAATATGTTATCTCTTGATACCTTTTAGGTGTGGTAAAATTATCTCTATATGTTTGAGAGAGTTTCTGGCGGCCATAGTTTCTTCAACTAGCTTCCAAAAGAATTCATTTTTCATTTAGAATGTAAGCTATAGAATAAAAAAGTGAATTAGAAGTCAAAATCCTCATAGTACAAAAAAAGATATCGAAATTACCAGATTTTTCCGAATCTCACCGGTAGAGTCTCCATCACTTAAACAGAACCTAGCACCAATTTTGTCCCACTAAGGCACTATAATCCGTGCTTTATGTACGCTTTTTTACATATGGCCTGCAGAATCATATGCTTTGGTGATCTAAAAGAAGAGAGAGGAATCAAAGATCATGTTGACACACGATTCGTTTCTTGGGCGAGCAGTCTGAAACCTGAACCTATGAACACTTTTGAGGTGATAGCCAATATGAGGAGTACAAATACCTCGAGTTACCGTGTGCCTACCTGAGAATTCAGCGGGTCGCTGCCAAAAAAAAAAAGAAGGGATCTATTCACCGTCATTAGCGTGGCGTGCAGCTTGTTTGCCGTTACGCCAATGAAGAATAGTATGTTTGGGAGCTTCTAACTGCTGCAGTTTCTCTCAGAATCTTAAGATACCTAAATTTTACATTAAAATATTCAATACCTTAAAATACTTAATATCTAAAGATACCAAATTTTACATTAGAAAATATGTTATCTCTTGATATCTTCTAGGTATGGTAAAATTATCTCTATATGTTTGAGAGAGTTTCTGGCGGCCATAGTTTCTTCAACTAGCTTCCAAAAGAATTCATTTTTCATTTAGAATGTAAGCTATAGAATAAAAAAGTGAATTAGAAGTCAAAATCCTCATAGTACAGAAAAAGATATCGAAATTACCAGATTTTTTCGAATCTCACCGGTAGAGTCTCCATCTTACTTAAACATAACCTAGCACCAATTTTGTCCCACTAAGGCACTATAATCCGTGCTTTATGTACGCTTTTTTACATATGGCCTGCAGAATCATATGCTTTGGTGATCTAAAAGAAGAGAGAGGAATCAAAGATCACGTTGACACACGATTCGTTTCTTGGGCGAGCAGTCTGAAACCTGAACCTATGAACACTTTTGAGGTGATAGCCAATATGAGGAGTACAAATACCTCGAGTTACCGTGTGCCTGCCTAAGAATTCACGCGGGTCGCTGCCAAAAAAAAAAGAAGGGATCTATTCACCGTCATTAGCGTGGCGTGCAGCTTGTTTGCCGTTACGCCAATGAAGAATAGTATGTTTGGGAGCTTCTAACTGCTGCGGTTTCTCTCAGAATCAGAAGTTTTTCTAAACAGTTCAACTTTTGATCCGTATTCTAAGAAGCTATAGTTGTAGAATCAGAAAATGAATTAGAAGTCAGAAACTCAGCTTTTCTATATTCTTAAAACCGACTGCCAACCAGCTGTTTAAAATTTTAAGTTTCTTAAACATGTCCGAAGCTGATTGGGTAGCTAGATCTCTTTTGTGGCATTCACTACACGAATCAGTGAGGAGTGGAGCACTTGTTCTCTCTTGGATGGAGAGGAAAATGCAGGTGCATGCATATGCCGGAAAGGGAGATTATTGAGCTCAGATTGTTGGCTTTTACAGTTTACTCCACCGTCATTCACTCTTCCTGATTTGCCAAATCGATAGAGTAGCCGACAGCATCCATCCAACCAGCTGCAGTGAGAAATTGACAGTGCGTATTGTGCAAGGGCTATGTTTAGATCCAAACTTTGGATCCAAACTTTTAACTTTTTCCATCACATTAACCTGTCATACACACACAACTTTTCAGTCACATCATACCAGTTTCAACTCAAACTTCCAACTTTGAAAGAAACTAAACACGGCCCAAGTCAGCAAGTGCGTTCTTGACCAAAAAATTGCCAAGTGGTTAATTAATTAATTTACTAGCTACTGCTTCCAAAAGAAAAGAAAGAGAGAGAGAGAGAGAGACAAACTTGGTAGAAATTCTCGTGCAGTCGTGCATGAACGGAATGTCTGGACTTTAATATACGGGGAATGTTCTTTCCATTAGGATGGATGAATGAGAGCACGCTTTCTGAGCTTCTATAAATGATGGCGCGATTTCCGTATAAACTTTCTAGATATGAATTTATTTTTAAAAAAACTGTTTTAAATTAATTTTGCTACTTCAAATGACTATCCATCCCCTCCACCGATCGCAAGGATCAGGGGTTGAATGTGTAGGATCAAAAAACTAAACGTGCCAAAAGGGAAAGGGTGAATGATAGTAACACAAAAAACCTAAAATTTTTAGAGGAATTAAAAGTTTCCCTCAAGATTCGATGGAGATTGGTTTGACCGATGCCTAATCATCAGTTTGACCACGTAGACGTCGTCGGTCTGATCGAAAAAGATCAGCTGCCGGTCCGACCACCCTTCGTGTCGCCATCACCTGTCACTGCATCCGGTCCAACCCTCATGGTGTCGCCGGTCTGACCACTGGTATCCCGCTGGTGAGACCGTTGTACCTGAGAGAACACAAATCGAAGATATCTTGAAAGGAGATTGAAATTTATTACTTTTATTCGTGTTTGCAAAGTGTAACAACAACACTCCTCTCACAAAAAATTGACTAAACTCAAAAACTTAACTCTCACAAAATCAATACCAAGAGGCCTCAACCCCCTCTCTATTTATACCTGAGGTAGGCAGCCTAGAGCAACGAATCGAATTTATATAAGAAGTCCTACTCCACTAGGAAACCTTCCCATTCAATAAACAAATTTATCTTATCATAATTCGAATTTCAATCTTCCCAAATTTGGACTCCTTCTAAATTTGTTTCCGCTTTCCATACACACACAATCTTCAATCGTATGTCGCATGGAATCTCCTTCAACCACGTACATTGTTCTTTAGACTAAGCATCCGATCGTTCAGACACCATCTTCTTCCAAGTTGACCCCCGATCTATCACCGGCAACACTCTTCTAAGGCTTCAAGACACACTTACACATGAATCAAAGAACAAATCATATTCGGGCACAAGTTCTTTCTCAACTTGACTCAACATTAGCACAAAACAGTATTACACATATATAGAAATCATCTAGAAGTCATTATCACGAGATAATCACAAGTATACAAACAAACAACCGAAACCGATCGCAATCAGGATCCAGCCGGTCAGACCGCACATACGTGTCTGACTGGCTTCACAGAGGGAGCACCACTTCGTCAATGACCACCACATATCAAAATTAATTATCTTAATGTCAATTATTGTTCATCACAAATTAATAAAAAAACACATTTTGATTTCACATAGTGATCACAAGGAGCTACTGCCTACTACTACTAGTAGTCATATGAGGAGAGGTAGAGAAGCGAGCCGTCATTAATGGCCTTTGCCTGGGAGTTTGGGCAGTGTTTAGTTCCACGTCAAAATTGGAAGTTTGAGGAAATTGGAATGATGTGACGGAAAAGTTGGAAGTTTATGTGTGTAGAAAAGTTCGATGTGACGTAAAAGTTGAAAGTTTGAAGAAAAAATTTAGAATCTAAAGAGGGCCTTGGAAGCGATGAATGAGGCAAGGCAGCAGCAGCCATGGATGATGGCATGTGAAAGCGGCGGCGCCCACCCACACCCACACCCACACCTGCATCATTCCCTCCATTGACCCCGGCCATGGCAGGTGTATAGTAAAAGCTCAAGCCCCCCACCTTGCCCCCAGGTCCCCAGCTCCAGGTGAGGTTGGTGACCTCAAATCCGAGACGAGAACGTGCGGCCTCCTTCCTCGCCGCCGCAGCCGCTTCTTCCGGCGAATTCCGGCCAGAAGAAGCACAATCCTATTCCTATCAACTCTGATGATCCAGAGAGAGAGAGAGAGAGAGAGAACCTGGGACACTGGGATGCGGGCCCACACGCCAGTGGCCTATGCGGCAACGTGAGGCTCAGGTTTGGACTTTGGAGCTTTTACTTTGCTTCCTTTCCTGCGCCACCAAATCATGGAGGAAGAAATTATAATTTCTCGAGGTCTCTCGTCCATGGCAATGGCCCCCCCATGGCGTCTGTCTGTTTAGGTTTAGCTTAGCTTGTCTTCTCCTGGCGATCATAGGCGACGACGACGATAATATGGATTAATGGTGTGATGTGACGACATGGCCCCCGGAGCAATCGGATACGTGTGACCTAATTGTTCAGTTTGTCTGCTTGATCAGCTCGCTTGCATTGCATGCCTTGGCAGTAGTAGGCATCAAGAATTCAGAATTCAGAAAAGAACGCTACACTGTACTGAATTTAATTCAGAAAGGCCGTTTTTGATTTCCTGCTGTTTTTTTTCGTCAGATTCCATAGGTGACATTGGACAACGGCATCAATTATCGATCATTATTCTCCGTTGCTCCATGCCAACCAATCCATCTATCCTTTGTACAGACTACAGTACATGATCCTTGTTTTGCTGGCAATGTGCAGAGTTTGGACCATACCTGACTTCCTCTGCAAGCGAGAACATCTATCTGACAGCTTGTCTTCGTCCTCCTAAACCCCTAATATTTTTGTCTCCGCAAAACTAATAATTTCACACCAACTCTCTAGTCAATTAACTATTCAGTAGATTATAATTTAATAGAGTGTTTCTAGCACTTGTTTGCGTATCATCACACTAAACAATACACAAAAGGTAAAACATTCATATCTATTAAAAAAATGCATGATTGCCTATAGTTCTTTAGGCATTGTTATCAAAGATGAGTTACCTGGCATTCTTTGCATTACCCATCGATCCATCGAAAGGCGTTGTTAGAAATTTAGAATGCCACAATTACTAATTAAGAAAAGACCGATCGATCGAACTGTTGCTTTAGCATTTGTCAAATGTATGACAGTGACGAATCGATCGGCCCGATTAATCTAGAGCTGGCTCCGGCGTGCATGAGATGCTGATCACCAGCGACCACCGAAAAGTCGACGATAAAGTGGATGATGAGGGAAAAGTTTAGTGTCAATTGTCATCATCAATCTTCCTCGAGCCAATGATGCCCATGAGAATGAGAGAGAGAGAGAGAGAGAGAGAGAGAGAGAGAGAGAGAGAGAGAGAGTCACAAAGTGAGTTAAAAAAAAAGGCAAGAGAGAATTTGTGCTCATGGGAGGGGCCAATTATCTAGCTGATGATGATGCCAATGGCTAGCTGCAGCAGCAGCAGCAGCGGCCATGGTGTTGTGGTACTTGGAAGCACATGGAATTGTGTTGTGTCTGTGTTACGCACAAGCACGGCATGACTAGGACACTACTGCGATGCTTTTCGTTAGGATTTTTGATTGGATCATGGCTCAACTTGCAAAGAATGCATGCATGGCAAGTAGTTGAGCAGCAGGGTAGGTAGAAGAACCTGAAACTTTGAGTATTTTTTTTCTGAACCATTTGTTGTTTGTGCATCCATGCCTTGTGATTTGCTGATGAGTAGAGACCCAATGAGAGAGCAGGGAAACCCTGAAGTCTGAATTTTTCATATGTGCAATTCTGAGGCCTGAAACTCTGAATTTTTCGAAGCCTGAATGTAGTAAAAGCTCCAGATGTGAGGCTATGGTCCATGGACAGAAAAGATGTGACCCGTGGCAAAAACTGATCATTCTTTCGATCGAACATACTACAGAGAGCATTTGTTCTTGACAGGTTGGTTGGTCACATGCACAAGTACTGCACATGAACTGAACAAAAGCACACAAAAGAATGTACATCCATGTGTACAACTTGAGGCCAGGAATCACTCAGTTTTGAGCTAAGCTAGGGCCAGCCTCGGAGTGTTGCTGGCCTCAAGATCTCGCTTTTGTTCTCCCCCTCACCTCACGCCGAGATGAAATGATCGAGTGAGAGATCATGTCGCTGCAAAATTGCAATGACTATCGATCGATATCGAACGAATCACAAACACTTCGTACAGTGGTCGTCGTTGCCATATGCATCTTTTCTATCTTTTTCTCTCTGTGTATGTCATCAGTTAGTGGGAGACAGCACGAGGGAGGAGACTGGATGGTGAGAATTGGTTGGTGCTTGAACTGAGCAGTGAGCAAGCAATGCATATCGTCCTCAGGTTCAAAGCAAGCCATCAACCACCAACAGAAAATGTGATTTTTACTGCTCATCCACAGCCAAATTGAACGAGCGGTTGCCGACGCTTATAATTTACAGTGAGACATCACATCATCAGATACCTGAAAGTAATTACCACCACTGTGCAATCTTCCAAGAATAATGCAGAACACGGATCAGTACAAGAGAAGATGGCATTCTGATCTACAGAAACCCTACTGCTGTAGCTAGCTGATTAATCTGTCAGGATGCTCGTTCTTTGCTTCTGTTGCACTCCGGTGATTGCGTTTTTGTTGATGCCGATGACGACACGACGCGACAGGTGAGCTGAGAGGCTAGGGTTCGTAGTAGTAGCCGAAAGCCTTCGCGGCCGGGGCTTTTTTTAGGGCGGTCTCTACGTGAAGCTTCTCGTGCAAATCCTCATGATGGATCGGATCAATCGATCTGGAGGTTACGACTTGCGAGAGCGCCGTAGTAGATGGATCGGTTGTTGCAATGTTCAAACAGGAGAAGGTGAAATTAAGCGACAAATTAATCACGGTGAGATTTTGGTTGCATTTACCGTGCGTGTTTGCGTACGCGAGGCACCTCGGCGATGATGGTAGTAGAAGCCTTGACGCCGCGCGCCGGCCGGTGGTTGGCCGGAGAAGAGGATGGCATGTTGACAACTCTCGAGAATGAATCTCCAAGGTGATCCAAAGATTGGAGAGGCTTTTCCTCGCTAAATTTCCTGGGATACTGGGGCCAGAATTCATGGGATTTCTCAGAGGATCTCGCACATGGGCCTTAATGTCTTTTGAGAGAGAAGTTGGGCACGTCCAATTAGTGAAAGGACAATGTAAACTAGCCCGATTAGATAGCCCAGTTAATACCCTTGAGCCCATATAGATAGATGGGCCCTTTTCCCTGTTTGAATGAACGAATAAGTCCACTTTCAATCTCTCAATAATAGGTCTAATCTAATTCGTATCCCTCGATATCTCAACCCGAGAAAAGCCCAGGGGTCTTCCGGCTAGCTCTACAAGGTGGTGGGTTAGACGACCTGGGTTTGAAGCCTCACCCCATCTAATTATTTGATATTAGATTTTTCTCTAATATTCGTGGTTTTTTTTTTCAGATATCTCGACCCTCCAGCTATTAAAATTGGTATAATTTAATTTCTTAGCAGTATTGACGGTAGTTTTCTCTAACGCGTGACTCGTTGACCTGGTCCAACCATTTGAGTTAGTATTGACGGTGGTTTTCTCTAACGTGACTCGTTGACTTGGTCCAACCATTTGAGTTAGCATGTAGACACACAGTCCAACCATTTGAGTTAGCATGTAGACACACACATTTCCTGAGCAGTATTGACGGTGGTTTTCTCTAACGTGACTCGTTGACCTGGTCCAACTATTTGAGTTAGCATGTAGATACACACATTTCAGCCACATCTCTCTTTCTTAGCTCTAGCGGGAATGGCGGTCGGCGGCGGCGCGATCCCCATCGGCATCAACACGCCTCGTACGAGCCTTGCGGACGGGGAGTGGAACGGTGATTGGCTGTCGACGACAAGGCTGCTGGCTGGGATTGGGTTACCAGTGATGACTCGAGCAGATAAGGCGGTTGTAGCAGGTGAGGATGGGGGTGCCAATGGCCACGATGTTGCTTGGCTCCATGAAACAGGTGAGGATGGGGTTGTGGTCTGGAGAGGAAGAAATAAGGAGCAGTTTCCTTTGCCATTATCATTGTGCCGCCACTGATTGCTGTCCTACTAAGCTCGTGTGGTGACATTGTAGCTGGGCAGTGACGGGGATGTACCAAGACGACATTAGGGTGGCACATGCATCATCGCAGAGGGGCGGGGATATAGCGTTCTCCGGTGGCTCGGCAGGCGATGGAGGAGATGGGCGGAGATGGGCGGCGGAGATGACCTGAACCGTTGCCGAGCATGGTGTCGGCGTTAGTGTGGGCATGGTGTTCGAGCTCAATACAAGTGAGTTCCAAATCTACCGCCACTGCCTAGGCTTCATGTTGTGAGTTCTAGGTCATCCTTGTCGTCGCGGCTGCTATTGCTTAGCGGCCACACCACCGGGAGCACCAGTATGGGGAATATATCTCGTTCATTGCCATCCTACATGCTCAAGATTGAACCACCCCCATCCTCATGCTCTTAAAGGACCCCCATGGAGCCGTCAAAGTCGGGTGTGGAAACGATTGGGTAGACCGTGATGGTGATATCAGCGGTGACAGGGCACGAGGAAGGGGAACTATTGTGAATCAAGGGCGTGGCAGAGAAGGGGAAAGAGAAAGAGAGATGTCGCTGACATGTGTACTCCACATGGTGACTTAGTCGGTTCGACTAGATCAATGAGGCACTTCAGCGAAAACCACACCAATATTGTGAAAAAGACAAATTACACCGATTTTAATAGTTGAAAGGTCGAGATATTTAATATTACGGTTAAGGGATAAAAACAGGGCCGTATAAGCAGGCCCGTATTTTTACTCCATACTATATTTGTGGCTATATGTATTGCAAAACAATTTAACGGAACTCTTCCGTACTCCATTTTTTTTCTTAATGATACAGTATCATGTTTGAGGGAATTCCCGGAATTAAGATAAGCATTCAAAAAAATCGCACCATACAGTTAGACACACACGAACAAATTCCGAAAAAAAAAAGATAATGACATCGATCGAAACAAACAAGGATCGCATTAAATTAACTTAATCACGCCGACAAATGGCTATCAGCCTGCCAGCTGTTTGCCCGTTGGCTCCCATTCCCCCCAAAAAATCCAAACCGAGAAATAAAAAAAATAAAAAGAAAGAAATCCGGGCCTAACGGGCCGTGCGGCCCAACCAAACCCCAACGTCTCATTCCGCGTCTCGAACTTTCCACCTCCCCAAATAATTTTTCTTCTTTCCCCTTTTTTTTCTCCTCTCCCCTTCGCCTCAGTCTCGCACCGAAGAAGAAGACGCGACGATTGACGAGTAATCGAGCTCGATCTGAGCCCCCCCGCGCGCGGATCCACCGATCGAGGTGAGTGGATTCCTCGGCTAATCCCTGTGTGGTTATTTATTTGGGTTGAGAGTATTTTGGCACAAGTTTTTTTCTGGGTGGTTTGGTGGATCTGAGGTCAACATGTGCGGAAGTAGCTTGGTTGTATGTTCTTATCGATTCGTGGATTTGATGATTTGGAGGTATGGTGGTTTGTTGTTATTGGGAATTTATGGCTCTGATTCCCCTGCTTGATTTTTTACTTGTCTAGCTCGATTTAGGGTTTTGTCGCCATGGATGATACAGATATGCTACTACAAAAATTTCATGTTGTGTTGCAAGAGTGTAATGTTAGTTCGGCGCAGTGAATTGAGCGGAGCATCGCTAGGGATTGTAGCTTTAGTGGGAGCTTATCTGCCAGGTGAATCGGGGAAAAGAGAGATTCTGTGAATTTTATGAATCGTGGACTATTATCACCATGAGGTATCCCTTTTGCTTGATTCGATCCACAAAAGGTGTTGTATGTACGGCCGATTGGTGTGTTGCTTTATTCATTCATGTTTGTGTTGCGAATCGCTAATCGGAGGATTCCCCTTTGATTGCAGTTCAGTGGAGATGAGTCGCGCACACGGAAGTCCAAGATCGTTCTTCCCTGTGGGAAATCCCTTTCGAGTTATGTTTCCGGGGGGAGCTCACCTTTCTCGGAAGCTCCAGGAGTTGCTCGCTTCGTATGAGGATGCCCTGGCATTGAGCTTGAGGAAGCTCAAGCCGGAGGCCGCCTCGGATGTGCTCACCTTGTCATGGATGAGGCTTGCAGTGGATTGCTTGTCAGAGCTGCACACCAACATAGCTAACCTGATAACCGATCTCGAGCTGCCTGTCTCGGATTGGGATGACAAATGGGTGGACATTTATCTCAACAGCAGCGTGAAGCTGCTGGATATTTGCATCGCACTGAGCTCAGAGCTCTCTCGTTTGGATCAAGGGCAATTGCTTTTGCAGTATGCCCTGCATGTGTTGGGCTTGGAGAGTGGCGTGCCATCACAGGAGCAACTCAAGAGAGCTGAGCCATCACTTAGGGAGTGGATGGAGCTGGTGGGCGTAAGATGTCCAAGGCTTGTTAGCTGCTCAGCGACCTTGCAGGAGCTTGCTGGGAACCTTTCTCTGATGAAGGTCAAGAACTCCGCGAAAGGGAAAGTGCTCATGAGAGCGTTATATGGAATCGAGTCTGTGACGGTGTTCGTATGCAGTATTTTTGTAGCTGTACTGTCTGGCAGCCCCAAGCCACTAGTGGAGTTGCATGTCCCTGAAAAATTTGGTTGGTCTCAGGCCTTCAATGACCTTCATACTGCTGTCAGTGAGGAACTCACAAGGCAATTATCCGGTGGAAGTGTTGCAGCTGTAAAAGAGCTGGAAGATGTTGAAGCATGTGCTAAAAGGCTGCATGTATTGGCTAGCACTTCTCAGCTTGAAGAAGAAGCTGCCAACCTGGCAAATGCTGTTAGCCATACAGAGGAAGAGGTCATGTCAGACAGCATTGCGCAGGAAGGAGACCATCACTGTGGTCTTAAACTTGCTGATGACACTACCAGGGAGGGTGGAATAGTAATTTCAGAGAGTATTGCAGAAGGGGGAACACAAGAAGCTGAAATGAAGAAGGATATCAGCTATGAAAAGGAAGTGGCAATGGTTGAGAGAATCAGTTACAAAGAGCACCAACATAGTAACGTAAAGCAGGCGAATGGCAGCAGCGATGAGAGCGCCCTGGTTCCTGAGAGAACCAGTGTCCAGGAAAGCAAGGAGGAACTATTAAACTGCATATCCAGCATGTCGAAAAGCGCGGAGGGGCTCCGGCATGGGTTGGACTCCCTATCGAAGCGCGTAGGCGACTTCTTTCAGATCGTGCTTACGGGACGTGATGCATTGCTCTGCAACCTCAGGATCTCGGATGCAGCAAGTAAGGTCGCCGAGGTCAGTTCTTGATATGCTATGTAAGGTTTCCTGCCGTGTAATGTTTGTGTGGCTAGTGTGCGCACAGCTCGGCAGCACAGCTTTGTACATTGTGCTTCTGACCTGTGGCCCCTGCTCAGCCCCATAGAAACTAAGCTGACGCCACATCTCAGAAGCATTGTGCATAATCCTGTGCTGCTAGTTGTGCTTGTGCCGTGCAAATCTTCTATAGTCCATCAGCATCAGGCTCTGTGACTGTAAACAGCCTTGTCAAGTCCTATACAGTCATTTTGTTTACTTTTTGGTAAGTAGAGTTAGTGTTGTACTCGTTGTCGTTGTAGCGCAGGTCATATGCGAGTGTATAGAGGCGTGAGGGTACTAACTGTATGTAAGCTGGAGTGTGTTAGCAATATACGAGTAGATTAATGTGTTCTGTAAAGAGCAGATCATTGTGTGCTATTGCTGAACTAGCAAATGATATGGCCAACTTGTATTCATCGTGTGATTCTGATTGCTTGGCTGCTTGCTCCCAACAAGTGAGGCGCTAAATGGCTACCAATTTCTGCAAAATCGGAATCAGTACGGGCAAGTCGGCAAACCAAGCACGTTTATGTTCGAACATCAAGATCAAGATGACCGATTTTTCTTCTGAATTTTGTCGCGATAAATACTTGATCCAGCGTACACGTGCTGATCGATCGATATTGTCCGGAATGCTACGGAATCAGACAAGCCTGGTACGATACGGTGGGACTAGAGATTATACAATCACAAAGAAAAGTATTTAAGTCAAATGTTTGTACATCATTTTTATCTTTATTATAAACTAAAATATGATAGTCATCGTTAGCTAAAGTTTTAAGAATTAGACAAAATCCAGAGCTAAACGTCAAAGAATCTATCTATATATCTATTATATTATTAAAACAGTTTTGAAAATGTTCGCTGTGGGGGCTAGAAATTTCCACGTTAATCGGAGAAAAAGAAAAAAAAGAAAAAGAAGAGTCCAAATAGAAGTACAATTTAAAAATAACTGAAATTTGAAATTAAAAATAAGCAATATTGAAAGAAGTTTCCATATAAGAACCCAATACGAGATTAATCAAAATTTTCGCTGTGGGAGCTAGAAATTCCCACATTAATCGGAGAAAAAGAAAAAAAAGAAAAAAGGAGAGTCAAAGTAGAAGTACAATTTAAAAATAGCTGAAATTCAGAATTAAAAATAAGCAATATTGAAAGAAATTTCCATATAAGAATCCAATATGAGATTAATCAAAATTCGAAATAAAAATAAAATAAAATCTAAAATTAGAAAAGGAAAGGAGAGTCCAAGTAGAAATACAATTTAAAAATAGCTGAAATTGGGAATAAAAATAAGGAATATTGAAATAAGTTTCCATATAAGAACACAATACGAGATTAATCAAAAATAAAAATAAAAACAAAATAAAATCCAAAATTAGAAAAGGAAATGAGAGTCTAAGTAGGAATACAATTTAAAAATAGCTGAAATTCAGAATTAAAAATAAGGAATATTAAAAGAAGAGTCCATATAAGAACCCAATACGAGATTAATTAAATTCGAAATAAAAATAATTCTCACATTAATCGGAGAAAAAGAAAAAAAAAAGAAAAAAGATAGTCCAAGTAGAAGTACAATTTAAAAATAGATGAAATTCGGAATTAAAAATAAGCAATATTGAAAGTTTCCATATAGGAACCTAATACGAGATTAATCAAAATTCGAAATAAAAATAAAATAAAATCCAAAATTAGAAAAGGAAAGGAGAGTCCAAGTAGAAATACAATTTAAAAATAGACGAAATTCGGAATTAAAAATAAAGAGTATTGAAATAAGTTTCCATATAATAACACAATATGAGATTAATCAAAATTCGAAAAAAAAATAAAATAAAAACCAAAATTAGAAAAGGAAATGAGAGTCAAGTAGGAATACAGTATAAAAATAGCTGAAATTCGGAATTAAAAATAAGGAATATTAAAAGAAGAATCCAGATAAGAACCCAATACGAGATTAATAAAAATTCAGAATAAAAATAAATAAATCCGAAATTAGCAAAAGAAAATAAAAGAAGAGTTCAAGTAGGAATACAATTTAAAATTAGCTGAAATTCGGAATTAAAAATAAGCAATATTGAAAGAAGAATCCATATAAGAACCTAATACAAGATTAATTAAAATTTAAAATAAAAATAAAATTATATCTAAAATTAGAAAAATTTAAAGATAGTTCAAGTAGGAATACAATTTTGAAACAACTGAAATTGAAAATAAAAAATAAAAACAATAAAATAACACAATACGATATTAACTATTTTTTAAAAAAAGTTCTGAAATTAGAAAAAGAAAAATAAGATTTCAATTTGGAATACAATTTATAAATAACTAAAATTTGTGATAAATTAAGTAATATGCCTATAAATGAGTAGAGTGGTGGTGGTTGATACGAGATATAAAAATTGTTAATAAAACACCAAATAGAATCCTAATGATGATTAAAAGGAGGGACGTCAGGCAGGCCGTGAAGCAAACGAGTAAGGCGGTTGCCGGGACTTCTAGAAAGTAAAAAAAACCCCATTAATAATCATATTCAATTTTTAAAATCTCAATGAGAATAAAAAGGAGAAGCAGCGGGCGGGGTGTATAAGAGTATAGTTGCAGAGCCGCCGACGGTTGACGGGACTTCTAGAAAATAAAAAATGAATTCCAACGAAGGTTATGTTCGATTTTTAGAATCACAATGACATTAAAGAGTTGGCGGCGGACGGGCTGTAGAGGGGCATAGTGGCATCATTTGATGGAACTTCTAAAAATTGTAAAAAATGAAACTACAAGTCCAATTTTTAAAGGTTTGGAACTTCTAAAAAGTAAAAAAAAATAATGATAATCATGTTCGATTTTAAAATCTCAATGACAATAAAGAAGGGAGGCAGCGGGCGAGCCGTAGAGAAGTACAATGGCAAAGCCGCTGACGGTTTGGCGGGACTTCTAGAAAGTAAAAAATGAACCCAAATGATAATTATATTCAATTTTCAAAATCTCAATAACAACAAGGAGAAGAGAGTGAATGGGCCGTAGAGGAGTATAATGGCAACGTTTGACGGGACATCTAGAAATTATAAAAATAAAACCCAACGTGACAATAAACTCTAAAAACTATAAAATCCAATTTTTAAAGGTTTCAAGAAGAATGAATAGAAATAGTGGTAGATCGAGTAAGAAAATAAAGAAGGAGATGACATAAGGGGTAGCAACTGGTGTGACTTTTAAAGACTATATAATTAGAAACACGAGAATGATAAGGTTTGGTCTTTGAAAGTCTTAAGATAATGAGATAGCTTGATAGCTATTTAATAAATTTGAAGTAAAATCATACTAAAAAAACATTTGATTTTGCTTGGGTGCTAGCTGCGCAATTGCGCGGGCCACCTAGCTAGTTATATTATTAAAACAGCTTTGAAAGGAGGCACCACGTTCGCCGTGGGAGCTAGAAATTCCCACATTAATCGGAGAAAAAGAAAAAAGAAAAAGAAG
Organism: Oryza meridionalis; assembly: GCA_000338895.3. NCBI lineage: Eukaryota > Viridiplantae > Streptophyta > Magnoliopsida > Poales > Poaceae > Oryza > Oryza meridionalis. Next base: position 20,609,513 of record CM002533.2, read on the forward strand.
AGTCCGAGTAGAAGTACAATTTAAAAATAGCTGAAATTCGAATTAAAAATAAGCAACATTGGAAGAAGTTTCCATGTAAGAACCCAATACGAGATTAATCAAAATTTAAAATAAAAATAAAATAAAATCCAAAATTAGAAAAGAAAAGGAGAGTCCAAGTATAAATACAATTTAAAAATAGATAATATTCGGATTAAAAATAAGGAATATTGAAATAAGTTTCCATGTAAGAACCCAATACGAGATTAATCAAAATTCAAAATAAAAATAAAATAAAATCCAAAATTAGAAAAGGAAATAAGAGTCTAAGTAGGAATACAATTTAAAAATAGCTGAAATTCGGAATTAAAAATAAGGAATATTGAAATAAGTTTCCACATAAGAACCCAATATGAGATTAACTAAAATTCGGAATAAAAACAAATAAATCTGAAATTAGCCAAAGAAAATAAAAGAAGAGCTCAAGTAGGAATACAATTTAAAATTAGCTGAAATTCGGAATTAAAAATAAGGAATATTGAAAAAGAATCCATATAAGAACCCAATACGAGATTAATTAAAATTTAGAATAAAAATAAAATAATATCTAAAATTAGAAAAACTAAAAAAGAGTTAAAGTAGGAATACAATTTTGAAACAACTGAAATTGAAAATAAAAAATAAAAACATTAAAATAACACAATACAATATTAATTATTTTTTTAAAAAAATTCTGAAATTAGAAAAATAAAATAAGATTTCAATTCGGAATACAATTTATAAATAACTAAAATTTGTGATAAAATAAAGATTATTGAAAGAAAAGACCATCTAAAACACATGACGAGATAAATTAGAGTGGTGGCGGTTGATACGAGATAAAAAAATTGTTAATAAAACACCAAATAGAATCGTAATGACGATTAAAAGGAGGGACATCAGGCAGGCCGTGAAGCAAACGAGTAAGGCGGTTGCCGGGACTTCTAGAAAGTAAAAAAAAAACCCCTATTGATAATCATATTCAATTTTTTAAATCTCAGTGACAATAAAAAGGAGAAGCAGCGGACGTTGTATAAGAGTATAGTTGCAGAGTCGCCGACGGTTGACGGGACTTCTAGAAAATAAAAAATGAATTCCAACGATAGTTATATTCGATTTTTAGAATCACAATGACAATAAAGAGTTGGCGGTGCACGGGCTATAGAGGGGCATAGTGGCATCGTTTGATCGGACTTCTAAAAATTGTAAAAATGAAACTACAAGTCCAATTTTTAAAGGTTTGGAACTTCTAAAAATAAAAAAAAACCCAATGATAATCGTGTTCGATTTTAAAATCTCAATGACAATAAATACGGGAGGCAGCGGGTGAGCCGTAGAGGAGTACAATGGCAAAGCCGCTGACGGTTTGGCGGGACTTATAGAAAGTAAAAAAAATGAACCCAAATGATAATTATGTTTGATTTTTAAAATCTCAATGACAACAAAGAGAAGAGATAGTGGACGGGCCGTAGAGGAGTATAATGACAACGTTTGACGGTACATCTAGAAATTATAAAAATGAAACCCAACGTGACAATAAACTCTACAAACTATAAAATCCAATTTTTAAAGGTTTCAAGAAGAATAGAAATAGTGATAGATCAAGCAAGCAAATAAAGAATGAGATGACATAAGGGGTAGCAACTTATGTGACTTTTAAAAACTATATAATTAGAAACACGAGGATGATAAGGTTTGGTCTTTCAAAGTCTTAAGACAACGAGATAGCTAGATAGCTATTTAATAAATTTTAAGTAAAATCATACTTAAAAAATATATGATTTTATTTGGGTGCTAGCCGCGCAATTGCGCAGGCCACCTAGCTAGTTAAGTCTAGTCAAACTTTTTTTTTATGTTTGACCAAATTTATAGAAAAATATAATTGTATTTTCAACGCAAAACAAATATATTGTCAAAGTATAATCAATGTTAGATTTAATAAAACTAATTTGATATTTTATATGCTGCTAAATTTTTCTATAAACTTAATTAAAATTAACAAAGTTTGATCAGGAAAAAGATCAAACGAATTATAATATAAAACGTATAATATAAAACGGAGTGAATATTTAACTGGCCATGCTGATCGATCGATATTGTCCGGAATGCCATGGAAACCCATCCATCAACTACAGGCCTAGAGGCTAGAGCCACAAGGCAGGGAAGCTAAACCATCTTAACAACAACTGACGAAGCGGAGCTGATAATTAACTTGCGGAACACAAGGGACACGAGTACACCACGCCATCGCCATGACCATCGTCGCAACACAATGGCTCCTGCTCCTCGTCGCCTTCCTCCTCCCGTTCTTCATCTTCATCCTCCTCGCGCGGCGTGGCGGAGGTAAGCGGAAGCACGGCGTCCGCGTCCCGCCTGGCCCGCTCGCCGTGCCCGTGCTCGGAAGCCTCGTGTGGCTGAGGCACTCCTCCTCGGCGAACCTGGAGCCGCTCCTCCAGCGTCTGGTCGCGCGACACGGCCCCGTCGTGTCGCTGCGCGTGGGCTCCCGCCTCTCCATCTTCGTGGCCGACCGCCGCGTCGCGCACGCCGCCCTGGTGGAGCGCGGCGCCGCGCTCGCCGACCGCCCCCCGGACGTCACGCACTCGCTGCTCGGCGAGAGCAGGAACACCATCACGCGCTCCGGCTATGGCCCCGTGTGGCGCCTCCTCCGCCGCAACCTCGTCGTCGAGACGATGCACCCGTCGCGCGTCCGCCGCTTCGCGCCCGCGCGCTCCTGGGTTCGCCGCGTGCTCGTCGACAAGCTCGCGGACGCGGGCGCGCACCCTGCGTCTCCTCCTCGCGTGCTGGAGGTGTTCAGGTACGCCATGTTCAGCCTCCTCGTGGTCATGTGCTTCGGCGAGCGGCTCGACGAGGCCCCGGTGCGCGCCATCGGCGCTGCGCAGCACGATTTTCTCCTGTACCTCGGGAGGAAGACGAGCGTCTTCATGTTCTACCCGGCGATCACCAAGCACCTCTTCCGTGGGCGCGCCCAAGGCCTCGCCGTGCGGCGGCGGCAGAAAGAGCTCTTCATGCCACTCATCGACGCCCGGCGAGAGCGCAAGAAACAAATTCAACAGTCCGGTGATCCAGCGGCATCAGAGAAGAAGAAGGACGACAACACAACATTCAACTACTCGTACGTCGACACACTGCTGACCATAAGACTACAAGACGTCGACGGCGACGGCGACCGCGCGCTCACCGACGACGAGATGGTCAGCCTCTGCTCCGAGTTCCTCAGCGCCGGCACCGACACGACGGCCACCGCGCTGCAGTGGATCATGGCCGAGCTAGTCAAGAACCCATCAATCCAATCCAAGCTCTACGACGAGATCAAGGCCACGACCGGCGACGACAACGACGACGAGATCAACGAGGACGACGCCCGCAACAACCTCCCATACCTGAAGGCCGTCATCCTCGAGGGGCTCAGGAAGCACCCGCCTATGCACTTGCTGCTACCGCACAAGGCGGCGGAGGACGTCGAGGTCGGCGGGTACCTCATCCCCAAGGGCGCCACGGTGAACTTCATGGTGGCCGAGATGGGCAGGGACGAGAAGGAGTGGGAGAAGCCGATGGAGTTCATCCCGGAGCGGTTCATGGCCGGCGGCGGCGAGGGCGAGGGCGTCGACGTGACCGGAAGCAGAGAGATCAGGATGATGCCGTTCGGCGCCGGGAGGAGGATCTGCGCCGCGCTCAGCGTCGCCATGCTGCACCTGGAGTACTTCGTGGCGAACATGGTGAAGGAGTTCGAGTGGAAGGAGGTCGCCGGCGACGAGGTGGACTTCGCCGAGAGGCTCGAGTTCACCACCGTCATGGCAAAGCCGCTCCGCGTCCGGCTAATTAAACGGGCCTGATGATTTTTACCGCTTTCTTAGGAGTTTGTATTTAGTAGTTAAAAAACTAGTGGGCCTAATTTCTTTTGGGCCACTTTTATTTTACATATATCTTGTGTGTCTACCAAATGAGCCAAATGTAAAACTGTAGAACTGTAGAAGGCTTTGGTCACAAAATGTAATAGCCAGATGTGTAGTCATGTGATGCTTCACGAGACTCCAGTGTCTTCTGTTGTACGAGATGGATATTAGTAGTAGATTATACAACCACAAATTAAGTCACAAGTGAACATTGAAACGGGCTGTTCCATTCTCTGAACAAGTCGTATTCCATACAGTTCCTCCAAGCTCCTAAGGAACAGAAATAACTAACAACAAATAGAATTAGACAGCAAGCGCATAAAAGAGGCACAGCGAGTGGCAATCCATCCCACTGCACTGCATCCTATCGGCTATCCAACAGCAACGCTGGAGTGCTAACCACAAAAAACATGTTACACTTGGATGGGCCCCTGTTGTACCATAGTAGGGGTGAAAACGGTACGAAAACTTTTCGGATTTCGGACCTATTTTCGAAAATGGAATCTGTCGGTCGGAATTTTTCGGAAACGGAGACGAATTCGAAAATATTTTCTCGAAAACAGAATCGAAAATGATAAAGGCAGTTTCCGTCGGAACTCGGAAATGGTAACCATAGCCACTCAGCGCAGGGGAAGAATTGCTGGCTGAGAAAGAAGGCGTTGTAAGTTGAGCGGGCCGAATTGGAAGGGCCGGCCCATTGCCAAATCACCCGAACCATCCGTTTTCTTGGATTCAATAGCGGCTGGAATAAGGGTGAGTTTGAGAAAAGGGGGATTGAGAAGATTGGGAAGATACGTAAAACGAGGTGAGCCATTAGCGCATGATTAATTAAGTATTAACTATTTTAAATTTCAAAAATGGATTAATATGTTTTTTTAAGCAACTTTCTTATAGAAAATTTTTTGCAAAAAATACACCATTTATTAGTTTGGGAAGCGTGCGCGTGGAATACGATGTCCTTTTCTCACCCAATCCCCTAGAACTCATCACAAAGAACGCAGCCTAAGTACAATTTGACTTAAAAGTGACCTGAATCTAATCCATATCCATAAACCGTAAAACCAGATATCTCGACCTCCAAACTATTAAAACCGGTATAATTTGACTCTTTTGGTGGTTTTGGAGGACGGTTTCGCTGACGTGACGGTGTTGACCTAGTCTGTGGGGTTGACGTGACGCTTAGGTGTCATTTGAATTAAAAACGTATACGCGTGACCCGGTTGTCATTCACACACATAAAAATTCCCCACATGTCATCCGCACAGGAGCGTCCTCCGAATTCCGATCCATCCCAGCGTCGGCTGCGCGTTCATTCGACTGGGCAGCGGTGCACAGTTCGGAACTTCGGAGGTCGCTCCGACGACTTCCTGAACCGGCTGCGGCGCGCGGCCGAGAGGACCGAGACTCGCGGCGGCCACCACAACGAAGGATTCGATCTATTCTGGCGGGAGTTTTGCTTCGGGAAAATACTGCTATTGGTGATGAAAAATCCTGGCATTGCTGGCGCTGATTTGAGCGGTTGGTGACGAAAATTTCTGATGCTTGATGTCTCCTGAATTCTGCTGTTGGTGATGATGCATGTAACTAGTGTGTGCAGCAGCGAGACACCACTGCAGAGTAGCAGGTAAGTTTTTTTTTAAAGATATGTTTGACTATTCATCTTTTCAAAAAGTATATGTAATTATCATTTATTTTATTGTGATTTGATTTATCATCAAATATTTTTTAAACATGACTTAAATTTTTTATTTTTATATAAAAATTTTGAACAAGATGAATGGTCAAATGTTTGTCAATAAGTCAACAGTATCATCTCTATTATTATAAAAACAAATGTTTTTGCTGGTATTTTGGTACGTCATACGTGTTTCAATTGATTTCTAAGATCAGTCGCTTTTGAAAATACAGATCTGTGTTTGAGTTGGATTTTAAGCTTGTTTGATTTTGGAAATACAAAAAGAGTCATATAAGAAATCCTTTTAAAAAACTCCTCATACTAACTTGAGATAAAAGTCGGACTCTTAATTATAGCTCATTATTTTCTAAAAAAAATCCAAGCGAATTCCTACAGTAAATAATTTCACCTCAGCTAAACTGTATAACAATAATAAAATTAAAATAATATTTACTCGTTGCAACACACGTGTATTTTTCTTAGTATATTAAAAAAATGGAGATAGTATGTATATATAACCCCACAAGTATACAAGTTTAAATATGATCTTCACAAGTTGTAACAAAAATAATAAATTTAATTTGTAGATGTGCTCATAGTCATATTTGTTTATTTTTGCAGCTTTTAGAAGTCAAATTTATACTTGTATCTTGTAGAGCGGTATACCACGTGCTAATCTATGTTGTAATTTTTTTAAAAAAATTCATAACTATTTGTTGGATGGCATGCCTCCTTTATAGCTCCGCTCTGGATGGACTGACACATGGACTCTCTACAAATCTAGCAGAGTTCCGCTTGGCTTGCTGTGGCCTGTGGGCATTGCCCCTTGCAAGTCATAGGTACAGCTTGCTGAGGAAATCGTCTCATTCTTTGCCAGAATGCAGCCACTCTTCCTCCCCTAGATCTACCAATGATTACCCACAAATCACGTGTGGTGCCAATGATGTTTGTCTAATCGTGCCTCCATTGATTTCCACTCAAACAAACCGTTATGCGAGTATAAGGTGGTATTTGAAACAGATTAAGTTGGTGCACGTAAAATAGAAAATAATAAACATGTGATTAAGTAAGTTGTAATTAACACAAACTTAATAAATGGATATATGATATATATAATATTTTAAAACAACTTCTACGTAGAAAGATGTCACACGAAATGTTTACTAGTAGCCTTTAGTAGTTTGACTTTGGTAGTTTATGAAGTGGGTTAACGAAATCGTGACAAGATAATAAAAGGGCGGAATTGAACTTGCAACGATATGGCCAAGTTGCATTCGCCGTGTCATTGATCGATCCAGCTTGACTTGCTTCCAACAAGTGAACAGTAAAACGGCATCGTTTTCTGAAGAATTCTGATTCAGCACGGCAAACCGAACCCATGTTTGGAAGCCGTGTACTCCTGCTCAACTGTTTCTGCCTGCGCTTTCAGTCATCAGGAATTCAGGATCATCCAAGATGGTCGATTTTTCTTCAGAAATTTCTCCAAATGGAGCATTTGGTTTATCCTAGAATAGCTCATGTGACGAACTGACGATGACAACACGGTGCACTTTTACAAATCCGACGTGGCAGTTTTACGCCGGCTAAAATAGCCTATTAGAGCATACACATTAATAGACTATAAGCTATAAGCTAGCTATAAACATATTTTAAAGAGATAAAACAGGAGAGAGAAAAGCAACGGGCTATAGATTTGTAGCCAGCTATAGCACGGACTCTAAGACGCGGTGTGTGTATGACATGTGAGACCATATATTAATAGTGTACTCCCTCCGTCCCATAATATAAGGGATTTTGAGTTTTTACTTATAATGTTTAACTACTCGTCTTATTCAAAAAATTTGTGCAAATATAAAAAACGAAAAGTTGTGCTTAAAGTACTTTGGATAATAAAGTAAGTCACAAAGAAAATAAATAATAATTTTAATTTTTTTTGAATAAAACGAATGGTCAAACAATGCAAGTAAAAAACTCAAAATCCCTTATATTATGGGACGGAGGGAATAGTATATAACTATTATATGAATTGACTATTAAGCTGAATATAGTTGATTTGTAGCCAGTAGTTGGCTATCCATAGTACTTAAAAATTCTCTAGTGGTGGTGGTGAGTTCTGGATAATCCAAGGATTAAGATTGCTCCCAGGATCCTCCCGCCGAATCAACACTCCACCCAATCTCTCCGCGATACCTCGCACGCGTGCCCTCTTCCCTTTCCATCCTCACATCGCGCCCCCTCTTCCCAACCGCTCTCCCCGCTCCCTTCGCCACCGCTCCCGCTGCTCGCGCATCGCCGCCCGTCGCGCTAATCCACGCCGCCACCGACGACGATCTCCTGCCCGGCGAAGATCGACGGCCGCTGGTTCCACTAACCGCCACATCCGCCCATCGCTCCCTCCCTAACCCTAATTGCGCCGCCCCCCTCAGCCCACCGCCGCCTTCCCCGCATTCACCTCTGTCGCACTCTCCCCCCTCATCGCATTCACCTGCCCTCTCCCTAACCCTAACCGCGCACCTCCCTCAGCACACCGCCACCCACGAGCCGTGTGTGTCTTCTTCTCCGGCGGCGGCGTGTAGCCCTCCCCCTGCGACGGCAGGCTGTCACTGGCGTCCAAGGGTGCCAAGCTTGCGCTGTTCCGCCCCGAGGTTGACAAGATTTCACTCCTCATCGTCAACAGCTTCGTCGGCGGCAGCTTCGAACCGGTAAGGCCCTGGTCGAGCTTTTACCTCTATACTAAAAGCTTCCTGATTTCGTGTTATGATCTAATTCATGTGAGATGGCGTGTTTATGCGGTGCACTTGATATGAGGAACCCTAACTGATTCTCACACGATTGCGTATCGGGAACCCAATTGTTTGTCTGACATAACAAATCAGTCATCTAATTTCTTCCTTTTATCTTTTTTTATTATGCAGATACTATGGTAGGAACCCAATTGTTTGTTTGACATAAGAAATCAGTCATCTAATTTCTTCGTTTTATATTTTTAATGCAAATACTATGGTATTTCCTTTCAATAAAGGGATTTATGCTATCAGTGCAATTTCTATGTGGTTTCAGTCGTACCTGAACTGCACCTTTAAAGGTGCGCCCCTGCATGATTGCCAGGTTGCATGCACAGCCAAGTAAATTTGTGTGCAGATAAACAATACATAATGTTAAGTGCAGATTCCTTTGCTGAAAAATTCAAAGCTGATAGAACCAAACAGGTTGGAGCTTGCATGGTCATAAATGTATTTAGATCCCAGTCTCTTCGGTTTGCCCCTGGCTGCGACGCACAATAGCAGGGTTAATGTAGACCCCCGATTTTGGAAATCGGAAATCTTCTGTGTTTATCCGTACCGATCCCTGGATCAGTAGTTGGTACACACATACATAGTTGGATCACAACATATCACGAATGAATTCAGGCTAAGAGAGTTAAATACTTACATTAGGGCCAGGTAGGCCAACAACTATCAGAGAACAACAGCGGAAGACAAAGTAATATAAGGGCCCGGTTAACATGCCACAGGCAGTCGACTGGGGAACGAGACCTAGAACAAGACCGCACTCCGATCATCTTGTTGGATACGCAAGCGTACCGACAAGGGCTTCTCTTCAACACTCTCCTAAAAGATATATAAATAGCAAGGGTGAGTACCAACCGTACTCAGTAAGCCACCACAACAACAATGCATATGATAGAGGGTATTTCAAGGAATGGCTTCAGGTTCTTTTGCATAAAGCTAGTTTTGCAATTCTTTTCACAAGCCTAAGACCTAGCATAGACTGATCAAATTTTAATACCAGTTTTCACATTAAACAACGACAGTTCTGTCCACCATCCATTGTAATCCCAAGGATAGCTTCCCGCCATTGAGTCGTCATAGTTTTCTGAGGACGTCCACCTTCCCGCCTCTCAGGAAGTGGCTCCAACAGCATAAAATCATCGTGCAATATCCCATCCCACATAAGTTAAGAATTTTGAGTCTAGCCAAGTGTAATACATGTCCCGGTGCTCAATAACCGCGAGCACGGCTATTCGAATAGATTTGGTTTACTCACACTGCAATGGATGTACACTTTACCTGCACTCCGCGACTGCCCAACACATGAGCCTCGTCCCAACACATGAGACGCGTCACGGCAAAGTTTTTCGATAACCTCGCATTGGCAGTACCCGCTCCATGAACTTTATATCCTCATGCACTCTAGGCGTACACGGTTTCTAGCAGCGAGAGGAGTTCTGGCGCACCCGGGAAGGGAAAACTCACACATGCATTAAGTTATAATTATGTTTAGATTCTCACATGGCAGTCCTACCGATGGCGATACCACTGTAGACACCCGCCCCGCGGTCCTACCAATGGCTGCCCCACCGTAGAGCCCCTGCCTCACACATCAAGAAACCACTATGCATGGATACTGCCTCTGCTCAGCTATCTATTCCGCTAGGTCTATACCCATACGAGAAGTGCGGTTGTACGGGGGTCATTTCATGCTTAACTTCATGGCTCGGTCCTTAATTAACCGGGGACGATGCTAGCCTTTTCCGGATACCACCCAAATCTTCCGTCCGCCCCAGTCGAAAACAGTTGTTTAATTTTATTTCTCCTTCCACAAATCATGTCATCAACATCATGGCAATGTGGCGCTCATGTCTCCACATGCCGCATCTCAATTACTTTCCCAAAGGTAATTGCCTAAGCATATAGCATTTGATAAATATGAGTATGCATGATTCTAAAATAGCATTTCTAAGCAATTGTCATAATTGATTAGGGACTCATACGTAAACATGGTTACGAAGGAATAAGGGGTAAACAATAATCAAGGCATGGCATAATCGCAAGTAGGATGTTCATTATTGCATGCAATTTATTTGTAAACAAAATAATTTCGCAATTGGGATCAACATGTTCAAGGAATAGTGATGACTTGCCTGTTTAGGATAGTCCTTATTCTCGACATAATCTTGATCAACCTTCACCTCCTTGGAAGTTGCAGACGTTGCCTCACGACTAATCGGTACAGTCTAGAATACGCGAGAAAAACCAATATTCAAGCAACAATCAAATATGCACAAACAAAATATATTTGTTGAGGTCGAACCTAAGGTTGCTCATATTATTCGCGCTTGCTAATGGATTCCAACATGCTAAGGGCTAAAGTTTCTTAATCTTTCTGTTGTCATGGTGGTCTATATAGGAGCTAACCAATGTAGTATGAATGAGATACGTATCTGGCTACTATGTGGTTTAGTCTAGCAATTGGCTATTCATGCATCTATCTAAATAGAACGGTTATACACTAGAGATTCTGTTGCCGGATGGATTTGGATCGGTCAAATAATTACTGTGAATCATTTGTATTATTATTTTATTGATGGAGGCTTTATTTTAATTATGTACATATTTTACTGGTCAAAATAAATTATAAAAGGTTAACAATTACCCATGCTTTGTATGTTAGAATTGTTTAGGTTAATCATATTATGGTTACGGACTATCCCATCACATAATTTTACAATGAATAATCCTAATTTACAATTATATTAGGTCAAGATTTATAATTAGTATTTTATCCACTATAGATGTTTGTCATATATTCTCTTAAATTTTAATACATGCAATCAAGCAATTTAATACTACACCGTATAGCTATAATGGGTTGTACAGTATATGTGTGTGCACAATATCTTGATATTGAATCATTTACTGAATAGTTGCTATTTACTATAGGCTATATAGTACATGTGATTTTAAGTGGATTTATGAGTGAGTTACCGTCTATATAACTTAAGGGTCGATTTCCAATCTAAACATATACTATTGTATAGGAAATGCCGCTAATTAATTTCGTGCGGGTGATTTTAGTCACACTAGCTTTGTTATTATCTCTCATAAACAAGTTAAAGACTTATCTATGTGTGTTCAAATTTTAGTCACAAAGTATGAGGCTAAACATTATTTATACAATTTGGACGTCATGAGTATAGTTATATATTGACATATATTAATAAATGGCACTAGTATTTCCTATGCTTTAATTGATTTGAAACAATGCTCCTAATTAGTTTACGTAGGTTTTACAGTGAGAAAGCGGGTTAAAGACAATCATTTGACATCTACTCTACTGTACAATATCAATCGTATTTATTAGCACATTTTTAAGTTGACTACTATGCATCATCTTGATATTAATTGTTTAATAATTATAAATATATTTTATTAAATAATGAATTATATACCATTGGAAATCTTATGAATTTAGATGAATTTAGGATCAAGTTTCATTCAAATCAGAGTTAAAATGAATAAGTTATGCTAGTGTAAAGATTCAAATTTGAATAATTGCGAAACAGTACTGTTCCTAATTCATTTATTTTTATTCCATAATTTACATTGACTGACCCGTGGGACTGGCTTGCCATGGACACTACATACATATATATATATATATAAGTGAATTTTCATAGATTTTAATCATAGGGACCCCACATGTAAGGGACTTACCTAATAAAGATCAAGGGGAGGATTACTATTTACTAATCACGTGGGGCCCACTCTAACCTCTCTCCTCCATTCTCTTTTCTCTCTCTCTTCTTCTCTGTTTTCTCCTCTCTCTCTCATGGCTCGGCTAGAACCGGCGGGCGGCGCGGCGCGACGACAAGCGGTGGGGAAAGGGGAGGCTCACCTGACCGGCGGCGGGGTCGACGGAGACGCGGCGGCGGGGTCGACGGCGGAGCACGACGCGACGACGAGGCGCAGCACGGCGGCGGGGCGCGTCGGCTCAGCGGCGGCGGTGGCGGCTTCCAAAGAGGTGGCGACGCCGGGGATGGGAAAGAGAGGGGAAAGTGAGGGGAGGTGGTGAGGGTGGTGTGGGAAGCAATGGACGGCCGGGGGGGGGGGGGGAATTTATAGGGAGCGGGGAGGGGTGGCCGGCCCTAATGGCGATGGGACGGCGTGGCGCGACGCGGCGAGGGTGACGGCGACGGGTGACAGCGACGCGCGCGGCGCGGCAGGGGTGCGGGGCGCGAGGCGGCGCGGCACGGGGCGCGACGCGGGGGCGACGATGACAGCGCGCGCGGAGGGGAGGGGCTCGAGACGATGCGACCGACGATGGCGACGGCGATGTGGGCGGCGATGCGACAGCGATGGGACGGCGCGCGGCAGCACGGGGCTCGGGGCTTCGAAGGCACGGCAGCGCGACGGCGACGGCTCGCGGCGCGCGGCGATGGCGACGCGACGGCGACGGCGCGCGGCGCGGCGGCGGGGACGGGACGCGATGGCGACGGCGCGCGGCGCGGCAGCGCACGGGGCGCGTAGGCGACAGCGGTGTGCGGTAGCGGCGACGGCACGGCAGAGGTGCGGCGCGGTGATGGAATGGCGATGGCACGACGAGACATCGACGGCAATGGCGGCTCGGGGCTCAAGGCCGGCTAGGGCGGCGCAGCAGCGGGGAGGAAGTGGGCGGATGGCTAGGAACCAAATCGAACACCTAGGGGGCTAATGAACAGTGTTAGCCGGCTATTTTTGTTTTTAGAAGGTACTTTGCAATTAGGAAAAATATATTATTGCCACTAATTTTGTCACAACGTAAAATACACCAAGTCTAAGTTATTCCATCGAAATTTATATTCAAATTTAATATTGAACATATTCTTATTATTATTATATATTTTTCTAAGTTTTGCTATTTTCCTACTTTTAGGGTTTTGGTTGATTTATAAATTGAGAAAAGTTGCAAATTAAATTTGTATTTTCACCAGTTCATTTGAGTGCTCCTATTAAGTGTCCAAATGTGAATTTGTCAAAAATTAATATTGTCCAATATTTAAGGTTTATTAAAGATTCTATAATTTTCTAATGAGACCGTTATTGACACAATAGCACATTAGCTCAATTTATTTATATGTTAGTTTATTTTATATGGAGGGGTTTAATCTATTAAATTTCAACCCCCGAATGCAATTTGGAACTTTGTGCATAAATACTTGTAGGGTTAAACATAAATAATATACTCTCGTAAATTATATCTATTGCTTAAATGTAGATCTTTTCTTTACTTTCTTTGTGATCATTTACGGTTTGGCAAGCGATAGCAATCATAACAACCAGCATGATGCAAAAGTTTTAAAAAGTTCAAAATTTAAGTGATTTTTATTGTCGGGAATTTTCAGGATGTTACAGTTAATCTTGCTAAAAAGTTGTTTTCTTCAACTTTATATCTGTTTAGATCTTTCCTAATTGCATTAGTATACTTCCTATGAATCTTAAGTATTAAATGTTGCAATCCTTGTTATTAATCTACAGATTTTTACCTAAATGCAGGGAGTGCAACCATGATCATTTGTATGATCTGTCACTGACTCACTGTCACTTAACCTGGTGAGCATTGTATATACTATTTTGGTAGCGGCATATATGGTGGAATATTTGGTATTATACTGTGTTTATTCATCTCTCATCTCTGTGTTTATTCAGCCATGTTACTCACTGATTGAACTGAACATTTTTAGCATAGTATTTGATTTTTAGCATAGTATTTGATTTTGAGCAAATCCACTATAGTGATGGCAGATGAGAGTATTTTGACATAAGAAATCAGTCATCTAATTTATGGGATGTATTGGGTACTTCCCCATATTTGTAGAGTTGTAATTTACAAGTGCAACCATTGATATTGAGCTGCTCTACAACATAGAAATTTGCTCATCTTGCTTTCTGATAGCTGTCCATGTTCAATTTTCTTCGGTGATATGCATGGTCAATTTGTGTTCATTTGTAGGGTCATGCATGGTGGATGTAAGTATGGATTCAGAACATAGTGGATGTATACATCAAATTTAGATTTTGGCAATTTTTTCTTCGTTGAGATGTCGGTTTAGTTTTTTACATGCTTGTCTCATGCATGAATGAGGATCCGCAGATCTTAGGGGATGCTGGACAAATAGAATTATCAGGTGTTTTGCAACATACCAAAGATTTTGGCTTTAAAGAAATATCTCCATATGCATTGGAGCACATTGATTATATATTTACTTTTAAGTTTACTCTGTTCACTGTTCAATAAGGTACAAAATATAGACCCTAAGAGCTCCCTTTTAGCAATTGGTTATATACTTTTCAGTAATGAATGTTGAACATGAACAGATACATACACCAAAAAAGTACATATGAATTTTACTTCTCTATATCCCTCAGGAATGGTACTAAAATCTGATATGTGTACAGACTTTTTTCGGTCATTTGAATTTGCTATTTCAATACAGTCCATGTTTAATCAAATCTGGAATTACATTTTGAGGTTAATATATTCCAGTTGTTTATAGACTCAGTAACAGTATAATGTGCTCTACAAACATCAAACACAGATGCTCGTTTGGGATAATTCTTAACTCTCCAAAATTTACCATCTTTGATTATAATTTAAATTGCTACCTCGTGTTTGCTAAAAATATTCGAGCATCTATTTTCCTATTTTGTACACTTGCAGTTAAGTTCTAAAGAAGTAAGTTCTGATATATATAATTTTTTTTGGCTGGCATGCTTATTGAACCTTTTTCCTTAAGCCATACTTCTGTGTCTTTTATCTGAAGTTGCTTTCTGTTTTCTAAGATCAGCCCTCCAGTAAATGGATGTAATCCAGTAGCAGGAATGACACTATATATCTCTTTGATTGCTTTAAAACTGAACAAAAAAGTTTAGGAAAAGCAAAAGATACAAATGTGTCCATGTTTATCTTCCGAAACAATATACTTCTTTCTTGGTGCATGGAGGGCCAGACAACCAGATAGAGAAATGGAGGCTTTCTGTCATAGTTGTAAGTTCAGCGAAGATGAGGTGGCTGAAATGAGGTGGTTCAAATGGATATACATACTCGTCGGTTTCTCTCCCATGAACCTGTAGTAACTTGATTGATTGACTTGAACATTCCTTTTTTCCAGGTGACATGAGGTTCTGCTCTTATAGGTTGATATTGCAGGAAGTCGTACAATACAAATTTTGGCAATGACAGGTCATATTTATATGTCGAAATAAATTATATATCCCAAGTGGTTAAACTATGTAATTTCACTGAAGAGGGAAAGGGCCTTCTACTTTTTTGCTCTCACATAGGTTGTGGTTTAGCAAATCACAATGTGCATATCATGCATCACTTTCATTGTGCGTAGTTTTTGGTTAGTAAGAATCTCTGGATCCATACAAATGTTCTTCTGATGAAATGCAAAGTGAAGAGAAGAGAATGATATTTACTTGTCTATTGTCAAAGAGGAGAGCAGCTTGTGCCACAGTCTGGATTGCATCCAGTGTTCCTGGAGCTACAGCACCACCACCTGCTCCCTTAATGCACAGATGCCTCAAGCCACTGTATAATTTATAAAATTCATGCCAACAAATACATAGCAGTATATGGTATAAAATTTATGCTTGGTTGTGCTTTCTGTAAATGTTTGGTGCACAACGCTGCTGCTGAACGAGTTATTGGAATTACTTACACTGATTTCTCAAGCCTTTGTTGCATTGCATTTGACTATAATTTGTGTATTTAGAGATTTCATACAAGCTTTGAGGCATGACTGCATGAGCAAATGAAAAAAAATCCATTTGTGGATGTTACATATATTTACGTAGCATATACTTCTGAAATGAAACTCCCTGTTCACATTTCACTGTGTTCAAAAAATTATCACTCAATGATTATTTAACATCTTTTTATCTGATATAATTTGAAATTGATATATATCATTTCCCGTTGTAACGTACGGGCACCCAACTAGTATTATTAAACTTGCTCTTAGCAGAGCGGCGTGCAACACGCGTGTGGGCGTGTGGGCCGTGTATTGTTCAACTGTTTCTGCCTGCGCTTTCAGACATCAGGATCATCCAAGATGGTCAATTTTTCTTCAGAAATTTCTCCAGATGGGGCATTTGGTTTGTTCCCAGAATAGCTCATGGGACGATGACAGCACGATGCATTTTAATAAGGTCAATAACCAGGATAACCATGCATCTGTCATCGAGCTTTGAAGCCAAGGGCATCTCGCACATGCTCATCGTCTAGAAACGCCACCGAATCAGATCATCAGCCATGACGTCAGCAACCGAAAGAAATTTGGACCTCCACTTTAATGCCATTTTCTACCGTATTACTTTTATAAAAGTAAATTTATCAAAATTTTAACTGCGTTTAGTTTGTTATCAAATTTAGTAAATACATAAGAAATACTTACTAAAATTTTAGTATTACTAAAATTTAATAAGATTTATTCTGACTACAATTTAAACAGGCCTTTTGACTCTGAACACTGAAGCTACTAAGCTCAGCTGACGAGGCGGTGGAGCACAGCAAAGGCAAGAAGACGCCATGGCCACGGACACCTCATGGCTCCTGCTCCTCGTCGCTCTCGTCCTCCCGCTCGTCGTCCTCCTCGCGCGGCGGCGCCGGAGCGGCGGCGGCAGCCGCTGCATCCCGCCTGGCCCGCTCGCCGTGCCGGTGCTCGGAAGCCTCCTGTGGCTGAGGCACTCCTCGGCGAACTTGGAGCCGCTTCTGCAGCGCCTGATCGCGCGGTACGGCCCCGTCGTGTCGCTGCGCGTGGGCTCCCGCCTCTCCATCTTCGTCGCCGACCGCCGCGTCGCGCACGCGGCACTGGTGGAGCGCGGCGCCGCGCTCGCTGACCGCCCGGACGTCACGCGCTCGCTGCTCGGCGAAACCGGCAACACCATCACGCGCTCCAGCTACGGCCCCGTGTGGCGCGTCCTCCGCCGCAACCTCGTCGCCGAGACGCTGCACCCGTCGCGCGTCCGCCTCTTCGCGCCCGCGCGCTCCTGGGTTCGCCGAGTGCTCGTCGACAAGCTCGCGGACGGCGCGTGCCCCGAGTCCGAGCCGCCACGCCCACGCGTGGTGGTGGAGACGTTCCGGTACGCCATGTTCTGCCTCCTCGTGCTCATGTGCTTCGGCGAGCGGCTCGACGAGGCCGCGGTGCGCGCCATCGGCGCCGTGCAGCGCGACTGGCTCCTGTACGTCGCGAGGAAGACGAGCGTATTCGCGTTCTACCCGGCGGTCACCAAGCACATCTTCCGCCGCCGCCTCCAAATGGGCCTCGCCCTGCGACGGCGGCAGAAGGAGCTCTTCGTGCCACTCATCGATGCGCGGCGAGCGCGCAAGAACCATATCCAGCAAGCCGGCGGCCCACCGGTGCCGGAGAAGGAGACGACGTTCGAGCACTCGTACGTCGACACGCTGCTCGACGTAAGTCTCCCCGACACCGACGGCGACCGCGCCCTCACCGAGGACGAGCTGGTGATGCTCTCCTCGGAGTTCCTCAACGCCGGCACCGACACGACGGCCACCGCGCTGCAGTGGATCATGGCCGAGCTGGTCAAGAACCCATCCATCCAATCCAAGCTCCACGACGAGATCAAGTCCAAGACCAGCGACGGCGACGACCACGACGAGATCACCGAGGAGGACACGCACGACATGCCGTACCTGAAGGCCGTCATCCTCGAGGGCCTCCGCAAGCACCCGCCGGCCCACTTCGTGCTGCCGCACAAGATGGCGGAGGACACGGAGGTCGGCGGGTACCTCATCCCCAAGGGCGCGACGGTGAACTTCATGGTGGCCGAGATGGGAAGGGACGAGAGGGAGTGGGAGAAGCCGATGGAGTTCATCCCGGAGCGGTTCCTCGCCGGCGGCGACGGCGAGGGAGTGGACGTGACGGGAAGCCGGGAGGTCCGGATGATGCCGTTCGGCGTCGGGAGGAGGATCTGTGCCGGGCTCGGCGTTGCCATGCTACACCTGGAGTATTTCGTGGCGAATTTGGTGAAGGAGTTCGAGTGGAAGGAGGTGGCCGGCGACGAGGTGGACTTGACCGAGAAGAATGAGTTCACCACTGTGATGGCAAAGCCGCTCCGAGCTCAGCTTGTTAAACGGGCTTAGTTTTTTTTTTTTTAGTGTCTGCGAGACGGAACCGGATCCTCTTTCGTGAACTGCTCCGTGACTGTTGACGAAAACAACGATCACATCGGCCTAGGAGATCTGCTTAGCTCCAGTACAGATCCAAATCTTGATGAGGTACGGACGTGCCAGTCAGTTTGATCCTACAACTGACAAGATATGCAAATAGTAGATCAAAACAACCGATCGGCTGACAAGCCGATGGAGTAGTTCCAGCCGATAGCCGATGCCGATACCCGCCGATAGCGATAGGGTTTAAGCAGTCGGCTATATGTCCAATGTAGATAATGATGTAAAGGCAATCGACTGATGATGATGTAATAAAATAACAATATAATCCAGTATAAACCAATCGGCTAGTAATGATATGATAAATAAGCATCGATCCGACGGTTAAAGCACACATCGGCTGGAGGTCCGATGTCATGAAATCCACAAGATTAGATTAAACAGTGAAACCTTTGTTGTCATCAGCTAAATCCAACTTATATGTATATGCAATTCTTATGAGCCGATGCAACGTCCAGATAACTCACCGGCTGAAACCCCGATGAAACCCTTATTGGCAATCAAGAAGCAGGCTAGAGATTATGGTTTTAAGCACGACTTAGTGGATCAAACTTAACTGAATATAGAAAGAATCCGACAACTGACGACTTGACAATTCTCATCAGCTAATCTCAGGACTTCGAAGCCGATGCTGACTCTAAGCTGATGACTACTCCGGACTTACCAAATTTCACTTGTAGCAGTGACGTGGTCACTGATAGGTGGGCCCGCATGCAGTGGGGCCCACATGTCAGTCACCACGTCTCTCTGACTTCACGTCAAGGATCCCAATCACTATAGGAGCAAGGTTAATAGTATAACCAACTACTAGCTCCAATTTATCTATAGCCAATCTAATAACCAATTCATATAATAGTTGCTTACTATACTATTAGTATATGGTCTCACTGTCATCATACACACATTGCATCTTGAAGTCCGTGCTACAGCTGGCTACAAATCTGTAGCCCGCTGCTTTTCTTTCTCATCTTTTATCCCATTAAAATATATTTGTAGCTAGCTAATAGTCTGCTATTGTACCTGCTCTAAGACATGCATGCGAAAAATCTGTCGATTCTTTCTACCATGCGATTAATACCATATACTTTATCTAATATGATATCTGCTGCATCTCTTGTTAAGGTACTGAATATAAAGTACTTGAATAATCTATTTTATATTTTACGAAAACATATTTTTAATGAGTTCTGGTTCGTAAATATGGGTCGAATGTTCTATGGACTGGTTTATATTATTACAGCAGAGTTGTAGAGTTATACTCGCGCCGTGGGAATCATCGCTGGATTGCGTGGCCGGGCTGAGGTGGATTTTAACTTTTGATCATTTTTAAAACTTATTTCACAAATAGACCTCTCGCCGTCCATCTCACCCTCTGCGATCACTAGTGTGAATGGTTCAGTCCAATGACATCAGGACCTATTTGCAAAAAAATAATAAAAAAGGGCTTATCTATAATAAAACATATTTACAAACAGGTCCTCAACTAAAGTGTCGTTGACATCAAGGACCTTTCTGTAAGAAAAAAATATAAACATTCTAGTCCTTTCAATTTATTTTACAAATAGGCCCTCAATGCAAGTGTCATTGGCTCCGACCCTCTTCACGTCGGTGACTTAGCTTCTACCGGAAAGGGGTGGCAAGGGGGAGGACGCCAATGTTGTTGGTGTTTATCATGCTGGACTATACCACCAATTGATGTTGGCACCGCCAAAAGAGCCTATTTATGAAACAAGATGGATATATTTATAAAATAATCTTTAAGAAGGTTTAAAATATAAAAATCCACCAGGGCTGAATTCACCAATATGCGCCATTCATTAGCATGTCAAAGACGAACGTGCCTGATCAAACCCGTGATAGTACTACGGATTACTTCATAAATAAACTTGCAATGATACAACCAACTTGTACTCGTTCTACAATGCTGATTGATTTTCTATTTTTAGATAATGGCTGATTGATTTTCTGCTTGATTTTCTTCCACGAGACTCGTGCCTTTAATTTGTTCTACGAGATGGATGATGAAGTAGATAGGTAGATAAGTGTTTCACGACACCCATTATCTCTTATATCTAGTCAAGCAATCCTTTTAACTTGTTGACCTCTGATTATCTCTCCCCTTCGTTGGTTAATTACGCATCTGCCTACGACGATTAATTCTGTGATATATATGCCGTATTAGGATGAGCCTAAGATGGAGGAAAACATTACGGCTGTAATTTGTACTCTCCATCCCAACGCACACATATATATAATACTGTATAATACTATTTCTACCTGTAGCTATTTGACTTTTAAGGATGCTGATCCACATCCGCACGTACTGTAGGGTACACTATCACAAAGTCGTAAGTGGACAATGATCACTATTCCTTTTATGGATCAGAAGTCATTTTCAACACCTAAAGGCATGTACAAAGGCATTGATGAGCCAGCTCTCTCCAATGCCACATAGGCAAATCAGATTAGGTGGAAGATAGATGATAGATGTGAGAGAAACAACAATGCTATCTATGACAATGCTTAAGCATCGGCTCCTCTCGCAGAAAACGAGCAGACTAATTAATGCACAATGTAGTGATAGTTATATAAAGAAGAAATACAAATACATATAAGGCTGAAATTTACATTTAATTACATGCAATGAATTTATTAGTCATTTATCATCTTATTAATGGAGAGTCGGCTAAAGACACAGTACTTTGCAGGAAGGAGTTTCTTCGCTAATGTGGAGTATAGAGAGAGCTAGCTCTACCTTTGAACATGCCATAATACGACTCTTTTAGTGTGTATTTTACAATGGTCAAGTTGTACATTAATTTAATTTATATGCATATTAATCAACGTGTGTTTGAACCTTCTGGTTTAGAATTCAGTCCCCGCACAGAAAACGATATAGCTCATTAACACATAATTAATTAAATATTAGCTTAAAAACTTAAAAATAGATTGATATGATTTTCGAAAAAATTCTATAAAAAATAAGTTCCCTAAAAAAATTAAAAAACATGTTTTAAGCTTTTAATACTTAATTAATTACCGACTAATTAAATGTCTTCTTCGTAACCAGACGACTTGTTTCCCCAAATGTTAAAACGAACAAGGTCTAAATCTTCAAAACAAGAATGATTTTTTTCAATTTATGTTAATAATATATGGAAAATTCCAAATAGCCACCTACAAATCAATGGTCTTTTCAATCTCCCCCTATAATTTAGTTTCATGCAAAACACTCTCCACTTTCCTATTCTCTTTCAACTTCCTATCCTGTCTAGTTTTAAGTGATTTCTTGTCGCGCTTAACGATTTCTTGTATCGATCTTCGGCGTGGTGAGCGGTTACGTCCTATGTATTCTTTTGTTGGGATGATATTTAATACACCATTTTTACACTAAGTGTTTGTCTTCGTGGTTTTAGCACCTTATCTTTTGATAGACTTAAAGCGTGCAAAAACAGAAAATGGAAGGATGCCAAAGTTCACATACCTTTGTTATCAAGGGACAACTTCGCTCACCAGTCACCACAATGAAGACCTACGGGGCGGCAAATTAGTGAAAACTGGATAAAGGTGAGGAGTTAGAAGAGAATAAACTTGCGGGGAGAGTTTTATACCAAATTAAATTATAAGGGAAAGATTGGAATCAGTGACATAGAGAGGTATATTAATAGTATAATTGATTGATAGGAAGGGTTTTCATGCAACGTGCTAAACTTAAAAAATGGACTGATATGATTTCTAAAACAACTATAGAATTTATTTTTATTAAAAAAAACGCACCGTTTAGAAAAAACGAGTGAGGTCTGTTCTAGGTTAGTCATTTAAATTTTCAATATCTACTTACCATGTTATTCGGGTGAACTGGTGAAGCTTCTCCAGATGTAGATTCAATATATCAACATCTGTAATGTTGATCAGTGTGCTGTGTGTAGTGATGTTTGTATTTGTGCGAATATCGTATATAATAATGAAAAAAAACCCGTCAAACTGTAAAATAACACAGCGATCACCGAGGCCGAGGGAATATTTAGGTAGCCCGTGCCATGCATGGAAATCGAACCATCAACTCCAACCGCGACTCCTCGAGGCCTAGACGCAATCACGCAAATCATCGAGCATTTGCGGCGCAACGCAAGGAGCTAGACGGCATCGCCATGACCATCGGCGCCGGTGCATCACAGTGGCACCTGCTCCTCATCGCCTTCCTCCTCATCCCGCCATTCCTCCTCCTCCTCTCGCTGCGTGGCGGCGTCGACGGTAAGCGGAAGTGCAGCCGCCGCGTGCCACCGGGCCCGCTCGCCGTGCCTGTCCTCGGCAACCTGCTCTGGCTGAGCCACTCCTCCGCCGACCTGGAGCCCCTGCTCCGGCGCCTCATCGCGGTGTACGGCCCCGTCGTGTCGCTGCGCGTGGGATCCCGCCTCTCCATCTTCGTCGCCGACCGCCGCGTCGCGCACGCCGCCCTGGTGGAGCACGGCGCCGCGCTCGCCGACCGCATGGAGGTCGCGCGCGCCCTCGTCGGCGAGAACGGCAACACCATCGCGCGAGCCAGCTACGGGCCTACGTGGCGCCTCCTGCGGCGCAACCTCGTCTCCGGGACGCTGCACCCGTCGACGCCGCGCGCCCGCGCGCTCCTGGGCGCGCCGCGTGCTCGTCGGCAAGCTGGCGGCGGCGTCCGGCCAGGCTCCCCACGGCGTCATGGACACGCTCCAGTACGCCATGTTCTGCCTCCTCGTGGTCATGTGCTTCGGCGAGAGGCTCGACGAGGCCGACGTGCGCGCCATCGCCGCGGCGCAGCACGAGTGGATCCTGTACTACGCGACCAAGATGACGGTGTTCGCGTCATGCTCCACGGTCACCAAGCATCTCTTCCGTGGGCGCATCAAGATGGCCCTAGCTCTGAGGCGGCGGCAGAAGGAGCTCTTCATGCCGCTCATCAACGCGCGGCGAGAGCGCAAGACAAGGACGCAACCAACCTTGCCGGAGAGTGACACGACGTTCGAGCACTCGTACGTCGACACACTGCTCGACCTCAGGCTACCCGAGGACGACAACCGCGCTCTCACCGACAAAGAGATGGTAAGCCTCTGCTCCGAGTTCCTCGACGCCGGCACGGACACGATGTCCACCGCGCTGCAGTGGATCATGGCCGAGCTGGTCAAGAACCCATCCATCCAAGCAAAGCTCCACGACGAGATCAAGGCAACGGTAGGCGACGACCACGAGGGGGTCGGCGAGGAGGACACCCAAAAGATGCCATACCTAAAGGCCGTCATCCTCGAGGGTCTCCGGAAGCATCCGCCGGGACACTTCGTGCTGGCGCACAAGGCGGCGGAGGACATTGAAGTTGGCGGGTACCTCATCCCCAAGGGCGCGACGGTGAACTTCATGGTGGCTGAGATGGGAAGAGACGAGAGAGAATGGGAGAACCCAATGCAGTTCATGCCGGAGAGGTTCCTCCCCGGCGGCGACGGCGAGGGAGTGGACATCACGGGCAGCAAGAGGATCCGCATGATGCCGTTCGGCGTCGGGCGGAGGATGTGCGCGGGGATCAACACTGCCATGCTGCACCTGGAGTACTTCGTGGCTAACATGGTGAGAGAGTTCGAGTGGAAGGCGGTGGCCGGCGACGAGGTGGACTTTGCCGAGAAGTTCGAGTTCACCACCGTCATGGCGAAGCCACTCCGCGCGCAGCTTGTGCGGAGAAGCATTGATTAAACGGGCTTTTAATCAAGTCTAGCACTAATGACTGAATGAGTTTTTATAGTAATCGGTATAAATAATGGGCCTAATGTGGACACTTCAGTTAATTAAAGTATGTGTTTACTAAAGGAATAAGTCTATCAGGCGTCCCTATGCTCTTGCCCTTTGTCGAATCGTATCCCTCAGCCACAGAACCGGGTATAACATATCCCTCAATTTCTTTTATGAAGATAGATTAAAATGTAATATATCACTTCATAAATATATAGGTATAAATTTCACCTCTATAAGTTAAAAAAAATATGATTATGATCGTTCTACTTAAAAATGCTATTTTGTTTATAACTCGTAGAGAATGAATTTAAATTTACATATTTATGAGGTGATATATTACATGTTAATTTTTTTATATAATTTTTAACGATGGGATATTCCCTTAAAACATTAAAATACATTTCCACTATCTACGAGGATAAAGGCGTTGTAGGAGTCGAGGTTGGGGACGATGTCTACAAGGGTACTATGTTGAGGGAATCAAAATAAACTTTCTCATATGTGTAACATTTTTACTAAGGGCCCAATCCAGGATGAAATTTACCCAGTCAAACCAGCTCGCGCCGAGAGAAACCTTGCCGGATTGCGTCACTCTCTTCCAAAATATAACCATTTCCCTTTAAAATTTATTTCAAAACAAAACAACTTCTTCGTTTATATTCTCTTTCCAACCAATCACATTTTTCACTATTCAATTTCTATATGTATTTTCTCTTATCAACCAATTACTATATTCTCCTATTTAATTCTATCAACTTCGTTAGTACCCGTTTTTAACCTTAATTTTTGTATATTTTGAGACGGAGGCATTAGCAGTTACACAAGGTGAGGTGATTGTGTTGTGTAATAAAAACTTTTTTTCTTCTAATATAATATATTTTGATATGTGATCCTTTTGCGCGTTAGAAAAACAGTGACAGGAGGCGTGCGTGTTGTGCGAAATTGCATGTCATAGGCGAATGCGTTACGTGCCTGATCAGACCATTTGTAATAGTACTACGGATTATACTACATAAATGGACCTGCAACTCATTGATATGGCCAACCTGTATTCGTCCCGTCATGCATGCTAATTGATTTTCTGCTGGACTTTCTTTCACAAGTCTCTCGTGCCTTTTATTGTACGAGATGGATATAGATTTTTAGAAAGAGAGAGTAACCTCTCCCATTTCATTAAGGAAATGGCATCAACAAGTCTTACAACTTGCATTTTCTGAGGTTCCTACAACACCCAATCCTACACGATGCTACAGCAAATAGCTAAAATATAGGGTAATTCCCACACTATGGCACCCTGCATGTGCAGACAACGAATTACTATATTCTCCTATTTAATTCTGTCAACTTCGTTAGTACCCGTTTTTAACCTTAATTTTTGTATATTTTGAGACGGAGGCATTAGCAGTTACACAAGGTGATTGTGTTGTGTAATAAAAACTTTTTTTCTTCTAATATAATATATTTTGATATGTGATCCTTTTGCACGTTAGAAAAAGCAGTGACAGGAGGCGTGCGTGTTGTGCGAAATTGCATGTCATAGGCGAATGCGTTACGTGCCTGATCAGACCATTTGTAATAGTACTACGGAATATACTACATAAATGGACCTGCAACTGCATTGATATGGCCAACCTGTATTCGTCCCGCCATGCATGCCAATTGATTTTCTGCTGGACTTTCTTTCACAAGTCTCTCGTATCTTTTATTGTACGAGATAGATATAGATTTTTAGAAAGAGAGTAACCTCTCCCATTTCATTAAGGAAATGGCATCAACAAGTCTTACAACTTGCATTTTCTGAGGTTCCTACAACATCCAATCCTACACGATGCTACAGCAAATAGCTAAAATACAGAGTAATTCCGACACTATGGCACCCTACATCTGCAGACAACGAATTACTATATTCTCCTATTTAATTCTATCAACTTCGTTAGTACCTGTTTTTAACCATAATTTTTGTATATTTTGAGACAGAGGCATTAGCAGTTACACAAGCTGATTGTGTTGTGTAATAAAAACTTTTTTTCTTCTAATATAATATATTTTGATATGTGATCCTTTTCCACGTTAGAAAAAGCAGTGACAGGAGGCGTGCGTGTTGTGCGAAATTGCATGTCATAGGCGAATGCGTTACGTGCCTGATCAGACCATTTGTAATAGTACTACGGATTATACTACATAAATAGACCTGCAACTGCGTTGATATGGCCAACCTGTATTTGTCCCGCCATGCATGCCAATTGATTTTCTGCTGGACTTTCTTTCACAAGTCTCTCGTATCTTTTATTGTACGAGATGGATATAGATTTTTAGAAAGAGAGAGTAACCTCTCCCATTTCATTAAGGAAATGGCATCAACAAGTCTTACAACTTGCATTTTCTGAGGTTCCTACAACATCCAATCCTACACGATGCTACAGCAAATAGCTAAAATACAGAGTAATTCCCACACTATGGCACCCTGCATCTGCAGACAACGATCCACACTAGGGGTGGAAAAAAAGCTCGGGCTCGTGAGCTCAGCTCGGGCTTGGCTCGAGCTTGGTTGGCTCAGCTCGGCTCGTAAGCTAAACGAGCCAAGCCCAAGCCTCCTTTTTAGCTCATTGTTAAAATGAGCCAACCAAGTTCCTATGAAATTCAATGTCTTTTATCATACAAGTTTTGGAGAAAATTTAATGAGGTAGAACCTCATAAGAACTTTCCTTTTGAGTTTTTCTCTCTCATCTAATTTTTACGTTTTTGCTGTGATCCAATTAAACGATTATTTTTATATTTTGTAATATTCTATTTTACACTTTTATTCATATCAAAATCCTATATTTTTACTATTCCAACGTTTTTTCAGTCTCGTTTTCAAAAGTAGCCCTAAATTTCCTACGACGATCAAAGGGATCTTGTGCTATATATGCCTTATTAGGATATATATGAGTCAACGACGGAGGATAACGTTACTGCGGTACTTTGTACAGTAACTTTCTCTGCGGTCATGATATTATGAGTATAATACTATTTCTGTCCGTAGCAATTTGACATTTTGAGGATATTGTGATCCGCACGATATATACTATACGGTACACTATCACAAAATCGCAAGTGGACAATGAAATGACTTTTCCTTTTATAGCGATGCCATTTTCGGCAGCTCATTGCTTTTTTTTATACTGGAAAATTCCAAATCAGAAATTATCGACTAATTTCCATACATACCATATCATACAAACATTATGTATTAGATATAGAAACTATAAACTGCATTTGTTTCCAATCGATCATCATATTACATGACTACATCAAGACTAACAAAAGACAATGACCCTCTCATACTATATTTGCATGCACCATTTTCTAGCCAATGATAAATAAAGACATTGCATGTTATTGTGAAAGAGTTATGTGCATAGATGCATGCACCAATAGCCATTGCCTTTCATGCACAGATAACGAATAGATTAGAGAATTGATATTAATATGATGATAATTTGGGAATAACTAAAAAGGTTATATGATAATCAATTGAGAATGCTCAATAGAGGGAGTATCTAATGGGTGGTTTCTTTAAAATAAATCGTCATCCAATCACCTCGGTTCTCTCTCCTATCATCCACCAATCCTCTTATTTTTAGCTGGTTTGTTCATCTTTTTTTTCTTTCTCCTCGTTAACTCTCTTTGCCACCTTAGTTTTTTCTTATATAGCAATATATTTAATGCTATGAAAACTAGTTGAGATAGAAGATTATGATTGCCATGATATAATTGTACTTTAAGTTATATACATATTAATCAATTAAAGTGTTATATATCTACCTACCGTGATTTAGGCTGAGTTCTTTCCCCAACTTTCCCAACTCACCTCCCTCGTTTTTCTCTCGCACGCTTTTTAAATTGCTAAACAGTGTTTTTTTAAAAAAAAGTTTCTATACGAAAGTTGCTTTAAAAAATCATATTAATTATTTTTTAAAAAAATAAATACTTAATTAATCATGAGAAAATACGTGGCTCCGTTTTGCGTGCGCGGGAGGTGAGATTCTAAGGAAGTCTTATTGGCCGCTCCTTACAACGGTCATAATTTTCATGCCGCTAAACCATGCAGGTTTTTTTCAAAAAAGAAATCATTAGAATAGTTTCCTAAGAATCCAAAGAAAATCCATTTACGAAGCTTTTAATAGTTCACTCTTAATTAATAATAAACTAATTAAGAGTTTTTTAAACTAAACGGCTTAGCAAATTGCTACAAAAATTAGCTCTGCTTAGTGCTTAGCAAACTAACCTGACTAGAAAATCCCTACTCCTCAGGAGAGTTAGAATGTCTCTCCTTCGTCGGCAAGCTAATGACCGATCAAGCTTGTTTTGGTTGGTTTAGTTGGTGAAAATTTTTGAGTTTGGTTGTCGCATCGGATATATGGATACACATTTGAAGTATTAAACATAGTCTAATAACAAAACAAATTATAGATTCCGACAGGAAATTGCGAGATGAATTTATTAAACCTAATTAATTCGTCATTAGCAAATGTTTATTGTAGAACCACATTGTTATAAATCATGCACAATTAGACTTAAAAGATTCGTCTCGCAATTTATATGTAATCTGTGTAATTGGTTTTTTTCATGCATTTAATAATTCATATATATGTTCAAACATTCGATGTGACAGCGTGAAAATTTTTGTTTTTGGAACTAACAGGGCCTTAGCAAGGTTAGCTGAGAAAAAAAAATCTAGAGATCTTAAACACGTGCCCTTAAAATTTCAAAATCTGCTGGGTCATTTTAATAATATTTATTTGAGAAGCTTCTCCAGATGCAGTTTCAATGATATTTGCTGATTAAATTTTAGAAGATGGACCTAACCATAAAGGAAACATATCACGTTTACACACCATGCACATCAACTAACAAATATCATAAAAAATAAGAAAAATATGTACGTGTATCTACGTATAAAATCTTAACCTCAAATTTATTATATTTTAGCTGTAGAAAAAAATCTTTATAATTTTGTCAATATTTTGGTTTTTTCCTCGCTATGTAGAATGGATTTGAGGTTAATACTATTAAAAAAAGTCGTAGGGTACTCGCGCCGCTCTCACGCGGGCGGCTCGGGGGCGAAACCCTAGCCGCCCGCGTCGCCACCCAACTTCCCCTCTAGCTGTCTCGCCGCCGCCAGAGCTCGCCGCCGAAAACCGCGCAGCCAGCCGGGAAGGCAGCGGCGGGCAGAGCAAGACGGCGGCGGAGCTCTCCCTCGACGTGGGAGGCGGGGCGGCGCGCGCCGGTCGGGAGGCGGCGGCTGCTCTCACGCGGCCGGAGGGAGGCCGCGGCGGTCGACGGGACGACGGATCCAGCCACGCCGGACACGGATCCGCTCCTCCCGGGCACGGATCTGGCTTCCCGGGGGCTAGGTCAACCCCGACGGCGACCTGGTGGAGGAGCGAGGAGGCGTGCGGCGGAAGGTGCCGATGGCGACTGCCGGTGGAGGCGCGACGATGCGAGGGCGGCGACGGCGACCGACGGAGACGTGAGGGCGACGACGGCGGCCGACGGAGACGCGTAGGCGGCGGCAGCGGCCGGTTGGCGGGAAGCGCGGCTGGCGACGGCGCGGCTCGCGCGAGGCCCGATTATGCTGGAGGCGGGGAGGAAGATGGTGGCGGGGCACGGCGGCGGTGCTGGCGGCGGGGTGGGGGCTGGTG
This sequence comes from Oryza meridionalis, assembly GCA_000338895.3. NCBI lineage: Eukaryota > Viridiplantae > Streptophyta > Magnoliopsida > Poales > Poaceae > Oryza > Oryza meridionalis. The sequence goes on from CM002533.2 coordinate 20,639,572, forward strand.
GCTGGGCTGTGTGGCGGTGGCGGTGGAGCCTGGTGGTGGTGGTGGCGACGGAGCCAAAGCTGCAGTGGGCAACCGACGCCGTGCGACAGCTGGGCGTTTGCCTTCCCCTCAGCAAGAACCGGTCCCCTCCACCTGATTTGGGGCGTGAGCATCGTGCTTAAGTGGACGTGCTAGTGCCGCGTCGTCTTGGACGGCAGGTGCACTATGGCGGAGGGGGTCATCAGCACGGTGTGGAGGGTGGTAAGGCGCCGGCGAAATGGTCTAGCGGCCCGAGGTGACGCGGGCAACGGATTCGTGGTGGAGTCAACGGTTTCTCTGTCAGGGGGGAGCCACGGTCCTTCAACATGCACCTCTCCAGACTTATGTCCTCTTGCGACGGCGACTTTGTCGACAAAAGTTGGCCACGTCGGGCGGGCTAGTGTGGGGGAGAGGGCATCCATTCTTCTCTCTCACCCTCTCCCCATCCAACCCAACTGCGTGGATGGAGCCGGTGTGTGTCGAGGTTCGAGCTTCCCCATGGCGATCAACTGGCGACGTGGCACCGGAGCGGTGGCCGTGCGTCGAAGGTTTCCGTTGGTGGTGACTGCGGAGCGTGCAGGAGTTTAGTTCTTGGGAGGGAAAAATTTTTGGGCGAAAGCTCTGCCTTCGGGCCGGCAACAACGACGCCTGTGGATGCCGTTTTTTCCTCCTGGGGTGTTGCTGCATTTCTTGTCTCTCCCATTTACTTTCTTAAGGTGAAAACCTTGTCCTGGCCTCCCGGGACAGGCGACAGCGGCACCTTTGATGTCGTTCCCTTCTTGGAGGTGTCGTCTCGAAGACCTTCAGTTTTGCTCTTGCAGGGGATTTGTTGTTGACGCGCGGTGTGGTTGTATTTTTTTTTCTAGTCTGTGGTCTTCCAGGACTATAGATTGTATTTTTCTCCTACTTTATTAATACATGAAACTCACACTGTCTTGTGCGGTTCGTTTAAAAAAAAAAGGTTAATACTATTAAAGTATACATACTATTTTTTGTTTTTTTCCTCACTAGAATGGATTTGAGGCCCGTGCCATGCACATCGAACCAATCAACTCCACCCACAAGTGAAGCGGAGCATAAGCATTTTGACAACGCAAGGAGCGAGACGCCATCGCCATGGCCAACGTCGACGCATCACAGTGGCTTCTGCTCCTCGTCGCCTTCCTCGTCGCACTCTTCATCCTCCTCTCGCTGCGTGGCGGCGGTGAGCGAAAATGCGGCGGCCGCAGCCGCGTGCCACCGGGCCCGCTCGCCGTGCCTGTCCTCGGCAACCTGCTCTGGCTGAGCCACTCCTCCGCCGACCTGGAGCCCCTGCTCCGGCGCCTCATCGCGGTGTACGGCCCCGTCGTGTCGCTGCGCGTGGGATCCCACCTGTCCATCTTCGTCGCCGACCGCCGCGTCGCGCACGCCGCGCTGGTGGAGCGCGGCGCCGCGCTCGCGGACCGGCCGGAGGTCACGCGCGCGCTCCTCGGCGAGAACGGCAACACCATCACGCGCGGCAACTACGGGCCAACGTGGCGCCTCCTGCGCCGCAACCTCGTCGCCGAGACGCTGCACCCGTCGCGCGCCCGCGCGGCCTTCGCCCCCGCGCGCTCCTGGGCTCGCCGCGCGCTCGTCGACGGGTTGGTGGGCGGCGGCGCCGTGCTGGCGGACGCGTTCCGGCACGCCATGTTCTGCCTCCTCGTGCTCATGTGCTTCGGCGAGTGGCTCGACGAGGCCGCGGTGCGCGCCATCGGCGACGCGCAGCACGGCTGGCTCCTGCACTACGCGACGAAGATGAAGGTCTTCGCTTTCTGCCCGGCGGTCACCAAGCACATCTTCCGCGGGCGCATCCAGACGAGCCTCGCTCTGCGGCGGCGGCAGAAGGAGCTCCTCATGCCGCTCATCAACGCGCGGCGAGAGCGCAAGAACCAACTCGCGGAACGCGCGGTGCCGGAGAAGGAGACGACGACGTTCGAGCACTCGTACGTCGACACGCTGCTCGACATCAAGATCCCTGAGGACGGCGGCGACCGCGCTCTCACCGACGACGAGATGGTCAGGCTCTGCTCCGAGTTCCTCGACGCTGGCACAGACACGATGTCAACCACGCTGCAATGGATCATGGCCGAGCTGGTCAAGAACTCAACCATCCAATCCAAGCTCCACGACGAGATCAAGGCCACGGTAAGCGACGACCACGACGAGATCACCGAGGAGGACACCCAGAAGATGCCATACCTGAAGTCCGTCATCCTCGAGGGTCTCCGGAAGCATCCGCCGGGCCATTTCGCGCTGCCGCACAAGGCGGCGGAGGACATGGACGTCGGCGGGTACCTCATCCCCAAGGGCGCGACGGTGAACTTCATGGTGGCCGAGATGGGAAGAGACGAGAGAGAATGGGAGAACCCGATGCAGTTCATGCCGGAGAGGTTCCTCCCCGGCGGCGACGGCGAGGGGGTGGACGTGACGGGCAGCAAGGGGATCCGCATGATGCCGTTCGGCGTCGGGCGGAGGATTTGCGCGGGGCTCAACACCGCCATGCTGCACCTGGAGTACTTCGTGGCCAACATGGTCAGGGAGTTCGAGTGGAGGGAGATCGCCGGCGAAGAGGTGGACTTTGCCGAAAAGGTCGAGTTCACCACCGTCATGGCAAAACCACTTCGCGCGCAGCTCGTGCGCAGGAGGATGAATTAAACGGGTTTAACGAAATTTAGTTTTCTGTGTAATAATGAGCCCTATGTGGCTGGTTTGCTTAATTCGATTATGTGTTGGAAAAGAATATGTTTTAGCTCCCTCAATTATTGATCTTATCTCTCAATTGTAAAATCAGATATAGAGATCTCTCAACTCTCATAACCTGTTCAATTTATCTTATTTAGAGGTTTGGTGTTTTGGATATTGCTTTTGTTTTACGTTGCATGTTGACCTAGTCAAATCATGCTAACAACTCGTTCTGTGGGTCCACAAGAGCGTCGCTGCTAGCTGGACGAAGCACCACCGTCGACTCGTCCCCATCGTACTCCGTGAGTCCTTCTCTCCGACAACACCAACTATGTTGTCCTAAGTTAGACCTCGTAAGCTTTGAAGCGTCACCACCTCCCTAGCTCTATCCGCCTCTAGCTCACTAGCCCAATAAAACCTTGGGCCGTCGATGCCTCCCTCGTTCAAAGGGTCGCCACCTTCCCAACTCTATCAGCCCCAGCTCACCGGCCCCGTAAGTCCTTGGGCTACTGATGCCTCCCTCTCTCAATCCGTCTTCAGCTCGCCGGCCATGTGAGGCCTTGGGCCGCCGATGCCTCCGTCATTCGATCCGCCTTCGGCTCGCTGGCCCCCTTGCACACACCATACGAGAGTGAAGAGGAAGAAATAGTTGTGAGAGAGGGGGTTACTTATGACACTAGCATGTGGTCCAATTGAATTTTTATTTTTACTTTTATCTATAGTTCACATGGATGCCATGTTAAGGAGTTAAATTGAACAGGTTTTGAGAGTTGAGACTTGAGACTTGAGAGAGGCTCTACATCCGGTTCTGCGGTCGAGTGACATAAATCAAACTAGGGCGACACTATGAGGGAGGAAAATAGACTTTCTATCTAGTATGTTCACTAAATGCCTAAATGGGCCTAATCCAAAGCCGACCTCGGCCCATCCAAACCGGTTCGCGCGGTGAGAACTTGGACTGTATCTTGCCGAATTGGGTGGCTCGCTAACTGGCGTTTCCGGCAGTTAAAACTGTTGTAAACCAACGCGCCTATTAGCGGATCACCGGATCCGTTCCCTGTCCCTCCCACAGCAGTAGAGGCGTGAGGTGATGTAGAACACCCGTGCCCATCCCTTTGCCCTCAAGAACATTGCAGAAGTAGACAATGAACACAGATATAGGGTGGAGCTCTCTCTTCATTATAGATCTCATCTGGAGTACAAGCCAACCTCATATGTCACACCCTGCCCCTGTATATATAGGTGTATTAGGAGGAGATAGATCTTATCTCTACTCCGGTTCGGATTGGTCCACAAGAAAGGATCTTATCTCCCCAGGAGATAATATTCCGTAACAAAAACTTCAGTTTCATCCAGGTAGAGGCAAATACAACATATAATTCTCTTCCACAGACATCAAATACATGCGCTCAGAACATCTAGACAGAAAAGGCACGCTAACAAATAAAATTGTAAAACCCAAATTTGATGATTTGACACTTTATTTGTTGCCAATTTGATTTTATTGACATTTGGGAGGATGCATGACATTTGGAACCATCTGAATCAACGAAAGTGCGCCACTTTAAAAGGTGTCAAATTATCAAATCTCCTAAATAACATGCCAGACAAAATAGAGCAAAGGCCAACACGGTCAGCCACCACATAATTAACCTTACCTCACGGTGACAATATCATCAATCTTCAGTATCATCCTAACACACTCGCAGGCCAGCGTGATGGCGCTCGTGCTCACCAGCAATGGCTGCACGACATTCTCCTCCAGGATGTTCGTGATCCGACCCTTCCTCACGTTGATCCCGGCGTTCTTCTCGCCCTTGGCATGGCGATTCCGGAGCTCGGTGATAATGGAGATAGGATCGAGCCCTGCATTCTCTGCCAACGTGTAAGGGATGACCTCCAGCGCCTCGGCGAACTCCCTGACGCAGTAACTCTCCATCCCTCTCAGCTCCTTCGCCCAAGCAGCCAGCTGCATCGACATCTCGATCTCAGGAGCACCACCACCAGCGATCAGAAACCTGTTGTTCACCAAGCACCTGATCACACAGAATGCGTCGTGGAGGCTGCGCTGAGCTTCATCGATCACCAACTGGTTGGATCCCCGGACAAGAACAGTTGCTGTCCTCCCCATGTTCTTGATGCCAGTGATCTTGACAATCTTGTTATTGTTACCATCACCAACAGAGATTTCCTCAACCAGATGTGCATAGCCAAGCTTGTCATCGCGGAAATGTTCGATGCTAGCAATTGGCATGCAGTTGAGAGTCTTGGTGATGAACTCGATCTCGTCCCTCTCGACATCCTTCACGACCATGATCTTAGCCTTCGCGAGATAATGGAGTGACAGATCGGTGACTGAATCACGCAGGATGCTCTTCTGGATGAGCAGGACGTTGCATCCGGATGCCTTGATCTTCTTCACCATCCCAAGGATGTAATTCCTCTCCTCGCGGAGGATTCGATCCATCTGCGCGTAATCCGACACGACGACGCTCTGCTCGATGTCTGTCTTGGGAGGCGAGACCTGGAACTGGATCACGGCGATCTTGGCGCCCTCGATCCGAGTTGGTCCTCTGGCGACATGGCTGGCCTTCTTGTCGAGGACGAGGCCGCGGATGAGCTCGGTGTCGTCGACCGTGCCACCGAGCTTCTTCACCACGCGGATGTCGCGGAGGTCGAGGAGATACGGGTGGGCCGGGTCGACGACGGCGAGCGCGGCGTCGACGGCGAGCGGGGAGAGGAGGGTGGAGTACTGGGAGACGACCTTGGAGTTGAGGGCGGTGGATGCCGACTTGACGAGGGCGTCGCGGTCGGAGAGCTCGACGGGGATGGCCATGCCGTGGAGGACCTCCACGGCGCGCGCGGCGAGGAGGTGGAGGGCGTCGGCGGCCGCGGTGGGGTGGGCGCCGGCGGAGAGGAGGGACTGGGCGCGGCGGAGGAGGGACCCGGCGAGGACGACGACGGTGGTGGTGCCGTCCCCGGCGGCGGCGTCCTGGGAGCGGGAGAGGTCGGCGAGCATGCGGGCGGCCGGCTGGAGGAGGGGCATGCGGGAGAGGATGGTGGCGCCGTCGTTGGTGATGGTGACGGCCTCGTGCGCCGCCTGGTCGCCGCCGCCGGAGGAGGAGGAGGAGATCATCTTGTCCATGCCGCGTGGGCCGAGGGAGGTGCGCGCGGCGGCGGCGACGGCGCGCCCCGCGGCGATGTTGAGGCCTCGGACGTCGTCGCGGCGCTTGGTGTCGGTGTAGGTCTCCGTCTTGCGGGATTGCGCCGGGGAGGCGGCGACCGCGGCGGCCATGGCGGCGGCGGAGGTTTTGGTTAATTAGAGCTTCGTGTGCTCTTCAGATTTTCTGGGTGGTTTGTTTTCAATATGGATTATGGAATGGGCTTTATTTGGGTGGAGATGGGTTGAGTGATTTGGACTGGAGTGGTTTGGACTGAGGTAAAAAATTGGTTTGGTTTGGATTGGATTGGTTTTGAGTGAAATTTTTGGGCGCAAATGGGTTCATCCCATGGATTCATATTGAATTGTTCCCTAATTTCGTAAATTTCGATGCTACTGAAAATTTCCACTTAATCGAAAGTACAAACCCTGCACATACCAAGCACGTATGATAGACAAGGTCTTAATCCCATGTGAGACAACCCATTTACATCTTCGGCCAAAAGTAGATTAGGATAAATCCACGCGAGTACTATAGCTACTGCATATAAGCTCAGTTTTCTACTTCCTCCATTTCACAATATAAGTCATTCTAACATTTCTCATATTTATATAGATACTAATGAATCTAGATAACATCTATATAAATATAGAAAATACTAAAATGACTTATATTGTGAAACGGAGGAAGTATCTCGCATCGCTGCGTGCTCGAAACAACAATTCACTCCGATAGCTAATGCAACCTGACACAAGGAGAGAAATGGGCTGGCCCGAAACAATAACTGTAATGACCCGAGGCCGAAAAAAAGACGGTACGTTCACGGAAAGTGAAATCATCCCTCAAGGGATATCCCCTCGTTTCGTGTATATCACCTAAATAGTTATAAAAAAATATAAAAAAATTGGCAATATAGATTAATATGAAATATATCACTCCACAAACATGCACATTTAAATTCAACTTCTACAAGTTATAACAAAAATAACAAATATAGTTGCGAATGTGCGATAACTATTTTCAGTTTAGTTTGTTATTTTTGTTGCAACTTGTAGAAGTTGAATTTGGTCTTGCATATTTGTGGAGTGATATATTTCGTATTAATCTATGTTGTCAATTTTTTTAAAATTTTTTGATAACTATTTAGATGGCATACAAACAATGAGAGGATGTCCCCTCGAGAGATGAAAATCTACATCCGTACGTTCATGTGTTGCCCATCAGCCCTTAGGTCATGTTTTAACCTTTATATTGGAATAACTAGTAAAAAGAGACATCTAACTATCACATGATTAATCAAGTACTAACTATTATAAGCTTGAAAGATATATTTATTTATTTATTAAAAATTATAATATTTTTTATAAACTATTTAGTTGTTGGGGAAACGTATTAATGAAAAATAAGCAAGTCGTAGTTTTGAGTTGTGAAAAAGAACAAGCCCAGTTTTGAAACAGAACAAGCCACAGCACGAATCCATAACAAAGTTCTGACAGTCAAAAAGAAAAACTAAAGAGGAAGGCTGTTTAAAGCATGCATCAAATGCTACTACTCGTCGCTTTGAATATTTGTTTGTAACTTTTGATTATTTGTCTTATTTAAAAAAATATAGAATTATTATTTATTTTTTCTGTGACTTGCTTTATTATCAAAAGCACTTTAAGTGTGACTTATCTTTTTTATATTTGTATAAATTTTTTAAATAAAACGAATGGTTAAAGTTGTAAAAAAAAGTTAAAGCGACCACTATTTTAAAACGGAGGTAGTAGTTAGCAAAACCGTACGTACAGAACATGTTCTAAAATTTTATTAAAAAATAAGATTAACATATTGCATCCCGTACTGAGTCTACTGCTACTGACTCGAGGCGAAGGCCTATAAAATGGAGTACAACCGTTTGGCCTCGTCCGACAACCAACGCAAGCGAAAATAGCTGCAGACGCTGATGGATAATTTGGCCATCCTCGCCGGCGTCCTCCTCCTCCCGCTCCTCGTCTTCCTGCGCAATGTCACCTCCAGGCGGCGCCGCCGCCTGCCGCCTGGCCCGCCGGCGGTGCCGCTGTTCGGCAACCTGCTATGGCTGCGGCACTCGGCGGCCGACGTGGAGCCTCTCCTGCTGAAGCTGTTCGACAAGTACGGCCCCGTCGTGACGCTCCGGATCGGGTGGCGCCTCTCCATCTTCGTGGCGGACCGGCACCTGGCGCACGTGGCGCCCGTCGGCGCCGGCGCCAAGCTGGCCGACCGGCCGCGGACGGCCACCAGCATGCTCCTCGGCGTCAGCGAGAACATCATCACGCGCTCCAACTACGGCGCCATGTGGCGCCTGCTCCGCCGCAACCTCGTGTCGCAGACGCTGCAGCCGTCGCGCGTCGACCAGTTCGCGCCGGCGCGCGTCTGGGCGCGCCGCGTCCTCATGGAGAAGCTGCGTGAGACGACGTCCGGCGGCGGCGGCGGCGGCGACGAGCCCAACGTCATGGAGGCGTTCCAGCACGCCGTGTTCTGCCTCCTCCTGCTCATGTGCTTCGGCGAGCGACTCGACGAGCCCGCCGTGCGCGCCGTCGAGGACGCCGACCGCGCGTGGCTGCTCTACATCTCGAAGAAGACGAGCGTCTTCTTCTTCCTCCCGTGGATCACCAAGCACCTCTTCCGCGGCCGCCTCGAGGCCGGGCACGCCCTTCTGCGGCGGCAGAAGGAGCTCTTCATGCCGCTGATCGAGGCTCGCCGGGAGTACAAGAAGCTCGCCAGCCAGGGCCTCCCGCCGGCGAGGGAGACGACGCTCCAGCACTCGTACGTCGACACGCTCCTCGACGTCAAGATCCCCGAGGAGGGCAACCGCTCGCTCACCGACGGCGAGATCGTCACGCTCTGCTCCGAGTTCCTCAACGCCGGCACCGACACCACCTCCACCGGGCTACAATGGATCATGGCCGAGCTGGTCAAGAACCCGGCCGTGCAGGAGAAGCTCCACGCCGAGATCAATGCCACCTGCGGCGACGACGGCGAGCTCCTGGAGCGGAGCGTGAGGGACAAGGACAACAAGATGCCGTACCTCAACGCCGTGGTCATGGAAGGCCTGCGCAAGCACCCACCGAGCCACACCCTGCTGCCGCACAAGGCGGCGGAGGACATGGACGTCGGCCGGTACCTCATCCCCAAGGGCGCGACGGTGAACTTCATGGTGGCCGAGATCGGAAGAGACGAGAGAGAATGGGAGAAGCCAATGGAGTTCATCCCGGAGCGCTTCCTCGCCGGCGGCGACGGCGACGGGGTGGACGTGACGGGCAGCCGGGAGATCCGGATGATGCCGTTCGGCGCTGGGAGGAGGATCTGCGCCGGGCTCAACGTCGGCGTGATGCACCTCGAGTATTTGGTGGGATCCATGGTGATGGAGTTCGAGTGGAAGGAGGTGGCCGGCGACGAGGTGGAGTTCGCCGAGAAGCTCGAGTTCACCACCGCCATGGCGAAGCCGCTGCGTCCGCGCCTTGTGCCCAGGAGGAGTTAGGCACTAATCAGAGTTTCACTGCTCATTTAATTTGGAGTATCAGTGTCAGGTTTTTTACGTGTTATGAGGTGAATGTTGATATCATCAGGTGGCATTTGGTTTGATGAATCAGTAAATCAATAGGGAACATTGAAGTGTGATTTGTTTGTGCAAATTTCTGATATCTCTGTTTTTAATATATGGTACAGTTGTTTTTCTGAAACTTTGACAAACAAAAAAGTATTCAATGCAAGTGTAAACAGAGGATCGTAAACACAGGAATGACCGTTTGATTGGACTGTAGGAATCAGATGAAAGAGATAGAGTCAAGGAAAGTTTTCCAAGAGGTTAGAGTGGATGTTAAATTTCAACAAAATTAGATATATAGCATCAAAAGTATACGTTTTTGTTTTATAGCACCGAAAGATACCAGCTCACTATAATAGCACCCGAAGTTCGCCCCGTTCCTATTTTTAACACTTCCATCAATTCTCGATCGTTTTCGGTCCGCCTTGATCGCTATTGAACTAACCACACACGCCATATGACGTTTCTACCCCTCACAAGTACAAGTATAATGCATGGCAATGAGGGGTAAAAACATCATATCATGTGAGTGGCTGAGTCAATAGCAATCAAGGCGGATGGAAAACGATCGAGAATTGACGAAAGTGTTAAAAATGGGAACGGGGTGAACTATAGGTGCTATTAAAGTGAACAAGTATCTGCCGGAGCTATAAAAATACGTGAACTTTCGATGCTATATAACCAATTTTGCCTTAAATTTTCTACGTTTTTACTCTAGAATCGTAGGAATACGAAAGTTTTCTATGTTTTTTCTTTTCTCATTCCTACGAACCAAAGGCATAAATAATATAGGATTTCAATTGCTTTGTTTTTCCTCCAACTCGAAGGAGGCCTCAACAAGACGCATGGTACATTTATCGTCGATCCATTGCAATTCTCGCTGCATACAAAATGATTAACTTAAACATATGCCATAACTACAAGATTAAATCAAATTAGTAGGTGCCAAGAATTTATCAAGTCATATCACCACCACCAAATAATAAATTAAATTCATATACATATATCACTTACTTTCAAAAGAACCTTGTATAATCTCTAATTACATTACTGTTTGGTGCAGGTCATGTCGAAAATTTATATTACTCTCATATTAATAGGAGACCCAGATTTATCAAAGCATATTACCTTCCCAAAATTAAAAAAAACAACAAAAAATATATCACATACTTATAAAACTTAGTGTATAATTTCTAAATTACTCTAAAATTAATAGGTAACCTAGATTTATCAAAAACATATGACAGCTGCACGTAGTGAATTGGTGTCCTATAGTAGTCTTGGACAGAAAGAATGGCAAAAACACAATCGAAGAAAAAAAGGGGTCCTTTTTTTTTATCTACTATCAGCCATTCAAAATGCTTTCAAAGATGCAAAACAAGGTGCCTATTAGAAAAATGGATAATGGACGAACAACTTATAGTATGTGAAAACATGTTTAGCAACTAAAATTAAATAATGGAAGAACATATTCCTGTATGGACCCGTCATTGAAAACTTATTTGTCAACTAGGAGAGTAACAAAGGACTCCGTGAAATGAGCGTAACTTAACTGGTTAAATTTCTTGTGGTGAAACTAGTCCATCTAGGTACAAGGCTTGACACATGTGCTCATATTTACGGCTAATTATTCTTTCAATGGTACACGACGTATCCCTCAACAACGATACACCCGTAGTGACTTCATCGACATCAAGATATGACAGCCTAGTCTTTCAGAAATGCTCATAAGGATAAGGTGTGCATGTGTACGACGTATCCCTCGACAACGAGACGCCCATAGTGACTTCGTCAATGTCAAAATATGACAGCCTAATCTTCTGAAAATACTGATAAGGATAAGGTGTACGTGTGTACGTTTATAGGGGTGAGTGTGCATGTGTTAGAATCGTTTGTGTTTGTATTGTGTCTTTTTTTTTTTAAGAAAAAAGCGCTGTAGAAAAGGGCAGAATCTGGTGCCACTGATTTCTTTCTGTTTTGAATGGTAACCAGCAATAATGTAAGCCGTCCTTCTCCGCTTAAACGGCTAACGTCATTTCTAATTAATCTCACTTGATCGGTATAGATTCGGTGGGAATCTTTATGATTACATCCAACTATTTAGGTTTCTTTTCTTTCTTAAGAAGCCACCCCCACATGTTTGAACTTGGATTAAGGGCATCAGAAACTTAGGTGCACATATTTATTTCCCTTTTGAGGCGAAAAGGCGGGAGCTCTCCCTAAAGATATATGTTAGTAAGAAGGAATGAGACTTTAGTTTTTATAAGTACCTTATTCGGTTTGGCTAATGAACTAGCACGTGACAGATTTTTCAAGCGTGTGTTCCTCTCTAGCTAGTTGTGCTAGTATTCATATTGTGGGCTAAACGGGCCTGAGATAACAGTTCGACTGGTCAAATGGGCTTAAGATGCAGTTGCTTTTGGGCTAACCTGTTTTTTGATTTTGGGCTTACTCTCTATTCATTTTGTTTAAATAAATCAGAGCCAATCAGAGCGGTTAAATCTAGACCGTGTTCATCAAAATCTGACAAATTTGGCACCAGTTTTTTATTCGAATTCCGTACAGGTTAACAAATAAACCAACCAAATATCTACTACTGAATTGCAATATGTGTTGGTTGCTTGTGCTTGAATTTTGATACAGAGGGTCAGAGATTAAGTTTGTTCATCGCAAATCGTTAATCTGTCACTCTCCTAAGGTCAATCTATTACGTACTCTCCAACTAGTGTAAATCTATTACTCTCCTAGTGATCTGGTCTGTTACAGCGGGTATGAGAAAAGGAAGATTCAATCACATTGTGCCACATTAGTTTTGTAAGATGTTTGTAAACAAGTTTTTTAGGTGCATCAATTTCTAGGAGGTAAACAGGTTAAAGTTTTTCACAGGCTCAAAGTTGTTATTCCATTGTTGTTAAAAGAAATTCATAGGCACCTATGTTGTTTTGGATATTCGAATTGGTGATATGAATTTGCTGGTAAGAGATAAAAGAAACACTCTTTCCTTTGAATTGCTGATAGTATATAGGAGATAAAAGATGAACCTTTCACCTTTTCTTTCTTGTGCGAAGTCATGTTGTCTCTAGTCCATAGGAGTTCATAAAACGAGTAAATTAGCACGATAAAAACTAGTACGCACTGCTAAAAATTTGTTAAAACAAAACACACTTTTGGCACTAATTCAAAGCTAATTTATATACTTCTAGTCACTATTTGGACATTTGGATCATAACTTAATCACAAGTAAATATACGCTAACACTAACTAATAGTGAACACAAAACTAAACCAATTCTGGACTCTGTTTTACTGTCTAACTCCTCCTGGGCACGAGTCGCGGGCGCAGCGGCTTCGCCATGACGGTGGTGAACTCGCGCTTCTCGGCGAACTCCACCTCGAGCCCCTCCACCTCCTTCCACTCGAACTCCATCACCATGGATCCCACGAAGTACTCGAGGTGGAGCATGGCGATGTTGAGCCCCGCGCAGATCCTCCGCCCGACGCCGAACGGCATCATCTTGATGCCCTTGGTCCCGTGCATGTCGACGCCGACGCCATGGCCGCCGTCCAAGAACCGCTCCGGGATGAACTCCATTGGATTCTCCCATTCTTTCTCGTCCCTCCCGATCTCAGCCACCATGAAGTTCACCGTGGCGCCCTTGGGGATGAGGTACCCGCCGACGTCCATGTCCTCCGCCGCCTTGTGCGGCAGCACGAAGTGGCCCGGCGGGTGCTTGCGAAGGCCTTCCTTGACCACGGCGTTGAGGTACGGCATCTTGTTGTCCTTGTCCCTCACGTTCCGCTCCAGGAGCTCGTCGTCGCCGCCGCAGGTGGCGTTGATCTCGGCGTAGAGCTTCTCCTGCACGGCCGGGTTCTTGACCAGCTCGGCCATGATCCATTGTAGCCCGGTGGAGGTGGTGTCGGTGCCGGCGTTGAGGAACTCGGAGCAGAGCGTGACGATCTCGTCGTCGGTGAGGGCGCGGTTGCCCTCCTCGGGGATCTTGACGTCGAGGAGCGTGTCCACGTACGAGTGCTGGAACGTCGTCTCCCTCGCCGGCGGGAGGCCCTGGCTGGCGAGCCTCTTGTACTCCCGGCGAGCCTCGATCAGCGGCACGAAGAGCTCCTTCTGGCGTCGGCGCAGGGCGTGCGCGGTCTCGAGGCGGCCGCGGAAGAGGTGCTTGGTGATCCACGGGAAGAAGAAGAAGACGCTCATCCTCCTCGAGATGTAGAGCAGCCACGCGCGCTCGGCGTCCTCGACGTCGCGCACGGCGGGCTCGTCGAGGCGCTCGCCGAAGCACATGAGCACGAGGAGGCAGAACATGGTGTACTGGAACGCCTCCATGACGTTGGGCGCCGCCTCGCCGGAGCCCCGCAGCTTCTCCATCAGCACGCGGCGCACCCAGACGCGCGCCGGCGCGAACTGGTCGACGCGCGACTGCTGCAGCGTCTGCGACACGAGGTTGCGGCGGAGCAGCCGCCACATGGCGCCGTAGTTGGCGCGGGTGATGATGTTGTCGCTGACGCCGAGGAGCGTGCTGGTGGCGGCCTGCGGCCGGTCGGCCAGCTTCGCGCCGGCGGCGATGAGCGCCGCGTGCGCCAGGTGCCGATCCGCCACGAAGATGGACAGCCTCGACCCGATCCGGAGCGTCACGACGGGGCCGTACTTCTTGAACAGCGTCAGCAGCAGAGGCTCGACGTCGGCCGCCGAGTGCCGCAGCCACAGCAGGTTGCCGAAGAGCGGCACCGCCGGCGGGCCGGGCGGGAGGCGGCGCCGCCTGGATGACGCCGCATTGCGGAGCAGGAGGAGGAGCGGGAGGAGGAGGACGCCGGCGAGGATGACCAAGTTATCCATCTGCGTCGTCGTCGATTGGTGTCGTGGTTGTACGTCGGGTGAGACAAAACGGCTTTACATTTATAGGGAGACGCATCAAGTCAACGCTGAATACGATTGAGTTTGGATAATTTTATGAATTTAAGAGTCTGAACAAACTACGGGTTGTTCGGATGTAATTTTCAAATCTTAATTCAAATATAAAGTCCGAACAAACTATGACTTGTTGGATTGGATTTAATTTTTTCGAGAGAAATCTTATTCAGAATTGGTTTTCTTTTATCTGCTCTTTTATTGAACATGTCGTTAGACCTTGAATCATATGAGTCATGTGGAAACAAGGTCTCGCATAAGAAAATATTCTAGAATTTTTTTTCTTCGTATTTATTCCCGTTCATCATCATCCCTGACGTCAGCGGACGTGGACCCTTCCGTGGTGGCATCATCAGCATAAGAGTTTAATAGTATGGCTAACTCTTCAATTCATTTATAACCAATCTAATAGTTCCCTCATATAATAGTTACATACTACACTATTAATATATGGTCCTACATGTCATACACATACTGCGTCTTGAAATCCATGCTACAGCTGGCTACAAATCTGTAGCCCGCTGCTCTTCTCTCTCCTTATTTAACTTCTTAAAATATGTTTACAATTGGTTTAAATATGTTTACAATTGGTTTATAGCCTGCTATTGTAAACCTGCTCTAAGAGCATCACCAACAGTCTATCTATTCCATTCCCAATCCTGATTTTTTAGGATTTTAGTTTAAAAAACTGGTCCAACAGATTTCCAAAAGAGCTCGGACGTTTTAGAGTTCCTATCTCCAGTTTTCTCGATACGTGTATTTGAGGGCGAGAGAAAAAAACTAGAATTTCTATTGGTAGACAGAAGGGTCCACTTTTAGTTTTTTTGGAATTGAATTTAGGCTATCTCTTGGAAGGAGGTGTTTTTCACCATCTATTTTCAGTTTAGAGAACCAAAATTTTTGGGATAGATTATTAGTGGAGCTCTAATAAACCGATAAATACAACCGATTTACATAAGCACAATCAGTTAAAAACCTCCTAATAACGTGCTAATTACGACACGTGTTAACCATATAAAATGAGTCCCACTGAAGTAGCCACACGGTACGCGGTGCTCGTGCTCACTCGAAGATGGATACGTGGCACGTCGCCGTCGCTGCAATCCTCGTCCTCATCCCCTTCCTCCGGCTCATCCTCTCCCGACGCGGCGGCCGCGGCGGCGGGAAGCGCGGCCGCCTCCCGCCGGGTCCTCCGGCCGTGCCGTTGCTCGGGAGCACGGTGTGGCTGACCAATTCGCTGGCCGACGCCGAGCCCCTCCTCCGGCGCCTCATCGCGCGGCACGGCCCCGTCGTCTCCCTCCGCGTCGCGTCCAGGCTTCTCGTCTTCGTCGCCGACCGCCGCCTCGCGCACGCGGCGCTCGTGGAGAAGGGGGCGTCCCTGGCCGATCGCCCCGCCATGGCATCGACGGGGCTCCTCGGCGAGAGCGACAACCTCATCTCGCGGGCCGGCTACGGGCCCGTGTGGCGCCTCCTGCGGCGCAACCTCGTCGCCGAGACGCTGCACCCGTCGCGCGTGCGGCTGTTCGCGCCGGCGCGCGCGTGGGTGCGGCGCGTGCTCGTCGGGAAGCTGCGGGAGGGGAACGGCGACGCGGCGGCGCCACGCGCCGTCGTGGAGACGTTCCAGTACGCCATGTTCTGCCTCCTGGTGCTCATGTGCTTCGGCGAGCGGCTCGACGAGGACGCGGTGCGCGCGATCGCCGTCGCGCAGCGGGACGCGCTCCTCTACCTGTCGAGCAAGATGCCCGTCTTCGCCTTCTTCCCGGCGGTCACCAAGCACCTCTTCCGCGGGCGCCTCCAGAAGGCGCACGACCTCCGCCGGCGGCAGACCGAGCTGTTCGTGCCGCTGATCAACGCGCGGCGGGAGTACAAGAAACGGCAGGGCGGCGCCGACGGCGAGCCGAAGAAGGAGACCACGTTCGAGCACTCGTACGTCGACACCCTCCTCGACATCAAGCTCCCCGACGACGGCAACCGCCCGCTCACCGACGACGAGATGGTCAACCTCTGCTCCGAGTTTCTCAACGCCGGCACGGACACGACGTCCACCGCGCTGCAGTGGATCATGGCCGAGCTGGTCAAGAACCCATCCATCCAGTCAAAGCTCCACGACGAGATCACGGCGAAGACCGCCGGCGGCGGCGGCGGCCAGCGCGAGGTCTCCGAGGAGGACATCCACGACATGCCGTACCTGAAGGCGGTGGTGCTCGAAGGCCTCCGGAAGCACCCACCGGGGCACATGGTGCTCCCTCACAGGGCGGCGGAGGACATGGAGATCGGCAGGTACCTCATCCCCAAGGGCACCACGGTGAACTTCATGGTGGCCGAGATGGGCAGGGACGAGAAAGAATGGGAGAAGCCAATGGAGTTCATGCCGGAGCGGTTCCTCGCCGGCGGCGACGGCGAGGGGGTCGACGTCACAGGCAGCAGGGAGATCCGGATGATGCCGTTCGGCGTTGGGCGGAGGATTTGCGCCGGGCTCGGCATCGCCATGCTGCATGTCGAGTACTTCGTGGCGAACATGGTGAGCGAGTTCGAGTGGAAGGATGTCGCCGGCGACGAGGTGGACTTCGCCGAGAAGATCGAGTTCACAACCGTCATGGCGAAGCCGCTGCGCGCTCGTCTCGTGCCCAGAAGGGCCTAGATCGCCATGTATGGGGTTAGGGTCACCATTTCAGTAGCTTAGCTCAATCCAAATGCATGCTTCTTACTACTCTAGTGGAGTTCTTAATTAAACACTACCTAGTACAATACAATAACCTGTGTTCTGAATGATCAGTGGCGATATAGTGATATGGATGATGCTTCTTAATTAATTAGTTTCTCTACTTAGTTCAGTACTTTTTACGTCCATGCTCTGAAATTCTGAATAGAGATGCATGATTAGTGGCGAAATGTAAAAAAAAAGGGTGTAATTAAGGTGTTCCTATTGACCGAATCTTGCGAAAATTGAGATGAAACAATATATCTAACTCATTCATGTTTGGGCACGTAGTACGTTGTAAGGCGATCGATCGGTTGCTTAACCCGGATGATGAGACATATCTTCTTTGTGATGAAAAGATGCTGTTTGATACGGATGCGCAAGCAGTTCAGAAAGCATGAGCATGATGTCCGCGGGTCGGAGATCACCATCAGACGTCCGCACCGTGAGGAAGACGACGTATCTTAGCAAGTGCATCGTGTTGCTTTCAGCTACCTTTCATGGCATCAATGCTACATGGCTAGTTGTCTAGACTCCAGTGGCAGGCAAGAGAGACGGACCGGAGAAAGCAACAGTAGTTCACACCGTAGTACCGTACCATGCTGTAGGACACGGCGTAATGTGTAAACATAGAAAATGCCGTGGGATCAACAAACTTTACAGTCGTATATGTGAAGAAAATTTAAGCGAAAAAAGTATATCTGAGATCCTTCATCTTATCGCCAAGTTACAAAATCGTCCCAAAAAAAAACTAGAAATATGTGGTCCTTCAACTCACAAAACCGGGTCTAAATCCTTAAATAGTTTTGTCCGACGTGACAGCTGTGTCAAAGTAGGAACCATATGTCAGTGACTACTTTCAAGAAGGACAGGCACGAGGGGCATGGCCGGTGGTCGGTGAGGCAGGAGCACGGCCGACGACGGGCGGGAAGAACCGGAGGCGCACGGCGACGTCCAGCTCCTGTCAGTACCTTCCCCTTTCTTCCTTGTGCTCTTCTTCCTCCTCCCGTCTCACGCTCTCTTGAATCCTCTCGCCCCCTCTCATCATCTCCCTGGTAAAAAGACAAGTCGCCCATATCTTTGTGTCTCCTTCAGCATGAGCTCGCATCAACCCCACAGGAAACCCTCCCATTCCTCTTTCCCGTGCTGCTCAGCATGAAACATGTTCCACCACTCACGTCATCCCAAGCTCGAGAAAACTTTCTCCCGGCGACCTTCATGGGCCTTCATCGTCTCGTCATATCACCGTTGCCCCTCACCTCTCAACATCTACTAATAACGATAGCCACAGCACCGTACCAGCATTGCCTCCTATCGGAATAGCCGAGCCATGCCCACCATGTCCTCCCCACATCATCCTCCCTAGACACAACCATTAGTGACACCTGCACAGTCATCTCCGTTTGGTTGTGAGGACATGAGGGCAGCGGCGGCACAAATCGATCTATCCCCGGTTCTCCCTACCCTTCGCCAGCTGTCCTCTTCCCCCGCCGGCCATCGGTCGCGCCCGCCACGTCGGCACTTCTACCCATCAACTATCACCAAGAAGGGGATGACTGGGGGAGAGAGAAGGGGAAGTGGCCACTAACATATGGGGTCCATGTGGATCCCACACTGACTCAGTTGTCATGTCGGACAAAACCGCCTATGGATCTAGAGCGATCCAGTTTTATAAGTTGAGTGATGTCATATATTTGGTTTTTGGGTTAATGGATGATTTTATAAATCGTCGACAAGATAAGGGGTCTTAGGTATACCTTTTCCAATTAAAGCAGCAGGCCGAGACCTCACGCTGGGCTGGATTGTCTCGCCTAAGGCTTGGGCTGGATTGTCTCGCCTAAGGCTTGGGCCGAGACCTCACGCTAGGGTTGTTCGCGAGAAACGGCCCAATTAAATTTCGGCTAAGGCGCGCACGGGCTGATCGTATGCGTAGCAGGAGACACGGCGGCGCCGTGCAGATGGCGGTCGGATGAGGCAGCCAAGGCCGCCGATTACAGCTAAACTGCAAACTGTCGCCGGCAATGCCAGAGGAGTTACTTTCCAGTTTCCACCATTCATTATTTTACACACCAACGCTGCAGAGTACACGATGCCAGGATCAGCAGGTGATCTGACTCAGCGAAAAACTCGCAACGCAGTCACCTAGGATATTCTCTTGGTATCTCTCAAGAATTGTAAAATTTCTCGTAGAATATCCCTTGAAGGAAGGAAGCTGCCAGTGTTACGTGCGATGATTTTGGCATTCGTTTGTTCCCTTACATTCGTATATATATACGGTACAATTATTTTCTCAAGCAATCGAGGAATGGATTATTATTCGAGTGTACCTTTCAATAATTATCCCAAACTATTCAAATACTCGTCCATTTCTACTGGTCTAGGTACTCCGGGGCACGAGGCGCACGCGCAGCGGCTTGGCCATGACGGTGTTGAACTCCCGCTTCTCGGCGAAGTCCACCTCGTCGCCGGCGACCTCCTTCCACTCGAACTCCCTCACCATGTTGGCCACGAAGTACTCCAGGTGAAGCATGGCGATGCCGAGCCCGGGACAAATCCGCCGTCCGACGCCGAACGGCATCATCCGGATCCCCTTGTTGCCGGTAATGTCCACTCGCTCGCCGTCGCCACAAGGTCGAAGGAGCCGCTCCGGCATGAACTCCATTGGCTTCTCCCATTCTTTCTCGTCTCTGCCCATCTCGGCCACCATGAAGTTCACTATGGTGCCCTTAGGGATGAGGTACCCGCCGACGTCCATGTCCTCCGCCGCCTTGTGAGGTAGCAGCATGTGCGCCGGTGGGTGCTTCCGGAGGCCTTCGAGCACCACCGCCTTCAGGTACGGCATGTCGTGGACGTCCTCCTCGGAGACCTCGTGCCGGCCGCCGCCGGCGGTCTTGGACTTGATCTCCTCGTAGAGCTTTGATTGGATGGATGGGTTCTTGACCAGCTCGGCCATGATCCATTGCAGCGCGGTGGACGTGCTGTCCGTGCCGGCTACGAGGAACTCGGAGCAGAGCATGACCAGCTCGTCGTCGGTGAGCGCGCGGTTGCCGTCCTCCGGGAGGTTGATGTCGAGCAGGTTGTCGACGTACGAGTGCCTGAACGTGGTCGTCTCCTTCTTCGGCTCGCCGCCGTTTTTCTTGTACTCCCGTCGGGAGTTGATCAACGGCACGAACAACTCCTCCTTCCGCCGCCGGAGGGCGTGAGCCTTCTGGAGACGCCCGCGGAAGAGGTGCCTGGTGATCGCCGGGAAGAAGTTGAAGATGCCCATCTCGCTCGACATGTAGAGCATCGTGTCGCGCTCCGCCGCGGCGATGGCGCGCACCGCGTCCTCATCGAGCTGTTCGCCGAAGCACATGAGCACAAGGAGGAAGGACATGGCGTACTGGAACGTCTCCACGACGGAGCGTGGCGCCGCCGCCGCCGCCTCGCCGTGCTCCTCCCGCAGCCTGTCGACGAGCAGGCGACGCACCCACGCGCGCGCCGGCGCGAACAGGTGGACGCGCGACGGGTGCAGCGTATCGGCGACGAGGTTGCGCCGCAGGAGGCGCCACACGGGCCCGTAGCTCGCGCGCGAGATCATGGTGTCGCCCTCGCCGACGAGCCTGGCCGAGGCGGCCTGGCTGGGGCGATCGGCCAGGGAGGCCCCGCTCTCGACGAGCGCCGCGTGCGCGAGGCGGCGGTCGGCGACGAAGACGAGCAGCTGGGAGCCGAAGCGAAGGGAGACGACGGGGCCGTGCCGCGACATCAGGCGCTGGACGACGGGCTCGGCGTCGTACAACGAATTGGTAAGCCACACCGTGCTGCCGAGCAACGGCACGGCCGGAGGACCCGGCGGGAGGCGGCCGCGTCTCCCGTCGTCGCCGCGGCGGAAGAGGATGAGCCGGAGCAAGGGGATGAGGATGACGATCGCGGGGACGAACAGCTGCCAGGCGTCCATGGCGCGAGCGATCGAGGTGCTCGACGACGGCCACCTCGTACTGTGCTGGCTACTTCGGGGCGCCTGTTTTATAGGTCACACGTGGCGTAATTTGCACGTTATTAGGGGTGTTTAAGTTAGTTTACGCTTGAAAAATCGTCATATGAATCGTTTTAATACTACTTTATTTACTTGATCGTATCACAGTCATGATCTCGATTAACTTGGCGAGGAAGCTTGAAAGGATCAATCAAATACTGATATGATGAAATGAAAATTGGTATAGAATAGTAATACGTGCTTAGCACATCTGGTTTAAAGAGTTCATAAGTATAAAACGTCTGGTAACAGAGTTAGGGAAGGTAAATCTTACTTATACAAGAGTGTAGATCAGTAGGTCGAGCTTAAAAAATGTGCGAACAGATTCAAATAAGTATTTCTTAAGTTGGATACCGATAGTTATAAGATATTTTAAAATAATGAAGAAAAAACATAATTGGCTGAAAAGTAGAAGTGGGTGAAGAAACGAACGAAAAAAAGATAGACGAAAAAATAGTTTTGTTTTAAAACAGAGGTGAAGTGGTAGAATAGTTTCACTTCAGGAGGCATGCACTGGTAAGTGGCAACTAAGTATATCTAAGTATATCTAAGTATATCTTGCTCCATGCTGATAGTAGCAATTTTTTTTAACATGATCATTTTTTATGCCCAGTCAATACGATATGTTGATAACAAAGCTATCAATGGAGAATACGAACGATATGGTATAGTATCTTTTGGTTCTGTATGTGTCCTATTCATTAGGATATTATCTTTGTTTAATATTTATTTGAGCTAAAATATTGTTCCCAATAGTTGATACCTCGTGCTTTGCTACGGGATATGTGGATGCATACATGTTATACATTATAGAAATAGTATAACATGTATTTATCCATATATGTCGCCGCAAAGCGCGGGGGTATCAACTAGTTACTAGCTTATTACTTGGTACTTTTTACTGTAATCTTTTCTGAAATTCTGAATAGATATGCATGATTAGTTGCGAAATGTAAAATAACCATGGTTCGGAATTTCCAAATCATGATTAAGGGCTCATTCGGATTATAGGATAGGAAAAACATAGGATTGGAAAAGTATAGGAACAGGAAAAGAATCTAAGTGTGAAACATAAGAATGAAAAACAAAGGAATACAAAAATTGAGGGCATTCAGATAACATGAAATTAATTGTCTGGGATTTGTGGGATTTGCATGCAGGAAGGAAAAAAAAGAGCTTGAGGTGGACATATTTTTCCTATACTTTTCATGTGAAATCAGCATCAAAGGAAACTTTCCTTTGGATTTCCTACAACCACAGTTTTCATCCGAATGACAGGAAAGGAAAAAAATCCTATACACAGTATTCCTCCAAAAATCACGTGAAGATCCTCTAATCCGAATAAACCCTAATAGTGGGAACTGAACAGGCCTTCGTCGACGGCGACCAGCCTGCCAGCTTGCCAGTTGGGCTAGATTGCTGGAAAGAATAAGTTCACTTTAAGTCCTTTAAGTTGTTGTAGAGTCTAAAATTCATCCCTATACCGAAACAAAAGGAATAACTCATCCTCAAATTCACCGTACCGTGTTAACTTTGGTCCTCGACAATATAGTAGCCCGTTTTGACTGACGCGATGAGTGCGACCCATGTGGGCCCCACATGTCTGTGGCTAAATCTTCTCCCTCTCCCTCCTCTCCCTCTCCCACGCGCGCCGGGAATGGCGTGTCATCGGTGCCCGTCGTTGGGACGCAGCCACGCCTCCGCGATGACTTCGCGCGCCTCCAGGACTAGAGTGGAATCAAGTAGTTGGCAGAGGCGGCGACAAGGTCTCCGGCGCCTTGTTGAGCTAGGTCTTCCTCGGCGGCTACGACGGCTGCCTCACTACTACAAAAGTGATTTTTCTTTACGAGAGCCCATAATTTTTGCAAACGGACCATAACTAGTGGCGTCTGCAAAAATCGAGGACCATTTTTCCATACGGCTCCTTAAGTGGCCTATATGGAAAAAATCGATTTTACTATACGGGCCTTTTAAGACGGCCGTATGCAAAAATGAGTTCATTTTTGCATGAGGCTCACTTAAGTGCCCGCATGGAAAAATCGATTTTTCTATGCGGCTCATTTAAGTGCCCGCATGCGAAAATAAAATTTGAAAAATTTGAAAATTTGAAACTAGTGTATCTCACTCATACGAACTTCAAATTGGATGATTCTTTTTTCCTAAATGTTTCTAAAATCATGCTCTATCATGTTATTGTGTTCTTAATGCTATTATTTTGGTCATTTTTTCTTGTGACTTTGTTTTATCAATTAAAAATTTGATTTCAAATCTTTGAATAATATTTTAAAGCAGTAAATGATTTTAACTGAAAAAGTCATCAACAACAAAGTTGTATAACTCATCAAGATTTATAACTTCTATTTTGATCATTTCTTCATCCGACAAAGTGATAGTAACATTTTCATAAAATTTACATATCTCTCTTATAGTTTATAAAACTATATAAGAGATATGTACATTTTGTGAACAATGTTACAAATTTTGTCGGATGAAGAAATAACCTAAATAAAAGCTATAGATTTTGATGAGTTATTTAGTACTAGTAAATATTGTTTGAAATTGTCATAATTTGAAATTCAAATTCAAACTGTTCAAACAAAGTCATATAGAAAAATGACCAAAACAAAAGTTGTAGATCTTGATAAGTCATAAAACTTTATTATTGACAACTTTTCTATTTGAAATCATTTACTACCCCGAAAAATTATTTGAATTTCTTATATTTTAAAATTCAAGTTTTATATAATTCAATAAAACTCGAATGGAGAAATGACCAAAATAAAATTGGTAGATCTCAATGAGTTCTACAACTTTGTTTTTTATAACTTTTTCACACGAGTTCATTTATATAGATAAAATTTGATTCGAAGTTTTAATATTTTAAAATTAATTTTTTCCCACCACCTCCTTTCAAATTTTTTCATCTCTTCTTCTCTCTCTCCTCCTATCCGGATATTTTAACTCCCCATCCTTATCCTTTTCTCAGCCTCTCCTTTTCCTAACTCTTTCCTCCTCTCCTTTCTCTCTCTCTCTCAACGCACCGAGCATGCAGGAGCGGCGGCACGGCGCGGCGGGCGGGCAGGAGAGGCGCGGCACCGGCGGCGGTGGGCTCGGCAACGGCGGCGGCCTCCCTTCCCCGATCTCCCATCCGGCGCAGCAGCGCGCGGCGGGCTTTGCAACAGTGGCGGCGGGCTTCCCCGACCTCCATGCGCGGCGCTCCCTTCCTCGACGGCAGTGGGCACGGCGACGACGACGACGACGGTGGCGGGTGGCAGGTCTGGACGGCAGGCGCGCTGCGGGCTCGGCACCGGCGGCGGCGGCCTCCCTTCCTCGACGGCGTGGCGCATCCCCCCTCCTCAACGCCGCGGCGGCGGGGCTGGCTCGGCCGCCTCGGGCGGCGCTGCCCAGCACCGATTCGGTGCCGCCGCCGACGGATCCGGCGACGGCGTGCGGCGGGGCGACGAATCCGGCGGCGGGCTAGGGTTTGGGGGTTTTTTGGATTTTATTTTTTTTTGCCCAATTTATTTTTGCATGCGGCCGGTATAAGCGACCGCAGCATGCGGTTGCGCCGGCCGCATGCAAAAAGAGCGATTTTTGCAGACCTTCTCCCCCATGCGGTTGGGGCAAAGATCCTCTTCGTCCGTATGTAAAGAGCCTTTCTGTAGTAGTGCCTGCCGCCGCGTTTTTAAAGTGTCTAACGCGGTATTCCCCGCTATTGGGGGGTGTTGTTTTCTCCCAAATCCCACCTACGGCTCCACACTGCCACCGCCTTTTCCTCCGCAGCTCGTAGACTGCGACGCGCTCACGCTCGCTCGCCTCCTCGATCTCCGACCATGTCCGCTCCACCGCGTCAGTCCACCGCGCGTCATCGATGTGGCGATGGGGGCAGGCCGGTCGTCACCGTCATCATCGACAGCCGCCGCCGACGGGTGCTCCATGTCGAGACGATCGCATTCCATGTGATACTCGTCAACTTAGTCCCAGAACTAGCTTGTGCACCATCCGGGCGTAGCGCTCGACCACGGACCACCGCTAGGAAATGAGCCGTGCGCACGACCATCGTGGCATAGTCCAAGTCGCCGTCATCGCCTTGGACGGCGGCGCTGCCAAGGTCGTCGTCGTCGCCGCCGCCGGCGGCCTCCTCCTTTCTCTTCTCGACGTGGCGATATTGAGAATGGCGCGCTCTCCTCGTTGTACACATACTTCCGGATCGCTGCGCTGCGTACGATCCATCTTTTCTTTTAGATAATGGATCAACCCGGCCTCTACACTTAAAGGATATACACAGCCTAAAACGTACTGTATATCCATCTTGAGATTAGATTTAGTTATTAGCTGCCATTTGATTTGAAGCGTGCACGTATATAAATAGCTGCATCTTTGTTGATGGAGTCTGTTTAATTAGCTAGAGGCGCGCAAATTCCTCGCGGAGGCGCGGCTGCATCCCAACGACGGGCACACGACGGGCGCCGGTGACATGCCGTTTTCGGCGCGCGTGGGAAAGGGAGGGAGAGAAGAATTAACTGCTGATATGTAGAGCCCACGTGAGTCCCTTCCACTCACCATGTAAGTCAAAACCAATAACTATACTATCGAAGTATCAAAGTTAAATTAACATGATACTGTGAGTTGAGGGATGAACTATACATGTATTTTGGTTCAGGGATGAATTTTAGACTCAAGGACAAATTGAAGGACCTAAAATGAACTTATTTCTATTTGTCTTGGCTATGGTTTTGGTTGGACAAACTGTAGAGTCGTGAGAAACAGCCCAATTCTCAAGCCCATAACAAGAGAGTGGATTTTAATCTTTCGAGGGACGTCCCTTCGTTGTGTAAACATGAAAAAAAAATTTTATTAACATGTGATATATCACTCCACAAACATACAAGTTAAAATTTAACTTCTACAAGTTATAAAAAAAATTAAATTAAACTACCGCTACTTAATGTATATTCAGTTATTAACATTCAAATATATTCTTTTGTTACAACATGTGTAGAAGTTAAATTTTATATTTTTATGTTTGTGAGATGATCTATCCCATACTAATCTATCTTGTTAAACTTTTTTAAATCATTTCATAACTATTTAAGTGACATGTAAATAATGAGAGGATATCCCCTCGAGAATTTAGGGTGTGTTCGAGAGTGAGGGTTGAGAACCCTCACGGTTTAGCGCGTGATTAATTAAGTTTTAGCTAATTTTTTCAAAAATGGATTAATATGATTTTTTAAGCAATTTTTTATAAAAGCTTTAAGCGTATGCTCGAAAAAGGAGGAGGAGGAGTTGGGAAAGGTTGGGAACGAACGCAGCCTTATAATGGTTTTCCCATAACGACGATTCAGCCATGCAAACTTTGCACCGTGTGTGTAGGGGTGATAATGTGCTTAACTTTTTACCGTAGAAAATTCTAGGGATGAATCTATAGTGGGTTAAATTTTGATATCTTGTTACCAAAAAATATATGAAGAAAAAACTCATGGATCTTAACATAGAACCACCTCTACCCGTTTGTGCAGCCAGTGCACGTGTCTTGTCCATCCTCTCTAAAGTGTGGGAAAATAGAACTAGTTTTTTTCTAACCATCTTCATGGGCTTTCGTTCACCTACCCAAATGACTATCCTTATCTTAAAATATCTTGAAATGGAGAGAGTAGTGTCTGAGTAAATTATATAGAGTTATAGTCCTTCCTCCCATGTATATATGGTAAAAAATTTTAGTGAGATCTCCGTGGAGCTTTTATAGTCTTCAACCTAGTAGTGAGGGCTCGAGACCCCGCTGCCGCCATGCTGAATCCGTGCCCCGGAGTACATCATAGAAATATGGGCATTATTTGGTTTGGCAAGGGAATTTTGCGGAGAATATTTAGCCTCGGTAGTACAGCACGATTTAGAGAAGAAAAAACAGGTTTCCTAACACTCCACAACGTGCAAGATCTCCTAACTTTAAATTTTTTTTCTTCCAAACTATTTATCCGATCTACGATACAATACCATTGTATTGATTGTAATTAAATATTTACAGCAAGATATCACGTGATTATATTCTGATATAAAGAAAACATGTGTTTCATACATGATAACGATACGTTTCAAGGCGTGTCTTCTTTGTGTTTCACAAAATTCACATAAACTCTTTCTCATCTCTCTTTACTCCATTCATGCATGCATTTAATGATCTTCAAAATGATTTTTCTCCCAAACTATTTATTCGTTTTACAATCTGATCACAGCATTGTATTCGTTGCAATTAAATATTACTACAAGACATTACATGACTATATTCTGATGAAAAACATATTTCAATCCGTTAACACTTGATGTTTCATATGCGGTAATGATATGTTTCAGCGTGTATTTTCACAGTGTTTCACAAAATTTTCTAAATGTTTCAATGCTCTAAAAATACTTATATCTGCAGAGAAATGTTAAACTTTAGAAATTTTTATATTCGTAGACGGAGAGAACATGAAATTTCTTTCTTCAAAGGATCTCTTTGGATTTCCATCAGGCCATGGACTCCAGGACCACAGCTACACATCGATACGACCGAGGTAAACAAAACTCCGTCAGTCCGTCTCCCCCGGTCCCCCCCACCAAACGCCGGTCAACCCCACGAACGCAAATCAACGACAAACTGCCGAAGACAGCCAAGCCATCCTCGATTGGTTCGTCAAAGAAATCACAATGTACAATGGGTGTGACACATGTGAGAGTGAAATCATCCTGAAGGATATCCCCTCATTTCGTGCATGTCACCTAAATAGTCATAAAAAAATATAAAATAAATTGGCAATATAGATTAATATGAAATATATCACTCCACAAACATGCACGTTTAAATTCAACTTCTACAGGTTATAACAAAAATAACAAATATAGTTGCGAATGTGCGATAACTATTTTCAGTTTAGTTTGTTATTTTTGTTACAACTTGTAGAAGTTGAATTTGGTCTTGCATATTTGTGGAGTGATATATTTCGTATTAATCTATGTTGTCAATTTTTTAAAAAATAACTATTTAGATGACATGCAAACAACGAGGGGACATCGTCTCGAGGGATGAAAATCCATATCCTGTGACACACACCTCCAGGTGGAGGCAAGCAATTGGTCAGGTAATAATGTTTTTACACGAAACACTATTACTACTCCCGTAGAACAATATGGACTGTACTACTTACCATTCAGGAGTCTGCATCTCATGCATGTCACGTGTTGTACTTGTACATGGCACACTGCAGTTGCACCCGTAGAACAAAATGGATTGTTCCCAGATGGAAGCTTCCCTTGACCATTTGTTCCATCGTTCAAAAACCCATGACGTCATTACGCCGACGCATGCAAGATCAACCAACCGGGACAAGGATTTTTCTACTTTTCTACACAGTCTCATAGCACCATGCGACTCAATAATTATATAAAAAAATAAAAAGAATAGTAACATCAATTATAATGATATAAGTCTATACACAAACATACAAGACTATATTTTATCTATAACTAGATAAATAAAAATAATAAAATAAAATAATAAATAGTACCCGTACAACGTCGATAAAATTTATTATTGTTGTTTCTTTATGTGTAGATCGAATTTAGACTTGCATATTTGTATTGTGTCTTACTCCCTCCGTCCCAAAAAAAGACAAACCCTAGGTTTCCATGTCCAACGGTTGACTGTCCGTCTTATATGAGTTTTTTTTATAATTAATATTTTTATTGTTGTTAGATGATAAAACATGATTAATACATTATGCATGATTTGTCTTTTTAATTTTTTTCATAATTTTTTCAAATAAGACGGATGGTCAAACGTTGGACATGGAAACCTATAATTTATCTTTTTTTTTTGGACGGATGGAGTATATTATTATAGTCTATATTATCAAATTTTATGACATGTTTATATGACTGTCTAAACTAGATGTCATATATGGCAGTATAGCACGTAGGTAGGTATAGAAAATAAATTCTAACCGTCCGTCCGTTCTCTTCGTCTCCGATCGATCGGCCAGAGATCTCTATAAATTGACGCCGAGAGTGAGAGCTAGCCATCACTCACAAAAACACACGCAGTAGCTCGTAGTGTTCGTACGTGGTGAGCTACTAGCTAAGCTCCGGTTCGCCATGGACAACTTGTACTTGATCCTCGGTGCAATCCTCGCCGCCGTCGTCGTCCCGTTCATTCTGTTCCGCGGCAATGGCGGCAAGCGCGGCCGCCGCCTCCCGCCTGGGCCGCCGGCGGTGCCGTTGCTCGGCAGCATCGTGCTGCTGACCAAGGCGCTGACCGACGTCGAGCCGGAGCTCCTCCTCCAGAGGCTGATCGCTCGGTACGGCCCCATCGTGTCGCTGCGCATGGGGTCGCGGGTGTCCGTCTTCGTCGCCGACCGCCGCCTCGCGCACGCGGCGCTCGTCGAGGGCGGCGCCGCAATGGCCGACCGCCCCAGCGTGCCGGCGAGCAGGCTCCTCGGCGAGAACGACTACATCATCACGCGCGCCGGGTACGGGCCCGTGTGGCGCCTCCTCCGCCGCAACCTCGTCTCCGATACGCTGCACCCGTCGCGCGCCCGCCTGTTCGCGCCGGCGCGCTACTGGGTGCACCGCGTCATCGTCGACAAGCTGGCGGCGTCCGGCCAGGCCCCGCACGACGTCGTGGACACGCTCCAGTTCGCCATGTTCTGCCTCCTCGTCAACATGTGCTTCGGCGAGCGGCTCGACGAGGCCACGGTGCGCGCCGTCGAGGACGCCCAGCGCGACCTGCTCATCTACATCACGAGCCAGATGGCCGTCTTCGCCTACTTCCCGGCGATCACCAAGCACCTCTTCCGCGGCCGCCTCGAGAAGATCTACGCCCTCCGCCGCCGGCAGAGGGAGCTCTTCATGCCACTGATCAACGCGCGCCGGGAGTACAAGAAACACGGCGGCGGCGAGAAGACGACGAACAAAGAAACCACGCTGGAGCACTCGTACGTCGACACGCTGCTCGACATCAAGCTCCCCGAGGACGGCAACCGCGCGCTCACCGACGACGAGATCATCAAGCTCTGCTCCGAGTTCCTCAACGCCGGCACGGACACGACGTCCACCGCGCTGCAGTGGATCATGGCCGAGCTGGTCAAGAACCCATCCATCCAGTCGAAGCTCCACGACGAGATCACGGCGAGGACCGGCGACGACCAGCCGGAGGTCTCCGAGGAGGACGTCCACGGCATGCCGTACCTGAGGGCGGTGGTGCTGGAGGGCCTCCGGAAGCACCCGCCGGGGCACTTCGTGCTGCCGCACAGGGCGGCGGAGGACATGGAGGTCGGCGGCTACCTCATCCCCAAGGGCGCGACGGTGAACTTCATGGTGGCCGAGATCGGCAGGGACGAGCGGGAGTGGGCGAAGCCAATGGAGTTCATCCCGGAGCGGTTCCTCCCCGGCGGCGACGGCGAGGGGGTGGACGTGACGGGCAGCAAGGGGATTCGCATGATGCCGTTCGGCGTCGGGCGGAGGATCTGCGCGGGGCTCAGCTTCGCCATGCACCACCTGGAGTACTTCGTGGCCAACATGGTGAGGGAGTTCGAGTGGAAGGAGGTCGCCGGCGACGAGGTGGAGTTCGCCGAGAAGCGGGAGTTCACCACCGTCATGGCCAAGCCGCTCCGCGCGAGCCTCGTGCCCAGGAGGACGACCTAGAATAATAATAATGCTACGTATACGCCGTTACGTACGGATGCATGCACGTACGTCGCTTGGACACTATCTTAATCGTGTCGAAGCGCTAATACTTTTTTTTCTTGTTTAGCCATGCTGATGCTGGCATCGTGAATTCCGCTACGTTCGTATGTACTACTCATACATAAAACCCTTTGTTTTGGTTATCAAATAAAATCAACATGCTGCTGCTGCTGCAGCTTGATCGCAACTCGACTGTTCGTTCGTCGCTGGAGTCTGGACGAGGAAAACGTTAGGCCAGAAATTTGCGGCCCAAAACATAGCGAAAGCCCAGACGAGCAAGACGGTCTGCAAATGCGGGCAGGCGGCCCAAACGCAGACGGCGAGAATTCGTCCCGTTTCGAAGGCCGCGCGCTCCTCCTCCATCTCGATCCCGCGATCCGGCCCGACAAATTTTTCACGCTTTCAGCCCGGCCCCGACCAAACGCGTGGTCACAACTCAAAAGCCGTGCGCTCCCCTCGATCCGATCGACGCCGGGCGCGGGTGCGCCGCATGTGTGTGGCACGTGAACAATCTCTTGTACAACACTAGTATTTCTACTAGTAGTACAGTGCCCATACGTCGAAAAAGCTGTGCATTGTCACAGTGACGCCAATAGTGCGATCCATGTTGACCGTGACACGTACACTCAACAAAGAGTACTCCTACGCACGATAGTGCGTATGATACGTACGAGTACTGTACTACTCGTACTGTATACGGTGCTAAGCTTGTGGACTTGTGAGGCTTGTCCTTCCGAATACTACAGTTGTCGGTCAGTGGCAGACTGGCAGTAGGAGTAGTGTAGTGGTGCAGGTGCAGGGCCATGATGATACTCCACTGTACATGTCTGCATCGATACCCTGCGCCGGCGGCCAATGATTGCAGCTGGGTGCAGCGATAGATTATTGGAGAGGGGGGCGTCCTTGTCCTGACGACACATGTCCTTGCCTTGCGTCATCTCGCGTAGTATGGCTCAGAAAGCCTGCAGAACATGTCAGAGCTAGGAGTAGCTAGCTGCTGGCGTACTAGTGCTCGTATGGTATGGATCGTTCTTCTAAAAAAATTCTGAAAAGCTACGCCAGTTGCGAGCCTTTTGGTTAGGAAAAACTGTTATAAAACATGTGCCGACGTCTGCGCAGGAGTAAAATAAAACAGTGCAGCGTGTGATCATCAGTACTGGTACATACAGGTAATGTAGGATTAATAAGGATTTGCATCGCTAATTGGCTCGTTTGCTCCGAGATTAACCGGCTGGTGCAATGGCACCTCGACACACGTCAACCCCTCCCCTCCCATCATAAACCAGCAAAGAAAAGCACACTCAGGAGCATCAAATCGATCAGATCGATCGGAGGAGTACTACAACTGGGTATAAAGCGTACTCCAAAGGCAGATCAAAGGTGAGAGTGAGACCAAAGCGAAGCAAACTCGCAAAGGCGCCCAACCTTTTGCGATCCAAGGCAGCAGCGGCATCAGCAACAACCCTCTACCTTAGCTAGCTATCCACGCGACGCATGTGCCATGTCTGATGTCTCCGCTAGCCCGCGCCCCCGCCCGCGTCCGCCATCCGGTCTGCGTCGCGCGACGCCGTGGACGAGCGGCTCGCGCCAGCGTGCGTGGCTTGCTGGCTTTGCTGGTGTAAACCGTGTAAAGGCGTGCGCGCGCGCGAGCGCGGCGAACGATCACATGGCGTGGCATCATTGGCACGCGCGCGGGGCCCGACGGCCATCGAGACGAACGAACGAAAGAACGACGGCGGAGCTACATATATCTAGGCAGTTGGCTCTGTAGTGATGACTAATTTCTTTTCTTTTTCTATTTCCTCCGTTAAAAAAACCCAATTTAAATTTGACCCCTCCTAATAGAACGAAATAGGATAAGAGTTATCCAGATTCGTGGTACTAGAAAGGGTCACAGGTTGGTTTTTTTAGGACGGAGGGAATACGTAATAACCCACGGCGTCGTACGTACTCCTGGCGTTGCCGTATGTTGCTCTGCGTCGTGCTATACGGCCTACTACCGGTACACTTATTTCATACCTCCCCCACAATGCAATCAATCATCGATCGCGCACTAATGCACTGTGCATTATGCGTATTGATGTGTATACATACAGGTAGTAGTAGTACTGGTAGTTGTTAGATGCGTACAAAAAACAATTCGTGCTGGGATTTCTTGTACACACTCGCGACGTTTCTCCCCGGCCCATCCCGTGGTATCATCATCAGCGACTCGCGCGCGGCGCGCCCCCGTTTCGTCCAAGATCCAGCGAACGACGACGCACCACCCACCGGTCGCGTTGCGCGCTTGCGTCGTTGGCGGCGGCGGCGGCGGCGCGGTCACGTGACGGGCCCACGTGTACCGGATTCTGTCCGACGTGGCGTGGGGGGGTGACGTGGCGGGGGCGCGGGGGATTTGAATTTGGTGCGGGCGGCTGAGATCGGCGATCGGATCGGGGAGGGATGGTGGGATGGAGCGCCAAGCTGGCGGTCCAACCTTGCGGCGTGCTGGGTGGGGGGCCCACCTGCCATGACCTGCGATTCACCAGACAGCCAGCACTCCAGGAGCACAGTGACAGGAAGGACTGGAGAAGGGACGATTCTCACGTTCTGCATTTTTGCCGAGATTTGTAGTACTAGTATAGCTTCTACTCGAATTTCATCTGTTTTTGCGGTTCTGCCGAATCGAGCTTGGCTCACCGACGCATTTGCAAATTGGTTGGAGTTTAAGGTACTGTTTTGATTAAAATACAGATTTTACATCGGTTTTCATTAGCATGCTTTTTAAATTATCAAACAGTGTATTTTATGCGAAAACTTTTTATACACAATTTAATTTAAAATATCATATAAATTCATTTTTTAAGTTTAAAATAATTAAAACTTAATTGATAATATACTAAAGTTTTTTTTATGTGCGTACACTTCATCTTCACTTAAAGCAATCTCAAATAGGCCCTGAATTATGTACGATTGCAGATGTAATTAAATATGTTAATATTAATATTGTGTTTTGGTTAAAGAAAAAAAGGTTCTACAGCAATTTCCCTGCAGATGAAATGATACGGTACAACAACTAGTGGACCCGTGGAGTCAAAGAATATACGTTGTTCAAACATGTTATGACTTGGCACGTCCGGTCTCTGCTCAGAACAGGGTATGGATCTATCCATCCATCCATCCAAGTCGCATTCATGAAACCACTACTGCAGCAGTAGCAAATTAACATGCATGGAGCCAGACTTCTGTGGTTTTATTGTCACGAGGGTGTTCTCCTACATCAGCCATCATCTCACATGGCGCTGCTTGTCGCCGGCCGGCCGGCCGTCGATCGACGGCGACATTTTCACAATAATGCAGGTTGCTCCTAAACACCACCTAAAGCTTCGAGTCAATCGAGCTCAAGCTAACTGACGAGTGGCAGACTCGACTGGGACTTAATCATTCGTTTTCGGTATTTATATTAAGGGTGTTGAGATAGCAATATTTTCAAAAGTTTAGTCAAATTTGAACAAATATTGTTAAAATTCATGAAACATTTTAAAATAAAAATTTCGGCCAATATAATATCATATAAAGGGACCGGTAGGACCGAAATTTTGAACACTGGACTCGATAACGAAGCCAAAAACTACAATCAGCTTAGCTAAACAGCTGGTAGAGTAGGACGGCTCTGAACAGTCGTCGAGACAATGGCAGGCAGGAACAATGCTTAATTAGCAGTCGATCGACGTGGTTAATGTACTACCACTGGCAGTATAAGTATAGTGATTGCTGTCGAATGTTCTTGCAAAGTTGCAACGAAATGGGGACCATCCATCCATGCATGCAGCCTACTCCAGCTTTCAGTGGTGATCGACACTCGACAGGACAGACAGGGGTGCAGAGATCATCACATCACACATGTCCAACAACACCATCTCCGGCCTCTCATCTCTCTCGATCATAGCGGCAATGATGGATTCGCCATGGATAAGGTGAGGTCCAGAGCATGTGAGCTAATGCACAATCTTATCCTCCTCCATGGTAGACCAATGGCAAATGGCACTATCTCTTCGATCTTGTTGTTCTTGGAGAAATTAATTAATATATAGAATGGTTAATCGCTTTGAGTGCATTGCAACTAACAGAGCAGTAGCACGTTAACCCTGCAACTAGGTACCAATTATGCTCTGCGAAATGCAAGGTCTTATTGGCCTCTCGATCAATCAACATGTATCTACTACTACTACTACCACCTAATGCCAGCTTGGCTGCTTGCATTGCTGATAGATCACTCGATTACCGGTTAACAACGATGATTAAACCAAGCCACATACGCAATCTCTGAGAATGACTGTTCCAAAGTAGCACTGTGCATTTGCATGTGGGAGATTGCTAGAGTAATTGGCAATGCTGATAATAACATTCTTGATATAAATATATTTGAAAGTACTGTTTGATGGGTTGACCTATCGATGGAAGTGACCAAGTATGTCGAGGATGTCCCTCATGCTGCTGGATATGACCACAGCATTGCCCCAATGACAAGTGTTTGGCATGTGCCATGCTTCCTCTAATTAAACTCCATTATGGATCAACGCAGAATTGATGTTTCTGCATGTTAGGATGAATAATTATAGGTTGGTTGATGATCACAGCGGCAATGCAGTTGGGTTGTTCATGCAATTCCCCCTTTTAGCTCACCAGCTAGGAACCCTTTATTCTCTCCTGAACTGTTCATTCCATGATGATAAATATATATATATATACTCCTAATATGGATCATCGGTTGATCAATGTGAATCATTCACTAGGTATGCATGCAGCAGCTGTTGTTAACTAGTCTGTTTTTTCTCTGTTGTTGCAATGGCAGTTAGCATAGTGTCAACCTCATGCTAGCATTTAGCATGTGCTTGTGTACTTTGGATGACACAAACTTATATAGTTAAGCTTCCATCTAAAAAATGTCTGTGAATGACGTCTGGTAGTAGGTGGATGTGACATAATTACATATAGTTTTTAGTTAGTAGTTGAATAATTGGATTAACAAATGCCCCTCCTCAAGTGCATGCAAAAGGTATCCTACTTTCTGATTCATTGTTGCATTGCATTGCACCCCGTGAAGAAGTAGCTACTACAATCTGGACTACTTGATGTTTGGTTCTTGCAGCTTTTTCTTGAACAACCTGTACTTAGTTCAGTTGATATATATCAGCATGCAAAGTTTATTATTGTTCAGTGCTACTTGCTAGTACATATCTCTAAGATATACTGACAATTACTTATATGAATCATTCGAATGCTAGCAAGATATGATTCTCTCAAGGTATGCATTGCTGCAGGAGCAGATGAAGAAGAGATTTTTCACTCACTCTTTACATTGCAAAGGACAGGCATCTTTTTCTGGCTCCAATAATCAGATGTAGCAGCAGCTATTAGCAATGAAACCTACAGTTGATCCATCGATCACCTGATCATGTAACTGACGGATGCATCTGCAATGCCAACTTAATCAGTTAATTGGTGGTCTCAGGTCGACATGCATGTGATGTGCTCCTGTTTAGGGTATCAAAAATTAAGGCCATAATCGTAAGCAAGGTGTAAAGTTGATCACATTCTCTTCATGCTAAGGAAAGGCGATCCTTGCTATCCACATAAAAAATCTCACCTTCCTTGGAAAGACATCCTGTTCAAAAATTCTTTATTTGTCTCTGCTTACTAATTGTGCTAAGAAAGAAGTCAATGCGAATTTGTGAGAGAATTTCGTTGAAATGCACGAGGGATTAAACAACTCTCACCACTTGCTGGCTTGCTGCCAACGCAAGAATTGTAACATTTCAAACTGGATATAATGCATTTGCATTAACGGGAATCGTCGCACTGGATATGAGCAGAGAGCTCGTGGCTTTGAATTATTGAGAGAGATGAAGCGAGGATTTCTTGGCGAGCTAAGCTAAGGAGAGCGCGCATGATCCAACCAAACATTCCAGCCAAGCAGCTCGAGTCTTTTCTTTTCTTTTCTGATTCCAAACAAGAGAAGAGAATGCCTTTTACTTTAGCATCCACTTGAGTTGTGGCGCTCCATGCTCTATCTCATACTACTACTCTTCCATCTAACTCTCTACCTAGCTAGCTAGCTCTTATCTGCTACTGTCTCAACTGCTGCACAAATAATTCTTCAGTAACCAACCATTTTTTTTATCGCTGCCATTTTGCCGTCATCCTTTCTTCAGGATCGCAGCATTTTGCTGTCATTCTTTCTTCAGGATTGAAGTTCCATCTACATGAAAGATGAGCTGTAAATAGTGTTATGATCAATTATCACTTGCACAGCTCATCTGGTTGGATTTTTTTGTTGATTGTTCGCGAGTTTCAGCATTTGAGACATGGTCCATGATCTGCCGACATCACGTGAAACGAGTGATTTTTTTTTTACCACCTGCAACTGAGGTAACATTTGGGAGATGTGAAGGACCAGATAGATTTTGACTGAGCAATCTCGTCTTAACATATAGTACTGCATTTTTTTACTGCGATTAGGTCTGAAATTATTTTACTGCCCCTGGTAACCATGCACAGTAAAAGCTTCATTTTGACTCAGAACAGTCTGCCATCCCAAATCTACAGCCGTTGACAGTTAACTGAACTTTCACTAGTTCAAACACTCAACTTATAAAACTACCGTCAGATATTATTTTTTCAGTCTCACACTTAATTAACTGAGTAACTAATCTGTCCTAACCCATGGATGTACACTGGATCAAGCAGAGGGGAATTAATGGTCTAAACAAAGGATGAGGCTATGAGCACCCACCAACCATACAAATCCTATCCCTGCACAACCCCCTCTCATTTTCCCCCTCTCCTCCTGAGCCAAACAATTCCCTATCCCCTCATCTCACTGCAGCTTTCCACTATACTACCACCACCACTGAGCTGCTACTACTCATCCAGCTAACTAGGAGAAGGAAAAAAGAAGAACACAGATACTTTGGTAACAAGCAAGAAATTGGCACAGAAATGGCTCTGAGGCTGTGGGCTAGCTCAGCTGCCAATGCCCTCAAGATCTCATGCAGTGGAGCCACCAGGGCTGCACCTGCCTACTCAATCTCCAGATACTTCTCCACTGGTATAGCTAGCTTGAGTAGTAGAATTCATGTCAAATAAATTTTCTGTTGCCTTTTGCAACAAAGCATGTGTTTGTTACAATGTTCTGGTTCCTGTACAGTCTTGCATTGTGCCATGCTATCCTTGCACCCAGTTATAAATTGCTGTGGCTTCCTCCTTTTCCCTTTTATTTTTTAATTCTATATTGTTACATTGACTGGTCCATGCTGTAGTTATACACTGGAGACATACTAAATAATTGTAAAGTGAAGGGAATAAAATTTAGAAATTCCAGTTGTTGAAAAGAGTTGAGTATACTTGTTGTAACTATGGTCCCTGTTGATTTAAGCCATGGTGATGATTTCATGCTGGTATTGCAGTTCTTGATGGGTTGAAGTACAGCTCCTCTCATGAGTGGGTCAAGAATGATGGCTCTGTGGCCACAATTGGAATCACAGACCATGCTCAGGTGAGCCAACCAAAGGAGAAAATATTCCATGCCTTTCATGTGCAACACGATTACGTAATGCATTTCTAAACAGGGCCTAAGTGTCAATTTGCTGTTGTATTCTAAACTACGTGGCATGCTACAAAATCAAATATTCTGCCCGCTGCTGAAACAACTAACAACCCTTTTCCTGATATGTCACAGAACATTTTCCTTTACTACTTTTAAGAAAGATGATGAAGTACCTTTGCTGTAACTTTTTTTTTCAAACCTAATAGAATATGTCTTCTGTTACTTTAATAAGAAACAAGATAAAGGAACTAACTTCCACTGCAGAATGCTAGCCAGTTACTTTTTAGTGCTACACAGTAATGATGACAATTATTTGAAAACAAAAGTAACAGTAAAATGGGGGGTAAAAATTAATTTGATTGGACCTGACTAGATTTGTATTTTTTTAATAATGGATTTTCATTAATCCAGCCTCTATATTCACGAGGGATATATGTAACCATGACTAGATATGTATGTATACTCGCAGGGCCATCTGGGAGAGGTGGTGTTCGTGGAGCTGCCGGAGGCGGGGGCGAAGGTGAGCCAGGGAGGTGCATTCGGCAACGTGGAGAGTGTGAAGGCCACCAGCGACATCAACTCCCCCATCTCCGGTGAGGTCGTCGAGGTTAACGATAAGCTCTCAGAGACACCCGGCCTGGTATGTACTCCCGCCGTCTTAAAAAGAGTACAACCTCTGTTAAAAAAAATCAACTTTTGAAAATAAATCTAAACATACATTTATGCATATTCATTCTTAGAAGTTACTTTTTTTTTACAGGAGGAGTATTAACAATAACACTGTAAAATTACATGTGTGTCTCTTTTTTTTCTCTCAAGACTGGTAGCAGTAGCATGTCCCTGTTTAAAGGTGTTAGTTTAATTAACCGGAATGTCTTTAATTCATTAGTACTCTCCACAGGCTAGAATTACAAATTCTTTTTTGCGAGACAATTTTCAAACCCTAATGCTACTGCCAATGGTGGTGACAGATTAACTCAAGCCCGTACGAGGACGGGTGGATGATCAAGGTGAAGCCGAGCAGCCCGTCGGAGCTGGACGCCCTGCTGGACCCGGCCAAGTACACCAAGCACTGCGAGGAGGAAGACGCTCACTAGGCTCTTCCTCTCTGTTTTTTTCTCTCCCATTTTGTCACTCCGACCTAATTTCTCCCTGTTGCAACAACTGCTCTGTATCCGTATACGATTAATAACTGAATCTTCAGGCTTTGCCGTGTGTTCAGTTGGTTCTCTGAACTTCTGGTGGGTCTATCTATTTATCTATGCTTAATTAGTCACTTCAAGCCAGTGGTCTGTGGAAAAAAAACAATGAAATATTTTTTGGCCATCTGTCTGCACAGGAGCAAACTATAACGGTTTATCTATGTACAGTATTAGAAAAGGAAACAGCAACGTGTTAATTTCTAGTTTTAGAAATATTAAATAAAAAACTAAATTAAGGATGCATGCCAAGTTAACTTGGTACTTGCTGATTTTAAAATACTTAAAATATTTTAATTTGAAGTACTGTAACTTAGTAATACTTAGTACTTACTATTAATTCTTAATTTCAAAATATTTAATTATGAAACATAGGAAGTAACCGAAGATTGAACATATTGTTAGTACAGTGGCATTCATAGTTGACTTCCAATAACACATCAAAATTTAGGTTGCATATAGGAGTACTAACTAAACGTACAGCCAATGCAAACGCACCGAGAAAATTCAGATTTCATCACACCATGACACCACACCGGCGTTTCTAACAAGTTTGTAAATAAAAAAAAACTATAATAATAATAATAATAATAATAATAATAATAATAAAATTAGTACGTGTAAGATTCAAATCGAAATTAACCGGGGGAGGGGTGCGTGTCCGTCGCGGGCGAAAGAGATGGGAGGCCGGTTTTCCTGAGAGAGGTTGTTGGGCGTGCCGTCGCCGACGGGGACGCGCCACCG
Organism: Oryza meridionalis; assembly: GCA_000338895.3. Lineage (NCBI taxonomy): Eukaryota > Viridiplantae > Streptophyta > Magnoliopsida > Poales > Poaceae > Oryza > Oryza meridionalis. The sequence goes on from CM002533.2 coordinate 20,679,912, forward strand.
GTGCCGGTGCGCGCGCGGGCGCCGTCGCGTCGCGTCCCCCGTGACCGCCTCCAGGCGGCACCGGCAGCGGCGGCGTCACGGGGAGGGATCGCGCGCGGCGCGCGGGCGCGTCAACGTCGTCCGCGACGTGGGTGTGTTTTGCTCTCGGCTCGGCATGATGAGGAAAGCAGAGGCATCGGCGCGTGGTTGGTTTGGGGGCAAGGCAGAGCGCGGGCGCGTCCACATCGGGTTCAGGTCAAATCCCCTAATCATTTCGCTAATTTGGCCGGTATTATTAGCAGCAAACACCTCTACACTGGTGTGACTGGTTCTATCATTTTTATTTTAACCTAATTCCCTCCGTGTCATATTATAAGCCGTTTTATTTTTTCTAATTAAACTTCTTTATATTTAACCAAATTTATAAAATAAAATAGAAATACTTATACTTCACTATATGTAACATTAAATATATAAAATTTTTATAGTATGTTTGTTTTATGTTGAAAATATTACTTATATATTTTTACAGACTTGATCAACCCTAAAAAATTTTGACTAAGAAAAAAAAATCAAAACGATATATATTATGAAACGGAGGGAGTACATGCCAGTGTGTTGCAACGGGATCAGGAGAAAAGAAATTGTAATTCAGTTTATTTTATATCGGATTGGGAGATTAAAAATGTAATTCAGCTATGTTTATGCTGTATTTTCATGGGCTTTTGTGGAGCCGCTCTTAGCAGGAAGCTGTTTTTCTGGGGAAAGAGAAGAACTATTGTGCCTTTAAAGTAGTTAAGGTTGTGTTTAGATCCAGCGGTAAAATTTTTTGTTGTATCATATTCGAATATACGGGTACACATTTGAAGCATTAAATATAGTCTAGTAAGTAAACAAATTACAAAATCCGCTTATAAATTGCGAGACGAATTTATTAAGCCTAATTAATCCGTCATTAGAAAATATTTACTGTAGCACCACATTATCGAATCATGGAGCAATTAGACTTAAAAGATTCATCTCGTAATTTACACGCAATCTGTGTAATTAGTTTTTATTTTTATCTATATTTAATACTTTATACATGTGTCCAAACATTCAATATGACAGGGTAAAAAACTTACTAGGGATCTAGATAGGGCCTAAGAAATGAAGTCGGTTTGCTTGAACCAATAAGCGGTAGAAACATGGACAAAGTACAGCAAATTATTTTTTAGGTAAATATTGTATATTTATATTGCTGGGAAATAAATTTCAATGAGAAGTCCCCAAATTCAACTGTAAAATTACGTTTTACTAGAATGTATCTTTTCATTTTTATAGTCGCACATGTTTTAGTTTGCTAATACATGGAATCCGTCAAATGAATTGGGCAAGTCTGATGGAACGCATGGGAAATATAATCAGATATCAGATTAGAGTAGGTATCAGATTATCAAATGTTTGTAAGTTCTTTCAATTTTGGCCCGAAGGTAACCAGTACGTACTAGAGGAGTACAAATGTAGAATACGGTTGTTTGACTTGGAGATACTTCAGCATTATGGAGTAGAATACTGCTCCTACTATAGCTGGTCAGAGGGCAGCGAAGACTGAGTTGTCAGTGAGAAAAGGGGAGCGAATATATGCGTTCAGTTCAGACTTTCAGAGACGCTCTTTGAAATCCTGGGCGCCATGATCCAATCAATTATTAGCACTCTTCGGTACAGCGGAATAAAGTTGCGTTTTAAGTTCATAATGCTGTATTTATTCTTGAACATGGACTACACTTACCAGATTATTGTTTAGTACATCTAAACTCTTATCACTGAACCCTGCTGTCAATAGTAGTAGCAGTAAAGAGGCTGTGTTTAGTTCAGCGCAGAGTTTGGATTTTGTTTAAAATTGGAGATGATGTGACTGAGTTTTGTGTATATGACAGGTTGATGTGATAGAAAAGGACTGAAGTTTGGATTCAAACTTTGGATCTAAACACAGCCAGAATCAAGTTGCACATATAGAATATATACAGTCTCTTGGAATTCAAACTCTGGTCGAAATCTAAATCAATCATCAACAATATGAACAGAAACAGGAGGCACTCGGTGAACTTTACACGAACAAACGAAAGAATAAAAACCAAAATCTCTTTGGAATCGTAAAAATGGACGATCCATTTTCATAATCACCTCACCCTCCCAAATCGCTGCCATTTTTTTGCACCACAATGTGATCGAAATTCCCCCATTAGCACACACAAACCCCACCTTTTGATGCTCCAAATCATACTACTACTCTTTTTTTCTGTCCTTTTTTTGATTCTTTTTTTTTTTTGAGGTGCTCGCCCACTACCCCGCTTTGTTCTAAGCTCCACCCAGTAGGAGGGGTCCACGTGTGCAGGTGACGCCAGATGACGTCATCGTCGTCATCGCAGGTTACAGCTCACCAAAGCCCCCCAGATCTAAGCGCCTAGGATTCGACACGCCTCGTGTGAATCACAGCTTCCCGTGGCCGTCGGATCTCCTCGCGACGGCCGAGATGGAGCCATGCGTGCTCTGCTCCAGCGTGCGCACCACGTCGGCCATCGATGGCCGGAGGCTCGGGTTCTCGCCGACGCACGACGCCGCCAGCGACGCCACGGCGGAGGCCTCGCCGGCGTCGTAGGCGCTGCCCAGCCTCTCGTCGACCAGCATGCGGGCGTCGCAGGCGGCGCCGGAGGCGGGCCTGAGGCGCGGCGCGAGGACGGCGGTGAGGAGGCGGCCCTCGGCGGCGCAGAAGGCCTCCATGCCGGTGAGGAGCTCGAGGAGGAGGACGCCGAAGCTGTACACGTCGCTCTTCTTGGTGACCATGCCGGAGCGGATGTAGTGCGGGTCGACGTACCCCGGCGAGCCGAGCATGGTGTGCGCGGAGGACCGGGGGCGGACGGCGGCGGAGAACCCCATCCGCGCCGACCCGAAGTCGCAGAGCTTGGCGGACATGGCCGCGTCGAGGAGCACGTTCGACGCCTTGACGTCGCCGTGCACCACCGCGGGCTCGCACCGGTCGTGCAGGTACTCCAGCGCCCCCGCAACCTGCAGCGCCACCGACACGCGCCGCGCCCACGGCATCGTCCCCGCGGCCTTTCCGCCGCCGTGCAGCCGCTCGTGCAGATTCCCGTTCGCCGCGAACTCCAGCACCAGCACGCCTTCCTCTGCAATCCACAAAAACCCAGACAATTTTTCTCAGCACAACGCGGTGGCACACAACCTGCTCGAGCAAACGCCCGCGGCGAGGCCGGCTCGCTCGCGCGAGAACGGGAGCACCCAACCCACCTTGCTGCTCGCAGAAGGCGAGGAGGCGGACGATGTGAGGATGGCGGACGCGGAGGAGCGCGTCGAGCTCCTGGCGGAACACGCGGTGGAGCCGCTCGCTGCTGCGGTGGACCTTGACGGCGGCGAGCGCGCCGGCGACGCGGGCGAGGTACACCGTGCTGAACCCGCCCTCGCCGACCACCGCCGACGTGAACCCACCCGTCATCGCCTCCACCTGCGCCCACGACAGCCTCCTCGCCGCCCCAGCCACACCACCCTTTCCCCCCTCCTCCTCCTCCCCAAATCCCCCGACGCCACCGCCGCCGCCGCAGTCCGCGTCATCGTCGCACCCCCTGTCACCGGCGGCGGCCGCCGCCGTGTTCCCGCCGCAGCCGCAGCACAAGAACCTGTATCTCTGCCACATCTTCGCGCTCGATCTCAGCTCGCGTTGCTCCTCCTCTGCTTCTTGCACCCACGAGAAGAAGAAGAAGAGGAGGAGAGGAAAGGCGAGAGGAGGAAGAAGAAGAAGAAAGGAGAAGACTTTGTGTGGCGTTTGGGCCTCTGTATTGTAGCCTTATATATTGCTGCGTGTGGGGATTTCAGATTTGGTGGGGGTGTAAACTGCAAAAAAAATGCAAAGACAAATTAGGATGAGATGCTGAGATGAACTGGTGACTGATTAAAAAGTTAATTATTATGCAGGAGCAGAAAGCAGAGAGCCTGGGGGTGAGTGACTGGCATGTGGGGCCACATTACTCACTCACTCATTCACTCACTCGCCAGTGTTAGGTTACAACAAATACACTTGTTAAACATGTACAGGAAATCCGTTTTGAGCTCACCTTCTAATCCCATTATTCCAACATCCCTGGAATCCAATAGATTACACTGAAATTGAAACAATTATGGCCCTTTTTGGATGGGCTAATTATTGGATTTTAGATAAATCTATCACTCATAATGTGAGCTATAGGTACATGTATACGTGGTAGCTTAGGTAGCTCCATTGGATTATATTACAGCTGAAACGCCATTATATGTGACACAGGACAGTTATATTTCCTTCAAGATCCAGGATGTCTCACAACCACCATTGATCGTCTAGGTGAGGTACAAACAAATGATGCATGCAATGAAAAGCTTTTTCACTCCCATTTATTTGCCGCTGCTACTGATCATCACTGACCAGCTAGCTCAAAACCAGAGAGATCTAGCTGATTAACCACCCAGCCATGCATTAGCTGGTAATTAAACTGAGCAATTACCAGCAGTACACTTACACTGTTGACACAAAATCCTCTCTTTCTATAAAGTTACAACCACAAACTCAACATGCGTGAAGCTAAGATGAGCCATTCGTTCTCTTTCATGCTTAATCTCAACCGTTCATGTTGTGTGCAATTATATTCCCTATTAATTACTCAACTTATTTAGTACATACTTTATTACTAATTGTTCTTGCTTATTTACTTCCTCCATTTCATATTATAAGACTTTGCCCATATTTATATATATGTTAATAAATCTAGATGTGTGTCTAAATTGATTAACATCTATTTAAGTGTGGGCAATGCTAGAAAGTCTTATTACCTGAAATGGAGGTAATATTTAATAAAATTTGCATCCTCCTAAAAAATGGAGATTTGGAGGGAGAGATGTCTCCCCATTTTTTTAAGAAGAAAATGTGAACGTGTTATGAATTGAACAGGAGACCTCCAGGTTAAAACCACATATCCCTTGTCACTGCATTATCAAGTGCATCTAAAAAAAAGTTTTATCCTCCTACAAGTGTCCGTCCGTAGCAACGCATGGGGTTTCACGGAGTGACAGTAATGACAACCACCATGTGATGAAGCTTTGGGGGTCGGAGGAGACGACAGAGATATGACCGGGATGGATTTGGTTGGTGGCGTCGGCTTGGTCGATCCGGCCGGTCTCCGTGCATGGCCCGGCCGGCCGGTGGCGGTGGCGGTGGCGGTGGCGGTGGTCAAGGGGAGGTGTGGAGCTAGGAGACGACGACGGCTGGTGTGGTGGCCATCACGGTGGGCGCAGCGATCGATCGATCGATCTGAGCGGAGTCGCCGCGATTAATGTGGGTTTTTGGTTGCTTCTGATGATCTGTCAGCGACGGATTTTGTGGCCGCGTTAGCGAGCTTTAGCAGAATGCTTTGATTTGTCCTTGAATGCATGCATAATTGCATATGCGTCTAAGAATCATGGGGTGTGATACTGAGATGAGTCTGTGATGCTAATTAGGCTGCTTGCTGCTGGAAGCTTGCAGATTGCAATGCTCGAGTGGTGTTGGTGAAGTGAAGCTAGAAGGCTCGAATTAAGCTCACATATGAGTGTGGTAGAGCTGGAATGAAAACGGTCGAAACCGATATCATGTCGAATTCTCGGTCGGTCGAGAATTTTATATACTCAATTTGATGGCGATATCAATAAAATGTTGATTCTAGAAATTATAAAAATCAAAGTTCTATATAGGGATAGAATAAAAACGATTGCAAATGATACTACTATTACGAAAATTGTGATACTCGGTCGATCAGGAATTTCCGCCACCATGTTCCCCTTGTAGTAGTATCTAGGACTCCTGCTGATGCAGACGAAAATGCAGTCCTTGGTGGTAAAAGAAATATCTCTGTTCTCTGAAGTCACAAGGTTACATCAGCAAAAGCAACATTTTGCTTGTAAACCCTGACTAAAATGTCAGTATATAGTTATGCATCAGTACTTTGCTTGCCTTCTGCTGTTACTACTACAGTTACTACTACCCGTCTAACCTTTCGGTGTTTCAGATTTGCGAGTTAATAAAGCTGAGCAGAGATGAACAGCTTTTCAAAAGGAGAGAGAGAGGGGCATGCATTGCACACATCGGATTCCTGAAGCTCACAGGAAAGAGAGCTCTCTCTCTTCACGACCGATCGCGTTCACTGAACTCAACACATCTGCATGGGCTGCGTACGGGGAGCGGTTTTAAAAGGTGAAATTTATTGCTTCCAAGCTACTGTTCTTGCTACGAGCAGCTAGCCATCCTGTTCTTGCTGCCCTCTCTTTAATCTTTATGGATCGAACCGTCTTAATTCTTCTTCTTCTTCTGATCTTCCCCTCTTTTGCAATGCAAGGGCATCTCGCCGTTTGGATGATCCAACAAGACAAGACACTGAAAATGTGACAAGTGTAGGAGTCACTGGGGTCAAGCAGGAGTAAGTGTGCTTCTACGTACAGCTGCACCTGAAAAAGTGAGCAATTGATCTCTCTTCATGAACACTTCTGGTTTACTGAAGCTAAATTCAGAGAAAAGTTCAGAAAACATATATCTGAATAAAAACAGTGGGAGGAGAGGACTGGTGATCATTTGACTCGGTTTGGGACCGTCGGATGATGGCTCGTCGCATGATCTGGACCGTCCACCTTGCGCCGATATCACGAAACCATCAAGGTTGAACAGTGCATTGGCTTGTCAGCATTAGAGAGGAAAAACATCCGGTGGCACGCAGCAATCAGCAGCGTTTGGTTCTTGGGAGGGTGCTGCTATGCTACGGATGCTGCAGCAAGAAAAGAAACCTGTACTGGGAACAAAAAGTCGCTGAGGCTAAGTCATCAGGAACAGTAGCAGCATCAGCAGCAGCTTGGGGCTTACTACTAATTGAGTAGGCCAATGAGCAATCATTTGGTGCTGATTCGGATGGCTCACTGACCACAAACAAAGCACTAATCTGCACTGTGTTGCAAAATGGAGTACGTCCAAATGCTCTTAAGGACAAAGTGATGGTCACAGTGAAGCATCTTGATGAGTGAATTTTGGGATGCCATAGACTTTTTCACTCTGAAACAGCTACTAGCTGAGATATATAATTGCAAGTGCTACCAGTAGAAGTGTAGAACACAGAACAGTGTTCCTGGTGATGGATGATGACATAATTGCATGCCTACAAAGAAAATAGTTTCAGTCAGTGTCCTGAATCACTGAAAAAATGGCTTTCTTTGATTCCCAGATTGTCTGTGAATCCTTTTCAGAGATTTAGTCATCACTATGTTCAACTCTCGTGAGAAAGATGCAAACAAAAGAAATTTCATCCGAGATTAGGTCCAAGTATTAATTTAAGCAGTTACACCCAGCGTCCCGGACAAGGAATTCAGAGCTTATTCAGCAGGTTACTGTCATTTTTCACGGCTACCTGATTTGGTCACTGATTGCTGTCCTGCAACAGTGATCTGCAAGGTGACGAAAGAAACTAGCTCCGAAAGCAACGGCAGAAGCGAGTTTACATGTCACACATTTTGGTGACTTTCCACGGCGAATTGCGCCGTGTGGATCACATGTGCTAAACTAAACTGTCTTGTGCTCTACTGCTAGTCCCTGAATCGTATAAGAGTTCAGACTCACGCATCAGTTCGTTTGCCTTTGATTTTGTGGCTTGTAGATAAACAATATACTAATGTAGAGATTCTGATATGAGTGATGGAGAGAGTATGTCAACAACCTGAATGCGTGAAAGCTGCTAGATAATTGTTGACAATGTACCGTAAAGCTCTCGAGTTCTTGCTTCCACAACTAGGCAACAGTTTTTTAATAAAACTTGTAAGAGAAATGAAACAAAGAGCCTTTCATTCCATGTGTAATGTGTTCATTTAGGTCACAAATCTTCTCTCTTGTGATTCACATCTCACTGACACCAAGAACTTAACCCCTCACCTCTCAGTTTTGTACCATCTTTATTTATCATCTGAATATTAATTAATTGGCGCCTTCAGGATCTTGCAGTTCTTGGGAATTAATCATAGCTATCTAGGAATCGGACAGCTGATTGTTTATGAAAAAGGCTTGATCTTTGATGCTGTTTCATCGTCTGGTCATACATCGTAGCGCCTTTCGGATGTGTACTTGTGTAGTACACTATAAAATCGTATCGTCGCGGCGATCACATCACGATATATTGGATTGAAGATTTGGAGTCCGTCCATGGAGAGAGCAGCACAGGGATACACATCCTGGGGTCCAATGTAGAAGACGACGTCCTAACATAGTGTGCACTTAGTTTCAGTCCAATTGACACGAAGAACACACAATTAACACCAACAGTGCAGTCTCCTCCTGGGCCATTCGTGGCTGAATGCGCTGATGGCTTCCAAATTCCATCACATTCCCAAAATCGCACCGCCACCACCAATCAATCATGAACATGACAGATTAATTAGAGTTTAAATACTTAAAACTATAGGCATCTTGAGCGATGTGATGTGACTGAAATTTATTTGCTGAAGACGAGAGCGTGAAGCAAGCAAGAAGCTTCACGAGTCATTCAGAAGGAAAAAAATCGAACTTTTTAAGGCAGAAAAAGATGTGTGCAACAGGAGCTACTAGCTAGAGGAGGAGTAGTACTAGAGAATCAATCAGACAAGAACAATCTTCCTAACCCGTGCGTATGGCTACTAAATATATAATTTGGAGACAATAAATATGCCATGTCTTTTGCTTGCCGTACCACCAATTCAATCGTTTGGTGCAATGGATATATGGATATTCAGAGGGGAAAAAAATAATTTTGGGGGAGTTGCAGTGTGCTTGGAAGCTACGTGCGAGGAGCGAATGAGCAAAATGGACATCAGAACTGACAAGACTGTGTTCATCTAACTTCCAAGCTCAACAGCTTCGCAACGAGCCATAAAATAGTACTACCCATGGGGTCCTATGCTCCTATTCAAATGCACTGATTGGAACAGCAGCTTTTGAAACTATGCGTGATTCTAAACTTTTCAGTTGAAATAGTCTTTAAAAAAAGTTTTAGTAGGATCACAATTTTGCATCTGGTTGCGTCATTGACTGGAAGAGATTACAATTTTTGCAACTCCCCTGGAGTTGCATGGGCGCACGAATTACAGATCGTTCGTGTGGAGGATTCAGCGATAGAAATCCTGTTCGTCGAACCACCGGACAGCGTCGCCGGCGCGAGCAAATTTGTCGGCTGAATCGTCGTCGGTCGCTGCAATCCATAAGCTATATCTTCTACGATCCTGTACTTGAATTTTTTTATCGCATCGGTACTGAAAACGTGTCCTTGTTCTCTGAATATTGTTATTTGCACGCTGCTGCGATTAGCTGATTAGCTCCAGTTTATGTGTCTGAAACTCTCAATCGTAGAAGAGATGTACTATTAATCGTAGAAGAGATGTACTATTTTCTGTTCTTGTTGCTTGAACCTACTAACTGGGACAAGCGTCTTGGTTTGGCATCCAAATAGAGAAGTACAGAAACGAAGCTACGTGCAGGCAGCTCAGAGTGTGGTGCAACCCTTTGTCTAATGGCTCTGAAACTTCTGATGGGGACTTGTGCTTGGTTGGAGTGCAACACATTTACAGATTAAACCAATCCTAATTATAATAGATTTTGTGCTAGCTATACACAGTTCTCTAGCACTTACCTGATCAAATATACTAGTAGTATACAATATATAGTAGTAGAAAACTAGAACGATTTGTACGTTGACCCAGACAGAGAGAGATGCCGGGCAGTGTGTGCAGGAATCAGGAGGCAGGAGGGATGTTCCTTGTAAGGCAGCAACCAGCATAGTTTAGCTTTGGTCATCTGTCCTAAATGTGATTTGTCGGCTAAATCACAGGCGTTTATCCCCTTCCGTTGTCTATGCTTAACACTACACGCTCGTGCAAAAGCAGACTTGAAGCTGTGGCACTTCCTCTGGCATTGCTTCAGATGTTCTTCTCTGCTTTTCTTTTCTGGAACTAGCTGGGTGTCGTAGCTTGTGTTCAGAGACAAGTACAGAACGTGTATACGTATACATCATCTATGGCCAATGATGGCAACATTGTAACTACCTTTTTCTTCGAGACAACCACGTACTTGTGTAAGGACAGTGAGTATGTTATATTGTAAGTTGTAACATTTGTCGACAACTTTGTAAAATCTAAATATAGTATAATTGTAGCATAATTACATTGTAGTTTACATGCAACTATAATATAATACAATTTATACTTTAGTTAAACGTAAGTTACAATATAATTATACTATACTTATTCTTGACAAATCTTTTTGTTCGATGATGGATGTATGTAGCAAAATCGAGGTTAAATCCTTGAACAGCGGGGCAGGCCGAAAGAAGCCCAGCAACACCATGCACCTTGTTCGATGGGCCCAAACTCCGGGCCGCATCACCATGTAAGGGCCGTAGTTACGGCCCATTTATGTATGGCCCTCAAAACTAGGCCGGAAACAGCCCGTGAACAGAGCGAATTATCAGGCTCCCATCCGATGGCCTATTTAGCCAAAGAAAAAGCCAAAATTTAAATTTTTAAACTTAATTTTAACATTGATTTTAAGATATTTTCAACATAGTTTTTTTTTCAGCATTGACTTTTAAGTCACCGAGAACACATATATAAAACTTTTACCTACAAATTTATTTTTTATTCTCTAATAAGCCAAACGATGGGACCCTTACTTCCTCCGCTTCAGGTTATAACATGGTCAAAGTGAAAATGCTTTAAGTTTTACCAAATTTATAAAAGATAGTAATATTTTTTTGACATAAAATATATTTAATTATTAATTTAATAAAACTAATTTGGTAATGTAAATATTACTATTTTTATCTATAAACTTACTGTTTTTTAATTATAAGATGTTTTGACTTCGTCAAGGCATATTATAAACAGATGGAGTATTAGTTTTTAATTAAAAAAGAAGAGAGAAAAAGGAATACTGTTCGGCCTCGTCTTCTTCCACCTCAGCGACCTAATCCCATCGCCGTCGCGGAGCTCAACTGCCACTCCCATTTCTCCACAGTTCCGTACCTTCCCGGCCTTCTCCTTCCTCCCTTTCGGCTCGGGATCGGGAAGCTTCCCGCGGCAATGCAACGAGTGCTCCGCGCGGCGGCGGCGGGGATTGGCCACGCGTCGGGCCACCGCGCCCCGCCGAGGTGGGGCGCGGCGGCGGTGGCGGCGGCGAGGTGGCTGAGCGGGGGCAGGGAGGCGATGAGCTACGACGTGGTGGTCGTGGGGGCTGGGCCCGCGGGGCTCGCCGCGGCCATCCGGCTGAAGCAGCTCTGCCGCGACGCCGACACCGACCTCTCCGTCTGCGTCCTCGAGAAGGGCTCCGAAGTCGGTGCGTGTCCTCCTCCGTCCACGCGCGAATCGGAATCGGTTCCCCCTTCGGCTCGGTTACTCCTGCTCGTGTAATTTGGCGTGCGTTTGATTTTTTGCTTTCTCTCTTTGCACTGCAGGTGCGCATGTATTGTCGGGGAACGTGTTCGAGCCACGAGCGTTGGATGAACTCATCCCGACGTGGAGGCAAGAGGATGTATGCCCCTTCTATTCTCTAAACTGGATATGCTATTTATGTTTTAGTTGGCCATTCTGCTGTCTAGATTCTAGACCAAGTGCAAATTAACAATTGCATCATGAGATGTTCCAAATTCCCAGTGAATAAGACCTGATCCTTTTGAAATGGCAGTTCCTTGAATACTGATAGCAAAATACACCGCAGTAACAAAGTAAATTTAGTTTAAGTACATATAGCATTGATATTTATGTGCCTATTGTGTGTTTGATAGACCCCAATTAGAGTCCCCGTCTCATCTGACAAGTTCTGGCTGTTGACAAAGAATAAGGCATGGACACTTCCATCTCCTTTCGATAACAAGGGAAACTATGTGATAAGGTGCTGAGATTTTCTTCTAATTATTAGCTCCATCTATGCAGAGTTCTATATTTCACTTATTCGACAGTATCTGATTTTAGAAACATGCTTAATATTGTCCAGCTTGAGCCAAATGGTGCGATGGATGGCCTCCAAAGCTGAAGAATTGGGTGTTGAAGTATATCCAGGTTTTGCTGCGAGTGAGGTACCATCATTTTTCACTTGTGGAACTCTTCTGTCAAAGGGCTAATATTAATCTGTCTGAATTCTTCTCTAACAGATCCTTTATGATGAAAATCAAATAGTTACAGGCGTTGCAACCAATGATGTTGGTATTGCTAAAGATGGTTCCAAAAGGGAAACTTTTCAACCTGGTGTTGAACTAAGAGGCGAGTAAACCATCCTTATTGAGTGCATAATGTTGAGATAATCAATTGCTCTTTTTTTTTTCCTGTTGTTTGTATAGGCAGATAATAGTGATTTTATTTCCCTATTGTTTGTCTTTAAAACCTTTTCAGCCTGTTGACATTGTTCTTTCTGTAAAATTGGTACCCATTTGTTCCATGCTGGTGGTTCCACTCACGTGTCTATTCTCATGGTCAGCTACTTAGAAAATGCAGGGCGAATGACACTGTTGGCCGAGGGTTGCCGAGGTTCATTATCAGAGGTCAGCATAAATCTAGTTTTATGAAATTCATATGTTCTTTTTTTATATATTGCAGTTGGTGCTAACACTTATCATGTTATTCTTCCCTCTTTCTCTTTCCAGAAAATAATAAGGAACCACAAGCTCAGAGAGAGTGGGCAAGGCCAGCATCAGACATATGCTCTTGGAATTAAGGAGGTACCTTGATATTCAGTAATACCACTTTCAGTTTCCAAATGCCTTGTTCTCAAATCTTATCAAACCAACTCATATATCTCGTGAGGAAAACAAGATCCTTTGTGTGTGTGTGTGTGGAAATCGTCTGACTTAAATCAGTCCCATACCACATTATACATGCAATATATGCAAACTATAGGTAACACACTTTTATGTTAACATTTTCAAAATCACCCATGCACAAACACTTCAAAAATATTTTCTAATAAAGAATTTATGGTTATTTTTGAGGAATTCCATTAGATGCTTTCGTTTGTTCCTTATAGAACTATGATTTACTAGCTTTCTCTTCAAAACATCTTCATTCTTTTCCTTAAAATGACTTACAGACGAGTTAGCAGTGCCACTTGAAACTAATTGGAAGCTTTCTTAGGTTTGGGAGATCGAGGAAGGAAAGCACAAGCCAGGTTCTGTGATTCATACTATAGGGTGGCCTTTGGACTCGAAAACATATGGAGGATCATTTATGTACCACCTTGATGATAGACAGGTAGTTCTTCTGTTATTTGCAGATTGCTACAATATCCCTTTATGAGTTCTCTTTTCTTTTGCAAATATATGTTCAGTGAGGCCTGTCATCTGTGTAAAGATGTAAAAATGTATTTATCTTACATGATAGATGCATCCTTCTCCACAACCTAAGTTCACAGCTTACAGATTATAATTTGGGTTTAAAGGAGGAACCACTAATTCATCCCTTATCATAAGGCCTTTTGTTTGCAGAGTGGATAAATGTATAACTTGCTCAGTTGTTTTCCCCAGAAATTTTGATTACTTTATCGCTTAGTGGTGTTTACTTTATCTCTGCTCTGATATTTCAGTTAGCGATAGGTCTGGTTGTTGCCTTGAACTATCGAAATCCTTTCATGAGCCCATACGATGAATTCCAGGTTAGTCAAATTTCTATGGGTATGTTCTTTTATGATGGTAGTGTACTAGTATAGTCCTGAACTCCTGATGGTCGATTTTTTTTTTCTTCTAAGCATTATGCAATCATATTTTATATTTCAGAAATTCAAGCAACACCCTGCTGTCAGGACAATTTTGGATGGTGGAACAGTTCTTCAGTATGGTGCTCGTACGTTGAATGAAGGTGGTTTTCAAGTAAGTGGCATGTCAAAGAAATGAAAATTTTGTTGTAAATAGATTCATATGTAAGCACTGCGCATAACTATATTGGGCATCTGCCGGTTTATGACATTACAAGCATTTTACATCAAAATCAATTCACCTGGTGTTTCCGGTTAACTGGTACATGAACTTTGAGACACAGCATTGTTATAGTGTTCTTGTTATGCTATATGTTTCAACACTGTAGCTTTTACCTCTGTCATTCAGTCAGGTCTCCTGTATTCTGTTTTCTTTAGTTGTTAGTAATAGTTACTGATATGGTGCTGATAATGTTCATGTAAAATTTCAGTCAATACCAAATCCAGTTTTCCCTGGAGGTGCAATTATTGGATGCTCTGCAGGGTTCCTTAATGTTCCCAAAATAAAAGGAACTCATACAGCCATGAAGTCAGGTATCTCTTTACGTGATGCTCTGAGCTTTATGTTGTAGTGCTGCCTGTTCACTTTTATGTCAATTACTTGACATTTCTTTCAGAGTACACATTTTGATCTCCTTAAAGTGGCACATTATTCTCAACCAAAAATGGTAGATCATGTTTGCTAACTGTAGAGTATGCTGAGAAGCCATGTACTAAAGGGTTGGATGTGTACAACAGGTATGCTGGCTGCAGAAGCAACTTTCAAAACTCTTGTTGAAGGATCTTCGATGGAACTCTATCGGGAGAATCTCAAGAAGTCATGGATATGGGAAGAGCTTTATAGAGCTCGGAATTACAGACCAGTATGTGATTATGTTTGTTACAGTCTTCCTGAACATTTATTTTGTCTAATTAAGTATTCCGTCATACAAGCTTTTGAAGTGAGGATATGCAGTTTCTGTTTTTTCCTTTCTGAAGCTATTGAGCAGACAGATTTATTTATATTCCGTTACAGGCATTTGAATATGGATTTATTCCAGGCATTGCCTTGTCTGCACTGGAACGGTGAGGCCCAACTAATTTGTTAATATTACTTAATATTCTATACTTCGTTTGGGATGAAGTCAATACTCTACTTGGTTCGGTGACGATTGTTGTTATTGTTCAATTTTTAGATACGTATTCAAAGGAAAGTCCCCCTTTACCTTAAAGCACGGGATACCTGACCATGAAGCAACAGATGTGAGTTTCAAGTACTGCTGGTGCTCATCTAATATAGGCATTCTTTGTTAGCATAAATGAAAAGCACATTGTTTCATTTTTTTTACTACCGACATTAACCAAACACATTCTTGTGAACAGATGGCCAGTTTGCACTCGCCTATTCAATATCCAAAACCAGATGGCCAAATATCCTTTGACGTACCAACTTCTTTATACAGGTAAGAATGATGACGTCCATCACTCTAGACATCACTCTTTAGAATTCTTTCTTTGAAGTTATGTTCACAATTTTTAGAAGCAATAGTGCTTTCCTGTGAATCGGTTTAGAACTTTTTCTTAATAGTCACACGTAGTATAGTGGAGGCAGATTCATCAAATTTAGTGGGTGAATGGCTATCGTTCTCCATTTTTTTTTCATGAACTGAAATGTAATGTGGAGTGCTTTACATGCACATTCTGTACTCTGATCATTTATGATCTCATTTATACAGGAGCAGCACAAACCATGAGCATGATCAACCTCCTCATCTCCGTTTGAGGGATCCTACAGTACCGGAGAGAGTAAATCTTCCTCTGTATGCTGGACCAGAGTCACGTTATTGTCCAGCTCGAGTTTACGAGTAAGGAAATTGGCCTTTCTTACTTGAATGAAAGATAACCTACAATTAAGTACTGAATGCCCAAACAAGGATTGCTAATCACTTCTGCCATACCTGTTCTCATGCAGGTATGTCACCGACGACAAAGGTGACCAGAAGCTTCACATAAATGCTCAAAATTGTCTTCATTGCAAGGTATTTTGCCTCCATGTTGATTCAGTTGTTCATGGACATTTGCATCTTTTGTTTCCTGTAACTGAATGAAATGTTGACGGTATCTGCAGGCTTGTGACATCAAAGATCCAAAGCAAAACATCGAATGGACCGTTCCAGAAGGTGGAGGCGGCCCAGGGTACACAGTAATGTAGACGTTAGCAACATACTGCCTGATACCATGAAAACATTAACCGGAAAGGCAATAAATCATCATCATGTATAGAGGACATCATGTAATAATGTATGGTATATTTCTTCTGGTCAATCTGAATTCAACCTCTACTTGTCAATTGGTCATTCCAAAGTATACCAAAGGAAAAAAGGAAATACATGACAAAATCATACCGACTACATTAGGACTAGATAATTTCATAGTGACTTCTGTTCAGTGTAGTTTCAAAATATTTTGTGCCGAAATTTTCATTCTTGTTTTGAAGAAATTTAGATGCAGTCGCAAAGTTGCAACATATGTTCTCTTTGGTTACAAACCGTAAAATTGATAGTATGCGGTGGGCCGGGGGCCGTTCGAAACGCGGAGATGCGTTGTGCGATGCGATGGCCCACAAGGCCCACTTCTATGGCAACGTAACTAACTCTGTCGGACCGAACTGGATTGCGAATTACTTTTGGCCCATATTGTTGGGCTGCAACACGGGCGGCCCATATAGGGGCCGAAATAGGAGTGCGAGCTATGTGCGGCCTATACTTGTTACTCCGGAATGGAATTGCGACTTTTTGCTCCATCGATCAGCGCGGCGACTCGATTGGAAGGCTCGGTGGTCGGCGGCGACATCCACCGGCCGCGGAGAAGACGATTGGCCTCCGCCGTCGCTCTCTTTCACTTGCTCCTCATTCCCTCAGCTGCAACACGCTCTTCCTCTGCTGTCCGGATCCTCGCCTTACCCGGTCTTGGTGGTCATCACCGGCGCGGGCGCGCGGCGGCGCCGGTGGCGACGGTCTCGCAGTGTCTTGTTCTTGCTTTTCAGTTCAGCTGCAGATGGATGCATCATGACGAGCAACCGTGTCAGTCTCGTCAGCCGCAGATGTGAATCCTACACGAGCTGCGCAAATTTCTTCAGAGAAACAAACAATCGGCAGGCATTTGCTGCCATCATTGTGCGGCAGAGTTCATCACAAGAGAACCATTGCCTCCAAGTATACTCTCTGTGGAATTTGGCAACACCAGAACATAATTCCCCAAACAAGCTCAGCTCAGAGTGAAAAGGCTGGAATACAAATTCCGAAGCAGGTATTTTCATCGATAACAACAAAAGCAAAATGTGGCTTCAAGGTTTGAGGTACTTCTTTTTATCGATGAACATAATGTGTTTTAGCCTCAAAGATGCAACCAGCTCACAACGATCAATTCCTCTATTAAAGTTTACATGTGGTATTTCTGAATGGAAATTTACACACATTGTTTGGAACCACATTTCAGGAATTCAAGCAACAAGCCACTCATCAGATTCCAACCATTCTCAGGCAGGAACCAATGTGCTGATCCATTTCTGGCTGTTTTTCTGTGATCCATACGGCATTTTGCAACGAATTCAGTATTCAGCTTACAGCCAAGACATGTGCACATGCATTACAATGGGCGCAAAACAGCAAGCCACGTTTCAGTACACAGTTGCTGACTACTGACACCAGTTGCTGCTGCCTGCTGGTTCCAAGCTTCAGAGTTCAGAGAGACCAGATACTTTGCTTTCAGATCACAAGTTCACAACATGTTGAGAAAGGCATTGAGGTAAATTGTTCAGCAATCCATCCAGCATGATGCTTTGCTTGCATCCTTGGACAGAATACTTAAGAGACAGACATGAGGAGAGAAACACATAATGAATGAATGAATGAATGAATGAATGACAGAATAGTTAGGCTATGTCTGCCGTGAACCGTGAGACCATTTGGAGTGGGTACTGAAACTCTGAAAGTACAGTGACACGCTGAGAGTGACCAGCAGCTTTCAATCAGCTTTGGATTCTCTTATCAAGAGAGAAATCAGCGAGCAGAATACAGTGATCACAACACTGCAGTGATCACTGAGATCTAATAGTACTGTATTGTGTACACGTGATTAGGAGTACAATGTACGGATGACAGGACACATTTTAAGCTGGTCTTGTCCAATCTCCAAAGAACATGCATCTGTGATCTGTCACTGAGCTTAGTTTAATGTAGTAACAGATATAGAAAACGAAGGTATCTCTTCAGATTATCTGTATCGGCTGTACGGAACATTCTGAGGTTCAGATCACCAAATGAAAATCCAACCTCCTGAATCGGTTGAATGCAGACATCAACATATGAACATAATGCTACCTGCAAACTGATGAAATGGGCACAAAATCTTAACTGCAAAAGGAAAATGATCACATTTCATTCACTCACGGGACACTCGAGACCAACCTGATTTCTCAATTCCAGCATCAGAGAAGGCTAGCCAGCATGATCAGTATTCAAAAACAGCAAAAACAGGTACATGGTCAATTGATCAAAGGCCAAAAGAATTAAAATTCCTGAACATTGAGGACTCATAGATAGATTGATTTGCAGCTACACAAAAGCGTACTACGGTACCAATACTAGAGCTATCCACTCATAGCCTACCACCCAACCCCAACCCAAGAAACCAACATATTAGCAACAGGATGCTACTACTACATATACGTGAGTGAATTTCTGAATAAATAACAGATTTGAACCAATTCAATGCAAAATTGCAACAATGCGACACAATGAACTCAATTGGATTCGATTCAATTCCCCTCCTCTTTCTCCTTCTCGCCGTTGGCCATGACGAGCTGCTGCTGCTTCTGCTTCTCCTTGTCGGCCTTGAGCTCCTCGGCCTCCTTGATCCAGAGCTCGGCGAAGTCGCAGTTCCTGTACTTCTCGAACCACGGCCCGCCGGAGGTGTAGTGGATGGCCTTGGGCTGCGTGGCCGGGTCGGCGGGGTCGACCTTATTGTGGCCGACGAGGAAGTTCCAGGCGAAGGGGATCTCGCCGATCTCGTCGTCGTCGAGCCAGGCGAATCGGTGGAGGAAGGCTCCGGTCTGGGTGCTGACGGCGTCCGGGGTGAGCGCGGCGACGTTCTTGGGGTGGCCGCAGTTGTAGAGCACCATGGACGACCAGTTCTTGCGCGGGTACACGGTCTGGATGGCGCCGTCCATCTTGGTCGCCTCAGCGGGGGCGTACTCGTGCTTGACGCAGGCGACGGCGAGGCGGTGGTCGGGGTCGGAGGAGGGGAGGCAGGCGAGGAGGCCGGCGATGTCGGCGAGGTAGAGGAAGTCGCAGTCGACGAAGAGCGCCCAGCCGCGGTAGCCGGCGAGGTAGGGGGTGAGGAAGCGGGTGAAGGAGAACTCGGTGCTCTCGGTGGGTCCCCGCTCCCGCCAGTAGAGCCCCGCCGCGCGGAGATCCGGCTGCCGGATGGGGCGGACGTCGACGGGGACGGAGGCGTGGCGGAGCAGGCTGCGGCGGCACACCTCGTACGCCTCGTCCTCCCGCGGGTCGTAGCCGATGAACACCCGGAACGGCTCCCCCGGCGACGGCGACGGCGACGAGACCGTCATGGATCTGGCGGAATGGGGGCTCTCGGGCCTTAATGGGCGGCGAGATTGGATTGGGATGGCGAGGTGGTACTAAAGATGGCAAATGAAGAGGAGGAAGAAGGTGGTGATAGCCTTGGATTTCTCATGGGTTTCCTGTGCGCTAAATATAAGGCACCGCCTGCGTTATGCACATGCCACACATCGTAGGGTCACCGCCTCGTGGGCCATGTGGTGCGGGTCGGCGACTGGACCCACCTGTCAGCGAGTGTGGCGGTGAAGGATAATGGGTTGACGCGACGACAGCTGTGGGGAGGAGCCGGGATCGCGGTAACAGCGGCGGTGAAGTCTGTGGACTGTGGACCGTGGGTTGCGTCGGTGACGGGAGCGGGCGACGCGGCCGCGGGGATGTCGGTTGGATTGGATTGGATCGGATTGGATGCCAGGGCAGCATGGGCCGCACGCCCGCACGGGACGGAGTGCGGCCACCGCGTGGAATCCATGGCGCGGCCGGCACGGAGTGGGCCGCATGCGGCGAGCCCCGTGATGCGCCCGAGCTGGACGGCCATGTGCGTCGGTGAAAGCTGTCGCGTCGCGTGACTCGCGTCGTCGTCGTGGTGTCAACCTCTGACTTGCCGAATGGAAAATGTCTATGTAACTCCCTTAAATATAGGCCGTATTTCTCGATCGTAAAGCTGCTGGATACAACAGCTCTACTAACCGTTAAAACCGGAAAAAAAAAACTCATAAGACAGTAGTGTCTCTCTCTCTCTAAATATAAGGATTTTAGTTGGAAGTAACACATCCTAATATAACGAATCGTTGTACCATAATATATTATATCCTTCTAAAATCTCTTATATTTAAAGGCGGAGGGAGTATTTAGAATGGCATTAGCTAACGTGACAAATTAACCACGGACAAAAACACCAAGCCAACAAGGATGTTAGGATATCAAGTGGAACTCACATGTCATTCTCGCTTACCCTCCTTCCTTTCTCCTTCCTCCCTCCTCCCCATATCTCTCTCCTCTTCCCGCAATACTATCTTACTCTCTCTGTTTCACAATGTAAGTCATTCTAGCATTTCCCATATTCATATTGATGTTAATGAATAATATGAATATGGGAAATGATAGAATAACTTACATTGTGAAACGGAGAAAGTAGAAATCTTTTTCAACTGTCTTAATAGTTAGAGAGGTTATTATATATGATTTTATGTTTAAAAGAGGAATTAGATCCGAGATAAGTAAAGTTCATTTTCCGCACCGAATTGATGCGCGCTAGTCGCATGGATAGATCTAGCCCGCTTATCCTAATGGATGCGGCCCACGGCCTCGCGTAGTTGGGTTCCCGCGCCATTTCGGCCTTTTTCTTTTTCCCCACGCCCAAGATCCATCTACACGGGCTCCTTCACCACAGAGGCCCATCAACGGTAACCGGACGGGCCCATCTACACGGGCTGCTTCTCCAGCGGAATAAGTTCACTTTAGAACCCTTAATTTGTCGTCCAGACTGATTTTCATCCTCAGTCCAGAAAACCAGATAGAACGCATCCCTCAACTTACAAAATCATGCAGGTCCCTCATCAGTATAGTGTCTGGTTTTGGATGACGTGGCGCCTATATGGTTTTGTTTGTCTAGATCCCGTCCCACGTGGCGCTTATGTGGCAATTGGATCCCAAAAATAATTAAAAAACGTGGGACCCACATGTCAGCTAAAAAATAAGAAAGAATGGGGCCCATGTGGTCCCACATGTCAGCCTCCCTCCTCCCTCTCTATCCCCCCTCTCTCTCTATCCCCTACTTATGGCGGCGGTGCAGAGGGGGTGACGGGCGGAGCGGCGGCCGGCGGTGGGCGGAGCGACGGCGGGGCGAATTGAAGCGGCGGAGGGCGGTGGGGGGAGCGACGGCGGGTGGCGGGCAGAGCAGAGGGCGGCTGGCGGTGGGCGGTGCGACGACGGGCGGAGCAGAGGGGCCGCGGGTGGATGTGGAGCGAAGGCAGCGGGAGGGCGGAAGAGGAGCGACGGCTCGCCGCCCCGCCTCGCTCGCCCGTGCAAATGGCATCCCCGTCTCGTCTTGTTGGTTGGCTTGGCTGGCGCCTCCATTTGTTGCTCGCCGCTGCTGGTGGAAGCAGCGTCGCCCCGACGAGAGCGCGGGGCCATCCTTTCTCGCCGGCCGGCGAGCGCGCGCGGAGAGGGAAAAATGCGGCGGCCGACGAGGGGGGCGGAGACGCATATCGGTGATCACCTGTTGTGATTTCCGCATCCTTTTGCCTGATCTTCTTGAGAATGATATCACCAAGTGTGCGCTTCGATGAGGTATCCTTTGACATGAATGCAGCTAGCGTTTTCTCGTTCTCCTCGTCAATCTCCGGCTACCAACCAACAGAAAAATTATCAGCAAAATACACATCAATCACACGGGAGCACACAAAGGAGACGTGTGTTGTGTTTTGTTTTTACCACGCCTCCGTCGTACTCGCTCTGTGCGTCTAAGCCATCGAACTCATCGACGTCGTCGTCCTCCTCCTCCTCGCCATCTTTGTTGGGGACGGGGAAGGAGAAGGATGGGGACGGAGCGGCCGTTGCGGAGGCGGCGGGGCGCTTGTCCGCAAGGGACTCCTCCTGCTGCTGGGTGAGCGCCTCGCGGAGGATCTTGGCGCTGAGGGAGGAAGGTATGGAGGCCTCCTCCTCCGCCTGGTGCTTCTTGGACGCCCCCGAGCGGCGGCGCTTCGCGGCGTCGGCGACTGCGTCGGCGTCGGCGTCGGCGCCGAGCGGGAGCCGCCGCCGCCGCTGCTTTTGCTGCTTGTCGGAGGAGGCGAACTTGCGCTTCTTCCCGGCCATGGCTAGCGCTTCTTAACCGACGCCGCTACACTTCACCCCGCCATCACTTCGCCCACCGCTCGCCGTCCGCCATCGCTCCGCCCACCGCCGGCCGCCGCTCTGCCCGTCACCCCCTCTGCGCCGCCGCTGTAAGGAGGGGAGAGAGAGGAGGGGATAGAGAGGGGAGGGAGGCTGACATATGGGACCACATGGGCCCCACCCTTTCTTATTATTTTTTGTTGCTGACATGTGGGTCCCATATTTTTTAAAATTATTTTTGGATCCAATTGCCACATAAGCGCCACATCAATGCCACTGGACGATGACCTAGTCAAACGAAGCCACGTAGACGCCACGTCATCCAAAACAGGACCTATCCTGCACGGTTTTGTGAGTTGAGGGATGTGTTAAGAGTAATTAATCGTTGTTGTTTCAAGATTAATCTATTTATTCGTCACGATAATATTTTTTCTTGTTCACTAATAAATCGATTAATTAAACTCATGTTTCTATAATCAATTCGATCCCCCGGGCCAATCCGAGGACGCCTACGAAAAGGTTGTTTGGATTTGTGAAAAGGTTGTTTGAATTTACGAAAAATTTACTTGGATTTACGAAAAGTTTGTTTGGATTTATGAAAGGGTTGTTTAGATGTATCCGGTTTTCTGGATTGAGGATGAAAATCAGACTGGGCGACAAATTGAGGGACCTAAAGTGAACTTATTCCTTCTCCAGCTGAGCTTCTTGCTGTTGGGCCCGTGACGAAGCACACGGCCCGCTGGAGCCTCTGCTCGTGGGCACGGACGGAGCGAGGCGAGCGCCTTCGCCGTGCCGCGTCGCGCGGAGCGGCGGCCGGCCGGCCACAAGCCGGCGGGGGCGCGGCGTGCGTGCACCTCACTCTCGGCACGGCGGTGAGCTCTTCCTCCTCCTCCTAACTCGGCTACTCCCTTCAACCGCCGCGTCGGCTCCGCTCCGGCGGCCGACCCCGTCTGCACCGTTGGGTTCGGGCGGTTGCCGGGTTGGGGGGAAGGTTTGCTCCTCCTCGCCGGCGCCGCTCGGTTCGATTCGGAGGGGGGAGGAGACCGGCCGCGAGCACTGTAATGGCGATGTGTCGCCCCTTCCCTTACCACTAACCAGTACTCACTTTGTGCATATGTTTTTATTCACTTCATGTAATGATTAACACTAACATGAATCTAGTTGATGGCTGGGCATGGGCAGAACTGCACAAGTAATGCTTGGAGTTGGCAAGGGAATTTTATAGAGGGATTCTGCGAAATCGAGTGAAAGGAATAGTTATGTTTGCATCGTACTTTGATTGGTACAATCGGTTCTCTCTTCAAAGTTTTTATCGATTATTACCCCCTATTGCAGTGCCTCACTTGGTCATAGCTATCTTTTGTTCATTTATTAGATAAGTGATGTCCCAGCACTGTCGTTTCAGACATTCTGTAAGTATTCCACTGTCTACCTCTCCAATACACAATCACTTGATTTTGAGTTCTCTATGGTTTCCGGCAGTTGACTTCACAGATCTAGTAGTGCTATGCTTTACACTTACAGCTGCTGTGCAATAGATTTTTGTTTTGGCACCTACTATTGTGAACTCAACGAAATAGTTTCCATCAAATAGAAAGTGAAATACAGGGGTCAAATAATTTCAAGGGAAATAAAAGATATTGGAGTTCAGTACTTTTTGCAGTAACAATAACCTGTCAGGGTTGCATGACAGAAGTCATATTCCCTGCAGGGCTGAATGGGGAGATGAATCTTCCCTGATTTTCATATACTCTTAAGCTTTATAATAATGATAGCCTCTGAATAAACCCTTCAAAATGTTGTCAAGTTTGACTAGGATAGTGATTGACAGCATCGATGTAAGTGAATGATTATTTTGTTTTTGAACAATCTTTCATGCATCACATCCAGCTTGCACTGTCATCATGTAAACGTTATTAGGTCAGTAGTCAAGTTGTTAAGGGCATGTAAGTTTGTTTCATTATTGTTTAAAGTAGGCTTTAGCATATACTGCAAGTTATGTCTGGTGAAGCAATAATAATTTATTTGATGTGACGTGTGTAAAATATGATAAGGAGGATTACCGTGTGAAACTCAAGCTAACATAGTTTTTTCAGTTTGTTTTATACTTTATATGTGGGACCCAAACCAGTAATATTGAACTTATTTCTACATGCTTCAATACATAACAACTCCACAATGACTTCCATATATTTATTATTCATTTGTAGGCCAGTTAGTCCTAAAAGAAACAAGGAAATATGTGGAGCTATTTTGATCACTGATTCCTCTGATTCTGTTCTTTTTCCTTTTTTTCTTTACCCTCTGTGGGTAATTATATATATAAGAATTGATGATATGTGATTTGATGACTTATTTGGAATAATCCTTTGAGTTTCATCTGTTCTATTGATGTCTATACTACATCAGTTTCTGTCCAAATGTTTATTTCAGGTGAAGAATCTTACACTGGCATTTGCTGTTCGAGTAGCTGCGTGACTCTTATCAGAACTCCGGCATATCAATTGATGAGGCCCAACTTGGTGAGAATCTTCCTATTTTGGGCTATGTGGTGATAATCTAAAGATTTCCTTTAATGGTTAATATGTAAGCGGCAGACTCCTTATCTAACTTCTAGTTTACAATATCTCTATCAAAGTTGTGGCAATTGTAAGTATGGTCTGTGAAAATGACCCCTCAAAGGCCAACCCACTTGTATGGCTGGAAAGTTACAGGAATTTTTATGCTCATATGTTCCTATCAGTCAACAGTAACGTTTCAATATATTGGGATTCTTTATTGCAGTTCCTACTGTAGCGTGCAATTCCTTATGGGCTCTAAAGCCTCCCCTGTGGTTATCTAATTAACCACCTAGCCCGCTAGCCCGAATACTTTTGTCATATCTTAGTAGATGATATTATGACACACCTCCAAGATTGGGCTGACAACGAAAGATAGTGTAGATGGACATGAAAGTAAAATGATAAAACATGTCCTTTTCGAAAGAACTGGGACTCCACCAATTTCGAATATTTATCTTCTACAGTAGCTGTGACTAACTGAGCTGAAGTACTGTATATGGTACAGATGCTCATTATAAAGATCCCCTTAATCTCACAATTAAGCGTTAGGCATTTTTAGCATCTGTATATTAAATTGCATGAATTTCTTTATCCTTAGCTTGGTTCCTGTTTATAACAAGACTATTTAGTCCATGCAATAATTCATAAAAGTTTGCAATCAGATTCACCTCATGAATTGATTTTATAGTGGTAGAGATATTGCTATACAATGCTTAGAACAGAGCACTGTTCCAATGCAGAAGTCTAGGGTACAGAGGAGTTGGGAAAAGGAAGGTGGTGATAATTGTTCTGTATAGGAATGGGGTCCCATGGCAATGTTAACTATAGGAGAGGAGGGGAGGAAGGGTTGGTTATGAGGCCATGTGCAACGGGAGGGCACAAGTGGGGAACAGGGGTTGCACGGGATAACATGGGAGCCATGTCTCTCCATGTTGCCTAGTGAGTATTTGTGTATAGCTTTCGTTCTTGGCTGGATTCCTCTGGCATGGGAATAACTATCAACAACTCACAATTCCCCCACTTCTACTTTACATTACTTACCCTTTTCCTACCAATATTAGAAACCAAAAGAAATGGAAGCTTTACTATTTTTTCCTTTTCCGTTTTACTTTTATAGATCCGATTTCAATTGGCGGTCATCCCTGCAGGGGACATGGAAGAGAATTCATTCCCTCATATGTGATATTTTTTAGCTGGTATTTTGACAAAGTGAATAAAATCTGATTCCTTGATTTCTACCAAGTAATCAGCTTTAAAGTTTAAGTATTTTTCCCATTGTACCATTCTGTTATTTCTTACTGGAACCAGATGGATTGCTGGGGTGCCATGTGTGCTATGGTCATGGAAGAAGGATTTTGCACGCTGTAAATAAAGTTTTTTCACCACCTAACACTAACGGATATCAGAAAGAGTTTCCTAGTGCACTACAGCATCGGTGCGCTCGCCTAATCATGAGACAAGACAACCAGAGCAACGGTGGCAATTCTACATGTAATTGAGCACATTAAGGTGAAATGGACTTCTGACTGATAAATTCTTTTGTGGTTTGGTCACTTTGTACTGCCCTGTAATGACAGTAACACTCAAGTGTGTGCTTTAGGTGATGGTACCTTTTGTGAAACTGTAGGGAATCTTTGCTGGAACCATGATGTACAAGCCAAATGTTGGCACTTTAACCTAATGAGAAGGAAACTAGTAGTTCTGATTATCACATGGGTCAGGCTCTTATTTGAGTATGGATGAGATGCCCAAGATAAAAATACCTTGGGACACTGGAAGCCGATATGCAAGTTGGAATATATGATTTTAGTCCTGCCCAGATATACTTGTGACTTTTATCTGCTTTTACTTAAATCCTGGCCCAGATTCCAGCACTTCATTTTCCTCGCCAATCAAGTGGTATCAATCTGATATCAGTATTTGAAATCTCTGACGTATTATTACACTTTTTTTTTTACAAGATTGCTATCTTCAGTTACACTCACGGTCTTTTCCTGTTTACAGGTGATGCGTATTTGAGTACATGCATCTATAATCTGACGGCATCAAGGAACCTGTATTATGGCGTACAAGTGCTCACAGGGACAACCAAATTGGCCGGCTATCTTTCATTGTGGTCGTTGAAGTATTGTTGTCAACAGTTGGTCCTAGCTTCACTTGTTGGGTAGGTGCTGCTAAAAGGTTAATGGAAGTGCACCATTTAGCTAGCTTTGTACAGATGCACACCACACAAGGGATTATGGAAAGGGGAAAACAGTTGGCAGGATTAACATCTCGAGCCATTGACAGCTCCATCCTGGACACAACAATCTTGGATTGTTGCTGTAACAGAAATGGTCCTACCCCTTGCACAGGCTAAAGCCAGTTCAAGCTTTTCTCTGAAGAAAGAAGGTTCCTTTTCATCGAATAAGGTCAGTGCTAATCTGTCATTAACTCTCACGGAGTCTGTTAACCTACTGGGTTTTAATTCGTCTTTGTTAAAAGACACGGAAGGAATCCAAGCATGCATCCAGCCTCTGATCTGCCGATTAGATCGAAGCTGTTTCTTCAGGGGCAAGTACTAATGATTCAACGAGCTTCAGGCTCACGCCTCGGCATGTGACCCGATCGGATGGATTTACGCAAGGTTTTGTGGCTAACCAAACCTGATGACCTGGTGGTCCAGATGGACAACACAAGCTAACTAGATATACATGTGGTTTATCTCTCAAGGATCGATGGATCTGCTTAATTAGTTATCTCTCCTATGCATCCAAGCTTGAAGAGGACAAGGGAAAAAGATGTCTAATTTCAGATCGTCTCTCCAGCAACACACGTACGGGACCATGATAATGTATGGGTTTCCGTTTGGACCATCATCGATCGCCGCGGCTCACCGGCGTGCACAGTGGGAGCCGCCGGCTGGACCATGGTTCACGTATATAGCAAGGGGCCATTTGGACGCGTCTCCCTGTTTAACTGGTTTGATTAGTCATGCCAGACAAGGTTTGCCTATTAAACCCTTTCATTGGTTGACAGCTCACATTATTTAATTTTCTTAAAGAAATGGTCACACCCCTGGCCACAAAGAATTGTTCAGGTAATCCATCAGGTGCTTTGTTTTCATAATTAATTCGCAAATTTATATACAACATGTTTTAATATAATCTACTCTAGAATTTTTTATCACAATAGCTAGGTATATGTTCCAGTTGAACTATTGCAATCAGTTTCAACTTTGATTTTTTTTTACATAATAAAGTAGATAATTAGAGTTTTTTAAAACATTTGGGATATTAAAAAGTCCCAGGTATCCCTGCGGCAGGGCCTTTAAAGGGTAATTTGAAATACACGTTGGTGAGGCTTCTTTTGGTAAATTCTTGGTGCACGCAGCAGCCATGCATGCATATATAACTAAGTTAGCATTGCAGCTTTGTGCGACACTGACAGCACAGAACACGACACACAGAGCTCATCCCGACGTTGGAGGGAACCCTCTTTTTTTATAATTATTTTCCTATCTTTTATTTGTTTCAGCCGTGCTGCACTGGAAAAGGTCCCTGGAATCGCCGCAACTTTACAGGTTTTTTTTCTCTCTTCTGTGCGGTTACACTAATATAATAAAATGAAAAGAGATAGAGAGATAAAAAAACAATAATATACGCAACAGATCAAAAGAAACTAGCACATCATGATGTCGCTATCAGGCGGCATATTAAGCTATTAATAATTTAGTTTTGCATACTTGTGCCGCTTCCAAACGCTTCTCTTTGTTCTTATCATTTGAGCTGCGACCCAATCATTTTAACATCACCTTTTCTTGCACTAGGAAGGATGCCCTTTTTCTCTTTACCGGTTTGTCACCCTAGGATGGATGATACCTCCCATCTACACACCTTTGTTTTTTTTTTCACCGACATGCAAGCATGTACATGTACGCTCTACCTATCTAGTTGTCAAATTTGGTTTTGTATAAAATCCATCAAATTTTAATGAAGACAAAAAGGATTAATATGCCACCACACCTACTATATCAAATGCTGTTTTGGTGATTACTTTAACACATCTTAATTAGTCGATGACATGCCCCTATATAACCTAACAAGAAAATGTGGTTGGTTGATTAATCATATCCTGTGCAAACATGATAGAGTTTTGTATACATTTAACCACTATTCACGGCAATTAAGCGGATGGTACGTACTCACGGGAC
Source organism: Oryza meridionalis (assembly GCA_000338895.3). Lineage (NCBI taxonomy): Eukaryota > Viridiplantae > Streptophyta > Magnoliopsida > Poales > Poaceae > Oryza > Oryza meridionalis. The sequence continues at coordinate 20,708,895 of CM002533.2, forward strand.
ATGACTGTTTATATCTTATTTTAGTCTACAGTGCTACTAACAACACAATCAATGGGTGTCATTTTCAGACATTGTGTGGCATTGATAAAAATAGTTCAATCGATTGGGTGTGAAGTCCGGCCTTTTCGTTAAAAACGTATTACTGAGTGTGAAACTAGAAACATGCAAAGGGTACGTAACTACACCGATGAGGCGATGACCCTAATTGAAAGGTCGTCCCTGGTTAATTGAATGGCATCATCTAACGTGAAGACCACCGGCCGAATGCTAAATTTCCTATATGTGTGCATTCCTATTTGGACTTGGAAATAAACTTGTTTATTTGCTTGATTGGCATATGAGTGTGTCAACGAAGGCACAAAGCATCTATAACTAATTAGCCAACCAACAGAATGAAATGAGTATTGCGTGATCTCAAATCATTCACTTTGGGTTCCTTCTGAAGATTTTTTTTTTTTGCAGGCGGTATATTTTCTTGATAAAACATTTGTACTACCTGCCACAAAATTGGAAGCATTTTCAATTTTCTCCTCTTTTGCTTCCTGATGTCCCTCTTCACACATGTACCTAACCAGCACACCGATAAAAGCTACTATGTAAAGTCATAAACAAACCAGGATAGCAAACCCGACATATAGCGCTGAAGATAGAGTGTTCCATGTACTACTATATGAAATGTGGTGCATGTTCTATGTATATAGGAGTAAGATAATAAATATTGAAAAAGACTATGCATTTCTTTGATGATTCATCATGTTCATTTAGTTATCTGTTTAATACTGTGATCCAGACAAGCTAGCAGCCTGATCAAGGCATATGCATGCCATTTCATTGTCCTGGAGATCATGAGTTTGTGTCATCTAATAAGATATTCTACAAAAATGCAACATTATTGTTCTCTTTTTTTTTCTCCTATGTGGTTGACTTTGTTTGCAGTATATTTTGGATATATTCTTTTTCTATCATAGTGATGATAATTAGTCACCAAATATTGCTGACAAAATGATACATAGACGCTTGAAAATTTTCAATATAAATATAGTCTTCAGGTGAACTGTGTTGAAAGAATTTTTGTAAATTTACAAGTGTACAGTGATCATCATATTCATTAGAGACTAGCGGCCCCATTGTTTCACTTATACTTGTGTTTATCCGTATTGCTTATCAGCCATTGAAAAATAATGTGGATAAAACTTTTATACATACTGTCCTTAGATATTTAAAAGCATGTGCTGTAAAATAAACTATGATGAAAAACCAACAAAATCAACTTTAAAATTAAATTTTAAATTTTAAAGTTTGGCTTATATAAGTATAAGTGAAAGGATGATGCTTTAGAGATTAGTCGATCAACTATTTTTTGCACAATCTAATATTGTCTTCTTCTTTTTTTTGGGGGGTGTCTTTGCAGCGCAATAATTTTAATAAACAAGAGGTACTCGTACTCCTATAATATATCTTATATACCCAAATGTTCTTCGCTGGCAAGAGGCTAGCTCAGTGGCGGAGCTGGCTCCTGAGATAGTTGGACAGCTGTTCGAGCTCTGCCGTCGGTATTTTTATTGTTCTGTTATCGGTAACCCATGTACTAAAAGTTACCGATTGCTAGTAAACATTCTTCATTGTTTGGGCTCGATAACACCGCTCGCTCTGCCCCTGGACTATGTTGAAACTACACCTTCACATAAAACCAAACCTAGTGTAAAGCCTGTGTAACGCTGGGTGTTGACTTAGCGAAAGTTTCTCCAGTTTTTTTTTTGCCCTTCAGTATACCGCCCAGTGTCCAGCCCTCAAGTAACACCGCCTCGTGAACCGTGGAGTCACCGCACATGCTGCCGGGGCCAGTGAATTCTCAATGTGCCTAAGCCAGTACTATTTCCTTCTTTTTTCTCTCTCTTTTTCACCTTATTACCCTGTGCACTTTGCCATCTATTACCTGAATAAAACGTACTACTGGTAGTACGTTGAAGTAGCATTGGTTCACTCTTCTCTCTCACCAAAAGAATCTTCTGCAGCCACCTCTCTGCATGAGGGCCTGCCTTTTCCATGCACAAACTCTCAGTGTATGGCCCTGTTGCAGATTACCTACTATCCAGGTAAGAAAAGGAAAATTTTCTTGGACTTGGAATATTGTTTCAGTTTTTGAGGTTTGTGTGCAAAATGCCTTTAGAATTTGGTTTGTCCAGCATTTTCTAACTGTTTGTTACACACTTGTTACTGATCTAGCTAGTTATACATATGCGGATGCTATTGCCACAGGATTGTACACTGAATTTACACACGCAGATTTCAACAGGTTGGCAGATGAATTGGCCCTCCTACTCATTGGACATATGACTTAATAGTTACTACCACCATGACAAGATAAAAAGCCAGTGGTAAAAAAATAAAGGAACAAAAGGGAGCACAAGTAGGAAGCAAGGTGGCATTGTGTGGGCTCCTCCTGGATATGTCTGATCCTAATTTCCTATCTCTCCCTCTTTTTTAACTTTCTCACCATCCCATGTGCAACATTCAGCCTGCAGCCAGAAGAAAGTAGAGTGTAGAGCCAAGCTCTCCCTTCTCATGCCAATTGCCCAAGCAGCTATGAAGAGTGTGAGAAAAGATGCATGAATAGTGTGTACTAGGGAATTAGAGTGTAGATGTAGCTCATGTAAATCTATTGTCATAAGATAGCAAACATTATCAAACAAGATAAACTTTTATAATAAATTTATCACTCTTCTTTTAAGATAATGGATAGATTTATCACTAAATTATTGCAACGTGTATGCATAGTGCCCTATCTTGACAGTGTATTATACGGCCCTCCTAGTGTTTCCCTTCACAAAAGAAAATAGTGGAAATGTTGCATTCAAATCCACAAATATAATGTACTCCTACGGTACATGGCACGTACGCGAGCCACCATCTTAGAATTAACTCCGTCCCTCTCCGAATCCCTCTTAGAATACGAAAACTTTTACCTCTCTCACAAAAATTCTTTAAAATTATTTAGAATATGAAACTATTACATTTCATATCAAAATCCTAAAATTATTATTCCCACCTTAGAACTGATGATGCTGCTACTACTCCCTCCGTCCAAAAAAAACTTAACCTAAAATGAGATGTGACCCTTCCTGTATAACGAATTTGAACAATCCTCTATCTAGATGTGATTTTTCCTGGTACAATAAATTTGAACAATCCTCTATACAGATTCGTTGTATTAGGAGGAAGAGTATTTTTTGTTTTGGGACCGAGGGAGTAGAGCTAGAGCTACGCAAGGGCAGCAAGGTGAACGAGCGCGCGCCCTGCAACCTCCACGTTCTCCCATAATTTAAACAGGAGGCATCAATCCCACAGCTCCATTCTTTTTAACCTTTTATGGCAGACACATCACCCCACAGTTCAACCGTTTTTATACGGATCCCCAGCCACAGCCAAGCCAGCCTGACCCCAAAACTAATTTTGTATGCTTGCCAAAGGATCAGCCACACTCACTATAGCTAGGCAACCCCCCCTGCTGGCTCTAACTCCGAGGCATCCAAGCCTAAAACTACAGTGGTAGGGTATCTCACGTACTAGGAGCACAATTTTAATTACAGGACTAGTGCTACTGGGAGTAGTATACAGTAGCATAGTGTGTATAAAAGTGTGGTTTAACTAGCAAGAATTTGTGCAAGTGATAATTAATCAAGTGTCACTTTGTAGCACATGCTCTCTTAGCTAGCACTCGAGGTTGTCATGATAGGGCGATCTACACAAGATCCTTCTACTAGTTGATTTTGTGCTGGCAATTTAAGTTGATCAAGATCATACCGAATTTTATCTTTTGATCTACCTAAATTTTTGCAGGCATTTTTTGATTTACATGCATGCATGGCTATTTTACCTTAGCATAAACATGCTATGATCAAATAAATGCATGCATGCATAGACAACATACCGTGACATCTAGGCTTGGATGCTACCTAGTTATTTTAATGAGTTTACCTCGATCGGTTATAATTTGATAATCACTTGCTTTAAATTTTATACCCTATATATCAAAACCTTCCTTTTGCTATACTAATCTTTGGCATGTGAGGGCTATCTCCCCATGCTTATACTAATCGTGGCATAGCAATTTATATTAATATTTGAAAGATCGAGATCGATCCTTATGGGATCTAAAAACTAAAAAGTTTACAATAAATTAAGCATTGGATCCTAGAGTATAACCAGAGCTGCACATGTAATTTAAATCGTTGCATCTGCCTCTAATCCTTCTTTTCTCTAAAAATAAATAAAGTAGACAAAGAGCATCACACTTATTTAGAAAGAATGCTGGTATAAGAATAGCAAGAATTTAACATATAATATGTCGCGAGTATACACTGTAAAACTTCGGTAACAACAGTTTGGGAAAGGAAGAAAAAAAAACTCAGGTAATACATAATGGACAGTTTAGGTAATTAGAAAAAACAAAAGAAAACATATAAAAGAAGGAGAGAAAAGAGAAAAAAAGAAGAGAAATGGGAAAATTCCGGCATACACCAGCACCAGCTCTCTTGCTTTTTCACTGCCACTTCACTTGATGAGCACATCTTTAATTTTTCACCTTCGATATTTTTTTTTCACCGCGCCCTTGCAACATGCCACAGTAGATCGAGCAGTAGTACACATAGCCAAACAAATTTTTACCGAAGTGTAATAATTTGTAACAACCACAACCACCGCAACATTTTGCATATATACCCTTGTCTTCCTTTTTTTTTAACCGCGAGAGCGAGGTGTTATTACCGCTCCTCTGTGCTGTTTTTCACCGCACCAAGTTTAAACCCTCTCCGTGAACCCTCACGAATGGAGGGTCCTTATTAAATTTACCACAACAAATCAATAAATTACCACGCCACCAATTCTTTTTTTTTCTTTTAACACTAGCTAAGAGGAGACGCGAGATGAGAGAGACCACTGTAATTAACACAAGAACGAATCAAGAAATGGATCGATGCTACTAGCTTTTTCTTTCTAGGAACATCCAGCGACGAACGATCGATGGGCATGCATGCAGCTTGAAATGGGCGAATTTCTTTTCTTTCTTGGCATGGAGATGTAGCTGCTAGCTTGCATGAGGATTTATCAATGGAGAAATATGCCGGAGGAGGAAGAGAATTCTTGAGGTTTTAGGTTTTTGAGCTTTTGATGGTGTTGAGATATGGACGAGCCATGGAGGAGGCGACAGGTAGGTAGATACAAATGGTACAAGAGATGGAGGAGGAAGAAGAAGAAGCCATTGACGCGCATGGAGGTATGCATGTGTAGGAAAGAGAGAGTCACCGGATGGATGGATGGATCACTGGACCATCGCCAAGAAAGATCCGGTGGTCGTCGTCGCGGCCGCCGCCGTGGCGGGGGCGGCGGTGCCGGGCGGGTTGCCGCCGGCGGCCGCGGAGGCGGCGGCGTTCGGTCTGACGACGCTCTGCTGGTGGCGGTGCTGCGGCTGCTGCTGGTGGTGGTGCTGATGCTGGAACTGGATCTCGTACTGCATCTTGTTGCCGTCGACGTCGTCGTCGTCGTCGTCGTCGTCATCGTCGTCGTAGTCATCCTCGTCGTCCTCGTCCATGTTGTCGCTGTCCACGCCGCCGCCGCCGCCGCCATCCGTTCGGTTGAAGGCGTTGTTCGCCGCCGGCGGCTGCTGCGGCCTCTGCTCCATCATCTCCTTCATAATGTACTCTGGCTTTAAATGCGCAGCGTTACGCAATCAGCATTGGATCACCAAAAACGAACAGCAGCGTACCACATGTGTACGCGCCAATTCGCTACGGCCACACGGGGAAATGCACACGGATGGATGCACGTAGCTTAGCTTAGCTTAGCTTAGCTTACCTTCTTCGCCGCCGCCGCCGCCGCCGCCGCGCCGGTGAAGAACTTGTTGCCGCCGACGACGCTGCCGTTGCTCGCCTGCATTTGCATGCCCCCGGAGCCGCCTCCTCCTCCCTCGCCGTTGGCGCCGTTTGTACTACTCGTGCCGTTGCCGTTCTTGGTCGTCGTCACGGGCTGTGGCGGCGGCGGTGTCTGAGAGATCGGCGCGGCGACTGTCACCGCCGCCGCCGCAGGCTCCGCGTGCTCCGGCGGCGGGAGGGCCGGTGCGGCGGCGGCGGCGGCGGAGGAGGAGGAGGAGTTGAGCGCCGCCTTGTTGCGGTAGAGGGCGTCGAGCTGGTGGAAGTAGGGGCAGGTCTTGGAGTCCTCGGGGCGCTTCTTGTTGCTCTCCTTCACCTTCTTGAAGTACTTGTTGATGTTCTCCCACTTCTCCTTGCACCTCTTGGAGCTCCGGCTGTAGCCCAGCCGCCGCATGCCGGCGGAGATCTCCTCCCACAGCGGGCCCTTCGGCCCGGCCTCCTGGTACCGGTTGTCCAGGTTGCTCCGCAGCTGGATCAGCGCGTGCACCTCCGCCTTGGGCCACCGCGACGACGACGGCTGCCCCCCGCCGCCGCCGGACCCGTCGTACCCCGCGTCGTGCGCCTCGGCGGCCGTCATGACAATGTCCATGCTGCTTTGCGTCTGCGGCGTCGCCGGCAATGGCGACTTGGTGGCCTGCGGCGAGGGCTGGGGCGGCTGCGAGTGGGATGCTGCTGCTGGTGGCGGCGGCGGCGGCGGAGCTGGCGCGACGGAGGTGATGGGGGTGGGGTGAGACGGCGGTGGCGGCGGCTGTGACGGCGCCGGCGCAGGAGGCGGCATGACGGTGATGGCGGGGGCGGCGATGATGGGCGGCATTGGGATGGTCTGCCCGGTGATCTTCTGTATGAACGACACGACGGCGGCGTCGCGCGACGCCGCCATGGCGCGCTCCTGGGCGAGGATCTCCTGCTCGCGGGCGAGGCGCGCCATCTCCTGCCGCCGCCACGCCTCCTCGCGGATCATCCGGTCCTGCTCCCGCTTCTCGATGGCCTCCAGAAACCGCTGCTGCATCGCCTCCTGCCGCTCCATCACCTGCTTCATCAACCCCTCGAAGAACCTCATCATCTTCCTGCTCCCTCCTCCGCCGCCGCCACCGCCACCGCCACCGGCGGCGCCATCCTCCGACAACCTCTTCCTCTTCCCCCTCTCATCACCGCCGCCGCCCATGTCCTCGGTCCCCTCGTCGTCGGAGTCCTCCTCGTCGGAATACTCCTCCGTGTTCGACGTCGAGAAGCTCATCACGTTCCCCATCACCACCGCGGGCGGCGGCTCGGCGGGGGCGCGCACCCCGGCGGACACGCCCACAGCCGTCGGCGGCGGCGGGGCCAGCGACGTCACCGGCGAGGGCGCCGCCACGCCGGCGGCGGTGCCGTGCAGCGCCTCGAGCTGCGTGAAGAAGCGGTACGTCTTGCCGTCGTTGCGCCCCGCGCGGCTCTCCTTGGTGCGCTTGTAATACTTGTGCACGTTCTCGAACTTCTCCTTGCACTTCTTCGCGCTCCTCCGGTAGCCCTCCTCCGCCAGCTTCCTGCACCCAACCACCACCACGCCGCCATTAACAACAACATGAAGAAGCTTTAAGCTCGAGCTCGTCAATGGCGAGCCAAAATTTGAAGGAAATTAAGCTGTAACCCTCACAGGAAAGTTGCATGCATGGAGTAGAATTTTACTCGATTTGGGCACCCATCGGAAAAGATAAAGAAAGGAAGATGTATGCATACATGCAGCAATAGCTAGCTAACTAGGATGAATCAAATCCCAAGAAGAGACTAGAGAGAATGCTGCAGGGGGGAGTAAAAATTCCATCTTTTTTTCTTCTCCTGTGCTTGTGCAAAAGAATGCATTTTTATGGCCAATTCTGCTTGCAAAATTGGAATTGATGCCTTTCGGATCTGAAGCGTATGGGCGTGTGTTGTATTGTACCACCATCTTGATAAGAGATGGCCATGAAAAATAATTTCTTTGGAAAGGTGAGGAAGGAGAGTGATATCCGTATTATTTTAAAATGGAAAAAAAAAGTCACTGTGCTCGTGAACGATGGTTAAGGGAAAAAAAAGTGAAAAGGAAGTGTTTATTTTAGCCGGTAATTAATTAACTGAGCCTAACCAAAAATCACACCAGGCTACTGCTTCTGGAGGCCGCCGAGATTTCATGCAGCATTTCGCCGACGAGAATTCAGCCATGGCGGCGAGATCGACGGCGGAGCAAATTCTTGAGGGGGGCTCATGGCGTTGAATTTTTTACCTGGAGACCTCCTCCCAGAGCGGGCCCTTGAGGGTGGCGTCCCGGAACGCGGCGTCCATGTCCGACCGGATCTTGAGCAGCGCCAGCGTCTCCTGCCGCGGCCACCGGTTCCCCCCCGCGCCGCCGCTGGCGCCCTCCTCGCCGACCGCCGCCGCCGCCAGCGCCTCCGCGTCGAACCCGCCTCCGCCTCCGCCGACTCCGCCGGACGCGCCGAGCTCGTCGAACTGCTGCTGCGGCGGCGGCCGGCTGCTGATGGGCGACGCCGCCTCCGCCATGGAGATCCGCCCGCCGCCTCCTCCCGCCGGCGAGAATGGCGACATCTCCGGCGCCACCGCGCCGAACTGCTGCTGCACCCCTCCCCCTCCTCCCCCTTGCTGCTGCTGCTGCATGCTACTACCTCCTCCTCCTCCTCCTCCCCCACGAGTGTTACCACTGGGGAATGGAGGTGATGGAATGATCAGTACATCAGGAGAGCTAGTAGAGGTGAAAAGGATGGCAGGAGAGAGAAAACCAAAAAAAGAAGAAGAAGAAGATGAGGAAGAAGAAGAAGAAGAAGAAGCACAAGAAAGGGAGGAAACAAGGAAACCTGGCAAAAATAAAAATTATACTCCTGCAACAGCAAGGGAGAGAGAGAGGAGGAAGGAGGAAGAAGAGGAGGCAGAGAGGAAAAAAGAATTAAGATACCATCACTTAGCCTTGAATAAATAATAGGGTGGATGGATGAGAGAGAAACAGCCAGCAGCAGCAGCAGCAGCAAGCAGGAGGAGAATATGATAGCTGTGAAGAGAGAGAAAGGAGGAAGAAGAAGGAGAAGTGAAAGTTGAGAAATGTTGAGTAGAGTACAACAAAGAGAGGAGGAGGAGAGAGAAAGATGAAGAGAGAGAGTTTGTGTTGTGTTGTGGGTGCTTGCAAGAAGAGGAGATGATGATGATGATGAGGGAGATGATGTGGGAGATAAAACAAACAAGATGCTGCGCTGTCAGGGGAGGGAGCTTTGAGCTTTACCTCCCCTCCTAACCCCCTGCCTAATGCTAGTTAAAACCGAAAGGACAGAGGGGAGAGAGAGAGAGGAGTGTAGGGATGGTGTAGAGAGAGAGAGAAACAAACTGGTGAAGAAGAAAGCAGGGGTAGGAAACTGTGGGATGAGAGAGAAATGTGGAGGCTTGTAATAAAAGGGAGAGGAGCACAAATACCTCTACAAAAACTCCTCTACCTCAATCCCCGTGGGGGAATATATTGGATTCTGTGATTCATGATCTACTGTACTAAGCTGGAGTATTTTTCACACTGGATATTTAGTCATAAATTATCCTCAAAATTACCCTTTTTATTTTACCTCACCCATCTCTACTCTCATCAATACCTTTTCTTTTGAGATGAAAAATATAAAATTCATCTGAGTTAGAAGCAATTGTTTGCACTGATGACCAGTACTAAACCAAGGACCATTGGAGGATCCAAGGGGCAGCAGAAAAACAATTACACCAAGATTGGTTTTACTACTTTGCAGCAGCATCAGCAACAGCCAAAAAAATCATTACAAAGGAAAAATTAAATCCCCAAAAAAACCAAAAAAAAGTTTACATGTGGGAACAAAATTAGTTAGGAGAATTGGAGAAAAACAAACAAAAATTAAAGGAGTAGTAGTAGGAGTGAGAGGAGGAGGCAGACAAGACCACATTATAACAGCTGTAATGTGGGCCCTTCCGGAGAGCGAAAGAGGTGCAGAACGTGCCCGGCGATTAACGCGGACCCCCCCCCCCCCACACCCCCCACTCCCAGACCCAACCCCACCAGGTGGCCCACACGCTTACGCCACTGACATGTGGGGCCCACAGGCGCATGGGCCCACGTGTCATGTCAGCCGCGTTGGTGGTATCCGCGTGCCTTTGGTTCAGGGGCAGAGGAGTATAAAAATGGCCATGCATTGGCATGTTGTGGGTTAATCCCTCCCTTTCCAGGTAATAAATGGCCATGTGGCCCTTTTTTTTTAATGATTAGGCAAAAAATCTTGGTGATTAAATTAAGTTAACCACCCCAATTATTATGCCCCGGCTTAAGTTAATGTATGGGCAAGACCGGGATTAGTATTCAGTTTCACATGGGAGATTAATTTTAGAATTGGGCCCAAAGGGAGTTGAATTTGAGCATTGCTATGGTCACAACAGTGCATCACTTCTATATTGTTTACTGGTATTTTGTCCATTAGCCTCAACAGTTAGAAATTCAAATAAAGATTGAGCCTGTTGTAAATGAACAAGTAGGTACAAGAATTGGGAATTTCAAAATGGTTTTTCCATGCTCCCTTCGAAACAAGAGTTCGAGTAACGCCTGTGATCTCACTGTATATTTATTCATGCATATGTATCTACTCTATTCGTGATAAATAGGGATGTGCATGTACAGTTAGGAAGTAAGAGTTGCGCATACTTTCAATGTGAATTTTCTTGCAAATGCATGCATCATGTAGTATATCATGCATTCATATATAATAAATATATAGATGGTGAATGGTGTAGTACTCATTAAATAATGTGTACAAATGTAGGTATCTCTACGTCATATCTTTAAGCGGCATTTTTGGATTTACACTATCAATCCATATCTCCATATTGCCTATAAAAAAAATACTATGTCTCCATAAACCAATGTAGTAGAAATTTGACTGACAACTTCATTGAATTACCTTCCCTTAATTCACAATGTAGAAATTTACACAACTATTATAAATTTAATTCTACTATACACGTAAAACTTTGAGTTTTTTTGGTAAAAATAATGAGTTGTCATTGATTTCACCATTTCTTTTGTAGTAGAATTCATCATTGGTGTATCACTTCACACAACAAATAAATGAAAGAAGTTATTATGTATGTAATGGAAACCATGGGATGCTTCTCTGGTTTGACCATTGATTTGTATGTCGGTTTGTGTATGAATACGTTTGTAACGTAACTCTAGCTAGCTGTTGACAGTAAGACCAAAACTATCTTTAAGGAGAAGTTTTTTAGCCGAACGTTTGTGCCTGATACTTCATGGTGCAATACCAACAGGGGAAGCACTTATCCTTTTTTGTGTACCTTCAATCACATTCTTCATTTTTGGCACCTTAATTCTCTATGGAAGGGGTGCAAATAAAAAAAATCTCTATGGAAAACAAGCGCATAACTAATTAGACGCGGTACCAGCTTTACCTGCCTACATGAATGCAAAATGAAATAATTTTGTGCACACATCCTATACCTTAATTATATAGATGAATACACGGTAAACATGGCAATATATATAGGGAGAGAGGAGGTTAATTTTCTGCCTTTTAGGGTGGACATGATGCTCATGCATTGCGTGTTATTTATCCTGGTACAGCATCAAGTGCGTGTAGCACTAGCACCACCACCCCTAAGGCTAAGAAAATTGCTGAAGTTTAGGGTGAGAGAGAGGAATCTTCCCCTCCAGGTGGCACACGATCCCACCTGCATCACGCCCCATCATCTGCCGGGAGCCGTCGGAGGAAGGATAATGATTGATGATACCTTGAGGGATGTAAAGGCAGTTCTAACTCATAACATTAGATATGGTTTCTATAAACTCTATATCATCAAGAAATTATTACTATACTATTTTTTTAATGCAAACACCACTATTCTATATTTCAATTTAATGCTACTTATCTCACAAAAGATATCTTGATGTTGTGTAGAAACCATGTCTCATGCAAGACATGGTTTCCTTCTCTTTCCTTATTTATTCACTTGCCACATTATTTTTTTGTCATAGGTAATAATTTATTTAATGCTATGGACACCATCATAGTCATTGATTTGAGAATGCCCTAAAATCACAATCCATCCATCCCCAAATCACCCCCTTTAATTAATTAACTAAAACTACCAAGGCTAATCCTATCTTGCACAAATAAAATACTACCCAGCTAGTGCTTCATAGCCTCTTAATTAGCATGTTAATTAGGGCTTTTGTTGATGAGATGTTTACTTATTAATTTGGCTCTCATCTATCGTCGTCGCCGGCCATCAGGAGCCAGCGGTGACAAGTGAAGATTGGCCACACGACGTCGTCGTCGGCGTTGAAGTTGGTAACAACTGCGTACAAAAAACCTGTTGTGACAGGCTGTTCCAACTCTCCTTGTTGGACCTTTTAGCCGCCGGATGGTTCAATAATTATTCATCCTAGACGTGGTAAATTATAATTCAATTCAACGATCCAGTATATATGATTCTAATAGATCGAAGATATATGTGTATTTACTTGGTTATAAAGTAAGACATGCATATAAGTAAGGGTCTAGTGTTGTACTTTTGTATATATATTGCTTTTGCACCTATACAAAAGATTAGGGATATGCAATAGTTCTAGGAAATATTAATAAAAATGTCGCAAGTTTGTTCAGTGAAAAACTTTCAAACATAACTATAGTGCAATCGCAGTATAATTAGATTGTAACTATACTATAATTATATAATAACTTTATGTACTTATAGCTCTTGAAAGAAAAGAGGGGCACCCATCTATAATATAAAACTTTAACCATTTATTTCTAAATATTTATATAGTTTAACATCATATGAATAATCTATTATGAAATTATTTTCCATGGAAAATGTAAAATCATATATCTATGATATTAAACCATTTTAAAAAAATTGATAGTCAAACTTAGAAATGTTTGACTCTCAACAAAGTTAAATCGACGATTAATTTAAAATGAGGGAGTAATTGACCAATAATATGTGTTCAAATGGGATACTTTTGCTCATTATTGAGGATAAGATTTTACTCTCAAACTGGTGGCTGTAATTAAGCTAGGTCATTTTTCATTGAACTACCAACCTCATGTAGACACGTGCCGTCAAAATCACCTTATGTTGGGTCAGAGAAAATTGACGTTTTCTTAACCTATCTGGGTTGAACTCGTAGAACTCATACCTAACTATATATGAAACTCACATTTACATGTAGACTTGTACCAAAATAGTTCAGTCTATACTCTATCCTGATACCATAATATGCACTATCATGTATTCTATTCTTTATGTAGCAAGAAAAAAAAGAAGTGGTAGGATGCATGCTTAGATAAATTTAGTTGCTCAAAACTCTCATATCACCATCTAATCACATTTTCATTAATCAAATCCGGGCCCCACGTTTTTGCAAGTAGATGCCCAACTTTCCTGACCATATTGGCGGCGTGTTAATCCATAACTGTGTGGCTTAAATTGGGTTTTTTTTTCTAGTTGCTTCACCCTCTTTTTAACTCATCCACTAATGTGTGATGCAGTGTCACTTTCTGATGGGATGCATGCACGTCAATGGCAGTTTACCTTAATAACTCAACTCGATCAGATCCAAGAGATTGTGAATGATGGCAGTAACCTCTACTAGATGAGAAGTCTTCTTAGATTGGATCTTGGTTAGTAATAACTAATAACAGGAATATTTTGCATGAAAATAAAATAAGTCACTTCAAATTCATCAGATTAAATAACCACCCCACTTTGTCATCCCATATTCTGATCTTCCGTTTTTTTCCTATTTAATCTGCTCTATCATCCCATATCATCTTCCTTTTTTTTTTGTTCATATGCGTGGTGATTTGTTCTCATAAATTTAACTTTTCAGTCTCGTCGTTTTCTAATTTCTTTTGGTTTGCTTTAAAGAAAGTAGCAAAAGATAGATGGTAAACGTGCGTACGTGTTAAGTTGCAACGTGTGGTCAATTCAATTAAGCATGCTAAATCACAATCAAATTAATTATTCCCCCTCGTTTAGCTTATTCACTTCTACAATATATATATTACTGTACATGTACTGCTGAGCAATTCGACACGTTTGAGAAACTGAGAGTATCCAAAATTGGACGGCTCATGATGAGGACATATCAAATTTATTTTATTGTATTGCAGTAGGAGGCGATTAAACCGAAAGTTCGGTAGACAATTCGAACAAAAACTGAAGCAGATTTTATATTCAGATAATAGATTTGTGGAATTTCTAAATACTTTTATTTGTTTCGTTCCTCCTACCAGATATGTTCCATTTTGTCTTTATACATGTCTTGAAGCAATTAATTATTTATGGGAGCACAATAAGTTTTTAGAAATTTTATGCGAAATTTTGGTAAATTTCATTATTATTTTTTTCTACCGAAGCTCATCCGCATGTTGCACAGGCATGGACACTCATTGCTCCCTTGCTATCACATTTCTATCACGTACTCCGTACGAACGTTCCAAAATATATTATCTATATTAACTGTCAGACACATGCTTATATTTGAAAAAAAAAATTTAAGTATATGGCTAGTTTTTAAACTTGGAGTAGAGTACTATCTACATTTATGGATTTTAAAATGCACATCTATGTCTTTAATTTTGATTTAATGTATCACTCAGCTCAAAGTACAGATAACACAAACTTAGAAACTAACTTGGCCACCACGACAGTGAAAATTTTACATTCAGACCCCTCCACTACAATATTCCCCTCCCAAATCAACTCCCACCATGCCAGTGGGAGAGGAGGCGAAGAAATGGTGACTAGGATAGTTGCGATTGTCATTGGTATAGTCAAAAGTCCCTGGAACCGAGAAAAACCACATCACATAGAGAGGGTTGATATTGTAAGTTCAGTGTGGTGTTATTTTCGCCGTGATCCTCGTGCAATATGATATTCCATTGTTTGCCGTCACGGCGACAATCGCACGCGCATGGCTAGTGGGGACAGAATTCCTAATTCGCGCATACGCGTCGCCGGCGTGCATTTCCGGCCCACACGACCCACGCGTATGTGCAACACCGCGTGTATGATAGCAATCCGGCCTAGGTGGGGTTGGCCCAATCTCCCTAAAAGACTAGTCCAATAGGGGAAGGGTGGCTCTCCCTTTAAAGGTGGCTTCCTCCTCCCAAGCTAAGCAAGGTGGGATTATTCAGAGGCTCACACGGTCGCCGCCCGACTTTAGCGTCTCTGCCAGCGCCTTTAAAGGTGGCTTCCTCCTCCCAAGCTAAGCAAGGTGGGATTATTCAAAGGCTCACACGGTCGCCGCCCGACTTTAGCGTCTCTGCCAGCGGGTAATAGTGGAGGATGTCCTCATCATTCCCACCCCCTAAACAAGGGACCAGCTCGCCCCGCCCGACTTTAGCGTCTCTGCCAGCGGGTAATAGTGGAGGATGTCCTCATCATTCTCACACCCCCTAAACAAGGGCCCAGCTCACCCCACCCGACTTTAGCGTCTCTGCCAGCGGGTAATAGTGGAGGATGTCCTCATCATTCCCACCCCCTTAAACAAGGGCCCAATTCTGATACCAAATGATAACAATCCGGCCCAGGTGAGGTTGGCCGAGGCCCAATAACTTAAGATTGCCCGGACCCCAACAGTTCATAAGCACACCCACTCGGGGAAAGGCCCAATCTCCCTAAAAGACTAGTCCAATAGAGGAGGGTGGCTCTCCCTTTTAAGGTGGCTTCCTCCTCCCAAGCTAAGCAAGGTGGGATTATTCAGAGGCTCACACGGTCGCCACCCGACTTTAGCGTCTCTGCCAGTGAGTAATAGTGGAGAATGTCCTCATCAGTTGGTTTTCGGGATTTTCTTTCCATAGCGTGTCTAGTAACTAATCCGTTAGTTTTAGCATGTAAAAAAATCCATTAGTTTTAGATAATGAAGATAATCAAGATAAGATTTTTTTTTCGAAGATTTTTTTAAGTAACAGATTGAAAGGAAATTTATACGTGAAGTCAAATTCTGAAAACTTTCAACACAAATTTGAAAACCTTCAACCCAGATTTGAAAACTTTCAAATCGAAATTTGAATTTTTAAAAGTCAAATTTTGAAAACTTTCAACTTTTCATCTCAAATTTGAAAAACTTTCAACCCAGATTTGAAAACTTTCAAGTCAAATTTTAAAACTTTCAACCCAGGTTTGAAAACTTTCAACTCAAATTTAAAACTTTCAACCCAAATTTGAAAAACTTTCAAGTCAAATTTAAAAACTTTCAACTCAAAATTTGAAAACATTCAACTCAAATTTAAAAACTTTCAACACAAAATTTGAAAACTTTCAAGTCGAGATTTGAAAACTTTAAAGTTAAAATTAAGTACTTTCAACTCTACATTTGTAAAGAGGTGTGCGAAGGATTAAAAAAAATAGAAAGAAACGAAAAAAAAGGAAAAATATGCCCGGATCTAGGCACCAAAATCATAAAAAAAAGTGAGAAAGAAAAGCACGCGGGAACCGGGGAGGGGGCCAACTGCCACGCGCGCCAGCTAAATTTGCTATCGTGTATACGCGCATTAGCCTCCCCCCTCATGGGATCACCCTCTCACTATGGTGCCATCTTACCTCGGTTTTCGGGGACCACCTATCTCTGACAATAGATGCCACTCTAATCGTCATCTCTTCGCCAGCTCTCCCACATGCGCATTAGGAGTCAACTTGGGAGTGATGAAAGCCGGTTTTTGGGACATATTGTAGCGAGTGGGTGTAAATACAAAATTCTTGTTATTGTGGACGACCATGACAGCGCACGAGCTATGTTGTTTGTACTTTATACATCTCGTGATACATTAAACCAAGATTAGAGTCCTTATATTTTACAAGTGCATGAATCTAGATGATCGGTTCTGTGTGGGGACCTTAAGATTCTGATAATCTGCTGGTTGGTAGCCAACTTCGAGAATACGGAGATTTTGGTTTTTCAGTTTCTGACTACAACTACAGATTATCAGAACCTAGGTAATAATATGAACTGTTTGAGGAGCTGAAAATTCTATGTAAAGCTATCCAAATTGACGTGATACTCTGCTTCAAATTTAAGAACTGATCAAATACAAATATTTTATATTTTTAAAAAGATAAAAAAATGTCCGTGCGTTGCAACGGGTGAATGCTATTTTAATTTTATTATTGTTATATGGTTTAGCTATGATAAAATTCACTGTGGGAATTCGCTTGGATATTTTTTTTTAGAAAATCATGAGCTGCAATTAGGAATCCGACTTTCATCTCAAGTTATCTTGCGATTTATTATTTTAAAGAGAAATGAATTTAAAATCCGACTCAAATACGGATATGTATTTCTAAAAGCGAACGAACTTAAAAACGGACTTAGATACGGATGACGTACCAAAATACCGGTAACAATATATTTAATTTTTATAATACTAGAGTAAAACGCACTTAGTTAACCGAATCTCCTTATTTGGAATGGCCAAGGTCTAGCACTTCCACTGATTACCCACTATCTGGCTTAAGCTACTCTCCCCAGGAGCTAGTACGAGTGGCCCAGGAAGCCGCAGGTCTAGGCATGCACCACTGTGGCCAGCAGCATGACGTACCACGTCCATCTCCGCCCGCACCGCAGTGCTCCTGCCGGCTTTTGCAGCTTTCCCTCCGACCACCCACACACCCACACCACACCTTTCATCCGGCGGCGCGCGCATCTCGCGCCTGCAAAAGCCGGCCTCCCCTCCTCTGGCAGTGTTTAGTTTGTGTGGCAAAACTTTTTAATTATACGGATACATATTTAAAGTTTAAATATTTAAAGTATTAAATGTAGACTAATAATAAAATAAATTATAAATTTCAACCGTAAACTGCAAACGAATTTATTAAACTTAATTAATTCATCATTAGAAAATATTTACTGTAGCATCATATTGTTAAATCATGACGCAATTAGGCTCAAAAGATTCGTCTTGCAATTTACATGTAAACTGTGTAATTGGTTTTTTTTCCACATTTAATGCTCTATGCATATATCTAAATATTTAATGTAATAATTTTTTTTTTAAGTTTGAAGGGAACTAAGAGCAAGGTTAATAGTATAGCCAACTACTAACTCCAATTCATCTATAGCCAATCTAATAGCCAATTCATACAATAGTTGCTTACTATACTATTAGCATATGGTCCTACTATCATTCACACATTGCGTCTTAGAGTCCATGATGCAGCTGGCTACAGATCTGTAGCCCGCTGTTTTTCTCTCTCATCTTTTATCTCATTAAAATATGTTTATAGCTGGCTAATAATATGCTATTGTACCTGCTATAAGCACTGCCTGAGTAGCCATAGCCACCCAATCACCCACCCCGCGGCGGCGCACGGTGCACGCACTCGAACGCGGCCGCGCGCATCGACCAACCACACCACCACCAAACCGCCTCGGGGACTTCGGCTACGTACAGCTACCTCTTTCCAATTGGCAACGTGACAGAGGATTTCACATCAAACCAGAGGGGAGAGAGGGACACCGAAGAAATAATCACAAATTCTATTCGCTCGGGGATTGGGGATTGGTTTATTAGTCGAGCGCCACCACCACACGACAGGGGTTGCCGCTGCAGCGGCAGTACGATCTCTTGTTCCATGAACAGGAACATCCTTGTGTACATATGTATGAGACCATACACAAAAGTAAGTTTATTCCTTCCCCTGTCATTTTGTTAAGTAGCAACTTGTCCGGGGGAATAATATGCGCGGTGGGCACGCAGCTTAGTGTATTACAAATGGCAACATACGTCGTACTATTATACGTTGCTGTCTACAGGCGCTACTGGTACAAAAATCAGAGTCGTGTCGCTGCTTGGTCTACTGCGTGTGCATCCCAATGCCCGTGAGAGTGAGAGATGTTTATATATGCTTTGCTAATTAGTTGCTTTACCGTCAAAGAATGAGAGATGTTTATGCTGAGCAAGCAACTGGAGTAGACACAGATGTGGCGCTGCATCTGCTCACTTTCGCAACGAAACTTTTTGACTCCCGTAGTTTGAGTTTGCAACGAGTAGTCGTGAATCAGATATTGAGATTCCCGACCTGTTTCTAGCCGGCGTACGTATCGTCTCGTTAGCTTCTGGCAACAATATACCGATCGATACATCGATCTCGTGTATCATTTCATTTCAAACTTGAAATAAACAAGCTGGATCCCCGTTGAGTTTTGACCGGATACGCACGCATGCATATCCGGCGGCAAGTTGCAGCGTGATTTCTCGCCTTTTCCGCGAGCCGCCAGCTGCGGCCGAGCGAAGCGTGTCGGCTAACGAAACGGCAGCTCGATCGACTAGCTTCATGTGTTGCGTGCGAGGGCTCACGCGCACGCGGCGCGTGGGCTCGTTCGATCGATCGGGGCATCGGGCGCCGTCTCCCGCGACGCAACCACACGCAAACGCCGCGCGCATGCGTGCGTGCGTGCGGGTGAGAGGGAAATTTTGCCCATGCGGCACACGCGCGCGCGCGCGGGCGGGCGGGCGGCCGAGGCTGCTCCCACGCTTGCGCGCGGATGCGGACCGGGGGATGGCTCGGTGTTTTTTTTCTTCCAGGCTTTGCTCTCGGTTAGAGCAATTTTAATAGTATAGCCAACTACTAGCTATAAATTATCTATAGTCAATTTAGTAGCCAATTCATACAATAGTTACATACTATACTATTAATACATGATTCCACCTATCATATATACATTGCGTCTAGGAGTCCATACTCGTACTACAGCTGGCTATAAATCTATAGCCCGCTGCTCTTCTCTCTACTCTTTTATCTTCTTTATTATAGCTAGCTTATATCCTGCTATTGTACCTGCTCTTAGTTTGCCTTATTACCAGGGACAATCGGGGGAGAGGGAATAGGGTTCACGATACCGATACTGGATAAAAACCGCTCACGAGGTGTATCTTTGGAATTCGCCAAAGACATTGATAAAAATGAAAAAAGAGATGAAATCGATAAATTTTTGTCGAAAATTTATAATCCAGCTTGAATTTTTTGAATTTGACATGAAAAAGCGATTTTTGTTTTTTTACCTCGTTAGAGAAGTCTGGATTATGTGAAATCCAGATCGGTTTTCATCAAGAATGCAATTCCTTACCGTAGCCAAATTAAGATAAGCACGGTAACAGTGAATATAGTATAAAAACAATGTAAAATTATACTCCAACTCAGCAGTACCAGTATGTGCCCGGTATACGTATACCACAGTAACCGACGGTAAGAAAAAAGCTACGAAGTACTCGCACTGTAGCGCGCGCGTCTCACTCGACCGATCGCTATTCATTTCGATGAAAAGGTCGGCTTTTGGATGTGTTTCGGGGATGGTGTGTGCACGTATTTACGTACATGCATGGTGGTCAGAGGGAATGGTTAGATTTTTCGGCGGTCAAATTTGGGGGTGGTTTGACGGCTAGCTACAGTAATCGGTTAATTTGACCACTGCTGACCCTTTCGTCCGTACGCTGTGGCCACTTGTTAGCAACAGTTATACTCCCAGTTTTCTAACGTTGTTTCACTTTCATCCATCGCACCCAGGCTAAAAAACAAAGTTGATGTTTTGTTCTGCATTTTGTAGTCCGATATATCATAAATTTGACTAGTGAAATGTTTACTGATATTATTTACTAATTAAGTTGTATGCAACAATAAGCTCATCGATCCAAAGCTTTTCTCGCAAAAAAATAATAATAATGAAACTCACCCAAAAGTTCAACCAAATCAGAGAAGTCGAACCATTCACATCACATATTAAAACCCAACCCCATAATGTGCCACTTTTCACCATTTTCTTATATAAAAAAGTAATTTCACAAAATTACAGATATATTAATTAAATTAGCACAAAATTATAGATTAAAGATGATATATTAGAAAACTATAGGTTTAACACAAAATATATTACAAAGTTACAGATTTAATGTAGAGTATCATAAAACTATAGAATGTACCAGTATCATTCTCATTAAATTAATGCTTGAAATTTATAGATATTTTTATTTGTGATTAAAAAGTTTTTTTCTTAAAAGTGCCATCTAAAGAATATACCGGAACATTGAGAATGATATATGTCTTTATAGTGTGTACATCCACGAGTATTACTTCTTTGACCAATGGCACAAAAGTGTAGAAACTAGAGAAGTAATAATTGAATTGGTCACGTTGGACTAATTTTGGTAGCATTTACCACCAGCAGTACTTCAACTCTCATGTCACTGTTTAAACTCGTGCGCCGTATCAACAACCGGACACAAACCTCATTCTAGAAATAACGGTGAAATTAAACCAAACACGGCTAGTTAAAGGTTGTTAGAACAGGTGATTGATTAAATGGTCTCCCATCTTTTGAAGTCAAATATACGGCACAACCCGGCCCATAAATTGACAGTGATCATATACTCCTATATCACTACAGCTGCTGCACATGGAAAAGGTCATCCATTGATAAGCGTAATTA
Source organism: Oryza meridionalis (assembly GCA_000338895.3). Classification (NCBI taxonomy): domain Eukaryota; kingdom Viridiplantae; phylum Streptophyta; class Magnoliopsida; order Poales; family Poaceae; genus Oryza; species Oryza meridionalis. The sequence continues at coordinate 20,730,294 of CM002533.2, forward strand.
ACAAAGAAAGAATTGGTCTTTTACTACTACTTCTAATTGTCCTTATCTGAAAACAAAAAATACCACTGCTAATTGTAATTGGGTTTTGTGGAATGCAGCTGTCAATTAATCAAGTAGTAACACAAGCGAGCCGACATGCCGTCAGCTAGCGACCGCTGTGAAAAGGTGAATGAACCGAACGAGCGGCTCGTGCATGAACAGGTTGAACGCCTCAGTTTTTTTTTCTCTTTTTCAATGACGTTTTGACTAGGTTTTCTGGCCGGTGTGATTCCCAATTCGACCTGGCCTTTTCATTGCCATTTCAAGCCATTCCCTCTCCTTGTCACTCTGTCCTGTTCGAATTCAGTACATTTTTTAGACTTGCACTTCCTGTACATGCTCCCCTTTTTTTGTTTTGAATCTCTGTACATGCAAATTGTACTCCACTATTTGAAAACTAAGCATGTGGTCCAGTTGATCCTTCTGGATGAATCGAGGACAAAAGGCCAAAATTGAGATCGCAAATAGGAAGTAATTCCATCGTTTACAAGAAGCATCCTAGACTAAATACTCGTAGTATGGTATCATAGTTAAGAGATATATCACTCGTATGTCTACTGGCCAAAAAGTAAAACTCCCAATTTAAAAAACCGTGGTTAAATCTTACTCTCTCCATGTCTAAATGTTTGACGCTGTTGACTTGTTTAAACATGTTTGACCGTTCGTCTTATTCAAAAAATTTAAGTAATTATTAATTATTTTTCTACCATTTGATTCATTGTTAAATATATTTTTATATACATATAGTTTTACATATTTCATAAAAGTTTTTGAATAAGACGAACTGTCAAACATGTTTAGTGAAGTTAACGGCGTCAAATATTTAGAGACGGATAGAGTATTAAAAATTAGTACATGTTTTAATCGATCCTTCTTGATAAATCGAGGACGAATCCGAAAATCGTGCACAAGAAGCACCTCCGCCCAAATTAAACGTTATGGTATCAAACTATCACGGTCATAAGATCTCGCAAGCACGTCTGCTAGTGTGAAAGGAAACACCTCCAATTTTCGCAACAACAGTTAAACCTAAATAAAAAAGATTCTGCATACACGACTTGCCGGTGGAAAAGGAACAACCCAATTTTCGCAACCATGATTAAACCTAAATAAAAGGATTCCTCACGAAAGCTTGCAAGTGGAAACGCAAATACCCCCGATTTTTGCAACCATGGTTAAATCTAAACAAAATAAGTTCATAAAGTTAACCAAGGTGAAGGTGTAACACCTAGAGTCACAGTCACTCTCCCCATCTCTCTCCTTTTTGAGCCCCCCAGCACAGCAATGATGCCACCGGGAGACGAGCAAAAGAACTAAACTCAAGGGGATTTCACTGTCAAAGTGTCAAAGCACACGGCAGTGTCAGCACTGTTAAGTGCCCAGCTTTGCCTAACTGTCTCCTCACACACACATGTGGCTCTCCCCTCGCCAAGTCGCACGCGCGCGTCGCGGCTTCATTCCACGCCGCGGAAGTGCTCGGCGTTTCAGTTCCCCGTCAGGTTGCAGCCATGCACGAGAAAGGGACGCCGGCCGAGCGATCGGCCGTTTGCTTTCTCTCGTTGTCACATCGACTGAATTATGATAATTGATAACTTGATGTTGTGCAGCAAAAGAAATATTCTTTTTTTTCTATAAAAAGGAATTTTTAAAGAAATTAAATAAATAGCATGTGCCAATAATGGTGAATTATCTACACAATTATAAGTTGTGGTTTCTCCCTTTTTAAATATAATTACAATTTAAAAAGTTCTTTTTTTAGAAGATGAGTTTTTAGAGACGTGAAATGAGTAACCCGTAACAATAACTGTGAAGTAGCCGAAAAGAACGGGGTCGTGGAGGCGAGACAGAGAGGTGACGAAGGGGATGGAGAGACGCACGCAGGCCACAGCGAGGGACAGATCAGAGAAGAGGAGAATTACAGATGCTGACTCTTGTCAGTAGTGACTTGGCTGGCACCTGGTTACAGAGACGCGTCCATGCAAACGGATGGTCCATTCTGGAGAAGCAGATCGGATCAGATCAGATCAGATCAAGCATCAAACACTGTGATGGCCAAATTTTACCTGTCCATTGCTAGCTACATCTACAGGATCCATCTCATGTCAGCATGCAGCAATGTTTGATCCCTATGCACGCAATGTTCCTTTCTTTCATTCTTCCTTTTATTCTTTTTCTTCTGCATGAAAGAAAATGTACGGAAATGGACACCATGTTACCATATTTGACATGCAGCATCTGATCTTCTGAAAGGCTTAAATTGTCCAGCACTGAAACTACACTAGCAAAAACTTTCATGGAAGATAAGATACGGTAGTGCAAAGTCACATGTGAAGTTAATTCAGTTAGTTAAGAGTTAGAACCAGCACTGTCCTGCTTGCTTCTTTCTAACAGTGCGGCTGGTTATTAAAGTGCCATTAGTAAGGGCACGGCCACATCTGCATATATATTCAGCTTCGGTGCCGGCGGCCTCACGTAACCATCAGTGTCCGTAGTGGCCGCAGCTTTCAGCACCAAAAAAAAAAAAAATCAGATATCTGCAACCTCGTCAGTGTCAGAATTCAGACACGGCTCTGCAGGCTTTGCAGTAGTACGGTTCAGAGATAGGATCAGTACCGGGAGAAATCCACTGCGTCAAATATCTCGGTTCTTCACGTAATCTGGAGTGAGGAATTCCAGTCAATTTACTGCTTCCAGTGCGAGTATATGGTTTTTTTTAGAACTAGGAGAGTACTGCATGTTTTTTCAGCTTTCAGGAGTCAAAGATGAACAGCGGATGAGATGTTGGTGATTGCTACTGGTAACGAATAAAATGACTCGTGGTAATTAAGTGGTAGTACTAGTACAAGGACTCGTAAAATAAGGATGGGGATTAGGTGAAGATGGGTAGGTAGTTTTAACTCCAAGCTTTTGATGCACATTTTGGATTGGTTTGCATTACACGCAAGCAAACTCTGCACAATTATTGGCTAAACCACTCTGCTGAATCCGTGTTTCTGAAATTACACGTACTGTAGCACACTGACATTCTGGAGGAGTATAGGAGTATCTCTGTGATCTGATGATCGATGTACGTAATGGGTCAGTGAGAGGTGGATGAAGCTGAGGAAATAAATGGCATCAGCGTGTAAGTACACGGCAATTAGTTAGGAGATGTGAAAAGGGCAGCGGAAGTGGATGAATTTGCAGAAGGTACAGATAGTCAGATGCCACCTTCTGATGAGCAGTTGAGCACACAAGATCAATAATTGGGTTTTTACCCAATGGGAGAAGCAAACAGAGTTGCAGACGGACACGGCCACACTAGGCAGCTCATCTGACGTGTAATTTTGACCTCTTAACAGAGAGCATCATCGAGGTCTTGGAGAGTTGAACTCTTGGACGTTTCAACGACATATGGTTAAGCTCAGAATTCACTTATGAGCAAGAGCTTTCCACGTAATTTTGACCTCTTTTCTATGCCAAATTGGGGGCAGAGAGGTAGAGAGCTCGTGCCATGGGAGAAATTTTTCAGTCGGTTTTCTGAACTTGGTCAACTTATCCTATGATCTGTGAACGAATGATCAAAGTGACAAGTGGCTGATTTAGTTATTGAGAAAAAAATTCAGTCCCATCGTTTTGCATGCAGCGGATTATAAGCTGTAACACTTATTATATACAAGTAAAACTTTTTATATATGTTTTTAACGACTTAAAAGCTCTAAATAAAAAACCCATAATAAGAAAAATCAGAAAACAACCCTTAAATTAAGTCTTAGAATTTTAAATTTTGATTACGGCTGATAAGCTGAAGAACAAAACGGTGAAGTTGTTTGGAATAGGTCCACGTACGTGCCACCGCAGCTCGGCGACTCCCATGCTCGGCGTAGCTTTGCTTACGGCGGCGCGTGCCAGCCATGCACCGGGCGGGATGACGCGAAAACGAAGGCAATTTGCATGCGCTTTTCCTTTGCGGCACGCATCGTCTCTTTGTTCATCTCTCACACACGCACGCACGCTGCCTGCCAGCGATGTGATGTTAGTTCCAACCGCCTACCCTTCACACAAAACATGTTTCAGATAGCGTGCAACCGAACTGCTCGCCTTACTGCACAGTTGGTCTCACCTTTCCCACAATTCCCACTGTACTGTTTGTATATCGGTGGCAAAATGTTGGGATCGATGAGATGGAATGGATCGCATTTCGCAGAAAGAAAAAAAAATAGAAATGAATTAGTAGGAGGCAAAGGACTCCTTTTTAGTGCTTAGATCATGCAGGTAGGTTTTTCTTAAATCCTGGTAATAATTGAACAATTTCATTATTAGAATTCGTTAGGAGCAAAGATGATGCTGTTGCTGGTCAGAGTCCGAGATGTCAAACCAAAATTTAACCACACAACTATACTACCCTGGCTGCACGCAACTGAAGACATTTCTCCTTTTTCTCTTTTTTACATTGGAATTGGTTACCTACTGGGGCAAAACACAGTAGAAAGAGGGTAGGAAAAGATTGAGGAAGCAAGTTAGGTAGAGAGTTGACAAAACATGGGCTGGATGAACACCAAAAGACAAAGTGACAGCCTGCAAGTCCACGGAATAAATACAAGGAATTTTTCACACTGAATCTGAAAGTCAGAGACACTCGTGTGGTCCTTGATCTGAAATTAGGTTTTGCTCGCAACAGTAATGAGTAACAGTTAATATGGGCCTATATCACGTAAATGCATGATCAGGAAAAAAAAATACTGTGTCAACCAGACTAGTTGGTAAAACTGCTGTACTTCACCTATAGAGACCAGGCTCTTATATTCAAGAGAAGAAATAAGAGGACATTTTTTGTTGGAAGCTGACAAAAGAATTTTGGTTCACGCAATTCGAAACTTAACAGACTTGATATTAGAGGAGAGCACCTCAGTCCCAGTGTGATCGTTTTGCATTTCACATACCACTTATTACAAGACGTAACGCTGATTAGCAAATATAAACTAGTTTTTATATATATTAACTTCTACATATATATTTTTTAGCGACTTAAAAGCTGATGTTGAAAAATAAACTCCGATAAAAAACATCAAAATCAACTTTAAATTTAAGTTTTAAAATTTAAATTTTAGCTACGACCGATAAGCTTTGCGAAGATATGAAATATCAAAATCAACATGCAAAATGCATTGACAGATGACCCATGATGGAACATTTAAGCTAGCTTTGCGAGGATATGAAATGTCCCACGAGACCATGCGACCATACGCCGAATCTGATCTCCAGTCTTAAACTACAAAAAGTCAGCGCCTAACAGTTGACAGTTGGAAAGCATAGTTGTTAGTACATCAAAATTTATATTTGGACTTTACAAATGCACCAAGGAAAGAATAGTGGCAATGATCAAGTAGTGGGAAGATGTTTAACCTCCTTCCTACCTATTCAAATCCTCTTATGTTCATATCATTTCGATAATGGATGCCAAAGCTCATGGACAATTAAGAAAAAGGCCCACTAGGGTGCTAACTTAACTCTAACTAGAAAATCAGCGCGCCAGTTTAATAGCCCGCACAATTTTTTTTTAAGTGCACTTTTTCACGTTATTGAAAAAACAATACCTTTGCTTTGAAAAGAATGATGACATATAATGTGTGCAGTTAAATATGATACTATCTTAAATTATTAAAATGTAAAATTCATATTAGTGGAATTTTTACGTAAACTCAGTTTGTCTCTATATATAGTCTGCTCCATTCTTCAAAAATCAAAATAGTTCAAGCTCTTGATCGATCATTCTAGATTCCAAATAACCTATCATTCTTTCCGATTGATCATTCCAGATTCCATTCCGGATAGTTCTTTCTAGAGATTTTTTTACTCTTTTCTTTGTAGTCTGCACCTAAGCAGTATAGCAGGTCAGGAGCTGCAAGCCTCCAACATAGCAACAGCCAACGCCACCCAACTCTCAAGGAGAAGTGGCATAGTTTTTTTTTTTTTAAAGATGATTATTATCTCTAGATTAATCCTGGATTTATTTGGAATGCTAGACATGCCACGTGGACCAATGAAATCTGGCGAACAAAGCCAGCATTAGATATAGATAGATAGATTACTGTCTCAGGGAGCACATGGCAAAGCTCAAACTACATGGGCTAAGATGGGCCTCAGGGGCTTGGGCCCTGATTGGACCATGTACTAGCGCAGTATGTAGTGTTGCCTTTGCACAGCACAAGAGTTGCTAAACAAGTTGTAATAAGAGGATCGCAATTTGCAGAGTAAACAGAAAAGCAGCGATGCAGTATCTGAACAAACCTGTTACTTGAGAAGTAGTAGTCAAGTACTATGTTTTGTGCCCTTGACAAGTAACCACCAACCACTTGGGCCATTAGCAACAGGTAAAATATGGTTGATAGTCCCACCTCAGGGGAAAAAAAGAAGAGGAAAAAGATTGTTGATACTCAGGAAACATCATATACGGAAAATAACAACGAACAGAACTAGTAGGTTAAATATCTGCTTGCCGACCGTGGAGAGCACATTACAAACATACACATTTTACTTTCCTTTGTGACAAGGAAGATGAATCACTTCCACACAGCATATAAGTCCAGATGTTATTTTAGCATCAAACAGATACAGCATAGCAGTTCAGATGTTAATTTAGCAGCAAACAGTGTACCATAAGTACATACGGGAGATTCGTAGAATAATGAGCAGTAAGACTGGATTGAACCGTGACTAAATCAGGGAAGTCAATTGAAAAGGAAAAACACGGTAGAAATTCGACTTACGCGAGAGCGGCAAGGATATACTACAGAAAGGATATGGAATATAGCTTAAGGTAATTGATCTGGAAAAAGTACATGTGCATTTGCCCCATTTAAATCCTCAACTTTAGACATGCCCCAATAAAGGTAACATGTTTAGTTGTGGTAAGACTTTGATAGTATAAAGCAGATATCAAAAGGAGTAGGACTAAAATGGACACAAAAGTAAATTTAGGCGTCATAGCAGATAACGGCTTTCAGAATGAACTGGAAAGGAATAAAGATTGAATGGAATCTCTTTCATGGTTATGGCGCTTCACAGTTCACACTGATTTACAGTTCTAAACAAGGTATCGGGAAAGGTTTACAGCTCTCCAATACAATGCTAATGGAGTGCTGTTCTTACCTGATTTAGTGATTTCACATTTCGACTGAGAATCCATCAAGGTTAGTACACAGGTCTCAAAGAATGAAGCCGGAAAGTTGTTTCAGTCAGACTAATGCAGCTAATCAAAGGGTGACACTCTGTTCACCCAGTCTCCGTCCACAAGTATCGTACATCCACGAGTAGCTTGAAGATTCCACAAAAAAAGCCACCAGTATTTCTTTTTCAGCTTTGTTCCTCAGCAGATTCTTCTATTAACAAACTGCTACAAAAGAATTTCAGAACACCAAGTCAATCTGGCAACTTTTGCAATGTACCATGATAGATTAATCTTGCTATTGAAGTGAATGAATACAACACTGAAACTTCGCTCAAAAGTTAGAACATTTGTGACCACAGCATAAAGCATTGATTAAAGCACATCATGTGGCGACATAAAAGTAGAGAACAGAGTGTTGAAAAAAGGCTACAGATAAAGCACCGGATACTGAAAATAAAATGCAAGGGAAATGAAAAATATCAATCTGCATATGCCAGTAAGCCAGTTACTCTTAAATAAGCATTAAGGTTGTCGAAACAGAGTACCGCACACAGCACACTGACACTGTAAAAGATTGTCGGAAGCTAAGCATCCCACTCCAACATTCTTTATAAAAATTAGGAAAAATGAAGCTCAAGGCAGTTTATGACTAGACACAACAGTTTTTTTTCCTTCAAATAACTAAAATGGCAAATGCAACTTAAATTTTCAGAGCTTTCTGCAAAAAGATCCTCATAACTGGAACATAATAGTTGACAACCATGTCAGTCAATAATTATTTTCTCATAAGATGTATGCAAGACGTAGAAAACTGGATTCGTCGTGCGAAGAAACAAGGTATTTTGATTGCTCTGATGCCTAAACAAAGTTAGAAACTATATCCTTTAATAACAGAATGGTACATGACAAGAAGAAAGTATCACTGGCAAATGAACATTTGAGAAAACTATGCAAGAAACGGCTAATTTTGATCAATTAATCATAATACTGACAGTCAGAAACTTTGTAATGCTCATTTCTACTAATGAAAATAGGGGTGTGTGTGTGTGGGGGGGGGGGGGGGGGGGGGGTTATGATCTCCTAGAAGAAGGGTCCTCTTGCATCCATATCAAAAGACAACACCATGATAAGCATACATAGCACATGGAATTAATTTGCAACTCAAAGTACGTATGGACAAGCATGATGCCATTTTTTATGTATTAAGTAAGGTCCATATTTATGTCTGAGACCTATGTTTAAACTTAGTATAGCCCATGCATGATTGGGTTTTTTTCCAATTGATGAAATATAGTACAAAGTGAATGAAAACCTGAAAAGGCCTACATTAGATATATTACAGGTCATCAATCGTCAAATAGGGAATGGTACTAGCCTGAGAAACCATCATAATTTTAGAAGCACCTTAAAAATCATCAAAAATGAATCCCAATTGTTACGGTCAATGATTAAAACTATTTTCTAATGTCACTATTCAGAAGATACAGAAACTACCTTCAACAACTACGTATAACAAGCAGTTGGTAACTGCCAAGTGCTCGAGGCAGAAAAAGAGCCCCCACAACACTCGATTCAAAGAATGTAGGATGGTAACTACATCTTCCAGGTATCATCTGAACAGAAAATATACACCTCTGCTTTCCATCAATTATAGAGAATCAGAAGCTGAGCCAAATGTCCCCCGTCCACATTGCCGAACAAACATAAACAGAGTGCCATTAATAGATCCTTTAAGCGCACTGCATAACCTTCTTGGTGCCTATATCAGTGGTACGACAATTAGCCAATGTAAATGTAGAAACAAGATATGATATATTGTTAGGAATATTAGAACAAACCAGATGCCATCTTTTGCTTAATGGGGATGCAGAAACTTGAATCTCATCTATGTCAGGTAAAGGGGGTGACCTGAAGCAAAACACTTTGTTTTTTAGGTCATCCCGAACACTTGCACGTATATAAGAACCCCTAGTTATGTTTCCATCCTTCCAAACATCCTTCAAGAAAAATAATATAGGTTTCTTGCACAATGATTTCTGAATATCCTTAGTGTCAAAATCAAATTCAGTTCGCTGACTCATCCTATTATATGCAATGTAAGTCCGCTCGGATCGCTCCAATTCACGAGGAAGAAGAACATAGGGGTACACTTGAACAACATAACCCAAAGAGACTGCAAATGTATACTTCTGCCTTTTATCATAACAAATCGAGCGCTGCAAGAAGCTCATGGGTTCTGTTTTCATAGCCTTTGTAAAGAGCTCCAAACTCTCAAGAGAGTTCAAACCAGGGTATATAGGATCGACAAGCTCCAGATGGTGGATACTGATGAAAGGAGCAATTGGATGAGCAGCCAATATACCATGGGCGTTGCCTCTGATATCCCACTGATTACAATGCAAAGGGACAAAAGTAAGATTAAGAGAGTAGAGTTTAGTTCTCCATACACACGATTAATAAAAAAAGTAAATATGACTTGTTAATGTGCAAACAGAAAAAAGAACTTGCTAATCACTTATTATCATTTTCAAACACATGCAGCATGCTGGTACCTATTTGACAGAAATTACAATAGTACTATAAAGCAAGCAGGCAAGTTCTTGCAAAAATCTCTGCTGGCCATAAAAGAGCCCAAAGAAAGGTAACATTCAAGTACTACCAAACTTCCTTCACTATCAATCTAACATAACCACTCTGTCAAGACCCTACTACTATTGTTCATGTATTCTGATTGAACATATAACAGCCAGCTAGGTTGGCACAACAGCAGACAGGCTACACTTCCTTTCTGCCATAATGAATCAAGCATCACAGAAATGGTAAGGTTCCAAAGAGTGGATCAATATGCATGCCTCCCAAGATCTAACGCAAATTCTAAATTGGGGCTAGTTCATTAGCAATCCCCCGAATTTCCGTGAGCATAGACAGCATGCTATTTCGCACTAAATTCATGCATGGGATCAGGAGAGAGTGGATAGTCCCTGAATTCAAGTCACTGTGTCTCTGGGAACTAGTCTATCAGCAGATCGTACAAAGCAGAACAGAATAAGTGCTCCAATTGCTGAGGCAAATAACATTTCATAAGACCCCTCAATAAACTAAGCGGTGTTAACACCCAACCCACATTTCTGTTGAATGGCCGCAAAATGTTGAAAAATAAGCTCATACCTGATGGAATCCGTACTCTCGGGAGAGGGGCACTCCGAGCTCGGTGATGCAAGCATGGAGGCGGTCGTCGCTTCCGTACAGCTTGGGGTACCTCTCGATGCAGACGTCGAGCGTCCGCGCGAGCGCCGTGGCGAGGGGGAGGCTGAGCGCGACGCCGCCGCCCCCGAACGCCATGCTGTGGCTGAAGTAGGTGTTCGCCGAGTGGCTCTCCGACGGCGCGCCGACGTACACCATCTCCCTCCAGTCGTACTTCCCGAGCACGGCCACCAGGTTGTCCGCGGACACCACGGTGTCGTCGTCCACGAGCACCACCCACCGCGCGCCCCCGCCGCCGCCGCCCACGAGCCGCACGGCCTCGGCGGCGATGCGCGCGATCCGGAGGCCCGAGGGGTGGCCCGTGGGGTTCGTGTACCGGAACCGCGACGTGTCCTCCGACACCCGGATCGGCGGGAGGAGGGATCCCTCCCCGGACGCGCTCGGCCCCGGCGCCGCGGGCGCCCCGGCGTCGAGCCACACGTGCCCGCGCATGGCGGCCGGGTCCCACCACATCCGGACGTACTCCCGGCGGCGCGGCCAGAGGTGCGCGGAGCCCGCGATCCCGAACACGATGTGGCCGAGCGACAGCGGGGCCTCCGCGTCCTCCCCGCCTCCTCCGCCTCCGCCTCCTCCGCCCGCCACCGCGAACGCCTCCGCGTCCGCCGCATCCGACAGCCCCGCGGCTGGGCCCCTCGCGTGGGACGCCGGGGACAGCACGAGGAGGACCCACAGCGCCGTGGCGAGGAGCACGGAGAGGAGCGCCAGGACCGCGGTCGCGAGCGGGCAGTTCCGCGGCGGGAGCGGGAGCGGGTGCGGCGGCGGCGGCGGCGGAGGCTGCGCGGCGTGGTGGGGCTTGCGCATTGGGCACGCGAGAGGACGACGCCGCCGCCGGTGGCGACGGACATTAAGGGCGGGTGGCGGGGACGTGGCGATGTTTTAGGGATGGGCGGTGCGGAGACACGAACCGGTGGGTGGTCTCACTCACCTGCGGTTGTAATACCAACAAGCCACATTCGAGTTTTCATTTTCTTTTTAAAAAAACACGGTACAAACAGACGTTCACAACACAGACACTTACCCCTGTAAACATACACATACACATTCTACACCTATGAACATTTATAAAAAACTAAACCAGCATATATTATGATTGACGGAGTTATCATGGGTGTTTCGCTGACGATGGATGTGTTGTCTACCGTTGAAAGAATAATTAATCGTAAATGTGAGCGAATGGTTGTTTGGTGTGGGGTCTTTTAAATATATTTATTTGAATTTGAATACAGATTGATTCACCCATGTTAGCGGTTTGAAACCTGCACGTGGAGGAGGATGGTGGGCTTTGAGTGTTTAGTGGTAGACCACTGTTCTACGAAATAGTTTTGACTTGTAGTGTATGTGCATCATATGCTTTTTTAAAAAAGAATAACTTTGTGTAGCGATCTATACAATAAGCTATTAGGATGCTACTAAATGTCCTGCCATGTGTCTAGAACTTGTGATCAAAGGAATTTCATTTTCATTCTTTTGGGACCTTGTAGAACATATTCTGTGATCCATCCCATCAATCATTGTTCATATGTTGTGATTACTCCTATAATCTGCTTAACTGAGGCCATGTTTAGTTCCTTGGCTATTTTTTTTAAGTATATACGGACACATATTTGAAGTATTAAATATAGTCTAATAACAATATAAATTACAGATTCCGTCTATAAACTGCGAGACGAATTTATTAAGTCTAATTAATCCGTCATTAGCAAATATTTACTATAACAATACATTGTCAAATCATGGCGTAATTAGGCTTAAATTCGTCTCGCAATTTACATGCAAACTGTGCAATTGTCTTTTTTTCGTCCACATTTAATGCTCCGTGCATGTGTCACATTTGATGTGACGTTTTTGGCAAAAAAAAATTGAATCTAAATAATGCATGTTTTTGTTTGGTCAATACTGCTTTAATGGTGATACAAGTGTCATCTAAAACAAATATGCAAAAGGCGTATGAGCAGTTTGATAGTATAATCTGCTTCATCCATGGCTTCTTTTTTGGCGGTATTTTTCAATTTGGAGGTTTAATGTCAGCCAACCAAGTCTATTTTTGTTGTCCTTTTTTTTGTGAGGATTTCCTATCTTTTATTTGAGGACCATAGCATCCATATCTTGATAAACTTTATTCCTCTATTCAAGTATGCCACGTGTCCAAACATCACCACAAGAAGGACAAAATAGTTGTCCTTGCACAAACCACATGGAGAGGAGAAAAGGGGAAAAAATTTGGGACTCAAATTCTTGGAGCATTGGGGGCTGTAGGCTGTAATTCTAGCCATTCACATAGGATAGATGCCAAAACTCATGTAAAGCATACAGCACCCATACGGGATACAGCACCTAACTACTTTTTTGCATGTACCTAAAATATTTGGATATGTATCCTAAGGCTCATGTGCACCATTTAAAAGAGACTTTAACACCAAACTAATAAAAAGTTAATACGCCCTTCAAGGGTCACAGGTAAAAAGATTCTTCTGAGAAGGTCTAAAACGAGTATTTTCTAATGTAAACTGGGAAGGCATAGATGGAATTACAACAATACCATCAACATTAGTTGCGGATCGAGAAAAAATAGTTTATTGGTGTTACTCTAAACTTAATATCCCTCGGTACACGATGTCATATTTTCGTTTTATAGGCCATTTAACAATGGATTTTCTCGGAGTTCATCGGGTCTATTGATCCAATGATCTAATTTACATCTCCTCCTTCTCGAGGGTAGTAGAATAAAAGACTTTGGATTTTGGTCAACAATGAAAATGCACAAAACTCCTAGATATCTCAAAAATGGATTGAGATCTAATGCAGTTGCTATTACTACTGCGCACAACCTGATCCCTCTATTTCTTGATCCAATGATCCAAATCATTTGCTACAGTGAATCCGAAACAGCGCTAGTTCTTACAGCAAACGCTACAGTACTTTGCTACAGTATTCTAATGCATATGGGCCATCCGTTTCAAATCTAGTGGTGCTGGTGTGACTGTGTAACTTGCTGTCGCAGTGTCACACTAGCTACTGCATCTGAACCGGATCCCTCCAAAATCTATCTGAAGCGGTGTGGAATCGACGCAGTTTATAATGAAAAGTCTGATGGGCAAACGAGCTCGCCACATACTTTTTTTTTTTGCACCGCTTTTTTTCTTTTGTAGTAATAAGTTTATAGTACATCGGAAAGTGTATATGTCCTATTCTGATTCGGAAGCAAAGTTTCCATTAGACCTTGTGGTTAGCTCTATCAATCTGTAGCAATATTAGGACACTTGGGATTGACCCCTGAAAACTTCTTTTTTTTAAAAAAAAAACTTCCAAAGCATGTGTGTTTCTTTTTGTTGACAGGCGTTTAGCCAGATTGTCAATACTTTGTAAACCATGCCAACACCGAGGCCCATTTGGCCATTTACGAAGCCCAACACCCAGATCTCAGTAAAACTTACAAAGCAAGCCCATTTAGTTTAGGAATAAGTTCACTTTAGGTTTCTAAATCGTCAACAAGTCTAAAATTCATCCATAAACCGCAATATCAGATATGATGCATCCATCAACTCTCAAAATCAGTGGTTTTTTAGTTGAAAGATGCTTCTATCTAATATTGTGGTGTAGGGATAAATTTAAGACTCGGCGATAAATTAAGGGATTTCAAGTGAACTTATTCCTTTAGTTAGATGGCAGTATGGGACGTGAAGGTAAGATGAGTGGCCCAACTGTAAGTCTGAAGAATAAGATGGGCTCACTTATGTTGGACATCATAAAAGCCCAAATTCCCTAAATTCTGATTTTCCAAAGATTGGCCGAGCTGTGGATGTGCAGAAGCAGAACACACCCCGTCGATGAACTCGCGTCAGCGATGGAGGCCGACAGGTGGGGTCACCGTACACGCTAGTGTACCGCGGCCATACCGGGTTAATTGGATCCATATCATTATTTTATAGTTTTGAAGTTGTTATTCAAAATATGCCACTCTTTACTCTTTCACTATATTTCTCTAAAATTTTTGGACCATATCGCCCTTTTCATTCTCCTCATCCACTTCTTCATCTCTAGTTCATCTCTCAAGATTGAGGCGGCCAACCTAATGAAATTAATGAAGCAAGCCTTGGCGATGGCACAGACGACGAGTCCCCATCATCTGGACGGTCTCCCCTCGATCCCCTTTCTGCTGCTATCATCGTACCTCTCCCTTCTCCTGCAAGCTCCTTGGCGACACTATGGCGTATGCGTGGAGTGGATCACGGAGGCGCAAGCCGACGAGCTCACACCATTTCCCTTGCTTCTCCCGGTGCCAACAAGTGGTGGATCAGGGGCTCGGACCGACGAGTTTCGTGTAGCGAAAACGGTGCAAAGTAGTGCGACAAGCTCCACGATGGTAGTACCCCCTTCTCTTCTCATCCCCTCTCTCATTGGCCACACCATTCTCCCATCCTCCCATTTGTCGCGTCCAACCGCGAGCTCTGACACCTATCCCACTTCACCTTCCTCCTTCCTAGGCAGTTATGGCCCAATCCCAAGTGCTGCTGAGCAGCAGCAAGAACACATCCCAATCCATATCGCGGGAGAGCTCAAAGGTGAGTGCCTTCTTGGGGTTTGGGACCGTGGGTTGGGAAGCTTCTCGTGCAGGTCATGGTTGTGGGCTTCGAGGTGTGAATATGCAAATAGGTCAATAAGCAGGATCAACCAACGAGGGAAAACAACGCTGCCCTACTCCCACCACCTACTGCTTAGAGCTACCGTTTAACGACATCAGCCCCGTCAGATCTAGCGGTGGAGAAGATGAACATGAAAGAGAGTAGAGGATAAAGGAAGAATATGAGAGTACTACGATCTAAAAGTTAGCATATTTTTAATAACAGTGAAATTATAATGACATGAATCTAAATAACTACTCTCAAAACAGTAAAGAGTACTAAACAGTAGTAATGTTTTATTTTTCTCAAAACCAAAAAAAAAAAAAGTAATGACATGAATCTGATTAACCCAAATAAAAAAGCTGTCGGAAATCCCCATCGTGCGGCCGCGGGAGTCGTGCCGATAAAATCCAAAGGAGAAAGCAGGCGTCCGCTCCCTTTTCCTTTCCTGCGTCTGTTCGTGGAAGACACGCTACGTGCCATAATTAGCACGCAGGAAATGGCACGATTAGCAGCTAATCCCCACAGTCTAATCGGGGGATTAAAAGCAAACCAAAGCAGCTCCCCCACTATACCTTCGTCCTCCTCGTCGTCGTTGCCTTGCTGTCTCTCTCCGTTAATTAATAAATTTTTCCCCCTCCTCTTCTTCCTTCCTTCCTTCCTCCACCGGCTACGCGCTCCGTCTACCGTCTCTCTCTCTCCGTTTGCTTCGACCAAGCTAGGGTTTCGCCGCCGAATCGAGCTCGGTGGCGCGGGAATTTTGCGGTGGGGCGGAGCGCCCGCGGCGGTGGGGGAGGCTTCGGGTGGCCTCGGCCTCCGTCCGGCTCGATCCGATCGGTGAGTGCCCTCCTCCTCCTCCTCGGCGTGCCTGCTCTGAAAGGCGCGCGAATTCGGTTTGGGCGGCGGCGTTTCGCCCACCAGGGCTGTGGTGCGAGTCCTGTGGGCTGTGGCTGTGGGATGCTTTTGCCTTCTGATTTCTGTGGTTAGGTAGACGCAGTTTTTCTGTGCCAAGGTTGTACCTAACATGATGTTCTCTTCGGTTGCTTATTAGTCTTTTCCTTGGCCACTATCCATTGGTTGCAGATCCTTAAGAGTCATTTCTGAACTGGTTTCTTCATTCCCGTCCTGGACGGGTGATGAATCCAGTTGATACGCCCCATGTGCTTCATGTACTATAGTTTTTATTGTTGTTTTTTCATTGGGCAATGCAGCAGATAGCTTTCCTTGAGCAATATTTGTTCCTAACCCACAAGATTTAGGAGCATTTAGTGTCCATCACTTGTGTTTTTTCACAAACCAAGGATCACGTAGATGCTATAGGTGTAGTGTTTCATAATCGGAATAACTCATGTATATCTGTACAATTTTGTATAGAATGGAAGTTAATTTCCCTATCGATTGATGGAAGTTACACCGACATCTGTAGTTCACCTTCAGACATCTTACTGTAACTCTGTAAGAGTAAGGTTTGCACCATTGAGTAAGTTTACTATAAGACAGATTCATATGCTGTATGAAAAGCAACGACATGAGATGTCCCTTCGATTCCTTTGTTCCTTGAGTATAAAACATATAGTTGAGTTTACTATGAATGTCCACTTCGTGAAATCGTAAATTCTATTGTTCACTGTGGGATCTCTTAAAATGATAAGTAATGCCTACTACTCTTTATTTGTATGGACCTATGATGCGTATATTTATAAATAAATTCTATAAAGGTTGTCAAAAAAATGTTTAATGAGTAAAATGCATGGAGGGTCACCCAACTTGTTTAGGTGTCATATAGGTTACTCTACTTTGAAAATGCACATTTAAGTCACTAATGTGAGTTAAGTGAGTCATTTACCCATCTAACTATCCACATGAGCATACCTTGTACACATGGCATGCCACGTAGGATTAAAAAATTGCATCTAGAAATGTGTAGAAAACTCTTTGTGTATTTTTTCCTTTGTCAGAGCACTACTAATTGGCAATACACGGAATTAGTGAAACTAAATTATTTCATGTGCCTATTTTGACGAGTTCAAATTCTCAGTTGCCATCAAACCCTAGCAGCTTTTATTTTCACTATGTTTTTGTTCCACTCAATTACATTGCTAGGTCTGCACATTTTCAGAAGTAATTTTTTCAGTCCTAGGTGGCATGTCATGTGTAAGGTATGCTTACATGGATAGTTAGATGAGAACATGACTCACTTAATTCACATTAGTGACCTAAATGTGCATTTTGGAAGTAGTGACCTATATGACACACCTAAACATGTTGAATGACCATGCGTTTTACTCATGTTATTATCACCTAATGGCATGCATATGTATATGCATTAAGTTTCTGTCATCACCTTTGACAGGCCAACGTCGGAACCTTTCATTTTAAAATAGTTTTTGTTGGTTACAAAGTGGCACTATAAATTAATTGTTCTATGTAGCTTTCTAAATACTTTTTTTCCTTTTGGTCTGTGTGGTTTGACTTGGCTTGATCTCTGTCCTGGATTAAATGGCTGGTGCTGAGTGTTTCAGCTTCATGCATCGATATTTGTATGTCTGGCATAGTTCAAATAGAGATGAATTATTGATGCAGGGTTGCTCCTGGCTATGGTGGACCTAGAAACATTCACCTGTAGGGTCTGTTATAATTTATTCCTCAAGTACTATGGTAATGGTCTAGGGATCACTCCCACCTATTGGTGGTCCATTTAGTATTATTTGCACTCAAATGAACTAGAAGGGGTCAATGGGTCAGCCTGATCTGGTCCACTTGCATCCCTAGCTAAACTATCATATTAGGTAGGCGATTTCTTATAAATGTATAGGATGATTTAACTGAACACTCAGTAGCTGCTACTCATCCATTGCAGCTTTCATTGGTTACTGATGTTGCCACAACAATCAATTAGGCGCAGATCTGTTCCATTATTACCTGCTTGATGTTCTGTTACATATGTTTTGCAGGCACACAGCCATAAGTTGGTGTTCCATGAGCTTATAAGAGTGATGCCATTATTGGCATGTTTCTATAGCATCTAGCATCTCCCAGTGTTATGCATGTACTGGGCTCCCTTAAAAGATGGAAATTCAGAAGTCTGATCATCATGAGCAGAATCTTACTTCACCAAGAGGGCTAATCCATAAAGTGCTGCGTCGCACAAGTAGCAGGCGTTCTCCAACTGCAGCAGACCATAACCCTTCTCCTGTATTCCTGGAGACAAGCAATTCAAAATTCTTAAAGCAAAAGGATATTGATGATGCCATCAAGGATCCAGAGAAGGCAGGCACACACGACAACAGAATTGAAGATGAGAAGTCTGATTTGTTAGGGTATGAAATTTGTTCTGGGAAGCTTACATTGGATAACAAAGCCAAAAGTGCATCAGGTGAACAGTCTGGATCAGGGTCCAGTAGCAATTGCTTTGATGCTAGACTCACTACTGAAGCCTTGGTATGGGGTTCTAATATCCTTAAGCTCGAGGACATTGTATCTGTAAGTTTTTAGCTCATTGACTTTATCCTGTAAATTGCGTTGGTATGTTTCTGAGTTCACTGCAAGTCCATATCATGTGAGAGCAATTCTAAGATCTTTTCAACTTTAACATTGCAGGTATCATATCATTCCGGGCTCCGTCACTTCACTGTGCATGCATGCCCTCTTGAAAAAAGATCCAGTGGACTTTCCTGCTTTATGAAGCCTAGAAAAATTCAAAAGGACTTACGTTTCCTATCCACTTCTCCACACGAGGCTTTTCGGTGGGTTAATGGTTTTGCAGATCAACAATGCTATGTAAATCTATTACCTCACCCCATGGCATCTAGCAAGAAGCATTCATCTGAACTCATTCCATTTGATAATATGTTTGATCCATGTGTTAAATGCCGGTCTCCCCCAAAGATACTTGTCATCTTGAATCCTCGATCTGGACATGGTAGATCTAGCAAAGTTTTCCACGGAAAAGTGGAACCTATATTCAAGGTATGTCTAGATGAATAGAATCATGTGCATTATTTTATGATCAGAGCTGTGATGTCTGCCTCATCAACTCTTAAGCATGTTTGCAGCATTAGATATGGTCATATAGTCATTACATAACTTAAAAAAAATTGTTGCAATGAGTGTCTTTCATGTTTCCTTATTTACCATTGACATTGGTTACCGATAAAAATGCAAGTCATATACCTAATCGTGTTGACCTTTTTATTTGTAGTAATCAAGTAAGATGCTAATCTTGCATAGGTAGACGAAAAGGCACGAACTGTTTCTTTATTATGTTCCTTGATCCATCTCCATAAAAATGAATTCGTTTGTAGTAGAGGACCATATCAATATTCATGTTGTCAGTATCTTACCAAGATGAGCTTCTCTATGTATAAATTCATGTTTGAGTTCATATTGTGCCCTAAGAATCATCTCTCCTGTTGAACTGGAGCATGCTATCCATTTATTGCCAGGAGCCATTTTGAAGGTTCTCTGGCTCAAGTAGTTCACATTATCTGTCAAGGTCTGCTGGTTGGTATGATTCATATGTTCGAAATGTTCCTGAACTTGAAGGGATTTTAAATCTCTCTCTCTCTCTCTCTCTCTCGCTGTGTGTGTCTGTAGCTGTTGTATCCTTTCATCCAGTCTATTTGAATCAAGATATTGGTATTACATAGACACGTGTGATGGTGTAATATCTTGATACAGTGTTGTCTCTACTGCGTTACATATCAATCTTGCTGCTTCTAGTGCCATGCCTTGAAGATTATTTCTGCCATGTCCTATCATCTCTGTAATGCTGAATTTATTAGGGATGAAAATTCGGCATCACTATAGTCTTTGACATAAGTGAGCATTCAATTGTATGGAAATACTCATCTTATCATTCCAGAGCAAAACAACTTGTTTTCAGTGTATCATGTGGTTGTGCTTGTTTTTATAACAATAATAAGTGCCGGTGACAGCTTGCAGGTTTCAAGATGGAAGTGGTCAAAACTACACATGCTGGTCATGCAAAATCTCTTGTATCAACAATAGATTTCAGTACCTGTCCAGATGGTATATATATCTTTACATCTTACCTGAAGTGTTCTACATAACTATTTTGATCATCTGATTCACGTTAAGCCTGTGTCTTCTAGGAATTGTATGTGTGGGTGGCGATGGGATTGTTAATGAGGTTAGTCTATGTTAATTTCATGCATGATTTTTTTTATGTTTCCTCATCTTATTTTTAATGTGTTTGGTATACCAACTAGAGAAGGTAATCTTTTATGACAACATTACCAATTACAGTTTCTTAAATTGCCTTAGCTTTTCTGAAGTTTTGATCTGTTATATCAAGAACAAATAGGATACCTATATAAACTGCTGAAAATTGCTTGAAGTCTGGCAACTTTGTTCTGAAACCAACCTTCTACTTCCTCAGCCTGAACTGTTTCAGGGGGGGAACTACTAAGTTCAAGAAGCTTCTCCCAGGGATCAGCAGATTTGTATATTGTAATATTTTACTTGGTTATTCAAAATTTTGGAGTTCATTAAACAACTGGTTGTCGAACCCACAAAACCTTCAAATCATTTTCAGTGACGCTGCTAACCTAGAATGGTTATCACATGAGGGCTGTTAATGCTTACTTCTCAAAACCTATGTACTTCTATGAACACTAGACCATGTTTGTCTTCCACTTTCTGAAGCCATCCTCTCCTTGCATGTCACTATAAAATGCTCATTTATCAACTACAGGTTCTGATGCATTAATAAATTCATTTTGTAGGTTCTTAATGGTCTCCTATGTAGAGATGATCAAAATGTGACTGTATCTGTTCCAATTGGTATAATACCAGCAGGGTCCGATAACTCACTTGTTTGGACAGTATTGGGTGTTAAAGATCCGATTTCTGCAGCAATGTCAATTGTCAGGGTAAACATCATTATATTGTTTCAGTATTTATGGTTTTCTATATACGTGTCACATGATTTATTGATTCAGTACTAGGCATCAAAGAACTTAAATGTTATTGATGATGCTGGATATGGTACCAGCTCTTGAGTTACTAGCTGTCATGACTCTTTACTCTTTGTTGCCAACCATGTGTTCACACTGCTTTGCTCTAGTTGGACCCTGGGGATGTGGAATTGTTGGCCAGGCCTGTACTGATATTTCTAGATCTGCTTATTGTACTCCATTAACTAGCCATCCTAGTATGCCACAGTAGTAAGCTAGCTCGACTTATGTCAAAGGGGGCTTCTGTCACCAGGTGCAGTCGAGCAGTTCTGAAAGTGAAAGTACACAGAAGTCATGCTGATTTTTTTTCTTAGAGAATCCATCATTTGAAACCATTGTTCTGGCAAGAATTAGTTTGAACACTGAAGGTAGAATCGTGTATGAAAGTTTACATGCTGCTTTTCAAGAAAATGTAGCAGGGCACTGAAAGTCTGTGAAGCATACAAATTAGTCAAGAGTTCTGCTGTGTACTAGTTTAGCTGTCTAACGTAGACCGAATTAATTATTGCCCTCACAATTTTGTGTCAGCATTTTTTTATTTTTTGTTTCACATCAATGTTTGTTAAACTGTTCATTGCTTGCAGGGAGGTTTTACACCCATTGATGTTTTTGCCGTTGAATGGATTCAAAGTGGGACTATCCATTTTGGCACAACAGTCTCATATTTTGGTTTTGTTAGCGATGGTAACTTCATAATTGACATTTCAGACCAATTTTCTTTTCCTGTTGGATCAATATTAATTCTTTTTTGAAATGGAAGCAGAAAATCTGACTATTTGTTTCTATTGCAGTTCTTGAACTCTCAGAGAGATACCAGAAGCGTTTTGGTCCTCTCCGTTACTTTGTAGCCGGTTTTCTGAAATTCTTGTGCTTGCCAAAGTATAGCTTTGAATTGGAGTATCTTCCAATATCAGATGGTGGTGGTGGTGAGCATAAAATTGTGGAAGGGCAAGATAAAGTTGATGCATCAGACCTCTATGATGATGTAGTTCGGAGGTCACGAGTAGAATGTCTACCTCGTGCCTCAAGTTTATCTAGCATTGATTCAATCATGTCTACAGGAATAATGTCAGGTGGAGATCTAGAGGTTTCGAGTCCACATGCTAATAATGAACCCTCTGAACTTGTTCGTGCACTTGACCCAAAATCAAAGCGCCTATCATTAGGGAGAACAAGTACTTTCAAAGAACCAGAAGAAGTGATCCATCCTCAGGCTCATGTTTCATCGACTCCCAACTGGCGTAGATCCAAATCGAAATCAAGGACAGAAAAGGCATGGCCAGGTTCGGGTGCTACAAATGATGCAAATTCCTCTCGTGGTACCACAACACATGACAAAGAAGACGCCTCCTCCACAATTTCAGATCCTGGGCCTGTGTGGGATTCAGGACCCAAGTGGGATGATGAGCCTAAATGGGATAATCAACCTAACTGGGAACCAGAGACTCCCATTGACTTACCTGGTCCATTGGATGATATTGAACTTGGTCTGACTAAGGAACTAGTCCCAAGCTTAGATGAAAGATGGACAGTTAGGAAGGGGCGGTATCTTGGTGTACTGGTATGCAACCATTCATGCAAGACTGTGCAGAGTTTAAGCTCTCAGGTTATTGCTCCTAAGGCTGAATACGATGACAATTGCCTGGACCTACTGTTGGTTGGTGGAAGTGGGAGGCTGAGGTTACTGAAATTTTTGGTGCTTTTGCAGTTTGGAAAGCATATTTCTCTTCCCAATGTGGAATATCTGAAGGTAATACGATTGATTCTCTTGGTCAAATATCAAGGTTTTCTTTCATTCTTAGAAACTGTTGTTTTAAAATCTTTTTGTGCATGTCATGTGATTATTGTATTTTTTATTTTCTTTTTTATTGCAAATCTCCTGGATTCACTGCACAACTTGGTTCAAATGTAGGTGTGTAATGAAAAAATTTACCTTTAACATGCCATTCACAATCTGCTCTGGAAATTGGAATCATAGATGAGAGAAAAAAAGGTTAAACCTATAAAGTCGGGACTGGCATATATTACGTTAGAATTTTCTGATTTTTATTGAACCTGTCATGATATTTTTATTGTTATCCAGAAGTTATCATGTTAAAACTCTTTTCTTTAATTTACTTAGTTCACGGACATATTAACTTTTCCAGGTTAAGTCTGTGAGGCTCAAGGCTGGGCCCAACACACATGATGGATGTGGTATTGATGGTGAACTATTGCATGTCAAGGGGCAAGTTCGATGCAGTTTGCTGCCTCAGCAATGTCGATTAATCGGCAGGCCAGCCAAAAATCCTGTACAGTAGCTGTAAATACATGACTCCAAAGTCTGCACAGTTCTCAAGTTTGCCCAATATCCTGTTCATGTACAATCGGCAAAGGTGTGGATTATTTTTGTTCGCGCCCACAGATTCATAGCTACAGTCAGAGGTCAGAACAGCTTTGCTGGCACCCTGCTTCAGAGGTGTACATCGTGTGCTTGATCATAGCTAAAGTCAGAAGTCAGAACAGCCTTGCTGACACCCAACTTCAGAGGTGTGCATCGTGTGCTTGACGAGCAAAAGTGCCTGGTGAGGTGATGTCTATCCAAATGTAAAAGCCTATCCGGAGTCTGGACTGCAGCTTGTTGTGTAGTACATCTCGTGGTTTCTCCTTTTTACCTTGCTGATATCTAATACAACTACTATAGAGTAATCTCGAATCGGTGTACTTGCATTCGAAACAACACACTGTCTGCCACCCCCCAGTGTGTGCGGTTGTTTGGAGGTCCCTGTTTGTGTGGTTGTTTTGAGGTCCCTGATGCCGGCCACTTGATGTTCATCGCCCCCATTAAAGGGACAGCACCCCGAATGTGATGTCCTTGATCAGCTTGAGCCTTGTAGTGTTTACAAAGTGTGAATAAGACTTGTGTCCTGCGGTGTTTGTGTTCTCAGTACAGTATAGGATTTTTCAACAGGAAAAAAAAGATGGACAATCTGTAGTGCAGAACTGCTCATGTACCTTTCTATCCCCTCCCATGTAACTTGTTCTTCGTGAATTGTGGTGATGTATGAGTTGTATTTGTACGTGTTGTCTGCCACATGAGCTAGATGATGATCATCATCTTGTGAAGATAAGTTACTGGTGTATTGTTGTCGTTTGGAGGATAAGCAATTTGGTGGTTGGGTGGGCTTTCTTTACTTGCCTGTTATATTCTCACAGGAATGCGCACATCTTGTAGTAGTATACTACCTTGCTAACAAGCGAATATTTGATACCGAGTCTCAGAGAGTGGATGGTGTGTGACAATGTTGGTCCCGAAGAACAGAATAGTGCTTACTTTATTTCGTCCTGGAGAATCATACACACCTTCGAATAGTTGATGCGTCCTAGAGAATTCCTGTCTCTAGAACATGGATTATGAAACTCTTGACCACAAACATTGTAACGGAAGTACACATGCTTCTGGCAACCAAAAGAACACTCCGGATCCGCAAGTACAATCCAGTGATTATTTTCTCCTGTTTGTTTAGATCCAACTGGTACTTGGTAGCACGAGCTTGTTGTAAAAAGGAGAGCAAAAGACAGGTGCAAGAAAACAAAAGGCACCTGGCGATTTCATTTTTCAAAGCTCACGCCTTAGGCTTTTGTACAGAGAGGCAGCACGGACAAAAGCAAACCTAATGTGCTACCAACTCATGCAAAACACGAACATCAGGAAAAAACAGAGGAACAAAAAAGGGCGGGAAAACTAGCAAGGCAGCCAGCAACGGGACAGTAGCTAAGCGAGCATCTACAAACAGCAGCTTAGCGCTCATTAATTTATTCTCTCCTAATTACTGCTTCTACTACTTGCTCAACCTGATTAGCATATCAGTTCAGTTCAGATCAGAGATCAGCTCAGCTCAGTTCAGCTGCTAGCACTTGCAGTGGCATCCCCGGCCGCGGCCGAAGCCGAGGGAGACGCACTCGCCGCCGCGCCGGCATCCGCCGTAGTGGCACACGTCCATGCACGCGCTGTTCGCCGCCGCGTCGCCCGGGTCGCACTGCTCCACCGGGATCGTCTCCCCGCACGGCACCCCCGACGGGTAGTCCACCCACGCCGCCCTCGCCCCCGTCGCCGCCGCCGCCACCATCGCCGCCGCTGCACCAAAACCAACAACAACAACAACACATCCCAGCCGCCGTTGTCAGCCACAGTGACACACATCACACACACGTACGGTACGCATGCATGCAAGATATGATACACACTTACCGGCGACGAGGACGATGAGCAAGCACGGAGGAGGCAGCTGAAGGGAGAGGCGGCGGCGGCGGCTGCTGCTGCACCTGCACGCGGCCATGGCCACCACTACCTTGATGTGTGTGTGTATGTTCCTGGACGCCTGGAGGTGACAGGAAAACTGACCACAACTGACGGCTCTGCTTTGCTTTGCTCGTAGCAGCTAGGTTTGGTTGCTGCACATGTGCGCAATATATAGCTAAGCTAGCTCACGTACGAGTGGCAACATCACGAGAGTGGGTGCTAAAGCTTTCGAGGCGACTTCCCCTATTATTTACATATCATTTAAATAGTTATAAAAAAATAAATAAATAGATTAATATATGATATATAACTCTAAAATTTAATTTCTATAAATTATATAAAATATATAAATTAAACTATGGTTAGTTAACGTATATTTAATCAAATTTATTTATTTTTTCATTGTAATCTGTACAAGTTAAATTTGATCTTGCATATTTATAAAGTAATTTATCACATATTAATCTATCTTATTAATCTTTTTTAATCTTTTTCATAATTATTTAGATGACATATACATAATGAGAGGATGTCACATTTGAGAGTTTAGAATAGTTTTCCCAACATCACAGAGCTGAAAGCGGCAGGCGGCAGGCAACACGAAAGAGGATCGATGCAGGGGGCAACCGGCAACTGCGCAAGTACATGTGAGATGTGACGCCGATCGATACGGTTTATTGTTTGATCATGAGCTGATTGATCGATCAAACCGGGTAAGAGTATACTTAATCCTAGTATCAACTTGCATCGATCACTACCTAGCTAGAGCTAGCCACTGATTGTATAGTTGTTGATTTGGACGCGCATATCTAGCGTTGCTTTTTGCAAGATAATGCAAATTAGCGAGGAAAGAGCGGAGATTACAGCACAAACATAAATAGAATAAGAGGATTCTGTGAGTTGTTCTCCACCTTTTTCTTTTCGTTAAGCTCTTGTGTGAATGGCTGGCGCATGCGACCTAATTAGTTCTTCTTTCATTAAGAAATACAAGGATATGATATGGATCTTTTGATGATAAATATATTAGGCTTGAAGGCAGATTCAGTGATGTTTCCCCTACTATTTGGAGCTGGAGTTTAACATCTTAATTATTAAGGAAGTGTCCCCTCGCTCCAATGGCCAATCATACTTTACATTATAAAAAGTATAAAAGTTCGACAACACTGATTATAGATTTATAGTGGTATTTGAAGCTGAACAAACATGTAAATCTAACAGAATCCATATAAGTACCAAAAAAGCATCGAAAGAAATATACTCAAATACTCAATGGTATTTGCACCATTTTTATTTGTCGGTGTTATGGACATGAGGTACCCTACGCACCTTGAGCTCCATTATGATGTTCTCTACTACTAGTAGAAAATAATCTGAACTGTTGATTTCATTTGATCGAATGGTTCAAATCTATTTATACTACAATAGTAATTAGTGGTAGTAAAAACGTGGATGGGCATTATTGTAAAAAAAGGTGCGGAGGGGTATAATCGTCATTTAGCAGCGACTAAACATTTTTTTCTATGGAATATGAGTGATGCCATCATAATAGATAATCATATATAGATTTAGCTAGAAAAGAAAACATAACTAACAGTTACTCCTAATCATGGTATTATTAAATTACTAATTCACCCCTAATAATACTGGTAGTTAGCACCAGAACATCGCTCATGCACCTTCTAGCGGAGCGTGGACATCGCTCATGCACCTTCTGCCAGAACATCCTTTTTTAGGGATCGATGGTAATGTGGTTGTCGGAGCGTGGAACTCCTCTAGCGGGTAAGCGTGTACTCCCCCTTTGAAGATTCGGCCAGGGAGCGGGTGCGCGAAAATGAGGCGACACTCGAAGGATAAAAGTGGGAGTGGCAAGCATTTTTAGATAGGTTTGGGCCGCTCGGAGGCGTAATACTTTACTCTTGTGTTCTTTGGTAGATGATGGTGATGATCATGTTCACAATGCGTGGAGTGGAAAATCTTAGTGTACGCTAGC
This sequence comes from Oryza meridionalis, assembly GCA_000338895.3. Lineage (NCBI taxonomy): Eukaryota > Viridiplantae > Streptophyta > Magnoliopsida > Poales > Poaceae > Oryza > Oryza meridionalis. The sequence continues at coordinate 20,757,619 of CM002533.2, forward strand.
TTGCTGGAAACTCAGGGATCCTTCTTCTCGGTGGCATGGATCCTCTTTTTATACATGAAGGGGAGTCCACAATGCCAATGCATATATGCAGGAGTGAGACCCACTCCACTGAATTAGGTATGCTTAGTGTTGTCAATGTCCCTATAAACAAGCTAGCCGGATGTGACTGCCTCAGCTGTCGGCTAACTAGTGGAGCAGGAGGCAAGAAAGTCTTTTCCCAGCTGTCATAGGGCCACATGTCAGCCTCTTTAAAGTGCCGAGGTGGACCTGAACTACGGATGATGAGGGCATGCCACGTTACGTCCCCTCTATTCCTTTGGTTCATGTGGCCATGTAAGGGGCTTCATGAAGCACCATGTTTCTCAGCATGCGGGCGAGCTGTACACCGAGTTGCTCTACCCTGCGGTTTAAGCGGTGTGTCGGTTAATGTTAGCCCTCCGGGCCCACCAATACCCATAAATGGGACGGAGCCTTCTGAGGAGAGCTCGGGGCAGAGGGCATGCTCGGGCCTGAGCCCAGCCCCCTAAGACGTTTGAGCCTTATTCATAGGCGGTCATTGTGCTCAGTGCAACCGCATGCCCGGGGCAGCCGTGATCGCTACCATTGCTGAATGCATAGTTATTAGGATTGGACCGGACATTGAACTGGTGGTAGCCTCGGTTCACGGTTTGATTGGTCTGACCGGTTGAACCACCGGTCCAACATGGTTCAAATCAATTGAGAAGCATGCGTAGCTCAATGGTGGGGATGGTTGAGTCTAAAGGGGAGGTTGAGGGTTCGAATCCCTCAAGCCGCCTATTTTCTTCTCTCTCCCCACGTTTCAACCAGCGTTCGGCCTTTTCACACACGTTCCCACGAGTGCCCGGTTCTTTAGCGGTCTATTTGCCCGGTTTTTCACCGGTTCTTTCCAAAAACCGGCGGTTCAACCGATTTTTCCCGGGTTGATTGCACGCCCGATCTTTAAACTGGATCGGACCGGCTGAGCCCCTGGTTCCGGTTTTTTCTGGTCGGACTGCCGGTCCGATCCTAATAACTATGGCTGAATGTAGGTTTTCTTGTTAGTTTGGATGACCTTCTCAAAGATGTTGATGGCGCAGGAGTTCACGATGGATATAGCTAGAAGGAGATGCCGAAGGTCGTGAGCTGCAACTTCAACACCTTGAAGATATTGTAGGTCTTGATCAGACCCCAAGCACAACCAGGGGAGGAGGGCCCGAGGGAAAGGTGGTAGATGCGCCCCGAGAACAATCGCCCCCCCCCCCCCCCCCCCCCAAAAAAAAGAAAGAAAGAAAGAAAGAAAGAAAAGCGTGTAGTCATCTATATTGACTAAAGTGATCATAGCTCTTCAACTCCTTAGCGAACCCCTAGGTCATCACGGGATATTCTACTTACCACACAACGTCCTAGTAGAAAGGAGTTATTATCTTCCTTTTTAAATATATGACGCTATTGACTTTTGAACATGCAACAATCTATTATATTATTAAAGGAATAGAAAAGGTAGCCTCCACGTTCGCTCTCATGGCCTAGAAATTCTCACATTAATCGGAGAAAAAGAAAAGGCAAAGTCCATATAGAAATACAATTTAGAAATAGCTGAAATTCGGAATTAAAAAATAAGGAATATTAGAAGAGGAGACTAGAGTCCATATAGAAATACAATTTAGAAATAGTTGAAATTCGGAATTAAAAAATAAGGAATATTAGAAGAGGAGATTAGAGTCCATATAGAAATACAGTTATGAAATAACTAAAATTCGGAATTAAAAATAAGGAATATTAGAAGTAGAGTATAGAGTCCATATAGAAATACAATTAGGTAATAACTGAAATTCAGAATTAAAAATAAGGAATATTAGAAGTAGAGTATAGAGTCCATATAGAAATACAATTAAGAAAAAAAATAAAAATTCGGAATTAAAAAATAACTAAAATTTGGAATAAACATAATAAAATTAAAAGTAGAGTTTAGAGTCTGTATAAAAATACAATTTACAAATAACTAAAATTCGAAATTAAGAAAAACATGGGAAGAAGAGTTTAAAGTCAATATAGGAATACAATTTAGAAGTACCTGAAATTCGAAATTAAAAATTAAAAAATATTGAAAGATGAGTTTAGAGTCCACACAGAAATACAATTATAAATAATAAAAAATCAGAAATAAAAATAAATAATATTGGAAGAAGAGCATAGAGTCTATATAGAAATACAATTTACAGAAAATTCGGAATTAAAAAAAGAAATATTAAAAGACGAGTCTAGAGTCCATATAGAAATATATATAATTTACAAATAACTAAAATTTGATATTAAAAGTAATTAATAACTAACACGTATATAAAATATAATATGAATATTACACATTAGTAGTTTTGTAAAGTTATTGCAAGATTTAAAATTATGTTATCATTTTAATATATTTGAATAATATAATGAGAAAACATATATGCTATTATATGAGAGAAAATATAATGATGCTAGCTGCGCAATCTGCGCGGGTCACTATGCTAGTTCATTTTATTTTAAAAAACTTATGCAAGTATTATTATCTTGTTGTACTTATATTATCATTGCATATATTTTAAGCATTGTTTATATTTTTTATATTACTAAATTGTTGAATAAGGTAAATGATCAAACATCATCTATCTAAATATTTAAAAACGAAGGAAGTACTGAAATATATTCCTTAATCGTAAGCAAGGCATGAGAGATCAGATATAGCATGTGATATGGACATATATGGTTAGGCCCCGTTTAGTTACCCAATTTTTTTTTCTAAAAACATCATATTAAATCTTTAGACACATGCATGAAGCATTAAATATAGATAAATGAAAAAACTAATTGCATAGTTAGGGAGTAAATCACGAGACGAATCTTTTAAGTCTAATTAGTCCATAATTAGCCATAAGTGCTATAGTAACCTACATGTGCTAATGACAGGTTAATTAGGCTCAAAAAATTCATCTTGCGGTTTCTAGGCGAGTTATGAAATTAGTTTTTTCATTCGTGTCCGAAAAACCCTTCCGACATCTGGTCAAACATCCGATGTGACACCCAAAAAATTTTCTTTTGCGGACTAAACGGGCCCTTAGGTCACTATAGTGTTCTAGACGGCCGTATCATATCAGTGTACATACCGGGCAACCCTAGCTAGCTTGCTGTCGATCGATCGATCGGAAACCTGACCTCGTGAACACCTTTTGGAAATCAAACCCTCTCTACGACCACCGCAGTAAAAGCTAGCTACAACCATACACAGTTACACACGCAGACGGACTCAGCTAGCGCAAAATCAATTGGCTCCCTGCTCTTTTCAAATTAAACCAGAGAGGAATTAGTAATTGGAACCAACAACGTTAAGCTCCACTTTCTCCTTCGCCATCATCGTGCCGCTGCACAGTTGCGTGCACACTGCTCTCCTGCATGCTCTCGCCGCTGACTGATTCAGAGCATGTGTAGCTAGTAATCCCTTTGTTGCATAAAAACAATCTGACATCAGATACGACATATTTCAGTATCACGAATCTAAACATAGTACTATGATATATCATATCAGATACTCCCTCCGTTTTTTAATAGACGACACCGTTGACTTTTTCTCACATGTTTGATCATTCGTCTTATTCAAAAAAATTACGTAATTATAATTTATTTTGTTATGAGTTGTTTTATTACTCATAGTACTTTAAGTGCGATTTATATCTTATATATTTGCATAAAATTTTTGAATAAGATGAATGGTCAAACATGTGAGAAAAAGTCAATGACGTTATCTATTAAAAAACGGAGATAGTATTAGATTGGTATTTTATGATACGAAGTAAGTACGCTGCTGGTGCTGCTTCTGGTCGCCGAATCCAAAATAATGATGCGGCGAGATAGAGATACGGCCTAAGCTAGCCTAACACCCTCTCCTCGACACCTCATTTCGCGGGCGTCCATGGCGGAGCAGTGTGACATGTTCCCTTAGCTAGCTGCTCCGTGTGGCCAATGAGCCGCACGGTTCGTGCTCGTGCTGATCAGGTCGTGGCGCACAGACGACGCAGCTAGCTAGCTAGCTAACGCGCGCGCGCGGCGCCGATCGCGAGCGAGGGAGAGACACAGACAGCGAGAGAGATAGCGGCAAGCCGTGCAGCGACCTTTCACCTCATGTCGCCGCTTTTAACTGAACCGAAAAACTGATCTGATCATGCATCCACCACCCTGCCTTATCCTGCAAAAGAAACAACAGCACGAAATTGACGAAAACGATGGCCACTAACTACCTCGATCGACATGCATCGATAGATCGGAATTAACCGCCTTTTCCTTGCAAGTGTGATAACGTCGCACTTGCAATTAGAAAAAATATGTTTATATATAGCTAGCTAGGTTCCATATTTCGACCCGATGATTCTCGACTTTTCGCAAAGCCAAATGCTCTGTACCGTTCATACACTAGATTTGTCTTTAATTATTATTTTGTTTCTCGATGTGTAAATTTTGTTTCGACTTTACATCTTGTGATGTGGTAAACTGGTACTCTCGTAGTACATGTTGTTATATGAATATTGTAACTTTTATTTGGGATTTTTACATAACTATTGAAATGAATGATGTTTAAGCAAAAACATTTTCCCCTTGGATCCTCTCTCTCTATAATATTGTACCGCTGTTGCTACCGCTGAAACTGTATAATCTTTCTCTGAAGATTGATCGAATCGGCACAAGATACCGACCAAATTAAAGGCCGCCATCCGATCGGCTTCTAGCTTAGCTAGCTGGACTGGTCAATATCTGTGGGGATCGTTGAACACTCTGTGTTCCAAAAAGGTGTCGTTGCAATGACAGACTGTTAAGTGATCATCAGTCAGGACGATCATATATTCGGTTGATAGTTGATACATTATTGCAATTGTATATTGAAGCCTATGGCAACTTGCACTACCCACTAACCGTAAAGGAAACCTCACTGAGACTTTGCGTGTAGAATAGCCGCACCAAATTAACCGATCAGCAAAAAGGAAATTTCAACATTGTTAGCTACTAGCTAGTGTTCTGATCCCTGAAAGCCTGAAACTGAAAGATGCACGCATGATGTATAATTGTGGTTGGAACAAAAGTGGAGATCATGTATGTGTTGAACATGACAGATCGATAGGCGTGCGCGTCTTCCAGGTGGAGTTAACGGGTGTGCAACCTCATCTTTGGCTTATGCTTACAAGCTAAAATTTAAATTTTCAATCTTAAATTGGGAGTTGATTTTAAGGGTTTTATCGTAGTTTATTTTCCCCTTTTTGTTTTTAGATTGTTTTTCTATTTTCGATCGTTAAGAACACGTATATAAAAATTTTATTCACAAATTATTTTCTATTTATAAATATGCTATTTGGCTTATCAAGAATAAGCCAAACGATGGCACCTGTAGAGTAGGATTACTGTAGTACGTAGTGGCGTACAGGTAATCAGGTATACAGAGGCTAGAGGGCTAAGCCGAATGGTGTCTTACTGTCTTTCGTTGCTGGGGTCAGAAAGCTACATGCTGCTCGCAATTTGCAGTGTTCGATCGATCGGTTAATTTATTCTTCAATTCTCCTCAATTTGAAGGCAACGATATATAGGTTGATAATAGGACCAAACAAGTATTAGTTTGATCACAAGACACACAAGTTTGAACCCATGCAGTGGCGTAGTTTGAGCAAAAAAATTAAGGGGTCACATAACTAAATGTCAAAAACTATATACTCAAGCCAAGTGACATGCTATATGAGGAAGCACCAAAAGTATACATGTGAAATAGTACATGAATGATTTCGTTTATTAGGGTTCAAATCCTGAGCCCGCTATTACACATGAGCGCGTGTGTACTTTTGATAGGATTTTATAGTATTTTAGTGAGACCAAAGATTCGAAATTGGACTACATGTAATAAAAAATACCACAACATATTGAGGCTCTTTTTGGGAGCTTATGTTAGAATAAATGGGCTAGGCCCAATTTTTTTATTAAATCTCAAGAGCCCATAATAAATGTTAAGGATAATAATACCACCATGGAAATTATAAGAGGAGTATCTCAACTTAAATAAGGAGTTATTGGAGGCTCTATGTTGACCGATTGAGGTGGTGTTAACAGTGAAATTTGGTAAGCCCAAAGTTACCATCAGCTTAGAGTCAGTATCAGCTTCAAAGTTCTAGAATCAAGCTGATGGGAGTCAAGTCACCACGATGTCGTGTTCTTGGTGGAGTCGGATCAATCAAAGGAAACTTATCTAGAAGAGTTCGAGTTCAAGAAAGATGCGACATGACAGTTATCTATTAATTAGGCATAGTTTGTTAGTTTCCTTTTATCTTTAGGAAAGTGTGTTTAGTGTCTCATAAGGACTTTATCTTTTCCTTTTTAGTTTTTTTCTTGTCCGACAAGGACTAGTATCTCCCTATGGGTATAAATATGTACACCCGGGGTCATTGTAATCTATCCATCAACAATACTCTCGGCGCATCGCCACCCTCTTTACCAAGGTTTTTACTTATCTTCCGGCGGGATTTGGGCACCTGACGCGGGGCTGCATCGGCTTTCGATCTTCGGCGAAGGGGTAAGTCCTACGTTCCGTCGGGCCCTGGTGAATCTGTCGGCTACGTTGGTGTTGTTCAAGGCTGCATCGCTTCGATCTCTTGGATCGCTCTGGTTTGGTTGAAATATTTACCTACCTGATATCTCAATTCTATCTCTAGTTGCATTGTGTTTAGAGACGCATCGGTTTAGTTGGAACTGTCTCGGTTAGGTCTGATCTTCTATCTTAGCCGATATATCTCTACAATCATAATGATGTTATAAATAGATTTGTTATATCCATCACATTAGACAGATCTATCGGCTCATCGAGTATTAGATTATCATTTACAATCTCATGCTGCATCGGTTAGGTTCGACCTACTAGATTGTTGTTGATAATATAAGTCTTGTGAAGCCGATAGGTTCATACTAATGTTTTATCGAGGTGCTAGCCGATAAGTTATCTGGACGTTGCATCGGCTCATAAGGATTACATATATATATAAGTTGGATTTAGCCGATTGCAACAAAGGTTTCACTGTTTAATCTAATCTGTGGATTTTATGGCATCGGACCTCCAGCCGATGTACGCTTTAACCTTCAAATCAATGCTTATTCTATCATATCATTGCTAGCCGATTGGTTTCTACTGGACTATATTATTGTTATATTTTATCATCATCAGCCGATTGCCTTTATATCATTATCTACATTGGACATATAGCTGATTGCTTAAACCCTATCGCTATCAGCTGGTATCAGCATCTGCTATTATCGGCTATCGGCTGGAACTACTCCATCGGCCGTTTAGCTGATCGGCTGTTTGATCTAATGCTTGCATATCTTGTCAGTTGCAGGGTCATACTGACTGGCACGCCCGCATCTCATCATATTTGGACCTGCACTGGAGCTAAGCAGATCTCCCAGGCTGGTGTGTTCGATTTTTTTGTCAACAGGTGGGGATCGGAAAGCCACACGCGCGCGCACGCCGAGCCGAGGCCGTGGCGTTTCTCTCCTTTTTGCAATGGACCGGAATTCAATCCCGCGAAATTGTCTCTGTAACGGACAGCCGCTTCAATGCGATTGATAGCGTCGTTACGTTACTGCGGCAACGGGCGGATTCCTATCCGGCTCTGTTAGGAAACAGAGGACCCCGATCAGATCCGCTCGCTTAGTTTCCATACTCTGGTTCTTCCTCCTCGTCGCACTGCCTGTGCTGCTTCTGCTTCCCCGGTTCTGATCGCTTGCGCGCATGAGAGATCGGAACGAGCAGGGCCTCCGGAACCACACCTTCGCCTGAGATCTTAGGCGGTGATCAGATTTTTGGGGAGTGCTTCCGCACGACTGCTCCTCGTCATCGTCCGTTCGTCTGCATTGCATCACCCATGTCTGCCGCACCTGGAGATGGCACACCGGGAGCCGGAGGCGGAACTGGCGCGCCGGGAGCTGGTTCACCGATCGACAACACCAACGGAAGCAGTTCTGCCTCACAATCCAGCAGAGGGACTTTCACAAGGTATACCTCTCTACCGTTACTTCGGTTTTTGTTATTTCTGTTAGTCGCAATGCTATTGCGTTCTATGTATGATGATGATGCTTATTCTATCTTAAGCATGCTCCTGTTTATGTTTGATTTTATCACTAGATCACCTCACATTGTTCATACCATGATTATTGTTTTAATATTTTGGATTAAAATATGCTGATATATGACTATATTTCCAACAGCTTCTAGCTGCTGCAGCTTCTCCCAGAATTAGAAGCTCCCCTAAACAGCCCAGCTTTTGATCCAGATTCTGAGAAGCTAGCAGCAGCTTCTCCCAGAATCAGAAGCTCCCCTAAACAGCCCAGCTTTTGATCCAGATTCTGAGAAGCTAGCAGCAGCTTCTCCCAGAATCAGAAGCTCCCCTAAACAGCCCAGCTTTTGATCCAGATTCTGAGAAGCTGTAGTTGTAGAATCTAGAAAATGAACTAGAAACTATCATGAGTGCTTGAACTCTATAATCCTCTAACATTGAAACTAACACCTAGGAGTGGAAGAACATAATTAATGAGACCACATGTTAGAGTACAAGGATGAACGTCACGATGGACGCCGCTCACCATGGCGGGGAAAATGGACTGTGGCTGGTCGCCATTATAAGATCTCACCACTGTGAGGTCGGCGTCTCAGAGATGCATGGAGCCCATGCTTTCTCGCATGCTTTTCATGTTTCGTTTAGGTTTCAAAAATTCTTAGGTTGTCCACTGAGAGCACAATCATGCATACCGTAGTTAGAGAAATATATCATCATTGGACCCATTGATAAGATGATGTCATGGTCGAGAGAGAAAGAGAAAAGTTTATCGTGCCATTAACCTTGCCTTAAAGCTTGTTCAGATTTTCTTTTGATAATAGAAATCAGTCTAGCTTCAATATCACAAATGTATTATAGTAGCTATTTATTTACTCAAGACTGTAGATAAGTAGGTACATACAGGGTTTGGTGAATGCCTACACAAATGATCGATTGACTATGCACCAGGGTTTCCAGGTCGAATGAGGAGTGACAGGCCCACTCTGGCACTCCCGTGGTTTTGCCACTGACAAAAGTTTCATGAATGCATATATTTAGAGTGCTATATACTTTGTTGTGTTATTACGGAACATTAAGTTTTAGTATTTATTTATTTTTTTAAAGGAAGATGAGTGGTCGAAGTTTGAGGAATACTATCCACTATCTTGACAAATACTTGAAGGCAGAGAGAGTACTGGTAAGGCAGTCCCAACCCTCCATCTAGGATGGTGTCTATGGCATTAACTACATTGCCATGTAAGATTTTTAGCTTATGTGGCACTATATTAATTAAGAGTGAGTGAAGAGAGGAAGAAACTGGGTTTCATGCAAGACACAGCTTCAACACGAGAACCTATGCACTAGACACTATCAAGTTTTGCATTGGGAGAGAATAGTGTCTTTATAATAGATGAAGAATAAATATGATTGGTAGAAAAGAGAGATGATGTATTTATTAATGGCCCACTTTAAGAAACCATGGGTTGTAAAGTGTAGTTTTTATTGTGATGTCTTATTGACATGGCACCATAAACACTACTTATGTACACTATGGGTTGGGACTGTGTAAAGCCATGTGTGGTTATAGTTCTTTTGTGATGGGAAATTGACAAGTACTGGAAGTGCTAGAAGTGTGTGCGTGGACTAATATTGGTCAGGTTGCGACATCTGTGCCAAGACAACGGTTGTTTGGTTCATGTGTGTGCAGGTGATTGGAGTCGATCTTGGTCAACGGCGGATGGGGACTAGACCCAGGGAGGAGTTGAGGTCCTGAACGATCAAGGATTCCGGGTGACAAGATTGGACACAAAGTTGTACACGGTGAACAGACACCGTATGAGAAGGTATTTGCAACGGGTTTCGCAAGGTCAAGTGCAAGCGCCTGGATTCACGAAGAAAGCCGATGGAGGAAATGAGCAAACAGTGCTACAGTACACGTGGTACTGTAGTATGCAGCCAATGAAGAAAGTGCACGTGCATGCACTTGGTTGGAAGACTTGGTCATCAGGAGCAGCAGCTGTGCATGTGTGTACATGGCATGTGGACTGATGGGGTTGATTGGCAGGGAGGCCAATCCAGCCCTTCCACGTGGCCCAAGATGGTGGATGGCCCGGCTGGCAGGGAGGTCGAGCCGAGCAGCCCAAGACGACGGGCTACTGCATCGAGGCAAGCCGGCCCATGGCAGCACACGGCGTCGGTAGCCCAAGGAGACGACGCAAGTGCGGGATCCGTACGGATCTGGGGACACGCGGCGTCCTTCTCTTCGCGCGACTCGGAGGCAGACGCGGTGATGCGGGACCCACGCCAAATTCAGATGGCATATGCGCGGGAGGCGCGTGGGAATCTGGAGAGAGCGGCCACTCGGCTCACTGGCATGCGGGCCCGGCCGGGAGAAAGGCGCGAGCGCCTCCGACTTTTCGCGAGCGCGCGCGGGAGCGGCTCGGCTGGGACGCGTGGAGCGCGTGCGTTGGCTCGGAGGAGCACGACGCGGATCGGTGCACGCTGATTGGCTCGGATGGAGTGCACGCGTATCGTGCAAGGCATGCGGATCGGATCGATTACGTGGCAGCGATCAAGGCACTTTCCTTCGAATGTAAGGAAGAACAGATGGTCCAGATTACACATGTGTTAGGGTTTCGCCCTAAGGGCATTTGTGACAATGTCTTAGGGGGTCTTAGACTATAAATAGAGAGATGGATGCAAGGGTGGAGGTTACTCCTTTGTAATCATTTTGAGATGCTCGGAGAGTTAGTTTCGGTGTGAGTTTGGAGTGTGTTTGCCCGAGAGGCTTTTAAGTTTTTGTTAATGTTCCTCTGAAGGTGTATGTTTGCTTCTAATTGAGCGGTCATTTTGCATCACCTATGAATGAAATGATTTGAAGGATTTCGTTTCTGCCTTGTTCATTTAAATTCCGTTTGCGATTTGAATTTTGCGATGACGAGTTTTGCTATCTCCCTCTCATCTCTCTTCAGTTTCGGGAATTCCTTTTCTCTTCCTTTTCTAGTTTCGGGAATTCCTTCTCTTTTCTTTTGAGAAACTCGTTTTGATGAGCATTTTCGAGGGCGAATTTTGAATTGCTATATTCACCCCCCTCTATAGCCGTTCTTGGTCTTTCAGACTGCCCTAAGGTAGGTTAGAATTTGTACACTTATTTGTAGAGATCTTCCGTTTGAGGTGAAGCTTTTTTTTTAAGCCATGTATTCTATGGCTGTGTTCGTTAGAACGAGTTCCCATCGTTACAATGATCATAGAAAACGGAGCGGTCCATTAGCACGTGATTGATTAAGTATTTGCTATCTTTTTTCAAAAATGGATTAATTTGATTTTTTAAGCAACTTTCGTATAGAAACTTTTCGCAAAAAACACACCGTTTAGCAGTTTGAAAAACGTGCGCGCGGAAAATGAGGAAGAGGGGTTAGGAAAGGAGGCATCCGAACACATCCTATGTATACAACCCTCAAGTCTTAATAATACGTGCAACTTTTTTTGTCACTTCCTCACTCGTTTACAAATTACATACTTTATACATCACTCCTCACAAGATGATGTGTGTTGCAAAACGAGTAAAATCAGCTTGAAGAAACTTCAATAGAAATATAACCATGTTCGCAAATAGCACTCCATCTTTTCTCTCTTATCAAAAACCTTGGCATCTGATGCATACTTTATTACTTTTGTTTATTAAAAAACACACCATATAAAACCGAGACACGAAAAAGCATGGAATCCACTTCTACCCATTTCCCACTACCTACACTCTTGGATTCTGTTCAATACAGTTTCAGATCTCAATCCACCGTTCACGATAGATTTATAGTTTATATATAGTTTAAAATCATAAATTTCATCTAGAACGAAATAATTTATCCAAATTTTATAAATGTGGTCACAGATCTAAATTGATGGATTTGTGAAGTTAGGAATACTTAGTTCTAAAAAAATCTTGGATCCGAAGTTGTGTCAAGAAGAAAGAAGGCCTTATTCCCGTCGAAAGGGAATTCATTGAGAAAAAAAAAAAGTCATTTTAGGATGGAGGGAGTTGAAGAAAACCAAGGAAATCACATCAAATTTCTTCCATCTTCCATCACTTACCGCAGCCCAGAGCTCACAACTCCTTCCAAGTAGCAAAACCACTGCAGCCCACGACAGAAACAGGCTCTGCATCCTAGCTACGCCGCGGACCACCGCTCCTGGCCTACCAAGCCCAACACCGGAAAAAAAAAAAACGCAAGCTTCCCCTCGCGCAGGCCCCGCCGGCCGGGCGGCCAGTTTCCCCGACCCAACGCACGCGTCGTACGCACGGGAAGGAGGCCCAAGAGGATATAGCCGCACGCACGCACGCGGCGGGGGCTCCAAATCGGCAAATCTCGCAGAAAAATTAACCGGCAAAATCTCACAGCGCGAGAGGCCTCCGCCCACGACGTCGTCACGTTCGCACAGCGGCAGAGAGAAAATAGCCGAGCCGATCGAGCGTTACGCGCGTGCGTGCGTTTGCGCGGTTCGGCGCCTCACGAGCGCGCGCGCAGGTGATCGAGAGTGCGACGAGATGTCACGTCTCCGGCCGATCACTTGACCGCTTCACGCACGGCACATCTACTACTACTACTACTACGGCTAGTACGACTAAATTAACTATACGAATAATCTAACGCATGAGAAAACGTTACACGCTATGGCTACCACGCGTTACTGTAGTGCCGGCCGCTAGCTCTCTGCGTGCATGCACTTACCCATGTAGCCATGCTGCCACGCATGCAGGCGAAGGCGAACACGACGCCGGACGGCCGGAGCAACGGACCAAAACACACGCAAATTAAGGAGCAGAGACGAATCGATCAAATCGGCGCTCCGGTGCGCCTAGCTCTCTGCATTCTCATGCATGTCATGTGTGGTCTAATCCTTCGCTACAAGTGGCTGAAACCTAGTCACAAGCTACTACTTCCTGCAGAAGCCCTGGAGCTACGGGCGCTCACAGCTTTGGCTTTCTCGGGAAATACCTCATGCATGCCTGCGCGATCGATCGGCGGTAGCTTCTGGTCTGTGTGCGTATGCGGCGTTTACACGTAGTGGAGACGGGAGAGGCTTGAAAATGGCAAGGGTTTTGGGCTTTTTGGCTGGCTGATCGATCATGTCGTCGTCGCCTGGTTCAGACGAAGGCCACACCAGGCCAGAGGGAATGGGTTATTGTCGATACACAGTCAACATCTGCTACATTTAGGATTTTCATTTTTTTTGCAAAACGCCATATAATTAAACCATAATGCTCGTACACGCAAGCGCACTCACCTCAATATACACGTTTCAACCCATATGAGAGCTTACAAAATACTACTTAAGTCGGTATAACTTACGCTTGACGAAGTCATGTATCACAATCGATCATCTCATTGCACATTATATCAAAATTATCTGAATAATGTGTGGTACTCCTTACAAATTAAATGCTAAACTTATGAGTGCTAATTCAAAATTTTGTATGTACGGTAATTATTTTGTTAAACAGTAGTACATACTATCTTATACTTGTGTACACGATGAGATGACAAAAAGGCCGGCCTAACCCTTTTGAATTAGGGGCCATACAAAGGCCGACCGTGTTGATTCGCTTGACCCCAGATGAACCCTAGCTCGCAGACCCCGTGCCCATATCGTGCATGGGCAAGGTCTCTGAATAGTAGTTGGACATACTACACTATGTATAGTTTTCTATATGTAAAGTTGTGTTGTAGTGTCAGTGCCTGTCACATCTACTTCACAATATACTAACAAAACAACAAACCCAATACATGGATTTCTCTAGATATATTAACAAAAACCAACAGTGTACGTCTGCCTTATCACATGAGTACGTGTTTTGTGGCAGGCTGTGCATAAGAAACAAGGAGGCCCTGTTCAAGTAATAATTCAAATCAATGCATATATTTTCCATCACGTACGACATTATATCAGCAGTAAGCAGTACTACTACTCCATATATATTTTGTAATTAATGCCGGCCATATGCTTGATCAAGAGACATCTAGCTATGGACTATGGCTCTATGCATTGAATAAGACAATAGCTGATAGAAGATGTCATTATGTCACAAGACATGTGGCCATTAGTTTAACATATCTGAGAAACATAAACAACGGTTGGATCGTGTTTTCTATTGCTGATGACTGAAACATGCAACCTAGTGCAGGGGCTTTGTCAGCAGCTAAGCTAAAGTGCCACGTACGCCATGGTACTGAGAAATTTGTGTATGTCCTGATCTAGGCTCTCTTTCTCTCCCGTTTTTCTACACTGTTCAGAGTTCACAAACTCCTTGAAGAAATGAAGACCTTAACTCCTACCTGTAGGGCATGCCGCTATGTATTATGTGTATATATGTACAATTCAGTCAGATTCTACATGTATTATATATTTGCATCATTACATCTGCATGTCTCCTGTCAGTGACTCAGTGATAAAACACGTACACGTACACATAATGCAGAGAGATGGAGCCTTGTCAGTGAGAGATCTTCATATGATTGTTGCTAGCTAGCTGTGTACTCCAAGCAAAATACATGAAAAAAAAATGAATAATTCATGGCCCAGGGCAAGCAAGGCAACACACAACACACGAGAGCAGGCACACCAAATTCCAAATCTTGGGCCGCGCATTTAACTCAACCACTCCCCCAGTGACTGCCCCCCGGCCCTCTCGTCATTTCTAGGGTTTCATGGCGTCTCGTGCTCTCTCATCTGTCGATCGAGGTCGCAATGGACGGCTAGGATTGCATCCCAGGTCTCTCCACGGCGGCGACCACAGCTGTAGGTCCAACCCCTATGCCGCCGTGTTCTTTGTCACCATTCATTCCGCTCTTTATGGTTTTTTAATGCCGTCTCTTTTTTCCATGTGGTCTTGCCTGTTGCCATGGCCCTGTTTATTTTCCACACAAAAATTTTACACTCTATCACATCAAATATTTAAATACCCGTATAAAATATTTAATATAGGCTAAAGAATAACTAATTGCATAGATTACGACTAATTTGTGAGATGAATCTTTTAAGCCTAATTACTTCATGATTTGACAATGTGGTGTTACAGTAAACATTTGCTCATAACGGATTAATTATACTTAATAAATTTGTCTCGCGGTTTACTGACGGATTCTGTAATTAGTTTTTTTTGTTAGTGCTCAAACACCCCATGCAATACCCTATATAATACCCAATGTGACACGCCAAAATTTTACACCCCTGATCTAAACACCCCGCATGTAAATGTATAGCTGTCCATGCCCCAGCCACTGACAGGTGGGCTCCACGGGTGCTACAGTTGCATCATGGTCCACTTGTCAGTGACTATGCAGGTGCATGGCTCGTTTCAATAGATGCACTGGGGATGCATGGTCGTCAGAGTATTTTCTTTTGAATAATTTGGGTGACTTCAAAAAAAATATTTATGGTGATGTGTGCAGCTGTAATCATTTCACATATCATGACCACTCCATGGACCATGTCACTGGCCCTTGCTCCTTGTGTCTATACATACCCGTGCTCTTTGCCCATAGCTTCTTGCAAGGGAAGAATATCAGAGGATGAGAACTAAGATAGAGAGAGAGAGGAGGGGATAGGAAAATTGATAGTATGAAGCTATTTGCTTCTGAGTGGAATGTTGTCTGGTTCAAGGTCTCACCTTGCGGTTTTGAGGATGATTTGTGCAAGGTTTTTCATTCCTCTCATCCGTGGGATCTCGGACCAGGCTTCATTCCCCTCAGAGATAGCTTCAAAACATTAGATCTATAGTTCTCGCTATTATTTCTTCACTTTCTTCCCTCTGAGATATTATTGAGGATTTCATTTTTCATGTGATGTTTGTTTCGGTTTATTTTTGTTGGTTTGATGAGAACCGAGGATGCTGTTTCATGATTTCACTGCATTTTTGTTTGTTTGTTTGTGTTTGCTGAGAACCGAGGAGGGATAGAAGATTGGTGTAATGATGGCTTGCTTTGACTCCTCTTTTCACTGTCTCTCTGGCAGGCGCTGGAAAGTTTCATCATTACCTTTTGATTGGGGGAATCTTCCTTGACATTCTCTCTCCTCCTCTTCTATTTCATTATCTTCTCTCTTTATTTCTTCCATTCTGTTTAGTTTCTTCATTTTCACAGGTGTTCTTTTCCCTGCTTCCTTTTCTCTTCAATGAAAGATATACTTATGTTACTTCAACAAGTTAGCATAAAATTTCATGTATATCTGGATCTGGTTATATTAACAAAAGAGAAAAAGCTCTAGCTAGCTAGCAACGACATGCATAAGAGCTATAGCTAGCCAGCTAGGGTTGTCTTCTCGGTGATGCTGTGCAGCCTGCATGCTCTTATGTGATTCAAGGTTGAACATGTAGTGTGCTCATAATTATGCAGTAGTGATGTTTGGAATAGAGGTGTATATATATGAATGTTTTCAGTGAAAACTTTCTGTATTTTTTTAACTAACTTCCATCTCCAGTATGTTTTTTTTTAATTTGCCCTTATCTGCAGGTTCAATCATGATTTGTCTTGGTATAAAGTCCGAAGAAGCTCTAGGACGAACTGATGCTAGATTACGTACAATAACTCAGATCTGATCGAGTAGCTTGGTTTAACCTTCTGCATACGCTTTCAAGAATGTATGTATAAGAGATAAAGTGGGGATAAGAAGTAACCTGGATGCGGTTATGCATGTTTTGTTTTACTGGAGTATTTTGTATCTAGCAAGATTAATTGTTGGCTGAACACAGTACATACACATGCATGCATGATACTTTGGGATGAGCAAAGGCAATATTTAACTGTGTTTATGTTCTACTCTACGAGATTATTATTCCTGCGCAGTCTGTCTTTCTTCTTTTATGCATGAATGTACTTATTTCGTTCCAACTTCCATGGTCTCTGATGAAAAGCAGGCTCCCTTCTAAAGGTAGGGTTTTAGAATACCATGATCCAACAGATCGAACTCCTGATAAACCTTTTCTGCTTAGATTTCAATGTGGTGATCGATCAGTAAGAATAATGCTTCTATATACGTGCTCTGATTCTTTCTTCCTCTTCAGTTATACTATTCAGTATATTGAAAATATAGAGACCCCATTTCTTCATGTAACGTTGCAGTTGATATGTATATCGATCTTCCAAATGATACTTTGATCATATAGAACCAAAGAATTCATACTTAAGAACCTCGCAATTTTATGGTGGAATATGTATACATGTGATCCATTTATTCAGATCTGTATTAATTTGTTCTTGATATATCCAGCTACCTTTTCTGGGATAATTTCTACAGTGGTCATGTGATGTTGGGTTCAGGTTGAAATACTAGCCAGCACATGCATGGTTGAAACACCCCCAGATTAAATGGTATTGCCTGGATTGATCCATGTATAATTTCTTGATCTTTTATAGTGTACCGGTTTAATTAATTACCCCCGTGAATCTGAAAGGTAGTTCAGGCATTGATATAGACCCACAGAGCTCTGGGCAAATAATATTGCTTTTGAACAGGGTTTCTCAAACCGCCGGGGCCGGGGTTACCGCACCCTGGCGGTAAGCACGGTTACCGCGCGGTAACTGTGAAAAACCGTACAAAACCGTGCAAAATTTATCAAAAATTCAAATTATTTTTTAAAATTATTTGAATTTAAGGAGGTTACCGTGGTATTTATACCGTACCCCCGCAGTAAGCCCGGTAACTGCGCGGTTACCGGTGGTAAGATAAACCCTGCTTTTGAAGCGCTTGTAGGAGGGCACACCTATATGCATTCTCAACAGAGTTATGGATGATGAATGAAAATGAGTTTTTGTGATTAACCATTGTTCGAGAGTAAAAATAAATTGATTAATTAAATATTAGAAAGTTGATAGCTTGGTTTTAAAAGGTTTTCTAATTAAGAAATGTTGATGATGAAGTTCTTTTTTTAAGTTGTACTTACTCCGCGGATCGATAATGCGCCATTGTTGATCAGATTGTTGTATTGAGTTGTACTACTACTCCCTCTAGTCACAAAAGGAAGTAATTTTGTACAATTTAAAATCAATGGGACAGGACTTTGACTATTTAATTCTTTTGAATAAATATAATGTTGTGATCAAAGCTTTTGTTAGGATAAACTTACCTATATTATTTTTATGTACCAAAAACCTACTACCTCCATCCCAAAATATAAGCATTTTTAGCTATGAATCTAGATAACTGTGTGTTCAGATTCATAGCCAAAAGTTGTTATATTTTGGGACGGAAGGAGTATGTTTGAAAAATAATTATGATCAAAATTAACTGCAACTCATGTAATTATATTTCTACTTGAAGCTACTCATGCTAATCAAGTAGAAAATGATTCAGATTTTGCAACAACAATGATCTTTGCTAATATATTGGTTATGTTTCTAGCTAGTGCTGCTGTATTTACATGGTCACACACACACACATTGCAATGCTGTTTATTACTATCACCATCTTTTAAAATATATTAGTAATTTCTAGTTATATATATCTGGGCACATTCTTATCCAGATATTTTGGTTTTTATATATAGGAGCCCGGGGACCTATATATTGCTTTGCACATTACTTATAGGGGGACCAACAGAAAATGAATCCCGGATAACAAAAATTGAACATTTTTTTATTAAAATCAAATAAAATTTGCTTACTTTAAAATTTGCACAATATTATGTCGGCTGAAATAAGCAAATTTCAGAAATTATTACGACCCAGAATATTGAGCCCTGATAGGAGCGAGATGTTGCGTTGGTGCTAAAACATTGACAAATTGTTGCCTCGCCATAGTGGTGCATGCAGCATCTACGGACATAGAACGAGAAAAATAAACCACTTTAATTGGATGCATGAATTACAGCGTGCTAATTAACTTAATTATCTATAAGCTTATAAGCAATTACTTAAGCAGACCGGCCAGACTAATAGAACAAACCTGAAGACGTTTGGCAACTGTTTCTTTGACTGTACGTACGCACGCCTAAGGAATGTAGCAAATACGTACTCACTCCGTTCAAAAAAAAAAAAAGACATACCCTGTGTTTCCGTGGCCAACATTTGACTATCCGTCTTATATGAATTTTTTTTATAATTAGTATTTTCATTGTTGTTACTCCCTCCGTTTCACAATGTAAGTCATTTTAGCATTTTTCATATTCATATTGATGTTAATGAATCTAGACATATACATCTATCTAGATTCATTAACATTAATATGAATATAGGAAATGCTAGAATGACTTACATTGTGAAACGGAGGAAGTAGATGATAAAATATGATTAATACTATATACGTGACTTATCTTTTTAATTTTTTTTTAATTTTTTTAAATAAGATGAACGGTTAAATATTGGACACGAAAATGGTTTTTTTTTTTAACCGAAGGAGTATATATAGTTGTTCAGTTGTTCTTGACTGGTGTGTGCTAGCTGCTGCTGCATACCCATACTGATCGTACCACTACGCTACTTGTACTCAATCCCTTCAGAGTTCTACTACAACTCTTTTTTTTAAAAAAAAGGTATTGTCTATACTCGTAGTTGTCAGAGAGTGATCGAGTACGTAGCTATACGACATGTTCGTGTGCGAGAAAAAAGAGGAGTCAGCAAGTAGCATTGATGACCTGCAGCACCGATGCAAGAAGCAGCAGCCATAAAAGCTCGAATTCAATTCAATTCAGCGCTGGCTGTGCCCCAATTTTCTCACCTCGATTCTCTTTCCCATCCTTGAAGAGAGCACCCCAAGCACGGACAATTTTCCCTTGTGGCCCGTGGGGCCCCACGATCGACCATCACTCTCTCGCAGCCTCACGTAGGCCAGCACGGCACTGTGCGTGTACGTGTTCCTTCTTTCATAACCGGGCACTATACTACGTGAAAGTTTGTTTTTATTACTCGTAGTCATAGCTGCTAAGCATAGAGATCTTACGTCTACTCACTTCGTCATAAAAAAAATATAAAAATCTGATAAAAAAGTTATTCAAATTCATTATACTAGAAACAATCACATCCTATTAGGAGTAGAGCCACTAACCGGTTAGCCCGATAGACACGCAGGCTCGCCGGTGAAAACTCTATTAAATTTTAATATTTTTGAATGAATTGGTGATGAAATTTCTATAGCAAATGATAGCTATAGTGAAGTTTGTATGGGTCCAAAAAATTTTCTATATCTGTCCAGCGGCGGAGCCAAGGCCCGGCTAGCCTGGGCAGGTGCCCGGGCTACGCCGGATGTAGCCGTAGTGTGCAGTACTTATTAGTTATTGTTAATTACCATGCTTAACTATTAGTTCAGTTGTTCAGGTGTTCAGTCGCATACAATTGAGTAAAATACTACTAGTAGCAAAATACGTGCTTAATTAACTAGTTCTAATGGATGTCAGATCAGTTGATCAGCACATAAGCTAGCAAAATGACTAACTATATATATAATTGTCTAGTATTTAACATTAACAATTAACGAGTTACATTTTATCAATATAATTTTGCGCATTGGTTCTCTTCTTTATAAATTAGAATTCAATCTATGTTAAATCACGTGGTTGTATGGATTTAATTGTCCTTCTCCATCGTTAGGTTTGTCCAGGCTAAAAAAAAAAAAACTATAGACCCGCCATTGTCTCTGTCACTTATCCCTATCTAAGAAGTATGCATATATAACGTGCAATGCATGATTGCAAGTTCGGTCGGAGAGATACAGTCTCCGCAGGGCCGCTTGGTTCTGGTTTTCCATTTCTTTCGGAGATGAGTTGACATTGACAACTCCGAGCAACATGCACGTTTCTACTCAGGAAAAGAAAGGAAATGACGCATTATTCCTTATTCTTCAGGCTAATTACAATTAATCTGCGTCCTTTAATTTCACCCCCCTGTGCGGTGCAGTAGTACACTCACGATGCAGTAGTAGAAGGATAGGAGTAGCATTGTTCAAGTTTCTGTGAACAGAATGAGGAGATTATTACGGCGTCGGATCGTTGTCAGGTCAGGGCCAATCGATTGCGAAATGATTCGGGCAATCGGCGCGCGGGCGCGTCGGCCGGAGCAGGCCGCAGAGGCGGGCGCACGGTGTTAACGCGGAAACGACGCGGGGCTTCCGAGCCCGAGACGCGCGCGCGCACGACGCACCAGCAGCAGCAGCATCTGCCAGCGACTAGTCGTCCTTCCCGGAGACGACTTTTCACCGCGAGATCCGTGCCTCCCCCCGCGACCGCGAGCAGCCGTGGTGTGTGCGTGGAAATTTTTAATTTTTGCTGCCCAGATTCGACTATGCGAAACTGCAAATGCTAGGGAAATTTTTACTCAGGCTCTCTTTAGAGCAAGTTTAATAGTATACTCACTACTAGCTTCAATTCACCTATAACCAATTTAATAGCCAATTCATATAATAGTTGCTTACTATATTATTAATATATGGTCCCACCTTTCATACACACACTGTGTTTTGAAGTCCGTGCTATAGCCGGGCTACATATCTGTAGCCCGGTACTTTTCTCTCTCATCTTTTATCTCATTAAAATATGTTTATATTTGGCTAATAGTCTGCTATTGTACCTGCTCTTAGATCCCATCCTACAACTTTACACTATATCACATCGAACATTTAAACACCTGCATGAAGTATTAAATATATGTTTAAAAATAACTAATTATATATATTGCGACTAATTTGCTAGATGAATATTTTAAAACCAATTGCTTCATGTTTGACAATATGGTGCTACAGTAAACATTTGCTAATGATGAATTAATAAGGCTTAATAAATTCATCTCACGATTTACTGACATTCTGTAATTAGTTTTTTTATTAGTGTCCGAACACCCCATCCGACACACTATATAATATCCGATATGACACGCCAAAACTTTGCACTCCTAGATCTAAACACCCTCTCAGATATACTACCTCGCTCGCTCTGAGTTTTTGATTATAATGTTTGATCATTCATATTATTTATAAAATATTTAAATTATTATTTATTTTATTTATGATTTGCTTTATTATCAAAATTACTTTAAGTATGAATTATCTTTTTTATATTTACACTAATTTTTTAAATAAAATAAATAGTCAAACGTTATAAAAAAATTAAACCGATAACTATTATAGGACGGAGACTATACAAATGCCACCACCTGCGCGGCCATAAATTGGCATGACTCCTCGTCACCGGCCACATGTACACGGGGACGGACGGAGGGACGCTGCGGCCGCCTGCATGGAGATCAATGTGGTGTGGAGGCGAGATGACGACGGTCCTCTGCGCCGGTGGAAATGGGGGTAGTAAAAGTGGGCCGTACTTCGCCACCGGTGGCACCAACCGGTCAGTTAATGGGGAGGCCATTCAGCCTGATTCCTCGTCCTGCTCACACACAGTCACAGTCACTCTCACACCCCCCGTACGGTTCATATATTGTTTGCTGCAAGATTCACCAACTACAGTACTCTGTGGATATAAACACTCAATAGTGTTTAAATTTTGTTTATAAGGGCAACAGCAATGTTTATAACCGAGTTAGGTAGTAACGTGGGCCCGTACGTCAGGCAGTAGTAGCAGCATATGAACTCCACATTGTATATGCAGGATGGTAGGGTATAACTTGGGGCCCTATATAAAAACTCACCAATCATCAGCTGCCATGACTCCAACTGCGAGAAAATAATTCGTTGATACTCATTAACACTGTACAAATAACATAACTTATTCTTTGTTGCCCGGTAATAGCCATATGACATAATAGTAACTATTTACTACTTTCACAATGTATCTTACCTAGTAGTAAGAATATTTTAATGCCTAATACCCACTTTTCATTCACAAGCACGTCTATATTGGGCTTGGCCTGATCAGTACAGCTAGTTGCAGCTATTTTCCCTACACAACCATCTTTCTTGTTAAGGCCGAGTTTAGTTCCAATTTTCTTTTTAAACTTCTGACTTTTCCATCACATTAAAACTTTCCTACACACATAAACTTTTAACTTTTTCGTTACATCGTTTCAATTTCAACCAAACTTTCAATTTTAGCGTGAACTAAACACACTCTAAGTTTTCACCCAACCTTGACAACCCACCCATCGTTTTGACTTCGTTATGCAAGTTGCAGGCGCCTATATCCTGTGCGTGCAGTGGCCAGCGATTTAGCTGGATCCCGGGCGGTGGCGGAGCTAAAAAGATTTTTTTTAGCCGGACAAATTTGTTATATAATTCAATTTACTCATTAATATTATTATTTAGTGAAGTTTTCACCGATGAGCCCGGACAGCTGCCTAGGCTAGCCGGGCAGTGGCTCTGCCACTAATCCTAAGTTTATTACAATCACAATGCTTCCTTAAGAAAAAACACCACTCGTTAAAAGAAAGGAATTATAGTTTTTTTTTAATCTCTAAAAGAATCTATAGGCGCTAGTATATAGACAGGGTGTAACTAAAATGAAATAAATAACGAAGTGACAAACTCAACTAGTTAGGTTGCGGTGGTGAAACCTGTTCACCCCAGACCCCGGTTAAGTCCTAGACCGGTGAATTCTAGTAGTACATGTATGCTCGCTTTTACATACTTATTTAGTGATAGACTACATGTCATATTCAGATGTGTTTATAGGGGTACGATGAGTGTGCACGTGTTTATATAATGTTTGTATTTTATTGTATTTTGAAAAAAAATATAATTAGTAGATTAATTAATATGAAACCTCACTCTATCTGGCAGGATGGGCCTTAATTCGCAGAAAAATCTAGCCCAGGTTCCAACCGGGCCTACCTTTTCACGGCAAAAACGTTGGATCGCCTCGCAAGTACGCAACGCCAAAAGGGGATTTTTATCAAGAGATTTAACGGACGAGAACGCGCCGCCCAAATTCCGCGCCTCGTCGACCTCGGCTCCGGCCACCGCGCGCGCGCGCCACCGATCGATGGCTCTGCCGGTGACCACCAGGGCGGCGCCGGCGATGCCCTTCGCGCCGCAGCCGCGCACCGCCGGCGGCGGCCTCCTCCGGCGACCGTCGCCGCCTGCCGCCGCGCTGCGCATCGCGCCGCCCCTCTTCTGGCCGTGGCAGAAGGTCCCATTCGCAACAAACCCCTCTTGATACCTGCATGATTATACTAGGTAATTAGTCTAGTTCAAATTCTGCTGCACTTCTTGGAGATTTGCACGGCCAGTTCGTGTGCTGTGAAAGCTTAACTCTACCGTGTTGTCTTCTTAAGCTTGTAGCCTTATACAGTAGGACTCAAGCTGCAGTTTTTTTTTTTCTTCAAGACAGTACTGCTACTACATTCAAGGCTGGAACAGAGCCACAGTAGCTTTTGCTCGGGAGGCCCTGCAGTAGGTTTACTGATTTTGTGACATGACATGAGCTAAATGTACTACAACTTTGCCATTAAACAAGAATGCAAAGTAAGTGAGGCACCAGTACAAGCCTCATGTTCTGTCTGAATGTGCACAACTTTTACTGACTGTAGATTTCGTGCCTCCTTGAGCACAAACCACAAGAAGGATCCGATGACCATGCTCTCTCTCCCCTACCATGGAGCTATCTCTAGCAAAGAACCAGGAATGTGATTAGATTAGTAGCACTGACAGTCTGCTCCTTTCTGGTAACCAGCTATGGATCAAACGAAAATTATTTGTTAATGTTTATCACTGATGCTTTCGTTCCTCTTTATCGAAGTCGAGCACGGAAACCCAAAAGTTCCATGCTGTGTGATTGCCGTTGGAAATAACGAGCTAGATGCATGGCACAAGTTTGCTGTTGTTGCCATGCATGGGCTGTGCTTATTTTACTCAAGATGACTGGAAAGCTACTGACATTGTGTTCGTAGACTAGAATTAATTGATGCTATCTGACAAGAGGAAAAATCAAGAGCAGGATATTGTCCCAACAAGCTTTGTATTCGCCCCTAACCAAATTCTGTCGAACAACTGACACATTGAAATTCAGACTTTCTGAAAGTTTCAAGTAGGATCGGCATGCTAAGCCAAATTGTCAAATGTGCATCTTGTTGTGCTCATGTTTCAGTCTGAAGTATGAACCATAACATGTTACAGTTTCTGAAGAATTAGATGTTATCACTAGTACATGAAGTTTTCATTCATAATTGATCAGTGTAATCCTTTGAAGGTTATATTTTTGTTGATAAATATAGGTGAAAGTTGGTCCCCTTTCTGTTTCGCCTATGGGATTTGGAACATGGGCTTGGGGGAACCAACTACTTTGGGGATATCAAGAAAGCATGGATACTGAACTTCAGGAGTGTTTCAATTTGGCTCTGAAGAATGGCATAAACCTTTTTGACACTGCTGACTCTTATGGAACTGGAAGGTTGAATGGTCAGAGCGAAAGGCTCCTCGGTAAATTTATCCGCGAGTATGAAGGTTGGTTACCCTAGCTAGTAATTCAGAATAATTTCTGAAATTATGGGATAGTGTTTCTTTGGGGGGAGTTTGTCTAGTTGAAATGACTTCATTTTCCCTTTTTGTATGACAGGGCCGATGAAGTCCCCTGATGATGTGATCATTGCAACCAAGTTTGCAGCATATCCTTGGCGGCTAACATCAGGCCAATTTGTCAGCGCCTGCAAGTATTCTTCCAATTTGTTTGCTTAATGTACATGAACCATATTTCAGCTTGTTCCGTGCAATTTTTACTCCATCCATCAACCACGAATGTGCTGAAAGACATAGAGCTAACTGAATATTGAACATATAACTGATACCTGTAGGCCTCTAGCGTTTAGGTGACTTACATCAGTGCCAATTTTCAGGTCTTCTTTGGAAAGATTGCAGCTTGATCGGCTTGGGATAGGACAGTTGCATTGGTCTACTGCTAACTATGCACCTCTACAGGAGCGTGCTCTTTGGGATGGTCTAGTTGAGATGTATGAAAAGGTCACCAAACTTCCGATTGTATTGTCACTGTTCAGTGTTCTGAATCCCAACAGTATATTCAGCTCTACAAACCATATATATCTCAGTTAGGCAAATCATATCTCAGTTAGGTACACGGACAGATTCTTTGGATGAAGATATTGTCCTCCTTTACGTTCTTGATTTCTTAGAAATTTGACTGTAAAATGGATTTCTTGTAGGGTTTGGTTCGTGCTGTCGGCGTCAGCAATTATGGGCCCAAGCAGCTTCTGAAGATCCACAGCCATCTATCATCTAGAGGTGTTCCATTGAGCTCAGCTCAGGTACCTTCAGAATGCCCATACATTTTGTACAGTTGTACTCATTCAGTATAGCTGTAACTGAAATTGTCATGGAATGCAGGTTCAGTTCTCACTACTGAGCATGGGGGATGAGCAGATGGAGCTGAAAACTGTGTGTGATTCTTTGGGCATTCGTCTGATTGCTTATAGTCCACTTGGATTAGGAATGCTGACAGGAAAGTATACTACTTCTAACCTTCCAAGTGGACCAAGGTAACGACTAATGACCGAAGGAAGCAGAGAAATATTTCTCTCTGAATTTTATGACAATTGATGACGGAAATTCAGTTCATTTGTTCTCTGGTCTGCAGGTCTGTGTTGTTCCGGCAAATTCTTCCTGGGTTGGAATCTCTACTGACTTGTCTGAAAAGAATTGCAGAAAGGAAGGGGAAGACCATGTCTCAAGTAAGTATTGCTTTCCAAGAGCAAAATGACCTGCATAACAAGTGATTCATGCATAGATCTTGCCAATCTGGCTTCAAATTATCGGAACATTTCATCGTATGAGTGATAAGTTTATTTAGCTCGTTGCAATACCTGAATGCTTCAGAGATGCAACACATGAAGAAAACTGACGGTGGCACTGTGATCTGAACTCAGGTGGCCATAAATTGGTGCATCTGCAAGGGCACAATTCCTATTCCAGGTGTCAAGACAGTCAGGCACGTCGAGGATAACTTGGGAGCACTGGGCTGGAGGCTTAGCCCTGCTGAAGTTTCAGAGCTCGAAGCTGCAGCAATGGAGTCTCCGAAGAGAATGGTCCAGAACATATTCCAAACTGCATGAGCACACATGCATATAGGGATTGCTCCAACCATCAGTAATTCAGTAAAAGAGAATTAGACGTGTGCCTTTCTCCTAATTGAGAATTCATCGCTGTAAATACATATTCCAGCCAAGTGTTTCAGTCTGAAGAATATGTAGCATGTGACACGAAATGCCATAATCTTACTGAGAAAAAAGGTTGCTGCAGAAACATTGTCCATATAACATTTCACCAGCTTATTCCAATACACTCAGTTTCCCAGAGAACAAGCTGCTTAGCTGTGCCATTCAACTATCTGAACCAGAGCGATCAGATAGTACTCAGTTTAACAGCTTAAACCTTACTTATATAGGTAGCACTAGTAATTACATAATAAACTATATATACAAACCAGCAACACGGGACAGAGACAACAAATCGGATCGTCGCTAATGCGCATCATCAATGGCGGGGGCTCGTGACGTCACACCTTGCAGTACTTGGCGGCGGCGTCGCGGTCGGGATGCTGCTGCTGCTGCTGCTGCATGAGCGAGAGCGCGCGCTCGAACTGCGCCCACCGCTGCTCGAGCGTGCCGTTGTACCCGACGGACATGCGGACGAGGCCCGGGGAGATGCCGGCGCGGGCGCGGTCCTCGGGCGGCATCTCGCTGCTGGTGCTGCTGCCGGAGCAGGACATGAGGGTCTCGTAGTAGCCGAGGCTGACGGCCATGAGGCCGAAGCGGGTGGTGTTCTGGAGGTGGTGCATGAGGCGGTTGGCGCGGTCCTCGGTGCCCATGTCGACGCAGAGCATGCCGCCGGCGCCGTAGCCCGGGTTGGCGATGGCGAGGAGGCGGGCGTGGTGCGGGTGGTCGGGGAGGCCCGGGTAGGCGACGCGGAGGCCGAGGCGGCGCATCCGGGACGCGTACTCGGCGGCGCGCCGCGAGTGCTCCTGCATCCGAAGCGGGAGGTGCGGGAGGCGCTCCGAGAGCTCGAAGGCCACCTTGGCGTTCATCGTCGGGCCCAGCAGCATCAGGGCCCCCTCCTGCAGGTCCATCATCGCGTTCACCAGGCTTGCCGGCCCACAGATCGCCCCTGGAAAACAAAATCCCATGTAAATTAACATCTCGCGTGTGTGATATCACAAATCATTTTACACAGGCTTATTAATCTCTTGCGTTGCGTTGCTTTGTTTTTCGTAACTAGGAGAGCCAGCTTGTGTTGCGTAGCTGCACGAGCAAATGTGTTACTGTGACAGATCTTCGTGTCGATAGCACGTAAGCATCATATGTACTTGATAATGTAGTGGTAAGGGTGTGTGTTTTTAATCCTGAGGTATCGTCTTTAATTCTTAGCACGCTCACAATTTTTTCTAAAAAGTATTTCTGACAACATTTTATCGAAGTTGAAATAAAGTTACAAATATGGAGAATTCTTTATGTATCAAAACCGGTTTCATAAATTTTCATGCCTGGTAGTGGTCGGGCAGGGTGCAACGAATCGGGGGTAAATAATATGCGCTATTGAATCACGGGTGACACTACGTGGCGCAAATGAGCGCCACACATCGGCAATGATTCATTTGATTTGGCTAGACAACGCATGCAAAAAAAGCAAACAGCTCCGGCGATCCAGGGCCGTCCATGGTGATGGGTAGCTTTTGGCTTGGCAGACATGCAACACATGGTGGGTGCAGTGCAAAGCCATGCCAAATGGGCAGTAGGTTCCGACGTATAGATGGGTCACCACCACCACGTCAATCTGACTCACTGCCTTGTCCGTTCCGCCTCGCGCGTTGTCGGCACGTGACACGGGTGGTAAAATTCTTAGTACTACCAAGAATCCAAGATTTAACCTAGTACTAGTAGGAGTAGTTTCTTTTTTTCGATGGATTAATCTTATAATTTTTTTCCTACTGATATGATGATGAATTCGTGACTCGTGCTACTACATACTGTACTTCATCATGTTTTTTCTTATGTACCATTAGCGCTTCTGCGAGATTTAATTGCCGCACGTGTGTTCTATTAATCCTAATCTATTCCGGGGGAAATTAAACGTAGATAGAGTAACAAATAGGGGTACGTTGTCCGTATCCTAGTGACCTAGTCGCGATCACCTTATTAATTACAGAAAACCTAAATAACGGTATCCCGTTAGAACGGGATACTCTTCTATGAGACAGTACCTGATACTTGATACCTCTTGTGGTACCAGCTGCATGGTACCCGATACATGTGATATCTGTTACCCGGTACCTGTGATACATAGGTCCTGATACCTATGACCGGTACCTGTGATACCTAGGACCTATAACCTATGATACTCGTGCAAGAGAATAGTTAATATGTCTATCCCGCTGCAACGGGATCCCGTTTTGTAGCAGCCCTCTATTAATTAATTAATTAATTGTTTATTTAGCTTAATCCACTAGACCCCGTGAGTCATGACGGCGCAAGCCTCACCCAAGGCCTGGGGCTGGCACGTGTTTGGGCGGCTTTGAGCCCCAGCTACCTTGGAACGACATGGTAGGTGACAGTGCGATACACGAGTGGCACACGACAAAGACGTACACGACGACGACGCTGATCGTGCACGTACGCTCTGATGCTCGCGTACACTGCCGCTAACGTAAGAGCTAGCCTCTTTAATTGAGCGTGTCAAGCGTGTGTATGTGCGTGCAACACGTCACGATGATATAGCTAAAAATGGAGAACGGCTAAGGCGTCCGGCGTATACGTCCTTACCTGCGATGATGTCGGCGCCGCCGCTGATGAACTTGGAGACGCTGTGGACGACGACGTCGGCGCCGAGGCGGGCCGGCGAGACGACCATGGGCGTGAACGTGTTGTCCACCACCAGCTTGGCGCCGGCGTCGTGCGCGACGCGGGCCAGCATCGGGATGTCGGCCACGGCCAGTGTCGGGTTCGACATCGTCTCCACGTACACCACCCGCGTCTCCCCGGGGCGCACCGCGGCGCGCACCGCCGCCTCGTCGTCGGCGTCCACGAACGTCGCGCGCACCCCGGACGCGCGAGGCAGGAACCGGGACAGCAGCGCGTGCGTTCCGCCGTACAGGCACCGCGACGCCACCACGTGCCCGCCGGCGCCGACGAGCTGCATCAGCACGGAGGAGATGGCGGACATCCCGGACGCCGTGCAGTACGCGGCCTCGGTGCCCTCCAGCGCCGCCATCTGCCGCCCCAGCGCCAGCACCGTCGGGTTGAAGTGTCGGCTGTAGATGTACAGGTCGCCGCGCTCCGGGCCGAGCTCCCCGGCGAAGAGGCGGCGCATGGTGTCCGGCTCCATCACCGTGAACGTCGCCGACGCCTCGATGGACATGTTCACCCCGCCGTGCTCGCCGAACTCGTGGCGCGCCGCGGCCAGCGCCGCCGCCGGGTCGGCCTCCCGGCGCCGCGCCTTGGGCTTCCCGTCGGCGTTGCCGTTGCCGTTGCCGTTGCTGCTGTCGTCGTCGTCGTTCTGGAAGGGGCGCTTGATGGTGGCGGTGACGAGCTCGGAGGCGGCCATGACGTGGGCCATTTGGGATGCGTGTGTGTACGTTCGAGACAGGAGAGCGGGTGCGGCGTGTCTGTCGAACAGGAGTCGCGGGCAATCTATAGACCGGGGGGGGGGGGGGGGGGGGGGGGGGGGGGTTGGATCTTCTGCGGCCAAAAGAGAAGGGAGATTCGTCGCTGTGACGTGGTGTGTGACGGTTATGTCCGCGGCTCGTGGAGGAACGGACGGCTGACACTGACAGCCTGGGGCAATGAACCGGGCCCATTTTTACGGCCAGGGGAGAAGGGACAAGATTAGAGCAAGTGTAAACAAGCAGCATTTACGTGGAAAGATAACGTAATTCAATTACTTTAATTCCTAGCGGATATACAGGGATAAGTTGGTACTCCTGGAGTAGAATTTTTCGAGTAGACACAAGTTGTTCTTAGGCTCATTTCTTTTTCTCAACTCCAAACTTCAACTTTCTCTTTTTTCGTTAGTATATTTTTTAAACTGTTAAATAGCACGTTTTTCAAAAAAGTTTATGTACAGAAATTGTTTAAAAAATTTAAATAAATCTATTTTCAAGTTTATAATTATTAATGCTTAATTAATTATGTGATAATAAGGTTTTTCGTTTTATGTGCCTTAAAATTCTGCCTTCAAAACGGTCGATCAAACGCAGCCTTAAAAAGAATCTCAAAACTCTTACAAATACTGATGTAGCATGCTATGTTAAATCTAAATTTTCTGTAATTTTTATCTTATTAAATCAAAAGATGGATAACTTATTCTAATTATCTACAAGAGCTTTATAAGATAGTTTTTCAAGAAACTTTATTTTTTTAGTACCTATAGCAGTGTTTTTTTCCCCTGAAATGGCCACATGACGGATCAATTTAGCCACTAGAGCATGTCCACTGTATAATTCCTGAAGGAATCTTAAGGTGAGACCCACTTACATCATACTAGCAATTACTCCATCCATTCTAAAATATAAAAAGTTTTGTTTGAATGTGATATATTTAGTAACAGATAACTTATTCAGATTCATAATATTATAATGTGTCTCATCCAACCAAAACCCCCATATATTTCTAGGACGACCCTGGTACAAAACCCACAATTGATCCTTATCGTACGGATGGGTCAGTAAATATGTGCATGGCAAGTGGGCCTTAATATTCTCCCTGCTTTACAACCTGGTACTGTACTATGCATGATGCCGACTTCTTCCTTTGGAGCAGCTAGCAAAAATAGTGCAATATATGGGACCGAACCGGTTCTATTGTCCTCTCTCCTTTTGAGACCTCTCAAAATCCATAGGAAGTCACAGTGAACGTGCGTACACCTATAGGTCCAATGCACTTTGTCACGGTGAAAAGACGGGCAAGTTCAATGAACCAAGCTTGATCACTACAGGCCTCCTACCCCCGTGAGGTCGTGACTACTACTGGTCAGGAATTGGCTACAATGCTAACTTTGGCACATCACAAAAGCCTGTAGAAAAGGCAGAGTTCTAAACTTCTATGGCAGGGCAGTTCTGAACCACAGAATCATCATCTATCTTGTTAGCTCAAATTTCAAATGAGTCCTTGAATCGTTTCCAAATTTGGATGGAAAAGACGGCATATGAAAACCAACATGAATTTGGATGCTGCATTGACCACTTGTAGTTATCTAGTAGGTGAATGGATGGCGATCAATCCATAAACCCATCGCTTGGTGCCAAGCGTTTTGACTAAACCTCGCTTGTCAACAAGGCAAAATTGCTTTGTACTACTCTTTTCCAAATACATGGGTGTGTTTTCTCAAAAAACTAATAAAAATACACGGGTGTGTGCATGATGCACACAGGCATGAACAGGTTCAGTGATCAGTCAGATCAGATGATCTCCAGGACCAACAGGGCTGCCTAATCATCCAGTTCTTACAAAATTTGGAGCCTTGCATGGATTAAACATTTACTAATATCTGTGACAAAAAGAGCACGTGTAAGGTAGAGAGGTAGAGCTAGAGGTGGAGCTGTGCCAACTGCCAAATAGACCATTATTAAGATTTTATAGCTTCAAAATTTTAAAGTCCAATTAACAAAGTTAAATTTTTGAGGAGCCAAAGATTACTTCTTCCGTTTTAAAATTTAGCTATTTTTAAGGTTGGCATGGGTATTAAAAAGTATGTGAGAATGATTGGAGGAAGTGTGTAATTGGTTAAAAAGAGAAAGGAGGTGAAGAAGAATAATTATGATTGGTTGAGATGATTAGGTAGGTGGAGAAATAGTTTCATTTTGACAAGACATTGAGCTAAAAATAGCTACTGTAGTACATTTTAAGACTGAGTTCGGCGCCAAAATTTTTTTAAGTGTACGGATACACATTTGAAGTTTAAACGTAGACTAATAATAAAACAAATTATAGATTTAGACTGTAAACTGCAAGACGAATCTTTTGAGCCTAATTAATCCGTCATTAGCAAATATGGGTTACTATAGCACTTATAGTTAATCATGGCGTAATTAGTCTTAAAAAATTTGTCTTGTAATTTACAAACTGTGTAATTAGTTTTTTCTATCATATTTAAATATTCTATACATACATCCAAATATTTGATGTGATGGAGAAGTTTAAAGTTTGAAGAATTCAAATTGCAGCTGTGGGCTTGGCCGCTTGGGTGGTGGGCAGCTTGGGTACGACGATGAAACTTTGGAACTCACCGCGGACGCAAAAGCCCCGAAGCATCGCGCGGCGGAAAACACGTGGAGACGGGCGTGGCGGCCGCTTTATCCGCAAGGAATCCGAGTATCCGACCCACGCATCCGGCAATCCGCGACATTGGGATGCGGTGCGGTGCACAGGCCCACAGGCGGCCAGAGCCCCGGAGGCCCGGAACTCCACGGGTTTAGGATATGATTTGTCATCATGTCTTATCGCATCATTCATCACCAGCGTTGCATGGACTCTCTTATCTTTTCCATCTTCTGGTAGTACATAAAGTAATTTGAATAATAAAGTAAGTAAAAAAAATAATTTTAAATTTTTTTAATAAGATAAGTGGTCAAAAAGTGCAAGCAAAAACTCAAAATCTCTTAGAGTAGGTATAATAGCAGGCTATAAGCCAGCTATAAATATATTTTAAGGAAATAAACAGGAGAGAGAAGAGCAGCAGGTTACAGATTTGTAGCCAGCTGTAGCACGGACTCCAAGACGCAGTGTGTCTATGATAGGTGGGACTAGGTATTAATAGTGTAGTATGTAACTATTGTATGAATGAACTATTAGATTGGCTATAGATGAATTGGAGCTAATAGCTGGCTATACTATTGAACTTGCTCTTATATTATAGGACGGAGGGAGTATTCCTTTTCCTAACCTTTTCATTATGGCATATGTGGTGCACTATTTTATACTCCTGGGCCCTGGCTAGGCAAAGATAATCCCAATGCCGGTGTTTGTTTGCGTTAATTAGGTGTATATGATGGACAAAACACGTTATCGTACCTAAACATTCTGGATTCTGAAATTTTGATCTTCATTCTGAATTCTGAAAGGAGACAGCAAATGAAGATCTCATTGTTTTCATTATGTAGAGAGCAAGAGAGGAACTTGTACAATACTCCAGCAGTGAAGCAAGCGGCCTGTCAAGTGCTGTCACGTTGTCGAGACCCCTCAAAGTATTTTGCACTGTGGAGCATGTATCTTTACTGGGGCTTGGGCCTACTCCCTCTATCAAAAAAAAATCTCTATAATTGGATGTGACATATTTTAATACAACAAATTTAAACAGAGTCATGTTTAAATTCGTTGTATTATAACGTGTTACATCCAGTACTAACTTGATTTTTATGACAAGAGGGTCATCAAGTACTACCCGCACTGCTATATCGCACTAATAAAAGATATCGAGCCTGCCACTTGTATCCCGTTCTGTCGGCCATTTGTCCTAATTTATTCAAATCCTTTTTTTTCAATGGAATAACCGGTGTATCTAAAGCCAGACAACTTAATTTGCTTTCATGAGAATGGCGCTGAAGGATAGAGTGGAGTGAATTAGCACATGCTTATCAGATAGGGGCACACTAGTACGTAATTCCTCCGTTTCATAATATAAAACTTTCTAGCATTGTCCACATTCATTTAGATGTTAATGAATCTAGACATATGTACGTGTTTATATTCATTAGCATCTATATGTATGTGGACAATGCTAGAAAGTCTTACATTATAAAGCGGAGGGAGTACCACTTAGAATGACGCGATACACGTTGGAAATTACAAAAATCGAACGCAACCAACTACTTTCGTTTTATATTATAAGTCATTAATTTAATTTTTTTTTAGTATTTTAAAGTTTGATCAAGTTTATAGAGGTATATACTAATATTATCAATACAAAACAAACATATTATCATAATATATTCAATGTTAAATTTAATGGAACTAATTTGATATAGTGGATGCTGCTATTTTTCCTATCAAATTGAAGGGAGTAATAAGCATTCATAATTCAAGCATGACCATTACTTTGGCAGATTCGATTCGATCCTGCGCTGTTACTGTCATTCTCCCGTACTACTACTACTGATTAAGGCGTGCTTTTCGTGCCGTTCACTGTGGGAGATATGATGATCTATGCATGATACGATGGGGATCGAACACGTTATCATTCTTAATATGCTAATGTATTTAGGGTCTTAAAATGGCATTATCGTTTAGGCTTACTGTATCTTAATTTGAACGTTGAATCTTAGAGAGGGGCATCCTGTTAAATTTTGAACGGGAAAGAGTACGTGCAATGCGTGGTGCATGTGAGCAAATCATTTATAGTTTAGCGAGTCGTAGCTCTAGCAATATAATAATTAATAATGTCCGTGAAATAACCATCGTCAGTTTTTGCTATTTTTCTGTACGTCTTTCCAGGAAACCGGTAAGATTTTCTTGTCCTTCTGAAAGCAGTTTTTTTTTTCATAGCAACGTGACATTTGTAGATAGAGGAATCGAAACAGTAGCAGACAAGCTCACAAGTCACAAGGTAGAAGGATCTTGACAAATCCGTCGTCCATATCGAGCTTTTGAGCAAGCCACCTGTACTATCCGCGTGTATGCAATCCTGTCTTTAAAAAACCCACTCTTGATATGACTCCTATCACATCGGATGTTTCGACACTAATTATAAATATTAAACGTAGACTATTAATAAAACCCATCCATAATCTTGGACTAATTCGTGAGACGAATCTATTGAGCTTAATTAATCCATGCTTAGCCTATGTGATGCTACAGTAAACATTCTCTAATTATGGATTAATTAGGTTTAAAAAATTTGTCTCGCATTAGCTTTTATTTATGTAATTAATTTTATAAGTAGTCTATATTTAATATTCTAAATTAGTATCTAAATATAAAGACTAAAGTTAAGTCCCTGGGTCCAAACACCATCTCATACACCGGGAAATGAGGTTTTCTATACGGTGCTTTTGGTGGAATCAAATTTGGTGTATGATTCAATGGCTCTGGTTAATTCACTACTACTTCTTTCGTTTCATATTATAAGACTTTCTAGCATTGTCTATATTCATATAGATGTAAATGAATCTAGACATATATAGAAATTTTGAATGGCAATGTTAGAAAGTCTTATAATATGAAACGGAGGGAGTCCGTATTTTATATTTAAATATATAAGTATGTTTATTTTATTTGGTCACTTTTATAAAACTTAGACTATGAATATATTTCAAAATATTCAGTTTGAGAATATGTAAATCTTATGGGTCGTTGTATTTGTTAGATATTATCGTTATATTCTGATAGGAAATAATGGTCAAAGTAACATATTAAAACTCGAATAAAGGTACTGAGGTAGTAGTAACGATCGGTTGAGACAAAAATTAACCAAAACAATAACATGTTTCCTAAAGAAATACTTAGTTCATCGAAAGCCAAACAACTTTCTTTCATGAGAAAGACGGTGAGCATGGGCCACGGAATGGAACCAAGCGCATGCCCAAGCCACTCCTAACAGAAGTTTCATTCTCATTGAATAGAGTGTTATGTCAATATTTTTATGATGTGACGAGGAATTAATAAAGAGAGATGGACGGATTTCATCTAGGTGAAATCATGTATGCATTGTTTCCAATATAACTTGTGTTTGCATGTACTGACTACGAAACAAAAACAATAAAACAATGTATTGTATGAACTATTTTAACCATCAATTAAATATTTTGTTGTTTCTGTAGCACTACTGGAAGCATAAAAATGAAACCACCCACTAGGGGGATGGCCTAATCAGAAGTTCAGAACAATGAAGTACTCTTTCTTTTCAAATTACTTGCCAATTTAGCTTTTTACTAACGCTTATGTCTTTGATCATAAATATCTAATAAGTTATTCCCTCCGTCCCAACACATCCACCCAAAATCCCTTATATTACGGGACGGAGGGAGTATATGCTTTCATTACATAACATCATAAATATTTATGTTTTATATTACAATGAAAAATACTTTCATAATATATAATTCATATGTTATTAAACTATATAAATCCCCTTCTTCCATATGTGTACATGCATTTCCTAGAAACAGGCCAAGTTTGGGTTGGGCTATGGAAGCCATGGATATCATTTGCTGGCCCTGTCCTTGCTCATTCAGATGGGCCAAGTTTGCGCTGAGGTTTGCATAATTTCCATGTAGCAACACTAAGGGTGTGTTTAATTCGCGAAAAGAAAATTTATAGATATCACATTGGATGTTTGACCGGATGTTGGAAGAGGTTTTCAGACACGAATTAAAAAACTAATTTCATAACTCACCTAGAAACCGTGAGACGAATCTTTTGAGCCTAATTAAGCCATTATTAACACGTGTGTGTTACTATAGCACTTATGACTAATCATGGACTAATTAGGCTCAAAAGATTCGTCTCGCGATTTCCATGCAAACTCTGCAATTAGTTTTTTGTTTTTATCTATATTTAATGCTTCATATATGTGTCTAAAGATTTGATGTGATGTTTTTGGTAAAAAAAAATTGGGAACTAAACCAGGTCTAACGCATTATGGAAATCCTTACATGTGAACTGATCAGCAGATGTATAGCAAATCCTTTTCTTTTTTAAAAAAATAAAAAACATAAGAATAGCATGTATATATGTATCACAAATTAATATATTTTTGAAACACTCTACATAGATACTCTACATAGATAGTGCAACATTTATATTGATATAGCAGAAAAAAAAATACGAGTCTATCTATAGGTCCTCATATCCTACTGAAAAAAAAAACAAACACACAACACACTCCATAAATAGGTCTTCTAAAGTCTAAATGATACCTCCAAATAGGAAACGATGTTAAGATTGTTGTCGCTGCTCGTCCTAGAGAACACGGGTTCGCCCCTGGTCGTCCGCGCGGACGCGGAGGAATTACTGGCACTCTTGAGTACTTTACCACAAAATTAATATTGCACCCTTGCTAATGTCACGTTCCTTTGCTTTAGGAAAAAGATTGGCAATTCGTCACTGCATCACATTTTTTAGGGCTTAGCATTCTGCATACATATGCATCACTTATGCCCTATTTCTTTCAGCTCGGGATTATTATAATCTAGATTATTAAGTCAGATTACTATAAGCTAGATTGTTGTTATAATCTGTAGTAGAATAAGTGGTTAGTTGTTTCTTTCCTAGATTATTAGAATCTAGATTATTGGGTTTGCAAGTCTAAAGAGAGAGTTGGGTGGTATGGTGGTGGGTAATTTTTCACCTAATAATCTGGAAAAAGCTCACCTAAATGAGCTTATCAGATTATAATAAGCTGGGTTCCAGGTTATAATAAGCTACTTCAATAAGTTGTCTGTTTCTTTCAGCTTACTTCTAATAATCTGGATTATAATAATCCCAAACTGAAAGAAACATAGCCTTAATTAGTTTCACCACAATAGTTAGTAGTAGTAAATATTAGCCTCCCGTGTATGATTGCGTGCAATAAAACGAGTAGATTGAGAAAACAAGAAAAATAGTAGTAGTTCTAATTTGGTAGCAGCTCAACTACTAACTATTTTTGGCCGTCAAACCATACCGAACATGTACTGTACTCCTTTCTAATAGAACGACTAGATTGAGTATGTTTGTTTTTCCGGATGACGCTTATCTAATGCTTGGCATTAACTCCTTTCTAATAATTTGATGCAACTCACATGAAGACAAAAAAAACAAAGGAAAAATGTTGTCAGTTATTCACTGGATTAATTAACGATTAGGAGTTTAGGACTAGCTATTATGCATTATATTTTCATCATAATTGGAAATGTGTTTGTTGGGGAAGGCTTTTGCATTGTATAGTCTTGAAGTTGTTGCATTTCCCAATCTGTTCACTGTGCGTGACTGATTGCGTGCAGTGCAGCTGCTGGGGTGTTGAAACAATTAAGCACAAATTTGGCTGCTCAACCACTCAATTTCCAACCCACGCGAATGCCGCGTTGTCCGCCATCTTTTTTAAACCCTTTGACGGATGTACACTGATCAATTAATCGATATTATGCCTGAAAAGGATCGATACAATTACTCCAGTTATAAAATAAGAATATGTATAAACCATTCTTAAAATTCTCAATTATAAACTTGACCTATACAATCGGAAACAAATGGATACAAACACGAGCTTTCAATTCAACTGGTTATCTATATAAAGTGGGTGCAGCTTAACCGGTTAGACTCATTTATGTTTCAAGCCATAGTTTTGACATGAGTGTTCTCATTTACAGCTAATTATTTTTTCAGCGATAGACGATGTAACCATTGACAGTGATGTTCCTATGTGATTGTGTCAATATCCAAATATGCCAGGTATTTATAGAGAGACAGTTTTAATTTTTGGACAAGGTGTTTATAGGGGTAAGTACATTCATAATCTCAAGATATGCCGCTTAATCTTTTGAGGTGCTTATAATTTATAAAGGTGGGGTGTGCGTATAAGGTATGCATGCATATGTTCATAGGGATAGTGCGTGTGTATATGGGCGTCTATGTTTATATTATGTTTCGAAAAAAAAGCTAACTATCTTTTCTTGAGGACTTCTTGGCATCACTTGGTATTCTTTTTCCCAACAACAGAACTTATTGTGTATTTGTTGGCATATGAAGGCGATGTAAACAATTTCTACTACCTTAAAACTAGAATGCACTATTTACAGCCAAATTATTCATTTTTTTCTATTGCGTATATTGAGTTTTGTAATTCAATTTCAGTGTACATAGTGGTTTGGCATACTCCGATCCTAACAACATACTCCAATATACAGGAGTGTATTGGGGAGTACGTGCAAGTGCACAAAGTGGGGATGTCTTCTCCAGAGACTAAAAATCCGTCCGCAATATTTTGTTTGATTTTATTCATGCAGAAATTAATCGTGATTACATATATATGCAGACCCGATCATAATCCGAGAAAACAAAACAAAAGAAGAAAAAGATACATGCACGTAGCCACTCACGACTTCTTGCGCGTCACAACTCGATCACAATTCTCAAAGCTAGCTCACGACCTGGAATTAATGCACTATGATCGGTCGAGATCGATCACTCGTTGGCTGTGACGGCGGCGGCGGCTTCTTTCTCGCCGGCGGTGGCGGCGGCGGCGGCGGCGGCGTCGGCTTCCTTGAGGAAGGCGGCGGCGGCGGCGGTCTCGTCGGCGAAGGCGGAGGCCGGGAAGGAGCGGCCGATGCCGACGTTGGACTTGAAGTAGACGCGGTCGGCGCCGTCGAGGCTCATCTCGACGATGGGGACCCAGAGCATGAGCTGCTTGCTCCGCACGCCGGTCATCCGCTTCATCCTCCCTTCCTCCACGAACGCCGTCACCTCGACGTCGTACCGCACCCGCGTCCCCGTGCCGCGGAAGTAGTGCTCGTACGGCGCCTTCTGCCGCATCCACACGAACCCCGTCTCCCGCACCAGCCCGCACTCCTCCAGCCCCCGCAGCGGCATCATCCCCTCCGGGAAACCCAGCGCCCTCATCAGCTCCATCGACTGCTTGAAGCACTCCACCGCCCCGCTCACCACCTCCGCCCCCTCCCTCTCCTTCCCAACCGCCGCCGCCGCCGCCGTTGTCACCGTCGTCGTCACGGACGCCATCGATCGCTCGCTCGCTCGCTCGCGCGGTTTGTGATGAGATGAGAGTTGGGAGCTAAGCGCGTTGTGTGTTGCGTGATGCGAGTGAGTGGTTTTATAAGGGGGGTTTGGGGAGTGATTAGTAGGTGAGTGGTCGTTGAGCTAAACGGTAAATGGAGCAAAATTTGAGGGATTTGTTCACGTTAGCTCACCAAGCGACCTGGGAGGAGGGAAATAATGTTGGGTTCGGTCGTTTGGTGGTGCCGATTGCCGAATGGGTTCACCAAGATGCAATATCTAACGTACGTACGCAACGATATCATGCTACGCCACACAATCTCCTCACGTGCTCCTTGCCTCTTGTTATGCGTGATGTTGGTGGGAGTTGAATTTAATGGGCTGTTATTGTAGTGGACCTATTGAGGTGGATGTGCCATCAATGTCCCTAGGTGGAATAAGTTCACTATTGGTCCCTTATCTTGATAATCTCGATGTAGAGTTTCAAAAACATCCTTGAACCGCAATAACTGATATAACGTGCAGTTAACTTGCAAAACAGTCTCGAGCACTGTCAAGACTGGAAATTCATTTGGGACGACAAGGCTCCGATGAAAATACAGTTCTTTGCTTGGCTTCTAGCTAAAGAAAGCCCACCAAGCGCAATTTACACAATACGGTGTTGTGCAGTCACCTTCCTTGCGACCTCTACCAAGGTGTAGAAGAAACTGCTATTTGCTTGGGCTTCCAATGCCCTTTTGCAAGCGACTTCTCGGTGCTGATCAGGAGCTGTTTAGTTCCCAAAATAAAAACTTTTCACCCATCATATCGAATGTTTGGACACATACATGGACTATTCAATGTGAAAAAAAACCTACTTCCTCTATCCTATAATATAAGGCGTGGTCAAAGTTGGCACGGTCTCCAAAACTAATTTTTAACTTATAATTTCTCATATACTATAAATTTTGTAGCAATAAAATTATAACCATTTGAAAGTAAATTTAAATCTCAATCTAATGATATAATTTTTAACAAATAAAATTCATTTCATATTATACTAGGTGTTGGTCAAATGTTTTAAAGGTTGAATCTTGAAATGTGTGCACGCCTTATATTATGGGATGGAGGGAGTATTACACAGTTTACGTGTAAATTGTGAGACGAATCTTTTAAGCCTAATTGCGCTATGATTTGACAATGTGGTGCTATAGTAAATATTTGCTAATGACGGATTAATTAGGCTTAATGAATTCGTCTCGCAGTTTCCTGGTGGAATCTGTAATTTGTTTTGTTATTAGAGTGCGTTTAATACTTTAAACATGTGTCCGTATATCCGATATGACAACCAAACCCAAAAATTTTCCCCAACTAAACAAGGCCTCAATGTACAGATCAATATCACGACAGTCAAGGACTTGGCCGATCTTCTACGTCCCCTACAAAAGTAAAAATTCCGGTGAATCACTACTGTATCTTTTATCTCCTCTGCTGTTGGAACCTCTGGAGTCACGGACGCGGCTTGCCTGCTCCTAGGTCGTGCTCCTATCGGTGCTCCCGTATATGTGGCACAATCCTAGCATTTCCCTGCTTTTCCCCCTTGGCCCACAACCATATCAGGTGAATCCCATCATTAACGGCAAGTAATTAACAATATATCACAGTGTTTTGGATGTAAAATTATTTTCAGTTCGCGCCAACAGAAGCATCACCCCCGGCAAATTTCTCTCGCACATCTCCACATGATTATAACCATCAAGCCACCAATATCCACCCCAAAATTTAAAAGCAATGGATGAGACTCTAAATGATCCAGCAGAAACCCAAAAGGTAAACATAGATGCTCAAGTTCTTTGTCATTATTGATTTTTAACTTCCGATCAACTCTGTTTACGAGAAAAATATCTCTCTCATGATGGATTCAACTACATAGTACATGAATAATGTTCGGCTGCTCATTTATTTATTCTCTACTTGTCTTCTCAAATCATTACAACAATTATTTGACATCTCCCATGATAGAAATGAAATGTGGAGCAGAGTGTGGGTTGTAAACTCTGAAGTTGAAATCTGCAATGCAATCAGATCTTACTGTCAGAAACCAATATATAGTGCTAATTGAAAAGGCTCAGTTGTTTTAGATCAAATCATGCTGCTAAGGACCCCTGCTTGATTGCGGCTCCCCTCCCTCCTCCCTCTCAGATCTGGCTGGAGGAGGGAGGGGGGAGGCTGGCAGCGGCGCCGACGGCATGGAGCGGCGGTGGTGGCTCCCGGCGCGGGCCGGCGATTTTTTTTTTCGTTTCTTCTATTTTCGCAAGCGGGCCGTTGCCCCGACTGTGAAAATTCGTTGTGGTGCAGGCAGACCTGGAAAGAGCTCTTTTCTTCCTCCCTTTGAACTCTTAATTTGTAATGAACTCTGGATTTTGTCTCTCTTTGAAATGAAAGTTTAGGTGGGGGATCTCTTCCCCCCGGGCGAACTTTTTTTAATTAAAAAAGCAAACAGGTTAAAAGGGGTCCCAAGATAGCATAGATCCTAGTTTCGTTCAACGTAGCACTTTGACTTAGCATCGTTAAACAAAACCATGAGCTAGACTGTCTTTGAACCCCTTTAACCTCGTTTTGTAAGTTAAGGGATACGTTAGATATGATATTGCGGTTCAAAGACCGTTTTGAAATTCGAAGTCAATATGAGGGAGCTTTTGTGAACTTATTCTTTTTTTTTTAGGTAGCTGGTGTGAACAGCCCGTTGTAGATGGTGGGCTATTTTTAGTGGGCCGTTAATGTTGATGGTGCCTAGTGGGCTGGTTTGCTAGGCACCAAACCGACACATGACGTGTGACGTGTTACACGCATCCCTTCCTCGAAACCGCTCGGAAATTGAAAAAAAAAAGGAAAAAGGAAAAAGGAAATCAGGTGGCCGGAATCCATCCATCGGGAGAGCAGAGGGAGGGGGATCGCGGCGGCGGCGGCAGCTGCGGCGAAGGGGGAAGCGCCGGAACGGGAGCCGTGGAGCGATCCGTCGGGCATCGGCGCCCGATGTGGGCGTGGGGCCTCGTCGAGCGCGCCGCCGCGGGCCTCCTCGGCCCCCTCGGCGGAGCCCACGGCGGCGGCCGATGGAACACCGCCGTCGCCGTCGGTGTCACGGCCGCCGCCGGCCTCGTGCTCGTCGTGATCGTCGTCTCCTCCCGCAGGTTCGTCGCCTCCCAACCCTTACTCCCCATCCTCTAGGAAGGCCTGGTGTGGTGTTCCCTTCCTGGCTTCCTTTCGCTGAGTTGCTAGCGGGTGCTTCGATTGCAGAGGTGGGCTCAAATCGCCGTGGTGGCGGCGGCGGAGGAAGGCCGCGCTTAAGCCCCATGAATGGGTCAGCTTGTTCACGCCGGAGGGGAAGCTTAAGGACGGCGGAGTGAAGCTTCTGAAGAAAGTTCGAAGCGGAGTAAGAGAGTTTTGCTTGTTCGTTTATACTCCCTCCGTTTCAAAATGTAAGATTTTCTAGCATTGCCTACATACATATAGATGTTAATGAATCTAAACACATACATATGTCTAGATTCATTAACATCTAAATGAATATGGGCAATGCTAGAAAGTCTTACATTGTGAAACGGAAAGTATTCTACTATTATGTTTCCATGATTCGGTGTAGGTTAAGGAGTTATATGATTTTGTTCTATGTGCTTCTGTGACAGGGGATTGAGCCAAGTATCA
Source organism: Oryza meridionalis (assembly GCA_000338895.3). NCBI lineage: Eukaryota > Viridiplantae > Streptophyta > Magnoliopsida > Poales > Poaceae > Oryza > Oryza meridionalis. The sequence goes on from CM002533.2 coordinate 20,801,978, forward strand.
GAGCACAGGTCTGGCCATTCCTTCTGGGAGTGTAAGTACTCTGGAAAACTTAATCTTGAGACGGCTATAGTCAAGCACTTACGTGTTCAGATGAATAATTGTATCGGCAACATGCTATGATCATCTTGTACTTAAGAAAATGGCAATTGATTTTGCCTCCTGGATTTGAGGAAAGACTTCTAGGCTAGCATCTGAACTTCTGAACATAGGCTAAGTGTGCAGGAGCATAACAGAACTTCTGATCATACCAGTTGTACACACATGCTGAGTAGTTACTAAGGGTGCGTTCTAAAGAGCTTATCTGATTGTCTACTCCCTCGTTTATTGTGAGCATGTTTCCCAAACCGCTAAATGGTGTGTTTTTTGCAAATATTTTTTATATAGAAGTTTCTTATAAAAAAACAAATAAATTCATTTTTCAAGTTTGTAATACTTAATACTCAATTAATTATATGCTAATGGCTCGCCTCCTTTTGTGTGCCATGAAAAATCTCAGCTGAGACTCTGATTCGAACGAAGCCTAAGTACAACTTATAAAGTGTTTTTTTTTTCTTTCAACCAGCAGAATGTGAGAAGAATGTATTACTACAGTGAGGAATATTGTGTGGTTGCATATTGTAGCATATGTGTGTGTGTGTGTGTGTGTGTGTGTGTGTGTGTGTGTTAGTTGTGTCTTGAAGATAGCTTCCATGTGATCTGAATTTTTCATTCTTATGCAGTTACAGTCTTGGCAGTTCAGAATCTGAAAGAGACGCAGATAAGGCACAGAACAGGTACATTCTTCTGCATGCACATTTTGTATGTCTCTCTGTTCTTCCTGCTTTATCGCATCCTCATGTACCTGCCCAAAGCTGACCAATCAAACCAAATCCACTTGAGAGCCTTTCCTGATAGAGTTAACATGTTATATCTGCTACTCTTTATTTTGAAATCTGACTAGTGCCTTTTGTGTTCTTTTTTCTGGGTTATCTGAAGTTGACTTTGTAATGGTGGATGAATTTTGTAGGAAAGGTTATCTGTTATTGAGGAACCATTGCCTGCGAAAATCTGTCTACATCAATGAAGAGAACATACAATCAAATGAAGCCGCTGGAGCCAAACATGTGGAGTGTGTTAGTTCTGAAAAAGGCGAAGACACTGTCAATCCAGCTGGATCTGAAGAAGTACCTGATAAATCTAGTGTAGAAGAGCATCTTGTTGGCGATGACACTGTTGGTCCCGTTGTATCTGAAGAAGTGGCTGAAAAATCTTTTGTCGAAGATCATCTTGTTAGTGAGGAGGAAAATCCATCTGCCAATCCAGGAGAAGTGCAGGATGACACATCTAAAACAAGCCCCAAGAAACTGACGGACGAAAATCATTCTTCATCTAGTTCATCTAGTTCATCTAGTGAGGAAGAAAGTGAATCAAGTGGCCTGACTCATGTAGAAACATCTCATATGGTTGTCGCCTCAGTTCAACAATCTTTAACTGAGGATGAACAAGAAAGTATCCCGAGATATTCCAGCACAGGAGGAAACATGGAAAATGATAGCGAGTTATCTAAGGCTGCTCGTCCTGTGAAATCTGTACGCACAATTGAGGATTTTGAGACTTGGCAACGAATTATCCGCTTGGACGCAGTTCGTGCTAATAATGAATGGGTTTCTTACTCCCCATCTCAAGCTGCAGTTTCCAGGGAGAAGGCAATTGAATCTGCTAAAGCTGTTTGTCTGAAAGATTACGAACATTTGGAACCACATAGGATCCATCATGCAGCACGCCTTGTTCCAATTCTTGAGGCTTATGCCATCTATGACCCAGAAATTGGATATTGCCAGGGCATGAGCGACCTTCTTGCACCTCTACTTGCCGTACTGGAAGATGACATTGAAGCCTTCTGGTGCTTTGCTGGTTTTATGAGGAAAGCCCGTCATAATTTCAGGCTTGATGAAGTGGGCATTCGCAGGCAACTGAACATGGTAGCCAGGATAATCAAATACAAGGACTTCCATCTTTACAGACATTTGGAGATGCTCCAAGCTGAGGACTGCTTCTTTGTTTACAGAATGGTGGTGGTCATGTTCCGAAGGGAGCTGACCTTTGAGCAGACCCTCTGTCTATGGGAGGTTATGTGGGCTGATCAGGCAGCAAACCGTGCTGGAATTGCAAAATCATCGTTGGGGAAACTGCGGTTAGGAGCCCCTCCAACTGATGACTTGCTACTATATGCAATTGCGGCCAGCGTGCTGCAGAAGAGGAAACTGATAATAGAGAGCTATAGCAGCATGGATGAGATCATAAGGGAGTGTAACAGCATGGCTGGGCAGCTGGACATTTGGAAGCTCCTGGACGATGCGCATGATCTAGTAACGACCCTTCACGGTAGGATTGAGTAGTGATATACTGATACACTCTACTCATTTTGTACACGGCTTATTGTATTACTTTACACATTTTCATTCTTACATCATATTTCATCTCTTTTTCACTAATACTCCCTCCATGGATATGTGTTAGTTTGGGACTACAGACCTACAGTACCACAGGCTCAGTTGCATGGTGTCCAGTCTAGCTGCCTCTCAGGATTAGGCCATTATCTTCCCTTGATCATAGTGGTGTAACTGGGCCATCTATGCGTGTGGATTTCTTTCCTTCAAATCCATGTGTGATAGCATCATAGCAATGTGCAAGGGGCTAATTCTAGTGGACAGGCGGTTGGAACCGGCAAACCAGTACCTAAAATAGAAACAAATCAATGGCTACCCCCCAGTGTTTCTTGTCTGTGTACATAAGCATAGATGTTTGCTTCGTGAGGACTTCAACAAACAGAACCCAAATATCAGAAGTTACATCAAAGAAGAATAATTTCACTTCTCTTTGTGTCGAATTCTCCGAAGTGTTCTACGCTACGAAAGTCATTTGTTATGTTATCTCATATCCCAGCCGTTCCAAATGAACAATATTTGAGCACAAATATGTAACACGGATGTTCGGGATACATAATACTCCATAATATAACAATACAACATACCGTTCCCCTCAACAAATATCATTATTTAGTTCCTTTGATCCAAATCATTTCACCTAATATAGCTCCATGGACCATATTGATTATCAACATTGTAATAACAGATCTACTCAGATTTGGTGTACTGCCGGATAGCAAATGCAAGCCCCAAGATCAAGATGGGGACAAGAAACTGCAAGATCTTAATGAGCATGTCATCGCCCTTGTCTGGGTTGCCGGGCGCTTGCTGGGGAGTTACATGAGTACGCTTTACTGGGATGGTTGAAGCATCAATCTCCCCAATGAGATACTTCTCCATCATCTCCCTTGCTGATTCACTGTGGCCAATGTCTTCAAAATCATTGGTTGCGTCTTTGCCTACGTGCATTGGAGAGGAGGGTCAGCTTTGATAATGAGATGGCAATGGTTTAATAATGTTGACAGTCAGTTTCATCATTAATTATGAATGAAAGAAAATATATCTCACCAGTTACTGCTAGCAATACTTCATCGCCACCAGGGTGCTCATCCATAAAAGAAGTAACATCATATACCTGAAATGTTAACAATGATGAGATGTTATGGTCAAGTGCATAATTCTTCATATTAGGAAAATTTCTGATCGGCAAGCAACATATGGCAGATGACATTAAATATGGACCAAACATAAGTTTTTTATGTTTTCACCAGGTTTTACTTCATACTCCATCCGCCCCAAAATAAACAAGTCTAGGATGGGATGGGACATTACCTAGTACAATGAATCTAGATACTAGGTAATGTCTCATCCTAAGTTTATTTATTTTGGGACAGAGAGAGTACAATCCTAATCTTATGGAAGAGATGAATATGCATGGCTATACCAATCATAATTACTTAACCCAAGGAACTAGAGAATTTAATGGTACATCTCTTTTTCACTGCAGAGAAAACCTACTGTTATGCATAGGCTGTAGTAGCACATGGTTCGTTGTACACAGGCCATACTAGTACATACACTTTCCAGATATCATAATTGTGAAGGGGATAGACAACCAAAAATATTGACCACACGGAGTACAAATGCATAATGTTTTAGAGGGTCGTATGAATCAAATGCACTAATAACTCCTTTAATTCCACCATGCATGATTACTCTCTCTCTCTCTCTCTAATTCAAGTGGGTTGAATGCAAGCCATATCATTATTTGAGGTGCATGCAGTACCTAAGCACACTGAACACTAAATGAATGTCACTCGACCTGCAATGGACATACCCACTGATAGAATTATGCCTACTTTCCTTTTTTTTTAGGTAAAAAGATAGAGAGATTCTACCTTGTAAGCATTAGATTAATGGTGGGTACTTTCCATCTTAAAAACACAGATTTGTTCGAGACTCCACAGACACCTTGCAGACATACCAATCATGAGTCCACAAAAGAATCTGATTGAGGAACTTCGCAAATACAAGTTACACAACCACCACATACTGTAATATGTTGATAGCCATATGTAATGCAAGCCCAAATGAACTGATTCTACCCTTCAAGTATACAGTCTATCGTGTATTGTCCTCTGGCTTCAAGTATCTAACCATCTGGCAGATAGCGCATTTATTTATCCTAAATGATAGAGGGGAAACGAGTCGATTAGTCACCAGCAAGAACATTCTGCACAGTGCCCACAAGCTTTGTCATGGTCAGCATTTTATTTTGCTGTGTTTTCTTATGTTTGCTTGCTCTTACACTGAAGCAGATTCTTTATTCCAAGGATGTAGTAACCCAACAGAGGTTTGCTGGTGTGGAACCTATGCCCAGAGCAGGATAATGATGCGAGCTTGGTGTTTGCTTAGGGGTTGGGATGATTACTACCTTTTATTTTTTTTCCTAAAAAAAGGTTATATCCCAGCCAGAGGTTTGGGGGTCATGTCAAGTCTGAAGTCATGTCATCTCAGATGTTGATAATTTGGACTCATTCCTATGAATAGCATGGGTTGCGAGTGATTTATTATACCTTCTTGGTGAGAATTGGTGACCACGAAACACACACTAATCGCAGAGAAAGAGGATAAAGAAAGAAAAAAAAAAAACCTTCCCGGCGATGATGAGCCAGCAATCTTTGGTGACGTTGTGGCCGGCCACCTCCTCGAACCCGAACACCTTCTTCTCGCCGGCCATGTCCGCCGCCCACGCCCACGCCCTGCAAGTCTGCAAAGAGAAATTCCCCCTCAAAACCCCAGAGAAACAAACAATCAGCCCCCTTCTTCGCGCACCCGAGGAGATAGGAGAGAACTCCGCCACGCAAAGAGGCGCACGGCTTGCTCACCTGCGAGGTGGTGGGAGGAAGTGGAAGCCGACGAGGAGCGTGGCCGCGGGGGGAGCGGAGCGGAGTGTGGGGGAGTCACGCGATCTGGACACGCTCCGGAAACCCCGCGGTATTTGAGACGCTGCGCACCCCCGACCCGAGTCCACCGTGTAAGCTTGCCATGTGGTTTTACCGAAACACCCTTCTCTGCCTACTTGTTTGGCAACTCGAGGCACGGCATTGGGAGTTTACACCAACAAATTGATAAATTGATGACGAGATTAAGTTGAGGATTTGATTTTTAATCCTATTTTAGTAGAGGTGGTGGAAAATTGATAGAGAGTTTAGTTGGAGATTAGGTCATTAATGAAAACGGATGGCTAAGATTTGTTTAAGCAAAGTAAAGGAGAAATTACCTCACAATTACCACCCTCTACCCAGGTATTGAAAAGCAGGGAGTTCCTCCCTCAATTTCCCATTCTCATCCCACCAAAATTCTCATTTATCCCAACCAAATAAAGCAGTTAATAGTCTCGTCCCGCTAAACTCCTAATCCCCCTAATGACTCCCTCCAACCAAACGGTCCGGTACTACTCTCCGTGTGGTTTTACCCAAATACCCTTCCCTTCCTCAAACATGGCTGCTTCTTATGTGGGCCTTCCATTGGGCCCGGCCCATCGGCTCGCCTCGTGGTGACGTAACCGTTGACACGTAGGCGGCGGCTTCCCCTACCTCGGAGTCAGTCGTCTCCTCCGCTTTTTGCTTCGCCATTTGATTTTTTGCCAAGTCCAACGTCGCGCGAGCCGAGCCGAGGCGCGAGACGAGAGGAGGAGTGGAGACCACCGCCGCCGCGGCGCGCGCGCGCTCGGAGATCTCGCCGCGGTAGCGCAGCGCGGGTGCCGTGCCCTGATCCGTCCGTGCGATCAAAGAGCCCGCGGAGGCGAGGACGGCGCGGGGCGGCGCGGCGGAGGGGGTGGAGGTGGGGGTGGAGGAGGAGGAGGAGCCGCCGTGATCGGCGACGGTGAAGCAGGAGGAGGCGAAGGCGGTGCTCGGGGCGGAGGGGTCCCGCCCGTTCGCCATGCGGGAGCTCAAGGAGGACAGCGAGGTCGCGGCCGGGAGCGGCGGCGTGAAGGCGGCGTCTGGGGAGAGGAACGGGGTCGGATCGGCGGATGCCGAGGGTTCGTCGTACAGGTTCGTGGAGATGCAGTCCATTCAGATCTCACGACATGTACGGATGTACCGTATCAGTTCGATTTAGTCGTGTTTGCGATGAGTGTTAATTGCTCTGTTGCCTGCTGAATTTAATTCGACGTTTTAACTGTTGCTTTAGTTAGAATTCCACCACCATAGCTGAGTTAGTCTCATCAATGTGAATTGTGACGCTGATACTTATGATAGTTGATGCATTGGAATGATTAGCTGCAACATGTAAGCCTGCAACCGTAATTCTTTGTCTTGATGAGAATTGTTTGTCAAGTATCGGTGGTCATAGTTGAGCAAAGCAAAATTATCGCCCTAGCAAATCTAGCAGACCTCTCACCTAGTCAACCTTCTTTTAGGTTAGTTTTACTGCTAGATAAGGATATATAAAGAGTAAAGTGTATTGGCGGTCCTTAAACTTATAGGATTAAACTTATAGGATTGTGTCATATAGATCCCTAAACTCCCAAAATACATATTCAGGTCCCATAACTTGTAAAAGGGTATCATCTAGGTCCCAAATCGACACATCTCCTTTAGGATCCTACGTGGCGCTGATGCGGCATGCCACATGGACGTGATGTGTCCTTTTCTTTTTTTTCTTCTTTTCTTTTTCTTTTTCGTTTTCTTTTCAATTTTCTTCTTTTCCTTTCTTCTGCTCGGGTCATAGAGAAAGGAGAAGAAAGGGAAAAAAAAGAGAAGAAAAAAGAAAAAGAAAAAAATTCAAATGAGTCCTATTTGTCAGTCAAAATGATGCCACGTCATGTCCATATGGCATGCCACATCAACGCCACGTAGGATCCTAAAGGGGTTATGGCGATTTGGGACCTAGATGACACACTATGATAAGTTCTGGGACTTGGATATACATTTTGAGAGGTTAGGGATCTAGATGACACACCTCTACAAGTTTAAGGACCGCTCGTACACTTTACTCATATATAAAAGCCACTTTTCGTGCCACTGTACATTGCTTTGCAATATCATGGGTAATTCTTAAACATTGTGGAATGTTTCACTTGTAGTTCCATTCTTTAACATCATGGGTAAAATATTGTGTTATGTACAACATATAGTGCAAGTCTATCCCATTCTCTGTACACATTGATGAGACTGTCTCGAATTTATTTCAGCCAAGAGAGTATGCAGCAGTTTTCATCCCATCATGATGTTGCAATGAACTTAATAAATAGTGTCACTGGAGTTGATGAGGAAGGCCGTTCTCGCCAGAGGATTCTTTCTTTTGCTGCCAAAAGGTTGTGTTATCTTTCCTGAATATCCTTTCTCTTGCTATTATCTTACACTTTAAATATCCTTCATCTGTAATTACTTGTTCTGTCAAGTCTTATAAAATCTTTCATGCAGATACATAAGCGCAATAGAAAGAAATCATGATGACCCTGATGCATATTATAATTGGGCCCTAGTTCTCCAGGTACATCTGCATTCTTCTTAAGTTATGTGATGTGCCAGTTATTGTGTTGTACTGTTGTTAATACTTAACTGTGACCAATGTATGATTGATAATATTCTCTCAAAATATTGATTCAGGAGAGTGCAGACAATGTAGATCCAAATTCTAGTTCGTCCAAAGATGCATTGCTTGAGGAGGCTTGCAAAAAGTATGCTGAAGCTACCCGTCTTTGCGCAACTCTTTATGATGTAAGTTTTTGTTCCTCACATTTGTTTGATTTGAAGAATTTGAATTGATAAGAGAATTTTTCTGAGTTGGTCTTGTCCAAGAAAAGATGAGAAGAGACATGGCCATTTTTACCACCAATACTCTATCAAAAGCATTTAGAATTTTAGATCATCCCGCAGAATGTAATTTATGGTTCTGGTGGATAAAAAGTGCTCTCATTTGCTGTATATTAGATGTCCATATTTGACTATTTTGTACTTATTTCAAGCACCCATTTCCCCTTTTAGGCATATTATAACTGGGCTATTGCTATTGCTGATCGGGCTAAAATGCGAGGTCGTACTAAAGAAGCTGAAGAGCTCTGGAAGCAGGTTTACTTACAAGCCTCACATATGTACATGCTTTGTTAAAATGTTTATGCTATATATCTTGTTGCTCCCTGTTATCAGTATAATGTTTATTCATCTAGTGAAATTCCATTGATTGCAATTTGCATTATTTTAATGATCAACATTGTGCAATTTTCCTTTCAGTTATCAAGTTAAAATTCTATATGATAATATTTTTTAGTTATACTAATAAGTTGGTTGCTTCCTTCATATATCTCGATGGCAGTGTAAGCCACAACTTTCTCAATAGCCAATTGGGTAGTAAGCGGCATAAAACTCATAATGGCACTTCGCGATGACATTAATTCTTGCGGTTTACTGTAATCTATGCTGACACAATGTGATCATCATATTTGAGGCTTATTTTTATCTGTCTTTTTCTATATTCACCTTAGCCAGTTTGCCTTTGATATTTGGGGCAAAATCAACCTAGCATATTCTTAAAGAAAATTCTCTGCATATCTCTTAATACCGCTGTTTGGTTTCGAACATATTCTAACGAAACAAACTGTATTGGTGGAAATAGGTATTGATTCCTATTGCAAATTTTGATGGTGATTTTCCAAATCTACCTTGTCCAGATAGTCTTGGAATGGGTTGTTCTAATGATTCATCACTTTGTTGAAGCATATATGCTACCCTGAGACTTGTTTTTTATTTCGGTTATGTGCTTGTAAATGGAAACCGGAATCACACTTCTAGTTTTGCATAGACTAACTTTTGTCATCACTCATCTATAACAAAATGATACCTATTTTTTTCTACTAGGTTTTACTGAGTCATAAGGTGATATTTTTCTTTACAAGGAATACACTGTCATACTGTTTAAAGTTTATAATGAAGTTTGATGCCACGTGTTATGTATGGTTCCATTCCATTGCAGGCAATACTGAATTATGAGAAGGCTGTCCAGCTAAATTGGAATAGTCCGCAGGTCAGAACCTAGATCTTTTTTCCTTATCTTCAGGACTTTACAACATAAGAAAAAAAAAGAGAAGATATGAAATGTTTGCCTTTTTGTGAAGAAGAAACGTTCTTATTTGATTTCAGTGAAATTCACGTCAATGCAATTAATGAAATGGGAAGGTTCAAAAAAATATGGAGTTGTGCCATACCATAAAAATGCTATCATATGGGTTGTAGAATGTAGACAACCGTTTGTAGAGGCCTTACCTTTACATTTAGAATATATTTTTTTAATCTAAATCCTAATATGCCCTTTAAGGAAAAAAGGCCTCACTGAATGTTCATTCTTCCATCAAATGGTCCAAAAGAAGAAATTTTAAAATTACATCCACTGAGAAACCAAAACTTGATATACCTCAATCTTAATACTGTACAATTCCTGTTACTTCCTTTTAACCACTCTTCATTCTTCATTTTGGGCAAAGCTATGAGTTGAACATTGACAGATCATATCAACTTGGATTTTCTTTCCACCCACTCCCCCTATTTTCAGTTCTCACTTGAGAACCCATGCCATTGTTGCTTATATTAGTTATATCTTTGATTACAGGCTCTTAATAATTGGGGTCTTGGACTACAGGTAATCCCACATTTGACTTCTTGTTATTGTAGCCTTCTCAATCTGGAATATTCCTTAGCTCTTTGCTCTTGAGCTATACTTGCTATGCTGTATTTTTTTTTTCAGCTAGGAGTATGAATTTGTATTGCAGGAACTGAGTGCAATTGTTCCGGCTCGTGAGAAGCAAACCATCATAAAAACAGCTATAAGTAAGGTAGATGCAATTTCTATAACTGTGCGAGAATCATTTTTGATGATTGTATCTTCTATAAACTATTGGGCTGTTGACGCCCCCCTTCTGATGTCTTGGCAGTTTCGAGCTGCAATTCAACTGCAATTTGATTTCCATCGGGCAATATACAATCTTGGGACAGTCTTGGTATGATTCCTGACTTCCATTACTCACCTAACAATAATCTATTGTTTTAATGTAGCTGCAGTGACTTGTGAAAACCTTAGCTGATTAAGTTTTATGATAATAACAAGAATCTGTCTTCTTGTCTTATTAAATGTCTCAGTATGGTTTAGCTGAGGATACAATGAGGTCTGGGAAGCCAGGTGTGTCCGCTAGCGAGTTTTACAGTCAGTCTGCTATCTATGTTGCAGCTGCCCATGCACTGAAGCCAAATTACTCGGTATTTCTTTTTGTCTTTTTTTTTCTAATTTATGTATGGGACTTCTTCATAAAAACTTTATAGCTGACAATGTCCCTTTTTGTATAATTCAGGTCTACCGCAGTGCTTTGCGATTAGTCCGTTCAATGGTAAGACACTAATTTTATTTCTTGACAAACTCTTAATTTATTGTTTATTTTTATCAGTTGTCAGCCAGCAGTAGTTAAGATATGGCTAGAATATGTTTATTTCTTAATTTATTATCTTAGAATTCACTTATCTTTTTTTTTGTTAAGTCGTTTTTATGTGGAAGATAAAAGACGAATAGACATAGGACTTTGAACCTGTCAAATTTTTACTCTGCTGTTCTTTAGTTTTGAGTATACATTGTTATTTCAGTACATGGCTTCTTATCTTATTTCTTGATATGGCAGAAGTAACCTTGTTCTTGCTGTCATTCTATGTCATGCAGCTGCCTTTGCCATATCTCAAAGTGGGATATTTGATTGCTCCTCCAGAAAATAGTGCCATTGCACCACACAAAGAATGGGAGAGGTCACAGTTTGTTTTGAACCATGAAGAACTCCAGCAGGTAGTTCTGCCACTGTTCTTTGTGCACTTGCTTTAGATGATAATATTGTCCATTTTGAAGTTACTGCTGTCTGTAATTGTTCTTTGTCATTATCGTGCCTGCTCAAACTGCTATGTGTTGTAAATTGTAGGTCAATGCCTCTGACCAGCCTCCATCACAATCACCTGGGCATGTGGACAGCGGCAGAAAGCTTTTCAGGATAGTTGTTGCAGACATTGTTTCTGTGTCAGCATGCGCTGATCTAACCCTGCCACCCGGTGCTGGCCTTCGCATCGATACTATTCATGGCCCTAGATTCTTGGTATGCATTTCAATTTGCAATTGTTCATTTGTTCTATCGAAATGGATTACAGATGTTTTCCTTTATCTACAAATGGACTATTTTCTCTGCTTTCCTCGTAAAATGGATAACTACAACTCTATGCGTATAATGTCCTCAGCTATCATTATCAAGTTAGTGGCAAACAACTGAGTATATAGTTTCGAGTGCATAACAAATGTTTTGTTGTGCTTGTGGCAGGTTGCTGATAACTGGGAGACCATTGACAGTTGGCTAGACGCTATACGCCTAGTCTACACCATATTTGCAAGAGGGAGGAGTGATGTCCTTGCTGGGATTATTACTGGCTGATGGCTCGCTGCTAGTGAAAAACTGCCAACAAGTATAGGCCAAGAGACTGTAGGAGTATGTCCCGGAATCAGATAGAACTCATGGTTTTAGTAGGCGTAAGAGCAGATGTTATTTGTAACCCATTTATGGACTGGTAGGTCATAGGCCAATTTTCCTTTGTACTCTGCAGCGTAGCCAAACTGTGGCGTTGTGTCGTCATGGTACATATGATGTGATATAAGAAATAAAAACCATAATATCCTCTCTAGCCTGTGAATAAAGATGCAACGGCTTGTGGCAGGCGAGTAGGTTGTGTGAACTGCTGTCCTATCTCCCTCTCAAAGAAGGAATAAAATGTTTCCCCTATCTGTTTTTCAGTCTTCAAATCTCTGTTTCTCGAAAAGGAAAACCACATATTATTTGCAATGTTACACGTATACAGTCGGCTTAGCGAACATTTGTTTTCAGACATAATTTGGACATGCATGTCAGTACTTGATATCAAAGGTTCAAAGCGTGTATGCAATTTGCTCCTTCAAGTTTCATAATCTAAGCGTGTATACAATCTCGAGCAGCAGGATCCAGTGCTGTTCAGATTGAGGTCATTTCAAACCATACTATTTTTTTTAAGATAAAGTCGTCAAAATGTGCATATATTTAGCTTCTTATCAATTTTTGGTAAATACATAATAAATCCTTCCAAAAATTAATAAGGTTTATTTTGGTTACAATCTGAAGAGCCCCTCAGTCGCCTGATGCTGGACAAGAGATGAATCTCTGAATTGGCATTTCCAAGAATTCCACCACTTACTGTAAAGCCGAAGGGAAAAAAACTGAAAAGAGATATTCCCCCGCCTGAGATTTCTTAAGAGACATTTCGAAATTTCTCCTCCTCCCAGATCGCCAACTCGAGAAAGAACACCGCCTCCTCCTCCTCCACTCCAACTCCACCGCGTCCGCCTCAACCTCCATCAATGGAACTCTCCTCCAAGCGCGAGCGCCCCAAGGACCCCGGCTGGAGTGAGCTCCCTGATCGGGCCATGGCGACGATAGCAGCAGCCCGTGGAATCTCCACCAACGACATCGCCCACATGGCGCTCGTGTGCAAGCGCTAGGCGGGCGCTCTCCGCACGGAGGGCACTGTGACATGGGGTGAGTTCAATGGTCCACTTTCTTCGGAGAAGTCTTCGGCTCCGATGCTTCCGTCTCCATTGATGAAGCGCTCCTCCAAGGGTCCTATGGATTCGGGCTGGGGTGAGCTCCCTGCTTGCGCAGTCGTGAGGATCACAGCAGCAAGTGGACTTGCGGACAAGGATGTCAACCACATGGTGTTCCTGTGCCATCATTGGGCGAACGTTCTCCTTGAGGAGCTCACGATGGCATCGGGTGAGTCCACCTCTTTCCCTTCCTCAGAGAGCTCTGCAGCGGCCACAGGGTGGAGAGGGGGGATGCATTCAATTGCTATTCATCATCGCGATGGAGCACCATTCCATACGATTTGTTGTTCGCAATTGCTCTTCGCCTGAAGGATTCGGCCGTGCTGAGGCTTGTGTGCAAGCCATGGTGGGATGCATTCCCAGGTCCACCGTTTCTGGTATGCTCCACACACTTGCTGGAAGAACCACTGGTTGGGGAATCACAAGTTTTGGGTCATTTTCTCCCATGCAAGTTGCGAAAAATTTTCCCCCAAATTCAGTCTGTTGGGGTGGATCTCTTGATGTAGTTGGGATAGTCAATCCGGATGGCCACCATGATTGCAGGATTTTTTGCCTGGTCTGTGAGGGAGAGGAGAGATTACCACCATTGCCAGATTCACCTGATGGACTCTTCGTGTTCTAGATCCGTAACATTCTTATGAGAGCAGTTCATGTTGTGGCATCGTCATTACTTTTATCATTTCCATGAGAGAAAATTTGTGGTGAATGAGGGTTTACAACGCTTTGTCGAGTCGGTCCAAATTAAGATTCCAAGGAACTATACCATTGGTCTAAATTCGGTCGTGGAGACAAACATTAATGGTATTGTTATCTAACTGCCAAAGGTAACAGAATTTGCCCCAGGAAGTCATTCTTCGAGACCAAAAGGACAGCACCTCTTTATATGTAATGAGGAGATGTACTTATGTATCATCTTTCATGGAGCTGAAAGGGATGATATCACAGTTAAGCTATTCAGAGCAATCGAGCTAACACTACCACCATTAGTTTTGTTCTTGCAAATAGTATTGGTACTTACTCACTTTACCTTGGCGCCAATCAACCTTGGTTCGCCGCTCGAATAATGTTTCTACATGCAGAAGGAGCAACACTGCCTATTTCGAGAATTGGGACGACGGCTGTGGATCGCGAGTTTTGAACATTAATTTCAGTAGCATCACATCTTTAACTACCCAGGTGAAATAATGGCACAGGAGAACATCAGGCCCCTGCGGTGTGGGTATGTAGAAGTCTCCATAGAGATACAAGTATCGCATGTCATTTATGCTATCAGAGTAGGGCAATACGATGGCCGACAAGAAGAATTGATGATGGCACATCATGGGTGCAGTGTGCACAATGTAATTGTAATTTGTTGCATTAATATCGACCAAGAAAAAATCGTTTGTGAAGGATTATGGTTTTCTATCAATAAAATTGGGTTTGAAATTTGTAACCAAGAGGTTACAATACATGCTTGCATAATTGGCTGTAGTTTTCTTCTATAATGAATAAATGTTTATATAATGAACCATAAGCTATGAATTGGTTACAGCAAAATCAGGATCACAAGACTATGAATTCACCCTATGGTGATACCTTTTAAATGACTATAAAGGTGTTCCACAATGATTACGGCTTTATTAATAGTATGGTGGAAAATATGACCTACTTTTTCTGGGTGAACTTAATAACTGGGTGCGTGGCAGTTAGCTTTAGTTAGTTAAGAAATACATAATGTTTAGAAGTAGCTTTTATCAACACATCTTACTATTCTTATTCGCATTGTCTATCTCTTGTGCAATAAAAGGCCCTTTTGAAAACTGAGTTTAGTCACTATGCCTATATAAAAGTAGGCTTTTATCAACACATTGTCAACCCATCTTACTATTTTGAGACATGCTAAAGTTGGAGTGTGTTGATTTTAGTTTAGTTAAAGTGTTTTGATTTTAGTTTAGCTCTTGTTAGATGTTTTGCAAATGTTGTTGTTTTAGCTTTGGTCTATTTGCTGGATGTCTTTGAGATTGTCGCATACAAATATTAAATTTATAATAGAACTTCATCGATAGTTGATGTCCCCAACAAGACTCCTTCTATCTATCTACTTTCTTGATGTTTTCTTCTGAATTTTAATTACTTAACTGATGTTTGCTTGTAAGGTTGCCATATGCATTATTAATATTTTTTCCTTCTATCATGGTGATGCTTCTGTCATTCTCAGTAAATTACTTTTTCTTATTTAGTTTTTAAAAAAAGTTTCTGGTTCCACTTAAAATTCAGTCAAACATGGTTGGGATGTTAGATGTTTTGTTGGAACCATAATAGAGAATTTAACATTAAAAAAAGGTTTGTTTCCTATTCATGTTAAGTTTTTATTATTTTGTTTTGTTTACAACTTATTCAAGTAATTTTTTTTTTATAGTTTCTTAAGATTATTTGTGAAACTTCATAATAAAAAATATGCCAAGAGCTAAGCCCTTATAAGTATTTTCATCACTCATTTTTTATTTTGTTTATTTTATGGTGCTACGGTACATAGTGAGTTATTAAGTATCTTGTATCCATTTATGTGTATAAAGTGATTGTGGGAGTGAAGGTACTGATTGCTCTGAAGGATAAAACCATTTTGTTTTTTTTGTTACTTAGTTTTATCATGCTATTTTTTTGTTTATTCATGTGTTTAGTTCACTATATAAACAAGTAGATTATTTCCATTTGTTTAATCTTTTGAACATTATGAATTATGCAGCTATTTTGGATTTGTACATATGTGCAGTTCAAAAACTATCAAAAATCATAAGTGTTAAACATACTTCAAAATATGAATACGTATCCACAATAAAAAAAGAGAAAAAAAAGCTTTAAATTATAAGATACTATCCATAACCCTGACAGTAGCCCCCGACTTCAATGCAAATGAACGAGTTCATATTCTCAATCCGAAGACCTCGGAATAACTGTTATCGGGCTCACGTGACCGTTCTCGGTGAGTTCAGAGATAACGTTAGACTTCCCTTATTCGCCTCGTGCGGGCACCGTATAGGGTTTGTCTGAGTCAATCTCCGACGTCAACCAAGAAAGTACAGAGCATACGACTAAGTCTCCCGTCTTGCTGTAATCGAGAATTTGGATTGAAGTCAAGAAATTTTATCTCGGCGGGTACACCATCTCTTCATTCCGTATTCCTTGTCGAGATCCACCAACCGTTCTCGAGTGATCGAGAAGGCGCAGAGTGCGACGGAGCCTTGTCAACATTTGTCGTACTCGCCTTAGTCGATCTTGGTATAGAACCATAGAGACATGGAGTTTTCGACAATGTCGAATAGAATTTTCCTGAAATCAATACTTAGAAAAGAATATTAGATAGAAATAGCCCCCGAGTGAACACTCAAAGGGTGACATGTTATAATATATATGGAAAACTAAAAATGAATTAAATTTACAGACCAATGTTTTGTGCACGGGGCAGAGAAGGGACCGTGGGGGAAGGAGAAGGAAGGGGAAGCGGCGGCGGGCCCGCGGCGCAGCGCTCGGGGCGGAGAAGCGAGCGCGAACGAAAGGAGAAGGGAGGGGGAAGCGCCGCATCCGGCGGTGGCATAGGCCGTGAGCGATGCAGATAGGGTTTTTTTCAGAGGAACCCTACAGTGGGCGCCTCACGCGTGTACAATGATCTACGACCGTTCAGATTATATCCAACGGCTGACAATTAAATCATGACATGGCTTAACCACAGATAAGCTTTGGGTCTTAACTATATAGAAAGAAGGGGTATGAAGAAATGAAGGGCACCCATCACTTCAATGCGTGCACATTTATGGATACGCATATCCATGCATATACGCATAATAGTTGACCATATCATTGAGATTAATTCTAATTATATCTTGCTTATGCCTGCACCTAACCCAACCAATCGCTGCAGGTATATTCAATATGTCATGAACATTTTCTGATAAATTGTACAGATTTTTGCCTTAGACATTGATAATTACGCACAGATTTTGCCCCTTACTCTGTGATTGCTTACATACATACTTGAACTATAAAGATCATTTTTATTTTTACTGTTTATTTTTCTTGTTATGTCTTGTCTGGCATTATATTGAGTTAATATCACCGTGTTACAACATTTTTTTTTTGTTGAAAATATAGTTATGAAGTTCCACGAACTTCAACATAGTAAATAAATGTATAGTTGTTTCAATTTTTAAAGGTTAAGTGGTTTAATAGATACATCCTTTTATTTATTTGAGTAAATTTTGAAACTTGGTGTTGTGTAAGAACTCAGAATCCCTATTGTGGATGTGGGGAGGGGTGGGAAGGTGAAGAAGCATATACCACTGCTTTGGGTGATAAATATTGTGTGTTTACTAGAATAGTTTTCTACCGTTGGAAATTAATTTGCATTAATCCTATTTAGACGGAAATATGTATTGATAATCTGAATAAATAATGGTACCATTGTGAGTATGCATGCATACAAGTGCTATTATTACATTTTTTTGGCACCAAAAGATTAGAATTACCAATGAAGTAAAACTTATCCTAGTAATGTATGATTGCATGTTTTCTGAATTTGAATTTAGATCAACAAAATTAGATCTTTAATGTAGCTAACTAATCCACATTGCACTTGAATCTCTATATAAATCAACAGAGTATAAGCCTCACAAGCCTCGTGTAAGTGCATGAAGTGTTGAAACAAGCATAAATATTTGGTGTTCCAATTATTCAGCATTATCACAAAAAAACAACTGGAGTAAACAACAGCCACAATCCATAATGATTATTTTTTTATAGTTTTCTTATAACTACCAAATATCCCCTCTATTAGGCCCGTTTTAAAAACATCAGCATTAACTGCTCATTTTTGTTTAAGCTTGTCACTATCTACCTACGAAATCTTACACTATGCTATTGTTAGAATCAGATCCAAGCCTGATTGATAAATCGCCCTCACTTCTCTAACATTTCAAGGCTAAGGAGATTTGTTAACGGTTCTCGTACAACAAACACGTCCGCCGAATGACGGGCTTCACTGGTTAAGTGGAAAATGAAATGGTGGAATTGTATTTATTTCTTAAAAATTGGATCCTCCATTACAACCCCTTGGAGTCTATTTATAGGCTTACAGCCCTGGATTCTCAGTCCTAGGGTTTTGATATTACATGAATACCCCTTTGTGTCAGGGACATTTACGGGGTAATGATAGTATTTTAATTGGACTATGCAGCTCATGGGCCTAATTATCCTTTTTCATGGTGTCAGTGGGCCTCCATGGTTGAATTGAAGAGGCTATTCAGCGATCAGTCCCCCCCCCCCCCCCCCCCCGCGTAGGGGGCGGCGGCGGAACGCGTGCAGGGGGGGGCACGTGTCCTCGGTTCGGTTTTTTTATTGGTTTTTCGCGGCTTTCTGGTTTCTTTCCTTCGGTTTTCTTTGGGTTTCTTTTTTTATATGTACGGATACGTCCCAGGTTCAGTTTTTCTATATTTTTTCCTTTAGTTTTTTGCGGTTTTCTGGTTTCTTTCCTTCGGTTCTTTTGTTTATTTTTTACGTACGGATATAAAGTTTGTATACGTACGTATGCAAACTTTATATATGTTTATACATACATACGTATAGAAAGTTTGTATACGTCGTATACAGAGTTTATATATGACATATACAAACTTTGTATATGTCGTATATAAATTTTATATACATGTATATATTTTATACATATAAAAATATAACTTTTATAGTAATAGTATCAGTGTAGTAGTAGAGGTAGTAAGTAGTCCTATAGTAGTAGCACGTACTAGTGCGCCGCACGGGCGGCTAGGCGCGTGCCCAGCCGCGCATTAGCAGCGAATGCTGATTAGCGAACAGTCGCGCGCCTCTCCTCCTGTGCGGCGCAGCCGTGGCGCGCGCGGAGAGGGGGCGGCGACGGAACGGGGCGGTGTGTGTTTTTTTTTTTCATTTTTCATTTTTCTTCATTTATTTTTTCTGTTTTTTCATGATTTGTTTCTTCTTTTAATATGTACATATACATTATATATGTACGTACATATACAAAGTTTGTATACATGCACATAGAAAGTTTGTATATGTGATTTATTTTTTGGTTTTTGTGTAGTTTATTTTCCCGTTTTTAAATATGTATGTGTGTATATAAACTTTGTATATGTGCTAATACAAACTTTTTTGTACGTATATATATTTTTACATATTAAAAATGTATATGTATAAAAATATATATATTATATACATACTTAAAAACTTTGTGTAGTGTAATACAAGGTTTATATATACGTACACAGTATAGTAGTAGTATAAAATAGTATAGTAGTATAAAGAGAGAGGATAGTATACTTGTAGTAGTACATATGAGAGACTAAGGGGTTGGACTGCCTACGGGCCCGGTTTGTATAGCCCAACGGTCATTGCATTTGCTTCGGCTCCTACCTTCGGCTTGCTTCGCTAATCGGCGAACCTCTTTCGGCAATCACCGGTGTCCAGCCTTCGCCTCTTTGTGCTTCGCCGCCAGGTGGTCTTCATTGATGGCATTTCGGCAGGCTCGGTCAAAGACCCTCAAGGCATGCCTCTAACATTAACCAATGTCTAACTTGTCTTCTTTCAACCTAACTGAAACATCTAGGTTAGGAAGACAGTCAGAAAATTTGTTTTGTATTCGTCATATATGAATCTAGTATATTTTTCTCATTTTAGAGATATGAGCTTAGCCTTATTAACTTAACTGACAAGTACAAAAGCCTTGTAACAAAAGATGTTGAGGAGCTTAGCCTTATTATTTACCAAGGATTATTCTGCATCATCTTATTTTAGTTAGAGCAAAAGGCCATGGATATGGGATGAACTTGCACTCATACACGGTGATGACATGATTTAATCCTATATACTTATAAAGTTAGTCCCCACTAAGTGTAATTAATTTTAATTCCATGTTCCCACAGTCATCCACGTCACCTCAAATTAATCTAGCCACTGGATTTGCATTGGACTTCCAAGATCGTCATCGTTGATTTGCCCATCCAACTAATCCCTTCCCTCGCTAATTGGGCCAATGCATTCGAGCCCATTCAGTTTTCTTCCTTTAATTGCACCATTTAGAGGCCATATAATTTTTGGAAACTGTAGATCCTCTTAATCTTCCCCAGAAAAATTGGAAACCGTCGAGCCTCTGCATCTTCCGATAACCAGCCAAACATCCAGTACTTAAAAGAAAGCGAGCAATCAAAGAGAGCATGTGATTTTTGCTTTCCATTCTCATTCATTGGGGATCATTTGGTAATCCCATCTCTGGCATCCATCATCGATGTTCATAGCAAGGCTTCCGTATGTTATGCTGCAGTTTTAGTTCGATGTTATCGCCACTGGAGCTACTTGAAGGACTACTGGCATCACCGGTAAGCTAGATCCTCTGTTGTTTATCATTATTATTGTCAGCTTTATTCTTATAGCCATAGGATTTGGTTAAGCATGTTTTAGCCATTGTTCCTTCAATAGTGGTAGCTAAAGATGACTACATCGGCCTCTCTATGTTTTTTTTCTTTCAAGTTTGCGTATTTGTGTCTCATTATATTTGTTAAGAATCTTACATCATTTTATCCTGCCCTGTAGGTTAGTACCATAATCCAATTGACTAACAAAAGCAGAATGTACAATTTACTAATGTCGAACTATCATCGAGAATTACTGTTAAAATGCACACTGTCAGCTGCAAGTCTACAACATCATCTATTTCATGATTTCATGATGGATTGCATTGGGTAAGCTATTTTTTTTCTTAAAGTTGAGTAACATATCTATATAATGCATTATAAAAAAATATTGAGGGCATACATTTTGTTTTATTTTGCGCAGTTAATATGATCATTCTGAGATTTCTCAAGTGATGTCTCTGTTTTACAAACTTCACTCTATACATGGCCAATCTTAGTTTTACTATTTTCCTCTTCTTAGTACTCCCTCCATTACTAGGGGGTTGTTCGCTTGAGCTAAATTGCAGCCAGTTGTGACTGTGGCTGCCTGCAGTACAGTACAAGCCAATATAAATTTTACTGCATTTGCTGTAGGTGTTGTGGTTGTACAGCCGCAGCTATGTCCACCCTAGGTTGGGTTTTTTTAGACAGAGGGAGTATGCATGAGCAGGATCAATAGAACCGAAATTTCGTTTCAAAATTTTGAACCCAACATGAGTACAAATTCGACACCTATTTGACATTAAGATATTGCGCAATAATGCGCGGAGTATCATCTAGTTCTACAATAAGTTGCATCTCGATCCTGCTTTCGCTGGTTTCAGTTTGATGCTCTATTGTTTCTATCATGAAGTGAAGGTACAATCACTACTGTTGACAGGGGCGGAGACAGGCCTATGGCAGCTAGGGCTTGAGCCCTATGCCTGTCTCTAAAAACTTACTTAAATTTTGTCGATTCACCATGTAAATTTTTCAGTAAACTGAAACTCCATTAGTCGAGCCCTACCTTAGCTCTAGTCTTGTATAATTTCTGGCTCCGCCACTAATTGTTGAGGTTGCAAACTTGTGATATCCTTTTCTGGTTAATCTATGTGGATTTAGACAAAGGGAATGCATGCCCATCTCGACTTCCACCGGAGCAGCTTTGACTACCTTTATGACATTACTATCTAATGAACTGCAGAAATGATAAATATCGAACAACTCCGATCCCTCAGCTTACCACACTGGTGGAGAAGGGGCTTTTACTCCCGGTTCGTAACCCCCATGTAGTCCCGGTTTTCCAACCGGGACTATGAATCCGAGACTAAAGATTGCTATCTTTAGTCCCGGGTGAAAAAACCGGGAGTAAAAATCCATTTTTAGTCCCAGTTGGTAACACCAACCGGGACTAAAAAGACTAGATCGGGTTGCTCTTTATTATTTTCTTTTCTTCATTGTTTTTAATATATATTGATTTCACCCCATCCCGTCCCCAAAATCCCAAATCAATCATCCTCAAATTGCCTCCAAATCCACAATTGATCATCTCAAATACTCAAATACATCACAAAATCTCAAGAAAAAATTACATCAATCACAACAAAATACATCCACAATACATCCACATCCACAATCCACAAATCAATCACAATCCACAAATTAATTACAAAATCATCCCTAAATCAACCAACAAAATGCTCCACCAAAATATACAAATCAATCAAAAAAAATTCGCAGTCGCCGCCGCCCGGCCATGGGCCGCTGGCCGCCTTGCGCCCGACCACCGCGCGGGTCACCGCCACCCGGCCGCCACCCACCGCCTTGCGCCCGGCCACCACCGCCCGCCGCCTTGCGGCCAGCCCTCTGCGCTAGCCTCTGCCGCCGCCGCTGGGGGCGGCCCTCCACGCGCAACGGCCGCCGCCTTCCGCCACTGACGCCCGGCCGCCTCCCCTCCCGGATCCAACGGAGGGGAGGCCGCCGCCGCCGCCCGGCCGCCTCCCGCCGCCGGAGGGGAGCCGGAGGGGATGGGAGGGGAGGGGGGAGAGAATGAGGGGGAGGAGAGGCTTGAGAGGAGAGGAGGAGGAGGAGAAGGAGAAGTGAGAAAGAGGAGGAGAAGTGGGAAGGAGAAGGGATAAGATAGGGCGGGGAGGACGAGGTGCTGCTGGCCGGTGGCGCATGGGGATCTTTACTCCCGGTTGGACTAAAAATACATCTGTAGTCCGGATTGGTAACTCCAACCGGGAGTAAAGCTTATGTTGATTTTTTTTCCCGGTTGGTAACACCAACTGGATTACAAATAGATCTTTAGTCCCGGTTGGTAACACCAACCGGTACTAAAGATGAAAAAGTACCCTTGATCTTTTAAACCGGGACTAAAGATGTTTTTAGTCCCGGTTTTTAATACAACCGGGACTATTGTGAAATCTGGTCGACCGACCAAAGATGGTTTCTCCACCAGTGCCAGTTGCTACACGACCTCCATTTTTTTTTTACGTTAATGTACACCCAAGGCCAAGGGCACATGCCACTAATTTCTACAACCACAAGATGCCAACTTATTCTTTCTCGATTTAATGCTGAGTATGTTTCTTTTTTCGAATAAGAATGTTGAATATGTTTCGATCATCCAGAATTTGGCCTGATTAGTATCACACGAGACAAAATCAAGTGTACCCACATATGAGTTTATCTGAGAGGAGAGAAGTTGGTGAAGCTCAGTTTTCCTTTTTTCTGTAAATACAGTTGAAGCAATAGAATTATTTAAAAAATAGTCTTCATCACTGCTAGCTACTCCTTGAGGAAGGGCCTCTTGAGACACAACCAAGAATAGGGCCAGCAGCTGCTAATTCCTTCCCCCTCATGATATTGCGGAGGACATGGAATTCTCTGCAGGACATCAGACTGTACAAAATATCGTTCCTTGCATAGTAGACACAGTTTCCTCTGATCAAAGGGAAGTCTTGTGCATGAACGGCGAACCCTTCTCCCCGCCCCAAGAAGAGCGAGTAGCCGCCGAGGTCCGTCACCTTCTCCCCAAACTCCAGCTACCACCGCTCCGCCGGCGCCGTCCACTCGGCGGCCGGCGGCTTGTAAACCTCGGCGAAGGACGGATGGCCGCCTATGATCTGCCACACCACGACAAACAGCAGGTCGCCGTTGCATTCCACCGCGTGCACCGCCTGCGCCGTGTGCGGCCTCTCGCACCGGCAGAGCCATTGCACCTGATGGCGGAGGTGTACCTACCGGAGAAACGCCGGTGGCGTCGACCCGGCGGCGATGGTGTTGAGGTCGTAGACGAGAGGAGCTGCTGCCAGTCGACGAAGATCAGCTTCCCGTCGTGGAAGGCGACGCTCTCTATCCTGGAGGTGGAGTAGTTCGGCCTCGGCGGCGTCATGAGGCTCCACGACGCGTCCCCTGGACGCCAGAGGTACGTCTTCTGCGAGTCGGCGCGTGGCACGTTCTGCTGGCTCGGCGGCGAGGAGAGCGGGTCGCCGGAGAGGAAGACCTGGAGGACTGAACGCAGCGGCGGGAGCTCGACCTCCGCGCCGGAGGTGGGATCCCAGAGCACCAGCCGCGTCGGCAGCTCGTCGTCGTCCGTCAGCGCGAGCCAGCCACGGGGCATGCCGCAGCAGCGTGGGACGCCGGCGGGCGGCGAGGCGCCACGCAGGCCCACGCGCCCGACGCCGTCGAGGTGCCACACGGAGTAGGCGCCGACCGGCGACGTCCGCCGCCACGGGCGGATGGCGGCGACGAGCCACGGCCGGCGGGTGGCGGACGGGAGAGCGATGGAGGCGCGCCAGTGCGCGCACACCTGGTGCATGTGGACATGGTCGGCCTCCGTCACCAGCCGGCCGGCGATCTCCTCGAGCAGCTCCGGCAGGAGCCACTGCCATCCGCTCTCCGCCATCTCTGATCAACTTCGGATTACGTACCTTTTGATTAAGGACTATGCACGGAGAAAAATCTATGAATTTCTTGGCGAATCCGCTGTTTCCTTCCATAAATACAGACACGTCTTGCAATTGCAGGCCCGCGGGCTCTATGTTTGGGGTAACTATGATACGTCATACGTGTTTGGGCTTTAGAATCGATTTCTAGAAGGAATAAGTCCATTTTACATTTCTCATCTTTCTATCTTCAATCGTATCCCTAAATTCCATTGCTGAGAAAAATCTTAACCCCCAACTTATAAAATCAGATTAAATAAAGTCCATGGTATATGGATGTATGTTTTGGCTGACAAAACATCCTAGTCGGCAAAAAAAATAGAAAAACATACATGTAAGTGAACTTCCACCTCTCCCCCACCTATCCCTCCCTTTTGCAAGAGCTTGCTGACCAAGAGAGGGGTGGTGTCTGGTGGGAGAGGAACGAGACGACAGCGATGGTGGCTTAGATCCTCACCGGCGAGATCCGCGTGGGAGGTCGAAAGAGGAGATGCGCGTGGTGGAGAGGGGATGGAACGACGCAACCCTTCAGTTGCCAAGGAATGGTGGACATAGTACAGCATCGACAGCGGTGCTTGGGCAAAACGCAACACGATGGTTCCCAATCTCTCTGGCACGGTGGCTGATGGTATGGAGGCCAAGCTCCATGGCAGCAATGCTGCCTCGTCAAGCTCATGTGTCCTCCCGCGTCACCATAGCCTTCCCGAGCTCCTGTTGTTGCATTGTCGAGGTTCTCCGTCCCTAAGCCGCTTTCAGCGTCGACGCACAAAGGGACTCTCCAGTCGACGGCGTCAAGGAGGGCTCGATTTGGCTATTGTCGCTCTAATTCGCCCTCCGCCATCGCTGCCTCCTAGCCCACCTCGCTCCTCCTTGGCGAGCTTCGCCGCCGGTTCTCCATCTCATAGTGTATACCCATCCCCCCTCCCCCTTCTTGCCGGCCGACTACCACGGCTCCGGCGTCGCTGACCATTGACGAGGCGACAAAGCTCGAGCTCGCGGGAGAAAGTGGTGCCTCATGCTCCCCCTACCTTCTCCCGAGCCTTCCTTGGCCTCCACTTAGGGATGTAAGTGGCTAACCCGCAAAACCCACTTATAGGCTAAATTAAACCGCAAACCCGCTTATTTGACCTATAAGTGGGTTCGCGGCTGACCCACTTACACCCCTACCTCCACTTGCTCCTTCCCCGCTGGCCGCCGCTAGGAGGAAGAGAAGGGACAGGTGGAGAGACCAGAGATGTGGTCATGTGGAGAAGAGAGGGAGATTAGAGGAAGAAGATAGAAGCCTGACATGTGGGCCCACGTGGATCCCTTGTTGTCTTAGTCGGGTTGATTGTAATCAATTCGTCACGTCAACTAAACCGACCACTCATACTGTCATGGGACCTAATTTAATCCGGTTTTACTAGTTGGATGGTTAAGATATTCAATATATATTGCAGTGCAGGGAACGATTTGAACTTGTAGAAAACATGAGGGATGTAGAATGGACTTTATTCATTCGTACAATGCAGTAACACACGCACGGCCTGGTCCAACGGCATAAGAGATCGTTGTCAAATAAAATCATGAGATGCCATTTTCAATATTTTAATTTACCATTTATTACTTGTAAATCATGAGATCGTTCAGATCCGATGCCGCGAGAGCCCCGAAGTCATAGATATGTCCATCAGATACCTCCGTCGTGTAGCCATCGACTTCAAAAGGCAGAAAAAACTTTGAATGAGCTTGCACCAATATGCAGTCAGATTATGGGCACCTGATAATGACGTAAAGCAGTGACACGCTCTATTATTTACGCATGCAGACCAGTCACCTAGGCGGTACATTACAATTGTAAATATAAAAACAAACTAATAACACCCTCCGTTTTTTAAGTAAATGCCATGGATACATTACACTATTTTATAAAATAAAACTAATGATTAAATGTTATTTTAAAACAAACGGCATCATCTATTAAAATACGGAGATAATACAACGTAGTTATAGAGCTAACTCTATGCATGATTCCATTTCTGGATCTTCTGGTCCGTAGCTATCTGAAAGTTGAAATATTACATGTGTTTTTATATAGGCGTATTAATCAAGATAATACAATTAATTAGTACCACCTAGCTAAGCTATATGGAGACCGACATTATTTGCAAGTTGGAAGAGGAAGAACCCAAAATTTCAAAAGCTTTCGATTGGATCTGCTTTTTCAACGAAAGACGGCTCAAGATCTTCCAACAATATTCTATTGGCACCAATTTGCGTGTCAAGAATGCCAATGAAACAGCTCGCGGCGGAGACGACGACGTTGATATCAGCTCTGTGATTGATTCTGTCTACAAAATTTCTCACCGATATCATATGCCTGGATGGCTGGATCGATGGATCAGTACAAATGCGTACCAATCAAGTCTCACACGATGCGTGCGAAAGACAACACATTTCGACTCTCGTTAGATTTTCTCCCTAGTGATGAATGCTTCTCTGAACGTTGAATGAGCGATCGAAATGCATGCGCATGTCTGCTTGCTTTTTTTCCACTGCCGTTACTATACGTCGTAGAACTACGTACCTGGCTAGTCCCGTTTGTTCTTTTATCCTTATGAGCTTTGTAATTAAAAGTTGCTGTTGCGATGAATGCAATTTAATTAGTACTCGGTGCTCCTCCGTTTTAGGTTATAAAACGTTAGATTGTTTTAAAGTTAACCAACTTTATAGAGAAAAGTAGTAACATTTTCATTCTAAGATAAATTTATTATGAAAATATATTCAATTATTGATTTGATGACGCTAATTTAGTACTATAAATATTACTATATTTGCCTATAAACTTAGTCAAACTTGAAATAATTTGACTTTGACCAAAGTGAGTATTAAATATATATATATATGACGTTGTTGGTTTTATTCGATCATTTTTTTAAAGAATACCATTAATAATTTTAAAATATTTAGTTTGAAAACATAAAATCGTATTCCTTCCCTTTTTTACTATATGATGTCATTGACTTCTGTTATAATATTTGACCATTCATCTTATTTAAAAAATTATAAATAATGTTTAAAGTTTCCTTAGTGGTAAATCAAGAAGAAAGGAAAAAATATTTACTTAGATTTTTTAAATAAAATTAATGGTTAAACATGATATAAAAAGTTAATGACATCATATATTAAAAAAAGACGGAGGCAGTACGAGTATATGAGCTGATCTTTTATAAATATTTCTCATAGTATTATAATTTTATTAGATATTAACCACGAGAGAGCGATGTGGTATCTCAAATCGGTCAAGGGGCTGCTTTTGATGCCACGGATCGATTAGACAGAGAAGAAAAAGTATGATCTCCAATTCACTTTGGAGACACTGCCAATTGCTAACACGTCAGTTCATTTGTTTGCATTTGCCACCGTATATAGACTTCAAAGTGACGGGATCAAAGAAGTCTTTGTTTGTAGGGAAACACTTTGTTTCGTATGTGCGACACTGTTTTTTTCTCCTGTCTTTTGCATGAGCTTGTGCGTGGAATTAACGTACGAACGAAATTCATGGACTCCTGGATTTCATACGAAAGGAAGAAAAATCCTGATCAAAAGACATAGTACCAATAATGATCAATATATTCAGGAAAACGACTAGACATATCCACTTTTTTGGAAGTAGTCATAGAAGACTGGGGAATGCTGAAATTTCTGCTACGTATACGTACTAAGTTTTCTCATAGGAAAAATATGCCGTCATATATAGTACTACTCCCTCCGTTTCATTTTATTTAACACCGTTGACTTTTTAGCACATGTTTAACCGTTCGTCTTATTCAAAAACTTTTGTGAAATATGTAAAACTATACATATGCATAAAAGTATATTTAACAATAAATCAAATGATAGGAATAGAATTAATAATTATTTAAATTTTTTAAATAAGACGAGACGGTCAAATATGTGCAAAAAAGTCAACGGTATCAAATAAAACGAAACGGAGGGAGTAGCATATATGCATTGCTTGTTCTATTTTCTCTGTTAGTTATATATGGTCAATATCCGCTGGTCACGTTAATAATGCGAAAACTGCTGACATCTGCGTTCATTGACCAGCTAATCTCCTTTGTGCGTAGAAACGGAAAAAGACGTGTCAAGCTTGTTAATTAAATATATATAGACGCACGCATAATTGCATACACAAAGTCAAAAGAGATATAGGAGTATATGCCTTCCAAGGATTAAAGGTCTTTTTTATGTCATCAACACCTAGAGAACATACTATAAACAGCTAATCACCTGTTGTCTTCTGGGGACGTTGAGAAAAACGATATAATGAGATCATATCATACGATTGACGCGACATGTCAGTTATTTTACTTTATACTCAATATGATCTCATTATATTGCTTGCCCTCTGGTAGACAAAATCCGATCGCTTTAGTAAGTTGTGTCGTCTAGAATGAACAGTGAAATGTACGTGAACTTTAACGTACGAACCGTGAGTAGTTATCGGAAAAAAATCTTCGGTTGGTTCAGGATTTGATTCCATTCAATTCGTCAGCACGAACAATGGCACGGTTTGTTGTTGTTTTTTCCATTCGATCAGAGGCTGGCTGGCTTGGCTTACGCTTAATTAAGCTCCAGTGGTGTCAATTGGGTCGTCCCGTCAATCCCGTTCCCACGCCACCAACCTAGCCCACGTAAACAAAAAGAAAAAAGAAACGAGTCTACACGGCAATAATTCTCGCGCCACCCACGCAAAAAAGCATAGCCTAGCTCCCCCCCCCCCCCCCCCCCCCCGGCGCACATGGCCGCGCCACCCTCGCCGGGAGTCTGGTAGGGGAGGAGCGACGGCGCCACCGGCCCACCGCACGCGGGGCCACACGTACAGACGTACTCCACGCGCGCGTTCGCGCCCGTGTGCGCGCCGCGCGGTTAGTCACACGGTGTCACGGCCGCGGGGAGCCTGGGGGGACGCCGCGTTTGACGAGAGTTTCAGGCGGAAACGGCTTTGTTGGCGGCAGGGATACGCGTCGCTTTTGCGCGCGGTTTTAGTCAGGGCCGGCGCGGGGAGCCGGTAACGGCTTAAGAGTTTATCGCGTAAACGGCTAGGGCGCTAGGCGGCGAGCCCGATCGCGGTGCGGGGATGCCGGGGATTTGAGAATACGGTTCGTTGGCAGTAAGAATAAAATCGGGTAGTAGTACGGTCGGTATCTCTTTTTTTTTTTTTTTGCGGGGAGTACGGTCGGTATCTCTGTTTTGGGGAAAAGGATTACCAACCATTTTAAAAGAACGTAGCTTATAAATCTTAAATTTTTATTCATGATTAACAAAATTCACATATAGTTCTTGCGCTCGTCAAACATTTGCCGCAGGATTTTAAAGTTAAAACAACATGATTCTAAAGTTAAAATAATAAAGAGGATATGTCGTCGTCCTAAGTTGTAAATTTGAGCTTGAAGTCTTAAAATAGACTCACCAAAATTAGCCCCTGATCATTCAGTTGATTAGATCTTTGCACATATCAGTGCCGACAATTATAGTTACGTCGGAGCGGAATATAGGGTTGGGTGGAACTGAAGTGCAAATTAATATCCCTGTTTTCATCACGAATGGAGAACTCACACTGTCGCTGACAAGACATAGAGGTCAAACACACAACACATAAAACTAACAACAACAAGAGAGGTTATTGTGTTGGCATCGTCGTTGTCCTGCTTCAATCACCACCACCATCGATGCCAGCCACGACAATGATTTCGAATAATCCACAACCGATAGCTCAAGGTGAAACTGTCTCAACGATGTCGTAGAGGAGCTCGAGCTATGTGGGAACAAGCAGCACTACTGGCTCCACTCTCAACGTCTCAATGCAGGGGCGGCAAGCAGACACCACCCTGAATGTTGCGCTTGGCATCACTATTGCAACTCCATGGTCCCACGAGGAGGAAAAGAGTTTGGGAGGAAGCTGCTGTGCCGTTAAAAGGAAGGCACCCCGACATCTGTAGCAAGGAGATCGAAGGTGGAAGGTGGATGCGAGAAGAGTCCTCCACATGATCAAAAATCACGGTCATGACTTTTCCATCAACTATTCAATAATATATCGAGGAAAAGTTAAGCAGATACTATGTGAAAACCCATAAATGGTGATTCCCCTATCAATCATGCTTAAATGGTGATTCCCCCTATCAATCATGCTTATAAGTGGCAGGACAGACAAAAACTTTTACAATATACAATCTTATACTTTTAGCGAATAGCTTCATACATGTATACATATATAGTATCGAATATTCATTTTTCTCTCCCTTATATTTCATGTAAGCCGTCAGGAGCCATATACGGAGCTAGCTAGGTGGTACGGCGAGTCATGGATCACATTAGAATCTCATTCAAGGTTAAAGCTTGATATGTTGTCTAAAATTATAAAAACTTATATACGAACCACCCTTTGATCTGACCCATTATATCTTGATGGAGCGTTCCCACGTTATTATACACGGGGTCATTAGACATGGGTAGAATTCAATTTTTAAATTGTTTTAGTCTAAATTAACTACATTAATATTTCAGAATTAGAATATTATATATGTTATGATACGTAATCTTGGTAATTTTATTCTGGGTAGGTCAATATAAACTGCGGGACAGATGGATGATCGGGAAATAGGCCATGTTTAGATTCCAACTTTTTTCTTCAAACTTCCAACTTTTCCGTCACATTGAACTTTACTACACACAAACTTCCAACTTTTTATCACATCGTTCTAAGTTTTTCAAACTTTCAATTTTAGCGTGAAACTAAACACAACCATCGTACACTACTACGCTGTAAACCCATCTCATTTACACGACCAGCTGTCAGCACAGTGAGCGTCGCACGGTTTAGTGACGGTCACGGCGCGGGGTAGCCCGGGCCCCGGGGAACGAAACGCGCCGGGTTTGACAAGAGTTTCTCGCGGAAACGGCTCGTTGGCGGCGGTGGCCGGTGGGACGGATCCGCACGGCGCAAATCGCGCGTCGCGTGTGCCGTGCCGTGCGCGAGCCTAGCCTAGCCTTCTCGGCTAGGTGGGCCTGGCCCGCGAGGGGGTTTCGTAGCGTACGTACTCCGTCCGTCCTCGGCCGTGGTACCACCGGGCGGGCCGGGGCCGCGGCGGCTTAACCTGGGGAAGCGCTAGTAGAAGAAGCCGCTTGGCAAGTTGCGCGCCGCTGCCGGGGGCGCAACACGCGGCCGCTGGCCCGGGTGGGAACTGTTTGGTGGGGGATCCTCTCTGCCAGAGAAGACGAGCCCGTTTTGTTTGTTTCTTCCGGCCTCCGTGTGGTACATCCGTACGTACTACCGCATGTGTACAGAAACTGACTGCTAATGTATGGCCCGACAATTTACAGTACTGTACTAGTACTCCATGGGATTTGCCAGTTCTCAAGCACGGCTGTTTTTTTAGTACTAGCTGTCTAGCTGGCATCGATTGGTTTCTTCGGTGTTCCTTTCGTAACAAGGGGAGTTCTTCGTAGATAGGTTGTCGATACCATCGGCAGCGTTACATCAACAATACCCGTATAAAAATCTTATCTTAGTTGCTGTATTGGATTCGATTTAATTCTGCAATTTGGATCTAGTATATCCGCAGTTTCATATGGAAGACTTCTGTGTTTGTGTTAAAAAAGAAAAGAAAAGAAGAATTCTGTGTAGAAACATTCAGGAAACCTACTCCTACTCCCCATATGTGATGTGCACAAACGATCCGCGCCGAAGGCCCAGCATCGGGAGGCGGAGATCTATCAGGCGGTCAGCTCAGCTGTACCCCGCCACGCCGCTCCCTCGCAGTCACCGCCTTGAGCCGTTCCCCCCGCTGCCAGGTGGGCCCCACCTAGAACCGGGCCCCACGTGTCACCGACCCGCCTCCCACGTTAAAGCCTCCCCCCACAGCCCACAATCACCGCTCCCCCGCACCGCTTCCTGCCACGTCACCCCCTCGCCCCCGAAATTATTATTTTCCTCCCTTACGACCTCGTTTTCTTAAAGCGTCCTTCCGTTCGCTATCTCTTCTTCACCTCTTCTCTCCCCTTCTCTTTCTCTCTCTTGTTTCTCTCTCTAGCCATCGGCTGCCTCTCTCTCTCTCTCCTCGCTGCCCCATAGGTGGACGCGGGTCAACGGGCCGGTCGCCGGCGGCGGCGGCTGCGGCGGCGGGAGGAGGTAGAAGCTCCGGCGATCGCGAGGGCAGGCGGCGGGTTGGTGCGCTGCCATCTTCGAGTTCGAGCGGGCGGGCCATGGGGAGGAACGGGAGCGTCAAGCGTACGTCGTCGTCGGGGGCGGCGGCTGCTTCCGGGGCGGCGGCGTTCACGGCGAATCCCCGCGACTACCAGCTCATGGAGGAGGTCGGGTACGGGGCGCACGCCGTCGTGTACCGCGCGCTGTTCGTCCCCAGGAACGACGTCGTGGCTGTCAAGTGCCTGGATCTCGATCAGCTCAACAACAACATCGTGAGCATTTGCTGCATCGCCCCTGTGCTTCCTTTCTTTTGTACGGTTTCGGGATTGTAGGTATTGTTTGCTGTTTGATCTAGCGAGAGATCCGTAGGTAGATTGGAGTACCAGTTTCGAAGATGAGGATGGAATTTTAGTTCGAATGACATCCTATCAGGCTCTGATGTTTCGGTGTTTGCTTTTGGATTACGATGTTAGCTACTTAGCATTTACTGTATTTGGTACTGCGGTAGTAGATGCTGCTAAGTCTGGTTAAGCTCAAATGCTGTCCTGTGCATGTTTGTGTTTCTAGATTATTTCGGCGCGGTTACTCTTGCAAGTGAAATTGCTGGTGAGATTTTGAGTTGAAAATTTTAGTCGATCACTTAGGGGGAGAATTCCTTTTTAGTCATAAACTGGACGAGATGAGTTGCATGTTGTGGGACATCATGGCTCACTGGCTACAAACCTGGTTAGGGTGAGTTGATTTTGCATGTCAGTTCGGGTCTGCATAGGCAGGGATGCAGTTTATGCTGATACTTCAGTACATATCTGCACAAGCGTCTTTGTGTATATATTTCTGTGTATGTGGATGGTGGGCTTATGACATTGGGGACAATGTATTCTACAAGACGTCACCTAGTGCTAGATGTACCTTAGAAAGTTCACAAGATAAGGTTTGCCTTATGTGGTCCTTATCCTTGGGGACTTTTGAGGGGGAGGGGAGGGGGGTGGCATCTGCATTCTGTTGGTATCATCAGTATACCAGCATGTATTGCGGTATCAGTAAAGCAATTGATATTATACCAGACTAATAAAGCAACTATAGTACCAGGTCAACCGAGTTTCAAACAATACCTCTTATATTTATGCCATGGACTTCTACTTTTAGCCATTTGTTAGGATGGATTTACCTATCACTTTTTTATTAAAAGAAATATGCAAAAACCTTCTTGGAGTAAATAGTGTGGCATTTATCATCACTGTTGATATGTCTGACTTTTGTTTCTCATTTCCCCTTCCTGAAGCTATAAATGAATTTATTTCTTATAGTTGTGCACCATTTGTAGGATGAAATCCAACGGGAGGCTCAAATCATGAGCTTGATAGAGCATCCTAATGTCATCAGGGCTTACTGCTCATTTGTTGTTGAGCACAGCCTTTGGGTAGTAATGCCATTTATGACTGAGGGTTCATGTCTTCACCTAATGAAGATTGCATATCCTGATGGTTTCGAGGAACCTGTTATTGGCTCTATTCTAAAGGAAACACTTAAGGCTTTGGAGTACCTTCACAGGCAAGGACAAATCCATCGTGATGTCAAGGTTAGCTTCTGTCAAATATTGTAATCATTTGATTTGATGTTATTTATTTCAATTTATGTTTCCTCAATGTGACACTTGGCAGGCTGGCAATATCCTTGTTGATAATGCTGGTATAGTGAAGCTTGGGGACTTCGGCGTGTCTGCTTGTATGTTTGATAGAGGTGATCGACAAAGATCTAGGAACACGTTTGTGGGAACACCGTGTTGGTAAGAACCATTTTTTTTCTTCTAATGAAATTAAGTAAACATTATGGAACTTGAGAATGCTGACTTGTTTTGTGGCTCTAATTTTGCTTTTAGGATGGCTCCAGAAGTGCTCCAGCCAGGCACTGGATATAACTTCAAGTATGTTACTTGTGTGTGTATATTTACATTGAATTATACATGCCTCAATGCAATCCTGAATGTAAATGAAGCATATTCTTTATTAGATTTGTTGCAAAAAATACAGCCATCACATTTTCCACGAATTGTTTTTATACATGGCATACTTGCATTTGTATTATTCCGTGTATGCGTTTTTTTTTTCATTCATTGTTCTTGTTAACCATCATCAGCATGTTAGAACAAAAAATAAAGTATGATAGAACCAGTAATGTCCACCCTGGTTTACATGATTGCATTGCATTTTGTCATATTTTTAGGTAAGTCAGGAGGTTTTCTTTTCCATTAGGAATACAATGCAGAATAGAAAGAGGATAATATGGTGGCAATAGTGTCGGATGTCAGATCATGTCACACTTAATTTAAGTTCGCTAATGTATTCCTGGGCACACATTTATCTTCTATATACATATTTCACAATGATGCTATGCTTGCTTTTGGAAAAGTAATTTTTGACAAAATCTATACTTGCTGAATGGATGCAATCTGCTCACAGTGAGAGAATACATGATGTCATGACACTTAAAAAGACGATAACTTCTGATAATTTATATTTTTCGCACTGCATTTGATGAGTTGCGCCAGCACTCCAATGTTTTCTCTTTGCCGTGTATATTGTCAGTTGCTAACAAAGATGGACTTACAACCTTCCTCTTTGTGCTAATAAAGATGGACTTATGATCAGTCTATTTATGCAGAGCTGACATATGGTCATTTGGAATCACTGCACTTGAACTTGCCCATGGCCATGCACCGTTTTCAAAGTATCCCCCTATGAAGGTAGTGATTTAATGTTGTTCAAGTAAAAGTAGTTATTTATCTACGCGAAATTTTTCTGATGGATGTTTGCTCATATTTATGGCTAGATTTGGTAAATCAGTAAATGTTATAATAATATTTTCTGTTCTTCCCTCTCTTCTTTCATTTGGTGAACTAACTAAATATTTCATAGATTGGAGTCACCAACTTATGTCAATATGCTTTCCATGATCTTTTACTATTACCTATATAGTCTTCCTCTCATATATTTGAGCCCATAATTTGTTTAGTTATATCGTAATGATCCTCAATGGCATGTGAGATCATCTGGTGGTTCTGATAGTTTTGCCACTGTATTGGGCAAGATAATTGAGTCTATGGAATCATCATGTTTATTCACTTTACTTCCTTTTGGCTGCAGGTTCTTCTCATGACCCTCCAGAATGCTCCACCTGGTCTCGACTATGATCGTGACCGAAGATTCTCAAAGGTAGTACTTATCCATTCATCTAAATATTGATAGTACTTATCCATTCATCTAAATATTGATAGTACTTATCCATTCATCTAAATATTGACCATGAAGTTTGTTATTGTTTTCAACTACTACAAATTATATTATAGAATTTACCTTTCTAATTAAGCATATTTTGTGATCAGTCATTTAAGGAGATGGTTGCAATGTGCTTGGTAAAAGATCAAACAAAGAGACCAACAGCTGAGAAGTTGCTAAAGCATTCATTTTTCAAAAATGCAAAACCTCCAGAATTGACAATGAAGGGTATCTTAACTGATTTACCTCCTCTATGGGACCGTGTAAAGGCTCTCCAGGTATACTTCTATACTATGTTGTCTCCCTTTTTCCCCTTGGTTTTTAAAATAGCAGATGTCTTTACGTCTCTGTGTATTTACAGCTTAAAGATGCAGCACAGTTGGCCTTGAAGAAAATGCCTTCTTCTGAGCAGGAGGCGCTCTCCATGGTTTGTGACATGCAACTTAATGATTATGTTGTTTTATGCTTAAGTAATCTTTTCATTTTGATCATTCAAACAGTCCGTCATTTGTGTGTGTTTAGAACATGTTAGGTTGTAGAAGTGGCCCTAAAAGCACCCATTATATTAATTGTACAGACTGCAATGCATGCTTATGAAAGAAACTCTAGAAAACTGTACAATTGTATTTTGAAAAAGGAGGGGACGAGTTCTTTGATATGCATAATTTAGTTAAAAGCACCTAGTAGGCATAAATGGAATAATCAACACAGAATTGTTATAGATGTTTTGCAACAGAGGTGTTTTTTTCATGAATCATGACAACTTTGGTGGGAACTGCATTTTTTTAGTCACCTTTTGTTTTAAAAATTGTCCCTGGATAATTTTGCAAGGATATATTAGAAATAAAAAAGCATAAATCGTTTGAGAAGAATATAATTTACAGTAAATTTCACAAAGCTGCATTTATTTGGCTGTAACTATCACTTTGCTTCAACTTTAGCTGGTATTTCACGAAACTACAACATTAGCAAACGATTTTATCTTAAAACTGCAACTTTACCTCCAACATATGATGACATATGGGCCCAACCTGCAACATTATGAGCATTGCATATGTGTATAGCAGGTGGGACCAAACTTTTCAGATGAAGTTGCAGCTTTCTGGTAAAATCATACACTATTGTTGCAGCCATCTGAAATACCTGGCTAAAGCTGCAGCAAACTGATTTTTTTAACAAAATAGTTGCACCTTTATGAAATATACTCTCTATCATTTAACAAGTGAACTATCTAACAGAGTGAATACCAACGAGGTGTTAGTGCATGGAACTTCGATGTTGAAGATCTGAAGGCCCAAGCATCACTAGTATGCTACTATGCTTATTCTTTCTATGCCAGCTTATTTTTCCATTCTACCTTATCTGCATGTAACTTATTCCTAAGTTGACTGACTTTATAGATTCGTGATGATGAACCCCCTGAAATAAAAGAAGATGACGATACTGCAAGAACCATTGAAGTTGAAAAGGTTGCACATATTCTTGCTTACCTTTGCTTTTCATGGGAGATTTTGTTGGCAGCCTGCGCTACAAAGCTTCCAAGTTCTGAATATAGCCACAGTCGCTTTGGCGACCCTGGGCAGCAGCCCAGGCTTGTTGGCAAATAGGCAGTATAATTTTTATATTATTATAATGATTGAAAATAGAAGTATCGTAGCAAATACTAAACGTAGTTAGATTTGCCAGCTCAAAATTTCTTGGCTCCACCACAGGCCATGGTACTACAGTTTCGAATAAGTATCAGCTAGGCTATCCAACTGAAGCTGTTTAGCATGACCACACAGTAGGCTTACTACATGCATCTGGGTGAAAAGGCTTGTGTAACATTAATTCGTTCAAATCTAGACTGATCTTGTGCCCAGGGAACCTGAGGAATGTATGCCTTGTATTAGTTTTGTAGCGCACTTATATGGAACCTGAGGAATGTATTCCTTTCTTTAAGTTGTTATTTTAATTAACACAAAAAAAAAACGTGTTGGGTAATTCTGATTTGCAGTCACTTTTTGTTCAAACCACAGGATTCATTTTCTAGGAATCATCTGGGGAAGTCGTCGAGTACAAATGAAAATTTCTTCAGGTTAAGCCATTCTTTTATCTCACTTGGTGAAATATATTTAGAGCTGCTCATTTATATCTCCATATTTGCAAATCTGTGTATTACTACACGAGTTCTAATCCAATTCTTGAACTAATGGGGATATTAGAAATATAATAGTTATCTAGCCTTTCTGCTGTTATAAACTTACGTAATTTTTATTATTATTATTTTTGTTAAAGCATCTGTAGTGAAATGTAGCCTTCTGTTATTTCAGTGGACGGACCTCTACCACTGCAGCAAATTCGGATGGAAAAGGCGATTTTTCATTTGAAGCTTTTGATTTTGATGAAAACAACGTTGATACTAAAATTATGCCCAATGGGTATGAAAACGCTAGATCAGAGAATAGCTCATCACCCTCTACATCAAAGCAAGATCCAGAGTTAAAATATTGGAGTAGTACTTCTGGACAGAAACAACAAACTTCTGGCACTCCAGCTGTCCATTCTGGTGGGGTTAATAGCTCAACAACTGAAAAGGGCCATGGTGTTGAAAGGTCTGTTATCTGTTTAACAATTTTTCCAGCATGCTGTTGTTCGGAATTGTGATTGATTAAGAGTACCTTTTTCATTTTGATTCATCTAGCCAGTAGCTCAGCAAGTGAATGGGAATTACAGTTTTTGGAGGAATCATTCAACTTTTCTTGTTTACTTTGCACTCTTTTTTTTTCTTTCTTTTTTTTTTGGTTTGGGGGGGGGGGGGGGGGTTCAGTTTTGGTATGTGATCATAGTCATCATCCAAGTTACATAGCTTTGCAAATTTGGCATGTTTCTTATTAATTCACAACAAATAAAGAGCAAAGAACGTCTTACCTTGTCCTTCTCTTTTCAATAATCACAACTGCTTAATTCTTCTGATTATTTGTTTACCATGGGATAGTAGCTTTTTTCTCTTCGCTTTTTTTATTAATCTGGCTCATCATTACTTGTTTATGGCCTCACTAGACTTTTCTTCTTGAAAATGCTGCAACATGATAAGTTGTTTGCTGGCATTTCCTTGTTCTCTTCCAAGGTTCATTTAATTATTATATTGGTTATGACAGGGATGCAACTGTTCAATTGGCATCTGATAAACTTAGGACTGAAACGAGAAGAGCCACAAATCTTAGTGGTCCATTGTCACTGCCAACTCGTGCTTCTGCAAACAGTCTGTCAGCTCCTATTCGATCTTCAGGAGGTACAAGTCGTATACTCCCTCTATCCCAATTTGATCATCCCCTAAACAAAGGACACCAAAACATCCATCATTCTTAAATTAATCCTCATCGATTAAAGTGCTTTGCCCCTTCATGTCCAACAGAAATTATTTCACACTTCAAATGTTGCATGGGTTGAACGAATAGAAACTAATCTTGGTTGGCTGCATGCATGCAGCGCATTGCATGATGCACATTTACTCTTTGCACAAATAAACAAAGAGACAATTTGTTAGATGATGATCATTTTGCGAAAACCTCAAAAATCCTACATGATGATCAAATTGGGATGGAGGGAGTATTATCTTCTGGCAAACATCCATTGTTTTCACTAGCATTACTGTTGAACAGCAACATATGGAAAGGATTTTCTTTCTTTATCCTGTTTAGATATGACTTTGAACATCTGGTGGATATTCTTTCAATCATTGTAGGATATGTAGATTCTTTGGGCGACAAGTCTAAACGTAATGTGGTGGAGATTAAAGGACGGTTTTCCGTGACATCTGAGAATGTTGATCTTGCTAAGGTGAGTGCAATGGCTGGGTGCATTTCTAATTAAATTAAATGGTTCTAAACAGATTAGAATTACATCATGTGGACAAAAATGAATAATTTGTTACTTTCCAGGTTCAGGAAGTTCCATTGAGTAGCCTCTCCCGCAAATCACCACAGGTGAGATTTGTAGTACTAATATTACGGTCATTTTTTTATCTAGCACATAGTTACAACCCATGTTATTGATTACACTTCATTCATTACAGCCCACGCTAATTGATTTATACTTGTTTTTTCAGGCTTCACCACTAAAAAAATCTGCTAGCGTTGGTGATTGGTTGGTGAACACTAAGCCAATGGTATAAATCTTTTTTCACATGATTGTATAAAACCCATGAAAATAGTTTTCTTTCTGGAAAGTATGTTACTTCCTGAAATGGGAATTACCATTGGATCAAATCTACCTACTTTTACTCTTTTGCCATTTTTGTCAGAGCTGACCTGATTTTTCTAAAATTCATATATGCTGCAGTCTAACAGTCATCATGTGAAGGAACTCTGCAATAGCTCCGTATCATCATCAATTTTAATTCCCCACCTTGAGAACCTTG
This sequence comes from Oryza meridionalis, assembly GCA_000338895.3. Classification (NCBI taxonomy): domain Eukaryota; kingdom Viridiplantae; phylum Streptophyta; class Magnoliopsida; order Poales; family Poaceae; genus Oryza; species Oryza meridionalis. The sequence continues at coordinate 20,842,296 of CM002533.2, forward strand.
TGAAACAAACTATGTTTCAGCAGGTATGGAGGGAACTTACCACACTATGTTTGAGAATGTATAGGACATTATGGTAAAGTGATAAATTATCTATCTGATAGATTTCTAAGTAACACTTTTACTATTTCATTACCTCAGGATCTGATAATGAATGTGTTAAGTAGCTTGCAACAGAATGAGAAAGTTGATGGTAAATATTTCTACCCTATCGTTATTGAAGTTGCCTGATTTCTGTTGGCTAAAAGCCATAATTCTTTCTTCTTGTCAGGAGTATTGTCTGGAATATCCCCACAACTCCGAAATTCAGATAGTGACACAATGGTAAGCATGTTTTTGAGTACTGATGCGAGTTGGCCCTTTCCCAATTACAGCACTTCCTCTAAAAGTCTTGTATAACTAAAAATGTCTGTTTGTTCTTTGGCAGGTTGGATCAGTTAATTCTGAAAAAGAACGGTTGTTACTTGTTAAAATTTCAGAATTGCAATCTAGGTAGGCCTTCTGTGGATCTGTCAGCTATTTTACAATAATCCCACCATTCCTATTTATAAGTTCACGACCCACATATTGTCAGTATAGTGACAATCATGTTCAAGTTTGGCTACTCCAGTTGGGTAGCTAAACTTGTTTGAGCTGCAGTTTTATCAGTTGCCTCCTTATCATGTCTGTTTCATTTGATTCTTCAATAAAGCTACAAGTTATCTTTATTTTGAATATACATATGGACTGCACATATCATTTATGGCCTTTTAATATTTTTAATATTTTTTGTGGATTCTCCCTTACAAGGTATGCTGTAGCTGTATGGCTTTGATTACTGAATGATCAAACTTACCCTTTTTTTCCCCTTTCCTGCAGAATGATTACTTTGACTGATGAACTGATTGCAGCTAAGCTAAAGCATGTACAGGTCAGTGTTGATATTTCCTTATATAGTTGATTACGTTATATTCATGCTGTTACGCAGCTGCAATCACGGGCCCTCTTGGCCAGTTCTTCCACAATTCATGTCGGCAGTTAGACAAATTATTCATAGTGTTTTGTTCTACATCATTTCAGTTGCAGCAAGAGTTAAATGCATTGTACTGCCGAGAAGAAATAGAAGACATTAGGGATGATGACAACGAAGAAACAACGCCAGACATATTCGACTGATATGAGTTGCCTGCCCTGGCTTGCATCGATTGCTTCGCTAACTGCCAGTGAAGATGAGTTTAACAAGAGAACCTCATCAACCTGCACTTCCTGAATCATAAAATTGGTAGAATTCGCAGAAGCCAGCTCATGCAGGCGCTCTAAGAAAATTCGTTCTGGGAAGGTTGACATGCCCTGGCCTGGTGCCATCAGTGTGTATATTAGTTTTTTTTAAGCTTTCTTTTCCATTTTTTTTTTCAATGGTGTTTTGGTGGTCATGAAATTATGGTGCCGTGTATTTTACAGCTTCGGCCACAACTATCATTGAAATAGCTGTGATTATGTAGATCCTAGGGCGACCCGTTGGTTCTCATAGCAGAAAAGACTGCAGAATAAAATGTATTTTTTTTCTACCTGCTCTGGTTATTCTTTTATTCTTGTTTCAAATATGGCGACTTGAAAACTCCAGAACAGTTTGCATATCAATGGATCGTATTTATGAATAATGATTTAGATTTGGGAGATTTCCTGGGTTTTTCTTTCATTCTTTCGATGTGTCTTACATCCTGATGTTTCTAAGAACCAATTGTGTTCGGAAAAGCATCATATGTTTTCTAATTGCAAGTGTTTGGTCACGAGGTGAGAACATTTTCCATTTTTTTCGTCCTGCAGCATACTCCCTCCGTCTAAAAACAAAAAAGACAAACCCTAAGTTTTCGTGTCGAACGTGTGACTGTCCGTCTTATATAAAATTTTTTTATAATTAGTATTTTTATTGTTGTTAGAGGATAAAACATGATTAGTAATTTATGCGTGACTTGTTTTTTTAATTTTTTTTTCATAATTTTTTCAAATAAGACATACAATCAAACGTTGGACACGGAAACCCAGGGTTTGTCTTTTTTTTTGAGACGGAGGGAGTAACCATAAGAGAGGAGTACATAATCCATGTTCGGAAAAGGTCTTCATAGTCTCTATGTTACAACTTACAAGGTAAAAAAATCTGGACGTGAACATGTTTTGAAACTCATCCTTGCTAATAAAATTGGCAGTGTTCCTCTCTCTCTTTGGAGCAAATTACACGGAAAAATACAGAAAAAGCTGCAGCTACAACAACCATTACCAAACCGGGGACATAACATTTGAACTCAGCATTTTGGACTGTCATGGACCTCCTACCAAGCTACCGCTAATCTAATTATTGGTATTTTTCATCTGCTAACTTCCTTACTCATTGTAGCTGCTTTGATGGGAGACATGGAAGGATTGAAATAACAAGAGGTAATGTGAATCAGCTAAGGTTGCCTTTTTCAAGCAAGTAAACTAGTGGCTTCGCCTACCTTACTGTGTTGTAGACATCTTGAACAGTAAGTAAGGATCAACTTAGGCTTAAGCTAGAGCTGCTCCTTCTATCACATCGGATTCTAGTAAAGAGATGGCCCTTCTCGTCTGATCTGCATCAACAGGAATGCGGGAAAAGCATCTTCCGGCCCCAGAGTCCCTAGCAGCCTTAAACCCGTAAGCTACTTTAGTTAAACTGGTTGCTATATAGGTCAATTGAATCTCAGCCAGTTTCTTCTTACTCCTTTTGTTCTCAACTGTCATGGACCTCCTACCAAGCTACCCCTAATCTAATTATTGGTCTTTTTCATCTCCCATAGTTGACTTGCTAATACCTTCACCAGCCACATTTGTTGAATCACGATTCTGGTTGCGTATCTTTTCTGAATACTTGGCAAAGGCTTCAGTAAGGGCTGATCTTACATTAGAACTCTTCTTGTTCACGGATGCGTCTGGCTTCTCCACAGCATCCTGTGCACCATCATTTGTCGATGAAGGTTGGCCTGACGCCTTCTCTCTGTCAGGAGTGTCAGGCACTACAATGTTTGGGCGGCTGGAAACCCGTTTGAATGGCTCGTGGAAAGTGTCATGAAGCCGTTTTACCTATAATAATTGAATAATGTCTAACATTAATCGTACAAAACATGACAAAGGACATCAACATTGAATGAAGGATAACGACGACGCAATATAAACAAGACTACAAGAAGTGTGCTTCTATAGTTTCTCTCCAAAGGAATAACCAACATGCAGGTCACAAAGAAATATTTCCAAATGAATGATAACAACAGAAAACTGAGATCTAAAAGATAGTACCTTCCGCTCACCAATTCCTGGGCATCGAGCTAGTTCTTCCATAGAAGCATTCATAACTTGTGAAAGCGACTGTAAATATAAGAACAAAGGCACATTTAGATTATATCGTGCATCTTCTGTTGGGAGCCCTATTTTTTCAGTCTCGCAAAATATAACTTGCTGCCAAACAAGTATACTATGCAATGTAAGCATGCCAGATTAGGGCTTCTTCATCCAGCTTACCCCAAAAGATGAGCCAAGCGTCACAACATCTGTTTTGTTAACATGCCGAATGGATGTAAGAGCATGCGTCAACTGCAAAACCATATCCAAAACTTAAAATGAGCAGTATCAATTAAATGATCACCATTTATATAGAGATTAATCATAACAGAACAGTCAAACAATCGAGTTAGCTGTGGGGAAAATTTTCTGATAACTTATCCATAATAGCTCAACGTTTCAACAATTGTTCAAAATGAGATAATCAGATGTACTCCATAGTATCTAGTTTGAAGTTGAGAGAGTGACTACATGCATACCCTTGATAAATAGTCATTATCCATATGTTCACGAATGCTGTCAGCTGACTTGTTTTCGTACACTTTAATGGTCTCCAAGTACCGACCACACTCCTCCAGGCTATAGGAGAAAGTAGTTTGATCAGACAACATGTTCATAAACATTGGCATCCATATGAGTACATTATTGTTAGTTCATTAATACAAAATTCTCCAATTCAAATGATGAAAGAGCCATTAGAGCCTATTTTTCAATAGTTAATTCATGAGCGCATCTATTTCTGAACTTAAAATTTGTAGACAAAATGTTTGACAAGCAGTAGCCAGTAAGACCCATTCAGTCATACAGAATCCTGGTTCTGCTTCACAGACAATATAGAACAGTGAACAAGGTGATCTAAGAAGATCACTCAAGTTTACAGCGAACCAACAGAACAGTACATAAGTACTCCAAATTGAGCAAGAGAAAGAAAAAAAAAAGAGTTAAAGAGTATTACCTCCAGCCACACAAGAGGGTGCAGTCATGTAGCAGTGATGTTCTTGTAACTTCATGTAAAGGTTTGACGACATCTTCCTAAGCAATAAATTCATAAACATTAAGATCACTAAACTTCTTTTGAAGATTTCTCCAATAGTATGTCCACGGATAAATCAAGATTGTCAAGTGATCGAAACTTACAACATCAATATGGCACAAAATGACGCGGAGCTTGAAATTCTTCTGCAACTCTCTTATCCGATAATACAAGTAGTCAGGGTGTAGAAGATGGTACCGGAGACTGAATCCACCACAGCACAAAACACACAGTAAGAATCAAGAAATGCCATAGTCTCATGCATAATTATTATGCGGCATAGCTCCTTTCCTGAAAAGGTTTAAGGAGTAGCTATGATTACAGTTCACAGTGCAATAGACAAAGAGCAATCTTAAGGAGTCTAGAGCTGCAACAAAGTTTATGCTGCGCGCAGTCATCTACTCGTCTTCCCCGGCAGCAAAGAGGCAATCGACAAATGCTTCCCTTAGAAACACATTACTAATCTAATGTCACTCTCTGTTCGAATTACTGCCACACAGATATACTCACAGGAGTAAAGGTAGATAGGGGGGAAGTTAAAACCTTATGTACAGTGCGCACGACGATTGCCCGAGCACGTAGTCCGGCACTATATCGGCGTACGTCCACCTCGCGTTCCTGATGTGCTTCAGCAAGGGATTCCCTTTCTGCCCAAAAGGCACGAAATTCCGCACAGAAAGTGGGGAAAATCAATCTCCAAACAAGAAAAATAAAAGAGAGCTGATTCAAGGTGCGATGGCATTAATCGCATATGGTTACCTGCCTATGGCTCACAAGAATGGCGTTCTTTGGCGCCTGAGCAGCTGAGCTAGCCTGAGGCGGTCTGCGGGAAGAAACCGAACTCAAGAGTCAGAGGCGAGGCGTCACAAAAAGAAATCGAGAGAGAAAGTATACCTTGGGGTGGTGGTCTGTGGTGGCGGTGGCGGCGGGGAGTAGAACTCGGTGGATTTGAGGAAGGAGAACGCCTGCGAGAACGACGACGAGGAGGAGGAGGTGGCGGCGGCGGCGGCGGCGGCGGTGGGCGGAGGGTTGTAGGAGGGCAGCGCGGCGGAGGATGAGGCGCCACTCCCGAACACCTCCTGGTAGGAAGGGATCTTGATAAGGTTCTTGCCGGGCTCCGGCTGCTGCCGCCGCCGCCCCGCGTGCGGCTGCTCCTCCCGCTGCCCATCCATGGCGCCACCGCCACCCTCTCTCGGCTTTGCCGCCGCGACGACCCGCAAGCCGCGGACTCGGAGGGGGTGGAGCCTTCGTGGACTGGACTGGACTGGACTGGAATTCCAATTAGATGGGCCCTATTCAGGCCCATGGATCCGAAACGTCACGGGCCTCTCGTAGTTGGATGCAAGTTGTGCCCTCCAGAACAGAAGTCCAGATTAGCACAAAAACCTGGTTTAATGCACAGTGTTCAGAGTCGAATTACACGCACTCCTTAAGCAGAGTGATTGTGTGTCGATGATTAAAATTGGCAGGTGGTTTGTTACTACTTGGAGCGAAATGATTTTCGATTCAAAAAAAAAGAGAGAAATTTTAGCTACGAACTTGGACATGTATATGTCCAGGTTTGAAACTAGATTTGGATTTTTTTAGGGACAGAGAGGTATTCACAGCCGATTTGAAAGTATGTTAGAGCAAGTTCAATAGTATAGTCAACTGTTGGCTCCAAATCATCTATACCTAATCTAATAGTACATTCATACAATAGTTATCTATAAAAATATACTACATCATTAATACCCGGTCCTACCTCTCATACACTCATAACGTATTTGAGTACGTGTTGCAGCCGGCTGAAAATCTGTAGCCCGTTTTCTTCTCTCTTTTCTCTTTTCTTCTCGATATGTGGTTATAGCTGGCTTATAGCCTGCTATTGTACCTGCTCTTAGGTGAGCTGCCGAGCACCAGGCATCCTGTCTTCCGGTTGCCTGGAGAGTTAACAAATGGCAAGTCTTCTAACGCCAGCGGCCAGCTACGTAGTCGACGGCGACGGCGACGACGAGACGGGGTACTCAGGGCGGTGTGGGCGATGGATGGTTCAACAACTAGTGTACGCAACTACGTAACGCATGCGTGCACTTGGGCAGTTGGACACAACATGATATTGTGCCGGAAATATTCCCGGTGGATATGCCGCGTATCGGTGTCGACGGCGTACGTACGTCTGGTGGCATTGTTTATCTCCAGTTCTCCACCCGCCACCCTCATCGTGTCTCCAAAGTCCAAACCATCCAGCATAGGGTTGCCGTGTCGTGTCGTGTTCGTGTGTCACCGAATAGTTAGTAGCACGCGCTACTTATGCGGTTATGCCATATACTGTATATCCGTACATACAGTACTATTCTTTGTAGACGAAATTAGTGAATCAACAACCACCTGCGTATACGACTTGCCTGATTCGGTTCCTGTTCCCGACTTGCTCCGATGCTTTAGCAGTAACATAGCTTGTCGATGGCGTAGCATATATATCTTATATATAAAAAAAAGCATAGCATATTTATCTTCCGACAATATGGGAATAAAATCACTCGCGCGCACGTAACAACACCATGTCACCATCCATCATCCAAAGGACCACCACGTATCGTACGTAGTGCGAAACGGCACCGCAACGACTCAGCTCACGGCCGGAGTGGACCGCACCCGGGCGGTGTGACACCTGCACTGCATGTCTGCAACGGCGCCAAGGTAGGGACGAAGCTAAAACGGAATGGAGTATGAAATATAGAAGGTGTAACTTACTTAATTTATTTTATTTTAAATTAAATTTAAACTTATAAGTTTGTATTAAGAGGATGCATACATGATGAAAATAGATGAGTTATTATAAGCCTATAACTATACATTTTTGAGTGAAACACATGGCTGGTTCTTAAACTTGTAGGGTGATGTCACTTAGATCCGTGAACTTGAAAATTGCACGTTTAGATCCATAAACTTGATTTAATGTACCACATCCGGTCCAATCGTCTTTTGACCGCGTTTGACCGCCAAGCAACAGTTTTATGTTCAGCCCTCTCCACATGTACCTTCACACATAACTTGCCCTGACCAGTGCATTTCAACCCAAATCCCCCAAAATATCCCTAAACCGGCTAAGGTTTCGACTGTGAGTTTAGCAGAAGGAGACCGATAGGTACCAACTGTGGCGGCCTCGACAGTGAGATTAGTAGCAGGAGGCAGCGCAGTGCAGCGGGGTTAGTGGTGGCACAGTGCCGCTGGATTAGCAGTGGGAGGCAGCGCAATGCGGCTTGCACGATAGGCATCCCCATGGATTCTCCAAGCGCGTGCTCATCTTGAAGTCGCCAGAAGAAGGTGTTGTTGATCAAGTGCCCGTTGTGTAAGGATAAGGTTATTTTGGAGCGTAGAGTAATGGAATTTGCTAATCAGGACCGTATTTTCTATACATACAAGTAGAAGAATGAGAGGTAAGAACGATTTGAGGATTTTATTTTGGGATTTTGGTGTCACTATATATAGCTATAAGGAAATATATGCAACATGTTGTGATGTGGAGGGGGTTAAGAGCAAAAGTGTTGCCTACATGACATGCCACATTGGCGGTCAAACATAGTCAAAGGACGTTTGGACTGGGGGTGGTATATTAAACCAAGTTCATAGACCTAAACGTGTAATTTTTAAGTTCACGTACCTAAGTCACCACCATACAAGTTTAAGAATCGGCAATTTATTTCACTCTAAATATTTTATCTGATTCCTGAGCACCCTTCATGTATTCTAGCTCCGCCCTGAAGGAAAGTATCATCTCAGCTGCATCAAGCTATCACTCCGTCCAAAAAAACTTCTAAAATCAAATTTGGACAATCATTTGTTCAAAGTTCGTTCACAAAAGTTAATGTTTCTTGGGAAGGACCCGCACCTGCACGCGTACGATGCGAATCAAATTTAAAAATACACTGTTGATTTATTTTTTTCTTAAAAATATTTGTGATGTAAATTTTTTAGCAGAAATATATCATCGATCTCGTATAATCGTTGTGCGAAAATGACGAGAGCGTGACGACGCACGCGGTATTGTGCGAAGAGAGCGCGAGACCGCGCGGTATCGCGAGATGAAACTGAGAGAGCGATCGGTCTCGCACAGGAATCAGCGAGACGAAACGTCTTGTCCATCATCGCTGCTTAATTAGAGATTAATTACTCTAATTAATTATTAATTAATAATAATTAGTTATTGATTAATCGCTAGTTAGGATAATTAATCACTAATTAATAAATTTCAACCGTCGCTATCGCTCGTTGAGTGAGCGAGACTGCTCGGTCTCACGGATTAGCCGCGCGAGACCGCATGGTCTGACGCCGCCGCGACGCACGTCCTCGATTTCACTGTTCGGTGTCGCGGTTTCATCGTGCGAGACCGTGCGGTCTCGCGTTATCATCACGCGGCACCGTGCGATCTCACATTGTCATTGTGCGAGATCATTCGCGTCGTCACGTCACTTTTACAGAACGATTATGCGAGATCGACAGTATGTTTCTGCTAATAAATTTACATCCTGAATATTTATGAGAAAAAAATAAATCAACAGTATATTTTCAAATTTAATTTCGCACGATGCAGCCCGACGTCCCATGACGCGCATCGCCACTCACTCGCCACCGGTAGGCGGAGGCGCAGAGCCGCAGACCGCGCGGATCGCCAGAAAAACGGGGACGTCTCGTGTCGAATTTCCGTAGAAATACACGCGTGACGCGAGCCTGGGGGCCTCAGGCCTCAGGCCAGCACGCGTGAGGGCGTGACGCATCAGGCCAGGGAAGACGCCAAGAAAGGGCATATGATGTGAGCTATACAGGCCAGCTCGCTCAGTTTCATCAGGATCCCAGAGCAAAGGAATGCAATGATGTGAGCCCGGGACCCTGTGCTGCACTTACACCGACAAAACCATCATCCCCTTGTGCAGTAGTACCATCCTCTGTAAATAAATGAAATGAAATGAAATCAACAAACAACCTGTATATTTGCTTGATTCGATTCCTGTTCTATGTTTGCTTGATTCGGTTCTTGTTCCTGGCTTGCTCCGATGCCCTAGTACCATTTCATTCTACTGCTGAATGTATCGCATGGTACGCCCATGACCCGATATCTCCCGACAGTACGGGAATAAAATCGTCCAGGCCAGGACCACGTAACCGCAGTACCGCAACATCTCGCTCACCGTCATCGCATGGAGTGGACCGCACCGCAGTGCCGCGCGCGTGGTGACACCTCAACAGCAGCACAGCGCCAAGGAAAGAATCAAGCCGCGATGATGATACCGCGCGCACGGTGCAGCCCAACGTCGTCGTCGCTGTGGGAAGCGCGCATGACGCGCGTCATGCCGCGTCGCCACCGATCAGGGCCTGGCCCCGCATGCCCCGCGCCCGGCCGCCGGATCGCGAGAAAAAAAACGGGGATGTCGCGTGCGATTTCCCGTGGAATTCACCGGTGGATCCCCGCGCGCGCCGTGCCGAGGGAGATAGGCGCCGTCCTGGTTCGCCTCGTTTCAGGATGCGTGACGCGTGCACAGGTCCAGGGTGGGTTGCACTTGCAATGCCCGGCTGCCCGCGCAGTTTGAGGCAGCCGACGAATGCAATGATGCGAGCCGGGCCCTGCGGCTGTGGCCTCCTGCTGCTCACAGCCATCATCTCATCTCCGAACAAAGCTGCGGCGACCAGAGCAGAGGGAACTGTAGGTACACACGCCCGTACATTGCTGATCTCTGCAGTCATAGTACAGTGCGGCCCGTGCACAGAGATTGAACATCTTGAAAGAAGCAGAGTCAACAAAGACCAGGCTTAAATACGCTTATCTGCATTGCAGAGCGTACAACAACCAATTTCAACGCTGCTATACGTCCGACAGACATGTACGACCAGCGATCGTTGCAAAAGTTACGGACGGCGGACGGCCAATGACGTAGTCGTACGTTGGTCGTACGCGTCGGTCGGACGTATAGCATTTTCAAACCAATTTATCGGCCCCATCTTTTGGTATATTTATAGAATAAGTCAAATGGTATATTTATAAATAAAAAATAATTTGTTAATAAAACTTTATATACATGTTTTTAGCGATTTAAAAACAAAGACTGAAAAATAAACTTCGATGAAAAACCTCTAAATCGATTTTAAATTTAAAGTTGAAAATTTAAATTTTGGTTGATAAGTATAAACATAAGCGAAATGATAAGGCCTAAATTTTTAGTAGTAGTAGTATACTAGTAGTATATTGGGGAAAAAACAACTATACATAATTGTCTCGACTATTTATGTGCGAAATAGGAAAAACTTTCTCATTTACTACCTTTGATGGTTTAGTATTTCATCAAAACAAGAACACGTATACTTTCATGAATCACATAGAAAAATCTCATAATATCTGCCTTTCACTTTCCAAGCGAGCCCAAAATTAATCCTTCTCCGACATGGGAACACCGAAGCAACAGGGAGGAGAAGATAATGATGAGCTTAAACCAAAAGCCTAACAAAACGTGACACAAACCGGAGCACGCTGTCCCGCCGCTAAGTCACATTGTTGGCATCTTTAGCAAGCAGAAGTAACCATCAAATCACGGACTTCGAGTTAGGACAGGAGACTTTGTTTGCTCATCATGGCAAAGGTTCCCTGAAAGGCTAGCAACGAGCTGAGTGATTTTTCTTCTTCCTTCAAGATAAAGCCCTTCCGCCAAACAACTCTTGCGTTTCACGGCAACAAACCGGCTTTGACACAGCTGCGATTAGTAATATTAGGCCTGTTTCATAATGAAAGAATTTTATGGGAAATCCTGTATTTTTTTATTCTTTTAGATAATTTAAATATTTTACTTTCCCGCCTCTACCATAAGACACACAACTAATGAAGCGATGAGTTCTTAAGAAGCATTTTTTTTCTTAAAAAGCAGGACAAAAACCCATGTTAAAAAACCCTTAAGGCATGCTTATGAGGTCACGATTTGGGGTGTAAATAGTATTATAAGTCATTTTAAGTTTTACTTAAATACTCCCTCCGTTTCATATACCATGTAATATTATAAGTCGTTTTAAGTTTTCCTAGTCAAACTTTTTTTTGCTTGATCAAATTTATAAAAAAGATTAGCAACATCTAGTACATCAAATTAGTTTTAGTAAATACAAATTAAATTTTGATAATATGTTTGTTTTGTGTTGAAAATATTGTTATATTCTTTTATAAATTTGATCAAACTTAAAAGATGTTTGACTAGAAAAAATCAAAATGACTTATAATATAAAACAAACGGAGTTAGTATATTTTAGTCCTCCTTGGACTTGTCACACCACAATTTTGAAAGATAATGGATACTAGATCACATAAAAACGTACTTTAGTAAAATATTGTCCTTTTAATCTCCTTTAAATCTGCTAAACTCTACCAATGCTGAAGTTTAAAACCGGCATAAAGTTAGCACATTCCAAATCTCACGGATACACCGATGGATGGTGTGTCTTTGTGCATGCATCGTGTGAGCCTGTCATCCCTTTTCCAACCTCCACACAGTTCATCAAACATGAAACAAATTCCTTACCAGCAAAAAAGGCTGGAACAACAGAAGGACACCTGTGCAGTGGCTGGCTGGTCCTAACTCACAATGTACACGCCAGGCGCTAGCTGTGCCGTGCACAAGCTTGTGAACGACATAAATAAATTCCTCAATAAAGTTGTTAAAAAAAAACTAGCTGATGCATCCAACTAGACAAATTTTGTTAAAAATAAACTTGTTAATAAAAGCAGCACCACCGCGCCCTACTCAATCATCAGATCGGGAGCTTAGGTTAGTTCCCAAACGGCAGTGAGCTTAATCCATCATTAGGTTGCATAAAACTATACCCCTAATCGGCTAATCATCATCATCATCACTAGATGCTAAACAGAAGTGCCTGATGAATCATTCTTTGATCACATTGTTTAACATTAATTGCAAGCTCTTCCCAGCTATGCACTAACACAAACTTTTCTAGTTTTATGCACTGAACTTTAACCTCCAGTACACATGAATTTCTGAAGAAAAGTGCGAGCAATATATTGTCGAACCCTTCATTTTAAATTCCCCTGTTCAAAACAGATATCCTATAATTTTCATTTTTGGTTTAGATTAAGCTGCAAACGAACACAAGTTTAACACCTGAAAGCAAGACTGATTGGAAAGTTGCAACCACAATGGACAATTAGTTGGAGCCTGTACTTGCTTTCCTTTGTGTAGGATCAATCAATCATGGGAGTTAGATGAAACAAAGGAAAACACGAACGGATGGGCCCACATTCAGAGGCACATATAACCTGCCCAAACGCGATCGCCGGGGAATGTCTCGAGGGTTGCCGCCGGCCGGCCGGCGACGGCCGGGACCAGTGGCGGTGGTTCAGATTAGCAGCAAACCTGACAAAGAAATGGTTGGTACTGATGCTGATGCATAGTGCAAAACTGCGCTGGACATAGTGCATTTCGTGGTTAGACAGCAGCTACCGTGCTAACGACCAATCCTAGGACCAGCACTCCAGCAGTACTACAGCACTCGCTACTCCATTTTCATCAGTGATCGCTGTAAGAGCATGAGCATTGCTCGACACCTGACAGATAGTTCAAACACTGGCTATGCTGATTGGTGAGCTACCGAGCATACAGTAGTACTAATTGACTAGTAATTGAGAGATACTGTTACGATGCTGCCAAATGTCAACATAAACTCAGGTGTAATTTGGAAGCCAAACGTGCAATTCCACATGTGGACTATCTGTGTGTTCTAACTTCATATGCGGAACAGGCAGGCAAGCAGTAGTTTCGAATGTTTTTGATTTGTTTTTGCCACTCCAAGTGCATTGAATTTGAGTTTGAGCCATCCTTTTGCAATTGGCTACTACACTACAATGTACAGCCCCCAAATTACAAATGAGAAGAACAACAAATTTAAAACAACCGTGATCAAGTGCGAAGATACACAAAAAAAAAAGAAGAAGAAGAAGAGGGCAAGTGCAAAATGTTTTTCTTTAATTTATCACCGGTCCTTATCGGCGCTGACGTCACTTCCCCGGCCGTTCGCCGACGCCGTGTCGTCGACGGGAACGACGCCGCCGTCCTTGCGGCTCCTGATCTTGATCAGCCCGTAGAGCTTCTTGAACTCCCTCATCGGCGCGTCCTTCCCGAATCCCCCGCCGCCGCCCGGCGATTGGTTGGCCGCGCTGGCGTCCGCCGCGCTTGCCTCGTCGAGGTGACCGGACCATCTCGCGGTCAGCCTGGGCGGCGGCCGCGACGCGGAGCTCGCCCGGGGCTGCTGCGGCGGCGCCGGGGCCGGCGCCACGTGCTGCAGCGCGTTGATGACCGTGCGGAGCGCGCGGCTCGGGGACCCGCGGTTGGCGAGCATGATCTCGCCGAGCTCTGCGGGGCTGAGGCGCGCGCCGGCGGCGTGGAAGCCCTCTTCCACCTGCGGGTACAGCTTGTGGTCCTTGAGGCCGAGGTAGTTGCTGGCCAGAGTCTTGAACCCCTCGAAGTCGCACATGGTGAAGTGGATGTGCACGTCCAGCCTCCCCGGCCGCAGGATGGCCGGGTCCACGCCGTCCTTGTCGCCGCTCATGGTGAACACCATGACGCGCTCCTCGCCGCAGCACGACGAGAGCCCGTCCATGAAGCTGAGCATCCTCGACGTCCTCGCGGCGGACGCCTCCCCATCGCCGCCGCCGCGGAGATACCGGTCCAGGTCCTCCACGAGGATGAGCGACCGCGGGGTGGTCTCCAGGAGCAGCGCGCGGAGGTCGTCGCAGCCGCCGCGGGACATGTCGATGTCGTAGACGTCGTACCCCAAGAACCTCGCCATCGCCGCGGCGAACGTGGACTTCCCGGTGCCGGACGGGCCGTAGAGCAGGTAGCTCCGGCGCCACGCGCGACCCAGCCGATGGTAGTACGCCCTGCCCTTGAGGAAGCTCTCCAGGTCGGCGCGGACGCGGGCCTTGAGCTCCGGGTCCATGGCCACCGTCTCCAGCGTCGCCGGGTGGGTGAACGGCGCTGACGCCCACCTCGGCGAGGGGGTGCCATCGCCGCCGGTGTTCGCGTACAGCCTCAGCTCGCGCCGGCGGAGTTCCATCTCGTCGGCGACCGACTCGACATGCTGCAGGTACGGGCGCAGCACGCGCGTCCTGTCATGGCGACGCACACGCAACACCAGGCGCTCGCGGCCGCCGCCGCCGCCGCCCCCCGGCCCGGCGTTGGTCCACGCGAGGCGGGCGCCGAGGAACGCGTCGTGCGCCGTGTGCCCCGGCCCGAGCTGCAGCGAGAAGTCGTTGGTCTTGCACGCCGACGACAGCACGCACGCCGCGTCCGCGTCCTCCAGCGACGGCAGCGCCGCCACGTACGCCGCCGCCTTCCTGAACAGCGGATTCTCCACCCCCTCGCCTCCGCCGCCGCCGAACCGCGGCACCTCGTAGTACTGGTACGCCTGCGCCCACTCGTCCGCCCACCGCCACATCCTCCGCACCGCGTGCGCCACCGACTTGTACGACAGCACCACCCGCAGCGCCACCACCGCCAGCGCCGCGTACGCCACCAACCCCACCACGCCTCCGCCTCCGCCTCCGCCGCCGCCGCCGCCCTCCCGCGGCGTCATCGCCCCCCTCTCCCCTCCCCTCCCCCCTAGGTGGGTGTGGGGCTCGTGCGGTTGTGCGTTTTGATTCGGTCGCGTCGGTTTGTTCGCTTCCGCGAGACGGGAGAGAGAGAGAGAGAGAGATCGCGAGGTTTTTATGGGGGGACGACGAGACGAGATGAGACGGCGTGCGGGGGATTTGGTCGGAGAAACGGATCGGTGTTGGTGTGCGGTGTGATGTGGTGGGTGCGGGGGGCGCCCCCGCGCGGGTCAAAGATGGCCGCGCGGGCGCGACGCAAGGCGTAGCCGGACAAAAGGATTTCTTTCGTTTTGTATCGTCTCTTTTTGATTTTCTTTCTTTTTGTGGTGGTTTGAAACTGTTTGGACTTCTCTGGGGATTGTTTGATTTCTGATCTCTGGTGTATTGGTGTGGTGGAGGGTGATCGGGATGGGGTAAGTGGTTGACGAATTCCTGCATTATTTACGTGCCCATGTAATTGAAATTCATTCGTTATTTGGTTGGTGTGCCAGAAGTTTATTATCGTTCGGTTGGCTGTGTAGTAGTACGAATTTGAAGATTGAGGTGTGTGGACTGTACACATCACGAAATTGTTTTTTTTTTTTTTTGGGGGGGGGGGGGGGGGACGAGTTAAAACTGTATTTATCAAAGTGGCAGTTGAATAAGGTAGTAGAAATATCTCAATGCAAAATCCCTGAAATAACATCTTACCATTTATATAAGCTAAATACCTAAATCAACCATATGCCTTTGTCTCTGCTGTGGACAAGGATATCGCAATTAATGGCCAATATAATCTCTCGATTTGGATATGACAGGATTCTAGCAACAACCAACTCGGAAGGTTCGATACTCTGTCCTGGATGTTCTTTTCGATTATTTAGGCCGCGTACGCACCGCGTCTGAGTTTAGCTTAACAGCGTGTTTAGTTTCAACGTTAGGTTGTCGCCTAATTTGGACTGAGACACTAGTGTATATCTACTGTGGTTTATTTTGGCTAATTAATCTTGATCTAAATTTTTTTGGCTAATTGATTCTGGGATCACTTACCATTTGGCAATTAGTATATGAGTATATCCACTGCCTTGTCAATTAAAATTTATTCACGTTGTTAACCTTTTTAAGTGGCTAATGTGATCCGCGTCCTTGTTCACTGCAACGGTGCATGCATGGAAAGCATGTTCATCGCGTGGATCATTTTATCCATTTTGACCCTTTTCCCATTTGGTTTGTGTTAACCTTTTCATAAGTGAAATGCGCTTTTGGATCACTTTTTATTATCCAAGTTTCACTTTATACCACACATAAATCTTTTCTCAAGCACACCAATAACTTTAAGCACATCGCTAGTTGTATACCAGCAATCATCTCGACTAAAGCATAGACTTTTATTTGTTAGATGAGAGTGTAATTACATCTAAAGAAGAAAATTTTGAGATATATAGTATAACAAAGGTAATTTTACTTAGTCTAAAGTGAAAAAAATAACTAAAGAGTGGTCCAAAATAAAAACTTAGGTAATAAAAGGTGAATCAAAGCGCAATTCATCTTTTTTTAAAAACAAAAAATTCTAGCCAAAATACATTACTACCTCTGTAAAAATTTATAGCTTATGCATGCACCTGGATAAGAATATGTCTAGTACATAGTTAAGATTGTATCCTTTGAGGTACTCCACTTTTTTTTTTCGGAAAAGCATATTACTCTTTTGTCAGATTAATCTGTGTCACTAGCATATGCTTGACAACGAAAATGAACGGACATGTCGAAGCTTCAAACATGTCTGCCTGGTCAGCAGCTATACTAGTTATTTTCTTTCCCTGCATGGTTTTCTTTGTGATGATCACGTCGTTCTCCTAATCAAACAATGGGCGTAATGTCAGCATTAGATAGACATATAAAATGAAAATCAAGTGTGCCTTGGCAAACTGATTTTGTTTCATTAGCTGTTGACGGTCTAGAAGTCGAGAGCATGTCAACATTTTTGACAGCCCAATGAACACATCGAAATTGCCGTCGAGTCGTCGACTCTGCTACGAAGATTTTGACGCAATTTTAGCGAAAAATGCGTATTGTACTATTTTTCGGCTCGTTTTTGTCAGCCGAAAGCAAATAGAATTACCGTACCTGCATCTCGGAAAGAAATAGGAGAAGACGTGGCAAAGCACGTGGTTTTTTTTGTAGGCAGAGACCGTTCCTTTGACGATGAGTCCGGTTGTTTATACCAAGTGTTTTAATGAGTTCTGAACGGCCAAGGTCGGTAGGTGAACTTTTGATTACCTAACAGCACTACAGTAGTCGCATGTATGAATGTTACGAACAGCTGTGAGTCAGAGTGACACTTATTGACGAAACTGGCGTTCATTTGCTGCCTGAATTGGACAACGTTTGCACTGTGCCCTACGTGTGTCTCCTCCTGAGAACAACTGAGACATGGCGTTACTTCTTTTGCATACATGCAGATGCAGCTTGGGCGTTGAAGTGGTCACGCGTCGGCTGGTCGTTTGTTAGGTTGGTGCTAGCTAGATGGGTCAGTTCAGGTTTTTAAATCTCAGATTATCCATGTGATTAAGATTTTATCCGATTGATGATGCGCCGTAGCAGTGTCGCGCTGTTGCGTGCTCAGGTTTGCCGATGCGTGGGACAACCGGCCGCCTCTCGGAAGGGAAGATGACGAAACGCCTAAACTAAGCCGTGCCAGCGAGCGAGGAAGCCGGAAGCCGCGGCGCGGACGCAACGCAATAATCCCAGAGGAGAGGAGGAAGCGACCGCGGGCGAACGGCTGATCGATCCGGTGATTCACCGCGCGTCTCGGCTGGTAGTAACGTTGCGGCCGCGGCGGCTGGCACCGTGGTACGCTGGGGCCTGGGGGTTTGGACGGCGCGGCCGAAACGTGCGGGTTTTCAGCCAGCCACGCATGGTCACGCGTCCGCACGGCACGGGTGGGCGGGCGCGCGCCGGTGGCGGCTTTGCCACGCAGATCGCGGTCGTTTTCAATCGCACCGGCCGCTCGCATGCGGTCGTCGCCACGGGGGGAGAGGGAGAGGCGAGGGATACGGCCGAATCGCGCGCCGTCGTCGCTGCGTCACGGGGTGATGACACGTTTTGCTCGACGAGTATCGCGGGTGGAATTTCGCGATTGCCTCGTGGGCTAAGGCTGAGTTTGAAAAAGGGGAGATAGAGAAGATTGGGAAGATACTCAGAACGAGGTGAGTAATTAACGTATGATTAGTTGAGTATTAACTATTTTAAATTTTAAAAATGGATTAATATGATTTTTTAAAACAACTTTCCTATAGAAAATTTTTACAAAAAATACACCGTTTAGTAGTTCGGGAAACGTGCGCGCGGAAAACGGAATAAACTATCTCACAATCTCACAGCGGCGAACGCAGCCTAAGGAGGGGGATTCGGACACATTTTCCAGATGAGTAGGTAGACCCGGGGGGGGGGGGGGACGCTTCACCCGGTGGCAAACGCAGCCTAAGGAGGGGGATTCGGACACATTTTCCAGATGAGTAGGTAGACCCGGGGGGGGGGGGGGGACGCTTCACCCGGTGGCAAACGCAGCCTAAGGAGGGGGATTCGGACACATTTTCCAGATGAGTAGGTAGACCGGGGGGGGGGGACACTTCACCCGGTGGGCCAATGCTTAACGCTAATAGCATCTCTAACAACATCTTTAAATTAGACTCCACAAATACTTATATAGCCAACTCTCCAACTGATTTGGGTAGTTAAACTAGGTGTTCACTGTAATAGTCTCTCTATTAACATCTCTAAAATGACGAAGGGACCCACATGTCAGCTTCCATTGCCTTCTTCTTCCTCCTCTTTCTCTTTATCTTCTCTCGCATCAGCCCATCGATAGCGGCAACGACGAATCACCGCGCGCGCGGGCGGCGATGAGGCAGGCGGGAACGGCTGTGGTGGATCCCCCCGCGCGCGAGGCAGGCAACGACGACAGCGGCGGCTCCCCACACGCGAGGCAGGCGACGACGGCAGCGACGGATCCCACGTGCGCGAGGCAGGAGTCGACGGCGGCGAATGACAAGGAAGGCTACTGCAACGCCACCGCTGCCATGGTCCTCTACTATTTAGGCAAAGAGAGAGATGGTAGGAGTGGTGGGGTCTATGGTTGGCCAGCCAAAATGACTCTCCAAGTTTGGCCAGTGAGTGCTATGATTTGGTCAGCCAGATGGCTTAGCCAATCTAATAGAGAGGCTGTTGGAGGGTATTTTCTCTTCATATTTGTTAAAATTTAGCTTGGAGAGTCATTTGACTATTCTCTTGGAGATGCTCTAATACGTGCGAAATATTGGCTTGTGTTGGACTACTGCGTCCCGGGCTGAGCTCATTTTGGTCAGCAAGAGACAAATGGTCTACTTTAGATGGTCAGAATGTGAAGGTATATGTGTTAAGTTTGCAGCGTGTTTTTCCGGTCAATCAAGTGGCAAATTATCAATGGAAAGACATGCAAAAACAAACTTCACCTACTGTCTACCGATGCCCATTTGCTACTAACATTTTTCCCTCGTTTCTTTCCGATAACACAATACTAATATAGAAAAGTGGTGCAATCGCGCTTTGGCAGTAGTAGCCTCCTAGAACTAGAAGGCTTAAACAAACCAAAAACAGTTTATAAGATATGCTACTCACAAAATTGTCGTACGGTTTGTAAGGAGTACTTGCACCTTCTGGTTTTCTTACGCGAGATGTAAAGCAGAGAAAAGAAAAACATATTTTAGCAAGATCAGGTATGCAGCTAGACCTCCAGTGCATTGACATTCTTTGGGAGAACCCTTGGTAATTATAGTTTAAGCGCATTTCACTGTCCGATGACGAATATGTGAATGAAGAGGTGATCTCAATTTACAACATGCATAGCTGCATGGAATATAACCTGCACTTATTCTGAAAAGATCCGTCCATGCTATCAACGTCGCCGTTTTTAGTACGAA
Source organism: Oryza meridionalis (assembly GCA_000338895.3). Lineage (NCBI taxonomy): Eukaryota > Viridiplantae > Streptophyta > Magnoliopsida > Poales > Poaceae > Oryza > Oryza meridionalis. The sequence goes on from CM002533.2 coordinate 20,862,220, forward strand.
AACGATCACCAGCTCAACCCTATCACCTTGAGCCAAATAAGTGAATAACATTTTCGAGATGAGACAGGTCGGCACACAAGTTATTGTCGAGATAATCCCCTCGACGATTGGAATATCCTTAATTTTGATTCACTGGCAATTTGGCGTCCACTATTTGCTGATTTGACCGCTGATATACTTGTACATACGTTTTTTCTTGGATTGAACCTGATACAGACAAATACTGGTGAATTTCATATATGTTTCCAGTATCAAAATCAGCCGAAAGATCAACTTCAGATAAGAGTAATATAATATGCTCGCACTTTAGCCAAGCATGAGTTTTGACTCAATTCTCTGAATCAATTTTGCATGTAGTATTGCTCCCATTAACTGCGACCACAAAAAAAAGGAGCTATTTCTTTCTGTAGGAAAAAAAAAGAGATTGGAATCTGTTGCAACATGGCTTGCTATCTGAAAGCGACTCATGGTGTTTTCATTTCATGTGAATTGTACTGCGTATTGGAAAAAAAAGCGTAATTCTGGCATCGATTCCATTTGCACTAATGCAGGTCCACTAGCTCATCTGCTTTCTGCGGATTTCACCAGCAAAACAGAGCAAGCTTTGCAGCTGGAATTGCATTTGGACAAACCAGAAAGGTAAAATGCACTGAGGCTTTTCCTAACCAGAGATTTGATCATGGATTGCTATGTACACTTTAATAGCAAATACAGTAGATTAAAGGAATAGACTTGACAGGATTAATCCTAAATGGCTACCTACTGACAAGTTTTCTTAAAAATATGAAATACCGATGAGCTGCCTCTACAAGAACATATTCCTGAAAACAATTGTAGAGAAGGAAGAGAAAAGGAAAATGCTTACAATTATAAAATAGCAGAACCTCATCTCTGAAAAATCCTCAAATGTGAATAGTACTGATAAAGCACAAGAAAAATTCTCTGTACATCTGCCTCAAAAGGAAGTAGATGTTCAGGGATAAAGTATTTTCTGTTTCTCAGCTGAGCAATTAATTACATGGTCACAAAGAAGAAATAATAGCACCATGGTAACTATGCAAGTGGTGAAAGTCTTCACCTGAAAAACTATTTGCTTTTGTTTTCCTTATGGTGCAGTATTCTAACCAAATCAAGAATCATATGTAGAGATTGCAGCGTATTTTATATTTTAATGAAACATTTCACAGGATAAGCATACAGATGCCTTCTCCAATACTGGCTTCAGACAAAAGCAAAGGATATCAGCTAAGACAGAATGATGATGTCATTGGCAGGCAGCAGGGAAGTGGTAAAAGCACCCACACTGTGTAGGTAAGCATTCCATAAGTTAATCTGGATAAGCATAGTGAGACAGATTAAAAAGATAACCAACAAAAAGTTCATACGAAACATTGCACGATCTCCTGTGCTGATCTGGATCAGCTCTGTAGAACTTGGAATCAGGCCTAACCAGACAGACAAACACGAGTTGCAGATCATAGATTGTGAGATGCTGATGCAAGAAAAGGGGAGCTGTTGCATGTAAAGAGAGCCTTGTGAGTTGGTTTAGGCCAATCAACTTGCATGGTTATTATTTCCTAGTTCAACCCAGATGTGTACAGCTGAATGAGACATTTGGAGATGCAGAAAGCAGAATGGCTGATGAGTGCGAAAAGATTGGGAGACTTCTGGTGCATCAAGAATAAAGTTTTCGTCTTACGTATAATCGAAGTATCCAGGAGCAAAAATACAAATGAGAGTCATTATGGTAACACAGTACAATGACTAATGTGAAAGTAGCAGTTGGGCTTCTTTGGGAACTCTATTATTCATCTCTTACGGAGATCCTCTTATTTTTGCATATCGTTTAAAATGTCATAAAAAAGTTAAAAAATAGTAAGATATATCAATATATGATATGTCACTTTACAAACATGTATGTTCAAAGTTAACTTATTAAGCCACAACTATTTGTATCTTTCCTCCAATTCATTAATGAAATTTGGTTGCCGGTTCCTTCGGCCGACCCGGCAAAGTCAACTTATATACAAATAAAAACAAAAACAATAGTTTTGACTATGAATAGAATGCGTAATTCATGATCAAATTTATTATTTGGTTTCGAATTGTATAAGTCGAATTTTAACATGTATGTGTGTGGAAAGATATATCATATATTAATCTATATTGACACTTTTTTTTGAAATTTTTAATTATTCTTTAAATAACATGCATAAAACGAGGGGATATTCTCTCAAGGGATAAAAATCAATATGCGAACTTTTGGTCTACTTCTGTGTTTTTCCTCTATCATCATCGCTGAAACCATTGCTGTAAAAAAGGTTATTCAGACTTTAGTTACAGCTTCCGAGTTCACCGCCCTTACATGTACAGCCTTCACCGGTTTTTATGAGTGCTTTTTTTTTTAAAAAATGACACCTATAATATATCATAGGTACTTTTTTTAATTAACTGACACCAATACCAAATTAGAGGTGTCATTTTTTTTAAAAAAACAACACGTATCACTTCACAAATGTGCCTTTTTTTTTTATCGTTGGTGCCCCGCGGGTGCTCGCGTGAGGTACTTCACAAATGTGCCTTTTTTTTATCGTTAGTGCCCCGCGGGTGCTCGCGTGAGGTACTTCCACACATGTTCCTTGTGTCTCTTCCATGTATCATTTTTTTTACCACTACTAGTTCTGATCCGTTTTTCTCTGATCGGTTCAAGTAAATGTTTAGCTCCATCGGTTATACTCCAGCCAAGGAGCTAAGACAAAATTAGTCTACAGGATGCATTGTCGTTTGCCAAACAGATGGAGGTAGCCATATACCAGCTTGTTCATGAAGAAAGGAATAATGTATAGTTCTACCTATTCCTTTGTAAAAAACGAGATTACACCAGCTTTTCATTACCACTATTATTGAAACTATAGGGAACCGTTGCATATCTTGCATTGCTATCAACAAACTTCAAACTAATATGAGGATTACTGGCATGGCTACCAATTCAACTTAATAAAGCGTGGTGATTATTTGGTTATCCTCCAATATATCACTTGCTGCTTCATTCTACATCTACCGTAATGATATACCATATATACCAATTATAGGTTCATCCCTCATGCATCTCTACATGAGTGGTGGAGTGTTAGGCGAACAAAATTGCATGAAAAGGACACGCAAAATGTTCCCATCTCTTCGGCTTCTCATGAAAAGCACACGTAAAATGTTCCCTTCTCTTCCGCTTCTCATGCAGTAAGTACAGTAATACTATCACAAAAATCCTGTGTATTATACAAAGGCCCATGTTGGGCTATGTGGGCTTAAACGGCCCAGTCATGACCCTTCCATTTCGTGGGCTTCGTGCTACAACTAGATCCTCCATTGTAAACACGTCGTTTTGGTGTTTCTCGTGGTGCACTTGAAACATTTTTAATACCTTTCGAATTCGAATTTAACCAAATTTTATGATATGTATGCAATTTTTTTTAAAAAATCCGGTATGTTTCTGATTTCTGAGCCGTCCGGCTCGCGGGCAGCACAGCCGCAGGATCTCCGCCGCCCCCGAAATCCGACGGCTACAGCACGCCCGAGCGCCCCTAATTAATAATCCAGATCCCCAACCAAACCGACTCTCTCTCTTTCTCTCTCTCTCTCTCTCTCTCTCTCTTCCCCACCTCGACGCGCCTCCGCCATGGAGGTGTTCTACTACCTCGTCTTCGGCGGGCTCGCCGCCGTCGTGGCGGGGCTGGAGCTCGGCAAGTCCGGCAAGGACCGCGTCGCCACCACCCCGGCCTTCAACGCGTTCAAGAACAACTACATCCTCGTCTACTCGCTCATGATGTGTGCGTACGCCTCCCCCCGCCCCCCAGATTTCCCCCCTTTCCCCCAATCTTCGAGTTTCCCTGCGGCGTGGCGGCTGGATCTCTCAGATCTGAGCCGGGGTTGCAATGCCGGATGGTTTGGGAGGGTTTCTGACGCTGTTGCCGTGGTGAATCGCGGGTGTGGGTGTGGGTTTTTGCAGCTGGGGATTGGCTGCAGGGGCCGTACGTGTACTACCTCTACAGCCAGTACGGCTTCGACAAGGGTGACATTGGCCGCCTCTTCATCGCCGGCTTCGGCTCCTCCATGCTCTTCGGCACCATCGTCGGATCCCTCGCCGATAAGCAGTGCGTGCCCCGTGTTTTACTCGTTGATTTTGTTGTGTTAGTTTGGATTTTTTTTTTTTTGATGTGGTTGTGATGCTTCCTGGTTGTCTCGTAGGGGGAGGAAGAGGGCGTGCATTACCTACTGCATCAGCTACATCCTGAGCTGCATCACGAAGCACTCTTCTGAGTACAAGATCCTGATGATTGGGCGCGTGCTCGGAGGCATCGCCACATCGCTGCTCTTCTCGGCGTTCGAGTCGTGGCTCGTCGCGGAACACAACAAGGTCAGATCCGTGTGCCTGTGGTGGTAAATTGGTGGTGACCAGGGTTTAACCTTGATCTTAACGAATTCTTCTTTTGCTCATTAGAACTCGCTGGTATTTTTGAAGCTACATCTTTGGAATGATTTTGTTTTTGTAAAGTGTGTGCTTCTGCTCAAAAATGGGTACAAAACGTGTGAACTGTGAAGTCAACATGACAGGGATTATGGTAGTTTGACTGCTAGTATACAATGATTTACATATAAAATGAGGTATATAAAATTGAAGAGATCTGAATAAGATCTCATTTATGATAGCTTTGTCGACTGTGAAGTACAAGTGTACGACTCACAATAAACATACTATCTATATCAGGAACTATGGTTTGCTGTAATGCTAACTCTTGCCACTGATTATCTTGCGGTCTTCCTATCAGTACTCCAACTATTTTTATATGCTTTTTAAAGTTCTGGTGGATCTAGTATTAAAATGACATTGTAGGAACTCAGAACAGCCCCAGTTAATACTTAATAGGCCCTGTTCAATAAAAGTTCCAGGATGACCCTGACTGAGAAAGTGAGCCATTTGTTGTAGAAACTAGAAATCGATTGATAAATGCAAATATAATTAGATGTCCGTTGTATTCAACTACATGTCTACATACATACATTGTTCTATTTTGTGTATGACAAGATTGTTAATTCTACGAAACTGATTAACTAGTTACAGCAATCTTTTATTCAAATCTTTTGGGAATTCCCTTGATTATCTGTTGACACTGCAAATCTACCTTGCTGTACAGAGAGGATTTGACCCACAGTGGTTGTCGATAACATTCTCAAAGGCTATATTTCTTGGAAATGGCCTAGTTGCGATCATCGCTGGGCTATTTGCAAATCTGCTTGCAGATAACTTGGGTTTTGGGCCTGTTGCTCCATTTGATGCTGCTGCTTGCTTTTTAGCAATAGGCATGGCAATCATCTTATCATCATGGAGTGAGAACTATGGAGATACATCTGATAACAAGGATTTGATAGCCCAATTCAAGGTTGCAGCCAAAGCCATTGCTTCAGGTAGATTTATCATGTCCACCATAGCAAAGGGCATAATGTTTTTTTAAATATTTTTTTATTTTAACATATGAAATGGTTTCTTTTGAAATTTCAGATGAAAAGATTGCATTGCTTGGAGCTATACAGTCACTGTTTGAGGGTTCAATGTACACTTTTGTTTTCCTGTGGACTCCTGCTTTGAGCCCAAATGATGAAGAAATTCCTCATGGCTTCATATTTGCCACATTCATGCTCTCCTCTATGTTGGGCAGCTCAATTGCCTCTCGTTTGTTAGCTCGGAAGCTGAAGGTTGAAGGTTATATGCAGATTGTGTTTTCGATATCAGCTTTTACTCTTTTCCTCCCTGTTGTCACTAACGTAAGCCTGCTGCACTCAGTTTATTCTCAATGTTTTCACTTTATAGTTTGAAAGTTAACACAATCTGTTTATGTTAAATAGTTCCTAGTACCTCCCTCCTCGGTCAAAGGTGGTGGCATCTCATTTGGAGGCTGTCTACAGCTGCTCGGTTTCTGTATATTTGAATCCTGTGTTGGCATTTTCTGGCCATCAATCATGAAGATGAGGTCCCAGTATATTCCTGAGGAGGCAAGAAGCACGATCATGAACTTCTTCCGCATACCACTCAACCTGTTTGTGTGTGTGGTTCTTTACAATGTAAGTAGCTAAATCCAACTTCTGTTTTTTTTTTCTTTATGAAAATAACACACCAACAAGCAAATGCAAATGCTAATGCAAAAAAAAAAGACATTTGTCCCAGTAACATTAATCATACAAATGATGTTCTGCAGGTGAATGCATTCCCCATCACTGTCATGTTTGGCATGTGTGCTATTTTCCTTTTCATGGCAGCAATCTTGCAGAGGCGGCTGATGGTTGTCTCTGATCTCCACAGATCAACAAGTATGTTCCCCACTATGATTTTCAACACAAATAAATGCAATCTTCTTATAATCAGATGCAGATTCTGTTTTGAAAGTGCTAATTATGGGTAAATTTCCTTCAGAAGCTGTAGAGATGACTGGGGAAGATGAGCCGCTAAACCCATAGAAGACAAGACAATAGATGTGAATTGGACATGAAAACTGCCATCCAACTTGAGCCGATTTCCACTGGCTGCTGAATAAGCTGGAAAATAGCAGGCTGGAATGAAACGTACTAGTAGTAGTTTAGTTTGCTTGTAGGTAGTCTCATTTCATTTTTGTCAGGAGAGAGTACACGGTCCAGAAAATATTGAGCTACAGGCGGCATAGTAACGCCTTGCATAGGTCTCCTTCCCATTCTTTTCCACTTTCTTCTCGAGTGTGATGATCGATGCTTAACCATTTTGGATGCAAAACATATTGAGTAGTGTAACAAATTTGGTGATTGTTCCTAATGTTTCGTATACGATGATCGAATCTGTTTCGTTGAAAATGAAATTATTGGTGAACTCGCTCTTTCGGTTGAATCTTGCAACCTTGCAGGCACAACCTCGTCCAGTACCTTCAAATGTCCAAGATATTTCGATACAAAAGCCAGTTATAGGTTTCTTTATGGACAAACAAAATGTTCCTTTGCCATTCTATTCAAACTGTCGTCTGTCACAGGGTCACCACAGTACAGTGATAAATTGGAGTAGTTGATCTTACAGGCCAACAGAAGAGCCAGGGTTGTGAAGTTCTCATTCCGTCCATAATCAACCACATGATGACAACTCCAAAAGCATGCCGAGCAAACAACATTCCAATTTCCGAGTGACCGTTGAATTGAGAACAGTTGAACAACCATAATCATACAAAACAAGATCTAAGCTGAGTGCCAAGAAACCAAAATGCATCCAATCCCCATTTACCGTGTAACGTGAATAAGCGCACACGTTGCAACGATCATGATCAATAGCTATAACGATCAAGACCAAATCTGCAAATAGGTGTCAACACGACTCTTTTTCATAACTCGGATTGCCACAAACTCTTCGATCATCTTCTCATCGCTCAGCAACATCAGCAAAATGTATGCAGTTATACATTAAACATGATGTTACAACATTGCAAGGAGAGGTCAAAATTTTCCATTCAAACCATCCACATACGACTAAACACAGGCACACATCACAGATTTTTTTTTCTCTCGAGATGGCTAAACCATTCCCAAATCGATGAACTAACCTGGAGATCTGACAAACAAACAGAAGACCATTTTTTTTTTCGACGGATTGATTGATTCGATCCTTTGATCAGAGTGAACAAGGGATACCGCGGCGAAGCCTCATATGGCAGGCACATATCGCTTGGCGAGCTGCTTGCCGGCCATGGCGGCGCCGGCGAGGACCCCTCCGATGGCGCCAGCGACGGCGGCGGACCGCGGCCCGTTCGCCGCGCGGAAGAGCGCGCCGGTGCCGAGCCCCGCCGCGACGCTGTTGACCCAGTCGTCGCGGTCGCGCGCGGCGACCATGGCGCTCTCCATCCCGGCGTACATGAGCCCGATGACGCCCAGCCTGTTGCCGAGCCGGCGGCCGCCGCCGCCGCAGGAGTTGAGGACGCGGTTGGCGCGGATCTTGGCGGTGTCCCCGGGCTCCGCGCCCGCGGCGGCGTCGCGGAGGCCGAGGGCGGCGCCGGCGACGGCGCCGGAGAGGTACCCGACGCCCGTGTAGTAGGTGAGGTTCTCCCCCCACGAGCGGCGCTGCGCCGCGGACTCCTCCTGGAAGAGGAACTCCGGCGAGGTGGGGAGGTCGTACAGTGTCTGGTAGCTGTAGGGGGTGCTGAGGTCGTGGTAGGGGTTGTACTTCCGGCGGCCAGGGCCGGAGGCGTCGCCGGAGGAGTTGGATCCCGACGGGAACAGCCGCGGGTCGGCCATGGCGGCGGGAGGGCTAGGGTTTCGGGGGAGGGTTGTGGTCGGCGGCGAGATGCCCGGAGTGGGGAAGTAAAAAGAGCCGCCTTAGGTGGGTTTGTCGCCTTTTGCGATGAGGTCCCTCCAGTGTCTGATATTTGCTTCCAAGAATCTGGAACACTCCAGTTCAGAGCATTTCTGTTCACTCTTCCTAGATTTTCTAATATGCCACTGGGCAATAAAGAAGAAAAAAAAGAATATGCCACTAGATAAAGATCTTGGACAGGACTGGAGCCAACATATCAGCGGTGATTGGTTCAGCTTGGCCATAGCAAAAATTTGGTTGCTGGATGCTTAGGATTTTCGTTGGCATGTTTTTTAAACTTTAAACGAGGTGTTTCGGGTAGAAATCTTTTATATAGAATATATAGAAGTTACTTTAAAATTTCAAATAAATCATTTTTCGAGTTTAAAATAATTAAAATTTAAGTAATCATGTACTAACTAATTTCTTATTGTGCGACCTAATTTCGTATTTATCTTCATTAAAAAAACACCACCATATAGTTCCTCCATCTCACAATACTTGTCTTTCTAGCATTCAAAAGTTATTTTAAAATAGTTGTCACTTAAAAGTACTACTTGTTACATCAACCACTTGTAATTCAAATTTCTTCTCATTCTACGTCTAAACACCATCTCACATCCAACTATACATTAGTTACTAAAGGGTATTATAGTCTTTTTCTCTTAACCTTAGTACATGCTAAACAACCTAGAAATGATATGTATTTTGGGACGGAGGTAGTAATTGTTGCTGGTGTTCCAAACTCAACCAACATAGTCGTGGAAGAGGCAATCATACCATGAATTCATCCACTTCAACAAACACTAAATCAAACATAGTTCAAGCTTGACACATCTCAGTGATATGAACCTATGGATACTACTTTTGCTCTATTCGAACTGTGAAATTATATAGGAATGTTATTATCAAAATGCAATTATGTCTAAAATGATTCCATGAACAATTATTGTCCTTCCCATTTTTTAATATATGATGCTAACAAATTTGGCGTTAAGGTATAGGATTAGTTCCCCACCATTAAAATGCACGAGCTCAATTTATTAGGAACACAAGAGCTTATTTGAAACACGAAAGTTGCATATTTTGTTTATTATGCCAAAGGAATTTTCTAGGTATTATATTATTAATAATTTTATAAAGACAACTGAACATCTTTAGATGTATGTGGAGATTCGTGCTCCACTTCTTCATCTTTGGTGGGCTCAAACTTCAAATGACTACTGGCAGATCCAGGGCTTCATAATCCAAGGCAACCAACTGAGCTTTTTGGCGCACAATAAAAGAGTAGATATACCACACCGCTAGCAGTTAGTTATAGCAGGTTTCTCTCAAGTTCTAGAAAACTCATTAGATGTATAGATTTACCATTTGTAACTACATATGGTCCAATTAGGATATCAGATGGATGGGCACAGAGGATGGCAGCTGGAGTGGTAATGCCACCTTAAAAGTGGGATTTAGGGGGCATATGGTGCAACCTTATATTCATGATGAAGAGGATGGAGTTAATCGCGGTGAAATGTAAGACTTAGAGAAAAGGTGGGTGGCAAGGGATAGGCAAGAGACATGCGAAGGGGATTGACGACACGTGGCGTCCATGTGCACGTCGATTGCGGAAGTTGGCAGGTCTGGTTGGCGTTACTTGGAGATAGGTTTATATCGTTTAAAAGGCGCGGGAAATCTTTTACGACGGTGATACTTTATATATTGATAGATAAGATAGATCAAACCCGCTCATCTTCCATCCAACATCTATAAACTTCACTAAACAAGAAAAGAAAAACGTTGCCTATGCAGTTGCTCAGTACAAAATGCTCCAACGTTCTAAAACTGGTCTAATGAGCTCAGATGAACACTCAAAACAAATCTGAATCACACACCACCACAAATCTCTACCCATAAATACACCAGCATCCCTAACCATGAATGCACCAGCCCATTGCATATGCCAACAAAAATGATAGCAAGAAACCAGCGACGCTCCATGAATGTCCCCCTGGAAGGCTGTATGCCTATCATATGTCGACATCAGTGACGTCACTCAGGCAGTCAACTATCGTCACTCTACCACGGCTGGGCCCCCGACTATATATACCCACCCTTCGCTTTCTACCCATCCTTCGCTTCAGTTCAGATTGTACTAGCAAATCTCCCCCAAGTGGGGAAAAAAAATTTGGGACAAGAAAGCGAGAGGAGAGGAGAGCAGCCATGGTGTCACAGCTCGCGTCGCCGCGGCCTCGTCGCGTCCGCCGCGCCGGCGGAGGGGGCAGCGACTGGGCGTCGCTCCCGGCGGATCTCATGTCCTCCGTGCTCAGGCGCCTCGCCGGTGACCGCGAGCGCGCTCGGTTCGGCGCCGTGTGCAAGGGGTGGGGGGCCGCCGCCGCCAGGCTGCCGTCGCGGCCATGGCTCGTCGGGTCCCGCGCCGACGACTGGACCGGCCTGAGCGGCGCCACCATGTCGTCGTTCTGGCTCTCCCTCGGGCAGCGCGGCCTCGTGCCGTTCGCCGTCGACGTGCCCGCCGGATCTGAGTACCTGTCCTCCTCCCGTGGCTACCTCGCGCTCTCCAACCCCACGGGTAACCCTAGGGTGATCACCCTCTTCAACCCCGTCACCGGCCGCCGGATCCCGCTGCCGCCGATCGGGTTCTTCAAGAAGTGGCACGACGTGGCCACCATTGTGCTGTCAGCTGACCCGGACACGGCGGAAGCGTGGTCCGCGGTGGCCGTCGGCTTCCCGGCGAACTGCCTCGCGTACTACAGCTCCGCCACCAACGACTGGAAGCCCATCAGGTTCAACTACTCCTCCGGCTACGCCGGCGTCGAGCACTTCAGGGGGCGGTTCTACGTGGCATTCAAGTCGGAGATCAGCGTGCTCGAGGTCGACGTCGCCACCCCCGCCGCCATTAAGATCGAGATAGCCCACGACGACGACGACGAAGACGCGGACGTCTTCGACATCGACCTCAACCTCGACCACGAGACCTCGAACAGCGACGACGACGACGACGACGACGACGACTGCGCCGACACCCTCGCCGGGTTGGGCGACGAGGATTACCCGCTCAAGTGCCTCGTCGAGACCCACCTGGTGGACTGCGGCGGCGAGCTGCTGGTCATGTCGATGCACGACGAGGTGGCGTACAAGAAGCCGAGCCCGGAATCCGCCGTCGGCCGCAAGCCCCGCAGCCACGACGACGAGCGGTGGGTGGACGTGCACAGGGTGGAGTGGCTGGAGAGCGGCGCGGCGCGGCTGGTGCGCATGGAGGACCTCGGCGGCTACGCCCTGTTCGTGGGGCGGAACCACGCCTTCGCGCTCTCACCGGAGGAGTTCCCGGCGTGCCAGCCCAACTGCATCTACAGCGTCGAGCAGCAGGGCCACCCCGACGGGCTCGTCAGGGTGGTGAACTTCAACGACGACACAACCGAGTGGGCTTGCCCCGACGAGGACATCTTCCCCGACGACGACATGCGAGGCTCGCCGACGGCAGGCTGGGCTCGCCGTGGCTGGGTCTTCCCCAAATACTCCTAAGGTCGGTAAGCTCAATCTGGATGCCATTAAGATCCAAGAGGATGCTTTGCTTAATTAGTTGCTTCATGGCTCCAGTATACCATACCAAAATCGTTGTGAACTTTTGAGTTTAACTACATTGCAAACATTGCATTGTAATTTAAGTTGCCAAACATCGATCTATGGCTGGGTTTAGTTCGATCGCAAGCATTGTGTATGTGGCCAAACATTTGGCTGGGTTTAATTTAGTTGCAACTTTCAAGTACTGTGAATGAGTCGCCAAACATTTGGCTAAGCAATTGTCTATGTTTCTTTGTTGATTTTTTTTTGATATGTTTACCGGTAGATGAGGGTCTAAAAACCTATATTTGTCGATTCATGCACGTAGACATAGTCGGTGCATCGCGCTCGCGCCTTACGTAATTAATGCTATGTCCTATATATGCGGCCCTAGTTCCTTACGTAATGTCTATGTGATCATGATTTACAAGTTAGGGGGTCTAAATTTTCAAAATTCCTGAAATTTTGAGTTTAGTGGTGGGTGCTAGTAGTATATTCTACTGGCCGAATATTGTATTGAAATTATGAACAAAAATCTGTTCAGATCTAGCCTTTTTTTCCTTTAAATTTTCATTTGAAATCCTCCCCCTCCCCTCCCCCCCTTCCCGCTAAGAAAATGAATTTCGATTCCCCCGGGACTGGTCTATGCATCCCAAAAAAATAGTAAACCATGTGTGTGACCCTACACCCTTATGTAACATCTCTTGCTGCAAGTTTGTCGATCATCGTCTTCATGATCTAGCATGGTCTAGCCCATCACTTCTTATCACCTCTACGATCCCACGGTTTTGCGATGCTATGATAATTTTGACTACCACCTGCCTTGGTACCTCCCCATACTTAGGAGCCTATACCAAAAAAAAAAAAGCTCACCAGAGTTGGCTGTAGATTTCAAGAAAGATAAAAATAAACACTAGTTTTGTCTTAAAAAATCTATTTGATACTGTATTGCATGTTTGCATTTCCGTGTCGCAAGATTGCTTGGATATATAGCATTTGGTTTCAACAGCCAAAACGGAGGAAAGTGTTTCAATATTTTAGTAGTTTTTATTAATCTTGAGATCTTGTGGCTGCATTTGTGCCATGCGGGTAGTTTATAGTAAGATCAGTAAGCATTAACCAATATATATTGATCTTGGCAAATTAATGTGACAGCCCAACGATTAATTGCACTACCAAATAGCAACACTGTAGTGTGAAGGTATCCTCCCTCAGCTTGTCACAATATGTCCCTCCAGGTTCCAGCCATTTTTGCCATTTTTTGTGAGTAATAAAGCGTAGAGGGCATGGAAAGAAATTTTCTACGAAAAAGCTAGCTAGTGTGCAAGACTGCAATCCACTGCACCTGGTGCTTTTTAGTGCTTTCTAGGGAGATCGCACGCAAGGATCTGAAGGAAAATGAACTGTTTTATGTGTGTTCCGTTTTTTCTATCCAGTTTTTCGTGAGTCGTTTTTTTTAAGGCGCTCCGGTGCAATATATATGTAATATTCTACTCTAAGTAGAATTAATCTTAGCCGTTTATTTTAAAGGATAGATTAGTAATCTGTTAATATAAATTAAGGGTAATTTTAGAATGGGATGATTTATCTGTCTCATCAGGTACGGCGGAATCGGTGGCTCGACGCGAAGCATCTCGCCCCCCCCCCCCCACACATCACCGCGATTTCTGCTTCTCCTCCCGGCAGGCGGCGGCGCGGCCGGCGGCGCTGCCCCCGACCCCCCGACGCAGGCACCGCATCACCGCATCTCTCCCGAGCCCCCGACGGATCACTGCATCACCGTGGTTTCCGCTAGTCCTCCCGGCAGGCGGCGGCGCTGGTCGCGCCACCCCCGAGCCCCCGGCGCGGTCTTTGTTTTCCCATATATTTTCTGTAATTAGTTTTTGCCAAACTGATTGAAAGGTTTTTTAGCGGTTGACAAGGTATTCCGAGGCCTTCTTGCAGGTATATGAACCTCAACTCTATTGTTTTGTAACAAAAACAAATCATTCAATTGCGACTGTAGTTTATGATAGAGTATCTGCAGAGTTTTCCACTCATACTGAACAATGGCACTGCATAAATTGTTTCTTTATGTTATTTCGAAAGTTCGCAAGTTATTTCCTCGTTAATTTCAGTATTTTGAAATTTGAATGGCTGGGTTATCAGATCAGTATCTGATCCGATGTGTTCAATTTGCATTGTTGTATTTAAGCCGAAAGAGACCCCCTCGCTGCTGGAGCAAACAACTGCCGGCAGGAAGGTGTGGCAATATCTGGCTTGCTAGATGGAACTGGAGATTATGAAGGTGACAGGGTGCTTGTTGGAGATGTGCCGTGGGGGTGTGTTTTCCGTTCTACCTTGCATTTTCAGAGAGTAGTAAACAAAATTACTACATTTATTGGATACTGATTACGCGAACAGCAATGCTTAAAAATGATATGCAGTCTATTGCCTTAATTTTTTTTTCAGTTTTATTGATTATCAAATGATTACCAAACTGAGAAAAAAGAATTCTACCATCAAACTAGACCATGCCTCCTATTTGATGGGAGCAATTTTATGGTTCTTAAGAAGATACCATGAGGTACCACTTTTTTTATTGTAAATTTAGTACCTCTTGATATCTAGGTACTATAAGGTACTAAATTTTATACTAAATTTTTGGTATCTTATAGTACCTTCTCAAGAACTGTAAAATTGCTTATCTGAAGTCTGAAACTCCGAATCATGTAGGATGTTTGTTTCTTCAGTTAAGAGACTTAGAGTACTGAAGACATCTGACCTATCTTCATCTGTTAGTACCTCTTTCCACCTTCCTTCTATTACATCAAACTCACGGTAATCTCCACATTATTCTGAAATTTCTTCATGCCATGTAATTGTTGACAGAAAACACGAGGTCTGGGAGATCTGCTTAACTCCAGTGCAGGTCCAAAACTCGCCTTCGGGTGTGTAAGCGTGCCAGTTGATTTGATCCTGCAATCAACAAGAAATAGAGACAAAGAAACCGTAATTAATCCTATAAACGATAGCCGATCGGCTAGGTGCCGATGACATATCATTTATCTCTGAGCCGATGTCATATATCTATCGATCGGCAGTCATGAACAAATAAGAAGGAAATAAATCTACTCGATCGGCTGTAGATATTAACAATACATACTTCCTATATTGATATATACTTAAATCAAGTGATTGGGATAGATCGGACGCCATACCGAGACAGTATAAGTCACTTTGATCGAAATATATATTAATAATGGAACTATATACATTCATAGTATAGCCGATCAGATAGATCTAGCATGTATCGGCTAATACTCCGATACTACTCTATATTAAGATATCAAAGCAAGTAGAATATATCAAACAAAAGCCTAATATACTTAAATGCAACAAGATCTTAATGTAAAGGGCGGATTTAACATGTCAATCATGCATATAGAATAAAAGTAGTTAAATCAGGTAAGATCGGCTGAAACCCCGATACTACCCTAATCGGCAACCAGAAGGTAGGCTAGAGGTTGATATTCTGAGCACGACTTAATAGATCAAACTCAACTGATGCAGCATTAAGTATGAAAAGAAGAACAATATCTAACAATCAAGCCGCTGGAAGTTTCATAGAGTGGTGGATATTTTATATAATCTAAATCAACGTCAAGATCTAACCTAATCAGCCGTACTCTACCGACAAATGCTAGCCGATTGTAAGTTAGATAACGATATTGCTAAAGATTATATAAGATAAACAAGATTAGAGTATCATAATGATGGAAGCACTAATCCCGGTAACGCAAACCGCCATAACAAGTTTTACCTCTTGTTGAAGATCGAAACCGATGCAGCTCAACCCGAGAGTGAGAACTCGTCGAAATAAAAATTATAGCAAAAGGGTGGCGATGCGCCGAAGTTGTATTGAACGTGTGTGTTCCTTCATTACATGAGGCTCAGGGTCTATTTATACCCGAGAATTACAAGATGTATCCATACCGGACACGACTATTATCTCTAACAAACTCTAAGATACCATAAGTCTTTACGGCAGACTTTTGCCCAAGCATATCTCTAAGGAAATTACATAGAATATCCTAATTAATAGATACAATCGCCTTCTCAGGACTCTATCCTTGCGTGGCAATCACCTGGCAATCACCATGAAGCACATTAACTCAACCTGATGACGTACACCGAGTCGTATTGTTGGAATCGGCTGTATTGGCTGACCCTGTCCGACTCGAACTCTGCCGATCCTGACCGTAGCCGATTTGGATGCAGCCGATTCTTGCTCTGTTTTCGCAATGATCTTCGCCTTGGATCCCGCTTCGGTCTAACCTTCATCTCCGATATTGAAGTTAACAAATTTGGTCGTTAACAGTAATCCATGCAGCTTATAACTTCTGGACGGAAAAGAACAGCAGCTGAGTGTTGACCTTCTTTTTTCGATCTGCTTTGACACTTTCAGTGACCTGCTGTTCAGAAGAATATGATCCTCTGAGCTTGTATCATCGTCTCTTTCTCTCAATGTCTTGCTGTGCTGAGCTTGTAACCAGCTATTAGAGAAGACAGTCCGAGATTAGGGCAAAAGGATAGCTCCATCCAAGAGACGAAGGCCATTCAGTGAGACATTGCACACAAATAACCAATAAGGTTATTGTAGCTCACAAACTTTGTATCTTTTGTATTAATGGCATTGTTTTTTTATTGGATTAATGGCAGCAATAGCTATTATATGTAGTGTGCAAACAGGAGGATTTTTAACCTTCTCCAATACTTTTTTTTTTCGGATCAGCTCTGAAAATACGTATAGGCCACTTGAGCACTGCATTCTCTTATCAAGCCATGCTATAATTTACAGAAGTTTGTGAGAAGTACTCAGGAGATTTTGCATTTTATGATCTTGCAGGACTATTTGTCATGGACACCTTTTTTTACCTTATCCATCAATAATATTCTCAGTCGTGCAAATGCCTTCTTTTACTTTCCTAACCTTCTGTATACATGCATAGCAGGGTCAGGTTCTTAGTGAGAGATGGTCAAACAGAAGGGAGCTCCAGTAGCATGTTTTGGTTCTTGAAGCCTTGCACATTTCTAGTGGAGTAACAGCAAAATAACCAGAAGCTTTGAAGAACTGCACTTTATGTAGTTAGGATACATTATTTCATTCTATTTGACTCCAATTTGGCCAATTCATATGATCGACATTTTTGTCAGGAAATAAACAGCAAGCAATGTATAGTTACTTACCAAAGTGATACATGTTTGAGAGATTCTTTCCATATGTTGGGTTCAAGATATAGAAAAATATTGTTCTTATGCGGCTTAATTATTTTGTATGAGATACTGCCATTTTCTTTGAAAAAAACCATGGTTTTCCGGTCGATCGCTCCTAGAATATAGCGGAACGGTTTATTTTGTACAAATAAAAGATTAAGTCCGTGACTAGGTCAATTTTAAAAAAACCATTGTTTTTTTTGGTCGATCGCTCCTAGAATACAGCGGAACGGTTTATTTTGGACAAATAAAAAATTAAGTCCGCGACTAGGTCGATTTTAAAAAACCATGGTTTTCCAGTCGATCGCTCCTACAGTATAGCGGAACGGTTTATTTTGGACAAAAAAACTAAGTCCTCGACCGAGACGATTCTAAAAACCCTTGTTTCTGGTCAATCACTCCTAGAATATAGCGGAACGGTTTATTTTGGATAAATAAAAAATTAAGTCCATGACCGGGTTGGTTTTTAAAAAACAATTGTTTCCGGTCGATGCTCTTAGAATATAGCGGAATGGTTTATTTTGGATAAATAAAAAATTAAGTCTGTGACCATCCGGACCGGGTCGATCTTAAAAATCCATGGATTTCTGGTCGATAGCTCCTAGAATATGGCGGAACGGTTTATTTTAGACAAATAAATAATTAAGTCTGTGACCTGGTCGATTTTAAAAAACCATTGTTTTACAGTCGATCACTCATAGAATATAGCGGAACGGTTTATTTTGTACAAATAAAAAAATTAAGTCCGCGACCGTCCGGACCAGGTCGATTTTAAAAAATCAAGGTTTTCCGATCGATCGCTCCTAGAATATAGCGGAACGGTTTATTTTGGACAAATAAAATATTAAGTCAGTGACCGGGTCAATTTTAAAAAACCATGGTTTTCCGGTTGATTACTCCTAGAATATATCATAACGGCTTCTTTTGGACAAATAAAAATTTAAGTACGCGACCGGGTTGATTTTAGAAAACCATAGTTTTCTGGTTGATCCTCATAGAATATAGTAGAACAGTTTATTTTGGAAAAATAAAAAAATAAGTCCGCAATAGGGTAGATTTTAAAAAACCATGGTTTTGCGGTCGATATCTCCTAGAATATAGCTGAACGGTTTCTTTTGAACAAATAAAAAATTAAGTACGTGACCAGGTCGATTTTAAAAACCATGGTTTTCCGGTCGATCGCTCATAGAATATAGCGGAACGGTTTATTTTAGACAAATAAAAAATTAAGTCCGCGACCGGGTCGATTTTTAAAAACCATGGTTTTCCGGTCGATCGCTCATAGAATATAGCTGAACGGTTTATTTTGAACAAATAAAAAAATAAGTCCGTGACCGGAACAATTTTAAAAAACCATGATTTTCTTGTCGATTGCTCATAAAATATAGCGGAACGGTTTATTTCTCACAAATAAAAAAATAAGTCCGCGACTGTCTGGACTGGGTCAATTATAAAAAACCATTGTTTTCCGATCGATCGCTCCTAGAATATGGCGAAACGTTTTATTTTGGACAAATACAAATTAAGTCCACGACCGTCCGGACGGTTCGATTTTTAAAAAGACACGCATGGTTGTCCGACGTCAGTTGTAAATTCTTGTCGGAATCTATCCCCATTTTTTATCCCGTACTGGGAGATAATATATCCCATATTATTCTGCTCTATTATTCTGTTCTGATCCCCTGTTACTTGGAGACAAGGTTTCTTTTTTTTTATTACTACCGATCTCGGCAGATTTTTTAATCTATTTTCTATTTTTCCCGTATCGATCCCCAATTTTGCCGTACCGCCATTCTGTTAATCCGTTCTGATCCCCTGTTATCTCTGTTATCACGTACTTGGACGGTTAGAGAGGAGTGAACAGTTAGATAATTACAAATTACAATAATACCCCTACGTGAATTATTATCTTTGGACAAATATACCCCTCTATATTTCTATTCCCACAAAATCTGGTGGGAGTAGAATTAGATCTCAAACCTACGATTAAATACGATCAATAGCTTGGATTAATTTCTACTACAAATAGAAAGCATCGGAGGGAGACTTTTTTTTTTAACATTAGCTGGTTTGTTGTTTTATACGTGGGGAAAGTGTGATGTTTCGGGACTTCGGGAGGAGGAAGAGGATAACTCCATTTTTAAAGTAGTACAGATAATCAAACTATTGTTCTATGAATAACTAAACGTGTCTAAAATCTTTTTTTTTAATTAGACATCTTGAATCCGAGTCAGATTTGGACACCTGCGTTAGATTTAGAGAAGTATTTCGCGTGTCAATAATCAATTCTATTGTGCCAAATCTAGAAGGGATTTGCAATTTCACTCGTGACAGATTTGTGGGCTCATATCCTATCACTTTTTCGTCCGTAGAATCTTGCATAAAGATTCGTATTCCTGTGTATCCAACTTATAGTTATACTCAGTTACGGATCACTTACACTAAGTTACATTATTGTACATATATACTCAGTTACAATGCATCAAAATTATATTTTACAACCGTTTTTCTCTAGATTTATGGTTTTTGACATATTTATCCTTTTGGGGGGTTATTTAATTTATAATGGGCTATATCCATTGGTTGAAAATTTTGTAAAATTTGAAACTATAAATCTATTGAAAGATTAATATATATGTAATTCCTTCTAAAGTCCGAGTTGGATTCTGATACACGTCTCTAGGTCAAGGTAAAATGCATCGAGTTTATTAGCTTGAGATGTCGAGTGCCACATGGTCTCCGATCCCATGGAGCGCTAATGACCATCTCGATTCGCCCTTTGTATCATGGAAAAGTGGTAGACACCATTCGGTTTGACGGCGGGGAAGCCGCTCTCCCGCTCGCTGGGATTTTTTTTTTTTTTTTTTGATAAAGAGAGGCCGCACCTCCCCCGCTCTCATTAATTAAAACGATGGAAATACAAGGTTCTATAGGTTCAGGAAACAGATTAAACAAAACAAACAACAAAATGATCACAACCAACATATCACAAGACATTGCTCCCATGCATAGACAAGAAAGAAAAGCACTGAAGGCCAGCAATCATCGCAACATCATCCTGGGTCATCATCAGGTCTCCATCCCAAACGTCTATTATTAGCTCCACTCCAGCCAAACCTTGAGTGAAAGACTTCATTTGCTACCTGTTTGAGAAGCTGAGCCCCCCAAAACACCTTTTCTCTGTCTGCCTCCTTGATCTGCAAAATGCTCCAAGACCCCAAAGTGGAACAAATGGTAAATATCAATTCAATAGGATCAGTTGGTAAAATGTGATCAAAACAAGCTTTATTCCTAGCTTTTTAAAGGGTCCATAACACAGCAGCCACACCCACTAGGACTAAATTTTTTGTATTATTCCCAAAGAAATTCCTTTGCCCAAACATACTATCAATATGCTTATTAAGTCTCACTCCCAGGGCACACTCTATCACACACCAAATAAAATGAGCTAGAGGACAATCAAAGAATAAATGTTGAACAATTTCATCCTTCTCATAGAACTGGCATTTTTTTCTCCTTTCTCCAGCCCCTTTTTACAGATTATCTTTTGTCAGAATGCTACTCCCTCCGTTTCACAATGTAAGTCATTCTAGCATATATCTAGATTCATTAACATTAATATAAATGTGAAAAATGCTAGAATGACTTACATTATGAAACGGAGGAAGTATTTCTAATCGTGTGAGCCAAACAAACACTTTCACTCTTGGAGGGATTTTTAATTTCCACATTTTCTTATAAGGTCAAGAGGCTCGCTGGGAGCATGAAAAGCCTAGGCTGTGTTTAGATCCAAACTTTTAACTTTTTCCATCACATCAACATGTCATACGCACACAACTTTTCAGTCACATCGTACCAATTTCAATCCAAACTTTCAACTTTGGAAGGAACTAAACACAGCCCTAATAATGCTACTGTCCTATTGACCTTTGAGCACGGCGCGCCTCCAACCCGCACGTTACTCCCGTCCGCCGGTGGTCTAGGCTGCATAATGCAAGATTTCCTGATTTCGTAGTACAGTCACGCCGTGCCAATTCGGAGAACAGATCAAGGTTTGTCGACGCAATCTCCGCGTCCCACAATGCATGAAGCCTGGAATCCGCCGAGTCGACGCCGACCTTGAAATTGCCCAGAACATCGTAATCTAGATAACATAATCCCTCCCCATGCATAATAAATCATTCGTACACGGCACAATGTCAAAAAGAAATGACCACATGAGACACATGACTGCAACGTAGGTACATTCCATGAAATTTCCATGCAGGATGAATCGATCGACGACCAAATAAACCCCACTACTCCACCCACCCCACCATTCTATTCCGTCCACACATTCCTTTCTTACAAGGTATGCAATATATCTAATATTCATCTTTTTGCTTCGTGCGTATACGTATCAGCAAAAACCTAAATTTTTAACTTTAAATTTGAAGTTAATTTTGAGGCTTTTTATTGATATTTATTTTTCCACCAATGCTTTTAGATTGTTAAGGACACGTATATAAAAAATTTTATTCACAAATCATTTTTTTTAAATATGCCATCTGGTTTATTTCCTGAATAAATGGGTGTTTAGATTCAGGGGTGTAAAATTTTTGTTTGTCACATCAGGTATTTTATAGGGTGTCGAATGGGGTGTTCGGGCACTAATAAAAAAACTAATTATAGAATCCGTCAGTAAACCGCAAGATGAATTTATTAAGCCTAATTAATCTATCATTAGCAAATGTTTACTGTAGCATTACATTGTTAAATTATGGAGCCATTAGGCTGAAAAGATTCGTCTCGCAAATTAGTCATAATCTATACAATTATTTATTTTGTTAGGTTATATGTAGTACTCATGCACATGTTTAAACGTTTGATATGACAGGGTGTAAAGTCTTGGGATGAGATGTAAACGGGGCCTAAGTCAAACGATGGGTTCATGAGTGTATATAAAGCAGGCCATGAATGGTTGGTTGGCATCGCGGTGTCGATCGGATCAGCCGTTCAGCATGGACCGCACTAGTAGAATGGATTGGTCGTCGCTCCCGGCGGATCTCCTGCTCGCCGTGTTCGCGCGCCTCCCCCGCGACGCCGACCGCGCCCGCTTCCGCGCCGTGTGCGCGGGGTGGGGCGCCGCGGCCGCGTCGTGGCGCCCGCGGCCCTGGCTCGTCGGGTCACGCACCGACCGCTTCGGCCGGGGCGCCGCCATGTCGTCGTTCTGGCTCTCCCGCCGCAGCCACGGCGGCGGCGGCCTTGTCCCGTTCGCCGCCGCCGTGCCCGCGGGGCTCGAGTTCCTGTCGTCGTCGTCGCATGGGTACCTCGCGCTGTCCGACCCTATGGCGACTCCCAAGGCGGTCGCCCTCGTCAACCCCATCACCGGCCGGCGCATCCGGCTGCCGCCGATCGGGTTCTTCAAGAGGTGGCATGACGTGGCGACCGTCGTGCTGTCGGCTGACCCGGAAACCGCCGACGAGTGGGCCGCCGTGGCCGTCGGGTTCCCGACCAACTGCCTCGCGTACTACAGCTCCGCCGCCGGAGCGTGGACGCCGCTCGGCTTCAGCGCGGCCGGTTACGCCGGCGTCGAGCATTTCAGGGGGCGGTTCTACGTCGCCTTCAAGTCGCAGCTCTGTGTCTGCGACGTCGAGGCGACCGTCCCCGCGGTCATCCCGCTCGAGCAATTAATCGACGACGACGACGGCGGCGGCGAGAACGTCGACACTGGCAGGAGAGTCGTCGAGACCCACCTCGTGGAGTGCGACGGCGAGCTGCTGCTCGTGTCGGTGCACGACAACCTGGAGCGCAACCCAGAGGACACCACAATCTTCGGCGACGACGACGACCACGACGGTAGCAGCAGCAGCAGCAGCGACAGCGGCGACGGGCGCGTGGTCGAGGTGCTCAGGGTGGAGTGGGTGGCCGGCGGCGCGGTGCGGCTGGTGCGGCAGGAGGACCTCTGTTCCCGCGCCCTCTTCCTCGGCCGGAACCGCGCGTTCGCGCTCTCGCCGGAGGAGTTCCCGGCGTGCCGAGCCAACTGCGTCTACCTCGTCGACCAGCAGGGCCACCCCGACGGACGCGTCAGGGTGTTCGACATGAACGCGGACGAACGGTGGGAGCCCGAGGAGGCGGCCGTCGTAGCGAGGAACTATGCTCGCCGTGATGAGACCATTTACCCCCCCGACGACGGCCGCCGAGACGCACAGTCGGCAGGTTGGGCTCGCCGTGGTTGGTTCTTCCCCAAATACTAGCTAGTTATTCACGCGTTGGTGTAACCTTTTTTCTTTCTTTTTTGACGCAATGTTCGTGTAACTAGCCGGGTCATGATTGGATTAAGTACCTTATATTTATATTAGGCTTATTTTTAATGAGAGTTTATGGCATTATCTCTTCGTCTATGCTTATATTTATCAGCCAAAATTTAAATTTTTAATTTTAAATTTAAAGCTGGTTTTGGGTTTTTTTAATCAAAGTTTATTTTTTAGCCTTTGCTTTTAGATCGCTAAGAGCATGTATATAAAAGTTTTATTAACATTTTTTTTCATTTATAAATATGTTGTTGGGCTTATTTCATGAATAGGCCAAATGATGGGCTCCTACAAATGCAATTGAGTGATATATTACATATTAATCTACTTGTCAATTTTTTTATTATAGCCATTTAGTTGACATGTAATAAATGAGTGGACGTCCACCTAAGTGATTAGAAACCATCTTCTATAATTCGATCCTAGTTTTAGACGATGGATTCTGATTTTTTAAGTTGCCCTACACGTTTTTTATACGGAGTACCTCCCAAATGCAATATACATGGACATGGTTAGTGAGGAAAATTAAGTTAAGTTCGGTTCATGAGACAAGTAAACCAACCAGGATAGGATTGCCCGATCCCAGCTCCGGATAACTTTTCGAGTGTGAGAAAAAAGTACTACTAGAACTTATCTCTAATTAACCTAGAAGTACATTAGTAAGCGGGCTTCAAATTTGAAACAAGAATGCCTTAAGGCTAAAATCTAATGAAACATATCTGAAAATTTTAGTTATCGACTAATGCATCGTCCGCGACTGCGTTGTCCATGGTGGGCGGCGCCGCCTGCGCGCCGGCCGGCGCCGCCGTGCTCTGAATTACTGGCCGGCGAGGGCAAAACCAATGCGATGGAAACCACTGTGTCCGGGGCTCAGGAAGATCGTCCAATGGCACGGGCTTGAGACGGCGAGTCTCCCACGGTGCGCAGACGACGACCTCGCCGCGTAATCTGACCAAGTGGTAGATGCGATTCGGCTCGACGCCGGGGAAGCCGCTCCGCTCGCCGGGAGCGCGAACGCGTGGCTGCTCCGCGACACGAACAGCGCGTACTCCCCGATGCTCTCCACCTTGGTGAACCCCACCGGCACGCCGCTGCCGTCCGCCGCGAACTCCAGCTTGTACACTCTGCTGGTTAAGCGGAGCCGCCGGCGCCGGTGGCGGCCGCCGGCGAGGAGAGGGAAGCACGACCTCCTGGGTACGACTTGCCGTGACACCTGGACGAGCAGGAGGTCGTCGCTGCAGCGCACCAGGCATGTGGCCTCGAGTAGCTCGTCATGCCGCCACCGGTAGGCGCCGGAGAGGCCTACGCTGGTGGCGATCAGCATCCGTGAGACGACGTCGCCGACGGCGACCGTGAGGTTGGAGAGGAGCACGTAGGCTCGGCCGCGGAAGAACTCGAGCCCTCTGTATCGCTTCGCCTGGATGGCCTTGTCGAGGAAGGTCCACTCGTCGTCGCCGGCATGGCAGAAGGCGACCCGCCGCGTGTGCGGCCACAGGATTTGCTGGTGATGGGACATGAAGGCGAACGCCGTCCACTCGCCGGAGGCGGCGGCGGCGAGCGGGTCGTCGGGGAGGATCACCTTGCTCAGCTCGTACCTCAGCTCGTACCTGGAGCCGCACGGAGGAAGCGGGACCTCGCTCAGCTCGTACCTGGAACCGCACGGAGGAAGCGGGACCTCGTCGCCGGAGACGGCCCTGACCAGGTGGCTCTCGCCGTGCTTCATGGCGACCCAGCCTCGCGAGACGCTGACGAGCGAGACGGCGGCGGGGGCGGGGCTGCCACCGCGTTCCGGCCGCAGCGACACCTCCCCATCGTCAACTCTCTTGAAGCGGCGCCTCCCCCGTCGACGGCGACGCGACGGCCGGAGCCAGGCGTGGCGGCGCTGCTCGGGCGCGTACACGGCGAGCCAGGGACGGGGGACGAAGACCACGCCCGCGCCGGCGGCGGCGGCGCGCCATTGGCTGCACACGGCACGGAAGCGCGCGGCGTTGGCGTCATCGTCGAGGCGGAGGAAGATGTCGTGGAGGAGGCCTTGCTCCAGGGAGGCCCAATCCTCCTCCGCCGCCATACTCGATCTCCCAACTCAACACCGACTAGTTTTAGTTGCAACAGATTCCAACATGCATGAGATGGGATGCTAGATTCCAACATGCATGATAGAGTAGCGATGTGAGGAAGAAGAAAGACTGACGTGGCTTAAAGACTACTGCGGCTTCATTTCCTACTAGCTATCGCCTATCAGCGGTTTGTTAGGAAGAAGAAAGGCCGCGCGCCCGCGCCTTCAGCGGATCCAAAATCCACACTCGTCAGTTTGTTTGTTTGTTTGTTGATAAAAGGTCGTAGAGGAATATGGCTACAACAATCGGTCTGCCGCTCACTCCTCTTAATCCTTAAAACCTCTAAAGATTATCAGCTCCAAAGCTCTATCTCTAGTCCGTGCCACAAAGGAAGAGGGGCAATTAAGCAAATCGAGGTTGTGTGATTGACTTCGGTCAAAGATATGCTCTTTTTCTCCCATATAATATGAATCTCTTGGCGCACATCTAACAACCAAAAATGTTAATTATCTTGTTTTCGGTTCGAATCTTAGCTCGTCCAATGGTTTTTTTCTTCTCCTACCTAGGACAAATCTTGAAAAAAAAGAGAAATATTTTCTCTTAATTTTCTATCGAACGTCATATAGTAAATCCGCTTATAAATATCGATGTAGCGCACTATACTTAAATTTTATTATTATTATTATTACTCACTACTTAGAGCATGCCCAACCACATATAAGAATGGTTCTCAATCAAGATTTTTTTTTGAGTTTTAAAAAATACACGGTCCAACAGTAACCCTATACAAGAAACCCAAAATCCTGATTCCCATCTCCGGGGAAAAAAATTCTCTGGGACAGAGCCCCAATCCTCAGCGCGTGAGGCACCATCCTAGATGGGTGCCACCTGTATTCTCACCAATCTTGAAGCACCGGAAAAAAGTAAAGCAATTTGGATTTTTTTTCTTAGCGTATACCCTCCGTATTCTAGTGGTGCCCTACGAACTTGTATCGTATTCTCTACCCTAATCACGTCGTTAGTGTTCCTCGTTCCTCGGAGCCGTAATCCAGCTATTTGCCCTTCCGTTCCGGCCATCGCCGCGCGTGTAGTTCGCCGCCCTTCCGCCGTCGCCGCCGCTGTGGCCGTCGCCGTCGTCATCACCGTTGCTGTCAATGTAGATGAATCCCCGTGGCGGCGCCTTCGCCGGTGCTGCTGCCTGCCCATCCGCCGGTGGTGACAATCCTCCGAGGCCGCCCACCACAAACACCACGATATCGATGAATGCAACTGCCAGCACAACCTTGACCACAACCATATGGCATCGACATTCTCGACAATGGCGCATTCGTTGATGCTCAATGAACTGAAGATTAGATTTTGAAGAAGCTGTGATTTCTAAATAGACATTGTACTTATCATATAAGTAGAAAACAATAACATGAATTATTGTTTCTAATTTGTAAGCTATTGTAACCTTTATTTCTTCCTGGAAGCAATTTGTAGTGTTTCGATATACTCAAACATGTTATTTCTTTCTAGTATATTTTTCTTTGGAGCTTCGTGTCTTGTAAACGGGCTGCCATGCATTGTTGATCGGTCCATGGTTGATCAGGGGCCTCGGAGGATCGTCACCGCCGGCGGATGGGCAGGAGGTGCCGCCGTAGGGATTCATCTGCATTGACAGCAACGGTGATGACGACGGCGACGGCCACAGCGGCGGCGACGGCGGAAGGGCGGCGAACTACACGCGCGGCGATGGCCGGAACGAAAGGGCGAATAGCTGGATTACGGCTCCGAGGAACGAGGAACGCTAACGACGTGATTAGGGCAGAGAATACGATACAAATTCGTAGGGCACCACCGGAATACGGAGCGTATACACTAAGAAAAAAAATCCAAATTGCTTTACTTTTTTCCGGTGCTTTAAGATTGGTGAGAATACAGGTGGCACCCATCTAGGATGGTGCCTCACGTGTTGAGGATTGGGGCTCTGCCCCAAAGAATTTTTTCCCATCTCCGGTGTCCTCGCTCCCTAGAAGTAGGTGGCCACCCTCGCTCCCAATCGCCCTCCTGCGGCCACTTCGCGCGCTCATTATGATCGCCATTGTGGGCTCACGACCTCTGCGGGCGCAGCAAGCGGGTGTTCCCCCCCATCTGTTTTTTTTTTCATTTTTTCCTGTTCTTCGTTGCAAGTAAAAAACTTACGATGTTTAGGAGTACAAAAGCATTGCAATTTTACTGTTTATGTAGCTGATTAAATCAATAGTCAATGTGATTGATCCTATACTTTTATTTAACTTCTGCTGATGCCGAGCGGCGTACAAGGGAGAACGACGCGAGACGGGGAAAAACTAATTTCTAATGGTAGTTTTGTATGGACCCATTTTTTATTTTAGGGATTTTATTTTACCTAATATCTTAGAGAAAGAACTATTTTCACACCTCAAATTCTTTTTAGGATTCCCATTATCAGATTTTTAGGATGAGATTTAGCTATTCTCTTGGTGATGCTCTTAGATCCAATGGTATAATTTTTTTAGGGAAGGGTTTTTTTTTTCTTAGTAAGAGTTTAGCAAAGAGTTTTTTTTTTAATAACGTACAGCATCTGTCCGTTCAATTTTAGGAGTTCATTACCGAAAATTTCCCAAACATAAAGTCGTAATATTTTTTTTCGCCTAGAGAGGAAAAACCCTACGCGATGGCCGGCGGCGGCTGGTCCTCCCTCCCCGCCGATCTCCTCCGGGAGGTCTCCGGCCGGCTGTACTCCGACGCCGACCACCTCCACATCCACCAGGTCTGCACCCACTGGCGAGCCGCCACCCTCCCCGTCTCCGCCTGCCGCCCATGGGTCGTCGCCGGCCGCGCGCTGCAGCGTGGGCTGGTACCAATCGGCGACTACTCCCTCCGCCTCCCGGGCGGCGGCGCGGAGAGGATGGACGCCGGCCTCCGCCGCGCCCCGCCGGGCCTCCGCCACTGCTGCGGCGCGTCGCGCGGGTGGCTCGCCCTGACCGACGACGCCCGGTCCCCCACGCGGCTCGCGCTGTGGGAGCCCCTCTCCGGCGCCGAGATCCCGCTCCCGTGCCTGAGCCCCATCACCAGGGTCTCCCTCTCCGGCGACCCGCTCGCCTCGCCGGGGTGGGTCGCCATGGCCTCCCAGCTCAAAGGCCGAGAAGGGCAGAAGACCCTCGTCTGCCGCCGCGGGGACGCCGCCTGGACTATGCTGTTCGAGCATGGCACATCCGAGATCGGCAGCGTCGTGTTCCACGGAGGGAAGGTGTACTACATTGACATCATGAGCAACATTGTTGTCTGCGATCTCGACGCCGACGGAGCTAGCGGTGCAAAGTGCACTCAATTCTTCCATGTTCGCACATCGGTGTCCATGCTCTGCAGTTGTGACAAGTTTCATCCGGAGCGTGGGGTGCATCTGGTAGCCTGCGATGGCGAGGTGTTGCTCGTGGTGTTGCGCTGGGGAGGCCACCCATCACTGGCTGAAATCTACAAGCCTGAGTGGAAGGGGAACCACCAGTTGGGGCTTGGCGAGAGGGTGATGGACCTTGGTGATCACTCGCTGTTTGTGGGCCGAGGTGACACATTTTCACTTTCTGCAAAGGAGTTTCCTGCGATCAAGAGAAATTGTGTCTACTATGCAGATAAAAATTACAAGCAGCAGCATTGGATATCTGTGTTCCATTTGGAACAACCAGATGTTTTGGAAGAAATTCCATACCCGGAAGAGCTGAAGGAAGACATGACCAACTGGATGCCACATTCCTGGTTTTGTCCTAGGAGACCCTTCCTTAAGCAGCAGTGAAGCTCTCCTTTTTGAATAAGTGTCTGGATGTGGGGCTTTCTTTATGGAATTCCCACAAAAAATTTAGATTGCAGGAATTTCCTTATGAAATTCCTTTAGTAATGCTGTGTGTTGGAGAAAATGGCTAACCATCCATTCCCCTTCGTGTTGCTATCATCATGTTCATAAGTTATATCAATATTTGTTTTGTTGTTTCAGTGGGATCCTCTTTTAGGTATTAAATGTGTTTTCCTCTATATATGTTTGATTCTCTCTTCTGTATGCCAGTATGCCGTAGAGCTGTCTGTATTTGTTGGGTTTTTATGTACTATTTACTATTATATATCTTGGAGAAATGATGTGTTAGTGGCATCAACTGTATAATTGAGGGTATCGCAAATTTTGTAGACTCATGTAATTTCTGATAAGATTTAGAAGACTTATCCATCCCTTAGATTCATTTTTTTTTTGTCTTTAATCAGTTTCAAGAACACAAGCACCCTGTTTGTTTATGGGAATTGATCTGTATTCCCTGTTTACTCAAAATCAGATTCTGCAAGTAATTATCCAGAAAGTTTGATGTTCCTGCACTGCTGCTTTTTCAGGTACGCACAAGAGGATATCCCTTTTGTTTTCTATGGAAGTGCCAGAGGATTTTTCCATTTCATTGCTTTAGGTTTGATTTGACATTGAAACCAAGTATATTGAATATGACGGAAAGAGTTCAATATATCAGTGGAATGTACAGAGCAATCAGCCGCATTGCCATACTAAACTCGTGAGGTTAAGTCAAAATGTTGATTTATTCACATGATATAAGATCATCTCCCATGCACATTAGCAAAAACTATGCACATAGTTCTCCGGCACAATAGAATGAATCAAAGAACAATGTTATACATTGATTAGGGATTTAGTGGATGCTTTTGTGATATTGGCATCATATTAGGGGATGCATTTTGTTTGGAATTTCCAGCGATTCAAATTTTTATATTGCAGCAAACATTGCAGATGGCAAATTTCTGTCACTGAAATTGCTTGCTTGAATGCTCATAGCATACACTATCCTCACATCGATGGTAAAATTTCCTGATACTGAACATGTTGGGGGAAAAATGGCTTACTGATATGCTCTTCGATGTTTTTTTTATGCTTTACTCAACTGCACCTTTTCCACACTGGCTTTTATCATCTTTCGTAAAGGTCAACAGATGGACATTATGAAATTGGTTTCTTCACATGCTGCTTTATGTTTATTTCTGAGAGCCATTGCGGATACTGAGAAATTGTTTTCTGAATATGTTATCTATCATCTACTATGTTGTGGAAATAGCAAATTTCTGGATAAATTCAATGAAAAAAAAACTATCGCCTAATGGCCTGAATAGAATGTTGTTTCTACAGTCTGGGAGACTATAGCTGCATGTGTTATGTTATGTAGTATGATCATTGACCTGATTGGTGGAATTTGTCATGGATTTATTAAGAAAACCCATAATACATTGGCTGCTTCCAGTATAATTGTCCAACAGACCCTTCATATGAAATCTCTTAACATATCCTACTGGATGGATTTGTGTGCTTTACTGCAGAAAGAACAGCAAGGAGGCTAACAGACTGACATAATGGGCATCGCGAGCTGCTGAATTAGGTGCTGGTTGTCTTATCCTATAGTTGTCTGTCCCTGTTTGACCCTGCCTTTGGAAGTCGTGCCAAACCTAGGCTTGAAAGATTGAAGACAACCTTGGTGGGCCTGTTCAATGAATATGCTAAACGATCAACCAAGTCTACTCAGCAGGGGAGTGGTGATGTTGAGATGGATATAGGTAGTTGTGATGAATTGGCCAATTGGAATCAACACGTGAGGCTCACTGCCCAACCAAGGATTGTGCCATCATCAGAATTAAAAACTTATCTGTCAAAAGCATCCACTCCCTCATTGTGAACCCTTTGATATCTCAAAATGGTGGCAGGCAAACTCTATTGAGTTTCCAGTACTTGGTCGCATGGCTCAAGATATTTTAACAATTCCTGCTTCAACAGTATCTTTAGAGTCTGTGTTTAGCACTGGATCAAGATTAGTATCTGAATTTCGAAGCCAGTTGACTCCGGAAACAACTAAAGCACTTGTATGCCTTCAAGATTGGATTAGAGAATCAGGTAAAATTAACTTAATATGTTTGCAATTACTTCTGGGCTTCATTTTTTTTATATTTATAATACTCCCTCCGTTTCATATTATAAGATTTATATGTGTGCCTAGATTCATTAACATCTATATGAACATGGGCAATGCTAGAAAGTCTTATAACCTGAAACGGAGGTAGTAATAAATAATTCTTGCATGCACCTTTGAAATTGTAGGATCATCTTCTGAGCTAAGCACTGAATCGATCTGACTGTACAATTCTAGACCCATTTCTGGGGTAATCGATCTTTGACTGTACAATTCCAGTCCCATTTCTGGGGGTAAATATCATCTTAAACCATTTTCTTGTCAATTTTATACTAACTGGTGTAATGTATATATTGTAGTGTAACTAATATATTGCTATAGGTGCTTTGTGATCTGTGAATAAGGGTAGTTTTTTTTTCTTGCAGAGAAGCTCCTACACTTGGTTTCTTTGTGAGCTGTGAATAACAGTACCTATTTTCCCTTCTTTTTTTTAGGAAGCTAGGACAGTAAAGGAATGTAGCAGATGGTGAGGAGCTGTGTTTTTGGACAACTGTGAATGTCAAATTGATGCTGGAATGTAATTTATTTTCAGCTGTTGCTGGATAATTTTCTGGCTTTTCTGAGACACTGAATCAATTGGGATTGGTGTGGTTTTAGCTGAGATTAGCATGTTTTAAATAGTGAATACAGTACCATTCTACTTAGCCTCACAATTACTTGGACTTGCTCACAGTTCGTGCATTTTATTTGGCCTCGCAATTAATTGGACTTGCTCAAGTTCGTGCCCCGTGGCTTTGTGCCATCGACCTGTTGTAGCTTTCATTTTTGAAGTCGATAAGGGAAGAGATGCGGTTTTGTAGTCGGGCAGTAGAAAAAAAATAATGTTAGAGATGCAGAACATAACCTACTTCAATTCAAAGCAAATTAGGCCTTCAACATGGGAATAACAAAATGATTAGCTCTTCGGATGTGACGAACTTGAAAATTGTGTATTAAGATACTAATAAGACAGCCCCAATAGTATGAATCTTAATAAGACTTAGAAAAACCAAAAAAAAAAGCGAGCACAAAGAGTAGCAAACCTAGCACAGGATTGATTAGTGCCGCAAACTCGTAAACAAAGTATAGGAATAGTCAAAAACATCTATTACTTCCTCCGTTTCACAATCCACAGTCATATTGATGTTAATGAATCTAGACATAATATGACGTACTTCCTCCGTTTCACAATGTAAGTCATTTTACTATTTCTCACATTCATATTGAACTGACATTAACATCAATATGAATGTGAGAAATACTAAAATGACTTACATTTTGAAACGGAGGGAGTACGTCATAAGTAGTAGTACTTGTTTCTTCTACAGATTGTTTGGCAATGCATTCACATAGCACATTTCAATCCACAACATAACAGGAAGACCAAAACAGTGCATCCAAAATTGCTTTACGTGAGAAATTCTAACATAATACCTACATGAATAAAGTACCTGGAACCATTACACGAAGTCACACAACCAAGCATCATGCCTGGTAAACTGCTAAAAGAAAAAACAAAAGGAAAGTGCGTATTCATATTCAAACTGAGTTAGTTTAGCAGTAGAACTAATGGTTCTCATGAGGGGTCTTAAAAAAGTCACTCAAAGTTTTAAACTGATAGGATAACAGCTCAACAGAAAAGAATACAAGCAGCTTCATAAGAACTAGTAAAATTTCATAGATGAACATGAGACACTAACTAGGTTGAAAGAACATAATATGGGCTATTTCAGAAGCCAGTAGGTAGAATATTAACTAAACACTGATTGGTCCTTGGTAGTTTGGTGCACTGGAATTACATCAAAACAAACATGACAGATAACAAAGAGTGGATCAAACTGCAAAAATCACCACAGCATATTCTTGTAGCACAAATAACTCCAACTAACATTTGCAGCAACTCAGAACCATCAGATAGCACAAGTGACAACCTACTGAGAATTGCAATGCCAAAAATTGCCGTTTATAGGTGGTGCTGCCACCCATGCAGCAGGTCCATAGTCTTGGGCTGACAATCCAGGTGGAAAAGGTATGACTGATACCTCATTTGAACTGACATCAAAAGCCAAGACCCTTGCATTACGAACAGTTCCATCATCATCTTCAACATAGATTGTGTTCCGACGGCGAATATATGAATTATCCTCAGCAGGCAACACCAGAGGCTGGTTGCTACCTAGATAGATAGCAAAGCCCCCAACATCATTTGTTGGAACAAAAGCATTCTCACCATCAATCTGCTCGAGAACAAATACAGATGATCTCACAGAGCTCATGTCCTGTCCAGACCGAAAGAACACACATAAGTAGATCTTTTCTGAGCATACGAAGATGTGATTATTGTTCAAGTTCCAAAGGTAAAATCCACCATTCTCAACAATAGGAGCACGCAGGATCAACAAATCATGCCCAGGTTCTCCTCCCACAACATCAATGACAACCATATTACTAGCAGTAGCTCCAACAAAATGAGTTCCACTGTGAAAACCCACTGAACTCATATGGTATTTGTCCAGTGCCAGGGTACTCATCCCATCTTGGAAGTGCATCCATATTAATCCTCTCAAAATGAAGCCTCGGATAATCATCACACACAATAATTGCTCGAAGTTGAGTTGGGTATTCATCAAAGTAGATCCCCATTGGAGTCATGCCATCAGAGAGAGGTGGAATCCAGGTATCTCTGCCACAATTCATGCAATACAAAAACACATTATTGGTTCCTGTAAGATCAATGTGTGTTTTGATTCTTATTCTGTGATGAACAATTGGCATCTGTGATTATTGGTTTTGATATTTGGAGATTATCGTCGAAGTGGTTTTGGAGATAATCAATTTTCAGGAGATGAACAGGGATTACTGGTTTGTCAGGACCGGTCAGACCGGGCGGTAGTTGCCGGTCAGACCGGCTCATGTGTAGCGGTCAGACCGGCCGGCCCGCGGTCTGACCGGCCGACGCTGTGTCGGTTTCGGTTTCGGGTTGTTTGTTTGGATATCCGTGATTGTTTCATGGTTATGGCTTCTAGATGGATACTATACGTATGTAATACTGTTGTTTGCTAACAATGAGTCAAGTTGGTGATAGATTGGTCTCGGAATATGGTTTCTTTGTTTGTTTCATGTGTAGGTGACTCGATGCCTCGGGAGAGTATTTGCGGTGATGGACCGGGAGTCGGCTTGATGGTAAGACGATGTCCGTGGTGGTCAGATATCATGCGGGATACTAAGGCTAGAGTTGATGCACGTGGTTGATAGAGATTCCATATGGCATACGATGGATGTATTGTGTGCGTATGGGATGCGGAGTCGAATTTGGAAGGAGTTCAAATTTGGTACGATTGGTTATGTAAAGTTTCTTTCTTGTACTAGAGGATTTCCTAAGGTGTTTAGAACTCTTAGTATAAGTTTGGTTCGTGGCTTTAGGCTGCCTACCTCATGTATAAATAGAGGGGGAGCGTGAGGCTTCCCTGTATCGCTTTTGAGAGCAATTGAGTTGCTAGTTTAGTTAGGGTTTCGAGTTTAGTCGAGATTTTTGTAAGGAGTGCTGTTGGTGCGCTTTGTAAACACAGAGAGAAACAATAAAGTTGTCATCTACTTTGAGAGTTCTTCGATTTGTGTTTCACCGGGTTTCGGCGGTCTAACCGGCATCTCACCGGTGGTCAGACCGGCAACAAGCGGCGGTCAGACCGGCGGCGCTAGGGCGGTCAGACCGGCGGAGCAGGAAGGCAGCGGTAGGCGATCTCGGCGGTTCGACCGGAGTTCGATCTCGGTCAGACCAGCGTGTTCCAGGCGGTTAGACCGGTGCAACTACTTCGGTCAGACTGCGATCCATCGATTTCGAGGGTAACTTTTATTTCCGCTAAAAGTTTTTGGTTTTTGGGTGTACCAACATTCACCCCCCCCCTGGTTGGCTTAGTTCTTGTGATTCGATCCTACAAGTGGTATCAGAGCCATGTTTGCTCTTTTCGATCTTTACCGATCTTGAGTTTTTGCCATGGCTACTACTAATAGATTTTCAACTAAGCCTCATGTTTTCGATGGAACGGATTTTTCTCATTGGTGCAGTAGGATGCAATCTTACATTATGGCTGAGGATTATGATATTTGGAGAAAAGTTTCTCATCCTTATGTGATTCCTGATCAAATTAATACTGATGCTTTAAAACTTGAATTTGAACACAATTGCAAAGCTCGCAATATTCTTTTGAGTGGGATTTCTTGTTCGGATTATGATCGTGTTTCTCATCTTGAAACTGCTCATGAGATTTGGAACGCTTTGAAAAACTTTCATCAAGGAACTTCAAATATTAAAGAGCTTCGTCGTGATCTTTTTAAAAAGGAGTACATTAAATTTAAGATGAAACCTGGAGAAGCTTTAGATGACTATCTTTCTAGGTTTAACAAAATTTTGAGTGATCTTAGATCTATTGATTCTTCTTATAATGCTAATTATCCACAATCTGAGATTTCTCGTCACTTTTTGAATGGTCTTAACATGTCTATTTGGGAGATGAAAGTTACATCTATTCAGGAGTCTGTGAACATGTCTACCTTGACTTTGGATTCGCTTTACACAAAACTGAAAACTCATGAGATGAATATTCTTTCTCGTAAAGGTGATTCTAAGTCCAGTGCTTTGGTTTCTTCTTCAACTTCTTTGGATGTTGGTGCTTCTTCATCGAAGTCTTTTGTTCTTGCTTTATTTAATGCCATATCTGATGATCAACTCGAACAGTTCGAGGAGGAGGATTTGGTTTTGTTATCTAACAGATTTTCTCGAGCTATGAAAAATGTTAGGAACAGGAAAAGAGGAGAACCGAATCGTTGTTTTGAGTGTGGAGCACTTGATCATCTTCGTTCGCATTGTCCTAAGCTTGGGAGAGGAAAGAAGGAAGATGTTGGAAGAGTCAAAGAGGATGACGTGAACAAGAAGAAGAACATGAAGGAGAAGGAGAAGAAGAAGCATTGTATGCAGTGGTTAGTTCAAAAACTCATAAAAGTTCTTGATGGATCTGAAGATGAAGATGAGGGCAAAGGTAAGCAAGTTGTTGATCTAGCTTTTATTGCTCATAATGCTAGTTCTGATGTTGATGAATCTAACAATGATAATGAAGAAAAGCTTAGTTATGATCAATTAGAACTTGCTGCTTACAAATTTGCTAAGAAACTTCAAACATGTTCTATTGTGCTTAATGAGAAGGATCACACTATTGAGATTCTAAATGCTGAAACTGATAGATTAAAATCTTCGATTCCTGATGATGATAATTGTCAATCTTGTGAAGTTTTATTTTCTGAAATTAATGCTTTGCGAGATGTCAATTCTGTTAATTGCAAAAAATTGGAATTTGAGATTGAAAAATCTAAAAAGTTGGAATCTTCTTTTGCTCTTGGATTTGCTTTACATGCTCGTGTTGTTGATGAGTTGATTTTGACAAAGAACGTTTTGAAAAAAATACAAAGTTGCTTTTTGTGCGAGTTCTTTGGTCAATGCTTCATGTGTGAATAAGGCAAAACAAAACAATGGTGTTTTGATTTCTCAAGATTGTTCAAAGTGTGTTTTGAATGAGTTGAAGTTGAAAGATGCTTTAGGGCGTGTTAAACACATGGAAGAGATTGTTAAAAAAGATGAGGTGCTTTCATGCTCAACTTGTAGAAAACAAAAAGATCTTTTGGATGCTTGCAAAAATTGTGCTATTCTTACTCAGGAGGTTTCTTATTTGAAAAGTTCTTTGCAAAGATTTTCTGATGGTAAAAAGAACCTCAACATGATTCTTGATCAATCTAAGGTTAGCACACACAATCGTGGTTTAGGTTTTGATCCTTATGCTCACAATTCTAGACATCCTCCTGTTGTGTTAGGTGTTGGTGCTAGAAGTGGTGAAATTTTAATTGAATCTGAGCCTAAGAACACTGTGTTTAAATCTGCTGGCATCATGTCTTCTTTGAATGCATCTTCTTCGAAATCAAATGTTGTGAATGCAAAACCTTCTTGTGTTGCAAAATCATCAATTTCAAAACCATCTACTTCACAAACTTGTCGTGAGAAGTACACTTGTTCTTATTGTGGAAAAGATGGACATTTGGTTGGTTTTTGTTTTAGACTTGCCCATAAACAGAAAAAGGAAAGAGAAATTGCTTTTGCAAAACGACGTTGGCAAAAATCGGGTTTTAATTCGAGGACCACGGTTAGACCAACACTAACCAGTCGGTCAGACCGGCCAGCGGTCAGACCGCAGTTGAACCGGCGGTCAGACTGGTTAACAGGCCCGGTCAAACCGCAGGCACGGCGGCGGTCAGACCGGCCTCCAGGCAATTTTGTGCGTAATTCAAATCAGACTTTTGTGAAACAACAAGGTAAGTTTTCAGGTAAGTCTGGTTCTGATTTTGTTAGTGCATCTGTACCTACTGGTTCTACTGGTCGTGTGACTCAGTGTTGGATTCCAAAATTTCTTATTTCTAACCCCAACATGGAGGGCTCGACATCTTCTCGTTTGTAGGTATTTTGGTGGCATACTCCCCATGTGCGTTCAATGTTGAGATGACGATTGCTTTTCAAGGTAACATCAATTTAATTTTGGATTGACATAATATTGTTCTACTTTCTTAATTATTAGCTTTTCATATGCTAGTGTTTGAGGTAGTAGTTTTTGTTAATACAAATGTATACATGTCAATTCATGAGAATCTTGGTGGTTTCATTGGCAATTGGATTTTTTTTTTCAAAATTTTTGATTTCTTCTTGATTTTTGTTCAGGGAGAATTGGAGGTTATTTTGAGGGGGAGTTAGTGCTTATTCGTGAATTTCTTTTGGCATGGTTTGAGGGGGAGTTTGTACCTCATGGTTTTATCAAGCAAAAATATGACAATGAGAAAAATTGAGAAAAGAGAGCTTTGTTTTTATATATGGTATTTTCTTGTGCATGCTAGCAATACTTTGAAGGTTTATTTGTCTCTAGCATAGCTTGTATGTATTCTAGTATTTTCATGAGTTTTGGATTTTGTTTTTAAGGGAGATGATGCATGACACTTAAATTCTATACTTGAATTAAGTAAATATGCAATGTTGATGCTAGCATATGGTTTGATTTATAAATGCTCTATATATATGCTTTATTGACTTGTTATTCCTCAAATAGCTTTAATTGCTCATTGTGAAAAATAGAATAAAAATATGAAAAAAAAATGAATACCGAATCCTTGGAAACAGTCTTGACGACAAGGACGTATTCGTTGTGAGCAAAATAATGGGTGCCGAATCCCTGGAAACAGTCTTGACGACAGGGACGTACTCGGAATTAAAAAAAAGAGAAAAATATTAGCAAAAAGGCTCAAGAAAAGAAAAGGTAAAAAATTCTCTTTGTTATTTTGTGCTAAAGGTTATTTGAGAAAGAGTGATAAATGCAATAGGTATATGTGTTTAGTGTTTATTCTTCAACCTATGTGCTTGTTAAGATGTTGCATTATAAATCGTATGAAATCATAAATCTTGATTGTTGATTCAAGCTTAATTGTAAAATCTTTGGTTCATGGTTATGCTTTAATGCATGCTTGTTATTTTATAGACGGATTCATCTTCTTTTTATTGCAACACATAACGTGATATGCTATATGTATGTTAAGCTCTTATACATTAATGAACATAATCCCTATGCTTGATGAAATCATTGTCAAAAGGGGGAGAAATAATGTGAAAATTTTTGATTTTTGGATCTTTTGGAGATGAGAAGAGAAGAGTTTTTGAGAAGAGTATGTTTTTGGTTCAATTGGGAATTTCTTTCTTTTAAAAAGGGGGAGAAGTTTTCTTGTTTTTCAATTGGGAATTTCTTTCTTTTAAAAAGGGGGAGAAGTTTTCTTGTTTTTGATTCAATTGAGAATTTCGTTCTTTTAAAAAG
This sequence comes from Oryza meridionalis, assembly GCA_000338895.3. Taxonomy (NCBI): domain Eukaryota; kingdom Viridiplantae; phylum Streptophyta; class Magnoliopsida; order Poales; family Poaceae; genus Oryza; species Oryza meridionalis. The sequence continues at coordinate 20,901,637 of CM002533.2, forward strand.
GGGGAGAAGTTTCCTTTTGGATTTTTGAGCACGATGTGTACGTTTGTACGAAGTGTGCTTTTTACCGCTTTTGTTTTTAATTTTCTAAACTCCAAAACATTTTTAATGGGTTTACCAATGTGTTCATCAAGGGGGAGATTGTAAGATCAATGTGTGTTTTGATTCTTATTCTGTGATGAACAATTGGCATCTGTGATTATTGGTTTTGATATTTGGAGATTATCGTCGAAGTGGTTTTGGAGATAATCAATTTTCAGGAGATGAACAGGGATTACTGGTTTGTCAGGACCGGTCAGACCGGGCGGTAGTTGCCGGTCAGACTGGCTCATGTGTAGCAGTCAGACCGGCCGGCTCGCGGTCTGACCGGCCGACGCTGTGTCGTTTTCGGTTTCGGGTTGTTTGTTTGGATATCCGTGATTGTTTCATGGTTATGGCTTCTAGATGGATACTATACATATGTAATACTGTTGTTTGCTAACAATGAGTCACGTTGGTGATAGATTGGTCTCGGAATATGGTTTCTTTGTTTGTTTCATGTGTAGGTGACTCGATGCCTCGGGAGAGTATTTGCGGTGATGGACCGGGAGTCGGCTTGGTGGTAAGACGATGTCCGTGGTGGTCAGATATCATGCGGGATACTAAGGCTAGAGTTGATGCACGTGGTTGATAGAGATTCCATATGGCATACGATGGATGTATTGTGTGCGTATGGGATGCAGAGTCGAATTTGGAAGGAGTTCAAATTTGGTACGATTGGTTATGTAAAGTTTCTTTCTTGTACTATAGGGTTTCCTAAGGTGTTTAGGACTCTTAGTATAACTTTGGTTCGTGGCTTTAGGCTGCCTACCTCATGTATAAATAGAGGGGGAGCGTGAGGCTTCCCTGTATCGCTTTTGAGAGCAATTGAGTTGCTAGTTTAGTTAGGGTTTCGAGTTTAGTCGAGATTTTTGTAAGGAGTGCTGTTGGTGCACTTTGTAAACACAGAGAGAAACAATAAAGTTGTCATCTACTTTGAGAGTTCTTCGATTTGTGTTTCACCGGGTTTCGGCGGTCTAACCGGCATCTCACCGGCGGTCAGACCGGCAACAAGCGGCGGTCAGACCGGCGGAGCAAGAAGGCAGCGGTAGGCGATCTCGGCGGTTCGACCGGAGTTCGATCTCGGTCAAACCGGCGTGTTCCAGGCGGTTAGACCGGTGCAACTACTTCGGTCAGACTGCGATCCATCGATTTCGAGGGTAACTTTTATTTCCGCTAAAAGTTTTTGGTTTTTAGGTGTACCAACCATTCATCCCCCTCTGGTTGGCTTAGTTCTTGTGATTCGATCCTACAGTTCCATCATGCCTTAGTGCGAGTGAGCCATAAGCAGCACCCCAGCAAGAAGATGTGGCAGGTGGTGGACATAGACATTTGAGTAAGGCCAGCCTAGGATCTGCTCCATCTCCATCAGGTGCAACTATCTCAACAAATACAGTCTTGTCACTCCCACGAGGTAGATCCTCCTGCAGTCGCGAAAGTACAAGCCAAGGGCCGCTTGTCTTTGGGATAGCTGCTCTCCACCGTGTACAAACGGAGGCATTGCTTGGACGTCACGACGGGAACCCCGAAGACGATATGCAATCAGAAGCAGTAACTCAGGCATCAGATATGCAAAGTTTGCCTCCATATACTCCTTGACCTCAGCAGATGACTCAATCTTAGGCTGGACCTCGTAGTATGCAGTCCCATCATTTGTCTTGAAAGTTTTGATGGCAGCAGTGCCAGCGGAGGGGAAGACGTGGTTGCTGGTGGCTTTGGACGCTGAGCCATGGACGGTGGAGGCGCCAGCGGCAGGGCCGTGGACGTCCGTGTGGTCGCCCATGGCAGCGAGGTCGGAGGCGTGGACGCCCGCGGCGGCGAGGGAGGAGGCGAGGTCGCCCGCGGCGGTGAGGGAGGAGGCGTGGACGCCCGCGGCGGCGAGGGCAGAGGCGAGGTCGCCCGCGGTGGTGAGGGAGGAGGCGTGGACGCCCGCGGCGGCGAGGGTGGAGGCGTGGTCGTCCGAGGCGGTGAGGATAACCGCCGGCTTCGCGGACTGGATCTCCTGGAGTGGACTCTTCTCGGAGCCATCGAGCTTGCTCGGGGGATCACCTTTATCTTCCATAGCTTAGCCGACGGGCGGAGTATCCGCCGGCGGCGAGAGAGGTGACGCGCGGCGCGGTGGAGCGGCGATCTAGGGTTTAATTAGGGTTTTTGGTGGAGGTGGAGACGGCGGGGGAGAAATGGAGATCGCGTTCGCGTGGAGGCGGGTTTGTCTGGGCTTATGGCGAGTACGGGATAGCTGGCACTTGTTAGCGCACTCGCGTTCCTCTAACGTGAACTGCCACGTGACGTAGTCACTGACAGGTGGGCCCGAGAGCAGTGGGGCCCACATGTCAGTCACCATGACCCTCCGACTTCACATAGAGAGGAACCCAATCCCAGCTATGGATAGGTTTAACTGTACAATATCACCTCTATCTTCCACAGCTTCAGCAAAATGTGGTACTCGGCTGTGCAGTATTCGTCTGTGCAGCCGAAAACAATTGTAATTGAGATCCGATTACAATTTTTTCTCATAGCTCAATTGTACATTGAGGTCCGATTACATTTTTTTCTCATAGTTCATGTTTGAAGTCAGACGTTGGGTTGTGGAGACCCTGTATTTTTTTTTCAAGACCCTAGCACGTTACATACATACTCCCATGTATTGAGTAGATTTTTTTTTTCAAACAGTTGTTTTCCCATTGTTAAATCACGCGTATACACTTTATACTAAGGCATGGAGAGCCAAACTCTTGCCAACAAAATCAATTTCAAATGTATCATTCCGTCTGCTGCATTTAAGATCTCACTCAATACCACGTACTAGAGGACTGAGTCTGAAACATGGCCACATAAACGTATATTTACAAGAACATTGCTCAAGTCAGTTGATCTGGGTGAAGGTGAATTTATTGAATATAAATGAGAAGCACAAAAGAAGATTTGCATCGAAGACATTTCTCAGTATAATGTCATACAAGAAGTTCCTCACTGTTAAATAAATTGTAAAAGGAGCACCTATACCTGCAGGTTTCCGTTCAGAACTTACAAACTTAACACCTCATTGTTCTATCTCAATAAACAAGCTCGCCTGCGGATGCAAACCTGCTTCCTCCAGCGTTTGGGAGAGTTTTTCTGGACCGTATGTCACCCTCGGGAAGTTCGAAACTAGGCTGTACTTCTCTGCTTTCAAGCAGTCCAAAGAATCAACATAGTCATACAGTGAAGTGATGGTAGTGGAACTGTTGAATCTCCTTTCTTTGCGCTCTCCAGTTGGAAATCTTATAAGAACCTACAAAATCATCAGCACGGTCCTTTATTAGTTCCAAAGAATTTGCAGATACAACGCAGATCATCAGCAGTTTAGAAATATTTGTGCTAACATCTAAAGAAAATTACTACTAAACAAACCACCTACACGTAGAATGCATGGTTTGTGAAGGTACAAATCAAAAACTTAGTCATGATGTGTTGCGTTCAAAGCTATCAGGTAGCTCCACAGAGATGAATAAGCTTACTGAAACCTTCTGCATCACTAATAAAAGCAATCTAGCATAGCTGCTACTGTATTGTATTTAGTCATCAAAAGTAGACAAATGTGGTTGTAACTTGTCAGCACATTATCCTAGAATAAGATCAAAACAGGTTGATAAGGAAGATGGACAAAGAATGTGAACATACTCGAGTAACATCTGGTCCTTTCTCAGGTTCTGCTCCAAGAGCCATGGCCTTCTCTTGTCTCCTCCTTGCAAGAGCGGCTTCTTTCTCAGCTGCTTCTTGGGCAGCCCTTTCTTGAGCCTCCTCTTCTTCTTTGCGCTTTCTCTCAGCCTCTGCAGCCTCTCTTTCACGCTTTTCCTGCTCCTCTCTCCGTTGGCGTTCCCTGGCCTGGTACAACAACATCCATTAGGACCAACCAAAATCGTCTTCCCCTAGACTGGTAATTTTACCAAAAAAAAAGAGAGAAGGAATTGCTCAATAAGTTGGTGCTTCAAAACATTCAAATACTTGCAGAAAATCTGTATGCACCGTTCTATGGTCTGCTTTAATCAGTTCACTAACTAATGTATTAGTGTGCCCATTACCATGCACAAATACTATCCTTAGAACGGTACAATGCCCTTAGCTGAAGAAAATGAAAACAAGGTGTAATATATAGATAAATTAGTTCCCCATTGTCACGTAACTACCCCAGACCCTATCGTTGAACCCATATTACACAGCATGCATACTCTTGTACTAAAGCGCATCAATAATATGAGAACAGAAATGGCCTCCAGAGTTTAGCATACCTGATCAGCTTCAAGTGCAGCTCTATAAGCAGCATCTTGTTCCTCACGCAAGCGTTGATTGTTCAGCCTCTCTTCAGCATCAATCCTAGCAGCAACGAGTGATGCACTGCATTCTTCAACTGCCCCTTGAAGAGTTGTTATCATCTCTTCAGGTGATTTGGGCCCCTCAATCTTCGGAACACAAAATGAAAATGCATGAGCAATATTGATCAACTATATAACTGTACGGTAGCAGAAAAAAAATACTAAGGTACTTTGAAAGGACAAGCAAAAAGAGTACAGAGCTTTGGATCCATTAATGACTAATGTTATGCCAGTAACGATGTGGGGCATAGTAACTGCCTTGAGCTGATGAGCTCCAGGGGTATAAATATAATCACGCATGATGCACAAATGCTGGGAAGGAAACAAGATGTTTGCACGATTTTGATCTAGAATAAAACATCATTAAGGACTTAACATAAGTCCTGGCAATAGCATTCAAATACTAATGAGTGGTGCTAACAAACAGTAGGATTACTTGCGAGTAAGCAGCAACACTGCCTTGACAGAAGCTGGATGATTATATTATTGCACAATGTATTGTTGATAGAGAATACATGCACTACGAATTCTATGGACTACAATATTAAATAAAATGGGGTATCAGAGAAAAGCAAGTACAGCAAGTCAAGTTTTAATAACAATGCATATATTTGTTAAACAGCACAGTGAACAAAACCTGATCTTTTACTCTCACCTATCAACGTAACAATCTAGAACAACAAAATATATCACCTGCTAGTTTCAACACAGTGCAGTAGTCAAGCAAACAGAATTCGATACTGCCATAATATTATGTGTGAAATTTTATCTACAGGAAAGTTTTGTGAATGTGTACAAATTTAAAAGAACATAAAGGAGAATGCCTAAAAAATCTAAAATGAAAAGGTAATGATGAAAATTTGGAATTTGTCTTGCTCATTGGTAAAACATTTTTTCCCCAAAGCACCCTTCACACATTCAATTCAGATAAAACTCCAGTTTGGGATATGTATTAACTTAGTTTTCTAGGGTACTTTAAGAGGAAAAGATAATTACCAAATTTCTAGTATCATCAGCAGTAGTTGCTGAAATTCATGAGTATTGCACAAAATTCCAGCTAATGCAATTATCAAGGATGATGTAAATGAGTAAATGACAGAGTGTCCTATATCATGTTTTGCACATGATAGTTGGTGGGTGGGAATGAGATAAGGGATTGTAGTTCTTAAAGTGAGGGGATTTTGGCTTAGAAATTTGAATGCCCAACTCTCACCATTTAATCCCATAAAATAGTTTGGGGACTAGGAATTTGAGTATATATAAAACAATTCCACTAAGACTCCCATCTAAATCTCATCCTAACCAAGCAAATCAATGAGAAACAAAATCAGCTCCCAAAGTCACAACAACTCTAATTCATGAAACAAAATCACTTACAGAACATATGACACATCTAATTTAAGAAAGCATATTGCAGACATACCAAATCCACAAAATGGATTTTAAGTTATAACAACATAAACACTTCGAAAACAATAAGCTGAAACAACTATGATATAGGAAGCAACTATACTCAAAGTTAATCCGACTGTAAATGGCAACCGGGTCTATATGCATAACAATGGCCTAACTCTCGCAACTGCATCTCAATGTTCTCAAAGCGCAGGAATGGCATGTCGTAACCAAATAAAACATCATAATTAATACAGATGAGAACTTTGTAACAAATGGTGCATAACAAGTTGATCTAATAATGGAAAGCATTGCCGGACTAAACCCCCAACAAATTGAATTGTTTCACACAAACGCCTCTCTACACTATAGTCAATGTGATAATCCACAGTCAGAAACCACATAAACTAAGGAGCACAGCAGCTGATCTTAGATAACAAATCCAACATATTTCTCAGACATTATAAATAGCACATCAATACCATACCTGCCGCAACAACACAATTCTCTGGTTCGTAGACGCCATGACCACCGCGCAGAAAGGGAACCTCGATGCATTCAGGCTGTTGCTCATCTTGAACCCTTCAGTCCTCCTGATGCTACCACCCCACGCAACGTAGTTCTCATCTATGAAGGCCGCGACTGGCTCAGCGCAGAGGCAGCCACCGCAGAAGGCAGGGGTGTCCGGGTGATCAGGGGAGTGCAGGTACACGAAGAGAAGCTTGTACTCGCGCTGCGCACGCTGCAACGCATCCGCGAAGCCCTCGGCGACGAAGTGGGGGCCACGGCCGGCGCCGAACTCGCGCTCGAACTCCGCCACGAAGTCAGCCGCCTCGGCCGCCGACGGGGGCAGCTCGAGAAGCCGGTCGCCTCCTCCGCCCCCGCCCTGCGCGAGGCCGAGGATGGAGAGGGAGCGAGACAGCACACCTCCGGCGACCCAGGCACCGAGACGGATCGAACCGGCGATGAGCCCAACCCCACCGGAGACCACGTAGAAGGGGAGCGTCACGAGCTTCCACGCGATCCCCGGCTGCTGCTGCTGCTGCTGCGGAGGCGGGTGTGGCGCGACCAAATCCGCCTCCCTCGGTGCCAGCGGGGGCGGGGGCGCGGAGGGGGCCGGGTCGGGGGAGGAGGGGTTGGCGGTGATGGAGGAGACGGCGAGCTGGAGGTCCCAGTTGTGGGCGGCGAGGATCTCGGTGCAGAGGTCGTGGTCGGAGATGCCGGTGACCGCCTGGAAGTAGCTGACCTTGTCGTCGACGGTCTCCGCCATGGCCGAGGGCGGAGCTAGGGTTTGGGGATTTGGCGTCGGCGTCTGCGGCGGCGGCGGTAGTAGTTAGCACGAAGGAAGGGGCGGAGTTAATCGTGGGGCGCGACCGAGGTGGGAGGAAGACGAGTCAGTAGTGGTGACGTCTGATCTTCCTTTGCTCTCGTCTCGCGATCGGATAAAAACCACGAGACGCAACGGAAAATATACGCGTATAAAGTAATGAAATAATCGTGCGTGAAAATACATTGAAGTAGTTTAAGTTTCCTTTAAATTTTGGGGAATTTTTTTGTAGGATTCCAAATTGTAATGAAAAAAATTTCCTGTTTGGTCTTTGAAAAAAAAGATTGGATTGAAACTTCTCAAGTCTTATGAACTTCCTTAAAAATGCCTCAATGAATATAGATTTTCAAGGGAAGTTAATAAGAATTCTACTCTTTTGAAAAATTTGTTTTGATTAGTCTGTTTCTTTACGTCCAATTCCTATGTTGTGTTTTCATGTGGTTTATTCAAACCACTACTATCATTCTTCTTTGCGTTTTGTAATTTTTCTGTTTCCGTTTTTTTTTATGTTTGCTGCGTTTTACCAAGTTTAAAGGGGGCTTATTGATTGTTGGTTAAAAATCTTCAAAGTTGACTCCTACAAAAGTGAAAAGGGTCTTGAGTCTTGACATGTTTAAAAACAAGATGTAAAATTTGACTACCGAGTTGATGACTAGTATACGGTTGTACCCGGAACAGAAAAGTACTTTGTACTTAAACTTGTACGGTTTCGTGCTGACGCCGATTGGAATCGGTTGAAGCTTACCAATCAGCATCAGCCAGCAGCGGCCACAAGCGTCACAAAGGCGCAAACCGTGGGGACTAGAACCAGAATTTGCTTGCCTCTTCTAGATTGTTCTTCTTTTCATGAAAACTACGTAATGCAAGTTTGCAACTAGCCAGCTACTCGTACTGATCAACAAGCAGTACGAGCGAAACTGCCACCATAAGGTTCAGAAACAGTTTTCAAACACAAAATTCTGCCAATAGAACAGACAACAAAACCTGATCAACAATTCAGAATTGCAGAATTTGGCATCTGAATTCTGCCAATATGGCTTTCATATCAGGATTTCAGAATTGCATACAACTACTTTAACAGATCAGATTTGACATCAGAAACTCATGGGGAAGTAACATCCGAAGTTCTTTACAACAAAGATTATACAGCCATACAGGATACAGCTGATAGGGGGTATGAAGATTATGAGTGTCACTTCCATCAATACATTCGCACGCTCAAATCTCCTCAATAAGAACCTTGGATTGGGCATCATTCTTTCTACCAGCCCTTTGAAATGGACTCCCGCAATCCAACTCCTCCAGAGATGCTTTCTGCACCTCAACGAGGCGAGCTAAAGACGACCATGCCTCATTTGGTTGCTCATGAACCCAGCATGTCATGAAGTACAACTTCCTATCTGCGGCACGAAGCTTTTGGGTGCTCCGTGCTCTCTCCGCCTTGCCCAATTTCTCTGCCTTGAGCATCGTCTCAGCAATATGAATGAGCCTGCGGAAGTCACAGAGTGCGCAAACAAGTGCATTGCCTCCTAATGTGAGAAGGCTGATGATATCATCCACGAGAGCAATAGCAAACCTGAAACCTCCGGTGTGCCTGTAAGCTGGTGAGCATGTCTCCTCTACACATGCCGTGAGGGCTTCAGATACAGTCTCAGGTTTAGAATCCTCCCCCATGACTTTTGACACAGACAACGCAACAGTAGAGGCACCAAAAGGATCAGAACGCCAATCGCCATTGTGGAGGCGAAGTGTGAAGCAATAACTGTACAGGATATCAGCCAAGTGAACCGCAAGCAACGGAGATGGCTCCACTCTGGTTAGCTGTTTGAGTGACGGGAGAGCAGATTCTGGCCCTTCTGGGATTTCACTGATGCTAGACTCTGGGTCAGCCATTGGATCTGACGTATCAGTGTCTTCTACACTCACTTGTCTGATAAGCTGGCTTCCATCTGGACTGAGGGAAATCGATCTAGCGGAAGGTTTTTTCCACCATGGTGTCCATGGCTCGATCATCTTGCTGAGTTCACCTGAAGCCAGAGCTTGACGAAATCGTTTGATTTCATCATCAGAGAGGTCTTCAAGCTTGATCTCATCTCCTGTTTGAAGAACAAACAAATATTAATCTAATGAGAGTTCAGCAGAAACTTGTAGTACATAGCAATATTTACTTATTCAGAAAAGTTACATCCCAAAACTGACAAGGCCATATTATCATCCAGCATGAAAATTGAAAAAAATGAGCCACATGAACATAACTTGAATACTGTATTTCAAGAAATAAAGCAAATACTCAACATGAAAAATAAAATAATCAAAGGTAAATGTAAAAATGAAAAAAAAGGACAGCTTGCCAGCATTTGACAGGCTAAGTTATCTTTATACTACAGATGCAATTTGTTTGATCCACAACCTTTTAATGGAAAGGAATACTGAACATAATTCTCACATGAAAATTTACATTGGTAAGTAACTCTGAATTCCCTTCACAAGCATTTGTCTATCTTAAATCAGTTATTTGTTTTTTCTTACACTAGTTGCAAACAAAATTTAGTTAACAAAGGTGTTAAGAAATGATTGTTAGTCCAATTGTTTAAAGAATACCTAGGGTTTCATAAATAAAAATAAGAGCACTGTGAAATGCTATGGTTTAATCACATTAGGAAGGCACTAGAAGTGCACACATACCAGACATAACTTTTTGAATAAGCTCCTCTGACAGAATTGACTCTGCAGGACAAAACATGTATGAAATGTCAAAAGAAAAGATCTTCACATATCAAAATATAGCATATGCACCACTCAACAATCATAATCACCCCAACCAATTCACAACAGGTAGGCCCTCAACTCATTAAATCATAACCAAAATTAGATAAGCCCAAAATCTGCTAGATGCGCCAAACAAAGATTTGATTATTGAAAGAGCTATTGCAAAAATTTATACAATCCACATAATCACATAGTTAGAAAGGGGATCATCCTTCCTAATAGTAGGAGGTAATTGTAATTTAGTACTAGACTTTTGTTCATGATATTTTAGTGACATAGAGTACAATTAACTGGCAGGAGTCACAGCCTTGCATGTCTCTGGTAGGTCAGACCGACCATAACATTTTATGTATAAAACAGATATGACATAACAGAATAATCTCCTTATGAAACTGAACAGAAATGGTAACTTTCACAACTAGTAATAAGCACTGACCAGACAATATATTATCACATATTATCTGTGTTAGATAAAGTATGATCTTCTAGAAGAGTACTCGAAACCATTTAGATGACAATTAGGTAAACAGAAACCAGTCAGGCCTTAAACTAATGAAATTATAAGTTTAGATGTATTACAGTCATCACATCTTCTATTGTTTTCCCTGATACAAACATCCATTCTTGTACTACCAAGTTCAGCAGTAAGAGAGTACAAATATTACTGCTGACAAACTAGTAGATGATTTTTCTACCACTACCAGCTTTGAGAGTGAAATAGCATGAAAATAGAAAAAATAATAATAATATGTTTTCAGAGCAAACAAACTAGGAGAGAATGATTAAAACTTCAATTTGACCATAAAATCTTAAATAGTAATACTTCACATAAGCGAATATAAATAAGTAGAAACACAAGCAATAATTCACGCTTTATAGAAATAAAGGTTTCAATAAGAGTGCGGCAGATGCAATCCTAAGGTGGAAAATCTGAGCACTTGCAACATCCTCATCACCAATAACAAATCCCGATCATTTATATTTAGAGAAAGGGCCAATTTGGCTAGTACCATTACAAAAATCACGGAGTTGGAAAATACCATCGTATGTGTCATTGACATGTGGGTCCAGGCCCCACATGTCATTCTCACGTACGATGGTATTTTGCAACTCACGTATCTTTGCAATGGTATTTTCCAAATTTACCCAAGAAAGGGCCAAGGATAGCTAATGGTTTATAGACTATCAGACATAAGGCAAAAGAATGCATATCAACCATACCATCTTCGCCTTCTGAATCCATATCTTCTTCTTCCAAGTGGAGCCTTTTAAGTATGTCTAACATCTTCTTCTTTGATTCATCTTCAGGTTGCATCTGCTTAAGCTCATCCATAACATTCTCACGCATGAAGGATTCAGTGCACTGAACACTATGCCCCTACAGAACAAGAATTAAATAAGGTATAAGAGGTTACAAAAGTAAAAGGTGCAATAGTGTAAACATCATTATTCCTTGAGATCAATATGCATAAATTGCCACACACACACAAATTCCTTAATTTGAAAAAAAAAAGTGGAAACAAGATCATCTCACACTAGTCAATTATGTAGATGGTAAATTCCATGAGTTAGATATATTGCACCCATATAAGCAGACCCCTTAAATTGTTGTTATTGTTTTGTGGATAAACATGTATTCTCTTTCAACAATCATTTGACAGTCTCAGTCACACTGGTACAATCCACTTAGGCTAGCATTAATGATGCTGTATGGTATATTGGTGGTATCTAAATGATTGTGAGAAAAAATCCAACCACCTCAGAAAGTTTACACCATGTGGCCATTTGAAATGTTAACAGACCCACAGTGAGGAACTAGAATAACCTATGCCGTTGGAAAGGACAAATGCACTTCCAATTCATCTTTTCTGTTCCAAATGATAATTGAAATTTCTTAAGTTCAGCACATTAGCCATCCAGCTAGTAATGCAACCCTTTTCATGAAACTACATAGGACAGCACAAGGAGGGAATTTCTGCAGCCTAATTTGCAACGGAAATGCAAGTAACTCTACCATTTGTACCAGACTCAGCTATACGTTTTTAGCATAGAAACCAAAATTACCGTCTCTTCCAAAAAGTATACGAACTCATTGCTGCAATTCTACAAACACCTTGTGTGCGTCAGCACTAAATCACTGAGACACCCAGGACACCAAACCAACGTGGGCATTAACCCTCCCAGGAGGTGTTCTACAAGCAGCGAGCCTTGAAGAGCACGAAGCCCTGCAACACGGGAGCAGCAGAAGCGAGAGGGAAAGCGCACGCACCTTGTAGCACGGGAGCGAGCAGTAGCGGGCGTTGCAGCGAGGGCAAGTGTACTGCGCGAACTGCTTCTGGCACCTGCAACAACCGTAAGCTCACACGATCACGATTAGGCACGTAGCGCGATACCGGGGAGGAGGAACGCCGAGGCTTACACGCGGCAGATGACCCTGGTTTCCGCGAGGGAGAACGAGGCGGCGGCGGAGGAGGAGGAGGAGGCGGCCGCGTCCTCGGAGACCACGACTTCCCTCTCCATCGCCGGCACCTCGCCTACGACGCTTCTCCCCCGCGTTCCTCACCCCCTCCCTCGGTGGCGCCGGAGCCGGAGCCGGAGCGTCGGCGGTGGATTCCGGCGTGCGGCGCGGCCGGTTCGGAGATTTCTCTCGAAGCTGGAAGAAGAGGAGTGGAAGTGAAGTGGGAATAGGCCTCTGGCCCAAAAGAGCGCAACTTTTTAGAAATGGGCCGTCAGTAAAATTAAGCGGAATAAGTTCATTCTAGGTCCCTCAATTTGTCGCTGAGTCCGAAATCGTCCATTGAGTGCAAAACCGGATATAACACATCCTTCAACTTATAAAACCGTGCAAACAAGGTCCCTCAGCAGTATTGTGTCTAGTTTTGGCTAACGTGTCACCTACGTGGCTTCGTTGAGTAGGTATTCATCCCACGTGGCATTGATATAGCGCTTACGTGGTAATTCAATCATAAAAAAAATAAAAATCATGGGACCCACATATCAGCTAGACACAAAATAATAATGAACGGTGGGACCCATTTGGCCCCACATGTCATCCCTCTTCTCTCTATCTTCTCTCTCACCTGGGCAGAGCAGGGCTGACTGGTTGTGCGGGGTGGAGGCGACGGGCGGGGCGGAGCGGCCGGCCGGCGGAGCTGGACGGGCGGTGGCCGGAGCAGGCCAGCGGAGCTAAGCGGCGGCGGCCGGAGCAAGCCGGCACAGGCGAGGGGCAAGGGGCGACAGCACCGCGGCACTGCACCGCGGCGCCGAGGGGTGACGGGCGGAGAGAGGGGCGGCGGGCGGAGCAGTGGGGACTGGAGAGTGACGGCGAGCTCCTGGGAGATGGCGACGGGATGAGGCCGAGAGGACGCCGACGGTGAGGTGGAGCACGCACCTCAAGAAGCGGGTTTCGCCTCGCCGGAGCAGAAGGAAGGGTGGGGGGCAAGAGCATGAAGAAGACGACCTGAACCGACGTGCTCGTCCCGTCCCCCTCGCCGTTGTCGTCCTCCACCGCGACGACCACCTGCTCCAGCGGCGACTCAGCCGGTGCGCAGAGCAACACAAGCAAGGAGGAGGAGGCGGACAAGCAGAGCAGCTTCTCATCACCGACGAAGCCACTACTGCCGTTACGGCCATGGCGCCGCCTATCAGCACCAGAACTTGGTATTTCCCTGAAGAATCTCGCATATTGTTTGCTGCTGCTGCTACCAGGGCGGCGGCGAGAGGTGCCAAGCAAGACGGCAGCGAGTAGCCAGCGACCGAGATGGCTTGCGATGAAGTTGAGTAACCAGTACAGTATCAAGTATTCAAGCTCTACTGCTTGCTCAAGCTAAAATCGTCGCATCTAGAAAGAATCAAGATTAATTGGCCAAAATCAAGAGTAATGACGCGGGCTGTCGTCCTCGTGAGCGGCCTCCTCTCCGTCATCTTTAGCGCCCAGCGCCGCCCCGCCAGCCCCTGGGCAGCCCACCGCCGCTCGTGGTTCCGGTTGTGCTCCACCTCCCGAAGCGCTTCCCCGTCCTGTTCGCAATCCAAGACCGCGAAGGTGCGTGACGGCGACGACGTGTCGCCTGTGCGTGACAGTGCTGGTCGCCGACAGGTACACGCTGCTGTTCGCCGACATGCTGTGGTGGAAGGCGTTCTCGGTGGCGGTGGCGGTTGCCGACGTGCCCAGACTGAGGGAGTCGCCGGCGCCGGAGGTGGAGCGCCTCCGCGACGGCGTGCGGCTGGTGAAGAGAGGGGAGAGGAAAGAAGGGAGGCGAGGCTGACAGGTGGGGCCTAGGGCCCCACCTTTTTTTAAGCTGACATGTGGGGGCCACTATTTTTATTATTTTTCCGTGATTGAATTGCCACGTAAGTGCCACGTGGGACGAAGACAAGTCAAACCGGCCATGTTGGCGTCACATCAGTCAAAACCGTCTTCCAAACCGTCAAGGGACCTCGACGTCGTTTGCGCCGATTTTGATAGTTTAAGGACCAATTGTATCTGGTTTATGGGTTGAAGGACGAAAATAAATTCGGTGTAAAGTTAAGGGACTTCAAATGAACTTATTCCTAATTAAGCAGTAATTAGGCCTAAATGGGCCAATAGTAGTTTGGATTGGGCCTACGATGTGGCTCCTCAGTTGGACCAACCAAGAAGTCCAGACCCAGGTCAGCGGGTCAGCTTCCATTTCCCTCTAAAAAAACTCAGCCTCCATTTGGAACAGGAATTTTGCGGAAAAAAATCAGATATAAAACGGAGTAGAACTCCACTAAATTTGGGGTTGAACTTTGGAATGCAGAAATTTACAAGAGATTATTCAATTCCCTATATTTCAGATATGTTGTAAATTTTTCTCACGTTTTAAATGCAAGATGCAATCGAAGATAGTCCGGCGCAGTGCTTTCAAAGCACAGCCCGTGGAACAAACGTAGGACCAAAGCAATGATGTGTACCACAATTTCTAGAGTCTAAAAGGCTATATTATGTTATAGGAGTAGCTCGTGCTTTGGTCCAAAGACATTGCAAAATTTTAGCCTTTTTGAAAATGACCTTCTTAATCTCTGAACCGAAGATGCCAAAGTCCATATTTTGTACCAAGAAAATTCAGTGACAAGTGACAACACCCGCAAAGATTATAACTGTAGAGGTGTCAACTGTCAATCTTTGATTGTGTGAAGTGATACATTAGAAA
Source organism: Oryza meridionalis (assembly GCA_000338895.3). Classification (NCBI taxonomy): domain Eukaryota; kingdom Viridiplantae; phylum Streptophyta; class Magnoliopsida; order Poales; family Poaceae; genus Oryza; species Oryza meridionalis. Next base: position 20,916,729 of record CM002533.2, read on the forward strand.
TTAGTAGCTGAAAAATAATTCTAGACCGCTGTCAATGTCTATTAGTTAGTGCTTCACGTATAAGAGAATTTCTTCAAAATGCTATACTTGTACATCCCTGACATGTCTGTCTGATTTAATATCGAATTCTTGATTCTTGATATTCGGTCTCTATATTACATACTGTCTTAAAATATAATAATTTAAGATCTGATTAGAGTGTTACTTCTTTTGTCCCAAAATTAAGTTAATATAATACTGAATGTGACATATTTTAGTAATACGAATCTAAATAGTGTTTATCCAAATTTTATAGTACTGGGATATATCATATCGCATATTAGATTAACTTGTTTTGGAACTAATTGTTGACGAAAAAATCGAACACACCGGTCTGGGAGATCTGCTTAGCTCCAGTGCAGGTCCAAAGATTGGTGAGATACGAGCGTGCCAGTCAGTTTGATCCTGCAACTGATAAGATATGTAAACAGTAGATAAAATAGCCGATCGGCTAAACAGCCGATGGAGCAATCTCAGCCGATGCCGATACCAGCCGATAGCGATAGGGTTTTGAGCTATCGGCTATATGTCCAATGTAGATTCTGATACTTGATGTAAATAATGATATAAAGGCAATCGGCTGATGATGGTGTAATAAAATAACAATATAATCCAATAGAGACCAATCGGCTAGCAATGATATAGTAGAACAAGTATTGATCGAAGGTTAAAGCACACATCGGCTAGAGGTCCGATGTCATAAAATCCACAAGATTAGATTAAACAGTGAAACCTTTGTTGCCATCGGCTAAATCCAACTTATATGTATATGCAATCCTTATGAGCCGATGCAACGTCCAGATAACTCACCGGCTGAAACCCCGATGAAACCCTTATTGGCAATCAAGAAGTAGGCTAGAGATTATGGTTCTAAGCACGACATAGTAGATCAAACTTAACTAATGCAGCACTAAGTATGAAAAGAAACATAATATCTAGACAATCAAGCCATTGACTGAGTTTTCAGGGTGGTAGATGTCTAAGCTAATCTAATCTAGCAAGGCGATTTAGCCGATACCGGCAGAAACCCTAAAGCAAGAGACAGCCGATAGAGCTAAATTGAGATGCTAGGAGTAGATTAACATAGACATATGATAAATAGCCAGGCAAATATATTATCCAAACCAGAGTAATCCAAGAGGTCGAATGTCCTGATGCAGCCTTGAATGACGCCGACGTAGACGATACAATTGCCTGGACCGGCGGAACATTGGACTTATCCCTTTGCCGGAGATCGAAGACGATGCAGCCCCGCGTCGAGTGCCAAGTACCGCCGGAACGTAAAAACAAAAGTAGAAGTAAAAAGGGTGGCGATGCACCGAATTGTATTGATCGTAGAGATAGATTGATCGATTACAATGACCGCAGGTGTATATATTTATACCCATAGGGAGATACTAGTCCTTGTCGGACAAGAAAGAAACTAAAAAGGAAAAGATAAAGTTCTTATCGGACACTAAACACACTTTCCTAAAGATAAAAGGAAACTAACAAACTATGCCTAATTAATAGATAAACTGTCATGTCGCATCCTTCTTGAACTCGGACTCTTCTAGATAAGCTTCCTTTGATTAATCCGACTCCACCAAGAACACGATATCATGGCAACTTGACTCCCATCGGCTGATTCTAAAACTTTGAAGCCGATACTGACTCTAAGCCGATGGTAACTTTGAGCTTACCAAATTTCACTGTTAACACTAATACATACAAAATGACAGTTATTTTAGTATGTTAAGGATACAGATGTATCCATAATTTATTTAGAGTTATTTAATAGCCTACTTCTTATATCATAACTCTATGCCGGGAAATTCTCGAGCTAAGAGATAGATGCAATATACTATGTTTCATTTTGCTAAATGATATCAATTAAACGGTGTATCAATTTCATAAATTGGACATAGTAATAAATAAATCAGCAAAAATCTTTATTTTAAATGGAAGAAACTTATTCTTCCATCTAAAATAAAAGAATGAGGAAGTAATATAATTTTTTATTGTCATATTTAAGACTTTTTGGGATTTGCTATAGAACAGCCTGCTGAAATTCTTTGTTTTCACAGCCGAATTTGTGGTTGTCCGATCGATTCCAAGATTCGTGCTCGCATTCGCCAAGGCTACTGGGCTTAGGCTGTGTTCGCAGTGGCTCGTTCTCATCCAGGAACACTAAGCGCGAAAAACGGAACGGTCCATTAGCGCGTGATTAATTAAGTATTAGCTTTTTAAAAAAATGGATTAATTTGATTTTTTTAAGTATAGAAACTTTTTGCAAAAAACGCACCGTTTAGCAGTTTGAAAAGCGTGCGCACGGAAAACGAGAGAGAGGGGATGGGAAAAGGCGCATGCGAACACAGCCTTAGGGTGTGTTAGCAGGAACATCTTCCCAACCCAAACAGTGAACAAGGAAAACGGAGCGGTTGTTGACGAAAAAATCGAACACACCGGTCTAGGAGATCTGCTTAGCTCCAGTGCAGGTCCAAATACGATGAGATACAGGCGTGCCAGTCAGTTTGACCCTGCAACTGACAAGATATGTAAACAGTAGATCAAATAGCCGATCGGCTGACAAGCCGATGGAGTAGTTCCAGCCGATAGCCGATAACAGCCGATGCCAATACGAGCCGATAGCGATAGGGTTTAAGCAATCGGCTATATGTCCAATGTAGATAATGATATAAAGGTAATCGGCTGATGATGATGTAAACAAATAACAATATAATCCAGTATAAACCAATCGGCAAATAATGATATGATAAAAAAGCATTGATCGAAGGTTAAAGCACACATCGGCTGGAGGTCCGATGTCATGAAATCCACAAGATTAGATTAAACAGTGAAACTTTTGTTGCCATCGGCTAAATCCAACTTATATGTATATGCAATCCTTATGAGCCGATGTAACGTCCAGATAACTCACCGGCTGAAACCCCGATGAAACCCTTATTGGCAATCAAGAAGCAGGCTAGAGATTACGGTTCTAAGCACGACATAGTAGATCAAACTTAACTAATGCAGCACTAAGTATGAAAAGAAACATAATATCTAGACAATCAAGCCGTTGACTGAGTTTTCAGGGTGCTATATGTCTAAGCTAATCTAATCTAGCAAGGCGATTTAGCCGATACCGGCAGAAACCCTAAAGCGAGAGACAGCCGATAGAGCTAAATTGATATGCTAAGACTAGATTAACAGAGACATATGATAAATAGGTAGGCAAATATATCATCCAAACCAGAGCAATCCAAGAGGTCGAATGTACTGATGCAACCTTGAACGGCGCCGACGTAAACGATGCAATTGTCTGGGCTGGCGGAATTTTGGACTTACCCCTTAGCCGGAGATCGAACACCGATGCAGCCCCGCGTCAGGTGTCAAGTCCTGCCAGACGATAAAATAAAGTAGAAAAGGTAAAAGGTCGCGATGCGCCGAATTGTATTGATTGTGAAGATAGATTACATAGACCCCGGGTATACATATTTATATCCATGGGTTGATACAAGTCCTTGTCGGACAAGAAAAAAACTTTCCTAAAGATAAAAGGAAAAGATAAAGTCCTTATAGGACACTAAACACACTTTCCTAAAGATAAAAGGAAACTAACAAACTATTCCTAATTAATAGCTAACTTGCCATGCCGCATTCTCTTTGAATTCGGTCTCTTCTGGATAAGCTTCCTCTAGTAGATCAATTTCCTTAACCGAATATAGCAAAAATCCGACAACTGACGACTTGACAACTCTCATTGGCTAATCTTAGGACTTCGAAGCCGATGCTGACTCTAAGCCGATGACTACTCCGGGCTTACCAAATTTCACTGTTAACAGCGGTCCATTAACACATGATTAATTAAGTATTTGCTATTTTTTTTCAAAAATGCTTAATATGAATTTTTTAAATAACTTTTGTATAGAAACTTTTTTAAAAAATACACCGTTTAACAGTTTGAAAAGCGTGCGCGCGGAAGACGAGAGTAGGGAGTTAGGAACAAGGTCTTGCAAAAAGTAGACCCGTTTGTTAAAGGGAAAATTTGAACCATGCCACACAAATTTTGTAAAATTTGTGATATGCCACCCCGACTCACATGTCATTGACTTATATGGATTCTACATGTTATTGAGATACGGATGACATATCTTAAATTTTACAAAATTAGGGTGGCATGGTTCTAACAAACCCTTTGTTAAATCCAAACCCGCGAGAAACGCAACTCATGCAGACAAAACGCGAGAAACACAAGTCCTTGACCGGTCACCCGGTCCCACCAGGCCGATCAAAGGCGACACGCCGACACGGGATCTCTCCCGCGTCTCATTCCGCGAAATTAACAAACGACACGCCGCTCGCCTCGCATCGCGCTCGCCATCACTGTGTCAGCCACCACCCGCGATGCCGGGAGCGGCGGCGGCGGAGGGAGGGAGGCAGCCGACGGCGTCGGAGCGGCGGCGCATGTACCGCGACCTGGCGCAGTCGCTGCGGTGCGGCCTCCGCGACGCGTCCGCGGGGTTCTCCTTCCTCCGCCTCCGCGGCCTCCGCGCGCTCCTCCGCGCCCTCCGCTCCGCCGCCGCCGCCGACGCCGACGCCCGCCTCTTCCGCCATTCCCAGGCCCTCCGCGACCTCCAAGGTGAGTGGCACATCTCCTCCTCCTCCTCCTCCCCCTCGCCGCGGTGATCTGACCGACCGATGTCATGGAATCGATCGATCGATCAATGCATGGGTGCAGTGGTGCCGGTGCTGTTCGAGCACAGCCTCCGGAGGGCGCAGGACGACGCGGTGGTGACGGTGGGGCAGGTGCTCGGCATCTCGCCCGCCGTCAAGCTCAGCAACCCCGCCACCGACTCCGAGGTGGCGCTCGCGCTCAGGGTGCTCGAGGGTTGCTGCCTCCTCTGCCGGAACTGCGCCGCCGCCGCGCATCGCTACGACGCCGTCAAGGTGAGTGCACCGCACGCACTCACTCTCCTCCAACTCCTTTTCTTCCATCAGATAAAAAATTAATGAGATTTGTTCCGGTCCAATAAAAAGTATCTTGAGATAGCGGTACCTCACGTACTAAATTGCTTTCGACAATTGAATCTAACAATAGCCATCATGCCCAGCTAGATTCAATGATCGGAAACGATTAAGTATCGTGAGGTATCGGTACATCGAGATATTTTTTAATGGACCGAAGCAAATCTCAAAATTAAAATAAAAATCGTCACGCACAAATTAGAATTAATTGCTGCTGCTGATAATGCATACGTGCAATTATCAATTTATCATTAGTTGGGAAATTGTTGTCACGTAGGGTTAGTCGTCTTAACTCTGATGGTGTGTGAGCGATCAGTACGGTAGAACTGTACAAGTACGACCCTTCGCTTGCGAAGTTGGAGAGTTCTTGGTAGCTTGGCATTTAGGAATGGGAGAGGTGGGCCAAAAGAACATCTGATTCATTTTTCTGGATGCTTGCTTTTCTTCAGGATTTGGTCCATTTGGCCGAATGGTAGTACAGTAGTACGGTCTTGGCGTGTTGAGGCACAGGGATTTCGTGGTCCTGGGGCTCCTAGCATGAGGCGTTCTGATCAAATTCACTTCTGGTAGGAACTTAGGATTAACTTGTAGAAGGGAGGAGATATCAGAGATTCAGAACAGCATATCAGCTTTGCATCAGTCCAGCTTTGTTGGGTAGTTCATGGCTTCATGCCACTTGTGATTTTGTGAAGTTGCAATGACTGGTATATCAGTGTATGTTACACTGAACATGGTTTGGGTTTTTTTCTTGAACACAAAGCGATGGTTTCCTACTCTAAGAGCTACTGAATTGGTGTGAAACTTCAGGTTACGGTATCTGCCTTTGATTTCTGAGCACGTTTCTAATTTATGCATGAGTCCTGCAGCTTCTTTTTAAACATATCTAAGGTAAAACGTACAGGATATGTGACTGAACTAAGCAAGGAGTACTGGGCCGATAGATAGTTGTGAAAAGTGAGCTGCCAAAGAATGAAAATAAAATAAAGAAGCGATGGAAGGGCAAACATGAAACTCTGGTTTTGGCGTGTAATTCTGCAGGTTAATTTTAGATGTTTACAGTATAACGAGTGGTCTTACTGCATTCAGTCAAAAGTCAAAACTGTTTCTTGGGGAATCGGGTCCTTATTTGAAGTGAAAAAAATGTCCAGCTCCTTGGGAAGTACAGTCACAACGATCAACAGCTCCTATATCAGCATCAGAGTTGTTCAGGCACATGAATGCACTATTGTACCATAAGGAGAGTATGTCCGTTGTTGCGTCTATGTGCCATAAGGAGAGTACAGTCCTGTCATTCGTTGAAAAACAGAAAAGGCAGATCATTCATATACGACGACGTTTTAGGTAGTGACCAATTGACCTTAGGCTTATCATTTGTTGCGTATTATTGCGCCAAAGTGCACTGTTGCACTTTCATTGCTGTTGATGCCATCAGGATCAATCGATTAGAAAAATACTGTGATTTTTTATCCAATTTTCTTAACAACAATGTCCGTGCATTTCCTACCCTTTTCTTTTTCAAAAAGGGTACAGGAGATATTTTATTTTGATTCAGAGAGATTGATATAAGGTTTTAGATATGCATTTCGCCGGGCTTTATTTGAAAGATTTTTTTCGAGGTATGCATTTCCATTTCCACTTTTGTGTGAAAGCATAGCTGGTTGGGTCACTTGTACTATGGTTGCTTGTTTTGTTGCTCATTCTTTCTATCAGCTACGAAAAATTGTTCTTGCCGTGATCATCTCATACTCATCCAATAACTTCCTCAGGTACTTCTGAACATTCTGACGACTCGGGGCACGCTTGAACAAAAAGCTTGTCTGGACACCCTTTTGGCGTTGATGGTGGATTCTTCAGAAAATTTGATGGTACCCTTTGGGCAGCTCTGTGTGCTGCATCTCTTCTTCCTATCTCTTTTTTCACCTCTCGTAATTTTCTTTTTATAGGATTTCAAAGAACATGAAGGACTAGATAAAATTGTTGATCTTGTAAAGGACACACAAAGAGATGACAATGTAAGGTCTGTCCATACAATACACATTGCATTATAATACCATATGATACTTTTTACATAAATTTGCAATACAATTCTCGCCTCACATTCTTTTTCCCCCTTTTTCAGGCTAAAATGTGCAGAATTTTTGCTTCTGTTCTCTAGAAGTGCAAGTGAAAAGGGTGATGCTACCTTCGTTTCATGTATGCAAGAGGATCTTAAGAATATTGTAGGGGAGAACTGTGCATCTTTTATCTGCTCAAAGAATTTTTTCAGCTCAACACTAGATTCAGAGGTGACAGAACCTGAACTAAACATTCATGCGAAGCATGTATTGGATCTCTTAGACGGCCGTCAATATGCTACTGTGCCTCAACAGGGTGTGGTCTCACCTTAACACTGGGGATTCATTTGCGTCAGAAATCCATCGTATATAACTAATTAATAGAAAAATGCATCAAATTATTACTTGCTCTATAACGGACCACTTATTCGTTTTATTTTGATAGATGTTCATGCGACCTATATGTACTAAAGTACATCGAGCGGTTTAATGGGTCAGGACTTGCAAAAAAAAAATCACTCAGGTTTGATATTTACATTATTTGCTAACAACTTTAAATATGTGCCTACTTTGTGAGTAATAAACATTTTTCCTTGTTTGTCCAGCACAACATCAATGTTTTCAAGCGACAATTATTGGGATAGTTGTTGTTGTCTGATAACAACATTGATGAAGATATGAAAAAGGAGCTAAACAAGATTGTCGATTCGCTCTAGATTTTATATATTACAACAATAAATCTTATTTATTTATTTATTTAAGGGATACAAGTTATTTATTTATTTAAGGAAGTGATCATATTTACTTGTAATAACACATTTGAGATTTTCACATTTATAATTTATGGACTTTCGGTTGGGCTGGGATCGGCCGGGGTCATGGCCCAACCCCCGTGGATCAACCCGGCGAGGAAACAATCCCGGCCCATAGGAAAAGTTGCATTCGGTTAAGCCCTGTCGCTGATTTTAACCCGGCCCACCACGGGTTCCCCTATTGTCCAGACCTGGGAAAAGATCATCTAGTGCGGAGATGTGGAAAAAACCCTTGAGAGGAGTGGAAAAATCCAACACTTTGGCAGGCGTAACGTCTGGTAACCTCCGACGAACCTACAAAATTGAAGCTTCAGTCGAGAAAAGCACTCCAATAAACAAATTCATCTCGTTGATCGGACAACAACAATAAAGAGAGCTGTTGTTCTTGGACCTCACGGAGTACACGGTGGCACGCAGCATAGATGGCCAGCATCCGGGAGGGAACGTACGTGACCGTCTCATACTCACGATACTGAAGGCCGATATCTCCATAGGCATACCGCACCTTCCACCGCGTGGCCTGCTGCTCAGCGCCTGAGGATGCACGCAGGTCATCGATGAGCACGCCGTGCGTGGCAGCCGCGGCTAGCTCGGTGCAGGTTCCCTTGGTGCGCTCAAAGGAGGCCGAGAGCAGCAACACCTTCAGGTTCATGTGTGCCTTGTCCTGGTCTACATAGTCAGTCGTGCAAAGCTTCGTCAGTGAGGCCAAGCAATTCGTCGAGCGGGTAATGCGCGGGAGAGCGGGAGGGGGGTAGCAGGGGGTGTTACCTTGAAGGTACCGCTTGATGGCGCGGCGGAGGGAGAGGGGCACGAGCTGGATGCCTTGGGACTGCTTTGGCCGCCGCGCGGATGGTCTTTGTTGTCAGCAACCTCGGTGCCGGGAAACTGTTTTATTGCATGTCATATAAATGGTTATAAAAAAATATAAAAAAAAATAGAACAAGATAGGTCAATATGTAATATATCACTCCACAAGCATGCAAGTTAAAATTCAACTTCTATAAATTATAACAAAAATAACAAACAAGACTCAAATTAATATATGCATATTTACAGTTAAATTTGTTGTTTTTGTTTCAACTTGTAGATGTTGAATTTGAACCTGCATGTTTGTGGAGTAATATATTATATATTTATATATCTTGTCAATTTTTTTGAAATTTTTTCGCAACCATTTAGTTGACATGCAATAAACGGGTGAACGTTCACTCGAGCTATCAGAATCCATCTCCCCTCGGTGTCGTCTCCGGCAGGAGTGCTGCCGCCATGTCTCCCCTCTCGTGGCGGGTGGCGTTCTTCAGAGCTAACCACTTTTCTCCCCCTTGTGTGAGTATTATCTTGGTTAGGAGTGGGAAATGAAGTGGTTCCATACTCCGATTTACTGTTGGACATTATTGGGCGGTTCAGATCAAGAGGTTGAAAAGTGCCACGGCCAGTTTTACACAAGAAACCCTAATGTGTGATTTTTGTAAGCGTCGATCTAAATCAAGCTGATCGCATATGATCGCTAAATAGATTGATCATGGCACCTTTTCTATATAGACCTACCACTTTAGTTCATGCACAAAAATATTTCAAAATAGGTTTTCATCATTGGTACTGATTCTAGTGTGATCAAGTTTTAACCATCCAATCTAAATAGCGTGACTTAGATTGGTTTGATGAGTGTTTCCCTTTCTCTAAATACTACTAGTATTTGAGTTATGTTATGATAAATATTCTAAATTGGGTCATTACCATTGTTAGCGACCTATGTTATTGAATATTCTATTCTAAATTCACATACAACCTTTAGTGCTCAAGTCCATGTTAAAAAATATTCTAAACAGGATCACTAAGAATGCAAGCGACTTGATTTCAAGAATATCTCAAATTGTCAACCATCTATTCAAGTATAGGACTGCTTATGTAATTTCGGCAAGAAGACCCTTCATCCCAATCAATTTTCACATCCATCTGATCGAAATCTAACCGTTCAGATCAACCAACACATTCATTTATATACCAAACCCTACCCCTCCCCCATCTTACTCCCTACTATCGTCGTCGCCACCCCACGCCTTCTACTTCAATTACTCCCTACTATCGCCGCCGCCACCCCACGCCTTCTACTTCAAGCGCGTTGCCTCCAACCACACCAGCCAATGAGCCCTCCACCAACCATCGCCCACCATGGTTTCTCGCTGAGCTACAGCTAGCACCCCCATCCCATCCTTCTCCGTCTTTGTGGCTCTCGCTGCTGAATCCACCACCACCGCACGTCGCCATCTAACCAATGGTTGAGTTTCTTTCGCTGCTATCATCGCCTACCACCGTCCTCCATCCCCGCGGCTCCACCGGCACCCACTTCGTCCTCCCAGCACCAGCACCCACCCTCTTCGTCCTCCCAGCACCAGCGCCCACAAGGCCTCCCCAGCCTCCCTCTAAGCCGAGGAACCCTTCTTTCTCTAACCCTATCCCCAAGATCTAACCGGTCGGAGTTACCACCGCCGCTCGTTGGAGTTTGTCAAGATCATCAAGAGTTGAAGGAAAAACTCAACAGAGCATGAATCGTGAAGCAGATCTGAAGGTCAGTAATCTATAAAATTCACCTTTAATTTTCTATGAGCATAGGTTAGCATTTGCATTCAAATATAGACGGATCTGATCCATCCAAGGTGAATTGGCAACGGCACTTTGCAAAAGAATCCCCTTTGCTCGGACATCCCGCCTCACCGCCGGCGCGCCGCCATGAGCCCATGACCAGGGCCATGCGCCTCCTTCCTCGCTGGCCGGCTCTGGCTCCTCGCCTCTGCTCCGGCGAGGCACGAGTGCGAGCTCGCTGAGAGATTCTACCGCGTCCGCCGGATCGCGACCGGCGGCGGCGTCCATCAAAGCGACGCGCTGCGGCCTACTTGTTTGCGGTAGTGACCTTCGCCGGCAGCGCCCTACTCCCCGGGCCATGGTTTGCCGAGGCAGAGGCGACTGGAAGAGCGAGTAATAAAACGACTAGATATGTTGTTTGATAGTTTCAGAATTCAGAAACAAATGTACAACATATCAGATACATGAAGATTCTTCTTGCTTTGACCTTTGATATAAGTTACAGCAAAGGGCAAGTTACAAAAAAAGAAAAAAAAAACACAGTTGCGGGTGACGCTCTGAATGCAAATGTTTGTCAGATAAAAACTACAGCAGAATTGCAGAATGCCTCTTCAACTTTGCGTGTAATGCACAGCCGTGTATATACAGTTGCACACAAAAACACCTGCCTAGCCTAGCCACATTCTGCATCTGCGAAGATGGGTTTTAACATTCATCATGATGACTAGCAGTCTATCTCCTTGTCCTGAGGCCATCCAAATTCTTCTAAGAATGACAATATCACACCGTTGGACCAACCAAAACCAGTCTGCGAATAGAGATGTTCAACAGCTCAAATTAGAAGAAAAGGCAGGGTAAGAGATCACGGTTTCTGCTTTTATTGGTGTCGTAATCATTGTATGAGAGGAAAAGGGAGTCACAACATGAGTAATTCTGTACTCATGTTGTGAGTCACAACATGAGTACAGAACTGTACAGAGATGTTTCTATTGATGCGTGAGCACAACACAGGAAGGATTTTTACTTGAATTTAGAAGAAAACAACCATACCTGGGGTTTGTATTCACCCCCACCTCCAGATTTTCCACAGGTCACCACATCATACTTCTCATGCATCGCGCCGGTAGCCTTATAGGCATCATAGTTTGTTCTCACCCACCTCGTCGCAATGTCCTCAGCAAGTTCCCTTGCCTCTCCTGAACCAGACCTCAACAATCCCTCGACTATCAGATGCTGCAACGGGGCCCATCCGTTCGGAAAGTCCCTGTTCAAAAATAGAGGAAACCTGTTTAAGCGAAGGAAACGGCATGGTTTCAGGGAGAGAATGCGCTTCCAGTGAACTGACCATTGTTGCCCTGTGTTTGATAAGGAAGTTGCGATTCCTGCAGGTTGCAGTAATCCTGATTTCTGGAGGCTTCTCATGACTCTCACTGATTTTGCCTCATCGACAAATCGCTCCAAGCCTAATTATGTTTCAGACAACATTATTCAGAAACTATGCAAGAAAAGGGTGAAAGATTTATTTTATTTTTTTTAAAAAAAAGAGTAAGAACTGTGATGTGATCACTAGAGTTATAATACTAAGAACAGCTCCAGCTGTTACAAACATGTAACGAAGAAAGCAAGTTGTAAGATAAATGACAGACCGACGCACATCATGAAGTATGAGCATGATACAAAGACAAACGTGTTACATTCTTTCTATAAGATTTGTCTGCATTAACTGTTCAGTTTCTAGCCATTTGGCGGTTAAAATTTCATGGGATACTCGTACTAGACCTCATAAAAGGAAATTCAGGACAACACAGCCAACTCATGAAAAATATGTAGACAGATACTACAGTGTAGTTTTAGATATTCCCAGAATAATGTATTACACCCTGGCATTAGAAGATAGGCATAGGGATGGAGGGGTCTACAGGACAGACCTGAATGTTGAGCATTTAACCACAAAGGTACAAAATTAGAAGCAAAGATGGCGCGGTTCTGCGAGTTAGATTTCCATTGGTAGACTGCCTGTAATAGTAGTGTCATCAAGTTAATAAAATCAAGGTTGCTTGCACAAATGGAAAAGATTATAGGAGATCAACAAATATCAATTGGGAGAACCTGGCAGTTTCCATCAGTAGGAAGCCAGTAGTCAAGCCATTGCTCCATGTCAGCGTTCCACAGAACAGATTCAATTGCATTATGGCGTGCTTTTGAAGCCTCTGAAAATATTTCTGATGTTGTGCTCTCTCCAATGAGTTTAGCAAAGAAAGCTATGTCCTGTTCCATCTGAGTTGTGTACAAAGTGAGGACCATGTCAAATTTCTGAGCATTGTTGACTTTACCAATTAAGGATATTTTTCCCAACAAGCATCTCTAGCTATTATGGGCACATTTATATTGAATAAGCGAACTACAAAGCATTCTAAACCTGATGCATACAAATCATGCTGAATCTATAAACTATGTGTTCAGAATTAGAATATCATGACAAACTCTATACTTTGCTGAATCTGTATGTCATGCATGTTTGGAAATCAAATATCATGACACGCTATATGTCATACCTTCAATATGAATGTGTTCAAGTCCACAGGTATTATGTAAGATGTTGTCAGAGTTGTCATGTCAGTAGAATCCCTGGATAAGCAGTTAAAGAAAAACTGAAATCAGCATGTGGCATCACAACAGTGAATTTGATATCATTGGAGCTCATAATGTCTTCTTTAGTACTGTGCACGTTAACTAATTAACAGTCAAACAAATACATTTCTATCGGTAATAACAAGTTTTTTACATCCAACCTCATCCATCGAGAGCTAAAATCCCATCCTGTTTCAGCTGTAGAAGCAACTTGGTGGTAGAATTTTTCTTTAGCAGCCGTAGAAAGTTTTGAAGCAAATTCCTCATCCTAAATTCAGAACAGACCATAGTTAGTTAATCCTTGAGAAGCTGCCATTGCCACCAGCAAGTTAACATCGTGAACATCATCAAAACTTTACAATTGTTGCACTTTCTGGCCTAGGTTTGTTCCACATAGCCTGGTAGCGACTCAAATTATGTACCCGTCCATGATTGTCCATTATTGCCACATTGTGAACCTCTGCATGAGTACATGACAGGATCATTGTATAGGGAGATTGGTTCAATCATGCAAAATTGTAAATATGCTGTAAAGTGGCTTCAGTCATCTGCTACCTGACATCCAGAAACTATGCTCTTTCAGCAGTGAGGGAAATACCCTCCTCACAAAAGCCATATCACCAGTTGCCATGTATATGTCTAAAACCATGGAGCTTAAAAGTGGTGGCTGGCTGCACAAAGAGTCAAAGACAAGGTCTCAGATAAGGACCATAGAGTAATACATTGCATTCTAAGTTCTATATATTTAGTTTGCAGTATTAAGACTGGAGGTAATTCTCGGTGAAGGAAAATTAATGAAGGTCCATATTAAACTTCACATAAAAAAAATGTATTTACTTCCTTAGCAGAGCAGATAGACAACATGACAAAAATGAACTACTTTGTGTTGAAAGTACAGAGTACAGACCATATTTACCAAACAGTATGCTATGGCAGAGAGGCTATCACCTTCGGTTAGTGTAGTACGATCTTGCCCCGTTCAGAACAAAACCATATTTCTCAACAAGATACACAAGATTAAGCACGATATCCTTTGCCGTCTCATACATTTTGCTCACCAGTAAACCTCTGCATCCAATGACATAGCAAACAAGAAAAAAAAATTGTAAAACAATACTTTTATCTGGGAGGCATATTTGATCAGCGCGTACTGTATACTTGTACGGCATTAGCAAAAATGTAAGCATGAAGTCAAGACCTGCATCATTTTCTGTTGAAGCCACTGAATTTAGAAACCAAGATCTTCAGTATTTACTGACACTCCGAGAGCCAGTATTGCATTGCCATTTACACGAAAATGCTACTGACAACAACCTTTTTTTTTAAGAACTACTTCCTCCATCCTATAAAAAACCAACCTGGTACTGGATGTGACATATCCTAGTATGTCTACCTAGATTTATTGTACTAGAATGTGTCATATCCAGTTATTCATTTTTTTTTTGGGGGGGTAGGGATGAATCTGAATTTTTTTTCGATAGAGGGGGTAACTCGCACAGCAATTTCCTAAGAAATCTAAGGACAGATCACCCTGAGCTTTGTCAACGCCGGCATCAATCAACAACCTCATTCTGGCAAGCTAAAATATATCCCATAGGCCATGGCCACAACCAGGCCGGTCACTCGGTCAGGAAAGCGCAACTACCCGTAGAATATTCAGCCGCCCCCAGTATCCAGCAGGTCGTGCCATAGAAAGAGACAATACCTAAATAGACAAGTGAACCTTTCGAGATTCGAGTTGCATGTTCCCCCGAAATGGCCATACCTAACAAGACAACAGGTGCAAGAACAAGTGTTGTGTACTATGTTATGCACTATTGGTGGAGACCTGGATTCATCAATTATTCCTCTCCACGCAGAGATGTTCATCAATCATACGTGATGATCTAGCGCATTCGTGATGACCAATAATGGAGCAAAGCGGGACGGAATCATGGATGGATGCTGAGATGCAGGGTGTACGGTACGGACCTGACGACCCAGTAGGAGTCCCAGTAGTAGACCTCCCGGAACCTGGAGCCCGGCACGACCACCCTGCCGGGGAGCGGCAGCAGCGTGTGCCGGTCGGGGCGCGCCGCGACGGCCGGCGCCACCCGCCGCGTCAGGTCCTTCCACAGCGCGTGCACCTCCAGCGCCCAGGCCCGCGCCCCGGCGCGCTCCACCCTGGGCAGGAACCCGGGGGGGTCGCGCTCGAAGTCCGGCGGGTCGGCGGCGGCGACGAGGTCGGACCCCGCCGGCGCGAAGTACCGCGAGATGTAGGCCTCCATCTCGCCCCTCGACGGCACCGCCCGCGGCAGCGACGCCAGCGCGGCCGCCGCGCTGGCGTCGGCGGCGAGCGGCAGGTCGACGTAGAGCTTGGGGTCGAAGTCGTTCGGCCCAAACGCCCGCAGCGCCTCCGACTGCACCCGCTGCAGCAGCCCCAGCAGCGCCTCCGCCTCCGCCTCCACGCCACCCCCGGCAACCGCGGCGGCGGCGGCGGCGGTGGGCGCCATGTGAATCGGCCGGAGTAAGGGGACAGAAAAGAGGAAGAGTACGAGGAAAACGAGAAGTTTGTGAGGACGAGGAGGCCGAGGAGGCATTCGCTTCCGTTTTTAATCCCCCGCGGCTGTGGGGTGGGGACAAACGTGGCGCGCGTGAGCGTGAAACCGCTCGAACTCGAAACGGTCGCGGTTGCGTTGCGTTGCGTCGGCGAGCGAGACGACGACGAACGACAACGCGAGCGCGCACGGCGGTAGCTAGCGCGCGCGCGCGCGCCGCTCCTCTGCTGCTGCCGGAAACTTGGTGCGTGCGTGCGTGCGGGCCGATCGGTTCGGCGGAATAGTTGGGCTGATGGGCTGCCGTGCCGCGTGGGTTTCGGCTGGTTTTTGAACCCCTCGTCCTCGGCCTCGGCCGGCACATCGGCATCGCCGATGGATTCGAGATGCTTTGCTGCTTGTCGCAACATGCCGACCACCGTAAAAAAAAAAAAAAAAAAAAAAAAAACTCGCAGCCTCATCCTCCCGTTTTCGTTCATGTAATTATTAGCTAAAATTTAAATTTTTAATTTTAGGATATTTTATCAAAGTTTATTTTTCAGCTTTTACTAAAATTTAAATTTTTAACTTTAGAGTATTTTATCAAAGTTTATTTTTCAGCTTTACGTTTAAATCACTAAAAATATATATATATAAGTTTTATTTCTAAATTAATTTTCGTTTGTAAATATATTGTTTAGCTTATTCACCATAATGGAGGCCCTGGTGTGATGGGTGGCTTTGCCGGCGGCCACGTCGATGGGGCCATGGCACGGCACTGCACCGGCCATGAACGTTACGGAGTACGTGCCGTGCCTGGGTGTGGGGGCGATCCGTCTGTTGGTTTCATCAGAGCCGAGGTTGGAGATTTGGGTGGCAATGCACGAGTTGATGACCACCACCACCACATGCTCGACAGCGACCGCTTTCAAACTTTTTAGTGATCATCTACCGGTGGACGGTGGTTCGTGTCGTCACTGGAGTAGTTACAAACAGGTCATGTCTGCTCGTACATTTTGTATACCTACAGTAGCTGTCTGGTGTTTTTGTAAATTCGTGGGCTGTGGCTATCGAGGTATCGATGGCAGCGTGAAGCCCCGGAACTTCGTATGTGCAACGCTTACTGGAATTCATATGTGAAAATACCTATGGGAATTTTGAGCATAATTGAGAAAACACTGTTGAGTACTTGAGCATATACGTTCCAAAAGAAAACATTGATCGTATTTCAGACGAAGAGAAACAATAGCCAAAAGCATTCGTCCAATTCCACACGTGAGTACCCGGAGAGGTCGCTTAAGATAAAGTAGACAACAGGTACAATAGCAAACTGTAAGCTAATTATAATCACATATCGAGAAGAAAAGAGAAGAGAGAGAAGAAAGTGGGCTACAGATTTGTAGCCGGCTACAACACGAACTCTAAAACGTAATGCATGTATGAGAGGTGAGACCGGATATTAATGATGTAGTATATTTTTATAGGTAACTATTATATGAATGAGCTATTAAATTAGCTATAGATGATTTGGTATACTATTTAACTTTAACTTGCTCTAATCAGGCTATGTGTTTGTCAAGTCTGACGGCCTGACGCCACGTTGCCGGCTAAAAAAACAAAGAAAGAAGAGTATGCTTCCATGTTGACCAGGGAACGCCACATTGCACGTTATTCTTTTCAACAGTATGAAATTACAAAATTCCAGGTTCACACTACGCATGGTACATCCAACACTTGATAAGTAGCAATACTACCTAAGAGAAAAAAAATATATACTAACATCAGAAATCACGATCCACAACTCACGAGTGAGGATTCAGAGGTGAAAACACTGAAACCAAACCAGAAGGTGATCAATATCAAACAGCAGAAATACAGTATATTACAAATTTAGATATAACAAGGCACAATTTCCACATCATATTAGAGGGAACATATATAATTAGACAGATATCAGAAAGATGTTATCTCTGTAAAAAAAGAAGGTAAAACTGCAATGCTGGGGTGTGATCAGCAGCTTGCTTATACATCATGCCTCACATCAGTGCACCCGAGATGCATTTTCAGCAGCGAGCTACATATTAAAGTTATGCAAAAGAAGGCTAATTAACAAACTATCGAAGTCAATCTCTATCAGGTTCTATTAGCACGGCCCCTGAGAACTTCCAAATCCATGTCATCAGGGTCCGTGGCCTGAATCTCAAAGTGCACACCGTCAAGCTCGTGCCGAAATTGGTTCCTCGACACGGCGTATATGGTCTTGGCTCGGATGCGGGAAACAGAAGGGGACCTGAAAAGAAAAGGAGCAACGGTAATATGGCCGTGTTCTTACTTGGTTGCAGTCCTTTTGTCACATAAAACCTGAAGAACTTTGGAACAAAAACTAAGTTGTTCTGTACCATAAAAAACCCATGAGCCGCATCATTTGACAGATGAAAGATCACTTCTTTTTGTCAAATTTAGTTTGTTTTCAGTACTAGTAACTGTTGCTATGAAGTCACTTCATCGTTCACACATGTTACTGGATAATAACATGTCATTACTACTCATTAGTCAAACTGCTGAGTAAAGATGTGGCTTTATATTTATCCTTGCAATAAAGGATCTGTTGTTCTTATGTATTTATTTATCCTATCAATAAGAAACCTGTAACAACAATTAGACAACCGCCAGCTCATTTCATAGGCCACAATGTAATTGTTTAACCAGCTCTGAGTTGCCGCTTTTGTTGTTATCCTAACAAGAAACTTATATAGGCACAACAACTGAAACTGAAAGGAGACATCAAGCAAGTCCCAAAACCCAAAGCCCCAAAACTGAAGCTGAGAATGAGGAGAAACAGGTTGCAAAGGAAAGACTGACCATGAGATGAAGAATATCTTGTTCTTCCTGCAGTTGTCGTCGCTGACGAAATCCAGATCGTAGACGGCGTACCGGCAGTCGTCGGCGGGAAGCGACGCCGTGAAGTCGTCGTAGCTCTCCCCCGGCGCGCCGGTCTTCTCGACGACGATCTCCTCCCGCCTGTCGTCGATCTTGAAGATCACGTAGCGGTGCACCTTCCTCCTCTTCAGCTCCCAGAACGCGCTCTTGCTCTTCTCCGGCACCTCGATCCACGCCGGCGAGCCGCCACCACCCTAAGCACCAAAGTTCACAAACTCCCCCGCCATTAGAACACACGTCTTCCTCCTCCTCTCCTACTAAATCGAAAAAGAACAACAGATGGGGGAAGAGCAAAGGCGACAACCATAACAGTGAATCCAAGAATCTCCATGGACGGTCAGACCATACACCACACCCACACTACACTACTAAGAAAAGCAGAGGCAGATGGGGTTTAAAGGGAAGGAGGTGATGGAAACTCGTACTAACTCACCCATGGCAACACCGCCGCCGCCGCCACCATGTGCCCCGGCGCGCGCGTCACGATCCTGGTCTCACGGCGGAGAGGGGGACTGATCCGAGGGAAGCGCGTGCAAGAAGGCCAAGGATTCCCACGGGCCGAGGGGAGGAGATTAGGTCGGAGGATTATTGTAGTGGGTTTTTTTTTGGGTTGGAGGTGGAGTTCAACGAGGGCATTGATGAGATCATGGGGATTCGTGCGGGGGGCGGCGTCCCGCCGCGTCCCCTCGAAACTCAGCTTCTCGATCTCTCTCCACCGCCGCCCCGGCGCCGTCCATCTCCCACACGGGCCACGGCCCTCGGTGGATGCCTATGTTGGGCCCAGCCCATTAATGTTACATAGGCCCAGCCCATTAATGTTGTGAAGTTCGTGGAGCTTGGCAAGTCCCTCCGGTTTGCCCAAATTTGAGAGCTCGTTTATGTTTGGAATAAGTTCATCTGAGATCTCTTGACTTGTCAACGAATCTGGCTTTCGTCCTTGAACCCTAAAACCAGATGTAACGGGTCCCTCAACTATCAAAACCGGTGCAGATAAGGTTCCTCGACGGTTTAGATGGTGGCTTTGGCTGACATGGCGCCTGCGTAGCTATTTTGACTTGGTCTTCATCTCGACGTGGCGCTTACGTGGCAATTCAATCCCGAAAAATAACAAAACCATGGGACCCACGTGTCAGTTTCACACAAAAAAAAATAAAAAATGGCAGGCCCAATGTGTCATCCTCACTCCCCTCCCTTCTTCCCTACATTGTGGACTAGGGTGGCGGCGTGCCGAACGGAGCAGCGGCACGCGAAGCCGACGGGGCAGCGGGCGGAGTGACGCGACGGCGGTCGGAGTAGCGGCGCGCAAAACCGACGGGGCGGCGGCGCGCGGAACGGCGGCAATCCGCCCACGCGCCGTTTCTTTCCTAGTGGCCGCCAGCGAGATGGAGGGGAGATAGGGGGAGAGAAGGAAGAAGAGGAGGGGATGAGAATGGCATGTGGGGCCCACGTGGGTCCCACCTTTTTTAAGTTAATTTTGTGTGTGAAACTGATATGTGGGTCCCACGGGTTTTATTATTTATCTGGATCGAATTGCCACGTAACCGCCACATCAGAGGAAGACCGAGTCAAAATAGGCACGTAGGTGCCATATCAGCCAAAACCGCCATCTAAACCATTGAGGGACCTTATCTACACCGGTTTTGATACTTGAAGGATCCGTTGCACATAGTTTTAGGGTTCAAGGAGGGGGGAGGGAGGGCTAATGCGCGACTAGTCGCGCGTCCCCCCTAGCGCGCGACTGCCTTTAGTGCTACTAGTAATGTATGGTCTATACTAGTACTAGTCTACTATAGTATTACTACTAGTAGTACTACTACACTACCGTTATATTGCTACTAATACACACACACACATATATATAACTAATATAAATATTCGTATTTTTCCGGTCGTCACATCTAATTTTCGTACGTTTTTCGTCCATACACAATCCGATTCGGTTAGCAATAGTCATGGAAAAAAATTGTAAAAAAAATAATAAATCGGCGGCCGCCGACGCCTGCCTCCATGCCGTCCAGGCCGCCGCCCCTCCCGCTCCGCCGGGACCACCGCCGCCGCACCTCCCCTCCCCCCAATCTAGCGGAGGGGAGGGCGTCGCCGGCCCTCCCGCTGCCGCCGCTCGCTGGGGGTGGGGGCGCACCGCCGCCACTGCTCGGTGTGGGGGAGGCGGCGCCGCCGTCGCTTGCGAGGAGGAGGGCGCCGCCGCCACACTCCGCCGCACCCCGCCGTCGCCGTGCCGTGCCGGCAAGAAGGGAGGGACGGCGCCGGTGGGGAGAGGGATAGGGGGAGAGGCGGCGTCGGGAGCGGGGGAGGAAGAGGTGGCCGGCTCGGCTCGGCTAGGGGGGTGAGGGGGAGGGTTAGGATTAGGGTTTCATCAATTTTAATCTGATCTGAGCCGTCCATCAAAACGAACGGCTGAGATCGATCGAGGGTTTGGGCTGCACGTGGGCCGGCGGTCCACTAAGTGAGAGGAGTATGGGGGTATTAAGTAGACGTTGGTCTCTTGCGGGCTGAAGAAGAAAATGGGCTGAAAAAGGCCCATAGAGAAAAAAGGATTTTTATTTAGATTTTTATTTCAATAAATGCTGAAATTATATTTGTATTAGCAAAATTAGCAATTAAGCTATGAAAATTCCAAGAAAATTTCAGTGAGTGTAATTAATATAGAAAATTTAATAAAAGTTAAATCCAACCATAACATTTTATTTCTTACACTTACTTTACTTATAAATTAATTTAATTATATACCTACCTACTTAAAAAATACCTAAGTATTTTAGAAAATTTGTATTTCATTTAATTAGAATTTAATATGTTTTAATTCGATTTTATCTGTTTTTCTTTTCGTTGCACCGCAATACCACTTTTGCTATAATTTAAAAGAGTGTAATTAATATTGCAGAAAATTTTATATTTCATTAAATTACAGTTCATTTTCTTCATATAAATAGTTCAAAACAAATTCCAATCACCATATCATTACCCAGTGCAACGCACGGGCATTTTGCTAGTAGTGGTATATACTGTTTTTGTTTTGTTAGTAGTAGGTACGGGGTTGCTTACATTATGAATCACATAGCACGCTACATCTCAAGAAATATCAAAATACATTAGGATTTACGAGTAGCACCAGGAAAAGAAGTACATATCTGCAATGACAGATTCACAAACAAAATCACTGGAAAAATACATTTGATGCTATAGCAGCACACTCAATTCTGACTAGAGTATCAGTACATCTTTGCCCCAGATTAAAACAAGCAATGCATTCAGCGCATAGCAGTGCAGCTGGCCGCTGGGTTGAGAGCAAATTAAGCTATTGAAACTTTGGAGTCGACATGATCCGCCGGCGGCTGGCCGGCCACTATCTGCATGCCCAAAGAAATTAGGAGGTTAATTAATCAAGTAAATAAGAATAATTTGATCGAATTACCTTGGAAGAAGATGCATCCAAACTATTAGGCTCTTCTCCTTGTAGATGTAACAGAGAAAAGAAAAAGGACATCCTCGTATCTCGATTGGCAAGAAAAGGTAAGGAAAATAGGATATCGATGTACATACATGTGCAAGCATCAATCATCTGCAGTATATGCGAGGCGCAGAAGACGTCCGCCCATGCCTGGATGAATGATTTTGCACCGTTGCCGCTGATGGATCATGCCACGCCGCTGGCAATTAAAATGGGATGATGATTAAGAAAGGTGATTACACAATGAAAGAATTAAGAACGGCAAAGAACACCTTGCATCACTACGCCATGCATGGATTTCTGCGTAGCTGGCGGAGAAACCAAATCTGAAGATGCCGTGGGAAGTGGGCATCCACGCCGGCGACGTCTCGTAGCGGCGCGTTGTGCAAAACATGGTTACTAGTCTATCACACGCCGCGTCTTTTGCCGGTGATGAAGAGAAGCGATGGGCGATGGCACCCAGAAGATAACACCCAGAACCGAGGTCGATTTGATGTCGTCCCTGCCGATGGATCACCGTATACCACCAAATCGTTGATGGCTCCGGGCATCCGGCCGTCATCGACGTTGAATCACCAATGGATTATGCTGCCCCATCTAAGTCAGTAGATCGATCACGCTAGATCCGAAAATTGGGTGGGGAGAGCGAGTTGTTTCCGTCGCCAGCTAGGGATCCAGGAATTTATATAGGTCTGTGCGTCTGAATTTCGCCGATTAGTTCGGGCAAATCAACGATTACTGGATATCTTTTTTTTTTCGACAAAAATCAAAACGGGTTCCGTGGATGGATCTGATAATTGGCTTGATCGTGGCTTGCTGCCGATGGACGGTGGATGGAACCGGGAGTACGTACACCTGGGAGTATAGAAGCATTTTCCTCTCTCTCTCTATATATAGACACACACACTAGCAAAATGCCCGTGCGTTGCACCGGGTAATGATATGGTGACTCGAATTTGTTTTGAATTATTTATATGAAGAAAATGAATTGTAATTTAATGAAATATAAAATTTTCTGCAATATTAATTACACTCTTTTAAATTATAGCAAAAGTGGTATTGCGTTGCAACGAAAAGAAAAAACAGATAAAATTGAATTAAAACATATTAAATTCTAATTAAATGAAATACAAATTTTCTAAAATACTTAGGTATTTTTTAAGTAGGTAAGTATATAATTAAATTAATTTATAAGTAAAGTAAGTGTAAGAAATAAAATGCGCCCCCACCCCCAGCGAGCGGCGGCGGCGGGAGGGCCAGCGACGCCCTCCCCTCCGCTAGATCGGGGGGAGGGGAGGTGCGGTGGCGGTGGTCCCTGCGGAGCGGGAGGGGCAGCGGCCTGGACGGCGTGGAGGCAGGCGTCGGCGGCCGCCATTTTTTTTTTGCAATTTTTTTCCATGGCTATTGCTAACCGAATCGGATTATGTATGGACGAAAAACGGACGAAAATTAGATGTAACGATCGGAAAAAGACGAATATTTATATTAGTTATATATATATATATATATATATATATTTATATGTATATATTTCTAATGTATAATAAAATATATACATATACAAACTTTGCATACGCATGTATTAAAAAATAAAAAAAACAAAAAAAAAACATCACGTATATTCGTATATATACGTGTATACAAACTTTATATACGTAGGTATACAAAGTTTGTATAGGTGTATACAAACTTTATACACTTTATATGCATCGTATACAAAGTTTGTATACACGTATACAAAGTTTGCATACACATATACAAACTTTTTATATGTATACTTATATGCTTAAAAAACCGAAAAGAAAGAAAAAAGGGAAAGAAAAAACCCGTAAAAAAGGAAAAGAAAGAACCGAAAAACAGTAAAAAATACCAAATGGAAAAAACCGGCGGGCTCCACCCCTACGCACGCGCTGCCGCGATGGCCCCCTCCGCGCGTGCCACGTGCCTCGCCGCGCGGGGGGGGGGTGGGGGGCGGCGCGTGCGTGGCTGATCGCTCATTAGCGGTTTCGAAAATCGGATTCGTTGATAAGTTAAGGGACCTCTGATGAACTTATTTCTTTATGTTTACTTCCGGAATCCGGACCCTGCAGCTGGATTGTGAAGGCCCATATAAGATTAAGGCCCAAACTTTGCACCAGTTCAAGGCCCAAGTGTCATTCCGGCCCGCACACTCCCGCGCCGCCGCCGTCGTGGTCAGTCAGTGTCAGCCGGCTTCCCCTCCTCTCTCCCCCTTCCCCCCGCGCGCCGCCTCCCGACCCGGCCATGGCGTTCGCGGCGCGGAGAAGCCTCGCCTCCCGCCTCTCCCACCACCTCACCCGCCGCCTCCACCCGGCCACGGCGCCCCACCTCCTCGCCTCCCACTCCGACGACGACCCCTCGCCGCCACCCGAGTTCCCACCGTTCTTCCACTCCCCGTCTCCGCGCCACCCGCGGGCGTGCCAAGCCCTAGACCGCCACCTCCTCCCTTTCTCCCTCCATCACCTCGCGGGGCCACGCCGTCGCGGCTTCTCCTCGGCCGCCGGCGAGGTCGATGCTGCCGCGGGCGTCCTCGTCGACGCCGCCGCCGCGGCGTCGTCGGCGGAGGCTGTGCCGGCGCCGTTCCCGGGGGAGGTGGCGGCGGCGGCCGCTGACTCGTTCTTCCCCGTCGCCGCGCTGCAGCACGTCATCGATTACATCCACACCTTCACTGGTCTGAACTGGTAGGCCTTGCGAGGTTGCTTTTACGATTTGGGATCTGTCTTGTTCGATCGTATGATTGATTGCTTGCTCTCTTCCTTCTACTCTCGTGTGGGATGTGGTTAGGTGGGCCTGTATTGCGCTGGCGACAGTGCTGATCCGGAGCGCGACCGTTCCGCTGTTGGTGAACCAGTTGAAGGCTACACAGAAGCTAAATGTAAATTGCTCTTAATGTGATTCAGCTACATGTTTATAGCCATAGTGTTTGCTTGATGTTTTTACTGTGTGCAGTAAAAGAGCTTTACATATAGAGACACAACAATTTAGCTTGAAATGTTAAATAGAGCCAATGATATTTTACTGCTCTAAGTGCTCATCAGTGTTATTGTTCTCTTAATGTCTAGAGCAATCATAATTCATAAAAAGTAGGAGAGCGCTCACACCACCCTATTGTCTGCTTTTTAGTACTTGTGCATTACACGTCCCTCGGTCCAGTTCATCCTGTTGAACTACGTGATTATTGGATCATAGCATTACCAAATGCATTATCATGGCACTCAATGTTCAACTATGTGATGAAAAGATCTTATGAAATACTTACTCTAGTCAATATATTTGATGCTGGGAGTACTAAACTAAATACTCCCAACACCAAATATTGTTGACTGGAGGGAGTATATTTTTATGGCACTCAATGTTGGAAGAATAATTTTGTTGTGCATGTCATCACCTGATAATGCAATACTGTAATATGTTACTCCACGCTATGCATAAGTTCTCATCTCATGTCATTGTTTGTCAAAACTCTGTAAATTTGACCAGTCATCTTAAGTATTTGGATTGGCGCTCTAGCAACCAGTGTAATAGGCTCTGTCCAGGGGAGTTGAATGATATAGTGCTGTTTCCCTCCAGCCAAACAAGTTGGTTCATTAAGCATGCTAAAGTGCCCCAAAATTGATGCATAGGACAGTTGCCACCTCCTAAAACCTGCAAGCATTAGACTTATGCAAAACTAGTTCTTTTCAGATGTAGGTCTGTAGGATTGAGGGAACACAAATAACAAAGAGAATATTACTAAAAACATAGTTTTACAATATATATATTTGAAATACTTTTAGTGGCATATGCCTGGACAATATTTAAGGTTTCAAATCATAATTTTTTTTAAACAAGGTAGGTTACTTATATTGATATAATAAGGATTTGATGTATTTGAATAATGATTTGGAAAACAATTGAGATTTAATCGGCAATCTATTTAGTTAAGGGGTAATTAGTTTAATTCTTTAGTTTAGTGCACCAAGTGATCAAGTGAAAAACTAAAATTCCTTAATCTTGTGAGTAGTTCTCTAGATCCAAAGCCAAGGTTTGCAATCACCGAACAAGATTATGCATAATATAAACATTGCATCAAGTACATGGTGTCTTGTACTTATTGTTGCTTGTCCTACTTTATTTTATTTGAGCAATTGAGTTTGATAATTGCTGCATGCTTTTACTTCATGTGAAGTTTTCAGATTAATATTGGACTCTTTCAAACTTGCACATCTTGCAGGCAATAAGGCCAGAGATGGAAGCCATCAAAGAAGAAATGAATGTGAGATTACATTCTTAGCTTGTCTAGATTATATCAATTTGTAAGATAATTGACCACGGAGAAGATTCATTTAATTATTATTTTTTAAATGCATGCTACGCCTAATGGAGCATGGTTTAACCTTCACAACTATTCCTTGCAGGCGATGGATCCAAAATCAGCAAAGGAAGGGAAAGATAAAATGACTGCACTCTTTCAAAAGTATGTGACTTCACTAGATTACTCATATCTATGTTTTAGAGGGAATGCAAGGCTTAGATTATTTCCTTCCTGATATATACTGGTCCTAATGTATTAAGAGTCTTGAATCCTTTTTGTGACATTTACTGAATGCTAAAATGTTGTGGAGCACATGTCCATCTTTCTTAATTATCTTTCGTGTACTTGCTATTGAACACATAATCAAAATTGTATATGGAAATAATACTGTTTTATTTTCCGGCTGCTCAAACAATCTAACCTATTTTGGCCTTTCTTCAGGCATGGCGTTAGTCCATTTACTCCACTTAAAGGACTCCTGATCCAAGGGCCAATATTTATGAGTTTTTTCTTTGCTGTAAGTTGCCACATGGTCTTACTAACCCTTCAATTCTTCTCTTGTTCATTGATTATGTTGTTTTTTTCTTTGTGTCCTTATTTTCTTCCATTTATAGATAAGAAACATGATTGACAAAGTACCATCGATGAAAGGAGGTGGATCACTTTGGTTTACTGATCTAACAACACCGGATGCTCTTTACATCCTTCCAGTTTTAACGGCATTGATCTTCTTGGTGACAGTTGAGGTATACACTTTGTCTGGTGCATTTGTTGTGTTTGTCATTGTGGAAGTAACCTGGCACACTGCTGCTTGTTGATACGCTTATATTGGTAGTGCAATAGAAGTTCTTATCTACCCCTGTAGGCCATAAGCAGTTTTGAGGTCATCATGTTTTTATGCTTGAATTTTTTTTCCTGGCTGTATCATCCAGTCCATGTAAGCCTGTTCCAGTAAATTGTGGATTCATCTGTAAACCTACCTCTTCAGTTTCACTCTTTGTAAGTTTGCATATAGTAATTATGCTTTCATGGACACTTCTCTCCTTCATAACACCTCGAAAGTCAAACCATTTACTGTGCTGGCAATTTTGCTTAATGTAACGAATAACATGTGCTACCTCAGCTTAACTTGCAAGAAGGAATGGAGGGAAATCCTATGGCTAGAAAAATGAAGAACTTTTCTAGAGGAATGGCTGTTTTGACAGTCCCATTCACAATGAGTTTTGCCAAGGTATATCACTGTGCTGATGACTTATTAGTTTTTCTGCATAGACCTGAGCTTACGGATGCAAAATGATCTGCAGTGAGTTGTATGTAAATATTAGAAATACTTCTGGTGGAATATGTTGTTATTTCTTAATTTACCAGCATTAAGGTATGCATATTATATAGCAAGATCTCTTGCAATTCTGTTATGTCTTATGAGCTCACTGGCTTAATGGAATAGGACTTCTGTGAATACAAACAAGTTTCATACAGAAACCTTGATTAAGGAGAAAAACCTGAAAATGTAACTTGGAAAATTAATGAGTACAGAACAGATTGTGTTTGAGGCAATTAATTAATAACGACCATATAAGAGAGATTACCCCACTTGACTTGACTGACAAAGTCTGTGACTCTGTAAGGCAGATCACCTGATGTATCTGTTGGGCATTAGTTTGGTTTTAGCGGATACTATGATATTTTGCTCAGATAAAACAGTAGTAGTTAAGGATATTCAGGTATTACCAGTAGCTCATTGATAATCACAATATCAATATGCATATCAAATTTACAGAGACAATGCCCATTGATTGCAAACATATTTCAAGTGCAACACTTTTTATTTCAACTAACCAAATGAGTTTGATACTCTTGTTTTCAACTGTACCATATTGTTGTCTCAAACATCTCTCTTTATTTCTCTAGGGAATTTTCTGTTACTGGATTACATCAAACTTGTTCACTCTGACATATGGTTTTGGTGAGTATGGCCCATGCCTTAAGATATGATTTCTCTTGGACCTTGTACTCTTTTTTATGGTCATGTCGTATGTATTTGAATTTTTTTCTTCAGTTATCCGGCGACCGGCTGTGAGGAAATTTTGTAATCTTCCTGCTTTGGAAGCTCAGTCTGCATCTGCAAAGAAGCAAATGTTCAATCTATTTGGTGGATCCAAGGCATTAACTACAGCAGAGTCACCTGTAGCAATTACGGGAGGTCCGCAATCTAGTTTGGAGCAACCTGATGCTGCTGCTCTGGGCTATCGGGTCAAAAATCCTGAGAAGAAGGCAAAATCCAGAGGCAAATCTCGGAGGCGCAGGTAAATTGTCGGTACACAAGAGCCTAGATGAGCAAACTGTCATTTGGCGTTGTGGTCAGTGGAGATTTGACTTTTGTGGTGGTAAGATTTGATTTTGCACGAGTTTCTTTGATCGTACGAGGCTGGCATTGCTTTTTTGGTGGAATAAGCCAGATTAATTTTGATAGACAGAATAGCTTATACACAAATGTAACTTGAGTTATAAAGTAACTTTACAAAGATCAACGTTGTTGTTCGTTTCCAAGGATTTAGGTGAGAATAGCTTGTTTCCTTTGGAGTTTTAGTAACGCTCATTGGCACCAGAGACCAAATGTTGTAGTTCAGTGACACCAGTGGTTCGGACCATCAAGGGGTAGGAATGCTTGGTTTCTTTTTCACTGACTAGATATTTTTTTTATGATTAGATCTTTTGTATCTGCACATATGTGGAGGTCCTATTCATAATTGTTTAGAGGGCTTGTGCAGCAGTTGTGCGCCTGAATAAAAAGGTGAACAGATCGTGAAATGAACCGGTTCCACTTGCGCTGTGGTTTGTTCATGAACCCACTAAAACATTGCAGTTGAATTTCTCATTGATTGTGAGACCTGAAGGGTTGTGATTTCCATCATAACCGTAGAAATTGTTTGTTAATGGGCGCCCGTGGTATTTTATTGGGTAAATTGGCATGTATGGCCTATTTGGAGATCTTGCGGTTGCAATTTCTCCCACAATTAGAAACTTACCCCCAAACACTTCAACTTTTTTAGCTCCATTATTTCGTTTATTTATATGTTTATCTGAATCACTTATTGGCAAATAAAAATCATTTATGAGTAAAACTTTTATATATATGTCCTTACCAACTTAAAATCAAATGTTGTAAAATAAATTACGAGATGAAAAAACCAAAAACAATCCAAAACAAAATTAAGTTTTATAAGTATAAGCATAAGCCAAACAATGAGGTTTTTCGTTTAGATTATGAGAAGATGTAGTCTTAGAATTTAGAAAATGAATTAGAAGCCAGAAGCTGGGAAACACAAATTTTCCAAATTCTCAAAAGCCGACTACAGACTAGTTATTTATTTCTCAGAATTTTAAGCTCCTCCAAACAAACTCTTGCCCTAATTTATTTCTCGTACCCTGCATATTAGTTTTCATTATCTCTGTTAATTGTTAAAGTTTCTTGACTGATGATCGGGTAACTGGTGGGAAAGGAACAGTCTTGCCGTTCTGCCAATCCTTGTTTACTTTTTTTTTTCGAGAACTAATCCTTGTTTACTTCATGTTCCAGTCTTCCTTCAAAACAGAACTTTTTTTATTTTTGCTTTCAAAAGAACCTTCACCTACTCTGAGATGTGACCCAAACACTGCGATGTCGCTAGCTTGTGAGTTGTGAAGCCTAAAATCGTGGCTCATAGATCAGCCTTTCTGGGAGATTTTCTCTAGCCTGGTTTACAGAGCCAGTCACTAACTTCACCTGAAAACCGTCCTTCGATATTCGATATTCCTACCCATTTACACATTGGTTGTTTTCCCTAACAATTTCACGGTTGGTGCTCAATCTCGTCTGCATTTAAATCCCTTGTCAATTGTCATGTTTAATACTCCCATATTCTTGCAGAATCAAGTGCAGATTGGATAAATACTCTCTCTCTCTCGAACCATATGAAAATGGATGCCTTGCGTGAACAGTGACATAAAATGATCCAATCAGTTTTCACTTTATACCACTGAAGTTGACGCCAACCAAGAATGTTTCATCTTTTTCGTAGAGCTAATCAATTCAGATTGATTCAAACGACAATTCTCCAAGGACTGAGTACACCAAAGTGCTATATCGTTGGTATGAAGAGAACCAAATATACCAAGGAAAAAACATAGGATGGCACGGCAGTTGTCCAAGGCCAACGGTTGGTGCCAGAGTAATCATCGTTGCGATGGATTATCTGATTTTTTTTATGGAAGCTATTTGAAGGTATAAATGAATTAATTAACTACTACAAAGTTAATCGTAAAAAAGACTAATACAAAATTGAAAAGTTGATTTAGAAGTCCAAGAAAATTTTACCCGAAACATGGTCTCAAGTAGCAGTGAATGAGATGAATGCTCTCTGAATTCTGTAGGCCTTTGTTGTCAATTGTCATCTAGTTGCGCGTGTATTCAGTTCTGCAAATTCCATATTTCCATACGATTGTTAATGTCAAACGAGTAAACGACTAAACTTGTCAATTCTTCCTTCAGTAGTGCTATCATGCATGTACAGGCAGACATGTGAATGCAGCAATGCGCAACGCCGACACAATACCCGAACTGAACCAAACTCTCCTCACACCAACTCCTAAGCCTAGAACTTGTTTTGACCAGGGAGAAAGCGTAGAATCAACCACACGGTTCACACACCAACCCATGAGGCCATGAAACATCAGAATAGGCATGTTTGCACACTGTACAAAACAACAAAAATACACTAGACCAGAGTACATCGGCCCCATCGTTTAGCTTATTCCACAAGTAATTTATGAATAAAACTTTTATATCCGTGTCTTAACTATCTAAAAGTAAAAGCTGAAAAATAAACATCGATGAAAAACCCTAAAATCAGTTTCAAATTTAAAGTTAAAAAAATTTAAATTTTAAATAATAAGCATAAATATAAGCGAAAAGATAAAACCGCATGAATTTGTGCCTCCCACTCTAGCTGAGCTCACGTAGTCAATACCACCAACACCAACCGATCCAGCCGGTCAAGCCGGGTTCAGTTCGATCGGTGGCCCAACCCAACTCCACCGTCCCCTCCGCTACAAATAATCCACCTCCAATCTCACCGCCAAAACTCCTCAAAAAAAAAAAAAAAAACTCACGATATCATCGTGCATTCGTGCAACGCCGAGACGAGCCAGATTTTAACGTTACCTGACGTGACGCGATGCCGCGGGAGTGGGGGCGTGATGAGGGGCGCAGTGGCGGCGGCGGAGGGGCGGCGCTGCTGGGGTACTCGTCGTCGGTGGCGAGCTGGCTGTACCGGAGGGCGGCGGCGCCGCCGGCGCCGGCGAGGGTGTGCGGGGCGGAGGGGGTGCCACCGGTGACGGCGGCGAGGGTGAGGCTCCGCGATGGTCGCCACCTCGCCTACCACGAGAGCGGCGTGGCGAGGGAGGCGGCGCGCGTCAGGGTCGTCTTCTCGCACGGGTTCACCGGCTCTCGCCTCGATGGCCTCGGCGCGTCACAGGTAAAACTCGCAAGCACTCACGCATGATTGCGTGTGTAGTACAATGCGCCGTTTTTTATGTTGGTTACATTTGTTGACGCTAAATTTACTTCTTCCGTTGCAAGACGTCTTGTAGAAATCATAATTAATGGTAAGAAAATAATTTTGAAGATAAATCCAACGGTAATATTTATATCTTTATAACAAAAGCTAAATATTACTGGATTGATCGTTGGACAAAACTTAAAATATAATTGGGCACTCTAAAGCTAAATACACCTTATATTTATCAACCGAGGGAATAATTAGCGAGCATCATACTGTTTCAGGGTAGTTTACTAGCTACCTGAAAGACGAGTTGTAATGATAACCAAGCTAGCCAGTCTTCAGGATCTGCATCCTTAATATTGAGATGCACAATGATCAACGATAAGACCTACATTTATGTCCTTTTATTTATGATAAATGCTACAACGTTTAAGCCTTTAAGGTCTCTTCTTTAACTTAAGTCAGGGCAAACAAAAAATTTTCTATTAATCCTTTTATATATAGCACGAAGGATTCAAAACCAATATACATATTGAAAATATATAAAATGATTTTATATTCCTTATGGCTAGATCTAAACATAAGCTATCTCCTTTGAGCTAATCTCCTAATACATGAAGTTGGACTACAAATATTAATTTATTGCCCTTTACATGCATATTCGAGATGTCCTAATATAGTTGTCGAATGGTTAGACCCGACAACGATATTTTAGAGACATAAAGTAGTATACGCGAGATCGAAAGTAAGAAAAAGGAAGACAATGATTTTTATACTTGTTCATGCCTCTAAGATGGGCAATAGCTATAGTCCAATTTATATGTATAGCTCTTAGGGTAAGTCACACCTCTATCACAAAGGGAAGCAAGCTAGTTAGCCTAGCCTACCAACTAATCTCAACTGGATGAAAAATGAGATGACTTGGAGTCAGCGGCTAGATGAAGGGCTTAATCTTGGCAGGATCTCGATGAGGCTTATACGTGTTTATGGCTTATAATCTGATGCTCCCCCCTTATGGAGGGTTTTGTATTTATACGTGCAGTTAACTTCTTGTTAAGTAGTACTCGGGGACTTAAGCAGAGACTACTGCATATAAGATCTTGTAGTACATGGGTTAGAGTCCGACGTCCTTTCTTAATAGGAAAGGAATTTCCATCCTAACTGTATATGCTATTCTCAATGGTCACGAATACAAGTATATATAAAGTATACCTTATCCATAACTAACGGAGATAATTGACTTTAGTATGTACTACTACCTCTATCCTAAAATATAAGATCAAACTTAGGACCAAATGAGATATTTTCGTATTCGGTCCTAGTTTTTTATATTTTGAGACAGATGGGTATTAGTTAAATCAGTGGATTAATCACGTGGTTCTGGTTAGCTATAACAAAACTATCGCTAATTAACCAAAGACCATAGGCAGGCATCATGATCTCTTAAGACTTGCAGCTGCTGTCCAAGATTCCAGAGGTACAGGGCATCAAAAAAGGAAAAGATTCCAGCGGTACAGCTCTTCAAGATGTGTATTTTTCGAATAAGATTCAAGATGTGTATTTGCATGGACGAAATTAATTTATTTGTATGGGACGTACATATCGCTGCTCTTGTCCACTCGGCTAATTAAACGACACTCAACAAGTTGTGTAGTCGGAATAAAACTATACTCTTCGGAATGATCAGTTCACTTCAGCAGTACTGCCGGAATATTTTGGCACGTATTTCACATGAGTGTTATTGTGTATTTGTGTTAGTGGAGGTTGGATTAGCGAATAGAGTATATATGACGACGCATCCTATGTTTAATTATTTAACGTATGATTCTTTGAAAATCAGAAGGCGAGAATGTTATGGCTGCTATGCCACAAGTTCAGATCAATGAACACCACACACAGACAAATAATTAACTTGGGGAGTAGGAAAAAACTAATGCAAACTTGCAAAGGACACCTTCAGGCTTCAGAGAGTCCATCATGATGGCAAAATATAAAAGGGAAAAAACATTTTCCAACGGAGTAATTTTTGAGGGAAAAGGTTTAAAATTTAACTTTTGCGGTCTTTCTAATTTGCCTCCTCAACTTCAAAACCATATATATTTATAATCCCAAACTCTTAAAAATCAGATAAATGACCTCTCTATCTGGTAAAAGGTGATTTTTAGTCTTATATGTTAACCGATTGACAATGTACTGTACAAACGTATACTACTTTGCAACCCATAGGAACAACATAACAACATCACATCACGTACATCACATGGGCTCCAAAATAAACCATAGAACACTATACTACACAACTAACAGTGGAGGAGCCACCTCCCGAGTAGTTCGGACGACCGCCTAGGTTCTGCCGCTGCCATTTCCACTGTCGATAGCCACACATATAAAAATTAATCGATCATAAAAAAACACTATTAATCGTCCAGACTTGATGACGCCGCTGGCTCCGTCACCGACAACTAAGACTCACACTTGAGAGGCAACCGAGATACGGGACTAGCTAGACACCGGCAACCAAACACACCCTAACACTCACTGTCGGAGTCGCCGTTGGTGGTTAGGTAGCATGACTCTGCCATATGACGCCGTTGGTGGCCCGGTTAAGTGGCGCCGAGAGCGCCCAAGCGGGCGAGCGAGTCGCGCGACGTCGCTCGCCAAAACACCCCGTAAAACCGCGTAACCCAAGCCAACCAACAACCCACAAACCACCACGCCCGCGAGCCACAGCGCGCGTCAGCTCCAGCGCGCGACCACGTCTCGGTCTCTCACGCCGTCTCCCGGCCTCCCACTATAAATCAACACCCCGCCGCGCGCACTGCTTGCTCGCCATCGCCACCTACCTCGCTCCTCCTCTTCCTCCTCCGCGCTCGCCGGAGACAGCCACATCACAGCACAGAGATCGATCGATCTAGAGAGCCATCGCCGACAGCTCGACGAACACACTGTGCGCCATGGCGGAGAGGTTGCTGTGGGCGTCGACGATGAGCGGCGGCGAGAAGACCAGGGGCATGGGCGCCATGGGCACGCTCGTGGGGCAGCTCGGGGAGCTGCTGTCCAGGGCGGTGATGCCGCCGCCGCCGCGGGTGTGCGGCGCGCCGGGTGGCCCGCCGGTGACGGCGCCGCGGGTGCGGCTGAGCGACGGGCGGCACCTGGCGTACGAGGAGTCCGGCGTGCCCAAGGAGGCGGCGCGATACAAGATCGTCTTCTCCCACGGGTTCACCGGCTCCCGCCTCGACAGCCTCCGCGCCTCGCCGGTAATCAGTTCGTCCACCGATTCTTCCCAGAGCATTTGATGATAATTTAAACTTAATTGATAAATTTTGCTGTTCAAAGTGAAACCAAATTAGCAAGGAATCACATTTCTTAACGATGTTTTTGAGTCAATTAAATCGGAAACTGGGTGGTTTGGTCAGATTATCACGAAGCTAACAAAAGCGTGTACACGAAACTTACAAGCCGTTTATTTTGTCAACGCGGGCAAGAACGAATTTTTTTTATTTATTTCTTGATCGTACCACATGCTGAACTGCTCTCCCAATAAACGTCACGATTATTAGTTATAAGTTATAACAAGTCAGAGCAACGAACGATTCTACTAAATGTTGAATTCTTGATCCAAATCATGATTGGTTTTCCTATAATTTACCGCGCAGATGCTGACTTATTTACTAACATGCACGTACGGTGTTTGTGAAAATTTTCAGGAAGTGGCTGAAGAGCTGGGCGTGTACATGGTCGCCTTCGACCGCGCCGGCTACGGCGAGAGCGACCCGAACCCGAACCGCACCGTCAAGAGCGCGGCGCTGGACATGGCGGAGCTCGCCGACGCGCTGGGCCTCGGCGACAAGTTCTACGTCGTCGGCGTGTCCCTCGGCAGCCACGCCGTGTGGGGCGCGCTCAGGTACATCCCGGAGAGGATCGCCGGGGCGGCGATGATGGCGCCCGTGGTGAACTACTGGTGGCCCGGGTTCCCGGCGGAGGACGCCGCGGCGGCGTACGGCAGGCAGTCGTACGGCGACCAGTGGGCGCTCCGCGTGTCGCACCACGCCCCGGCCATCCTCCACTGGTGGATGGACCAGAGCTGGCTCCCCACCTCCACCGTCGTCGACAACACCACCTTCCTCCCCAACAAGCGCGACGCCGACATCCGCCGCACCCTCACCGCCGACGGCACCCTCCAAAAGGTGACAACTCGTTGAATGGGTTTTTTTTAAAAAATGGTAGCATTAATTGGGATGTCATAAGCCTATAGATAAACATATAAGACTAAATTTAATCTACAACTCGTAGAGAAAAAAAATAATAAAATCATATGGCATATAATAACGGTAAGACGCAGATAAATTTTGTTATTTTTGTTTCTTCATGTATAGATTAAATTTAGATTTACATATTTGTTTATTGTTTTATATTATCATAATTTATCTTGTCGAATTTTATAAATCTTTTATATAACTATTTAAACCGCATGCATATACCAGATCTCATGATATTTAGGTGTAGAAAATACCACCGCCGCCGCCATTTCTGTGACCTCCATGGCCGACATAAATGGCGATTCTTTTTGCAGAAGAAGGAGATGGCGACGCAGCAAGGGATCAACGAGTCGTACTACAGGGACATGACGGTGATGTTCGGGAAGTGGGAGTTCGACCCGATGGCGCTGCCGGAGCCGCCGTGCCCGGTGCACATCTGGCAGGGCGACGAGGACGGCCTCGTCCCCGTCGCGCTGCAGCGGCACGTCGCCGGGAAGCTCGGCTGGGTCAACTACCACGAGCTCCCCGGCACCGGCCACTTCCTCTCCGCCGTCCCCGGCCTCGGCGACACCGTTCTCCGGACACTTTTCGGCTGATCGGCAACGGCAAAATACAGAAGAAGAGTGATGCAAAAATACAGTAGAGTAGTACTACAGTGTTCAGTTAATCTCACATGACTACATGAGGCAGCATTCAGATTTTTTTTCCTTTTGTTTTGTAGTAGATTTGTGCTGCCAAGAAACCCTGCTAAGTGATAATGTTAACAAATATATATACTGATATTAGACTGTTCTCATTACTGTCACATTTCTGTTTCTGCAGTTCAGAGGTCTGGAATTTTTTCGTTCCAAAAAAAAAGAGTTTTTGGGACGTGGTACATGTTCAACTAATCATCTCCATCCTAGATTCTTTGAACAAATAATTGGGATTTGGTAGGGTATTTTTCTAGGAGGAAAGCAAAAACCATTGATAATGTCATCACTTTATCAATGCAAAGTTGCGAAGTCTTTTGAGCGTTCCCCAATAAAGAAGAGGAGGAAAGCCAAATCCATTGATATCCTTTACTCATGTTCAGATAATGCGCGTTCCCCAGTAATATGAGTGCCTGATCGGACTGCATATTGAAGTCTTGTTTGCTTTTGACAAAGCAAGCGGGTCGGATTGGAGGTTGAAGAGGTTTCGTTTCATTCAGAGAAAGGGACTTGGCCTGCAAAGCCATTCAGTCTCAGTGACTTAGCCTGCAAAGCAATTCCGTCTAAAGAAAAGGTTCTTTTTGGCATTGACAAAATCATTGGTGTTGTACTGTACAACAACCGGAAAAGTAATTATTCCCTCCTTTCCAAAATAATTTCATTTTTCACCCATCTAGCCATCCCACACATACCAATACAAAACAAAAAAACTTTATAATATATCTTTATAAATTGTATTTCTCTTTCTATGTTGGTGGCTTTAGAATGTGTCTTCTCTTCATCCTTGGTTAGATACTTCATTCTGGTTTTTTAATTTAGGTACATTGCAATAAGTGGATGTAACTTTTGTTTAAGGAAAGACGGTATTTCATCCATTATCTAGGAAAAAACCAAAATGACAATAATATCCCTATTTTATCAAATCTCAATACAATTATTTCTCTCTTTATCTACTTCCAATACATTTCTCCCCTATTTTCATAAACTTCAATACAATGATTACTTAAAAAATAGACTTATTTTAGGACAAATGGAAGGGGTAAAAAATGATCTTATTTTGGGATGGAGGGAGTAGTCATCAACAAGATCCAAAAATGTGGTCAAGGATAATAACAAGCATGATTCAGAGAATTTCCAACTGTGTCAGATTAAGCCATGCCTTTATTACCTAAAAAATGTCAATACGCTGTTTTCATATATAGTGTTCCATTAACGTTTAGTGACCCAGTATCCTTAGACTCTATCAGGAAAGGACTAATTGTGTTTAAACACTAAAACCCAACGAAATTAGGCCTAATACAAGGGATTTGGTCTAGTCTAAAGAAAGACTCTAATATGCAGACCGGTCATGTACTCTGCATTTCTACCAGAACACAAATAAGCATTGACAAATTATGTGTAAAGAAGAGGAACTTCTGAAACAAGTCTTTACCTACCAAGGTCACTACTGACCCAGAAGTAGAGAAGATTAATCTCACCTCATTTGGTCACTAGCCTAAATTAAAAGCACTCTCAGTCTCAACCTCAACAGATCAGCGTTTGGAGTTGGTGAGATGATTCTTGATAGGTACTGCTTTGACATGCATGAGATGCCAAAAGGAAGAGACTGTTTGTGATCCATTCATACTGATCTCCACCCACCCCAACAACAAATTTGAAGGATTTGTCCTGAAAAATGAAGCAGGTGAGACAATTTCAAGGGGTGAAGAAAATAGACTCCTGGTGCCACCACCACTCCTCCATGAAAAAGAAAAAAAAAGCAGCAGTGGTTGTAGCCTTTGATGAAAACATCATCACCTACGTCACTACCACGTAAGCAAGATTTTTGCATTTTCATATTGTTTCTAGTACAGTAATTATTCTTTTAGGAGATTCAAGTACAGAAGACTCACAGGTACACTGAGTTTGATATTCCAATTGGCATAGCGTCTATTGGTTTATATGTCTGAAAGTTTGGGAAAAGCACGTTTGCGACATAAACAATCCACAAAATCTCAATCATTTGCACAAGACAAACTGTTTAGTATGACCCACAACATTTTGCAACAGAGATCATGTACATGTATTAAATCAGGTTTCAGTTTCAGATCCCTTTCAAATGCGTGGTAGGTGAGAGAGATTTTGCTACTAGTTGGAATTTGGAAAAAAAATAAAGCAGACGCACCAGCTTGATGGATCATGTACGTTTATATAGAGGGGTGTTGGTAGGTTGCTGAAAGGGTTGCTTCTCCACTACAAAAAATTCATCACCAAAAGCTCCACTACTATACTATTCAGCTCGATCGCACTAGCTTAGCTAAGCTTGCTTAATTAGCTCAAATACATAACTCGTATTAAGAACACTAACACAATCCGAACACAGCTGCTTCTTCTCCAACTAGCTACCTAGCTAGCTCGCTGCCTTTGGCTCAAGCTTCTCATCTCGTACGTCTCCAATGGCTGCTGCTTCTACTGGTAATTAAACAACTGCAAGAACTGTACATGCAAAGCTGAAGATTAATGCAGCAGAAGCAAGATGATACTATGCGTGTTCATGTGTTTGTTCTTGCAGGGAACAATGGGAGCCCGCCGGTGGCGCTGCTGGTGCTGATGGCGGCGGCGATGGTGGCCGGGTGGTTCGTGAACGCCGTCCAGCCGCCGCCGCCGACGCCGTGCGGGGCGGAGGGCGGGCCGCCGGTGACGGCGGCGAGGGTGCGGGTGCGGGACGGGAGGTTCTTGGCGTACGCGGAGTCCGGCGTGAGGCGGGAGGCGGCGCGGTTCAAGGTCGTCTACTCGCATGGCTTCTCCGGCGGCCGCATGGACTCGCCCCGCGCTTCCCAGGTTTGGTTACCAGAGCGATCCATCCATCGTTTGAATTGATCGGACGGTTCAAAACAAGGGTAAATTAGTGCACTTCTTGGGCCTTTTTTTTTGGTGGGGGGTGGGGGGAGGGGGGATTACGAAATACTCCCTCCATCTACATTTGATAGTCAATTTCATCTTAGCACATAGACTAAGAATAAGTAATTCTACTTATCATCCATTTAAACATGGTACTAGTCATTAATATTTACATTTCTCGATGCCTATGCAACCAATCTTGTGTGGAGAAATGGAGAGTCACGAATTAAATTCGAGAAAGTTATTAAGATGATAGATTGTTGGATTGAAATATGCCTATCAAAAATAAATTTTTCAGATTTAGAAATATACCTATCAAAAGTAGATGGAAGGAGTATATATGATGGCTTTTTTAAGTG
This sequence comes from Oryza meridionalis, assembly GCA_000338895.3. Classification (NCBI taxonomy): domain Eukaryota; kingdom Viridiplantae; phylum Streptophyta; class Magnoliopsida; order Poales; family Poaceae; genus Oryza; species Oryza meridionalis. The sequence continues at coordinate 20,956,825 of CM002533.2, forward strand.
ATTTTAGGATGCTTGTTACCAACATTTTGAGTGTAAATTAATTTGGTATCTCGGTTGTATATATCAGTTTGCATATTTCTTTCGAGGTGATCGATAGAAACGACATTTTGAAATATTTAGGCCTGAAATAATTCAAAAATTGAATATTTTTTGGCTAAAATTTGAATATATTATGTTAAATCTAAGAAAAGAAAAGGGAAAATAAATTTTCGGACGGAATAGTTTACTAGGAACCAAGATTTTAAAATTTTCAAAACTGGAATATCTACTTCTCTGTATTTTAGAGACTAAGAATTTTCTTAAGAACAGTAAAATTTCTCTTCTTTTAGATGGTGAATTTTCTAGGTTTTCATATATTTTTTTCTCAAGACATACACATTTAACCACGAACAAATAGGCAAAGATAGAAGACAAGGGTGATGTCATGCAACGGTTATACATGCAGAAATGTTTTAAAAAAAAGAAACCGTCCTCTCGTGCCTGAAATGAAAGTGGCGGTGGCACCAGCCGTGCCGCGCCGCCCCAGCACACGATACACGCGCGGCAGCGGCACGCACGCAGACGCCGCTAGTGCGCGCGCGGCGGCGCCGATCCACCCATAGTTTCGCCCAATTTTTTTTTTAATGAATCGGTAAGCTACCAATTTTATTGAGCAGTGAAGAAGTAAACTTTACATATATGAAAAAGAAACAAAGCGAGATATAAAAGCGAGCTAGCTACCGAGATGTCCCGTCCAGCCAACGAGTACGTTTTGGCCTACTCTTTGATTTTAGCCAATAAGCTTTCCAATGATAGCTCCTTATGCCGGAAGATTTTGCAGTTTCTTTTATTCTAGATTTTCCAGTTGATCAGGAAATTTTGGTTGTGTTGGTTGGTGTGGCTGACTGGCTGTACGTGGCGTGGATGATCGATGCAGGCGTTGCTGGAGGAGTTGGGGGTGTACATGGTGGCGTTCGACCGGGCGGGCTACGGCGAGAGCGACCCTGACCCGAGGAGGTCGCTGAGGAGCGCGGCGATGGACATCCAGGACCTCGCCGACGCGCTCCAGCTCGGCCCCAAGTTCCACCTCATCTGCTCCTCCCTCGGCTGCCACGCCGCCTGGGCCTCCTTCAAGTACATCCCCCACAGGTAAAGTCCAACACAGCAGATCGCTTCGATCGTCAAAGTTGCATCTCAACTCAAAGCTAGGCCATATATAATTAAACTCGCTTCCAAACAACAATAATATAAGTACAAAATAAAGTGCTACCTCAATCTGAAAATATATAGGTATTTTTAAGATGGACACTAGTATTAAGGGCCTATTTAGTTGGTGAAATAAAATTTTTTGAGCGTCACATCGGACGTTTGACCGGATGTCGTAAGGGGTTTTCGGACACGAATGAAAAACTAATTTCATAACTTTAAGCCGTCATTAACACACGTGGATTACTGTAGCACTTATGGCTAATCATAGACTAATTAGACTCAAAAGATTCGTCTCGCGATTTACATGCAAACTGTGTAATTAGTTTTTCTTTTTATCTATATTTAATGCTCTATAGATATGTTCAGAGATTTGATGTGATGTTTTTGTGAAAAGTTTTTGGGAACTAAACAGGCCTAAGAAAGTTGATATAAATGATTGGATAAAGTTTGTGATTGATTGAGAAGATGAAATGAGTGAGATAATTAAATGAAGAATGGTTGTAATTGGTTGAGAGAAGAGGGTAGGTGAAAAAATAGTTTCATTTTACGACAAGCTACTGTGCTAGAAGTAGCTATATTTTTTAACGAGAGAATAAGTATACCTCCATTTTTCAAATGATGATGTCGTTGACTTTTAGATCATTCATCTTATTAAAGAATTACGCAAATGTATAAGATATAAATCGCACTTAAAGTATTTTTAGTGATAAAATATCTTACAACAAAATAAATTAAAATTATTAAAAATATTTTTAATATGTTCAATATATCCAAAAGTTAACGATGTGACCCATTAAAAACCGAAGTTAAGAGTGCATTTTAACAGCCTGGAGTGAATACTTGTCGTAGACATTTTAAGTTTATAATAAGACTTGACTATCAAGATATTTTGTGATAGAATGTGCTGGGATTTGTGTGTGGTTAGGTTGGCCGGGGCGGCGATGATGGCGCCGGTGATCAACTACCGGTGGCCGGGGTTGCCGAGGGGTTTGGCACGGCAGCTGTACAGGAGGCAGCCGGTGGGTGACCAGTGGTCACTGAGAGTCGCCTACTACGCGCCATGGCTGCTGCACTGGTGGATGAACCAGACCTGGCTCCCCACCTCCACCGTCATCTCCGGCTCCGGCTCCTTCCCCAACGCCCTCGACGAGAAGAACCGCCTCATGGCCCTCTCCACCGGATTGTTCCAGAAGGTCCCAGAACCTTCCACAATTCTTCTTCCCATGGCTGATAGCTAGATAGTGACAGTGTGCGTGTGCATTTTGTGATTTTCAGAAGGCGAGGATGGCGACGCAGCAGGGGGTGCAGGAGTCGTTCTACCGGGACATGGCGGTGATGTTCGGCCGGTGGCCGGAGTTCGAGCCGGCGGAGCTGGAGGAGCCGCCGTTCCCGGTGCACCTGTTCCAGGGCGACGAGGACGGCGTCGTGCCGGTGCAGCTGCAGCGCCACATCTGCCGCCGCCTCGGCTGGATCAGCTACCACGAGCTCGCCGGCGTCGGCCACTTCCTCTCGGCGGTGCCGGGCCTCGGCGACAGGATCGTCAGCACGCTCCTGCCGGCGCCGCTGCCGGCGGCGGCGGCGTAACAGCTCAGCGACGGCCGGCACAGGCAGAATGCTGAAGAGAAGCATTTTGTGTGAGCTCAGCTCAGCTACACTGTACTGTACAAAAGAGACTGATGAGATTATGGATGATCTATATAGTATTATCATTAAGATTTAAGAGGGCAAATGACTGATGCCATTGTACATAGATTCTCAACATCTTTACCAGAAAACAAATCCCAACCAACTCCTGCAATTTACATACAGCTACAAAGAGGAGTAACCGGTGATTTTGGGGCTATCTAGGATCACAGGGACAACACACATTTGTAACCAAAATGCTACAATACAGTAAAAGCTACAGCAGCCAAAAGCTGCAGGATTCACTTCACCAATCAAGAAAATCTTGGCTGCAAATAGGGGAAAGAAACACAGCTGGGGAGGCAAAAAAATAACCGCTGCTCATCTCCCACATTGAGCTGCTATGAATCCAGATATATTAACACCAGAAAGAAGAAAGAATCAAGCATTGATCTCTGCATTACACTGCTCCTCCCTGTGGCAGCTTCTTCGGCTCCAGAACATGCCTGAGCAGCTAGTCCGGTCAAGATCCTGCTGTTCCCTCTTGTCCATCTCCATGCTTGCGCAGTGCGATGGCTGAGGAGATTGCACCTCGGAACCATCCTGTGTTTCTGTGGCATCACATGGATCATCGTCACTGCACCTGCAGGTCGGGAGGGCAGACGATGGAAATGGGCTGCAGGTTAGTGGGCAGACTAGCTCTGAAGAGACAGCTGCAACACGATTGCGCCTTATTTCTGCTTTGCTGATAGTTGCTGGTGAGTCTACAGATCGGGTGTTTAGCATGCATGGATTACAGAACGTGAGTGCTGAGCTAGATTTAAGCCCTTCTGTTGGCGTGCTTGGCAACTTGGTAAATGACATTATTCCATTCCGACAAAGAGGGCACGGAATCGATCCAGGTGGGCCAGTGAACTCAACACGGGTATTGCTCGTTGAGCAAAGATAAAGAGCACATTTGATGCAGAACTCATGACAACAACCTGAAAGAACAGAATATAATGTCAGGGCAGCATTACATTTTTCAGTGATGCATCACTACGTGATATGCACGAATAAGTGAAAAATCATACAAAAAAAGCATATATGGAATGGAAGCTTCCAAACACTCCGTGCAGACAAGTTTCAGGATAATACAGGTAGTTTTTTCTTTACTCTCACTGTTTTCTAACATTTTTTTTCTGAACAAAAATGTGGTTCACAAAACGGTTACATAATATGCATAGAGCCTTCACTAGATAAAGGAAAGCGATAAATTGCACAGAACTAGAAAATTGAACATCCCTTTCATTGGATGGTAGACTAAAGGTATAATTACAATTTACAACAGCGTTAATTTGCTAAGGCAAATCCTTACCCTGAATAGGTGTTCTGTCAGGTAGAATACTAACAACATCTAATATGCATTAAGTTTTACTTTGGATAGAAACACAAACAATCACCTGCCAGTGCATATTATAATTTACAAATAAAATGAACATAAGCAACGTTCTCAACCTATGAGCAGAGCAGAGAGAACTATGAACATCTGATAATCATTTTCTACTTGTAGTTAATACAGCAGACTGAAATTTATCCGTTAGTAAGTAAAGGACTGAAATTATGAATTTGCAAGTGTGTAAACCCCACCTTCAGCAGCTACTGAACAAGACCTTTCAAGGCAAACTGCACAAAGATCACTATCATCCACAGAGGCTACGGTGTGCAGCAACCCAAATTCTCTGCAAATGCACAGAGAAAATCTATAAAGGTTCCAATAAGACAATAAGTATACATTTATCATTATCAATCTTTTAACAGGAAGATAATATTATTAGTACCGTTATATAGTAAGAGAAACAAAAAAACATTTCTATCCAAGGTGGAATTGTCAAGTTAAATTGAAATATGCTTGGTTTCAGGTAATTGGAAGCCAAACATAATTCATAAGGTAACAAAAGGTTAAGTGTGCCATGACCCATGAGCCATGAAGATTAAAATCATTGAAGCCAAAACTGTAGTTCAGTAGTTACCTTCCTAACTTAACAGTTTCTGAAACTATTGCAATTCTACAGAGCACATAATCTGGCCTGAAAAGATTTTGATAAGTACCGGATCTGCTAGTGTATAATGAGGCTGCTTTCATCACAACCTTATGTGCTTTCTAAAAAAGTATAAACATAGGTTTACATATCAAAAGCCAGCACTCATTGTTTTCCACAAAAGCAAGAATTATATTTATACTTTACTTCCATCAGAAGAAAACCGATTAGTGAGCAGTGAGTTGTTAAGCACTAACCTGGCTATATTAAGTATGCTCATGAGTGGCAAGGCAAGATAATTAGATGGTTGATATGCAGGGATACTCGAGTTTGAGTTTGGAGAAAGTAATGGATCCAAGAAACGGCGTCCAAACATCCTAGCAACATCAATGGGAAGCCACCTAAACAACAGGGTACATGTTAATATGAAACAAAGATGGTCATGTGGATCTAATAATAACTGCAACAGTAATAGTATCAATATTTTGGACCGGTAACATAGGTAGTACATAACTCTTACCCATTACAGTTCAGTGTCAACTTGCTAGCGCCTTTTGACAGAAGTAGCTGCAATAATGGCATCACCAATTTTCAGATTAAATAAATTCATTACGCGACAACCGACCGTTACAACTGAAAAAGGTACTTGCGCAAAAAAAGCGATTTGCTTTTTGGCGGCAACTGACCTGGCAACACTCAGCATTTCCTCCACCAGCTGCATAATGCAAAGGAGTACTGCCAGCTCCTGTTCCATAAACATGTAAATATAATTCCGTTTGAGATAGCAAAAAAATCATTATTTAATGCATGCAAGCTGAAGCCAAGAATTATGACTTGCCTATCAAATTTGCTGTGGTGCCATACGGGAATGTGACAGCTGACACATTAGCACCCAAGTCAATCAACAATTGCATGCAATCAAAATGACCATTCAGAGCTGCCATATGAAGTGCTGTAACACCGCCATCAGCAGGTTTGTTGATATATCTCAAACGAGCACTAAAAGAAAAATAAGAAATGTGGCAAGACATTAACTGTTAGCTGCTTCAGACAGGATAAAACCAATACTCGTTTGAAAATACATACGATTCATTAAATTTCAGTCCCAAAGAAGAACAAGGACTGCTCCCACTATTCGTCTGACATTCACCACCATCCACCGTCGAAGAAGCACCATCCTCCAAGGGAGCACTTGGGACAAAGTCCGCGAGTAAAAGACGAACGCACCGAACAAGTCCATCATGTGCTGCGAAATGCAATGCTGTTCGGCCACTCAAGTAATCCGCCCTGGTAACCTTCACAAGCCACCCAAACACACAGAGAGATCAGCACCTTCCATGTGTCAGAAAATATGCAACTAACAAGAAATGCCACGCTACAATACCATACATTGCATCTGAAGAGCAGAAGCATCTGAACCACCTCCCAGTGGCCATGCCGGCATGCGTGCATCAACGCAGTCTTCATCCACCAATCCAAATAAACGAAGAAAAATATCAACAAAATGTTCCAACTCGGATAAAGATAAAATGGATGAATAGAAATGGAACACCTATACCAGTGTGTAAGCATAAAGCAGGAGCTTCAGAAGGCACTAAAAGACTCAAACCTTGCTCAGGTCCACAGATTACAAATAAATTTATGTACCCATAGCTAACTATAGAGCTAACAAATCAACCAAAAGACTGAATCTTCACACTCCTTTTACTTGAGACACGACACAACAACTGCTAATTTCATTACTTCTAAACGATAGATCTCACATTAATTCGATTCCTACGCACGAAATAGCACTAAAACACAAAGATCAACCCCCATAATATCCCTCAAAGATCTACCTGCCCGCAGTAATTCCGCGCGTTCACATCCGCGCCCTTCTCCAGCAACAGCGTCACAATCTGCATGCAAAACCAAACCAAAAAAAAAACACACACACAACCAATTCGCGATCAAAACGAACAAAAAAACCACCAGCGAAAGAAATCAAAGAACGGTGTGAAGGGGGTTGTCACGGACGTCGAGGTGGCCCTTAGCGGCGGCGAAGTGGAGCGGGGAGTTGAGGCCGCCGAAGGTGGAGTACCGCGCCAGCGCCGGGCTGAGCTCCAGCAGCATCCGCGCCTCCACCGCGTCCCCGTCCCGCGCCGCCGACACCAGCCGCTCCCCGGAGGCGGAGCACCCCAGAGAGTTCCCCATCGCCGCCGCTCGCCGGCGACGGCGAGTGCCACCTCACGAGGTTAACACCTCCGGCGACGGACCGCCGGGGCTCAGGATCGCGCTGGGGCTCGCCGGCGGCGAGGGGGCGCGTTTGAAATTGCCGGAATTTCGGGGTCTCGAATTTTCCGCACGCTGGAGGAGAGGAGGGGGGAAGTGGAGAAGAGAGAGGAGAAAAAGGCGAGGTTTTTATCGCTTATAAAAAATATTATTTTTTTAAAAAATAATCTTTTTGGATTTAACTTAACCCGGGCTTTTTCTCGTTTGGCTCATGTGCAATTATGGAGAGAAAGATCATTAGTGGTAGCAGCAGTACAGTAAAAGGCTGCTTAGGTGTGGATGTGATCATGTGAGCTGCGAGCGGGTTGTGATTGTGCTTAGTGACTGACAGGGTTGATTAGCATGATAGCACTCACGTGCCAAACCTTTTTTAGCTTTTTGTTTGTGTGGAAGAAAATATTGTTTTTCTTAGGAGACAAATACTCCATCCGTTCTAAAATATAAATATTTTTAAATTTCTATACGGTTATTGAGATGCTACTCTAACTAGCCATATCTATATAAAAGTAATATATTTTAAATAAAAAGAATTGCATATTATGATTTGGTACTATTTTAAAAATGTTCGTATTTTGGAACTGAGCGAGTAGCATATAGTATGAGCTACTCCATACGGTTCTAAATGTACTTTGCGTAATGTAAGATGGTACTGGCCTTCTTAACTCTCTAATTAAATAGGAGTAGGTCCTTTTTAGGCAGAGAGGACGACGCGGCGGAAATGTGCATTTTTTTTTATTTTTCTTTCATATTTGTAGGTAGAAATATTTGTACTACTTACATTCATAAATATAAGACCAGAAATCATTTTATTCCCTCCTTCCTAAATCATATGGCTCTACATTTTTAAGAAAAATTAAACTCGGTAGTTTCTGACTAATAATCATACTAACTATATATGCACTAAGTATTATACATGTTATATCACTATATTCATATTTTGAAGTATTCTCATGTGATGCTAATTTCATATTTGTTAGAATCATATGATGAAATAAGAGAAAAGTACATTTTACCCCCTAAACTATCGAGGTCGACCGAATTAAACCCCCGAACTCGAAAAACCGGACATTCTACACCCTCAACTATTGAAACCAGGCAAATTACCCCCCAGCACGTTTTAGATGGCTTTGGGATAGACTTGCTGACGTGGCATTCTAGTGTGGCAAAAAAAATTTAAAAAATAATGCACCCACATGTCAGTCTCTTTATCTCCTCTCTATCCCCTCGCGCCAGCCAGCCTCCTCTTCTCACCACGGGAGAAGGCACCTCCGCCGGCCACGCGCGGACCACCTCCTCCGCTCGCCGCGGGCGGAGCCGCCTCCGCCGGCCGCGCACGGCCCCGCCGCGAGGGCCTCCTCCGCTCGCCTTCCAGCTCCGCGCGGCTTCGCCGTCTTCGCCGGCTGCACGCGGCTCCGCCGCCTCCGCTGGCCAAGCGCGCCTCTGCTGGCCACGCGCGGCCCCGCCGCGGCTCCACAGCAGCTAGCCATGCATCCATAGTAGTCGGAGTGCAGAGCCAGACGATGTGCGGCGGCACGGGACGGCGGCGGCGGCGCAGTGTACGAGGAGGAGGTTGAAGACGACGACGGCGATGGCGGCAACGGGCGGCTGAGACGGAGGCGGAGACGGCGCGGGCGGCCAGCGGCGGAGGCGGAGCTCCTCGGGCGTCGCGACGGCGACGACGCGGCAATAGGGAGAATGTAGAGCCGGCGGTGGCGCGCAGGAGGGCGGTGGGGCGCAGCGGCACGGCAGCAGGGAGGCACGGGCGTCGCCCCCCTGCTAATGCGGTGGTCGGCGGCCACCTGAGCGCCGCAACCGAGGTGGACGAAGAGGTTGAAGACGACGATGACGAGCTCGGGCACGGCCCGTGCGAGCTCCGTCTCCCGCTGCCAGCCGCCCGCTCCGCCTTCGCCTCAGCCTCCCGCCGCCCGAGGAGCTCTGCCTCTACCTCCCGAGGAGCTCCGTCGGCACGAGGGGAGGAGGCTGGCTGGCGCGAGGGGATAGAGAATTAGAGAGGAGATATAGAGATTGACATGTAGGTCCATTATTTTTTTAATCTTTTTTTGCCACGCTGGAATGCCACGTCAGCAAGTCTATCCCAAAACCACCTAAAACGGTGCTCAGGGGGTAATTTGCCCGGTTTTAATAGTTGAGGGTGTAGAATGTCCGGTTTTCGAGTTCGGGGCTGTAATTCGGTCGACCTCAATAGTTCAAGGGGGTAAAATGTACTTTTCTCATGAAATAAAGTGTTGATCAAAATATGTTATTGAAGATCGTGTAAAAAATATAGGCCCGTATAATTTAGAACGGAGGGAGTATTTGTGGACGGATTAATGTCTCATCCTTTTCAGTGTGGACGGAGTAGTATGAATGAAGCCAACAAACTATTTTCTTAATTCTTGTGCATAAACTGAAATGGCTTATATTTAATTGGAGAGGGTATTGATTGGGCTAATTCATTGTATACCAACTAAACATTTATTTCGTCTATTGTAAGTACTCTACTCATTAACTCACCAGCTTGTCGGTGAGATACATCTTGCAACTATTGAGTAGCATATCAAAAATGGATTTATTTTCTAATTCGATAGGAAAAGTATTGTTAGGCATCCTATCATCCATACTACGTAACAACTAACAACTGAGATGGTGAGACGTGTGATCAATGCATACCAGAGTACTTTCAACTCGTCAGAAGCAGAGAGAAACCGTGGACGACTGATCAGCTGAAAATCCGTATTTCATTTGATACAGAAGACGTGCATGTGTACCTAAAGCGTACTTTATCCACTAACCAGCTTAATTTGTCGGTTGAAAACATTGTTCTTTTTCAATAATCCCTAGGTTCCAAAATAAGTAGATTAAGGTTTGTGAAAAAAAAAAAGACTATAGGACCTTTCATTAAAAAATGATGTAGGTTAGGAGTGGAAAAATATTCCTTCCGTCCTTAAATATATGTCTTTCTAGAGTTTAAAAATTTGTTTCAAATCACCTTACATCTAAATTTTTTCTCATTCTACCTCCATTCACCCTAGCACTTTTATATTCAAATAAGGGATAAAGTATGCAAAACAATATTCAACAGTAGTTAGGTAGGATCAAGAGAAATTTGGAAATTTTGAAGGAGAACTAATTGGTAGGATAAGTAGTACTTAAAAGAGCTTTTTTAAAAAAAAATAGTTTAATACTAGAAGAAGACATCTACTAAAATATCATTTACTCTTTAGTTTATTAGCCATATCCAAAGTTTTTATTTTAAATTTTGATTTTTTAAGTGGTTTGTTTCTAATTAACTCGGAACACATATATCACTGTTTTATTTACAAATATTTGTTATTAATTATAAGCATTTAGATTTTATAATCAGGTATGTATGAAACGATGAGACTGAAACACTTATTTTGCGCCGTGTTTAGTTCCAAAATAATTCTTCAAACTTTCAACTTTTTCATCACATCAAAACTTACATACACAAACTTCTAACTTTTCCGTCACATCGTTCCAATTTCAACCAAACTTCCAATTTTGGTGTAAACTAAACATAGCCTCGATGTATATACTTATTTTGAGAAGGAGTAAAGTAAATAACTCAGGAACACCCGGCTTCTGAACCAAATACAGATACGCGCAATCATAACACGTTTCTTTTCTCTCTTTTTAAAGAAGAGGTTTTTCTAGGCACAGTAGAAATGGACAAAATGGATACGATGTGAAACGGAAACAGGGTCAATGGGGTAGGCGAGTGGGGTCAGCGTGGCGTGTTTGCAAATCGCAGGTTTTGATACGGACGGTGTGCTTGTCTGTCCCCTTGCCGAGGATGGTGCCAAAGAGAAGAGAATGCAGAGCTCTCAAGACAAGATTTTTTTTTTTTTATGGTTGGCACATTTTGCCCAATGGACATCTGTACACAAGATCAATATTTTTGGGGGGACCCAGGAGCATTGATCTACTAGTGTGATTTAAAAAGTACTACAATAAACATGTCATGATCGATGATGGTTCATTAGGCATTCCATCAAGTTGTATTAAAACTTGAGGGACTCCTTGCATCACATTTGATAGGTACTACCTCCGTCTCAAAATAAGTGCAGCCATAGATATCCGTGTTTAGCGCTTTGACCATCCGTCTTATTGAAATATTTATAAAAAATATTTAAAAAATTAGTCACATATAAAGTATTATTCATGTTTTATCATCTAATAACAATAAAAATACTAATCATAATCTTTTTTCAAATAAGACGAACGGTCAAACGTTAAACATGAAGAGTGCTAAAACTGCACTTATTTTGAGACGGATGGAGTACGTGTCAGTGTCACTGTTGACTTGCATCTGTCAAAGTGAGTTCACCACACTACCAACTCTTGTGGTTTTTTTTCTGGTGGATGGAATGGCATGTACTAACCTGTCATCTTTGCATGCAATTATCTAACTCAGGATAATATCACTACCACTGCTAGTCTACCACTACCATGCCAACTTGACACCAACCAACAAAACCTTACCCGGTGAAGACTTGCATGTTCTTGGACTATTTTGGTCAGGTTTCGTTGAGCTACTAAATTGTCCTCTTCCAGTTGCAGATCAGTGGCCACAAAGTTAAATTAGCCAAACAAACATTTTTTGCATGTCTGGCCCGATGCAATCAGCAGGAAGGCACATGTAAGTACTACGGTAGTACTACCTCCGTCCCAGTTTAGTTGTCACTTTGACTTTTTCTTTATAACGTTTGACTATTCGTTTTATTTGAAAAATTAGTACAAATATAAAAAATGATAAGTTATATTTAAAGTACTATTGATAACAAAACAAATCACAAACAAAATAAATAATAATTTTATAATTTTTTGAATAAGACGAATGATCGAAAATTACAAACAAAACCTCAAAGCGACAAGTATCTTGGGACAGAGACAAGTATCTTGGGACAGAGGGAGTACTAGTAGTAGAATTAGGTTGGAGTTATTAATTGGAGTCAATTTGTGAATACCAGATCTGGTCTTAATGCACTTGCAGGAAGCAATGCCTATTTATGCAGCCTTGATGGGCGAAAACAGAACTGTCGGCAACTTGGTTAAGTCAACTGTGTCAGTCGTAAGATATTCAGATATCTTTGCTCCTCCAAAAAAAGTGAGATTAAACATGAACTTTAGGTTACCCTGCAAGTGTCACCGTCGGTGCATTTGTAGTTAACCGTAAAACTGAGTCATGCAAGATGAAATCATCAGCTAAGACACCATGATTGAGAGAATTTGATTAGACTTCTGAAACATAAAGGAAAGGCAATTGCGTGCACTAATCAAAATTGACATGTTCCGGGCAGGCTTTCATGATAGCAAAGCAAGCACTTTGGAATCTGGATTTCTCTCATCGCTTGTTCAGGGAAACAAGTGTGTACAAACAACTGCAAACTCAGCATGTACCTGATTATACAACAGCAGCCTAGTAGATAAACGTCTCTGGTGGCACATGATGAAGATGTGCGAGTTGCCGTGCCGATCTCAGTTGCTCATTACCTCTTGGAATTGCATCAGAATGAGCCACTGCCTCACTCTTTATGTGAAGTGATGATGAGGAACTTCTATAGCATCCCTCTTTCCACATCTAGCAAGGCAGTGAATCTAGTCTACTCCTGATCCATCCATAAGTTATGGATGTTTGCATCAACCATCTCACTCACACCTATCCGCTGTTCTAACAGCGAAATTGTGTTTTCCTGCCATTCCGTTTCACTTCCTCATATGTTCAGGAATGATTCGGTGGACTAGCTCAACAGGAAGGCCTTCCAATTCTGTAGACCACCATTCCAATGGTTGGATGAGGGATAAGACAAGGGTTATAATAGAAATTCAACTTTTCAAGTAGAGAAAATTCTTACCAGCAGCTGAGAAGTCGAACAAGGGTGGTAATGATCGTCCATTTGACAAGCAGGTCTTGGGATCCCGCAGTTCATCAAAGAATGGATGAGCACAAGCATCAACCTGGAAGAACAGCCAAATACGTTTAATCAGAACAGTAATCAAGATTTTTTTGTTTCTTTGTTTCCCAATCTAGGACTGATTAGTAGATACAAACATAATATATCATATGTAGTACAACACTTTCTTATGAGGAAATTAGATTATTGTGCTCATGATGATCCACCTAATACCGATCTGGTTCAATAATTAGTTAAAATGGCTCAAATCCAATATTAGTCTTACAGCTGTGCAACGCAAATTTGGCGAGTACTGCAGCAACCTTGACACAAGATCAACAGCTTCAGGTGGCATGCGCTTACCAAAAAGCTGCAGTTGGAAAAATTTTGTGAGAAGGTTACATCAGTGTAGAACTAAAGTGCTACGGAATTAGAGATCCACCAACCTTGTGCCATGGATGAGCTTTTATCTGAGGGAATTTGAATTCAGAATAGTTTGGATTCATGCACCTGATTTCTTCTCTAGTTGGTGTACCCAAAATCTATAATAAGAAAAAAAACAAGAAATGGATCAGTCCACAGACCTAAATTACTGTCTCTAATGGATGACAGGAGATAGAAACCTTTATTATTTCCACAAGTTGATCAACACCACTTTCTCCAGGGAACAGAGGCTGCAATTGTCCATGTTCGGAAAAAAAATCAGCCAAAGCAGGAAAGAGTCTTGCAGCACAGCATCCATTATTAACCCCCGACCCCCATAAAATGAAGTACTTGCATTCAAATGGAAATGCTGAGTTATGTTATTTATTTTTTGGTAATGGTGTGACTTAAGATAATAGTAAGTTCGATACAAAATTATTCAATCAAGTATATCCTCGGGTCATGAACTTGACTAGAAAAAAACTGAGCTGCTAGAATGATTCTATACCTGACCAATCAGAAGCTCAGCTAGTACACAACCAACAGACCAGATATCAATTGCTGTGGTATACTCTGTAGCTCCAAATATTAGTTCAGGAGCCCTATAATACCGCGAGCAAATGTATGATATGTTAGGTTCACCAGGAACCTGAAATGGAGTGTCTGCATTGTCAAATACATGGGCAACACAGAATCAACACGCTAGCAGGACAAGAAGCATACCAATTTCTTAGCACTTCCAAAATCACAAAGCTTCAGTTGATGTGTATGAGGATTGACCTGAAAAATCGATCAACTTGCAATGAGACAATTGCTTGTACAGCAGGTTTACTTATATCACAACATGTGAACAGCTGAAAATATTGCGGGCAATCATGCTTTTGCACAAGCTGCAAATGCATGTTTCAATCTTAAACTCCATCTGTTTACAAGCACCCAAATAGTAAAAAGGGAAAAGAACACTTGCAAAGCATGCCCTGAGGAGGGGTGCCTGATAAAAATGAGTCTCATGATACATACCAGTAGATTTTGAGGTTTAATATCTCGATGGCAGACACCAACAACACGATGGATATATGCAAGGGCACGGCACATCTATGAAAAATAGTAAAACACATTAGAACAAATAATTTCTTTAGAATCATGGATTTAACAGTTTGAAATGATCTACAAAGCTAAAAGTATAACTTATACAGACCTGATATGCATACAGCTTAACATGCAATATGGGCACACGCTGGTTCATCCGATTGTAGTATTTAGCAACACGATAAACTGTCTCTGAGACATATTCAAGTACAAGGTTGAGGTAAACTTCACCCCTCTCAGTCGTTGAAAAGAAGTGATGCTTTAGCTGGACCACATTAGGATGGTCAAGCAGTTGCATTGTTTGGAGCTCTCTGTTCTTATATCTTTTATCTTGCAGAACCTTCTTAATGGCAACAGTCTCTCCAGTTTCCAAGCACTTGGCCTGTTTGTATCAATAACTGGTCAATAACTTTATGCCCAAATATTGTAAATTTCCATCATGATGAGGAGTAGCGATACAGAATGGCAAAATGTGAAATAATATACCTGAAAAACTACACCAAATGAACCAGTACCAACTACACGTTCTGCCATGTATGATACCTTCTGTAAAACAATTAGCACACATTAATGTTTGACCCTGCCTGTATGTAAAGAATGTAGTATAACAAACATCCAAGAGAACACTACTTTTTCCTAAGCAAAGAAGAAATAACACCCGCAATACTGATGGAATGCATTGCATCATAGTGCAAATTGTTATCCCTATAGGAGTTTTTTTTTTTTTTTTTTTTTGGGGGGGGGGGTGTTGAAGGAAGGAATCTCCCAGTTTTCAGGGCATGAAGATATTTTCAGTGCTGATGCATTGTATTAATATCCAGCAGATCCAGCAGAACGCATGAGAGAATGTTGCAGATAAACATAATGGGTTGATGCATCACCTGCTTTGGCTTCCCATTTTGACCTCCAATTGATGTCACAATAATCTGACCTGTTTCTGTTCCATTTGCATTAACAATAACACCTTCAGATTCCTATAATCAGAAAAACTACGACATAAGTAACGAAAGTACGGTGGCATTATGTCAAGAAGTGACAAGTCAAATGGTATCAAAATAACCTTATCATTATGGCCATCAACTTTATCATCACTTATTGTCATCTCATTCATTTCTTTTGGAAGAATATCCGCACCTGCTTCTTCAGTTCTACCAGGATCCTTACTAGTAGATGTGCTTGCCTCAGCATCTCTATGAGATGAAGATGATTCTTGGTCTACGCGCATAGGTTTGTCATCAGTTAGATGTGGCTCAATGACTATATCTCCTGCTCCATCCTGATCGAATTTTGGTCTTTTGGTGCCAGAATCACCACCCTAACAAGAGCAATATTGGTTATCAACTCAAGCTCATAATAGGGAGGAGAAACTAATCCTACTTTCCTTATTCTCAAGCACAGAATTCATATTCATCCGCTAGAAGTCACATACTATACCTATTAGCTAACATTGTGCATCAAACTCTTCCACCAATTCATTCTACAATCTACAGTGCCCAGTGCCCAAATTTTTTTATTGTGATTGGTGAGCAATGTTTTGTTCTCAGTATTATGAGACATCAACTACGTCATCAATCACATCCTTCTGAAAAGCTGTTCAACGCTCGACAAAGCAAGATTAAGGGACATGACCAAAGCAGACCCATCATGAAAAGTTACACATTGAAAAGCATTTCCTTGATAACTTCCCAATCCAATAAACCTATTATTGGCAGATTCTCTTTTTCTAGTAATGTCGGACAGCTATACCACCATCCAGCCATCGCCAATGCAGCATCAAATCTCCTCATGAGCCCATGAAGCATGAACACCAGGGAATAAATGTTCCACATTGCTACAGGTCTGCAGACAAAAACGCTATCCTCTTGAAACCAAACTAGACAAAATAAATAGTCGGGCAGAAGCAAACAAGCTGTCGCCTTTAACCTTTATTAAAGCGCAAGAATGCTAAAGAAAAAAAGAAAGAAAAAACTAAAGCGCTTTGCCATGCCACCTGGTAGCGCGACACCCTTCACCCAATGCAATGCCCACTTTTTCCCCCAAAATGCAGAGACCCAACAACAACAACAACAAACCAAAAACCAACGCAACGAATCCACGATTCGGTTTCCTTCCACACAAATGCGGCTGCGGAAATAGAGAATGGCAGCGCCCGGAGATCGAGCCCGCTCGCTTGCTCGCTCGCTTCACTCACCGGATCGGAGACGGACGAGCGGCCGGAGGCGATGCTCTTGAGCCGCCGCATCATATGCATCCTCCTCCTCGAACCCACCCGCTGCCGCAGCACCCCCCCGGATCCCTAACCCTAGCCGCCCCCACCCCGGCTCCTCCTCCTCCTCCTCCGCCACCCGCGGCCGCCCCCGCTGAGCTCCGGAGGGCGGGGCGATCTGGGAGGGGAGGACCCTGGAAGCTTCGGGGCCCCGTCGTCGCGGGGGGGTGGGGAGGGGAGAGGCGAGGCAAGGGGGAGAGGCGGAAAAAAAATTGGGAGGGAGAGAGAAATGGAGAAGGGGGGAAGGGGGTGGTGGAGAGGAGGGGGTTCGCTCGCTTGCTGCACCTCTAGATTTCTCGATGCTTTTTTTAGTAGCTTTTGTGGTGTTCTCTCTCTCCTTTTGGTTGTTGGTCGCCGGAATGGCAAAGTTGGGGGCGTATTTGTGTACTCGCCCCTGGGGGTTGTTGTATTTGTGAAGAAGGGGCTGGAATTTCAAAAGTTTTTGTTTTTTTTACCTCCAACGTTCTCTCCGTCTCATTTTAAGCACAGCCATGAGTTTCGTGTCAAACTTTAATCGTCTGTTTTATTTAATTTTTTATAAAAATAAAAAAAACATAAGTACGCATAAAATAATATTCATGTGTTTATCATCTAGTAATAACAACAAAAATATTAATGCTATATACATCCTTTGGGTGTAGAGGCCGGTTTAATCCATTATAAAAAAAGGTTCAAATAAAGTACTACCCATACCATGTTCAGATAAACCAGAGATTCTAAAGTCCCATTTGGAAGGAAAAAAAACCATAGAAATACCTGGCAAACATCTTTCATATCTATTCCTTTAAAAATCGTATGAAGTGGATTGTTTCGGAGCAATTTTGAAGAAAAATAAATATGAGATCTCACCTCATGTCTAATATCTCTACATTTTTCCTATATATTAATCAAACGATAGTTTAAAACTTCGTGTGTTTCAAAAGCTCGTAGGAATCCTCTAAGTATGATATTCTATTCCTATTCTTGTGTTTTTTTTCAATCATTCGTTCCAAAAGATACTAAATAGTTTGCGAGAATCTTTTTTACCTAGTTAGTTTATATTTTGAATTATATACCTATTCATGAGCGAAAAGATAGTATAGATAAATTGACAGAGCGCTTTTATGAAAGAAACCAACTATTCATGTTGTGTCTAATATATAGGCCCTGTTTGGATACTCCGGGCTATTAAATAGCCCTCTATAATCTTGCTATTTAGGAATATTAAACGTAGATTACTAACAAAACCTATTCCATAACCATGGGCTATTTTGCGAGACGAATCTAACGAGGTATATTAATCCATGATTTGTTACAGTGATGCTACAGTAATCATCCGCTAATCATGGATTAATATATCTCGTTAGATTCGTCTCGCAAAATAGCCTAGAGGTTATGGAATTGGTTTTGTCAGTAATCTACGTTTAATACTCCTAAATAGCAAGATTTCGGATGGCTATTTAATAACCCGGAGGATCTAAACAAGGCTATAGCATACTAATCCCATCCTAGATTGCCACATGAAGAGAGTATAATAATCCATATTCCTACAGTAACAAGAAACCAACTATTTCCTCTGTTCGAGTAATGTGTAGCACATTCATCCTATCTTATGTTCCCACTTAGAGGGAGTATAATACATACAGTAACAAGAGGAAAAAGTGGACCATTTTGCAGAATATCAGAATTTCCCCGGGTGCGCAGCGCAAAAGCAACCCCATCCAGAATTTTTGGGCATGGGCGAGGAGGGAGGGGCCTCCAGTCAAAGCCCCGCAGGTGCGAGCCTAATCATTGCCACCACCGCGGGGACCCGCGCGCCGGGGCCCACACGGTCAGAGCCGTCCGATCCTCCGTGGCTCCTGATCCGACGGCCCGGAGCGGCGATAGGTGGCGCTCGCGCGACTGCCACCGATGCGGGAGTTCCGTGCCGCTGTCTGTCTCGCCCGCGATTGGATTTGGGCTCGAATTCTCCGCGCGCGCGTGGCGCCCGGTCCGCGCGTCCTGCTCCCCCGGCCCAAGTAAGGCTGTCCCCTTTACTCCACGTTCCCAGCTTCGTTACATGCACACTTCCGAAATTATTAAACGATTATATATTTCACAATTTTTTTAGAAAAATTACTTAAAATTATATTAATTATTTTTTTAAAAAAAAGTTAATAATTAATTAGTCGTGTGCTAATAATTTGCTCTGTTTTATGTGTATAGAGATTAGTTCCCAACTAATTGAGAATAACACAGCCTAAACCATACCGAACAGGAAGACACACGTGCATATACACCACTTCACATAGCCACACGTACACCCCGTCCTAAAAAATAATAATTCTGAGAGTGAATTTGGATAACAATTGTCCAATTCATCTGTAGAAGTTGGTTTTCCAGAACGGGTACACTATAATTGTACTTGCACATGTGTTTTGATCCTCAGATCTTAACTTCGGGTGGTATGGCTGTTTTCGTCAAATTTTAACAAACTTTGATTAAAATTTGGCCAAATTTATCGTTTGATTTTGAATTCTTAAAAACATTTGAAATTATCACACGGAATCTTTTTTTTCACTATATGTTAAAATCTCGCGGTTTCGATTGGTTTTTGTCGAAAACGTTAACCTTCTATAGCTGAACTTTTTTTTGTTAGCGGAAGAATTACAGTTTGGCAAATGCTAATCACTGACGTGATTTTATTTTTTTCCCGCGGAAACAGTATATAAACTAGTACCAAAACTCGATCAATGTTATTTTGTTTTTCGCCGGGCAAGAGAATGTTTTCTTGTGCCTAAGCTTCCAAGAATCATGGTAAATCTCGGAGATCATGATCTCCTCGTACTCAATCCGTTTCATGAAAAACCAATCTAATACTGAATATGACATATTCTAGTACTACAATATATATATATCGAGATTCATAGTGAATATGTCACATCCGATCTTTGATTCACTTGGGAGTGCTGGAACAAAAGGCCAGCAAACGTCCACATCCAAGCTCAATTATTCTATCCACGGATCATGGGTGGGCGTATCACCAGCGTTGAAAATCATGTCAAGGCCGAGACAATCAAACGACCGGCAATCATTACGGGAGGAAGAAATCAAGAAATGAAGAGATGACAGGCAGGCGGAGTAGTAGGCAAAAATGCCAATGATGCAGGCGATAATCGCAGACAGAACGACAGTCACCGCCGTTGATAGGGACGAGCTAGAAGGTGACAGGGTGACAGCGTGACAGCGGCGGGAGCAAGCACGGCACGTAGCATGTCCGACGAGTGATGATGATGAGTACTCCGGTCTGATGAAACTCTGATGGCATGGCTGCTTTCCTGTGCGAGTAGTAGGCCCTGTTTGGAGCTTGTCCCAGCTACAGCTGTTTCTGCTAGAAGCTATAACAAACAGTTCACAGCTTCTAATAACCTGTAGTTATAGATTCTGAAAAATGAATTAAGAAGACAAGCTAGAGAAGTTGGGTTTCAGGTCCTGTTTAGGGGAGCTTGTCTCAGCTGCAGATTTACCCAAAAGCTGCTAATGTTAGAAGCTGCCCCAAATAGTTTAAAGCTTCTGAGAATCTGTAATTACAGATTTTGAAAAATGAACTAAGAAACCAGAAGCTGAAGAAGCTGGATTTTAGAGCTTTTCCAGATTCTCAGAAGCTGGCTACCAAACAGCTGCTTCTCAGAATCTAAAACTCTCCCAAACAAGCCCTCGGAGTTTTTCCAGATTATCAGAAGCTGTCTACCAAACAGCTGCTTCTCAAAACCTAAATCTCCCCCAAATAGGTCCGTAGTATGAATAGCTGGTTGACAGATGCCTCTTGTCTGGATCTTCGCCGCCGGTGTCCGGTCAAGCCCTCTCGCCGCGGCCGCTGCCTTGCCGACGCCGTGGACGAGTTCTCGTGGCCGCCGGTGTGATGGCTTCCACCGTATGCTGTGTTTACATCTAAAATTTGGATTTAAACTTCAGTCCTTTTTCATCACATCAACCTGTCATATACATATAACTTTTCAGTCACATCATCTCTAATTCCAACCAAAATCTAAACTTTGCGCTGAACAACACAGCCGTAGTATACTACTCCCAAGCGCCGGTGTTTCTGTCGCATCGCCTTGTCAGTCAGACGATCGAGCGGTGCGCCTGGGCCTGGGCCATGTCATGTGGTGCGCGCACAGCGGGCCGGCCGAATCAACCGGTCCGTTTCCACTGGGCCGCGTGGCGCTGGCGCCGTGTGACGGCCGCGTGGGCCGCGTGCGTACAGGGAGCCGAGCCGCGCGATGCCGCGTCGCGCCGACAGGTTCGGCGAGGCGTCGCTGCGGCCCTCGTGCGAGGGGGTCGGTGGGGGGAGTCACTGGATGTCAGATTAGAGGTCCTAAATTTGAACTTTTTTTTTTTTGCTTGTTTCACTATGTAAGCTGTAAGGCGAACTGTTTTTATTTTCATAAAATTATGGATTAAAAATTACATCGGATAACTATTCATATCAAAAGATGTTAGTATTGGCAACACGAACCTCATCAAAATTATGAGAATCAAGATCAGCAGTGTAGTTTTCAAAAAGAAACAAAAAGAAGATCAGCAGTGTCACCGTCGTCATGGTGACCGTCTCAGTAAACAGTAATAGTATTGAGATTAAAAAATATAATATTGTTAAAAAAACAGATACGTGTAAACCATTGAGATGGAGATAAGAACACAAGGAGGAAAATCACGCGTAAATTAGAATGGCAGGAATCGATTTTCCAAGTGACAAAAACGGGAAAAAAAAGTAAGGTGCTGACAGCCTGGAAAGGAGTAAAGCATCATCAACTGTTGATTAATGTGGTTATAAAGCATTAATTAAGGGCTGGTTTGGTTTGAGACCTAAATTAGGCTTACCAATATTTGGCAATTTTAATAGTGTCTAGTGTCTATTTGGTTTGAAGCTAAATTTTGGTATGCCTAAGAAAATAAGCCATTTCAATAGTGAACTTAAGCTGTTTTGGCTTCAATCCAAACCCAACTTTGCCATACCAAAATTAGTTATGCCAAAATTTGTCAAAATTTGGCATTGACAAAATTTAGTAAGGCCTATTTAAGCCACAAATCAAACCAACCCTAACTACCAATAAGAGCAAGAAAAATAGTGAGCTATATAAAAAATACTATAAACTTAAATGGAGGAATATGTAACAGAAAATAAAGGGTTGGCTCTTATGTAAGAGATGGCTTAATATGTACTCCAAGACAAATGCATTAAATGTATAAGTAAAATAAAGATAGAGGAGGAGAAAAATTAAAACCAACTTTATAACTAATCCATTATATATTTTGGCTGTAAGATAAGCTAATAATCCCACAATCAAAAAGTCTAAGTTGTATTGATCCCCTCCGATGCATTTAACCATCGCTGTATCTGAAAGTCTCAATAGTATTCCCTTCTTCCTAAAATAAACTAACTTTATAATGAATTTGAACATAGAGTATGTCTAAATTCGTTGTTGCATTACAGTACGAGATTATTTTATTTTGGGACAGATGGAGTGATCTATAGTGAGTACTCCCTCTGTCTTAAAATATAGCAACTTTTGAGCGGATAGGATGTGTCCCGTTCATTTAAAGACTGCTATATTAAAATATAACGGAGGCAGTATTAAACTAATACTTGCTCTTGCATTGCGCAAAAACGAGGTCCCCCTAATTTTGGGCGTCCTGGCATCTTCCGCCGCTACGTCCTCGTGCCAGCTCGCGCGGCGGAAGCTGGGAAACCGAACGGAACCACCAGCCCGCGCCAAACCGCGTCGCGCCCCCTCCCACCCCACGCGCGCGCCGGAAACAACGCCCCAACTACGCCCCCATGTCGCCCTCCCACTCCCCACCCGCTTATTTACCCGCGTCGCCACCACCACCACCACTCACAGCCGTTTCCACTTCATTCACCAACGCAAACGCAAACGCACGCAGCGGAGGTAGACGAAGCAGCAGCAGGTAGCGGTTCTTGGTCGGTTCGCCATGGCAGCGGCGGCGGCGAGGTACGACGTGGAGAAGGGAGGGAGGAAGAGGGAGGGGGAGGAGGAGAGGTACGGTTCGCCGGCGGCGGTGGCGCAGTACCCGCAGCGGGAGGGGGAGAGGGAGTGGGTGCCGTGGCTCGTCCCGGCCATCCTCGTCGCCAACGTCGTCGTCTTCGCCGTCGCCATGTACGTCAACAACTGCCCCAGCTCCCGCGCCTCTCGCGGCCGCCGCGGCGGCGCGTGCGTCGCCGGCTTCCTCCGCCGCTTCTCCTTCCAGCCTCTCTCCGAGAACCCGCTCCTCGGCCCCTCCTCCGCCACGTAAGTGCTTATTCCTTCTTCTCGGAGATTCTTGATGAAATGGGGATGGTTCTTGAATCAGTAGAGCATTCTCTTGTGCACAGATTGCAGAAGATGGGAGCACTCGTATGGGACAAGGTTGTTCATGAGCATCAGGGATGGAGGCTAGTGACCTGCATCTGGCTGCACGCTGGTGTTGTTCATCTGCTTGCCAACATGCTAAGCCTCGTGCTCATCGGACTCAGGCTCGAGCAGCAGTTTGGATACAGTAAGCAAAGCTTCCTTTCAATACAAAATTACTCTCCAAAATTCTACTATCTGAATCTGAATTGACACTTCCGTTTTTTCTTGTAGTGAGAATTGGCATCATCTACCTTGTTTCTGGCATTGGAGGCAGCGTTCTTTCATCGCTGTTCATCAGAAACAGCATCTCCGTCGGTGCTTCTGGCGCTCTCTTTGGTCTTCTTGGAGCCATGCTGTCGGAACTTTTCACCAACTGGACCATATACACGAACAAGGTGTGACATTTTCACACACATTTTCTGCACCCAAGCCAAGAAAACATGCATCCTCACATAGTAGCTCAATCTCATACGTATCGAAATTGCAATGCAGGCTGCAGCTCTAGTGACGCTCTTGATCGTCATCGCGATCAACCTCGCCATCGGCATCCTCCCTCACGTCGACAACTTCGCCCACATCGGAGGGTTCTTGACTGGGTTCCTCCTCGGATTCATCTTCCTGATGCGCCCACACTACGGATGGATGCAGCGATATGTCCTGCCTTCCTCTGTCAAGTACACCTCCAAGAAGTACCTGGCTTATCAATGGATCTTGCTGGCCATGGCCTCGGTCCTAGCTGTCATCGGGTAAGCAATTTATTAAGCATTACGTCTTCACAAAGCAAACCTTTTTTGTTATGATCTTCCACTGATTATGCCGTACAAAATGGAGCCCAATACCAATCACCAACTCAACTGCAATTTGCATGAATCGAGACTGTTTTTTTAACTATAACATTGGATCATGTAGTATTTGGTACTCCTATCTAAATTAGTTACTATAGTCAGGTGGGCGGGCAGCAGAGCCGTTGGTGTTGCCTCCTGCCTGTCCCATGTTCAGAGATTCATGTGAAATGCATAGAGCATTTCAATGCAGCACTAGATAATCATTTTCCCCATGCCATTGCCGGCCTTTTGTTTCAAGGAGTAACATGCTGCTGCTGCTGCTGCTTTCAATCCAGCCTAACATGCAACCTGCTAATATCTTATTATGCTCCAGTTAATGCAAGTCTATTATAATATTGGCTGTAACATTTGTGTCAGTATGATTCAATTTTTCAAGTTTGAACTGACGATTGTGCTGCTGACCTGTGCAGATTCGCCGTTGGGCTGTCGATGTTCTTCAGAGGGGTGAATGCTAATGAACGCTGCCATTGGTGCCACTACCTGAGCTGCATTCCTACCTCGAGATGGACCTGCGGGAACTGAAGATTTAGTAGAAACGCAACAAACTGAAGACATTAAGGAGATTTATTGCAAGTGTTTGATGCACAGACATACAATTTTACTGTATATAACTTATACAGACATACCCTCCCAGGGGTTTAGTCAGTTCACTTGATTGATTCATTATGTTCGTTTGTCTGAATTATTTGGAATAGAAACATCTTCTACTTGCTCGCGTAGGAGTGATTAGCGGAAAAAAATTTGGTGGAGGAGGGGTGCAGCGGGCCTGCCGTGCAGCCCCGATCTGGATGAGCGACATGTGGCCCAGCTACCGATCCAACGAGAGCGCGCGTAGGGCCTCCAGCACAAGTCTCGGCTGGCTCCCTTCGGCTGAGAATCGATCGGCTCCCGTCCCGGCTCCCTCTGCGCTCACGCTTCCCTCGATGCACCAGCTCGGCTAAAGTATATCCCTCCCTTATTTCTCGAAGTCTCGATGCGCCTGCTCATCTACCGCCGCCGCCCGCGTGTTCCCCTCTGCTTCTCTCATAGCAGCGAGCACCGGCGGCGGCGGCGAGCGGCCGTGCCGTTCAGCGGATGTGTCGTCTGGACAACAAGTCTGATTCTGATAGGTACGTCATCTCTCTAGAAATCAGAACCACCACCAGCGTCTGCAGACCCAGATTATTTGCTCTCACCTGAAACTACAGCTGCAATTTCTGTTTCGTTTCTGACAATAATTCAGCAGCAGAGCAATGTTCAATACTTATGTATATTTATTTTCCAATGGTATCTCCCGGGTGCTTTCCTCCCACTGAAGAAGCACCAGACAGCAAACAACTGAACATATATATAACTCTTGCTGTAAACTAATGTACGCATACATTTCGAAATCACTTCCCTGGAAATGGAAGAACATAGTTTTGAAATTGTTTCCTAAACCTTGGACTGCAGAATACTAGATCTCCATCAGTAAGATGGACTAGTGGATTAAATTGCTCATTTTCTTGCAGGTTCTTCTCCTGGATTGGACTGATGGATTAGAATCAGTAAGATGCATATTGTGGATTGAGCTTAAGCCTCACTTTTTATCATGGTGGTTCTGTATTTTCTGTGCAAAATATAAAGGAGGAAAATGCTAAGCCTGAAAGGACTTTAATTGTCACAAGAGGATGGTTTTCAAAGGACTGTAGTTTAATATGCAGGCTTTGTAATATGTACTATGTAATCTGCGAAATGTTAACAGTTTGCAAGGATTGTAGTTGAAATCATACAAGCTGCAATTTAATTGCAAGGAAATTCATCCATCTGTAATCTGTACAATTTTTGTAAATCTGAAATACACATGGCATGTTGGTGATTGTTTTTCCGATTCCTTTCAAAAATAAAATCTGGAATGAGTGAATTTCCTCATGACAGGTAGATTTGAAGTTATTCTGACCGACAGCTGAAATTTTGAGTAACATTCAGTCTGTTGCTGAATGCCTAAACTTTCTACACCCAATTGGAAATAAAATCGAGTTCAACACAGTAAAAGAAGTAAAAGAGTACAGATTAATGCACACACCCAAATCCATTCCGAAAAGGTCTACTATTCATGGAAAATGTAACTTTCTGGCAGACGAGGACAATGTGCAATCTTGCTGGACTTCAAATAAAAGATTTGTATATCCGCCTTGGATCAAAGGAGTAGGCATGGTCGAAGATTCGCCATATACATCATTTGCAACCATGGTTGAAGATTGCCCATACATATCATTTGCATCTATGGTTGAAGATTGCCCATACACATCACCAGCATCTTCATCTCTATTTTCTGACGCATTATTTGGGTCTTCAACTATAGGTCAACATGGATGTAGCATATAAGAGGATGAAAACAAACAAGATTTAGAGAATAGGAAATAACATGCTACAATGGGTAGGATCAATACCTTTCTTCTTAGATCTTTTCTTCTGCCCTTTCTTCTTTTCAACTACATCTTTTGATCGTCGACTTTTTGGGCCTTTCACCACCCGAGGAACTAAAAAGGATATAGTACCATTTAATATGTCCTTGACACAACCATTTGAATTTAGAGGAACCTCACAGGATTCTTCTTGCATCTTGCTTAAAGAATTGTCTGCTTCCAAGTCCAACTTATTTATGGCTTGCTCCAAATCATCAAGAAGTTCTTTCGACACTGAACACTTCAACGCAACGGATGTCGCATGTCGAGAGATACGTGCAGCATGTGCTTTCAAAGTTTCCTTCTCACTTCCTTTTTTCTGAATGTAAAATCCACTCTTTGCATATTTTGTCCATCTATTGAGTATATAATGAGATGGTAAAGTGAAAACTTCATTCATATTGAAGACTCTGAGGGCATGCTTGCACAATAAGCCTATAACATACATATGCAATTTTTCAAAAATTTGTACTCAAAATCGTATTGTAATTTAAATTATGTATACGTACCAATGCATTCATACTTTCTGCAAGAACATGTGATGGTCATATCTGTAGGGTTGAATACAACAATCGCTTCATGATCAGATTCCATAGGCATAACCACAAATGTCAAGGTTGCTCCCTCAGTTTTTAACAATTTACATGATAATGTAAATTGTTGTTTAAACTCATCCTCAAACTCTGAATACATCCTCCTAGTATATGATTCCGCTGCAATCTTTAACATAGGTAAATTTGGAATGTAAGTAACCGGGTTCGAGTGTCGGGACTTAAAATCTGCATCCAATTCATTTTCACGGAGAGTAGCTGAAACCTTATCACATTCTACAAGGAGTTCTGAAAGACCGAGTTTCCTACGAAATCTTTTCTTGTAGACATTATTCATACCTTCGCTCCTTTGAGTCGAGGTTATGTCAGCTGTGAAAGAGTTACGGAAGACAATAGCCCACTTCTCCCTTAACTTATATAGGTTTGACATCCATTTGTTATCCTCAAGATTGTATTCACTCAACAATTCATGCCACATCTTGTTGAAGTAATACTCTGATCTGTCTTCATAGACATATCTCTTAAAATCAGCTAGAAACTTGTTAGGATGCTTATGAATTACATGGCTGAGATTTTTACCACCATTAAGATAAATGTGCCACAAACAAAGACGATGGCTTGTATTTCGGAATACAAAAGCAATTGCTGCTGCCATGGCTGTATCTTGATCAGTGAAAATTGTGCTTGGATGCTTGCCTGACATAGCTGTTAGAAAGGTTTCAAAGAGCCAAACAAATGATTCAATAGTTTGGTTAAATAACAATGCAGCCCCAAATATTATTGTTTGCTTGTGATGGTTGGTTCCAAGGAGTGGAGCAAAAGGCATTTCAAACTTATTGGTGTCAAATTTGGTGTCAAATGATACAAAATCACCAAAGCATGCATAATTCATGATAGATTGTCCATCTGCCCAAAAGAAATTAGCTATTCGGCCATCTTCTTTGTCTACTTGAATGGCATAAAAAAACGTAGGATCCTCTAACTACTTATTCCTCAAGTATTCCAGTAGTGTTTGTGTGTCATTGGATTTTAAGTACTTCTTGCGTTTACGACCAATCTCATTATTGCAATCCATCTTTGAGAATGGCACTTTGTCAGCTCCACCATACCACTCCTTCATAAACCCATACACTTGGGCTGGCTTCATTCCGGCTTCCCTTATCTGGCCAATTAGTTGCCTATCCGCTTCTATAACACGTCGTTGGGACCTCAGCTTGTGCGACTTATTTGGACTGACAAGATCATGGTTGTGTTCAAGTACAACTTTTTGCACCGTCCAAATTTCCTTTCGACAAACACTAAACTGAACACGAGCCTTGCAACATGTCCTGGTAGTGTCCAGTGATGAGCTAGTTTCTCGCTGTCCCTGCTTACTGCAAACCATATACTTTTGATATATAGTTCCATCAGATCGGTGCTTTACATTGCTCTTTCTAATACTGAATCCAACCTTCCCGGCATAGGTGTTGTACATCTCATATGCTTTATTCTCTGATTCAAAAGACATTCCAACTTGAGGAACAATCAAAGTTTGCACAACTTTATCATCCACTTTCTGTACAATCAGTTGATAACTAAAGTTATATACTTATATTAACACAATATAAGAAATATTATGATTGTCATGATCATGGTCATCCTCTACATATAGGTGCACATCATCCATCATCAAACAATGCTGATTGAAAAACATGATAATTAAAGAACTAGACGATATTACCTGCGTTATCCGCTCGCCGCCAGCTCCAACATCCCCGGCGATTTCGACGTCCATGGGTGCAGGTGATTGAAATCCATGTCCTTCCATGCCATGTGCTAGGGCAGGTGAAAACGACACTAGATGAGATGTCCCGGCGGCTGCAGGGTCCTCCTCCTGCCCTTCTCCTGCCATGGAAGCTGATGCAGCTACGTTGCCCGTGGAGACTTGTCCTGCCATGGCTGCTGCAGTGCTGCGGTTGCCGGCGATTTTGGCCGTGATCTTGGGGCGCAGGATGAGACGTCTCACTCCACACCCGCATGATCCAGGGGCACGCGATAGGAGCTTTCCAATTTCCACACCCACGAGCCGATCGAGCGCGTGCGGCGGCGGCAGACAAACAGGCGCATCGAGGGAAGCGCGGAGGGAGCCGGGACGGGAGCCGATCGATTCTCAGCCGAAGGGAGCCAGCCGAGACTTGTGCTGGAGGCCCTACGCGCGCTCTCGTTGGATCGGTAGCTGGGCCACGTGTCGCTCATCCAGATCGGGGCTGCACGGCAGGCCCGCTGCACCCCTCCTCCACCAATTTTTTTTTCGTGATTAGCGATCTTGAGATTCGATGCATGCAGAACCGAGTTGCCGTTACTGTTCTGGCATAGCCAAGTGTGGGTTGCGGACAGAATGGCAGTCTTGTGTAGATTTACGCCGTGTTTAGTTCTAAAGTTTTTCTTCAAACTTTCAACTTTTTCATCACATCAAAACTTTCCTACACACAAACTTTCAACTTTTCGGTCACATCGTTCCAATTTCAACCAAATTTCCAATTTTTGTGTGAACTAAACACAGCCTAAAGTATAAATTGGTTTGAATGGAATGCAAGCTGTCCAAAAATAATTATGCCATTAGACCAGCAATGCTTTACACCGTAGTGTTGCATGCTTTGGATGCCTAAAAAGCCTGTGACAACACAATCCAGCCACATCATCAATAAAACATATAAGCTCTATGGAGTTGAATCACTATGATTTCATCATGTTCAAATGAATGGAATTGATTTCCTGACCTATAAAACAAAGCACCTCAAAAGCATATCTACGGTAACATTAGTGCCTGGCAAATCTTTTCATCCTCCACAAATTGTACTACTTCCCTTCGGCTGCACCATGTGCGAGCAGGTTCGCCCTCAGAAGGATGGACTTCACACCTCTCTCAAACTCACTGAAAGTTTGCAGGACACGCTGGAAAGTTTCATTTCTTTCGTCAGCACGGATTGCATACAGAATCATTACAAACACGTTTGCGAGCAAGTCCTTGAATAATATCGCAGGCATCAAGCACCGTAAGAGCACGCACAAATCCAAACTCACCGATTAGTATAGTTGGCCAAATGGGCCGCCTGGGCCGAGGTTAGTCGGGCCGTACCGTGCTTGGACCGGGCCATGGGTCATATGGCCATCTATATCGATTAGGCAGCTCCTTGAATGAATCCCACTTGTTTAAGTACGCATATGTCAGTAGCTCCTACTGCATAGCAGTTGAATCCTCTAACTTTTAAATTGGACCCAATTCCATTGCGAATGTGGTATGTATGAACGGTCATGCTCCAAAAGAAAAAAAAAGGGGTGCATTCTGACATTCTGTGCTTTACAAATCACAAATCACTCATACAGCGTACACAGTGTATCAGTGTATGAATGTGATAATCAATCTTCTGTCTGTATTTGGTCATCCTAGATGATCATGCTCATTGCTCCTGATCTCGATCCTCATCGTTACAGCACGTCTTCGCTGCAAATAGGATCTTCTCACGATCGTCCGAGCCATCCTCTCCGTCGAAAATCTGGCAATCCCACCTCATTCGATCAGTGAAGAAGTTCTTCATCTTTGCGAGAATGGCGATGTCGTCGCGGATGATCACGGCGCGGCCGGGCCGCAGGATCCTGTCCATCTCCAGCAGGATACCTTCCATGTCACACCTGAATCATCACAATTGAAAAAAAAAACGAGATTAATTAGAACTCTGCGAAAATTTTCAAATTGTTCAAGAATTGCCTCGATTTTGATAGAGTGATGTGGCATGAGCTAGGAAGCACCTGTCTCTGTACATGGTGAAGAGGGAGTCGGCGTGCAGGAGGTCGTAGCTCATGGCGGGAGTCGGCAATGGCTCACACCTGCAATGTCAGATGCCAATGCAGTTCATCTCAGCGACACAGAGAAATTAAAATGCAAATTCGATGTGATTTTGAAGTGTTTTGAGGTGTTTCGTGCTGACCAGTCATGGTAGGCGCCGATGAGGCCGCGGTCGTAGATCGCCGGGAGCGTGTCCGTGTCCGTGTCGCCGCCGCCGGTCTCCGGGACGGCGTTCATGACCCAGACGGGGTCGTCGGCCAGCGCCGCGGCGAACCCGCCGCGGCGGGCGTTCATGTCGAGCAGGTTGCGGAGCCTGCCCTTCTGCCCCAGCTGGGTGGCCACCGCCTTGTACCGCGCCACCCTCCGCGTCCACCTCTCGCCGTCGCGACGGAGCGCCTCCGCCGCCGTGGCTTCCCGTGGCGGCGCCGCGCCTTCTTGGATCGGCGTGATGCACGGCTCGACGTCGCTGTCCCTGAAATCGCACAGCGTTTGTCAGGGCGAAGAAGAAGCGTTTGAGCAGTGCCTTCCCGGCGACGGCGACACGCACCATTTGAACTTCTTGTTTTGGCCGGCGCAGAACCGTGGAGAGTTTTCGCCGGTGTCGCAGCCGACGTGGCTCACCGGCTTCTGCCACACGGTGACGCCGTTCTGGTCCGCGACGCTCCTCCAGCACATGCTCCCCGCGGCGGCCTCGATGGCGGCGCGCTCGTGCGTGCCATTCGCCGGCGCGCCGGAGTGGACCCAGTAGCCGCCTGGCCGGAGCACGCGGTCGATCTCCATCAAGAACCGCCCGCCTGAGCACACAAACCACCGCGCCGCCATTAGCGACCGATCACCAACAACGACGATGCAGAATTACCGTGTGCGCGAGGATGGAAAATGTTTACCATGGAGATGCCACGGCACGAGGCAGCGACCGCAGTGCGCCATGTCGAACGCGCCGGCCGGGAACGGGAGCCGGCGGCTGGGCGCGCCCCCCGCGGCGGCGAGCACGGCCGGGACGCCTCTCTCCAGGGCGAGCTCGACGAGCGCCGCGCCATCAGACGCGCCCCATGGCGCCGCCACGGACACGGTTACCACGCCGCGGGACATCAGCTCCGCCGCCCAGCTCCCTCCATGCTAGTGCACGTTTGGCCATTGACAGAAGTGTCAGATTTTTGCGACAAAGTCAAACATAGACGACGGCAAGTGACAACGAGGGTTTTCAATAACCGTCGGTAACTGGGCTCACTGACATGGAAGGACGGGAATATTTTTGGTATTGAAAACCCTGTTGACAAACTAACCACATATACGGCCTTATCTTTTCGCAAGGCTTATGTTTATCAGCTAAAATTTAAATTTTTAATTTTAAATTTAAAGCTGATTTTGAGAATTTTTTTCATCGAAGTTTATTTTTCAACATTTATTTTTAGATCGCTAAAAATACATATATAAAAACTTTACATATTTGTTTATAAATATGCTGTTGGAATAAGCCATATGATGAGACTGATATTCACATTTCTGTAGAAATTAGAAAATAACATGTTTGCTGACATGATGAATTGCTGATGCAAATTAATAAACCAACCTACGCATATGTTTTTTACATACCTACTCGACTGTTTTTAATTCACTGAAAAAATATCTAAGTCAACGGTTTTGATTGACCACATCACTCTATGGTGCACACTGTTTTGTCCTTGCCAGCGACCATTTCTTGATTTGGCCGCCCACTAAAGCTGATGTCAGAAATCCGAATATACGCATCAGGCCAAAGATAATATCCAAATCACTCCTCTTTTAGATCACCTAAATTCCAACGAGTCCTTTTCGGTATTAAGATCCTTTTGTGCAAAACCCCCTAATTTTTTTCGTAATCCGAAACGACCATGCGTTGACAACGGCGAGGGCGTGGCGGCACTCACCATGGCCCCGACGTCGACGGCGGCGCGCACCGGCGCGGCGACTAGCCGGAGCACGACGTCGGCGTGCGCGCGGACGGCGCCGGCGTCGGTGAACCGGAGCATGTCGCCGTCGACGCGCGCCCACTTCTTGCCGCCGCCGCCGGCGTCGGCGGTGGCCTCGGCGCCGCGGGCCGAGTTCCCCGCCCACACCACGCCGCGGCTCGCCGGCCACGGGAACGGGGCGCGGTACCGGCTCACCGTCGTCCCCGCCGCGGCGGGCGCTGGGGGCCCCGACGAGCTCAACGCCCGCCGCGCGCTCGAGGACACGGACAGGCCGGCGTCCTCGGCGGCGTGGCGCGCCTCGAAGTCGAGCTCCTCGTCGGCGTCGCCGCAGACCGTGGCGCCGACGACGAGGCCGAGCACGCTGCTGTCCGCGGCGCCGCGGCTGTTGTGCCAGATCGACAGGGTGTAGGACGCCCAGCAGAGCATCGCGGCGAGGACGACGGTGAGCAGGTCGACGTGCGTGGCCCTGCCGCACCTCCTGGCGGCGCCGGCGTTCGGCATCGCCGCCGGCGAGAGGCGGAGCAAACGGAAGAGGCCTCGATCTCTACGTGTGTGTACCTGGTCAGTTTGGACTTTGGAGAGAGATACTATGTTCGTTCGAAAGAAACAAACGACACAAGATAAAATTATATATGGTTCTAGATATCCATAATTAATTCATCAATTGTGTTAGCGTATGGAGTACTAGTATAGTACTCAGTATATACATGGATCGTTCCATTTACAATTTAGAATTCGAAGCAATCAAGTCATCCATTTGGATATGAATCGTATTATTGGAAATCGAAACACAATTTTGTTTAAATTTTGATTCGTGTTTGATTGCCGAGATGAACCAGGCAGTGATCCGAGTTGGAAGTTGGAATTGGTCAATTCTGACGTGCTCTTATCTCGTACGGTCACGTTGCTATTGGAGCCGGAACGTGATCTGATTCTGCTCGACTGAGACCAATTTGTGGGCCTTGGGAGGTCGTACATTAAATTCGAAATAGTCCACTTTACGTCCCTTGTCTTTTCAGATTACTGTTAAAATAAATCTTTTTGACAAGTTAGCAACATTGCCAAATTTTAGTAGGACAGGCTAAATATGTTGTTACCAAAATTCTCTAGGCATTACCAATGTATGGTAATAAACTAAACGAACGTGTTTGAAAATGGTATTGTTCAGAATGTCACCAATCTGAATAGGCTTTTGATCTAGTTTGAATCACATCCCTGAACCAGAATACGAGAAATCTTATTCCCCAACTTACAAAACCAGGTTAAATTAGGTCCTCCAACAGTACAAAACACTGGTTTCGTTGACGTGGCAAATTAACTATAGTTAACTCCACCAAATCAATAGGGTCCACATGTAAGTCACACAAAAAATATAAAAGAAAGAACATGTGGAGATGTGGGAGAAAAGGTTTTTTTTTTCTTTTAGTTTTTGTGTGATATACATGTGGGGGCCACACTCACTTAGCCAGGTTGACCGAGTCAACTTGCCATGTCAGTGAAACCAGTTATCTATATATTCGGGGTTTTGAAACCTAATTTAATCTTATTTTGAAAGTTAGGGATTAAGATTTCTGGTATGAGAGGTACTGAGATACAATTGAAACTCGATGAAAAGATAAAGGATGTAAGCTGTACTTATTGCGAATAGGAATGCTTGATGCAAACTGATGGGCGTCCACCCTATTTCTTGTTCTCTCTGGGTCTGTTAGAGCTCTCTAAGAGTTGGATCTGGACTCTAGAGTGGAACTGACTAAACCCAGCTCCACCTACCTTGTTTATTTTTGTGAGAGCACTTCACCCATCTTCGCTCCTATTTTAGTTGGAGCTGAAACTGTTTCGCTGGGCTCCGGAAGCTGTGCCAAATATTCTCTATTTGGCTGAAATGGCTGGGGAAGTGGAGAGGCAGCACCATGCATGGGACAAGGAAGAAACAAAAGAAATGTCTTGTATACACTAACCAGCACATTATTTATTGCGCTAGCTTATAAGAACTTGTGCTGTCGATACATTTTCCATATAACTGGATAATGGATTTGGTCACACGTCAGCAATTACAATATTGGCAGGTCGTTATTATGATTATGCACACAATCGCGCGGGAAATAGATTGGTTCATTTAATTGCAAAGCCGTTGTAGTACTATAGTCGTGACCTAATTAAAATTAGTAAGCATAAGGACTCCTCCTAATTACGCGGGAAATAATTGTCTGATGCTATGGTCTTTGATTACAATCGCTCTTATGGTTGAACATAATGGTGGATCCAGGCCAACAGAGCCTAAGGTACAAAAGAAAAAAAAAAGCTACTATGTATACGCGGACTACGATCCGGCCCGTGAAACACCCGGCGTGGGCCATTTTGTGCACAGGGCTAGAACTATAGCATGTGGGTGAGGACAGATAAGGCCTAGGCCCATCGACAATGATATGAGCCGAATTCTCACCGAACATTTCCCCCTCAACTTTTTAGACGAAAACTTGAAGCCCGGCAATCGTCAAGCTTTCTGTTCAAGAGAGGCACTTGCAATTTTTGAGTTGAGTTGGATATGCGTACACCTTCATTCCGTGATGCAAAGCCGAAATCTGCCACGCACACAAGATTTTATTGTTCTTTAGAGATGGGATTGGCATTGTCCTCCTGGTGGCCTTCATGTAAAAAAAAAAAAAACATACTCCCTCCGTCTCATTTTATTTTATAAGTCATTTATACTATTTCTATACTGACAATGGGTTTTTTACCGCTCGCCCCAGTGTCGCCCACGCGCAGACGACACAGGAAACTCTAGCGCCGCCGCCGAAGAACCGCGCGGCCAGCCGGGATGGTGGCGGCGAGGCCAACCCCCGACGGCGCCCCGTCTCCGCGCGTGGATGGCGG
Source organism: Oryza meridionalis (assembly GCA_000338895.3). NCBI lineage: Eukaryota > Viridiplantae > Streptophyta > Magnoliopsida > Poales > Poaceae > Oryza > Oryza meridionalis. Next base: position 20,992,469 of record CM002533.2, read on the forward strand.
GCCGGTGCGCGGTGCAAGGCTGACGACGCGGTGTGGAGACAGTGGATCCGGCGCCGCCGCGGCCGGATCCGGCTTCCCCGCGGTTGGGTCCGGCGGATCCACGCCGGATCTGGCCGGAGGCTGGCGGCTGGCGCCGCCGGCAAAGGAGGCCGGCGCGTGCCGAGGACGCGGTGGCGACGGCAAGGCCACGGTGGCGGAGGCGGTGGAGGATGGCGCGGGGAGACGCGGCTGGAGGACGACGCGAGCAGGTGACCATCTGGACGTCAGGTCCTTTGCTCGCAGCTTAGCTTGCCGCCCGGAAACCTTATCACGAAGAACCGTACGTGCGTACGTACGTACCCCCAGCCTACCTAGCCGTGCCGATCCAAACCAAACCGATCGATCGCTTGGTCCCGTCCAAAACCCACACACCGCACAGACAGCACAGGCGGCGCCCACCGAAAGCGAATCGTCCCAACCGCGACGCGAGGCTTGGTGTGTGTGGCTCACCGGAACACAAGAGCACAGGGGTACTACTACTACTAGTAGCAGGCTAGTACAGCTAGCTGGTGCCCCACGCATCCGCGCGGAACGCGTCGGCGCACATGTGAGCGATGGATGTGGGACGATGAGATGGATCGTGAGACGAGGGCGCGGTGATCAGATGAGATCAGATCTGGAGCACTAGGAGTACTACTGCTCCTGAGTCGTACGCCTCCTTATCACGGGCCTCCTCCCTTGAAATTCTCGGCCATTATCATTCATGCGTCGACCACCGGTTGGCGGCTCGTGCTTATCGTCTCGTATCCCGTCCTCTTCCTCGCAAACAGCGGCTCTCAATCATCCGTAGGCCGTAGCTGGACGGATTCGGATTCCCAGTTGGCGCCACCATGGGCTTCTTTGCCAAGGCTACAGTGTACTAGGCTACACTTGCATAGTGGCAGCCATACCAGCATGCACCCCCTTGTGAATTTCTCATCGTGCGATGGAACGGCCAGGCAATGGAGAGCACGTACGACCATGGTTTACAAACCGTACGATTACCATACGGTTATAACGGTTATCACGTATAATAAACTTCTTCTCAGTTTTTAAAAGTACGGTATATCTCTCGTGGTTACCACGGTAACTGTCAAACCATAGGGTGACGGTAATCATCAAAAACGATTTAGGGAACACTGCGTACCACTCGCTGGATATTGATATTTTCCATCCATCAGAGTACGATGCGACGAGGACGTATGATGGGGTGATGCATGGTCTGATGGATGGATGGATCGGACGGGTTCATCGATATCCTGGGTGAGTGAAAGCTGCAACATGAGATGGCTACCTCTCGATCGGTACGTGCACGGTGCACCTGCATGCTCAGCCAACGAATCAGCCTACGGATCTGAATCCTGGACGACGATTGGGAGGGCCACTTGCCTTGTGGATTCCCTCTAATCGTTGTGCATTCGTGCGTACGTACGTGCACGCTGCGGTTGCTGCCGATAGAGAGAGATCGACGCTACCTGCGCAGGTGATATCGTGAAAGATCTCGATCGTCTTGTCGCCAAAGTGTAACTCACGTAGTACATACGGATTATCGGAGTCAATTTGTTGTTCCCAGTAGGCCGAACTGTAATTTTCGTAGTCTTGCTACTACGGAGTACGATGCTAGATTTGCTTATCTACATAGTGTTGTCATTACAAGGACACTAGTAGAAGATTGCAACAGCTGCAAATGTATCTGGAATTTTATGTTTCTATCGAAATTTGGGCGGGATGCGTACCATATTTCGATTCCTAAGCTAGCTTGTTAATTTGTATTTCCTGATTTGAGAGATTCCTGCGTTGATTGGTGATAAACCAGTCCGATTGTGGCGTTTAGCATATCTCGTGGTAGAAATAGGCAAGCGAGCAGCTGTCTTGCAAGGATCGATAGAGGTAATAGGATTATTGCGCCAACCAACCCTTTTGTGAAGATTTGAATTAGTGCATGCAACCAACTTGTACTATGTAATTGTATATTGTCTAACGCACGTATCGATGACGTGCATCCTGTTTTAAAACAGCAAGTCGCCTGATCAACATGTAATTAACCTAATCACAAGCTTTAGTATGCATTTGGCTAGTACGAGTGGCACTAAATTTCTCCGTCCCACTCGAACATGCGACTCCCGAATAAGAAAATCACAGGCAACGAAGATTAAACAGTTGATGACATCACCTGTGACGGGCCGAAACAGAGCTCCTACCTCCAACAAACTTTAGATATACTCGTTTTCTTCCTAAATACTTGTCCTTATTAGATATTGTCAATAATTAAACTTTGACCACTCGTTTTTCTCTAAAGGAGATTATAAGTGCTTTTGAGAAAAAATGTACTATCAAAGAGTGTTGTACCTAAACATAAGCATTAAGTTCTTGTTCTTCGTAATTTAACCATTTAAAATTTATTATTTAATTATTAAAGTTGTAATAGGGTTGGTCAAACGGTGACGAGTATACCACAGTAAGCGAGGAAATATACAATGCGAACAACATATATTGAAAAACATAAAAATTACCGTTGAATGAAAAATAAACGTCTAAAATTTGACCACATCATAAATAGAGAAAAATTATTTCCAGCAAAATTTTTACTTAGGTTGAATATGAAAGTAAAACTTATTATTGGTGGCGTGGCTAATCTGATACGTCTATTTTTCAATAAAATAATTGTACTACATATTTACCCGATAAACGACCGCAATAAACGTTTCCATTCCACCATGTACGAGTCACATGTCGCAGGTGGTAACATAATAACACCAATGAAATCAATACTAGCATATACTACATGGTGGATTATGTACCAGTGACATGACACTAATGGATTTTAGGATTTGTTATGACCCACATAGAACCGGGCATGTCCCCCTGAGGTGAAGTTAAGACCCCTGAAAGTCTGAAACAGAGGCACACGCCCACCGGAAAACTGGAACGGAGAGAGACAACTCAACTGGCTGCTCCGTGCTCGGCTGTGAGTTGCGACCTGCCCCTGCGTGCGGCGTCGGAGCTGACTCACCTCCTGATAACGCGATCATCTCACGGTCGGAGAGGAAGTGGGGGCCGTACGGACAGCCTAGCGATCTCGGATTGTGGCCGCCGCCGGCTGCGATTCAGGGCCTCAGCTCAGGCCTCAGGGGGGTCAGCACCGGCGATTCCTCCGGTCAATTCCCATCAACTCGACCGCACGCACAAAGACCACCTGTTTTGAGGCTGCGTTCTTTCCAACTATTGCAACTTAGGACCTGTTTAGTTGCTAAAAACTTTTTTAAAAACATCGCATCGAATCTTTAACACATGTACAGAGCATTAAATATAAATAAAAAGAAAAATTAATTATACAGTTTGCATGTAAATTGCGAGACGAATCTTTTGAGTCTAATTAGTCAATTATTAGCCATAAGTGTTACAGTAATCCACATGTGCTAATGACGGCTTAATTAGGCTCAAAAGATTCATCTCGCGGTTTCCAGGCAAGTTATGAAATTAGTTTTTTCATTTGTGTCCAAACCCCTCTTTCGACATTCAGTCAAACATGCGATGTGACACCCAAAAATTTTCATCTCACTAACTAAACAGGCCCTTAGGCGGTTCTTTCCAGATATTGCAACTTAGGGCTTGATCGGTTCATCTTTGCTGCGGCTGCACAGCTGTTACATGCTGCGGCTGTGCTGCATCTACGGTACCAGTAACATCCTGATTAGAGCTGTTACAGTTGAAAATCCACATCCTCACATTAAAATATAGCGCGTAATTAATTATAGCTTAAAAAATGGAAAATAAATTAATATAATTCTTAAAAAACTTTTTTATATAACACTTAAAAAAGGGTATAATTGGAAAACGTACACGCGAAAAAGAGAAAGGCCGTGTTTAGATCCAAAGTTTTTTCTTCAAACTTTCAACTTTTCCATCACATCATAACTTTCCTACACACACAAACTTACAACTTTTATGTCACATCGTTCCAATTTCAACCAAACTTTCAATTTTGACGTGAAATAAACACAGCCGAAGATGAGTTGAGAATGTAGACTAAAGAACACATATTATGAAGATGAGCTGTAGGCTTCATGGGTTGGCCTAATAAGCCAAAGCAAATGTCATAATTTGAATTTCAAACTTAAATTTTAAGTTAATTTTAAAATATTTTCAACTTATTTTTTTATATTGGCTTTTCAGTCTCTAATAATACATATACAAAAGTTTTACTATTGAGCTAATTTTTATTTTCTATTAAATCGTTTTGATTAATTGAGAAATGCGGGCAACTGATGAGGCTCAACCTAAAAAGTTACTGGAGACCTCAGTTACACCAGTTACGGGAAAAAAAAAACTACTCCAAAACATCACATATTCACATGGATCACAACGAAGAATAATTAACCAAAAGCTTATAATAATCAGATAATCTCCCTCCAAAAACAGTAGCTCTGCTCGCCTTAATCGTTTTTCCAGCGTCAGGCAGCCGCCACGCGACGTCGCGGCGATTCCACGGGCCGTCGCGTTGCTGACTCGGATCCCCGCCAACGCGCGCCGGTGCGCGGGGTGGGGATATTTTTTTAGCACCGCGGCTCTATCTCTCTACGCGCGGAGTGGTGGGCCCCACCTGCGAGTGAGACACCAGGGCGTGGGCCCCGCGGTGACGTGGACGCTGCCTGCATAATTGCAGGCAGGAGAGGAGGCATTAGGTTTAGCTGGTGATCGTGATGCCTAGTGAGAGAGCTGTACTAGGAAAGCTCCGTACATATCTCCGTGATCTTTTTTTTTTTTACAGCTTTCCTGCGTCGTGGGGGTCTGTTTTGGAATTTAATATTTGGGGGTTTGTGAGTGTGACATGAGTTTGACAGGTCACCTATAGTGTCATGGTAATTCTGGAGTAATAATGCTGTGGTAATAGTACTCCGGTGTAATTTGATTAGTTAATGTTTTCTAGCCTCTGTATATAGACGCACAGACAGTCATTTATGCGTACCACATATCCCATGACTACCTTCGAGTTTCATAAAGATATCATATACAATTCGCTACTAATGAGTAGTGGGCGTTCGGTCAGACCGAAAATTTTGGTCTCGGTCTTCGATCTTTCGGTCATTTCGATCTTTGAAAACTCAGGACCAAATTTCATCCTAAAAAACTCAGGACCGGCAAATTCGGTCTCGGTCTGACCGAATTATTTCAGCCTAGCCCACCCCTCGCCACCTCTCTCTCCTCCAACCCCACGAGCGCCACCGTCGCCATGGCCCTCCCCAGTGTGCCACCACCGCCGTCACCGTCGCAGACGAGGACGAGGCACAGCAGCAAGTAGACGAGCAGCGGGAGGCCCTAGAGGAACCCGCCGGCCTTGACGGCGACGACCGGCTGCCGCAGCAGCAGCCATGCCCCACAGCAGCAGGAGACCCCGCAGTAGCAGCAGCTCGAGCGGCGGCAGCGGTGGCGACGGAGGAGGAGGGAGGGACGACGTGGCTGCTTGCCGGCGGCGCGTTCCGGCTGCGGTGGTAGCGGAAGGTGGCGGCGGAGGCGGAGGGCGGGCGGAGGCGGCGGAGGACAGGTGGAGGCGGTCGGCGCGGTGCTGGAGGCGGCGCCGGCGTGGTGGTCGTGGAGGCAGGAGGCGGAGAGCGCGATGGTGCCGGTGCGGCGCTGTGCCTGAGGGAGTGCGGCTGTGAGGAGTGGCTGAGTGGGAGTTGGGTTGGATGCTAAGGTTTGGTTTACTGGGTCTATTGGGTCTCTTATCTTATTGAGTTACAATTCGGTTAATTCGGTTAACCGAGACCAATGACCGAATTACCCGAATAAATTTCGGTCTTTGACATGCTGAGACCGAATTACTAATCGAATTTTTCGGTCTCGGTCTCGGTTTTTTTGGTTCGATTTTATTCTGCCCACCCCTAATACGTTGTTTGCAACAATAAAAGAAACAGAGGGGATATGTTGATCTGTGGATGCATCGAGAAAAGGCTGTCGGATAAAATTTGTTGATGTGTTTGATTTTTCTTTTCCTTTTTTTTTCCTGGACGTGCTGATTCCAATGATTTGTGTGCTCGACGGATCAAAACGTTACACGTTTGCACACCATCCGAACTTACCCTGGCTGCGTCATCGCCACGTGTATAAAATGTGCATCTTATAGGTACTCGTCGGATAACTAATCCGGGATACGGACGAGTGGTATGGACTGCACCGGTTTTGGAGTTCGGACCAAACTTGCCAACTTCTGGACGCTTTTCGCTTTTAAAAAACTTGTTTATTTTTGCCGTTTCGGCCTCATCAAAGAACATTTCATCACCTCAATTTTATTCTCTTCAAATAAATAAATATTACTCTTATACGTTACAAACCAATATTTTTACTGAATAAACTCGAGCTTAAATCGAGAAATCTCGTAAAGTTCATCCTGTACTTGATCAGTGAATAATATCTAGTATACGGTACGCAAATTAAACAAAGATCATTTTGGATTTGTTAACTCTAAGATTTCGCTAGCCTTTTTTGGTTTACACCTAAACAAATCTCTTACTCCAAGCAGTGACGAAATGACGGCACAGAAAGCTGGATGTTAATCTAGGCGTGACAGAGACCGGCGTGACGGCTGGAGCATTCGAGAAAGAGATAAAGCTACTCCTAGTAGTAGAAAACAAAATGCTCTCACGTCTCATGTTCCATCGATCGATAATTCCAGGACAAAAAAAATGCACAGTACTAGCAGCCACCAGCTATAACCACTCTCTGACAGCCACAATTGCTCGCCCACTTTTTCAGAAAACGATTTTCCTGCGCTACGTGTGCAGGCTAATTCTCTGGAGACAGATTAGCTTTAATCCTCTCTCGCTCTGGAATACTAACTGTGGCTGTCATGTCATGTTCATGTCACGGCTTCCCCGAATGCGCTAATATTCCCGTGAGATCTCGCTTTTTGACGGGGAATCGAGCGTGATATCGCCTCCCTACTGAGGCTGGCTAGTTTGGGATACTACTGTAATTAAGATTGGGGTTTGGTTGGCTTTTGGGTTAGGCGGCTTGATCGGTTTAGTTCAGTGTGGCTGAAAGCTACGGTTTCTCGGTCGATTGATGGGTATTGCTACAGTCTAACTGTGATATGATTCATGTGAATGGACAACGAAAAAAATAATTGCAGTGAAGGAGTGACGCACATGTGGAAGCTGGTCAGTGACAGATGCAGGCAGTATTGTTTTTGTGTACTTAGACCTCCTCCAACAAAGATGAGTCAGTTAGCTCATAAATCTTCACATCAGTTTTTGTATGATGTAAAAGAGAGAGAAGATAAGGAGAGAGAATGCACTATCTCTTCTTCAAGAGCTAAGCTCCTAAAAAAATGTGAGAGGGATTGTGGAACCCAAAACATTTTGAACAATGTGATATGAGACAATCTATTAAAAATGTAGACTTTTTAGTATCTCTTGTATGAGGTAAACAAGCATGAGCTAGTGTACTAGCTCAACCATTAAAGGAGGCCTTACCGTGCTATGGTTCATCAAGGTGGTTTGTGCTATGGCATGTGCTGGGTGTCGTGCCAATCAGGTGTGAGTATAGGAAATTGGTTCATCAGTATCATTGTGTCATAATAAATTAATTTTGCTCCATTCTTAAACAGTTTAATCATATATTATGTTGGAGGTTGTCGCGGTCGATTGAACTCGACGGTATTGTACTCTAGCTCGGTCTCGGGGTCAATTCTCCTATTTTTATTGAACTGTTTAGAAAGGTTGCAAATGCATAGTACATATAAGAGGTTCATTGCCTGTAGGGATATACACTCATACAAGTTTAATGTGTCTTAAAAAAAACTTGTCACAACTCTTTTATGCATGAATGTCATATGATTTCTATCGTACAATATCAAATTTGTTATACTAAAGTTATGGTTTACAATGTTGGGACCATTCGGCCGCTGATTTACCGCTGTGTTAAACAGTGCTACACAATAGAGCAACTGTAAAGCGGCAGCCGCAACCCTAGTTTCAGCCTACCGAACAACCCCATTGAGTGTACTCTTCAAGTTTCCATTGAAAAGTATATTAAATTGTTCTAGAAGGTTGCGAATGCCAGACAGTTCATATGGTGTTGCGTTATACATCACACGCTACGGTTCAAACTCTCTTAGCACTCGTTCATCGTTCGGAGGGGTCCATACATGTGTACAAATTCAGAGGATGTATGGGATCACTTGGTATGGCATATAGCGCCATTGACAGCTGTTGAGCACACGTAAAGGATACACACTATGATGGCGTAAATGCAATATGCGGTAAGTACACTAGGTTGAGTGTACTCATCCAATTTTGTTTAAAAGAAAATGCTAAACGTTTTCTAGAAGATTGCCAATAAAAGCTGTCAGCTTTAGTGTTCATCGGCTGTAAGAATGGACACATGTATGGTGGTATGGGTTCAGAGGACGTGTATGTGATACCCATATGGCGTCTAGCACTAGTGACAGTTGTCGACACCATGCGTAGAGTATACGCGTTATTGTGGCTATAAGTGGAATGTGTAGTGAGCGAGCGCGTCCAATTACTTTTAAAATTGCTATTAACCCCTTTAGAAATGTTTATTATCTAGAGCATAGAATTCAGAAATTCAAAATAAACACATGGCTGTAGTTAAACCTGAAAGCTTACATACCCTATTATAAGCAACAAATTATCCTTTCCACAATAGGTGGGAAAAGGATGCCAAAAATAGATAACCATTTCTTTATTATCCACTGTAATTAAAATCGGTATGTCAAAAAAATCACCCTTTATCCACTGTTGGATTATTGCAGGGATAGTGAGTTGCAGTAACAATTCGCGCGTATTTTTATACCGAAGAAATTAAGGATAGGGTAAAATTTCTGCTTCAAATTTCCCATCCTGTCCTTAAGCCGTACGAAACCCTCATGGGCAAATCCGAAGTCTCCAGGAGATAGACCAGACCTGCCACGGCCCAGTGGCCCACTACCACTACAACTGTATCCTACTGTGATACGCTCCATGGACCAACCCCACGAGCCAATATCCATGGACCGGATCGCTGACACGTGGCGTACCACGTTACATAAAACCCGCCCGGTTCATGGACCGCCTCCACGGAGACCCACCTCCTCCCGCCTCGTCGTGGCGGCTCATTTAATCCAATCTGTTAGTAACATTAGTTAATTGTGGATTAAGAAAAAAAATCTCGTTCCGTAAATTTACGAGTTAACCCTTGTCCACCTGGTGGTGTTACTGCTGTATTTTACAGAAAGGTCCCTGTATAAGGACTGAGATGTAATTTTTAGTTTTTGTGGGGGTTGGTTTGGGAAAAGTGGAAAGCAAGAACTTGTCCTATCCATGGTTATTAACCACCCCCTCTCCTTCCTTTCTTTCTCCACGCTTTCCTCTCCTCCTCTTTATATTTCTCTTCTTCTTCCTCCCTTCCCCCTTCCTCTCCTCTCCGTCTTCCAAAAGCTCGCGGCCTTCTCGCTTTCGATTTCTCTCTCTCGCGGACAGCGTGAATTCGAGGGATTTCTTGGTTGGTTTGGCTGTGGATTGGATTGGATTGGGTTTCTGTGTGTGGAGGTGTGTTGATTAGAAGCTTTTGCGACTGGAGGAGGAGGAGAGATGGGGGCGGGGGTGTCGGGCCTGTTCGGATTGGGCGGCGACGAGGGGGAGACGTCGGCGGCGGTCGGTGGTGGTGCGGGTCTGGGCGACCTGCCGGAGCTGTGCGCGGCGGAGGTGCTGCTCCGGCTCGACGCGCCGGAGATCTGCCGGCTCGCGCGGCTCAACCACGCGTTCCGCGGCGCGGCCGGGGCGGATTTCGTGTGGGAGGCCAAGCTGCCGGAGAACTACCGGTATCTGATGAGCTTCGTGGAGGGCGGCGGCGGCGACGACGGGAGGCAGCTGCGGCGGCGGCGGCGGCGGCCGGCTGGGAAGAAGGAGATCTACGCGAGGCTGGCTAGGCCTGTGCCCTTCGATGGCGGCTCAAAGGTATGATGAAACTTTCCCCCTTTTGATGTTTCTTTTCTTTCCATGTAGTAGTTGAAAGTTGAAACTATATGAAACACGTTCGTGGGATTGAAATTTTTTTTGTCTGCAATTAATTGTTGGTGATTAGTCGCTGTTTTTTTTTTCTATTTTGTGGGGATTGAAACGTTCTCTCTTTGTGCCATGCCGTGTGTTTTAATCATAGCATGTTTTTGTTTTTTTCATTTGCAAAGTGATAAACCTGAACCGCTCCAAAACTAACCAATTATCCTTTTTACCTTACGATAATCGTGATTCGGTACTTTTTGCTTCCAAAGGACAGAGATTCTTTTTAGTAATAAAAGTATTTTTAGTAGAAAACGCTTAGCTTTGCTAAATTTTCTGGCTTCTTGTTAATTGCAGGAGTTCTGGCTGGAGAAGAGCAAGGGCAGGGTTTGCATGGCGCTATCCTCCAAATCTCTGGTGATAACTGGGATTGATGATAGGAGATACTGGCAACACATTCCAACTGCCGAATCGAGGTAATTATCGCTTTGATCTGATATTTACTAGTAATATTTATCTGTTCCTCTGTGCCTTTTTTTTTCAGAAAGATGATATGATAGGATCGTATGAGTTGCTACTTGCATCGTGATGATGTCACAAAATATCTCATGGTGTGATTGACCTGTTCCTAGTTTCTAGTAGAAAATTAATGAATGAGACCACATAGCTATTTATTTTTTTTTGCTTTCTTTTTTACTCGTGTATTCAACTCACAAAATGTACTCTTAGTTCTGAAATATAATGATATGTTTGGCTGTATGAGCATGTTCTCAATTGTTCGGGATAGTGTTCTTGTAACATGCTTATGTTGTTTGTTGCTCTGATACACGAGACATGAAATCAAATGGTTGAATAATATATATCTTATTGCTGCTGTCGAAATGTAATGTAGCTGCAGTCTTTCCAAGTGATGGCATAAGAAGTATGTATCTACTCTGTGCCAGTGGAAGATATTGACTGTGGATACATCATGCAAATGTATTCATCTATTCAAACTCAATTACGGTTGAGGACGTCATATGTTCTGGATCCAACCTTACCTATGCTTTCTTGTTTTGTTCATGCAGATTTCACTCTGTGGCATACCTTCAGCAAATCTGGTGGTTTGAAGTGGTTGGAGAGATCGATTTCAGCTTCCCTGTGGGAACCTACAGCTTATACTTCAGGATTCATCTCGGGAAGTTCTACAAGCGATTTGGACGCCGAGTTTGCAGCACTGAGCATGTCCATGGTTGGGACAAGAAGCCTGTTCGCTTCCAGCTCTCCACCTCTGATGGGCAGCACTCATTATCGCAGTGCTCCCTGGGTGAGCCCGGGAGCTGGGTACTTTACCATGCAGGCGATTTTGTGGTCTCAAAGCCTGACCAAACAATCAAGCTGAAGTTCTCGATGGCGCAGATCGATTGCACACACACAAAAGGTGGTCTTTGTGTCGACTCGGCGTTCATATACCCAAAGGGCTTTCAGCAGGAGAGGATGGTCAGGTCTCAGAAATGTAGATGTTGAGAAGGAACTTACATTAGATTGTAGACAAATGCAGCTTGCAGCCTAATTCTATTTTTAATTTGGGCTCATGTATGCGCGGCGAAAGGTGTATATAATTGTAGGCTTCAATTTTGTGTGATCGGTAACATGAATGTGCTTAGTGTGTCCATTTTCCCATGGCTTTTTCCCCCCTCCCTGGAGCTAAATTGGTTTTCAAGTTACCCATGGAAGATTGTACCAAATTGAGATCAGAAAATGTTGTTTACCTTTCTCCAATTGCAATATGTTGTTATGGTGTTTTTTTTTTATTTCCATCCATTGTCACTGTTTTTTACTACTGATATCCAAATTTGACTTGCTTCAGGCACCTTTTGAAACACAAAAAGTTTTATGAATTTCTGTGGAAAATTCAGTTGAGATCAATGAGCCAGTTTCCTTTGCAGAGACAGGACTTACTGTATTGCTTTGACTATCAACACTGTTTACCCAGTTTCTTCCTGCAGTCAGATTTGGCGAGCTTGGAAAATTCGATGTGATATTGACATGAACTGACATTGATAAGCCCATCATCAGTTAGCATAGCTCGATCAAATTAAAACCTTTCCTGTTGCTAGGTGCGTGTACTTGAGTACTCTCCATGGAGGGCAGGATCCTGTTCCTAGGTGCGTCACACATCGATCGATCAGGATGATGATAAGAGAATGAATCAGTGGGGGCGACAGGGCATGTTGGGTGTTGTCCGATCAGAAAGCTTGTTGCCGAACTCGCATGCTTGGCCTTCTTTTCTTGTCCGGACTATTCAGCTGTCACATGCAGACATTTGCATTTCGCTTGGGTGATCTCTCTTTCATCGTCATCAGCATGATCTAATCCTTCTCACTAGTACTTTGTAGAGAGATGCCCACCTTTTTCAGATTAATAAACGGTTTGAATTCATGTATTATAGTTATGGTCCAAATTATGCTTGCACTAACTGGTGACTGAACATAATGTTTCTTCAGTGTGTACTATAGCATGGTTTGCTGGTTTCTGTCAATGTGTTCTCTGAACTTACCATGATGAGTTTGGGCTAGCTAAATGTAATCTATGGCAACTTGCCTATGACTAAGGAAACCAAGGGGATCCAATGGTGCAATTCTCGGTTGGCGAAGAAGCTTTCGGCGTGCCCAAGGATTGAACTCATCATCACTCATCTGTGTTGCCCACATTGCGGTTGCTATGGCCGACCTTTTTGCCGATACCGGCATTGCCGCCATGAGCGTGTCTCGGCATTGTCCCCCTATCCTTGGGCTACTTTCACTGGGAATCTGAGGGAGACCCCTCTTTTCCAGGCTGCGGTGAACGTTCGTCGAATCTGAGCCATCCGTTGGTTCAGCTGGTACTCGATTTCTCTGAAGAAGAACAGCAGTCGTAGGCTGATGTGAGTGCTGGTTTCGGACTTTAGGACAGTGTGATCCCCATCAGACCAGATGAGAATCCTTTACCTTCCAACTTAGATTCATATATCAGTGACAAAAACACGATGATTTCGAAGGTAGAGGATGTCAATATGATCACCATCAACAACCAGCAACATTTTGGTTGATCGTTCGATTGCTCAGCTCAGCAAGCTCAGGAAACTGTGTGTTCGTGTGCCTTTGATCTACAGATGGATGCTAGAACTTTCTGCTCCAAACAAACGCGTTTACATACTCGTGTAATTTCAGAACCTGCTCGATTTGGACAGGTTGACCAAGTAAAACAATCCAATTTTCCTCTCAAAGTTAGGTGAATAAAAATATTTGGACTTTAACCTCGACGACGGAGCGTCAAACTGCTAAAAGCCGAAGCAAAACGCGTTGCTCATTTGCATTGAATGGTATAGTATAATAATACTGCATTTACTGGTGGTAGTACGCGTAAATCCCCAGTACTGTCGCATTTGACTGGCCGCGTACAAAGCCCAAGGCCCAACCACGAGGCGTCGGTGGGCCACCTCGCCTTGCACGGCGGCCTTACGGGCTACAAAAAATTAAGTGGGCCTCCGCGTGAGCGAACACTGGTTCTCTATTGGGCCGTGAGAAAGCCCAAACTAAAAGGACGCAGCATGGATTCGTGGCCTTTGTGACGCCTACAATACAAGCCCAAAATATCAGCCCAGATATGAGGGAGAAATCCTCCCACCGCCGCGGCGGCAGCCAACCAAATCCGCACCACGGCACCAACCAAACCATGCCTCTCCTCGCCCGCGCGCCACCGCCTCCACCACCGCTCCGCCACCGCGGCCGCCTCCTCCTGCGCTTCACCTCCTCCTCCAGTCCCCGCCGCCGCCGCCGCCCACGCGCCGCCCGCGTCCGCGCCTCCGGCTCCAACCCGCCGCCGCCGCAGCAGCAGGTCAACCTCTCCGTCCTCCGCTTCACCCTCGGTAATAACCCCCACTCCCCTCCCTCCGCCGCGGCGGCGAGCTGGTTAGTTGGTTTCCTGACGGCGATGGTGGCGCGCGCGCAGGGATTCCCGGGCTGGACGAGTCGTACCTCCCGCGGTGGATAGGCCTCGGCTTCGGCGCCCTCGTGCTCCTCAACCACCTGCTCTCCCCGTCGCCCACCCCCGCGCAGCTCGTCGGTACCCTCGTGTTCCTCTTACATTTTCAGCTATGGTATGTCCAGGCTTGATGGTTTATGTGAAATTGCAGAGGTCGGAGGCACTCGGGCTGTGCCTGGCCGCGTTCTCGGCGACGCTGCCATACCTCGGGAGGTTCCTAGAGGTGGGGAACGAGATGGTGCCCTCATGGTGTTTGATGAAATGATGCATTGCGTTGGTGTTGGATGTTGAGAGGGGGAAAATGAGCGATTGGGATTTTGGTTGGTGTAGGGTGCTGGTGCTGCTGAACGTGTGCCCTTGCCTGAGGGGAGCAGGCAGGTGTTTGCCATGTCTGATAGCCTGTCAGCGGCGCAGAAGGAGGACATGGCGTGGGCTTCGTACGTCCTGCTGCGGAACACAAACACCACATCTGTGGTACGTTCTTTCCAGTCATACTTGCTTGAATTTCGCTTGATGGGATGTGCTGACCAAAATGTGATGTGTCAGCCTGTTAGGTGCTCCTTTTCCAGCTTTCAAAACTAGGTGGTTGAAGTGATTGTTTGTGGTGCTTATGCTCCAGTTTCAAGCTGCTAAACAGTTAAATTTAATTCCCATGGAAAAAGTAGACTCCATGTGTTTTTCCATGACAAGCTTAAGACCTGATTGTTCCAGCTTGCTGCTATATGATGCTTAGAAGAAAACATCGGTACCTAGCTTACTATAGAATATAGACATGCTCTAGGATTGTGTTGCAGTGCAGTACATGGTTGATCTTATTTCTTCTATGGGTGTACGAATTGGCCACAATACATTGTTCTGTAATATTCCATTTGAATGAAGGTACTGATCCTCCATCTCCACACTCCATTTTCTTAGGGATTGCTCTGTAATTTTCTTTCATATACACTCTAGAGTCTGGACCCTCCATATGTTGTTTGCTTCTTATTGGCCTTGTAACCACATTGCAAGTTTGCAACAAGAAAAGGTCCAAGATGACCAGATATTTTTTTTCCTTGAATAATAGTGGAGAGCTGCATATCATTTCATTAAGAAGAGAACATACCGAAATGTTTTTGTTTTTTAGAATATAGGTAACAGGACCTGGCTAGGCTTATATAGAAAGCCACATTGGCAGAGTCAGCTGGGGTTGCCAGCATACGTTTGCAACACAGGTATCTGAAGAAAGAAAAACCTCAATCACTGGTCACAGCCTGACCATGAAGTACCGAAAGGTACAACACCATGTATACACCACCACACCTTCCTAACAGAAGAAGTACTTGTGGTGTTAGCTAGCTTGTACTTCATCGTTCTCATGATGACCGGATATATTGTCGTGTATATATGTAGTGTATGAGTTAATTTTACAATTAAGTTGTGTAGACACCATCAGTTCTTAAAAGAGGTGAAGGGTTTGTTTGATGTGAAACCACATTATTGTTTTGAACAACGCTAGGGCATGTAGAATACATTTTTTTCATAGCAAATGCTCTAACATTAACGAAGCTAGTAGTAGTTAAAATAATCGAGCAGTTATAGGTATAGCAAAGTTTGCATGCTATTGAAATGTGAAATAGTGGATGATTTTTCCACGTATGGCAGTTTTTTAGTTCTTGTGTCAAATCTGTTTGGAGCAGCTGTAACTTTTTAACTGATCAGATGTCTTACTCTCACCTTAATTTTGATTCTTGCTAGCTCATATCAATTGGCAAACAGTTGTGCATACGGGGATATTGGGATCCGCCTGAAGATATTTCCAAATATGCCATGATTGAGTGGTTCAAAAGTCAGATGCAGGAAGCTGGGATTGTTGATTTGAGGGAGGATTTGTATTTCCCTACCTTCTCTGGTAAATGCCACTCTCAGGCCCAGCAGAATGCCAGAGCATATTTCTATGTTTAAGTTTTGTTCTTTTCTCCCCCTTTTCTGGCACAAGTGAGTCTCTGCAACTGTTTTCTTGTAATAAATGGCAAATATTTGTGTGTGTGGAACCGTGGATTGATAACATAGAGATGAATGCATGAAGCATCATACCTTTTGTGCTGAAATTCAGTATGGTCATCTGGTAGCTTTAATAGTGTTTCAGGTTGCATGTCCGTATGGTTTTGTGCACATGTGAACTATTTTATTGTGCTAAATAACTTTGTGAAGTTTACTTCACATTAATTAAGTGTACTGATAGGAATCACATACTGATGCTATGTTGACCGATAAAAATCATGATTATTTTATTGCTGCCTCTAAAATGTTCATAGCATTGTTTTTTCTCTCCTTATTCCACATCTTTTAGTTAATTGTGTCTTGTACTGAGCTAAGAACTCTGCTTTGAACAGACACTCAGCTTGGGAAGTTTCTTCCACAGGGGATTCTTTCTGTGCTGGCACATCCAGTTCTGAACAACCCTGATCCAACTAATGGTGAAATAAAAGCTGAAAGTTTCATCCTACTGGCCTCCAATTCGAGTTATGCATACAGCGAGAAAGATAGGGTTTGGATTAGAACAGTTGCAAATAAATTTCAATGTACATAATTCAGAGATACTGAAGGTATTCCTATATCTTGAAACCATGTTTTTTTTTCTTTTTTCAGCTATATGAACTTGAAATTTTGCAACCATTTATTTTGAACACCGCTGTACCCACCTGTCCAATATTAGGCCTATGCAATAAACTATTGACAAAATGTATCCTTTAGAGCCTGTATTAGGTTCCTAGTAAATTTGACTGGTACAAATATATGGAAATTCTGGTTCTGAGCAGTAGTGTAAAATAGTTTCACCAAACTTTGGTGTGTAAAGTAAAATCAACATAAACAAGTATATGTGATCCAAGAAGATATCTTTATGCTTCCATATCTTGAGAACATCTTTTTAAGATCTTCTTGTTTTGTAGATAATGGAAGCTTTTGTTAATCAGTCAATTACATCAAGGTGATGTTGTTAAGATCTATATGTTGTTGGTAACTTAAAATTTGAACATCCTATCTATACATAGCATGTAGTTTGTGAAAGCTCCTGTAATGCTTCATTTGTTATAACTGCTGCGATGTGTAAATAATGTTTGGCATCGCTTGCAAGAGACAAAATTGTTTGCAACTGTTGAATGCAGCTGTCCTGTTATAGATGCAATGAAGATTGGTTAATCAATGTGAATTACTAGAGTACCGACAAGAATGAAGATTTTTCTGGTGAAGATGGATGGACGTGTCATTAGTTAGTTGAGGTGTCAGAAGCTAACCCCATATACTGGCATGTGCAAGTAGGACATCTTAATCTTTATGGAAAGCAATGCCTATTCCTGACGCTTTAAATGTCTTAAGCAATTAAATTGACTCACTGTAATTTGGGGAAAAGGCAATTATGATAAGCGTGTCATTTTTTCGCCTTTTCACCGACTGCTTTGTTACTCTGACAGCATTTTAGTGGCTCAAATAAAGCAGTTAAATCTTAAGTATGTTATCATCGGAATAGTACCTTTGAGTTATGTGGTATGTGATGCCTATTCTCCAAATGTTCACACATTCTCATTGGATCACCTAGAATTGATCTGATTCCATCTTGCAAGCCAGCAACAACATATGTTTATAATTGTCGTCGCAATCGAAGGATTCGATCAAGTTATTTATGACCATACCTCTTGCAGTTACAGCTAAAAGGACATAATGAACAATTTGAGGACAATCTTCAATAGGAGATGGAGACATCAGGCGCATATGGTGAATACTTGTGCTTGTGGAGCACAGAGCTGTCGGTTGATGCCGCGGCCCAAAATTTTCCCCGGCCTTTACAATGCCGCTAGCCACTCTTTGCCAGCTGAAGCTTGGTATAGTTAAGAGCAGGTGAGCCATTCTCACTGCATTATTGTCCCGTGACATGAGCTGCAATGTTTTTCTTGTGGATCCACTTTGTGCATTCAAATCCCATGCCCTGTAGCCTCAGGTGCACATGGATCTCAACAATCCCCTGTTTTGTGTAGAAGCCTGCTGCTGCGTCCCGTAAGGCTCCAGATTGAATTATTGATCTCCTCTACCGCCAAAATGCGTACACCGGTGTTTAAATGCGTGCGACCGGATGTAGTTGATGCAGTCTGTATTGGGTACTCTGCAGTACCCGGTTTGCCGTGTGTACAATGTCACGCTGGACATTGGTTAGATGGTCCTCTCCTCCCCTTTTTTTGTGAACTGCCAGCAGGTGACCTATGATGAAGAGAGGTCGATGCATCATGTCCTGTTTGCATCTCCATGACTCCATGCGTATGTACAGTTTCTGCTTCAATGCTGCATGGATGAGGTTGTTGGAAATGTCCTGATATTAACACGCTGATAATGATATGGTTATTGGATCGGTGAGACCTGGTTGGCTGGTTGGCTCACAATGCTCAACTGTCAAATGCAGGTGATCTCAACGGTAACTGATCGAGTGAGCTCGCGCCGCACTGCAACTGAAAACCTGGGGATTGTTACTGATTGGCGATGGACCTGGAGACAGAGACAGTGACATTCGCGTGCAACGTACTACTCCTGCTTAACCTCTGGAGTAGGGCATCACCAAGCATTAATCGCCTCCTTTCCAACACGTACAATTACCCCCTTGGAAATCAATCAGCTGGGGCATTCAGATGGATAAAATCAAGAATTGTTTGGCCGAGGAATTTCACCAAGAACGCCAAATGTTTGTTTGGATTAGAAGAAGTACAGTACGCACTATGGAGACTTTGGACAGGAAAACAAGGTTCGCCTTGGAAGGGACGTCACTACGGTCTACGACAAATCCGGCGTGGCACCATCTCCGATCAGCCATTTCTGAATTCAAAAAACACATAGCCATATGGAGTACTACTACTACTTGTTTAGTCCAAACTTTTTCTTCAAACTTTTAATTTTTCCATCACATCAAAAAAATTTTACACACATAAACTTCCAACTTTTCCATCATATTGTTTCAATTTCAATCAAACTTTTAATTTTGGCGTGAACTAAACACACCCCGAGTTTAGTTCTAATTTTTTTTCAAACTTCCAACTTTTTCATCCCATCAAAACTTTTCTACACACATAAACTTTTAACTTTTCCGTCACATCATTTCAATTTAACCAAACTTTCAATTTTAGTGTGAACCAAACACACCCTTAGGAAAACAGACGAACTGTTTAAGTTATCATCCGAATAGCAGCAAAAGCCTGAATTCAAAAAACCCCTCCACTATCCGTCTCTCTCTGACTGCAGCGGATGTCAGCCAAAAAGCCGTAAAAAAGTCCCCTGCTGGCACGCAGACGCAGGTCACGCAGCCACGCAAGCCCGGCCCAATTCAAAATGGCTGCCACCCTCAAACGGTCGGATCCCACCAGCAGCCAAAGCAGCGATCCCCACCACCCGCTCCCTCGATCCGACGGCCCAGATCTCCCCCAGAATTCAAAACCTCGTTTGAAACGGCGGAGCACGACGCACATCGGGGCCAAGCCAGCTATTGAGTGAGTCCTCGTCTGCTCGGGAATAAATTCCGAAACTCATCCCCAACGCGAGGGCAGAGGGACCTGTCGGGCAGCGGCTACAAGAGAGGAAGAGCGAGGCTGTGGAGAAGGAGGAGGACGGCCGCGTGGGGTGAGTTGGTGTAATGATTCACCAATCCTCTCTCCATAGCTGAAGCTTCTCGCTATGATGATGGCCGGCGCTTGATGGTGATTAGCGTCTCGTTGATCGCAGCAGCAGCAGCAGCAGCAGCAGCAGCAGCAGCAGGAGCGGCTGTTCTTCTCGGCGCGCTGGCGATCGGCGTCGCTTCTAGGAGGGGGAGAGCGGCGGCCGCCGGAGGCGGAGGAGAAGGGGAGGAGCGGATCGGAGGTAACTATAGCCAGACCTTGCCTTTTCTTCCCCCCTCGCGTAATTCTTTTTTTTTTGTTACTGTCTTTACGCCTGGCTTTCTTTCTCGCTCGTGCTCCGTTGGTACGCTTCCAAGCTAAGCATCCGCTTTCTCGCCTCCACCTCTCCGGCCGCCACCTCCCTTTCTCCGCCGTGTTCACTTTACATTAGATCCTCTTCAACTTTCTTTCGAAAAAAAAAATCAACAGCGAGACTGATCGAGAGATCGATTTGAGTGAGCTCTAGTTTTGAAAACCACAGATAAGAGATAGGTTTCCTCCTCTAGAGTGTTCGCCGGCGATGCAACGCCGCCGGCAACGACACGGCACGGCGGCGGTTAATTCCGTAGCTTGGGAGGGGTAGAAAAGTCACTTCACCTCACCTCACCTCACCCACCCGCTCCCCCCCCCCCCCCCAAACAGCGCCGTTACTGCGTGCGGTCCAGTTGTCTAGCGACCACCTCCCAATGACACCTGGGCCCCGCACGACAGATCCCGACTTTGGATGCCAAAAACGGCGGGTCCCGCAGCCTCGCACCCTCGCCACCTGTGCGTAATCGAGTAGTATTAGCCCGTTCCGATCCGTGAGCCCGATGGTGTGTGTGCGCTTCGGGCTCGGTCGGTTTGCTTGATTCGGCTCATGATGCGGTCCTGCCGTGTGAGGCTGACATGGTGGGCCCCACAAACCCGGTGCGCACGCCATGCCAAGTTGCCACGAGCCCCCACGAGCTTTTAGTCCGTGCGAAAAAAAGTGGTTGGTTGACGCGAAAAGGCGCCGTGTAATCGCCAGGTCGTATGCGCGGTGGCCGCCACTGACGTGTGGGCCCAGACCGTCCTTTTTATCATTCTTAACTTTTTCCTTTATTTACTTTCGTAGCTAAACCATGGTTATAAGTTGTTAATTATACTATACCAATAATCTCGAGTCAGTCAGAGTCTTTCGATTCTTCTTCCTTTTTTTTCCCCTTCGATGTGCATGCGTGGTAGGTTAGGGTTCATGATAAAAATGTGTAAAAGCATCCTGGTGAAGTTATATATGGCTGCAGCTTTTGACGAGAACTCGGTTCGTTTACGATACGTTCCCCCTCGCAATTATTTCGCCATGATTCTTCTGTGTTAAGAAAAGGGCGAGATCTTTGGGGTTAGAATACAAGAAAGTCGTGTGAAAATTGTGGGCGGTAAATCTTCCCCTTTCGCAAAGCTTGTCTTAAGCACTCATCTTTCGCTTTAAATCAGATCAAAGCAAATACGAGAATAGTATAGGAGTTTTAATTTCAGTTTTTCTTTAATTGTGAGAACTGCGTCGCATGGGCCAGTCTGTTTAGTTGAGATGTAACATGCAGAATCGAATGCTGTAGCTCACAATAGTATACATTAGTTTTAGTATTCAATCCACTTGTTGATTTCATCTACTTTTCCTTTCGGTTGTTCTCGTTCACTCTCCACCAACCTTGCCACCATTCTGTCCAGTCAAAACGCGAATTTGTTAAGCCATGCATTTATAATTTGTCAGAAAATTCCGGGAATTTTGAATAGGACTTTGTACCCAGCACGTCGTTTTTATTCTTTGTCACGAGCATTTACTTCTCCGGAATTCACATTTCGATCCAGAGAGAACATCGGGCTGGGGCACTGTAGCAGCTCATCTCAGTGGGGGCGAATGGTTAGCGGTAGCTTTCCAAGATCAGATTTTTGATTCGTTTCTTAAGTAGGATTCCTTGCCCATGTCTACTTCTAGCTTCTTCTCGGCTGATTGCATTTTTTTCCCCAGATTTGTCCGTTTCGTTCTTTGCTGAACTGAGAGTGAGCACTAATCTACTCCATACTCCGAACACTGCAGATCACGAGGTGCGGTGTTGTAGCTTCGACCGAGGAATGAGCTTGCAGAGCTGTCCGGCCGCCGCGGCCGGCGACTCGCCGCCGCCAGCCGGGACGGCGGAGGAGCTGCTGGAGCGGGCGCGGTCGCTGGTGCCGGCGGCGCTGGACGCGGCGCGCGCGGCGACCGGGTTCGGCGGCCGGTGGAAGGCCATCGCGGCGAGGCTGGAGAGGGTGCCGCCATGCCTGTCCGACCTGTCCAGCCACCCGTGCTTCTCCAAGAACTCGCTGTGCCGCGAGCTTCTGCAGTCGGTGGCCGCCACGCTCGCCGAGGCCGCCGAGCTCGGGGCGCGCTGCCGCGAGCCGCCGAGGGCCGGGAAGCTGCAGATGCAGAGTGACCTCGACGCGCTCGCCGGGAAGCTCGACCTGAACCTCCGGGATTGCGCGCTGCTTATCAAGACCGGTGTGCTGTCCGACGCGACCGTGCCACCGGTGGCGCCGGCGGCTGAGGCGGCGGCGCAGACGGATGTGCGGGAGCTGCTTGCGAGGCTTCAGATCGGGCACGCGGAGGCGAAGCACCGGGCGGTGGATGGGCTCCTCGACGCGCTACGCGAGGACGAGAAGAGCGTGCTGTCGGCGCTCGGCCGCGGCAACGTGGCGGCGCTGGTGCAGCTGCTGACGGCGACGGCGCCCAAGATCAGGGAGAAGGCGGCCACCGTCCTCTGCTTGCTGGCCGAGTCCGGCAGCTGCGATTGCTTGCTGGTGTCGGAGGGCGCGCTGCCGCCGCTCATCCGGCTTGTCGAGTCCGGCAGCCTGGTCGGCCGGGAGAAGGCCGTGATCACGCTGCAGCGGCTGTCCATGTCGCCCGACATTGCCCGCGCCATCGTCGGCCACAGCGGCGTCCGCCCGCTGATCGACATCTGCCAGACCGGGGACTCCATCTCGCAGTCCGCGGCGGCCGGCGCGCTCAAGAACCTCTCCGCGGTGCCCGAGGTGCGCCAAGCGCTGGCGGAGGAAGGGATCGTGCGCGTCATGGTCAACCTGCTCGACTGCGGCGTCGTGCTCGGCTGCAAGGAGTACGCCGCGGAGTGCCTCCAGAGCCTCACGTCGAGCAACGACGGCCTCCGCCGCGCCGTCGTGTCCGAGGGCGGCCTCCGCAGCCTGCTCGCCTACCTCGACGGCCCGCTGCCGCAGGAGTCCGCCGTGGGCGCGCTCCGCAACCTGGTGAGCAGCGCCATCTCGCCGGACAGCCTGGTGTCGCTGGGCGTGCTCCCCCGCCTCGTCCACGTGCTCCGCGAGGGCTCCGTGGGCGCGCAGCAGGCGGCCGCGGCGGCGATCTGCAGGGTGTCGAGCTCGTCGGAGATGAAGCGCCTGGTCGGCGAGCACGGGTGCATGCCGCTGCTGGTGCGGCTGCTGGAGGCGAAGTCGAACGGCGCGCGCGAGGTGGCGGCGCAGGCGGTGGCGAGCCTGATGAGCTGCCCGGCGAACGCCAGGGACATCAAGAAGGACGAGAAGAGCGTCCCCAACCTGGTGCAGCTGCTGGAGCCGAGCCCCCAGAACACGGCCAAGAAGTACGCCATCTCCTGCCTCCTCACGCTGTCGGCGAGCAAGCGCTGCAAGAAGCTGATGATCTCGCACGGCGCCATTGGCTACCTCAAGAAGCTCTCCGAGATGGACGTCGCCGGCGCCAAGAAGCTGCTCGAGAAGCTTGAGCGAGGCAAGCTGCGCAACCTCTTCAGTAGGAAGTAAAAACCGAAGCGAACGACCACCAGTAGCAGTAAGCTAGTAGCCTTCCTTTTTGCCGTAAACTGTATAAAAATCCCGTGCTGTTTTTCATAGCCTCTATGAAGCGTAAGTGGGGTGCAGAGAGCATCGGCGTTTATCTGATCTGGACATAAACCCGTTGTAATATCGTCGCCGTCTAATTCCGCTGTGTATGGAACTCTGAATCATTGCAGTTTCCGTGTCAGTGCTAATAATCATTTGCAATGTTCAGACATAATCATTTGCACTGTCTTTGCAGTTACATGACCACATTGTCAGTGTTCATAGCACAGAAACACCCAAGCTCTTGTAAGCAGATTGCATGGTTGAAGTACTGCTACTAATCACTGTCAATGGCTGCAGGTATCTTGTTATAAGCAGATTGCTGGGTGATTATTTCAGAGTAATTGGGGCATGATGTGGACAAGTCTCAAGCAGGTGACCGCACCGCACGCACGCGCCAATGATCAGTGTACTGGAGTACTGGTGAATGGGTGATGATTGTGCAGGTAAACGGGCGTAATCCGCGAGTGTTACGCGGCTGGTGATCGGTCCCCTTCGCCTTTTGCTACAGGTGACGGGCGATCAAGTGATCAACACATGCGTTGTTGATCCGGGAAAAGGGGTTTGCTTGGCCCAGCGAGAAGACAGATGAGCGAGTGATGGCTGGTGATTGAGCACCGCTGCGTGCGTCGATTCCGAATGCTTGTCTCATCTGCCACGGCAGTAAAAGCCAAAGGTAAATATACCTCATATAATAACCAGAGATGTGATATATTAGTACTATCATAAATTTGTTTTTCACAATCCCACGTATATCAATATAAAACCAAAAAGACTTAGAATATTCATACTCTATCAAAATCTCAATGCAATTATTCATCACTTTGTATACTCTCAATACAATGATTTTTCTACTTTCACAAACTCCGATACAATAATTACTCTAAAAATAATCTTATTTTGGAACAAATGAAATGAGCTTAAAAATAAATTTATCATGAGACAAGGAAGTAACATTTAGGTAATATTTTTTTAGATGATTTATTGAAAGAATTTTTGAAAAGGCACTATTTTGTCCTAAAAAAGGTCAATTCTAACTATAAACCTGAACATACATGTATCCAGGTTAGCTAGGATTGGATTTTTTTAGAGCGGTTTGGTACACTGCAAGACGTAAAAGAAAGATTTGCAATGTGATCGAGTGTAGTAAACGTATAAAAGAGGATAATATGATATATTCCCTCTGTTCTTAAAATATAACAATTTTTAATATTTTAAGTTTGTCCCAAATAAAACAACCTCTTCACCGTTCCATTCTTAACCAGTCACAGTTTTCACAATTAAAATTCTCTATCACTCTTCTCTCCTCAACCATCATAAACTTATTTTATTTAATTTCATGTATTTTCTTAATTAATATTTGTATCCTTACCTAAAATTCCTTACATTTTAAGAGAGAGGTGATATTATGTACTTCCTTCATTTTAAAATAAACAAACTATATAGGATATACCATATTTTTATTATTATTACGAATGTAGAAGGGACCACCTATACATTTATCGACAAATTTTTTTCTAAAAATTTGACAGATATAATTATAGTACAATCGTAGTGTAATTACACTGTAACTTGCATGTAACTACAGTGTAACTTATATATAAGTTTCACGTAATTTTGAATCGTTAGATCTATTACAATATTTGTTCTAGTGAGGAAGAAAAAAAATCACAGCACACATATGTGAAAGGATTTGTTCCCATGACCTCCATTTTACCGAAATAACATGTTACAGAGAGATTTTTGATAGTTACATACAAGTTACATTATAGTTACAGTGTAATTACATGTAAGTTATAATGTAATTACACTACGATTATACTGTAATTATATCCGTCAAATTTTTAGAAGAAAATTTGTCGACAAATATATAGCAAAATTGTTTCACAAGAACTACGACACGTGCCGTTCCATCGAAGCCTTTTTAGCATCTGAACTAACCCACTACGAAATTTCAGGGCCCAAAGGCCAGCAAACCGCGGGGAGATCTCGTGGGCTAGAAGACCGTAGCTTTATCCGGCCCATTCCAGAAAAGCCCTGCAATACGACGTACACAGGTCGCCGTGCCGGTGTCTGTCCTCCCGCGACGGCGGAGACGTCCGGCCGCCGCCGGCGACCGAAGCTTCACCGTTTTCCATCCTAACCCACCGGTAAATCGATGCCCTTTTCCTTTTTCATTCTACCACCCAGGTTGCTTGCCCGTTTGAAGGGGCTGAATAGATGAATGGATGATACATTTTCTGAATTTGTTACAATATTTTAGAGTATAAAAGCATGAATTAATACAAGTTTAAAAGGTTATCTTAGAACAACATATTACAAACAATCTATATATATATGTTTTTTATATAATAAACGCACAATAACCTATAATCGGCGTAATGAACTAAGTTGAGGACCATGCAGAACATGAGAAAGAAGAGGTCCCAAGGGGGGACGGTAATCTTAATGAGATAATCTATTAGATGCTACTGAGTTTGTTACGAGTCTACAATTTGCTATTGACTTTGTCACGTTCTATCACATGCCATCGACTTTTGCTTAACATCTATGATTTACCATCGTCGTCCGGTTATTCCCCGTTAGTACTGTACACTTTCGTCCAAATGACCAAAATACCCCTGAGACAAAAACTTTCAAATTTTGGATAAAAATTCTGAAATGTCAGACTTTAAGTTTTTGGCCAAATTTTGAATATTTACAATTTATGTTTATAATATGGTATTTTGGAATTTTTGTCCATATTTTGGAAGTTTTTAGCTCAGGGTATTTTGGTCATTTGGATAAAATTGTACAGTACTAACGTAGACTAACCGGACGGCGATGGTAAATCATAGGGGTTAAGTAAAAGTCGATGGCATATTATAGAATGCGACAAAGTTAGTGGCAAATCGTAGAGCTGTGACAAACTCAGTGGCATATAATAGATTCTCTATAATCTGCGAACCCCATGACGGCTTGACCTATTTGATTTTGAACTGTTTTCTTTGGCAGTGCGCGAATGATTCTATTGTTTGCATCACTGTTTACACTGACCGCATAATGGGAGAGTTGCAGCTTTTTTTTAAGTGAAAGTGCTGTTACAGTATCACTAGCCGTTTGCACAGTACTCCTCCTATACTTTTTTTTTTTTGAAAACTTTTGTTCCTGTTCTTGGGCCAGATAAGCCCATGCATTGAACATGGATGTGCAACTTCCTTGAGGAGCATGTGTCATTATCTGCACCGGCAAATGATGACAGTGATGAGGTAGAAGATGTGTATGGTGAGTCGATACTAAAGCAATCCCGGAATTTTTCATTGGATGGCAGTAAAGAGTCTCCTTCGTTACCTACGTGGTACGATGAATCTCGCCTTATGCTACCAAGGTGGTAGTTTTCATTTAGTTGGATACAGCGATGCCGAGGGATCTGCTGATAAAGATGGATGAAAAAAGGCAAGGGTATATGTTTATCCTTGAAGGAGGCTCAATATCTTGGTGCAGTAAGAAAGAAGATTGTTTCTCTTTGTCTACCATGAAATCAGAATATATAGCATGCACGGCTGCAGTTCAAGAAGCCAACACCTGCGGCACAAACCCATTTTTGACCAATTGGTCCGTATATCATAGGCGACCGAACGGCCGCCCCCCGTCTTACTAGACCAACCTGCTATAATTATTCCATAAACACCTAGCGAAGATATGGCAAACAAATAAAGTAGCCCTATGTTCGGATCTGACAATACCATACCATAATCAAAAGGTACAACGGCCCAAGGCCGCCCCCACCGTTCACATTATTCACCGCTCGTTACATGTCTTGAACTTCCTCATTCGAAGCACATAGGAGTATCGGATATGGAGTATTTATATAATAGATATGCATTTTACACATGGATGTTTATGTCAACATCTAATCTCACTAACTATTCTGATCATGTAGACCTAGCAGCTACAACATGTAAAACGAGTTGATTCTAAATCGAAATTAAGTAGTAACTCGAACTTTGTGAAGTCATTTGGTCAATTTTAAGAGGTTTGACAAGTGTCAGTACAGGCGTACAGAATCTGTTAAGCTCAGCAGCGGAAGTCTACCAACCGAGGATTTGATGCCAACGAGGCAACGAGCTGTATAGAAGTGCAAATGGCAACCATTAACTTTGGTTTCATGACACCAAAATTGGGTTTTTTGAACTGTACCTTTGTTCATTCTTCTCATCCAACTTTCCTGCGAATTTATTTATTTTTCATTTTCGAAATGCAAACTGTTTCTTGGATAAGCTGACAGGAGTCACAGGACCTTATATTCTTGCCCATCACACCGAATCAGGTATGTGCCTCTTGCTAAACCGGTGATGGCGACCATATGAGGTAGACTGGCGATTTTATTGATAATCTCTCCTACCTGCAATGGTTACCTGTTTCTTGCATTGCAACTTTGCAACTGATAGTATCATGTATGGTAGTGTGGCAACTTGCATGATAGAGTGATTTTTACTGTGTTTGAGGAGTAACCAATAATTTTTTATTAATTTGTGGCTCCTCATCTCTACTCTAAAGAGAGAATATTATCCAAACAAATCTGCAAAGATGGTAATCTGCTATATGCGACTAATCGTTTTGTGTGGACCTAAATGATAGCAACATCTATCTCTTTTCTGTTGTTGTGGGGCAAGGTGTACGTTCTGCCAAAAGTATGAAGGAGACATGATATCGCTTGAAAAAGGATAAAAAGCAACTGAATATTTCAGTACAACGCTCTGTTTTATAACCAGCCGGACTCAGCCTTTTTCACTCTCAGTATTGTCACTGTAATAAGTTTATTATATGATTCAGCCGAATATTTCCTCCTGAATTTTTTCTTTCCTTCTCCCTGGAGCGTGTGGCTCATCCACTACGTATCAGGTGACAAAGAAAACAATATCATGCTGAAAATTCTATCATGTATTGGAGAGGCATATTAGCATATACTACATATCAGAAGCAAAGTTCAGGAAATTCTGTCAGATGCAGCCTGAAATTTTATCTCTCTCATAACACCAATATATACAACTTTCAGCAAGTTCTGAAGTAAGTCTACTACATCTCAAAGTCTCAAACTACTATACTGTTCTTATTGTACAAAAAAGGAAGGATGAACAGCCGAAGAGTCAAAAGAGAGAGCAACTTTCACGAACAGACGAGTTCTTCAGAACAGTTAAGAATCAGTTCAGCTCTGCAGGAGTACCTGCTGCCTCCAGAACAGTTAAGAATCAGTTCAGCTCTGCAGGAGTACCTGCTGCCTCCAGAACAGTTAAGAATCAGTTCAGCTCTGCAGGGAGTACCTGCTGCCTCCAAGTCCTTCACAGCATCAGGGCCATGGAGTTGAAGCTGGAGAAGCGGCTGAGCATGTCGGCGGAGGTGAAGCTCGGGTGGGTGATGCTCCGGTGGAACTCCTGGAGCCTCTTGAGGAAGAGGACGATCCGCCGGCAAGGCACGAAGACGAGGGTCAGTGGGATGAGCAGTATGCCTAGCTCCATCACCGGCATGGCCACAGCCTTCACTGGTCGATGGCTCTACTCAACTCTTTGGAGTGTGGTGTGCTTCTCTCTCTTGGTAGTGATGTGGTGTGCCTCAAGTTGTTTATATAGAGGAAAGTGTTGCCATTGCCACCCACCGTGAACTTGTTTGGACATTACTTTCGGTTGTGGGGAGCTGAACATTATGATATTTTTATTCCCTGTCATGTATACTGCCTTTATCCCACATGGATTTACTACTTCCTCTGTTCATAAATACAACGAATGCACCTAGAAATGCTTATATTTATGGATTGAGCTAGTAGGATCATAACCTATGAGGAATTTTACAGTTCTTGAAAAGTACATTAAGAGGTATCTAAATTTTACACTAAAATTTTTGGTATCTTGAGATACTTAGTAGAGGTACCAAATTTTACATAAAAAATATGGTACCTCTGGTTCTATGGTACCTTTACTCATAGCCTATAGCACAACTATAACTCTAACACTTCAACGTTGTTAGAATCAAATTGAAAGGTTCGAATTGGCTCATGAACCATATAGGTAGTTATCTATACTACTTAAAATATTACTAGTGGTGGTGTATGTTTTCACACCTATCACTGATATTTGGGCCCCACAATATATACTATTATACCAACTTTTAATGAGTACTCCCCCGTTTAACTGTTAATTCTCCCCAAATTTCAAAACCACCTTACTTATTCAATAAGAAAAAAAGGGAGAATAGCTAATATGGTCCCTAGAGTTTCGCTCCTGGGTCATTTTAGTCCTTAATCTTTCATATTGTCCAAACAAGCCTTTTAAATTTGTGATGTGGGCTAATATAGTCGTTGGTCCCACCAAAATCGCCACATGGACATGCCATGTTACCTTCCTACGTAAAATCTATATGATTTGTCCAATTTACCCTTACGCATAGGAAAATAAAAAACAAAAGGAAAAAGTTAAAAAAAATATGGTATATGTCAGAGAGAAATATACCTCAAAAGGGTGGAGAAAAGTAGTATTTTTTTCCCTATGGTTATGTCTAATTCACTCTTATATTTATTTTTCTATGATATACGTAAGGGTAAATTGGACAATTCATCATATATTTTGCATGAATGATGACATGGCATATCCATATGATGATTTTGGTGGACCCAAGGACTATTCTAAGCCTTATGACAAAGGTTAAGGATTTCTTTGGACCATTTAAAAGGTTAGGGACTAAATTGATCCTACAGAGAAACTTTGGGGACTAAAGAAGCTATTCTCCCAAGAAAAAACATAGTACTATTTTTGAACTAAACAAGTGCTTATTGCTAGAGACTTATTTTTTTCGTTGCAACGCACAAGCTCTTGGCTAGTATATATAGATAAAATCTCTTATATTTTTGGAGGGGGACATTAGTAATTTAGGTTCCTGTAATTACGGATTAATCATTTTCTCTGCTACTGTTTAAGCGGAGTCGGTGTTGTCCTCCTCTCCCTAAAAGAACACCATGCCAAAAAAACACCCCACCAAAAAAGCAATGTTTTCATACGAAAATCAACCTGCTACTTGCCAGAACAACTGAATAGATAAAACTAAATCCTATAATACTATTCGTCTTTATTTCTTTCAATTTCATTGTAAAGTACGTGCATAGCACTAATATCAGGAAAGTATGGACATATAGTCGTTAGCTTACCGTTGTAGTACTAATTGCAACCTATCCATATGGATTTATCCTACAGTACGTTCATTACATGATGGACTCGTCAGTGAGAATCTAGCTAGTCACTAGTCAGTTGAGATGTACATTCAGAAAGGTACATGTCGATATTTTGCGAATCATCTGACCTAACAGTTGTCCCTAATCATGCTTATATTAACATGACGAGCTAGCCTGTCAGTCTTCCCTAGAAATGATATAAAGTCAGAAATTAGTAGGCCGTGTTTTGTCCACAGCTAGCTTTATAGCTTTTCACCGTTAT
Source organism: Oryza meridionalis (assembly GCA_000338895.3). Taxonomy (NCBI): domain Eukaryota; kingdom Viridiplantae; phylum Streptophyta; class Magnoliopsida; order Poales; family Poaceae; genus Oryza; species Oryza meridionalis. The sequence goes on from CM002533.2 coordinate 21,023,489, forward strand.
TAGTAGTAGTATTGTCTTTTCTGTTCGCCGTAGCCATTCAGACATTCAATGATATTATTATACCTTCTCATTTTGTTCAGACTCACTATCTTTTGTGTTTGCCTTGGGTGAAGTTGTTAGTTCTAGAAGTATTCTTGCATAAAAACCGTTGTAGCACTAACTGTGCTGCCAACAGATTGTGACTGCTTTTGTATCTTATTTATCACAGTTACCAGCCAACAGATTGTGATTGGATCAATGCAAGCAAATACAATCACATTCTGATCTCTCTATTCATTGGTTCTTCATATTACAGCTCCACTTTGCTGCAGTTCGGTTAAGAGTAGTAGTTTGTTTTTATAACTGTTTTTTTGGGTTGCACCCAAAGCTAAAATCTTCGATCTTCCCAAGTTTTTTTTTCGATTACTCAAAAGATGCACGCGCACACACATACCACACTCCACACGCACCTACGAGTGAGCCTACACATGTTCAAAGAGATAGAGACTGACGATTAATCTTTTCGAGTATACGTAAGGAGCACATTTTTCTAATTAAGAGGAGTAAAAAGTTTGTACAACGAAACCAAAGAGCAGCAGGAGACAGAAGAACTGGACACGGGGGAACTAAAGCCTAATCTTGCGAAGAAAGACTGTGACCTAAGAGCTCCTAGCAACTAGAGGTGAAACGCCGGTACAACAGCGTTGGCTAACCGCCACAACACTACCTTGTCAGCCATTCCTCTGGCTACCTCCACCCAACTTTTGTGCTGCTGATTGAAGACTTGGTTGTTTTGTTCTTTCCAAATAGACCAACGATTAATTACTGCATTCACTTAATTTCTATTGAAAGCCCATTTATGTGTGCACTGTGCAGTAGCCACATACCACTTTTGTTTACGTACCTTTTCCCTTTTTCTTTGCGTGTGTGACACTTAATTTGTTAAATGCTATTAGTTGGAAAAGCCTGTCCAATATTAGCCAAAGCACATGTCTCTTTCTGCACATTCTGATCCACCTAAATCTGGATTTGCACCTCTAACGATCTCATCGATTGTTCTCTCCATCTTGTCAGATGGAGTTACATGCCTACATCATATCACACAGTATCATACAAAGCTTGGCGCATCATTTCGGTTACAGACGATCAAGCGTGAGGAATCATTTGCAGATCTGCAGGTGGCGATAACGTAATCCCTTCTCTGAAGCTTCTGTTGCTGAAACACCAACTCTTGTACCGATCTGGAAGCTGCATGCATCTGGCATTCATCTGACGATCTCCATGCCCATCGATCTTGGAAGATTGTGTGACATCTGACGCCGATATATGCGCTAATATGCATATGCCTCTACTCCAATTTTGCCCCGACAATGATGCGGCTACCTGTGACCGTTTCAGTCTTGTTACCTGATGGATTCATGCGAGAAAAGAAAAGTTTTGCGAGAAACACCCAGAGGTTTTCCGGCTTGCTTCACAAGGTGGTGGGCTAGACGACCTGGGTTCGAAACCTCACCCTTTTCAATTATTAGGTCATTCCCTAATACTCACGTCTTTTTAAAGAAAAGTTTTGCAGCTGAACACTACTGTCAGCAATGCGACCAAGGCACCAAACCGTGATGAATTTTCGTTGGAAGTCGGTGAGTGATGTTAGTGTGAAGTGTGCGTGAAGTCACAGTGATGAGTGGGTGAGTGATTGGTTATATATAGCCTTATAGGAAGCCATGTTAGGGTGATGGTATCCGGGGGCAACGAACGTCCTCCTGTCTGGTGACACAGTGTACTGATCAGGAGTGAGCGCGTCTGTGCGGCAGCAGATGAGGCTGTGAACTCAATCATGCAGTACTTAAGTAACTACTTCCACTGTTTTAGAAAAAAAACAATTTTTAATTATGTATCTATATGTTTTTTTTTCTGAAAAAAAAACAATTTTTGGTTATGGATCTATATGGTTTTTTCTGGGTTGGAAGGTGTAGCTTATGTGCTTCTCAAATAAGTTCGGCGAGAATCTGAGTTTTAATGCTACCTGTTTGACAAATGATTATTTAGATTAATCTGTTTAAATTCCAGAATTTTATTTCTGTGAATCTTGCCTGACCGTGGAACGGGGACCTCACCTAACTGATAGCAACACAACATATTTTCTTTTGCAGGATAAGATTGGCATTCCTTGTCATAGGGCATAAATACTGTGAAATGATGTAGGCTTGCTTGAAAAAAGGAGAATTGGATGAGGAACTAATCATTTCAGCACAATCAATGTTAAAATTTTCAGAAAATCCACATTGTGGACGATTTTGCCCTCGAAGGAGAGAGCAGAGGCATAATGGAGGTGATGCCATGCTGCTCAATTTAGCATTCTGACTTTGAAATACTACGAATTTGAGTATAGGATACATAAATCTAGCTTCCCCAAATTGATCCTTAGTTCTCTCTTGTGCATGCTGAATTTACAACTGGAATATTTCCTTCCTGTACCTTTTCGATCCATCGAGACGACAAAGAAAACAAGAATTATGCAGGAATTTCTCTCAGGTCAACGAGAAGATGAAAAATTCAGTAAGTTCTGATGTTCATGTATATAAGATTAAGGCCCGGTTTCTTTCAGCTTGGGATTATTATAATCTAGATTATTGAGTCAGATTACTATAAACTAGATTGTTATAATCTGTAGTAGAATAAGGTTAGTTGTTTCTTTCCTAGATTATTAGAGCCTAGATTATTGGGTTTGTAAGTCTAAAGAGAGAGTGGGGTGGCATGGTGGGTAATTTTTCACCCAATAATCTGGAAAAAGCTCACCTAAATGAGCTTATCATATTATAATAAGTTGGGCTCCAGATTATAATAAACTACTTCAATAAGTTGTTTGTTTCTTTCAGCTTACTCCCAATAATTTGGATTATAATAATTCCAAGCTGAAAAAAACAAGGCCTAAGTAAGTTCACATTACTTTAGCTTAGCTTATGGTACACAAGATGAAAAATGCAGTGTACATCTCAGATTACTGGAGCTAGCTTATGGTACACAGAAAGATGAAAATTCAGAAAGAGAACTCCTTGGATCTTCCAAAGAACAAAAAGAGAAAGAGATGAAGAGCTACAGCACGAGCTAAATTAGCATCAGCAATCCAGCACCATGGCCAAAAGCCATCTGAGTTTCCGACTAGATCAACCAAGAAAAGCACCCACATATACCTTCTTCAGACTTTTTCAGAGCACGAAGACCATGTTGTCGTTGAGCCCGGAGAATCGGCTGAGCATGTCGGCGGAGGCGCGCCGCCGCGGCCGCGTCATGCTCCGGTGGAACCCCTGGAGCTGCTTGAGGAGGAGCACGATCCGCCGGCACGGGACGAAGAAGAGGGTGAGCGGGATGAGCCACACGCCCAGCTCCACCACCAGCATGGCAGCCACCCTAAGCTCCCTCGAGCTCACTCAAACTGAAACTGATGGCACTGCAGCTGTTTTGGGTTTTGGAGTGTGCTTTGCTCTCGCTTAATCACTTCACGTTGCTTTAGATACTCCCTCCGTCCCATTTTAAATATAGTTGTGGATTTCTGTGTCCAACATTTAACTATCTGTCTTATTTAAAACTTTTATGATTATTATTTTTATTATTATTAGATAATAAAACATGAATAGTATTTTATACTTGACTTATTTTTTTTAATTTTTTTAAATAAAACGAATAGTCAAATGTTGAACATAGAAATCCTTAAAATATTACGAAGGAAGTAACTAACTAGATAGATGTCACTAAAGCCTTTACTTTACCTCGTGTTTGACAAATTGACAGCATCAGCAGAGATTCAGGGCTATCTACTGGACCTATCTACTGGACCCATCTTTACAACTGGTTCTTGGAAGAAACTGGAGATCACAGATTCAGAGAGTTTTTTTTTTAACAGAGCCACAGATTCGGAGATTTGCTCTAATGGTTTTTCTTTTACCCAGTGGCTTTCATCCTACATGGATATGCTTCGTGCTTGTCCATGGTGGTAGTGAGCTTCAGTGAACAAGCTATCTTTCGGTTGAGACGGACAGAAACATCTCGATCTGATGCGTACGCCATCAGCGGCTGTCGTCTTGTCACATTTGCTAAAAAAAATATTAGCTTTTATGATCAAGCATTTCAGCATGTGGGGTTTCCAACCACTTGATATGAGATCAGAAATTTGTGAGTGTCGTTGAGTGTCAACAGCTAGTTTGGCTCTTCACAGTTTTTGGGTAGCCCTGACATAACCTCCGGTTTCTTTTCTGTTCGTTTTAACCATTTTACTGATTCGGTAACCCTGTAATCTTGCATTAACCCTAATAAGTGTTTCTGTCATTTCGTCCTGATTATAAGCCGTAACGCTTATCAACGAAAAAAATGTATTTATATAAATATGTTTTAGTGACTTAAAAACCAACAACAGAAAATAAACTACGATGAAAAACTATAGAAATCAGCTATAAAATTAAGTTTAAAAATTTAAATTTTGGTTGCAGTGATAAACTGAAGAGCAAACGATTGTGCACTTCTTTTGTCAACCTTGTTACGACTGTTTGGTATGGTATTGTGTACAGATTCTTAGGATGCTTGGATAAAGAAGCAACCTCCAAAGGTAGCAACTTCGCTCACAGATCAAGAACTGCCCATCTCGTTTGATTGGAGCAAGTTGTGTGCATTGATATTCTATCAGAAAAGGGACAAAACAAAGAAGATCATGGGTGTTCTTTTTCTTCTTATTGTAATAGAAAAGTTTGATAGGGAAGGTACTGATACACATTAAGATACATCTCAATGGATTAATTTAAAGGTAAGGCTATTTTTTTTCACTTTCACAGGTCCTGAACCTTTAATATTCCAGCTTAACTACCCATTTTCTTATATTTTATCCGGCTTTCCCCTTGTGATTTGAGTGTTGTATGATGTATCACATTGATTAATTGTTGTTTGTGTGCTAGGGTGGTTGGGAGTTCTTGTCCGGATTAGCTATGCACATGTCCCCTTTGGTCACAAATACTGTATTTCTTAACCCCACGAAACTGGAATCTTGTCAGGTCGAGTTGTATGAATGTATCATGCTCCTACTTGCTACTAGTAGTGCAATTACTTCATTTGACTCATCCTCTCAGTGGAATCATTGCAGATGAGGCCCCTCTGTGTTGCGTTGCTGCACACCAACTCTTGTGAAGTTCAGGAATTTCGCACGCATATGCTCCAACTTCTAATACATCAGCTTTGTCTGCTTGTGAGTTGAGAGAAACGGGATTTTACAGCTGAAACAACCGTGAGCTTTTGTGACCAAAACCATGGCGAGTTTTTCGATTTCCCTTGGGAAACTGATGGCTGATGCGAGTGTGAACTGTGAAGTCACACTGATGAGTTATGTGTGGGTGTTGACTCTTTGTTCAGACAGCGGCAGTTCAGCCATACCTGAAATTGTGCATAGTTGATTCATGCTTACCAGTCTTTTCCCTGGTAATCTGGAATGATGGAACAGAAGTGGAGACACTGAGACAACGGTTAGCAAATTTATGAATAGTTTGATAAACTGATTGAGTGGAACGGCAGCGGAACATCGATGAGATATCTGAGATTTCTGTCTCAAAATTCGTCTAGGAAAAATTGTACAGTCGGTTTTTATGGCGGGATTACGGGATTAGTAATAACTTGTATGGGGCTTCGTTCAGTTCATAATGGGCTTATAATGGGACTCGATTCGGCCTTCTCACTGCTGGGCTCTTTTGTTATGAGAGATGGGCCCTTATGGGCCATGCTGGCTTAACGGGCTAACCGTTTCTGTTCGTAGTGAGATTTTAATGGGCCTCATCTACTGTGTATTTGCCATTTCTAGCCCATTTACAGCCCGTATGGATGTGCGTGCAGCAGCGTGGGCCGAGCTGTACCGGCCCGCCACTAAAGGCTGAATATGAATGTACAACGAAAGTATGGGTTAATCTTATTTTTTTTTTAAAAAAAAACATCTAGTCATGAATAAAATCAGTGATTTTTTTTTAAAAAAAATCTTACATTCGGCAAAATTTGTTAGAAAAGATACACCACCATCTTTAAAACCGATTTTAGGGACCAAACTCTACCTTACAATTGGGCCACGTGGAGCTCTGTGTAAGTTTGCAATACCCTAGCCAAGAATCTGACACGTGTCCACGTGGAGAAAACACTACTACTAGGTGGGAACTGGAAGTTTCACCGTGAAATTAAAAAAAAATGCATTGGCGTGTACAGCCCAATCGCACATGCCTGCCCTAGGCCTGGTCGTCCGACGCCGTTGCTACAACATTTTGCATTGTTGCGTTCTCAGGCTAAGGGTGCACATAGGACCAAGCAGAAATATATTTCTACAAAATAAATAATAAAAAAACTATAAATAACAGAAATAAGGTGAAAGATTACATGAAAATTTGCAATACTAAGAACCAATATTTCTTTGCGAAGTGAGCATAACTCAACTGATTAGGTTACTCGTGGTGAAACCAACCCAGACGACAAGTGCTCGTATTTACGGCTAATATTTTTTAGTGATAGACAACATATCCATCAACAATGATGCACCTATGAGCCGTGCTGACATTGTCAATTTCAAAATATGTCGACCTAGTCTTTTAAATATGCTCATATGGGTAGGGTTCATAGGCATGAGTGTATACGCGTTATGGGCATCTATGTTTGTACCGTGTTTAAAAAAAATTTCTTTGAATGTGCATTTTACTATTTTACCGTATACGCCATTTTTTGGTTAATAAAATTGCCACAGTTTCGAGGAAACATATATTGCCGCATCTCATTATTTGATATGAAGTTTGTTAGAGTGATAAATATACCTCAATAAGAGGTACGTAATTTTTCTATATTCCAAATAAGCCCTAAATAAAATATACATGCTATAAATTTATCGGTGCGCCAACAGGCGCACTGATTTTCTAGTTCAACCTACTTTTAACAGACGTTGACACCATTCGAGAAAATAATTCGCTGGGATAAGCGCTGACATAATTTATGTGAGAAATATTATCTGGAAGACCGAAAGCAAGAATAATATCAAATGGAAGGATAAACAAGCATGGTAATATACTATATATACTTGTATATTTTCACATTCTGTGCAAGGGACAAGAGCAGGAAAGTTCCTGTGTATTTTGATTATAACAATAAGAGTAAAGTCTATGTTTAACCCTTAGAACGTTGTTCAAAGTCGATCCATTTTCACACCCAAATTACAAAACCAGTCGTTTAATTTTCATCCTCATTATTCAAAATCTGTAAAAGAAAAAAAATCCTAGTATATATTGGTCAGTGGTGCTGCTTAAAATGCAATAACTCCATAAAAAAGAATACAATTCTAGCTATGCACACACTGGCCTTTGTTAAAAAAGAATGCAATTCAACGTGGCTAGTGTGTGGTTTTTCTAATTCATACCCTTATTATACACGTTTTTGTTGATGTAAATGTCACTTAATTAGGCTCATAACCATGAAACTTACTAGTTCGTGCTCCACTATCATATGCATCAAAGCCACCGTTAACTATGGTTGAGACCTTTATGGTACTACTCTCTCCGTTTCAGATTATAAAACTTTCTAGCATTTCTTATATTTATTTAGAAATTGATGAATCTACACATATATATGCCTAAATTCATTAGCATCTATATGAATGTGGACAATGCTAGGAAGTTTTATATTGTGAAACGGAGGAAGTATTTATCTTAGAGGTGAAAAATAGCACCCTAAAGGCCTAAACCTGATAGCCTTTAGGATACTATCGATGGTCCGTGTCGATAGTCACCACCTTCTCACACTGTTAGCCGCCTTGATCTCTTCCATGAAGTTTCTTGTTAGAGAAAGGTTTTTGGAAGTTAGGAGATGATCTGTACATGGTTTCAGTAATAGAGCCAAAAGTTCTCAAGCCTAAGGCTCAATTAATGTAATTACCGTAGATTTATCTTTTTTTCTTCTAACTTTTTAAAATTTGGAGTGTTATTTCAATGGGTATTTAGGACTAGGAGTACCACTCTAACCCTAGCTGCTCTACTCCTGATTCCGCCCCTACATGGTTTTATGATAGAGGGATATACGAACGTAAACTCGACCCATAGTCGAGGGGTCTAAAGTGGACTTATGCCCATTGGTCGCCCCTACATGGTTTCATTGGTCGGCCCATCTGAACCCAGTCCATCGATACAGACGCTGGACGCGGACAGCAGCAGCAAAGTCAGCGGCAACCAGCAACCGCTTCTGTAGGAGAGGCTACGCCGCGGGCAGCCGGCCGGAGATGGCCGGCGCCGGCGCCGGCGAGAGCCTGGACCTCCCCGTGGTTGACCTCGCGTCCTCCGACCTCGGAGCCGCCGCCAAATCCGTCCGAAAGGTACGTTCTCGCCTGATTCCGGACTCTGCTCTTCTACTCCTACCAATCTGGGAGGCCGCCTGTTCGTTCCGTGGGCGTGGAGAGCGCAGTAAGCAAGCGTGATTCGTGTTGGTGTGTGGTTTGGTTTTGCAGGCTTGCGTGGAGTACGGATTCTTCTACGTGGTCAACCATGGAGCCGAGGGATTGGTGGAGAAGGTGTTCGGGGAGAGCAGCAAGTTTTTCGAGCAGCCGCTGGGGGAGAAGATGGCGCTGCTGAGGAACAGAAACTACCTTGGGTACACCCCGCTTGGCGCCGATAAGCTCGACGCCTCGTCCAAATTCAAAGGTCTGCGCCTTATGTTCCATAGCCAATTCTTCGCTTGAGCTTTGCAGTTTGCACTGCTCTTCTATAGCCAATTTGAGCCTAAGGTGTGTCTAGCTAGGTAACTGTAATATAGAAGATGACGAGTTGTGTCGGCAAAAGGCAGAACTTGACAAATTAGTGCCTGATGATGAAGTATCTTTACGCGTACAAGGCTATATAAGTACATTAAGAATGTCCCAATGCTTGTGAATGATTCCTTTTAGATATGATTACAAGTCATGGCTCTGGTTTGATCGACCTGAAGATTGCACAATCTTCAATTAGTACAAGGCGAATATAATTCGAGATGAAGCAGATAACTGGATAAGTGCTGAAGAACCATTTACCACTTTAACGTATCCTCTCTGCCTCTAGTTTGAGCAGCCGATACATCTTGTCGATTTTACCTTCTTGTGTTTGTAATGATGCAGTCGAGACTTTTGTTTGTGATTTGTGATCCAGGAGACCTCAATGAAAATTTCTGTATCGGACCTATCAGAAAAGAAGGTTCTCAGAATGATGCTAACCAATGGCCTTCTGAAGGCAATTCCCCCTCCTCTTCTTTTTCTTTGTTGCCATGTCTTCGAGAAAATAAATAAATTCTTTCTTTGGGTACAGAGAACTTCCCATATTGGAAGGAGACAATGAAGCTATACCATGAAACTGCACTGTAAGTTATCATTTTGCCATCTCAGCAAAGGAAATTTAACAGCTGTAATGCAATATACAACAATTAGTCCATTTATTCGCTGCATCAGCATTGTGTTTGTGTAATACTTTTTTATAACTATTTGTCTCAAATTTGAATATTCCTACTTATTCGCTACCACTTCCAGGGCTACTGGTAAAAGGATACTCTCTCTAATTGCTCTGTGTTTGAATCTCGATGCTGAATTCCTTGACTGCCCAGTGGCCTTTCTTCGGTTATTGCATTACCCAGGTAACCTTAGTGCAAGTCCCTTTATAATATGAAATTAACCAAAGTTGCATTCTAATAATATGCAACAGAATGCTAAGTTGAGCATTGTCATTATTGGAGAGCCAATTGAGCTTCTTTTCCTCCTTACACAAATACACAGTACTTATTGGTTTTGTATGAATAGAAAATAATTTTAAATGTATGTGAAGCTAAAGAGTCCGATGATGGCAATTATGGTGCATCAGCTCACTCAGACTATGGAATACTAACACTTGTAGCAACAGATGGCACTCCTGGGCTGCAGGTACACCATGTTCTCGCAGATTTTGATTCTCCATCTCAGTTCTGTTCTTTTTTGCAGCTAATTGATCATTTAAACAATACAGGAGTATGGTCATAATGTTTTATGAGGATGGGATTATTGCCCACCTTTTACCACTTTCAAGCAAAACAATACCTATTCTTTACAAAAGTAGAAATACAATATGCATTATTTTTTGCGCTTATCTTCTGGTTTCTCTCACTGTTTTGAGTTTGCAGATATGCAGGGAGAAGGATAGGTGCCCCCAGCTTTGGGAAGACGTTCATCACGTTGAAGGGTAAATAACAAATATTTTTTGTGATATTAATGAATAACAATTTCATATAAATCATTGCTTTGTTCTTTTCTAGAAAATGGATTAAAATCCGGCCTCTACATCCAAACTGGATGTACACAGCCCTACATCATATGAAATTGCTTTACACCATTGCTTTGTTCTTAGCTTTCTGGACCTCAGTTCTGTGTGCTCCTTAGATAATGCCATGTCTTGTATTATGTATCTGTAGGGCCCTGATTGTTAATATCGGCGATTTGCTACAAAGGTGGACTAATTGTGTTTTCAGGTACCATATTATCTTATTTCTATTAACCTATTCTGTGGTTGTGAGGAAGCCTCATTTATTGTGCTGGCTGTTTTAAATAAGTTCAAACGAACTATTACAGTTGCGAGTAGTTGCCCCAAGAACTTTCTGTTTTCTGCAACTCGTTATGGTTAAATATGTTAGAAGGCACAACACTTTCTCAATGATAATTTGGTTAGGCTTGTCAATATCATGAACAAGTTAGACCATGTTCGTGTGGTTCCTTACAAATTCAGGGTGCTGTTTTATGACATTATACACTTCTTTTCCTATTTTATTTCTATGGAAAAGAACAGTTTTGATTGTTCTCGCTCTTTTGCTGACCTGTAGGTCTACACTGCATCGCGTTATTGCCGTTGGTAAAGAGCGATACTCTGTGAGTATAACTAACAGCTGAAATCAGAAATTCATAACTGAGGAGTTTTAGCTCCTATTGAACTCATGTTGTAAAGTCGGATGAACTTCTTAGCGGTAAAACCACCATTGATAATATATAGCATTTCTCCAACTAAATATTGCATCCTTTTTGGTGCACGTTCTTTCTTACACATGTTTTTCAATTTGTTAGGTGGCTTTCTTTCTTCACACAAACCCTGATTTAGTGGTTCAATGCTTGGAAAGCTGTTGCAGTGAGGCATGCCCACCGAGGTCTTCTTCCTCCTCTTAAGCTTAGCATTATTGCAGTTCTTTCATGCTTGCTTCTCACTGTTAGAAATTGATGCATATTCAGGTTCCCACCTATAAGGAGCGGCAACTATTTGGAAGAGCGATTGAGGGCTAGATACAAATAGTCCTAGCTACGTTGGCTGCGTACATCTATGTTGGATGTAGAGGCCAGGTTTTAATCAATTTTCTGAAAAAACAAATAATCCTATGTTTTTACATGTGTAAAGCTTAAGATTAGTGAACTTCAGTGAGCAGCTACTCCGTTGAGATGGACGGAAACATCTTGATCTTATATGTAGCCCATCTGCTGTTGCTGATTTCTCTCGTGTGTTAATACTAGCTTTACTTATGAGCAATCATGTCAGCATCTGGTGGAATTTGTAACCGTCATTGAGTGTCAACAGATATTTTTGCTCTTCCCTGTTTTCAGGAAGACCGACTTGACCTCCACTGTATTTCTGTTGCCAAAACATTGGTATAAAGTTGTTTGTATAAAGATTCTTATGATGCTTTCACGATAAAGGAAGCCACAAAGAAAGTAGCTTTGCTCTCAGATCAAGAACTGCCCATCTGTGTTTGATTGGAGCAAGTTGTATGGTTTCGCATTCTGTAGCAAGGGACAAGAGCAAGAAATTCATGTGTTTTTTCTATTGTAATTGAAAATTTTGACGGGGGAAGCGCTGATATACATACTTCCTGTGTGTTCTAAAGCTTGTGCCTTCTACATGTTGCAGCTCCATTTTTGCCATAGTTTAGTAAGCAGCAGCTCTGATGAGTGATAAGTGGACTATTGATCAGCTCTGATGAGGCTGGAACCTGAAATGAAGGGTTGGTTTGGTTTGTGGCCTAAATAGGCCTTACCAAATTTTGTCAGTGCCAAATTTTGACAAGTTTTGGCATGACTAATTTTGGTAAGGCAAAGTTGTGTTTGAATTGAAGCCAAAATAGCCTAAGTTCACTATTGAAATAGCCTATTTTCTTAGGCACGTTAAATTTTGGCTTCAAACCAAATAGACATTAAACACTATTGAAATTGACAAATATTGGTAAGTCTAATTTAGGCTTCAAACCAAACCAGCCCGAAATGACTGACAACCAGTATCCAGAATTGGGCCTGGTCTGTTCTATAATTGGCTTTTCATGGGCCTCTCCTGTACGGCCGTATTTTCTCTCTGCTGGGCTGTAATCTTGTGCGAGATTGGCCATGCCTTTGTAAGAAATGGGTCTTAGTGGGCCATGTTTACTGTAGCTGGGCCCTGTTTGTTTGTCCAATGATGGCCCACCTGTCAGTCCAGTCCATGGATACAGACGCCGGAAGCCGATGGACGTGACTCCCGCTCGGACGACCGATGGGAGGAGACTAAAATCGGGCGCTAAAGTCAGTGTGCTAGTATCCGATTTACGTGTAAAACTATTTTTAACTTTTTTTTCTCTTAAATTATTTATCCAAATCATAATCCGATTGCACCATTAAATTCGTTGCAATTAAATATTCAAAAACAAGACCACACATGGATATATTCTGATGAAAATTTTTTTTAGCTTATTATTGAATTATTTTTAAATGTTGCACGATGTTTCACCAGGTATATCGGAATTGTTTCACTAAGTAGATTGAAAATGTTTCACTCGTTTAAATCGGGTGTTGTTTTACATTATATAAAAATAATGTTTCAACAAATAGCGAAAGAATGTTTTAGTTTACTGCAACATGATTTATATATAGTGAAACATTGTGAGTATACTGGGTGAAACATTTTTTGGTGGAACAAAAAATAAACCAAATTCTCTTAATAGGGGTTTCCAAAATATATGGGTTTTTTTGCAATGGAATGTTTCATTCATTGCAATATTAGATCTATACATAATGAAACATTGCGAATACACTAGGTGAAATATTTTTGGTGGAACAGAAAATAAACCAAATTCATTTAATAGAGAGTAAACTAGGTGATTTGTTGCAATGGAGTTGTGTGTGTGTGTGTGTGGAAGTGGCAGGTGGGTCCGTGGGGAGAGGGGAGACACGTGGGTGGGCCGCACGGGGGAGACACGGGCGAGCGTCCGATCCTGGCGCACCCGCGCCGGTCGACCGAGAACTAGCATTCTCGGAAGCGGACAGCAGCAGAAGCAACAAGCAGCAACCACTTCCCGGCGGGAGAGGCAGCTGGAAGCCGGAGATGGTCGCCGCCGCCGGAGATCGCCTGGATCTCCCCGTGGTGGACCTCGCGTCCTCCGACCTCCGATCCTCCGCCGAATCCATCCGAAAGGTGCGCGCCCTTCTCCCCGTGGCAATTTCCGCCAACTTCTGCGTGGCTCCGCTATGTTCCGTGGGTGCGGCGACGAGGAAGCGTGATTCATGTGGTGTGGATTGGTTTCGCAGGCTTGTGTGGAGTGCGGATTCTTCTACGTGGTCAACCATGGGATCGAGGAGGGGTTGCTGGAGAAGGTGTTCGCGGAGAGCAGGAGGTTTTTCGAGCAGCCGCTGGAGGAGAAGATGGCGCTGCTGAGGAACAGCAGCCACCTGGGGTACACCCCGCTTGGCGCCGATAAGCTCGACGCCTCGTCCAAATTCAAAGGTCTTCGCCTTCTATTAGTCGATTCATCGCTAGCTTGCGATTTGCTGCATGCTGACCCGTCTTTTTTTAATGGCAAAATTAGGTTTGTGTTAAGTGAAATTTTAGAGATTTGCTCTGGTCCAACAAAAAGTACCTTTTGTACCGGTACCTACCAAATCGTTTCCGATCGTTGGATCTAACAATGCCCATCCTGCCAGCTAGATCCAATGATCGGAAATGATTTGGTACCGTAAGGTACTGATACCTCGAGATACTTTTTGTTGAATCGGAGCAAATCTCGAAATTTTAAGCCTAAAGTGTGCCTGATAGTACTAGATAGGTTAATTTAATAGTAGAACGTGAGGAGCTGGAATGGAATGACCCTTGTTAGCAAAAGACAGAGCTTGACAAGTCAATGCCTGATGGAATATCCCTCCATCCCACTCACTAAGACACGCATTTTAAGATTTGACTTTTTAAATATTTGACTAATAAATAGTTTATTATGAATTAAATTTTCATGGTTATTGATGAAAATAATATCATTGAATTGTCATTTGAATTTACTTTATATGATTATGATTTTGTTGCTACAAATGTTGTAGTATACTAGTATATGAGAAATTTAAAGTCAAAGATAGACTGCTAAGTTTGATAGCACCTTAGTGAGTGGGAGAGAGGGAGTATAAGCTAATTAAAAATGTCCCATTGCTTGTGAACGATGTCTTTTAAAACTGGCCACAAGCCATGGGTCAGGTTTGATACACCTGAAGATCACATAATCTTCAATTAGTAAAAGGTGGATATGATTCAAGATGGAGCACATAATGAGACAAGTGCTGAAGTTTACCACATCCTCACTGCCTATAGTTTGAACAATTGATACATCTTGTAGATTTTACCTTCTGGTGTTTTGTAGTAATGTAGTTGAGATTGTTTTCTGTGATTTTGTGATCCAGGAGACCTTAGTGAGACATTCAAAATTGGGCCTATTGGAGACGAAGGTTTTCAGAATGATGCTAACCAATGGCCTTCTGAAGGTAAATCCCACTCCCCACCCTCCACCCTTTCCAAAACATAAACAAAACCCTTTCCAAAACATAACCAAATTCTATATTTGGGTGCAGAGCGCCTGCCATGTTGGAAGGAGACAATGAAACTGTACCGTGGAACCGCACTGTAAGTTTTCATTTTGCTCGTCTCAGTGAAGGAAATTCAATAATTATATTGCTATCGACAGCCATCCGTCCATCACTGATTCGCCGCGTCAGTATTGTGTTTGTGTAATACTTCTATATGACTGTTTCATTCATGATTTGAATATTCCCACTTATTTGCTACTACTTCCAGGGCTACTGGCAAACGGATACTCTCTCTAGTTGCTCTGAGTTTGAATCTAGACGCTGAATTCTTTGACTGCCCATTGGCATTTCTTCGATTGTTGCACTACCCAGGTCACCTTATTGCATGTCCCTTTCTCATATGAAGTTAACCAAAGTTGTGGAGTAATGATATGCAGTGTACTGCTATATACATGCTTGATAATGTCCTTATCTCGCTTCTTGCCATGTCAGAATGCAGATTGATGCTTGGATTTGTTCTTTTGCACTGATTTGTTCAACAAATTTCTTTCTTTGAACAAAATGCTGTATGTCATTCTAAAGGATGAAGAACATGATATCCTCCTATTGATGTAGCTTTATTGGGTTGGCCCTTGGGAACATTACAAATATGTCAAGTAAATTATAATGAAAAAGTCATACTGCTACTTGCATGGTCTCAATTGCATTTTTTACTAAAACTTCGTTTAATATCTCACTTGTTAACTTGCACTAGTAGCTGACAGAGTAGATCTGCGTGATAGAAATCACTAATAGTTCAAACTAATTTATCTTGATGCTGACATACTGTATACTGGAGTGTAATGATAAATATGTTCTTGTAAATCAATATGAACCTAAGTTATGGAGGTTCCTAAGGTAGCTTTGTTTTCTGCATTGTTTTGCTTGCTATTGTCATACTGGAAAGTAGGATATGAACTGAAAATATCATGAAACTTCAACCTGCTTCTAGGAACTTTTGTTTTGGAGGACTGACTTTGTTTCGTTGTTATTGTGTTTTCCTCCTTATATAGTAGTTATTGGTTTTGTCTGAATAGAAAATAATTCTAAATGTAGGTGAAATCAACGAGTCCGATGATGGCAACTATGGAGCATCAGCTCACTCAGATTATGGAATACTAACCCTTCTAGCAACAGATGGCATTCCTGGGCTGCAGGTACACCATGTTCTTCACATATATTAATTCACCAATTTCAATTCTGTTCTCTTTTCCAGCTAATCAATCATGTAGACAAATACATGCTCAGAAGGTTTGGTGAGAATGGGGTTATGTGATCACCTTTTACCACTTTCAAGCAAAACAATACTTTCCTGTTTAGAAAAGCAGAAAAATAATATGTATTATTTATTTTTACATTTATATTCTAGTTTTCTCACTGTTGTGCGTTTGCAGATATGCAGGGAGAAGGATAGGCATCCCCAGCTCTGGGAAGATGTTCATCACATCGATGGGTAAATAGTAAAATACTTTTTGGTGATATTAATGAATAACAATTCCAAATATACTGTTGCTTTGCTCTTAGCTCTCTGGATCACTGTCTTGTGTGCTCCTTAGATAACCAGGTCTTGTGTACAGGGCTCTGATTATTAACATTGGCGATTTGCTAGAAAGGTGGACAAACTGTGTTTTCAGGTATCATCCGTTTGTACTTCAATTAATCCATTATGTGGTTGTGAGGAAGCTTCATGTGCTGTGGTGACTGTTAAGAAAGTTCAAATAAACCAGCTACAGTTGTGAGTAGTTTAACCAAAAACTTTCTGTTTTTTGCAACTCGATATGATTAAATATGCTCGAAAGCACAATGCTTTCTAAGTTGGTTTAGGCTTGTCAATATCATGAGCAGGATAGATCATGTCCGTGTTGTTTCTGAAATTCTACAGGTCTTTTCGAGTTCTGAAATTTAAGGAAAAAGCCTTGTGTATGAATTTTGATTATTCTTGCTCTTTTGCTGACTTGTAGGTCTACACTGCATCGTGTTGTGGCAGTTGGTAAAGAGCGATACTCTGTGAGTATTACTAACCACTGAAATTAGAATTTCATTATTGAGGGGTTTCAGCTCATTGAATTATTGCTATTTTTTGTGGAAGCTCCCATTGAATTCATGTTCTAGAGTTGGATGAACCCTGCTTTAAGGGAAAACTAACACTGATAATATATAGCACTTCAGTGACTTAGACTAAATTGTGTGCTTAACTTCAGGACCTTTCTGGTGGACATTCTTTCATACGCAAGTTTTTTTTTTTTTAAATTTGTCAGGTGGCTTTCTTTCTTGACCCAGACCCTGATTTAGTGGTTCAGTGCTTGGAAAGCTGTTGTAGTGAGGCATGCCCACCAAGGTCCTCTTCTTTCTCAATCTTAGCATTAGTCTAGTTCCTTTGGCACTTGCTTCTCATATTGTTTGAAATTTGATGCATTTTCAGGTTCCCACCTATAAAAAGTGGCGACTATTTGGAAGAGCGCTTGAGCTCTACATATAAATAAGGAAAAATTTGCTACATGACACCTAAAGTTTGTGGTTTTAGCCGTAGGACACTCAAAGAACGTGTAAGCATGGAAATTATTTGCTCGACACCGAACACACTATTTTATTATTATATTCGATGCCAATGGAGGGAGAAACAGTAATGAAAGTACACATTTACCCTTGTGTTGGTAAGGTGTGTCTAGTTCGAAGCAGCCGCTGTAATTCTTAATGCTGCTGCCCCAGCAGTAGCTTAAATGTAATGCAGCTAATTACGTATCATATTATGTACGATCATGACTCAAAATTAGTTAACATTGGAATGATCTTTCCAGAAATAAAAAGGAAGTTAACTCGCTCGCCGCTTGAATCCACCGCTCGCCGATTGAATCCGCTGTTGCGCGCTCGTTGCTTCAATCGGCCGCCGCACTCGCCGCTTCAATCCGATATTGCACTCGCTGCTTGAATCTGTCGCTGGCCTAACTTTATTCTCTGTATACACTAATTTGAATTTGAAGTATTAAATATAGACTACTTACAAAACTAATTACATAAATAAAAGTTAATTTACGAGATAAATTTTTTAAGCCTAATTAATCTATAATTAGAGAATGTTTACTGTAGCATCACATAGGCTAATCATGTATTAATTAGGCTCAATAGATTCATCTCGCGAATCAGTCCAAGATTATGGATATGTTTTATTAATAGTCTATGTTTAATATTTATAATTAGTATCAAACATCCGATGTGATAGGAATTTAAAAGTTTTAGTCCCATCTAAACAGGGTCTAAAGCTCACAGCCGATGGTCAACCTTGCAATCACAGCACCATCGTCGCCACCAAAATCTAGGATTTTAGAAATTTGAACCAGACCTACTCGGGTTAAAAAGAAACTAGCCTCATGGGTAAACTTGTCCCTTTTAAAAGTTTCTCCCTCTATTTGAATCAAATATAATAAAATAATGTGTTTAGTATCCAACAGCTAATTGTTAATTTGCCATGTTTTCACGGTGTCCTCTAGCATATATGCGATCTTTGGATGTCCTGTGGCTAAGACCATAAATTTTAGATGTGTTGATGTGAAAAACACGAGGCCTGAAAGATCTGCTTAACTTCAGTGCAGGTCCAAAAATATTGCTTTTAGGTTCGTGAGCGTGCCAGTTGATTTGATCCTGCAATCAACAAGAAATAAAGACAAAGAAACCGCGGTTAAATCCGTAAATGATAGCCGATCGGCTAGTCGCCGATGACATATCATTTAACTTTGAGCCATATGTGAATCGATAAGTAATCATGAATAAATAAGAAAGAACTAAATCTACTCGATCGGTTGTAGATGTTAACAACATAAAATCCTTATGTCGATATATATTTAAATCAAGTGATTGGGATAGATCGGTCGCCATGCCGAGATAGTATAAATCACTTAGATCAAAATATATACTGACAATGAGATTATAGATGTTCATAGCATAGCCGATAAGATAGATCTGGCATGTATCGGCTAATACTCTGATACCACTCTATATTAAAATATTAAAGCAAGCAAAATATATCAAACAGAAGCCTAATATATTTTATTGTAATAAGATCTTAACATAATGGCAGATCTAGCATATCAATTAAGCACATGAAATATAAAGCTAAATTAGGTAAGATCAGCTGAAACCCCAATAATACTCTAATCGGCAACCAAAAGCAGACTAGAGATTAAGATTCTAATCATGACTTATAAGATCAAACTCAATTGATGCAGCTATAAGTATGAAAAGAAGGACAATATCTAGACGATCAAGCCGTTGTATGTTTCATAGAGTGGTAGATATCATGTATAATCTAAGTCAACATAGATATTTAACCTAATCGGCTGCCTTCCAATAATAGATGTTAGCCGGTTGAAGGTTAGATAACGATATTGTCGAAGATTATACAGAATATATGATAACTCGACGAATTACATAAACAAGATTAGAGTATCATGAAGATGGAAGCACTAATCCCGAGAACGCAAGCCGCCATAACAAGTTTTACCTCTAGTTGAAGATCGAAAACGATGCAGCTCAACCCGAAAGTAAGAACTCGTCGAAACAAAACGAAAGTAAAAGGGTGGCGATGCGCTGAGATTGTATTGAACGTGTGTTGTTGTATTACATGAGGCTCGGGGTCTATTTATACTCGAGATTTACAAAATATATCCGTGTCAGACACGACTCTTATCTCTAACAAACTCTAAGATACCATAAGTCTTTGCGACAGACTTTTGCCCAAACATATCTCTAAGGAAATTACATGAAATATCCTAATTAATAGATACAATTGTCTTCTCAAGACTCGATCCATACATGGCAATCCTCATGAAGCACATTAACTCAACCCGACAGTGTATACCGCTCCACATTGTTGGCATCGGCTCAATCGGCCAATCTTGTCCGACTCGAACTCTGCCGATCCTGATCGTAGCCGATTCGGAATTTTAGCCGATTCTCGCTTTGTTTCCGGAACGATCTCTATCTTAGATTCCGCTTCGATTTATCTTCATCTCCGATACTTGGATTACCAAATTTTGTTGTTAACAAGATGTCCTATTGCTAATTTTGCCTACAACATTTTTACATGTGTAAAGCTTAAAATTGATAACTGGCTCCCATTAAATTGGCTGCTACATGTTGCAGCTCCATTTTTACCATAATTTAGTATGAAGCAGCTCTGATGAGTGATGATTGACTATTGACTAGTGAGCAGTGAGTGATCAGTGGTTGATCACTGATCAGGCTGAAACCTGAAATGAAAGGAAAAAGTCCACTTTGACTCCCTTAATTGTATGCCGAATCTAATTCGTACCCCTCAGCCAGAAAACCGGAGAGAACGACTCCCCGAACTATTGAAACCGGTGCAATTTGACTCCCTTAGCGGTATTGGAGGGCGGTTTTGCTGATGTGGCGCTGACGTGGCGGTGTTGACCCGGTCTTCGTCCCACGTGGCGCTTAAGTGGCATTAGAATTAAAAAAATGTGGGACCCATCTGTCATTCACACCAAAAAAAATATATTTGTGGGACCCATTGACATGTGGGGCCCACATATCATCCTCTATCTCCAACCCTTCTTCCTCCTCCCTTCCTCTCACATGGGCTGCGTCCACGGCCGCCCCTCCGCTCCCTCCCCCGACCACCCCCAGCAGCCCGACCCCTCGCCCGTCGCCCCGGAGAAGCCGCCCGCCGTCGCCTAGAAGGCGGCCGAGGAGGAGGAGGAGAAGAAGCCGCCGAAGCAGGCCAGGAGGGAGAGGCACGCATGGTCGTCGCGGTCTGCCGCCGCCGAGGCTGCCGGCCTGGGGCTCAGGGGGAGCTTCGCCAACAGGGCGCGCGGGGAGTAGGTGGCGGCCGGCTGGCCCGCCTGGCTCTCCGCCGTCGTCGGCGAGGCCATCGACGGCTGGACCCCGCGCCGCGCCGACTCCTTCGAGAAGATCGACAAGGTACGTACTCCTGCCCTCGCGCTCGCCATTGTTGGTGGTGGGGGAAGGGAACTGAGCTCATCGGTCTTGTCGGTGGCGCAGATCGGGCAGGGGACGTACATCAATGTGTACAAGGCGCGGGACACGGCGACGGGCAAGATCGTGGCGCTCAAGAAGGTGCGCCGCCCCCCATCCCGGCGCGCGACATCCCTGCCCGCACCGGCCGCCGCCACCTCCCCCCAGCCGCTCCCTCGTGCCTTCCTCGCTGCCGCGGCCTCCTCGCCCCACCGCGCCCCCGCGTCCCCGACGCCGGCACCGCCGCCCCCGCCCTTCACCGGCACTACCGTCCGATGGGGAAGAGAAAAAGGGAGAGAAAAGATAGAGAAGGGAAAGAGAGGGAGGAGGAAGAAGGGTGGGAGAGAGAGGAGGACATGTGGGCCCCACATGTCAATGGGTCCCACAATATATATTTTTTTTGTGTGAATGACAGATGGGTCCCACGTATATTTTTTTAATTGTAATGCCACTTAAGCGCCACGTGGGACAAGGACTGGGTTAGCACCGCCACGTCAGCGCCACGTCAGCAAAACCGCCCTCCAATACCGTTGGGAGAGTCAAATTGTACCGTTTTCAATAGTTCGGGGAGTTGTTCTATCCGGTTTTCTGGTTGAGGGGTACGAATTAGATTCGGCGTACAATTAAGGGATTCAAAGTGGACTTTTTCCGAAATGAAATGACTGGTAATCAGTACTCGGAATTGGGCCTAGTCAAGTCTATAATAGGCTTTTCATGGGCCTCTCGCGATGGGTTAGTCGTAGTTTCTCTCTGCTGGGCTGTATCTTGTACGAGACGGGCACTAATCTTTTATTCGGCATTGTTCGTTTAATCCCAAAGGGCCGTTTGGTTAAGAGGAGTTTTTTAAGGAGGGAGTAGGAGTTTAGAAAAATGAATGTTAATGGATATAGGGATTTTGGTAGGATGAAAAGCCCTTCCTTTTCAATTGGGTAGGGGGTGGTAATTGGGGAATCTCAAGCATCCGTTTGCATTTAAGTTACTGAGCTTTTACTGGAAATTTGATGCTGAGCTCTTACTGGAAATTTGATGGCTGAATGGCAGATACAAGTATCAAGTCGCACTTATGTGATGAGTGGCTATTGAACAGTAAGTGATCAGTGATCAGGCTCAAAACTGAACTAACAACTACTATCCGAAATTGCGCGTCGTCGCTTGAGTCTTTTCCGGTTTTCCCTGAAAACTAGGATGTAATGGAAGCCCTGGTGCGAGATGATGCAATCCACGAACAGTTTGATGACATATCTGAAATTTCTGTCTCAAATTCATCTAGAAAAAATGATTAAAAATGATAAATGATATGCAGCCGATCTATGATGGAGCAGCCGGATTATTTTCGGGACATTTAACTTTAGGCCATTTTTAAGATGTGTCAATTAATTATTTGCCACTCGCTGTTTATGACATGTGGGCCCTCATGTGTCTATGATTTGTGGGTCCAGTGACAAATCATTTATCACCATCCATAAGAGTGGCAAATAATTAATTATTCCATTATCTTCAGGTGAATTGCCTGTACTTTGTCTTGCATAATTGGCCTCGTTAAATTCATAATAGGCTTCTTAATGGGCCTTTCTTTGTACGTGATGGGATACTAGGCCATTAGTGGGCCTAAGTTTCTCTCTGCTGGGCTATCCTCTGGTTGTAAATGGGCCCCAAATCTTTGAGTAATGGGCCGTTCGTGGCCCGTTTTACCCTAGATGGGCCATGTTTGCTTCCTTCTCTGTAAGCCCAGTTACCGTGGGGATACAGCCGCCGGCGGACGCGGAGGGCGGCGGCGGCAGCAGCAGCAAACCGCCGCTTCGGCAGAAGAGGAATCCGGCGATGGCCGGCGGCGGCGGCGGGAATCGCCTGGACCTCCCCGTGGTGGACCTCGCGTCCTCCGACCCCCGAGCCGCCGCCGAGTCCATCCGAAAGGTACCCAATCCATTCCGGATTCCATGGCAATTTTCCTGGAAACAATCTGTTCCGTGGGCGCGGCGGCGGCGGGGAGAGAGAGAACAGGGCGTGATTCGTGTGGTGTGGTTTGGTTTTGCAGGCGTGCGTGGAGTCCGGATTCTTCTACGTGGTCAATGGGGTGGAGGAGGGATTGCTGAAGAGGTTGTTCGCGGAGAGCTCGAAGTTCTTCGAGCTGCCGATGGAGGAGAAGATAACGCTGCGGAGGAACAGCAACCACCGGGGATACACGCCGCCCTACGCCGAGAAGCTCGATCCCTCGTCCAAATTCGAAGGTCTGCGCCTCCTGTTTTGCTCTGCTCGCCGTGTTAAACTGCTAATTGTTAAACCTAAGCATCCTCTCCTTTTTTAAGACTGTTGATAAATTTAATCCTGAAGTGTATGGGATAACACTGGCAAGTTAGTATAATAGTAGCACATGACAGAGCCGGAGTGACCCTTTTGTCGGCAAAAATCAGAAGTTGACATGTTAGTGCCTGATTATGGAATATTCTTTATTAGCAGTATTAAGCAAATTAAAAATGTTCCGATGTTTGTGAAAGATGCTTTTGAAAACTGAACTAGGAACCATGGTTCTGGTTTGATCTATCCTGAACATCTCACAATCTTCAATAAGTACAAGGTGCATGGAGTAATAAATACAAGCGCTCACTGCCTATACTTTGAACAACCGCTAGGTTTTGTGGATTTTACCTTCTGGTGTTTGTAGTGATGTACTTATTTAAGATCTGTAACTGTGATTTATGATACAGGAGACCTCAAGGAAAGTTTCTATATTGGGCCTATTGGAGATGAAGGTTTGCAGAATGATGCTAACCAGTGGCCTTCTGAAGGTACTCCCTTCTCCTTTTTTATCACTTCTTTCCAAAACATAAATAAATTCTATCTTTGGCTACAGAGCGCTTACCAAGTTGGAGGGAGACAATTAAGATGTACCATGCAAGTGCACTGTAAGTCCTCGTTTTGCTCATCTCACCGAAGGAAATCCATTAATTGTATTACGTCAGCATTGTGTTTGTATAATACTTTGGTGTTATTTGTTTAAATAATTTAAATATTCCTGCTTATTTGCTACCACTACTAGGGCTACTGGCAAAAGGATACTCTCTCTAATCGCTCTGAGTTTGAATCTTGACGCTGAATTCTTTGAGAACATTGGTGCCTTCAGCTGCCCATCAGCATTTCTTCGATTATTGCACTACCCAGGTCAACTTATTTCATGCTCCTGTATGTCATATGACATTAACCAAAGTAGTGTTCTCATGATACGCAGAGAAATGCTAAAAACATGTGTGCTGGTCTTTAGGTTGCTTCTTGTTGTGTTGGATTGCCGATAATTGCCAATGGTTTCTTTAGCTCTGATTTATTCAACAAGTTTATTTATTTCAAACATGAATGAGTGCACTATATGTCATTCTAAAGAATGAAGAACTTGATATCATCCTATTGTTGTGGTATTGTCGTGTGGGTGCTCAGAAACATTACAAATCTGTCCATTACAGTGAATAGGGAAATTGCTACTTTCATGATCGCAATTATAATCTTTTTCTAAACTATAACAATTTCATTTGTTAGCTAAAACTTGCATTGAAGACTACTTTTCAGTTTGTAAAAATATCTTAACTGTTAACTTACAGTAGCAGTTAATGGAGCAGATCTGTGTGATCTCTATTGCTAAAATTTCTCAAAGCAACTGTCTTGCTGCTGCCCGCTGTTTGCTGGAGCATAATGATAAATATGTTATTGTAATCTGTAAGTCAATGTTAATCTAAGTTTTAAAGATACCTTAGGTTGCTTCATTTTGTTGATTGTTTTGCTTACCTGTTATTATACTGGAAAGCGGGATGTGAACTGAAAATATCGTGAAGCTTCTTCAAGCTTCTAGGAACGTTTGTTTTTGTGAGCTGACTGTGTTTCCTTCTTGCTGTGGAGCTAGTTAAGCGTTGTGTTTTTCGTCCGTACTGTAGTATTTATTGGTTTTATCTAAATAGAAAATAATTTTAAATGTAGGTGAAGTAGACGACTCTGATGATGGCAATTATGGTGCATCAGCTCACTCTGATTATGGAATGATAACCCTCCTAGCAACAGATGGCACTCCTGGGCTACAGGTACAACATTTTCTTTGCACAATAAATTCACCAACTTAGCTAACCAATCATGTAGACAAATATATGGTCAGAAGGTTTGGTGAGGATGGGGTTATGTTCCTACCTTTTACCACTTTCAAGCAAAAAATAGCTCTTGTTTAGAAAAGTAAGAATATCTGTTGTGAATTTGCAGATATGCAGGGAAAAGGATAGGAATCCCCAGCTCTGGGAAGATGTTCATCACATTGATGGGTAAATAAAAGTAAATAAGTTTTTTTAATATATTAATGGAAAAAAAATCAAATAAATCATTACTTTGTTGTTTAATTTGCTGGTCTCTTGTACCCTCAGGGCCCTGATTGTTAACATTGGCGATTTGCTAGAAAGGTGGACGAATTGTATTTACAGGTACCCTTTTCCTTTTATTTTTGATGACATATTCTGTGGTTGTGAGGAAGCCTCATGTACCATGGTTGTTAGAAAGCTCAAACAAACCAGTTACAATTGTGAGTAGTTGCACCAAGAACTTTCTATTTTTTGCAATTCGACATGGCTAAATTTGTTGGATGACACAATGCTTTCTTAACAAGAAGTTGGTTTAGGATTGTCTCGTGAACAGGTTAGACCATTTCAGTGTGTTTTTGAAATTCTATAATTCTTTTGGAGTTCTGTTTTATTACATTATACACTTCCTTTTCTATTTTATATCTCTAAGAAAGAAAAACCTTGTATATGAATTTTGAATGTTCTCCCTCTTTTGCTGACTTGTAGGTCTACAGTGCACCGTGTTGTTGCAGTTGGTAAAGAGCGATATTCTGTGAGTATTACGACTGCTGAATTCAGAATTTCATAATTGAGAGTTCTTTTTTTTTTTCCTGGGGAATCAAGGGGTTTTGTCGCCCGCTGAATACATGTTGTAAAGTCAGGTGGACCTATTCATGTGCAAACTATCACTGATAATATAGACGTAACGTTTCAGCGACTAAATTGCGTGCTTAATGTTAGGACCTTTTTGGTGCACTCTCTTACACATGTTCTTCAATTTGTCAGGCGGCTTTTTTTCTTGACCCAAACCCTGATTTAGTGGTTCAGTGTTTGGAAAGCTGTTGCAGCGAGTCATGCCCACCGAGGTTCTCTTCCTCCTTTAGGCTTTAGCACAAGTCTAGTTCCTTTTATTATGCTTGCTTCTCATACTGCTTGAAATTTGATTCATTTTCAGGTTCTCACCTATAAAGAGTGGCGACTATTTGAAAGAGCGATTGAGCGCTACATACAAATAGTCCTATGCTTTTTCATGTGTAAGGCTTAACATAAGGTTATTTAAATTCCGTTCTGATTTGCAGTGATTTTTTAGGTGGCCCGTGGAGCTACCTCGGGCTCAGTTCCTTTGCTTGGACACTTGACAGTTTACATAAAAAAAATGTGAACTGGATCTGCATATCTTTTCCAAAAACGCGCAAGAGAACTACACAAGTTCAAGCAGTGGATTTTTAGGTCGACACTAACCGTGTGGAACTGTGGATGCAGGTAAAAGGAGGCTAACATGTGCTACACGGCCGGCCATCGTTCTCCATTGTCCATTTTTCTTCTGCGTTTAGACGACATCACAGTAGTCCAGAAGGTTGTTTGTGTTGTTTTACTGTAACGCTGTAAAGAAAAAGTCTGCAGTGATGTGCTATGCTTGATTTCTCTCTCCACTGCTCGACACCAACCTGAATTTTTTATTGTTTGTCGTTCAAAAAAAAAAACTTTTTATTGTCACCTGCGAGCTGACTGGTGTTTGGACTAGTATTCTTGTTGACTTGGTAAAGAAACTCCAGTTTGATCCTGGGAGGCAAGTGATTCCCCATCTCCATCCTTCACTTTCTAACTCTTGACAAAGTGAAGTTGAGTTGTGATATCTAGATTTTGTTCATACCTGATGAACGCGACTAAATATGCCATCGAGAAGATTGTGATGTCCTGCATGGCTAACAACTGCTTGCCATCTGGCTTTTTTACATTTTGGACCTTTTTTAAAACTTATTTTACAAATATATCTTAAAAAAACTTATTCCGCTTTTGGTGGCACCAATGTCATTGGTACCATGGTTCAACATGACGGTGCCGATGCCCCCTAGCTTTCCCAAAGAAGCCAAGTCACTTGTATGATGGCGAATGGCACCGATTACCTATTTGTAAAAAAATTGAAAAGAACTTATTTGTAATAAACATATTTATAAAATAAGTCCTTAGCACTAATAACCTTGATGCTAAGGACCTATTTGTAAATAATTTTTATTACAAATAAGTTTTTTTTCGATTTTTTTTAGGTTCTCGACGCCAATGTCGTTGGCACCGCGAAAAGGGTCTATTCCTGCTATAAGTTTTTTTTAGGAACTATTTGTAAACTAAGTTTTTGCAAGAGACCAAAAGTGAAAAAAAAAATCCACTGCTTGCCATGACCGGATCCATGAGCATGTCAAAGAGTTACAAGTGTGCATGCTACAACTTGGTCTGAAACGGCAGCTTGGTGGGTGGCGGCTTCCATGACAAGTTCAGAATGGTCATCGGATCCATGCAAAAGCTCAAACTACTCATGGTTCGAGCCGTTGCTGTTGATTCGCTTGCCGGTGAAAGCTCGGAACTCTGGCAAGAAGACTGATGACCAAATGAAGTAGTATGGTCAAGCAGAGATGGTAGATTATCTTAGAGCACGTTTGGTACAGCTCCAACTCTTAAATTTAGCTATAATAGTTAAGTCTGGAGTGGAGTTGTGGAGCTGCCTAAATCCAGCTCCACAACTCTAGTTTATTTTGTGAGAGAGCTCCACCGAGCTACACTCTCATTTGGTGGAGTTGAAACCGTTTGGCTGAGCTCCAACTTTAGAAGGGGTGGAGCTGAAGTTAGAGCTGTGCCAAATAAACCTGAAGTGTCACACAACTACACGTACAAAGTGACAAATCTCACCTCCCCAAACAGGTCAATGACAGGTGCGTTTAGGTATTCTGCGACTCTTTGCAATGCGTAATAATTACATGATTACATAGAGACAAGCACATTAAATATACGTTGATTAATCTCGGCATGGCATCAAATACAAACACACGGACAGGTCAAACCTGTACAGTATGAATAGAGTTACAGTGTCTACTACTGCTTGGTGACAACTCAAAAATTGGTTCGTCAAGAAATTCAGGCTGATATTTGAGAACTGCATGGGAGAGTTGCCAAAGTTATTATACTTGAAGTGAAAGAGATGTCTTTGATTAATTTCGTCCAATGTTTCTAGACACATGCATCATGTATCTCAACTCCTCAAACTCCACCAAAAATATCTGCTCAAATTAGTAAACTAAAACTATACAGCTAGTGTCAACATGTTATCCAATTCAGAAACACTAATTATTTCTACATGTGGCATGCTGAAAATTAATCTGACGCCTAACCTCTCCTACTGATACCAAACCTCAAGAATATTAACTGCAGCTGGTCTTTTTCTGCTCGAATGAATGTAGCTGCACGCAAGGAGAAGCCTATAGGGTTTTGTGGGCGGACAGCTTAATTGCAAGATTAATTGTAGTGGAGAAGTACATTACGGTTTATAATCAGATCTTACCTGATCAAGATCATCATGCTTAATATCGTTATAAAACTAAATGCAAAACCGGGCGCTGAGTTGCCTGCGGCTTACCACGTTGCGACGACATGAATGAAAAGAGAAAAACATGAGGCTACAATTAATGGATTTCGGACGTCAGAGGAATCTCCCACAAGTTAGCATAGCAAGCCAGCTGATAGGACTAAATATATAGTTAATTCGTTAAATTTATAGTCGTCTCAAATAAAAAAAAAAGGTTGATCTTATGTTGACCTTTCAAAGTCAACAATTATATAAGCACTAAATTTTTATCATTCATGTATTATGTAGTATATGTTTTAAGAATATTTCACTAAAAATATACATTTTTAAGTGTATACTTACCGATTTTTTAAGGAGGTACCATAATTTTCTTGTTAATTTTATATATATTACCTTGTGATACAATAATACCACGTAGGTAGTGAAAGGTATTAAAATTTACGCTAAGGCTATGTTTGGTTAATCCCCAAGAGGGAGGAATTGGAGGGGATTTATTCCACACCTACTGTGGTGTGGAATTATTCCCCCTCAAACCCCTCCAATCCCCTTCAACCCCCTCTAAACCGAACAAGGCCTAAAAGATAAGGTGTTCTCCAGACTAGCATCTTTTGAAGGTCCAAAATAATCTTTTTACTTATCAAAATTACAAATTTAGGCAGTTTTTTTATTTGGAAAAATAGTACAGTTTGACCTTTCAAAAACTAGGACGAGTTCTATGATTAGTATGTTGGGTTTTTAGCTGTTTGACTTTCCAAAAAGTATTTTATCTACACGTCCCATGGTGATTGGACGACTTATATATCCTCAAGCGGCCGGCAAGGCCAGTCAACAATTTTTTTATTCTTGAAAGGTACAAACAAATTGATTGGCAACGTACGTAATTAACAATTAAGTTCGACAAGCACTGCCTTTGAAGCTAGCAAATATATATCGTAAGTGGTTGGATCATCAACAATTTAACGCAAAAGCAAAAAAATGGACAGAGGAAGATTGATCAGGGGCACCCTCCACTTACCGTTTCTCACCGGACAATAAAGTCAAATAGTTAGAATATTTGCCTCAGCTGCCAGGTCAAAGCAAATGATGGATCTTCATCCCCTACGGAATCCACGCAGTTTTTTGGGGTCTATGGGCCTCCTGTGATGTGCCTCAATTCTACGTAGACCGGTGTGGCTAAGTGCGCCTAATACTTCCTTCATCTCAATTTAATCATCTCTTAAGATTTTTTTTGTCTTCTCAAATTGATCATCATTTAATCTCTGTCTATTCGTATTTTCGTGCATAAATAAATGGCATTATTCTACATGTCTATTTGTCTATGCATGCAGGAGTAAATGTCATCCTCGTATGCCTGGCATGCATGCAATTGCACGTTTGCATGCCTGATCCTATCTTTCTATATAGTTGTACCCATTTAGAAGCATTTACTTCTATAAAATAGGGCATGCAAGAAGCCACATCATCAATAATTCTAAGCCATCGTATCGCATTAGTACATAGTTATCAGCCGTTGGATCAAGAAGCTACTCATCCATCTAATTTAATAATTGATTACTCATCCAGTCACCTCCCTTTAGATTATAATCATGTGTGACATTGTTATCCATTCTTTATATAATACTATATTTTCTCCTCCCAAGTCCTCTCCAAGATAATGCAAACTTATCTTCTTTATTTAATACAACTCAAATTGTTGTATAACATGTTAGTTTTGTTTTGTTATAAACAATTGGATAACATAGAGTAATTAGGCATCATTAACCCAAACCTGTTTTTGAAACAAGCTCGAGATAAAAGCAAAGAGGTGCAAACTACTCTAATTATGATGATATCCAGATTGTGCATGAAAATAACTTTTGTATATTATAACAATACACAATAACATTTTAAAACAAACATGAATTGTACTGTAATAGCATATCGATGCTATATATGAAGCCACATTATTTGAAACATTAATTGTATTTGATGTAAAACTAGCAAATCCCGCGGCAAGGCGCGGGGTGCCAACTAGTATATATAACATCTTAGTCGATGAGGTTTAATTTTAGAAGGAATAATACTTTCTTACCTAGGTCTCGGCACCATTTATAAGTATGATGCTCAATTTGGAAAGGAGGGAGTAGAGTTTAACTGGTAGTGCTGCGGACCATCATGGTTTAAATAATAGACTTGACATAAATGTCGATAAATTTTAAAAGTTAAAATTTTCAATGGGTAAGTGCATTCCCATATTTTGGGAGGTCAATATCTCCTAATTTCCATATTATGGTGGCCACTAATGCCATAAGGGTCCCTCAAACAATAAGATAGGTGGACTTTTATCTCTTTCCCAAAACCAAGACATCAAACTAGAAAAAAAATATTTTAAAACAAGGTGTAAAGTGATGAAAAATATGAAATAAAAAATTATAAGGGACTAATTTTATTTTATATTTTTTTTAGGATTTAAAGTGTACGGTGAGGTTCTCTTTACTTAATTCTCGTTGCAACATACGTACATTTTTTTATATATAATTGAAATTCTCATGATTGGATGGATATATCACAGAACTCCATTTGTATCATAATCCGGGAATTCTGTGTTAGGGGGATAAATATATTTTGTGTAACAATATAGAGACCATCGGATCAACATGGAAGAGACACGTATGTTTCCAAACTAATCATTAGTACAACCATACAATAGGCTATAGTACTCATAATATTATCAAAGTAAATTTTACTTTGAGCCACTCTTATAGGCCAAAGTTTCACAACGGACTGGAGGTAGTTCATCTATTTACATAACACCACATATGTTTGCACTTTGGACCGGGGTTCATAACTTATGCCTTGATATCTATTTCTCCAAGTGGTGAAATTTGATCTTTGAAATGTTCATATGTAGTAACAAAATCTATTTGTCTTTGAATGTTCATTTGTAATGAAATCCCATTTATTTGTAGGATGTATTATAACATAATAATGTACATTTGTTGGTTCTTATGCTATATGGTGTAAACCCCGGTCCAAAGTGTAAAGATAGGTAGCTATATGTTGTAAAGTGAAAAATATAGGCATGATCCTAGTCCATAATAAAAAGAATTGGTCAATAAGAGTGGCCCAAAGTAAAAATTACTCTAATAATAATAATAATAATAATAATAATAATAATAATAATAATAATAATAATAATATGAAATGACCCCTACGTAACTACTTCCAAACAACAACAATATAATTCCATCCTCCGGTAGAGAGAAATTATATAAATTCTCCAAAACAAGGGAAATATCTCTACTACTTACTCAAAAAAGGGAACTGTTGAGGAAGCACCGGTGATGTGGTGGTGAAGTCGTAGTTGCATGATTTCATCCACCAGAGTTTAAATCCCAGTGCCCACGAATATTACATATATGCAGGTGGAATTTCAGGAGAATTTTAGTAAGATCATGGATATGCCACTGGTTTTCGTCTCTTAAAGTGTGTGTTAGGAGAAACATATGTGGGGTGTGAATATGGTGTTGCATGTGTAGTGGTGTGTGTGCGTGTATGATTGCCGTGTAATCGGGAAAAAAAGAAACCGTTGCTTTATGGTAGGGTGTTCTTGACGTTATGTTGGATTCAGGACCTGTTTAGATGTTTACTACACTTTGCCAAACTTTCATACCATAAGTTTAGCTTAGCCACGGTACCATAGCTATAGCTCGAACTAAACACTTGCATATAAAAGTGAAACCTAGCTAGTTATGGGTTTGTGGCAAATTAAAGTTTGACCACGAACCAAACAACATTCTTAAACAATTTGTGTTTAGTTTCTGTCATGCTGAACTGCTAGGTCCAGTAGTTATCTGTAATTTGTGAACTCTTTTGCAGCCTTCTAGATATGACAGGCACTGTTTTGTTTGTAATGATCAGTTAGCTCCATTCATATTTTGAAACTGAAATTTGGAGATCATGTATATGGACTATGGTTGACATTACAAAATGAATGTAGATATGTCAGGCACGTACCTCGGGTACGCATGCACTGTTACAAAATGAATTCAGCTGACCCTCTCTTTTACTTCTGGTTATAAACAAATAGTTGACATTTTGGTTGATTTGAGGATAAAGTTTCGGTCGAGTAAGTTGTACATCATTGTACCTGAAAATTGGTTTGCAATCTAAGTTTTCTGAACAATATCAGCACACGATAGTGGCTAGCTAGCTACTAGACAGATTGTGTACTTCTGGCAGCTCGAATACTAGGAAGCTATAGCTAGTGCACTAGTAGTAAATTGTTAGCAAATTAGTTGACTATCCAAGTCAAGGCATATTTAAATCACTTAAGAATGGAAGGAAATGTATTAAACTTGTACGACATGTATCTATATCCTATATATTTTTAAAGTTTATCCCCATTAATATATTTCTTTTCTCTCATTAAGCAACATCAGCTTAATTATTTCTAAACTTTGGATAATCTATAGTCCAAATTATCTCCCTCCTTTCCGTCTCCCATAAAGTCATATTACCTTAGTTTTATCTTTTAATGATTAATCTATATTATCTTCTTTTTCTTCTGTCATTGAGAACACATCATCTTAGTTTTACTTTTAAATGATTAACCTATATATGATTTAAATTGTTATAAACTGCAATATCTTAATTATTTATATTCTTTTCCATGGTCGACCAAAAGATAAAAATTATATAGAGTATATAAAGTTATATCGTCTAGCTATTAATTACATGTTATTTATATTATTATCATACAGAACTCCTGCAACAATGTGCGGGGCCTTGTCTGTCAGGTTGATGATTCAGTCAATGGTGCCGGATTTAGGGTTCATAAAGTTTTTTTTTGGTGACAGTGGTTTAGAATCTTCCAAAAGAATGAAGATGGTGGCCGATGCTCATTCATGTTTTGTTACATGTGTTAGAGTTGCTCGGCATTATGACTGCTCGTCTGCTTACTCGCGGAATTTCAATATTTACAGTTTCTTTGTTCTATTTTAGTATCTAACTTTTTCATTATTTTTTTATAACAAGAGGACTATTGTAAATTTGTAATATTCTTTCCTGTTCTGCCAAAAAAAATGGCATTGCAATGCCGGATCTTTGATGAATAGTAGGGGCCGGCCGGAAAGCAATGAAGTTCAATTTACTTTTAGTACCCCGTCATGACCCACAAATTCAGGATTTTACTATGCTGCACTTTATTACTATGCTGTCGCAAATTAAGAACACAAATAGTACGTCTATGAGCAAAAGTCAAACAGTTTTTTCTTTTTCATGATAATGATCAAGTCGGACTTTTCCCCTTATTTTTTTTTCATCAGGCCGGGCAGGACCAACATTTCCATGTAATATAAGGAGGGAAGGAGAATAATATTGCAGAAAATTAAGCATTGACTTGATTTCATTAGCCCATTTTGTACAAATTTCATTTGCCAAATTGCATCCAATAACATTCCTTGTCTTCATAACTCCGACAGCGAATTTAACAATTTTAACTAGATTGAGACAACCTAAAGAAACGCTAAAAGTAACAAATTTATTTTAAAAACATACCTATAAAATTATGTGGTGGCAATTAGTCTATTTAATCAGTGAAGTGCTTTTGCAGAAATAACCCATCACCTCTCGCGCGCCTACTATATAAATAGATCCCTCGCTGCTCATTTTCTCCTCGTCCAGCTTCAAGCTCTCAACTTTCTCATCACTCGTCTCCTCGATTTATTTGTCTCCTTCCATCCAGACACCTCGAGCCGGCGATCGATCATCCAAACCAAGCTCCGCCGCCCGAGACGACGAAGTCGACGTCGCCGCCGCCGCCGCTCGCCGCCGGCACACAGCTAGCTGCAAGCTGCTAGACGACGACGTCGAGCTGATCCGTTCTAAAACATCACTATAAACTAATCCATGTCCTGTTCTTGATATCCCTCTCTCTGTTGCATCGAATGACCCTATCCATTTCGGCCTTAGCTATCTTGCTATAAAGCTCGTGGTAGCTTGTTACCTTTGCTAGAGTTTTGAATTCCTCATCTTCTCCCGCCGTTTTTAGCTAGCTGTTTTGTTGCACACGTGCAACAGAGGACAAGACGTGTGTAAGAGCTTGGATACTGCCGCCATCGCTGCCATGTGCGAGGCTCTCGTTGACCGGCAACTCCTCCCCCCGTGCGGTTGCAATGGCGGCGGCGACGTCGTTGTCGTTGTGGTGCCGAAGACGTCGGCGGCGCCGGTGTTGGAGGACAGGCCGAAGACGTCGGCGGCGGCGGTGAGCAAGGGCGGCGAGGCGGCGTCGATCCTGCGGCTGTCATTGCCGATGATCATGACGGGGCTGATACTGTACATCCGGCCGATGATCTCGATGCTGTTCCTCGGCCGGCTCGGCGAGCTCGCGCTCGCCGGCGGGTCGCTCGCCATCGGATTCGCCAACATCACGGGGTACTCCGTGCTGTCCGGCCTCGCCATGGGCATGGAGCCGGTGTGCGGCCAGGCCGTGGGCGCCGGGAACCTCCCCCTCGTCGGCGCCACCATGCAGCGGATGGTGCTCCTCCTCCTCGCCGTGTCCGTGCCCGTCGCCTTCCTCTGGGCGTGGATGGAGCCGCTCCTCCTGCTGTGCGGCCAGGACGCCGCCATCGCCGCCGCCGCGCAGCGCTACATTCTCTTCTGCCTCCCCGACCTCCTCTTCCTCTCGCTCCTCCACCCGCTCCGGATCTACCTCCGCGTCCAGTCGATCAACCTGCCGCTCACGGCGTGCGCCGCGCTCGCCGTCGCCGCCCACCTCCCCATCAACCACCTCCTCGTCTCCGTCCTCGGCCTCGGCATCGAGGGCGTCGCGCTCGCCTCCGCCTGGGCCAACCTCAACCTGGTCATCTTCCTCCTCGCCTTCGTCTACGTCTCCGGCGTGCACCGCGACACCGGGGGATTCTCGCTGCCGCGCAAGATGTTCAAGGACGTCGACGGGTGGGTGCGGCTGGTCAGGCTGGCCGCCGAGAGCTGCGCCAGCGTCTGCCTCGAATGGTGGTGGTACGAGATCATGATCCTGCTCTGCGGCCTCCTCGCCAACCCCAGGGCCACTGTGGCGTCCATGGGGATCCTCATCCAGACCACGTCGCTGCTCTACATCTTCCCGTCGTCGCTCAGCTTCGGCGTGTCCACGAGGGTCAGCAACGAGCTCGGCGCGAACCGGCCGTCCGCCGCGCGCGCCGCGGCGAGGGCGGGGCTCGCGCTGAGCGCCGTCCAGGGCCTCGCCTCCCTCGCGTTCGCCGTGTCCGTGCGCGGCGCGTGGGCGCGCATGTTCACGCCGGACGCCGACATCCTCGCGCTCACGGCGTCGGTGCTGCCGATCCTCGGCCTCTGCGAGCTCGGCAACTGCCCGCAGACCACCGGCTGCGGCGTGCTCCGGGGCAGCGCGCGGCCGAGAGACGGCGCCCACATCAACCTCGGCGCGTTCTACGGCGTCGGCACGCCGGTCGCCGTCGGGCTCGCGTTCTGGGCGGGCATGGACTTCAGGGGGCTCTGGCTCGGCCTCCTCGCCGCGCAGGCGGCGTGCGTCGCGGTGATGCTCGTCGTGATCCAGCGCACGGACTGGGACGTACAAGCCAAGCTCGCGCAGGTGCTCGCCGGCGCCGCGGCCAGTGGCGGCGACCACGGCGTCAACGAAGCCGGTGGGAATGACGCGGTCGCGCACGTCAAGGTCGCGGCGCCCCACGGCGACGAGGACTCGAGCTTGCTCATCACCGTGAGCACGTAGCTGACCGGAGCAACGCCGTGACAACGACGACGTACGGCCATGTCTACGTACGTATGAACCACGGTAACTAGCTACTCCCTCCGTCCTAAAATATAATCATTTTTAGCTATAAATCTAGACAAGTGTGTATCTAGATTTATAAGCCAAAAATTACTATATTTTGAGACGGAGGTAAAAGTCATTGTGTCGTGTGAAAGCACAAAGTTCTTCCGGAGTCTGAACTCTGAACATTTTTTTTGGCAGTTCACATGAGTTGGTCAGTGTATGTACGGTTATACTTATACACTTAATTATACCTAGTATATAGTGCCATAGTTATTGCAGAAAAACACCTGAGCTTAATTTTGGTGAAAAATAGCTCGGTGTTTCCTGTAATTACATGGCCTTCATAGAACAGTATTAATTAGGTGGTGTTGAGCGAACTAATCAGCACCTAGTTAATTGTCTTCGGTTTTAGTAGGTGGCCTGAGGACTCGTATTTTTTGTATATTTTATTCTTTTCCACAAGTTATGTATTGTCATGGGTATATATATACTTGTATATGTACACACAAAATTGAAAACTAAGTGAAATTTCGGTGTTCCTTTTATATTTTGTTGGTACATAATTGCTGTAGTACAATTCACACAAATATGATGAAAATTAGTTTAGTAGATGGATCATGTACGCCCTCATTCCCAGCGTGAAATCCAAATAGTTATGAATTTTTTTTAAAAAATAAAAGCATGTATTGTTGTTGTGTACTATATCGATCGACCACACAAACATCCCTGTTAAATCCGTTCATTCATCTTTTTTTTTCTCAAACAAGCAAGATAACTGCCTGTCATTTTTTAAAAAGAGAATAAATGAGTTCATCTTGTACACAAAATTTTAGAAATCTAACTGTAATGTGACTACACACTTTTTATAGTCTAATTTTAATTGTCTCTCCATGTGTACAGAAAATTTAACATCTTTTTTAGGGGAGGGATATATAAAATCTTTATTATTAGAAGTTTCTATAACCATTGTTGACCACATGAAAACAATTGATGTCACATGCCTAAAATTGTTTAAAAATAGAAGTTCTAATGGAAGATACATATCCAGTTTTCATACATGATAACTAGTCAAACTAGTCAAATTACTCATGCGTTGCAAAGGATTATCCAAATAGACAAAAAACAATTTGAAAAAAATATTTATCTCTAGTTGATTATATTCAAACAAGATTCTTCATGCATCTTAAAACAAAAAAAAAGTATACCATCTATTTTGAATAGGTATGTTAGTACACTAACTTCAATTAATGTACGGAATCTTATGATCCTATATACTCACTAGTAACCATCATCATCAAGAGTTATTTGAAGTAGTATATATAAATCCGTGTATCCAACAGATAAGAAAACTATAACCTTTATGATGGGACAAATGTAGTATAAAAAAAATGCTATTGGACATACCATAACAATTTGTTATGTAACAACTAAAACAGTAATCTATTAGAGCGTCTGTATACAAATCTACAATATATAACTAGTTTCATCTCAAACTCAATTCGGCCTCCGTTCCCTTAGCTTCCACGGTAGCTTAAGCAGAATCTAACAGGCTAAGAAAACCTTCCTACCACCAAGCTAGCTAGCGATCCTGGCCACCACCTTAATCTTATCTTACTATAAAGTTATCCTCTACTAACTCCTTAAGCTTAACATGCAAAGATGCCACATCATCATCCACTAACAAGATGCCACATCATCATCCACTAATTAATAAGATGTCACGTCATCATCCACTAACAATCATCACATTTAAACATCATGCAAACATGCTATATTTTTATCGTTTTTATAATTTAAGAGCTTTTTAAATACAAACATGTTAAATTATCATCCAACATAATTCACATAATATTTCAATGTATATCTTCATATTGAATTCCCGCAGCAATGCGCGGGGTTTCACCTAGTTAATCAAATATTAAAACCCAATTTGTATAGCACCAGAGTTAATATTGCAAAGTGGAGTCGTAGGTGCATGATTCCATTGCTATAATTTAAATTATAGTTCCCACAAATATTAAACACATACTCTCTCCTTTTCAAAATGTAAGAGATTTTGGAAGGATGTGACTCATCCTAATACTACGAATCTGGAATATGTCACATCCCACCAAAATCCCTTGTATTATGGGGCGGAGGGAGTATTCATGTAGTAATGTACGTAGACTTTCAACATGATTTTAATGAGATCAGGGATTTTAATGTGTTAGAAAACGTATTCGTGGAGTACGAGTGTAATACTGTTACGTGTGTAATAATAGTATGTGCATCTCCGTGTAATTGAAAAAAAAAAATTAATGCAAAGTATACCGGCCCTATAGTACGTAAGCGAGAATATATACGTACGTAGGCGCTTACGCACGCGCCCACAAACAAATAATCAGGTGGCGTATGATCATGGCCACTGTTACCTACGTAGGCGGCCGGCGTCGCTGTCGATGGCATGTCGGCCGGGGTTGGGTTTGCTAGCTGCAGGCTGTCTTCCCGGCCGCCGGCACCGTACCCGGCCACGCGCGCGCGAAGGCCGGTGAGAACGGCGGCGCGTAGATTAGATTGTCCGCTTCCTCCCATGCCGCCGCGGCGCCGTGTCGTTGGAATTCGATCGAGATCGGCTGTGTGTCGGCAAGTTGACCATCTATCGATCGGCAATTCGGCATCGACACGACGTACGACGACGACGACGCCACATGTGCATGCTTATGGTGAACTACTCCCTCCGTCCTATAATATAAGGGATTTTGAGTTTTTACTTACAACGTTTGACCACTCGTCTTATTCAAAAAATTTTAAAATTATTATTTATTTTATTTGTGACTTACTTTATTATCTACAGCACTTTAAGTACAACTTTTCGTTTTATATATTTATAAAAAAATTTCAATAAAACGAGTGGTCAAATATTACAAACAAATTAAAACTCAAAATTTTTTATATTATGCGACGGAGGGAGTACCTAGCTTCGTCGCATATGCAGCCGTACGTATATAAGTACGTATACTTGCGTTCTCACGTCACATCGTCCATGCAGGCTCTTCCCCGCTGCTTGCCCACTGGCGTGTGGGCCCTAATTAGTGTGCAACAGCGGCCTAGGAGCTTAGGGTGTGTTTAGTTCACGCTAAAATTAAAAATTTAATTAAAATTGGAACGATGTGACGGAAAAGTTGAAAATTTGTGTGTGAATGAAAGTTTTGATGTGATAGAAAAATTAAAAGTTTAAAAAAAATTTTGGCACTAAACTCGGCCTTAGTTATATTATGGCTAGTCGATGCACCATACATTAGAAAAAACTATATTTTTTTTACAAGTACAAGTCGAATATATACCACTAAATCCAAGTGCCAACTCATATATATTACCCACCTATATATATTCATGTCCCCATGCATACACTTATATAGCTACCATACATATAAACAAGATTAGAGGCCAGTCTCATATAGTATGAGTTTTGGCCATCAAACGCGTCTACATGTATATACTGAATTTCCCTTGCTCTCTAGATTTGGCAGTTATTACTTGGTCAAAAATATTTTGGTTTCTTATATAAGCCTGATATTAAATGTCACTAAGAAATACTCTCCCGTTCACGAATATATACTCGTCAATTTTTATCCATTTTATTTATTCGCAAATATTTTTCACTTCATGTTTTCGAATGTATTTTTTTTCTCATCTTACTCACATTAATTTCATCTTTCATGTTCTCTCAACCACACATTTAGGATTTGTTCGGTTAATCCTTACCCCCATGAGATTGAAGGGATCAATTTTACTCCTATTAAATTGTGAAATTAATTCTCCTCGATTATCTCCAATGGTTCTAGAAGCATCTAGCTAGTTAGCTTTGAAAGGTACTCCATATCATATATGGCGATATCATATGAAAGCAAATGATTACCTAGATATATAGATCCATGTTATGGTCAAAAGTAATAATTAAGTAGTTATGAACGAAGGGAGTATATTTTTTAATAAAAATAAAACTTCTATCATGGAAAATATATTAATATGGTTATCTCTAACAAGTATATATATTAGTATGCAATATATATACTAGTACATAGCACACGGTGTCTGAACATCGACATATGGAGAGCTTGCCATCGTTTTCGCAGTACTGGCTGTGATCTAATTTACAATTATTGCTCAAGCTACAATTGGTGTTTGCTCTTTGCTTTCGTTAACCTGCTGCCCCATTTGCAAGTTGTTTGTTGTATATTTTCTGTAAAACCAATCATGTGCGTCATCAGCATATAATTAACAACGCACATAATATGAATAGATCGATTCGTCTACGTATTGCTGCATCTTTGTGTACTTTGAAAAAGAATCTAGCTAGCTGAGATGTACGTACGTATGGAAAAGGATTCCGTTGTTATATTAATTCCACGCTTTCGTTTTCTCAACTGTAAAGCTTGTCAATGCATGTCAGCGTCAGTTGTTTTTCCCTTAGACTACTGTAGGATCGAACACAAGAAACGAAGCCTATCAGAGAGGGGTGAATGGTAGGGAAAACCAAAAACCCAAAAACTTTTAGCGGAAATAAAAGTTACCCTCAAATTGGAAATCTCGACGTAGTCTTGTCGCCGCCGCCGGTCGGACCGCTCACACGCCACCGGAACCCAAAGAAACACAAATCGAAGAACTCTCAAAGTAAATGACAACTTTATTACTTCTCTCTATGTTTACAAAGTGCAACAACAGCACTCCTTACAAAAATCTCGACTAAACTCGAAACCCTAACTAAACTATCAACTCAATTGCTCTCAAAAACGATACCGGGAAGCCTCACGCTCCCTCTCTATTTATACCAAAAACCCCCTACTTAAAGTAGGTGTAGAACTCCTATTCACAGTAGAACTCAATCCCTGATATTCCAACTCTTCACAATTTCTCTAACAAATCCACAGCCACAACCAATCGGACTGCCTCCGTCCCGGTCGTCGCGATCGCCTGGCCACCTGAGCCGACTCGGCCTGCCATCCAACCGAGCCGCCGCTGCTGCCAACCATCGGCATGCATACATACATGTATCAGCATGCATATATGCATACACGTCACGCTACAGTACCACGAGTACTGTAGCACATATACTCATCCTCCAATTTCTTAACTAATTTCCTCCTCGAATACCGACGCTTGCACGCACACCTTGTGAAGCCCGTTGCGAAAATCTTTTTCACACGATATCCATCCACCGTATGCTATCTCGTATCCAACTTCGTCACCTGGTATCCTTGACCGTCTGGACCTCAACTCCTCCCTGAGTCTAGTCCCGATCCCCACCGTTGACCGAAGTTGACCTCCAAGAATCCTGACTCTAGTCACCTTCTCACATGGTATCCTGACTGGACTAGACCTCTGTTCCTCCCTGAAATATAGTTCTGGTCCTCACCATTGACCAAGGCTAACCTCAAGTCACCTACACACAATCAGACAAAACAACAATTCCTGGGCACAGATATCGTAACCTGACCCACATTAGTCACACGCACTTACACCAACATCCACACATACTCTCAAACCAATTTATTGATTAAATCATTTACAAAGCCAATTGTTCATCACAAATATTAATCATGACAATGATTTCACAACTACTTCAGTATATGCATGTAACATATGCAGAGTAATTAATTAGGCATTTTGATGTTATAAATGCATAATGCAGAAGGAAAAATGGGTGCACAAATTACTGCTAGCTGTGAGAGTAATAATCCATACAACGACTATGAGCACATCCTCAATTAACTTGCTCTTTTTGAGAAAAAAAGGTTGGTCGCTTAAGGGTAAAATGTTACACTGGAATAGTTCTATAACCTCATCTCGTTCCAGCTGATCTTCCGAGGCTGCAAATATATGTGTGGTATGTTTGTGCTTTTTGTATATATGATTATAGCATCTTTGCATATTTTTTTCACGATCGTACAAAAAGATTGCACGTCAATATATTAGAATAAAAGAGTTTTTGTTCCACAATGCAATCAGCCAAACCGGCTTATGCCAAGGAAAGGGAGAAAACAAAGACAAAAACCAAGGAAGAAAAAGAAAACTCATACGACGGATAAACGCTACTCCAATCAGTGGGATGGGGAGGGCGGGAAGGGAGCAGAGCCATACTACACTCCCAACAAATCCCCAAAAGAAGCAATGCCCGCTAACAACCATAGATGGCCCTCCGAGAGGATGGACTCTAGAACCACTAAGACCGAAGAGAGAGCGTAGAGTCGAAAATCCTGGAGCTCTGTTCCTTCTACAGTTACCAAGAGACCAGGAGGACTAGGGAGTCGAAGCCGGCACGGAGGTGCTTAGGTAAGCAGGCCCTAGAAGATGGCCACCAGTCCTGGTGCTAGCTGCCACGGAGGGGAGAGAGGGCAACCCAGCCAGGAGGCGACAGCACCCGTAGCTAGACCTATCGAGCGAACACGCAGTCGAGGAGGATGTGGTTTGCCGTCTCAAGCTCCTAAGCGCAAAAGAGGCAGGCCGAGTGGCTATTGATGCCACACTTCCGGAGGAGATCAGCCGTCCAACAACACTGCTGAAATGCAAACCAGAGGAAGAATTTGCATTGAGCATAACCCTTCACGTGCCAGAGAAGATCAGCACAAGCAAAGGAGTGCTGACTATAGAATAACGCCTGGTACGCCGAACGCGCCGAGTAGCGTTGGTCACTCATCCAGCGCGCATCTTTGCATATGAATATATATACACACACATTTGAGGAAATTTTATTTATTATATTTTATACTTAATTAGTACATTAATTTAGTTTGTATTGCTACACAAGAACGCTATGCTGGTATATATATGACTGCTCACCTATATATATGATGCAAACAGTAAGTTATCACGAAATTAGTCTCAAAATATGGAATGTATATAGAAGACCATGTAATTTGTAAGAGAGATGTGTTTAATTTTTTAAAAACTTCAAGATCACACAACCCCTTCAATCTCCTCAAACACAAAATAGTTACAAATTCTCTGCCAAAAAAATCCACATGCACTAGAGGCAACCAATTTTTTTTCTCAATGTGTAGATCACGTTTTAGACTTTAAAATTTTACGAGTAAAGCACAAGACCTGTTCCTAAAATTAAAGCGAGGTTATATTCCCAATTTTAGGCCCTATTTAGTTTAAAAAAGAAAATTTTTGGGTGTCACATCGGATATTTGACCGGATGTCGGAAGGGGTTTTTGGATACGAATGAAAAAACTAATTTCATAACTCGTCTGGAAACCGCGAGATGAATCTTTTGAGCCTAATTAAGCACTGTAGCACTTTATGACTAATCATGGACTAATTAGGCTCAAAAGATTCGAGTCGCGATTTCCATGCAAACCGTACAATCAGTTTTTGTTTTTATCTATATTTAATAATCTATGCATGTGTCCAAAGATTCGATGTAATGTTTTTAGGAAAAAAAAATTTGGGAACTAAACCAGGTCTTACAAGTTCAGCATTTAGGTCGATAATCCTATATATTTTAAAGTACCACTGCTCTCTACTAGTATTATAAAGTAATCCAAACCATTGATCTCATTTGATCGAAGGGTTAAGATCTATTTCTACCTACTACCATCCAACTTAACGGGAGTAGAAATATGGAGGGGTATTATTGTCCCGGGAAAAAATACGGAGGGGGTATAATCATAATTTATCACTGATCAACCCTAGCGGCCATTCATTCGATCCTTCCTCACGCCGCGATCCAATTTCTCGATGGAATCTGTATGTGTTTGATGCGTTTGAGACTGTTGAACACTGGATTCAAGTCATGATGCATGCCAGCGATTAAGCTATGATTATCGTGACTAGCGTGAAACTCCGGTGATTATCGTGACTAGCGTGATTAAGCTATGCCAGCGATTAAGTCAGATCCAAGGGCCGATGCCAGCGACCTGCTGACCCGTGAGGGGAAAAAATGAAAATGGCTAAGTTACCCTCGTAACTGTGTTAATAAGTTACTATTTTACCCTTAATAACAAATGGTTCAGATCTTTTCTACTGATAGTATAATACTTACTAATAGAAAGCACCGAAGTATCATCCTATATATTTTAATGTATCTTAGCAAGTCCAAAACACATTTAGGTGGGTTTGACCGTCGATGTGTGCCTGTATGTCCACCATGACTGGACAATATTTGCATTTAGCTCCCTCCAATGTTTGCTCGCACCGGTGACGCCGCATCGAACTGACCGGCCGGCCGGTCAAGGAAGCTGCAGCGAGGTAGCACCGTAGCAGTGCTCCTGAAGAGCGCGATCACCTTGGTCTCCTTCAGACCGAGCTACATAATAAATCAACCTCGTACAAAATATAACGTATACTAACACTATAAATCTAGATATACGTGTATTCAAATGTTTAGTATTAGAATGAGTCACATCCCATATGAGGTTATGTTGAGATTCTTAATGTCAGGATGCGTCACATACTGTATGAGGTTAGTTCAGAATTTTAGTATTAGAATACGTCACATTCTGTACGAGATTGTTTTATTACGGGACGGAGCGAGTAGCGTCATCCCCGTAGCTAGCTGGCCCAGC
The DNA here is from genome assembly GCA_000338895.3 of Oryza meridionalis. Lineage (NCBI taxonomy): Eukaryota > Viridiplantae > Streptophyta > Magnoliopsida > Poales > Poaceae > Oryza > Oryza meridionalis. The sequence continues at coordinate 21,068,319 of CM002533.2, forward strand.
GATCAAGTATGCGTAACCGCGCGCTGGCATGGACTGCTGCTGACTGGAGTGTACTGTAGCGGCGCTAGGTGGCTGTATACTTGAAGCAGTACGTCGATCGTACGTGTTGTGTACGAGTGCTTGATATTCATACTGTTTTTTGTTTCTCATGCCATCCTGAAATAGACCAAACAGTAATTAATTTATGCTTTGTTTATTTGCTTCCGTAGGTAGCTTAAAAAGATTATATAATGCATATATAATCAAATACCACAGTACCCTTCTAGAAAGCAAATACATTAAGCTATGTATAGTGTATGTACTACTACTCCGTATTAGCTAGCTAGAGATCGATCCGCAGATCAGATCAGCTGTCACGCGTGGCCTCTGACGCCTTGAATGAGGTAAGTTAATTAACACTTGTTGTAAAATGTAAAGAGGGCAACCGCGGCAGATCGATCGATCGATCGATCTTCAGAATAATGCGATCGGTGCCTCAGTTCCATTGGCTATTTCTGATGGCCGGCTGGGCCGGGTTGCATTTTTGCATCTACTATACCAGTTCAGAAACCAAAAGGATACATATCTTTTTGTACTATTAATTATTATTCTGTCATTTATTCCGATGTGCTGCATATCCTATAGCATTTGCCCTTCGAGCTCCGAAGAGACTGGCCGGGATCGAACTAATTTACACAGCAAATGCAGAGGGTAATAATTAAGAAACACTGCAATCTATAGTATTATACTTCATGCTGGTTGAGGTGCATATGCTTCTATGCCTATATCTAACTGGTACTGTAAGTTGACATTTTGATGTCTCATATTGAAAATTCTCAAGGGCTCAAAAGTCCCATTTTTTAATTGGTTGACCATGCATGAGGATGTACGTAGCAGTGGGACATGGTCAGAGATGATCTAGATGGATGGCAAACTAGGGGCTGAACTGTCTACTACCTGCATGGTTACATGCCAGCACGCTCACATGAAACCTGCAAGATGAACAAGACTAACCAATGATCTTGTGTACAATGTACGGCTTCTTCATGCGTGTACCAATGGGGATTCGCTGACTAGATGGCGGCATACATTTTATGCGAGAGAAACCTTTAATTCGTTCAGAGTATTCAGTGTTGTGCCATGTTCAATGTGTAATTATTCTACTACCATGTATAGATGCCAAGGTTTAATATAGAGTATGTATAGTCCACTGGCTTGATATAATCGCAACAATAAGTTATAGTTTCTTCTCCGAACAAACCATATATAAATAGAAAAGTAGCACTGACCGAATGTGCTAGTTTTTTACGCAAACACGCAAAAGTCTTGCGTGCAATCTATGTATTAGAAGGTAGAAATAGTTGCATAGACGATGCAACCAATGTAGCAGTTGGTACGGAAAGAGGTGAGGCGGGGAAGGCTTCATGTGCCACAGGGAGGATATTACAATGGTGCAACCTTCTATAATAAGAAAAAAACAGAAAAATCACAAAGGTCTCGTGCCTTCTATAATCCATTTGTGTTTCTTGCAGTATCAAATCAGTTGTTATTGGATAATTTATTTTATCTAAGTTTGAATATTTTTAATGCAATCTTGTAAGTATTTATGATTATAATTTTATTTCATGTAATTTATAGGGTTAGATAATTATTAGTCAACGTTTTTTATTAAATATTACTCAACATTTTAGGTAATAAAGATGGTACTTTGTTTAAATAAATTTCAAGAGTGATGAGAATCATTGGATTCCATCCAAGGAGAGAGAAAAATGGCAGAATTTTTTTAAAAGTTCAGTCACCTAAAATCTAGACACTACCTAATACATACTTCCTCCATCCAAAAAAAACCTAACCTAGTATATATACAGGAGTCTGACAGATTCGTTGTATTAGATTATATCCCATTCCATACATGTTGGATTTTTTTGGGACGGAGGGAGTATATATATAGGCATACATGTGATTGATTACAGCTAATGATCGAGATTAATAACTCCCAGAGTAGGGAAACTCTATATGGGGTCGATCGATCTGCGGCAAATCGTTTATCCTTATGCTATTTTTGCTTCTTGACATCACGAAAGCCGACGACCCTCAGTTGTGCCGATTTTGCAAATTTTCTTTAGAGATACGTCATGTATATAGCATATTCATGCCAACGTATACGATTATAACTCCAAATATATAGTTCATCTTTAAATTATTTAAGAAATTGATTTCCCTTAAATAAGAGATGAAAAAGAAGTACTAGCGTGGCCGTCATGCATGAGATTTCCCTGACGACGTCTAGCATATGCCTATTATTGATCGTTTATGTACGTACACGCCTGTGATTCTTATGGACATTCATTGATTATATTGCCGTCTCACCTCTTTTTAATTGGTTGACTAGTTAAGGAAAAAATTGTAGTTATATGTTACTTTTTTAGCATGCTACAGTACTTAAAAATTACGAAACTCTTACAACTAACATTGATTTTAACCAAAACGTATTTTGCGGATGTTAGGGTTTCGGCGACGGCCGGGCGACCGGCCGCCGGCGGCTTCACCCCTAGTGTGGAGTTGGTTCTGGATGGAGTTCTACTCCGATCTGTTGTTGGGTTATGCAGGGTCTGCGCCTGCGTTTGGTAAGGCTGTGACGATCAGGTCTCACCCAAAGGTGGGTGATCCGGTGGATTGGTTGCTTCGGGGGAAAAGTAAACCTGTAAGTTTCTGATAAAGCGGATCGGAGAGGTGCTTTCCTATGGTGTGGGTAACAAACCTTTGATTCACCATACAGATCAAGGGCCGATTGGCTGGGGCAGATATGATCCATATTGGTCTTCCAGAGTTGGGATCGTATCGGAATCGAACTCTGCCGGAAATCAATATAAAGGGACGAACTGGCTCTGGTCGTGGATTCAAGTCACAACTAGCTTGGCGAAAATACAGCCAAACTGCCTTCGCGTCTTCGTTTGTGCCGATCACGTGATCCAATCTATGGCGTCTGAAGTCGGTGGGGGCGACAAAGGGATCGTCATGGCGTCGGTTACCCGCCCGAAGCCGATGACGGATGGCGGGGTTGGATCGTCGAGTTTGGCGCTGGTTCTGGCGGAATTGCCGGCGCCGAATCAAGGAGAGGTCTTGGCTGTGGCAGGGAAGGAGGCGGGGGAGCCCAAACAGAACCTGATCCCTAGAAGTACATAAGCTATGGCCGGGCATGGGAGCTACTCCAAGGGTCCGACGACTCACATAGAAGGTGATATACTGGAGGAGGAAGATGATGTGGTTGAAGTCAGTCTTGATGCAGATGAGGCAAACCTGGTGGGGCAGTGGACCGTCCTTGCTCGCTACTACTCTTTGAAGACGCCAAATCAGAATGCTCTCTTTGATGACATGAGTCGAGCGTGGAGATTGAGGGCTGACATGAATTACAAGTCTCTTAGGGACAACCTGTTCATTGTTTCCTTCAGCTCTGAAGGGGATTATAAGTTTGTTAAGGATGGAGGTCCTTGGTTACATCGAGGTGATGCTCTTCTGGTGGCAGAGTTTGATGGCCTGACAAGCCCATCGCAAGTCCCACTGGAGGTGGTTCCAATTTGGGTTAGAATCTATGATCTCCCGCTGGTTCTGACGACGAAGGCTAGGGGAATCTTATATGGCATCAAGCTGGGACATGTTCGGGAGGTGGATGTGGAAGCAGATGGGCGGAACAAGCATGATTTCTTTCGTATTCGAGTTGATCTCCCCGTTAATCGTGCTTTAAAAACACACATAGCTATCAAGATCAATGTCCAAGGCAATGAGGCAATGAGGAGGTTTGAGCTGAGATATGAGAGAGTGCCGCACTTCTGTTTTTTCTGCGGTTTTATGGGCCACTCTGACAGAGAATGCGAGAAGAAGCTCACTAATCCAGACCAGCCGTTCAGATTCTCGGCGGAGCTAAGATGTTCTCCCTTGAAGGCCTTTGAGAGGAAGATTAACACAGTGAAGGCTGTGCAAAGCTCTGGGGTGGCTAGGAAACTATCGTTTAGTGGAGCGGGCAGTGCTAGCTCCACTTCATCGAGACATAAGAAGGTTGAGCAATGGGATGAGGTAGTTCCTCCAAGGATGGAGGCTTTTGATGGTTTTGAATCAAATGAGAAGGAAGGGGATGCTAATGTTGACCTGCAGCTTGCCGATCAGACCCGCAATATGCAGGTGTCAGGGGGTGGTTCTCAGGATGCCGAAGGCCTCACAAAAGGAAGGAAAACTAAATAAGCTGGACCAGCACCTTCAGGTGATCTGGTATTGTCAACGGGGAAGCTGCCGTCGGGAGAGATGATACCTGCAATGAGGGAGTTACTCCAACAAGCATCTTTTGGTGAAGTCTCCACCGAGGACACTACCAGCCTTAACAAGAGGAGGTCGCCTGATTCGGGAACTTAGTAGGAGGGCAGAGTCAAGCAAGCTGCTTTGGAGTACACACAGGCAACGAGGGAAGGAAAGTAGATCATTGTGAAGCCGGTCTCTGCAGGAAGAGCACTGAAGCGTGTCAGGAAGGAGGCAACGAGGGATACACAGATGGAGAATATGGAAGCAACCAGCTCGGGGGCTGCTGGTAAACTGACGGGTCCCATGGCGGGGTCCCGTCAGGAGCAATGAATTGCTTATCGTGGAACTGCCGTGGCATCGGGAACACCACGACAGTTCGAGAGCTTTGTGCCTTGGTCAAAGAGGCCAGTTCCCAATTTGTATTTTTATGTGAAACTAGGCAGCCAGTGGATAAGATTAGGCGTTTGCGTAATAGATTGGGTTTGAGAGGTTTTGCAGGGGTTAGCAGTGATGGAATGAGTGGTGGGCTTGCTCTTTTCTGGCATGAGTCTGTTCATGTGGAAATCTTAAATAAGAATGAAAGGTTTATTGATGCTTATATTCGTCTGTCTCCTGATGATCCTTTGTGGCATGCTACCTTTGTTTATGGGGAACCCAGAGTAGAGAATAGACACAAGACGTGGTCGTTGCTCAACTCAATCAAACAATCTTCAAACTTGCCGTGGCTAGTTATTGGGGATTTTAATGAAGCTTTGTGGCAGTTTGAACATTTCTCCAGGAAACCTAGAAGTGATGCTCAAATGCAGGCCTTTAGGGACATGTTGGACACGTGTGAGCTGCATGATTTGGGATTTTCTGGGTTACCACACATGTATGATAATAGAAGGGACGACTGGAACAATGTAAAGGTTCGTTTGGATCGTGCTTTGGCAGATGACGAGTGGAGGGATTTGTTCAGTTAGTACCAAGTCCAATATTTGGTTTCTCCCTGTTCTGACCATTGTCCTATTGTTCTTAAATTACATGGTTCTGTCCCAGATCAGGTCCGTCAGAAATGTCTGCACTATGAGATTTTTTAGGAGAGAGATGCAGGGATCAGTGAAGTAGTTTCGGATGCTTGGAACGAAACAGGGGGGAAGTCTGATCTGGGGGATATCTCTCTGTCACTGAGGAAAGTTATGGCAGCGCTGCAGTCTTGGAGTAAGAAAAAATACAAGAATATTGGCAGAGAATTGGAGAAAACAAGGAAGAAACTCTCGAACCTTTTAGAAGCTGGAACTGATAAAGCTGCTATACGGCAAACCTCGGATTACATGAATGAATTGTTGTATCGGGAAGAGATGTTGTGGCTTCAACGATCCCGCGTTAACTGGCTGAAAGAAGGAGATCGTAATACAAAATTCTTTCACAATAGAGCGGCCTAGAGAGTCAAGAAGAACAAAATTACCAAGCTGCGAGATGCTGCTGGTACTTTTCATAGGTCGAAAATGGTGATGGAACAAATGGCAACACAGTATTTTAAAGATATGTTTACTGCTGACCCAAACTTGGATCATTCCCCGGTGACTAGATTAATTCAACCGAAAGTTACGGAAGAAATGAACAACAGATTATGCTCTGAATTCTCGGAAGAGGAAATAGCAAATGCCTTGTTTCAGATAGGGCCTTTAAAGGCACCGGGTACTGACGGCTTTCCGGCCAGATTCTACCAACGTAATTGGGGCTGCATCAAAAATGATATCGTGAGAGCAGTAAAAGAATTCTTCTGTTCTGGGATTATGCCGGAAGGGGTGAACGATACTGCCATCGTTCTTATTCCAAAAATTGAACCTAGAGACTTGCGAGACTTCAGGCCAATTAGCTTATGTAATGTGATCTACAAGGTTCTGTCCAAGTGTTTGGTTAATAGGCTGAGGCCTTTTTTGGATGAATTGATCTCTAAAAATCAGAGTGCTTTTGTTCCTGGGAGAATGATCACCGATAATGCACTTCTTGCTTTTGAATGCTTTCATTTCATTCAGAGAAATAAGAATCCGAGATCGGCTGCCTGCGCGTATAAGCTTGATCTCTCCAAGGCTTATGATCGCGTCGACTGGAGGTTTTTGGAGCAATCAATGTATAAGTGGGCTTTTTCTCATCGTTGGGTTAGTTGGGTCATGACCTGTATATCCACGGTGAGATATGCAGTTAAGTTTAATGGGACCCTACTGAGCACATTCGCTCCGACCCGAGGTCTGCGACAAGGGGACCCGTTGTGACCCCTTTCTCTTTCTGTTTGTGGCCGATGGTTTATCCTTGCTACTTGAAGAGAAGGTGGAACAGGGAGCTATCTCCCCAATCCGGGTTTGCCACCAAGCACCAGGGATTTCTCATCTACTGTTTGCAGATGACACACTGTTATTCTTCAAGGCTGATCTTTCATAGGCACAAGCTATCAAGGAGGTGTTGGGCAGTTATGCTACTAGTACAGGTCAGTTAATCAATCCAACAAAGTGCTCTATCTTGTTTGGTAACTCCTTGCCGATAGCTTCTCGAGATGCCATCACAAACTGCTTGCAAATTGCAAGCACGGAGTTTGAAGATAAATACCTTGGTCTCCCCACTCTGGAAGGACGAATGCACAAAGGTAGGTTTCAGAGCTTGCGAGAAAGAATATGGAAAATGATTCTACAATGGGGTGAGAATTACCTATCGAGCGGCGGAAAGGAAGTTCTTATCAAGGCTGTCATCCAAGCAATTCCTGTCTATGTTATGGGGATTTTTAAATTGCCGGAGTCGGTTTGCGAGGACCTAACAAGCTTGACCTGGAATTTGTGGTGGGGAGCTGAAAAGGGGAAGCGGAAAACTCACTGGAAGGCATGGAAATCTCTCACCAAATCCAAGTCTTCGGGCGGCCTAGGTTTCAAAGATATCCGTCTGTTTAACCAGGTCGTATTAGCAAGGCAAGCGTGGAGACTCATCGATAACCCTGATAGCTTGTGTGCACGGGTTTTGAAAGCAAAATATTATCCAAATGGATCAATTGTTGATACTAGTTTTGGAGGGAATGCCTCCCCGGGGTGGCGGGCCATTGAACATGGCTTAGAGTTGGTGAAAAAGGGCATCATCTGGAGGATTGGTAATGGCAGATCGGTGCGCGTGTGGCGGGATCCTTGGCTGCCAAGAGATCTGTCAAGAAGACCTATCACACCGAAGAATAATTGTAGAATTAAATGGGTGGCTGACCTCGTGTTAGACAATGGGATGTGGGATGCTAATAAGATTAACCAAATCTTCCTGCCTGTTGATGCTGAGATCATTCTAAAGCTGCGCACCTCATCTCGTGATGAAGAAGATTTTATTGCCTGGCATCCGGATAAACTCGGGAATTTTTCAGTTCGCACAACTTATAGGCTGGCAGAGAATTGGGCTAAAGAGGAAGCAAGCTCGAGTTCCTCTGATGTCAACATCAGGAAAGCTTGGGAACTGTTATGGAAATGTAATGTTCCATCCAAAGTTAAAATCTTTGCTTGGAGAGCAGCCTCTAACTGCCTTCCTACCTGGGAGAACAAGAAGAAACGGAACCTGGAGATTTCTGATACGTGCGTCATCTGTGGCCTGGAGAAGGAAAATACAGTGCATGCCCTGTGCCGCTGTCCGCAAGCTAAACACCTCTGGTTAGCCATGAAGGAATCAAATGATCTGTCACTAAGGATGGATGATCACTTATCAGGCCCATCCTGGCTTTTCGATCGGCTGGCCTTGTTGCCGGATCATGAACAGCCCATGTTTCTTATGGTTCTGTGGCGAATTTGGTTCGTCCGTAATGAGATCATACATGGGAAACCAAGCCCTTCGATAGAGGCTTCACAACGGTTCTTACAGAGCTATATGAAATCACTTTTAGAGATTAAGCAACATCCTCAAGCTAATCTGGAGAAAGGCAAACATGTGGTTAGTTTCATACCGAACAGTCCTGTTGGTCAAAATTTCAGACAACAGGCGAACTTGAAGAAATGGGAGAAGCCGGCACTAGGGTGGATGAAGGTGAATATCGACGGGTCCTTTGACGCACAGGTTAATAAGGGGGGAACTGGTGCTGTTCTCAGAGATAGTGATGGGAAGATTATCTTTATGTCCTGTTCCTACCTTGATTAGTGCTATAGTGCGCTGGAAGCAGAGCTGCTAGCTTTTAAAACAGGGATTGTGCTGTCCCTGCAATGGACTCTGTTGCCGTTGATAGTAGAGACTGATTGCCTGGTGGCTATCCACATGCTTCAAGCAGATGGGGAGGATAAATCGGACCTAGCTTTTCTTGTCCGAGAGGTGAAAGATCTGTTAGCTGGAATAAGGGAGATTAAAATTGTGAAGGGCCATCGTGACCAAAATCGTGTGAGCCATCTGTTAGCGTATAAGGCTCGCTGCGAATCTATTTCAGATTTTTGGCCTGAGAACACTTGTAATTTCATCTCACATTTTGTCTGTGAGTAGTAATATATCTCCCTTTCCCCGCAAAAAAAAACATTGATTTTAACCGTTTGATTTAAATTACTGGAAACAGAAAATCTAAACATATGTATCAACTTTAGTAATAGTATTGTACAGAAAATGTAATACTTGTACCATCTTCCATTTTTTCGAAAGAAATATAAAGAGAGGATGTGCTGCGATCGATACAATCATGCATACTCCCTCCGTCCCGTAAAAAATCAACCTAGTATTGAATGTGACACATCTTAGTATTACAAATCTGGACATATCTCTGTCTAGATTTATTGTACTAGAATATGTCACATCCAATTTTAGATTTGTTTTTGGACGGAGGGAGGACAATATTTGAATTGAAACCAATTGCAAGCTAGCCGAGACTCTAGCTAACCATAGGTCTTGCCCGTTTTTTCTTTATTTATTAGATGATACCAAATACTGCAGATAGTAGGGGAGTGGATTTTGATCCCTCAAGGGGATGTCCACTCCTTATTTGCATGTCATTTAAATAATTATAAAAAATTTAAGAAGATATATAAACATGTGATATATCACTCTACAAATATGCAAGTTCAAATTCAACTTCTACATCTTACAAAAAAAAAACAAATTTAACTATGAATATACTTTAATTAGCTGTAGTTTGATTTATTTTTTTCGTTGCAAGATGTAGAGTTGAATTTGAACTTGCATGTTTGTGAAGTAATATATCACATGTTAATATATCTTCTTAATTTTTTTTCAAATTGCTTCATAATCATTTAAGTGACATGCAAACAACGAGGAGATATCCCCTGTAGGATCAAAAAGTTTCCCTAGAGAGCAATAACTACCAAATTATGTCCTTGTGGATTACTAGTAGTTCTAGGAGATGCTCGCGAGAGCTGTATATATCACATGACCCCTAATGGATTAGTAGGTTGTTCTTTCGTGTGCTTGCATGCCTAGCTAGCTAGCTTCAGGGGTTGTTTGGTTGCATGCCACAAGTTGCCACGCCTAAAGTTAGTCCTGCCACGGTTTTTTAGCTATTGTTTGGTTCATGACACAACTGTGGCTAGCCACACATTTTCTCTATATGGCCCCACATGTTATACACTAGTATTTTTTTTGCTAACTTTGGCTAAGTTGTGGCTAGCATTTTGCTAGCCACACATTTTGTGGCAGCCACACCTTGCCTAATATGGGGTTTGGCAAAGTTAGTAAGCAACCAAATATCCCCTGGTGACATGGCCCATTCCATAGGCACATCTTTGAGGCATCCTTTCACCTTCTCATGGACTACAGATAAAGAAAATATAAGACATAGTATCAAACTGAACGTCGCAAGAGCAGACCAAATTGATCAATTGGACCACCACTACGTTGGTACATAGCTGGTAGACGGCGCTGACAATCTACCTTGAGGCACCCAAAAAAGGAGTCCGCACTCTACTCCTTCTAATGACATGGGAGATATGGTAGGAGAGAAACCAGATAGCGTTTTATCACAAAAGCTTTCGGCAATTTTCCTCGCGGGGAAAATCTAGCATGAGGCGAAAACTTGGCCAACATGAGCAAAACTACTCACACAGCTTATACCTTAGTTTTCCCATTTACCTTTGTTAGTTTCTTTTATCTATACAGAATTTCTTTCTACTATATTCAATAAAAATTGGCGCACTCTAATTAAGTGCTGATTTGTAAAGAAAAAAAAGCAAGAACTGCAACACGTACCAATGCATGCATATACTATTTTACATTTAGTCCATATATTTTTTTTCATATAACTAAATTAAACTTGATACTGTGGAAACACTGTTGTTTTCGCTAATTAATTAATTGCATTGTCATTTTCTTTCTGAGTTTTGAACGAGCTGAGCAGAGGCAGTTGTACAATAGTCTGCCACCTTAATTCTTTTTTTTTTTTGGGAAAAAAGGACTTCATTAAATCACATGGGACAAATTACAGTCTTTTTCAATCAACCATGAAACAGAATTGGACTCAAACCCAGCCCAAAAGCCTGAGTAATCGTCCCTTCTAGCTTTGTTTGCTAATTCATGGCTAATCAAATTTTGTTCCCGCTGGATCTTCATAATGGAAGTCGTCCTTTCTCCTGATCGAAGCCATCTTGCTTCTCTGACTAGAAACGCCAGGGTTGAGCAGTCCTCCTTATTAGTGAGTAGATGCACAACTGAGATGCAGTCCGTTTCAATTGCAACCGGCAGCAGTGTCCATTGCAGTGCTAACCGAAGGCCCTCCACACAGGCGGCAAGTTCAGTCTCTAACGCTGAAGAGCAGCTTGCAAGTGACTTGCACATCGTAAAGATGGTTTCACCATTGTAGTCCCGAAGAATTGCACCGATCCCAGCACTACCATCGGACTCAAGGAAGAAGCTATCGATGTTCAGTTTTGCCCATCCTGAGGGAGGTCGTTTACAGCATTCTTTTAGCTTATCATCCTTTTGCGTCTGGCAAATTGTGTCGCCCTGGATCTTCTTCCGATCCCCTTCACCAGGTCACTCCTTTGGCCATTCTTTATCATCAGCAAGGATTGGACATAGCTTTCCAAGAACCTTTTCAATGCACTTATGGGTGTTGGTCTTTTATCGTGCACTATCTCATTATTAATGTACCAAATTCGCCACAAAATCATCAGTATACGCATACCATCTTCTGCCGAAACTGTATCTAGCAAGGCTAACAACCATTCTAGGCCTGTCTGCCACCTTAATTCTGCATATATAGCTGTCCTGTGCAAATGTGCAATTAATTGGTATAGATGTCCAAGCATCAGCAAGTATATCTTGCAGTGCAACACGGCGACAAAAATGTGCGTCCAACGCAACCATTGTACAATGAAGTAGAGGCCACAGCATGCAAGATATATCCATTTGCAATGCCATGAAGAAGAAGAAACAGCTAGCTACCGATGCTAGTTAATTAGCTTGCAGATAAGGGTTTGACCTGCACTAATTAATCACCACCTACAGGAAGTCAGAAATTAAACAATGATACTTACCCCCAAAGCTTAGCAGAAACAACATGTTACAGCTGTTTCAAGCACCAAGAGGCCAACGCCCACCTACCTTACCTAGCTTGTTTTTAATCAAGAAACTGACGATGTCCCACACTTTGCTGCGGGATATATATTAGATGATAGAAAAAAATGATAAAATGATTTGGATTGAAATATTATAAAAATGATTTAAAAATGATGATTTAGCATGTGTATATTTAGTTATAGAATGAAATAAATTATAGATATAATTATTATATACTTACATGTTAAGCTTTTCTTTCTTAATGGGTTAGTGTAGCATGTAGGTTTTAGAAGCTAATAAATATTATGCTTGTATGCTGAGCTTTAGATGTTTAGGGTGTATTAGCTTTATAGTAGAAAGAATGGATACAAGCTGCTCTTGAGCCGGCCGGCCGGCGCGCATGCATGCATCGATCATTTTCGTCGTCAAGGCGATCGGAACAGACCAGTAGCCGTCTCTTGGAATTCCTTTCAACTTAATTATACAGCTTACTTAGAATTATATCAAATATTAATGCTTAAAGAGTAAAGATAGTACTCAAGCAATAAGGTGGTCATATTGTGTTGAAAACCATTATACTTTCAGAATTTGTTAGAACTAAATCTTCAGTTATATACTGATTATATACTGATACTTGATCTTTTGCTCGAGACATCATTTTCAGGTGTCATTAATTTTTATTTTCATGTATTAGACTGAGATAGAAATTTTTTACCTCAAATTAAGTATTAAGTATAGTACTCTCTCCATCCCAAAATATAAGCATTTTTCGACTTTGATACGGTCTCCGAGATGCTACTTTGACCAATAATATATATAAAAGTAAAATATTTTAAATAAAAAGAGGCTGCATATTATGATAGTTTGTTCAGTAATAAATCTAGTAACATCAATTTTACATGATTGATTTTATTTTTATTTTTTTACTATTAATAGTTAAAGTTTAAAATATTTGACTTGTCACTATTCTATAAATGATTATATTTTGTGCCGGAGGGAGCAGTAGTCAGGGGTTGGAGCCATCGCCCGGCTAGCCCGGGTGGCTGCTTGAGCGTGCCGGTGAAAACTCTAATAAATTTTAATATTGATAAGTAAATCGATGATGATATTTTTATAGCAAATACTAGCAAAATCTTTTTGGCTTCACCACTGATAGTAATTAACATTACGGCCCCTCTTGTGAAAAAAAGACGAAGAGCTTGTTGACTTTGCTATTATTTTTAATCTTAACAAGTTTTGGTATTGCCAAATTTTAGTAAAGTTGCCAAAATTTTAGCAAAATTATCAAATTTTGGCAAGATTTCATATGTAATTATTAAAATTTGGCAACAAATTAAATGTAGCCATTTTTTAGTAATTTTGCTTAAAAAAAGATAATGTTGAAAATGGTAGCAAAATGAACAAGCCCGAAACCCTGGTTTGAGACGTGAGAAAAATCATCTCTTCACTCACAGAAATTGAACCGTTTCCAATGGAATCCGCACGAAAATCTCGTGAATAGCATGAGTGAGTAGTCACACACACATGAACACATACTGTGCGCTGAGCCTCGGCAGGGAGCATCGCGCGGCGCGAGCAACCCGGGGGGGACGCCCTCGTACTGTAAGTTGACATTCTGATGTCTCATATTAAAGAATTCTTAAGGGCTCAAAGTCCCATTTTTTATTTGGTTGACAATGAGGATGTACTAGTACTGATGCATAGCAGTGGAGCAAGGTCAGAGATGATCAGATGGATGACAAACTGGGGGCTGAACTGTCTACTGCCTACATGCCAGCACGCTCACATGAAACCTCCAAGATGAACAAGATTACGGCTTCTTCATGCGTGTACCAATGACGATTCGCTGACTAGATGGCGGCATACATGTTTATCAGTTTATGCGTGAGAAACCTTTTAATTCGTTCAGATTATTATGTGGTGTGCCATGTTCAACGTCTAATTATTCTACTACTATATATAGATGCCAAGGTTTAATATAACTATGTATAGTCCATTAGTTAGCTAGATATAATCACAACAATAAGTTGTAGTTTCTTCTCCGAACTGCAATCTATGTGTTAGAATGTAGAAATAGTTGCGTACACGTTACAACTAATGTAGCAGTTGGTACGAAAAGGGGTGAGGCGGGGGAGGCTCCATGTGCCATGGGGAGGATATTACAATGTGCAACCTCTTATAAGAAAAAAAAGCGAAAAAATAAGAATTTCTTACATACCTAAATACCATAAAGGTTTCGTGCCTTCTATAATCCATTTGCGTTCTTCGTGCAGTATCAAATCAGTCGTTATTGGATAGTTTATTTTATCTAAGTTTAAATATTTTTAATGCAATCTTGTAAGTATTTATGATTATAATTTTATTTCATGTAATTTATAGGATTAGATAATTATTAGTCAACATTTTTTGATTGAATATTACTCCACATTTTAGGTAATAAAGATGGTACTTTGTTTAAATAAAGTTCAATAATTGGATACCATCCAAGGAGTGAGAAAAATGGCAGAATTTTTTTAAAGTTCAGTCACCTAAAATCTGACACTCTCTAGCACATACTCCCTCCGTACTTTTAAAAGAAGTCGTTTTGGACAACGACACGGTCTCCAAAACACAACTTTGACTTTTTGTTTCTATAAAAATATTTATTGAAAAGTGGTATATGCATACTTTTATGAAAGTATTTTTCAAGACAAATCTATTCATATAATTTTTATATTTTCAAACTCAACAACTTGAGAGTTATTCATGGTTTATATTCCCAAGGTTTGACTTAAATATTGTCATAAACGATTTTCTTTACGAGTACGGAGGGAGTATATATAGGCATATATGTTATTGATTACAGCTAATGATCGATCTGCGGCAAATCGTTTATCTGCTATTTTTGCTTCTTGACATCACGAAAGTCGACGAGCCCTCAGTTGTTTTTTTTTTTTACTAAATCACGGGGCGGAGAGCTTGCCAACCTGAATTTGCCATTGTATTTGAGGTAGAATACAAGGTCCATTAGATGAGATTAAGAGTCTGGAGGGGGGAAGAGAACGACCTTCAGTTTTGTGCCGATTTTACAAAAAGAGGTTTTAGAGATACGTACGTCATGTATATAGCATATTCATGCCAACGTATACGATTATAATTCCAAATATATAGTTCAAAATCCATCTAGTTCATCTTTAAATTAAGAAATTGATTTCCCTTAAATAAGAGATGAAAAAGAAGTACTAGCGTGACCGTCATGCGTGAGAGTTCCCTGACGACATCTAGCTTATGCCTATTATTGATCGTTTATGTACATACACGCCTGTGATTCCCATGGACATATATTCATTGATTATATTGCCGTCTCACCCCTTTTTAATTGGTTGACTAGTTAAGGAAAAAGTTGTAGTTATATGTTATTTTTTTAGCATTGCTACAGTACTTAAAAAAATACGAAACTCTTACAACTAACATGATTTTAACCGTTTGATTTAAATTGATAGTAACAGATATCAGCGTTAGTAAGAGTATAGTATAGAAAATGTAATACTTGTAGAATCTTCCATTTTTTTTGAAGAAGAAAGAGATGATGTGTAGCGATCGATACAATCTTGTATACCCTCTCTGTCCTATAAAAAACCAAACTAATACTGAATATGACACATCCTAGTACTACAAATTCTAGTCATATATTTGTCCAGATTCGTTATACTAGAATATGTCATATCCCGTTTTTGGATTTTTTTTTTTTTGAACGAAGGGAGTACAATATTTGAATTGTAACCAATGACAAGCTAACCCCATAGGTCTTACCCGTTTGTTCTTTATTTATTAGATAGAACTCACTCTATCTACTTTTGATAGTCATATTTCATCTTAGCACAGTGACCAAGAATAAGTAATTTTACTTATCATCCATTTAAACATGTTACTAGTTATTTCTCGTAAATAAACGATTCATTAATATTTACATTTCTTGATGCCCATGTAGCCAATCTTGTACTCCCTCTAGTTTCATTTTAATTGACGTTTTGGACAATGACACGGTCTACAAGATATATCTTTGACCTTATTTTTCTATTATAATATATATAATAAATAAATGCATGTTTACTTTTATTATAGTAATTTAAAAGATAAATCTATATATGTTGTTCTAGTTCCTTTAAACTAAATATTTTTAAAGTTATTGATAGTTAAAGTTATAAAAGTTTGACCTCAATCTTGTCCAAAATGTCAATTAATATGGAACCGGAGGGAGTATGGAAGAATGGAGAGTCACGCATTAAATCCGAGAAAGTCATTAAGAGGATAGGTGGTTAGATTGAAATATACCTATCAAAAGTATTTTTTTTTTAGATTTGGAAATATGCTTATCAAAAATAGATGGAGGGAGTACCATATATTCCCTTCGTCCTAATATATAAGGTATTTCAGAGGGATGTAACACATCCTAATACTATAAATTTGAGCAGGGAGTCTGTCCAGAACATGGAGTCTGTTCAAATTCGTAGTACTATGATATGTCACATCCCTCCAAAATTTCTTATACCATGGGACAGAGGGAGTAGATGGTAGGCAATAACCACCAAATTATTTCCATGTAGATTACTAGTAGTTAGTTCCAGTAGATGCTCGCGAGAGCTGTACATGTACTCCCTCCGTATTCATAAAGGAAGTCGTTTTGGACAGCGACACGGTCTCCAAAACACAATTTTGACTTCTTGTTTCTATAAAAATATTTATTGAAAAGTGATATATGTATACTTTTATGAAAGTATTTTTTAAGACAAATCTATTCATATACTTTTTATATTTTCAAACTCAACAACTTGAAAGCTATTCATGATTTATATTATCAAGGTTTGACTTAAACATTGTTCTAAACGACTTCCTTTACGAGTACGGAGGGAGTATATATCACATAATCCCTAATGGATGGAATAAATTAACTATTTGCCACTCTTACAAATGGTTCTAAAGAATTTGCCACTGGATCCATATATCATAGACACATGAGGGCCCACATGTTATAAACAGCGAGTGACAAATTCTTAATTGTTATATCTTAAAAGTAGAAAATAGTTAAATGTCCCATAATAGATCAGTAGGTTGTTCTTTCATGTGCTTGCATGCCTAGCTAGTTTCAATCTCTCTGATGACACTGCCCTGTTCTGTAAGCACATCTTTGAGGCGTCCTTTTACCTTCTCATGGACTACAGATAAAAAAAATATAAGACAGTATCGAACTGAACGTCGCAAGAGCAGATCAAATTGGTCAATTGGACCACCACTACGTTGGTACATAGCTTGTAGATGGCGCCGACAATCTGCCTTGGGGCACAAAATAATGGAGTCCACACTATACTCCTAATGACATGGGAGATATGGAAGAAACGAAACCAGATAGTATTTTATCACAAAAAGCTTTCCGCAAGTTGCTTCGCAGGGAAAATCTAGCATGAGCGAAATGACTCACAAAGCTTCTACCTTAGTTTTCCCATTTACCTTTGTTAGTTTCTTTTATCTATACAGAATCTCTTTCTACTATATTCAATAAAAATTGAACAACCTAGAGACTTGCGAGACTTCAGGCCAATTAGCTTATGTAATGTGATCTACAAGGTTCTGTCCAAGTGTCTGGCTAATAGGCTGAGGCCTTTTTTGGATTAATTGATCTCTAAAACTCAGAGTGCTTTTGTTCCTGGGAGAATGATCACCGATAATGCACTTCTTGCTTTTGAATGCTTTCATTTCATTCAGAGAAATAAGAATCCGAGATCGGCTGCCTGCGCGTATAAGCTTGATCTCTCCAAGGCTTATGATCGCGTCGACTGGAGGTTTTTGGAGCAATCAATGTATAAGTGGGGTTTTTCTCATCGTTGGGTTAGTTGGGTCATGACCTGTATATCCACGGTGAAATATGCAGTTAAGTTTAATGGGACCCTACTGAACACATTCACTCCGACCCGAGGTCTGCGACAAGGGGACCCGTTGTGACCCCTTTCTCTTTTTGTTTGTGGCCGATGGTTTATCCTTGATACTTGAAGAGAAGGTGGAACAGGGAGCTATCTCCCCAATCCGGGTTTGCCACCAAGCACTAGGGATCTCTCATCTACTGTTTGCAGATGACACACTGTTATTCTTCAAGGCTGATCTTTCACAGGCACAAGCTATCAAGGAGGTGTTGGGCAGTTATGCTACTAGTACAGGTCAGCTAATCAATCCAACAAAGTGCTCTATCTTGTTTGGTAACTCCTTGCGATAGCTTCTCGAGATGCCATCACAAACTTCTTGCAAATTGCAAGCACGGAGTTTGAAGATAAATACCTTGGTCTCCCCACTCCGGAAGGACGAATGCACAAAGGTAGGTTTCAGAGCTTGCGAGAAAGAATATGGAAAAAGATTCTATAATGGGGTGAGAATTACCTATCGAGCGGCGGAAAGGAAGTTCTTATCAAGGCTGTCATCCAAGCAATTCCTGTCTATGTTATGGGGATTTTTAAATTGCTGGAGTCGGTTTGCGAGGACCTAACAAGCTTGACCCGGAATTTTTGGTGGGGAGCTGAAAAGGGGAAGCGGAAAACTCACTGGAAGGCATGGAAATCTCTCACCAAATCCAACAAAGCTTTTACCTTAGTTTTCCCATTTACCTTTGTTAGTTTCTTTTATCTATACAGAATCTCTTTCTACTATATTCAATAAAAATTGGCGCACTCTAATTAAGTGTTGATTTGCAAAGGAAAAAAAAGAACTGCAACACATACCAATGCATGCATATACTATTTTACATTTAGCCCATATATTTTTTCATATAATTAAATTAAACTTGATACTATGGAAACACTGTTGTTTTCCCCACATCAATTGCATTGACATTTTTTTTGTGAGTTTTGAACTGAGGGAGCAGAGGCAGTTGTACAATAGTCTGCCAGCTTAATTCTGCATATATAGCTGTCCAGTGCAAATGTGCAATTAATTGGTATAGATGTCCAAGCATCACAGCAAGTAAATCTTGCAGTGCAACACGGCGACAAACATGTACGTCCAACGCAACCATATTGTACAATGAAGGAGAAGACGTCAGGCCACAGTATGCAAGATATATCCGTATGCAGGCCCTGTTTAGATTCTAATTTTTCTTCTTTAAATTTTTAATTTTTTTTTGTCACATCGAACTTTCTTACATACACAAACTTTTAATTTTTTTATCATATCGTTTTAATTTTTTCAAACTTCTCATTTTGATATGGAACTTGAACACTGGCGCACAGCCGCAATACCGAAGAAACAGCGCTAGCTACCTACCTATGCTAGTTAGCTTGCAGTCTTGCAGATAAGGGTTTGACCTGCACTAATTAATCATCACTTACAGGAAGTCAGAAATTAAACAATGATGCTTACCCTCAAAGCTTAGCACAAACAACAGGTTACAGCTGTTTCTAGCACCAAGAGGCCATCACCCACCTGCCTTAGAGCAAGTTTAATATTATAGCCCACTACTAGCTCCAATTCATTTATAGCCAGTCTAATAGCTAATTCATACAATAATTACTTACTATACTATTAATATATGGTCCCACATGTCATGCGCACACTGCGTCTTGAAGTCCATACTGTAGTTGGCTATATATCTGTAGCCCGCTGCTCTTCTCTCTTATATTTTATCTAATTAAAATATGTTTATAACTGGCTATTGTACCGCTCCTAGCTTAGCTTGTTTTTAATCAAGAAAAGCGAGCTGTTCTTGTGCCGGCCGGCCGGCCGGCCGGCGCGCATGCATGCATCGATCATCTTCTTCGTCAAGGCGATCGGATAAGGCTAGCTAGCCGTATGTTGGAATTCGTTTCAACTAGATTATACAACTTATTTTGAATTATATCAAATATTAATACTAAAAGAGTAAAGATAGTACTCAAGCAATAAGCTGGTCATATTATGTTGAAAACCATTATGTTTTTAGAATGGAAAAAGTACGAATTACCCCCCCCCCCGAACTATCGCGGTCGTCTGAATTACCCCCCTAAACTATAAAACCGGACATTCTTCACCTCGAACTATGTAAACCGGACGAATTACCCCCCCCCCCTTATCCAATCCGCGGTGGTTTTGGTCTACAAGGCAGTCCAGTCAGCAATATATTTATTAAAAAATAGGTGGGCCCCACCTGTCAGTTTCTCTCTCTCTTCTATCTCTCACTCTCTCTCTCTCTTCTCCTTTAGACGGCGGCGGCAGAGGCAGGAGTGCGGCGAAGCGAGGCGAGGCGGCAGCGGCGGAGGAGGAGGCGAGGGGGTGGAGAGGCGAGCGCGGCAGCAAGGGAGGCGAGGTGGCGGCGGCGAGGCGAAGCGGCGGCGGAGGAGGCGAGGGGGTGGAGAGGCGAGCGCGGCAGCAAGGCGAGGCAGCGGCGGAGGAGGCAAGGGGGTGGAGAGGCGAGCGCGGCGGCAAGGCGAGCGGCGGGGGCGGAGGAGGCGAGGTGGCGGCAGCATCACGATGCTCCAGCGCATCGGCGCCCGCATGGCGACGGTCTATCTCGCCATGGTCGTGGCTGCGCTCGTCGAGGCGAGACGGCTCCGCGTGGCACGCCGGCCTGGTCGATCGGCCGAACGCGGCGACGGCTGGTCGTGGCGGCGCTCGTCGAGGCGAAGCGGCTCCGCGTGGCCCGCGACGCTGCCGCTGCCGCCGCGCTCGCCTCCTCCGCCGCACCCCGCCGCCACTCGTCTCCTCCGCCGCACCCCGCCGCCACTCGTCTCCTCCGCCTACCCCGCCGCCGCTCGTCTCCTCCGCCGCACACCGCCGCCGCTCGCCTCCTCCGCCGCACCCCGCCGCCACTTGCCGCCTCATCCCCCGCCGCTCGCCTCCTCCTCCTCCGCCACCGCCGCCGCCTCGCCTCGCCTCCTCCGCTACACCCCGCCGCCGCTCGCTGTCGCCCGCATGCCTCCGTGCGCGTGGGTGAGAGAGAATGAGATAAGAGAGAGAGAGGGGAATAGTTGGATAGGAGTTTGATATGTGGGTCCCACATTTTATTAATAAATAAAATGCTGATTGGACTGCCACGCGTACGCCACATAGATCAAAACCACCGCGGATTGGGTTGAGGGGGGTAATTCATCTGGTTTACATAGTTCGAGGTGAAGAATGTCCGGTTTTGTGGTTTAGGGGGGTATTTCAGACGACCGCGATAGTTCGAGGGGTAATTCATAATTTTTCCTTTTAGAATTTGTTAGAACTAAATCTTCCAATTATATACTGATACTTGATCTTTTGCTCGAGACTTTCAGGTGTTATTAATTTTCATTTTTCATGTATTAGACTAAGATAGAAACTTTTTACCTCAAATTAAGTTTTAAGTATAGTAGTAGTCAGGGGGCGGAGTCACCACCCGGCCCGCCAGCGAAAACTCCAGTAAATTTTGATATGGATGAGTAAATCGATAATGAATAAATTTCTATAGTAAATATTAGTTATACTAAAATTTATCCGAGCTTAAAAATATTTTTGGCTCCGACACTCCAGACTGGTACTCCTCTTGTGCAAAAAAGACGAAAGCCCCGGTTTGAAACGTGAGAAAAATCTTCTCTTTACGCATAGAAATTGAACCGTTTCCTATGGAATCCGCACGAAAATCTCGTGAATAGCATGAGTAGTCACACACATAAGGAAAAAGTATACCGAAGATCCTGAACTTATCATGGGGATAAAAAAAACGTCCTCAAACCGCAAAACCAGATATGCGGGGTCCCTTAACTATATAAAATCGGTCACCGAAGATCCTTCGGTGGTTTTCACCCCGGTTTTGGTCTACGTGGCAGCTGAGTCAGCGTGGGACCCACGTGGGCCCCGCATGTCAGCGTGCCACGTCAACTTCCCTTTTCACCTCTTTTCTTTCTCTATTTCTCTGCTTCCTCCCTCCCTCTCTCTCTGCTCTCGCAGGGCATGGAGATGCCGGCGCTAGGGCGCCCAAGGCGGCGCGCGCGGCCGGGGTCGGCAGCGGTGGCGATGGCGTTAGCAGCGGCGGGGAATGGGTTGTCATCGTCGTCATTGTCGTTGAGGAGGCTGAGGAGGTCGTCGGCCGTGGAGATGAGAAGGGAGCGGGAGCAGCAGCCGCAGTGCGAGGAGGTGGCGGGCGGGACGGCGGCGGAGCCGCATCCACCGCTGGCGACACATCCACCGCCCCCGACAACCCCTCCTCCCAAATCGCCTATGGCCTCACGGTACGCAACACCAGGGCCGGCCCTAGCCCTATGCAGCCGAGGTGACTGCCGGGGGCCCATGATGGTGGGGGGCCCATGATAGTGGGGACCAACACCTAATACTAGTAGTTTAGTATCTGTCTATGGCCTACCTAGAAGCAGAAACGCCGAAACGAGAGGAGTTGGAGCGTCGTCGCCTCGTCGCCCGATCTTAGACACTATTGATCTTAATACCGTTATTGATGATTTTGCATCAAGAAATGCCCGAAGAAGTATCTTTTCATGAGAAGCAATGGATATGATTGGGTTCTTTTCTTCATTAAGATAATGATATTAGTTTCAAGGTATAAATATATTGTTGTTTTGGTTGACTTTATTTCTCGATAGATATGTTAAATTTAATATATATATATGTGTTTGTTTTCGTTTTACAAGTAAAATTAACGTCTATATATATCATAAAATTTTATATATAGCTTATAGGGGCCATCATGATGAGTTCGCCTAGGGCCCACGAAATCACACGAAATCATAAGACCGGCACTGCGCAGCACCACGGCGGAGTCGGAGAAGGCGATGGGTTCCCCGGCCGCGACGGAGCCGGAGAAGACGCCGCCTCCTCCTGCAACTGATGGCCCCAGCGGTGACCTTATTCGGCGACGACGCGAACTAGGGGCGCCGCCTCTTCCTCGCGGACGTGGTGGAGCGACTAGACGCGGTGTGCGCTGAAGAGCTCGAGCACGCAGATCCTTCTGAGCAGAGATTGGGAAGGCTGGACTCTGCTCGAGGTTGCCAATGGCGTCACCGCCCGCCGACGCCCCCACCCAGCGATGAGCAGCTCAGTGAACGACGGGGCCTGAGCGGAGGAGGACCCGAGCACTAGTTGAACCTGGCTGACAGTATTGTCATGGGTAGATTAAGGAGGCCCAGTTGCACTTGCACGCGATGATTAGTCTCAGTTCTTCAAGTATCGGTTAATTTGTTCTTATCATCTGGCTCTGGCATGCTATTATCTTGCAAATGGAATGTTTGACACAGGTAGCTGGGAGCTAGAAATGCATGCAGTCACAAGGTCAGATTGATCGATGCAGATAACATGGGAAGTGTAGGCGAGATCGATTGCGAGTAACGAGCCGTGGGCGGCGCAGTTCATGGACGCCATGGGGGAGCTTGCCTGCGGCATCGACACCATCAAGGTGGAGTCGGTGTGGCATCGCGTCCCCACCAATCTGGCGTCCTCGCAGATCCCGCCGTCCCCGCTAGTTCTGGCTGATGGTGGTGCTGCTGCTTCTTACCGTTTGCCTGCAAGTCAAGAGGCTCGAAGCGAGGATCCGCTAGGTGTGCGCGGCCGACGCGGCCGCCGGCCGCCGTGGCGGCGCCGCCGCTCAGCCCCGCTCGCCGCCTGGGCGTCTGCTCCCTACCCTTGGCCCGGCCTGCGAGAGAGAGAGAGAGAGAGCAGAGAGGGAGGAAGGGAGAGAGAAGAGGAGAAAGGGAAAGTTGACGTGGCACGCTGACACGTGGGTCCTACGCTGACTCAGTCGCTACATAGAGTAAAACCGGAGTCAAAATTACCGAAGGAACTCGAGTGACCGGTTTTATGTAGTTAAGGGACCCCATATATCCGGTTTTATTGTTCGAGGATGTTTTTTATTCCGATGATAAGTTCAGGGACCTTCGGTGTACTTTTTCCCACACAAACATACTGTACGCTGCCAGCCTCGGCAGGGAGGCAGGGAACAGGGACACGAAGCGCGAGCAAGCAGCTGGGGGACGCCAGAAACCGCAGCGCGCGGCCTTGTTTGCCCAATGTTGGAGGCCCCGTGGCGCCAACCGCTACGTCGCGTGGGCCGGCCCGGCCACCATTCGGCGGTCGGTGCGACGCGAGGCAGGCGGCCTCTCTCGCGCTGGCTCGTGTCGCGACCGGGGGTGGGGTGGGGTGGGTTGGGTTGGGACTGGGGAGATGGGCCGAATCGGGCGGGCAGTTTTCCGGTGCAATTTCACGCGGAAACGAGCGTAATCAGCGTGCGTGCCGCGTCGCGCACGACTACGGCCCCGCCGCATCTGGACCGTACACGACGCGACCAGAGCTACCCTAAGATCTTTTTCGCCTTGGATCATTTGCTCTCTCTGGTCTAAACCGACACCAGCACAGCATCTATAATGACAGGTACTGATGAG
This sequence comes from Oryza meridionalis, assembly GCA_000338895.3. Taxonomy (NCBI): domain Eukaryota; kingdom Viridiplantae; phylum Streptophyta; class Magnoliopsida; order Poales; family Poaceae; genus Oryza; species Oryza meridionalis. Next base: position 21,092,426 of record CM002533.2, read on the forward strand.
ACCCCATCATGCATGCCACGTACGATGAATAAGCTAGCTTTTGGAACAGAGAAGGAATAAGCATGGTACTAGCTAGCACCATACGGCCATGTGCCCTGTTGTCTTGCTTGTTAGCTGAAACCGAGTTTAGCGAATTACTTCCCGTCGAGGCAAACCAAGCGATCCTATATGCGTCTATCTCTCCCACTCCCAGTATTTGTTCATGGCGTAAAGGCCACCCCCGCGACTACGACCTAACAACCCACGCCGAATCACCGGTTGCATGTGAGCCACTGATGTGCTCCATCCAAGACTTGATACTCCCTCCGTCCCAAAATAAGTGCAGTTTTGCACTATTCACGTTCAACGTTTGACCGTTCGTCTTATTTAAAAAATTTTATGACTATTTTTTTATTGCTATTAGATGATAAAATATAAATAGTACTTTATGTGTGACTAAATATTTTCAATTTTTTCACAAATTTTTCAAATAAGACGGACGAGTCAAACGTTGGGCATGGATATCCACGGCTGCACTTATTTTGGGACGGAGGGACGGAGGCAGTATATCTTATATCTACATCACACCTTTCTTCTACACATCGCACCGCAACCCTGCATCAATTAATAATTTATATGTGCTCTCTAGTCCCAACACGATTCCTTCTAGAACCTCTAGCTATAGAGGTTTCACTAATGCCATTTGCAACACATTCCTTTTCGCATGTGCGACACGCTCTTTGCTTCAGGTTTTACTTGAAGTATGAGCGCCATTGGGATCCGGTGAAATTTCCCTTTCCTTCTCCACTGCCGTATTCATTATGTTGCATGTAAATATATTCCTGAAAGGTATGGATCAAAAACATCAAATCTAGCTAACTTCAAAGAAAATTCAGCGGCTGGCAGCCTGGCAGCGACGTTTCAGTTGTTCATGATACGCGTGCAAGATGCGGCTTACACACTGCATGATCAGTTCAGATCCCGGATTCCTCTCCAGCTACATGGGAGAGCAAGCATTGCTCGGAACAATTCAACCGTGTGGTCACCCTCTCTATCTCTCTCTATCTCCCTGCATTATTGTCCAAGATATGGTACATAATTCAGATCTTGCCAATTTGGCAGGTGACAAAGCAAGGTCTCTTGCAATGGGAGTTGGAGGTGGGTAAGTAAGGTTAAAATGACAGCAAAGAACTGTGACCACAATGACCAAGTACATACTACCACCCAAGTAACCCGGTTGGTACGCTGCTCATCGTGACTCCCAAAGTCTCCGGGCCACAGGCCATGTGGAGATGCATCGCACACGCACAGCTTCCACCAATCAAGCCATTCTCACCAGCCACGGCAGAGAAGAGAACTCCACTGTTTCAGAGCTCTGAATTTCTGATAAGCTTTCAGCAAAAAAAAAAAAGAAAGAACGGGGGAGAAACGCACCGTTTTCGCTGGAATTCTGTGGGTTTGCAGCGCGCGATGTGTCCGTTTCCACCGCCAAATGCGGCCAAACCGCCGTACGGTTCCATGTGCCACACATGCGATGAAAATTCGCACATTTTGATACGGGATCTGAGCCTTTGCTATCGCTCGCTTGTGCCTTTCATTTCGTTGCAGCCTGAGTAGACCGGTTTTATTTCGGTCACATGTGAGCATGAGGTTGCAGTTCTCTCTCAGTGTTCTTGTGACTCAGTTATCAGGGCCCTCGCTTATCAGTGATAGTTACTACTCCTCAGATCTTTTTCCCTGCTCTGTTGAATGAGCCTGAGCCACTGGAAGAGTGACAGGGGTAGGGCCTCGATTTGATTTGATTCCCCTTGCCAAAAGAAGCTCGTTGATGAACCAGTAATTCAACTGTTTTAAGTGTAACTAAAGCATAATCAGATGGTTGGAGCTTTCCTTCTAATGCTAAGGTTAGAGATTCTCTGAAAATTCACATGAAAGATTCCGTGACCACCCCGCACAAAGCTCCACATGGATTCAGATTCCCCTGTCGGCTCTTGATTGAGGACAGATGCCCCCCCAAAAGAAAAGGAGCCTGTAAAAACAGTCTTCCCCGGTTATCATGTCAGTATCAGATTTTAAAATCAGTCGTAGATGCCCAGATCATTTTCTAATATTAGCAAAAGAATTAGTACTATATATCATATCACTAAGCAGAGACTCGTGCAGCTCGTGTGCGTTAAGTACCCAAGTAGTGCATTTCTTGTGGAGGTAATCAACTATATTTAACAGTTGGAATCCACATGTTTTAGTGGTTTACAAAGTCTCAAACTTGATAATACAAAATTTACAAAATACCAGAGCTCACCTTGTAAGCAGAGTAGTAGATCAACAAGTACACAACATTAGGTATGTAAATTACACTGTCTTCTGTACAAAATTCAGTGTATTACAGTTAGTAACAGTGACAAATTCAGGTGCTCCAAGATCAGATGAATCCCAAGGTCTAATCTTTAGATCAACAGAACACTGCATAGTGTGGTGGGATGAATACAGAGGAAGATCTAGGACCAAATGGGGATTAAGGAATACTCACTATCAATCAAGATCTAGCACACCAAAATTACATCAATCCTGTGCCATCTTACACTTTCCTTCAGCTAGAAGGCATCAATACCAGGATTAAAAACCTATGCACATACCTAAGCCAGCAGCAGAAATGGTAAAGATTTCTTATTGCATCTGTACAAAAATCGCATAGCAGGCAGCAGCAGCAGCATCAGCAGCAAGCAAGCAAAGTATAGCATCTGTAGCTCACTGAAGTGAGTGCTGGAATGGAGAGCTCTAATCCAACTGATCAGTGATCCAAATCTTGCAAGACTAGCTGATTTGATGTGGATCCGCAGCTGTGTGTTCGATCGATGGCCGCCTCATTGCAGGTCGTAGACGTTGGAATCGGCGGCGTAGCAGCCAAGAACGCGGACGAACACCGCGAATCTCTCGATCTCCTTGATGGCGTCGAGGACGCGCGGGTCGTGGGAGGCGCCCTCGCAGTCGACGTAGAGGACGTGCGGGAACGCGCGGAGCGTCGGCGCGCCGCGGGCGCTCGTGTCGAGGATCATCACGGGGTGGCCCGCCGCGGCGCCGCCGCCGCCGCCGCCGCCGCCGTCGTTGTTGTTGATGACCTCCAGCTTGGTCAGGTTGATGTTGCGGGAGGAGAAGGCGGAGAGGACCTTGAGGACCACCATCATGGAGCCGCCCCGGTGGGCGACCACCATGCTGGTCTTGGCGTCGGCGTCCATGGGCAGCGTCACCGGCGAGGGCGGCTTGGAGAGGAGCAGGAAGCGGGTGACGTTCCATGACTCGTCCTGGAGGCCGTGCGCGAGCACGTCGAGGCCGTAGAGGTCGGCGGCGCGCGGGCTGGCGATGGCGGCGGTGTCGAGCATCCGGTTGGACCGCAGCATCTCCACGGCGCCGGCGGTGTCCTCCACGGGCTCCCTGTCCACGCCGAGCCGCGCCAGCGCGCGGCCGCAGTGCGCGAGCGCCATGGGGTGGCTAATCACCCGGCGCACCTCGGCGGCGCGGACACCGGGCATGGCGAGGAGGCAGTAGTGCACGAACAGGTTGATCTCCTGGACCACGACGAGGTCATGCCTCAGCAGGAGGTCGTAGTTCCGCAGCGCGGTGCCCTCCATGGTGGACTCGACGGGCAGTATCGCGCGGTCGACGGCGCCGCCGTCGACCGCCGCCAGCGCGTCGGCGAACGCGCGGCAGGGCACGGTGTCGCACCCGGGGAGCGCCGTCTTCGCCGCGAACTCGCTGTACGCGCCCGGCGCGCCCTGGAACGCCACCCTGAGCCCGAACCCATCCTGGCCCCCGGCGCCGCCCGTGCTCACCGACAGATGGATCCGGTCATTCCCGTTGATGTGTTGCGCCGCCGCCTTCTTCCTCCCGCTCCCGTTGACCCCCTTCTTGCCGTCGCCGTTGATCTGCGCCTTGCCGTTGGGGGACTTCTTGGAGGAGTGTCCGTTGACGCCGTTGATCTTGGCCGCCGCGGCGACGAACGAGGGGTTGGTGTGACGACGGGTGGTCTTGGGGAGGAGGAGGTGCTTGTGGAGGTGGAGGGAGGAGGAGGTGTAGGCCATAGAACGGCGCGCGGCGGCGGCGAGAGGAGAGGAGAGGTGGTGGGTTGGGATTGGGTGGAGAGAGAGAGAGGCAAGGAAATGGAGAGTTTTCACAGTTTTAGCTAACGAGCGTGGTGGGGGAAGGTTTTGCTGACTTTTTATAAACACACGGCGGCAGCGGCTGGTCGGCAGCGGTTTGGCTCTGGTTTGCTGCTTACAATTGGCTGTTTACTGTTTCTTTCTTGCTTGCTGCCTTAAAGGCTTCGGTAGTTGGTGTTGTTCAGAGTGTAATTGACGGAGACTGCGGATGAGGGTGAAGGGCTTGAAGGCTCCCCCGGTTATTGGTGTTGTTCACCGTGTAATTGACGGAAATTGCGGATGAAAGTGAAGGGTTATAAATGGTGGTTAAAGACGTGAACCATATTGATTTAGGGTGTGTTTGGTTGAGTGAACGAGTCTTGATAGGAGATGGCCGTTTGATTTTTTGTGGTGTTTGGTTAAAGGGTAAGGTGGATGGGGCGGCTCGAAATAGGGAATATTACCTCAATATACTGGATGAGTGCATCTAGCCGATTTGGCTAGATGAAGCCATCCAGTTTTGGTCTGGATGATGTGTCCTATTCTGATTGGCTGTGGTTGGTTTGATTTTCTATTAAGTAAGCTCCAAATGATTTTTTTTCTCTTAAACCGTTTATCTAATTTATGATTTGATCACACCATTATATTTGTTACAACTAAATCTTTTAAAACAAGATTTCGGATTATTATATTTTGAAAAATATATATATATGAAAAATGGGTCCCACTAACTTTTGGCTTTTCCCATTCATGCTATATCCCTCCAACCAAACAAGTAATTTGGTCATCATATCTATACAAATAAAACAAAAAATTGGATCGTCATCCAATAAAAAATGGATCGCCATATCACACCATGCATGACCGTGAACCAAACACACCCTTAGTCATTGGGATTTGGGAGCGATTGGTTGTGAGTCGATCCTGCCGTCTGATCGGAATCTAACGGTCTAACCTACAGCTTTGATCGCTTATCTCCATGCTAGCCAGCCTAACCGCACTGTGTTTTAGGCCATGAGGCTTTTCTAACGAATGTTAGAGAGACACGAGCATATGACGTGTGAGTTTATGAGGGTGGGTCTTACATGTGAAGGACTCATGTTTCTCTGAATTTATGATAGAGGAGTTGTTTTTATGTTTTAGGGTCTTCTTGCATTGGCAAGACTCGCTTGGGGCGTGGGTAATGACAAACATAGAGATGTTCGATGTTGTCATGTAGCAGTGTATGGTGGTGGAATACGATATTCTATGATAGGCTGAGTCTAGGTGGCATCGGAGTTGCTGCATCAGTTGATGAGGTTGATAATGCTGACATCAAAGCAACTACACTTTTTAGTTGAAGTTAGAGCTCAATCGTATCCATGCGTGCTGTTGAGGTGCGATGGGCGGTGACCTTATTAGCAGTTTTGGCATTCTGGTGGTCGTGTATGAGTCTCTAGGGTGAAAGTGTTAGTTACGTCACTGCCTTTGGACACCGTTCACATTTCTAGAGATGATGCTATGGGAATTTTGTGAATACCACATTTAGGAAGTCCTTTGGGTGTGTGAACCTATAGATCTATTTTGGATTGGACAATGTTGTCATTCTGTCGGCATGCCCTTGTTGAAGTTAGGGCTCTTATTCAACGTGGGAGCAACGACAATAACTTTCTGTGGAGTGAACATTTCACCTGGCGTTATCATAGGTTTGTGTCACTTGAGTCATGTGTTTTCATTCGTGGTGGTTATATTAAGTTTTTCGATTCTGATTTTACTCATAAACTGAATCAACTATATTCTTGTATAGCAAATTACAGGAATACCATACCCTTTTCAAAGGTTTTTCAAGGAAAAAGGAACAACCTATTCAATCATCTAGTTGGAACACGCTCGTTGTCGGCTTGTCGCTCAATACTCATATGTCCTCTATTTAACTGCACGCCGCCTCCTAATTTAGCGGCATTGGTATGTACAGGAGTTGTATGTGCATGATTCCATCCTTTAAACTTCGATTCGTACAACTATATGCACGCAAGCAATTGTATAGATTTATTTAGGTGTGTATTTAGGGCTTAAACTCTAGGTTGTGTGTGCATATTAATGTATGATGATGTATATTAATGCATGTCTCTGAACAGAAGCCTAAATCATATTCATACCATATCAAGAAGTTCCTTTGTTTGTATTTATTTAACTTTTGATCAAAACCTACCAGAAATGTGTAGTATAAGGATTGATATATACGGCAATGTACAAGATAGCAAGTGGAATGAGATGATTAATTAGGACTATTGAAGCACTTTAGGAAACATTGCATTAGATGACATCTTGTTGGCATCTTAGTCATAGTCACGTAGATGCATATATTGGGTGGCTTTGCTTTAGAAGGTTGGTTACTCTGTGATGCGGTGTTATCACCGTTTGCTTGTTGATTTATGCCGCAACTAAAATTTGATTGATTTTAAGTTCTTTTATTATAATATTTTTTAGCATTGCTTTTATATCGCTGAGAACATGATTTAAAAGTTTTACCATAAATTATTTTTAGTTGTTTCATTCATTTTCTGTAGAGCAAACGATGAGCAAACTAGTGTTGGGTTACAGGGTAACAATTTCCTCAAGCAGCTTGGACTTGTGAATGTGAATATAGTTGATGCAAAGATCAAAACTATATACTATATGGTAAATCATCAACCCCGTTAATTCCGCAAGATTAGTGCAGTCCAAAAAATATCTTCTCCTAATTCAAAACACTTAAAACAACTCCTTTACCTGTACTACTATCCAAGCAATTCTCACAACCAAAGCAGAGCTGGCTTTGATTTTGAACACATGATTATTCTGTGACCCTGAATTGCTGGAGTATAATTAACCAATGGCTTTCGCTGTTGGACAGCAATGCCGCATAACTTTCCAGTCTTTCCTTCGTTTTCCGTGTGCCTTTCACTCTGTTGAGTGTGACCCTGACGAGTGGCGCGGAGCAGCTGTGAGCTTCCTTTCTGTAGCTTTCCCTCCATTGATGGCTGATGCAGATGCAGTGGCCAGCCAATTGCGTTGCTGTCTCGGCTCTCAATCGATGGACAGTATCGCCGGTGCTTTCCACACCTCTCTTGCTGTAAGTCTGTAACTTATGAGTGGTATGCAAATGGGAGATGTGATAAGCTCGAAGAATCATTCTTGATGGTTACTTCATCAGATAAGAACGTGGCGGTTAATGTTGATATGCAGATCTGACTACAGTATGATTGACGTTTTGGGAAGAATGCTAGTACTACTAGTGGCTTGTTTAGGCAAACGTGATTGGCCTGACTAATTCTACTACTAGAGTAAAGTAAAGGTCGCTTTCTACTAGTATAGTACTTTGTATACCTATAATACTTTGTATACCTTTTTTAGTGAAACAACTGCGAAGGATGGAAACGGTATGAAAATTTCCGTTCATATACCGAGATTATTTTTATACAATAAATATGAAAATGGTATCGTTTCCAACCGTTTTTGTTTCTAGCTATCTATAGAACTTAGATTTTTCTAATTTCTATCAGCATCATACTAATGTCACCACTAAATAGTTAAATTCATCAATACGAAAAATTCCCCACCATATTAAGACCGTTTCCAGAAAATAATACTCTCTTCATATTTTAATGTATGACGCCGTTGACTTTTCGACCAACGTTTGACCATTCGTCTAATTTAAATTTTTTTTTCAAATATAAAAATGTTTATATCAAGCTTAAACAATATTTGATGATAAATCAAGTAACAATAAAATAAATGATAATTACATATATTTTTGAATAAGACGAATAATCAAATGTTGATTAAAAAGTTAACGGCGTCATATATTAAAATACGGAGAGAGGATAAGTTAATATTGTTTCCAACTGCTTTTATGGTACTGCTTGATCCACTAGAACAAGCTAAAATTAAGCTTGCCACGACCACAAGATGCAATTTTTTTTGTAATGGTGGCTGGCAGGTTAATTGGATAAGCACAATGCAGGACTTGTGTAGTCAACTGATGTCAATGCTGAAAACAAAAAAAAAAGGTGGATGCATGCACGCGAGACGGCCAAAGTCAGTGATGGCGGGCGTCGTTAACAAGTGGAAATTCAACACCGCACGACACGGCTCTCCCAACGCGCGCTGTCATATGGGAGAGAGAATTTTGAGGCTCCGTTATTATTCTACTTCTTTTGAAATTTCTCCAAACTTCCGTTTCACCTTTCACCCAAAGGATCAAATACAGCCAAACCGTTTACATCACCCTAAAACGTCATCAGTGCTCATTCACAATACTTATTTTTTTTTCATGAACGCGTAAAAATATTGCACATCCACGCAACACTTATGTATCCTGACATAATATACTTATTTTATTACGTCTAACCTTAGTCATGGTAAACCGTTTATTTTATAACCCTCCATTATCCTGGGTCCATTGCCGGATGAAGCTGATGGGCCAGCCATCAACCTGTCATTGCTTGCCGTGTAGAGAAAAACGGACAGGAAGGATACGGCCGGCGCCTGCCCCTGTCAAAATCTTCGACTACAGATGTCTCCGCAACAATTCAATATTCTGGCGGCGATGGCTGTCTAGAATGATTGCGTTTCTGCAATTGGTTATTCATCGTTTAATTACTCTTCTTTTTACTATTATTAGTACTCGTTTAACACTAGATATGTTCGGCCAAAGCCTGGACAGCGATGTGTGCAGTGTGCATGTGCAGTGTCGGATGAAAGGCCTAATCCAGGCACGCTCTTTCGCCATTTCTTGAGGTTCTTATCGATTGCTCATATTCCCTAGCAAGCTAAAATATTAGAGAATAAAAATAATTTATAGGTAAAACTTTTATACATATGTTATCTATCTATCTATCTATTATATACTAAAAGTCCATTAAACTTCCTATAAACGCTCTTAAGCCGCCACGTGGCATTTCTACAAACGCTTCTAGGCCGCCACGTGGTAATGTCTAATCTCACCGTTGATTTTTACTTAAATCGGTGGATCCGATAATTTAGACCATTAGATTAGATTAGATATATTTTATTTAAAAAGAAACTAATACCTTACTATTCACCGGAAAAAGAAAACAAATTAAACTGATTTTAGTCCTCCCCTGTACCCCGCGCGGACATATGCATCCATCCCTGTATATACGTATGTATAGGTAACGTACTAACGTACATATGTGAGAATAGAAAACAATGAATCTTACCTTAGATTAGATGTATTTTATTTAAAAAGAAACTCATACCTTACTTCACCGGAAAAAGAAAACAAAAACACGAGTACTCCATATGTACGTACATATGTAAGAATAAAAAACAATGAATATATTACCTACGAAAGAAAAAAACTATGCACAGGCTTACTGTAAAAACAACAAAGAAAAAAAAACATACGTGTGTAGTACCATAAAAAATCGATTATCTCTAAATAGAGTTTTCTAATATTTAAAGATAAAATCTATTACTATATAAATTTAAGCAAATATCACCGCCGATTTTTAATTAAATTGGTGAACCCAATAGTTTAAACCATTACATATATTTTATTTTAAAAACTAATAACTTATTACTCTGTGCGTATACGGGAGAACTATATAACAATTAGGCTAGAAAAAGAAAAAAACATAAGTAGTCCCTACGTACATACGACTTGGAAAAATAAATAAAGCTTAACCGCTATCCATCGAAGGTTCGCAACAAAGAAAAATCTACGCACGGTGGTCTTTTGAAATAGTATTTTTAAAATCCCTTACTATAAAAACAAAAAAACAAAAAAAGCTTATCATTCGAAAAAGATCGATGGTCTTTTGAAATAGTATTATCTACTATTTAAAGATAAATATATTAGTCTACAAATTTACGTAAATATACGTAGTTAAACTAAATCTATATTATAAATATGAAATATCCCATCAATGATCTTTGTTCGTTCGATCTTAACATACGAGGCTGATATATATAATAATTAATGTTTTGATAATTTCTTATTTCACATCATATTTTAGGGTGTCAAATATCACTTGACGGATATACGATGCTAATTTAAATTTACATTTGTGAAAATGAAAACAACACAATTTAGTTGTTTTATTTTACACCGTTAGATTAATTGTTTCTCCTATATACGGATATATGACAAATATATAACCGTTGACCGGAAAAAGTACTCCGCACGTACATATGGTTGAAAAAAAAACAATAATAAATTTGCCGAAATAACATAAAACGTATTTATGATAAAGCCCTCAAAAAATCGGTGGTCCTTCAAAAATAATTTTCTACAATTTAAGGATAAAAATATAATAATCTTTAAATTTACACAAATATAAATATAAAATATCCAATCAATGGTTTTAAGCATTCTATCTTTTAAATTATTTTAAAATTATATATCCAATTTGTGATCTGGTTGTATTCCTTTAAATAAATAAACTACTAATATCTATAGCCATAAATACATCACAAATATGGAGCCGACATGTAATAATTAATGTTATGATAATAATTTCACATCATATTTTTGGTGTGAAAAACAATTGACAAATATACAATACTAATTTAAATGTACATATGTATTCTCCAAATTACTAAAGGTGTCTCAAGTGATTATAAACAATAGGTGTGGAAAACAAACCGGACACTGAACGAACATGCACTACAGTATATATATTTGTCAAAATATGATACGGTACTTTAGAGATTATCGTGGTAGTATTTAGAAAATCACCGTCTTGGTTACGTATAAATTCTTCTATTGTTTTGGGATAAAATTTACCTCCTTCGATTTATGTGACAGAGGGAATATAAGTAATATAAGTCTATCTTTGATTAGATGAAGTAGTATCATTAGTTATATTTTTAATAGAAAATATATTTCATTAATATATAATAAAATTAAAATGTTACTTAAAGTCATCTATAGCATACGAAACAAAAAATGTTATATAAAGTTTGGAAACTCCAAAAGTTTTAAAAAAAGAATCACACACAATATAAATAAATAGATATGAACTAACTCCATCATTGGGACATATTTTTTCTAATAAATTTGAGAATATACAGGTTCAAGTAATACGTCCAACAGTTATTAACGAACAAACGTTTAAAATAGAGTAAAAAAATATTTCAAAAATATCATCCACACTTTCAAAATAATAAAATTTCAAACAAGATTAAACAACATGCCCGTGCGTATGCGTGGACTACTTTCCTAGTTAACATTCTAAAAGTCGATGCTGAAAAAGAAAGTACATTAAAAATATCTTAAAACCAATTTCAAAATAAAATTTGAAAATTCAAATTTTAGCTTTTGCTTTGATTTATTAGTACAGCCAATATGGCTATAACTTATCTCTCGGTGTGGTCACATACTCACATCGCATCACCAAAGTGGGCGTATGGGCCTGACTGATCATGATAGGGAAGAGGACCAATCGATTTGGCACGGTTCCATTTTCATATTACAAGTGGCCACCAGGTCCATACTACACCAATCCTTTTCCTCCTGACTTAAAGGAGACTGCGTAACTGAGTGAGTGAGTGACCGTCCTAGAGTATTTATCTTTAGCATTTAAAATTTCTCACAAAAACTTTATTTCCACGGGTTACAGCTGAATAGCTGATAAGACCATTAAAGCCTAGAAATAAAAACAACAATAAAAATATCAGTTATTTCTCTTCGCCACTAGTTTGTTTCAGAATTGCTCGAAGTAAAGTTTCCCTGAAACATGTAGCTTTTGCGCCTTCGCCCCATAGTAACAAGTGTCATTTTGAACGTACAACGGATGGCTTGGGCGTGATTCTTTTCATGGGCCGTGCTGGATGGGCCAGGCAGCCCAAAAGTCGTTCATGCTGCTATGACTATACGCGGGCCATGGCATGGGCCGCTTGATACAGATTCTAGAGCTCGAGAGCCCACTTTTCAGAACTTTATCTTACGGTGCTACTGCTACTGCTCTTGCAAGATTCTACTAGAATGAGGATAACACACAGATGCAAGACATACACAAGGCCAATACACAAAACAAATAACAATCAATTTATACATGTTTATACTCATAGGCTTCCTCGAACTACATAAGAAACTAACATATGTTTTAACATACAAAAGAAGGTCGACGTAATGTATTTAGGTGGACATTTCTCCCCCCACCCCCCCCCCCCCTTCAAAAAAAAAATACAAAAGAAGGTTCAATTTTCAATATATCTATTAGCTCTGAGCCTCCAAACATCTCGTAAGCACCAAAATAAGGTAACATATATGTTTCATTGATCTTGGTTGAGCACTTGACCAATTTTAATGTGGCTGAAATTGTAAACAAGAAGGAAAACCGCAAAATTAAGTATTCATTCAGCAGATGTTTCCATTATCAGATCCAGAGGATTAGGGTATAGGATTAGGAGAATTAGAGAGCAAGTGGCAATTGGACAAGGATTTAGGGGTTTCGCCGTATTGGAGGAGAACTCACCTGCTGCTCCAGCTTGGGGCATCGGGCCACTCGACGGATGGCAGCAAGATACAACAGCTGACGCCTAGATGGGATCGCCGATGACTTATCAACGTCAGACATTAAGGGAGAAAATGTTTGTGTGAGGCTACAGTAGGCATGTAGCTTCACCAATCAACACCGCTCTTGTAGAAACTATGGAGTATTTTGCTGGTTGAGTGGAACACGCGCACGCACCACTTATATGCATACCACACCGATATGTACAATCCTTCAGCACATGTTCAATAGATTTTGATATGGGTAATCCATGAACCTAACAAATTATTTTCTAAGCACGTTCAAGTGTGTAATATCTTCATCAGAATGCTGCGCATCACTTGACACATTTTTGGGGGTGAAACCACGTAAATTTCTAACCTTGCAAATTTTATCTATGATTTATGCTCTGGATTTATCTCCGACGAGTTCCAGCAAATATCAGTGAGTATTTGAGTCGGGGTGGAGAAAGTAGAAGGTGTTTCCGGCTTAGAGGGATGACCAGAGTGATGTACGGTAGGTCCGTGTTGGAGCCGATTGTGGTGGTGGGGCGGTGAGGCGGCGGGGAGAAGGGGGCGAAATGACACGTAGATACTTCTTATGATTATCAGGATCTACGCACTAACTAATGGCAAACTCATGCATGTACAACTTCACGACCACGCAAAAAGTGTTCCCATCGTCCAGATAGCTTTCGACTTTCAAGGAAGCTTGCAGAATGTAAGATGCTGAACGCTCATAAAAGGATGATCTGGCTTTTGACATTCTCGCAGAATAGTATACTATTTGGGGGATAAGTTCAAGAACGTCCTTTTCCCCCAAATCCAAAAGGCAAACAAAATGCTTGGATTGAGCTTTACTCCAAGCTAACCACAGATGGATCTGCAGCTAGCTAGCATCGATCATCAATCAATCAAGCAGCTGGGGCTAGCTTAGCTTGGTAGTGCATGCATTCATCACCATGTGGGCCTTCAGGGAGATATCGCCAAAAACCCCTTCAGGTCCCATGCATACTAGTGGCCTTGTGGGGGCATCCACAGCTTCGTGTAGTGCAGCAATTCGATCGTATCGTCGTGGAGCACTGATGCTAAGTTGCTAACAAGTTACAGGCTAACAGCTGAATTCTCCTGCAGTGTTGGTAGGACTTGCTGTTTCTTCTCTCTGCAAGCTGGCCGTGCTTAACAACTAGCACACTCGTCAACACACACAAAAATGTTTTTCATATTTTGATCGATCGTGGTACAGCCGGCGATCAGTTATTCAGACTGGTGATCAGTTATCACTAATTCACCATCCAAAGCATATGAGCCTCTGAAAATGGAGTGTTGCAGCGATTATATTCTCGTCGTTGTCTTTCAGAGGAAACAAAAATCTCTCGCCATGCATGGCTCCTACAAGCTAGCTAGCTTCGTGATCTAGTAACTGGATATGGTAGGTGGCAAGAAAACAAAAGAATCTAGCGATTCATCATCTACTCATCATGCCAAGACTGATCCCTTTCACCTTTTCCATTAAACCCTTAATTATGGTGTTCGAGACCGGGTCAAAAATAAATTAACATCCTGCAGATCACGGCTTGATCAGCCGCCACCTGGACGCGAGGATCGTACTAACCTCGTCGCGCACTAACGCGAAAGCGGCTTTGCGACATGTGAGATCTCCCCCAATGTGGCGAGACGCCATTGGCCTGACCGTCCTGTAAGCCTGAAACAGCCACTCTTTTTTGCTCCCTGTGCTTCACAGCTAATCCCTAGCCCAGCGTCGATCGAGCAAGCAAGAAACGCGTATCCCGATTTGTCCCCAATGTTTTCACCAACTCCCGCCCGTTTTTATACCCTCGCAATCCTCCGTTTCGGTCGAGTTTAGTACACATCTTCCTCTAATATAAGCCAGTTTGTTTTTTTTACGACTCGTACTAGACGGTGCGAAATTCTATTGGTAGAGCAGACCAGTGTACGTATAAGTACGTGCATGTTGATGAGCTGATCGAGTGATCGATCAGTGTGGCAGTGTGGTGAGCAATGTGAGAGGCACGTAGGTGTGGATTGGTGTGTTGGGTTGTGGCATGGAGCAACGGGCGGCGGCGGCGGCGCAGCAGCGGCAGGGGAGGAGGCAGAGCGCGGCGGCGTGCGGGATCAGGCGGGCGAGGGCGGAGACGCGGCACCCGGTGTACCGCGGCGTGCGGTTCAGGGCGGGGAAGTGGGTGTCGGAGATCCGGGAGCTCCGGAAGCCGAGCAGGATATGGCTCGGCACGTACGCCACCCCCGAGATGGCCGCCGCGGCGTACGACGCCGCCGCACTGGCGCTGCGCGGGCGCGGCGCGGCGCTCAACTTCCCCGACGCCGCGCGGTCGCGCCCCGCCCCGGCGTCCGCGTCCGCCGACGACGTGCGCGCCGCGGCCACCGCCGCCGCCGCCGCGATGGCACACCAGGAGGAGGACGACGACAGTCGGCGTCAGCTCGAGGACGGCGGCGGCGGCGTGGTGGACGAGGACGACGTGCTGGAGATGCCGAGGCTGATGGTGAGCATGGCGGAGGGGCTGATGATCAGCCCACCGCCGGTGATGCTCGGCCTGCAGGCGGACGGCGGTGGAATAATGGACGAGGGCGGCGGCGTGGTGAGGTTGTGGGATCACAGCTGAGTGTTCGACCACGTACTGTGGGTAGTGGAGGAGGGTATGTGCGCGAGTGCGACGCCATGATCGATCGATGGATGGATCGAGCAGATGCAGCTGCAGGTGGTGTGGTGAGGATCGATCGCCCTGAGACGTGGACGTACGGAGGAATGTGTCCCCTAACGTACTATACGTGCGTACGTGGTGATGCGCCTCCACGTAGACGTAGCGTGGGTGTGATCCAAGTGGATGATGGTGACACAATACACATACAATGTACTATATGGATACTGGGACATACAGTTACACGGACACCTTTTTCTTGCAAAAGATACTCCTACTCTCCTAGATTAGTCAACGGTTTGAGTTTGAGGCAAGCAGGTAATGTGATTTTTTTTCGATTACATGGCAGAAGCGCGCACATCACTATACCCGCAACACCATCCTCACACCTCACGAAAGTGCCCTCTAACATACGCTTTAAAGACAATCCCACCCCCCAATTATACGCAGACGCATATATGCACATCACTACACACATTAACAGTGCACTCACACTCCCATGAATACGTCAGCTAACACAGGCTCTAACAAACGAAAACCTACTGCACATCCCTTATCTCATTAAAATTCTGTTAAAAGCCCACCTGCATATGTGTAATATTCGTGGGCACTAGGATTATCCTAATGGGTAAAGTCATACACCCACAACTCCACCATCACACCACTTGTGTTTTCTCATAATGTGAAAAAATGTTTCCAATAGCATTGGCAATTTTCACATCATGGAAAAATGTCGCTTGTAAAAACAAAATTGTTTATACAGCTGTTGGTGCGTAAAACAATGGTTTATATTTTGGGATGAAAAATTAGTGAAGAAATTTGACTATGATTTTTTTAAAAAAAATTGGTTCGGAGTTTTGGTGGATGTTGGCATAAGTGTATGCCAGATTACAACATACGTGCCTAGAAATAGTTGTTTGGTCTATTTGTATGCAATGATTTGAGGACTGTTGACAACCAAAATTGGCATATCCTAACAAAACAAGATATTCCAGATGATCTGGTTTTGGGTGTCCGAACGAACGATTTGTATTCTTAATAGATTCATTATGGATTCAATTTGTACAAGGGGTAAGATCAATGTACCATCCTGAAAATTTTAACATTTTCAAAAATGCACCATGACGATTCTTTGCTTATTACTTCGATTATTTCTTCTATTCGGAGAAATATAAAGTGTGTCTTTTAATCTGAAAAGTTGATTTCAGATATTTCTATCCTTTTATGTCTTGATTCAAAATTTTGAATCTTAAACCTTTTTATTGAATGTTTGATGTATCTTGCTTTAAGTTGCTATAATTTTGAACCGTTTCTTATTTCCATCCATTTCTAGAAAAGCCCAAATTAGTATCATCTCAACTTTATAATTTCGACCTTTTTATTAATTTGGAGTTTCTTGGTTGAGTTTTATATTTAAATCTCTTCCTTCTGAAATACTTCCTTTGTTTCAAATGTATGTACTTCATATATATGTGCTCATACTTCCTTCTGAAATACATCCATGTATGTGCTTCATATATTTGTCTGGTTTCATATGGATGTTAGTAAATCTAGACGAGAGATAGAGGGGGTCAAAACATCTTATAATGTGAAGCGCGCGCGCGGGGGGGGGGGGGGGGTGTAAGATCCAAGATGTCCACATTACATGTTACTTCTAAGTTCCAAACCTCTAATTTATACTAGTCCCATTTTTAAAACAAGACCTTCTCCTTGAAACCCTTTTTCATCACATAGTCTCTATATACTCCTACACCAAAAATTTAGTTAAACCTTAAATTCAAAATCATTCCTATAAACCTAAAATTTCCTTAGATATGATGTAGTTATTTTTCTAACACAAGATAAGAGGTGCACAAGTCTATATATTTTATCATATATGCGCACAAGTCATAGTAATATGAAAATAGTGTATCGTACCGTCAACATATCAATCGGTATCGTTATATCTTGGAAAAGCTATTTTAAAATTCTGAATACCTATCCTATAAATTTTAGATCCGCAACTGTTCTATAGAGCCAAAATTTCGAACTGCAAGTAATATTTTCAATAAGGAATAAAACCATCGACGTTACAAGTTTTAAGAGTCGGACAACCATAGGCTGTGTTTAGTTCAGCGCAAAGTTTGGATTTTGGTTGAAATTGGAGATGATGTGACTGAAAAGTTGTATATGTATGACAGGTTGATGTGATGGAAAAGAACTGAAGTTTGGATCCAAACTTTGAATCTAAACACAGCCATAGTTACATGCCCTCATTAGCAGCTTCCACGAAGTGGTAACAGGCAACAACAAAGATGCAGTTTTGGTTCTGTTTCTACCAACGCGGCGACTCAACACGCGCACAGCTGTAGGTTCATCTCTGGAAACGCCCTCCTGCATCGGCTGCCGCAACGACGACGACGACCAGAAGCCGCGGCGAAACCGTGAGCCGGCCGGCACATTTACGTGCAGCTCGCGCTGCATGCAGACTGCAGGTTATGCAGGCTACAGTACATCAGTACCGCAGGAAAAAGAAAAAACCCCCAATTTTTCATCGTATCCTACTGCTGCGGGTTGAGCACATGAGGCAACTCTGGTTACAGCTGTTTGCTGCTGCTGTTGCAACTCGACCGAGTTTACTAATGCAAATTGAGCGGCCTAACTCCCCGTCGAGACCTGCGTTTCGTACGGATGGTTATATCAAGTTTAGCCTGCCCAAACGAGGCTGCAATCGCGAGACCGGTGTCCTGAGCCGTCTCCCATCTGCCAATGGAGGAGGAGGCAGCAGCTAGTGGCGACCATACCATCAAAGCGTCCGTCGTGCTTCTGTTCCGTCGGCAGTTGCTCGCCCAGGCTACATTGATTCGATGCATTGCTTGGTGCCGCCAATTTGGTTCGAGTTCGAGACCTCTGCATTCATGTTCGATTACCTTCGAAAAAAATTGAAGCCTCTGACGACTCTCCTGAAGATTGATTGACCTCGTTGAACAGAGTGAATTAAAGTTGTGCACACGGTTAATTTCCATTACTGGGGTGGAATAATCAGGCAGGGGACAAGGAGAGCAGGCAAGGAGAATCAAAAGGCACAGCTGGACTGGAGCTCGGCTGCTCGAGCCTCGTTTTGGAAGTAAAAGAATGGAGGCAGGCAGACAGTATCTATTCCCCTCCAACTCTACACGTGTAGCAGTCAACTGTACTTGACTCGTGCAGAAGGCTACACGAGCGAAATCTGCAGGCCAGATGCAGAATCGAATCGCATCGCGTCGAATCGTCGCCACGGCGGCCGCGGAAGCCGCGCCGAAAGCTCGTCGGAGCAGTAGTTTAATCGTCTGGAAACGCGAACAACAAATCACATTAGTGAAGTTTATTGTAAAAAAGTTGTGTGGTTCAGTTCGAAGCTGAAGCAAAGTGTGTAAAAATTTGCCGCTTCGATATGGCAGATCCAATACACGGTAAAACGTACAGAAATGTTTACAAAACTGTACGGTTATCACGGTTATCATACACGGTAATCTTTTCAGTTTTTTAAACCACGGTATGTCTCGCGGTTACCACGCGGTTTTTACGGTAACCACGCGGTTACCGTGGGGGTTCCGTAACTGTGCCGAAAACGGTAAGAGAAACCTGATGTGTCCAATTCCATATGAGATTGATTTATTTTGGAACGAAGCAAGCGCGATGGGCTTTGAGATTGGCGTTCGATCTGCGCGTAGGTAGAGAAGAATAGAACCTAGTTTTGCCGGCAGGCGCGGCCGCGTTTCACGCGATGGGACGCGCGCCACGTCGCCGGCGTAATGGCGCCGCGGACGCTGGCTGCACGCGCCCCTACTGGCCCCGGCTCCGAGGCTCGCCTCGCCGCGAATCCGGTACTGCGTGGTACGAGTCGGGACCGGGTCACCGGTCCAAGGCCCCCAAACAAATTCACCGATCCGATCCGTCGTCGTTTCTGCCGAGTTTTACCGCCGCCGCCGCTGCTGTAATTTGGCGAAGGCCACACGAGTTCACGCCGCGATCACCCAGACACGGGACACCACCCTGGTTGCGACAGAAACAGAGAGCCTTTCCCATCTTACGTGGTCGATCAGTCCCAGTGAAACAGAGTAGCGTACAGTACAACCACTGCATTGTACCGACTACTTCTTTTATATTCTTTTGATTGAGAAATTGTACCGATCGAGTATTTACGATTTTACGTTACTACTACTAGTACGTATCACCAAGTCATCGCTTTCGATCTCTCTGTTTTTCTTACGGAATTCAACCTTGGCTGTGTTAGATCTAAAGTCCAAATTTCAGTCATTTTCCATCACATCAATCTGTCATACACACATAATTTTTTAGTCACATCATTATCAATTTCAACCAAAATATAAACTTTGCACTGAACTAAAAAGCGCCCTTGTTCGGCCGTTGGATCGATCTTAACTTCTTACCAGCATGTGTTCGTGCACATCAGTTTTCACCCAGCAAACACTCGTGTACGAGCGAGTAGAGACACGGAACGGTCCTTATTATTACACGCATTGACCGCCTATCCAGTTCCCTCGAGTACTAGTACTACAGACAGTGCCAACCTACCCTATTGGATTAGTAATTCCAAGCTACTGCCCCTTTTATGAAATTTCATATTACAATATTACAAGTTGTTTTGATTTTTTTAAAAAATATTTTTTATATTTAACTGAATTTATAGAAAAATTAGCAGCATATATAATATTGAATTAGTTAATATAACATTGAGTATATTTTGATAATATATTTATTTTGTGTAAAAATGTTATTATATTTTTCAATAAACTTGATCAAACCAAAAAAGTTTGACAAAAAATCAAAACGATTTATGAACCTTTGATTCATATGATTGGCAAAGGATTTTTATAGGATTTAAATTTCTATAGATTTTTTTTCTACATGTCGCATTAATTCATAGGAAAGAAACAAAAGTTTCTATAGGATTGTATTCATATGCTTCACATTTCATAGAAAAAATAGCGTGAACTTTCCTTTGTTTTTCTCGTAACACGATCAAATGAGTCCTATTATAATTCCTGTTGATTCCTGTAAGATTTGAGAAACTTACTACTTCAAGCCATGTATTTTTCTTATCCTCGAATCATAGGGGCTCTTTTAATATGAAAGGGAGGGATTACTGCTCCAGTTTAATTTGGTCACAAAGCTCACTCCAGTTTCGTCATTCCAAGCTACTCCTACTCCAGTTTGGTCACAAAGCTAGGCAGCGACCAAACCATAAAAACTCCTATAGCTCGTACTACCTCGTAGCCACCCCGCCTCCCATGGAGTGAGTACTGAGTACTAGTAGCAGGTAGCAACGCCACGGTAACCTCGGCCTCGGGGCAAACCAAATCCGCCGCGCCGAGCCGAGCGTGTATTTAGCAGGCGATCTCTCCTCCTCCTTCTCCCACTCTCCCCAGCTCAGCCGCTCCGCCCACCGCCACCACCGTCGCTGCCCGCTGCTGCATCGCCCAACCGACAACCCGCAGCTCACCTGTGCGTGCTCTCGCGTCGATCCAAGCAAGCTTCAAAAATATCAGAAACCCCACGCACATTTCTTTACTCGCCCGGAGAAGCTACCGCGCGCTTGCTACCTCTCGCGTCTCTGCATTGCATTGCAATCGCACGCATTGCTCGTTCTGTCATCGGATCCGAGCTAGTCTGGGATGGCGGCAATGGCGGGAGGGAGTAAGCCGCTGAGGCTCAAGGATCTCCTGGAGCTGGACTGCGAGTCCTGCAGCGCCGCAGGCTTCCGCTGCTACCCTCGCCGCCTCTGCGTCGCCGGCGGCGCGGCTGAGGCGGCGGCGGCGCCAATGCGGCACCGCCTCGTCGCCGACCGGTCGTCGTCGTCCGCAATGCGGCGGCCCAAGCTGTCCAGCCTCTCGAAGAGCCTCTCCCGGCGGCTCAGGGGAGGCTTCTGGAGGCGGCGCGAGGAAGAAGACGAGGAAGCCGCCGCCGCCGCCGCGGCGCCGCCGGCGAGCCCCACCGCCCCCGCCGTGCCCAGCTGCTGCAGCTCCAGCTCCGACTCCGAGACGTCCGAGTCCAGCAATTCCACCGGCGGGAGGAAGTCGCGCTCCCACTCCGACTACTCAGAAATCTCGTCAGCCAGCTCCGACGACAGCCTCCACGCCGCCGGCGAGCCCTCCACCACCGGAGCCGACCACGAGGTAATCAACCATTCCATCAACCTCTCACTTCTCTCCTACTCACTCTTGTCACTCATTCACTAACCTTGACGAGGAATCAATAATTGGGCGTTAATTTAGTTGCATTAGTGTCCCAGATTTGCGTAAACTCCAGGGCGAAGTGGGATTAGCCACCAATTAACGATCGAAGCGGAGACCCCACGGCGATTAAATGCCACAACCGAAGCACATTCATTCGGTAGCAGCGATCCATTATTCACCAACACATGGATTGCTCGATTGTTCAGATCATCTCCTGACTTGTTCATGTTACGAGTATCCAAAGGGGAGCCCTAGCTACTGACTCCTGCATTGATGAACGTATACAGCCAAACATGGACCTACGTACACAGGGTGTAGAGTAGTACAGTAGTAATTCGTGTACCATGTGCGATAATACTAGTACTACCGCCTTGTGCTAGCTGCTGCATGCTCCAATTGTGGTGATCGATCGATCGAAATGACCTGTCCATCCATGCATTGATCGATCAATCAGTAGGTTTGTACCTGGCTACTGAATTTCGGCCATTGATCAGCAGGGATAGAAGTAGCACTGCAGATGATACCACTAATTAATTATTCGTAGAGATTAATGTGTCAATTAGAGGCCTCTGTGGTGTGGTTGGCTCGCTGGTGCTGTGCATGCATGAGCAGTAGCTCTGTGGCTCAGTGGACCAGAAGGGGCAGTGGTTGCAAAGCGTAAATGCAAAGCGGGCCGTTGCACAGTTAGTGCGGCTTGTCCGGAAGCATGATACAGCGGGGCCAGTGTCCTGTGCATGGCACGCTCTACCCTCACCTCGCGTAGCTTCCGCTCTCTGCATGTGCACACGACAGCCACATGGTTTAATGGCCCAACTAAAATTAAACTAACTCGTCGTTTGAGCGGCGATGCTGGCACTAATATCGTTGTCTCAAACGACGATGCTGGTAGTAGCATCGTTTTCGCTGAAACGACGAGTTAGCTTAGCACTATAGCCGACGTCCGGGAAAGCCGGACGATGTGTCGTGCCGTACGCCGCTACAGACGCGTCGCTTGGACTGACGCTGCCGTGGCGAAAGGTCGTGGATTAGAAATGAACGAGATGGCAAAATGGAGGGGTGTGATTGAGACAAAATTGGTGGATGATTGCTGGTGTACGGTGTGATGCAGGTGATGAAGAGGGGATCCAAGGAGGAGGAGGAGGCTGACGACAAGGAGCAGCTCAGTCCGGTGGGCGTCATGGACTTCCCCTTCGACGAAGACGACGAAGACGCCGCCGCCGTCGACGAGGAAGAGAGGGTCGCCGCCGGCGCGTACTCGTTCTCTTTCAGCGACAGCCTCGCCCAGCTCCAGAGTAAGCAAACTGATTGAACCGAACACGTACACTCATCTTTTTTTCTGAAGAATCTGTCACAAACCAAAGTTTATCCTAAAACCAAAGGACAATTACGTACTATAAAATGCATCACGTGTCGAGTTGTGTGATAGTAGTAGTGTTGTGTAGTCTACACAATGGTGTCAAATCTTCAGATGAGATGGGTCGGGACGGGTCCGAGGTGTTCGTCGCCTAGTGCTAGTGCCGAACCGGAATCTGCTCTGTTTCTGTCTCTTGCTCGGACACGAAACGGGGCATGGCCAAAAGAAGATGTTCCGATTTTTGTACTGTTCATACGGGCCCCCGGGAGAGGCGGAAATCCCGGATCGTGTAAAGATCCTACTGGGCCCACCCGACCAGGGACTGTCGGAGATGGCCACAAAAGGCACATACTAGGCCAATGGTTTTCTCAGCTTTTTATTTATCTTGGTTCATTGAGCATATTTGACTCTCGAAATTTACTGGATTTGGGATTGGTTAATTAAGGGCTTGTTAGGATTATAGGGTTTCCACATGATTTTTGGGAAATACTATTCACTAAGGGGTAAGGGATCATTCGATTTAGAGGTTTTTCATAAGATAATTGTAGGAATTAGATCCCTTGGATTTTTTTCTATATGCATCATTCGTTTCATAAGAATGGATCCCACAAAATTCCTAAGGATTGTAATCTTACAAGCTAATTTCATAAGATTCTTAGCATGAGGTGAGGTGAGATTTCTTGAAAAAATTCCTAAGAAATAGAGTGCATGTCACATCATAATCTTTTACTCCGAACGATTCTATCTCTTGTATTTCTATGTTTTCAATCATCTATTTTCCATGTGAGCTGAATTCCTATCCTGCAATCCGAACAAGCCCTAAATGTTTTAAACACTTTCTTTCTTTTTGAAATGAGGTTTTATAAATACTTTCTACTAGTTCTCATAAAAAAATAACTTCTGCTACTAAACTCTATCCCTAAGCCATCTAAAAGAACTCTATGCTTAAGTAAAGTTACTAGCTACTAGTAACTCTATCCCTTTTACCTTTTTATATTTGTATATACAAACTCTATATTAAAAATTGTATGGGGTCAACAAGTACTTGCTGCTTCTAGCCTCCTACGACTTACTTGAAGTATAACTCATTATATTTTTACCGTTTACCGTGGATCAGGGAGAAAGATGCAACTGCAGCCCAAGATCCGACGGCTCGGGAGCATGGCGGAGCTCAGCGGCGTGGATCTCGAGGCACGC
Organism: Oryza meridionalis; assembly: GCA_000338895.3. NCBI lineage: Eukaryota > Viridiplantae > Streptophyta > Magnoliopsida > Poales > Poaceae > Oryza > Oryza meridionalis. The sequence continues at coordinate 21,116,470 of CM002533.2, forward strand.
TTCGCCGCCTCGGAGTCCGACCGCCTTGGCGGCGTCGTCCCAGTAAAGCACCAGTGCATTACCGACGACGTAGCGGCGCCGCCGCCACGACACGACGATAACCGGAACGACGGCGTCTCCGAAAAAGATTCCGACGACGACGAGGACAACCTCCTAGACCTACTGGCGGACACCGTGTCGATCGGCGTGGTGGATGACGTCACCGAGAGGCTCCTCCTCGACTTCTTCGTCGAGACGAAGTGCAGCTCCAGACATAATGAGTTGCGTGCACCGACCAGTCCGTTACAAGAGAGGAGACGGCGAGAGAACGGCGAAACGATGAGACTTGCCAAGGCCTGGCTTGAGGGCACGGGAACACTGTGGACGTTGAACGACGTGCTGTACCACGGCGAGGATGTCATGGTGGAGATGGAGCGGAGCCGGCGGTGGATGCACGCCGGCGAGGAGGAGCGCGAGGCCGGCGTGGTGGTGGCGGCCATGGTGATGGACGAGCTGTTGCACGAGCTGGTGAGTGACCTGATTGCGTTGCAGAAGTAGTGCTTTGTTTGGATGTCAAAGTTAGTCAAATCGAGTGTAATGTAAACGTGAGATAGAACAGATTCAGTGAAGGTTGATATAGGGGGGTAGTGAGTTAGGGGCAGTGGAATAAAGCATATGCATATGTATATAGTTTTGTCAGAGTGGCAATGGAAACAAGAAGATTACTGTTCTGTTTGGATGTAAATGTACACTCTACAGGTCATCAACCTAAGGACAATTAGATTGCACTTAACTCGGGTAACGAAATTCTCTTTTCAGCAGTCTTCATCGTGTCGGGTGTAAAGGGGAAAGAGCATTCATGAAATGTTCTCTTGGGTGACAGAGATATGAACAACATCCCCATGGAAAAAGAGAAAAAAGCAAAGTAGGGACCAACAAAGCACAAGCATCACGTGCTTTCATGAACCAGAATTATTATTATGCCACAGATCACAATGATACATTCAGAAAGCTTCGAATCTACGTTCCTCTGTTACATTACCACAGCTACAAGCACACCGTGTTACACTGTCGGGATTACAAGAAAATGAATATAAAGTGACTAGTCACACCCTAAGCATTAACCCTAAACCTCTGGGCTGAGGCAAAAAGGGATGGAAAAAAACATAATTCACAAGCTGCCTAGAAAGAACATGAACGATCAAATTTTTACAAGGTAAGACTGAATCCCGAGCATAAGATTTCACATAGGCTCAAATCCTTGTGCTATTCACTTGTGCTGAACACTACCTTGTTTTCTTGATGATTGCTGAAGTGCGCATCTCAGCGTCTTCTTTGGCAAATTTCCACCAGAGATATGTGAGGGGAATAGAAATAGCAACACAGAATACACGGCCATCAACATATCCCCAGCGTGGTGGTATGTCATAGGTTTCCAAGACTATTGAGAATACGTTTCCAATAATGACAAACAAGATCTTAAAACATGAAGGATGTTTTGTCATGACAGCCCATACTGCCCATAGGAGGAACTGAGCAAGGCTAGCAGCAGTGCAAACCTTTGTGTTTAGGCCTGCAAAAGAAAAGAAAAAAAAGGAACCATCAGCATACATAGATGTAAACTTTCTAAAAGGTTACGCAATATCATTTTAACACATACCTACTGAAATATTGACACACAAATATTTTCTAACAGTTAGGTAGATCCTCAATAGTTTATTACATAATCTGAGTGTAGAAATGTAGAGTGCAGGTTCGACATTAGTACAGTAACATGTTTAAATACAGCAACATGATACCTACTCAGAACTTCACTACTAAGTTTTACAAGCAATACTAGTCACTACTACAAAATATACAGATCGATTGGCAAGACAGTATTTCAATTATCTGCAGGAAGTCATGACTCAGGAATGATGCATTCATTATGAAAAACCTATAATAAGTAAAATGGTTTCAAAAGTTCAATATCATGTCCAGCTAAAATTTACCTTTATCAAGTTCATAGAAATTGAGATACAAAATATGAGTTGTTGTGAATGCCAGAATCGGAGCTGCCACCATCACTCTGGAAGCTTCATCCTTCAGATTTAGAGTTCGCAATATTGCCAAGATAAGGGAGTACCCAATAAAAGCAGCAAATGATGAATAATACAACTTTTCTGTCCAAACTGTATCACTGCAAGCAATGGAAGAATCAAGTTCAACTAATTATGATCAAACACATATACTGGAATCATACTTTTCATCAATGTATTGGGCTTACCAACTGTGATAGATGGCACGCCAAAACCATGCATTCATGGCCAGAAGACCATAAATGTGCCATAGGCCAGTGTATTCATAGTATGTCATTTGAGTTTCAGGCCTAAGAGGCAGCTTGTAAGAAAGCAGGAGGAAAAAAGATAGCCACCCATTAAATTGTACAAGGAGAGAGAGCGCGGAAAGAGCAGCAGAAATAGGCTCCTGCAAGAAGGGAAAAAAAAGCAATTAGTAATAGGTGAAGGACACAAGGTAGAACTGAAAAAGGAATGCCTAGACAGATCAAGTTTATAAAAAAGCTAAGCAATTAATTAGTACATGATTGATTGATTACCTGAAACACAGATGCACGCTTCATAGGCCATTTGCCATGATACTTAACTGACCCTAATCCAAGTTGCTCCCTTTCACTTTCCCTCTCCATCATACAGTGGTATCTGCATTCACTCTTGCAGTTCCATTCTTTCCACTGCAAGTACAATGGTTCATGTGCGTACCATGATTTATCAGCAGGATGGTCATCAGTTGGAACCTGGCAGTGCCTCACGGAGGTCTCTCGGAGGGAACCCGTCTTTTCGCATTCGTCAACACAGGCTCTGTACAAGAAGTTAGGGACAACTCAGGCAGTTAGCTTGTCATTGCTCATCAGTTCAACCTTCAACATCCCAACATGTTTATAGAACAGAGAACTAAACAGTTTTATGTACGGATTCAAATACTAAGGTAGTATGTATAAATCACAGGACTTCATCAGGAGGTCACATCTCCCAGCTTTGGTCATGAAATACCCTACAAAGCCTTGTTTCTCACGCATGATCATGGATATAGGTTAGATAATCAAAAGATCATTACACACACACATTGAGAGTTACTTTTAAAAAGTTTAGCTTCCTTGGTGCAATCCCTTCATAAGAAAACAATGACCAAAATACCAGTATTCAGGGGGGGCAAATCATGCTTTGAGGCCAAATCAAATCTTGCGCTCTACAGCCAACGAGCACCAGGTGTTCGAACAAATGCCTAAGAACGACTACCGCCACACACCCTCGCTGATTCCATTGCGCACGCAATCAGCTCCTCGAACCAAACGTAAAACACACACACACACACCACAAGCCCCGCCCAAATCACCAAATCTTGGGAGCACGAAGAGATGTCGCGCGACACTGGACAAAGAATCCACACGGAGTCACGAGCCCTACATACCTGTAGAGCGGATCGGCGTTGCCCTCGGACGCGCCCACCGTCGCCACCACGGCCGCTGCCGCGAGGCCAACAAGCAGCTCCACCCAGCACGCCCGGCCAATCCCCATCACCTCCCCCTCCCCTCCCTCCCTCCGCCCCCCAAACTCAGGTAGACCTACACGGGCAGTGGCGGGAGGAGCTCGACGAGGAGGAGGAGATCCGAGTCCGGGAGCAGAATCCGGAAGGAGCGATCGAATCGCGCGCGGCGCGGGGGTTCGTCGTGGCCGGCCACCACCGGGGAGCAAATCGACAGGGGAGGGGGGGAGGAGGGGATCGCGAGCCAACGCGGCGTGGGATTTTTTTTTTCTTCTTCTTCTCTTCTTTTTTTTGCTCCTCTTTTTTGGTTTTTGGGGGGCTATGGGGATGTGTGCGCCTGTTTGTGTGTCTGGGTTTGTTTTTGTGCGCCGCGAGGAGGCTCGTGGGAGGTGAGGCGCTGAGCTGCTAAAAGGCCTAAAGATAAACAAAACGATCAGGGGCATTATTTTGTGTGGAGACTGGAGACTAGGGGGGAAACAAGCAGAAAAGCACCCCACATTTGCTTCAATTGTATCATTCGCTTGTACGGTTGTACTACACTTATTTTTTTTGTTTTGGGTAAATTTTGTAAAACTACAGGTATTTTAGCCAAACTATTGGGACAGGCAAAACCACATGTTAAGTGGTGTACCACAGAACTATATGTTTAGTTTTCAACTTTTTTATAAAACTACATAGTACTGTAAAACTACATATTTAATAAAAAAATTATCACAAACCTATAATGTTTATTAGTTTCAGCAAAACAATAGTGTTAAAGAATCTAAACTCTAACTTGTGTTGTTTTGTCATAATTGGCAAATTTATCATATTCCTCCATAAAAATATGTAATTACGTGATAAATTTATGTTAAATTTGTAGTTGCGTAGTAGTAGTTCTGCTAGAGAATATGTGGTTTTACGAATTTTACTATTCTTTTTTGACTTGAAAATTATGATTTCTATCGAGTCTGTTCTTGACCCAAGCCTGTTCTTGTGAAGAATCCAATACTGTATAGAGTGGTTTCATAGGGGAGACAACCAGGATAGATTTTTTTTTTCAAGACTAATAGGATCTCTAGAAAATGTAGAGAATTTAGGCAAGCCTAACTAGGGCAGCGTATTTGTTGACGAAACACTATCTTCAACCATTCTCAATAATTCAATGGGTTATTGGCAAGCTGAGAAATCAACCAGGTTCATTATTGATGGATGATAGTACGCTGAGTTCATGGCTTGTACTTTATGATACAACATTCAAGCCAATGAAGGCTCATAGTACATTTCTAAGACAAAGAAAGGTTAATCCTAAACATCAGTTCAAAAATACATGCTTCTAGAACTCAAAGGAATAGATGCTAAACATCCATTTCCCATCTCTATCTCAAGCGTGTAGAATCCCCCCTCCCCCTCATTGAATTTTAGAACTCACAGAATAGCCGCGAAACATCCATTTCATCTCTCTCTTAAAAATATAGATTTATCTTCGTTTCTGTTAGTATGCTTTTTAAACTACTAAACGGAATGTTCCATGTGAAAACTTTCTATATAGAAGTTGCTCTAAAATATCAAATATATTCATTTGTCAAGTTTATAATAATTAAAACTTAAATAATTATGTGCTAATAGCTTATTTATTTTACGTGAGCTAACTTAATGTTCGTCTTCATGAGTTTCAAACACTATCTTAATCATGTAAAATCCTCCCCCTCATTGAAACCATCTCTTATGTTATTTATACATGACTATTTCACTCCAACTAGTCCTGGGCTTCAAGGACAAGATTTGGAGAATAAAGCGCTTACACCCTAATGTCATAATATATCCATAACTCAAGGGCCTACGAGACAAATGCACATCTTTGTTTACACCTGTCATGGCACGTATCCCCGCCGTACCCGGTGCCTGGATGGTGGGCCCTGTGAGTGTGACGTCACCACCCCGGGTACGAGGGCTACGTGTCAGGAAATTCCGTCTCATCCACCTGGCTCCAAGTCTCCAAGGAGCCAAGACCCAAAGTACAGAATCATCAGATTGGTTGGCAATGGCCCAATTGGCCCCATTGGCCATGATCTACCACTACTGCTACTTTAGCCAAAAGTTTTGACACTGGTTACATATATATCAGATCGGACGGCGACTGTTGCGCCCTGTGTGCACCGCCAAGTTGTCGCCCGCCGTCCGATCGATCTAGCCGGGGTGTCATTGCCGTTATTGCGAAGGTGGTAGTATTAGTAGTGGTAGATCGGTTGATGAAAATGATTGGGTCATGTGTCACTTAATTGCTGACGTTGAACTGAGATAATTGGATAAGTTTATGTTTATGTAACAGATCAACGTCAGCAGACCCATCAGGTCACCTTTTATTCCAGAGTTTTATCTAAGGGCGGCATGTTCACTTTGATGAAAAAAAAAAAATCTTACCAAATTTTGGCATTGCTAAAATTTTAGCATAGTTGTCAAAATGTTGATAACTTGCCAAAATTTTGGCAGGATTTCTTATATAGTTACCAAAATTTGGCAGCAAATTAAATGTAGCCACTTTTTTGATAACTTTAACAAAATTTGATAAGACTGAAAATAGCATCAAAGTGAACAGACCCTAAATTTTCCCAAGTAAAGATGCATCATTGGTAGTTTTAGCATTCGAACTTGATAACATTAACTATGTTGAGAAAGAAAGGGAAAGTTGATTAAAGGAATGTTTTGTCGCGATTGTCTAATGCACCTTAGTAAGTAGTTAGTAGTGGAGGAGTACTTGAGGGATCAATTGAAAAAATTACAAGATACTATTGTTATAGAAATGAAATTTAATGCTCACTAGTGATCAATGGGTCCCGAAGGCAAATTTGTCAGCTCTCTGACTTAAGAGTTTGGAAGTTTTTTGGAAGCCGTATGCGTGTCTCCGTACTGTATAGTCCCTAATTATTGCACTTGACATTTCCATTCGGTTTTAGTACGTCGTCACAGGGAAACGGTTGAGATGGCACAATATATAATTCACTTTTCTGTTTGAGAAGAAGATATTGTACTATTCACTTGGAATTCTTGTTTTTAGAGGCTGCAATTCTGATGAATGTGTGATGCAGCCCACCCAAAATAAATGGTGTGTCTCGGGCCTTTTTCTCTGATACGCCCCCTCCGTTGTGTTCATGTGGGCCTCCGGGTCATTGTAGTTTGCCAACCTGGCCCTGAATGAAATGCTAAACGCTACAAGCCCAGCACGATCACACACTAGGCTGACCGCTGGCCCAAACCATACCCGTTGCCAGTACTGAAAGTTAGAGTACCACTTGCTTGTGTCACGCGCGTTTTGCCTACCGGCCAGCGGAACGGTGTACGTACTCCGCCTCATAAAAACCAACATAGGGCATATTCTAGTATAAAAAGTAAAAAGATATATCTTGTTTAATCCTAAATTGATTTTTACGAGACTGAGGGAGTATGTTGCTATCTATAAAATCAAATGGATTCGCTATAATTCTACCCCTAGATTATTTTACGAGTAAATTACATGGTTGATCCATAAATCTATTCATCCATGTTACTCAGATCTTTCAACTCTTAAAATGCTTTTTTTAATCTTGGAAAATGTTAAAGCGTGTCATTCCAGTCTAAATTGTAACAATATATATCTCAGCGATCATACGTGACATGCCACATAAACATTACAATGACAACTTTTCCTTTTTATTTTTATTTCTTCTCTTCTACATTTCCCTTTTTTTCATCCTTTTTTCTTTTTTTTTCCACCATATATGAACAGGAATGAAAGAACAGAAGAAAAAGGAAAAAAAAAGAGGAGAAAGAGTCAATGGTCATGTGGCATGTCATGACCATCTCACCACATAAGATCCCGTTGGTGTCGTGGCAACTTAGGATCTAAATGACACACTTTAGGGTGTGTTTGGATAGAGAGATATGGGTGGATAGGACATGGCCGCCTATTTTTTTTTAGCGTTTGGTTGCTGGAAAGGGGTAGGATGGGACTGCCTGAGAAGGAATATTCCCCAAGATGCTAGATGGGGGATCCGGCCGATTTGCCCGAATCCAGCCGCCCGAGCGCCCGGGCGAGTGAGGGAGGCGGTCGCATGACTCACGTCACCCCGGGCGAGCGAGGGAGGGAGGCGGTCGCCCGGGTGAGCGGGCCGGCGCGGGATGCGGGCGCGGCGGCCGGCGCTGGCGCGGCAACGGGAAGAGGGACGATGGCGACGGGAGGAGGCGACGAGCTCGGAGAAGCTGGCGGAGACGACGATGCGAACCGGCGACGATGACAATGCGAATCGGCGACGACGATGATGCGAACCCGACGACGACGACGACAACGACGACGGTGCGGGCGGCGATAGCCGCGTCGGCGGGAGGCGGCAGCTGGCTGGAGGAGGCGGCCAGCGGGAGTAGGCGGCCGCCGGCGGGAGGAGGCGCGAGCTCGGAGACGCTTGCCGGTGACGACGACGACGACGACGACGGTGCGGGCGCCGAGAGCCGCGTCGGCGGGAGGCGGCGGCGCCTGCGGCCGGCGAGAGGAGGCGGCCGACGGGAGGAGGTGGCGGCGGGAGGAGGCGAGCAGCGGCCGCCGGCGGGAGGAGCGGCGGCGGCAGTGAGGAGGAGGAGCCCCAGATCTAATGCTTTTTTCTTTTTTCTTTTTTCTTTTTTTCTATGTGTATTTATAATATGTAGAGGTAGCGGTGTCAGATTGCTAGAGAATTTATAAAATGCATTATGCATTAATTTGATGGGGGGTATATTCACCATCTCAAGTGAGAGGTGACCACACCTACAAATCCAACCTACTCCCTCCAACCAAACAGAAAATTGGATCATCAAATCCACCTTCATCCCTATAAAAAAAAACTGGATTGACATATTCACTCCCAAAAAAAATTGGATCGTCATATCCAGCAAAATATGAACCGTCATATCCCATCTTACCTTAGACCGTGAACCAAACACACCTTTAATTATCAACTTTATGATATAGAAATGTATTTTAAGAGTTTAGGACCTACATAATAGGAGTAAACAAGTTGAGGACTTGGTCGTGCAGTTTACTCTTTTTTTATTAAGAAAAATATCACATTGTGTTTGAGATCCATATGCTACTGCCACTAAAGACAGGTTTAATAGTATCGTCGATTGCTAGCGATAATTATGTGCCATGTCAGCTAGAAGCAGCCTAATAGTTGGAGAGTATAGTAGTCACGTTAAACAACCAAAAGGTTTATTATTTTTTTAACCACATCAATGACTTTCTCTGCAGTGCTTTGGTGCTCTTTTCTCTCTGTTCTACTGCAAACACTGACAAAGTATCAGAGGTGGTGCATTGGAGCCAGTGCGGAGCCGACGACTAATCTGTCGCCCGTTTGCACCTTTTTCCTCCTTTCTCTCGTCCAGATCACCACTGAGTCTCATGTGGATTTTTATCGCCTGCTGAATAAGTCTTACTATACTTGCTCTAAGAAGAAAAAGAGTAAAGTGTCCTTTACCAACTGAGCAACCAGACGTGTTGATTGTTTAGCTTGACTTATATTAAAGGTATAATGTGTCTATATTGTAATTATATTATAGTTACTATTTCTGTCTCAAAATAAATATAGTCATGTGTATCTGTGTCCAACGTTTGACCGTCCGTTTTATTTAAAAGATTTATGATTTTTTTAAAAAAATAGTTACACATAAAGTACCATTCATATTTTATCATCTAATAATAATAATAATAATAATAATAATAATAATAATAATAATAATAATAATACTAATAAAAAATTTCAAATAAAATTAATGGTCAAACATCTATCTATTATATACTAAAAGTCCATTAAACTTCCTACAAACGCTCCTAAACCGCCACGTGGCGATCTAAAAACGCTCTCAGACTGCCACATGGCATTAATATCTATATCTTGATTTTTAGTTAATGTGGTGGGTCCAATATTCTAAACTGTTAGATTTGATTGAGATGTAAAATACAGAGCCCAAACGGCCACCACTTCCAACCGCAGGCACGCCTGCACATAGTATTCCTTCGGGTCCAGCGCCGCCTTCCCAGTTCAAGCTTCCCTATTCCGATCCGTGTTTCCACGGCGTCAATGGTTGATGTTGTTCATTAATTGCTATTAATCCGGTTGTAGCCTTTCTTTGATATTCTTCTTCTCTCCATTGCGCGCCAAGCAAAGTGCAAGGGCATATGGCAGAATCAGAGCATAGACAATGGAGGAATGGTCTCCATCCAAGACCATAACAAAATTAAAAAAACCAGGAGATTTCATTCTGCATTGTTCTAATCTCCTAACGATTTTTGTTCGTCGCTTCATCCTGAGACATTTTTTTTTGCCGCTTTATGTAGGGATGCGAACCAAAGCTGCTGAAACACAAAGGCAAAGCAGGATCGGACAAGATTATTTCAGTACTCTAATAAACTCCACTTAAAACAATACTCTATGTTTTAGGCCTGAAACCAACCTACACTTGGATCAAACAACAGTATTTATTGGGTTTAATCTATTTTGATCTGATTTTTTTTCTTTGTTTAACTTTAGCCTCAGGAGAGAGATAGGTAACGAGATATTAACATGAACAGTGAAAATAAAGGACACGCAAAACTAAAAGGGATTGGTAAAATAGTATGATTCTTAATTTTCACCTAAATCGAAACAAACACCCCATGCCATAATGTTTACATACTAATTACCTTACATCTATCCTATGCAATGCTATTATAAGTTTCTCCATATATTATTAAATAGTAAGCCACGTTAAGGTAATTAAGGTAATAATACATACTTGGTTTAAAAGTTATATTTGTTAGTTAAATTTAAATTTTTGACTCATGTTAACTAGGTTTTTCTATGATAAAAATATATTATAGAAGCGAGATATGTGATATGTGTATCTTCTTTGTCTTTATTTACGTCCAGTTTAATTTTCAAAACAAAAAATTTCACGCTGTCACATCGAATGTTTGGACACATACATAGAGTATTAAATATAGGAAAAAAAATAAAACCAATTACACAGATTGCGTGTAAATTATGAACAAATCTTTTAAGCCTAATTGCGTCATGATTTGACAATGTGGTGCTATAGTAAACATTTTCTAATAACGGATTAATTAGGCTTAATAAATTCGTCTCGCAGTTTTCTGACGGAATCTGTAATTTGTTTTGTTATTATATTACGTTTAATACTTCAAATGTGTGTCCGCATATCTGATGTGACCACCAAACCCAAAAAATTTCCCCAACTAACTAAGGCCTTATTCATAGTAAGTATGAAACAAATTGCATCAATCTGAACCAATTAGAAGGAAGAGGCTATTCCCATGGTACAAACAAAAATACATTTATTAGCGATAATAGTTTTCAGAATTTATTAAAAAAGAGGGACTCTAAACATTCAATTAAAACTGAAAAACACCATATGTTTAATGTATACTTAATTTATAAGACATATCTTTTAAATAAACTAAGTCAAACTCCTCTCAAGAGAATGAAAAAAATATAAATCTTATAGTAATAAATTAAATATTATATAGTTTGAAGCTAATAAATAGTTTGGAAAATTTCAAATAATGCCGATGAAGAAAATTTGAAGAGAAATAATACTTTTGAAGCGTAGAGGTCAGGTCATTCAGTTGATATTTCATCCTTATAAATTCCTCAAACACATCCTACAATACATGCCCACGTGAATACGCGGGCTACTTTCCTAGTTATATATAAATAGTATAAAACTACACTTATTTTGGGACGAAGGGAAGATATTCCAATTTGCACCAATATGGTTTTGCAATTAACTTGAGCGTACCGTTCAAAAGATTAAGGTTAGTAGTTCGAGGCCCACTAACTTGACCGCTCAAGGAAATCTAGTGTACGTTTTTTTACTCCATTTTCCGTTGAAAGATCTTTTTTAGATAATGACCTTTCGTTGAAAGATATTTAGATATATAATAACATTTTTATATAAGTCGAAATTATTGTAGGCCATGTGCTATGGTGAATAAATAGCGTTTTAAGCTCCGTGCTGTACCATACCGTCACTACGTCACTATGTCAACAGTATCAGCGAACATTACACACCAAACCATACCTCTTCCCTTTTCTCATCAGAAATTTCCCTTTCGCGAAAAGGAAGATGTAGGGAGAGAGAGAGAGAGAGATACACCCTGACTAACAGTCGACCATGCGTTATATGATATAAAAGGTGACAAATGACAAAAGATATCATGATATAATTAAAAGAATCATACATAGGCGTTGTACGTGCCTCCTGCCTAACCCACTATCTCCCCCTCTCATCAGTCATCACCCTCCCCACATCCTTTCCTTTCCATTTTCACGGCTGCATGGAGAGCAAATGGAGCATGACAGCAACATCTATCGATCACCCGCGCGCGGAACGTTCATACACTGGCAAAAAAAAAAGGGTGCAAAAGCGCATACGCACGCACGTACTCCTCCATCGATCGCTTGCAGATCAAAAGCGCAATCCGCATGGAAGATCGAAACGACTTTGCCGGGCGCCGCCCCGGGGTCGTCGTCGTCGTTGTCGCGCACCCGTGCCATGGCGTCCAAATCAAGCGGAAGACGAGACGTGATCGTTGCACTGCCACGCGTACGTACGTGTCTGCAGGTGGCCGGGGTGGCCGTGTCGTACGTTGGCGCGAGGACGGACCGGGTGGACGCAGGTGGCAGGCGGGCGGATGTGCGAATCGAGCCGGGAACTCGGTACGTGGCGCGGCCGCGCGCATGTCGGTACAGTACAGTACAACTCGTGTACAAGTGCGCTGCACGGCGGGTGAAAATTCACAGGATTTTACTGGCGATCCGACGGGCGCACCCTGCTGCTTGGAGTTTAGGCCTGGGAGCTTCCGGCAGCTGTAATTCTTTTTTCCAGAATCAGAAACTCTTTCAATAATTTAGTTTTTTATTTAGATTATAAAAAACTGTAGTTATGAAATCTATAAAATGAATCAAAAGCAAGCTTTTTAGAGAAAATTTTTACAAATTGATTGCTAATTAGGTGTTTTTCAGAATTAAGCTGGGTTTGGAGCTGAGACGGAGGCAACAACAAACTGCCTTCCGATGGGTACAAAAGTGGCAGTAAACTAGTTCGTCGTCCAGCTCACGGATGTTCACATGGTCCCAAACGCGAAGATTTGGAAGGCGGGCTAGCGACCGTGAGCAATAACAAAATCACACCACTACGTCGCCCTTGTTTCCATGGCCACAAAGGACGGCACCAGCTCACAAAAAAGAAGCTGCTTTGTAGGACTTTTTGGGCATCGATCGTGCCAATTCTGCTTCTGCCTGTTGAGATAAACTACCATCTTCAAGGCCTTTTTCTCCTCGACGACAACGAGTTTAGGTTCACGAATGTTTGGATGACATGGAATCACGTTGCGTGATTGTGTTGCTGTTGCGTCTGTGTGTGTGCGTTGCGGCGCTTTCCGTCGACGCACTCGCAACCAATCGAGAGCATGTGTGCGCTTCGTTGAATCGGTTGTCGCTGTGAGGTGTCTGTACTGGTGCAGTGTACTGCTGCTATTCTGTGTTTCGCTGTTACACGTTTAAAGATCTTTCCAAAGGTAAAGGTAATCACCAGATCACAAATGCGGATTATTGCACGTGAGCCAGGTAATTCAATTACCTAATGCCATGTTTTTATGCCCTTGTCCTGTGTATGTGAAATGATGCATATCTTTACTTGTGGACCATGATAGATACTTTTTCTGGATAATTTGAACCGATGAAAGATACTATCCTGATTCCTGAATACACCTGTACGTATAAAAATTAAGATATTTCTAGTATATAACAAGATGGCAGCAACAGATACGCTCAACCCATAACTCATCAATCAATTCTCTGCACCAGAAATCATCAACTATTCATCAGGTTTTAAAATTGTCAAAGAAAAAAAACAATTTCTGTCAGGCCTCAGCACTCATCAGTGAGTGAGCACTTATAGCACACAGCAACACATCAGCACCCATTTCTCCAGTTGATCCTCTCCCCCATGCCAAGTGCTAACACCGGAGCCATCTCTCTGAATCTCACCTGCTTCCATGTCTCACCCTATATAAACCACCCCTACTCTCTACCCGGCTACTCAAGCACCAACCAAAACCAAAGCAGAGAAGAGGCAAGAACAACTAGCTGCATGGCAATGGCGGGAGAGAGTAGGAGGAGGAGGAGGGCGGCGGCGGAGGCGGTGGCGTGGTGCTTGGCACTGGGCGTGGTGGCGCTGCTGCTGGTGGGATCGGTGGAGAAGGAGGGGGACGAGGAGGAGGCGGTGGTGGTGGTGCGCGGGGCGCGGCTGGCGGCGGCGCGGCCGTGCGAGGAGATATACGTGGTGGAGGAAGGGGAGACGCTGCACAGCATCAGCGACAGGTGCGGCGACCCGTACATCCTGGAGCAGAACCCGCACGTCCACGACCCCGACGACGTCTTCCCCGGCCTCGTCATCAAGATCACGCCGCGCTCCGGCCGCCGCAACTGAACTGAACTTGCTGATCGAGAGATCGATCAACCTGTACAGTGGACACCGATCGACGCGAATGTATGGCGGAATGCAGAGATGGTTCTTGTTTGTTTGTGTTTTTTCTTGCTTTGAAGTTTGAAAGATTCTGACCAACGAAGGGCGCCGTATCCGGGTGTTTGTTTCGTCGTTGTTTGCTTCGTTTGACGATGATGAACCAGAACCACACGTACTGGAACAGAGGACGCTGCGAGTGGCAGGCAACCTTGCCTGGTGTGTGTGCGCGCGCTTTGTTCATTCCGTTATACTAGAGGCTAGTTGTCAGTTGGTTACCTGAACTGAACTGATGCAGTGGTTGGTAAAAGAAAAAAACTGAGACTGATGTTTGTTTGATGCGTAAGCAAGCTTGCAGTAATTGTGGCGTGTTGATAAAAGTGCGGCTAAAAAATAGTTGAGTGTAGTATGGTTAGCTTTAAATTGAACCCCATTTTCTATGGGACTAGACTCACCTCATGGGACTATACTCAGCCCACTATTACAAATCAAACTAAAATATATTTTGGGACGGAAGTAATAGTATAACATGTAGACTCTAGGGCTCAAAAAGTGTGGGAGCGAAACAAACATGTGCCTAGAAAACTACGTCATTATCAAAGTGTGGCATGATAAAGTGAAGCAACCAACCAAATAACCCCAAGTAACATTCGTAAGAAAATCCCCCACCAGATTTTCCAAATTCCCAACCATTGGATCTATCATCTAAAAGCCTACATTTTATCTCCACCCCCTTATACAAAGAGTCAAGCTCTAGCCACCGCCACCACATCGCTCCTCCTAACCTCACCCCATGCTACGTCCATCCGATCATGCCTTGTGCACCACCACCATTTAGCCTCGATGGCATATCCCTTAACACTGGTGATATCGCCGATGAGCACCTCTATCACCGTCCCTATTGCCATCATCCTCCCTGCGATGGCTTCTCATGCATCATCACCACTTCTTATGTCCCTACGCTGTTGTTTTCCTCATCTCTAATGGCTCCTGTCGCCGGATCCAAGACCACCACCACCTAACCAATTTAACGAGGTGCCTTACCCTATTCTTATCTTCCGTCTTGAGCGGCTCACCATTGCCTAACTATATGATCGAGATTCTCTCGCCATAACCACTATCCATTGTCCTCGCAACTCCGATGGCGTCATCACCACTTCTTTGCCTTCCCAATGCCACCGCCCATCGTCAGGCTGCTATCTCCTTAGCCTCACTCTAAGCAGGGGAACCCCTGCTCTCTGTTTTCCCTCCATCCCTTTCCTACTCTAACCCAATCCCAAACCTTAATTGGTTGGACCACTGTCAGTGTCGCTGGACATTATCAACATTGTTAGAGAGGTGGAGACAAAGGGGAAAGCTCACTAGAGCACAAATTGTGAAGTAGATATGAAGGTTAGAGATTTGCAAGATTTTCCCCTCAATTTTCAATCGAATATGGTTTAGGGAAATGGATATCTTTTACCAAAGTGGCATATAGCAATCCGAAAACGAAGAAAGAGTACTTACTGTACAGTTGGACAGAATACTTTACCATTGGGCTATACAACTGCAATGGGCCAAGAAGTTAATTTAAATTAAGAGTAAAATCACTTTGGGCCACTTTTTTTTTTTTTTCTGATGTTTCACTTTAGACCACCCGTCTCTCTTCTCAAGTATGAAGAATCTCGATTATATTGGCTCCTACTCGTTAATAAACTCCCACATGTATATGTAGAACCATTTCTTTAGTTTATAGATAAAAGAGTTGAGGATGATCCAAAATGCTGCAAAGATAAGAATAACCTCCTAAAGTAAAATTTACTCTAAAATTAAATCACCCAATATTTTAATCTTTTTGTACAAATGGACCGTTTTAATGGGGCTTTATCAGATTTGGTTGAGATGCATACATGGTAGGCACCGTCATAATCTTGCCCAAGAGCTGACCCAACTCATTAAAATTACGCTTCTTTTACGAATTAATAAATCAAGAAGAAACCATTGAAATCCAGCCTGCCCCGCCTGTCTCGTAACAGAAAAATAACTCAGCAACGACTAAATTATGATTTTAAAATGGCAAAAATATCAAAGCACGTTCGAAACAATCGCAAGATTGGCAAGTAAACTCTCCTGCTTGCTTGCTCACAACCACATCAGATCATTGATCATTGTTTCATCAGCTCATCACTTCTGCATGCACGCTATATTCTTCTCAGGGCTCCTCCACAATTTACAAAGCTGCTCGAAGATCTTCTTTGCAGTGCAAAGCAATCTGCAAAGATTATTCAAGACATCTACTCTTGATCTACCATTGAGCTAACTCCGGATATATAAACAGACCGAACGTTTCGTCCCAGGGGAATGCGAAAGTTAGCGAATTTGCCCGGCGAAAATGGCAGCACTTGGTCGCGCGAGCTCGTCGGCGCCGGTGCTTGCCGCCGTGCTCCTCTCGCTCTGCCTCGCCGCGCTCTCGGAAGAGCAAGGTGCGTAAACGTTGCATTGGATCTTTGCATTGATGCGTTTTGCGTCGTCGTCGTGTTCATGGCGTGCGATATATTGCGTTGTGCAGAGCAACTGGAGAACCTGCGGTTCGTGCGGCACGCGCAGGACGCGCCGCTGGTGTCGAGCTACAACTACATCGTCATCGGCGGCGGCACGGCGGGGTGCCCGCTGGCGGCGACGCTGTCGGAGCACTCGCGCGTGCTGCTGCTGGAGCGCGGCGGCCTGCCGTACGCCAACATGTCGAGCGAGCAGCACTTCACGGACGCGCTGGCCGACACGTCGCCGGCGTCGCCGGCGCAGCGGTTCATCTCGGAGGACGGCGTGGTGAACGCCCGTGCGCGGGTGCTCGGCGGCGGGAGCTGCCTCAACGCCGGGTTCTACACGCGGGCGAGCAACGAGTACGTGCGCGCCGCCGGGTGGGACGCGCGGCTGGTGAACTCGTCGTACCGGTGGGTGGAGCGCTCGCTGGTGTTCCGCCCCGACGTGCCGCCGTGGCAGGCGGCGCTCCGTGACGCGCTGCTCGAGGTCGGCGTCACGCCCGACAACGGCTTCACCTTCGACCACGTCACCGGCACCAAGATCGGCGGCACCATCTTCGACAACTCCGGCCAGCGCCACACCGCCGCCGACTTCCTCCGCCACGCCCGCCCCCGCGGCCTCACCGTCCTCCTCTACGCCACCGTCTCCCGAATCCTCTTCAAAAGCCAAGGTATATACACAGCGAGGACGATGAAAATGTGTTTGTGCGCCGAAGAAGCTAAGCTGCAACTCACGACGGCGAGCTTTGCCATGGCGTGCAGACGGGGTGCCGTACCCGGTGGCGTACGGGGTGGTGTTCTCCGACCCGCTGGGGGTGCAGCACCGGGTGTACCTCCGCGACGGCGACAAGAACGAGGTGATCGTGTCGGCGGGGACGCTGGGGAGCCCGCAGCTGCTGATGCTGAGCGGCGTCGGGCCGCAGGCGCACCTGGAGGCGCACGGCATCGAGGTGATCGTGGACCAACCCATGGTCGGGCAGGGCGTCGCCGACAACCCGATGAACTCGGTGTTCATCCCGTCGCCGGTGCCGGTGGAGCTCTCCCTCGTGCAGGTCGTCGGCATCACCCGCTCCGGCAGCTTCATCGAGGGGGTGAGCGGGTCGGAGTTCGGCATGCCGGTGTCGGACGGCGCGCTCCGGTGGGCGCGCAGCTTCGGGATGCTGTCGCCGCAGACGGGGCAGCTCGGCACGCTGCCGCCGAAGCAGAGGACGCCGGAGGCGCTGCAGCGGGCGGCGGAGGCGATGATGAGGCTGGACAGGAGGGCGTTCCGGGGAGGCTTCATCCTGGAGAAGATCCTCGGGCCGGTGTCCTCCGGCCACGTCGAGCTGCGAACCACCGACCCGAGGGCGAACCCGTCGGTGACGTTCAACTACTTCCGCGAGGCGGAGGATCTGGAGCGGTGCGTCCATGGCATCGAGACGATCGAGCGGGTGATCCAGTCGCGGGCCTTCTCCAACTTCACCTACGCCAACGCCTCCGTCGAGTCCATCTTCACCGACTCCGCCAACTTCCCCGTCAACCTGCTGCCGCGCCATGTCAACGACTCGCGCTCGCCGGAGCAGTACTGCATGGACACCGTCATGACCATCTGGCACTACCACGGCGGCTGCCATGTCGGCGCCGTCGTCGACGACGATTACCGGGTGTTCGGGGTGCAGGGGCTCAGGGTGATCGACAGCTCCACCTTCAAGTACTCCCCCGGCACCAACCCTCAGGCCACCGTCATGATGCTCGGCAGGTAACTGGCATCATTTTAGCTCATGAAAGTGCATTGCCATGAGTAACACACTAACAGTATAGTTTTTAATATGGTTATATGGACATTGGACAGGTATATGGGTGTGAAGATTCAGTCCGAGAGATGGAAGAAATGATGAACACAAGATAATTTCGTTTCAGGAGCAAAAAATGCATGTAATTCAAGGAAAAGAAAATGTTCAACTGTCTTTAGAGTTTAGAGTAGATTTTATTTGCACCCACTTAATTTTTACTCTTCTCTAGACATAGGTTCAGTATCTGCTTGTTGATTATGTAACCTTGAAGAAGCATTGCAAAACAAAGCGGAAACTTATGTTACCAAGGGATGATGAAGAAATAAATGGATTAAATTTCATTGACACTCAGAAAATGGAACCAGCAAATCAAGGCTCAACATAATTACACTAGAATCTTATTTTAATGGCTTTACATGTTACATACTTAAATCAATCAAAGTTGCTACAAAAGCCATGTTCCCTAAACAGAGGGTTCCGGGCTTTCAAACATTCTTAATCTTCTATACATTGATAAAAAGTATACATAAAAAAACAACCTATTAAGATGGAAATGTTGAATTCTCTTAAGAAAGGCATAAAAAAATGCAGGGTAATAACCTTTTCTTGTCATGTCCTACTTGGTTTCAACCTATATTGCTAGCAAAATTTTCACGCTATCTATAACCTCAGGAAGCAGAATAACTCAGAATCACTAGCAATTATATACTTACAGATAATGGAAATTCATATTGTGAGGTTTTCTTGGATGGCTCGGAATGATCCACAGATGTTACCACCCATGTCTGGGAATGACGTACATCCTGGCAAGGGTTTCACCTTGCCTTTACGGTCAACGCTTACAGGGTACTTCATTAGGTGGCCTCTCATCTCAGTTACCTCATTATCAACAAATCGTTCCCAGTTCTGTTCACCGATTTGGCGAACTCGTCTCATGCATTCCATGGTCTCTGGATAGTTAAAGCCTTCCTCAACCACTCCAATATGCTCCGCCCAAAGAGACATTCTGTACCCATAAATCTACACATGAAATCAGCAGGTTTGAATTAGAGTGTGGTTCTAGAAATATCAGTCATCCTACAATAGGTATATCCCTCAAACCAAGAGACAACTGGTCGAGATTCCTTCACAGTTGTACAGGGCTATTTGAAATATGACTGTACTTGATATGCAACTTTTTCTCTATTTCTACAAATACAATTGTATTTTCCATACATTTGTAGCTATCAATCTATGCCATTACAATCTGGTCCCACCATGATGGATGGTGTAGATAGCTCTCTTTTTCTCCAATTAACATATTCTTGAGAGTGAATGGTGGCTTCTCTTTTTTTCTTCCAATTAACATATTCTTTAGAGTGGTAGCTTCTTTTAGCGTTATCTAAAAAATATGATTGATAGGGTACGAATTTCCCTTTAGGTTACTCTGCCAAAACAAAAGATAATTGCAACAAATATATATGGCTGGATTGATGCAGTAGTGCTGAACAACAGACAAAAACAGTGTAAAGCAAACAAGTTGCAAATGTACAATCACTGAAGGCGCAATGTTAATATATGAGCTTATGATGCCAGCTCGGTTCTCTGTAGATCTCCAGAAATGTGATACAGCCATACAGGCATGAAGCATTACCTGTCCACGGGGTGCAGAAACCTTATTTTCCCATGTATACTGTGGCTGATACGCTCCCATCGCAATCTCAGTATCTCTGATACCTTCCATGGACCTCTGATTGATATTAGCTGATCCAATTATCACATATTCATCATCCACAATCATGCCTTTTGAATGTACATATACCATGAACCTTCTATGTTTCCTAGCTTGTTCCTGAGTAGTAAATGTAGAATAAATGAATGAGGTTGCATGCAGGCAGTTTTCATGCAAGTCAGATGTTAAAAAAATAACAAAGGTCAGTGAGATCGCTAGCAAGCATATCATACATATTAATATCTCCTGTAATTTTGATAAATCAAAAGTTAAATACTATACACAGTGCTCCAACAAGATGAAACATTATTGTAGAACAACTAGACAAGTGAGCCAAATCGTTCTAACCGATCGAATGTTTTCTTCTAAATAAAAGGCACAAGTGTACAAAACCAAAATTTCCATGTATCATCTGATAAAGCAACTAAAGTGGATTGGATATTTGGCCTCCATGTAGGATCAGAGAACAAGACTTGATATCAATATCCTTTAAGAACCAATGTAATATAGCAAGTCAGAGCAAAATTTATCTTCAGAGGTCGGCAAGATCAGCTGCTTTCACATTCTCGTATGACACAGGCTTAAGATACCATATTGTGACTTTTGTTGAAATTCAATGTGACATTAATTACTGTATTTAATACTATAAATGAAATAAAAAAGCATTTAACCTTGCAGGGAAAACTAAAACCAATGGAGGGTCCTCAGCATAGTTTGTCAAAAGAAAAAAACAAGGCGTCTTACCTGAGGAGTGCTTGTTGAATTTGAAGTGCTGGGACTGTCAGCAACTTCACGATTGCCAAGACAAAAGAAGTTCAGATAATCCTGCGGCTCATATAGATCATCTAGACCCTCTTCTTTCAAGGCCCTATATATTGTCTCGTACATCATTTGCATTGTCTTGTGCTACAGGGGCAACAAAAAAAAAAAACATGCGATCATGTCAAATGAACTAACTGGGTATAATCTATATAAACATTAAACAAGACGCAAAGCAGACATGTTGATCTAACCTGCCAGTAAAGAATTCTTTGTGTAGGAGCACCAGTTGGATTACCCTCAGGCCACATGGGAATTACTATATATGCAGAGAATCTCTCTTTTGCCTTTATCTTGTTTGCAATTTTGAGAGCAATTTCGATTGGTATTAAATTATTAGCCCCTGAAAACTCACAAATTTGAATACCAATTTAGGATCAGATAAGGGATTTGCTGTGTTCTGAATTGCTGAAATGGTTTGCAAATCAAGAAAATGTAATGCACCGTATTTTGTTTCTGGATTTTTATTGGTGGGTGCACATTAATTAAAAAAATAACTTTACACCATATGCTTACCAATATCTTTGTTTGAATCCCAATTAAACGAAGATCCAATGAAATACTGGTTCTCAATATAAATAAAGTGCTGCGCTCCACGAATAGCATTGACATATGCAGTATGTATGCTCATATCAATCAGTACATTCTTCCCACAAACAAGATTCTGCTAGGCAAAGCAAGGTGTTAGTGAAAAGCACATAATAATGAATATAATATTAGTACATGCTAACAGTACTCAATTACCTTACTGGTTGCTTCCCGTGGATCCTTTGGAAATCCTTTGGCAGAATTTGAATCAATAGAACGAAACACCTAGGTTTCAAAGCAAAGAAAGTTCAACTAGAAAGTTAAAACAAGGAAAATCTTAGACACACTGACTACAAGATACTATAAATACCTGAACATGCCATGTCTCTGGATCATTGTCACTAAAATATATTGCGTCATTAATGCTTATAAAATCAGGTATTCTTTCAATACTGAGGAGGGCATCATCATATGATTTTCCTAACTTTTTAATCCCATGGCGTTTGGATGCCTTTAACCAACGCTCCTGAAAATTTTGCAAAACATCATATGCCGCTGGACCATCAATCTTGGAATGCAAGTCGTGCCATGGTTCCCTTGGGCCACGAGCATCAACTGTCTGCAAAAACGAAAAAAAGAAAGAGAAAGGAACTTTCAGGATACCGAGGATAAGAGAAAGATGGAACAGCTTTCTGTCGAAAGATGTTCCATGGTTAGGAACTAAATATTAGACACGTTTCTAACTATCATCATCTCAAAAGCAAGAAGTTAATTGTAGTTTTACATCAGAAACCACATCAACATACAAGTATATGTTAAAGCAATCAAACACTTACAGCAAAATTTGGATTGTAGTAATCCTCCTTGTGCACAGTCTGAAGAGACCTAAATAGAGGATGGCTAGGTGTATCATATCGCCCACCGCATAAATCAAGGCCACCAACAAAAGCAATTATTTTCCTCTTATGATTGCCAGCATCAGCATCCACAATAACTGTTTTCTGATGATGAGTAAAAATAGTTCCTGTTTCCTGAATTTCATTACCATCATACGATAAATACATGGTACTAAAAGAATTAATCCAATACAAGATTGCTTGAAAAATGCCATTATACAAAAGAATCCAACAACAAATATATGTGTGCATTATGTGCATATCACATTTCTCTTCCTGATCAGGTATAAGGAACTGGGATTGTGAAGTACAGCGTAACTTCCAAGCATGAAGAGTGGACATATAAAAAGTTCAAAACCACTCACTTGGTGCAATCAATTATAGTAATTTAGGTGACAAACAAAAATGGCATATCATAATGGATAAGTTTGTGTGGCATCACAATACCTGCTGTTTCACCCAGCTGTGCCGTTTCCCAGCAGATCGTGGGCAAAGCAATACTTGAACTGAAGAGTGCTTGAAAAATCTGCGGGTCTCCTCATCTCGTGTGCCCATGAAACCATCCTACAAGTGGATAAGCAGCATAATCTACTTCAAATTTTCCATCATCACGAAACATGGGACCAAAGATAAGGTACATGCACCTAAAGGACAAGCTAGCAAACTATCACAGAAAAATTTGGAGGAAATAGATGAGCTTGATGAGGATCCTCTCAATGTTATATTGATGCAACCGGATGTTTTGTAAATTCTTTAATGTGATAACAGCAGTTGTAAAAATGCCCTTTCTGATGCCTTTTTGTATTTGTGTATTGAGGATTGGACAACGCAATGCAAAGATTGACAACTGAGGAGTCGCCACTCAATGTCCCACTAACATGTGGATCGTGGGGGACATGCCAATGAGACAATGGAGTGGAAAATCTTCAAGTGCCAATGTTTCCCAATTTTTCCATAAACATTGCAGCACTTCAATTTATAAATTTGCAGTTTGGAGTTTGGACACAAAATCATGTTATGCTTGTGTGGTGTAAAAGTCATGAACAAAGCAGTTTTGAACTCAATGAATAACTCATACCGTCTTAATTCCAAGAATACTCCTTGATGTTGGATCGTCCCACACAAGAAGCAACACCCTCACCCCTTCCTGTGACTTCATCTTCAGCAGGTCCCCAAGTGATGGCATCTTCTCAACTCCTTCCCTGATGAGGTGGATTGTGTGGAACACTGACCATCCCACAATGTAAATCAACCGCCGTGCCTGGCATATAGCATCGTAGATATCACGCCAACACTGCCCGTGCTTATAGCGCACTCCGTGATCAAGCCAGAAATCCGGAAGACAACCATCAGGCACATGTGCGTCCTGATACAGTGTCACTCTATTGCCACGCCGCATCGGGAAGTAAGTATTAGGAACTCCCAGGCTATCTGGGCCGGCAATAACACCATGGTGATACATTTTGAGCTGAGCCACCGGGATGTACTGTATGGACAGCCGCAACACAGCACCTTGAGCGCATGGCTTTCCATTGGACTCAAGCACATCGTAGATGCCGTTAATCCTTTCTCCAGAAAGGAGCTTCTCAGCAGGAATCGACACTGTGCCTATGAGCTGAGCACCGAAGACATCACTGTCCTTGACAACGAACTCGACCTCGGCGGCATCGTGCCCAACAGGGACGAGGAAATTCTGCGTCCAAACGGGGTTCTCATTGTTGGGAACGACGTAGGTGCGCGCGACGGTGGCATAGGAGACCTGGATGGTAACATAGGGGTCGCTGGTCATGTTGGCGCTGGACATTTTGCTGCCCACGGCGCCAATGAGGCGCGGACCGAGGAGATCACCGACCCTCTTGGAGAAGAGATCCTTGTTCGGAAGGTTCCGAGCATCGTACACCCAGACGTCGAGGGTGCCATGGAGCAGCACCACCTTCAGGGATGGCCTCACGCTGCCGTGCTGCGACCCTCCAGCCGGCGAGCCGTACGCCACCATCTGCATCCCACCGTGCTGCGACCCTCCGGCAGGAGGGCCGTACGGCACCATCTGCATCCCGCCACCGCCGTGGCTGCTCCCGCCGCCGGGGAACGACGCGGAAGGCGGGAGCACGGAGGGGGACGACGCCGCGGGCACGGCCGCCGGGGACGGCGGCGGCGGGTAGTCGTGGCGGTCGGAGACGTGCATGTTGGCGAGCCCATCCGCAATGGGGGGGTACGACGGCGCGGAGGGCGAGGGTGATGGCGATTCGGGGTGGTGGTGGAAGCTGGAGCTCGGGGAGATGGACGGGCTGGGGTTGGGGCTCGGGTAGGAAGGGTACGCCGCGGCGGGCGCGCGGTAAGGATCATAGCTGTACGGCGAGGGCGGATGCGGCTGCGGCGGCGGGTAGGCGTGGTGCTGCGGCGGCGGCGGGTACGGCTGGAGCGGGGCGGAATGGTGCGCGTACGGCTGCGGCTGCGGCGGCGGCGCGGAGGGGTAACCGTGGAACGAACGGGACGGCGAGAGGTAGGCTGAGGGCGGCGGCGGCTGCTGCTGCGGTGGAGGATACCGGTATGGGTACTGGCCGTACGGGTAAGGATACTGCTGCGGCGGGTAGGGGTACCCTCCCCCACCGTGGTTTCCGCCCTCCATCGCCGCCGGTCGATCGCCGGAGCGCGGGGGTAGAGTCGTCTCGTCGCAGATTCCGATTCCGATTCCGATTCCTCTGGTTTGACCTCGCGCTCCCCTCTTCTATCTCCAATTGGGTTCCAAGGCGTGGGAGGCGTGAGGTTGAGACGAGGCGCGCGCTCGCCGCCCGCCGCGTCGTGGAGGAGGAGGAGTCGTGGGGCGGCGAGCACGACGAGGAGGAGGAAGAAGACCGGATCGCGGGAGGAGGGAGAGAAAACGAGAAACGGTGGGTGAGGTCGCGACTCCGACTCGCGCGAGCCCGGTTGGAAGACGATCCACGGGCGGGCCAGCCAACCCACCCGCACAAGGAAGGTTGGTGGCGTGAGGACGCTGACCTGTTTATAGTTCCGACCGCACCGCCTCGTTCCTAACGTCATGTGGGACCCACGTGTCAGCTTCACTGGAGGGGGAAGGACAACGCGCGTGCGTGGTAGCTGATGACGCGATTGGAGATTTCTTGAGGGACAGTATTTGCTTAGCAGAAATTATTTCTTTTTTCTCTCTTTTTCTTTCGAAAGACCGGCAGCTCATAATGTAACGTGCTCTATCTGTTTTATATTTTGATTTTTCTTCTAATCAAACTTCTTTAAATTTAATTAAATTTATAGAAAAAAATATATTTTTAAGACAAAACAAATATATTATTAAACATATTCAGTGAAGCTAATTTTTGATATTTTATATGTTGCTAATTTTTTCTATAAACTTAACTTAATAAAATTTGATTAGGAAAAAAGTTAATCGACTTACTCCCTCCAGTTTTATTTTAATTGACGTTTTGGACAATGACACGAAATACAAAATATATCTTTGACCTTATTTTTCTATTATAAATAAATGCATGTTTATTTTTATTATAGTGTTTTGAAAGACAAATCTATATATGTTGTTCTAATTTCTTTAAACTAAATATTTTTAAAGTAATTAATGGTCAAAATTATAAAAGTTTGACCCCAACCTTTTTCAAAACGTCAATTATTATAGAACTAGAGGGAGTACTCGTAAAGAAAATCGTTTTGGACAGTGACACAGTCTTCAAAACATAACTTTGACTTCTTTTTCCTATAAAAATATTTATTGAAAAGTGATATATATATATATACACTTTTATGAAAGTATTTTTCAAGACAAATCTATTCATATAATTTTTACATTTTCAAACTCAACAACTTGAGAGTTATTCAAGATTTATATTTCCAAGGTTTGACTTAAACATTGTCCTAAACGACTTCCTTTGCGAGTATGGAGGGAGTATAATATAAGGAGTATTAAATATTATACTAAGAAAAGTAAATCTTCTTTTTTTTATCTTTTTTTCATACATTCCGTAGGTGGGGTCAGTGTCACGCACGAAAAGGTCTCCATGGCTTTCTTTTCAATGCTCGAGTCTAATAAGTGTTCTGAATTTTCAATTGTAATTTTAACTTTTTGGTGGACTCCTTCCTTCCCGAGATAAAAAGAATATGTCAGTTTGGATATCTAATACGATTTCAAGATGCCACTTGACCGTTAATTTCTCCTGCAAAACAATTTAAAACTAATATATTATAGGGCCTGTTTAGATCTCTTGGCAAAATATTTCACCCTATCACATCGAATGTTTGAACACATACATGGAGTATTAAATATAAACGAAAAAATAACTAATTAAACAGACTGCGTGTAAATTGCGAGACGAATCTTTTAAGCCTAATTGCTTAATGATTTGATAATGTGATGCTACAGTAAACATTTGCTAATGATGGATTAATTTGGCTTAATAAATCCGTCTCGCAGTTTACAGGCGGAATCTGTAATTTGTTTTTATTATTAGTGTACGTTTAATACTTCAAATGTGTGTCTTTATATCCGATGTGACACGCCAAAACTTTACACCATGGATATAAACACCCCCCATAATACACTTTTTCGAGTCAAATATGCATATATGGTTTCCATTGATCCAACTTAAACATTTAAAATAAAAATATATAAACATTCAAAGTTTATAATCTCAGCTTGGAACATTGTCCAAAACAAAACTGCTAGAGACACAGACACCATTTCGTGCAAACTGCTAGTTTCTCCCCAGTATTGGATAGGGTGAATGGTTAGTATACCAATTATACATTGACAAGGGCAAATATTTTAATGCATCTTCGAATAGCTGACGTCTCACCATTTTTTACAGGCTAAGCAACACCGAGTGCCACGCCGCTAAGGTTCCTCGGATCAGTACTGGGTAACTGAAACTTATCTGAATCCGCTGATGATCAGAGATGCCCAACGGCCTGACGCCCAAGCTTTTGCCTTTTGGCATGCACACGCGCAAAACTCATTTCTTCGATCACGCCATCAGCCACATGATCGTGGTCTCATGGGTGGGAAACGATCGCATTCGCTGTCTCGCTGGGTTCAGAAAGGAACAAACGTTTGAGTTTCGAGTTCGATCTGTGGATGGCTAATTGCTTTATTTTCCTTTTCTTTTTGAGTAACTGTGGGTGGCTAATTGAATCCCGTGGCATTATTATACTGGTATCTATGATTCTCTCTCCGTTTTTGGCAGATGGATTCACATATATATACACTGAAACCGCGTAGCAGTATCTGCAATGACAGAAGATTAGGACGATTGGTATATCTGAATCTTCTCGTTCTCATCCTTTGCTTGGATCGTACTCAAGGATCCATACCTGACTGACTTCTTCCTTTCAAAAGCAAAAGTCAGACAGAGTACCATTGGGCCAAGGTGGCGGAACGACCTAGTTCGGCCCAACATACCTTAGTACTATATTGGGCCCACTTTTCAGGGGGCTTCCTAATAGACATGTGCGCGCTAGCTGCCTAACTGGTGCAGCCGCACACGTCCCTATTTCACCTCTCCTCAGCGTTAATAACACTGATTAGCAATGATGATGTTAATTAGCGCTAATAATAATTGTTAGTATTAGTTTTTTTAAAAAATAATAATACATAAATAGAAATTTTAACTCAGATTTGGAAAACTTTCAACTTGGATTTGAAACTTCCAACCCAGATTTAAAAACTTTCGACCCAGATTTAAAAACTTTTGAGTCAAGATTTTTTAAAAACTTTTAAACTCAGATTTGAAAATTTTCAAGTCAAGATTTGAATACTTTCAATCTAATTTTTTGTAAAAAAATTCAACTTATATTTTGAAACCTTCAAATCTAGATTTAAAAAATTCAAGTCAAGATTTGAAAACTTTCAACTCGGATTTAAAAACTTTTAACTAAAGATTTGAAAACTTTCAACTCAGATTTAAAAACTTTCATCTGAAAATTCAAAACATTATCTCAAATTTGAAAACTTTTATCTCAAAATTCAAAAATTCAACTCAAATTCAAAACTTTCAACTAAAATTGAAGATGAAAGATTCAACTTCTAAAACTAGTAATTTGCCTGTGCTAACGCTACGAAGAACGCAAATCAAACAACCAAAATACGATATTATTTGCGATCATCGGTTTACAACTGAATTGTACTTGTATATATATATGGAGGTCTGTAAATTCACCATAAAACCCTGTAAATTCATATTAAATGTTTTCTAACTAATTGAAATCCTTGAATATGTCCATCACTTTGTAGACACAAATATTGAAGTATCCTCCATCAGCTTGCTAATCTTCACATGATTCTGTAGATTTTTCCACATCGTTATGAATTCTGTAGATTCCGAGATGAATCGTATTGTAAGATTCAAACAACTGTGCATAAGAAAACAACACAAAATTGTATAGTTATCAATCTCCATTTTTATTAATCTGGCATTAAACATGTACATGCTGCAAAATGTTCTGCTCATTCAGGTATAACTTAGCAAGTAGAAACAATTAGTTTACATTACTTATCAGATTATTTCCAGAACAATTGCAAGCAAGCAGTAAGCCGCAGCATCATTGAAGTGCATGGCATCCCTGCAGCCCCACTTCCATCTTGTCCTGAAAGTTAAATATGATGTCATCAGAAATAGCAAAAGCACATTCTTTAGAAAATTTATGTTTAACATTTTAGACTGATATGTCTGGAGCGGCAAGGATATGATATATAGGAATAATTTGCTGTATGAAATAGGCTTCATTGCTACAGAAACACCAGAATTAAATTCCATTCAACAGTGCGTATATGTAAATTTGAGTATGGAGAAATGCATAACTTGTCCCTATAATGCACAAGTAACAAGAATCACCTCAGAAATGTAGAACTGACCTCTGTCGTGAAGGATTCCACAGCCTCCCCTATCCTGCAAAATTGAGCATTTTAGTATTGATCAATCACCTAGCTAACACAATTCATTAGCCCAATCTATTTTAGATACCTATTATACTTGCCAAATTTCATAAATCAGTAGAATGTAGTTAGACAAAAGAAAATGCAAATAGACATGGTACAGACCATTTACCACATAAACATACTGGAGAGAAGGTACTATACACCGCAACAACTACATGTATCTCAACCTTATGATACGACCACTGATCAGCACCTTAACCTTGGAATACCGCCAATTTGAGTGCAGGTGTATGTCAACCTAGTTTTTCCAAATTGATCCATACTTATATATTGCCCATGCTTATCTTACATGTGGAATATTTCTGCAAGAAACAATCAAAATCTACCCTATAATCCCTCGTTGAATCTCCTAAAGATGAAGATGAAGATGTAGATTAAGTGTTTTACGCAAAACGATGTGGTAATAATGTGTGATTAATTGAGTTTAAATTATTATAAATTTGAAAAATGGATTAGTCTGATATTTTAGAACAACTTTTATATAGAAAGTTTTTGTACGAAATACACCGTTTAGCAGTTTGAAAAGCGTGCCACAAGAATCCAAATTTTAATCCACTTCTATAAGCAGAATGAAAATAACAGAATGGCAATAAAAAAGCACTATTTAGCCTAGTATTAACTACAGAAAGCAACAGCATAGTGAATACAAACCTAAAAGTTATTAAGCTCCACATCACTGTGTGCTTCCCTGTCATGGTCACATAGACTAAATATTTGCTACAAAGCCCTCACACACCGTCGCTTTAGAGATTGTGCCTCTTGATCAAACAATGGAGCTATTGGGTTAAGCATAGCCTTTTCAGCATAGTAGAAGACCTCAGGAACTTGCAAATATCCATAAATTATATTATATAGTTAATCCAAGCCTTGCACAATATCTGAAATTCTATCTCAGGAAGGCACTGATTAAAATTATCAAGTGCATAGTACAGTAGATGTTTGATCAAGTTACACTAAAAATTATCAAGGCAGATATGGGCAATACACTTAGTACATTGTTAGAGATGGACAGTACTATGTTCTCAAACTGAGCATCAGAAAAATTAGTGATCCAAATTTATTACTAAAGCCCTGAAAATCATGTATTAATTCCATAAGACTACAGAGCATTTCATCAAACTTTAGCAATCAAGTTGTGTACATCAAAATAGCAGGCAATGCAATTAACCATGCATAAATGCAACAGTGGGATTCTGCTTGCAGAACATGTATCTTCCATCGCAGTATCAACATTCAGAGTCAGGAATGAAAAAAATTGGGATTTAACTTGCACAGCTAAATCATTATAGCTTCATGTGCCAACTCTTTCCCCTTAGCCTTCTATGTAACACATGATTGGAAATATGTATAAATAGAAAAAAAATGTCTTATACCAAGGAATTTTAGTGCAAGTAGTTTTTTTACGAAAATGTGGAGTAGGAAGTTCCTTCCCTCCCAGATCACAGAAAAAATATACACTCTCCTGCTGAGGATTTTATACATGAAGGAATACAAAGGAATGTTAGAAATATTAAATATAATGCCGAGTTGATGTCAGGAGCATATCGATCTTAGAACTGCTTTGATATATCGGGTTCCCACCCACCTAGTATGCGACAACTGTTTAGAAATTAGAAGAGTATAAAGGTTTGACATCCACCGAGAATTTTGAAAACAAATTACAGTTGATAAAAAAAATTAGCCTACAGGATATCGATTATTAACTATTCACTCTTGAGAGTAGTTCAAAAAATATTTGCTTAATCTCCTGTCTTACTTAGCACTTTGTCGAGCACTTGGCAGGCAGAATGTACTCAAGCAATTCATCAAGTCCTGCAGGGAAGGATCAAGCAATTTGTGAAGCACGTACCAATAATCAAGGCGGCCCGGCCCGTTGCCTATCAGGATCATGTCCTGCACGACGTCATCCCATTGGTTCCGTGGCCGCCCGTCACCACCAACCGATGACCTGGGCGAAGCAACTGAGGGCGTCGAGCAGCGGGTGTTCGGGAACGAACGAAGCCACCACCAAGCATGCCGGCGCAGCAAAACCGCCCTGGCTTCGACCGACGCCGCCGCAACATGGCCGCCCCGGCTCTTCGCCCGACGCCGCCCAAGCATGTCGGCGGCACCCAGCCAGCCGCCAGCCTCACCGCCAACCACGCCAGCTCCTCGGCCGATGTCATCAGCCGCTGCCATCGGCGTCTCACCGGCCAGCCGTGCCGTCGCCCGCGTCTCCCGTCGTCCGTCTTCCCCGCCAAACGCCGCCGTCCTCACACCACCAGCCGCCGTCGACCGCTTCGTCAGCTCACCGGCCAGATCAGGTGGTGACGGGCCGGATCTAGCCACGAAAGGGCCAGATCCAGCGGCGGCACGGCGGATCCACAGCCACGCGCCGCGCCGCCGTGAGGCCTTCCAGTGCGCTGTGCCGCCTCCTCACGCCGGAGACGGGCTGCCGCCAGGGGTGCGAGAGCGGCAGGGGCAAAAGTCCCTGCGCCTGAGATGACGGCGGCAAACCGTGGGCGGCGACAGCGGCAGAACAGCTTGAGGGGAGCGATAGGATAAAGCCACGGAGGAGGAGATCGCGCAAGGGGATAGGGAAGAGATCCGGGTGGAGGGCGCGGTGATTTGCCGGTGGGAGGCGAGGCGATCCGGTCTGTATCGGATTGGATCAGGAGGTGCTCGAGAGAGGCGCGCGGATGCGGAGGAGGCGTGGCGATTGCGGCAGAGAGGGAGGTGTGGGACACGCGCGCTGATATGGAACATTGGATCTAAATTCTTCATATGGGTTTCGACCGTTGGATGTGTCACATGATGAATGGGTAAAACTATTTATTAAACTATAGGATAGATAAAAAAAATCGCGGAAAAAAAGGCAAAGAGAAACGAAAAAAACGCGTATGTTAGGTTTAGGTTTTCGGAAAAAAAAAATACGGACGTGGACCCCGTCCGCGCGCATACGCGCCAGCGCCGTGGGCCTTATGGGCCTAAACGCGTGCCGCCAACGCGGACGCGCGAATTAGCTCTCGCGACTTTTTAGCCACATCAGCATACCGGCCCAATACATATGATGGGTTCAGAGGCCCAACCCAAACCATAGTTTCCCTTCTCCCAATCTCCCCCACGAAGCGGATCAAATCGGCGGTGCCGGCCACAATCTCCGGCGAGCCGTCAGCGACTGCGCGGCGAGCGATCTCCCTTCCACTGATAACCCTTTCCACTCCGGTTTGATGACCTCGCTTTGTTGATCAATGCGACCTGGAACAATTTGTCTGCACTGCACGGTGCACACGATGATAGCTTGTGATAGCCGCCGAATCGGCAAGCTGGATCTGGGGTCCCCGGTCGGTATAATTGATGGCATTTTGGCATCTGTCACCAGCATCCGAAGGTTGCTTTGCCTGAATGCTTTCATCAAGCTTTTCTCCATGATCCTTGCTTGTAGAAGATAGTACTGTAGGATAGTAGCTGGAAGTACTACGATCTGGAATCTGATCCTTCCCCTTTTCAGTTTATCAATCTCTTTTGCTGATGTGTGTTGCTTGCTTTCAGCTAGACATGTACTCCATCTGGAATTCTTGAAGATCCGAATAGTAGCGGATGGAAAAATATATGCTGCTTTTGTGAGGCCACCATGTTCGATTTCTCATTAGTTCTGTTGCAAAACAAGGACTGCATCAATTTTTTTCCGAACAATCAGACCGTTGCCGACGTTTTCTGTTAAGATGGTGTCCCATTTTAAGAAGTAAACGGGACTAAACCTTACCATGCGCAGTTTGATTGCTGAAAAAACAAGGACTGCATCAAATTCTTTGCTGAAAAAACAACAGTTTGATGTGGCCATTTTTTTTTGAGAGAGAAGTGGTCATTTGTTTTCATCGTGCCTCCTGGTTTCACTTGCAATATTCAGGATCAGGTTACATCAGCCATTCACAGTTATGCAGATCAGTTCATGACCACAGAGACGGATCAATGTGAGTTGATTCTTCTCGAAGACTTTGATCTTTTTCTTGTGGTCTCTGAATATTTGTGTGGTCTCAGGGGACTTGGAGGTCCCAGCAAATTGACTGCTCTGGTACCTTCAGAAACAGTAATTTGATTGTCTCAACTGACACGTTTGCATGCAATCCTGTTTCGGTTGTGACATCTCCCATCTGCTGAACAATGAAGATCCACCATGGCATTGCTCAATTGCTGCAGACGAACTAGGATAATTTTCATTTTGATTTGAAGGCAGGGTGGTTGAAACAACGGTTGCCTTCTTTTGAAGTCCGATAAATTCATGTCTTCACAAAAGTACAGTCATGAGGTATGAGTGAGTGAATGGCATGAACATGTGCAGTTTTGAAGATTGCAATACAGCACAGTGACCAGTAATTTTAGATGAGAACTGCTTGTAATTACAGTACATGAACTTCAGATCTAAGTACTGAGTAAGCGTGACAGCAAGCGCAAGACAGGTTTGCAGAGGGCATGTGCAAAGGCAAACAAAAAGCAGATGATACATTTGGTACTACATGTACATACTTTAATGCTGACTACTACTGTTTAGCCTGACCTTTCGTCAAGACGCAACAATTGTTAACAGGCTGGAAATGGGTGTGCAATAGGTTTGCCCTCCTACTACCAAACAAAAGCAGTTCTTCTGTAAGCAAAGCAAAGCAAACTGTACTCCCTGAAGCATCTAAACCACCTGTTTCTTTGAATATGAATGAGCATTGACTCATCTATTAATGATAATCTCTGATGTATAGTTTCTGCTGAATAAGATGGAAATTAATTAGTACTACTCCATTAGTAGCTGTCAAAGTTGACAGGATCGGCCAACTAGTCAAGGAGTGCTACATTCTTCACATCTTGACCAACAGAACACAGGTCAAACAAAGTCAAACATTCTTCAGCTCTCAGAAACACAATGGAAGAGCATAACCATGGATATGGATCTTTATTAATCTTAGCTATTTACAGAACAAAATTGCAGCAGAGGTTGCATACATAAGTTGGGGGAAATACTACTCCAGTTCGCAGCCTGTACATACACAAACCATCGAAAATGCAGTGGCCTAGTGATATACTGACATACTGTACATGCTGAAGTTGCAAAAATTACTACGCGGCCGTGGCTGGGATCACGATGGGGCTCCTCACGATGTGTTCGTCCGAGACCCACTTCAGGTTGCCCTCGGCGCCGGCGACGTTCGGCTGGCCGGCCCACCGCACCGTCACGGTGAAGCTCTGCTTCTCCTTCAGCTCCGTGAACCGGAGCATCGGCGGCTGCACGATCACGGACACGTCCTTGGGCATGTCGACGACGGCCGTGTACACGGAGCTTGGCTTCCCGACGTTGGTCACCGTCCGGTTCACCGTGATCGGCTGCGCGAGCAGGTTGACGACGAGGGATGGGTAGTTGAGCTCTGCCTCGGTGATGGCCTTGACGTCGGAGCAGGTGACCGGCCGGTGGGCTATCTCCTTCACGCCGTCGTCTCCGATCCCCAGCCCGCAGAGGTAGGGGATGTAGTCGTCGGCGTGGAGGTCGTAGACTAGGCCGGGGTCGAACGCGAGCGCCGGGTTGACGTAGCCGGCGCCCATGGCGTAGAAGGTGGCGTGGCGGTATTGCTCGTCCTTGATGGGGACGCCGGTGCGGTCCACGGCGTCCGACGTCGTCATGATCGCCGACTTGATCGCCGCGGGGGACCAGTCAGGGTGGAGGCTCTTGAGGAGAGCGGCAATGCCGCTCAGGTGAGGCGTCGACATGGACGTGCCAGACTCGACGAAGAAGGAGAGGCCGACGCCGTCGGAGAACTCCGTGTGCGACTCGCTCGGCGCCCATGCGGCGAGGATGTTCATGCCGGGCCCGGTGATGTCCGGCTTCAGGATGCCCGGGCTGGCCTTGCTTGGCCCGCGCGACGAGAAGAAGGTGACGGCCGGCGACGGGGACGAGCCAATCACCGTCCCCTTGAACGCGATGCTCGCCGTCGGGTTGTCCGTGGAGTTCACGTACGCCGCGATTTTGGTCCCGGCGTCGAAGCTGACGTGCGACGCCGGGAGCACGTGCGCGTCGGCGAAGGTGGTGTACCCCTCGGCTGCTCTGTTCATCACGATGATGCCGGCGCCGCCGTACGCCGCCACGGTCTGGCCGGCCTCGATGCGGCCGTTCAGGCCTCTGCTCTCGCAGAGCACCACCTTGCCGGTCACCTCGGCGCCACGGAGCACGCTGCAGTCGCGGCTTGTGTCGGAGCCGTCGGCGCCGGGGTACACGAGCGGGAGCGGGTTCGCGGCGGAGTTGTTCCCCGGCTGGAACAGTGACTCGCCGTCGAATTCGTCGCCGTTGCCGAGCCTCACGGTGGTGCGTATCGCGCGGTCCATAGTGCCGGCCGCGACGGTGAGCATCCACGGCGCGCCGTTGCCGACCGTGCCGGGGTCCGGGCCGGAGTTGCCCGCGGCGCAGCTGACGACGATGCCACGCTCCATGGCCTTGAACCCGGCGATGGCGATGGGGTCGTAGTTGAACTGCGTGCCGGAGGACGCGCCGATGGAGAAGGACAGCACGTCGACGCCGTCCTTCACGGCGGCGTCCAGCCCGGCGATGATGTCCATGATGGAGCAGCGGCTGCGGGTGCACACCTTGTATATCGCGAGGTGCGCGTGCGGCGCCATCCCGGAGGCCGTGCCGTCGGCGTTGCCCCGGACATTGGCGTTCTCCACGAAGTTGCCCGCGGCCGTGCTGGCCGTGTGCGTGCCGTGCCCCGCGTCGTCCACCGGCGGCGCCGACGAGTTCACCGCCGCGCTCCCGAACGCGCGCGCCCCGATGATCTTGTTGTTGCATCCGCCACCGGCGATCGCCTTGAACTCACACGTGCCCTTCCAGTTCTTGGGCGGCGGCTGGAGGCCGTCGTCGCCGAACGACGGGTGGCTGGGCAGGATCCCGGTGTCCAAGATCCCAATCACGACGCCGCGGCCAAACCCCGAGTGGCTCCAGAACGCCTCGTTCCCGAGGTGGAGCCCGAGGAACCCCGGCGAGCGCGTCGTCGCCAGCGGCAGGAACTCCTCGGGGTACAGCCTGAGACACCCATCCGTGGCCCTCACCGCCTCGGCCTCCTCGTCCGTGAGCCGCGCGGCGAACCCGGTGAACGCGTCGCTGTAGGAGTACACAATGCGCGGGCCGCCGTCGCTGCCGTCGGAGCCGTCGGGCTTGGCCACCTGCGGCAGGAACGAGCGGTGCCACTCCTCGACGGAGCCGTCGCCGGCGGCGGCGGCGGCCTCGTCCCTCGGCTCGAGGTGCACGATGTAGTTCTTCCTCTCCTGCAGGTAACCCGCGGCGAGCAGCGGCGTGGACAGGAGGAGCACCACGGCGAGGCACCACCACCGCATCGACGACCACTCCATCGTGTGTACAATACAATGCCGGTGACCGGGAGAAGAGAGATGGGGGAGGGAGGTGAGGTGGCGACGGCGAGGAGAGGCAGCGCGAGGTTTTATAGGGTGCCACAGCGAGTGAGGTTGAAGAAAGCTTCTCTCTGTTGCGGCGAGGCGAGACGTGGGGGAGAGTGGAGTGGAGTGATATGGGGGAGCACTGGCAGTGAGCTGGAGGGCAGTGGCCAGCGTCGTCGCGGGGGTGGGGTTTGGGTTCGAATGATGCGTAGCCGTGGCGTCGCGCTGCGCTGCGGCGAGTGTACCGGTGGACGGGGCCCGGATGGCTCCTGTGGCGTACGTACTCTCATGTGGACTGGCGATAGCTGGACCGGTCGGGATCGGGGTTCCTCCCTATTCCGGCGTGCGTGCGTACGTGCCCGTGTGCCGCTGCGACTGCGCTGGGTGTATCGGACGGAGATATTTTCGAGTGGAGGCTCACCAGTCAGTGGCGGTGAGCCGGTGAGGCGTATCGGTGTCCATTTTTTTTGAACGCGAGCGGCGGTGGAGGTGTGGAGTGGAGTGAGACGGGGCGGGGGCGGCGCCATTGTATATGGAGGAGGTGCCGAGGTGGTGGTGTTCGTGGTCAATGGTCGGTTGACCGGTTTGGGGCCCCGGGATTTTGACGACGGACGTGTGAAGCCGCGTCAACAACTCAAGACGCTCTGACGAGAGCCACCGCCGCCCGCCGGTGCACCAATCACCATCCATCATGCGAAACCGCAATTCAAAAGGGTGGCCGAGCTCATCACAAATCACACGTACGTGTACCCGTCATGCGTTTGAATTTGCCCCGGAGCAAAGCCGCATTTTGAACTTGCCATGGCGGGGAAGAGACCGAGGAATGAAGGAGATGAGACAAAACCCGGCCATCCATCCCCAAACCAGATTCGGCCGGTCACTCGCTCGCGTCCAAAGGCAAACGCGGCGCTATACTGGACATCAGTCCATCATCCTACTCGATCCACTGCTCTTTTTTTGGGTAGCCACTCCACCACAACCCAACCCAACCCCACGCTAGCTAGCTCGCATCTCTCTCCTCCTCGGCGAGCAAACGTACGTACACGAGCACATCGTCTTGTAGGATGCAGACACATTTGCTGCCCACGAGCTTGCAAACTTTGCAACCACGGCTCTCGAGAAGATTAATCTTTCTTTCTCTTTTTAATCAGCCCGGTTCCCGAGGATTAAACTACCACTCTCCAGTTAACCATAGTTCCTGTGGCGATGTTTGTTTGCTGATTAAGCTAAGTGGGGTGTACTACGTTACGGTTCGGTCATTGGTCTGCTCTCCCTTGAGGCTATCCAGGACAGGTTGCTCGGTGACGGTGAGTATGGAGGAGGAGGAGTATGTTTAGCCCGTGGCACAAGTATCCAAGAAGCCAACGTGACGAACGGATGGATGGTAGTACTGTAGTACGTGCCTGCACCACACCAGCACGGCCGTCGTGTCTGGCTGGTAGGCTCGAACGTACTCCAGCTCCTCCCGCCATTTTGTATGTATCGGACACTTTTGCTCATGCGTGATGCATGTCAGAGACGCACGGGTACCCATTTCTCTCGGTGGTGTTCTTGTGCTATTAGAGATAGTGCTACCTCTTTCTAGCTGTGGATTTTTTTCCAACGTCTCCATCTATTTTTAAAAATTTATAAAAAAAATTAAAAAATAGTCACACATAAAGTAGTAGGAGTATACATGTTTTATCATTTAATAACAGCAAAAGTACTAATCATAAAACTTTTAGATAAGAGGGATAGCCAAACATTGAATATAAACAGTGTAAAATTATGATGCAGTACTTCCTAAGTTCTAGAATAAATTAATTTAATATATGATATGACATATCGTAGGAGCAGTACTACGATGTCATATTACATACTAAATTAACTTATTATGGCTAGAGAAAGTAAGATTTTACTTCATTTTCGTTAATATATTTTTTAAAACTATTAAACGGTATGTTTTATAAAACAATAATATATAAGTTGTTTTAAAATATAAATAAAATCCACTTTTAAATTTATAATAATTAAAAACTCAACTAATATGGCAATAATAACATTCTTGTTTTGCATAACCTAATTTCATCCTTATCTTTATTTTTTTTTTTAAAAAAAGAACATCACCACCAAAAGATGACACCCTACATACTCCTTCCCGCACATGTTTCTAGCTAGCTTGATCTAGCTAATAGCTACTGTTGCTAGTACGAAAATTATAAATACCAAGTCAAGGCCTGGGCAAATCAGCTTCTTCCATGCATGGCCACCTTCTGTTTAGGTTTTCCTTGTTGTTCTAGTTTATTGTTCCACCAATCCACCGCATCTATGATATGGATGGCGACGGCTCGGATAAGCCCTGCCCGCGTCCTGCCTGACACGGCAACCATGCATATTTGAAGCGGAAATTAATATGGTCGCGACGGATTAGTTTATCAATCACATTGCATTATTGCAGTCGAACTGGATTGATGTGTGTTGTAGACTGTCACTTTAACTAATGGCCTAACTAATTCTATAACCACTAGGATGGTCACACGCTGGCCTCACGTATCTAGGTCGATCCATTGATTCTGACGCCATGGTCACTGATTCACTGTACCCCAATTCCTCGATTCAGGCTGTGTTTAGTTCACTTTAAAATTAGAAGTTTGGTTAAAATTAGAATAATGTGACGAAAAAGTTGAAAGTTTGTGTATGTAAAAAAGTTTTGATGTGATAGAAAAGTTGAAAGTTTAAAGAATAACTTTGGAACTAAACATAGCGTCATTCATTTTTCGGTGCATTTTCTACGCGTCTTCCTGAGCTTGATCGGCATGTCTCCTCGATCCATATGTCCAGATCAAGATTAACATCAGTAGTAGTCAGCATTGCGCTGTAGCTTTAATTGACACGATGTGATCGTCTGATCGTCCATGATACATTTCGCGGCACAGTGATGACTGATGAATGCGTTGCATCTGCCATGCATGAACACCAACGCCCAAAAGCCAAAACGTGCCATCTGAACTGAAAACCGAACGGATAGTTCGTCGGGCACCGTTTCTCTGACGCTGACTGCTATTTACATGCACCGGCAGCTTTATTATTTCCAGCGTGCAATACGGATTATTCGCGATCAGACATTATTAAGGTCTACAGATATCATTCGATTTGGCACACAAGAGTTGTCACTTGCATTGAGTACAGTGTACAGGTGACAGCTGCCGTACGTGCCCAGACATGCACTCATCTCGCCGTAGCCGTCAGATGGAGACCCTGATCGATGGCGAGTGTAAGCGTGGTCCTGTAGCTAACGATCTCCTTCTCGTCGCGAAGTCTGAGCACGAAGAAACGGAGCAGCACGGCCGCGAAGATCTTCATCTGCCTGTACGCGAACTCCTTCCCGAGGCAGATTCTTGGCCCGGCCTACGCAAGAAGCAGGTAAACAGAATTCAGAAACTAATCTAGTCTCACCAATGCAAGTTCAGAAAAATTGATGATTGTGTGCTGAGTTCAGTAAATTTCACCTGGAAAGCTGTAAACTTGAACGGGCTTTCCTGCTGAAAGACGCCGTTCTCATCGAGCCAACGTTCAGGCCGGAAGGCTTCAGCGTCTTTGCCCCACAAGCTCTCCATCCGGCCCATCGCGTAGGGGATGAAGAACACGATGTCCCCTTTGCTGACGTTAAAACCGTTGGGCAATACATCGTCTGAAAAGCACTGCTTGTTTTCCTGAAAAAAAAGAGATCATCATCAACAAGAGACGTTTGTTATGCATTCGATGAGAGAAATGCCGTTTGATTAATTAGCTCGGTGGTAGTATGAAACTGATCATAATTAATCACCATTGGAACTGAAGGGTAGAGCCGGAGCGTCTCCGTCAGTGCGGCGTGCAGGTAGTGCATGTTGTTCAGCGCTTGGTCAGTCAAGCTCTGCAAGAACTCGTCGACGGAAGCGGTGTCCCCGGCGTTGGTGGCCACCATGGCTTCGTGGCAGATCTTCTCCTGAACTTCCGGGTGCTTGCACACCATGTACAGGAACCAAGCAAGCGCCCCAGCTGTGGTGTCCTTGCCGGCTATGACGATGTTCAGTATGATGTCTCTCAGGTACTTGTAATCGACCCCAGAATCGCTGGTCGTTGCCTGGAGAAATCTTGATAGGATGTCCTGCCTGGAACCCTGTACAGATACAAAATTCAGCTTAGTTACACATCCAGAAATGGATCTATATATGTCAGTCAAACCGGAGTGTAGTGAGCTGCCTAGTTTCAGGCGTCGCTTACGGAGTCGTGTGCGTTGGAGAGCTCGTCGGACCTGGCACGGATGAGCCTGTACACGAACTCGTCGACGACCTTGATCCTCTCCTTGAGCATGGCCTCGACGCCGACGTTGAGGAGCCTTGCCAGCTTCCAGAGCGGGCTGATGTAGCGGAGCATGGTGAACTCGCTGGCATCGTCGAACGCCGCGGCGAAGCGGCTGCCCTCGCCGGAGCCGTCCAGCGTGTTGAGGTCCGTGCCGAATGCGATGGTGAAGATGGAGTCCATCGTTGCTCTCAACATCAAACCCTGAACAAACAATCGGCACAAACCGTACATCACTCACCGTCTCACCGGCGCCGTTGTGATACCATCGATCGAGAAGGCATTAGGCATTGATAGTTGATTACCTGGAAGTCCATGGATTGGTTTGACGCAGCGTGGTTGGAGACGATGCCGGCGAGCTTGGCGGCGTTCCTCTTGAAGACGGCGCAGCTGAAGTCGCGGAGGGCCCTGGTGGAGAAGTCGTAGCTGGCGATCTTCCTCTGCTGCTTCCACTTGTCGCCGTCGATGGCGAAGATGCCGTCCCCGAACAGGTCCTTGGCGTTCCCGTGGTTAAACGGCCCCTTTGTTTGGTACAGTACGTGTCAGCGCAAACATGAAATAGCTGCTTGCGCAAAGCCGATGGGCTTACCTATGGGATGTTCGAACTATTATGATTTTCTGAGTGGATAAGTTTATTTTAGATCTCTCATCTTAACGTCGTGTTTGAATCGTCTTCTTAAAATGCAAAACCAGATATACGTACGCGCCCTCATTTTTGTAAAACAGGTGTACCAGAAGTCTTAGGATAGTATCGTTCCTGGTTTTGATTGAGGTGACAGCTAAGTCAGTGTTGGACCCACGTGTCAGGGTATTTTAGTCAGAGTCAAAACACTCTTTCTTCATCTTCTCTCCCCCTCTCCCCATCGGTCGCCACCCCTGTCCACATTGCTCATTGTCTACCTCCTGGCCTAATGAGAGATGGTAAAGAGAGACGTTTGATATATGGGTCTCACGCTGATTTAGCCGATACTTTAGCTGAAACCGGGCATTATACTGTCTTGGGATTTTGGGTACACCGGTTTTACAAGTTGAGAGATATAAGTTGAGGGACGTGTTATATCTAATATTCATGTTCAATGAAATGATTTAAACCCAATGTTAAGATAAGGGACCTAAGTACCTAACATGAACTTATTCCATTGGAAAAAGTACACCGAAGGTCCCTCAACTTGTCATCGGGATAAAAAACGTCCTCAAACCGCAAAACTAGATATACGAGGTCCCTTACCTATACAAAACCGGTTACAATAAATCCCTCAGCGGTTTTTATCCTGGTTATGTCCTACTAGCTGTTAAGTCAGCGTGAGACCCACGTGGGTCCGACATGTCAGCCTCCTCTTTCTTTCCCCTCTTCTCTCTCACTCGACCTCCTCGTCGTGCTCAGCTCCTACCGCCGCCGCTCCGGTCACTCGGCGTTCCGCCTCTTCGTCTGGGCGGCCTCCACGCTCTTCCTCCCGCTCGTCTCCTACACCGTCTCCGTCGCCGCCAAGTGGGACGACGCGCGCCGAACACCACCGCACGGCGTCGACGAGCGTCCCGCTCCTCCTCGCCGAGGAGGCCGTCGAGCACGAACGCCACCGCACGGCGAGAGCCCGTTCGCGTACGCGGACGACACCTGCAGCGCCAACTACCCGCTGATGCAGAAGATGCGCGCCGTCCTCATCGAGCACGCGCTGGCCAACGGCGAGGCGGAGCGCAACGTCGACACCTCGGTGTTCGCCAAGGTCGCGACGTTCGAGGAGGACCTCCGCGCGGCGCTGCCCAGGGAGGTGGAGGCTGCCCGTGCGGCCGTGGAGAACGGCACCGCCGCAAAGGCGAACAGGATCACCGAGTGCAGGTCGTACCCGCTCTACCGATTCGTCCGCAAGGAGCTCGGGACAGAGTACTTGGCCGGGGAGAAGACGCGGTCGCCCGGCGAGGAGGTGAACAAGGTGTTCGTCGCCATGAACCAGGGCAAGCACATCGACACACTGCTCGAGTTCCTCAAGGAGTGGAACGGCGAGCCTCTGCCCATCTGCTGATTGCTGAACAGAGGACCGACGAGAAGATAGCAACATATTAGCGTGTTTCAGAAATTCAGTTCACAGATGTTCTTAGCTGATGCTGTAATAAGTATGCCTTTTCTTTTATTTTTTTTTAAGTTCTTGTCTGCAACGTTCTTTGGAAGTTGCGATGCCATAGCCAAATTTAGCAATTTGCATAGAGGCAGGCAGCTACTAAAACTGCCGATCCTCCTCGAACGTCGCGACCTTGGCGAACACCGAGGTGTCGACGTTGCGCTCCGCCTCGCCGTTGGCCAGCGCGTGCTCGATGAGGACGGCGCGCATCTTCTGCATCAGCGGGTAGTTGGCGCTGCAGGTGTCGTCCGCGTACGCGAACGGGCTCTCGCCGTGCGGTGGCGTTCGTGCTCGACGGCCTCCTCGGCGAGGAGGAGCGGGACGCTCGTCGACGCCGTGCGGTGGTGTTCGGCGCGCGTCGTCCCACTTGGCGGCGACGGAGACGGTGTAGGAGACGAGCGGGAGGAAGAGCGTGGAGGCCGCCCAGACGAAGAGGCGGAACGCCGAGTGACCGGAGCGGCGGCGGTAGGAGCTGAGCACGACGAGGAGGTCGAGTGAGAGAGAAGAGGGGAAAGAAAGAGGAGGCTGACATGTCGGACCCACGTGGGTCTCACGCTGACTTAACAGCTAGTAGGACATAACCAGGATAAAAACCGCTGAGGGATTTATTGTAACCGGTTTTGTATAGGTAAGGGACCTCGTATATCTAGTTTTGCGGTTTGAGGACGTTTTTTATCCCGATGACAAGTTGAGGGACCTTCGGTGTACTTTTTCCTATTCCATTTCTGGTTTATGATGATCTGTTTGGGCCCTTGATAGTTGGGTCGGAACGGGATTACGACCGAGGCTGATAATTAATGGGCCTATCAGACGAGCACGGCGTCCGTGGAAGGCAGGAATGCATCCGAGGGTTATGTCCGGCCCATAATAAATGGCCCGGAACACGTCTGATCTATTTCGAGAGAAATCTTGTGACTATTTGTTTCAGAAAACGTTTAAACTATTAAACGTCATTTTTAAGCATCATATTTAAACCTCATGTAGATGTAACGCACTGACTCTCAGTGCTTGGTGGCGAACTCCAAACATGATTGCGTAGAATTGTGGTTTTCATATACTACTAGTAGAAGTTACTCCCTCCGTAGCAGATTATAGCCATAGGGCATATTTTATTTGGAACAAGTACTTAAGACAAGATTTGACCACTGACCACCTATAAAATATATTCTTGTTATCTGTAGAACTAATGTCTTGGGAAAACTTTTTAAAAGATATAAGGTTGTGTTTAGTTTCTGAAAAAAGTTAGAAGTGTAAGGAAAGTTGAAAGTTTGGAAAAAAAAATTAAAAGTTTATGTGTGTAGGAAAAGTTTTAGATGTGATGTGAATAAAGTTGGAAATTTGGGGTAATTGGGGGTGAACTAAACGCCCAGTTTTATGCACTAAATATTCTTATAATTTGATTAATGATTGGTCAAACACACAAAGTTTGACTTTCTGAAATATTATGTGTCCTATAATTTTCAACGGAGGGAATAATATTCAACTAGGTTTACATATATATAGGGTTAACTTAACTAGAAGCTACGTATACTGCAGTTTACAAACAATCTTTAAACATTTAAATCCAATTTCAATTTCTATAAGTTATAATAAAAAAAAAGATACATTTAATTGTGCAGTAGTAAGGGCTGTGTGGTTTCAACCTGAAGGTTTTGTGTTCAATTCTCTGCACACTCATAATTTTTTTTTAAAAAAATGTTTGGAGGTATGTCTTTTCTTTCAAATCTTTTTTTTACAAGTTACAATATAAGAAAACACATTAAACTTTAGTTAGTATACATATATTCACAACCATATATATTTTAACAATTTATAGATGTTAAATTTAAACTTAAATATAACGTCAATCCATCTTCTTAATTTCTTTTTAAAAATA
Source organism: Oryza meridionalis (assembly GCA_000338895.3). Classification (NCBI taxonomy): domain Eukaryota; kingdom Viridiplantae; phylum Streptophyta; class Magnoliopsida; order Poales; family Poaceae; genus Oryza; species Oryza meridionalis. The sequence goes on from CM002533.2 coordinate 21,161,433, forward strand.
TCATACCTATCTAAGTGAAATTCCAAAAGTTACAATAAAAGAAAACAAATTAAACTTTTGTTACTATACATATATTGACAACCATATATATTTTTAACAACCTGTAGATGTTAAATTTAAGGGACTAAAAAATATAACGTCAATCCATCTTCTTAGTTTCTTTTTTAAAAAAAATCATACCTGCCTAAGTGAAATTCCAAAAAAAAAGAAGAAGAGATATACCTTGCCGTAGTTGGCGAAGTTGGTCTTGAGGATGTGCTCGACGACGGCGGGGTCGCAGGTGTATATCTGGTCGCCGCCGGCCGGCACGAGCATCCGGAAGGTCGTGTGCTCGCGGGACAGCGCCGTGTGGTAATCGTGTATGCGCCGGACGTGGTACAGCTGGTGGAACACCGTGCCGACCACCGGCGGACGCCGCCGCCTCTTCTGCTTGTTGCTGGTGACGGCCAGGTACGAGCAGATCGCCACCAGCGCGAGGCCGGCGGTAATGGCCACCGCCGCCGGAGAGTAGCAAGAGTCCCCGCTGCGTTCCGCTCCCATGGCTACAAGCAACAACGAGATGGGATTAGCTAGCTGCCGATTGCTGGACGACTGAGTGTTTTGCCCTTTTGTATTTGGCGCGAATGCATCTCTTTAATTTATACTAGATAGGAGTAAGTTCCAAATTGGCAGGATATAGTAATTAGCGATGGGTTTACATGTGGACTGCATGATAGTAAAATAGTGGAAGATATCTAGTCATCATTCGTCGACATGTAAACATGTTTGGAGTGTTGGACTAGCACAGAACTACACTATTCTCAGATTTGTTAAATTATTATGCTTCCACTCTTCCATCAGCAAGTTGTCTTTATTTATTTTAATGGCTGACAATGACATTTATATATCATTATTTCCTTATTTTTGGTTTTTGCAATGAGTTAGTCCTCCCTCCGTTTTTTAAATGTCGATCAACATTCACTAGTCCGGTTACATGTACAATGGCTGTTATATTACTAACTAGCATGGTGGCCCACGCAAATTATACGGCTAGCATCATTATATTTTCTCTTATATAATAGCATATATATTTTCTTATTATATTATTCAAATATATTAAAATGACAACATAATTTTAAATTTTGCAATAACTTTGCAAAACTACTAATGTGTAATATTCATATTATATTTTATACACTATATTTTATATATGTGTTAGTTATTAGTTGTTTTTAATATCAAATTTTAGTTATTTGTAAATTATATATATTCCTATATGGACTCTAGACTCGTCTTTTAATATTTTTTTTAATTCCGAATTTTCTGTAAATTGTATTTCTATATAGACTCTATGCTCTTCTTCCAATATTATTTATTTTTATTTCTGATTTTTTATTATTTCTAATTGTATTTCTATGTGGACTCTAAACTCATCTTTCAATATTCTTTAATTTTTAATTTTGAATTTAAGTTATTTCTAAATTGTATTCCTATATTGACTTTAAACTCTTCTTCCCATGTTTTTCTTAATTTCGAATTTTAGTTATTTGTAAATTGTATTTTTATATGGACTCTAAACTCTACTTTTAATTTTATTATGTTTATTCCAAATTTTAGTTAGTTTTAAATTCCTATATGGACTCTATACTCTACTTCTAATATTTCTTATTTTTTAATTCCGAATTTCTATATTTTTCTTAACTGTATTTCTATATGGACTCTATACTCCTAATTGTATTTCTATATGGACTCTATACTCTACTTCTCATATTCCTTATTTTTAATTCCGAATTTTAGTTATTTGCTAATTGTATTTCTACATGGACTCTATACTCTACTTCAAATATTTCTTATTTTTAATTCTGAATTTCAGTTATTTCCTAATTGTATTTCTACATGGACTCTATACTCTATTTCTAATATTCCTTATTTTTAATTCCGAATTTCAGTTATTTCCTAATTGTATTTCTATATGGACTCTAGTCTCATCTTCTAATATTCCTTATTTTTTAATTTCGAATTTCAACTATTTCTAAATTGTATTTCTATATGGACTCTAGTCTCCTCTTCTAATATTCCTTATTTTTTAATTCCGAATTACAGCTATTTCTAAATTATATTTTTATATGGACTCTGCTTTTTCTTTTTCTCCGATTAATATGGGAATTTCTAGGCAATTAGAGCGAACGTGGAGGCTCCTTTTTCTATTTCTTTAACTAGCATGGTGGCCCGTGCAGATTGCGCGGCTAGCATCATTATATTTTCTCTCATATAATACCATATATGTTTTCTCATTATATTATTAAAATATATTACAATGACAACATAATTTTAAATTTTGCAATAATTTTACGAAACTACTAATGTGTAATATTCATATTGTATTTTATGTACGTGTTAGCTATTAATTATTTTTATATCAAATTTTAATTATTTGTAAATTATATATATTCCTATATGGACTCTAGACTCGTCTTTTAATATTTATTTTTTTAATTCTGAATTTTTATTATTTCTAATTGTATTTCTATGTGGACTCTAAACTCATCTTTCAATATTCTTTAATTTTTAATTTCAAATTTCAGTTACTTCTAAATTGTATTCCTAGTTATTAATTATTTTTATATCAAATTTTAATTATTTGTAAATTATATATATTCCTATATGGACTCTAGACTCGTCTTTTAATATTTATTTTTTTTAATTCTGAATTTTTATTATTTCTAATTGTATTTCTATGTGGACTCTAAACTTATCTTTCAATATTCTTTAATTTTTAATTTCAAATTTCATTTACTTCTAAATTGTATTCCTATATTGACTTTAAACTCTTCTTCCCATGTTTTTCTTAATTTTGAATTTTAGTTATTTGTAAATTGTATTATTATACGGACTCTAAACACTACTTTTCATTTTATTATGTTTATTGCGAATTTTAGTTAGTTTTAAATTCCTATATGGACTCTATACTCTACTTCTAATATTCATTATTTTTTAATTCCGAATTTCTATTTTTTTCTTAATTGTATTTCTATATGGACTCTATACTCTACTTCTAATTTTCCTTATTTTTAATTCCGAATTTCTATTATTTCCTAATTGTATTTCTATATGGACTCTAGTCTCCTCTTCTAATATTCCTTATTTTTAATTCCGAATTTCTATTTTTTTAATTGTATTTCTATATGGATTCTATACTCTACTTCTAATATTCCTTATTTTTAATTCCGAATTTCTATTATTTCCTAATTGTATTTCTATATGGACTCTATACTCTCCTTCTAATATTCCTTTATTTTTAATTCCGAATTTCAGTTATTTCCTAATTGTATTTCTATATGGACTCTAGTCTCCTCTTCTAATATTTCTTATTTTTAATTCCGAATTTTAGCTATTTCTAAATTGTATTTCTATATGGACTCTAGTCTCCTCTTCTAATATTCCTTATTTTTTAATTCCGAATTTCAGCTATTTCTAAATTGTATTTCTATATGGACTCTGCTTGTTCTTTTTCTCCGATTAATGTGAGAATTTCTAGGCCATGAGAGTGAACGTGGAGGCTCCTTTAATAATATAATAGATTAGGAATATTTGCTGATACGGAAAAATAGAGAGAAGAGAGAAAAAACATTGTTGCTACTATTAACAACTCATGAATAACAACTCTTAGCCTTCATAAAATAGAACTTGGCTGCATGAGAATAAAATATAAAATAATAGTAATAAAAAAACTTTTTAATTAATGATTAGAGTATTTGTTGTTTCAAAAATTTAAGTGAATAGTCTCTAAATAAAATGTGTATTGTCTAATTAATATTCTGTATTAGGCTTTACCTTTAGACAAGACATTATAGAGATGTAGTTGATAGTGCAGTAGTAAGGGGGTGTGGTTTCAACCCCAAAGTGCCGTGTTCAATCCACAATATATTCACAATTTCTTCTTAATTTTTTTGTGAGACGCCTCTCCCTCCAAATCGTTTTTTTTACTTGCCATTATAGCTGTATCATTAATTCCTCATGAATGGTTAAAATACGGTGAAATTTAAGATACAATATACTTTGATGGGTCATATCGTTTTAATTCTTCGTAACATTTTCAAAATAAAACAAGAGATCAAAGTTTGACAATGAGACGAATAGTTTCGCTATCAATTATATTTTTTTAACGGGGGCGGGGAGATATGGGATATCTGTCAATCATAAGCGGAAGATATCCTGTCATACGTCACTAGTGTTCGACTAGCACATCATGACAGCAGTACAACACTAATCAACTGGCCCGACGGCCGACGGTAATGATTTGGCGTGGTCTTCACTCCTCAGGTTTGTTTAGTGTTTATTATGCTTCCAGTGTTTGGAAATGGTAGGCAAACAACGATAAAAAATAATAGATCAATCACAGAAGACACAAAATTTAATATGGAAAACTCTCCCAAAGCAGAAAAGAAAAAACCACGAGCGCCAGCCAGCAAAATATCTTCACTATATCGGGGTGGGGTTACAACGCCGCACGACGGTTTACAAGAGGTATATATATGGTGACACCCTAAAAGGGATGACGATCCGTACTGCGGGGTCTCCGCACCCGCACCCCCTTCGGCCCAAGCCTACCGGCGACGGACCTTCGCTCCACTAGGTAGAAGCTGGCATTTATTAAGTGCAAATGAATTTGAATCACAACTCAACATCCACATTACTTCATTTAATCTATATAAAAAAACAAAAAGAAGAAAAGCTTCCAACACGTTCGCCTTTCTTCTTTCTTTTTTTATATACAGTACTAGTTCGCTCCGTTTCAGATTATAAGACTTTCTAGCATTGTCCACATTCATATATATATTAATGAATCTAGGCATTTCTAGATTCATTAACATATATATGAATATGGGCAATACTAGAAAGTCTTATAATATAAAGCAGAGGAAGTATATAATATAGCCGATAGAGAATGACATTTGTTCCTGACATTTTTTTTGGTTTTGTTTGGCTGTCCTTACGTTTTAAAATATACCTTAGCGTTGACTACTACGCGTACAATTTGACAATTAGTTACTCTTAAATAGTAGAAAGTTTTATCTTATGATTGCAATTAAGATATATACAATATACTTGGATTATATAATATCTTTTTAAATATTTGTATTTTGTTTTAAAAAATATGGGAGGTCAAGGGTTGAACATGAATAGTTCCATGAGCAATTATTTATGGGTTAATTGAATCCATGTTGTTGTAATTTCTTCGATTTTAAAACATACCATTACTATTCATATACTAAGAGACATGCCATTACAATTTGATGTAAATTAGAGATATGTCATTACGTACCACTTCAACACAAATAAAAAATTGGACAAAAATTACCCCTTCTCCTTCCTTCACCCCCTTCTTCCTTCTCCCTCTCACTATTTGCCATCTCTTCCACGGGTCCAATCCGGCAATCCCCATCCAGCTTGCTAGATAGACACTCCCTCGGTTCTCCACTCTCGTCATCCACGATGCCACAACATAGCCAACATGAGAAGCTCCGATTCCTACCAAATACCGAGGACTCGCCCCCACCACCGAAACTGCCCAACCACTCCACCGTTAGCTCCATTGCCGGTGGCATGACTTCATCTGGATCCTGAACAAAAGAGGAGAGAGGGAGAAGGGGGTGAGAGAGGAGGAGGGGTAATTTGGTCCAAATCTTTTTAATAACTACATTGAAATGGTACTAGTTTCATATCACTAATTTCGGTCGACATATCTTCAAATAGACACATAATAATGATATTTTTCAAAATCAAAGAAGTTATAATGGCATATGGATCCAATTAACGGAACCCTATAACAACAATGATATTTCTAGGATAAAATCACATGTACGATAGTATTTTACGTAACTGACACTTGTCGATGATATTTCTTACATTTGAGTGTTTGTGACATTTCTTAGTTTTTTCATATTTAGTTAGTTGCGGATTGCCGCGCTGACCGCTGAGTGATGCGCCCTTCTGTATTTTGCGCGAATTAGTGATGGGATATCTTTGTCATTCCGTATAATGCATCTCTTTAGTTATTGCCGGGTAGGTTCCAAATAGGCAGGATATAATTAATGATGGGATTGTGTAATCATGTAGACTGCATGATAAATTAGTGGAAGTCTGGAAGAGGATGATATCTTTGTCATTCGTCGATAGGTTGGAGCATTGGACGAGCACCGCAGTACCTTACTCAGGTTTATTTATTATGCTTCCAGCAAGTTGTGTTTCTTTCTTTTAATGGCTGAGAATGACTTCTATGTATCCTGATTGTTTTTCTTTCAGCTGGTCCTCCCTCTATCCTATAATATACTCCATCCATTCCCAAATAATCCTTCCATTCCAAAATATAACAATTATAGGGTGAAGGGACGCACATAATACTATGAATCTGCTGTTCAGATTTATAGTACTAGATTATGTCCCATCCACCTAAAAGTTATTATATTTTAGGATGGATGGAGTATAAGGGATTTTGGGTGGATGTGACACATTATATTTAGGGATGAAGGGAGTAAGATGTCTTCTTAGCATGGTTTTCGAAACTAATTTTGATTTGTAGTTTCCTAAAGTTTGTAACAACAAAACTATAATTATATAAAAGCAAATTGAAATATCAATTCAATGATATTATTTTTAGCAAATAAAATTTAGTTTATATTGTACAAATTGTTTGTTAGTTAGTAAATGTTTTAAGAGTTAAATTTTGAAATACGTGTACACTAGTACTATCAATCAACGTTGCCTACTCTACTTATACGTCGATCATTATTCAGTTATAATCACTCTTAAATGGTTAATGCAATGGCAGTGGAAGCTGCAATCTTTTTAACTTTGCAGATACTACTTTCCTTACGGATAATGCAGCTATTAATGACACTATAAAGGAGAAAAACTTTGAGGAAAAACCAGGTCAACCTTTGATTAGTCGAATGCAAGCAAATATTCCTCAGACCATGATGCATGTTACGTGGATCTAGGAGAAGTTAATCGATTAGCCGATAAACTAGTAAAAGATGCTAGAATGCAGCAACTAAGTTCTCCTGTTTATAACTGCCAAAAAATTCCTAGCAACTTAATAAGTTGCTTATAAGCATACACGCCTTATATTATGAAATATTATAAAAAATAGTTACACTCTATACTATAAAATGAAGGGAGTAGTAGCAGCGACCCAGGATTACTTAATGCATGATAAAAAGATATAATACAAATTTAATTGTGGTTTGTTACATAAATACAATTACCTTGTTATAGGTTAGCTTCTTCAAAGCATAATATTATACTGTCCTTAGCTTTTCAATTGTAGTTTCGGATCTTGATCCTATAGAGAGAAAAAATGCATACCAAAGACATGAATTGGAACATAAAGTAGTTAATAATAAGAAAATTTCGGAAGAGGAATTTAAAATACCACTAACGAGAGGTAAGGGCGTAAAAGTGGCTAACATGCAAAACGCACTTATATACCAAAATAAATCACTTAACTTTTTTATCTATAAGTGGGTTCGCGGGTTAGCCACTTACACCTTTAGCGAGAGGTAGCTTCATCTTTATCTTCCAGGTTCTTTGATCTTGAATTCTTTAAAACCTTTGTCTTTTTCAATTCTTCAATGCGATGATTGAGCCATTCACCACCCATTATGTTATTCATTTAAGCATTTGATTTGAGAATAATAACAGGGACCCAAAAACTCAGCGATCTCTGGTCGTTGGTCAAGGTTCTAAAGGGGATGGTCTTGATATGCTTGGGTCGGCTGCTCCTGGTCTCCTGCCTTCTTGCTTAATGTTGTGACAGCACCGGCAAACCCAAGGAGTTGAGCTGATAAGGCACCGCCGCCTACCAGCAAGTCAGGGGGTAGCCGGGTAGGGGCGGCAGGCAGCTTGTGGATCAGCAGGTTCGTTGGAAGCGCGGCGATGGCCGGGCCTAGGCCGCTGGGCGGGAGGCACCTGCACTAGTACAAATCCTCTCATCCGTGACGGCCTCTCAGCTGGAGCAAGCATTGAGTAGGGAGAGTTGTTGTTAGGAGGCATTAGTGTCGGCGGCACTGTGCCCCTTGTCTTGTTCTCACATGCGGTGAGGCCGAAGTACTAGTAGAGTAGGGAGGGAACCAGGGTTTACTTTTTATTAGGCTCAAGCCGAACGTTGGTGTGTCAAAATTTCTAGTTATACAAAAGGCGGTCCATTGCTACTTGGGCCATGACCCATGTCCCAAGGTGCATGAGCCTAGGTTCGTCCTTCGCATTGGCATATCTAGGTAAAATGGAACACAAAAATAATCAATGGTGGACAACGGAGTAGGATTGATAAAAACCAGATCCGGATCCCTATCAATAGGATGGGCTTAGGGTCGGATGACAATGAAGAGGAATGTGTCGGCAGAGGCGATGAGTGAAACGGTGGAGGTGGGCTCGGCGTCGGCGCATCGTTCATAGTAATGGTGACATGGTAGCGACCCTAGGATGGCAAGGGTCACGAGGTCCTTGGATCCGGCAGCAGTGTATAGTTGATCCAGGCGAGAAAGATGGTGGCGTGGCATTTCCAAGCAGCGGCAGGATGAATCTAGGTGGGGACAGTGTGGCTCTCTGAGTGGTGTCAGGCTGGCTCTTCGAGGTAGCAGCGGCACGATGCTTCTAGGCTTCGAGACGATGGCGGGGATGTCGGACGAGGCAATGTAACAGTAGATCTGGGCCTTGTAGTAATAAGGCAACTACGTGTTATACGTGGGGGTAAAATGGCCTTTGCACAACATCATAACAGATGTTTGCTACTAGAAAGTTGATGGCGATGTCATTTATTGGATAAAATCGTTTATAGGATGGTATTTACTGAAAACTTGTACTCATTGATGGCAACACTTAGAATTTGAGTTTTGCCGATGACAAAACTTTGATTTATTGTAACTGAAAGAACTAAGTATTTGAAGATATAGTGATTTTTTACTAGTAATCTATAAACGAGTACTTAATGAACTGGCTTGTTATGCTCACGACTTGAAATCCCACATCAGCTTGACTTATTATTATTACTCTGAGCCGAACTAAGGCTGTGTTCTTGGTGAGGGTTGGCAACCCTCATCTCCCGCACGGAAAACAGAGCGATGGATTATTGCACGATAAATTATGTATTAGCTGAAAAAACTTAAAAAATGGTTTAGTATGATTTTTTTAAAACAACTTTTCTATATTTTTTTTTTTGCAAAAATTATACCATTTAACAGTTTGGAAAATGTGTACACGGAAAACGATAGAGTAGAGGATGGTGACAAGCAATGCCGAACACAGCCTAAGTAGTTGCTTATGAGTTCGAGCCGAACTCAGCCGAGCTCAATACAAGCTGATGCCATGAGTTTCGAGTTATTTTTTTTATTTTCCAAACTTACCTTTTCCAAGATCATAAAACATTACAATTTTGCAAAAAAAAACATCAGCATTTGTTGAAAGCCCTTTTAAAATCAACTTTCTACTATTTAATTCATTCATTTGTATTGCGTCCTCGAAGTTGTACAATTGAAGTTCCTACAACACCAGTTCACTCCAAATAGGTTATTCTGACCCTTGCATGAGTACAGGAGCCAGCTGCTGTGCGTGCCCAGACTGTAGTGTGTGCCCTCATCTCGCCGTAGCCGTCAGATGGAGACCCTGATCGATGGCGAGTGTAAGCGTGGTCCTGTAGCTAACGATCTCCTTCTCGTCGCGAAGTCTGAGCACGAAGAAACGGAGCAGCACGGCCGCGAAGATCTTCATCTGCCTGTACGCGAAATCCTTCCCGAGGCAGATTCTTGGGCCGGCCTACAGAAGGAGCAGGTGATCAGAATTCAGAATTGTCTCATCACAAAGTTCAGAAAACTTTCAGAAGTAGGTAATCAGAACTCAGAGAGATTCTTGGAGTTCAGTAAATTTCACCTGGAAAGCTGTAAATTTGAACGGGCTCTCCTGCTGAAAAATGCCGTTCTCATCGAGCCAACGTTCAGGCCGGAAGGATTCAGCGTCTTTGCCCCACAATCTCTCCATCCGGCCCATCGCGTAGGGGATGAAGAACACGATGTCCCCCTTGCTGACGTTGAATCCGTTGGGCAATACATCGTCTGAGAAGCACTGCTTGTTATCCTGAAAACATCGTCAGAAACAAAGTGACACTACGTTTGTTACTACTTTGTTTCATTGTTTGTATTGGGCAATACTGTAGTTTGTATTTGCATTGGACGAGAGAATTAATATCGATTGATTAACTTCATGATCGTAATTACCAGTGGAACTGCAGGGTATAGCCGGAGCGTCTCCGTCAGGGCAGCGTGCAGGTAGTGCATCTTGTTCAGTGCCTCGTCGGTCAGGCTCTGCGAGAACGCGTCGATGGAAGCGGCCTCGCCGGCGTTGGTGGCCTCCATGGCTTCGTGGCAGACCTTCTCCTGTACTTCCGGGTGCTTGCACACCATGTACAGGAACCAAGCAAGCGACCCTGCTGTGGTGTCCTTGCCGGCTATGACAATGTTCAGTATGATGTCTCTCAGGTACTTGTAATCAACCGTCCCAGAATCGCTGGTCGTTGCCTGGATGAATCTTGTCAGGATATCCTGCCTCGAATCCTAATGTACACACAAAAAGTTCAGCTTAATTTTCGAGTGTTTGATCACTCACAAATGGATGGACACATATCAGGTAGTGCTTACATGTTCGTGTGCCTTGGTGTTGGAGAGCTCGTCGGACCTGTCACGGATGAGCTTGTACACGAATCCGTCGACGATCTTGATCCTCTCCTTGAGCATCGCCTCGGCGCCGACGTTGAGGAGCCTCGACAGCTTCCAGAACGGGTTGAGGTAGCGGAGCATGGTGAACTCGCTGGCGTCGTCGAACGCCGCGGCGAAGCGGCGCCCCTCGCCGGAGCCGTCCAGCGTGTTGAGGTCCTGGCCGAACGCGATGGTGAATATGGAGTCCATCGTTGCTCTCATCAAGAAACCCTGAAGAAACAACCGAACAAACGTCCTCAATGGCGATACAAACACTGACGTACAACACAATGGCGCCATTGATACGATCGGTTAATTACCTGGAAGTCCATGGTTTGGTTTGACGCGGCGTGGCTGGAGACGACGCCGGCGAGCTTGGCGGCGTTCCTCTTGAAGACGTCGCCGCTGAAGTCGCGGAGGGCCCTGGTGGTGAAGTCGTAGCTGGCGATCTTCCTCTGCTGCTTCCACTTGTCGCCGTCGACGGCGAAGATGCCATCCCCGAACAGGTCGCTCATGTTCCCGTGGTTAAACGATCCCTTAGTATTTTTCACAGAAACCATACGTGTCAGGGCAGCAGCAAAACCACAAACATGAACTGTACCGGGCTACCGGCCTAATCAAATGGCTGCTTGCAAAGCCGAATGGTTTGGGATCAACATGAACGCCTCTAAGACCAAATGTTTCAAACATAATGTTACGGTAAACATTTATAATTATGCAACTTTAAATTTATCATCACCCTAAGTATATCACTAGTGTACATTATATTTCATCTTCGCACCAATCTCAGCTCAAAAGCTTTTGACCCTAGGGGCATTCTTGTCTTTTTGAAGAATCTCTCATCAATTAAGCCAAAAGTGTCTGCGAACAAATTACAAGTTTTTTTAATTGTCTTTCAACCGTGGCACGTTTTTATGATATCTACTAGCAAATTACATAATTTTTGAGGGTCTTATAATAAATTTTGCCTATTTCCTTTCGAGTGTCACGCTCGTAACTGACTAACCGGGTATGTGTATCTGTCGCCGTTACCTAGCTAGATATCGAGCTGCCTACAATTAAAAAGGTATAAATGGGTCAACCCGTAAATCTATTTATAAATAAATTAAGTGGATTGACCAATAGATTACCCACTTATTTGATCGGGTTGCCGGGTACCGTAACTTATAGCCTTTTTTTCCTCTCCTCTACTCCCATCATTCTCCTTCGGCTCTTCACTCTCTTTTTCTCTCTTCGTGCATGGTGTGCAAACACCCGGAAGTACAGGAGAAGGTCATGTGCAAGTACCCGGAAGTCCCCGTTCTCTCCTCCGCCACACTATGCTGCTGTTGGGCCTGTTTGGGGGAGCTTAAGATTATGAGAAACAGCTGCTGAGAAGCTAGCTGGTGAAAATCTGGAGAAGCTGGAAAACCCAGTTTCTGGCTTCTAGTTTATTTTCCAGATTCTACAACTACAGATTCTTAGAATCTGCGCAAAAAGTTGGACTGTTTCGGAGAGCTTCTGACAACTGAAGATTCTAGAAGAAGCTGCAGTTGTTAGAAGCAACCTCAAACAGGTCCGTTGTCAGCGTCGCGGCCTGTGTAGCCACAAGCCCACAACCTCTTTCTTCCACCCGAGTAGATTTTTAGGATAATCCATTTGGGCCCATGATAGTTGTGTTATATCAAAGACAATGACTAACGTTTCTTTTTTTATTGAGAACTCAATGACTAACGTATGGTCCACAATAAATAGGATGGATAGGATTGTGACGATCCGTACAAGTTGGGCTGGAACGTGTTCGCGGCGCACGTGTGACCCATATTAGATCGGGCCGTACGCGTCTGATTGACTGGAAGAAATATCCTTTTTGACAACATAGGGTTATGCTAGTAGCAGTAATAAGACTGTTGGTTCTATCCGTTTGGAGAGAGATTTTATGTGCACGTGTAACGAGAAAGCTCATTACTCCCTTCGTCCCATAATATAAGTGGTTTTGAGTTTTTTTTATACTGTTTGACCACTCGTCTTATTTAAAAAATTTGTGTAAATATGAAAAACGAAAAGTTATGCTTAAAGTACTTTGGATAATAAAGTAAGTCAAAAAAAATAAATAATAATTTCAAAATTTTTTTTAATAAGACGAGTGGTCAAAAAGTGCAAGCAAAAACTCAAAATCCCTTATATTATGGGACGGAGGGAGTAGTATATATTTAATTAAGTATTAATTATGCGAAAGGGCCTATAGCCTAGTAGTTACAAGAGCCTCAGTAGCACTTGAGGTCCTGGGTTCGACTCCCCATGGGAGCGAATTTTCCAGGATTTAACGGCGTTGTGCTTTCAGTGGTACGTCGACAGCGAGGCGCCTGTGGTGACTTCGTCAATCTCTCCAGAATTTACCGGCCCAGTCTTCGAAGATGCTCATAGGGGTAGGGTTTACGTGCGTGTGTTCATAGGGGTATAGGGGTGAGTGCGCGTGCGTTGTGAGTGGGTTTACGTGCGTGTGTTCATAGGGGTATAGGGGTGAGTGTGCGTGCGTTGTGAGTGTCTGTGTTGTACTGTGTAATTAAAAAAAATTAAGTATTAATTATTAAAAACTTAGAAAATAAATTTATTTAATTTTTAAAATAAATTCTATATGGAAACCTTTTGCAAAATACACAATATTTAACACTTTGAAAAATATGCTAATAAAAAACGAGTAAGTTAAAGAAAAGAACTGAGCCTAGTTCTTTTCTCAACTCCAAACTTCAGTTTTAACGTTTTCCATTAACATGCTTTTTAAACTGTTAAATGATATATTTTGACAAAAAGTTTTTACATAGAATTTGTTTAAAAAAATTAAGTAAATCTATTTTTCAACTTTATAGCAGTTAATACTTAATTAATTATGTATTAATAACTGTGTTAATAACTTTTTTTTTTGCACGGGAAATATCTCTCCAATTGGAGAGAGGGAGAGAGAACGGGGACTAAAGTATAGCCGAATAGGTGTAGTAAAGCAGTTCACAGAATCACAAGAGCATGCAGTAATAAAGTGGCGCTGCGTACCTTGCCGTAGTTGGCGAAGTTGGTCCGGAGGATGTGCTCCACGACGGCGGGGTCGCACGTGTATATCTGCTCGCGGCCGGCCGGCACCAGCAGCCGGAAGGTCATGTGCTCGCGGGACAGCGCCGTGTGGTAGTCGTGCACCCGCCGGACGTGGTACAGCTGGTGGAACGCCGTGCCGACCACCGGCGGCCGCCGCCGCCGCTGCTTCTGCTTGCGGGTGACGACGGCCAGGTACGTGGAGATCGCCACCACCAGCACGAGACCAACGGCTGCCGCCGGAGAGTAGGAAGAGTCCCCGCCGCCTTCGTCTCCCATGGCCACAAGCAGAAAACCAGCTTAGCTAAAGCTCGCTCTTGGCTTAGTTTGGTTGGCCTTTGCTGCCGATCGATCGATTGCCGGGCAGCCTGAGTGAGATGTCCTTCTTTTGGATTTTACGTCGATGCGTCTCTCATTTTATACAGATCGATAGATAGCCTAGTGGGTTCCGAATGGGCAGAAGTATGTGGATGGAATCGTGAACCGCATGCCATATGCTACAGTGGTAGATATCTTGTCATTGGGCATTTTGGAGTGTTTGACTACTATAACAGTCTAGCACGGAAGGACAAACGCTAAACCAACTGACCTGGCGGCGATAACTCGGTGCCGTACTGTGGTTCGTTTTGTATGCTTCCAGCAAGTTGGTCTTACTTTTTTTTTCCTTTCCGCCGGCCGATCGAGAATGACGTACTGATGAGCAAACTTTTCGATAGGTATTGAATGAATCGATTTGGTGAAAATTTAACACACATGATGATTCGGTTTCTGATCAATATAATCCAAACCTGCAATCGCAACATCACGTGTTCTCTGTTTATCACTCATGCATTATCCGATTGACCTCGCTTAGAAGACTAATCCTTGCATATGAGTTGAAAAACATAAGCCCTAGGGCGTACACCCTTTTGGGCTTAGCCAACGACACAGTTACAACATTCAAAACCCAAATCAAACTTGGACGTCTGTACGAGATACGTGGTTTGTTTTGCCGATTCCCAACAACTAATGAGTAATTTTGATGTGGGACCAAAACCATATGAAAATAGACTCCATAAGCTTTTCAACGAGTACTCATGAGCGCAGAGATTTCTTTTGGATCATCAACTAGTTCCATTTGAAGTTGATATTGTCAGGATACCCAAATCCGAATCCAACATATGGAGAACTTAATCTCTTGCCTTATATGAACCAAAAGTAATGTGTTGATGTATGAGTAGACTTGAGAAATGTCTTGATCTGATCCCCAGTCAACTTACTTGATCATCCATACACTTCGTGAGTCCGCTCTTCTTTCCTTTGCACACACAAGTAGTTCTACAAATGAGAATATACAAAACTCATGGTGCAGTAATATTTGTTTAAATATATAATGAGTAAACCTAATATTGAACAAATACATATTTAGCTTGTTGATATGTAATAGAAGCACAGTTATATCCGAGTTAATGATGTCCTCATCACATTTATTCATGATTTTGGGTTGTTTTGCTTTGAGCTAGCATAGGACTACTATTCTTAGCAGCTTACGTTCTAGAGTTCCATCGGTTGATCTAATAAGCCAAAGTCAAAACCAAATTTTATTTTTTAAACTTAATTTTGAAGCTAAGTTTAAGATTTTTTAACGTAGTTTTTTATATTAGTTTTTAAGTCACTAAGAGTGTGTATATATATATATATATATATATATATATATATATATATATATATATATATATATATATATATATATATATATATATATATATATATATATATATATATACACACACAAGTTTTACTTATAAATTAATTTTTATTCCCTAATAAGCCGTTTAGGAAATGTGGGCAGCCGATGAGGCTGCTACTCCCATAAATTTGGTGTGTACTACTGCTATCTTTGACACATCATTTAAATTAAACTATACTTCCTCCATTGAAAAAACTCAACATAACATAGGATGTGCCCTAGAATAGGTCACATCTTACCTATGTTGAGTTTTTTTTAAACAGATAAAGTATTATCGTAGTGCAATCTTGGTAGCTTATGTTCTGTGGATTTTTGTGGGAACTTTCAACATTTCTTAGAAAATTTTTGATGTCAATATAACAACTTTTTTAATACTTCTAAAAACATGGTACAAACATAGACGCTCACATAAATGTACATACACTCACCCCTACATATGCATACACACACACCATAACTTATAAGATCCTTGTATAGACTAGATCGATATATATATATATATCCTGAGATTCACAGAGTCATCAGAAACGTCTCGATGTAGACATGTACGCCTCTATTATTGAAAAAATAATTAGCCATAAATATGGTCATTTGTACCAAATATAGAACTTAATCTTAACTAAGCTAATTCTACAATAAGGAACCTAATTCATTCATTTTTGCTCTCAGATAATTTTCATCTTCCATTATGGAAGTAGGAGGGACGCCCTTAGCATAGTATTTTAATATTTCCTATGTTTTTAAGTAATTGGCATCGGACACTATTTATTTCTAAACTTTCAGCACTCACTTTTTATGTAGATTTTTTTTCCAACTGTTAAAAAGGATATCATATTATTAAATGTATGGCATCTTAAAAATACAAGCACAAAATTTATCACAGTTCAACCATTTAAGAGTAATTGGTGGTCAAACATGAGACAATAACTTGTCGGTTGTTTCAAAATGAAGGAAGTATTTGAAGTTCCTGGCATACCGATTTAGGTTCCATTCTTTTCTTCAACTCCAAATTACAACTTTCTTATTTTCCGTTAGTATCTTTTTCAAATTGTTAAATGGTGTCTTCTTAAAAAAAATTTATATATAAAAAATCATTTAACAACTCAAATAAACATATTTTTAAAGTTTGTAATAATTAATATTTAATTATTAATGTGCTAACGGTTTATCTCGTTTTCGCATGTCACTGAAAAGCTAAACAAGTTGAAGTAGGAGATTCAAATAGCTAGGCCATTGCTCCTACTACAAAAGAAAGAACATTTCCCTTGCCTTCTTGCACAGAAGACAGCAGACAGATCACCACCCCACAGGCCCCAGCATTCAGCTTACAAAAGTTATCCAATGTGAAACGTGTCCGACCATTCGATCGTACGAGCAGGACGAGACACCAAGAAAATATCCATGTTGATGATCGTATCTTGGCCTTGATATACGAAACACTACTGTTCATTGTTCAAGCTGTCGCTGGAGATGCTTTTACTCAGAACTGATTCACACAATCACAGATGCAGCCGCAGAAACGTATGAACACGCCCGAAATTCCAGAGGTCCATGATGAATTCGCTTGATGGCTGTGTTTAGTTCACACAGAAGTTTAGAAGTTTAGTTGAAATTGAAACGATGTAACTGAAAAGTTATGTGTGTATGAAAGGTTCGATGTGATGGAAAGTTGAAAGTTTGAAAAAAACTTTGATGTTTAGTACTACGTTGAATTTGCCTGTACTTGGCTGCTAGCGCTAGACGACAATTGTAGATTTGCCGTTTGAAAGTTATTGTGAGCCTCGTGCAGGCAGAGTAGTGGAGCCATTGCTCACAGCAGATTCATTGTTTGTTGGCTCATGAGGTACGACCAAAAACTTAAATTTGTAATCGATTTTGAGGTTTTTTTTTGAATATAGTTTATTTTTTTACATCAACTTCTAAATCACTAAAACACAGACAGATATAGAAGTTTTACCCATAAATTATTTATAATTGTTTCATTCCTTTTGAATTTACCACTATGAGTATCCTTAGTACTAGATACGTGAAATTTATACTACGTTAGCTTTTTAATATATGAAATTATTGATTATTCGTCTTAATAAAAATATCTATAAAACTATCCTTTAAAACGTATACATCTGCAAAGGGCCTCCATTTGTCATTAGGCCGTACTTAACAATCTGAGACTCCATTGTGAAACACAAATTGATGTCTTATGTTTAGAAAATGCCAAGAAATAAGAGAATGAATTAGCGGTGAGCTCTAACTAAGTCAGAAAAATAATCTATACTCTTTTAAAAGATTCTAGTGGCGGTGATGAACGGAGAATCTATCACCACTCACCAATTGACATGTGGGACTATAAAGTTGGTACATAGGGTCACTAAACAGTAACACGTGCAAACTGTCCATTCCCAAAGTGATTGAGGGAATGGAAAAGGAATGCAAAGCATGAGTATTTAGCTAGTTTTTTTCCCTGATGTAGTCATTTATTTTTTATTAAGCGAAAAAATAGAATCTTTATTGTCTGAAACATATGTTCATATCGGTGTCATGAATCATAGTTCTCTAAGGCGGTCATGATTACCATCAAACACTTATCAAAGCTTAAAAAAAACCTATTCTAACAAAAAAAAGTAAGAGTGATCTTTTTTTTTAAAAAAATAAAGAGAGCGAAATGATTTTAAATACATTAGAGTAAGAAAAATCAGGGGCCCGGTTCGGCTGACCACTCGCACACCCTCATGGAGGACCATGTTTGAACTTGAAGCATGTCCAGATTCGTTGTACTATTAAATGTCCTATCGGGTACTATGTTGCTATATTATGGGAAGGATGGAGTAGTTGCTATATTATGGGAAGGATGGAGTAGTAGTTTTGGATTTTAAATTTTACAAAATAAAATAAAATTCTGAATTGACAGTCTACACTAATAGAAAAAATATTTTCGCAGACGTGATCTTTTTTTCCAGGCGGGTTGGTCCTCGGAACCAAACAACCGCCTACGAAAATGGCAACCGGGGGTGAGACCGTCGTCCGCCTACGAAAATCATTTTTTTCTAGGTGTATCCCTTAAGAGATCCATCTGTACAAATACTTTTATTTTCACAGGAGGACCTCTTAAGTGGTCCAAATTTTTGTAGGCGGACTACTTAAGATGTCCGCCTAGGAAAACAGGACCACTCACTAAAAAAAAATATTATATATTACCTTTCCCAACAACCACCCACCTACCCACCCATCCTTATCCTCTCCCCCTCTCTACCTCTATCTCTACCTCTCCCTCTCCCTCTCCTACAACTTCAAAAATTTGGATGAGTGGTCTCTACCGTGAGGAGGAGCTAGCGGCCGTCGGCGGCTCGGCGCGCGCAAGGAGGCGGCGGCGGCGTAGGCGTCGAAAGAGGAGGAGCCGATGGCCGTCGGCGCATGCAAGGAGGAGGTGACAGCTGTTCGACTCGGCGAGGAGCGACGGAGGAGCGGCGACAGCTCGGTGAGAAGGGAAGAGGAGCCGACGGCGACGACGCTCCCTCCCTCTCTTCCTCCCAGATACGGCGGAGGCGTCCACCGAAGACGGCACCGGCCCCGCCCCTTCCCTCCCTCCTAGATCCGAATGGAAGAGGAGACGATGGAGGCGGCGCTCCAATCCTCTCCCTCCCTTCCTCTAGATCCATCCGCCGGCGGTGGAGGCGGCGGCGGCGGAGGAGGAGCCGATGGCAGCGGCGGCGCAGACAACGCTGGCCCTTCCCCTCCCAGATCTGGATGGAAGAGGGGAGCCGACCTATAGAAGCGGCACTCCCCTTGGGCAACAGCGTCGGACGGAGGTGGAGAGCCGTCTGCCGGAATCTAACACCTACAATAATGGAGATGCCGCCTGATTTTCGTAGGCGGGCATCGCAGGCCTTTGCTTACAAAACTGTTTTTGGCCGCCTGGAAAAACTATTTTTCGTGCTAGGATTGGTATAATTTTAAATAAATTTTAGATGCACGGGAAATAGTAATTTATTCCAGCAAGCTAGACGGAATATTTGCAATCAGACACAATTAAGTTTGCAGCTATATTATTTTCGGGAGATATTATTATTATGTTTTCACAAGGAGCTGTCACTAGCGTGAGTAGAGTCAGCTGCCCTACGTGCCACTGTCACTGCATAGTGTATAGTGTACACTGTACACTCATCTTGCCGTAGCAGTCAGATGGAGACCCTGATCGATGGCAAGCGTAATCGCTGTCCTGTAACTGACGCTGTCCTTCTTGTCGCGAAGTTTGAACACGAAGAAACGGATCAACACGGCCGCGAAGATCTTCATCTGCCTGTACGCGAAATCCTTCCCGATGCAGATTCTTGGGCCGGCCTACACAAGATTCACTCAGGTAGTCAGAATTCAGGACTGTCTCATCACCAAGTTCAGAAAATTCGATCACGATGATGGTGAGTTCAGTAAAATTTCACCTGGAAAGCTGTAAACTTGAATGGGCTTTCCTGCTGAAACACGCCGTTCTCGTCGAGCCAACGTTCAGGTCGGAAAGCTTCAGCGTCTTTACCCCACAAGGACTCCATCCTCCCCATCGCGTAGGGCATGTAGAACACCCCGTCCCCTTTGCTGACGCTAAAACCGTTGGGCAACACGTCGTCCGAAAAGCACTGCTTGTTCTCCTGAATCATCAAGACAAACAAGCAACGGTAAGTTTGATATATACCCTCATTAACTTCCTGATCATCACACTGTTCATTGGTCAATTGATTGACTGAGATCAGTGATCACCAGTGGAACTGAAGGGTACAGCCGGAGCGTCTCCGTCAGTGCAGCGTGCAGGTAATGCATCTTGTTCAGTGCTTGATCGGTCAGGCTCTGCAAGAACTCGTCGACGGAAGCGGAGTCCCCGGCGTTGGTGGCCTCCATGACTTCGTCGAAAATCTTCCCCTGGACTTCCGGGCGCTTGCACGCCATGTACAGGAACCAAGCAAGCGACCCCGATGTCGAGTCCTTGGCGGCTATGACAATGTTCAGAACGATGTCTCTCAGGTACTTGTAATCAACCGTCCCAGAATCGCTGGTCGTTGCCTGGATGAATCTTGACAGGAGATCATCCCTGGAACGCTGTTTCAGTTACGAAATTCAGCTCAGTTTCAAGCGTCTGATCACTCACAAATTGATGTACGAACATGTCACTGATGTTAGGTGTTGCTTACATGTTCTTGTGCCATGGTGTTGGAGAGCTCGTCGGACCTGGCACGGATGAGCTTGTACACGAACTCGTCGACGACCTTGATCCTCTCCTTGAGCGTCGCCTCGGCGCCGACGTTGAGCAGCCTGGCCAGCTTCCAGAACGGGTTGAGGTAGCGGAGCAGGAGGTACTCGCCGGCGTCGTCGAACGCCTTGGCGAAGCGGCGCCCCTCGCCGGAGCCATCCAGCGTGTTGAGGTCTTGCCCGAATGCGATGGTGAAGATGGAGTCCATCGTTGCTCTCGTCAACAACCCCTGAAGAACATTTGGACATCAAGAAGACGATCGATGTAGTTAGTATATATACGTCAGTACGTGAGCTTGGTATTGATATGGTCATGCATGCACCATGCATGCACTTACCTTGAAGTCCATGGATTGGTTTAACGCGGCGTGGCTGGAGACCACGCCGGCGAGCTTGGCGGCGTTCCTCTTGAAGACGTCGCTGCTGAAGTCGCGGAGGGCTCTCGTGGTGAAGTCGTAGCTGGCGATCTTCCTCTGCTGCTTCCACTTCTCGCCGTCGACGGCGAAGATGCCTTCCCCGAACAGGTCCCTCAGGATATCGGAGTTCAACGGGCCCTTACACCATACATGACACATGTCAGCACATTACTTTTTTTTTTAAAAAAAAACTGGCACTTAGAGTTTGCCAATTTCATTGAATATAGTATAAGCAAAAGTTATAGTGCAAATAAGAAACAACTATAGAAGAAAAAAATAAATCTAAGGGATAATCTTTGAGAGTCGTTCTACTCCTGCTAGGATATAGGTTGTTGCCTCCTCCCTCATTTTCGCCACTAGGATTATCACCGAAAGCTCCTTGTATTAGAATCGAAAAAGCTAACGTGCGCGTGCACGTCGCCAGCGCGCAATTCCGGAGGAATCAACGTAACTAACTCGGTTAGTTCAGGATAATAACGGTAGTAAAGGAAATATTTTCATTTTTTAAGAAGATTTTTTTACTAACAGATTGAAAACAAATCTATATGTGAAAGAAACTTTCACGTAAAATCTAAAACTTTCAATTCAAAATTTGAAACTCTAAACTCAATTTTTCAACATTTTCAACTCGAAATTTGAACTTTTAAGTTAGATTTGAAAACTTTCGACTTAAGATTTAAACTTTGAAGTCAAATTTTAAAAACTTTCAACTCAAACTTTAAAAATTTTCAACTCGAAATTTAAATTTGTAAGATAAATTTTAAAAACTTTCAACTCGATATTGAAAACTTTCAAGTCTATATTTGAAAATTTTTAAGTTAAGAGTTGAAAACTTTTAAGTTAAGATTTAAAAACTTTCTACTCAAACATTTGAAAACATGTGTGCTGAAGATTAAAAAAAAGGGAAAAGCTAGATACCGGTATCCCGTTCCTAGCACCTATGATGGTATCGTCTTCCTCCTCATTCCCAAGCACGAGCGCACGCATGCGGCTGCGAAGCAGCGCTGAGGCAGCGGAGGAAGAAGGGAGAGAAGGGAACTTGTTGGAGAAGGCCCCCGCTGCCTCACCTCGCTGCTCCGTCGGGGAGCACATCACCGGAGAAGATATGCAGCGCCGCGGGTGACAAGTTCTGGCGTGACGACAGAGGACGGGACCGCCGGCGTGGGGCGTGACAGGCTGACAGTGGAGAACGCGGCCTCCGGTGACAAGCTTCGGCATGGGGCGTTGATGATGGAGGACGTGGCCGCTGGTGACTTGCTCCGACATGGGACGTGACGGTGGAGGACGCGGCCGCCGGTGAAGAGCTTGGCATGGGGCGTGGATGACGGAGGGGCGGCCACCGGGGACAAGCTCCATTGTGGCGTGGACAGCGGAGGATGCGGCCGCCGGCGACGAGCTCCGGCGTGGGACGTGGACGATGGGACCACCAGTGATGACACTTTGGTATCCAGCTCTTGATACCTCGCAAGTATCACCTAATACGTGGTAGGAATCGCCTGATACCTGACAGGTATCATCAGATACCTCGCAAGTATCACACGATATATGGTAGGAATCACCTGAGACCTTACAGGTATCACCTGATATGTCACAAGTATCACATGATATGTGGTAGGAATCGCAAGCGTGGTAGGAATCGTCTGATACCTGACAGGTATCACCTGATACCTCGCAAGTATCGTCTGATACCGATTAGATATTAAACATGATACCTCAGAGGTATCAGGACATGATATCTAACCGGTATCATCCCGTCTCAATCGAAATCCGTTGTATAGCAGCCCTCTAAAAAATCAGAAAAAGCACAAAAATAAAAGCGAAAAAAATCACGGAAAAAAAGGAAAGCGGAAAAAATCGCGTCTAGGAGGGGGTGCTAGGCTGGTGCGTGCGCGCCAATTAGCCGCTCGCTGTTAGAACACCTTTTTGATTTATCTCATTTAAAATTTCCCATGCCGTTAGTAGCTAGGATGAGCGCAATACAATTGGGCCATAACGGGTTGTAACTCACGTGCGGCCCATAAATAGTTGGGCCGGAACGGGTGCGCGATTCATTTGAGGCCGGTTACTCTGCTTACCTTGCCGTAGCTGGGGAAGTTGGTCCGGAGGATGTGCTCAACGACGGCCGGGTCGCACGTGTATATGTTCCGGCGGCCGGGCGTCGCGAGCAGCCGGAAGGTCGTGTGCTCCCGGCACAGCGCCGTGTAGTAGTCGTGCAGCCGCCGGACGTGGTACAGCTGGTGGAACACCGTGCCGACCACCGGCGGGTGCCGCCGGCTCGCCTTGCCGTCGCCGGCGCGGGTGACGGCCAGGTAGTAGGAGCAGAACGCCACCAGCGCGACGGCACCGGCGAAGGCCGCCAATGCCGGCGAGTGAGAAGAGCCGCCGTCGTCCATTCCCATGTATGGAGGCTCGTCGTGCACGCGCTCGATATATATGCTGCTGCACAGTGCACACCACCACAGCTGCAGGCCTTATAGGCTTATATATCTTGCTTAGTGATATGCTCTGTGGCGAGTACGTGGGCGTCTATTTATAGCCGCGTGAAGAGCTACAAATATGGTTTTTCAGCATCTTGGAAAGTCGAAACAAAAACTGTTTTGAACTGCGCAGTTCCACAAATAAAATGGTTTTGACGAGTTACTGAAAAGTGGTTGTGAATGCAAATTAAAAAACAATGAATGAATAATCACAACCACCGGTGATCGTTTGAGTGTTGGACTATAACTTAGTCGTTCAAAAAAAAAATGTTGGAATATAACTCTAGTAATAAAGTTTCCGCCGGCAATGATTTTTGAGTACGTGCACCTAAAATTCAAGAAGACTACGATGAATTTGCAACTTCTGGTAGAGGGCGGCTAGTCTGAGACCACTGTAGATTTGTAGTTTGAAATGCTTTTGAGAAATTCTAGCCAAAATTCGCGGCTTTTTCCCATTTGCATTCCACCACGTGTGGGCGGCTCCAGCCCTACACTGTTACCATGGTCAGACCCGACAGGCTGCGGAGACAACTTTGTTTCATAAACTATGTCACAAACTATTACTCGTCTAAAGCAAACCCCCAAATCGTTGCTCGAGAAAGCAACAACATGTTGCAATGTTTCCATCACTTGGAATCCTTCAATGGTAGCACTGGAGACTGAACTCGACGAGCCTGTCTGCGTCAGGCATGACGCTGCTCACGGCATGGGTCAGCTACAGCCTACAGGCCAACTTGGCTTCCTCGAGGCCATTGACGCTGGCCGCTGGGGATCTTCTCCGATCTACTCCTTGAACGGCCAAGGACCAAGGTGAGACCACAGAACGGCGTTCAGGTAACCAATGTCGCCGCCGCCAAAGTATCGCTTCCCTTGGCTGCACATGACGCCGGGATGCCTCGTCTGTCCAGATCTCTTGTGTTGCAGGGCGCGTTTTTTATTTTTCTCAAAAAAAACTTATTTTCAAAAGTGAAATTGTTAGCCACGTTATTTAGACTGACGTGACAAGATAATACTAGCACATCCACTGCAGATGGCGCAGCTAAGAGGTTCAGATTTAAAAATAAGTTTTTTTTAAAAAATAAATGGCTTAAAAATCAATAAAAATTCGCAGGGCGGTGAGAACTTTGGAGCCTTTTGGAGCACTCGTACCTGGGCTGGTGATCTGTTAGACTTTGAGCCTAATATATGGATAAAACCAGAGTTACATAATGCTATGGGCTGGTGACAATTGTTTTCGGCTGGTTAACATCTAGTTAACGTGAAAAACAATCCCGCAAGTCTCGGATTATATACTGCATCTAGCTAGTAACAAACTTCAATAAATCTCTAATTTGATCTCTTTATCTTATCTAAACTTCAAACCAACTCTGACGATGACCCCGTTCTCCTGTGCAACCTTCATCGTTACGCGTCGCTGGTAGCTAGCCTATCCCCCATCTGACACTAAATACGGTAGCGAATGGCTGATGGTCATTAGAATATCATCATCATCATCATCATCATCATCATCATCAGTAGTAGTAGTAATAAAAGACTCAGAGAGAAGTCTTGCAAACAAAATTACAGACTCAGACAGAAAGGGAAACTACAGTTCCAAAGAAACGAAACAAAACAACGTAATGACCATCATCTTTCACTAGTGACCATACTACAGGGCAACACGAAGCACGTTGCACGGTGAACTCAAACCAATTTATCCGCGTCAGGCACAAAGCTGCATACCATCCATCACTTGGGAAGAACATTCGTAGTATTCAGCACAGCACCATACTGAACGGTGAACTCAACCAATTTATCAGCGTCAGGCACGACGTCCACCACGGCCGGGTGTGCGCAGAAGCGATTCGCCCAAACAGCCAGGATCGGAAATTTGGTTTCGTTGAGGAGCTCGACGCCGGCGATCTTCTCCCCCGCCTTGATCCATCCGAGGAACGACCCCAGAGCGATGTCCAGGTAGCCGATGTTGTCGCCGCCGAAGTATTCCTTCCCTTGGCTGCACTTGACAAATGCCTCCTCCAGACGCTGTAGAGCCGTGGACATTTCACCTGCGGTTTGGTCCTTGTCTCCGGCCACGGATCCTCTCAAAACCCGAAGCCCTGGTAGAATCTGCAAAAATATCATCAAAGCAAGAGCAAAAATTCTCTAAGACACAAGAGGAAAATGTTCAGACAAAAGAATTATGTAAGACATGCCATTACCTTGTCATCGACGTACCGTGCCCAGAACCGCTCGACGGCGCGGCCGTGGGGGTCGCGAGGGAGTATGGCCGGGGCGCCGCCATTGGAGGCCGGCCAGACCTCGTCGATGTACTCGACGATGACGAGAGACTCGGGGAGGGGATTGCCGTGGTGGAGCAGCACGGGGAACTTCTTGTGCACCGGGTTGGACCGGAGCAGCAGCTCGCTCTTCTTCCCCACCGTCTCCTGCAACATCTCGTGCTCCACGCCCTTCAGCTTCAGCGCCACCACGACGCGGTTCGTGAAGGGGCTCGCCCAACCGCCCAGCACGCGCACCGCCGCCGGCGGCTCGCCTGAACTGTTGTTCGTCGACGACATTTTTGCTCGAGTTGCCTTGGTTCTTGCAGACTAGACTACTGCCTTGCTTCTTGGTTCAGTGAGGAGACTGTTGCTGATGTGCATGTGTTTTTATGGAATTATGAAACGCATTTTGCTTACTATTGGAAGCGTCATCGACGTAGTTAGTTGCGTGCGTAATATACATGGTTTGTTAGCAGCTGATCCTAGTGTTCAATTTTTCCGGTGGGGTTGCCTTAATTATAGTGGCAGACACAACTTTAAAACATAAATGGTGCGACTTCTAGCAAATTATAGTCGGCTCATGGCACAGCACAACAGTGTACCACACGAACATCGAGCAATTTAATAACGAAAATTAACAATCGAGCAAACGTTAGAGTTAGATAGGTGAAGCAATGAGCATGAAAATGAGACGACGATGGAAGCCTCATGGCTAGAATTAGGGATGAAATGGTCGAACACAAAATCATTTATTTAAAAACGATTTACAGGCATTTGGGATTTTGTTTTATTATTTAAAAAAGTCCATTTTACTCTCCCTACTATTTCATTGGATCAGTTAACATCCAAAATATTTTTTTCTCATTTTACTTATATAATTTTAAAAATAATTCGCTTTACGGTTCTTAATATTATTTCTCATATAACTTTATATGAGTCGTATTTTAAGGAAAAAAATTAAGCCATTTAAATGACATCATTATCAAAGTTTCAAAATTTGCGCTTTTAACTTATGTAAACAGTGGTCAAAAAATTCTTAACAAAGTGTTAATGGGTACACTATCCGTTTCATATTATAAGTCGTTTGACTGACTAGTTAAACTTTTCAAGTTTGACTAAGTTTATAGAAAAAATCTAGCAATACTTAAAATATTAAATTAGTTTCATTTTATCTAACACTTGATATATTTTGATAATACATTTGTTTTGTGTTTAAAATACTACTATATTTTTCTATAAACTTAATCAAACTAAAAAAAAATTGAATAGAAAAAAGTCAAACGACTTATAATATAAAATGGAGGGAGTAGGTTATAATGGATCTACCAATCCTCCAAAATATTTACATCTAAGCATGACTAAGTGATTTTTGTTTGAAATTTAAGAGACATTCTTATCATTTAGTATATCAAATACTATGACATATTTCACAGCATAGTTATTTTTTTTCTTCTTTTTTAAGTTACCATTACAAAATAATTTACCATCTCTTACGGTGAATATCTAAGATGAATATGGTAAGATAATATTTCTTTCAGTGTTCTTTTTACAGAAAAACTAACCGACGGAATCCCATCGGGGGCACGATAGCACGGGATAAATAAAGTATCCAACTGCTCTTTTTCTCAGATCCGTTTTCTCTCACCGTCTTCCTCAGAGAGTCGCCGTCTTCCTCCCTCCCTCGACGACTCCGCCCCACTGTCGCTGTCCTCCTCCCTCCCTCTCTCGACTTCTCTAACCCCATGGTCGCCATCCTCCTCCTCTCTCCCTTCCTGTGATTCCATCTCCAGTCGCTGGAGAACCAATCGACACCGTCTCCAATGCCAACGACGTCTCCCATCTTTCCCCTCCCTACACCAGATCGGAGGGGCCTCAGTGAGAGTGTGGAGGTCAGGAGGTCATAGGGCCGCCGGAATTGGTGAGGTCGGCAAAGAGGAAGGCAACTACAGTGGCAAGATCGACGTTGTCATCGTTGAGGAGCGAGAAGAGAGAAGAAGCGAGGAGGAGGGGGACGAGGCTTGGGGCACCGGCGACAAGGTGGAGGCGGTCGTTACCCAGCGGGCGACAAGGTGGAGGCGGTCGTTCCCTAGCGTGGAAGGTGATCTTAGAGTTGACAAAGTGGAGGGGGCAGTCGCAAGGTGCTTCCTGTAGGTCTCGAGGTTGTCGCATCATGTTACTCACTAGCTCTTCACTACTCATTAGAATGTCATCTGTGTTATCCTTAACTGATACCAAGTATCAAACCTGATACCTCAGGTATCATCCACGATACCCCGTGGTATCATCCATGATACCTCGGTGTCATCCTTGATACCCTATGGTATCAGACTAGGTATTTAGATACCAACTGATACCCGCAAATACCATGGTACCAAGTACCATACCATGGTACCAAGTACCATGTATCAAGTATCATATCATGAGAAAGGAGCTCGGGCTCTTACCTGCCTGGGCGGTAGGTGAGTCATTTACCTCTGGCTCCTATTTTCTTCCCCTCGACACACTACATTCTTTCCTATTGTTGATGTGGTCCACGAGGGAAGGAGTCAGTGAGCATATTTGCAGGCTCTTGGCCAGGGAAGGCGCCGCTCTGCGTGGTCCAGCTCGGAGTAGTTGTGGCGGCGCTCAGCGTCGCCATCGGCAAAGGTATCGTGGTGCGCAATACCGAGCAGGCTCCTGCTGGGGAAGGCGCCACCATCGAGGTTTTTGCACGGAGGCGGCGGATGGGGCAATCCGTGGATAGCATGGTGCTCGGTTAGAAAAAGAACATATTACAGTTATCCCGTGACTTTCATATTGTAACGGAATACCGTGGGTAGCTGCCCTCGAAACCGGACCGGATGATGTAATGCAGTACATGCAACACAAAGCAGAATGCTTAATTCGCTGATCACTTGGGAGCATCCAAAGCCTTCATCAAAGCGGCATGCTTAACGGCGAACTCGACCAATTTATCGGCGTCAGGCATGGCGTCCACAACGGCCGGATGCGCGCAGAAGCGATCCGCCCAAGCAGCCAGGTTTGGAACCTTCGCCTCGTCAAGGAGCTCGACGCCGGCGAACTTCTCCACCGCCTTAATCCATCCGAGGAACGACCCAAGAGCGATGTCCAGGTAGCCGATGTTGTCGCCGCCGAAGTATTGCTTCCCTTGGCTGCACTTGACAAATGCCTCCTCCAGATGCTTCAGAGCGGTGGACATTTCAACCACCACTCCGTCTTTGTCTCCGGCCACGGTTCCTCTCAACACGCGAGTCCCCCGAGGAAACTGCACACAAATTATCCAAGATAAGAGAAAAAATCATCCGGCTAAAAAGGATTAAACAGAAGAAAAATTCAGATGAATTTGCAGTTTGAGAACGAGGCTGTGTCTGTACTCCGTACTTACCTTGTCGTCGATATACTGTGCCCAGAACCGCTCGACGGCGCGGCAGTATGGGTCACGGGGCAGTATGGCCGGGGCGCCATCGGAGGCCGGCCAGACCTCGTCGATATACTCGACGATGATGAGAGACTCGGCGATGGACTTGCCGTGGTGGAGCAGCACGGGGATCTTCTTGTGCACCGGGTTGGACCGGAGCAGCAGCTCGCTCTTCTTCCCCCTCGTCTCCTGCAACAGCTCGTACTCCTCCACGCCCTTCAGCTTCAGCGCTACCACGACGCGCATCACGAACGGGCTCGTCCAACTGCCAAGCACGCGCACCGCCGCCGCGGGCTCGGCTGAACCGTTCGTCGACGACGACGACATTTTTACTCGATGTGGCCAAGAAACAGAAGCTGCTGGTTTACTCGAGTTCGGTGAGCAGACTGAAGCTGATGTGTAGTTGTGCACTAGTTTAGTTATATGGACCTTTTTTTCGTACTCCCTCCGTCCCATTCCCATTCTAAATGTAGCTATAATTTTTCATATTCAATTTTAATCGTCTGACTTATTAATTACTTTTTATAACTATTTATATTTTATTCTATGATAACAACAAAAATAATAATTACAAAAAGTTTTCAAATATGACGGACGATCAAAATTCGGTAGGAAAACTCATAATTGCATTTAAAATAGAACGGAGGGAGCACTAGTGGAAGCTGCTTTGACATACGTCATTGCGTGCGTCATAGTATGGTACTACTTCATCCCATTATCCCATACTACTCGTCGTCATAGTATGGTTTAACGTTTGACTATTCGTTTTATTTGAAAAATTAGTGTAAATATAAGAAAAGATAAGTCATACTTAAAAGACTTTTGATAATAAAATATATCACAAATAAAATAAATAATAAATTTAAATTAAATAAGACGAATAATCAAACATTACAAATAAAAACTCAAAGCAACAAGTAACATGAGATAGGTAGTCCTATGGTTTATCTTGGTGTTTGTCACGCTTGGAGTGGACTGGTTAATTAGCAGTCTAGCACTGGGCTGATGTCTGTGTTCTCTTTCGTCATGTGAAGGGGATTTTCCGTGGCTGTACTTGTAGCGATGGAACACAATCTCCATGGCCACTATTTCACACTCTCAAGCGACTGCTATGGTAAAAACAGGTCAATTTGCGATTGCCTCGCTGTGTTCTACCCGAGAAATCTCGCTATATGCCATCTAAAATAACGCGAATATTAAAAAATTACCTAATATCAAGTAAATAGAAGGATGAGATTTTAAACTCAACTCGTCTAGCGCACTATCTCGTAGAGCTAGCCGGAAAACCCCTCGACGTTTCTTCTATTTGCCGTCCAATTATCATGTGTTTTAGGAATTATTGGCACTCAACTCACAATGCTTTCGTATTTTACCACTAGGATTGTGAATTTCTTCGTTCTGCATTACTCCCATCATCAGTGGCTTATCTAAAATTTAGGGTATGGGTGGTCAGATTTACCGAAAGATTTCTAAATACAAATGTAACGATGCTAATATATACAATATGTATAGATAAAATTAGCAAGACATCTTAAAACATATTAAAATTAACAATTAAGCAAAATTTTGACTTGTAGCATATATGGATAGAAAAGTTTAAAGAAGATTATCATATACTACTTCTTGCTGCATGTTTTCAAAACTATATGCAATATCCGTTTTTCTTCATGTTTCTACAATCAGCAATATACAATACAGAATACAATTTAATACCACAATTCACAAGAGTTAAAACTAAAAATTGTACCAGCAATAAGACCTCCGCTTCGCTCCGGCAGAAGCTGACCTTTATTAAGTGCAAATGAATTTGGATCACAACTCAGCAAAAAGATTCGTCTCGTGTTTTCCAGACGAGTTATATAATTAGTTTTTTCATTCGTATCCAAAAATCCCTTCCGATATCCGATCAAATATCTGATGTGACACTTAATTTTTTTTTTCACGGACTAAATGTCCGTGCCTGCACCCTCTTCCTCTTCCTCTTCCTTTTCCTCTGCTCTTTAATTGATCCCCGATGACACGGACTCAGACACCAGCATGGTAATGGCAGCACTGAGTAGCGACACCGGCGACGGGGCGTATGGACGGACTTGCCGGTGGTATGGCAGACGAACAGACTGATGGCTGTATGATGGCCCCATCTTGGATCACAATATTTTAGATAGAGGAAGTAGCTACCTAGGATTAGTTTTGACATCATCTAGAACTGCGAATCTAGACAACCTGTTCAGATTCTTAGTTCTAGGTGGTATCAAATCTAGTCCGAATTGATGATAACAGTGTGTACAACGGTGTATAATAACGGTCTTTCTTCGTTTCCATGCAAGTAAAATTGATGATGTGGAAGAGAGAGGAGAGGAAAGGAAAACATGGTTGCTACGCATGACAACGGGTCAGAGTCGACTCTTAACGTTTATTAAAGGAAATTTTGTTGCATGGAGGTGGAGAAAAGGAAAGAATGGTACTGAAAAATATTTTGGTGCATTAATGGTTAAGAGTTATTGTTATCTTAACTATTGTAGGAGAATAGTCTCTAAGTGATATGTATTAATAAAGAGATCATTCTAGGCTCTACTTTTGTATATACCCTAATACATTATACTTACCTTTTTATATACCCTAATACATTATACTGTAGAACGGAAGTAGTATTCTTGAGTTTGAGCTGGATGACTCAGTCTTCCATCAGCACGTCTTCTGGTGATGAAACAAATTTAAGGCCCGATTCTTTTATCCAATTCTAAATTTCATCTTGCTTATTTTTCGTTAGCACATTTTTTTAACCTATTAAATGGTGTATTTATTTTAAAAGTTTTCTATATAGAGCCTGTTCGGCTGCCTGTCTGCGGTGGCTGTGGCTGCGGCTGCGGTTACGTCATGTGTGTGCGGCACTGTTGGCAGCCGGCAGCCGCAGCACGAGCTGCCGAACATGCCCATAGAAGTTAAGAAAATCAAATAAATATAATTTTTAAGTTTAAAATAGTTAATACTTAATTAGTTATATGCTAATCAGCTTTTTGTTTTGACATGCGCTGAAAATCTGGCTTAGTTTGGAGGGAAGGATTCAAGGAACGCAGTAGGCCGGTGTCCGTCATTAGCACATGTTTTTTTTAAGACCAAGTCCCAAAAACAACAGTTTGGGAGGACAAAGCGTAGAGGTTAATTACAACAGATCAAGAGATGGTAGGGAGGAAGAAATTACATGTTTCCAGACCGGGATTATGACCCTGTCTTTAGCGTTGAAACGCACAACCAAAAAGTTGATCTCGTCTTGGCATTTTCTCAAAGCTGAACCCAGCGAAGGTTGGACGTTCCTAAAAACCACATCACGCCGGTGAACCCAGAGGCACCAGCAAATATTTTTGCTGGGTCATTAGCACGTGTTTGTTAGCTTCTACTTTTTTTTGGGAAAAAAGAAGGCACTCACAGATCAGACCATCGACGCAAAATGTTTTTACCAGCAGCTGTGCCAAGTAGGACTACGCAAGCACAGGATGATATATATACTCTGCTTTTACTCTGTTTTATCAAAAAAAAAAAAAAAACACTGCAGGCCGAGCCACGGACTATATATACCGTGTGACTGCGTCCTCGATACTTCTTCCCAAAGAGAGCGAGCCGATCAAGCAGAAGAAAAACCAAAAGCTCCAATCTTCGAAACGTGCGTAGAACACTCGATCGCCATGGCCGGAGGAGGAGATGAGCTGAAGCTGCTGGGGATGTGGGCGAGCCCGTTCGCTCTGCGAGTGAAGCTTGCGCTCAGCTTCAAGGGCCTGAGCTACGACTACGTCGAGGAGGACTTCAAGAACAAGAGCGATCTCCTCCTCAGCTCCAACCCGGTGCACAAGAAGGTTCCCGTGCTCATCCACAACGGCAAGCCCATCTGCGAGTCGCTGGTCATCGTACAGTACATCGACGAGGTGTTCCCCGAGGCCGGCGTCACCCTCCTCCCCGCCGATCCCCACGATCGCGCCGTCGCTCGCTTCTGGGCCTCCTACATCGACGAAAAGGTTGTTACGATGATCATGTACTAGTAGAGTACTCTTCTGTTGATTATTACTTGATTTTTCTCTTGGCATTTGTGTGATTGATCGGTGTGTACGTGTTCTGTGCGTTGCAGCTGTTTGGCGCGTGGATTCCGGTGTTCAGAGGCAAGACGGAGGAGGAGAAGGCGGAGGGGGTGAAGCAGACGTTCGCGGTGGCGGAGAAACTGGAGGGAGCACTGAGCGAGTGCTCCAAGGGGATGCCCTTCTTCGGCGGCGACACCGTCGGCTACGTCGACGTCGTGCTCGGAGGCTTCGTCGCGTGGGTGCACGCGATCGAAGAGGTGTTCGGCCTGAACCAGTTCGACGCCGCCAAGACGCCGCTCCTGGCGGCGTGGTTGGAGCGCTTCGACGAGCTCGGCGTCGCCAAGGAGGCCATGCCGGACATCGGCAGGCTGGTCGAGCTCGAGAAGATGAGGCAGGCACAGGCACAGGCGGCGATATATTGAAGTTGCGTTTGAGCCCAACTATATTTGATTATCGTGTGCTTTGATATTTTCGCAGTTTTTGGCTGTACACCTGTACCTCTTATTGTTTCTTTTCTTTTTTTTTGAAACCGAAACCTCTTATTGTTTCTGCAACCGTGTTTCATCAGTTCATGTTGCCACACCATGTATGTTCTCCATCTGTCGCTGAAGTTGCCAACTGGGTATTCTACAAGATTGTTTTATGATTGATATATGTAGGACGTGTTACGCCTATATATATTCATATGTTAACTAGCATGGAGACCCGTGCAGATTACGCGGCTAACATCATTATATTTTCTCTCATATAATAGCATATATGTTTTCTCATTATATTATTCAAATATATTAAAATGACAACATAATTTTAAATTTTGCTATAACTTTACAAAACTACTAATGTGTAATATTTATATTGTATTTTATATACGTGTTAGTTATTAATTATTTTTAATATCAAATTTTAGTTATTTGTAAATTATATATATTCCTATATCGACTTTAGACTTGTCTTTTAATATTTCTTTTTTTAAAATTCCGAATTTTCTGTAAATTGTATTTCTATATAGACTCTATGCTCTTCTTCCAATATTATTTATTTTTATTTCTAAATTTTTATTATTTCTAATTGTATTTCTATATGGACTTTAAACTCATCTTTCAACATTCTTTAATTTTTAATTTCGAATTTGATTTACTTTTAAATTGTATTCCTATATTAACTTTAAACTTTTCTTCCCATGTTTTTCTTAATTTTGAATTTTAGTTATTTGTAAATTGTATTTTTATACGGATTCTAAACTCTACTTTTAATTTTATTATGTTTAGTCCAAATTTTAGTTAGTTTTAAATTCATATATAGGCTCTATACTCTACTTCTAATATTCCTTATTTTTTAATTCCGAATTTCTATTTTTTCTTAATTGTATTTCTGTATGGACTCTATACTCTACTTCTAATATTCTTTATTTTTAATTCCGAATTTCAGTTATTTCCTAATTGTATTTCTATATGGACTCTATACTCTACTTCTATTATTCCTTATTTTTAATTCCAAATTTCGGTTATTTTCTAATTGTATTTGTATATGGACTCTATACTCTACTTCTAATATTCCTTATTTTTAATTCTGAATTTCAGTTATTTCTTAATTGTATTTCTATATGGACTCTAGTCTCTTTTTCTAATATTCCTTATTTTTTAATTTCGAATTTCAACTATTTCTAAATTGTATTTTTATATGGACTCTAGTCTCCTCCTCTAATATTCTTTATTTTTTAATTCCGAATTTCAGCTATTTCTAAATGGACTCTGTCTTTTCTTTTTCTCTAATTAATGTGAGAATTTCTAGGCCATGAGAGCGAACGTGGAAGCTCTTTTTTCTATTCCTTTAATAATATAATAGATTAATTTGGAGATGAATTTTCATCCGTCAAGAGAACATTCTATCGTTTCTTGCATATCACCTAAATAGTTATATTTTTTAATATAAAATATATTGCATCCATACTCATACATTTTAATTTTTTTTATAATTATTTGTGAAAAACCATCACCGACAATACTGAATAGGTAAAATTGGATGTTTGTAGGGGTGACTAGGCAAGTAGGAGTAACGAGGAACAAGAGACAGCCCAGAACCATATAAAGACTGTGTTTATGTGAAAAAAAAGGGCAATAGAAAGTTGCAAACTAAGGCCCCTTTGATTCAAAGGAAATTTATAAGAATTTTAGAGGATTTTATTTCTATAGGATTTTTTTCTATATAGCCCTTTGAATCAAAGGAATGAATCCTATGTAATCCTATGAAATTTCTATAGATTGTCTTTTCCCATGTAAGTTTTGGAGGAAATTTAACATGAGTTAGAACCTCATGGAAAGAATCCTTTGAGTCTTTATCTCTCCTTAAATTCCTGTGTTTTTCTTGCGGCCCAATCAAACAGTCATTCCTTTGTTTTTCCTGTGTTTTGCAATCCTCTGTTTTACACTTGTATTCCTACCAGAATCCTATGTTTTTCCTATTCCTCTATTTTTTCATTCCTGTGATTAAAGGGGCCCAAGTGGATGGATTGTCAACATCTCAAAATTGACACGGTGAGAGAGAATAGTATTGCATAGTATAGTGGGCGGATCTGGCCTAGTGTGTAGATCAGGCCGTGCTGCCCGACTAACCTTGGTCCGGGCCCAGCCATGTCTAGGCCATGCCAGGCCGGGTGGCCTATTTGGCTATCTATAAGGGGCCCTCGCGTCCTCTTTGTTTCACACACCCAGGAGAAGGCCAGATTACATAAACAAAGTAGTACGCCATAACTTGAGAGTAGTACTATGACACAAACTATTAAGGTGTGCTTATTACTCCTTACAAAGTTACGATAGTGATGGGGGCTAATGGCCACTAAACAGCATCTTATTGATATCCGTATTAGTCAAAAGGTCATTGTTAATTTAATCGTTCTTTCACTAATGACCAATAGTACAGGCAACACGAAGCACGTTGAAACGTACAGTGAACTCAACCAATTGGTGAAAGCAGCATCCGATCGATCCATCACTTGGGAACATTCACAGCCAGCAACGCAGCATGCTGAACGGTGAACTCGACCAACCTATCGGCGTCAGGCACGACGTCCACCACGGCCGGGTGTGCGCAGAAGCGATCCGCCCAAGCAGCCAGATTCGGAACCTTGGCCTCGTTGAGGAGCTTGACGCCGGCGATCTTCTCCACCGCCTTGATCCATCCGAGGAATGACCCCAGAGCGATGTCCAGGTAGCCGATGTTGTCGCCGCCAAAGTATTCCTTCCCTTGGCTGCACTTGACAAATGCCTCCTCCAGATGCTGCAGAGCGGTGGACATTTCGCCCGCGGCTTTGTCGTTGTCTTCTTCCACGGATCCTCTCAACACCCGAATCCCTGGAGGAATCTGCATAAATATCATAAAAGCAGAGCAAAAATTCTCTAAGAAAACAATCTGACATATATAACGGAAAATGATATAACTGATTAATGCGCATTATTGACCATCATATTTGTTTTTTTTAATTCGTGTAAATTGAATTTGAATTGCATGTTTGCATATTTGTGCAGGTGTATACTTACCATCTTTTATAACTTTTTAAATCTGATATGGAAAAACGAGGGGATAGTTAGTTACCTTGTCATCGATGTACCGTGCCCAGAACCGCTCGACGGCGCGGCCGTAGGGGTCGCGAGGGAGTATGGCCGGGGCGCCATTGGAGGCCGGCCAGACCTCGTCGATGTACTCGACGATGATGAGAGACTCGGGGATGGGCTTGCCGTGGTGGAGCAGCACGGGGATCTTCTTGTGCACCGGGTTGGACCGGAGCAGCAGCTCGCTCTTCTTCCCCACCGTCTCCTGCAACATCTCGTGCTCCACGCCCTTCAGCTTCAGCGCCACCACGACGCGGTTCACGAAGGGACTCGCCCAGCCGCCCACCACGCGCACCGCCGCCGGCTCGCCTGAACTGTTAGTCGACGACATTTTCGCTATCTGCTTCTTCTTGGTGCAGTGATCGAGGAGGTTGCTGCTGATGTTCGTGTGTTTATATATACGCAATTATGGAGCGCTTTTCGCTTACTATTGGAAGCTTCGTCGACCACTAACGTGCGTCGTGTTTATTTTTTTCTCGATGGCGTGATGCTTGGAGCCTTGGACTAGTATATTGGGCTGACGTCTCTTGATGTGTTCCCTTTTGTCATGTGAGGAGGATTTTCTGTGGTTGCTAGCGATGGAACAATTTCCACAGCCACTAGTCCTTGAGGGCGTGTGACATTGTCTATCTTTTTTTTTTTTAACGAATCAGCAAGCTGCCAATTTGATTGAATAGAGAAGGAGTAAACTTTATAAGTAAGAAAAACCAGGCCCCAGGACCTTCGGTCCTACTGAGCTAAAAATAAAAAACAAGCCAGCTACCAAGATGCCTCGCCCCCGCCCGAGACCAAGTTTTGGCCTCCTCTTTAATTTTGGCCAACAGACTTCCGGTAGATAGCTCTTTGTGCTGGAAAATTCTACGATTTCTCTCGTTCCAGATTTCCCAATTGACCAAAAGTGTTAACGTGCGGAGAGTTTTCCTTGGGACTTCCTTCAAGTTGGCGGTGGTCTAACACCGATTGAGCTGGTTGCCATTGACCAAGATTCAGTTGACCACACCCAGTCCAATCAGATAACGCCGCCCAGATTTTCTTGGTGTATCTTCATTCTGCGAGAAGGTGGAGAGCAGTTTCTTGGGTGTGTCTGCATAAGGGGCAGAAAGAGCTATTCTGCCAACCCCTGGTTGCCAGTCTGTCGGAGGTCCAAACTCTATTTTGGATGATCAACCAGGCAAAGGTCTTGCACTTGCGTGGTGCCCACGGCTTCCATATTAGGATGTTGAAGTTGGTGGCTGTAGTACCTAGGAGCTGCGCTTTGTAGGCTAACGTCGCAGTATATTCACCGTGGCTAGTTAGCTTCCACACTATCTTGTCCTCCTCATTCTCTGTGAAATGTACGTTGTGTACCGCACTCCAGACATTGATTAGCTGGCTGACCAGCTCCGTTGTCCAGCCTGAGGCTGGAGGAAGGTCCAGATCGAGCAACCATTGGTCTGTAGCTGAGGCCTGTTGTAGTGTGCTGTTCTTTTTCTTGGAGGCCGCGTAGATCAAGGGAGCTACATCCTTTAGACTTCTCCCTTCTAGCCAAGCTGAATCCTAAAAGTTTGCTTTCGCTCCATCCCCTATTGTTATGGTTGTTGCTGCTGCAAAGAGTAACCTATCCGTGTCGTCACAAGGTGTTCCCGACCCCACCCATGCTTTTTCCGGTGATCTCCACTCATTCCAAAGCCACCGCAGTCGTAAAGCTCTTGCAAATTCCTCCAAGTTCAGAATGCCCAGTCCTCCTGAGGCTGTAGGGAGGCAGGTCCATATCCAATTTATTTTGCACTTGCCCCCCCGTCAGAGCTTCCCCGCTTGTCCATAAGAATTTCCTTCTCTGCTTGTCGATGACCTCTAGGGACTCTTTTGAAGCTTTCAGGCCCGTTAGAAGAAAGACAGGTTGTGAAGTGAGCACCGATTTAACCAGCGTTGATCGCCCTGCCAGGCCAATATGTCTTCCTCGCCAGCTTGCTACTCTACTCATCAATTTGTCGTAGAGAGGTTGAATGTCTACTTTACGCAGACGGCCAGTGGACAGAGGCAACCCCAGATACTTCATCGGGAAGCTTGCCCTAGTTGCAGGCGTGTCATGCAGGATGTTGTCGAGGTCCAGATTATCGCATCTGATCGGCGCCACTTGCGATTTTTGCAGGTTTGTGCATAATCTTGATACCTTCCCAAAACGATTTAGCAGATCGGTGAAGGCGCTCACGTCCTCTTTGGTCGGATTAATGAAGACGGCCGCATCATCCGCGTACATAGATGTGCGGAAGCGCACAGCTCTGCCTCGCAGCTTACTTAGAACTCCTATGTCGGTAGCCTTGTCTAACAGGCGCTGAAGGGGGTCTATAACCAAGATGAAGAGGAGGGGGATAGGGGGTCACCCTGCCGCAAACCCTTCCCGTGTCTGATTGTTTCGCCAGGGATTCCATTTAGGGTGATCTTTGAGGTGGAAGTGGACAGCAGCCCGGATATCCAGTCGCGCCATTTTTGCGGGAAACCCCTATTTTGGAGGAGCACAAGTAGGTAGTCCCATCTGACCGAGTCAAAAGCCTTGGAGATGTCCAACTTGAAAAGGAGGATCGGGTGCCGAGTCCTGTGATATCTTCTCACCATATTCCTCACATACATGAAGTTGTCGTGAATACTTCGCCCGTGAATGAAGGCACTTTGATTTGGCGAGATCAGTGACTGCATTAGTGGCCTTAGTCTAATGGCGAGCACTTTGGAGAAGAGCTTGGCGAAGCCATGAATTAAGCTTATTGGCCTAAAATCATTGATTCCTTCTGCGCCATCCTTTTTGGGGATGAGAACCACTTGGCGGAATTTAGGAGGTTAAGGTGCACACTTCTCATGTTATGAAGAGCATTGAACGCCGCAATTACGTCAACTTTGATGATGTCCCAGCATGACTTGAAGAACTTGCCGGTGAAGCCATCTGGGCCTGGAGCCTTGTCCCCTGGCATTTCATTTACCGCCTTGCGTATCTCTGCCTCGGAGAAAGGCTCCTCTAGCCGTGTCAGCTCTGTCGGGGCAAGGCCTAAGGAGGGCCAGTTCAGGTCACCAGTTCTAGGTTCTGGTCGCTCCATCACTTGTCGAAAATGGTCGGCAATGACACCTTCCTTTTCTGCGTGTGTAACGGCCCATCCATTTTGCCTTCTTAAACGGAAAATGTGGTTTCTTCTTTTCCTTGCATTCACTTTGCGATGGAAGTACTTCGTGTTGGCGTCCCCCTCTTTAATGTTGGTTATGCGTGATGCCTGCTTCTTCCTTGCCCTTTTAATGACTGCATACCCGAGTAGCCTTCTTTTTAGGCCCAGCCGTAGCCTAAACTCTACTTGTGTGAGATCTCTATTTTCCTGAGCCGCATCTAGGCATTGAATCACATCCAAAGCCAAATGGAACTTGAGTTTAACTTCTGAGCAGATTCCTCGCGCCCATTTCTTTAGGGCCTGGGCAGTGTGACTCAGTTTGTCTGCCAGACGGTGGAGAGGCTCATGATGCATCGATGTTCGTTCCCAAGCCAATTGAACCTCGGTCCTGAAACCCGGAAGTTTTGTCCAGAAGTTTTCAAATTTGAAGGTCCTTGGGCGTCGCGGCCCTTGGGGGTTTGAGAGAAGCAGTGGGCAGTGATCCGATGTTCCCGAAGAGAGAGCATGAAGGATGTGGTGACCAAAGGTGAGGTCCCAAATCTTGTTACAGAAGAATCTGTCTAGTGTGACCATGGTTGGATGGCGTCTCTCATTGGTCCAGGTGAATTTTCTATTTTGGAGATGGATTTCCTTCAACTCACAATGATTAATGGCTGCGCGGAACCGCCTCATATGCCTTAAGTTGATATTGCTGTTGCTCTTGTCACATGCCCTGTAGATCATGTTGAAGTCACCAATTAGAAGCCAAGGTTCGCTGTTAGCTGGCTTTAAGCGTCTGATGTGCCGAAGGAAAATCTCTTTTTCTCTATGTCTCGTTGGCCCGTAGACCGCGGAAATGGCGAAGGTGTCCGCCGTATGAAGGAGGCTGAGTTTTGTCGTCATCGAGTAGCGACGCAGCCTCACTTCTGTGATGTTGATCGAGTTGGAGTTCCAAAGTAGGAGGATCCCCCCTCGGGTTCCCCTCGCCGGCTTGATGGCATGACTATCCAATTTATATCCTCCCAGGTATCTCGCCAAAACATCGTCTATTGCTCTCAGTTTAGTTTCTTGAAAACAAGCGATACTACAGGCCATGTCCACCATTAGCTCGTGTAGCGCCGTGCATTTCACCGGGGAATTTAGGCCGCGGACGTTCCAGCTGAGGAGTTCAATATTTTGATTAATCATGAAGGGGTGGCTTGCTCTCAGGTGTTGCTCGACTTGCAACACAATGCAGCATAAATCCCTGAGGTAATGGCGCTGAAGCAGTTGCATGAAGTCTCAAGTAAAGCAAGCATAAAAGAAGTAAAACAATGCAGTCAATGGGGCTGTAGCCTGACGCATGCATATTGCCACGTAGAGGAAGCGAAGTAGTAGTCTTAGAAGTTCCCATTCCATAGTACAGACCAAACATCAGAAGATAGTCGACTTCCACCGAAGCTTGCCAATGGTTCTGGTTCATCCAGTGCATCACATGGCACCGCAAAAGAAGAGCAACAACGCAGTTCAACATACATGACAACATAAGCAGAAGACGACGACAGGCAAGGACGCAGTTCAACTTAAAAGACGACATAAGCAGAAGACGACGACAACGATACATGCAAGCAATGCTTGCTCAAACCATGGCCAGCAGTTAGGCCGCAGCTTCCTTGGCCTCATTGGCGAGGTCCGCAACGCCTTCTCCTACCACCGCGAGCAGGGCTTCCTCCGGTGGCTGCTCTTGATCTCCATCATCATCGATGTTGAGGTCGAAAATGGAGGTAAAAGCCGCAATGGTCTGTGGCGGCAACGGACCATCAAACATTGCAACGTACTCCGCGAGCACCTCGTCCAGGGAGGTGTCCGTGCGCAACAGTCCG
Organism: Oryza meridionalis; assembly: GCA_000338895.3. Lineage (NCBI taxonomy): Eukaryota > Viridiplantae > Streptophyta > Magnoliopsida > Poales > Poaceae > Oryza > Oryza meridionalis. The sequence goes on from CM002533.2 coordinate 21,203,409, forward strand.
AGCCGCTTCATCAACACACGGCTGCACTTCTGCATCGTCGGCATAGCCGGTTTCCCTGCAAGTCTAGAACTGCGACGAGGATTAGTGAGATTGAACTCATTCTCCTTGGTTTTGCGAGTCTTGCGGCCGAACCTGGATAGCGAGAGACGACGCCTCACTTGCAGCGGGGACGTTGGGCGCGTCGGGGGCATCAGTGTAGCCGGACGGGTCAGGAGCAGCGGTGTGACCTCCGTGAAGAGTGTGTCCAGCTTGTTCGGTGTCGGCCGCGGTGGCGGCGGCATTGACGGCAACCGAGCCGTGACCTGCAGTAGCGATGGCGAATGCTCTGGCGCCGGCGATGAAGGTGGCAGCTCCAACGCCGGCAACGAAGGCGACGTAGCCAGGAGTGCCCTGCATGATGGCGATGACATGGCTGGCAGTGATGGCGACGCCCCGCCGTCCTGGGCCGCGAGAATCGAGGCCCCCGGCAGGCCGCCCGGGGCGGCTTTGCTTGCTAGGCCGGACGCGAGCTCGCTAGGTCCTGGCTGGATCGCCACGGCCTGCGATCCAACCTGAAGCGGGTTCTTGTGGCCCGTCATGAAGTCCAGCTGGAGCTCGGATGGCGTGGTGTTGGCCAGCGGGGAGAGCGGAGATGGCAGCTTCGGCCAATGCTCGAGGGAGGTCGTCGCGGCCGCGAGCTCCAGCTTCTTGAACGCCTTGTCGATCCCGTCGACGACACTTGCCGGCGCAGTGACTTGTGTCTCTTGACGAATGCGGTCGAGCACCTGGTGGATTGGGACGACCTCGCCGCGCCTTGACGCGTCGACGAGCCGTTCCTTGCCGCGGCACCTCATCTCCTCCACGGACCAGGCTTCCATCCCTGTGCCAGCAGCGCTTGCTGCGAGGAGCGCCGAAGAATGGTTGATCTGCAACACGTTGTCGAGGACATGCGCCTTGGACAGGAAGGTGGTGTCAAGCACCGGCAGCAGCTTGTCTTGAACAATCGGCGTCGACTGAAGCCCATACATGTACTGGAGATTTTGGGCGTCTGCCTGCACGTTCGGGGCATTTAAATCAACAAGCAACTTTAAGTTAGCTACCTGTGGCGATGGTGATGTGAACGGCCGGAGAGGATGCAGACTCGAGGCCGGCACCGCTGGGTCCTCGCGACGGTCGTCGTTGTACGCGCCATGGCACCGCCCAGTGTGGCTGCCTCCTTCTCCCCTGTCACGGCGCCTTGGGAGAGTGATCGCGTTCTCGCTGGCCATTTAGGCCAGTTCTTTTGGCCGCGTCGCGCCCGCGCTCGGAATCCCGGCCGCGACCGGCTCTGTCGTCACGCTCGTCGTCGTCGTCGTCTCGGCGACGCCAGCCGAGTCCCCGGTCGAAGTCGGGGTGGTCGTCATTGTAATGACGCCGGCTATCCTTGCCGCGGCCGTCACCCTCGCAGCCGAACCTGTCGCGTGTGTCGTCATCACGACCATGACGGTCGACGTCGCGCCGGTCGACGTCACGCCGGTCTCCCCTGTTGCGGCTGCCACAATCCTCCTCCATCTTGCCGACCTCATCGTGACCAGCTCCGGGGCGGAAGAGGCCTTGCGGCGGCAGCGGATGGTGAGGGAACTCCGGGAACACACGCACCGGCGCCGGTTCACCGTCGGCCACCCCAAGGTGCCACGGTGGAAGACGACGCTTCGCCGGGGTGACAGCCGCGTTCTCATCAAGAGTCACCGTGGCCGAAGTGTAGTCGTGGATTTCTTCGAGGTGGACATACACACAGTACTTGACACCGTGTTGCCACCGCTCTGGCGGCTTGTCAGAGACCGACACCAAGTCGGGCTTTTTGCCACGAGTGCTGTTGGTGAAGATCAGCCAGATGCGCTTGGGTATGGAGCTTGGGTTGCCCGTCCATGCCCACACGCTGATCCAGCACGTGTCCGGCGGGTGGATGAGGCTGGTCTCGATGCTCTCCAACGCGCACGTCTTCGCCACAGTGCACTCAACAATATCGGCCTCCCAAGCGTGCCGCGGTATACCGTCGAGGTAGAGATGGACCCGGAACATCAAGGCGACACCGAGGGCGCTCTTGAGACTATGCCATTTGACGTAGTGGAGCTCAACACCGCGGCGCTTGACGAAGCCCTTCCGCAGCGCTTCCACACAATGGCGCTGGTGCTCGAACTTGATTAGGAAGGCCTCAGGGTGGTGTCGTAAGACGAAGACGTCGCCCTCACGAAGATGGAATTCCTCCTTGAAGATGGCCTCGACGTTCCTTCAAGTGATGGACGCAGGCGCTTTGGCCGCCCACATGATGACCGCCGTGGACTCCCAGTCCTTGAGCTCAACCTCCGTGGCATGTGGAGTGGGGATGAAGCACTCCTCCTCCTCAGGCCGAGTGGATGGGTCGCCGAGTTTAGCCATGGCCGGAGACGGCCGTGTCGGGGGCGGTGGAAGCGGGGTGCGGTGGTGTTTCTGGCCGTGCGGTGGGGGTTCTCTGAGGTGGCGGCGTGGAGCGTCTTGGCGGTTGCACGGAACACGGGGCGGTTGGACGGGCGGAGGCTGCAACGGAGGTGGCGGCGTGGAGTTGCAGTGACCGTGGCGTTCCTGAGACAGGAGCTGGCGACGTTCCGGGCGGGGCAGAGCCGGGCGAGCGCGAGCTCGGCAGGATCTGGCCCTATGTCCCGACCTCCGGCAGAGGAAGCACCTGACCGGGTCACGGCAGTGGGAGGCGCGGTGGTCTCTCGAGAGGCAAACGAAGCGTCTTCCTCTTGTTGCTTGCTGAAAGAGGCGGAGGGAGGTTGACGCTTCAGTAGGAGCGCGATGGCGAGGAGGATAGCGGATTGAAGGCTCGTCCCATCTCCTTGAAGCTGGTGGTTGGGGAGCAGTTGAATGCGCTGCGCGTCGCCACCAATGGCGCACTTTCACTTGCTGCCAGCCCAGCTCCAGAGTAGTGAAGTCCTCTGGCGCGGCCGTACCATGGATGGGACGTCGGGTCATCTCCGTCTCCGGCCTAGGCCTGTAGGAGTAGCCTCGGCGCTGGAGTGGCTCACACCTGGGAGGCGGAGTAATTGCCGCCTTCAAAGTGCGACGCGGTGGTTGGAGGCGTGGGCCGAAATTGAAAATCGGCGGCGATGCGGTCGCGACCACATCCTTGAAGGAGCGCACGGAGGGTGGCGAGCGGGATCCTGGCGGATCCGGTGTGGTGGAGACATGGGAGACGCCTCCCGGAGAGATCCAAGACACGGGTCTGGGCGGCGGTGGCGGGGGGGATTCACACCACAAGGCGCTTTGGAGCAGCCTGGACGACGGCGGGAATGCAGAGGGCAGCGGCCCGGATGGCCCCGTGGACGGCGCGGCGACTTGGGGTCGACGAAGCAGCGAGGGTGGTGGGCGAAGGGCCGGCGGCGCCGGCGGTGGGGAACTGGGCGACGAGCGTCGCATGCTTACCTCTTTCCTCCGCATTGGTAGTTTGAGCACATGACATTGTCTATCCATGTAGGTAAATTGTGCGCTGAGGAGAGAGGAAGGTTGGGGACCATGTCTACACCAGGTTTGCGCGCCTTCAGTTGATAACAAGAGCCTCGTTAGAGAAAACAACAATGTTGTTTGAAAAAGGGAAAGCGCATCCGTGCATGGCCAGAAAGCAGAAGGAAGGGAGGAAGAACGGTGGCCAACCTGCAGCTCACCGCCATCGGCTTCGGATCGAGAAGCCGGAGAGGGGTGCAGAGGTGGTAAAGTGGCGGTGACCCTGACCCTGACCCCGACGATAGTGCCCTCGCCCACCCATATGCCTCTCGATCCGTGCCACCAAGCTCTGCCTTCTTTGATCCGCGTAGGAGATGCTCGCTGAAGAGGGGAGAGGAGTAGGGGTGCCATGTCCAAGCCAAATCTGCCCTAAGCTCGCCGTCCCATCCGACGATGACAACAGGAGCTCGCCCGCGGTAGTTGGGTGCGGCAACAATTGGGTGCAGAGGTGGTGAAGCGGTGGCGCCTCGACCCCGACGGCGGTGCCCTTGTCGGCCCACGCCTCCTGATCCATGCCGTCGAGCTCCCTCCATCCCCCGCTCCTGCGCCGCCGACCTCCGCTGCTTCCGGTGAGCAAAGAAGTGGTGGTGTGCCGGCGAGCACCATGCTGGAACTGGCCACCCAGCTACCCCTCCAGCCGACACTGTCTGCGCTTGGCACTTCGCTTTCTTTGTCCGATGCCTTGGCTTCCTCTGCCGGTGGGGGGTCAGAAGGCACAGAGGAGGGAGAGAGAGGGGAAAATGAAAAGTGAGATATGATAATGGTGACACCTACTACAAATAACTTGCACTATGGAGCATGTATCTTTCTTCGAGCTTTAGACCTAGGCCGGTGACAAGTGACAACCGAGACCTAGCAAGTGCAGTACCTGCACTGCTTTCACCCTCAGCGATTGCGAGACCAACAGGTCGATTTCCATCCCTAAATCACAAGAGGAGACAGGCAGGTTTGACTATCAGATGAGATGGGTCACTCGTTGTACTTGTATGCTGCAGAGCGATCGTGTGCCAACGCGACGGGTGGTTCTGTACTTCTGGGCCCTGTGCTCGGCCATTATACTGCTGGGCCGTAGGTCAATTGCTGGGCCTTAATGGGTCAAGGAAACTGTTCTGCTGGACCATCGGTCAATTGCTTTGTTCAGGGGATAAGTGCACTTTGGGTCCCTCTATTTGTCGCCAGTCCGATTTTCGTCCTTGGTCACAAAACTGGATACAACGCATCCCTCAACTTATAAAACCGTGCAGAAAAGGTCCCTCGGTGGTATTGTGCCTGGTTTCGGATTATGTGGCGCCTACGTGGCTCCCTTTGACTAGGTCCTCGTCCCACGTGGCATTGATGTGGCAATTGGATCCCGGGAAAATAATAAAAAACCGTAGGACCCACATGTCAGCTACACAAAAATAATTAAAAAAGGGTGGGACCCATGTCAGCCTCCCTCTTCTCTCTATCCCCCCTCTCTCCCCCTACACGGCAAGGAGAAGGGCAAGCGGCAGTGGGCGGCGGGTGGAGAGCGGAGGGCCGGCAGGTGGAAGCGTAGCGGCGGCGGGCGGTGGGCGGAGCGAAGACGGGCGGCGGGCAGCGTGGTGAGAGCGCAGGGAGGGAGGAGGCGAGCTCATTGGGGCGGCCAGCGGGAGAGGGGGCAACACGCACCGGCCGACGGGAGGGAGGGAAAGGAGCGGCGGTGCGCTAGGGTCGGCGGCCGGCAAGAGGGCGGAAGAGTAGCGGCGGCTCGCCGGCCTCTCCACGCTGGTCGGCATCCCCGTCTCCTCCCTCTGCATCTAGTGAAGAGCTCGACGGCGAGGCGCTGTGGGTGGGGCTCGACGGTGGGGCGCCGTGGGTGGGGCTCGACGGTGACGGTGCACAGCGGGCGGCGGCCAGTGACCGTCTCCGCCCCCCTCGTCGGCCGCCGCATTTTTCCCTCTCCGATCGCGCTTGCTGGCCGGTGAGGAAGGATGGTCGCGCGCGCTTGTCGGGGCGACGCGGCTACCACCAGCAGCAGCGACGAAGGAGGAGAAGGCGTGGGTGGGGAAGGCGGCGAGGGGAAGCGGGGTCGGCGGTTGAGGGGGAGGGGCGTCGGTCGCTGTGGAGGGGTGGAGATGGCGGCATTGATGTCGAGAATAGGCAAGCGAGGCGGGGCGGCAAGCCGCCGCTCCTCTTCCGCTCTCCCACCGCCGTGGCGCCGTCGCTCCACCCACCGCCCGCCACATCTCCACTTACACCCACGGTCCCTCTACCCCGCCCTCCGCCCTCCGTCCTTCCGTCCGCCGCCCGTCGCCTGCCGCGGCGGCGCTGTCGCTCCACCCACCACCCGCTGCACGCTGTTGCTCGCCCTTCTCCTCGCTGTGTAGAGGAGAGAGAGATGGGGGAATAGAGAGAAGAGGGAGGCTGACATGTGGGACCACATGGGTCCCTCCTTTTTTTATTTTTTGTGTAGCTGATATGTGGGTCCCATGGTTTTTTATTTTTTTTTGGGACCCAATTGCCAAGTAAGCGCTAAGTCAATGCCACGTGGGATGAGGACCTAGCCAAATTGAGCCACGTAGGCGCCGCGTCATCTAAAACCAAGCACAATACTGCCAAGGGACCTTTTCTGTACGGTTTTGTAAGTTGAGGGATGCGTTGTATCCGGTTTTGTGACCAAGGGACGAAAATCGGACATGACGACAAATAGAGTGACCCAAAGTGAACTTATTCCTTGTTCAGGTCCTTCAGGATATACGGGCTCCCAAATAGGACCAATTTTGTCCTCACAACAACAAAGATTCCAAAAAATAGTTACCCCTGAAATCAACAAGGTAAAAGATGGATTTGAATTTTGTTAAGTTAAATTTGATGAACTGGGGCCTAGTTATCGGATTTCACCGAGCGCTGGTAATTCTCATTAAACCGGTGTTCTGAGCCTAGTTCAGAACAGGAATATCACCAGGAAATTGCATACTGAGAACAATCCTGAATGCTGCATACCATCATGTCTCGTTCACGCTGTAGCGTAGCGGAGAGGATATGTCACTTCTTGGAACAGCCTAAAGTAGTTGATGACTTTGATGTGCTGATGCTGATGCATACTGCTTGCAAAACAAGAAATGATCATTCCATTAGTCAAACATACTAGCAAAATTGATAAACCACTCGTCCGGTGGCATGGACAAGGCTATACTGTATTCTTTCGTTTGACCTGAATGGTCAGCCTCCCTTCATTTCAACACCTGAAATACTCTTGTGATGATGAAACAAATCATGAAATTAACGAGACCCCATGCTCGCGTTACAGCTGGAACACGTTTTAGCTAGCTTCTGTTTCTTGGGAAAAAAGAAGACACAAGGTCCACGTCACTGATCAGATCACTGACGCAAAATATTTTACCAGTAGTTTGTGCCAACTATACTCTGTTTTGCTCTGTTCACGGGTAAGAGCGTCCCCAGGAGCTCATCTATCCAGTACTCCATTGGCATTTTGGCGTATAGGAGAGAAAAAATAGGGTCCAGGAGATGCAGCCATCCGATGCGCTAAAATTGGTGGATGGCCAAACACGGAGAGAGAAATGCCAAATTTGGTGTTTCTCTTTCCTCACACCATCTCCAAACTAATGCTCCCATCCGGTTCTCCTGCCCCTATCCGGATCGAGCATGAAGGGTGAAAGAAGATGGAAGAGAGGACGCACCGGTGGTTACCTTCGCCGTCTGACCACCGTCGGCCAACGGAGGGGAGGGGAGGGGAGTGGAGGTGAGGAGGGACTTGCTGGATCTGGCGGCGGAGGCTCGGAGTAGAGACGGAGGCCTGCCCGCCGCCAGCTGCCATTCATCTGCCGCCCACTCGCCGCCGCCTGCCTCCTCCACCCCTCGCCCGCCCGCCTCCGGTCGTCCGCCGCCGCCCCTCACCCGCCTGCCCACCCGCCGCCGCCCCTCACCAGCTCGCCCGCCGCCGCGCCCGCTGGCTGCCTCCGCGGATCTGCGCTCGTCCACCCGGCCGCAGGCGGTCTCCGCCCGCGCCGCTGTCCCCTCCGCCCCTCCGACCGCGCCGCCCCTTCGCCCGGCCGCTTGGAGTCTCTGTTAGCTAGAACACTCTGAACACACGCGAGATTGTGGCTATCCTAGCTTGTCTGAGTAGTTCAGAACGATGAACAGTATCTGACGAAAATACGACAACACAGAAAACAGAGCAAAAACAGAGTTTTGGTGCTGCAAACTTCGCAGCTTTTCTAGGGTTTTTCTTCCTTTTATTCACCTCCACGAAGGAGTCTGTTACATGCGCGATCTTGTTGGATCAACGACTGACCGTGCCATCCCACGATCCGATCCCTGCTCGATCTCTTCTACTACCGAAAAAACGGAAAAATGTTAACTAACACTGACCGATTTTGCTAATCTTCAGCCAGCGCATGCAACTAGGAATCCAATGCTATTACAAAATGCAACTGCTAAGTTAAAAAAATGCAACTGAAAAAAACTAGCTTTCGCACACAAGATTATTTGGATAAAGCTATCAGTCTCCGCCCGCGCCGCTGTCCCCACCGCCCCTCCGACCACGCTGGCCCTTCGCCCGGCCGCTTGGGGTCTCCGCCCACGCCGCTGCTCCTCCGACCACGCCGCCCCTCCGCCCGGCGGCTCCTCCACCCGCGCCGCCCCGTCGCTCCCTCTACTCTGCCCTCGTCCTCCCCATCCTCGGCTGCCCTCGTCCTCCCCATCCTCGGCTGTAGTGGTAGAGTGGGGAAGATTTTTTTTAATGTGGTGAAAGGTGAAAGGAATATGAGTAGTGGTAGAGTGGTAGTTGAAAAATATTAGTAAAATATAAGATGTTGGTATACGGAGGATGTAATATGGATCATCTGTTGGAGTGAAAAGTAATATGGAGTAGGAATTTTTTTGGATGACCATCTAAGTGGGAGTATGAAAGATAAAATTTAGATGAGCTGCTGGGATGCTCTAAGTTTGTGATGATATGTCAACACTGCAGGTCTGCAGACTGCAGCCACAGGAACGGTCTATATATATACTATACGTCCTGGCCTCTTAAATTTCTTCCCAAGGAGGAGTCGATCGAGCAGAACAGAAGCCAAAAGCTCCAATCTTTGAGAGACGTGTGAAGAACATTCGATCGCCATGGCCGGGGGAGGCGATGAGCTGAAGCTGCTGGGCATGTGGGCGAGCCCGTTCGCTCTGCGAGCAAAACTTGCGCTCTGCTTCAAGGGCCTGAGCTACGACTACGTCGAGGAGGACTTCAAGAACAAGAGCGATCTCCTCCTCAGCTCCAACCCGGTGCACAAGAAGGTCCCCGTGCTCATCCACAACGGCAAGCCCATCTGCGAGTCGCAGGTCATCGTGCAGTACATCGACGAGGTGTTCCCCGACGCCGGCGTCACCCTCCTCCCCGCCGATCCCCATGATCGCGCCGTCGCTCGCTTCTGGGCTGCCTACATTGACGAAAAGGTTCGTAAGATCACCATGCACTTTTATTGATTACTTGATTTCTCTCTTATGTTTGTAAATTAAGCTGATTGATCAGCGAGTGTTCTGTGCGTTGCAGCTGTTCAGTGCTGTGGATTCCGGTGTTCAGAAGCAAGACAGAGGAGGAGAAGGCGGAGGGGGTGAAGCAGACGTTCGCGGTGGCGGAGAAACTGGAGGGAGCACTGAGCGAGTGCTCCAAGGGGAAGCCCTTCTTCGGCGGCGACACCGTCGGCTACGTCGACGTCGTGCTCGGAGGCTTCGTCGCGTGGGTGCACGCGATCGAAGAGGTGTTCGGCCTGAACCAGTTCGACGCCGCCAAGACGCCGCTCCTGGCGGCTTGGTTGGAGCGCTTCGACGAGCTCGACGCCGTCAAGGAGGTCATGCCGGACATTGGCAGGCTGGTCGAGCTCGCCAAGATGAGGCAGGCACAGGCAGCGGCGGCGGCGGCGGCGGTGGCCGCATCCGCCGCGGGTGAGGCCAGTTGAAGTTTGCTGAATCCTGGAGGGGAGTTTGAAGTTTGAAACACAACCATATAGATTGTCGTGTGCTTCCACATTTTCGCAGTTCCTATGGCTGTACCTCGTCTTGTTTCTGCAACCATGTTCATCGGTTCGTATTGCCGCACCGTGTATCTTCGCCATGTGCCGTCGCTGTTGCCAAGTGGCTATTCTACCAAGATATTGATGTATGATGTGCTACGTCTATATTAATTCATATGTTGTTGTTTCAATAATATTTATTCAAATGAACTTCTTTATACAAATATATTTTTTTCCTACTCCCATTTTCAATTCTTGTTCGGAAGGCCGTCACCCAAGACATTATCATTCAAGAGGTTTGCTCTGGTCCAACATTGATACCTATAGGTACTGGTATTGCCAGGTACTAAAACAAATCTAACTGTTTAATCACGAGGGGTACGATCGAGAACGAAATAAAGCCAGCGCTCGGAACAAGCTTGCGACGTCGCCGCCGCCGCCGCATTGTTCCTTCCCGAAATGCAAGTATGCGTCGTTTCCTTGCCGAAGTGCCATTCCTCCGTGTAGTGCGACGCCGGCTAATATCCCTGTGTACTCTCCATCCCCCAGGCCACCTTCTCTCCACCTCTGCACGTGCGACTAAATCAACTGTGTCAGTGGCGGGCGGCAACGGCAGAGTCACATAAGTAGGCAGAGAGGTGGAAACGTAGCTCGCATGGAAGTAGATGAGGGATGAAGATACGGCGATTCAAAGATGAATGCCACGGCATTAGTTGGCCTTTGCCTTCCCCACTCATCCGTCCATACAGATTCAAACCGACACTGGTGGAGAAATCATCTTTACTCCCGTTGGAAACCCCCTTTAATCCCGGTTTTTCAACTGGGAGTAAGGATCCGGGACTAAAGATGTCTATCTTTAGTCTCGGTTGAAATAACTGGGATTAAAGATGTATCTTTAGTCCCGGTTGGTGGTACCAATCGGGACTAAAGAGAGGGGATCTTTAGTCCCGGTTGATGTTACCAACCGGGACTAAAGAGACAATAGTGGCAGTGTAGATGGTCCCTTTTTCTTTTTCTTTTTTCATTTTTATTTTCTCCCGAATCAAGTAGGCAAATCTCCAAATCAATCACCAAATCTAACTAACATCCCAAATTCACAAGAGTTGCCTTAGTCTCCAAGTAGAACTTGGAGATAATAAACCCTGCACAATATAGGATAAACCTAATCCTCTCCAAGTAGGACTCTGTTAATCACCAGCCCGTAAGGATATTTTCCATAATATCTTGTAGATTTTCTTATCACATACGAAAGTATATTGTATGTACGATGGTATACTATACTCGTATGTTCCGTAAGTTGTAGGACAAGATACGCCTTATCCGTAATCACGACAAATTCGTTACCACAACAGCATGCGGGACGGTAAAAATGCTCATCATTCGAACCTTGCAGTAGCACAAGGCATAGGGTAATAGATGATATATAGTACTTGATCAAAATTTCTGCTTATTAGTTGAGGTACGAGGATGCTTTCTAAATAGCTAAACGATATGTTTTTTTAAAGAAACTTTATATATATTATTTTTCTTTAACCAATGATTTTATTTTTCAAGTTTATAATGGTTAATACTTAATTAAATACACGTTAATTGCTCGTCTTATTTTCCTTGCTAACTAGCCAAGCACAACGCAGCCGTCATCGATGACGAACAACGGAACAGCCGAACAAGGCAACAAGCAAGCGTCACTGATCAGATATTACAGTAGTTGTGCCACGTGTATAGTACAGACCAGGCAAGTAACGAGGAACAAGAGACAGGCCAGCACCATATAACGACTGCGTTTATGCAAAGCAAGGGCAGTAGAAAGTTGCAATCTGGATGGATTGTCAGCATCTCAAAACTTACAGGGTGATGAAGAATAGTATTGCATAGTAGTGGTGGGCAAGAAAGATAGAAAACTCAATTCATCCTATAAAGGGATATTCTCTCATTTTTACATGTCACTTAAAATGTCATAAAAAATTAAAAAAAAATAGTAGGATAGATTAATATGTATGTGATATGCCATTTCACAAACATGCATATTAAAATTCAGCTTATACAAGTAGGAAAAAAATAATAAATTTGACTATAATAGAACGTCTAATTCATGGTCAAATTTGTTAATTTTTTTTAAATTATATAAGTCGAATTTTAACTCGCATGTTTACGAAAAGATATATCATATATTAATCTATCTTGACAATTAAAATTTTTTGATAACTTTTTTGAATGCTATGCATAAAACGAGAGGAGATATCTCTCCTTGAGGGATAAAAATCCACTTCCAAGAAAAATCAAAGAAGTATATTCAAAACAAATTGGTCACTGGCTGAATATAACCCTGCACTCTGCACGCAGGGGCAAATCTCTCTCTATATATACCACCTATATATCCTAGCTTCGTACCTCCAATAGACAAGGAAACCAACAAAACAAAAGCCAAAAGCTCCAAATCATTGAGACGTGCTTAGAGCATTGGATAGCCATGGCCGGAGGAGGTGATGACCTGAAGATGCTCGGCGTCTACGTGAGCCCATTCCCACTGCGAGTGAAGCTCGCGCTCAGCTTCAAGGGCCTGAGCTTCGAGTACGTCGAGGAGGACCTCCACAACAAGAGCGATCTCCTCCTCAGCTCCAACCCGGTGCACAAGAGGACCCCCGTGCTCATCCACAACGGCAAGCCCATCTCCGAGTCCATGGTCATCGTGCAGTACCTCGACGAGGCGTTCCCCGGCGCCGGCGCCGGCGCCGCCCTCCTCCCCTCCGACCCCCACGACCGCGCCGTCGCTCGCTTCTGGGCCTCCTACATCGACGACAAGGTAATTCGTATGATCACCGTACATCAGTTCTCTCACGCAAGCTTTTCTGACGATTTTGGTGCTGATCGAATGATATGCAGCTGTTCAGTGCGTGGAAGATGGTGTTCAAGGGAAAGACGGAGGAGGAGAAGGCGGAGGGGAGGAAGCAGACGTTCGCGGTGGTGGAGACACTGGAGGGAGCCCTGAGGGAGTGCTCCAAGGGGAAGCCCTTCTTCGGCGGCGACGCCGTCGGGTACGTCGACGTCGCGCTCGGTGGCTTCGTTCCGTGGGTGCAGGCGATGGAGGAGCTGTACGGGTTGAGGCAGTTCGACGCCGCCACGACACCGCTCCTGGCGGCGTGGCTGGAGCGCGTCGGCGAGCTCGAGGCCTACAAGGCGGTCATGCCGGACGCCGGCATGATGATCGAGTTCAAGAAGAAGCAGGCACAACAAGCGGCGGCGGCGGCCGCCGCCGACGCCGCAGAGGCCTGAGGCCAGATGAAGTTGTGCGCTGAATCCTGGAGGGTGGTTGAACACTATTACATCGATTGGTTGGCGCGCAAAAGGGCGGCTATGTATTCATACCAGTTTAGTGATTATTGTCTAATAATAATATAATATAAATAATAAATTAGTATAAACTCTATCTAATACATGTATTATTCACATTCACATTTGCTATTTTTATTACAACATGTATGAGCAGCTTTATAGGCGCTGAGAAGATATCATGAGATATTACTTTTTTCTATTGTAAATTTGGTACCTCTTGATAACTACTCCATCGTTTCAGGTTACAACACGTTTTGACTTTGGTTAAAGTCAAGTTGTTTAAGTTTAACTAAGTTTATAGACAAATATAATAATATTTATAATACTAAATTAGTGTCATCAAATCAATAATTAAATATATTTTCATAATAAATTTGTCTTGGATTAAAAATGTTACTATTTTTTTCTATAAACTTGGTCAAAACTTAAAGCAGTTTAACTTTAACCAAAATCAAAATATCTTATAACTTGAAACGGAGGGAGTAGGTTGTATGTGGATATTACTCTTATACTAAGCTCACTTCTCACTTTTTAGGTAATATTACTATTTGTCTGAAGTAAAATTGTACCATAGGTACGGTGTAATTACAGTGTAATTTTTGTGTAATATTTTTTAAAAAAATTTGTACCTGCGTATTATAGTAGTTTTAAATTTGTCCGTAACACATCTATATGGATTCCCATAATATTAAATGTATTAATATTTGCATATTCCAAAGTGATGCAAACCCCACCTAGAGACAAGTTTATTAAGCCTAATTAATCTGTCATTAGCAAATATTTACTGTAGCACCAAATTGTCAAATCATGGAGCAATTAGGTTTAAAAGATTCATTCCGCAAATTAGTCGCAATCTGTGTAATTTAAGTTATTTTTTAGCCTATATTTAATACTTCATACAGGTGTTTAAACGTTCGATGTGATAGGATGTAAAATTTTTATGTGGGAACCAAACAGAGCCTATCTATATTGTAGTTGAAAATACGTCGCATCATGTATGGATGCACCCGACAAGAAATGCAAGCGTGACACAAAATGTATATGGATAAGACAAGAGAATGGGAAATATATTAACAAGACTTAGTGTTAGTTTACAGAACTTAGGCCCACTTCTTTTCTTAACTCTAAACTTATCACACCCCAATCCGGCACCACCGTACAACGATACCTGATAGGAGCGTGTCGTAGGGAAAACGGCGCGAACCGCTTCCTACGAAACCGCGATCTCAGTACCAGTCCCAGAACATAGCGCTGGTACCCACGGTGACAAATATGAATCATTGCAATCCTTAAAATAAATAGATGACTTATTTACCTTAACTTAGGTTGCAGCTCAGAATAGCCCGAGAACACAACCGACGACACGGACGAGGAAACACCAACAACAACAGCAGCAGCGGAACCAACGAACTAACACCCAACACCACAGGCGACGGATGGGAACCAGGACGAAACCCTATTCTTCACTTCACTTTATCTTCACTTCAAGACGGAGGAACTATATATATATACATTTATATAGAGCAAGGGTGAGTACTTTCGTACTTAGCAAGCCGTGGGAATTAAGTGTTTAATACAGGCTTCAAAGGAAAGGCTGCTTGTTTTCACAATTGATTTTAGTTAAACTCCTTTTTGAAACAACTAAGTGAGTGCTTCTCGAACGACACGGATGAGACAGTGCGTCTTGTCCGGTCGGAGTATGTGCAATGTATCAGTCTTTGGATTGATTCAAGGTTGGCACCCGGCCAACAACTTTCAAACGGCCACCCGGGCCTAGCTGATCGCATCAGCTGCAGATTTTCCAAACATCGATCCCATTCCACAACAGCAATTTCACAAAGCAGTAGTCAAACAAAACTACGCTAGGAATCACCTCACATCCGCCCATGACCGTGGGCACGGCTGTTCGAACAGTTTAATAACCTCTGCAAGGGGGTACACTTTACCCACACGACGTTACTAGCCTTGGTCACCAAGCCCGTGTGGATCAGACACGTCTGGTGACTTGGGGCTTTCATGACAAGGCATTTCGAAAGCCGACACAGGTTCACCATATGCCAACGAGAGGGGTCTCAAACCGACAACAGGTTAGATCCCAGACCATACTGTGCCAGGAAACCCGGGGGTTCTCCCCGGCACCACCCCGTTGAATCCACATGTCTCTTGGCATCATGGCTCCCCCTATTAGCTAATTACTCAGCCAGGGGTGTCCCATTCCACCTATGTGGTCGCACTTGTTATATGTTCGGATGAAATTCCAAGGAAACGGTCCTTAAGTGCAAGAGCGGGAAACCGTACTCCCGGTACGTTCCCCGGTCCGCGATTTTGGAAATTCATTTAGTTCGCAAGCACCGACCCAGGTGTCGGGTTTTCCAAGTCTTTTGTAAAACCTCAAGTTTTACCCATCGTTGGATATTTTAAATTTGAGGGGAAGTGTTCCGATGCATGAGCCCGAAGGCCCTTGCATCGAAGCACAAAAGTCGACAAAGGAGGTCTAAGTGTTCAATAATTCAAGGACGGTAATTGCAACAATTAGGATTGGGGCCGGCAGGCTATCTCGTAAGCCGCGGCCGAAGTACTTGTGTTAATCCTATTCATGCAATATTTGCGAAAAAGAAATACTTAGATTTAAATTATAGGTGCAAGATGATCAAAGGTGACTTGCCTTGCTCAAGGTCTTCATTGAGCTTCACGAATCTTCGAGAAAACCCGCGATTGATGAAAATCCGATAACCGCGACTATAGGCAAACAATCAAAAACCTAAACAAGGACCCAAAGAAAAATCCTATTTAGACTAATTAATAGTGCCATTAAATAGATCTCAATTTTTGGAATTACTAGAAGCAAAACGGAGTCAATCGGATGAGCGGTTGAGAAGATATTGAATTTTGGAAGTTTAATTGGAATTTTTGGGCGAAGGAAGATATTTATGGAACAAGGGGAAATTGATTTATGAAATTTATAGAAATAATATTCTCAAGAATATTATTGACTGTCACTGACGTGCGGACCAAAGGAAATGATTTATGGAACAAGGAAAAAAGATTTATTAACTCATGGAATAAGATAAAATGATTTTTGAATTTCTAGAAGAGAGAAATATTTGTGGAATATTGGAAAAGATATTCTCAAGAATATCTTTGACTCATTGACATGTAGGGTCAACAAGAAAGTGAGAGAGAGTAAATTTGAGAGGGAGCAGATATGGACTTTTGGTCACTGAGTTTGGGGAAGGGATTAAAGATGGGCTTTAGCTCTTAGGTGTGGGTACTGGGCTCGGGAGGAGGGAGTATAAGTAGACTTTGGTCCATTGGACCGGGGGAGCAGCTCAGCCCAACGGCTGGCGAGGCCGAGAGAAGGGAGGGGGGGCTGGCTGATGGGGCGTCCGCCTGACCCGGTCAAGCCCACGTGGACAGCCACGTTGGATGGGTAGGAAAGGGAGGCCGGTCATCGCATCGGACGGCCGGCGGCGAGCGAGGCGTTCCGGCGAACGGCGGCGAGCCGGAGCGAGCGGCTACCACCGGCGGCTATAGAAGGTCAAGGTGAACCGATTCCACGGCTCGGATCGGGAAGACGACGCGCGACGACGGCTCGCGGTGGCGGCCAAGCTCGTCGGATCGGGGATGTGGTCGCGCGAGGGAAGGGACAAGGGGGCGCGAACTTGGGCCTAGCCGAAACGGTACGCGACCGCGATGCGCACGCGGTGACGCGGGACCCGATGGTCACCGGCGACGCACGCGCGGCGGCGTTATGCGGCGGAAGCGGCGACACGGCGCGGGGATAAAGGATAAGGCCGGCGGTGTTGGGGCAGCCAGGGGGAGGTCAAGGGGATCCCCGGGAGCGTGGCGGCGAGAGAAATCGGCGCGAGAGGAGCCGACGACGGTGGATTGCGGCGGCGGCAATCATCGGCGAGCAAAAGGGGAAAACACGAGGAGACGACGAGGGTTCGATTCAAAGGGGTGGGAGCATCTCCGGGGTTCAAGGAATCCGTTTCCAGTGTCGGATGGGACGGAGGAGCACTGAGGAGGGCCGGCGACGATCGGCGGCCTCCGGGAGCGGACGGTAATGGCGGCGAGGCCATGCCGAGCGACAGCGGTGCTAGGGAATGGTTTGGGGAGGTCCTAGGGAGCTCAAGGACGGTGTTGGCGAGGGTGGTCGACGAGCTGGGGCCCGACGACGGCGCGCAACTGCGCGCGGCGGCGGAAACAGAGCAACGGCGAGGCGCGCGGCGCATCGTGCGGCAGGCTATGGCGTGCGGCGGCGGGCGCGACACAGCGAGCGGTAGGAGGAAAGGGTTCGACGGGGAGCTCACCGACGAGAGGAAACGGCATCGGCGGCTCGGAGGGAGTCGTGGCGAGGTGGTCGCGACGGCGGGACGGTGCGGCACCGAGTGGGCGCGGCCGGGGAAGAAGAGAGGGAGACACAAGGATGGGGGCGGCGCAGAGCTCCTCTCCAGCTCCTCGCGCGACGGCGAGGGAGGAGAAGGCAATGGGCGGCCGAGGCGGCAACAATGGCGCGATGGTGGCGAGGGGAAAAACGAATGAGGGAGATGGGGGCGGCTCGGGTTTTATAGGTGGCGAGGTGTGGAGCTTCGAGGAGAAGGAACCGAGCACGGGCGGTCAACGAGAGGAGCTGGCGGCCGTGCTCGAAACTATCGGCCATCCGGCGGCAGAGCATGACAGTGGCTGAGGTTGAGGTAAAGGTGAAAAGGAAGAGAGAAAGGAGGGCTTGCCCTTGCCATCTTGGGAGAAAGAGGGAGGGAGAGAGAGGCTCTGCCTCCGGGATTTGGACGCGAGCGCACAGGGGTGGGGGCGACGCGGCAGCAGGGCATGGGCGGCGTCAGGGCTGACGCGGCGGCGACCAGGCGGCATGGCGCGCGCGCGGGCTGAGTGGCTGGCGCGGCCGAAAATTGAATGGCGACGGGCGGGGGATTTGGCGCCGGAGTGACGAAGGCGGTGGAGGTTCGGATGGCGGCGGCGGTGAGAGAAGAGAGAGAACAGGCGAGAGAGAGGGGAAAGAGAGAGACGGCGCTCTCTCTCGCTCCGAGCACGTGCGGTGCACGCGCAGGAGAGAGCTGGGCCGAGAGGAAGGGGATGGGCCGGGAGAGAGGAACAACCCATCGACAAGGCAGGCAAAATAGACTTTTGCAGAGAAATTGATTTGGAGGGATTTGGAACTGGAATTCGAATCCAAATTTGAGAATTTGGTCTTAGGAACATAAGGTGGAGTCAAGGGAGGGTTTCAAAGTGGAGACTTGGAAATGGAATTTGAATTTGAATTCGAAATGGGAATTTGGATAATTTTCGAGTCGGGCGAATATTTGGCAAGGTTTTGAGATTTGGGATTGAATTTCGAATTTGATTACTTGGACTCAGGGAAATATGGAGGATTCAAGGAATGGATTCAAGGTAGACTCGTATATTTTTTGGAATCGGGACAAGTATTTGACGAGGATTCAAAGGAGGTGATTGAATTTCAGGATTTGATTTCGGAAACTTGAATCGGGATTGGAAACTTGAGGTGGAGGATTTTGATGGCGACGAGAGGGAGCACCAATGGAGATTTGAATTGAGATCTTGGCACAACTTAGACTCTCACACAAAGAACGAAATTTTCACATATAGGATTTTGCCGAATTAGTTTTTAACGACTCACGAAAAGCGGAGCGTTACAAAACTTCAACTTCGTCACTTTTCATTTGCATGTTTTTCAAACGTTAAATGGTACGTACGTTTTTAGTAAAACGTTTTTAGGTAGAAGTTCTTAGAAAAATCAAATAAATTCATTTTTTAATTTTATAATAGTTATTCATATATTAATGAGTTTTCTCATCTTAGTAATACTTAATTAATCATGTATTAATAAGTTTTCTCGTTTTGCACGTGTTAAAAGTATTCCTCCAACTCCCGAAAGAAAAGAAAAAAAAGAAAATATTCCACCAACTGGTGCCACCGAATGGAGACTTAGTGTTCTGGAGCCAGTCAACCGGATAGGTGATAACATGAGCTGACTTATTTTATTTTTACTGATCATCGTTTGAGCGTCACAGCATACGCACACATGGCAATCATAATTCAGAGAGGAAGCAGTCAGCCTAATCTCCCTAATAATGTAAATGCACAAGAAAACAGGTACAAGTGCAGATTGACGATATTTTTAGGTACGACGGCATGAGATCTGCCGGAATTTAATAATAGAGAAGCTAAAAACTAGATTACAGACCAGTTGAAAGAAAGAAAATTACAGCTGAGCAGATGGCCGAAATCCCCGGGGGGAGGGGGGGGGGGCTTAAAATATGCAAATTAATGTCCTGTTTGATAAAGTAAGCTATTTCGGTACTCTTCTGTTTCTTTCTAACCAAATGTTCCACCAGGTAGTTAATAACGAGCCTCTAATCGCCTGCGCTTGTTCTTTGGAACCTGCAGGGGTCAGGTTTTGGAATTGGCACACTAGGCTCCAAACTTGTCTGACAAAGACACATTCACTGAACAGATGATTTGTATCTTCAAAAACATAGGTGCAGGGACAACATATCCAATTGCATGGCCAATGTCTGCGGAACAAATTCTGGGCAGTAAGGGTTTTTTTTTTATGAAGAATTAACAATCCAAAGAATTTCATTTTTGGTTCAGCCGGAGCCCTCCATAGAGATACAAAATCATTCCTAGCGAAGGAACCTTCAAATTGAAAGAGATATGCGCTCTTGGTTGTGTAGGAACCAGATTCAGTCCAATCCCAAGAAATGTCATCCAGATCTTGAGAAAGCGAGAACAGTTGGAGCAACCCTCCAAGCTGCACCAAGTCATGCAATTCCTCCACAGAGGTGAATTGTCTAAAAGAGGTAAGCCATTTGTTGTCTCATCTCAACTTGCACGGTTCTCTGCTTTCTCTTTGCCAGACTGAAATAGTTGGGCAAAATATCCTTTAAATATCGGTTTTGGATCCAATTATCATGCCAGAAACTAGTTTTAGCACCGTTGCCTATTGATATTGTCGTTGCTGCTTGAAAAAGTCTTTTGTCCAAATCGTCATAGAGTAGATTCATGCCTACCCAAGGTTTGTCCTCCTCCTTCCACTTGAACTAGAGCCAGCGGAGTCGAAGGGCTCTTGAGAATCTATCCAGGTCTGGGAGGCCAGCACCTCCCAATTTCTTGGGTTTACAAATTGTTTGCCAATTGATCAAACTGTCGCTAGGATTTGAGTGATCGGGATCTTCGCCTTTCCACATAAACGATTTTCTGAAACGGTCAATTCTTTTAAGTACCCATTTGGATGCTTGAAGAACTGTAAGATGATGTGCCGGCATAGCACTTAAAACAGAGGTATGTAGTGTTTGACGTCCCGCGCAGAGGTGAAAAAACGTTCTTTCCAGCCTGGCAGTCTTGACCCAATCTTATCTATCAGCCTTGCAGATTGACGTATCAGATGACAAATAATGGAGTAGCGACGAGTATTATGTGTTTACGTGAATGATACAAATGATGATATCAAAAGGATTGGAACAGATTTGTCAGCCACTCAGCCTACGCTTCTTTGTAACGAAGTCAAGATAAGTGCTATCGTGGCTGAGTTTTTGAGAGCATCACCCAATATACTAGTCATTAATGAGGAAAGAAAAATGAATGACCAGCTTGACTATGCCCATACTTTTCTAGGATTCTTGCCCAAGCATATAAACTTTCGATGGTTTATTCAAACCAGAATTTTATACCAGAATATAACAAAAAACAGTCGTCCGGCCTCTTCGTGGAAACTGCAGATTTCAGAGCTCAGGCTAATATAATTTGGGCCTAATTCTATAAATACGCTTCATCTCCTTCCACCTCAACACCAACCACCAAACAGAACAGAGCTCACAACTCACAAGCTGATACAGAGCAGAGACCATCAGAGTTCAGACACGAGCAAGCCATGGCCGGAGGAGGAAACGAGCTGAAGCTGCTGGGCATGTGGGCGAGCCCGTACGTTCTGCGAGTGAAGCTCGCGCTCAGTCTCAAGGGCCTCGACTACGAGTACATCGAGGAGGATCTCAAGAACAAGAGCGAGCTCCTCCTCAGCTCCAACCCGGTGAACAAGAAGGTGCCCGTGCTCATCCACAACGGCAAGCCCATCTGCGAGTCGCAGATCATCCTCCAGTACCTCGACGAGGCGTTCCCCGACGCCGGCGCCACCCTCCTCCCCGTCGATCCCCACGAACGCGCCGTCGCTCGCTTCTGGGCAGCATTCTGCGACGACACGGTACCAACTCGACCACCAGATCCATCCATCTGATCACCCGCGTCGATTCCGATTTCCGTGTTGTTTATGCGGTGGATTGTTTTTGGCAGATCGCGAAGGCGTCGCAGCAGGCGTCGTCGGGAAAGACGGAGGAGGAGAAGGCGGAGGGGGAGAAGAAGGTGGTGGAGGCGCTGGAGAAGATGGAGGTCGGGCTGAGCGAGTGCTCCAAGGGGAAGCCCTTCTTCGGCGGCGACACCGTCGGCTACGTCGACGTCGTGCTCGGCGGCTTCCTCGCGTGGGTTCGCGCCGGCGACGCGATGAAGGGCGTCAAGAGGTTCGACCCGGCCACCACCCCGCTGCTAGCGGCGTGGGCCGAGCGCTTCGTCGAGCTGGACGTCGCCAAGGCCGCCATGCCGGAGGTGGACAAGCTGATCGAGCTCGCCATGGCGAGGATGGCTGGCGCCGCCGCCGCCGCTGCTGCCACCAACTGAAGATAGACCAGCTCTCTTCTAGTTCTAGTTCTGTTTAAGGTGTTATTTTCTTCGATGAAAATAAATGTTGAATGAAATGGTGTGTCAGTGTGTGTGAGTATGGGAGATCTTTCACAACTTAAGAAGAACATATGTACCCTTTTGTTCTTATATTTCTATCAAATAATTTACCTCTAAATATCTCATAGCGTTGACTCTTTTTTATTTCTATAAAAAATAATGGATAAATGTATTAAAATTATCTCTAAATATATGATAGCGTTGACTCTTTTTTATTTCTATAAAAAATAATGGCTAAAATGTACTAAAATTACATCTGAATATAGAGAAATCTATATACCGATATCCTGTGGAGGCAGAATACTAATCCGGATCCCCACCTCCTACCTCACTTTCCTCTCCCAAATCAGACGGCACTCGAGGTGCAGCCCTCCCCGTCGTCGTCACCCCACCGCTCGCCGGAGTTGGCGGCCGCCGCCGCGGGGGAGGTGGCAACAACGAGTAACTCGGCGGCGGGTGCGGTGAGCGAGAGGGAGAGTGGTAGCGGGGCGCGGAGGTCGAACACGCAAGGGAAGAGGCGGAGGAAGTGGAGCGCGCCACATCGGTGGAGCCGGTGCAGGAGATGGCGGGCGAGGTAGGGGACCGTGAGAGGCTCAGCGGGCGATGCAGCGCGTCCACCAGCGGTGCCGCCGCCACGAGCGGGAGGTGCGCCGACGCGAGCTTCTCGTAGGTGTAGTCTAGGCGCCGCGCCGCCACGTGCTGCGGTGCTGTGGTCTTGCCCCGTGCTAGCAGCAGCCGGCGGTGGCATCTCTCCGCCACAAGCGAAGCCGAGATGCCCTCGTTCGCTCTCTCTTGGGGTATCACGCCTGATACCCAGGTACCAAGATTTGAAACCTAGGTACCAGTTCGATACCAGGGTACCAGGTACCAGGTTCGCGTTGGCGCACCTCCTGCTCGTGGCGGTGGCGCCTCTGGTGGACGTGCTGCGCGTGTTGCGTCGCCCGTCGAGCCGCTCGCGCTCCCCGACCTTGCTCGCTGCCTCCCACTCCGGCTCCACCGGTGAGGTGCGCTCCACTTCCTCCACCTCTTCCCTCGCGTGTTCGATCTCCGTGCCCCGCTCCCACTCTCCCTCTTGCTCACCGCGCCCGCCGCCAAGCTCCTCGCCATCGCCGCCTCCCCCGCGGCGGCGGCCACTGGCTCCGGCAAGCGGTGGGGCGATGGTGACGGGGAGGGCTGTGCCTCGGGTGCCATCTGATTTGGGAGAGGAGTGAGGTAGGAGGAGGGGATCTGGATTAGTATCCCGTCTTCACGGGATACCGACGTATAGATTTTCTCCTGAATATATGATAGCGTTGACTTTTTGATTTTTGCAAAAAGAGACTATGACTAAAATGTATTAAAATAAACCTGCACTTTTAAACAAAAGTCTATGAAAATATATTAAAATCGGTGAGTATAAAACATTGCACTTCACATGTGTATCAATAACCTTACACATTTGCCACTCATTTAATATTTTGAAATTCAAAATTGATAATTAGGGAGTATGTAACTAACATGAGCATATTTTTTTTAATTTAGCCTGTTATAATTCAAAAATAAACAATGTACTCAATATATATTAAAATTAATATCTATTCTATAATGACTGGTGCGACGTATTTGTTGACGATCAGTAATTTTCAATAATACAGAAGTTTAGTCTAAAAGTTAAGGGTGTCAAATGTCTGGTTTTGTAGTTTAGGGGTGTAAATTTGAACTGTCAAAATAGTTGAGGGCGTTATTTGGATTTTTTTTCCTATACTAGGTATTCTCTGAAATGTTTCTTCCAATTACATTTTTGTTAGTCATAATACAAAAGAAGCATGTCTTCTGTCCTTCGGTGCCAATTACAGAACAATGGAAAAACTAAATATAGTTCATCATAAGAAGGTACATTAAGAAATCATGGCTTACAGATACTAACAGATACTAAGCAGTAGTTCCTCACACCTTTTGCATAACCTTACACTGTATGCCATCAACAAAGCCGAAAACGGCATACCTTAAGGTCCCACTAAAAAAGAACATTCCAAACCATACCCAAAACCCGAAAACCGCTCCAGCCATCACACAATAGGATAGATACTGGTCCTCGCATTTTCTACAAAATCTCTCATCCGATGCAAGTGAAGACTTTGTGCATGAAATGTTCAATGGAAAGCCACATAGACCAGCATTGTTGTGGTATATGGATGGGTCACTGAGGGTTTGAAGTTGATTCCCGGTGGGTATCCTACCTGATAGATGATTATTCGAGAGATTCAGAATGTCAAGAGTAGATATATCAGCAAGGCTTGGAGGAATGGCTCCTGAAAGTTCATTCAATGAGAGGTCAAGGAACTCGAGATTTTTCATATTACCAATGTTTTTAGGTATGCCACATGACAGATGGTTTCCTGACAAGTTCAGAAATAGAAGGCCTTGGAGGTTTGTTAACTCATCAGGGATACACTGTGACAGTGAGTTACCTGATAAATTGATACCCGTTAGTAATTCAATTGTTTTTTCAAAAAATTGCTCCTGCCCCTTCCAGATTGTATCAATTCCATCCGAGTAAAGAAGCCAATTTATGTAAGAAGACCATTCTAATGTTTCCTGAGCAGATAAAGTATTTGGATTCTTCATGGAAGTTAGGTTGCCAAAAGATTTGGGAATCAATCCTGTCAAACCATTGTTGCTTATGTCTAACAGCTGAAGTTGAGAGAGATTTGACAACTCTGAAGGGATTTCACCTGTGAAGTTGTTTGATTTGAGGCTAAGAAACTTCAACGATAGAAGGCCTTTCCCAATCCAAGGAGGAATACCTCCAAAGAATCTGTTGTTCCCAATATCTAGGGTGATCATCGCCTTACACATCTCTAACGCTGATGGAAAAACACCAGTGAAGCCGTTGTCAGCAAGATGAACGGATTCGAGAGAACAGTTGTAGCTCGTCTGGACTGCAGGGATTTCACCTGAGAATGCATTGTTGGACAGGTCGATGAACTGCAGATCTTGCAGGTTCCACCAGCAGTCAGGCAACTTACCAGTGAGCTTGTTGTTTGACAGGTACAGGATCTTTAGGGAGAGCAGTTGACAGAAATCCGAGCCGGAGCTGCTGTTAGAGGAATTTCCTGACGAATGATCAACCCCCTGCAGCTTGAAATTGTTGCCCATATTTCCCGGAATCGGCCCAGAAATGGAGTTATGGCTCAGCTTCAGGAATGTCAAATGGCTGAGATTACCCAACTCAGATGGAATACCTCCTGTCAGATCATTATCTGACAAATCAAGATCCTCCAAGCTTGTCAAACTCCCTAAAGCTGCAGGTATGCTGCCTGATAATCTATTTCCAAACATGAACAACACTATCAGTTTCCCTGCCTTTCCCAGCTCGGGCGGAATCTTGCCAGTTAACAAGTTGTTCTGCACTTGGAAGGATATGAGCTCGGGCCAGCTCGTGAACAACGCCGGTGGGATCTCACCGGTGAGGTTGTTCGTTGAAATGCTGAACTCCCGCATTGCTTGCATCCCGACGAACTCCGGCGGCAATCCACCGGAGAGCTGGTTCATGGACAGCTCCATGACAATGAGATTCTTAAGATTTCCCAGCTCAGGCGGCAGAGTTGAAACGAGCTCGGCATTCATGATGCTGAGCTGCTGCAGCATCTGTAGCTGGCCAAGAACAGGTGGGATAGTCCCACCCAGCGGGTTGAATCCGAGATCAAGAACCTTCAACTGCGACATCGACCCCAGGAACACCGGAACACCGCCGGTGAGGTTGTTGCTGTCAATCCGAAGGTCCTGGAGCTTCGTCAACCTCCCAATCGACGCCGGAATATCACCGGAGAACGCGTTGAAGGACAAGTTGAGGTACATCAGATTCGGAAGCTTTTCCGGCAGCATGTCCGGTATGAATCCAGAGAAGTTGTTGTGCGACAGGTCGAGGAAGGTGAGCTTCCCGCTCCGGATGACGAACTCCGGGAAGCTGCCGTTGAGGGAGTTGAGGAAAAGAGACAGGAACGTCATGGTGGGCATCGGCGAGAACTTGCGGAAGTCGAGCCCGGTCAGGTAGTTTGCTCCCAGGTCAACATGGGCGATCTTGGGGAGCCGACTGAGCTGGTGCGGGATGGCGCCGACGAGGTTGTTGTTGTAGAGTCGGAGGTCGACGAGGCCGGAGAGGTCGCCGAACTGCGGCGGGATGGAGCCGTCGAACCAGTTGCTGCCGAGGTCGAGCGAGGCGAGTGAGCGCAGCCGCGAGATGCTGGCCGGGATCGCCCCGACGAGGTAGTTGTCGTTGAGGTCGAGCTCAGTGAGCGCCGGGAGCGCCGCGAAGTCGAGCGCGTCGATGCCGCCGCGGAGGCGGAGGCTCCGGAGCCGGAGCGAGGCGACGCTGCCGGCGGCGTCGCAGGCCACGCCGCGCCAGGTGCAGACCGGCGCGGCCCGCGTCCAGTCGGACAGCGAGGCCGCGTCTTCCAGGCTGGCCTTCCACGCCAGCAGCGCGTCGGTCTGCAACGACGACGCTGCCGCTTCGACCGATGCAGGGATGGCAGCGGCCGCGGCGAAGAGGACGACGACGTCGACGAGGAAGAAACGGTGGACGACGGGAGCCATGTGCGCAGTCGGTTCCTTCATGGCTTCATGGCAGAGGCGTAGTAGCTCCTAGTAGTAATCCAGTCAGCTGACTAGCGAGCAGAACGGAGGAAAAACAGGAGCTAGTTGGCACGACGTGGCGATCTCGCGTTGGAGTCGTCTCCGACTATGCAGGTATGTCAATCTATCTATCTACTCGGGAAGCTATTTTAATCCATCTAAGTGGATGTTCAAATGGTTATAAAAATTTCTTAAAAAATTTAACAATGCTCATACAACATATATATATATATATAGTATATGCCCACTACACAAAATCTTGGGATAAAACTAACTCACGCATCAAGATATAAAAACACAAATTCAACGTACAAATAGCAGCATTCTGTTCGCACCTGAATTTATCTTTTTCTTTATGTGTAGGTCGAATTTCAAGTTGATTATTGATAGACCAATAGATGTCACTGTACTTTATATTGTCATTTTTTTTCAATAATTTTTCACAAATATTTGTGTTGGTTTTGAAAAAAAGTATAAAGGGGACATCTCATGAAGGTAATACAATCCATTCCCTATCTACTCATGTTTTACTCCCTCCGTCTTAAATTTTAAGGCTATATTATTTTACACTGTTTTCAGAGACATATTTGGGGCTTTCCAAAGCTCTAGTTAAAAAAAATTATTCCATATTATATTCCTAACGAATATGAACTTAGCAACACATGAAAGCATAATACTTAGCATATATATATATATGTTTAGTATGATTATGAGTGAAAAGTTATCGAGTTTGATTTTTCTTTAAAAAAGGAGGGCGCCCTATAATTTGGGACGGTGTATTATATTTTTTTTTCTAAATCAAACTTACGTTTGACTCAGATTAAATTTAGTAACTTTATAACACCAAATTAGTTTTATCGAATGTAACATTGATTATATATTTTGATAGTATGTTTGTGTGGTGTTGAAAATGTTACTATATTTGTTTATAAACTTAATTAAATTTAAAGAAGTTTCACTAAGAAAAGAATAAAAACGATTTATAATATGAAATAGAGAAAGTGTTAATTTATTTGTTATTAAAGTAAAGTAGTAGGTTAGGTCAATCAGGGACCATATCCTATGCATACAAGCTTTCCATTCACACCAACTAGTAAATATCATAAAAAATTCTAGAAGAAAATGGACACATACTTTAAAGAGTAAAATGCACCAACGGTCCTTAAACTTGTTAGGAGGTTTCACTTAGGTCCACGAACTTGCAAAGCGCACATCGAGGTCCCTAAACTTGGTTTATTGTATCATCTCGGTCCAAAACCGCATTTGACCGTGGTCTTGCCTACGTGGCACGCCACGTGAACGATGACATGGATTTTTTTTTAAAAAAAAAATTCTCCCTTCTTCCTTCTTTTTTTCACCACTGCAACAGCCCCTCCCCTCGCGCCGCCTCTCACCACCGAGAAAAAAAGAAGAAGAAAGAGAAAAAAGAAGGAAGAAGGGAGAAAAAAATAAAAAAATTACATGTCATTGTCCACGTGGCGTGCCACGTAGGCAAGACCACAGTCAAACGCAGCTTTGTACCGGGATGATACAATAAACCAAGTTTAGGAGCCTCGATGTACACTTTGCAAGTTCATGAACCTAAGTTGAAACCTCCTAACAAGTTTAAGTACCGCTGGTGTATTTTACTCTACTTTAAATTGTATTACACTTATATGTGAAACATTATCTTTAAATTCATTATATTTTAGCCATAACAAAAGAGAAAATTCTGATAGATTTTTATTCTTCAAACTATCAGATTTTTCTTTTTTATGGTTAAAATATAATGAATTTGAATATCAGACGTTGCAAAGATGTGTAATATTATTAGGAGTACAAATCCAATTTTTTTTCAAGAACTTTCCATGATAATTGTTAGTTGGTGTGCACGGACAGTGCAACAGGAAGTTTGTGTGCCAGAATATGCTCTTGCGCAATCAAGTGGCTAACATCTATATAAATTTATGATGTAATTGTGTGGCTAGCATCGATATAATTTTATATTATGATGTAAATTCATCTGTATTTTCTACACATTAATATATTTAAAATTTCTTAAGTAGTCAACTCGTCTCAGTATCTTAATATAGGATATCTTTACATATAACTAATGGCTAACATTATCTTTCAGTTGATAATGTGAAGTAATTTATTCATGGGCTCAAGTCAAACACGATGCTAGCTGATTTGGGTGCATACGAGTGGAACAACAAACATATGCATGTGTAGTAAAAAGAAGGGTGAATAGCCAATACGATCCCTGAAGTTTCGCTTTGGACTTAGTTTAGCCCTTGATATTTCAAATCGTCCAAGTAAGTCCTCCAAATTAATTATTTGGGTTAATATAGTCCTTAGACCTAAAAAAATGCCACGTGAGTATGTCAAGTCATCCTCACATGTAACGGTATGAATGAAATGACTATTCTACCCTCATATATCATGTAGAAAAGAAAGAGATTTGTCAACATAGATGGTGATATCAATAGGATTGGAAGAGATTTGTCAGCCTATGCTTCCTTTGCGATGAAGTCTAAGGCCTGGTTTAGTTCCTTATTTTTTCTTCAAACTTTCAAGTTTTCCATCACATCAAAACTTTTCTACACACAAACTTTCAACTTTTTGTCATATCGTTTCAATTTCAATTAAACTTTCAATTTTGGCGTGAACTAAACACACCCTAAGACAAGTGTCATCGCCTACTAAATTTATATGATTGTTTGAGCTAGCAACTTAGCATCGGCCAATATACTAATACCTCGGTCCCACAAATACTTGTACAGGTAGAAATGAAATTTTTTGAATGGAGGGTAATTAATTAGCGAAGGAGAAAAAAAAAAGAGAATGGCTTGGCTTGACTATGATCACACTTTTTAAACCAGAAAAGTATATGAATTCCCGCAAAAAAAGAAAAGTATATGAATTCTTGTCCAAGTATATGAATTTGACTATCCAAACCAGAAATTTCATCCAAATATAGCTTGCCAATCAAGTCAAACAAAGAAAAATCGCCCTCTTCAGGCAAACTGCTGAGTTCAAGTGCAGACTAATCTCATACGATTTGGGGGGCCTTAGCTCCATAAATACACTTCGTCTCCTTCGGTCCTTCCTCCTCAACACCAACCAGACAGAACAGAGGACACCGCTCACAAGCAAATACAGAGTCGAGAGTGAGACTCGAGGCAGAGGCCATGGACGGAGGAGGAGACGACCTGAAGCTGGTGGGCATGTGGGCGAGCCCGTACGTTCTGCGAGTGAAGCTCGCGCTCAGTCTCAAGGGCCTCAGCTACGAGTACGTCGAGGAGGATCTCATGAACAAGAGCGAGCTCCTCCTCAGCTCCAACCCGGTGCACAAGAAGGTGCCCGTGCTCATCCACAACGGCAAGCCCGTCTGCGAGTCGCAGGTCATCCTCCAGTACCTCGACGAGGCGTTCCCCGGCGCCGGCGCCACCCTCCTCCCCGCCGACCCCCACGAACGCGCCGTCGCTCGCTTCTGGGCCGCCTTCAACGACGACACGGTACCAAGTCACCTCAATCACAACCTCACATCGAGATCATCCGCGTCGTCTCCGACTCTTCCGTTTTGATTCAATTTGATTTGTTCGCAGCTGTTGGAGGCGTCGCAGGCGGCTTCGTGGGGGAAGACGGAGGAGGAGAGGGCAGAGGGGGAGAAGAAGGTGGTGGAGGCGCTGGAGAAGATGGAGGTCGGGCTGAGCGAGTGCTCCAAGGGGAAGCCCTTCTTCGGCGGCGACACCGTCGGCTACCTCGACGTCGTGCTCGGCGGCTTCCTCGCGTGGGTGCGCGCCACCGACGTGATGCGTGGCGTCAAGAGGTTCGACCCGGCCACCACCCCGCTGCTGGCGGCGTGGGCCGAGCGCTTCGTCGAGCTGGACGCCGCCAAGGCCGTCATGCCGGAGATGGACAAGATGATCGAGTTCGGCAAGGTGCTGCAGGCTCGCGCCGCCGCCGCCACCAACTGAAGTGACAGTTGACTTGTCGTGTCATGCCGAAGGCGAACGGAAGTTGGGATTGTTTCTATCTGTTTCACAGTCGAGTGTCGTGTACGTTACGAGTTCAGATGTGTTACTACCAGTAGTAGTAACTTGGGTTGAAAAAATATCTAGGGAACAGTTTGTCCAAGGTAAAATGTTATAAACTGAAATGAATAGTGTTAATTAGAGAAAAGAAATTAGTACAAGTGGCGTCTGGGTGAGAAAGGTCTTTACAACTTAATAACATGGCCCAATGAAAATAATTACAGATTTGGCTGTGAAAAAAAGAGAGAAGACTATACTGTACGGGACAATGAAAAGGTATACCAATAATATATTAGCCGTCATAATCTAATAACAATGCCTATTCGTAAAGAAATTTTACCGGCATTAAAAAGAAGGTACCGAGAGATAATAAATTTGATACGTGGGATACTAAGAGGTATCAAATTTTACCAGAAAGGCTATTTCTCTTTGGTACCTTTTTAAGAGAGTATCGAACATTTTAAGATAAGTTTATGCATATGTATGCATTTAAAATAAAATTGTAACAATTATTGGGGAATGCTATACAACGCGAGATTGTGCTATTTCATTAGATATAGGCGTAAAAAAAATACATCCCCTAGAGGCAAAAAAGAGCTGTACAAAATTACATAAGCGTTGTGGTTAAGTTGGGAGGAATTCTCCAAGTCACCTTACGCCTGCCATTATCCAGATTCTTGCCTCTTCCTTTATTTTTGCTATAAGGTTGGGGGCCACCGTTTCCTTGTGCTCGAAGATCTTTTGGTTCCTTTCTTTCTAGATTTCTTAGGCTATGAGTAGGATTAAGGATCGCAGCTCTTTCTTGGGCACTTCCTTTTTTATTGGCTAGCATTTCCCACCATTCATGTATGCTTTGGCATGGCTCCCAATTGTTGATAAGCCACCCAGCCGACCATCAGTCTCCAGATCCTTCTGGTGTATCTAAAGGAAGGTAATAGGTGGCATGCCGTCTCGTTCGTCGTACGGCATAGGGGGCACACTCCGCTATTTGGCCATCCTCTTGCAGCTTGTCGATCGGAAGTTCAGACTCTATTTTGAATCACAAGCCACGTATAAAATTTGCATTTTGCAGGAGCCCAAGATTTCCAAATTAGGGGATTGAAGTTGGTGCCAACTGTTCCTAGACACTGAGCCTTGTATGCTGAAGAGACCGAGCATTCTCCATGATTCGAGAGCTTCCAGGCAATGTGGTCTAACTCATTTTGGTTTAGCATGATGTCCTGGGTTGCGCTCCATAGGGACACAAGTTGGCTGATCAGGTCCACTGTAAAAGTAGTGTTCCTATTTAGCTCCAAATCATCGATCCAGGTGTCATTTTCAATGTCTTCATGTAGCGATTTGCTTCTTTTCAATGCCTCCGTTTAATTTTTTAGACCAAGTTAGCGGATCACATGTTTCAATACATCTGAATATCGGAGCGCGCATTCAACGAGCCACGCAATCAGTATACTAGCTACCCATCCACAGTACACGAACCAAAACCATTTATTTAACCATCTCAAATCTCAAAACCTCACTCACGCGATTCATCAGTTCACCACCAAGCTACACAGCTAGAAGGCAATGGCCGGAGCAAGAGATGAGCTGAAGCTGCTGGGGTTGTGGACGAGCCCGTTCGCTCTGCGAGTGAAGCTTGCGCTCAGCTTCAAGGGCCTGAGCTACGAGTACGTCGAGGAGGACCTCAGCAACAAGAGCGAGCTGCTGCTCAGCTCCAACCCGGTGCACAAGAAGGTGCCCGTGCTCATCCACAACGGCAAGCCCATCTGCGAGTCGCCGGTAATCGTGCAGTACATCGACGAGGCCTTCCCCGGCGCCGGCGTGCCCCTCCTCTCCTCCGACCCCTGCGAGCGCGCCGTCGCTCGCTTCTGGGCCGCCGACATCGACGACAAGGTGATTTACAAATTGCCTCAACCAATTTCAAATTCTCAATACCCTGTCATGAATTAGCAACGAATCGAAATGGCGACATCTCTGGTGTTTGATTAACTGTTAACTGCTGCGCTGGGTGCGTCGTCGCAGCTGTTGAAGTCGTGGCTGCAGGCGTCGATGGGCAAGACGGAGGAGGAGAAGGCGGAGGCGTTGAAGGAGACGTTCGCGGCGGTGGCGAACCTGGAGGCGGCCTTCGAGGAGTGCTCCAAGGGGAAGCCCTTCTTCGGCGGCGACGCCGTCGGGTACCTGGACGTCACGCTCGGCGCCCTGGTCAGCTGGGTGCACGCCGGCGAGGCTCTGTACGGGATGAGGCTCTTCGACGCCACTAGGAGCCCGCTCCTGGACGCGTGGGTGGACCGCTTCGCCGCGCTGGATGCGGCCATGGCGGTCTTGCCGGACGCCGGCAGACTAGCCGAGTACGCCAAGAAGAGGCAGGCGGAGCGGGCCGCCGCCGCGGCTGCGAACAACTGAACTGGCATGCAGGGGCCGTGGTTTGCGACGTGGTTGGGCCTCGACGATGAATTTGGTGTCATGGTGTGCCACTTGTAGTCCCGTCACTTGTGGGCTTTGTTTGCTACGTGAAATTGTTGTCTGTCTGCGTTCTTACGGTTGGATTGTTCGTGTGGTTTTGGTTAGCCCATTTCTTCCAATAAATGGAATTATTAGTTTTGAGAGGAACAAGAATGAACTTTTTTTTTTCAAGATGACGAAAATTATTACATGCTCGGCTTTTGCATAAAGAAAAGTGTGGTGGGACTAAATCCAACTGAAAGCCGAAAAAATCACACAAATTTTAAGGATTTAGCCAATATATGTTAGCTACCACGGTTTCAAAAAAATATATATGTTAGCTACCTAAGCCAATTTTTAAAAACATTTTGGTGTATTATTAAAATTGGAAGTGAAATATGTCTCTTGCGTATTGCGAAAACAATATTTCTCTCGCTAAAATTTATTGAAATGGCTAGAAATCAAGTCCTTTTAAAGTGGCCAGACGAGACAGTCGTGCCCTCTACAAAACATGGGTGCCTCTGTGATGGCATGACAGAGCCGATGTGCCTCTGTGATGGCACGACAGAGCCGAGCTGGAGCCGTGGATACGACGTGGCAAGCTAAAGGGCACTCGCCATGTGCCCCCACTGTAAATGGTCTTACTGTGCTATTTCCTATGTTTTCTCTTTTATCTTCTCCAAGAATTGGTGGAAGGCATGTCCAGATAGTTTTAGACTTTCTCGGTACTAGAATGCTTTTAGAAAAGAAAAACAAATAAGTAACTTGTAGTTTGTAATTAAACAATTAGCCCGATCAAATGAGTCCACACGAATATTTCTGAGTATAGGTCTTCTTTTTTTCCTTTAGTTAGTATTCTCTTTCTCTTTTTTTTTCAAACTTATTGTTTGAATTCATTTTTAATTCATCAAGTGTACCACATGGATAGGGGAGCCATGGGAGATGCATTCGGCACAACAATTGTGTGCAGGTCCCAGTTGGTGAGGATCCTCTATCATAATATCTCTACCATCATTTTTCATTTTTTGAGAATTTGGTTTTTTTTTTTCAAATTTGACCAAATTTTGTTAAAAAATTCCAATAATTTTGGACTGAATTTTTTCAAAATTTTGAAAATTTCACCATACCCCCCACCCCTGGATACAAATGCCAAAAATGAAATATTGAACCCTGATCCCGGCATTTTAAACAACCCAAATTCAGCTAAACCATACCACACGGATGGGAGAATATTGGTGAAAAGTGAATCAACCGATTGTTATGGAGTTCCTTTACAGTCATCTCTATTGTAGTATTGCATCACAGTATAAATGATCTGAACCTATTGACAATTTCATCTTCTGATTATGTGGCCAACTATATATTAATGAGCAATTTTACAGTGAGAAGGTACTACGAGGTATTAAATTTACAATAGAAAAAATGATACCTCATAGTACTTTCTCAAGGATCGTAGAATTGCCCATATATTAATAATTTTGGGGAATCCACGTAAATGACACTTCCGCTAAATTTTAATATATGATGTCGTTTATTTTTTGACATATGTTTAACCGTTAGTCTTATTAAAAACTTTTGCGCAAATATGTGAAAATGTAAGTAATGAGTAAAGTACACTTAATGATAAAGCAAGTTACAATAAAATAAATAATAATTATGTAAGGTTTTTAATAAGATAAATGGTGAAACATCTGTAAAAAAAATCAACAATATCATAATTTGTTTAAAACCTGAGGTAGTAAAATGGAACCTAGTCAACTTAATTCCCAAAACAGCAGAGTCTATTCGTTTCTGAATAATCTCGTCTGCATTAATCGATGACATCATGGGTGATGCATTGGCACGCCGCAGGCATCATGGATGATGCATCGATCACCCGCCACCCTCCACTTTAATCTGGAGCACCATATATACATCACCACCCTGCTCTGCTCAAGCATCCAAGCACTCAGCAAAACACAATCCAAAGCTTGTTCGTCCAATCATTCTCTCTTCCGCTCTCTCATTTAATCTGCGAGATGGCCGGATCAGGAGACGAGCTGATGCTGCTCGGCAAATGGCCAAGCCCATTCGTCACCAGGGCTGAGCTCGCGCTCGGCCTCAAGGGCCTCAGCTACGAGTACGTCAAGCAGGACCTCGTCAACAAGAGCGAGCTCCTCCTCACCTCCAACCCGGTGCACAAGAAGATCCCCGTGCTCATCCACAACGGCAAGCCGGTCTGCGAGTCGTCGATCATCGTGCAGTACATCGACGAGGCCTTCCCCGACGCCGGCGTCGGCGCCACCCTCCTCCCCGCCGACCCCTACGAGTGCGCCGTCGCTCGCTTCTGGGTCGCCTACGTCGACGATAAGGTAGGATAGCTAAGCCTTTCCTCCATTTGTGTCACAGTTCAAGCTGTTATCTCAAAACACGAATATTAGAGAATGACGTCACCTAATATCAAATAAATCGAAGGACGATGCTTCGAACCCAGACCGGCTAGTCCACCACCTTGTGAAACTAGCCGGAAAACTCCCGGGTATTTCTCTCGAGGTTTTTATCTCACTGATGCGATGATGTGTTGGGTGGTGCGTGCGTGCAGTTCGTTCCGGCATGGGTGGCGACTTTCAGAGGCAAGACGGAGGAGGAGAAGGCGGAGGGGATGAAGCAACTGCTCGCGGCGGTGGAGACGCTGGAGGGAGCCCTGAAGGATTGCTCCAAGGGGAAGCCCTTCTTCGGCGGCGACACCGTCGGGATCGTGGACGTCGCGCTGGGTGGCCTCATCTCGTGGGTGAAAGCGACCGAGGTGCTCACTGGCTCCAAGATCTTCGACGTGGAGAAGGCTCCTCTTTTGGCCGCGTGGGTGGAGCGCTTCGGCGAGCTCGACGTCGCCGAGAAGGTGTTGCCGGATGTCGACGGGGTGGTCGAGTTCGCTAAGATGAGGCTGGCAGAGGCAGCTGCTGCTGCGGCTGCCGCGGCGGCTTCAAAAAACTAAGATGGATGTGCTTGGTTATGTCGTGGTAACTCCCATTGTTTGGGAGAAAATAATGTGCTTGTTGGAAAAATTATTTGAGAGAAAATAATGTGCTTGTTGGAAAAGAATAGATTTAGTTGATTTAGTGTTTTTTCTGTATCAGTATCTTGATTTATGTCTGAATAATGCATGGAATATTCAATGAAGTCATGAAGATGCTTGTCCTCAGTTTATTCAGTAGTTAGGAGATCTTTTTCTTCTGTTGGTGTCTATTAGTTTGTGTTTGCTTAACTTTATTTATACTATCATGAACTTTCTATGTAAGTTTTTTTCTGTATGAGTTCTGCAATAATTGACTGTAACTCTCTGTGTAAAGGCTGGAATGTTTTATTCTATTATTAAAAAAAATGAAGATGCTTGTCCTCTGTTTTCTCTGTTACTCGCTGTTGGCCCTGTTGCACTTGCACTTCAGAGATTTTGCAAGTTGCACGGTTGTTTTGTTCTCCTTTATTTATCCATTTCCTCCATTGAAAATTCGGCAGTGTGTAGTAGGAATTTTTTTTTCCATCACTTTGTCTTTTTTTACCATTCAAAAGTTTATTGGTTGGGTACCTACGACAGAGACAGTGACGTAACCCATTTTTTTTCTTTATAAAAGAGCCTATAGCGTGAAGTTTTATCTCAAATATCGTGGATTCCGCCCCCATTCCTTTTAGCTTGTTTATCATATCATTGTTGCGATTTATTTACTCCATATTTCTAAAAGTATGATTTCTTAAAAAAAAACTTTCTTATATGGTGTTAGCAGATCACTTGTTGTTACGAGCTATTTATTAATTTTATTTTTTATTAAAGTACTTAATTATCCTGATAGATATCTGTGATAGTAATTCGGTGAATAATTTGTTCCAAGCATTGCAACTACTCATACCATTTAATTATTCAGATGAATCGTATGTTCTACGGTGCTTGTACCTTTAATTTTGGGAACTTTTACAGTATATAGTGGTAATATATATCACCAATATAAATAATCCAAGAATTTAGATTGATTTGTTCTCTCACTTAAATAGTTTGTAGTATAAAATTAAAAGGGTAAAAATATTTTTTACACTATTGGGTGTAAATTCGTAGAATATAGTGTGAAACAATACTACGTGTTTTCACTAATCGATCTCATTCCTTATTCCTCATCATCCTTCGCCACGATGAGACGCCAGCAGCCATCATGAGTCCACGCGCGCCAACACCTTCATAGCCAAGTAAGCCAACCACCACATTTTTAATCTTGTGGCAAAATTTTAAAATATCCATATTATATTGACGGTATATATTTTCTTGTAATTTTACACTAGGGGTGTATGTTGACATCTTTAGTGATACTCAGGGCCGGATCTAAAAAAAAAAATGAGGGCTGCTACCCCACGGGATTTCGTTGCTCCTAGCAATCACGGGATAATTAAAATCCCGAGAGATTTAATATGCATCATCAATTTCGTGGGGAGGCCCACGCTATCTTGCGATTTTACTTTATCCAATCCTCCCTGATACCTTGGGTAAGGTACCGACGTGATACCTAGTACACTGGTATCAGCTGGTACCCTGGTATCGACTAATACCTGGTACCATGGGTATCGAGCTGATACCTAGGTATCAGGCCTTGGTATCTGGGTATCGACTGATACCTGGTACCCTGGTAT
Organism: Oryza meridionalis; assembly: GCA_000338895.3. Taxonomy (NCBI): domain Eukaryota; kingdom Viridiplantae; phylum Streptophyta; class Magnoliopsida; order Poales; family Poaceae; genus Oryza; species Oryza meridionalis. The sequence continues at coordinate 21,240,718 of CM002533.2, forward strand.
CGAGCTGATACCTGGGTATCAGGCCTTGGTATCTGGGTATCGGCTGATACCTAGTACCCTGGGTATCGAGCTGATACTAGGTATTAGGCCTTGGTACCTGGGTATCAGGCCTTGGTATCTGGGTATCTGTAGCGCCCGTTTCGTCGTGGCGCCTAGCGGGAAAATTTAATTCTAAAAACCCTATTTGCGAAATCTGTTTCTTTGCTTGCTGTCTGTCTCCGTGCCATTCCAGATCTCATTTCCCCGATCCATCGTCGAAATCCAAACCCTAATCTCAGTCTGTCCCGAATCAAATCCTCTCGAAAAGTCTATTTTGCCTCCCTCGAGTTCGTGGGCCGATCTCTTCTCCCTGGCCCATTTCCCCTCAGCCCATCTCTCCCCTCCCCTCCATCCTTGCCCGCACGTGCAAGGCACGTGCGCCGCACGGGCGCTGAGCAAGAGAGAGCTCGCTCTCTCTCTTTCCTTCCTCTCTCTCTGCTCTCGCTCCCTCTCGATGCCGCTTCCCGCCGACGCCGCTCAAATCGCCGTGCCACCCGTTGCTTCCCCCGCGCGCGCGCCGTGGTGGCCGACCGGGCAGTCGCCGCCGCCGTCAGCGCCTGCCGCGCCTGAGCCCGCGTCTGCCGCCCTGCAGCCGCGCCCTTCCAAACCGCCCCGTCATCATCGTCGTTGTCATCGACCCGGCCCCGCCACTCCGCGTGCTAGCTTCCAAGGGATGGAGGCAGAGCTCCTCCTCCTCCTGCCGCGTCGCCCTCTCTCCCTCCTTCTTTTCCCAAAGAGGCAAGGGGCAAGCCCCCTTTCTTCCTTCCTTTTTCCCTTTTCTCTTCCACCGCCGGCGTCATGCCCTCTGTCGCCGTTTTGGACGCGAGCGCCGAGCGCCAGCTCGCTCCTTGACCGCCCTAGGTCGGTTTCCAAACCGACATTGCCCTCCTATTAAACCAAGGCGCCCTCCCTCCCTCTTCCTCTCCCTTGTTTTCGCCTTTCGCCTCCACCGCGCCATCGTCGCTCTGCCCTGCTTGCACCTCCGCCGTTCGTCGCCAAAGCACCGGGAGAGCCGGTGCGTGCGAAGGACGCGTGAAGGGGACTCCGGGCGCTCGTCTTCTTCCTCTTCCCCGGCCCGAGGCCGGAGAGATCACTCCTGTGCCGTCGGCCTCTCGTCACAGCGCCCCGTCTATTCTCAGTAGAACACCTCCCCGTTCTCCCTCGCTCTTCCTCCTTCCCCTTAGGCTCGAGCAGTAGCTTGTGTAGACTCCCCGTAGCTAGCTTGCACCGCCCCAACCGCTGCCGCCGCTCGCAGTAGGCTCGCCGCCGTCGCCGCCGCGGTCGGTAGTAGCCACAGCCCATCATTTAATATATTTTAATTAACCAACACCAGAGCGGTGGCACTAAACCAACATCAACACTAGAACCTAAAGTCTATGCATTAATGTGATTCCCCCATTGTGTGCTAGTTGAACTAAGCAAGGCTAAGCAATCCCTAATCCAACATCTAATCATGTTATGCCCCAAGCTACCAAAGGAACGAGGTAACAAATGATATGGCTAAGACAGTAGGTAATCATCCCATAGAACATTATTTAAGGGAAAACGAGAGAGCATTTGCAATATAGGTTCAATATGTTCAAGTGACAAGCATGACTTGCCTTGCTCTGCAGCTGGAGGAACCTCGGCGACTATCTCAAAGTACACCGGAGCGTCGGGACAGCCGGAATCTAAGCGACATACAAGGCAAACAATACAAACAAGCAATAAGACTACTGAAACAGAGAACAAAACCATTTTTAATGGATTCTACGCATTTTTCTTGATTTACTGAGACTTGAATGGACTTAAACAGAGCACGGATGAATTAGTTATGAATTTTAGAAGATTCACTGTGTTTTTACTATAAACGGAAAAATACTTAATTGATTTACTGCGCAATAAATAAATCCCGGGGAGAGAGAGGGCGGCGCCGACATGCGGGCCCCACATGGCAGTGACTCGAGGGGGCGGTCCACGGCGGACCGGGGAAAAGACGGCGCACCACGTGGCGCTGACGTGGCGCCGACGCGGCACACACGTGGCGGCCACGTGGCAGCCGAACCGACGGCCTCGATCTACCCGAGGGTAGATCGGACGGTGACGGGGGCGCGCGGCCGGCGCGCGCGGGCGGCTCAAGCCGGCCTGGCGGCCATGGCGTGCGGCAGCGCGGCGCGAGACGGCGACCGGCAGTGACCGGCCGGCGGCGCGGGCGGCGCTAGCGGTGGCCGAGCGTCTAGGCGGCGGCGCGGCGGCTAAGCGGCGTGGGAGGAGGAGAGGGAGAGGAGGAGATGCCTCATCGACGACGATCGACGACGGCGAGCGATGGAAGGCGATGACGGTGGCGGGACGATCTCCGGAACCACCTAGCGAACACAATGGAAGGGGTTAGAGATGGAGAGGAAGATGCGAGAGGGTGAGGGCGGTGGCCGAAGGCGACGGCCATGGCGGTGCTCACCGGCAAACGGCGCGGAGTGGGTTCTGGCGGCGGAATCCGACGGAAGAGGGGTAGACGGGACGGCCCGCATGACGGTGAATGCGACGGCGTCGACGGCGCGGCTCGGCACGGCGGCTAGCGGCGACCGGAGCGGCGGCGACGGCGGCGGAGAGGAGGGCGACGGCGCTAGGGCGGTAGAGGGCACGGGAGAGCTCGGCGAAATGGGAAAAAGAGAGAGAGGAGGGCGGTGGTGCTTAAATAGGGAGAGAGGGGGCCGGACGTGGCCGGGAGAGGCGGGAATCGCCGGCCGACGTGGGGGAGTGGGAGAGGAGAGAGAGGCGGGATTCGAATTTCGAATCCCGGTCATCTCGGGCGCGGGCGCGGGCGAGAGGGAGGGGAAGTGGGTGCGGGAGACGCGGGCACACGCGCGGGCGTGGCCGACGTGGCACGGGGAAGGCGGGCGCGGTGCGCGGCGGCGATTGCGGGGCACGGCGGCGCTGGCTGGAGGAGGGAGACGGGCCCGACAGGTGGGCCCCACCTGTCGGCGACCCCGGGAGAGAGGAGGGAGGCGGCCGGCTCGGCTGGGCCTCGGCCTGTCGGCCGGCCTAGCGAGAAGAGGGGGGGGGGGGGGGAAGGAGAATGGGCCGGCGGCCCAATTGAAGGAAAAAAAAGAAAAAGGAAAAAAAAGGAAGAAGGGTTTTTCCAGGGATTTAAATATTGCTTGTGCTCAATTTTAATTGGTTAAAATTATTTGTAGGGCTCTGAAAATTCCACTAAAAATCTTGTTAGCGTATTTCGACATGTAGAACTCAAGAAAAATTCCACATGCCAAATCCGGTTATTATTTGCATTAATTCATTAGGGTTTTCTCTTGCTTTTACACCGATATTTTCTCTGGCGGATTATAAATTCAATTTAGGATTGGGAAAGAACTTCAGGGTGTGACAAACCTACCCCCTTAAACGGAATCTCGGCCCAGAGATTCAGAGGAGCTGGTGAAGAGGTGCGGATGGGCGGCCTTTAGCTCATCTTCCCTTTCCCATGTTGCTTCTTCGTCTGAGTGGTGGCTCCACTGAACCCTGCAGAACCTGGTGACCTTATTCCTAGTCCTCCTTTCACTGGTCTCAAGGATACGAACGGGCTTCTGCACATACATCAGATCTTCTTGGATATCAAGGTGCTCCGAATCGGCTTGTTCTTCGGGTACCCTCAAACATTTTTTTAACTGGGACACATGGAACACGTCATGGATACCGGCCATGTTGGATGGAAGTTCTAGTTGATATGCAACTTCTCCTCTTCATTTCAAGATTTTGTATGGTCCTACGAAGCGTGGTTGCAACTTGCCTTTTGTCTGGAAACAGTGTACTCCCCGGAGCAGAGTGACACGGAGGTACACAAAATCCCCTGCTTCAAAAGTGAGTTTCCTTCGGCGGTTGTCCGCGTAGCTCTTCTGTCGAGATTGTGCAATTCTCAGCCTCTCTCTGACGGTTCTGACTTTCTCCTCTGCTTCTGTTAGCACTTCTGTTCCGAATAGTTGACGTTCGCCTGTTTGATCTCAGAAGAGAGGTGTGTGGCACTTTCGGCCATATAATGCTTCAAATGGTGCCATTTGTAGACTGGCCTGATAGCTGTTGTTGTAAGAGAATTCGGCATAAGGCAGGCTTTTATCCCAAGCTCCACCAAAATCGAGCGCACAAGCTCGTAGCATATCTTCTAAGATCTTATTGACCCTCTCGGTCTGACCATCTGTCTGCGGATGGTAGGCTGTGCTGAAATTCAAACAGGTCCCTAATTCTTCCTGCAGCTTCTGCCAAATTTTTGAGGTGAACTGACTCCCTCGATCAGATACAATCCTCTTGGGTATTCCATGCAGACACATGATCCTTGCTAAGTACAACTCTGCCAATTTCTTTCCCGTATACGTGGTATGCACTAGAATGAAATGAGCAACTTTAGTGAGTCGATCCACGTACCCAGATTGAATCGTGGCCAGATGATGTCCTGGGCAGACCTGTTATGAAATCCATTCCAATCTCTTCCCATTTCAATTCCGGGATCTGAAGAGGTTGTAACAATCCTGCGGGTCTCTGATGTTCTGCCTTAACTCGCTGACAAACATCGCAGAGTGCGACGAATTCAGCTATTTCTCTCCTCATACTGGCCCACCAAAATTTTTCTTTGAGATCTTGGTACATCTTGGTACTGCCTGGATGAATGGATTATTGAGTCTGATGTGCCTCAGTGAGTATCAAGTCTTTCAGTTCTTTGTCCTCGGGTACGCACAGTTTCTCTCCCAACCAGATTGTGCCATGTTCATCTTCGTGGAAATCCTGGGCTTTTCCGACCCTCATATTCTTTTTCAGCTCTGCTATTTCAGGATCATTTACTTGAGCTGCTCTGACTTGATCCACGAGCATAGGCCGTGTTTCAAGGGTAGTCACGTACCCGGGTTCTACAAACCCCAAGTTGAGATGTTCAAGCTCCTGCTGCAATTCCTTACACACGCCTTCGGTGCACAAAGCATTGCAGTAGCTTTTCCTGCTCAAAGCATCTGCCACCACATTGGCTTTGCCTGGATGGTAGTGGATGCTCATGTCATAATCTTTGATTAACTCCTACCATCTTCGCTGTCGGAGATTCAGAAAAGGTTGGGTGAAGATATATTTCAAACTCTTGTGATCCGTATAGACTTCACAGCGGTTGCCAATAAGATAGTGCCGCCAGATTTTCAGAGCATAAACCACTGCTGCCAACTCCAGATCATGAGTAGGATAATTGCTTTCGTGTGGACGCAACTGCCGCGAAGCATATGCGACCACTCTGCCCTCTTGCATTAGGACACATCCAAGCCCGTGGCGGGACGCGACGCAATAAACTTGGAAGTCTTTTGTCTGGTCGGGCAGAATCAGGACTGGAGTAGACACTAATTTCTTCTTGAGTTCCTCAAAACTCTTGTCACACTCGGCTGTCCATTTGAATTTCTCATCTTTCTTAAGCAACTGACCCATAGGTCTGGCGATCCTGGAGAAATTTTCAATGAACCGACGGTAATAACCTGCAAGTCCAAGAAAACTCCGAATCTGTGACACTGTCTTAGGTGGGGTCCACTTGGTAACTGACTCCACATTCGACGGATCAACGGCCACTCCCTGAGCTGTAATGACGTGGCCCAAGAATTTGACCTCTGATAACCAAAAGTCACACTTGCTGAACTTGGCATAGAGCTGGTGCTCTTGCAATTTCTCGAGTACCAGACGAAGATGTTGCTCATGCTCTTCTTCCGACTTGGAATAGATAAGGATGTCATCAATGAATACCACAAGAAACTTATCCAGAAATTCCATGAACACTTTGTTCATCAGGTTCACGAAGAATGCAGGTGCATTGGTGAGTCCAAAAGACATAACCGTGCACTCATACAACCCATACCGAGCAGTAAAGGCTGTCTTGGGAATATCCTGTTCCCGAATCCTCAACTGGTGGTAGCCTGATCGCAGGTCTATCCTGGAAAACACCTTGGCTCCTTTCAGCTGATCAAACAAATCATCAATCCGCGGCAAAGGATATTTGTTCTTGATGGTGACCTCATTGAGTGCGCGATAATCGACACACATTCTCTTCGTCTTATCCTTCTTCTCGACAAAAATGACCGGAGCACCCCAAGGTGAAGTACTCGGTCGAATGTACCCTTTTTGCAGTTGTTCGTCAACCTGCTTCTTAACCTCTGCTAGCTCATTGGCTGCCATTCTGTACAGTCTCTTATAAATTGGAGCAGTCCCCGGAGCCAAATCAATCCGGAATTCGATCTCTCTGTTGGGTGGCATGGTAGTGAGGTCCTCGGGGAACACTTCTGGATACTCGCAGACGATGGGAATATCTTCCAATTTCCTCGAACTCTTCTCCTCGGTGACCACCGGAATCCCCACCTCAATCTGATTCAAGGAGACTCCCTGCTTTAGTGAGACTGGAGATTTGTACACTATTGTTCCTCCCTTCTCATTAGTCAAGGTGACTGTGCGATTCGCACAATCGATGACACCCTTGAACTTGGTCAGATAATCCATCCCAAGAATAACATCTAGATCTTTGGATTCAAGAAGGATGAGGTTGGCTAGAAATTGCGATTGGTGGATTTCTATTAGCACTGAAGGGCTATAACTGACCGATGTTGAACTATTTCCCGGGGTATGAACCCTCATTGGCGTACTAAGCTCTTCTTTTCTTAACCCATGCATCCCCACAAATTTCTTTGAAATGAAAGAATGCGTTGCACCAGAATCAAAAAGTACTGTAGCAGGGACTGAGTTGACGGAAAACGTACCCAGTATGACCTCTGGTGCTGCTTGCGCCTCCTCTGCGGAAGCGTGGTTGACACGAGCCTGGACAAACCTTGGCCCGGCACGCCTTGGCTTCGGGCATTTGTCAGCAAAGTGGCCAAGCTCGCCACAGTTGAAGCAGGACCCTGGCTTTGTTCCAGTCTCCTTCTTGGTTTGGGCGGATGGAGCTGACTGTGCTAGTGCCATTGGTGGGCGTGGAGCTGCATTGCGGTTGGGCTGACCTTGGCTGTGTTGACTGCCACTGCTGCCGGGGTGGAAGTTGCTTGGGTTGTAAGGGCGGTGCTGGCGGACTATCATGGTGGTAGGTCCACCCTGCTGTCCGGGAGTGAAGCGCGGCCTCTGGTGACTTCCCTGATGTGCCCTGAACTGAGCGGCCTTCCTCTTCCTGTCCATCTTGTTGCGTTGATCCTCCTGGCGGTTGGCCTTGTCCACCAGCTTCTCGAAGTCGACGTAGTCTCCAGAGATCAACTGGTTGGTCAGCTCGTCATCCAGGCCTGCTAAGAACTTCTCCTGCTTCTCGGCGTCAGTGCGGACATCCTCCGATGCATATCGCGCTAGGCGATTGAACTCATGAAGGTATGCAGTCACCGTCCGGGTGCCTTGGTTGAGTGCTCGGAATTCTCGCTTCTTTTGTGCCACGACCCCGTCTGGCACCTGCGCCTTCCTGAAGCTGCGACAGAACTCCGCCCAACTCACTTCTGTACCTGGCGGGCGGGTAGCCATGTGGTTGTCCCACCAAGCTGATGCGGGACCCTGGAGCTGGTGTGTAGCGAAGGCGACTTTCCCCTGATCATTGCACTGCAGAAGATTGAGCTTCTTTTCTATGGCATGGAGCCAGTTATTTGCCTCCATAGGGTTGGTGGTGCTGGAGAAGATGGGTGGCCTGACGCGTAGAAACTCTGGCAGCTTGGACTAAGGGGGAGGGGGAGCAAACTGCTGATGCTGCTGCTCAGCTTGCTGTTGCATCTGCTGCATCATGGCCGCCATCATCTGGGTCTGATGGGCCATTACTTGTGCAAGCGTCGGGTTTAAGGGGAGCGGTGGCGGACCATTGCCGGAATCGCTGTTGGGATGCACACCGTCAGTGTAACATCCTGAAAATTCAAGACAATGAAAATCACGAAAATTTCGGACTTTTTAAAACTTTTGCATCATGCTGGTTGTTATGATTGCTATTGCTTGCCAAATCGTAAATGATCACCAAGAAAGTAAAGAAAAAGAACTACATTTAAGAAATAGATATGATTTACGGGAATATATTTAATCCTACAAATAATTATGCACAAGATATTAAAATCAAATAAAAGAAAAGTTATTATTAACCTATTTTATCAAATATTAAATTATTTGAATAATGTAGGTGGGTGCCATAATATGTGTGCCCATGAAATGATGATCATTCAAATAAACTGAGCTCTCTGTATATATAATGGAATTACGGGAGTATTTAATTCGATATGTAGATCGATATTGCACCAAGTTCCTAATCGCATTTAGGGAGTGAAATTTGATATATTAAACCCCTCCATATAAAATAAACTAACATATAAATAAATTGAGCTAATGTGCTATTGTGTTAATAACGGTCTCATTAGAAAATTATAGAATCTCTAATAAACCTTAAACATTGGACAATATTAAATTTTGGGCAAATTCACATTTGAACACTTAATACGGTCACCTAAATGCTTAGGAGTAAATACAAATTTAATTTGCAACTTTTCTCAATTTATAAATCAACCAAAACCCTAGAAGAAGAAAAATAGGAAAACTTTGAAAAAATATATAATAATAATAAGAATTAACCCTCATTAAAAATTCAAATAAATTATATAAATAAAATGTGAGTAATATTAATCTAGGGCGAATTCATTAAGTTGGGATAACACAAATATTGGGTAAATTTCATATGTGCAAATATTAGGAATTATAGAATCAAATTTATATAATTAATAAATAAAAAAATTAAATTAAAAAAAAATTAAAAATAAAATAAAAATTAAATGGGAAAATAGGAAATGCACTATTCATTGCCCGCCAAGTGTTCGACGCGGTTCCCTAGCCCTAACCGCGCCGCGCCCCGCGCGCCGCTCGCCCGCCGTGCAGCCGTCGCGTCGCCGTCTCGCCGCCTCGCGCCCCGAGCCGCCGCGCGCCGTCGCCATCCCCGCCGCGCCGCTCGCCCGCCGCGCCGCCGCCCCGTCGCCGCTCGGCCGTCGCCCTCGCCGCCTCGCGCCCCGCGCGCGCCGTCGCCCTCGCCGTCTGTCGCCGCGCAGCCCGCCGTCCCGTCGCCGCGCCGTTCCATCGCCGCGCCCGCGCGCCGCTTGCCCGTCCCGTCGCCGCCTCGCGCCCCGCGCCCTGCCGCGCCGCGCCCTCGAGCCCCGTGCAGCCGCGCGCGTCGCGTCGCCCCGCTGCCGCGCCGCTCGCTCGCCATCGCGTCGCTGCTGTCGCCGTCGCCATCGCCCTGCCGCGCCGTGCCCCCGAGCCCCACGCCGCCATCGCGTCGCCGCCCGCGCGTCGCCCCGCTGCCGCACCGCCGCCACCCCTCCCCTCTTCTTCTTCTTCCCCCCTTCCTATAAATCCCCCCCCCCGCTCCATCCTTTCCCCATCCTCAACACCCCCCCTCTCCTCAACTCCACACCGCCGCACCGCCGCCTCCACGCCGCCGCGCCGCCGCTTTGAGCCGTCGCGCCGCCGCCCTTGGTGCCGCCGCACCGCGCCGCCGTCGCCGTCGTCGTCGCCGCCGCCGCCATCGTCGCCACGCCGCCGCCGGTGAGCCACCCCCTTCTCCCCTCGCATCCACCGCCGCCGCCGCTCGGGTGAGGGAGAGAGAGAGAGCCGAGAGGGAGAAAGGGAGAGGAGAAGAGGGAATCGGCCGAGAGAGGAAGAGAGAGAGGGAGAAAAGGAAAGAAAAGGGAGAGAGAGAGAGAAAAAGAAAAAAAAAAAGGAGAGAAAAAAAAAAGAGAGAAAAAGAGAGAAAGAGAGAAAAGAAAGAAAAAAGAGAAGAGAGAATAGAGAAAAAGAAAAAAAAATAGAAAATTAGGAAGAAGATTAAGGGGGTTAATAGTTTAAGAAAATCTAAAATAATTAGAATTTGAGATTAATTATAGCCTGTGGATAAGGTTGTATTAAAAATAAATGAATTAGGAACAGTACCATTTCGCAATTATTAGGATTAATCCAAATTTGAATCTTTACACCAGCATAACTTATTCATTTTAGCTCCGATTTGAGTGAAACTTTAACCTAAATTCAGCTAAAATTCACAAGCTTTCCAATGGTATATAATTCACTATTTAATAAAATACATTTATAATTATTAATAACTAATATCAAGATGATGCATATTAGTTAACTTAAAAATGTGCTAATAATAAAATTGATATTGTACTGTAAAGTAGATGTCAAATAATTGTCTTTAACATGCTTTCTCACTATAAAACCTATGTAAACTAACAAGGAGCATTGTTTCAAATTGATAAAAGCATAGGAAATATTAGTGCCATTAATTAGTCTATGTCCAAATATAACTAAACCTATGACTTATAAATTATTTACATAAGTTTAGCCTCATACTTTGTAACTCAAATAAAAACACACTTAGATGAACCTTCAACTCGTCTAAAGGAGAATAATAACTGAGCTAGTTGTAATTGGATCACTTAAAAGTTAGTCGGTATAATGTCATGTGAAGTGGAATAAATATAGTTCGGTTGACATCCATTAGTTAACAAAACAGAGCCATCTCAATCACATATATCGTATAGCTTCTAGTAAATAGCAACCATTCGGTAAATGATCCAATGATTAAAAATTGTGCACACACGTACATTGTACATCCCAAATAGATGTACGGTATATCAAAAACCTACCCTTTTTTGTGTATAGTAAACTAATGAGTCTATGACAAACATCTATAGTGGATAAAATCCTAGTTATAAATCTTGACCTAATATAATCGTAAATTAGGATTATTCATTATAAAATTATGTGATGGGATAGTCCGTAATCATAATATGGTTAACCTAAACAGTTCTAACATACAAAGCATGGGTAATTGTTAACCTTTCATAATTTATTTTGACATGTAAAATATGTACATAATTAAAATAAAGCCTCCATCAATAAAATAATAATACAAATGATTCACAGTAATTATTTGACCGATCCAAATCCATCCGGCAACAGAACCTCTAGTGTATAACCGTTCTATTTAGATAGATGCATGAATAGCCATTTGCTAGACTAAACCACATAGTAGCCAGATACGTATCTCATTTATACTACATTGGTTAGCTTCTATATAGACCGCCATGACAACAGAAAGATTAAGAAACTTTAGCCCTTAGCATAATTGGAATCCCCTAGCAAGCAATAATAGTATAAGCAACCCTAGGTACGACCCTAACAAGTACACTTTGTTGTGCATATTTGATTGTTGTTTGAATATTGGTTTTTCTCGCGTATTATAGACTTTGTGTATCGGTTAGTCGTGAGGCAACGTCTGCAACTTCCAGGAGGTGAAGGTTGATCAAGATTATATCGAGAATAAGGACTACCCTGAGCAGGCAAGTCATCACTATTCTTTGAACATGTTGATCCCAATTGCGAAATTATTTTGTTTACAAATAAAATTGCATGCAATGATAAACATCCTACTTGTGATTATGCCGTGCCTTGATTATTGTTTACCCCATATTCCTTCGTAACCATGTTTACGTATGAGTCCCTAGTCAACTATGACAATTGCTTAGCAACGCTATTCTAGAATCATGCATACTCATATTTATCAAAATGCTGTATGCTTGGGCAATTGCCTTTGGGAAGGTAATTGAGATGCGGCATGTGGAGTCATGAGCGCCACATTGCCATGATGTTGATGACATGATTTATGAAAAGAGAAATGAAATTAAACAACTGTTTTCGACTGGGGCGGACGGAGGATTTGGGTGGTATCCGGGAAAAAGGCAAGTACCGTCCCCGGTCAATTAAGGACCGAGCCATGAAGTTAAGCATGAAACGACCCCCGTACAACCGCACTTCTCGTATGGGTATAGACCTAGCGGAATAGATAGCTGAGCAGAGGCAGTATCCATGCATAGTGGTTTCTTGATGTGTGAGGCAGGGGCTCTACGGTGGGGCAGCCATTGGTAGAACCGCGAGGCGGGTGTCTACAGTGGTGTCGCCATCGGTAGGACTGCCATGTGAGAATTTAAACATAATTATAACTTAATGCATGTGTGAGTCTTTCCTTCCCGGGTGCGCCAGAACTCCTCTCACTGCTAGAAACTGTGTACGCCTAGAGTGCATGAGGATGTAAAGTTCATGGAGCGGGTACTGCCAATGCGAGGTTATCGAAAAGCTTTGCCGTGACATGTCTCATGTGTTGGGACGAGGCTCATGTGTTGGGCAGTCACGGAGTGCGGGTAAAGTGTACATCCACTGCAGTGTGAGTAAACCAAATCTATTCGAATAGCCGTGCTCGCGGTTATTGAGCACCGGGACGTGTATTACACTTGGCTAGACTCAAAATTCTTAACTTGTGTGGGATGGGATATTGCATGATGATTTTTATGCTGTTGGAGCCACTTCCTGAGAGGAGGGAAGGTGGACGTCCTCAGAAAACCATGACGATTCAATGGCGGGAAGCTATCCTTGGGATCACAATGGATGGTGGACAGAACCGTCGTTGTTAATGTGAACACTGGAACTAAAATTTGGTCAGTCTATGCTAGGTCTTAGGCTTGTGAAAATATTTGCAAAAATACAGCTTTACGCAAAAGAACCTGAAGCCATTCCTTGAATACCCTCTATCATATGCATTGCTGTTGTGGTGGCTTGCTGAGTACGGTTGGTACTCACCCTTGCTATTTATATATCTTTTAGGAGAGTGTTGAAGAGAAGCCCTTGTCGGTACACTTGTGTATCCAACAAGATGATCGGAGTGCGGTTTTGTTCTAGGTCTCGTTTCCCAGTTGACTGCCTGTGGCATGATAACCGGGCCCTTATACTATTTTGTCTTCCGCTGTTGTTCTCTGATAGTTGTTGGCCTACCTGGCCCTAATGTAAGTATTTAACTCTTTTAGCCTGAATTCATTCGTGATATGTTGTGATCCAACTATGTATGTGTGTACCAACTACTGATCCAGGGATTGGTACGGATAAACACAGAAGATTTCCGATTTCTAAAATCGGGGGTCTACAGTCAGTGCGCTCTTCGCCGTTGCTGCCCTCGCCTGCTGTGCGGCTGCCGTTCCTGGTGTTGACCATCTGAAGGAAGAGCAGACGGAGGGGGAGAAAAGAAGAAAAACAGATGCTCAGGAACTAAGCTTTATTATATAGGAATGTAAACTGCAATTGTTCTGATCTGAATTAAAACACTTAAAACAGCAAGCAAATCCTTATTAGGACAGCCATATCATAGGCACATGATATCGACCGTCGACTGACCCCCAAGCGAACAGACCTAAACACTCAAACTAACAAACAAATACTAAGCAGAGCGGTAAGCTAAGGGAAAACAAGCCTAATGCTCGGAACGGCTCCTGCGGTCGGTGGAGTCGAAACCATCCTCCTGCTCATCGCCTGGTCCCTCTGAATGGCCCCTGGAGTCTGGCAGATACGTCTCGCCGCTACCCGGCTCTGAGCCACTAGAACTGTTGCTATTGTGGTCGCGGCTGCCACTGGGAGTAGCAGGCAACCAACCTCCGTTGCCACTGGCTGGGCCCTTGACGGCTGATGCAGGAGCGAAGGAGAGAGCGGACGCGGGAGCTAGCACTGGAACTGGAGCTGCAGGAGCTGCGGGAACTGTAGGTGGAGGTGGGTTCCTGGGCGCAAGCTAAATGCGCACGAGTGCCGTCGTCGACTTGCGGGGCGTGGTGCGGATCCGGACTCCTCCTGGAATGGGGAGACCCTTCAACTGAGCATTCTCCTTCTTCAGGCGCACTATCTCATCCTTCAGAGCTATGATCCTCACCAACTTCCCATCATTCAAGGCCTTGGCTGCCTTGTGCAGATCCGAGTGCATCCTGTCCATTCCCTTCATCACGGCACACATGTGGCTGAAGGTGGTGTCGTTCTCGCCGGCCATCAGGCGGAAGGTACTGACGTCATCACCATCTGCTCGGCGAGGGTGGAAGCGGTATGCTGTGCTGCAGAAGGTGTAGCTGTGGCGATCACGAAGCCTGGCCATCATCAGATATGCTGCCTCCTGACAAGCGTGATCTGCGGTGCCTCCAGATGCCTCAACCACCATGTTAGCGAGGCAGGTGCCCACATAGCCATGAACCTCCAGATGAACACGGTGGGGAAGCTCGCCACTGAGCGGCGGAACGGTCGAATACTCTGGCGCATTGGGGTAGCCCACCACCAGTGTCATGCGAGCCAACTCTGCCAAAAAGTCATCCATGCCTTCTCCGCGGTGGTTGGGTGGGTGGTCGGTCATCTAGAGAAGACAAAGGGGAAGGATCAATGCATGCTCAAACCCAATTTAAATGAAGCAGTAAAAGACTCAAATTAAATAAGCGAATAAGAGCGCAATTTTATGCACAGATCATTTTGCATGAGAGCGAATAAATAAGACATACTTACATCGCGATAAAATAATGAGAAATTAGATACTTACTAATAATAACCATAAGAACATAAATACCTTGCAACCCATATTTCTGAGCTAGGACCTAATGCATTCCTCCCATCAAATCCCGACCGACTGTCGAATAAATCTCAAATAATTTTACTAAAACCCTAGACTGACTTGTTTTGACAAATCTCACTTAAACGAGCGACCAAGATTTTTCCCTTGAACCACAAGAACAGATCCCAATTTTCCCAGAACAAATCCAATTGCAAAGAACATATGCAATGAAAAGGATTCAGAGGGCTCTTAGGTTTTTCCATTTGGCTTGTCCTACGGTCAAGGTCGGCTCTGATACCAACTTGTCACGCCCAAAAATTCCCGAGTAGAATTCCAAGCAGAATGTGCATTAAAATCCCCGTCCAGGACCGGCCGGGGTACACAAACGACAAAGTTGACATACATATCCACGTCTTACAAACATTATAAAAGTCTTACATAAATGCAGCGGAAAAGAAAGGATAACTGGAGCTAAGCCTTGACTTGATCTGCAGCGGGAACACCACTCCACAGGCATCCTCGACGGCACGGGCGAAGCCTACTCCTCGGAAAAACCACCATCTGACGCATACTCAAACTCCGGGGTTTGGGGAAAGTAGAGCAAGACTGAGTACTACCCACTGTACTCAGCAAGTCATACCGGAATAAGGGTATGATGCAGGGAATTATCAAGGGATGGCTATAATGGTTCATTTGCATAAAGCGGGCATTTATAACAGAAGTTGAAAGCAGTAAAACAGTTGTAATAATTAATCAATATTAACCATCCACTGTTTAACGCTACGCCACGTTGCAACAGGCCCAACCATCCACCTGAGCTAATCAGTTCCATTATGCTAAGCTAGGGTGAGACTAATCACGGTGAATCTGGTTGACCGCCCATAACCGCGGGCACGGCTATTCGAATAGTTTTACTCTGATCAGAGGTGTACAACTGTACCCACAAGACACAGCCCCACGACACGTTTCCGTGCGCCGAGATGCCACCACGACATACCGGAAAGAGGCCGTGACAGGACCCCTCGCATAACCCCCTCTAACCAAGCACACCACACCTCAGGTTTCACCCCCACTCCTCGCAAGGCAGCGGGCAGTCCCCTCTCGTGCCTAGGTGAATCCGGAAGCCGCATAGGCCGTCGCAGGGCCCATCCAAACTCCATCACGCCCACCCTTGCCTGGATGCGTCGGCTAGAGGAAAGCTACACTACAAGCCCAGCCGTTGCCCACGCTGGCGTGTGGAAAGTACGAGGATTTCTTCCAGGGTTTCCCGTGAACCGGTCCTTAACTGCCATGGGCGTGACCATCAAACCCATGCACCCACAGCCCACCATTTAATATATTTTAATTAACCAACACCAGAGCGGTGGCACTAAACCAACATCAACACTAGAACCTAAAGTCTATGCATTAATGTGATTCCCCCATTGTGTGCTAGTTGAACTAAGCAAGGCTAAGCAATCCCTAATCCAACATCTAATCATGTTATGCCCCAAGCTACCAAAGGAACGAGGTAACAAATGATATGGCTAAGACAGTAGGTAATCATCGCATAGAACATTATAAAACAATGCAATATTTAAGGGAAAACGAGAGAGCATTTGCAATATAGGTTCAATATGTTTAAGTGACAAGCATGACTTGCCTTGCTCTGCAGCTGGAGGAACCTCGGCGACTATCTCAAAGTACACCGGAGCGTCGGGAGAGCCGGAATCTAAGCGACATACAAGGCAAACAATATAAAAAGGTTATAAGACTACTGAAATAGAGAACAAAACCATTTTTAATGGATTCTACGCATTTTTCTTGATTTACTGAGACTTGAATGGACTTAAACGGAGCACGGATGAATTAGTTATGAATTTTAGAAGATTCACTGTGTTTTTACTATAAACGGAAAAATCCTTAATTGATTTACTGCGCAATAAATAAATCCCGAGGAGAGAGAGAGAGGGCGGCGCCGACATGCGGGCCCCACATGGCAGTGACTCGAGGGGGCGGTCCACGGTGGACCGGGTCCACGGACCGGGGAAAGGACGGCGCACCACGTGGCGCTGACGTGGCGCCGACGTGGCGCACACGTGGCGGCCACGTGGCAGCCACGCGGGCAGCCGAACCGACGGCCCCGATCTACCCGAGGGTAGATCGGACGGCGACGGGGGCGCGCGGCCGGCGCGCGCGGGCGGTTCATGCCGGCCCGGCGGCCATGGCGCGCGGCGGCGCGGCGCGAGACGGCGACCGGCCGGCGGCGGCGGGCGGCGGCGCGGGTGGCGCTAGCGGCGGCCGAGCGTCTAGGCGGCGGCGCGGCGGCTAAGCGGCGCGGGAGGGGGAGAGGTAGAGGAGGAGATGCCTCACCGACGACGATCGACGACGGCGAGCGACGGAAGGCGATGACGGCGGCGGGACGATCTCCGGAACCACCTAGCGAACACGAAGGAAGGGGTTAGAGAGGGAGAGGAAGATGCGAGAGGGCGAGGGCGGTGGCCGAAGGCGGCGGCCATGGCGGTGCTCACCGGCAAACGGCGCGGAGTGGGTTCCGGCGGCGGAATCCGATGGAAGAGGGGTGGACGGGACGGCCCACTCGACGGTGAATGCGACGGTGTCGACGGCGCGGCTCGGCACGGCTCGGGCGCGGGCGAGAGAGAGGGGAAGTGGGTGCGGGAGACGCGGGCGCACGCGCGGGCGTGGCCAACGTGGCACGGGGAAGGCGGGCGCGGTGCGCGGCGGCGGTTGCGGGGCGCGGCGGCACCGGCTGGAGGAGGGAGATGGGCCCGACAGGTGGGCCCCACCTGTCGGCGACCCCGGGAGAGAGGAGGGAGGCGGCCGGCTCGGCTGGGCCTCGGCCTGTCGGCCGGCCCAGCGAGAAGAAGGGGGGGAAAGGAGAATGGGCCGGCGGCCCAATTGAAGGAAAAAAAAGAAAAAGGAAAAAGAAGGAAAAAGGGTTTTCCAGGGATTTAAATATTGCTTGTGCTCAATTTTAATTGGTTAAAATTATTTCTAGGGCTCTGAAAATTCCACTAAAAATCTTGTTAGCGTATTTCAACATGTAGAACTCAAGAAAAATTCCACATGCCAAATCCGGTTATTATTTGCATTAATTCATTAGGGTTTTCTCTTGCTTTTACACCGATATTTTCTCTGGCGGATTATAAATTCAATTTAGGCTTAGGAAAGAACTTCAGGGTGTGACAATCAGCTAGGCCCGGGTGGCCGTTTGAAAGTCGTGGCAGGGTGCCAATCTTGAATCTATCAAAGACTGATACATTGCACATACTCCGACCGGACGAGATGCACTGTCTCATCCGTGTCGTTTGAGAAGCACTCACTTAGTTGTTTAAAAAGGAGTCTAACTAAAATCAATTGTAAAAACAACAGCCTTTCCTTGAAGCCTTCATTAAACATATAATTCCCATGACTTGCTGAGTACTCCTGTACTCACCCTTGCTCTATATAAATAATCCCCCCAGTTGCTGAAGAAGATGAGATGGATCCCGCTGACGAGGAGTTCTTCCAGGAGCAAGTCGGCTATGATGAGTTTTAGGGTTTCGATTTAGTTCCCAAGTCGCGCCTGTGATATATGGTCCAAGTCTTGGCTTCCACTTTCCTCTTTTATAATGCAGTTGTGAGCTCGGGGTCTGTCCGCAGCCCAACATGACTGTAATCCTACTCTATAATAAAGAGACCTCTATTGCTGTGATATTCTGTCTTCCTGTGATACCAGCACTGTTTCCTGGGACTGGTATCGGCTAACAGGTTAATTTGGAGCGTCACGGGCTGGTTCCGTTCGGGGCTAGTTCGGGGCATGACAGTATCAGCGTGATATCCCAAGAGATAGGAGGAGGAGGAGGAGGAGTCGCGGGTCGGGGAGGTCGAGCAGTGGGGCGGCGACGGAGGAAGAGGAAGAGGAGGCGATAGATCTGGTGCCTACCTTGTGCCATTCCGTCGCTCGTCGTTGTGCCTCGCTCCAAACCGCCGAACCCATGGCTCCATCGACGCCACCTAGAGCAGCTCCTCGTCGCTCATATTGTGCCAAGCGCTCGCCCCCGGTGGCCGCGTCCACCGCTCCCCGACCGTAGGAGGCGCCAGTGCCGCCGAGGAAGAGGAGGGCGGCAGCGGCGAGGAAGCCAGCGACAAGAACGACGAAGAGGAGGAGCGGCTTGAGGAGCTTGATGGGGAGGCTTCTCGGCGGCCGTCGCCCGTGGTGGTCGGGAGCCCCGCCGGCTGTCGTCCAGGTCGTCCGCGGGGGCTGGTGGTGACTGCACCGCTGTCGCCGCCGTCGTCGTCGCCGCCGTCACCGTCGTCGCCTCCGTGCTCATTGGTGGTAGTCACAGAGAGAGAGATCGAGTGGAGGGGAAGAGACACACAGAGAGAGAGAGAGCGAGTGGAGGGGAAGAGACACAGAGGGAGGGGAAGAGGAGATAAGGCAGTACTATTATTCCGTCTCCACGGAATACCGTACGATAGTTTTTCTGAAAAAAATTAGAAGGGCTCAGTTACGTAGTTTCTTCAATCTCCAACCATTTAGAAATCTTTAATTTATCAATTATAGTGAAAAAATCAAAGGGGATGTTACAGAGATATCTATGGGTCTTGTGGGTGTAGGGGGATTCCACGTTGGATCCGCCCCTGGTGATACTCTCTTATTCCCAAAAGCCAAAATACATGCATGCGAATAATTGTGAAATAATTTACGAAAAATATTACTAAGGTTTTGTAATCATTTCTTGTGCCCAATGCACAAACACCCACAAGTGCCCGCGATGTCCATGTCATCCGCTGCCACTGGTTTTGTTCTTGGGCTCTCAAAACTCACAGGTCAAAGTAAACGTACTTTAAAAGCAAAGCGATACTCCGACGGGAGTAGCGCCATGATCTGTAGGTTTGTTTAATTTAATGCCCCAGATCCTAAGCTTCCTCTTCTCCAAGAAAGAGTAGAAGACGCATCTTGACAGTCTCAGAGATGCTGACTGGAGTATTTTCAGGAAAAAAAAAGTGTACTCCAGTTTGAAAACAATCAGCCTGGTCAAACGTGTCGGTGTCACCATATCCGTTTATTATTGATTTATCTGCACATGTTTTGACTAAAGTTACTAATCGCATGTTTTTGAATACATCTGAACACTGAAAAGAGCTTTCGACGTGTTAAAGAGTAGTTGTGGAAACCCCTATTTCAATTGTGCAATCAAGCATCACTCGTGACGCAATACTAGTCTTCTATAGCATACAAATATTCACGGTTCGTGTTTTGCTCCGATCAAGTGCTAGCTAGCAAAAGAAAACTCAAGCCAAAACCATCTCAAAGCTTCAGAGAGAGTGACTGACGGCAGACAATGGCCGGAGGAGGAGATGAGCTGCAGCTGCTGGGGATGTGGGCGAGCCCGTTCGCGCTGCGAGCGAAGCTCGCGCTCAGCTTCAAGGGCCTGAGCTACGAGTACGTCGAGGAGGATCTCAAGAACAAGAGCGAGCTGCTTCTCAGCTCCAACCCGGTGCACAAGAAGGTCCCCGTGCTCATCCACAACGGCAAGCCCGTCTGCGAGTCGCAGGTCATCGTGCAGTACCTCGACGAGGCATTCCCCGATGCCGGCGTTTCTCTTCTCCCTTCCGACCCCTACGACCGTGCCGTCGCTCGCTTCTGGGCAGCCTACATCGACGACAAGGTAATCGACAGATTGCCTCAACCAATCGTCTTGAATTTGCATCGAATCGAAAATGACGAGATGAACTGATGCGGTGTGTGTGCATCGTTGTTGCAGCTGTTGAAGTCATGGCTGCAGGCGTCGATGTGCAAGACGGAGCAGGAGAAGGCGGCGGCGATGAAGGAGACGTTCGCGGCGGTGGCGAACCTGGAGGCGGCGTTCAAGGAGTGCTCCAAGGGGAAGCCCTTCTTCGGCGGCGACGCCGTCGGGTACGTGGACGTCACGCTCGGCGCCGTGATCGGGTTTGTGCGCGTCGGTGAAGCCCTGCACGGGATGAGGCTGTTCGATGCGAGCCGGAGCCCGCTCCTGGACGCGTGGCTGGAGCGCTACGCGGCGCTGGACGCTGCCAAGGCGGTGTTGCCGGACACCGGCAGGCTGGCCGAGTACGCCAAGATGAAGCAGGCAGAGTGGGCAGCTGCCAACAACTGAGCCAGCATGGCCACGTCTGGTACTCTCGTGGGGAGATGAAGTTGGTGTTGGTGTGCCGTGTGCCACCGGCACCCGACCACCCGTACGTCGCTAGTCCTGTTGCACGATGTGACGACTGTGTGAACTTTGCTACTATACTATACGCAATAAAATTCTGAAGTCGTTAAGTTTTCGTAAGTACACACCGGCAACGTGTAATGGAATTATCTCTACTGGTCGTCGTCCTTAATTAGTCCTTCACTCCTACCACTACTAATACTAGAAAAAGCATTTTTCAAACGTGGTTTTTTTTTCACAGACGAACATGACCATTGAAAACCAAATGACCGCATACAAAAATATAAACCGGGCTGAAGATTATTGTCTTGCAGGCGGACCATTCTGCCTGCAAAAATACCCTTTATTTTCACAGGCGGATGGTCCGTCTACGAAAATTGGTGTACAATATAAATAGAGGCGACATCGGAGTGGGTTTTTTTTCCAAGTCCCATTTCTCCTCTCATCTCCCGTTGCCCCTTCCCCCCCTCCACCTGTCCTCTACTCTCCCCTAACCTCACCTCTCCTCTCCCCGGCCGCTGGCCGGAGGCGGCTACTGGGCAGTGGTGCGCACCTCGGCGAGGGCGGTGGAAGGAGCGGACGCGGGGCGGCCAGCGGTGGCTCCCCTCCCTCCCTCCCTCCCTCCTAGATCTGGCCAGAGGGGGGAGGGGGAGGCCGGTGCCCGGCGGCGTGGGGCGGACGGCAGCGGGGCGCAGTGTGTGCTCGCCGGCCGACGGCTCCCCTCCCTACCTTCCTCCCAGATCTGGCCGGAGGGAGGAGGGGGGAGGCCGGTGGCCGGTGGCGCGGGGCGGATGGCGGCGGGGTGCATCCGTGCGGCTGCGACAGCGAGGAGGGCGGAGGCTGCAGCGTCTCCCCTCCCTCCTCCTAGATCTGGCGGCGTGGAGGGCGGTAGCGGCATCTCCCCTCCCTCCTCCCAGATCCGGTGGCACGGAGGGCGATCGCGGCGGCAGCCACCGGCGGTGACGGTGGAGGCGGTGGCGTTTGTTTTGATTTTGAAAGTTAATTTGTGATGCGTTTGATTTGATTGTGAACTACTATGATTCTTCTATGTTAATTTGTGATGCTTTTGTGAATTTGATTTGGTTTGATTGGGAATGGAAACTGGATTGGATGGGGGAATGGGAGGAGAACGGAGAATGGGAAGCTGCTGCTACCGGTCGAAACAGCGGTGGGCGGTGGCTGCCCTTTTTTTTTAATGCTCGGAGCTATTTTCACAGGCGTTCATTTGCAAGCAGACCAGTTGTCCACCTACGAAAATTTGTTTAGTCCGCCTGAAAAAATGTTTTTTCTAGTAGTGTACCCCACCCGTCCCCCTTGTCACGCCCAGAAATTCCCGAATAGAATTCCAAGCAGAATGTGCATTAAAATCCCCGTCCAGGACCAGCCGGGGTACACAAACGACAATGTTGACATTCAGATCCACGTCTTACAAACATAAAAGTCTTACATAAATGCAGCGGAAAACGAAAAAAAATAAAAGAAGCTAGGCCTTGACTTGAATTGCAGCGGGAACACCACTCCACAGGTATCCTCTACGAAAACCTGGTGACTTTGTTTCTAGTCCTCCTTTCGCTGGTCTCAAGGATGCGAACTGGCTTCTCCACGTAGGTTAGATCCTCCTGGAGATCGATGTGTTCCGAATCGGCCTGTTCTTCGGGTACCCTCAAGCACTTCTTTAATTGGGATACGTGCAACACGTCATGGATGCCGATCATATTGGAAGGAAGTTCTAGTTGATAAGCAACTTCTCCCCTTCGTTCCAAGATTTTGTATGGTCCCACGAAGCGTGGTGCCAACTTGCCTTTGGTTTGGAAACGGTGTACACCCCGGAGCGGAGTAACACGAAGGTACACGTAGTCCCCTGCTTCAAATATGAGCTCTCGTCGGCGGTTGTCCGCGTAGCTTTTTTGTCGAGACTGGGCAATCCTCAGCCTCTCTCTGACAGTCCTGACTTTCTCTTCTGCTTCCGTTAACACTTCTGTTCCGAACAGTTGACGTTCGCCTGTCTGATCCCAGAAGAGAGGGGTGCGACACTTCCGGCCGTATAAAGCTTCGAATGGTGCCATTTGGAGACTGGCCTGATAGCTGTTGTTGTAAGAAAATTCCACATAAGGCAAGCTTTTATCCCAAGCTCCACCAAAATCAAGTGCACAAGCTCTTAACATGTCCTCCAATATTTGATTAACTCGCTCGGTTTGACCATCGGTCTGCGGATGATAAGCTGTGCTGAAATTCAACCGGGTTCCCAATTCCTCTTGCAATTTCTGCCAGAACTTTGAAGTGAATTGGCTCCCTCGATCAAATACAATCTTCTTGGGTACTCCATGTAGGCACATGATCCTTGCCAGGTACAGCTCTGCCAATTTCTTCCCCGTATAGGTGGTATGTACTGGAATGAAATGTGCAACTTTAGTGAGTCGATCCACAACTACCCAGATTGAATCGTGACCCGATGATGTCCGGGGCAGTCCTGTTATAAAGTCCATTCCAATCTCCTCCCATTTCCATTCCGAGATCTGAAGAGGTTGGAGTAAACCTGCTGGCCTTTGGTGTTCTGCCTTCACTCGTTGGCAAACGTCGCAGAGTGCGACGAATTCTGCTATTTCCCTTTTCATGCTGACCCACCAAAACTTTTCTTTGAGGTCTTGATACATTTTGGTGCTGCCTGGATGAATTGAGTACTGAGTCTGATGCGCCTTAGTGAGTATCAAATCCTTCAGTTCCTTGTCGTCAGATACGCACAATCTCTCTCCCAACCAGATTGTGCCATGTTCATCTTCGTGGAACTCCCGGGCTTTTCCGACCCTCATATTCTTCTTTAGCTCGGCTATTTCAAGATCACTTACTTGAGCTGCTCTGACCTAATCCACGAGCGTAGGCCGGGCCTCTAGGGCAGCCACGTACCCGTGTTCCACAAACCCCAAGTTGAGATGTTCAAACTCCTGCGGTAGTTCCTTACACACGCCTTCGGTGCACAAAGCGTTGCAGTAGCTTTTTCTGCTCAAGGCATCTGCCACCACATTGGCTTTACCCGGATGGTAATGGATGCTCATGTCGTAATCTTTGATTAACTCTAACCATCTTTGCTGTCGGAGGTTCAGATCAGGTTGGGTGAAGATATATTTTAGACTCTTGTGATCCGTATAGACTTCGCAGCGGTTGCCAATAAGATAGTGCCGCCAGATTTTCAGAGCATGCACCACTGCTGCCAATTCCAGGTCATGCGTTGGGTAGTTTCCTTCATGTGGGCGCAACTGCCGCGAGGCATAAGCGACCACTCTGCCCTCTTACATTAGGACACATCCAAGCCCGTGGCGGGACGCGTCACAATAAACTTGGAAGTCTTTTGTCTGGTCGGGCAGAATCAAGACTGGGGCAAACACTAATTTCTTTTTGAGTTCCTCAAAACTCTTGTCCCACTCGGCTGTCCATTTGAATTTCTCATCTTTCTTAAGCAACTGAGTCATGGGTCTAGCGATCCTGGAGAAATTTTCAATGAACCGACGGTAATAACCCGCAAGTCCAAGAAAACTCCGAATCTGTGTCACTGTCTTAGGTGGGGTCCACTTGGTAACTGACTCCACATTTGACGGGTCAACGGCCACTCCCTGAGCTGTAATGACGTGGCCCAAGAATTTGACCTCTGATAACCAAAAGTCACACTTGCTGAACTTGGCATAGAGCTGGTGCTCTTGCAACTTCTCGAGTACCTGACGAAAATGTTGCTCATGCTCTTCTTCTGACTTGGAATAGATAAGGATGTCATCAATGAATACCACAACAAACTTATCCAGAAATTCCATGAACACTTTGTTCATCAGATTCATGAAGAATGCAGGTGCATTGGTGAGTCCAAAAGACATAACCGTGCACTCATACAACCCATATCGAGTGGTGAAGGCTGTCTTGGGAATATCCTCTTCCCGAATTCTCAGCTGGTGATAGCCTGATCGCAGGTCTATCTTGGAAAATACCTTGGCTCCTTTCAGCTGATCAAACAAATCATCAATCCGCGGCAAAGGATATTTATTCTTGATGGTAACCTCATTGAGTGCGCGATAATCAACACACATTCTTTTCGTCTTATCCTTCTTCTCCACAAAAATGACCGGAGCACCCCAAGGTGAAGTACTCGGTCGAATGTACCCTTTCTGTAGCTGCTCATCGACCTGCTTCTTGACCTCCGCTAGCTCGTTGGCTGCCATTCTGTACGGTCTCTTGTAAATTGGAGCGGTTCCCGGTGCCAAATCAATCCGGAATTCAATCTCTCTCTTAGGTGGCATGGTAGTGAGGTCTTCGGGAAATACTTCTGGGTACTCGCAAACTATGGGGATCTCTTCCAATTTCCTTGAATTCTTCTCCTCGGTGACCACTGGGGTTTCCACCTCAGTCTGATTCAAAGAGACCCCTTGCCTTGGTGAGACTAGGGATTTGTACACTACCGTTTCTCCCTTCTCGTTGGTCAAGGTGACTGTGCGATTCGCACAATCAATGACTCCCTTGAACTTGGTCAGCCAATCCATCCCAAGAATGACATCTAGGTCCTTGGATTCCAGAAGAATGAGGTTGGCTAGAAATGGGATTCTTTGGATTTCTATTGTTAGGGAAGGGCTGAATTGTACCGAAGTGGAGCTATTCCCTGGGGTATGAACCCGCATGGGTGTGCTAAGTTCCTCTCTTATTAACCCATGCATCCCGACAAACTTCTTTGAAATGAATGAATGCGTTGCACCAGAATCAAAAAGTACCGTTGCAGGGACTGAGTTAACAGGAAACGTACCCAGTACGACCTCTGGTGCTGCTTGTGCCTCCTCTGCAGACACGTGGTTACCACGGGCCTGGACAAACCTTGGCCCGGCACGCCTAGGCTTCGGACATTTGTCAACGAAATGGCCAAGCTCGCCACAGTTGAAGCAGGACCCTGGCTTTGTCCCAACCTCCTTCTTGGCTTGCGCGGATGGAGCTGGCTGCGCTGGTGCCATTGGTGGGCGCGGAGCTGCACTGCGGTTGGACTGACTGCCATGTTAGTTCTGGCTGCCACTGGCGCCCTGATGGAAGTTGCTGGCATTGAAAGGGCGGTGTTGGCGGACGATCAGGGTGGTAGGTCCACCCTGCTGCCCGGGAGTGAAGCGCGGACGCTGGTGGCTCCCTTGATTGGACCGGAACTGCGCCGCCTTCCTCTTTCTATCCATTTTGTTGCGCTGATCCTCCTGACGAATTGCCTTGTCAACCAGCCTCTCAAAGTCGGCGTAATCTCCAGATATCAACTGGTTGGTTAGTTCATCGTCTAGGCCTGCGAGGAATTTCTCCTGCTTCTCGGCGTCAGTACGGACATCCTCCGGGGCATATCACGCAAGGCGATTGAACTCATGGAGATACTCCGTTACTGTCCTGTTGCCCTGGTGGAGTGCTCGGAATTCCCTCTTCTTTTGTGCCACGACCCCATCTGGCACCTGCGCCTTCCTGAAGCTGCGGCAGAACTCTGCCCAAGTGACTTCCGTGCCTGGCGGGCGGGTAGCCATGTGATTGTCCCACCAAGCTGACGCGGGACCTTGGAGCTGGTGCGTGGCGAAAGCGACCTTCTCCTGATCATTGCACTGCAGGAGATTTAGCTTCTTTTCTATGGCATGGAGCCAGTCATTTGCCTCCATAGGGTTGGTGGTGCTAGAAAAGGTGGGTGGTCTGACGCGTAGAAACTCTGGCAGCTTGGACTGAGGGGGAGGGGGACCAAACTGCTGCTGCTGCTGCTGCTGCTGCATCCTCTGGTACATCTGTTGGTGCTGCTGCTGCATCTGCTGCATCATGGCTGTCATCATCTGCGTCTGATGAGCCATTACTTGGGCAAGGGTCGGGTTCTCGGGAAGCGGTGGCGGACCATTGCCGGAATTGCTATTGGGATGCACTTCGTCAGTGCGCTCTTCGCCGTTGCTGCCCTCGCCTGCTGCGCGGCTACCATTCCTGGTGTAGACCATCTGGAGGAAAAACAGATGGGGAAAAGAAGAAAAACAGATGCTCAAGAACTAAGCTTTATTATAAAGGACTTTAAACTGCGATTGTTCTGATCTGAATTAAAACACTTAAAACAACAGGCAAAATCCTTATGAAGACAGCCATATCATAGGCACATGATATCGACCGTCAACTGACCCACAAGCGAGCAGACCTACACACACAAACTAACAAGCAAAAACTAAGCAGTCGATAAGCTAATGGAAAGCGAGCCTAATGCTCGGAACGGCTCCTGCGGTCGGTGGAGTCGAAGGCGTCTTCCTGCTCATCACCAGGTCCCTCTGAGCGGCTCCTGGAATCTGCTAGATACTCCTCGCCACTGCCCGGCTCTGCGCTACTGGAGCTGCTGCTGCCGAGGTCGCGGCTGCCACTGGGAGTTGCAGACAACCAACCCCCACTGCCACTGGCTGGACCCCTGGCGGCTGACGCTGGAGCGAAGGAGAGAGCGGACGCGGGAGCTGCGGGAGGAGGTGGGTTCCTGGGTGCAAGCTGAATGCGCACAGGTGCAGTCGTCGTCTTGCGGGGCGTGGTGCGGATCCGGACTCCTCCTGGAGCCGGGAGACCCTTCAGCTGAGCGTTCTCCCTCTTCAGACGTGCTATCTCGTCCTTCAGAGCCACGATCCTCACGAGCTTCCCATCATTCAAGGCCTTGGACGCCTTGTGCAGATCCGAGTGCATCCTGTCCATCCCCTTCATCACGGCGCACATGTGATCGAAGGTGGTGTCATTCTCGCCAGCTGTCGAACGGAAAGCACTGACATCATCGAATGCATGCTCAAATCCAAGACAAAGGGGTAGGATCAATGCATGCTCAAATCCAAGTTTAAATAAAACAGAAAAGGACTCAAATAAGAAAAACGAATAAAAGCAGGATTTTATGCATAGATCATTTTGCATGAGAGCGAATAAATAAGACGGACTTACATAGCGATAAAATAATGGGGAAATTAGATACATCCTAACGATAAAAATAAGAGCAGAAATACCTTGCAACCCATATTTCTGAGCTAGGACCTAATGCATTTCACCCATCAAATCCCAACTGACTGACGAATAAATCTCAAATAATTTTACTAAAACCCTAGACCGACTTGTTTTGACAAATCTCACTTAAATGAGCGAACAAGATTTTTTTCCCCTGAACCACAAGAACAGATCCCAATTTTCCCGAACAAATTCAAATGCAAAGAACATATGCAATGAAAAGGATTCAGAGGGCTCTTAGGGTTTTCCAGTGGGCTTGTCCTACGGTCAAGGTCGGCTCTGATACCAACTTATCACGCCCAGAAATTCCCGAATAGAATTCCAAGCAGAATGTGCATTAAAATCCCCGTCCAGGACCAGCCGGGGTACACAAACGACAATGTTGACATTCAGATCCACGTCTTACAAACATAAAAGTCTTACATAAATGCAGCGGAAAACGAAAAAAAATAAAAGAAGCTAGGCCTTGACTTGAATTGCAGCGGGAACACCACTCCACAGGTATCCTCGATGGCACGGACGAAGCCTACTCCTCGGAGAAACCACCATCGGACACATACTCGCACTCTGGGGTTGGGGAAAATAGAGCAAGACTGAGTACTACCCACTGTACTCAGCAAGTCACACCGGAATAGGGGTATGATGCAGGGAATTATCAACGGGGAGCTAGACTGGTTCATTTGCAGGAAGCGAGCATTTATAAACAGGAGTTGAAAGAAGTAAACAGGTATAATAATTACTCAATAATAATCATCCACTGTTCAACGCTATTCCACGTTACAACAGGCCCAACCATCCACCTAGACTATCCAATTTCCTTAGACTAAACTAGGGTGAAACTAATCACGGTGAATCTGGTTGACCGCCCATAACCGCGGGCACGGCTATTCGAATAGTTTTACTCTGATCAGAGGTGTACAACTGTACCCACAAGACACAGCCCCACGACACGTTACCGTGCGCCGACATGCCACCACGACATACCGGAAAGAGGCCGTGACAGGACCCTTCGCATAACCCCCTCTAACCAAGCACACCACACCTCAGGTTTCACCCCCGTCCCCAGCGGGCAACGGGCAGTCCCCTCTCGTGCCTAGGTGAATCCGGAAGCGACAGAGGCCGTCGCAGGGCCCGCCCCGCTCCATCACGCCCACCCTTGCCTGGATGCGTCAGCTAGAGGAAAGCTACACTACAAGCCCAGCCGTTGCCCACGCTGGCTTGTGGTAAGCACGATAAATTCTTCCAGGGTTTCCCGCGAACCGGTCCTTAACTGCCATGGGTGCGACCAACAAAACCATGCACCCACAGCCCACCATGTGATTCATTTTAATTAATCAACACCAAAACGGTGGTACTAATCCAACATTACCATTAGGACCTACAGTCTAAACATTAATAGGATTTCCCTCATTGTGTGCTAGTTGAACTAAGCATGGCTAAGCATTCCCTAGTCCAATCTCTAGTCAAGTTATATCCCAAGCTAACAAAGGAACATGGTACAGAATAGTACGGCTATGACAGTAGGTAACCATCCCAGGTGATATTATAAAACAATGCAATATTTAGGATAAAACGAGAGAGCGTTTGCAATATAGGTTCAATATGATCAAGTGACAAGCATGACTTGCCTTGCTCTGCTGCTGGAGGAACCTCGGCGACAATCTCGAAGTACACCGGAGCGTCGGAAGAACCGGAATCTAAGCGACATACAAGGCAAACAATGCAAACAGGCTATAAGAGTACTGAAACAGAGAACAAAACCATTTTTAATGGATTCTACACATTTTTCTTGATTTACTGAGACTTGAATGGGCTTAAACGGAGCACGGATGAATTAGATATGAATTTTAGAAGATTCACTATGTTTATTGCTATAACAAAAATCCTTAAATCATTTATTGCGCAATAATTTCCAGGGCTGACGTCATCAAGGGGGGGCGGCGCCGACATGCGGGGCCCACCGGTCAGCGACTCAGGGGGGGGGGGGCGGTCCACCGTGGACCGAGACCACGCGGGTGGTCCACCGCCGGTCCACGGGACCGACGGCCCGGATCGCCCTCGGGCCGATCGGACAGCGCGGAGGTGGCCGGGCTCGGCTCGACTCGGCTCAAGGCCGGCCGAGCGGCCGAGGGGTGCGGCGGCGGCGCACACGACCACGGCGGCGGCAAGCGACGGCGCGAGCGGCGGCGGCGGACGGCGCACAGGCCGACGGCGGCGACCGGCCGGCGGCGCAAGTGGCGCTAGCGGCGGCTAGCGGCGGCTAAGCGGCGGCTAGCGGCGCGGGAAAGAGAGGAAGAAAGGGGAGGGGATGCCTCACCGACGGCGATCGGCGACGGCGAGCGGTGGAGCGAGATGACGGCGGCGGGACGAGCTCCGGAACCACCTAGCGAAAACGAGGAGAGGGGTTAGAGGGAGAGAGGGAAATGCGAGAGGGCGGGGACGCCGGCCGAAGGCGGCAGCCACGGCGGTGCTCACCGGCGCGCGGCGCGGAGGGGCTCCGGCGGCTGATTTCGACGGAGGAGGGGCGGACGGGGTGACCCGCACGACGGCGAACACGACGGCGTCGACGGCGCGGTGCGGCGGCGAGCCTAGCGGCGGCTAGCGGCGGCCGGAGCGGCGGAAGAAGCGGCGGCGGGTGGACGCACGGCGCGGGAGCGATGGGGAGCACGAGGGAGCTCGGTGGAATGGGGAAAACGGGGGAAGGGGGTGGCGGTGGTGCTTAAATAGGGCGAGAGGGGGCCGGACGTGGCCGAGAAAGGCCGCGAATCGCCGGCGACGTGGGGGAGCGGGGAGGAGAGAGAGGCGGGATTCGAAAATCGAATCCCGGCCATCTCGGGAGCGCGGGCGAGCGGGGAAGAGGGGGAAGGTGGGCGCGGGAGGTGCGGGCGCAGGGCGACGTGGGCGGCGTGGCCCGGGAGACGCGGAGGAGGTGGGGCGCGACGGCGGCGGTTTCGGGGTGGTGGCCGGCGCGGGCGGCGGGAGGTTGGGGGAGGACCCGACAGGTGGGCCCCACCTGTCGGCGACCCCGGGAGAGGAGGCGGGCGCCGGCGCGGCTGGGCTGGGCCTCGGCCTTCGGCCGGCCCAGCGGGAGAGAGGGGGGGGGGGGAAAAAGAGAAAATGGGTCGACGGCCCAAGGAGAGGAAAAAGGAGGGAAAAGAAAAAGAAAAGAGGAAAAAGGAAAAAGGATTTTCCCTGGAATTAAAATATTGCATGCTCAATTTTAATTGGTTAAAATTATTTTTAGGGCTCTGAAAATTCCACTAAAAATCCTGTTAGTGAATTTCGACATGTAGAACCCAAGAAAAATTCCACATGCTAGATTCGATTATTATTTGCATTAATTTATTAAGGTTTACTCTTGCTTTTCCCGGGTATTTTCTTGAGACCATTTAAATTTTCCTTTTAGGCTTGAGAAAGAACTTCAGGGTGTGACACCCCTCCTGCGCACGTAAAAGAACGCCAAAGAAAATGATGCGCATGCTTAAAAAAGCAAGAGAAAAAGTTATTGTCAGAGAATTAATTGATGACAATATTATTTCACATACTAATATAATCAGTGACATACCTCACATGATTTATATAGAGTAAGTTACAATTTGGACCATAGTTTGGACCATATAGAGTAAGTCACATTGTACTACCCCCAATTCAGTCTGTTCACATAAAGCTCGGTTTCTTTATCTATTTTTCACTTTGGACCACCCGCTCTTCATTTCTCTCTTCTCCTCTAGTTCCTTACTGCACCCGTGCCGCCATGTTCTTCCACCCTGTTATTCACAAGCTCAACATCACCAAGTTGCATCATACTGACATGCTAGACGCCGCTGTGTGGACCCTAAAAAGGCAGTGCCTATCTAGTGCCCACGGGCAACACCCAACAACTCGTCATGTAGGCCCATCTTTGTATTCCTTACCTCCGCCAACATCGGCGGCCGGGTCATGGCTACCATGCTTGGATAGGACCCAAGCTGAGAAAGAATGGTCAAAAGTGCAAAATAGGGAAACATACATGTAGGTATGAAAATGGCTTGAAAACATACGGAAACCACATTTAGCATTTTAGTTACCATATTTTTCATAATCGGAAACCATGGATACGAAAATGGAATTGAATATTGTCGAATATGTAACCAAAATGAATATGAATCGGAGCGAATATGGCAACGAACATTCATCATAATATAAAAAACTCTCAAACTGAGCTTCTATTTTTTTTAAAAAAAAATAGATAAAAGGTTCCAAATTTTACCAACTATCAATACAACTTATAGCATAAGAATAACATCACAATTCGCATATCACAAATCACTTTGTCCATTTTTTATCTTATAAGACAGTAAATTTTATTTGGAAACAAATTCTGAATTTGTTTCCAAGAAATTCTCCGAAAAGTTTTCGACCAATTCCAATTTCAGACAAACAATGCCCTTACTGTATATGTTTTCATTTTCGAATATTTCCGACCGATTCTTTTTTGTTTGTTAAAACAGGTCCAAAATCCGAAAACTTTTCAAACTGTTTTTAACCCTACATACATGGTTTTTATGTGAAAAATATTAAATTGAGGTACTCCAAAGTGAAACATTGGTTAAAAAACCTAGCACAAACTATAATTTACTCTGATCTAAATGAGATCCCAGAGAGAGAGGAGGATACATCTAGATAGCTCGACTATTGTTGTCCAGAGTATTGTCATAAAATAAATGATATTGCATAATGCAAGCAATCGATCATATCAAACATGAGTCACCAACCGACCACACCTTTTGTGTGGATAGTTCTAGAATTAAGTAGCCCCACAAATAATGCAAAAAAAAAAAACAGTAGCCCCACAAGCAACTTAGCAGGATCCACAGTAAAAGTGCCTCTGGACAATGTAGCTCTCACAGAAAACAACTGTAGCGATTGAACTACAATGGGCTATTGAACTGCTAGATCACAAAATAGATGTTATTCTCTATTCCTTTAACTAATGTAGGATTGAAATTTGAAAACTTAAGCCTGCTAGAGATGGTGATAGGGGAGAACAAATAAAGATTCACACCAAATAAAAGACAAAAAGGGAACTTTTTTCTATTGTTTTGTCACTGTTTTGAAATATAAAATCAAATAAAACTAAAACAAAAACTAAGCAAAACTAGAAGAACACGAAAGAGAATGAGATTACCACATTTTCCTTTGTGTAAAGATGGTATTTATTACATCAAAGTGTTTATAGTGTGTATCCAATTACTCATCCACTATACTAGAGAAAAGCACTTTGGTGTTCGTTGGGAAATTTAAGTAGGCCTAAATGTGGATACAACACAGCCAACTGCTACAATATTGCACCTATAATCACTACGACAGAGGCAGCAACACAACTACTGTGGTATGGCAGCCGAACAAGCCCATAGATGCTGGGATTTCCTATCTAGTACCACTCAGGCAGGACTAATGACCTTGGATAATTGGTGTGGTTCCACAGCAAACACCTTTGAGGCACACATGTGGCAAAAAAAAAGTCTCAAATTCTCAATGCATGCATCGGCTCGATTCCAACCAATGCATTGAGTTGCTCCCCGTTACCCCCAAAAAAATCGAACAAAAAAGACTTATGTACAAGCTGAATCACAAATTAAAAAAATAAGAACTGTTATACATTCTAAGTCATGACTAAATAACAAATCCAACAAAAAAAACTCATCGTCATCGAAGGGATGGGCGGCAACGATTGGGAAAGGGAAAGGGAACACAACGAGATCTGGTGGTTATCGAGCTCGAGACGGCACCGTCACATCGCCCTGGTGAGCGGGCCCAGGGGGAGGGGTTGTGCGCTACTTGTTATACACGGTGAGGTACCTGATCTTGTTGACGGACCCTGCAGCAGCACCCCCACCGACTGTAGCATCTGCTTCCCCTTTCCCTTCTCCGCGTCCTCTCCGCCCCCTCACTGCCTCCCTCCCACCTCATGCACGGTGAGAGCACGGTGTGCAACGTGAATGCTGCGCCATGGTGCCCGCGTTCCGCGTGGGAGCCGCTAGGAGTTGCTCACCTAGGATTCGCGAGAGCACGCACGCTGCCGCCTCCACTGGCGAGTTTAAGTTTGAGTCGGGGAGAGAGAGAGAGAGAGCGTCGCGGGAGGGGAGGAGAAGGTGAGGAGAGGATAAGGACGAAGGGACTCGGTCGATTGACTCGGCTCAACAGTTTAGGGTGTCGTTTTATTTTAAAAATTCGGCACCTATAAGGTTATTATATGTGTCGATTTTTATAAAAAAAGGTATATGCGACGTGACAATATTTGGGTGTCAGTTTTGTTTTTATTAAGAACCGGCGTTTTGTAGTAGTGATATGTCATCTCACCAACTAAATTCTAGATGAAAAAGTAAAAATTCTAAAACCCATTCTTTTTCTCCACATAAGTATCTTAGGTACGTAATTGCTATCTTTTTCTAGTAGTATTTATATAGTCAAAACCAACCACATCAGTTAGGACACCCAATCCTATTAGAAATCCCTGACGCAATGATTCTAACTATTTCCTAATCTTCTTAATTTTGCACTCTCTCCAAATTTTGATTTCTTAGCTAGGTCTCTCAATTCTACCGGCGTTCCCTCACACATTTATTCCAATTCATTCATCAATCTTCTCAAATTTAGACTACATCTAAATTTGACCCCTTTCAATATACACATACAACATACATCATATCATACGTAAATCTGAATTTTATATGCACCGGTCCTTCTCTTAACTATCTGAACCTCATTCCTTTAGGGTTTAGTTTCGATCATATCACCAACCATGCTCCTCAGACCCTCAAGCAACATTCAAAGCAAATACATGAAACTCGCACTGTCTTGTACGGTTTGTTTCAAAAAGAAAAAAGATTCAAAGAAAAAAAACATATTCAAAGCGAAAATTCATAGTCGACCTTTCCACGCCGGTCAAACCAAAGCTGCCATAACACCTCGAAACACCAAACTATTGCTATTAACATTTTATCTAATTATCTGTTACAATATACGGAGTAGTCATTACTGTGATTTCACACTTACTATGTAGGTGGTCTGGTGGAATGGTGCTGTTATAGTACTGTACTTTTGTTTGGAGCGCCTACGGAGTGTTGTTAAGCATCGAGCTACCATCCTTTCTTGTGATGCGATCGGATCATATATAATTATCCTCCTGGCAAAAATTAAATAGTACAAAATCGTGTCACCACTCATCGATGAATCAGGCGGTCACCACCACACACATTTACATTCGACGATCACAGGATTTGAGGACATCTCAACACTCAACAGTGTGATCGAGCGCATTCAACAGGCCGTCCATTAAGCAATACAGCACATATCTCGTATTCTCATTATGTGGTCGTTTAAATCCACGTAGCCATCACGCATGAAGCTTACCGGTTACCCTCCATCAGACAACCATATATTCGATCTTGCTCCGGTCAAGTTCTAGCACAAACAAAACACAAGCCAAAACCATTTAACCATCTCCAAGCTTCGCATTCCAAGAGACCGAGCGACTGTTCACCCAGAGATTAATCAATCAGAGAATGGATGCAGGAGGAGATGATCAACTGAAGCTTCTCGGATTGTGGGTGAGCCCATACACTCACCGAGTGAAGCTTGCACTAAGCTTTAAGGGCCTGAGCTACGAGTACGTCGAGGAGGACCTCAGCAACAAGAGCGAGCTGCTGCTCAGCACCAACCCGGTGCACAAGAAGGTTCCCGTGCTCATCCACAACGGCAAGCCCATCTGCGAGTCGCAGGTCATCGTGCAGTACCTCGACGAGGAGTTCCCCAACTCCGGCGTCTCACTCCTCCCATCTGACCCCTACGATCGCGCCATTGCTCGTTTCTGGGCTGCCTACATCAACGACAAGGTAATCGTCAAATTGCCTCGATTAATCAATCTGAATTTGCATCGATTGATGTGGTGTGCATGTATGCTTGCCTGTGTCGTTGCAGCTGATGCCGTCGTGGCTGCAGTCGTCGATGGGCAAGACGGAGGAGGAGAGGGCGGAGGCGCTGAAACAGACGTTGGAGGCGGTGGCGAACCTGGAGACGGCGTTCAAGGAGTGCTCCAAGGGGAAGCCCTTCTTCGGCGGCGACACCGTCGGGTACCTGGACGTGTCGCTCGGCGCCATGATCGGATGGATGCGCGCCGGCGAGGCTCTGCACGGGAGGAGGACCTTCGATGCCATCAGGAGCCCTCTCCTGGACGCGTGGATGGAGCGCTTCGCCGCGCTGGACGCCGCCATGGCCGCCATGCCTGACAACGACAAGCTGGTCGAGTTCGTCAGGGTGAGGCGGGCTGCCGCTGCGAACAACTGAAGCCGAAACAAGACTGTATCTGACTGGTCACTTCCCAGTTTGGTACTGTCACAGAGAGATTTGCTCGGCTCCAACAAAGAGTATATTAAGGTATTGATACCTCACGGTAGCAAATTGTTTCCAACCGTTTGCATCTAACAATGTCCATCGATGGGAAACGATTTAGTACCGTGAGGTACCGGTACGTCAATTATTTTTTTGCTGGACCGAAACAAATCTCATTGTCACTGCTTTGGGCCTTTGGCCAATTGTCATTTGTCAAGTTGCAGAAGTGTGATGTTCTTCCGGGTCATCCGTTCGATCGGATCTCCTTGTTACCGGGACATCATATCTTCCAATAAAGGAAAATGCAATTTTTGGTATTTAAATTGTTTAGTAGTATGTGATATAAAAACTGATTTTTCTATTTCAATTGCGTGCCTAGACGTCAGATTGTTCAACCAGATGCATATGCTCCAGGTGAATACATGTGATTTAAATAGTTGCATAAGAAATTGAACAAATATATTACAATGATATAGATCATTATATACCGACACATAATTTGCTAGGTTTTCTCTGGAGTGATTTTACATTCCTTGAGAAGGTAACGGGATGTACCATATTTTCTGATATAAAATTTATTATCTCTTGGTATCTTCGGTAAGGAACGGAAATTTGCACAGTACCTCTTAAGGACCGTAAAATTTCTCTTTTCTCTAAGTGCAGATCAAATTTAGCCTATATGACTTGTGTCATCATAATTTATCCTATAAAAATCTTTGATTTTTCTAAAATCTTTGATTTTTCTATCAACATTTAATCTGCATGGAAATAATTAATGTATATATGCATTACTACCTCTCCTTCGTAACTTCAGGAATGGATGGCCTGTATGTCTCAATCTTTATTGGCCCCTGTATTTTAGTTGGTGATGAGAGTGCATGATGGCAAACTCATCCTCACCAACACCAACTGCCTCTTTTAATTAAAAAAATTGATGTAGCAGAGACTATTTTTTTCTCATTATCATACATTGTATATGATGTTTGGACAAATGATTTTAAGCCCGCAATGGCGAACTATATCATTTCTCACGTGTTGTTTAAATAGTTTTAATAAAATTGAAACAAAATAGGCAACATACAGATGTAAAATGCAGATGTTATTCTGAAAAAGAAAACATAAAGGGGGCAATAAAGAGTGATGCTAAGTGTTCTTTTGAATGGTAGTGTGCAGTTGTTATTTTTTCAACATGTACATGTTTTTGTGCAATGGAGTTGCACATGTTTCATGGAAATTAAATGTGCATATTTTGAAATGTATGTGTTTAATGGGAATGTGTAGACAATATTATTTGAAATTTTTCATGGAAATGACCAGATGTATTTCATTGAAAATGCAAAAAAAAACAATACAACATTGTTGCACACAATCAAATGCTCCATGCAACATTGTTTTTGTGGGTGAAAAATGTGCAATGTACATGTGTCAGGGTTATGGATACCACATACCTAATAGTAGTTGACTAAATCTCGGCAGGACCCACCACATACCATGTCCTATACGGAAACAGCCTGCGGATGTAGGAGGAGTTCCGGATAAAGAAAGACAACCAGAGTTCTACATGGAAACAACAAGGACTACTCGGATTGTATCCATATTGGTTTCCCTAGTTCTACTTGGACAAGGGGACACCTATGGGTATAAATACAAGACCCCCCAAGAGGAGAGGGGACACAACAGACAATGACCATGAGACGATCAACACGATCAACATGATCACACGGTCACCACGATCAAGATCCACCTCAATCAGCAACCATCACAATATCTGGAACAACAGAAGCCAATACAAGCCAACATACGCCAAGACACGCCGCCGGATATCGACTTCAGCGATAGGCATGGCTATTCCCCTACGGTGTCTCCGGATACCGTCAGGAGAGACGAAAGCGCTATCTCTGATCTCGCCTGACACGGATTCGAGGAGCAAGGCTACCCTGTTGTCGACTACGAGTCAGTCCTTCAGACCGACATGTCGACAACAGTTAGATAGGCTATTCCACATATTGTACTGGTGTGATTATGGTGAATAAAAGCAACTCCGGCTCCGGCCAACAGGATGTAGGGTTATTACCTGACAACTCAGGGGCTCGAACCTGTATAAAAATCCCTGTCTCCGTCTCTTTTACCTCAGTCTCGCGTATATCCTAGCACTGACGATCCCCATACTGTCCAAATACCGTAGTCGTGAGATCAAACGTCGACAGTGGCGCACCAGGTAG
Organism: Oryza meridionalis; assembly: GCA_000338895.3. Lineage (NCBI taxonomy): Eukaryota > Viridiplantae > Streptophyta > Magnoliopsida > Poales > Poaceae > Oryza > Oryza meridionalis. The sequence continues at coordinate 21,278,913 of CM002533.2, forward strand.
GGGGATTTTGGCGCTATAGGATTTCGACGGGATGGGTTTAAGAGATGGATTCTCCGACAACAAGCTACTCGACGACTTCGGCTATGGAGATCTAACCCGACCGAAGCATGTCTTCCGACGAGATCGGAACCATCATCGTCATCGACAACTTGGTCTATCGAGATCACCCAAGCCTCAAGATACATGGCGTACCAAAAGATGTCAGATCATATGATGTCGAACGAGTACGCAATAAGGTAATTGGTAGATTGATTTTTCAAATTGATCTACTAATTTCGTAGATACATCCGGCATGTATCTACAAAGGTACGCAATATTTTATATGCAATTTATCGTACCTATTCAGATCATACAGCATTGTTAGATCTACAATTTATTATGTTTACCTAGAGCATATTTCTTATACAATATCTATTGTGCGAGTACTTCCGACGATAGGCCAACTACGGTCTAACGCCGGGGGCTCGCTCTGTTTCCTTCTGTATAAATCATGCTTGTTTACAGTTTACATAATGTCTGATATTTACATCTGCTCGTTATATCCTGATAATCCTAGAAGATCCATGCAGTTTTTCGAATACATATTCGATATTATCTGCTATATATCTTGCCTTCTAGAAAATATCTTTCAGGAACAATTGAGCACTCGAGTAGGTTATGGTCGAGTACACTCCATTATCGAGAACATTCTTGACAAATGCGGAGTTATCGCATTGTCACGCCCCGAACTAGCCCCGAACGGAGCTAGCCCGTGACGCTCCAAATTAACCTGTTAATCGATACCAGTCCCAGGAAACAGTGCTGGTATCACAGGAAGACAGAATATCACCGCAACAGTGGTCTCTTTATTACAGAGTAGGAGTACAGTCATGTTGGGCTGCGGACAGATCCCGAGCTCACAACTGCATTACAAAAGGGAAAGCGGAAGCCAAGACTTGGACCAAACATCACAGGCGCGACTTGGGAACTAGGCCGAAACCCTAAAACTCGTCGTAGCCGACTTGCTCCTGGAAGAACTCCTCGTCAGCGGGATCCGCTTCATCTTCTTCAGCAACTGGGGGGGATTATTTATATAGAGCAAGGGTGAGTACAGGAGTACTCAGCAAGCCATGGGAATTTAAGTGTTTAATGCAGGCTTCAAAGGAAAGGCTGCTTGTTTTCTCAATTGATTTTGGTTAAACTCCTTTTTGAAACAACTAAGTGAGTGCTTCTCAAACGACACGGAAGAGACAGTGTGTCTCGTCCGGTCGGAGTATGTGCAATGTATCAGTCTTTGGATTGATCAAGGTTGGCACCCGGCCAACAACTTTCAAACGGCCACCCGGGCCAAGCTAATCCCATCAGCTGCAGATTTTCCAATCATCGAACCCAGTCCACAACAGCAGTTTCACAAAGCAGTAGTCAAACAAAACTACGCTAGGAATCACCTCTCATCTGCCCATGACCGTGGGCACGGCTATTTGAACAGTTTAATAACCTCTACAGAGGGGGGTACACTTTACCCACACGACATTACTAACCCAGATCATCCAGCCCGTGCAGAACGGCCACGTCTAGAGACCTTAAGGCTTTCATGACAAGCATTTCGAAAGCCGACACAGGTTCACCATATGCCAACGAGAGGGGTCCCAGACCAACACCAGATTAGGTCCCAGACCATACTGTGCCAGGAAACCCGAGGGTTCTCCCCGGCACCACCCCGTTGAATCCACATGTCTCTTGGCATCATGGTTCTCCCGATTAGCTAGTTACTCAGCCAGGGGTGTCCCATTTCACCCATGTGGTCGCACTTATCTTATGTTCGGATGAAATTCCAAGGAAACGGTCCTTAAATGCAAGAGCGGGAAACCGTACTCCGGTACGTTCCCCGGTCCGCAATTTTGGAAATTCATTTTGTTCACAAGCACCGACCCAGGTGTCGGGTTTTCCAAGTCTTTTGTAAAACCTCAAGTTTTACCCATCGTAGGATATTTTAAATTTGAGGGGAAATGTTCCGATGCGCGAGCCCGAAGGCCCGTGCATTGAAGCACAACAGTTGACAAAGGAGATTTAAGTGTTCAATAATTCAAGGAGGGTAATTGCAGCAATTAGGACT